>CM028339.1:19766802-22729302 GCA_016647705.1 Eucommia ulmoides
CAGGTTTTTTTTCTTTAGCTAACACACAGAGCAAATAGAGGAGAGAAAGAGATATCAAATAGGTCTTGAAAATATATTTTATACCCTTAAAGTTTTTGGGTAAATCCAAGGTATCCCCCGCACCACGATTGGTGGAGACTAATCCCTCGAGGTACTGTCAGGCGCCGAAGCGGGCACCTCTCCCAACAGAGCACTCTCCATCCACAACCCCCAGGTTTTAATCCCTGGACGTTACTTAAGGGAACCCAAGTCCCTTCCACTTGAGCCAACTCATGTTGGTTTATACCCCTAAAGTTGATTATTAAACAAAATACTTTTTTATTTATTTATTTACTTTATAAGAAAAACCCATTAGCGTTTTGCGTTTTTCGCAAAATGCTGTTGCGTTTTAATAAAAAAAAAAAAAAAAAAAAAACTGTTTTAAAAACGCAAAAGCGATTTGAGTTTTTAAAAAAAGCAAATCGCTTTTGCGTTTTTCTTTCTTTTTTTATTTTATTTTATACAAACGCATTTTAAAAATGCGTTTTTGCTTTTTGTTTTTTTTAAAAAAAAAACGCATTGGTGAAATACGTTTTTCGTTATTTTTTTTTTTTTTTAAACGCATTTAACTTTTGCATTTTACATGAGTTACGTAAATAAGTTAGCACCAACCAGTTTTCAGAAATTAAGTTTTTAACTTATATTTTTTTAGTTAAGAACTCTATAAATATATATCTGGAGAATCCGGCCCTACCAGGGCCGGATTCTCATTTATATGTAATATATTATATATATCATAATTTTTTCAGTTTTTTTTTTTTACCAATTTTTTTTTGGGTTTTTTTTTTAACAATTTTTTTTAGTTTATATATATATATATATATATATATATATATATGAGAATCTGGCATTGCCACTGTCGGATTCTTCAGTTGGAATTTGTTAAATTTTCTTTTTCTTTTGTCGGTTTTTTTAAACAAATTTTCTTGTACATTTTTTCTTTTCTCGATTTTTTTAAACTAATTTTCTTAGATTAAAGATTTTATAAATAATAATTAACAAACCAAAATTTACTTAATAAACAACTTCTAAATAACAGAATTGTTAAAAAATAGACAAAAGAAAAAAAAAATCAATAAATTCCAACCGCAGAGCCGGAGAATCCAACCGTGGCAACACATGAATTCTTTGAAAAAAAAAATTCTACATAACCGAAGAAAAAAAAAAAAAAAATTCAATGAATTCTGGCGTTGCCACGGCTGGATTCTCCGGCCGAAATTCATTGATTTTTTTTTTCTTTTGTCGATTTTTTTAAACAATTCAATTATTTAGAAGTTGTTTATTATAAATTTTGGTTTGTTAGTTATTATTTATAAAATCTTTAATCTAAGAAAATTTGTTTAAAAAAATCGACAAAAGAAAAAAAAAATAAGAAAAATTGTTTAAAAAAACCGACAAAAGAGAAAAAAAAATTCAACGAATTCTGACGAAGAATCCGACAATGGCAACGCCGGATTCTCATATATAACTAAAAAAAAAATTTGAAAAAAAAAAATCAAAAAAAAAAATTGTTAAAAATAAAACCGAAAAAAAATTATGATATATATAATATATTATAATATAAAAAATTATGATATATATAATATATTCTCCATATATATATTTATATATATAATATATAATATATTATATATTATACCTTTAATATTTTAGTAATGTTACATTTTGGCTCCTGATATTTCAATTGTTGCAATTTCTCTTAAAATTTACTTTTTGTATTAATTTTTTAATTTGGTCCAATTGTCTAAAAAGAAAATGGTTAACAATTAAATAAGAAGAATCCAATTGTGATTAATTAAAAACAAACAAGAAACTAGAGACAATAGATGTGGTTTGGTAAAATTAAGGGGATTAAGTAAAATTGAGGGGGTTAATTTCACTTAACCCCCCCCCAAACTAAATCCGGCCATGCCATGGCCGGATTTAGTTTTTTGTTGAGGGAGGGGGGTTGGGGGATGGGGGTATGGTTTGAATGATTTATATATATATATATATATATATATATATAATTTTAAAATTTGTTTAATATTTTAAAATTACAAATTATATATACAAATTAATTAGTTAAAATTATAAATATATATAATTGGGATGGGGTGGGGTGGGGGGGGGGGGGGGGTAGGGGGCTGTGGGCCGCCAAACCATTTTGACAAACTGGCCCTATGAGGGGCGGTTTTTTTATTAAAAAAAATAAATAAATAAAATAAGTGGAAGACACCGGCCATCAAAGGGTGGAGAGACCCATTTTAGTATATAAGTTTAAAGTAGACCTAATTTGGTGATTTCTTAATTTTTGGAACCCAAAAGTGTAAAGAGCTCCAAAATGGGGGGGCCAATCCATTTTCTCCCTCTCTTTCTCTCCTCTCAAGATAGACCACATGGGGGGCCCACACCCCTCTATTTTTCTCTGTCTCTTATTTCATTTTTACTCCCCTAATTTTCCTTTTTTCTATTTCAACCCATTTTCTTTATTTCATTTTTTTTTTCTCGAAATAAAATAAAATAAAACCAATTTAAAAAACAAACTTAACTATTTAGAACCCGAGATTTACAACCCTGATTTTTATTTTTTAAAAAAACTTGGTCTCATTTTTAGTTCTAATTCCAGACTTCTCAAATCCAAAGACTGCAATTCATTTCAACTAAACACTCCCTTACTCCAAATTTGAAAGAGTAAATCAATTTTTCAAACACCAAAAGGCCCCATCACCCATTTATTAAATTTTGTCTCAACCCTTATCTTGGTTTTAAAATGGTCTGTATAAGTTTTAACATAATGTTATAAACAACTTTGAGTTAATTAACAATGGTATATCGGTATTTTAAATAAACTCAATTTTTTTGTACATAAATTATGCAAAAAAAAAAAATATTCTCTTTTTACAATACAATTTTTTACGTAGCAACTCCAGTGAAAAACTTGTTTAATATCGCTTTTTATTGCCTTTTTTTTTTTAATTACATGTAGTTGCATTTGCTCTGCAATAAGTCTTCACGTGAATTGTCTCTGTTGTTCTTTTTTTTTTTTTTTTTTTTTTTTTTTCTCTTTACAGTGAAATTTGGATTTTAATGTATGAAATTAATCTTTTATTTATAAGAAAATGGTTTTTTATTTTATTTAAATTATATTTTTGTATAAGTTTAAATAATTTTTTATTTTTTGTACTCTATAATTCAAAATTATAGGTCAAAAATTATAATAATATTAAGTTACAATTATATTTGTGATAAATAGAAAATAGTTTTTATGGGGGTGACTATTCCATTATTATTTATGTACAATAGAATTTTAATATTAATTATATAGTTGATTAAAATAATAAAAAATAATTTTTAAGTGGCAACTCAAATTATGCACAAAAAAAAAAAAATACTCTTTCTACAACCAAATTTTTTACCTAATTTATGTAAAAAAAATTGTATTTATTTAAAATGTTTATATACCACCGTTAATCAACTCAAAGTTTTTTAAAACATTATGTTAAAACTTATGTAGACCATTTTAAAACCAAACCAAGATGGGGGATATGACAAAATCTAATGAATGGGTGATAAGACATTTTGGTGTTTGAAAAGATGATTTACTCTTTCAAATTTGGAATAAGGGAGTGTTTGGTTGAAATGAAACCAAGTTTTTTTTAATAAATAAAATAAAATTGGGGTTGTGAATCGTAGGTTCTAAATAGTTAACTTTGTTTTTTAAATTGATTTTATTTTATTTCCAGACAATGCAAAAAAAAAAAAAAAAAAAAAAAAACAAAGAAAAGAAAAAAAAAATTGAAATAAAATAAATGGGTTGAAATAGAAAAAAGGTAAATAAGGGGAGTAAAAATGAAATGACAGAAAGAGAAAAAGAGAGGGGTGTGGGCCCCCCATGTGGTCAATCTTGTAAGAGAGAGAATGGAACAGAGAGGGAATAGGAGAGAGAGAGAACTGCAAGAGAGAAAGGAGAGAGTAGGGGACGACAATGGGCCACGCCGGGCCTGTCCGGCCCGAAAATCACGAACCCGATTGGGCCCAGGCCCGGGCCCAACGGCCTTTGACCAGTCAACGGGCTTGGTCAGGGCAGGCCGGGCTCGGCCTGAAATGGAGTAATCCGAGCCCGACCAATAGGCCCACACATTGCGGGTCTATGGGCTTCGGGCTCGGGCTTGAAGCCCGAATTTTGGGCTTTTTTTTTTAAATGGTTAAAACTAATTTTTTAATGGGTTGATTGAAGAGTAGGGAGATTTGAACACTAGACATTTCAATAGAAAAATAATATTAATAACTACTATGTTACAAGTCTTAGTTATGAATAAATATCTAATGAAAAGAGTTAATTGTAATGTTCAATTGTCAAAACAATTAAATTTTAAAACATTAGTTAATATTTTTCATAGACATTTATCTTTAATCAAATTTATTTTAAACTTTAAGGTTATATTTTTTTTAACTTTATTAATATAAGATTTAATTTTTTGGTTTTATTAAATTTATTTATAATTTAAAAAGAAAAAAAAAAAGTGTTTTATTCAAAATTTCAAACTTAACAAAAATAAAATAAGAAATGAATAGTGATATTTTTATTAATTGTAAAACAATTACATCACTATATTGAATAGTAAATATTTGTAAGTAAATGCATCACTACAAAATGTATACATCCCAACTAGGTTGATACCTATACATTTGACAATCATTTGCACTGCTATCAACCCAAAATAAATTACATTAAAATAAATTAAAATTTTCAACGATTTTCAATCACTACCTTCATCTGGAGAACTATCTTCCATAAATGATGGTTTTGATAATTTTAAATTCAGCAATTCTTCATTAAGCGCGTCTATTATGTCTTGTTCTTGTTGCCTCAGCTCTGCAAGTTTCCAATCTTTTAGACATATCAAAGTTTTCACAGTATCTGGATTAAGACTGCTACGGGTTACTGATACAGTTCTACCACCTACATTAAAAACTGCTTCCGATGCAACAGTCGAAACTGGAACCGTTAGTATGCTACGGGCCATGGTTGAAAGAATTGGAAATTTTTGTTGTTGAGATTTCTACCAGGCCAATATATTAAAATTTTTGTCATCACTATCAATAAGTTGTGCATCAAGATATCGTTGCAATTCAGTTGAGTTACTGCTAGAGATATGTTAGATTGTGATTTTTTGTATTTCTATATTGCTAGGGTTCCTCCTATTATATTATTAGATGATGAAATAGGAGTAGAGTCTGAGGCATGTACAGAAGTTACATCAGCACCAACAATTCTTTTATAATATTCGTATAAATTGAAAAGTGAACTTCTAACAGTAGACAAATATTGCTTGGGAAAATCAGGAATATGTTTAAAAATTATTTCTAACCAACCTTCTAAGGCTTCAAATTTATATTTAGGGTCTAAAACTGTGGCCATTCCGTAAATTTCGGGTAATTCTTCTCACCAATATTTATAAAAAAATTCTCTCATACTAAATAAAACATCATTAAATAAATCAAGATGCTCATAAGTTTTAAAAACACAACAAATATTAGTTAATTGCATAAGCATATGACAAGATGTACGATAATAAATACCCCAATTTTTTTTAGTAGAATCTTCAAAAACAAGCGAAAATCACGTACAATTTCAGCCACAGTCCAATCAGCCTCATTAGGATATACCATCGACGATTGACGAGATGTTCGTGCTAATTTAATACAAAATAACTCTATAATCTTTTTATATTTTGTTGCTGTTTTTAGAAGCTCATATGTAGAATTCTACGTATGAGGAACATCACTAAGTATGTTTTTTTTTTCTTCATATTCACCGTTTGAGTGCATTTTCTATACAATTCGTAACGTGCTTGTGAAGAATTAATATTATGAACAATAGCTTTAATTTTTTCAATAGAATCATTTAAAATTGATAATCCGTCTTGTACAATCATATTTAAAATATGAGCACAACATCGAACGTGAAATAAATGACCTTTAAGCAGCAAATCTAAATATTTTTTAAGATATCTCTGAGTAACATCATTGTTAGAAGAGTTGTCCAAAGAAATTAAAAATATTTTGTCTTTAATACCCCAAGAATCCAATTCTGCAAGTATTTCATTGGCTATGATATAACCTGTGCAAGGAGCTTCAATCATTTTAAAAGAAATAATTCTTTTATTCAAATTCCTGTCATAATCTATGTAATGAGCAGTTAATGTCATGTAACCAATATATTGTAGAGATGTCCAAAGATCACAAGTTAAACAAATCTTACTATTATAATTTTGAAAAAAAAAAAAAGAATCAATTTTTGTTTTTGTAAATTATATTTTTTCATTATATCTCTTTTGGCCGTTATCGTTGAAAATCCTTTATATTGTGGAACAAAATTTCTTTGTATCATGCCTGAAAAATCATGTTTTTCTACAAACGTAAATGGATGTTCAGCTTTAACAATGTAATCAGTAATTTCTTCACAGGCTACTTGCTCATTGTAAGAAAATGTTGATAAATTACCACTACTACCAATAACTAATTTAGATTAACTTTTAGTATTATTCTCTTGTTTTTGAGCTTGTCTTCTATGTGTAAGTAAGTGTCTTCTTAAATGAGTAGTGCCTTTAGATGAGTCACCACATAATAAATTATTACAAATTTTGCATTTAACTTTTGTTTCTTCAACCCCATTATTATTAACTACTATAATTTTAAAATCTTGCTAAACATCAGATTTTTTTCTTCCACTAACGGATAATGGAGTTACAATATGTGATGCACATGTAGTATCATGGATATTAGTTGCATCAGTTTCAATTGAATCTAATTGAATTGAAGATGATGATCCAACTTCAAATTCATGAAATTCTTGATCCTCATTTATAAATAGAACGAAATTTAAATTCGTGTTAGCCATTAACAAATATGAATAAATAAACAACTAAAAATAATAATCAACAATATAATAGTAATAAATTAAATTAATGTTACCGAAAATAGAGCAAATAATTGAAGACGGTGAATGATGTTTGACAATTTCTTGCACTTCCGAAAGTCTTGAATTGAACACTTAACAATTGTGAAAGAAATGAAATATTGAAGTATGAAGTGGAGAGAGTTTGAGAGTTGGTGTGGAAGAAATGAAATTAGATGGGGTTATTTATATTTTTTTTATATGATAACAAATATAAATAAAGGGATATATAATGTAATTTTAATAAAATATTACAACGGTAAATTTTGATAGAATTGTCAAACCATTAACGGTAACTTTTGCAGGTAATAGTATCTTTCCTTTTGATTTTGTATTTAAAAATTAATATATATATATATATAAGTCAAAAGTAAGTAAAACATGTCATGGATCATCTATCCAAACTCCAAAGTCCAAACAAGGTAATGAATAAATGCATTACACTGCACAGCACTGACAGCAGCCAACTTGCATATATATATATATATAAAGTTATGGGTCTTGAAAATTAGACTTCGGGCTCGAGCCTCGAGCAACCCGAAAATCGGGCTTCGGGCTCGGGCTTCTAAAAAATATTCAAAGTCTGAACCCAACCGGAAGCCCTATGGGCTCAAGTTCGGGTGGCCCTAATTCCGGGCTTGGTCCGGGCCAAGGTCGATGGGCTCGGGCGGGTTTCGGGTAACCCATGGGCTTTGGGCTTTTTGGAGAGAAGGCGGGTTTCGGGTAACCCATGGGCTTTGGGCTTTTTGGAGAGAGAGAGAGAGAGAGAGAGAGAGAGAGAGAGAGAGAGAGAGAGAGAGAAAGAATGTGTACAAAATTACAAATATTGAGAGAGAGAGAGAGAGAGAATGTGTACAAAATTACAAATATTGTACAAACATTATGATGCAAGATGGTGGGAGTGGGCCCCACTCTTTTGTGTGTACAAAATTGCAAATATTATACAACTTTTATGATGCAAGAGGGTGGGGACCACTTGTCTCATGTAAGTGTGTGTGAATGAGAAAAAAGAATTCGGGATTCACAACCCGAGTTCTTTATATAATAAATATTTTTTAAAAATAAAATTATTGACAAGAGACTATTTTCAACTTAATTATCAGACCTAAATATCTTAGCGGTGCGAACGCCGGGATCAAAGTGGTCCTGGCGTTGCGAATGCCGGGACTATTTTTATTTTTTATTTTTTTTAGTCCCAGCGTTCAAAACGCTGGGACCAAAAAAAAATAAAAAATTATTGCTTGGTCCCGGTGTTCACAATGCGGGGACCAACCCTTTATTTTTTTCCTATTTATGGCAACTGATAGGAGAGAGAGAGAGAGCACGGAGAGAGAGGGGAGAGAGAATCAAATGAGATTTTGAAAATTCAAATATTATTTTACACAATATATTCCTAAAGTTTGACCATTATTTTATTTTAATTTTTTTTTTTTTTTTGTTTTTTACTTTTTACTTTTTTTTTTTTTTTTTCTAATTTCGTTTTTTTTTTTTTTTTTTTTTTTTTTTAACTTTTTTTATTTGTTAATTTGAATTTATTTGATTGTTGTAATTTAAAATTAAAATCGAATAAGTCAAACATTTAATTAGTTAAAGCAGTAAGGTAAAAAGTTCTGAAAATTAATCCAGTCGGTCAACCGACTTAACGAATCAGTCAACCGTTGAAAACAGTGAATAACATACCACTCCTCAAGTACAATGCTTGGAATGGGAAAATTTTGTCTTGTACTTGTTCCCAAATCAAACACGAGTCACAGAAAATTTATATTGGTCAGCCCGTTGAGGAATATGCTTGGTTAAACAAATGGAACATCGAAATGGGGTGCCCGGCCGATACATTTTAAAAAAAATCAATTATGAAAATGAAGTAAAAATAATTTTGAAGTACAAATCTATTATGAAAATTAATAATTTTTTGAAGTAAAAGTATTTTTGAAGTAATAAATAATTTTTCATAGTAGATTTTCACAGTAAATTTCTACTTCAAAAATTATTTGTGAATTTGATTTCTACTTCAAAAAATCTAGTATAATAAAAAATCATACTAGATTTTTTAAAACAAAAAAAATATTTATCTTATTTCAATTGAAGTAATTTTTTTATTTATTTTGTATTTTTTATTTTCAATTGAATTTAAGTAAAAAATCAATTCGTCGACAAGATGTCTCATTCGGTTGACAGGTTAGATCAAGACATGCAATTTGAACCCACTATTTTCAACGGTCGACTGATTTGTCAAGTCGGTCGACTGACTGGATTAGTTTTCAGAACTTTTTATCTCACTACTTTTACCAGTTAAACATTTGACTTATTCGATCGATTATTTAATCTCACTTTTAAATTTAAATTACAAAAATCAAATAAATTAAAATTAACAAACAAAAAAAGGTTTTTTTTAAAAAAAAAAACAAAATTTTTAAAAAAAGAGTAAAAAGTAAAAAACAAAAAAACAAAAATATTTAAAATGAAATAATGGTCAAACTTTAGGGTATATTGTGAAAAATAATATTTGAATTTTCAAAATCTCATTTGATTCTCTCTTCTGCTCTCTCTCTCCTCTCTCTCTCTCTCTCTGCGCTCTGAACATCGGGACCAAGTAATAAAATATTTTATTTTTTTGGTCCCAGCGTTCAGAACGCTAGGACCAAAAAAAAAAAAAAAAATCAAAATGGTTCCGGCGTTACGAACGCTGGGATCACTTTGATCCCCGCGTTCGCACCGCTGATATACTTGAGTCTGGTAATTAAGTTGAAAATGGCCTGCTGTCAGTAATTTTGTTTTTAAAAAATATTTATTATGTAAATAACTCATTCACAACCTCCGGTTTGTGTTAAAAAAAAAAACTATATAACAGGGATTGTGAATCCCTGGTACTGAAAATTGAGTATTTTTTGTATTCAGGGTTGGTAATTTCGGATTTTAATACCTGGGATTTCCAATCCCGAGTAGCCTGGATTGCGTAATTAAGTAAAAAATGCTTTGATTTCAGTTTTTTTTTTTTTTTAAATACATTTAATATGTAAACAACTCGGGTAGGCTGGAAAAACCTCTCTCAATATTGCTTGTCCTGTAGCTAAAAAAAAAATCATATAATGATTTTTTATTTTATTTTATTTCTCTCCCTCTTTCTATTATTTCTTTTCTTCTCTCCTTTTTTTTTTCTTTTCATTTTTCATTTTTCATTTTTCTTTCTTTTTTAATTCTCTCTTTTTCTTTTTCCGTTTCTTCCAAAATAAAAAAAATAAAAAAAATAAAATAAAATGCACAGAAATATTTGGGACGGACAAAATATCGTTTTTGTGTTTAGTTTCAATATGTTTATGCATATGTCATCGTGTTTCACTTAATTGTTGCTATTTTCAGTTCAATTTCAGCGTGTTTCAGCCCATTTTCTGTATATTTTAATTCACTTTCAGCTTGTTTCAGTCAATTTTCAACGTGTTTCACGTTAGGCCCCTACTTTTTGTGTTGGCTTAATTCGGTGACCATCTAGTTGTATTTTCCGATTGTGTTTTAATTAGTAGGAGTTGGTATATCCTACATAGTAAAAAGACTGAAGCAGTAGGTCAAAGAAACACCTTCAAGTGCTTTGGCTATGCAGCACTTGCACAACCCAAATGATTTTCAAAGATAACGCGTTATGGACATCTACTACAAGCATCCAAATGGCATCCGGACAGAGACAAGCGTCTGGATGGCTATGTCCACTACACATGGGCATTTGGACAAACCCAAGCGACGACCGAATGGTCTTGGGTATCCTGAATAAGGCAGGATTCTTTCCATCAATTCGTCCCTCTTTGGGAATTTGAAAAATATGAAAGGCTAGGGTTTCAAGTGTTATTGCATATAAATACGAACACTAGCTAGGCTCCTGAGTTTTGGTTTGAGAGTGTTCGTTCTTCAAAATTAAAATTTATAAAATCCTAATTAGCCTCGCATTTATTCAAATATTATTTGTCGAGCTATCAATGATAAATTGAATCAAGAAGTACTTGAAAATCAACACCCGCGACTACAGGATCATATTTGAAGGTCATGCTTAATTGCTTTCTTGCGGGAAGGGATTAGTATCCTGAGGGAGATGAGAGGCACGAGTAGTTTCCAAGTGAGAAGCTTGGAAGATATCGAAGGTGTAACCTGGACAAGGAGTTTAGGAGGATTTGAAGAAGCATACAACTAGCTGCACGAAGGAAGCTGTACACGCGAGTCTTTGAAGGAAGTAGTGTAGTGTAGTGAATCCTTGGCTTTGGTAGTGGATTGCTCGTATTGCGAAGTGGTGCTGTGGTTTTTACACTTTTCGGGATTTCTATGTGTCACCCACTTCTACACTTCTGCATATTTATTTGTTTATGGTGTGACATAAATAAGATTAAAATCAAAGATGACTTATTGGAAATCGGTAGGTTAACTATAATTAGTCGAAGTGAATTTTTTAATTCCTACTCACTCTGTTTGGATATGCATGGGTTCCAGGATCGAAAAAGAGGGCAGCCATGTTGCTGGGTCTGCCCATGTTGCTGGGTCTGATATGTTAAATAATTATTAAACAACGATAGGTCAATGGTAACGGCCAAAGGGTATTTTGATCTTTCTACAAATTTAGTAGGTCAATGGTAACGGTTAAAGGGTATTTTGATAATTTCGCGTTCAACTTCAATTTCTTCTATTAAGCTTATATGGATTATCACCACCTCTTGCTCATTCACCTCTTCCATAACCACCACCATGTTACACCAACACCGCCACTACCACCTCCAAAGCAAAAATTGGTTGTAATAATAGTCGGAAGAGAGCCGCTGGAGATAATCTTCTGGGTAAGAAGAAGCAAGTAAAGCCGAGTCAGAGTTCGGATGGGAAGGTGAAGAAGTTCAGTGGCGTTCGACAACTGCCGTGGGAGAAATGGGCGGCGGAGATCAGGGACAGTGAGAATTTGATAAATTGATAAGCTCAGCTTAAATTGTAGAGCATCTTCATTTCATGAGCTATATATAACAGTAGAATAAAAGAGAGAGAAAACAAAATAACAGAATACAAAGAACAAAAAATAACAGAAAAAAGAAGGGAATAATTTGTTAGTAACAGAATCTGTTGGCTGGAAGGTTCTATGGAAGATTAGTAGGTATTCTATCATCCCCTCTCAAACACGGCGGGGAAGGTACAACGCCGAGTTTGTCACGCAAAAACTGAAAGCAAGAATGAGTGAGCGCCTTAGTGAGACAATCAACAATCTGATCATGAGATGACACATACCGAATATCAAGTTGTTTGGCCAGAACCTTATCTCGAACAAAATGCACATCAATTTCAATGTGTTTGGTGCGAGCATGATGAACCGGATTCGATGTAAGAGCACTTGCACTGAGATTTTCGCACCAGCTAATGGGTGGACCAGAAATTGGAAATCGTAATTCATAAAGTAGTGACTGAATCCAGGTGAGCTCAGTAGCAAGATTAACTAAGGCACGATACTCAGATTATGTGCTAGAGCGAGCTATAGCCTGTTCTTTTTTGGATAACCAAGCAACTAAGGATTCTCCCAAGTACACACAGTGACCACAGGTGGAGTGACGATCATCAAGAGAAAAGCCCCAGTCAGCATCGAAAAAACCAATGAGATTGAGACAGGAACCTGACTGAAGATGAAGAGCATGATGAGAAGTGCCCTTTAAGTAGTAAAAGATACGTTTAACAACCTGCCAGTGAGAAGAGGTGGGATGTTGAAGAAATTGATTGAGCTTGTTAACTAAGTAGCTGATGTCAGGTCGGGTGTATGTCAAATATTGTAAAGCACCGATGGCACTTCGGTAGAGAGACGGATTGGGGAGACCATGGGATGCAGAGAGAATTTGATTGGATGTTATTGGTGTGGGGCAGGTGGACATGTTTCCAAAGTTGAATTTAAGCATAAGATCATTGATGTATTATGGTTGGGAGAGATAAAACCATTGGGAGCTACGATGAACCTCAATACCCAAGAAGAAGTGTAATGGTCTGAGATCTTTGAGAGCAAATTAATGATGAAGTTTGGTAATAAAAGCATGTAAGTGAGATACATGATTGGCATTGATAATAATATCATCAACATAAATGAGAAGTAAAAGAATTTTATCTTGATGATGCGTGAAGAACAAGGAAGAATCACTGACAGAGTCTTGGAACCCCCAGGATAACAAGGTAGAACGCAGCTTATCATACCACGCACGAGGAGCCTGCTTGAGTCCATAGAGAGCTTTATGCAACTTGCAGACATGGTTAGAAAATTGTGGATTAATGAACCCATCAGGTTGGAGCATGAAAACGTCTTCCTAAAGTTGATCGTTGAGGAAAGCATTATTAATGTCTAATTGATGGACTGGCTAGTTGAAAGAGGCAGCCAAAGTGAGTATAATGTGAACTGTTGTAGGTTTAATCACCAGGCTGAATGTCTCACGAAAATCAATACCAAGGGTTTGTTGAAACCCTTTGGCCACCAAGCAAGCTTTATGTCGATGAATGCTGTCATCCGGATGATACTTAATCCAAAAAACCCCATTTGCAACCAACAAGATTCATGTTAGGTGTGGCAGAGACAAGAGACTATGTGCGATTGTGTTGAAGAGCTGTGAATTCATCGGTCATAGCTTGAAACCATTTGGGTTGCTGAAGGGCAACAGAGGTAGAGGCTAGTAAGACAGAGGATAACAAAAGAGAAGCAACAATCAAACCAGTGAAAGGAAGTTTGGGTTTCACAATGCCTCATTGACTTCGGGTGACCATTGGATGATTGGGTAAGGCAGAGGTATTAGCAGTGGTATTTAGACAAGGAGGAAGAAGTGGTATAGAGGAAGAGGAATAGGAACATGAAGAATGAGATGGGGAAGAGGAAGGGGGACAGGTAGTTGAGAAATGGTTGGTGATAGGTGTAAATTACCTACGTATTTCCAATCCGAATTTGTTATTTTTCGAGTACGTTTATAGTTATTTTTATATGTTTTTATCCTTTTTGTATAAATCAGGCGTGTGGAGCAAAAAGATAGAAAATTGGAGCGAAAACGATGAGATCGAATTGAAGGCGAGTCGAAGATACGGTGGATAAATAAGCAAGGAGGCAAAAATATGAAGGAAGCCCACCGCCTAGGTGTCCAGACCTCCGCCTAGGCAGTGAAGATGATGAGAATGACAAAAGGCTATTGACAGCCCACCGCCTAGGTAGGAAATTCCTCCGCCTAGGTGGAAACCCCAGTAGAAACATTTCCAAGTCCACCGCCTACTTCCTCGCCTAGGCGGTCACCAAACCTACAAAGTCGGTACAGGTGCTGTAACTTCAAGGCTATTGTGGACTATGATGAAATCCGATTTTGGAAATACTCAAAACATGGGAGTTGTATATCTTGTTCTTATCTTTCCATAGGTTTTTAAATCACCTCAATCGGAGTTCGAATGAAGAAGTTACAGCCAAAACAAATTGCAAACCTGTGGTAACTTCGCCTAGGCGAATTCCGGCAGAAAGTTAACCGACTTAACTTCGCCTAGGTGAAAATCCTGCAGCACACCCTTGATATTTATTAGATATTTTGAGATATTTTGGGATATTTTATAATCCCTTCTCTCCTCTTCTCTTCTCTCTCTTCAACTCTTAAGGCCTTAGGCCATATTTTAGGAGTAGGTTAGGGATTTTTGAGGGAGAGCTCTCAACCCGAGATGGAGGATGAAGAGGGAAGCGATCGTTTGACGGTTTTAGTGCCAATTCTTCGGATATAGGCTAAGTCACTCGTTTCTTCTCTTTGTTTTCTTCATTTTGGTAGTTGTTGAGCATGTTTAGCTCATTTTACATTGTATAAACGGTTAGGGCCATGAGTTAAACATGGATTGTAATAGGGATTAACGTATTATTTATGAAAATGTAATTTTGGTTGAATTTGTGTTTCGTTTATGGTTGTTCCTTACAATTTCGATTGTGTTGCCGTGTTTTCTATGATTATATGCTAGTTTAGATATATTGAGAATACGGGGTTTAACACTTGGGAGAGGTAACCCCGGATTCAGACTAGGGTTAACACAACACGACAATCTAACGACCCGGAAGGGCGTTAGAAAGTGTGCAATCGATGACGTTGGGGCGAGACTCACGTGACCTAGAGTCGTTAAGACGTTGAGGGGGATTTCGGCGTTGACACGAAGTCACGTATTCCCCAGTCTTATACTCGGAAGAGGTGGCGAGGGAGTTTACGAACCGAGATTGTCGGATACGCCGAACGCCGTTAATGTTAACTAAAACGAAATCAAACGCATTTAAGTAAATAAAGTTAATCCCTAGGTAATCTACTCCTCTAAACAATCTCACATTAGTATTTATAGTATAATTAACTTAATTAGTATTTTAGTTTAGTATTAGTATTAAATTAAATTCTATTTTTGTCGCCTAGATAAAGTCAGGTTATGACAATCGCGATACTCGATAGTAACAACATCAATCCTTGTGGATACGATACCCAACCGAAAGGTCCACTATACTAAAACTTGATCTGTACGCTTGCGGTGAAAGTGACAGCTCATTATTTGTGGCCACCAGTTGGCTGCAAGAGGAACAACAGTGTGCACAAATAGTGGTAAATGGCTGTCTGGCAAAGGGTGTACAACTGCAAATGGTACAGTAGTAGCAATGGGTAACAAGGAAAGAGAAGGAAGAACGGTTGGTGAACAGAATGTGGGGGCTAGTTGGGTGGAAACAACAGGTAAAAATGAAGAGAGATAGGAAAAGTCTTAATGATTGAACACAACATGCCGAGAAATGTATAATTTGCCATTTGGGGCAAGGCATTTATAGCCTTTTTGACGATCACTATAGCCAATTAACAAACATTTTTTAGAGTGAAAATTGAGCTTGTGTTTCTGAAAAGGTCGTAGATGGGGAAAACAACTACATCCAAAAGGGTGAAGACTGGTATAATTGGGATGTTTTTGGTAAAGAAGTAAAAAAGGTGTTTGATCATTGAGAAGGGGGTTGGGAGCCGATTGGTAAGAAAAATAGCAGTGTGAAAGGCTTCCTACTAGAATTTGAGTGGCATGCGAGCTTGGGCTAATAAAGATAGCCCCGTTTTAGTAACATGACGATATTTGTACTCAACCCGACCATTTTGGGGATGAGGTATGAGGATAGGAATGTCAGAAAATAATGCCACACTCAGTTACAACGAATGTGAAAGACCGGAACTCTCCTCCCCAGTCACTTTGCATAATTTTGATACTGTGATTAAATCACTTCTCAGTTATGGTTTTGAATTAAATAAAGGTATGTAAGGCATCATTTTTTTGTTTTAACGGGTATATCCAAGAATAGCGACTGAAATCATCCAAAAATAAGATATAATATTGATAACCAACAGATGATAGAATTGGGGCAGGACCCCACAAATCAGTGTGAATCAACTCAAGTGGATGAGACGCATGGGAAGGGGAACGGGAAAATGGAAGTTTATGATTCTTTATATATTGACAAGCATCACAAAACGCAAGAAAGTCATGAATAGAAATCTGTTGATTACAAGACTTAAGAATTTGAGTTAAAATATGCTGGGATGGATGTCCTAAAATGCGATGCCAATCTTCTAATTTAGATATATGCGGTTGGTGAGAGACAGAGAGCACAGAACACTGCTACAGTGGAGAGGATGAGAGGCGGTGTTGTTGAAATGATAAAGACCATCCTTAAGCATCCCTTGAAGAAAAACCTTCTTGGTTTGCTTGTCCTTCACACAACACAAATGAGAATCAAATTCAACACAAACATTATTATCAATTGTAAATTGAAAAACATTAAGCAAATTTTTGGTGATGGTGGGAATGTGTAGAATGTTTTTAAGAAGTAGAGGAGTATGGTTGAGTGACGAAATGGTAGAATGACCAACATAGTGGATGGAAAGAGGATAGTCATTACCAACAAGTAAGCGATTCTTACCATTGTAGGTGGTGCACTGCTGAAGTAAATTGGAGTTATTAGTTACATGAGTGCTTGCACCACTGTCAACATACCAGGTAATATCAAGAGGGGTTTCAGGAGTGGCAAGTTGAGCAGTGAAAGGTGGAGATAAGGTGGGTTGTGATAGACCACTGGTGTTGGCAAGAGTGTTGCCCATGTAGCTATTATCAAATCAGTAAAAACAAATGGCAACAGAGTGACCCAATTTGGCACAACTTGGCAGGTGGGTCGGGAATTGCATTGCCGTCCTTGACCACGAAAGGGACGAAAACTATTGTATCCTCGGTATAAGCCACGACCTCTACTAGTGGAGGACTGAGAGGTGGGATACTGAAATGAAGACTTGTTCACCGTGTTGACGGTCATTTGATGTACACTGAGGTTTTGAAAATTGTTCAGTTGCTCAAGATGGCTCTCGAAGGTCAAAATGGAGGTTTGAAATTCAATCCAAGACTAATTTGTTTTTTTAGTTAATTGAATAACAATTGGACTATATTCAGAATCAAGGCCAGTCAGGGTTTGGGTAATTAGATCAGATAAGGAGATGGGGCTTCCAATAAGCAAGAGATTATCAGCAAAAGTCTTCATGGTATTCAAATATTCAAGCATTGTACTACCTCATTTGCGAGTTTGTTGCAGTTCAACTTTGAGAAGTGTAATTTTGGATCTGGTGTGAGCACCAGAGAGTACGTATGCTATAGTCCACAGGTCATGGCTGGTGTGACAATCGATCATGTGGGTAGCAACTTCAAGAGAGAGAGATCTATAAAGCCAACCAAGAAGAAGTTGATCGGTGGTTTCTCAGTCATCAAAAGCTAGGTTTGGTGTTCCTTCGATGTTGAGAAACTCTGGCGGGCAAGGCTTGGTGCCAAGAACAAATCCGTCGAGCCGATTGCCTTTGATTATTGGGAAGATCATAGACTTCCACAAGAGGTAGTTGCTCCTATCCAACTTGACAGGGCTTACCGAAGAGAGAGAGTTGCTGAACGATTGTAATTTGGTTGGAGTAGGCAAACTAGTCATGGTGGTTGGAGTTGGGGAGGAAAGGGCAGAATGATGGGTGGAATTGGTTATTTCAGCCATAGGATCTAATAGATAGCATGAACTGGGAGGCTAAACTGATACCAAGTGAGAATTTGATAAATTGATAAGCTCTGCTTAAATTGCAGAGTATCTTTATTTCATGAGCTATATATAGCAGTGGGATACAAGAGAGAGAAAACAAAATAACAGAATATGAAGAACAAAAAATAATAGAAAAATTAAGGAAATAATTTGTTAGTAACGGAATTTGTTGGCTGGAAGGTTCTACAGAAGATCAGTAGGTATTCTATTTCTTTTAGTCACCTTATTTGCATGTCTAGATTTTTTTTTCTTCTCTTTTTCACTTACCTACCTCAAGTTAACACCGATGGAGAGTTGCCATTACAGGACCTCTTCGATAGATTCGTAAATTCAAAAAGAGAATTTGGGTTCAGGATGTTCAATCTGGATGCTGAATTGCGGGGGAGAAGTAACTGTTTGGAGGTGTTCGGGTGAGCTTTGAGTTGTGGTGTGAGACAAATGGACGGAATCGATGACATTATTTAGGCGGAGGGAAACAATTGTTTCTCCAAAGAAGAAAGGGTTTCAATGACTTCAACTTGGGACGCCGACGATGGATTGGCTTTTCCCCGGCGAGTAGGCGAAGCATAGGACCACCCGAAGTGAGGAGGAAGAGATCAAGTAATGAATTGCAATAAATACCCTTAAGATTTTCTTATACTTTAGTTTGGCCCTTTATTTTAACATATAAGGGTAATTTTAATATAGGGGTTCAAAGTGTAATTAATCTATATAGTTTGAATAGAAGAAAATGAAGTTGAATGTAAAATTACTAAAATACCCTTTGGCCATTAGATTTGTAATTTGGGTAATTTCAAAACGAAATTGAAATATGAGAGACTTAATGTGCCTATTTTTAAATATGAGAACATACAAAATATCATTATCCCAAAGAAAAGCAAGTACTCAGCAAAGATAAAAAGTTGTTACTGGGTCTATAATTGAGAAAATGCGGTAACCTTGAAAAGGACAAGATTATAACTGTTGGCCTAGTAGAATACTCAAGAGTGGGGGTGAATTGGGTAATTAAAAATATATCAGAATAAAACTTGATAAATCAAATAATTAATTTTAAGTCTAAATTAATTATTATCTTTATAATACACCGGAATAATATGATCAATCTAAGTACACATCCAAATAACAAAAATAGCAAAATAATAATGCAGCACACAAAATATTTATACAGGTTCACCAAGTTACTTTTGGCTAATCCAGTCCTCCGAGCTCCACGGAGGTCACACCCACTAAAACCAAGATTTCTTTAAAGGTAGGAACCAAACCTGCATACCGATTCTTTTACAGGCTGAGAATCAACCTTTACAATTTCCTTTTCTCAGGCTAAGGAAGAACCTCTACTTTTTACAGGTTAAAGAATAACCTAATTCTTTTTAACACTGAGGCTTAATAATCAAAACATTATAAAAAAACACGCTAACTATCATTTTTCACAGGTAATGATGGAATCTTTACAAATCACTCACATTAAATCTATTCAGGAAGAATTAATACCTCAATCTCTTTACAGGAAGAGACTGAAACTCAACTATCATTGATTAAATATCCTCAATGATATTTAACCCGTCACAACTCACCAATACAAAAATTGATATGTAGTAAATCTCACTCGGAGCTTCTACCACCCCAGATAAATAAAAACTCAATTAATATCCCAATTAGTGATAAAAATATGTGAGATACAGAAATCTGATTTTAAGAAGAATATGGGTATCAAATTGGAGTACGTAATCAGATTCAAGAAATTGTTTGAAAGAATATTTTCTTTAAAAATCAAAAATAATTTCTAAGACCAATTTCCAAAATATAAAATAATAAACAATAAACAATATGGAAAGATCTCACCTGGAATTCACAGAAATAATGATTAGAACAATATAGTTTCAAATCTAGTATCAGCAAGAATAGATCGTAATTGATTATCAGAATCACTCTTAGAATAACTCACAATAATGTAGAATACTAACTCTTATAAAAGCTCTCTCAAAATGATATAGAATGATTAACTCTCTTAGAATGATTAGTTTCTCTAATAAAATTCGCAGATCTATTTAAAGGAACATGTAATCAGCCTTCTAACGGCTAGTTTACAAGTGTCATGACAATAAAAAGCTTTTATAGACCTCTTATAACATAAGAACTTCATTTAGGTTCAATTCCACTTAAAAACATCTTTTGAATCTCTCAATTAAACCCCTAAAGTATTTCTCAATTAAAATAAATAAGTATAGAATCTATTTAAATTACCAAATTGAGAAACATTAATATTTAATGAACTATTTTGAAAGGATTTAATTAGTATATGAACCTAATCTCAAATATAAAGAATATCCCCGAAATCACTCTCAAATTCTAAACAAAACCGGTTATTTTTGGATTTAAAATCGGATCAAACAATATCCTGAAACGGTGCATTCAATTGACTGCCCAGTCGACTGGACGAATCAGGGAGTAGCCATCGAAGTACATCAGTCGATCGCTCGGTCAACTCTTTTATTCAAAGAGTTCAGTTGTTTTCACTAGTCGGCCTGTCGGTCGACTTTTCGACTCAGAAAGTTCAGTCGTTTTCACCGGTTGACCTGTCGGTCGACTCTTTGATTTAGAAAGTTCAGCCACCATTGGCCGGTCGACTCCTCAATCGACTGCTCCCTTCTGGATCTTTTCTCTGATCTCGTTTTTACTCACTTTCTTTTACGATTTCGTCCCTTTATCCATTTTCTCTCTTAAATAAACTCCACTAATATTCTTATATTTCATTTTAGTCATTCAAGATTATTTCTTTTCAATTCACATAGAAACAAATAATTTCACTTAAGCAAAACACACATAAAAGATAAAATTCATTTTGTGCCATGTGTGTGTTTCTAAATGGGATATTAAGAGTTAAGATTTATCTGGGTTATTTTTCCTAATTTCTTCAAATTCTTAATTCCTCTTCATCATCTTGATATCTTCATTTAGCATACATTCAATTTGACGTCTTCATCACTGGAACTTTAAATCTCTGAAACACTCAATTAAATATTAGTTTCACCAAAACATCAATACTTAATTGTTCATCAAAATCTTAGGATCAACAATAACCCTCAAAAAGACAAACACATAGACTTGTCAACCCTTGCGGTTCGGCCAATTAGACTCAACCCTGTTGCCTAGCATTTGCATGTCATAACTCCCACATATGTGATGTTATTTTCTCAATAATTATTGAAGTGGATCGGTAGAAATTTTGGAGTTTCCTTTTTTTTTCTTTCTTTCTTTTCCCGGTAACGTGCCTTTGAGTATAAGAAGACTTGAAACGAGACTATTAAATTTGATTTGATGACATTGAATCTGACTGAGAAGATGACCCTTGATAATTCATTATGACATAAACAGATTCATGTAGTCGACCATTTTTAAGTGGGATAAAGTCTTAATTGTTGTTGGTAACATGTGTCCGAGCCAACTTAGGTGTCCACCTCGACTAATCATTTCCTCGAGTAATCTTAAGACTGCATTTCTCCACATCAGTCTGGTGCATTCATGATTACATTCAAAAATTAATTCCTAAAGTTCTTCTAAGGAAAGTCGAATCTTGGTTGACGGAAAAAAAAAAACACTTTCATTTCCTAACTGGACTAACGCCTCTTGGTTACTTTTTGATTCTTTATATTTTCTCTCTTTTCTCGAAAATTAATAAGATAGCCCTCAAGGTAATCTCTCCATTACAACTCTATATTAATTTCCTTTTTTTTTTTTCTCGAAAATTATTAAAATAGCCTTTCAAGAAATCTCTTCATTACAACTTTTTATTGCATTTCCTTTCAAATTTGACTACAATCATTTATCACATGAAATAAGAGTTGGCTACATAGTTTCATTTCCCTCTCATCGTTTACTTAATTTTACTTTCTAAGCAATATTTCTAGAAGTCTTCTATATACATACATGTCCAAACATCTCAATTACATCTGATCCTAGAGTCTCTCTAGTTAATTCACTCCTAACATTATTAAGTATTGTATATCTAAATTAAGTAAACTATCAATTGTACAAACCACCTAGTCTCCCAATTTTATCTTATCATCATTTCTATGAATGTTAACGAAACTACATTAATGGATATATTCCATCTTAATTCTATTAAACATTAGTATATATTTAAAGAAAAAACAACCTTTTATCATACCATGCTTTCTATCTCTTATCACCAAAGCCACAGCACCATTTTGAATACTTGCCCTACGCCTAAATAATGTCATTGATTCTGTCCGTTTGTCTCACACCACAACTCAAATCTCACTCGAACACCTCCAAACCGTTACTTCTCCCCCGCAATTCAACATCCAGATTGAACTTCATGAACTCAAATTCTCTCTGTTATTTTCCGAAGCTCTCGAAGAGGTCTTGTGATGGTAGTGGCAATGGTGGCGGTTGTGGAGGGAGGAGCACAAGGTTTTTACACTTTTCGGGTTTTCTCTGTGTCACCAACTTTTACACTTCTGCATATTTATTTGTTTATGGTGTGACATAAATAAGATTTAAATCAAAGGTAACTTGTTAGAAATCGGTAGGTTAACTAGCTTTTAATTCCTACTCACCCCTCCAAGCTGAATTTGTATTTAAACCAGTTTTCATTTGAGTTTAATTTCTGCATGTCTTTAAATCGGTTTTAGCTGGTCTCGCATCGATTTCAACATGTTTAGATCAATTTCCTAACATGTTTCAACTGATTTTCTGCACGTGTAGCCCAATTTTCTGCATGTTTCGATTCTGTTTCAACATGTTTCAGTCCATTTTCCAGCATGTTTCAGCCCTTGTTCTGCATGTTTCAGTTCAATTTTGCACGTTGTTCAATTTCAACATGTTATGCTTCAATTTCGGTAGTTTTACTTCAATGTCAGCATGTTACAGTCTATTTTCAGCATGCTTCTGTTTAATTTCTGCATGTTTTAACTCCATTTCAGCAGCATGTTTAGTCCCACTTTCTACATGTTTCAATTTAGTTTATCAAATTTTGAACAGGGACTGGCTGAAGCAATTGAGGAAGGCGTACCTCATGCCTATAGTAGAAATTTGCTAGGCATGTTTTATGCAAATTTCAGAACGCAATTCCTCGACGTCTTCTTAGATCTTATTTCTGGGTTGCTGCTAATGAAATTGAAAGGATTAAGGAGGCTAATGAAATTGCATATGATTTGTTGAATAAGATCCCCCAAGGCAATAGGGGCTAGACATGCTTTTGACACCGAATTGAAGTGTGAGCACATCACCAATAACAATGCCAGTCATTCATCAATAATTGCGTTGGGGATTGAAGGGAAATGCAAATTTTAACACTGCTTGATAGCGATGAGAATTGTGATGTTCTCGTCGACTATGATTATCTAGCAGTTCAAGTACAGTTGATAGATTTATTTCAAAAAGTTTTTTTCTATCCGAATTGTGTATCTTTCTCGTGAGACTGAGAGCAATAAATAAATATTTAATAATGAGAATAAAATCTCCTTTATATTCATTCTGTGTAGTCAGGGACCAATTTTGAATAATTAGAATTATATTATATAATATTATAAGATATCTTGATTTTCTAAATCAAAATAACATGTACAAATAATCAATCAAGGTACCCATTATGTGATAACTTTCAACTTTCCCTCTATTTTTTTGTGCCTTTAGTAGGCCTAGTATTTTCAACAATTGCAATGGTTTCGTTATCTCTTCATGCTCAATAGCTTGAGGGCACAAATCATAAATGGCAGTTACATGGTTTGAAAAGTTGTTGCCTTAGGAGGCGACAACAATGTCAACTACTGTTAATAAATTGAATCAAGTTAGAGAATGGTGTAGGAGATGCACTATGCTTATTGCCAAGGCCAGTCCTGGGGCTAGGCCACCAAGGCAGTCGCCTCCCTTTGAATCGCCCCTATCTTTTTTAATTAATCTAATAGTATATCTACTTCAATCACTATTTCAACTATTTTTTAAATGGTAATAAACTTGGTGAGAAAATAACGAGCACGTATAAAATTATTTAAATATTATGAGGTCCCGATTTTCAAAAGTCGCCTAGGGCTACTGGTTTCTCAAGACCGGCCTTATTGCTAGTGATCATGAGTTCTAAGTGCTGGATAACAACATGAACTACATAGTCAAAGTGATACATGTGAATGCAAAATCTAGGATGTTACGGCTCGTTTGGTTGGACGGAATGGAATGAGGGTGGAATGGAATGGAAGCAGTAATGGAAAGAAAGAAGGAATAGAATGAAATTGTTAATAGAATCACTATTTCATTCTCTTATTTGGTTGATATGGAATGAGGGAAAGAATTGAATAGTGAAATATAGTAAAATTTCCATTATGCCCTTATGAAATTATTATTCCATTATCTTATTTAGTTGGTATGAAATGAGTGAAGAAATGAAATATAATAAAATTCTCATTATGCCCTTATTACAAAATTTTATTTAATTTCACTATTCCATTCCTTTTCTTATTTTATTATATTTCACTATTCCATTCAATTTTTCTCTAATTTCTGTTTCTATTATCAATTTTTAGTTTCTAATATCTAATTTCTGTTTTTGTTCGCAATTTTCAGTTTCATTCTCAATTTTTCGTTCTCTAATTTTCAGTTTATGTTCTTAATTTTTTTTTTGTTTTCAATTTTCAGTTTCTATTCTTAATTTTCAGTTTTTGTTCTCAATTTTCAGTATTCGTTCTCAATTTTCTATTCTCTAAATTTCTGTTTTTGTTCTCAATTTTTAGTTTATATTCTCAATTTTCTATTATCAATTTTCTATTTTTATTCTTAATTTTCATTTTTTGTTCTCAATTTTCAGTTTCCGTTCTCAATTTTATGTTCTCTAATTTTATGTTTTTGTTCTCAATTTTCTTTTTCTATTCTCAATTTTCTATTCTCTAATTTCTATTTATGTTCTCTAATATTTGTTTTTGTTCTTGATTTTTAATTTTTGTTCTCAATTTTCAAGAGTTTAAATACAAAGACTATTATGTAATTTAGGATGTTGATTTTATTGGGTTGGAATCCCATTCCATCCTATTTCATTCCAATGGAATCTCATTCCTCCCATTCCATCCTATTTCATTCCAATGGAATCTCATTCCACCCTATTTCATTTCAATGGAATCATAAAAGTGATTCCATTGGGGAACTAAACAACGAAATAGGAATCAAGGACGGAATGCGATTCCATTCCGCCCCCGATTCCGTTCAACCAAACATGCCGTTAGTGTTATTGTAGGGATGCTGCTCTAGGGATATCTCATAGAAGAGAAAGTCGAGAACAATATAGCAATCCTTACTTCTCAAAAGCTTACAACTTGATGGCATTCTCGGAAGTTGTAAATCATGTCCTATAAGTTGAAAGGGTAAGAAATGTAAGAGGAAAAAATAATTTTTGAGCAACCGTCGGCAGTGCCGATGCAGCTTGTGGAGCTGCTCCAAGTGCAAGTGCAGCAACAAGATATGCCGGAGGAGCTGTTAGTACAGCTGTTGGAGCGCATAAGTGGCCCTAATCAAGAATCTTTGGTAACTTTTGGTAGTCCATGACTTGCTTTTTATTCTTGAATATCTCTATTTTCGTAATATTTAAACTCTTTTACTTGTTCATTAATAGGTTTGTTTTTTCTAGGACTGCAAGAACAACTAAGGTGGCATATTTGGTTAGTGTTTCTGTTTCTACTTCTAATAAATTGGGATAAGATGTGATCAAAATTCTATTTTCGTTTTAGAGTATTTTGAAAATAAAAACATGTTTGGTAATGACGATTGCTCTAAAATTGTTTCTTTTAATTTATGAGAACAGAAACAAGAAACTCGTTTGGTTGTAACATTTGTATTTTTTTCTTCTTTTAAATGTATGGTGCCCGGTAAGGTGATAGTGAGAATTGTTTTGTGAGAGTGAATAGAAATCAACGTAGTTTTTTTTTCTCAAATGTGTTTCTATACATTAATCCCAAAATTTTAGGGATAAGAATAAGAATTAGGGAACAAAAGGGGGGCTAAATTATTGGGAAAATCAGGAGTTTCAAGAAATTAGAAGGTAAAACCGCATGATGATGTGCTTTTGGGGAAATGCCCCCTTTGCTCTTGTATTTTAGTTTTACTCAGTTTTTTCTTTTAATTCAATTTAACTTTTCAAAAATATCCTTTCTCACATGTACAACATTTCCAATATTATGGGCACTAAAATTTAGTACACTATTGACAATTCAAATATTTCAACACAAGTATAACAGACACTAGTGATTTTGGTACATTTGTTATGGCTTGAAGGGAAGTAATTGTAATTTGACAAATAAGAGGGAATCTAGCAGAAATATGAACGAACTTCAAGAAAAGTGAGGGTATGTTTGTTTTGAAAAAAAAAAAATGGATAGGAAAAATCAAAATGAAAAATAAGATGGAAAATAAAAATTGAACTCGTTTCCGATGAAGGAAATCTTGGAAATAAACAAAAATAAGAAAGAAAATACACAATTTCTCACCAATTTGAGAGAAAATAAAGAAAAAATGAGAGAATTTTTTTTAATTACAGTTATACTTGATAATAAATTTGATAAATGAATATTATTTTTTTCTAAGTAAACGTGAAATTTTATATTTTCTTTCTTTTATCTATGCAACCAAATAAAAAATAGAATAAAAAATAAAAGATGAAGAAGTAGAGGGGAAAAAAAAAATGAAAGAACTGTTTTTTATTCCTTTTTCGATCCTGGCCTATACTGTAGAGCCGCCCATGTGTAAAAATTGATTTATGTTCCTTAATTTTATGATAATAAGTATTGATTTTTTTTAAACAAATATTGATATAATTTTTTTTTTAATTCTGTTTTTCCATTGTTTTTTTTTTTAAATGATCTTTATATGTGAACTCTTATTGATATATTTTTTCAATCCTTATTGATATTTCAATATATTTTAATTATCATATTGAATTAAATATAACAGTATTTATTTATTTTTTGAACACTAGACCTCCTCCTAGGGAGGCACATTAGATAACCGCTAGGTTATGTGTTTTGGTTAAATATAACAATAAGTTAATATAAATTAAACTACTCAAAGTTATTCAAATAAAATTAGATTAAAAAACAAATATAAAAATAATAATAAAAATAAATTATAATACAAACAAACTTTTTGATAAAAACTATCTTCATTTATTATATAGGAGTGTCATTTATCTTCCTTGTCTTTTGCCAATAACTAGAAATCTCACATGTTATTTACTAAATATCAGTTAACTCATTATTTTTGGTCAAAAATCATTTAGTTTCCCTACAGGTAAAAAATTACTGAAATTTTTATTGTAACAACAACTTTATCATTAACCATTTAAAAATAATTAAACAATTAAAAATTAAAATACATAAATATTTCTTTAAATTGTTTTAAATATTTTCTCCTTTACTATTTTACCCACGACCCTATTTTAATTTTTTTTTTTAATTCCCTTAATTTTTTGACAATATAATAATAATAATAATAATAATAATAATAATAATAAATTTAAATTGTTCAGTTTTCTCCCCCCCCCTCTCTCTCTCTCCTTTACCTTTTTACCCACAACCCTATTTTAAAAAATATATTTTTTAACAATATAATAATAATAATAAAAAAAATAAAGGATATATGTCATTAACCTCTCTTGTCATTCTACATAATACCATATACATTCCCTATCATTTTGTAAATACTAGAGATCTCACTTGTATTTTTACTCAAACACTTCTTACATCCTTTATTGATTAAAAAATAATAAAATTTTTATTATAATACCAATTTTACGCTTGACTATTTAAAAAATAATTAAATAATAAAAAACTAAAATACATAAATAATCATTTAATTTATATATATTCATCCCCACCTCCTACAACCGCACCTACCGCCACTACCACCTCTTATCGCTGCCGCCACCACCACCCGCCGCTGCTGCCTATCACCTCCCACCGCCACCACCCACCCAACACCACCTCCCACTGCCGCCGCCACTACCCGCCACTTCCTACCACCGCCACTACCTACCACCCTCCACCATCTCCTACCACTGCCACCCACCACTTCCCACCGCCACTACCTACCCTCATTTAAAAAAAAAAATATATTTTTTAACCATTTCATTAAAAAAAAAAAAATTAACCATTTCATTAACCATTTTATCTCTCTCTCCGATGGTGGTGGGGGTTGGCAGTAGTGGTGGGTAGTGGTGGTGACGATGGGTAGTGGCTGGGGAGTTAGGTAGTGGATGGTGGGAGGTAGCAGTGGCAGTGGGTGGCAGTGGGAAGTGGTGTAGGAGGTGGCGGTAGGAATTGGGTGGTGGTGAGAGGTAAATATAATTATGTTGATCCTAAGATTTTGATGAACAATTAAATATTGATGTTTTGATGGAACTAATGTTTTAATTGAGTGTTTCAGTGATCTTAGTTCCAGTGATGGAGATGACAAGTTAAATGGATACTAAATGATGAAGTTGAAGATATTGAAGACAAGTTAAATGGATGCTAAATGATAAAGTTGAAAATATTGAAGATTTAAGAGTTTGAAGAAATTAGGAAAAACAATCCAGGTAAATTTCAACTCTTAATATCCCATTTAGGAACACACACATGACATAAAATGAATTTTATCTTTTATGTGTGTTTTGATTAAGTTAAATTATTTGCTTCTATGTGAAGTAAGAAGAAATAATTTTAAATGATTAAAATGGTATTTGAGAAAGTTAGTGGAGTTAATTGAGATGAATTTATTTGCTCCTATGTGATTTGAAAAGAAATAGTTTTGAATGAGTAAAATGAAGTATAAGAATATTAGTAAAGCCTATTTAAGAGAGAAAATTGATAAATGGGTGAAATCGTAAAACAAAGTGAATAAAAATGAGATCAGAGAATAGATGCAGAAGGTAGCAGTTGATAGGTGTGAAAAACCTATCTATTTCCAATCCGAATTTGTTAGTTTTCGAATATGTTTATATAGTATTTTATTATGTTTTAATTAGTTTTCATACTTTTTGTATAAATCAGGTGTGTGAGGCAAAAAGAAGGAAACTGGAGCTAAAACGATGAGATCGAACCAAAGCGGTTTGAAGTTACGGTGGATAAACAAGCTCGGAGGCTAAAAGATGAAACAA
The DNA here is from genome assembly GCA_016647705.1 of Eucommia ulmoides. Classification (NCBI taxonomy): domain Eukaryota; kingdom Viridiplantae; phylum Streptophyta; class Magnoliopsida; order Garryales; family Eucommiaceae; genus Eucommia; species Eucommia ulmoides. The sequence continues at coordinate 19,796,005 of CM028339.1, forward strand.
CCCCATCGCTTAGGCGTCTAGACCACCGCCTAAGTGGTGAAAATGCTGAGAAGAACAAAATGTTACTGACGGACGACCGCCTAGGCGAAGATTCTATCGCCTAGGCGAAAATCCAGCAGAAGACGAAGAAGGGCTACTGACAGCTGCTCACCTAGGCGAAAATTCTACCGCCTAGGCAAAAATCCAACAGAATGTTCTCCCAGTCCACCGCCTACTTCATCGCCTAGGCGATCAGACCGAACCGACCTAACTCCGCCTAGGCGGATTTTTCCTGCACAGTCTTGAGATATTTTTAGATATTTTTGAGATATTTTTGCTATAAATAACCCCTCTCCTCCCTCTTGGCCGGTACTCACTCTGGCCCCCATGACTTTTTGAGCCCCTTAGGCTATATCTAAGGGTATAGTTAGGAATTTTAGTGGTGGAGCTCACATCCCAAAGTGGAGAAGACGGCGAATCAATCGTAGGGCGTTCTTAGTAGTTTATCTTCGGACGAGGCTAAGTTCTTCGATTGTTTTTCCTTATTTCTTTATCTTAGGAGCATGTTTACCTAGTTATTTTATTGTTTATGCGGCTATGGCCTCGAGTTAAATATGGATTGTAGTAGGTATTAACAATAAATTTATAAATACGTTGTTTGGATGATTTCGATATTTCGTTTGTGTTTGTTCTTCGTAGTTTGATTGTATTTATCGTATTGTTTGTTTATTATGCTTGGATTGATAAATGGATAATACAGGGTTTTGACAAGACCCCGGATTCGGATTAAGGTAAACAAACGCCACGATTCTATAACCGGTCGGGGTTTGAATCGTGGATAATCGATGACGTTGGGCAAGACACACGCTACCTAGGGTCGTTAAGACATTGAGGGGGACTTCTTCGTTGGCTCGAAGTTGCGTTATATCCCTCGTCTTACACTCGGAAGAGGTGGCGATAGAGTTTTAGAACGGAGATTGTTGATAGGGTAAACACAACGCGACGATCCAATAACCCGGGAGGGAGTTGGATTGTGTGCAATCAATGACACTGGGTGAGACTCACGTGACCTAGGGTCGTTAAGACGTTGAGGAGGATTTCTTCGTTGACTTGAAGTTATATATTCCCCTGTCTTACACTTGGAAGAAGTGGCGGTGGAGTCTACGTACCGAGGTTGTCAAATAGGTCGAACAACGTAAACGTAAGTAAATCGGAATTGAACACGTATTTGTAAACACGTTAATCCCTAGACAATTCTTTACCCTAAAACATATTAGCATATTAGTGTAGTTAATTTAGGTTAGATTAGTATTAGTTTAATTAATTAAATACATTTGTTTTCGCCTAGATAAAATTAGGTCACGACAAACGTGATATTCGATAGTAACGACAACAATTCCTGTGGATACGATAACCCTATCTTAACGATCACACTATACTAATACTTAGACCTCGTATACTTGCGAGTGTAAGTAGCGGTGAGACATTTCCCGCGCTACCAGCAGTCAACTAAGGAGTTGATCGCAGAAAGAAAATGAAACATCCTGAATTGAACAGTTGACCGACCGGTTGATCTGTGAAAACATCTGAACTCTTTGAATCTGCGAGTCGATCGAATGGTCGACCGGTGGAAGCATGACAAACTCTCTGAATCTGTGAGTCAACTGAGTGATCGACCTATTCTCGCTGCGGCGACGATTCGGCTGTAAGCTGAGTTGGGCAGTCGACTGGGCAGTCGACTAAATGTGCTATATCAGGATAATGTTTGATCCAAAATCATATCTAAAAGTAGCCCCTTTTTTGTTAGGATTTGAGAGAGATTTAAGGAATTTTGTGATATTTAAGATATGGTTCATATATTAATTATATCCTATTGATTTGGTACATTAAATATTAATGTTTCTCAATTTGGTACTTGAAATAGTTTCTATTCTTATTAATTGAGATTGAGAAATACTTTAGGGATTTAATTGAGAGTTTTAAAAGTTGTTTTTAAGTAAGATTGAACCTAAATAAAGTCTTTATGTCATAAGGAGTCTATAAGAGTATTTTATTGTCATGACACTTGTAAACTAGCTGTTGGAAGACTGATTACATGTGTCTTTAAATAGACCTGCGAATTTCATTAGTAATAAAGCAGAAAAAGAGAGAAATCATATCATATTATATTGTGAGCTTTTATAAGAGTTATCCATCTAAAATATTGTGAGCTTTTCTGAGAGACGATCCTGAATATCAACTACTATTAATTTGTGCCACTACCGGATCTGAAGTTACATTGTTTTATCTATTTTTTTATGTGGATTCCGGGTGAAATCTTTCCAAATATATTACTTCATTACATTATTTGATCATTGTTTGGAAATTTACCTTAGAAATTGTTTTTGATTTTTTAAGAAAATAATTTTAAAAACAATTTCTTGAATCTGATTATGTGCTCCAATTTGCTACCCATATTTTTTTAAAATCAGATTTTTGTATCTCACGTTTTTCTATCACTAGTTGGGATATTAATTGAGTTATTATTTATCTAGGGTGGTAGAAGCTCCGAGTGAGATTTCATTCTTATCAATTTTTGTATTGGTGAGTTGTGACGGATTAAATACTGTTGAAGGTATTTAATTAAGGGTGGCCGGGTTTCAGTTTCTTCCTATAAAGAGATTGAGGTATTAATTCTTCCTGAATAAAATTAGTGTGAGTGAATTGTAAATGTTCCATCCTTACAAGTGAAAAGGATACTTGAAGTGTTTTGAGAGGTTTTGATTCTTGAGTCGTTGTGATAAAAAGAATTAGGTTAATCTTTAGCCTGTAAAAAGATAGGTTATTCTTGAGCCTTGAAAAAGTAGAGGTTATTCCTGAGCTTGGGAAAAGGAAGTTGTAAAGGTTATTCTTGAGCCTGTAAAAAATAGAGGTTGATTCTGAGCCTTTGAAAAGAATCAGTGTGCGAGTTTGGTTCCTACCTTTAAATGGATCTTAGTTTTAGTGGGTGCGACCTCCGTGGAGCTCGGGGGACTGAATTAGCCAAGAGTAGTTTGGTGAACCAATATAAATATCTGGTGTGCTACTTTCTTAATTTGTTTATTTTTATTTTTTGGATGTGTACTTAGATTTATTTTACTTCCGCTGTGGTATAAAGATAATTATTAATTTAGGCATAAAATTAATTATTTAATTTATTCAAGTATATCCTGATAATATTTTTTAATTACCCAATTTACCCCCATCTTTTGGGTATTCTACTGGGCTAACAATTGGTATCAGAGTTAGTTTTAACTCATTAGGCTTAACATCCTAGTTAAACCGGTTACGTGTACATACCATGGATGATGTGTTTTGTGTATCCTCTTTTGATTGTTGTAAATGCGTATATGATAATGTGGCTTATGATTCTTGTGATTTCAGTGGTAGTGATGGGGATGATGATAATGAAAATGTCCATATTGTTATGAAAAAATTACTTTCCTTCATACTACTTTTTGCTAAAAGAGAGCTTGAGTTTAAAAAGAAAAATTGCTTCTTTTGAAAATGGTGGAAAAAGTGTTAAAAAATCTAAAATACATTTGGATAATTATTTTGGTTCAAAAGAGTTTTCGGAAGTTGTTTTTGAAATTAATAATTTGCTCTCTAAAGTGGATTCTCTTGAAAATGAAAATAAAGTTTTAAAAAATAAATTTGATATGATTTCCAGGCAAATGTCAGATTTTGTTCTAAAATCGATTTACTTAAAAAAAAATTTAAAAAATTAAAATTCGACCTTAAGTCTATTTCGAGAGATTCTGAAAATAATTTTTCTAGGCAAAATGGATATGTTTCATCGTCTCATCTTTCATCACAGGCCAGTGATAGTTATGCTTCTATTGTTATAAATGATTTATGTTTTACATCTCGTGCTTTCGATGATAAATCAGATTTGAGATATTATTATTGTAATAGAGTTGGGCATTTTAAAGTATCATGTCCATTTCGAAATCGTAAGTTTATGTCTAATAAGGACAGATCCAAAATGAAATGGATACCGAAAAAAATTGTTGAAATGTCTTGTGTAGAATTACAAAATGTCAGAAGTGGACCTGAAGGAACAGTTAAAGAGTTTATATCAAAGCCAAAACCACAAGCGACGTGTGCAAAGCGAAGAGATACACCAAAAACAAGAGGCGAAGTTGTAAAGGAACCATAAGAGATATGTGCTAAAAGAAAATCTATACCAAAGCCAAGATTGGATATCACTAGAAAACCACAAGCAATATATGCAAAGGGAATCATCAATGAATTGAACGGCAAAAATCAAAAGAAGAGATGATATGATCAAGCCAAGAAGAATTACGTACCTAAATCAATTATGAGCTCAAATGGGGTAAAAAGTAAAGTCACCCCGAAAGATAGAAAATGTATTCCTAATCCTCCGCATTTTAAATTTATTAAAGAAGGAGAGTCCTGACTTATCAAATAGGTAAGTTGGTAATTGTTTCGAAGAGCTATTCTAAATGATGCATTTTTCTGTTGTCTTAGAAACATTCTATGGTGATTATGACAATCACATTTTGTTAGGGGATAATTACATATTTTTTATAATGTGCTTATATGCTTACATGTTATTGAGATTTTGAAATTGAAATGAGCTAAGTTTTTTTTATTAATCTTGATGCATTAAAATGCATGATATTTTAATTTAGATAAATTAACTGATAAAGAATGATTTATTTGGTTTGAATTGTTCAGGATCTTGATTGTATACTTACAGGAATATATTTATATGAATTAAGTATCTAACTATATATATGGAAATAAGTCATATGTCTCATATCCTTTAATTTTTAAATGATTATTATTGTGTAAGGGATTGAGCATGTTACGAGATAACATCCTTAATATGCATGTTATTGATTGAAATATGATTCATGTTCTTGAGCGTTAATGATTATGTGTTAATGAGAAGCATGTTACTTGAGAAAGACTAGATCTAAATTGATTGAATTAAGATTGCTTGGAATTGATTAGTGATCATACATGTTGATGAGAATAATTGATAAATATATGTTCACTGATTTCTACTAATGATCTTTTTTCAAGCATATTCAAAAGAGTTTTAGGCTTTAAGATTACTCAAGGAGAAATAAATATTCATGCCGAAACTCAAAGTTTGAGTTAAGAATAAGAATAAGGTTGATTTGAGGAGATAATCGATTAGAGTTGAATCTTCATTCAACTAAGTGGTAAATCAATCTCATTCTTGCATTATTATGAGAAAAACTTAAGTATCATCATTTGATTATGTGACTATGCTATATGAGATTTTCTAAAAGTCATGTTTAAAATATACAAAATATCTTGCATTAATCTATAACTTGTTTATCCTTGAGTTATTTGCATAATCTCTCTGTCTCTGTCTCTCTCTCTCTCTCTCTCTATATATATATATATATAGCATGAGTTATTCGTTAATGATCACTGTTGAAAAATAGAACTGAATTTGTTATGAAATAAGTATGCGTTATATTGATAACTTCATAAATTATCATTGAGAAATGTTTCCTATTTTAGTGTGTTAAAGATCACATGTTTTGTTTCTATAAAGGGAAGTCATTATTTGGTATCATGAGTAAGGCATGTGGACTTAACTGATAATTATATGATTGTATACTAAATTGTTGGAAGATTTTGATTATCTCAAATTTATTCTCCTAAGTATGAATTGACTTATTTACAATTATATATGAGGAGAAGTGTTTATAAGAGGAGTAATATTATGTCATGTTTATATTGAAAGACGAGTTTTGTTGAAAAATCAAAAGAGTTAATATGCTTATGAAAAACTAATATCATGCTATATTGCTGAAATGTTATGATCATTCACCAATACATGAATATTATTCATTTAGAATTTGATAGAGGAAGATTGCATGCTCAAAAAGATGTTTTTGGTGTGGATCTTGTTGGATTGAGTAGATTTGATATTTATCTATAAAAATGATCCACATAGTGTTTATGTTTTGTACTTAAAAGTTGAATTTATGAGTTGATTCAATGTGCTTTTAAAAGAGTTATATATATATATATATATATATATATATATATATATATATATGTCCGGATTTAATTACTTTAGATTTACTCTTTTAAGTATATTATATGATTGCCTAGAGTAATGTTTATGTGTGTTCCCCTCCTACCTAAATTTATTTTTGAAGATGACAAAGAGGGAGAATTTGATGATATTTTATTAATGAAGAGAAATTAGTTGATGTATGATTAAGGAGTAGTTTTATTAATGAGTTTATTATGCTTTATTGATTATGTTTTATAATATCTTCATTATTATGCTTAAATGAGTTAAAGAATCCGTCCTCAGATTCAGGGGGAGTGTGGTTATATTTTTATTTTAAAGAAAACATCAAAATTAATTGTCATCATAAAAAAGGAGGAGATTGTTGATTCTAAGATTTTGATGAACAATTAAATGTTGATATTTTGCTGGAACTAATATTTTAATTGAGTGTTTTAGTGATCTTAGTTTCAGTGATGAAGATGACAAGTTAAATTGATGCTAAATGATGAAGTTGAAGATATTGAAGACAAGTTAAATAGATGCTAAATGATGAAGTTAAAGATATTGAAGATTTAAGAGTTTGAAGAAATTAGGGAAAACAACCCAAGTAAATTTTAACTCTTAATATCTCATTTAGTAACACACACATGACACGAAATGAATTTTATCTTTTATGTGTGTTTTGATTAAGTTAAATTATTTGCTCCTATGTGAAGTAAGAAAACATAATTTTGAATGATTAAAATGGTATTTGAGAAAGTTAGTGGAGCTAATTGAGATGAATTTATTTGCTCCTATATGATTTCAAAATAAATAGTTTTGAATGACTAAAATGAAATATAAGGATATTAGTGGAGCTTATTTAAGAGAGAAAATGGATAAAGGGGTGAAATCGTAAAAAAAAGTGAGTAAAAACGAGATTAGAGAATAGATGTAGAAGGTAGCAGTCGACTGAGGAGTCAATTGAAGAAAGAAGATGAAACATCCTGAATTGAAGAGTCGACCGTCCGGTTGACCTGTGAAAATATCTGAACTCTCTGAATCTGCGAGTTGATCGAGTGGTCGACCGGTAGAAGCATGATTGATAGGCGTAAAATACCTATCTACTTCTCAACCGGATTTAGTAGTTTTCGACTGTTTTAGTTATATTTAATTGCTTTTTAATTTATTTTTATGTAATTCAGGTGATTGGAAGCTTTGGAAATTGAATCCAAAGTGGAAGAATTGAGGCATCGATTTTTGAGTTGAAAACTTTATTCCAACAGAATATCTTATAATAAAAACTCTTAGTCACATTTACCTCATGGAAAGGACCTTAAGAAGATCGTTATCATTGAGGAATCGAAGAAGGAGCGTTTTTGAGTCTATCAACCCCATAGTAAACTGACCTACAAGTTGCTAAGTCCAGATTTCTGCCTAAATGTCCTCCAATGAAGGACGACCATAGTGGAATTTCAAACCGTAGCTTTATCAAAGAGGGCCTCTAATTGGGATAGCGTGGAATGGGAAAAAGAGACTGTCGACATGCTATCTTTCGTGTAAGAGCGTGAATTCACCTCTATAGATGGTAGGCAGACATCCCTTTGAAGAGGTGCAGCATAGGATCAAACAAAACCTGTGTTTCTGGACGTTGGACGTTGCAGGCTGTGAAAAGGATATTGATACTATTGCAATGGCAGGATCAACCACAATTGCTAATTAACGAATCAGAATTTTTGGAGCAACAGTGTCGAAAAGCACCACAATAATGCCCAAGAAAAACCAGCTAATGAAAGGCTTCGGATGAAACAGCCGCTACACCCACTAAGAAAAAAAAAAAACCGTTGATAAAGAGAGTAGAATCGTCCAATGAAATCAGGCGAAGAAGAAATAGCCGACGATCAGGTACCGCCGGCCGCAAGCAACGACAACCCTTTCTGCATGGCGGCTAGGGTTTTCGCTGCAACTTTTCACCTAAAACTTTCAGTTACACATAATTACTAGTGTAATATTACTTACACATAATTACAAATTATATGTAACTATATTACACGTACTTGCGTAATATTTGTCTCATCTAACAAATATTTTATACACAAATTAGATACAAATAGTTTGCGAGAGTGCAAGCGCATGTATTGGACCTTCTATTTTTTTATTTTTTTTTTAATGCGCAACACTAAAACACAAGTTGCAATTACCTAAACTAAAATACAAGTTGCAATTGCCTATGAATTTTTTTTTTTAAATTAAGGGTAAAAAACAGACTTGCGACCAAAACACCCTTAATTAAATAATAAGTACATGAGGAAGAAATGCGAGTACAAAGAAAATATAAAAAAATATTAAAGTACTTTAGAAAAAAAAAAAAAAAGAAAGAAAAACACTTGAATAATATTTATAGGGAAAATTATATATTGAGTCCCTAAATAAAAGGGTGGGTATCTATGTGGACCTCGAAATTTGTCAAATCGTACATTTGGTCTTCTAAATTTTACATTTGTTTCAATCTCCCAAAATAGACTATGCCCATTGCACGACCTTCAAATGAAGATATTTTTTTTTTTCATTTTATCACTTCACTAAATTTAAAATATCTTCTTATAATTTTTTCTATAAGAACGATTCGTCTCAAAGAATGAACAATAAAAGTTTGAATCGTTGTTAAAGAAAACTTATTAGTTTTAGTAGAGTAATAAAATAATAAAAATATCCTCATGAAGGTCACATGTTGAGAACAATCCATTTTGTGGTCGTAATCATTAACAATCTTTTCAATTTTGAAAGATTAAAGTAAATGTGAAGATTCATGGACCAAGTGTGCAATTTGACAAACCTCAACATCCACCTACAAACCCACCATATACTTTCGGGACAACAAATGTAATTTTCCCTATTTTACAAAATAGCTTCTTCTTCTTCTTTTTTTAATTTTTTTTTTTTTGGAAAGCCAAAAATAAACATCTCAATTAAGCAAACAAAGAAATATTTTTATAGGGAATATTATACTTTTGTTCCCTAAAATATGGGGTGGGTGTTTATGTAGACTTTGAGATTTATCAAATTGCACATTTACCCCTTCAAGTTTTATATTTGTTTCAATCTCGTAAAATTAAAAACGTTGTTAATGATTTGTGATGAAAAATGAATTGTGCCTAACACGTGGCCTTGCAATAGGAATATTTTAGTCATTTTATCATTACACTAAATTTATGACACATTCCTCTCATTTTTTTATAACAATGATTCGTCTCAAAAATGAAAGAGAAGAGCCTAAATCGTTATTGGAGATTTTTTTTTAGATTTAGTGGAGTGATGAAATATGACTAAAACATCCTCATTAAAAGATCATATATTGAGAACAATCTATTTTCCATCCATTTTTATTTTATTTTGGAAAATGAAAATAAACATCTCAATTAAGCAAACAAAGAAATATTTTTATAGGGAATATTATATTTTTGTTCCCTAAAATATGGGGTGGGTGTTTATGTAAACTTTGAGATTTGTCAAATTGCACATTTAGCCCTTCAAGTTTTACATTTGTTTCAATCTTACAAAATTAAAAACGTTATTAATGATTTGGGATGAAAAATGGATAGTGCCTAACACGTGGCCTTGCAATAGGAATATTTTAGTCATTTTATCATTACACTAAATTTATGACACATTCCTCTAATTTTTTTATAACAATGATTCGTCTCAAAAATGAAAGAGAAGAGCTTAAATTGTTGTCGTAGAAAACATTGTAAGTTTAGTGGAGTGCTAAAATATGACTAAAATATCCTTATTAAAAGATCACATATTGAGAACAATCTACTTTTTATTCAAAATCATTAACAACATTTTTTATTTTGCAACATTAAAATAAATGTGAAACTCGAGGGATTAAATATACAATTCGACAAACCTTAGGGTCCACATAAGCACCCATTATATATACTGTATATAGGAACCAAAAATGTAGTATTCTCTATTTCATAAAAGGGTAATTTTTGGGGTCCTCCATAGACACCCAATTAAGAGTTCAGACCTCATGACATCATCAATTTAGTTTTTACACCCCACAAAATTCTTAGGAAAATGTCCTGTATTTTGGCCTCCCTGTTAACGTTTATTCATGATTCTGTCATTTTGTGCTATGCAATAAGACAAAAATATGCCCACATTACGTTAACGTTAACTTAAATATTCAGTAATATACCTTGCCTATATTATAAAATTACGATTTGAATTTCACGTTAACGTTAATGCATTTTCATATTTTTTTGTATGTGTTTCACGTTTACGCATCTTCCTTATCTGTTTATGTGCGTTAACGTTGACGTATTTTCATGTTATTTTTTTGTGTGTTCACGTTAATGAATTTTCTTCATTTATTTTGTGTGCATTAACATTAATACATTTTCACCATCAGACTGTGGATTTTAGCGTTAACGTATTTTATTTTTTGGCGGTTTTGTGCGTTAACGTATTTTTCTTGAACATTTTATGTTAACGTCCTATTGTATAATTTTGTCTTATGCGCATTAACATTAATTACCATATGGGACGTTTTGTTCTTTTAAGCTAAATGTATGTTTAGGTTTAGGTTGGGTTTGCGTTAATGTTAATGCACATTTTTTAGATTCTCTTCTGTGTTAACGTTAACGTATTTTATGTTGTTCAGAAAAAGATATGTGAAAAAAATCATGCAAACACTAACATTAATGTAAACTAAGAGAGAAATAGAGAGAGAGAGAATGAGCTCCTTGTTCCAGAGCTTTCAAAGCGATCAAGCACTGCCAGTGTCCATGGAGACTGGTTAGGATTTAGAGAAAGATGTGTTAAGGAAAAGTGAGAGAGTGAACCATTGGAAAGTGATAAGTGTAAATTACCTATCTATTTCCAATCCGAACATTATTAGTTTTCGAGTATGTTTAGTACATTTTAATATGTTTTTATGTATTTTTGTATAAATCAGGTGTTTGAGGTGAAACGGGATGAAAATAGATAAAAAAATAATCATATCGGATCAAAGACGGTGAAAAAAGGACAAAAAAACTGAAATTCAGAACCTGCAGCCACCGCCGCGGTGGTCAAAGTACAGAGCCAAGCCTAAACTCACTGCAGTTTCACCGCGTAGGCGATGAAACCACCACCTAGGCCATCAAAATATAGAGACTTGGATCACTATTCCACCGCTTAGGCGATCACTGAACCGATATACCTATCGATTAGGCGATAAATCCCATCGCCTAGGTCGTCACTCTGCACTAGAATAGATATTTATTTTAGATATTTTCTTTATAAATACCCCTTCCTCTCCTCACCTCCAGCCATTAGAGCTCCATTAGGGATAGTATATTTTAGAGAGAGGTTTTGCGAGTATATTTTAGAGAGAGGTTTTGCGAGTGCTCATTCAAATTTTCAGGAGAAGATCACGTTGCCAAGAAGGGGGAGCGATCTCGAAATGTTTTTAGCGATAAATCTTCGGACTAGGCTAAGTTTATCTTGTTCCTTATTTTATTTCTTAACTTAGGATTGTTGTTTGAGCATGTTTAGCTTAGTTTTCATTGTATAACTAGCTATGGCTATGAGCTAAACGGATTTTTGTCCAGGGATTAATATATTTATGAAAATGTTGTTTTGTTGAGTTTGTGTTTCGTTTGTGGTTGTTCTTCGTTATTTTGATTGTGTTTATTGTATTGTTATGTTTATTATGCTTAGATAGATATATCGAGAATACAAGGTTTGATACTTGGGAGAGGTAACCCCGGATTCGGACTAAAATAAACATAACGCCAATCGATGACGCTGGGGTAAGACTCAAGTGACCTAGGGTCATTAAGACGTTGATGGGGACTTCTCCTGTAAGACCTCAATCATAGCACGTACGTCATTTTAGTTTCATTTTAGAGTAATTAGAAAAATTCGGGGGAATTTGAGTCAATTAAAAATTCAAATTAAAAAGTTTAGGGGTCAAATTAAAAATTTAGGAAAACATTCTATCCAAAATTAGCATTTAACTTTTTAAATTGAAACTTAAAAGGGGTGAAATTTCAATTTTAGAACTTTTAAAGAAGTTGATATTGGACTAAAAAGAGGATTTTAAGAATTAGGGGGAGAAAGAGTAACTAAATAAAAAGTTTTATTTTAATATATATATATATATAAACCCATTTTGTGCGTGTGTGTTGTGTGCCATGGAGATTCGCCGGAGGTAGAGAAGAATCGGGAAGTGGGAGACGAGGCATTTTTAGATCAAATCCTCAGACCACTTGATTCATGCATTATATACTTGCATGCAGACTCAATCTCAATCTAAATGGAGGAAATGAGAAGCACAAAAAGAGATAAACACAGAGAGAGAGAGAGAGAAAGAGCAGGGTCGGACAGTCGGTGTTCGTTGCCGGCGATGGGTTAGAGAAAGAGAGCTCGCCGGCGATGAAAATTCAAAACAGAAAATAGAAATGCAGCGTGGGTATTTGTTCGTGTTTTTTGTGTGGGTGTGTGTCGTCGTCAAATTTCAGAGAGAGAGAGAGAGAGGTTCACTCTGGTGGGTGTGGGATCGCCCTTTGTTTGGTGGTGTGTAATTATCGCCGTCGTTCGATAAAGTGTGTGTGCGTGTTTTGTGTGGTTCGTTTAGCATTGCCGGGGGTGTGATTGTTCGGTCAGATAGGTGTGTCGATGTGGTTGCCATCGTAGCCGGAGTAGAGAGAGAGAGGGTGTCGTCGGCCGGTGGACGTTGTCGATTTTGTAGGTTGAGGTGGTTCGGATACATGTGTGTGTGGGTGTTCTTCAATCTTGACGGTGTGTGTGCTCTTCTAACGAGTGTATGCGTGTGTCGTTGTCGGTGGTGTGCATTAGTCGTCGGACAATGTATGTGTGTGTGTGTGTGTGTGTGTGTGTGTGTGTGTATGTGTTCCAGCGGTAACGGTGGTGCCATGTTCGTCGTGTGTGTGTGTGCGCTACCATTTATGTGTGTGTGGTGGGTTCAGTTAGTGAATCGGTCGTCTGGTCCGGTGGTGAGAGGTTTTGGTCACCGACTGGAATTGAAGCTGAAGCAGGAACCGGAAGCAGAAGCAGGAAAAAGAAAAAGAAAGAAGAAGACGAGAAGAAAAGAAGAAATTACATAAAGAACCTCGATAAAACCCAAAAATCTATCTCGCGACCCTTGAACGATTCGAAATGGGTAACATCTTTTGTTAAGTTTATTTTAGTTTATTAAATTAAATTCTAGCATCAAAATTGTGTAACTGGAATAATAAATTTGGGACCGTTCGTATTAATAAATTTTATGCAGTAAATTTTAATGAAATGAAAATTTATCGAATAACAATTTTCATAAATAAAATGTGGGAAATAGGAAAACACCGAACTTAGGGCCTGCTTTGCATGATTAGGTTATTTTTACATAAAATATTAATTTAGGCCTTGTCACTATTAGGTTCGCAGGCACCGGCGTCCCGATAGCGTGTGGTTAGTGACAGTTTTGCAAAATGGATATCGAGGTGGGTGTACTGTCTTTGCCAAATTATTTTCATATATATATATATATATATATGCATGTAAATGGCCTTACAGAGACTAGATGATTTTATAGACGATATAGATCAAGCAGGTTTTGGGGTGAGTGAGTAAAAATGGATTTTTGTGAAATTACGATAGTTTTCGAAAGAAAGTTGAGAATGATTTTCGTTGGATTTGGTGGTTTTAAAAGAGAGTGAAAAATACCTGATTTTCTAAAAATAAAAGGTGGAAAATGGTTTTTGGTGAAATTCGACGTTTTTTTTTTAGAAAATAAGAAATATGATCTTGGATTAAAAATCAGTTTTGGAAATAGAGGGTGATATTTGAGATTAGACGATGTTATTGATTGGTGATTTGATGATGAAGTTATTGATTTTACGATGCTATAGTATTTATCTGCTTCGGCAGAGTGATGATTATCTATTTCGGCAGAGTAATGGTATTGATTTGATGATGTTATTGATTTGACGATGCCATAGTATTTATCTGCTTCGGCAGAGTGGTGTTTATTTGCTTCGACAGAGTGATATTATCCTCTTTGGCGTTGGGTGTTCGTAGGAAGGCATATCCTATAGGTGGTACGATACCATTACAACTCCCGATTATGACGTTAAAACGATCACTATGGCTAGCCAGTGTGTGTTGTTGTGAAGTGGTGTGTTTGAGATGTGTGTTTGAGGTGTATGTTTGAGATGTGGTGATTTATTTATATTGAGTGATTTATTATTTATTATGGTGATTGGTATGATTTTATACTAGATGGATTTGGATGGAACTTATCTATATCGCTTTATTTTCACTGCTTATATACTGCAAATTTTACGAGCTATGAGGTGTTTACATACTTATACTTGATCCATATTTAATTGTGGTAATATTTAGAATGTATTATTATTTTTAAAATGTTTTACTAAGAAGACAGTACACTCGTAGGTACAACAGTCAGGAGTTAGTCCCCTACTGGCTCTAGGTAGAGTCCGGTGATGGAGTAGTATGAAAATATTTTGGGAGGAGCTGTCTGAGGCAAACCTATGAGAGCTTCATTGTTATTATAATTTTGTTGTTATTATAATTCAGAGACGGGTGTGTCCCCAGTTAGAGATGTTGTATATGATCAGAATTTGTGGTTGTATATTTTTGTATGCACTTTGTCGTTTACTAGTGGGTTTGACGTTAAGATGAGGTCGTGTCGACGTCACGCTGGCTCCACGGTGACGGGTGTCCGGGGTAGGGTGTGACATATCCATTGACCCGAAGTCATGTATTCCCCCGTCTTACACTCGGGAGAGGTGGCGGTGAAGTTTTAGAACTGAGATTATTGATAGGGTAAACATAACGCGACGATCCAATGACCCGGTCGGGAGTCGACTTGTGTGCAATCAATGACGTTAGGATGAGACTCACGTGACCTAGGGTCGTTAAGACATTTAGGGGGACTTTTTCGTTGACACGAAGTCACGTTATATCCCTCGTCTTACACTCGGGAGAGGTGGCAGAGGAGTTTACGAACTGAGATTGTCGGATAAGTCGAACGCCGTTAACATAAACTAAAATGAGACCAAACACGTTTTTGTAAACAAAAGTTAATCCCTAGGCAATATTTTTCCTAAATATCTCATAATAGTATTAGTATAGTTTAATTAGTATTTTAGTATTAGTTTATATTAATTTTGTATACATTTATTTTAGCCTAGATAAAGTTAGGTCATGATAAATACGGTACTCGATAATAATCTCAACCAATCCCTGTAGACACGATACCCTTACTCTCCCTACCTATACTAAAACTTGACCCGTACACTTGCGGTATAAGTAGCGTCGTATTTACGCGCTACCAAGTTTTTGGCGCCGTTACCGGGGATTGTGTTTTTTATTATTATTGATATTGTGAGAAAATGACCGAATTTTACTTTAGTCATTTCTTTTGTGTATATTTTTTTTTTCTTTGTTGTACTTGTTTTTGTTTTTCCGCAGGGTGCTTGAAGATGGTAGATCAACAGATACTCTTGCAGTTCTTTCAACAAGATTCTGAGCCATTTTACTGTGCTTGAGATCGATATAAGGATTTGCTACTCCGGTTTCCAAACCATCATTTCCCAATGGAGAGTCAACTCCTCAATTTTCTCGATGGGTTACAAGCAGCAACCAGAATATAGGTGGAAGAAGGAAATGCTACCCCCTCTTTCTACGACCTAACCGCGGACGAAGCCATTTAGTCGTTGGAGGAAATGGCGGCCTATGATTTTTAGAGTTGGAATTATTCACCAAGTCACCAAAACTTGAGAGATTTTTCCAACACCTTGGCACCATGGATTGACAATTCGGATCATGACGAGAAGTCTTTCCCCAATCTGGAAGAAATGCTCGTAACCATTATGGGGGAGACTCAAAGATTATTGAGGGAGATGCATAACCTGATCAATGAGCATGAGGATCGTCTTGATCATACTGAGACGATCTGTGCCGACATCGATGAGACCATAACGTCTTTGCAAACGCAAATCGATCATCTTTATTGCTTTGTTGAGGCCGAGATGGAAGCGGTGGCACTAAGAGGCGAGCAAGCCGAATCCAATTATAAAAGCCACCGTGAGGAACTGGATACGAGTGGGAGGAGCTTGGGAGAATATGTTGAAGATTAGAATAAAGAAGAGACCCAAGTGTGGTTCGGTGATGAAAATTCACATATTAATCGTTGTGAATTTTCACCGTTCGAATTCCAGCTCTTGACGTTGCAGTCGATCCAAGACGATTACATCTACGAGGATCCAATGTGGCTTGCTTGCCCTTCGCCGTCAACAATAACGTCCTTTCATGCCCACCAAGTACATGTGCCGGTGAGGTGTAACATTGAAAGATCGTGTCGAACAAAGCAACATCTCGGGAAGCTTGAGGGTGTATTAAACCAAGACCCGTATGTGGTGTTGTACGACACGTACTATGGGCAGAAGTCGTTCTTTGACGAGCACTTTGGTGTGTCAAGCTGACGACTATAAACCAAGCGCTTTTTGGGAGGTAACCCAAGGAAAAATAAATTAGATCCGTCACAGCCGATTTGATTCAGAGACGAGATTCTCTCGCCTCCCAGGTACGTGTTCTAAATTGTCACACCCCACCCCGGACACCCTTCATGTGGGGCCGGCATGACGTCGATATGACATCACCTATCTGACTAACCAACCACAATACGACAATATATAAATTTTTCATCTATATCACATATACACGATTCCATTTGATAGGGATACACCGTCCCAATTATAAGCACAACCAAACTAATCCCATGAATCTCATTTAGATTCATCTCTGACACCTCGTCTCAAAATTTCTCTCAATTGACTCTATTGCGAGATCCGTATAATTCTATCTAGCGTCAGTAGGGGACCGAATGACTCCTAGCCATTTCACCTGTGTGTGTACTGCCTTCTTAGTAAAACATCTTTATAATAATAATAATTTATTCTGCAACATCTAAATGGATCAAGCTTAAATATGTAAACATCACGTAGCTCGTAAAAGTTTTCATAATATTAGCAGTGAGAATAAAGCACTATATATAAGTTCCATGCAAAATCATTTAGTATAAGAATCATGCCAATCACCATAATAAATAATAAATCACCCCGTATAAGCAAAATACCACATCTCAAAACATCATCTCAAACACACACACGCTGGCCAACCCTAGTGATCGTTTTAACCTCACGATCGGGAGTTTGCAACGGTACCGTACCATATATAGGATATGCCTTCCTACGAACACCCATCACTCCGCCGAAGCGGATAATCACTGCGCAGTATAAACATCTAACATCACTCTACCGAAGCGGATAACATCACTCTACCAAACAGATAAACACTATGGCATCGTCAAATCAAATACAGCATCATCGAGTCACAACTCAATAAATATCGACTACTCAACATCGTCACATCACCACATCTATCTCTTTTCCTCAAAACCAACTTTTAAGTCCAAAAATCATATTCCACACTTTCTTTTAAAGAAAACGTCTGATTTTATCAAAACTATTTTTCTACCCTTCTTTTTTAGAAAAACCAAGCATTCTTAGAAAAACAGATATCCTCTATTCTTTTTTAAAAATACCGTCTGATTTTACCAAATCCAACAAAAATTCATTTTTAACTTCATTTCGAAAACCATCGGAATCTTCCGGAAATCCAGTTTACCAACTCACCCAAATCATGCTTGATCCATATCATTTATAAATTCATATAGTTTAAATAAACACATATTTCATCATATATATATATAAATAGAAAAATAGTTTAGCAAGAAGACAGTACATCACCTCGTTATCCTCTCTCCAAAACCTCTACTGACCATACTCTATCGGGACACCGGTGCCTGTGAACCTAATAGTGACAGAGCCTAAATTAATATCTTATCTAAAACATTTGAATCACGCAATGCAGACCCTATATTCCGAATCGTTACTATTTTATGTACCACGTAATTAAAATTAATTAATCATTAGGAAATTGTTACGATTTTAGGATTTGTAGCGCTAAATAAAATTTAATTTAATAAAAATTAATAATCGATTGAAATTTCACTTGTTTCCGAGTCATTTGGAGACCACGGGTGGGTTTTTGATTTTCAGCGGGGTGGTTTGTGTAATTCCCCCCCCCCCCCTTTTTTTGCTTCCTTTTTTTTTTTTTTTTCTCTGTTTCTTGTTCTATTCCCAGCCGTCTCCTCTCTCCTCTGTTTTCGTTTTTGATGTTGGCCGGTCGTCTCTCTCTTCCGAAATTTGTCGACAACACACCCACAAGGCTCACCAACGACCGACTAGCACACCCATACCCCATCGATTCTCACACCTACAGCCACACAGTCGGCCCACGTCCGATGGCCGACCACGCCTACACAGTAACACCCACATACAAGCGACCGTCGTCGTTATACACACAACCAACGGACACCATGGACAGAGCACCCACCACTGGAATAGCACGTAGACACACACAAACACACACACCGTCATCAAGCAGAGTACACACACGCACCACGTCGACGATATCGTCGGACCGAACGGAAAACCCACCTACACCGTCACACACACACACACCGGCGAACCCAGACAGACGAACAGAACCGAAAACGCGCAAACACCGATCACCCCCACACACTGCCCGACAGACTGAACAGAATACACACACACACATGACGACGATGGTTGATGACGGACACCCCCCTCGCCGGAACACACCACCTCCGGACGATCACGCCGTGCTCTCCGATCATACACCCACTTGCAACCACCGCAGAAAACCACACCCTCGCACGAATAGCAAAGCCCCCCACACAAACGCCGACCACACCCCGCCGGCGCCGAACCCGGCTACTCCTTTCTTTCTCTTCTTTCTCTGTTTTCTTCTCTCTTTAATTTTCAGATTTGATGAGATTTTCTTTGATCATTATACATGAATATATGTATATAATTCATGTAATTAGTGGGTTCAATTCATCCCAACGCGCCACGTCGCTGCTCTCTCTCTCTTTCCCCTACCGGCGGTTTGCTCATCCGATCACGTATGTTTTATATATATATATAATAAAATTTTTAATTAATTACCCTTTCCTCCCCCAACGTTCTTTAAATCTTAATTTTAATCAATTTCAACTTTTTAAAAGTTTCTAAGATTTGCAATTTCACCCCTTTAAGTTTCAATTAAAAGTTAAATGTCAATTTACCTCCTTAAGTTGGGATTTAATGTTTCTAGATTTTCAATTTGATCCAATTTCATCCCTAATTTTTCATAATTACTCTAAAATACAACTAAAATGACGTACGTGTTAATTCGGGGTCTTACAATCCTTCCCTCCTAAAAGAAATTTCGTCCTAAAATTTTATTACCTAATTGAACAAATATGGGTATTTGTTTCTCATTTCATCCTCTCGCTCTCCCGTCGCCTCTTCCACTGCATGATTGCGCTACAACACTTTAACTAACTGGATTTTTCGTTTGCGACACTCGGTCCTTACAGCTTAGGATTTGGACTAGCTCTTTAACATAGGTTAAATCTGCTTTCAATTCCTTCAGCTGCGAAGTCAACACATAATCTCCCACTTCGAACTCCAACTCCTCTCGGCGCTTGTCTGCATAACGCTTTTGTCGACTCTAGGCAATTTTTAATCTTTCTCGAATCACCTTCACTTTGCCTGCTGTCATCCGGACTATGTCTGACATCAACAATTTGCGTTCCCCAACCTCAGCTTAGTCTGTTGGACTAGGTCTTGCATCTCCGGTTATACAACACTGCATACGGTGCTATCTCAATTGCTGAATGGTAGCCGTTATTGTAGGCGAATTCCATCAATGGTAAATGATCATTCCAACTATTAGGAAATTCCAAAACACATCTCCTCAACACATCCTCCAACGTTGGAATCGTATACTCTGATTGTCCGTCTGTCTGGGGATGGAAAGCGGTACCGAATTTCAACTTGGTACCCAAAGCAGTTTGGAAACTTGACCAGAACTCTGAAGTAAATCTCGGATCTCCATCCAACACTAGAGAAACCGGTACGCCATACAACCTAACAATCTTATCGATATACAGTTGGGCATACTTTTCAATCTACCTAAACATGCTTCAAACATATATCCACATATAACTATGAGTTGAATGATATAGATACGTCTCAACTACAAAAATTCAATACATCACAAAAGTCACTAGTTACTGACTGTAAACTATTATACCTCTTTCTGAAATTTCAGTGACCTCCCACGAGCTGGTTCCGCCTAAAGTTAGTAATGGTTCAATACATCTAGTTCTGTTCTCCTATCTCAGTTCGGTTGGTTTGATTGGAGTCCTGCATCCTTTTCATATAGCGCTTTACATGACGCCACCTTGATCATCAAAAAGGTATTTATTATTTTAAACACATTCCATTAGTCCCACCTAATCTTCCTTGCTACCCGAAGATTCCCAAAACGCAACTCTTCAATATATCTTCTAATATCTGAATCGTATTTCTCGATTGACCGTTTATCCACAAATAAAATGAGGTACCAATTTTCAATTTGGTACCTTAAGGAGTATAGACATTCATCCAGAATGTCAAAATAAATATCCGCTCCTGGTAGTACAGTTTCTCCTATAGAGAAATATTACCTGGAATTAGCTACCCGACTTTCTATATTTATAACGTGTCGATTTTATGACGGTATTTATTGCATATAAAACTCACATTTTAAGATATCACCATTTAATACTGCATTCCAAATTCCTTTATGGACTGTTCATACAATAGTGACTTAATTTGTGTTGATAAAAAAAAAAATTATCTTCCAATTACAGTACGGCGGCAACACCTACTCAGTAACAATTCAATTTATCAAAATATGGTTAATCAATTTATCCAAGAGCAACTATCAATTATCGAACGAATAAGTCACACTGGCATCTTATCCCAACTTTATTTGACACTTATATTGAACTGGTGCCTCATGCAACCGAACAATCCCATCAATGTACACTTAACATACGAATCAAGACTCACATTTCCATTCTGGAATAGGTAAAGGCTACAATGACCCTCCTGGATATTAATGCTCGACCTTAATTTTCGCTAACATACAAGTCACCTAACAACAAATTCTGCGATTTTTCATTCTCATCCAAACTACCAATAATGATCCAGCAATCTCGACACAGTTTGATATCACCGGGGTGCATTGTGTATATTGGACTACGTACTTCTTTAAGGTTTCTTTCGTCAGATGGGTATCATTAGGAACACACAGTCTGTTTTCAATCATCAAAATTTCAATCTGCGTTACCATCTAATCAACCGCCCACTAAATTTACAAGGGTCTCAACTCAACCCCTAAAGTAATAGGAACAACTAACTCACCAATTTCCGGCCCGAACTATTCACTATAGTCAGCTTTGTGATAATTTTCCATTCCCTTCTTCCTTAACCATTCCCAACTGGACACCAACTTTCGTGCTTCTACCATACAATCGATAAATATCAATTTTACATTGCAAAGTTCAATTAGCGTAGTCATTTGACCAATTGCCCAATAAACTTACAAAGATCCCAACCTGACACATACATTAATATGAATAACCCAATTATGCACAACCACATTTTTCCCTATTTCTGATTTTAAGCACAAATCCTGTTATACGGAAATGTCGCTAAACGTCAAACAATTACAATCGCTACTAGCTCCAAAAAGTTTCGAGTTCCAGTCACATGTTTTCGGCCTTTTCCATATTCCATCAACCCACCACTTCGGCTTCCTTTGGATTCACTTTGAATACTATGCCTCAAGAGCACTAGTCATATTTACTGCACTAGTCACTGCCTTAGTAACACATTCTGAAGATGTTCGACATGCTCTTCTCTACTTTCGACTGGATTACCGTTTTTACCACGTCACAGTCTCAAATCTTCAATTATGAGTACCCTACGCAGAAATCTGACACCCTATTTGTTGCAATCGATTTAACAACTTATCCATTCTAACTTTTGTGTTACCAACACCAGATCTTTATGAAAACACACACCAGGTCTACATAAATCATTAGTTGATATTCTAATTTATTGTGACGACGTATTTTTTTTTTTTTTTTTTTTTTTTTTCAAGGCCGTCATAAGACTTCTTCTATTAAAACTTCCTAAACCAAAAACAAACTTACTCCAATTCCCAATATCTAACAATTTTTTCCATACACCACTAAAATTATTTAAATTCAACTAAATGCAATCAATCATCGACTTAAATTAATCCACTCAATATTTTTTCCTATACCATAGTGATTGCCTTTAAAGTCCCAAGATTATAATTTCAAATCTCAATTTTCCACATTCATTGACACAAGCATAATTAACCAACTTACAAGCCGAACGTTCACCTCCTTATCATTATGGAACAACAACCACAATTACTAATCACGCTTACAGGCACCCTGTCAATTCTCGAAACTACATAGGAAAAATTCCTCGTTATTACAATATCCACTGCCGAAACTTGTTTGAACTAATGCCCAGCATCTGCGTATGGACTTGTAATATTCTTTCTTTAACACTTTTCTAACCTCCTAAACCCACTATCAGACTAACTGAGGTACCAGATATGCCTTCCCAACAATACATACTTTTATTCATCACACATTTGACTCCACCCGCAACTCTATATTACTCATTTAAATGGATTATATTCACACGCACCCACTATCCTCCCAAATCCACAATCGTCGGCTACTTCCTATATATCATTTCCTATTACATTACTACATGCCATAACTGGTACTCCGTCTATTAATCAATCTAAAAAGTGCTACCACATTAAATTCTTGTCTAGTAACGTCACAGTTTCCTTTTAGATTGCCTAGAAGGCGATTTACTCCCTTTGAATATCATTTCTTATTTCGACTTAAGTATGTTCTGCTATATCGTCTAGTATATTGATAACGACGTAATTTGTTGTTTGTCTAGCTTAGCCTTCTTATCTTGTGGAAGACATCCCTCTAGCAATATCACCACGTGGTTATATCATTGCTTGCCAAAAAGATAACCCACTACGCACCATGCCAATGCACAACCTAATAAAATAAAAGACCTAACACTCACATACCAAGCTCACCTATTAACACCCTATCTCATGTCCCCTACTGACTAGACGACTGGCACGTCCTCCTACCTCATGATCTTCTACCGACACATCTCCTGATAAGTCTACAGAACCTATAACCTAGGCTCTGATACCAAAATTGTCACACCCCACCCCGGACACCCTTCATGTGGGGCCGGCATGACGTCGATATGACATTACCTATCTGACTAACCAACCACAATACGACAATATATAAATTTTTCATCTATATCACATATACACGATTCCATCTGATAGGGATACACCGTCCCAATTATAAGAACAACCAAACTAATCCCATGAATCTCACTTAGATTCATCTCTGACACCTCGTCTCAAAATTTCTCTCAATTGACTCTATCGCGAGATCCGCATAACTCTATCTAGTGCCAGTAGGGGACCGACCGACTCCTAGCCATTTCACCTGCGAGTGTACTGCCTTCTTAGTAAAATATTTTTATAATAATAATAATTTATTCTGCAACATCTAAATGGATCAAGCTTAAATATGTAAACATCACGTAGCTCGTAAAAGTTTTCATAATATTAGCAGTGAGAATAAAGCACTATATATAAATTCCATGCAAAATCATTTAGTATAAGAATCATGCCAATCGCCATAATAAATAATAAATCACCCCGTATAAGAAAAATACCACATCTCAAAACATCATCTCAAACACACACACGCTGGCCAGCCCTAGTGATCGTTTTAACCTCACGATCGGGAGTTTGCAACAGTACCGTACCATCTGTAGGATATGCCTTCCTACGAACACCCATCACTTCGCCGAAGCGGATAATCACTGTGCAGTATAAACATCTAACATCACTCTGTCGAAGCAGATAAACATCACTCCGCCGAAGCGGATAACATCACTCTGCCGAAGCGGATAACCTCACTCTACCAAACAGATAAACACTATGGCATCATCAAATCAAATACAGTATCATCGAATCACAACTCAATAAATATCGGCTACTCAACATCGTCACATCACCACATCTATCTCTTTTCCTCAAAACCAACTTTTAAGTCCAAAAATCATATTCCACACTTTCTTTTAAAGAAAACGTCTGATTTTATCAAAACCACTTTTCTACCCCTCATTTTTAGAAAAACCAGGCATTCTTAGAAAAACAGATATCCTCTATTCTCTTTTAAAAATACCGTTTGATTTCACCAAATCCAACAAAAATTCATTTTCAACTTTATTTCGAAAACCATCGCAATCTTCCGGAAATCCAGTTTATCAACTCACCCAAATCATGCTTGATCCATATCATTTATAAATTCATACAGTTTAAATAAACACATATTTCGTCATATATATATACATAGAAAAATAGTTTGGCAAGAAGACAGTACACTCACCTCGTTATCCTCTCTCCAAAACCTCTACTGACCATACTCTATCGGGACACCGGTGCCTGCGAACCTAATAGTGACAGAGCCTAAATTAATATCTTATCTAAAACATCTGAATCAGGCAATGCAGACCCTATATTCCGAATCGTTACTATTTTATGTAACACGTAATTAAAATTAATTAATCATTAGGAAATTGTTACGATTTTAGGACTTGTAGAGCTAAATAAAATTTAATTGAATAAAAATTAATAATCGATTGAAATTTTACCTATTTCTGAGTCGTTTGGTGACCACGAGGTGGGTTTTTGATTTTCAGCAGGGTGGTTTGTGTAATTCCCTCCCCTTTTTTTTTTCTTCCTTTTTTTCTTCTTCTTCTCTGTTTCCTGTTCCGTTCCCAGCCGTCCCTTCTCTCCTATGTTTCCATTTCTGATGTTGGCCGGTCGTCCCTCTCTTCCGAAATTTGTCGACGACATACCCACAAGGCTCACCGACGACCGACCAGCACACCCATACCCCATCGATTCTCACACCCACAGCCACACAGTCAGCCCACGTCCGATGGTCGGCCACGCCTACACAGTAACACCCACACACAAGCGACTGTCGTCGTTACACACACAACCAACGGACACGATGGACAGAGCACCCACCACCGGAATAGCACGCAGACACACACACACACACACACACCCTCATCAAGCAGAGTACACATATGCACCACGACGACGATATCGTCGGACCGAACGGAAAACCCACCTACACCGTCACACACACATCGGCGAACCCAGACAGACGAACAAAACCGAAAACGCACACACACCGATCACCCCCACACACTGCCGGACAGAATGAACAGAATACACACACACACACATGACGACGATGGTTGAACGACGGACACCCCCCTCGCTGAAATACACCACCTCCGGATGATCACGCCGCCCTCTCCGATCATACACCCGCTCGCAACCACCGTAGAAAACCACACGCTCGCACGAATAGCAAAGCCCCCCCCCACAAACGCCGACCACACCCCGCCGGCGCCGAACCCGGCTGCTTCTCTCTCTCTCTTTTTTCTCTGTTTTCTTCTCTCTTTGATTTTAAGATTTGATGAGATTTTCTTTGATCATTATACATGAAGATATGTATATATTGCACGTAATTAGTGGGTTCAATTCATCCCAACGCGCCACGTCGCTGCTCTCTCTCTTTCCCCTGCCGGCGGTTTGCTCATCCGATCACGTATGTTTATATATATATATAATAAACTTTTTAATTAATTACCCTTTCCTCCCCCAACTTTCTTTAAATCTTAATTTTAATCAATTTCAACTTTTTAAAAGTTTCTAAGATTTGCAATTTCACCCCTTTAAGTTTCAATTAAAAGTTAAATGTTAATTTACCTCCGTAAGTTGAGATTTAATGTTTCTAGATTTTCAATTTGATCCAATTTCATCCCTAATTTTTCATAATTACTCTAAAATACAACTAAAATGACGTACATGTTAATTCGGGGTCTTACATAAACCCTAGTCTTCATTATAATGCTTTATCATGTCATTGGGATCGCTAACTAGGTTATTATGGGCATTTCCTGTTTAAGTCACGTGTGATGTGTTAGTATAATAGTATATGTTTTAGTTATAGTTTATGTTTTCTTGTTGTTATCGTGTGCATGTTTGTTTAGGTTAGTTGTTGTTTTGTGCTGAGTTTTGACGTCATCTGGGCCATTACCCGATGATGAGTCTGTCCCCTTGTTGTTTTGAGGTCGAGCGTAAAACTCATGCATGTATGTTATGTGTGCTCAATGTTATGTTTTAGTAATAGTTATTATAGATCCTACTTGCACGAGCACGAAAACTCATTATATAACTGTCTAATTGATTTGAAAACGATTATCTGTCACCTAAATTCATGACATTAGGGTTTCTAGAACTTGATTTGGGGAAAATTCAAGGCGAAATCCTAGGTAAGGTTGTTCAAGAGATATGATTTAGGTAGTCATTTTGTCGCTTGAGCCTTTTAAGCTTACCCTGATATATCATTATCCCTCGTTATCCTGTCGAAACCTAATAGTCGTTTCAATTCTGAACACTTATCTAATACCATAGCCGATTGAACTTTTTTGAAACCTTTATCGCTAAACCAAAGGCTCAAAGAGAGTTAATCAAGTTAGCGTTCATTATGCTACTTGATGTAAGCGCTTGGGTTTTGGGCGAGCTATTAATTGGTTCAGTATTCGAGTAATCACTTGTCGGTTTTCGTTCATATTTTACACACCCCTCAAATTATACAAATCAAATGAGTTTGGGGGTGTGTTGTTAAAAAAAAAAAAAAAAAAAAAAAAAAAAAACCCAATGTAAATATAGTTTTATTTCCGTTTCTTTTTGACAAGTGAGTACGTCGGTCTTAATAGATTGTTCAGGGTTATTTCAAATTTATCTATAGGGTTTCGAGTGTGAGTGTGCCAAGCGATGTGCCTTGGATAACGTTAAGTTAACAACGTCAACTTGTTTTCTCTTCCAATTTACCCTTGGCCATATTCCTAAACCGAACCTAAACCTATTGATCTTTTTGAACCTCCGAGCCTACATTAGTGCAGAATACATCCTGGGTTAAGCCTATGGATTCCCTATACCCTCGGGTTTTTTATGTCATATGCTTATATGGTGGATAATCCAGTCCGATTAATGGATAATTATATATTTGAGTTTTAAGCGCACACACTTTGATATGATCTATAATGTCACTTACTATTATAAACGTTGAAATTCTAGAACACTACATGGTGTGTTTTTATGCTTGAACTCGATAGGATTGGGGGACGATGAGGGATAATTCGTTTGTCCAGTAGATGATACTCAAAACTCACACATATTTATTTTTCGTGTTTTTCATTTTTCATTTTTAGTTTTTATATTTTCTTTTATTGCGTGGGTGTTTTTCTAGAGAATTAGCAAAATTCTGAGTTTGAGGGTATTTGATAGGTGTAAATTACCTATCTATTTTCAATCTGAACATTGTTAGTTTTCGAGTATGTTTAGTATGTTTTTATGTGTTTTTGTATAAATCAGGTGTTTGGGGTAAAACAAGATGAAAACGGATAAAAAACGATCACATCGGATCAAAGACAGTGGAAGAACGGTGGAAAAATGGCAAACAAGCTAAAATTCAGAACCTGCAGCCACCGCCGCGGTGACCAAGCCACCTCCACGGTGGTCAAAGTACAGAGCCAAGCCTAAACTCACTGCAGTTTCATCGCCTAGGCGGTGAAGCCGTTAGAATGCAGGAACTTGGATCACTATTCCACCACTTAGGCGATCAAGCCACTGCCTAGGCGATCACTGAACCGACATACCCACCGCCTAGGCCGTCACTCTGCACCAGATTAGATATTTATTTTAGATATTTTTCCTATAAATACCCCTTTCTCTCCTCACCTATAGCCATTAGAGCTCCATTAAGGATAGTATATTTTAGAGAGAGGTTTTGAGAGTGCTCATTCAAATCCTGAGGAGAAGATCACGTTGACAAGAAGAGACAACGATCTCGAAACGTTATTAACGATAAATTTTCGGACTAGCCTAAGTTTCTCTTGTTCCTTATTTTGTTTCTTAACTTAGGATTGT
Source organism: Eucommia ulmoides (assembly GCA_016647705.1). Classification (NCBI taxonomy): domain Eukaryota; kingdom Viridiplantae; phylum Streptophyta; class Magnoliopsida; order Garryales; family Eucommiaceae; genus Eucommia; species Eucommia ulmoides. The sequence goes on from CM028339.1 coordinate 19,824,158, forward strand.
TGTTTGAGCATGTTTAGCTTAGTTTTCATTATATAATCGGCTATGGTCATGAGCTAAACGGGTTTTTGTCTGGGGATTAATATATTTATGAAAATGTTGTTTTGTTGAGTTTGTGTTTCGTTTGCGGTTGTTCTTCGTTATTTTGATTGTGGTTATCGTATTGTTATGTTTATTATGCTTAGATAGATATATCAAGAATACATGATTTGACACTCGGGAGAGGTAACCCCGAATTCAGACTAAAGTAAACATAATGCCAATCGATGACGTTGGGGCAAGACTCACGTAACCTAGAATCGTTAAGACGTTGAGGGGGACTTCTTCGTTAACTCGAAGTCATGTATTCTCCTGTCTTACCACTTGGTAGAGGTGGCGGTGGAGTTTTAGAACTGAGATTGTCGATAGGGTAAACATAACGCGATGATCCAATGACCTGGTTGAGAGTTGAATTGTATACAATCAATAACGTTGGGGCGAGACTTACGTGAACTAGGGTCATTAAGACGTTGAAGGAGACTTTTTCGTTGACACGAAGTCACATTATATCTCTCGTCTTACACTCGGGAGAGGTGGCGAAAGAGTTTACGAACTAAGATTGTCAGATAAGTCGAACGCCGTTAACGTAAACTAAAATGAGACCAAACACGTTTTTGTAAATAAAAGTTAATCCCTAGGCAATACTTTCCCTAAACATCTCATAATAGTATTAGTATAGTTTAATTAATATTTTAGTATTAGTTTATATTAATTTTATATACATTTATTTTAGTCTAGATAAAATTAGGTCATGATAAATACGGTACTCGATAATAATCACAACCAATCCCTGTGGACACGATACCCTTACTCTTCCTACCTATACTAAAACTTGACCCATACACTTACAGTGTAAGTAGTGTCGTATTTACGCACTACCAAAAAACATCTGGCTATGGCGTGAACCAAGTTCAGAAGCAACGATAGCTCAAAATCGAAAATGCAGGTGACTTGGCCACGTGGCAAAAACCCAGATCTGGGTTTCCAGATTAGAAAAACTAGATCTGATTTCAGATTTAGAAACCCAGATCTAAATGGAGAGAGAGAGGGGGAGAAAAAAAAAAAAAAAGATTGAGAGAGGATTGAGAGATGAGAGAGAGAGAGACGACGTCCATGGCGACAGCTACTGCGTCCATCCTTTCGCCGCTGCGTCCTTCAGATCTCTCATTCTACTTCAAATTCCCTTCCCTTCCTCTCCTTCCATCAGACCCTTCACGACGTTCGCTTGGCCGACGATCTTGTTTTCTCTAGCTTTGGGCCTCAACACCACCTTTGGATCCTCCGTCAGCATCACGGTGTTCATCCTCTATTTGGCGGAGAGTGGCCAGGCGATGAGATTAGGGTTTAGAAAGAGAGAGAGAGAGAGGGAGATATTAAAAGAAGAGAGAGAGAGAGAGAGAGAGAGAGAGTGAGAGGGATTGAACATTAACGGAAATGGCTGAATGAATCAATTGTATTAGGGCTATTCATTATATATACAAATGGCATTTTTGTTTATTCATTAGTTTTTGTTAGTTATTGAGAACCAAAAACTAAACTAATGGTACTGTGAGATCTGATCCCTAAATAAACAGTTGAAAATATTTTTTTTTTCTTTTTCTAAATGGTATTTTTAATAAGGGCTAAAAAAATAAAAACCTCAACATGAAATTGCTTCTTAGTTATAATTCACTCTTTTATTGTTGAAAACGAAAAATACACATCTCAAACTGTTAAGCAAACAATAATTTAATATTTGATCATTAATTTTAATACTTATATTATTCAAGTGGAGCATTTAAAAAGGCAAGTCTTCAAGATTTAAAATTTAATAAATTAAACGACGAAAAGAAATCAATTACAGATTCCAAAGTCTCCAATCTGAAGAGGAGTAAAAGAAACTCAGATCCAACTCTAGACGTAACGAAAGCAAAGATTTAATTAATCAAAACAAATTTATTTGAGCAAATGCAGCAACTCCAATTCGATCCAGTTGAGTCCTCAAAGCAACCAGTTTCAGTTCAATGTCACCTGATTCATATCAGTAGTTTACACTCAACAAATCCAGTTCACAGAGAAAGAGAGAGACTAAAAACAAAGGAAAGAAATACCTTGGACGTTAATGGCTGTAAAATCAAGTGGCGGTGGGTGTTACCCCGTCCAAAACAATGGGATTAGGGGAAGCGTATGCAATGAAATCTGGGTCGCTTTCAAGAGCCTCCATTTCCTTAATCTCCAAGATCAACCATGCCTCAATTTCATCCCCTGTTTTTCCGTCAAGCAGAGTCACGTTATTGGTTATGGGACCAGTGCCGATTTCACCCCCGAATTGGCCCATCCATATGGGTTTCCCCCACCCAAAATTCACCTCATTCAGACCAATCTTGCACCAGCTCGTAATCATGTATGAATTGATCTCTTTATTGCAACAAGTCTTTCTCAATTGGCTCTGGTAATTGATCATATATTCGTACCCTCCATTGGGCTCTTGTAATTTGGGCAAGACCTCGTCCCTCGTTTTCCTCATTCCAGCTCTTAGGGACCCGACCAGCTTATCCAAATCCAGCCCTCCAGTGGAATCTATATCGTAGTAAGCGATTGCTTTCCAGAGTACGTTTCCGAGGGAGTTTTCCGGCGACGGCGGCACCATTCGACGTCTAAGGTCAATTGTGTAGCTGAATAACGACGGCTGCCGGAGACCCATGACCTTATCAGAAGCAGCCATGGCGTGTTTCCATATGAAGGCCGAGACGGCTTCGACTCGACTTGGGTTGGGCATGAGGTCGCTCGTTGATTTGGCCTTGAGGGCCGATATGGCCTCCGGACTGAACACGAATCGCTTGATGATGCCCGCTCCAACCCTGGCCAACCCCCTCTCCTCCGCAAATTGGAAACGACCACCGCCCGGCGGCGCCGGTGGCGTTTCCCTTCCCGGGAAAATCGACTGCGGCGAGAAATCGGGATATATCGTAGAGGAAGAAGAAGACCCAGTTGCAGCAATGACGGCCCAACACTTCATGAATGCGGTCATGGTTACCGCGTCAATGATCTTGTGAGAGAAAATCACGCCCATCGCCAGACCGCCGCAGGGGAACAAGGTAATTTTGATAGCGATTAGAGGTCGTGAGGCCCAGCTACTGTCGGGAAACGGCGGAAGAAGTTTGTCGAAGTGTTCGATTTGGGGCTGTCGGGTCAGAAGCTCCACCATTTGACATGATTTATGCCGGGCGGTCAAGAACAGAGCTCCGGCGCCGTTGCAATCGATCACGAGCTGGTCTTTGATTCTGCCGGCAAGTGGGTAGAAGCGAGTCAGAGTGTCGGAGAGAGAGCTCTTGAGTCCGGCGAAATTGACGGCGACTTTGTTAGGGTTTGGGTAGAAATTGATAAAAGGTATGTACTCGTCCGGGAAGAGCTGATCAATGAAAGATATTTTGAATGATCGGAGGTGGGCCGGCGTTTCGGAAGATGGTTTGATGAATTCTTCGGAAACTAGTTCAACCTCCATGAGATTCACGGAGATGCGGAGATCTGCCGGAAAGAAACGGACTAGACGATGCTGGCTCTAGCTAAAATAAACGATTTATGGTTGGTCAATGCTGTATCCTCGATATAATAATGGGAAAAGTTTTGGGGATCCATTTTCTGACAACATTTTAAGACCATGTCTTTTTAACCAATCACATAAATATCACTCTATATAGTCTTCCTAAAATACTCTTTAATAATTACAAAATTTACATAAATACCATTTTAATCATTTTATTTTTAAAAATTCTTAAAATTAATATATATATATATATATATATATAGAATTTAAGTAGTTATGAAATTTTCCTCAATATTTATTTTTTAATAAAAATTTAAATTAATTTTATTTTTTTTAAATATTTTTTTTAAAAATATCATAAATATCCTGATTATGTTTCACTTAATTTTATTTTAAATTTAATTTATTTTTTTAAACATTCTATGAATATTTTAAAATATAAAAAAGTTAAATATTAAATTCTATTTAAATTAAAAATTCCTTTAAAATAAATTTAAAAATCAATTAAGTAGATATTTTCTTAGATATCTATTAAGTGGATATCCACTTAATTATATTTAGTAGATATGCACTTATATTATTTTTCACTTAATTTAATTTCAATTTTAGTTTATTTCTATAAATATTCTATGAACATTTTAAAACAAAAAGAATTAGAGAAACCGGAAAATAAAAATTCATATTAATTTTCAGTTACATTCTACTAAAAAATTACATAAATCCACTTAACACCTAAGTAGAAATTCACAAAAAAAATTAAGTGGAAATCCGCTGAAAATTAAGACGATTGACGTCCGTCGTCTTCGCAATCGTCGCACCGTCGCGCTCCCTCCATCTTCATCGGCCTTCATGCATCAATTTTTCAACCACATATCAAGAGTTTTTTCCAAGTTTCAATCTCCAAAGCTAATTAAAAAAAAATCATATAAATAATATAATTAAAGAATAAGTTTCAAAGTGACGACGATGAGAAAATATTCTGGACGTACAATTTTTTTTTTCTTCTAAATTTCACTTAAAATTACGGATATCTACAAAAAATCAATAAGTAGATATCCACTAAAAACATTTAGTGGATATCCACTGAACTAAAAAATAACACAAATATTTAAACAATAAATTTAAACAATCTTTAGATATCTACTGAATTAAAAAAATAACACAAACATTTGCACACAAAGGATAAAAATGACAAATAAATCAAGAAATCGTTAGAACTTATTTGAATCTAATTAGATTATCCGAAATAATATCATAATTCTAATTCAATTTCATTTCTCTTTTTTCACGTATCAGGCAATCAAACAGTTGAAACACATAATTATTCCATCAATCAAAATTCACAGCGAAAAAGGGAAGGGAAGGGGGAACTGAAGGCGTTCAATTCTCTAGCAAGACCGATGGTGTAATACTTGAAATCGTTCAATGATCCGAACAACATCAAGATCGACGGTAGAACACAGAAACTCAAAGATCAGGGAGGGGCAGTAAAAAAAATCAAATGGATATCTACTAAAAAAATCAAGTAGATATCCACTTGAACCGAAAACATTCAAAAATTGAATCATCATCAAACAATAAGGTCAAGAAATTGAATCATCATCAAATAATAAGGTCAAGAAATTCAGAATCTGATACCAACAAAGACAAAAAAATGCAAAAAATTTATAAAGAAAAACATATCTTCTAAAAATTTAAGTAGATCTGACTCAGCTAATTTTAGAACGACCCCACAACTAATTTTACATTTAAAAAGGAAAAAAAGTGAAGCAACACCACAGCTAATTTTTGTTTATCAGTAGCATACCCTACAAACTGAGGTATAACCCCACAACATTCTTCAAATGAAACCAAGATATCATGATTTTTCAAAAGAATGAGATATCCTCCCCAAGCCAAAAAATACTTGTAATTGTTCGTCACCGCTATGCCGCCGTCGTTCGTCACCAGTCATTTCGTTACTTAGATCTACTCAGATCTAGAGACGACAAACACGAATGACGAATGGAAACTTGCAGCGACGATGACAACCACGACTGAGGATCTAGTTCATCTCTCTCTCTAAGTAGTTGCGGTGACGGCGAACGGAGATGAAACAAGGCGGCTGCGGCAAGGCTTGAGGAAAAATAGCAGCGACAATAGCGGCGACGTCGACAGTAATAAACGGCAGTGGCACAAATTCATTTGAGAGAGAAAAAAAGTGAGAGTTATGATTGAAGAATGGAGAGAAAGAGAATACTAAAGCTCAGGAGAAATATGGTTTGAAATGTGTGGAAGGATAATTTTGTCATTAAAAACTATGAATAAGAGTTTATGCTAATATATATATTTTTTTAAATGGGATTTATAAACATGTTAACTTTTTCAATGGGGGTGAAAAAGTTGTTCCTTAAAAAAAAAATATAAAAAAAAAAACGAAAAGAAAAAAAAAGGGACATTTGGAGAAAATCCCTATAATTAATTTATTTACTGCAAAATATGGCATTTCTCTAATTTCAACGCTGTTATTAAGGAGAAAGAATATATAGTACCCCATACACATTAAATTAATTATATGGGTTATTTTTTTGTCGAGTTCTTAACATAAAAAATACATTTTTAAAACTTAATTTCTGAAAACGTGGTGGTTGAATCTTATTTACGGAGATGGGGTAAAACGCAGAATGAAAATGCGTTTTTATAAAAACGCATTTTTAAAAAAAAAAAAGAAAATGAAAAAAGTATTTAGAAAATGCGTTTCTCAAAGAAAAACCCAAAAAAAAAAAAAAAAAAAAAAAAAAGAAGAAACGCATTTTAAAAATGTGTTTCTAAAAAAAAACACTCCATAATACTTTTTACAACACTAAAAACGGACAAGTAGATGAATTTTAAAAAATCACCAAAGTTGATCAGATGAGCTGATTCGATAACAACGGATTTTTTTTGGACAATTTGGAATTAACAAAAGATTGCATATCCGTAACAGAAATAAACCAATTTTTTTGTAGATAAACTATGTTCATAACACTACATAACAAAACTTACAATATTAAAAACAGATTAGTGAATAATTTTTAAATAATCGTCAAAGTTGGTCCGATTATTTTTAAATAATTTTTAGATGATCGGATCAATTTTGACAATTATTTAAAAATTATTCACTAGTTCGTTTTTAGAGTTATAAAAAGTATTATAGAGTGTTTTGAATGTAATTTATGTAAAAAAAAAATTAGATTTATTTAAAATATCGATAGACCACCGTTAATTAACTCAAAATTGCCGAAAACTTTAAAATTTTATCGGGCCAAAACTTTTTTTTTTGGGGGGGTAAACAGTGTTTGTGTTTTTTTTTGTTTTTTGTTTTTTTTTTTTTTTGAGAAACGCATTTTTAAAATGCGTTTTTTTTTTTTTTGGTTTTTCTTTGAGAAATGCATTTTCTAAATGCGTTTTTCATTTTTTTTTTTTTAAACGCATTTTGGAAATGCGTTTTTATAAAAACGCATTTTCATTCTGCGTTTTATCCCATCTCCGTAAATAAGATTCAACCACTACATTTTCAGAAATTAAGTTTTAAAAATATATTTTTTATGTTAAGAACTCTTTTTTTGTCATGGATCTCATGGTGTTTTTTTTTTTTTTTTTTTTTCCCTTTTAAATATTCCACGGAAATGAGACATTCTTTTACAATCATATTTACGAATCATAGGGATGTGTTTGCTAAAATCATTCAGATGGGGATTTGATTTAAAAAAATAAATAATTTTTCTTCAATTTTTTTTTTTTTTTTGGTTACTTGGATACTACTAAAAGTGATGTGTTTGGTAAAATAATTGAGATAGGGGTTTGACTATTTTTTTTTTAATACTACTAAAAGAGATTTAAAAAATTCATTGAATTTTTAAAATAAAATTTCGAAGGGGACCAATGTCATTTCCAAATTCCTTCCCAACACACTTCGTGAAATCTACCCAATAAGAAATTTGCTAGATTTCTCCATTGCTCGTCCATTTCTTCGTCTCTCCTATCCTCTACTCTTACTCATCCATTTCGTTGTTCCTCGCTGCTGCATCGCCAGCGCTCCTGCTTGCAATTATAGTCGCGTTGGTCGCAATCAACATTGGTCTCCTTGCTCGCAACTGCCGCTGCATCGCCTACTCCTCGCTGCATCGTCGTCGCCGTTTGAATTCTGTTCGCGTTCGTTGTTTTCTTCACTTCTGTTATTCCAATTTCTTATGTAGATCTAGGGTTCTTCGTTTTGTAGATCTATTGTTTCTTTTCTTATTTGGTAGTTCTTCATGCACATAAACTATTTTTCTTTTGTATTTTGTGTAGAAACTATGAATTTCTTCTGTATTTTGTGCATTATTTTTGGTGGCTCTCATAAATAATTTTTGAAACTTGAAAAATAAATTTGTAGTGAACAATAGATCTCATGATTAATCTAAATTTTTTTTTGTTGTTCTGGGTTGTGATATGTTGTTTATTGATTGATAAAAGTTTAAAATTCAATGAATTTCTAAATTTTACGTACAAATATTTACCTATCTAAATAACGAAAACAATCTAATTTTTTATTTAAAAGAGTTATCTAAAGAAGGAATTTATAAATAATGGCATTTTGAAGTCTAATATTTTGAAATCCTATCATTCGTGAATTTCATAGATTTGTCAAATCCCTTACCCAATGAATCCTAATAGTGTCAAACCCTCGTTTTTCATAAAATATATATTTTTGTTAATATATTTAAACAAATATAACTTTGATTTTACATATTTATTTTTTAAAAATAAATATTTTTGAAATCTACTTGTAAAAATCTACAAAATAAGGCCAATATTGAATATAAAAAATAAATTATTACATGTCTTTAAATAATTTTATTTTTTGTACTCGTAATTTCAAATTGGAACAAAAATTACACATCATCGTAATTGATGTTAGACAAACTTATAACAATGTTATTGTTAACCCTAAAACCCTATTAACGTTGATTTGATAATAACCATAATTTGATGATTTTTCAAATTGATCTGTTTATTGAGAAATGTAACAAACTTATTGACCTGATAATGATAAACCAAGTGCGTGACGTAATGATGATGAATGCTAATTGACCGTGCTATTCACGTTAAAATGTCATGTATGATACAAATGGATTGGAAGATCGAATCGAATAATTCAACCAAATGATCAAATCAATCGATCGAATCATTCTAGATTTGAACTTTCAAAAACAATTTTCAAAAATCTTTTTGTATTATTTTTAACTGAAAATATTTCTAATCTTTTTAATATTACGAAATGATATATATTTTTTAAAAATATTTTGAAATGAATTTTTATGCATTAAATTTTTGAATTAGTGGCTTTATCAAATTTCTATTTTGGTCCCTAGATTTTCAATTCTTATAAAACGTTTGATAAAACCTTTTCACTCCATTCGTAGTCTAAACAACATTTATGACCTTCGACATGTATCTAGGCTGATTTATATCCATATTTATTTGTCGAATGCCAAATTTTCATGGGCTAATTTTAAGAGTCAAACCATAATTAAAGTCCTTAAATTTTGGGCAAAAATTGGATTTTTTGTGATTGTTTGGTATATTTTGAAAATTACTTTTTTAAATGCATGAAATTTATTTTAAAAATAATAAGAGAGCGATAATGAAGAGATAAATCTCATTGAAAAAAATGTACTTTCACTTTCTTGAAAAACCTACTTGGAGATTGAAATTCTATGAAAAAAAGCCATCTGTTTGATTGATCCAAATTGTGTTCCTGAGCTAAATTCCTTGGTTGGTTATCTACATTTTGAACTCTTGGCGAGATTTATCCTTGTTTAGATCTAGTTAAATATATCTATGTTTATTTGTTGGTCTAATTTGTGTTATATTTATGCTAATTATTTGAATAGATCTTTTTATTCTAAACACTTGAAATTGAATTTGAAACTCTTGATCTTTGAGTATTTTTTATAATTGATTTTTTTTTCCCAAAACTCGTATTCCTTGAACTTGAACTCTATTTTGATTAAAATGGGTTAAACAATTTTATCATTTTTGTCTAGATTATATGTCTTTTTGCTTAATTGATTTTACGAGACAAATTAAACATGAACTTGAAATTGTATATCTTTTATTCGTGTTCAGTTCAATCTCACTTAGATCAGGTTGAAACTATATTTGACATTTACAAGTGTTGGTAAAAACTATGAGTACAGTTTTTGTATTTTGTGAGTTACAGCTTGGACTAACTGTCATCGGTCCAAGTTAGAGTTTGTTTGAGTATAAGGAAACTTTACTTAAACTGGGTGTAAGGATTTGATTCTCACCTGAGAAGAGGATATGAATTTATTAGATTAATACCTTGCAAGAGTTTAAGAGAGTAAACGTAGACGAGAGTAGCTTTACGAATATAAAACTACTAAGTGAATTTCTCTATCTTTGCTCTGTGTGTTTGTGGTTGTATGTGCTTAATATTAAAATGCATCCATTATAAAATCTGGTAAAATTTGAATAGGTCACAAATATTTAGAATTATTTTTTTAAACTACTCAATTCACCCTATCTTGGATAGTACTTTGGGACAACAATTGGTACTAGAACTAAACTAGCTTATTTGGCTTAATAACCTAGCTAATAGATCAACTATGGCACACAACTCACATGGTGATTTTATTTGGTTTAACGATAATGATTCTTATAATACTAGTGGCAGTGATAATTATGATGATGAGGATGTCCTCATTTCAATAGAAAAATTATTTGTTTCACAAATCATTTTGCCAAAGAACATTTTCATTTAAAAATAAAAAATTGATTATTTTAAAAACAAAGGAAAGGGATTTCAAAAATCTAGAATGCAATTTGATATAGAAAATTCTTGTGAAAGAAATGAGTTTTCAAATGTTATTTTTGAAATAAACAATTTAATTTTTAAAACAGATTGTCTTGAAAATGTTTTTTTTAAATGATATAAATATTTTAAAAGCAAATATTTCTACTTGTAGAACTCTTGAGAAAGAAAATGAGATTTTAAAATCGGATCTTGAGATTTCGAAAATTGAACATGAAAAACTAACTATAAAAATCAAATTGATTGAATATGAATATAGAGTTTTGGAAAATGATGTTGACAAGGTTTTCTCACAATGATTAGACCTTGAGATGAATATTGAATTACTTGAAAAAAAATCTTGAAAAATCAAAATTTGACCTCAAGTCTATATTAAATAAACCTAAATATGTTCGTTTGTTTTTCAAAACAATCTATGGAAGTAGATATGTTTCATCGTCGCACTATTCATCACATGCCTATGATTGTAATTTAGCTATTGTTGGAAATGATACATGCTCAACTTCTCAAGATATTTTATTGTGGTGATATATTTATTGGCCAGTCAAAGTTGAGATGTAATTATTGCAATAGATTTGGACATTTTAAAGAATCTTGAACGTTCAAAAATGTTAAATTTATTTCTCACAAAAATGGATCCAAACGAGATGTCTATCGAAGAACAACATGCATTTTTTTTTTTTTTTTTTGCAGTGTTATGTGTAGATAGTGCTAGAAAAAAAGACAAACAAAAAAAGATCTACCAAATCCAAAGTGGAAAATTACCCAAAAATCACAAGAAAAATTTGCAAAGAAAAATATCATCAATTCAATTAGAAACAATCAAAGGCTTGGAGGATACAAACAGGTTGAGCAAAAATGCATATCCAAACCTATCAATGGTGTGAATGAGGTAACAAGTAAAGTTATCTTTAAAGACGGTAGAAGTACTGCTAACTCTTCGCAATTTAAATTTATTAAATTTTTTACGAGGTAGGTGTCTATCTTGCCAATTAGGCAAGCTGGTAGAAGCTTCTAAGACCCGTGCTAGATTTGTATTAATTTGTTATTTTAGAAACGTAGCATGGTAATTCTGAGTATCAAATATATTTATTTGCCTTAACATATTTGTATACGATTTAATCATATTATGCAATATGAGATTTAATAATATTTTTATTTCCGATTATTTGAGTGTTTACCCTTATCTACTTTAAATATTTATTTTTGTGAAATAAGTTGTGCGTTATACAAATTGATACATACTAAATAGCCCATCATATTATTGCTAGTATATATAGTTTATAGTAGTTACTCTCTGTCATTCTTTATGGTACATGATTTCACGATTTTGTTTTTAATACATGAGTAATTATAATGTAAAACTTTGCACTAGTTTTGTGCCATGATTTGATTACCATTACTTTCTCACATTAGCAAAACATATTTGTATAGTGTAGTTATATTCATGCTATATATAACTCATAAATATGTGTTGTGTCAAGTTGATTATCTATAGAGTGTATCTTTATATTATTTCTTAATCCATTTGATGTCTTTGCTTATTTCTTGATCCATCAAATACGATATAAGCAAAGATTATTTCTTGATCCATTTGACGTCTTTGCTTATATATTATTTGATGTAATGAGCTCATTCATACTGGTAAATATTCATCATCTTATATCTTCATAGCAATGATGAATTTATAGATTTGAATCTTGATTCGACAAGTGTGATGGTCACTATCATGTAACTCGTTTTGGATGATCTCAGCTTTGATTAGGAGGATTCATTCTATCAACTTGATATTTCTATAGATAGTGTATGAACTAAGATGATTCAATATGTGAACATGATATTTTCTTGTTAATTCTTGCATAAACTGTGTTCCTCATATTGATATATATGATCTTAAAAATTCTAACTAATCCTAAAAGTCGTGTATTTCTTGGTGATAAAAAAATGCTGTAATAATTAATTTTGATGATCATTAATCCATTAATATATACTTGCATTATTCTAAAGATATTCGTGCAAATATGATTCAAAGAGTTTCAGGTTATAAGATAATTAATTAACAAATATAAGTTTTTTTTTCTAACCTTGAAGTTTGAGACAAAAATAAGAATGAGATTAATTTAATGAGATATTTTATTAGAGTAGAATCACCAATCAACTCAATGGTAACACAATTTCATTCTTGTTTGATTAAATGTGAAGTTTATGTGATGTAAAATTATCGTTGAATAGTCTTATGTTCACAAAATCGATTCACATCTTATGTACATCATGCTTGATTTTCTAGATATGCTCTGATTACATACCTAAATGAGATTATACACTTTCTTTTCTTTGCAATTTTATTTACATTTAATACTATTTAATTAGACAATGATGAGTCTTGTGATGGTTATTAAATTTCAATATATTTTCTGTATCAGATGATGTTGAGATTACTTTGAAAATCCATTTACAATAGGTATTAGGCATGATCTAATTAGTCAGCATATTCGATTATCCTCATATTAAACTTATATGTTTGTATCTTTAATTAAATCTAAAATCCTGTCAATCAATTCCGATATGATCACTATGTTTATCTAAATATATACATGGCATCTTAATTTGTGCTTTTTTTTTTTTTTTTTTTTTTTAAGATAAATTTTGTGGACAATTGATACTTATGGACATGGTTATCTTGATTGATATTTGTTATTCCATTGTATGCATAGTTCTTAGTGCGATTATCTTTTGTTGCGAATATTTATTGTCCTCTATTTTTAAATTGTTATTATTGTAAAAGGGAGATGGTATTTTAAGGAATATATTGTAACTTAAAAATATGTACTTATCCATGTTTGAGCATGCATTGGATTTATATCAATTTGTTTAAAAAAATATATGAGTTTTCCTCAATATCGTAGTTTATGATCTCTCTTTTTCTTAACGGTTATAATTATTTTGACGCTATTCAAAGGGGGATAATATCTTGAATTACTTTACCTTATATTCTTTGAAATTATCCATGATTCTTTTCATCATCAAATTTATTGGTTGATTTTGAAGATATCCTGATCCCTTACTTTTTGAGATGACAAAAAAGAAGAGATTGTACGATGTTTTTATGGAACATACTTGGTAGTTATCACTTTATGTTTGTAATTTCTGAAAAAACTGTTCCCACATTTAGGGGGAGCATGTTTATATATTCTATAAAATACAAAAAAACATCAAGTAGATTGTCATAATGGGAAAATGGGAGATTGTTAGACCTAAAAGATTGAATTCTATTAACATTGATTTTGATGATAACAATATCTTGATGGATTTCTATCCTAATCTGTTTATTCAGAAATGTAACAAATTTAGTGACGTGATAATAATGAACCAAGTATGTGACATAATGATGATGAATCCAGATTATTGACCCTAGATGTTTTGATGAGCAATTTATCGTTGATGATTTACGGAACTAATGTGTTTATTAAGTGATTTCAAATTTGAGTTCCAATTAAGCAAATGAGAAAAAGATTGAATCTTAAATAAAATGATTGATGACGATTTACAAAGATGATATTTTACAAAAGATTCAAGATGGTTGCTGGTAGCGGAATAAAACGTCCTTGCTTGTACTGCAAGTGTACATGTCAAGTTTTAATATAGTAGGAAGAGTAAGGGTTGTAGTATCCACATGGATTGAATTAGATCATCGCTAAGTACCGCGATTGTCATAACCTAACTTTATCTAGGCAACTCAAATTCTTTTTTTTTTTTTTTTTTTGTTGTTGTTTTAATAATATACTAAACTAATTAAACTAATAATACTACAATATTAATATGACGTTTAAGGGAATATATTGTCTAGGGATTAATTTCGTTCACTTAAACATGTTCATTTTAATCTAGTTTACATTAACAACCTTCAAATCTATCCGACAATCTAGGTATCGAAGTCTCACTTACTACCTCTCCCAACTGTGAAATGATTGAATATGTGACTTCGCGTGAATGTCGAAGTTCCCCTCGAGTGTCTATACGATACTTGGTCACATGAGTCTCGACCAAACCTCAAGGATTACATACTTTCTAATACTCTCCCGAGTCGTTAGATTGTCATGTTGTGTTTAAACCCTAGTTCGAATTCAGGGTTACCTCTCCCGAGTATCAAATCTCGTATTCTTAAACCAACTAATACATCATACAAAGCATATAATGATTATAATAAAACGGTAAAAACAATCGGATAAAGATAAATAACCGTTAACAAAACATCGATTTATTCAAACCATGTTTTCATGAAGTAATCAAACCCTAAACAATATTTGTTTAGCTATACATGGACATAACCAAATATTCAACTATAAACAAACTAAACAACATCAAATACTAATAAGAGTTTAAAAAATAAAGAGAGAAACAAAGGAGAAAATCCGTTATCTGAAGAACGGATGATTCTGCGTCCGTGATTTCCGCTCCGATCTTGTTTTCTCTTCTTGGAATTATGTTCTCCTCCCTTGAGCATCTTGGAGCTCTCAAAACCTCCCAAAAAATGTGCTAGGTGTGTTGGGGAAGAAGGATAGATAAAGATAGATCCAAAATATCAACAAAATATCCTAAAATATCTAAGACAGGTAGAGCCTGATTGTTGCACCAGTGGGAAACACCGCTGCAGCAGTGGAGAAGTCAGTAGGCTTCTGCTATGTGACCACTGCAGTGGTGGGCAAGCAGAAAGTTTCTGTAATACCTCGAAAATTTATATTTTTGAAAATATTATTTTATATAAGTTTAATATTTTGGGACGATTTTGTAAATTTATGGTATAAATAATATTTGATAATTTTTTGGAATTAAATGTTTATTTTAAATTAATTTTAGAAGTTTTGGTACTAATGTATTATTTAAAATATATTTTTAATAGTTTTGAGATATAATTAATATTTTCTTTATTTTAAGGGAGAAATGCGTAAATAATTTAAAAGTTATGTATTGTCTTCATATTATGAAGATAACATATAAAACTTCAAATGTTTCAATGCATACATGTGCATCTGTGCATGTGCTAATTAATAATAATAATAATAATAATAATAATAATAATAATAATAATAATAATAATAATTACTTAGTTGCTAAGAAAAGTAATAAGTCATATCATATAACCTCACACCATTTACAACTCATCTGGATTCCATGCCAATAAATTGTTTGACTAATGTCTAGAAGACCAACAATTGCGACCACCCCTTTTATTCCATGCCAAGAATTCCAGATCAAGAAAAATAATATATATATGTTAAGAATAAAAGAAATGTTATAGTATAGTATTTAGAATATTTTTGAAGAGAAGGATACCTCGATTCGGATTTCGGCTTCAGATTTTAGTTAGAATTTCTAACTCTTTTATAAATGTATTTAATTTTTCTATTGTGTGATTTATTGTTGTTATTATTGTGGAATTTTAGCTGTTAAATTTTGATGAAATAATTATGATTATGTGAAAATTATGTGGAAACCGTGCCAAGGTGTTTTATTTATTATATTAATTAAATGCACATATCAGAGGGGTTAGAATTCTACTGAGTATTAGCTCACAACTCCACAATTTTAATTGCAGGGCCGGTGAGAACGAGAATGGCACCAAGAATTAAATATTGGCATCCCCACAAGAGGTAATTAATTCTCTTAACAAATTAATTCCCTATGGATAATTGCAATGTTTTTATGCGTAATATAAATTTATTAACAGATTAATACTTATTCTCATATATGAATTAATATTTTATCATACTCGGGTTTGAGAATTAACAGATTAAATCTTGATATCTAAATTTATTTGAGATAAAATATTAATGGATTTTACTTGATATCAATTTGTAATTTGGATCGTTAAAAATCTTGGGGACCTGGGTGATAAATTTATTTCTTTTATCGTTGATATTTTGTGATTTGAAAATTTTATTTCGTGGGGACCAATTTCTTTAGTCGGATAATATTAAAGGTAAATACACATATTTGTTAACTCAGATTGGAAAGTTAAAAAAAATTATAAATTCACGCAACAAATTGAATATAATCATTGTTTTCATATTGTAAAATTTAAATCGATAAGTATAATTGTCACTGTAATTATATATTAAATTACAAATTTAAACATTAGTATTAAATTGACCGGCGCCAGAATTTGTTTTGAGTATTTAAAAATAATGCGGTGACAAGAATTTCAGTAGAATTTTTAATTAATTTGTAATAATTGAATTTATTATTGACTGGTGTAAAAATTGAATCAATCAATTTGACATTTGCGATTATCGCCATCGTATGTAAAATTTATTGGATTTTTCAGTAATAAATTATTCGTTATTCGGTTATAATTATTCGATAAATATAATTGCTCGCTGAAGCGTTGAAAATTTATCGAATTGTATAGATTAGAATATCAGTCGCACACACGAAATGACGACAAAAAAAATATTTGAATTTTATTTGTAAAACTTGTATTTATTATTTATTGTTGTAATCGGTGAATTTGATAATTATAATTTTCGCCGTCGCATGGTAAATTAAAATATTTTTATAAGACGAATTATTAATTACTGGACATCATCGCATAATTAATCTACCAGATTTTTTAAAATAAAAATTTGGGCAATAAGATTTTGGTATAAATTCTCCAATGGGAGAGACCAAGTGGTGGCCCTAGGAAACCGGGTCGTTATAGTTTCTATTGGATCCTGTAATTTCACCGCTACAGCGGTGGGTTACAGTTGTAGGATGACCTTTTTACTTATTTTTTCGCCGTTCTTCCACCGACGTCCCACCGATTTGTGCGATTATAGACTGTTTTCATCCCTTTTCATCCCAAACACCTGATTTACATACAAATAAATAAAAACGTATTAAAATATATTAAAACATTATAATAATACTCAAAAACTATCAAAGTTGGCTTGATAATATATAGACAAATTGCACTTATCAGTTGCAAGTAAAGACGTTGAATATTTTTTAGAGCAAAAAAGATTTTTTTCTATTTCTTGGTAAAATGACTCAACATAATCATGCTCCTAATGCAATCTGATTAGGATACACTTAAGTTGATTAATTTATGTGTATCACGGTAAGAAGTGATAAATTTAAGAGTTCAAAATGTTTTCATAGAGTGTTGTTGAAGAAAATGTTTTCAAAAAAATAGAAAGTAGGAAAAGTTCAGGGCTAAATGGTTGACTTACCAAGTACGCGGATGACTAAAAGAAGCTATACATGGATGGATAAGCTTATGGTCTGGGCAGTTACTGACGGGATTACCGATTGGTAGCGGAATATTACGTCGCTACTTTTACTGCAAGTGTACATGTTAAGTTTTAATATAATGGGAAGAGTAAGGGTTGTCGTATCTACAGGGATTGGATTAGATTATCGTTAAGTACAATAATTGTCAAAACCTAATTTTATCTAGGTGACTCAAATGTAATTTTTATAATAATTCTAATCTACTAAACTAAATTTATTACTAAACTATAATACTACTATGACATTTAAGAGAATTTATTGTCTAGGGATTAACTTCGTTCACTAATACGTGTTCGATTCAATCTTGTTTACATTAATGACATTCAAATCTATCTGAAAATTTAGGTATCGAAATCTCACCCACTATCTCTTCCGAGTGTAAAGTGAATAAATATGCGACTTCGTATCAACGTCGAAGTCCCCCTCGAGCGTCTATACAACACTTAATCACATGAGTCTCGCCCCAACCTCACGGATTGCATACTTTCTAACGCCCTTCCAGATCATTAGATCGTCATGTTGTGTTGAAATTATTGATCCTAAGATTTTGATGAACAATTAAGTATTGATATTTTGGCGGAACTAATGTTTGATCAAGTGTTTCAGTGATTTAAAGTTCTAGTAATGAAGGCATCAAATTAAATGGATGCTAAATGAAGATATCAAGATGATAAAGATGTATTAAGAGTTTGAAGAAATTAGGAAAAATAACCCAGGTAAATATTAACTCTTAATATCCCATTTAGGAACACACACATGACCCAAAATGAATTTTATCTTTTATGTGTGTTTTGGTTAAGTGTAATTATTTGCTCCTATGTGAATTAAAAAGAAATATTTTTGAATGACTAAAATAGAATATAAGAGTATTAGTAGAGCTTATTTAAATATAAAAATGGATAAATGGGCAAAATCGTAAAAGAAAGTAAGTTAAAACGAGATCAGAAAAGTGATTTAGAAGAAGGCAGTCGACTGAGGAGTCGACAGGAGAAAAAAGATGAAACATCTTGAATCGAAGAGTCGACTGACCGGTCGACCTGTGAAAACATCTGAATTCTCTGAATTCATGAGTCAATTGGGCGGTCGACCGGTGAAAGCACAATAAACTCTTTGAATCGAAGAGTCAACCGAGCAGTCGACCGATCAAGTGCATGGGCTACTTCTAGTATCCTTCAGTCGATTGGGCAGTTGACTGGACGCGTAGTTTAGGATGTTGTTTGATTCAATTTTAAATCCAAAAGTAGCCGTTTTTGGTTACGATTTGAGAGAGATTTTGGGGATAAATTAAATCCTTTCAATATGGTTAATTAAATATTAATATTTCTCAATTTGGTAATTAAAATGGATTCTACACTTATTTATTTTGATTAAGAAATACTTTGGGGATTTAATTGAGAGTTTTAAAAGTGTTATTAAGTAAAATTGAACCTAAATGAAATCCTTATATTATAAAGGGTCTATAAGAGTATTATATTGTCATGACACTTGTAAACTAGCCGTTAGGAGGCTGATTACATGTGCCTTTATATAGACCTGCGAATTTTCTAAGAGAGCTAATCATTCTAACAGAGAAAATCAGTCTATATCATTCTAAGAGAGCGTTTATAAGAGTTATCATTCTACGATACTGTGAGTTATTCGAAGAGTGATTCTGATAATCAACTGTGATCAATTTTTGCTAATATCAGATTTGAAGCTACATTGTTCTAATCATTAATTCTATGGATTCCGGATGAGATATTTCTATATTGATTATTACTTGTTTATTATTTTATTTTGGAAATTGATCTTAGAAATTGTTTTTGATTTTTGAAGAAAATATTTTTCAAACAATTTCTTGAATCTGATTACGTGCTCCAATTTTCTATCCATATTCTTGTTAAAATCAAATTTCTTTATCTCACATATTTATATTACTAGTTGGGATATTAATTGAGTTTTATTTATTTGGGGTGGTAGAAGTTTCGAGTGAGATTTACTTATCAATTTGTGTATTGGTGAGTTGTGACGGATTAAATATCATTAGGGATATTTAATCAAGGGTAACATGGTTTCAGTCTCTTCCTGTAAAAAGATTGAGGCAGTGATTCTTCCTGGATAACAATTCCGTTTTTTTGAGTGATTTTGTAATGTTTCAATCTTTACCGGGTAAAAGGATATTTGGAGTATTTTGGTGAGGTTTTCATTCTTGAGCCTAATTGTTAAAAAGAATTAGGTTATTCTTTGGCTTGTAAAAAGTAGAGGTTATTCCTTAACCTTTGAATTGTAAAGGTTGATTATGAGTCTGTAAAATAATCGGTGTGCGAGTTCGGTTCCTACCTTTAAAGGAATCTTGGTTTTAGTAGGTGAAACCTTCGTGGAGCTCGGGGGCCTAGATTAGCCAAGAGTAGTATGGTGAACCAGTATAAATCTCTGGTGTGCTGCTTTCTTAATTTCTTTTTCTTTGTTGTTTGGGTGTGCACTTAGGCTTATTATAATTCCGCTGTGTTACAATGATAATAATTAATTTAGGTATAAAATTAATTATTTGATTTATTGATTTTTATTTTGATTATTTTTAATTACCCAATTCACCCGCCTCTTGGGTATTCTACTGGGCCAACAATTGGCATTAGAGCTGATTCAGCTTGAATCTATTTTGCTAACAAAGATCATATGGCACACATAGTAGGCACACTAGGTGAGGGACAGTCTATGCACCGACCACCCTTATTTGTAGGTGAAAGTTACTCGTTTTGCAAAGACAGGATGATAGTCTTTTTTCAGGCTACAAATTATGACGTGTGGCTAACAATCAAGGATGTTCCATTTATTCCAATGGAAAACAGAATTGAGAAGAAGAAGGAACAACTCACTGCTTCCCATAAACAGAAACTCTCTATTAATTCTCAAGCTATCAATATTCTCTTTTGTTCTTTAGATGTTAATGAGTATTCTAGAGTTTCACGTTGTAAATCCGCAAAAGAGATGTGGGATAAGTTATAAGTTACCCATGAAGGGACAAGTCAAGTGAAGCAGTCAAAGATCAATGCACTCATGAGAAAATTTGAGCTGTTCAGGATGGAGGAGAATGGATCGATTCATGAGATGTACACTCGCCTCAACAACATATGCAATAGTATGAACCAACTCAGAAAGCTGTACTCCATGGAGGATAGAGTATGAAAGGTCCTAAGGTCCTTAATGAAAATATGGGAGTCAAAGGTGATGGCAATTGAGGAAGCCAAGGATCTTGGCAAATACGACATCGATGATCTAATTGGTAATTTGATGACTCAGGAATCGGCGAGCAAAGGCTACGAGGATGATACCAAAAATAGCAAAAGGAAATCCTTGGCACTAAAAGTTTAAAAAAATGAAGAAGTGGATGACAGTGATGATGAAAGCCTTGATAGTGAGCAAGAGAAGAATGTATCACTTCTCACAAATAATTTTAGAAGAATGACTCGGCGCACATTTCGTTGGAAAAAAAATCTCAACATGTCCAAAGAAGAATGCTATAACTGTCGCAAAACCTGTAATTTTCAAAATGATTGCCCCGAACTGAAGAAGGATAAAGAAAAGGAGAAGAAAAAGAAAGAAAAGAAGAAAGCAAAGAAGAGTAAGAAGAAATCAATGAAGGCTACTTGGGATGATACCGATTCAAGTAGCTCGGAAGAATTAGATAGTGAGGATACGTCCATGCTTGCATTAATGGCCACTGGTGGTGAGGTAACCGATTGTTCAAGTTCATGTCCTTTAATTTTTGACAAATTATTTGATGTTTATAAAGAACTCTCACATGATTATAAAAGCTAGTGTTCTAAAATAAATGCCCTTTAAAGTACAATTAACACATTAAACAAGCAAGTGGATTATAAATTAGAAAACAATAGGTTGAAATATAAATTGATGGATTTGCAATCAATTGTTCTCAAATTTACTGACGGTGAAAACAATTTGAAAATGATTTTGGGAAGTTCACGTGGAGTTTTTGATAAGGTCGGTGTTGGATTTCAGAAAAATCTTAAACAAAAATGCTTTCATAAATTCTTTTTTGAAACCAAGGATCTTGTTAGATGTTTTAAATGTAACGTTGTGTGGCATACTATTTGTAGATGTTTTGCAAAACTATCTAACTGTAGACAAGTTTGGGTTCCGAAAGGAACAAAATTGTCTCGACTAACAAGATCGAACCCACATAAGCTGGGTACCACTAAGGAACTATTTGAGGTGCTCCTTACAGGTTATTCTAAAAGTATCAATAAGTAAGAACAAATGATTCCTGGATAGTGGTTGTTCTCAACACATGATGGGAGATAAAGGAAAATTTACATTTTTGACACCTAAAGATGGAGATCATGTGACTTTCGGAGACAACACAAATGGTAAAATTATCGGTATAGGTAATATCGGTAATGGTACTCCTATGATTAAAGATATGTTACTAGTTGATGGACTTAAACATAATTTGCTAAGTATTAGTCAACTGTGTGACAAGGAATACAATGTTATATTTGATCATGATAGATACATCATTAATAGTCATGATAGTAGTATTTTGTTAGTTGCATCATGTTGTGAGAATGTTTATACTTGCTCTTTTGATGATTTTAATTCTCTAAATTTATCTTGTTTGAATACTTTATCTGAGAATAGTTGGTTATGGCATAGAAGACTTAGGCATGCTAGTATGGAGTTAATTTCTAACTTATCTAAGAAGAGTCTAATATGTGGCCTACCTGGTTTGAAATATGTGAAGGATAAAGTATGTGATGTATGTCAATTAGGCAAGCAAGTTAGATAATCATTTAAGAAAAAGATGCACATGTCCATGTCTAGATGTCTTGTGTAAGATCCTGATTTTTTTTATCGTATTGTAGAATAATTCAAAATTACAGGGGTAGATAGTGTTATTTATTATTTGATTTAAAATTTTAGGGGTCAATTCGCAATTTTAAAACATTAAAATTTGAAATGGGACTTAAATAATTTCAAACTTTTAATTGAAGGGAGGTTAATGTAATTTGAATATAATTAATATACATATATATATATATATATATATATATATATATATATATAAAAGAGTGTAGGTGGCGAAACTCTTATATATATATATACGCGTGTAATCAAATGGAGCGATGGAAGAGACACTTGGCAAATTCTTTATATATATATATATATATATATACACTTATGCACACACATGCGAGAGGAAGGGAGGAGCAAAACAGAAAACCGAAGAGAGAGAAAACTCGCCGGCGACGAGAAATTCAAAATAAAAAACTTAAACGCAGCATGTGTGTGCGTCGTTTGTTCATAGCGATAGTCGTAAGTATGTGTAGGTGGCCGGCGATCGCATATAAGGGTGAGGCATTGCCGTTCGTCGGTGGATGTGTGATTGCTCGGTCAGAGAGGTGTATCGGTGTGGTCGCTCACTTTAGTAGTGTGTTCTTCAGTGTTGTTTGGTGTGTGTTGCCGTTCGGTTCGGTAGCATGGAGGTGTTGTTCGGCCGGCGATCGTGTGAGTGAGTGTTGTGTGAGCCGTGTGTGTTGCTTCTCGTTGTCCGGTGCCGGTGTATGTGAGTATATGTGTTCGTCGCTGGCGGTGGGTTAGAGAGAGAAAGAGGGAGATTGGTCGGAGGAGTGGTCGATCGCTGTGGTTTGGGGAGTGCCGTTCGCCATTATCATTGATGGGTTGTGGGTGTGTGTTCTGTTCGGGTTAAGTAGGCGATCGTGTGTGTGGCGTGTCGGCGTTGCTCGGCTGAGTTTGAAACAGAAGCAGAAATAGAGAAAGGAGAGAGTGGTGGGTTGCCGGTAGTGAGGGTCGGTGGAGGTGCCGGCGGCTAAACCAGAAACACAGACGAAAAAAACAAGATAAAAAAGAAAAGGAAGAGAAAATAGTGGCCGTCGCCGACGGTGCAGGCCGACGGAAGAGAAAGGGAGGTTCGGTGAAGCTGGCGTAGACCAGAAAACGAAGAAGAAACAGGAAGAAAAGAAGAAAAAGAAAGAAAAAGAAAAAAAAATGGGGAAAATTCTACAAACCATCCCAACAAAAATTAAAAATCCAATTTTGCGGCCGACGAAAAAGTCGAAAGAGGTAAAATTCCTATCACTTTTAATATATGCATTTAATTATGTTTAAATTGTCTCATGAGTGATTATAAAACTAATCTCTAGCACCGAAATGTTGAAGTGACGATAATAAATATTGAGACCATTCGCATGAATGAATTTGATATCGTAAACGGTAACGGAACCATACTCGTTAAATAGTAATATAGAATTCGGTGAATAGGAAATTACCAAAATTAGGGCCTGCATTTAATGGTTAGGTTATTTTTACATAAAATATTAATTTAGGGCTTGTCACGAATAGGTTCCCGATTTCCAAAGGATCAGTAGCAGAGAGTCGGTGGAACTTTTGGAAACGGATATTCAGGTGAGTGTACTGTCTTCTTGCCAACCTATTTTTCTATGTATATATATAATGAAATATGTGATTACTTAAACTATACGAATTTATAAATGATATGGATCAAGCAGGATTTGGGTGAGTTGGTAAACTGAATTTTCGGAAGATTTCGATGGTTTTCGAAATGAAGCTGAAAATGATTTTTTTTTGGATTTGGTGAAATCAGACGGTGTTTTTAAAAGAGGATAGAAAACATTTGTTTTTCTATAAATGCCTGGTTTTCTAAAAAAAATAAAGGATGGAAAAGTAGTTTTGATAAAATCAGACGTTTTCTTTAAAAGAAAGTGTGAAATATGATTTTTGGATTTAAAAGTTGCTTTTGAGGAAAAGAGATAGACGTGGTGATTTGACGATGTTGAGTAGACGTTATTTATTGAGTTGTGATTCGATGATGCTGTATTTGTTTTGACGATGCCATAGTATTTATCTGTTTCGGTAGAGTGAGGTTATCCGCTTTGGCGGAGTGATTATTCGCTTCGGCGGAGTGATGGGTGTTTATAGGAAGACATATCCTACGGATGGTACGGTACCGTTGCAAACTCCCAGATGTGAGGTTAAAACGATCACTAGGGCTAGCCAGTATGTGTATTTAGGGTGTGTGTTTGAGATGTGTGCTTGAGATGTGGTGTTTTACGTATATTGGTTGATTTGGTATTTATTATCATGGTGATTAGTATGATTTTTATATTAGTTAGATTTGAATGGAACTTAATTATGTCGCTTTATTTTTCCTGCTCATATACTGGGGATTTTACTAGCTATGTGGTATTTATAAACTTACGCTTGATCCATTTAGATGTTATAGAATGAATTATTATTTTAAAAATATTTTTACTAAGAAGGCAGTACACTCGCAGGTAAAATAGCTAGGAGTTGGTCGATCCCCTACTGGCGCTAGATAGAGTTATGCGGGTCACGCAAATGAGTCATTTGAGGAAAATTTTGGAGACGAGATATCAAAAATGAAATCTAAGTGAGGTTCAAGGGATTTGTTTGATTGTATTTATATTCGAGATGGTATATCCCTATAAGATGGGACTATTATATGTGTTGTATAGATTTACAATTTTGTTATTGACGTATTGAGGTTGGCTAGTCAGTTGGGTAGTGTCCTGTCTACGTCACGCCGGCCCTACATGATGGGTGTCCGGTGTGGGGTGTGACATCTTGAATTATTGCATCTTGATTTATTTGGGCCTAACTCTGTTGCTAGTTTTGGTGGTAAGTTCCATGCATGTGTTATAGTTGATGATTATTCTAAACTTACCTGGGTATACTTTCTTGCTAAGAAAAGTACAGTTGCTTCCGTTCTTGCTAAATTTTGTAAACATGTTCAAAATGAGAAGCAATGCTCTATTATTAACATTCGTAGTGACAGAGAAAGAGAATTTAAGAATGACGAAGTGATAAGTTACTGTGATGAGCATAGTCATGCTCACAACTTTTCTGCACAAGATCACCGTAATAAAATGGTATAGTAGAAAGGAAGAACAGAACGCTTCAAGAGATGGCCAGAACAATGCTAAATGAAAATCATTTACCAACCTACTTCTGGGCCGAAAGAGTAAGTATCGCTTGTCACGTGGTAAACTGGGTATCAATTCGTAAAGGGTTTAACAAAACCCCATATAAAATTTGGAATAGTAAGACTACTAATATTTCATATTTTAAAGTCTTTGAATGCAAATGTTTCATTTTGAATGATAAGGATAATCTTGGTAAATTTGATGCTAAATCCGATTACGGGATTTTCCTTGGATATGCTACTAACAGTAAAACTTATAGAGTTTATAATAAACGTACTTTAGTAGTAGAAGAAATTATGCATGTTGTTTTTGAGAAAACTGATCCATACTTGTCGAGAAAGGTTTTGGATGATGATGATGCAGGTATCTCAATTAACCAAAACCAAGGTAATGATGCACCAAAGGAGTCTCAACAAGAGGAGGAACCTAAGGAGAATGATACCAAAGGAGTCTCAACAAGAGGAGGAACCTAAGGAGAATGATTTGATTTTACCAAGAGCTATAAAGAAAGTACCAGGGCATTCAATTAAAGAAATCATCGGTAATTTCGAAAGAGGTGTAAGTACTTGATCTTCTCTTAGGGATATAATTAATCTTATTTTCTTATCTCAAATTGAGCCTAAAAATATAAATGAGACACTAATTGATGAATCTTGGATTTCCGCAAGGCAAGATGAATTAGTTTAATTTGAGTGGAACAAAATATGGTGTCTTGTTCCGAGACCGGATTTTCATCCAGTTATTGGTAATAAATGGGTATTTAGAAACAAAGAGGATGAATCTGGTACGGTAATTAGAAATAAAACAAGATTAGTGGCACAGGGCTATAATCAAGAGGAAGAAATTGATTATGATGAAACTTATGCTCCTGTTTCTAGACTAGAAACAATTAGAATACTACTTGCCTTTGCATGTTCACGTAATTTTAAGCTATATCAAATGGATGTAAAGAGTGCATTTCTAAATGGCTTTCTAGCTAAAGAAGTTTATATGGAACAACCCCTGCGATTTGAAAGTGAGAAATTTCCCGATCATGTATTTAAACATCGTAACGCTTTGTACGGGCTCAAACAAGCTCCGAGAGCATGGTATGAGAGATTTAGCGGATATTTGATTAAAAATGGTTTTCGAAGGGGTATTTGTGATATAACACTATTTGTAAAGTAAACTGATTCTGATATCCTATTAGTACAAGTATATGTTGATGATATCATTTTTGGATCTACTATTGAGTATCTTTGCCAAGAGTTTGCTAAGATAATGTTGGTTGAATTTGAAATGAGTATGATGGGAGAGCTGAATTTATTTCTTGGATTGCTAACTAAGAAAACCAAAGAAGGGATATTTATAAACCAAGCTAAATACACCAAGGAGATGTTAAAGAAATATGGCTTAGAAGGAGCAAAAGAGTACAAAACTCCTATAGCAATGGCTACAAAAATTGAAAAAGATGATACGGGCAAAAGCGTTAATGAAAAGATGTATTGAGGTATGATTGGTAGCTTGTTGTATTTAACTGCTAGTAGACCTGACATTATGTATAGTGTTTGTCTTTGTGCTAGATTTCAGTCTTGTCCTAAATAATTGTACTTGACTGCGATTAAGCGAATTTTTCGTTATTTAAATGGGACAACTGACCTAGGATTATGGTATCCTAGGGGGAGTGATTTTAAATTGGTAAGTTACTTCGATGCTGACTTTGCAGGTAGCAAAGTTTAGCGCGAAAAAGTACAAGTGGATCATGTCATTTGTTAGGACATGCTTTGGTTTCTTGGTCAAGTAAGAAACAAAATTCGATAACCTTATCTACTACTGAGGCTGAATACATGGTAGCTGGTAACTGTTGTGCTCAAATTTTATATATTAAGTAACAGTTAAATGATTTTGGAGTTTGTGTGGAGGAGGTCCTGATCTTTTGTGATAATAAAAGTGCTATATATCTAAGTAAGAATCCTACACAACACTCACAAACTAAGCACATAGAGATTAGACATCACTTTATTCGTGATCACATTCAGAAAAGAGATATTATTATTGAGTATATTGATACCTCTGACCAGCTTGCTGATGTTTTTACCAAACCACTTGCGGAAGATTAGTTTGTGAAAATCATTCGCGGTTTGGGTATGGTTAGGCATAATGATATTTGCCTAGAGTGAGTTACATGTTTGTTGTTTTCTCATTTCCTACCTAAATTGTTTTTGAAGATGATAAAGGGGGAGAAATGAGTGATGTTTTATTTAGGGGGAGTATTCTAAAACTGTGTTTTAATAAAAATGGAGAAATTTAAAAATTGTGCTTTATTAAGTATTTTTAAATTGTGCATTATTGAAATCTTCATTATGATGTTTAAATGAGTTAAAGAACCCGTCCTCGGATTTAGAGGGAATGTGGTTATATTTTATTTTAAAGATAACATCAAAATTAATTGTCATCATAAAAAAGGGAGAGATTGTTGATCTTAAGATTTTGATGAACAATTAAGTATTGATGTTTTGGTGGAACTAATATTTGATAAAGTGTTTCAGTGATTTAAAGTTCCAGTAATGAAGACGTCAAATTAAATGGATGCTAAATGAAGATATCAAGATGATGAAGATGTATTAAGAGTTTGAAGAAATTAGAAAAAACAACCCAGGTAAATATTAATTCTTAATATTCCATTTAGGAATACACACTTGGTACAAAATGAATTTTATCTTTTATGTGTGTTTTGATTAAGTGTAATTATTTGCTCCTATGTGAATTAAAAAGAAATATTTTTGAATGACTAAAATGGAATATAAGAGTATTAGTCGAGCTTATTTAAATATAAAAATGGATAAATGGGCGATATCGTAAAAGAAAGTAAGTTAAAAATGTGATCAGAAAAGTGATTCAGAAGGAGGCAGTCGACTGGAGAAAGAAGATGAAACATCCTGAATTGAAGACTCGACCGACTGGTCGACCTGTGAAAACATCTTACCTCTCTGAATCGATGAGTCGACTGAGCGGTCGACCGGTGAAAGCACAATAAACTCTCTGAACCGAAGAGTCGACCGAGCAGTCGACTGATCAAGTGCATAGGCTACTTCCAGTGTCCTTCAGTCAACTGAATGCGTAGTCTTAGGATATTGTTTGATTCGATTTTAAATCTAAAAGTAGCCCTTTTTGGTTAAGATTTGAGAGAGATTTCGGGGATATTCTTAATATTTGAGACAGGGTTCATATAGTAATTAAATCCTTTCAATATAGTTCGTTAAATATTAATGTTTCTCAATTTGGTAACTAAAATGGATTCTACACTTATTTATTTTGATTGAGAAATACTTTGGGGATGTAATTGAGAGTTTTAAAAGTTATTATTAAGTGAAATTGAACCTAAATGAAGTCCTTATGTTATAAAGGGTCTGTAAGAGTATTTTATTGTCATGACACTTGTAAACTAGCCGTTAGGAGGCTGATTACATGTGTATTTATATAGACCTGCGAATTTTCTAAGAGAGCTAATCATTCTAAGAGAGAAAATCAGTCTATATCATTTTGAAAGAGCGTTTATAAGAGTTATCATTCTACGATAGTGTGAGCTATTTTAAGAGTGATTCTGATAATCAACTGCGATTAATTTTTGCTGATACCGGATTTGAAGCTACATTATTCTAATAATTAATTCTATGGATTCCGGGTGAGATCTTTCTATATGGATTATTACTTGTTTATTATTTTATTTTGGAAATTGATCTTAGAAATTGTTATTGATTTTTGAAGAAAATATTTTTCAAACAATTTCTTGAATTTGATTACGTGCTCCAATTTGCTACCCATATTCATGTTAAAATTAGATTTCTTTATCTCACATATTTTTATCACTAGTTGCGATATTAATTGATTTTTGTTTATCTAGGGTGGTAGAAGCTCCGAGTGAGATTTACTTATCAATTTTTGTATTGGTGAGTTGTGACAGATTAAATATCATTGGGGATATTTAATCAAGGGTAGTAGGGTTTCAGTCTCTTCCTATAAAAAGATTGAGGTAGTGATTTTTCCTAAATAAGAATTGCATTTTTTTGAGTGATTTTGTAATGGTTCAATCCTTACGGGGTAAAAGGATATTTGGAGTGTTTTGGTGAGATTTTAATTCTTGAGCTTAAGTGTTAAAAAGAATTAGTTTATTCTTTAGCCTGTACAAAGTAGAGGTTATTCCTTAGTCTTTGAAAATAAAATTGTAAAAGTTGATTTTGAGCCTGTAAAAGAATCGGTGTGTGGGTTGGGTTCGTACCTTTAAAGAAATCTTGGTTTTAGTGGATACGACCTCCGTAGAGTTCGGAGGACTGGATTAGCCAAGAGTAGCTTGGTGAACCAGTATAATTCTCTAATGTGCTGCTTTCTTAATTTATTTATCTTTGTTGTTTGGGTGTGCACTTAGACTTATTATAATTCTGCTGTGTTATAAAGATAATAATTAATTTAGGCATAAAATCAATTATTTGATTTATTGATTTTTATTCTGATTATTTTTAATTCCCCAATTAACCCCACTCTTGGGTATTCTACTGGGCCAACAAAAACCCTAGTCCGAATTCGGAGTCACCTTTCCCGAGTGTCAAACCTCAATTTCTCAATATATCTTAACAAGCATATAAACGAAGAAGAACTGTAAACATAATCGAATAGGCAAGAACAACCAATAACGAAACAAATATCAAATAAACGACGTTTTCATAAACGAATCGCTCCCTAGACAATATATGTTTAGTTTCTCATAGCCATAACCACATATACAACAAAATACAAGCTAAACATATACAAAACTATCAACCAAACTAAGAATAAAAGAGAGAAACAAGGTGACTAGCCATTATCCGAAGAACCGCCGCTAAAACCGCTCGGAGATCATTTCCTGCTTCTTGGCTTTGTGATCTTCTTTTGGTTGATAGGGTTTAGAGCTCAAAAATTAGTCTAAAAAACATCCTCAAGTGTTGGGGATTGGAGGTGTATATTAAGGGATCCAAAAATATCAAGAAAATATTCGAAAATATCTAAAATATCTGGTGTCGGACCGTTATAGCGGTGGGAATCACCATTGCAGCGATGGGAAAGTCGATAGGGTCACTGATAGGGTGACTGTTGCAGCGGTGGAAAGCACCGCAGCAGTGGTGGGCAAATTAGTAACTCTCTGCATTTTTGCCACTGCAACGATGGTTTTCACCACTGCAGCGGTGGATGCAGGCTCTGAACTTTGATCTTTTTGCTCTTTTTCCACTATTTTTCTACCGATGTTCCACCAATTTGATCGTTTATGAACTGTTTTCATCCCTTTTCACCCTAAACACCTGATTTATTACAAAATAGATAAAAATGTATTAAAACATATTAAAACACTATAATAATACTCGAAAACTATCAAAATTGGCTTGGCAATAAATAGATAAATTACACCTATCAAATACCGCCAAAATTAAAATTTTGTTAGTCCTCGAGCAAAACACTCACACTAAAATAAAAAAAAAAACAACGAAATAACTACTACAAAAACTAAAAACAAATAAAAACACAAACCACCTAAACATAACGATGTGTGAGTTTTGATTTCAACTATCTGACCAAAACTTTGTCCCTCAACAACCCCCAATTAAAACAAATTCAAGAGTAAAACTCACCATGTGGTGTTTTAAAATTTCAACATTCGATATTGGTAAACACCATTCTAGATCATTTCAAAGTGTGTGTGCGAAATTTAATAATATAACTATCCAAAGATTGAATTGGATTATCCATCAATGAAACTCATGACTTTAACCATAAATGATTAGGATATCCATATGCTTGACTGGGTTCCACTCTCCACTAATGTTGGCTTGGAAGTTTAAAAAGATCAATATGACTTGATTCAGTTTTGAACATGGCCAATGGTATATCAGGAAGAGAAAATAGGTAAATGTTATAACTCAGTGATACCCAAGGCACAACGCTTGGCACACAATCACACTTGAACCCCCATAGATAAATTCAAAACAACCCTGAATATCTTTTAAGAACGTTGTACTCACTTGTCAAAACAAAAGAAAATTGAACTATATTTACATTTTATTTTATTTTATTTTTATTTATTTTTAACATGAACCACACCCCTAAACTTATTCGAGTATTACAATTTCATGGGTGTGGTTAAAATTAAAGAAAAATGGCAAGTGAGTATTCAAATACTGAACCAATCAAAAGTTCGCCCTAAACCCAACTGCTCACTTCAAGTACTATACATGAATACTAAATTGATTTACTCAAATTGTGCCTTCGGTTTAGTGATATAGGTTTGGAAAAAGTTCAATTGGCCAAGGTATTTGTTATGTGTTCAGAATTGAAACGACTAATAGGCTTCGATAGGGTAACGAGGGATAAACATATAGTAAGGTAAGCTTTAAAGGCTTAAGCGAATCAAATGAATGCCTAAATCATATCTCCTGAACTATCTTGCCTAGGATTTCGTCTCATTTTTTCCCCAATTAGGTCATAGAATCCCTAAAATTATCGCGAATTTGGCTAATGGATAATTGGCCTCAAATGAATTGAATAGCTATACATTGAGTCAACATGCTGTGCAAATTAGGATTCACAATAACTTTCACCAAAATGATATATCAAGCACATATAACACACATGAATGGGCATTTTTGACCTCGAAAAACAACCATGGAATAATATCATCATTGGGTAATGGCCTAGATGAACGCATAGCTCAACATACAAAAACACATTCTACAAACATAAACACATTTATACTAAACAAACATGCAAACAATTAACTTAAACTAACACAACATACAACAATTAAATTTAAACTACCAAACTAACAACAAGAAAACATACTAACATACTACACATCACCCCTAAACTTAAAACGGTCAGTATCCACAGTGACCTAATCATCGATCTCAACATTCAACATGTATTATAATAACGAAAAGGGGTTTATAACACGTACCTGGGAGGCGAGATAATCTCATCTCCGAGTGGAGTTGGCATTGATGTTCTAAATTATTTTGAAACTTAGGTTGCCTCCCAAGAAGTGTTTGGTTTAATGTCCTTGACTTGACACGAAGAAGAGCTCGTTAAAGAGCGGCTTCCGCCCATAGTAAGTGTCGTACAACACCACATATGGGTTTTGGTTTTGAACGCCCTCAATCTTGAAGATATTTACATTTGTTCGGCTCGAACATTCAACAAGACTCTTCACTAGCGCATGTGCTTGGGAATCTTGAATGAACGTTGTAAATGGTGGCGAAGGACAAGTAAGACGCATCGGATCTTCATAGATGTGATCTTCTTGGATTGGTGGTGGCATTACTATGTGGATCTCCTATGGTGAAAAATCACAATCATCTATCCATGCTTGGGTTTCCATCTAATTCGTATCATCGTCATCTCATGAACCCAAGTTCCTCCCAATCATTTCCGGTTCCTCACGATGGCTTTCACATTCAGATGTGATTTGTGTGTGACTTAGTGCCACTATTTCTACTTCAGCCTCAATAAAGCTAACAAGTTGATTTGAGTCTCAAGAGGCTTTACGGTCATGTTAATTTCAATGCAGATCATCTCAAATGTGTCAAAACGGTCCTCATGCTCATTGAGTTAGTCATTCGTTTTCCTCTAGAAAACCTGAGTCTTCCCCATAAATTCAGCAAACATGGTTTCCAATGCGGGGGAAGACTCCATATGTTGGTCTGGGATGTCAATCTATGGCACCGAAATGCTGAAACTATCCCTTGAGCGTTGGTAGCTTGTTGAATAATGCCAACTTTGAAAATCAAACTCGACCATATCTTCCAACAACCAAAAGGCTTTATCTACGGTTAGTTGGTCGAAAGAGGTGGTACAATTTCCTCTTTCCACCTATGTTCTAGTTGCGGCTTGTAACCCGTTGAGGAAGTTCAGTAGTTAACACTCTCTCGGGAAACGATGATTGGGGAACCGGCATAGTAAATCCTTGTATTTATCCCAAGCACAATAAAATGGCTTGAAATCTTGTTGAAAAAAACTAATGAGGACTTATCGATGATCCATCTTCAAGCACCTCGTAAAACAAAACAAAACTAAAAAGAAAATTATTAACAAAATAAATGCCTAAACTAAAATCCAAAAACCAATCCCTGGCAACAGTGCCAAAAACTTGGTAGCTGAATATTACATCGCTACTTTCACCGTAAGTGTACGGGTCAAGTTTTAGTATAATGGGAAGAGTAAGGGTTGTCGCATCCATAGGGATTGGATTAAATTATCATTAAGTACCACATTTGTCGTAACCTAATTTTATCTAGGTAACTCAAATGTAGTTTTTATAATAAGTATAATCTACCAAATTAAATTAATTACTAAACTATAATACTACTATGATGTTTATGGAAATTTATTGTCTAGAGATTAACTTTATTCACTAATACGTGTTCAATTCAATCTTGTTTGCATTAACGGTATTCAAATCTATTCAACAATCTAGGTATCGAAATCTCACTCACTACTTCTCTCGAGTGTAAAGTGAATGAATATGCGACTTCATGTCAACGCCGAAATCTCTCTCGAGCATATATACGATACTTGGTCACATGAGTATTGCCCCAACTTCATGGATTGCATACTTTCTTACACCCTCCCGGGTTATTAGATCGTCACGTTGTGTTTAAACCCTAGTCCAAATTCGGGGTTATCTCTCCCGAGTGTAAAACCCTGATTTCTCAATATAAAAAGAATGGTAAACACAATCGAATAGGCAAGAACAACCAATAACTAAACAAAGATCAAACAAACGACATTTTCATAAACAAATTGCTCCCTAGACAATATAGATTTAGTTTCTCATGGCCATAACCACATATACAATAAAATACAAGCTAAGCATATACAAAACTATCAACCAAACTAAGAATAAAAGAGGGAAACAAGGAGACTAGCCGTTATCTGAAGAACCGTCGTTAAAATCGCTCCAAGATTGTTTCCTTCTTGGCTTTGGGATATTCTCTTGGTTGATAGGGTTTGGAGCTCCAAAATTAGTCCCAAAAACGTCCTCAAGTGTTGGGGAGAAGAGGTGTATATTAGGGGATCCAAAAATATCAAGAAAATATCCAAAAATATCTAAAATATCTGGTGTCAGACCGCTGCAGCAGTGGGAATCACCTCTGCTGCGATGGGAAAGTCAGTAGGGTCATTGACATGTGACCACTACAGTAGTGGGAAACACCGCTGCAACGATGGGCAAATCAGTAACTCTTTGCATTTTGACCTCTGCGGCGGTGGTTTTCACCACTGCAGTGGTGGATGTAGGCTCTGAACTTTAATCTTTTTGCTCTTTTTTCACCGTTCGTCCACCAACGTTCCACCAATTTGATCATTTATGAACTGTTTTCATCCATTTTCGCCTGAAACACCTGATTTATTACAAAACAAATAAAAATGTATTAAAATATATTAAAACACTATGATAATAATCGAAAACTATCAAAATCGGTTTGGAAATAAATAGATAAATTACACCTATCACTGATCGACCGACGAGATTAGTAGCCTTTGGGGTTTTGCTTCTGGATAGGATGGTTGATCGCCAATATGGCCGGTCGACTAGTCCAGGATGCCAAACGATAAAAAAAAAGACCGTTGCAAGGCATCTTGTTGACTGACTGGATTTTCGATCGATCGATTGGATATGAATCATATTATTCATTGATGTGTTTTTTCGAGATCTTCAAATCAATTCCTATGGTTTTAAATGTCATAAAATCTTATTTTAAAAGGATTTGAGTATATTTCATATATCTATCATGTGTTTTGAATATCCTATTAATTAGTCTTTTAATTGATTCTATGACCTTAATTGGTAAAACTACTTTTTATGTTTAAGAGATTTTGAATCAATGAATTTTTGGAACTAAATTGATATTTTCAAAGAGTATTTTTGAATCAAATATATCTAATTTGAAAAAGTATCTTATATGGGGTCTATATGATATATTAATAGTCTTATATTTTGAAAGATAGCTGTTACAGACATAGTTTGAATTCTATCATATAAACCTGTGTTTTTTAACTTAATAATAATCAAGAGTAAGAGTTTTAATTAGGCATATTCACAACTCAACTGGAGCAGGGGCGATACCTTACAGGACCCTACTAGCCCTTAGTAATATAGTAGTTTTAACCTCGTTTTCAACCACGATAGCCCCCAAAGGTTCTTCTACCTCTATCTTCGTAAGTCATATGTTGTTTATGAGCATAAAAAAGGGTCTCCAACCTTGTGACTGATGTGGGCCTTGGTTTTATCAATAATATTATTCCGATGAGATTATTTTTGAGAGAAAGAGTTTTTGCTTTGAAACAATTATTGTTCTTGCTATTCTAGGTTTGAGTGTTTCCTATGATCTTCCAAAAGATATACATGTAATATTGTTCTTATTTACTTGCTTAAAATTAACCGTGTTTTAATTGAGTTATATCCTTTAAATTAAGCTTGTAGTATTTTATGTTAAAAATTGTTTTCCATTTAGAATATCTTGAAAATCTTGTAAAGTGATTTTTGTCTATGAAATATGATTAATATTATCTATGTTCTTATATTGAGTAAAATCATATTTGTATTCTCACGTAATTTTATCCCATAGTTTATCGGGACATTAATCGAGCATATATTGTATAGAGGTGGTAGAAACTCTCGTAGGAAGAAACTTGATATTTTTTGTATTAGTGAGTGTGTGAGGATTAGATACATTTAAGTTTGTGTCTAATCATGGTTTATATTTAATTCTTAGTCATTAAAAGGATTAGATTTGATTTTTTCTGTAATAGAATTAGGTTAGTCTTTAGCCTGGTAAAAAGATAGGTAGATTTGATTCTTAGCCTGTAAAAGAATTAAGTTATTCCTTAGTCAGGAAAAAAATTGTAAATGTTTGATTCTGAGCTTAGGAAAAGAATTAGGTTAGTCTTTAGCCTGTGAAAAAGATTGTAAGAGTTTGGTTCCTACATGGAAAATGAGTAAGGATTAGTGGATTATGAAATCCCTACATGAGCTTAGGGGACTCGACATAGGCAAGAGTAGCTTGATGAACTAGGATAAATTTGTGTGTTCAATCTCTTTATCTCTATATGTTTGATTGTGCATTTAGTTAAACATGTTTCCGCATTAAACTCAAGATAATAATTGGATAGAAATATTTGGTGATTGTTTGTTTGATAATTTAATTGTTTAAATTTTTATAACTGTCCAATTCTCTTCATCTTGGGTAGATCTATGGGCTAACACAAATCAATCATGTTAATCAAATGGATTAGAAGATTAATACATTTTTGAAAAGATGATTGGTAGTGAATTATTTCGTCGCTACGATATCGCAAGTATACGGGTCAAGTTTTAATAGAATAGGGAAAGAGTAAGGGTTGTCGTATCCACAGGGATTGGTTTAGATCGTTGTTAAGTACCGCGATTATCATAACTTAACTTTATCTAAGCAATCCAATTTTGAGTTTTTGTAAAAATATAAAACTAAACTAAAATACTAGGAATAAATTCTATAGGAATTGATTATCTATGGATTAACTTCGTTCACTTATACGTGCTTGATTTAATCTAGTTTACACTAACGATCATCAATCTATTTGACAATTTAGGTTTCTAAAACTCACTCACTACCTTTCCCAAGTGTAAACTATATGAATATGCAACCATGTTAACACTGATATCCCTATCAAGCATTTAAACGATTACATGCGACTTGCGCCAACCTCATAGATTGCACATGTTCTAATAATCTCCCGAAACATTAAAACTTTGAGTTGTGTTTAACCTAGTCCGAATTCGGGGTTACCTCTCTCAAGTGTCAAACCCCGTATTCTTAAACCAACCATAATATCATAACAAACATACTATGGAAGTAATTAAATGGTAAATACAATCGAATAAGGATGATCAACTGTTACAAAACAAAGATTTGCTCAAACATAATATTCGTGAACTATATCAATTTCTAGATAACAAACGTTTAGCTACACATGGACATAACCATATATTCAACTATATATGAGATGTACATGATCAAACAACCAACCAAAGTTAAGAATAAAAGAGAGAAACAAGAAAGGAAAGCCAAATCTGTAAAGTGGATGGTTCCACTTTTGCAAAATTTGCTCCAAGAATGTTTCATCTTCTCCAATGGTGTTCAACTCTTGCTTGGTCTGATCTAGGACTCTCTAAAATGTTCTTGGAAATAGTAGGATGAAGGGATAAAAATAGAAATGCAAAATATCCTAAAAATATCTAAATAACGTGTATGTAGCTGGTGCTTGCTCGCTGCAGCGAGCAGGGGTCAGAACAGCCATTGGCTGTTGCTCACTGTAGTTAGCAAGGGCCAGTGGCCCTTGGTTGTTGGGCACTACAACGAGAAGACTCTCCTTGCAGTGAATTGGTGCTAGACACACCATTTTGCTCTGTTTTCAACCGTTTCTTCACCGACGTCCTACTGAGAAGCTTGATTTTCAATTATTTTAGCCCATAACACCTGATTTGGATAAAAATGAATAAAAATGAATTGAAAAATTACTATAACACTCGAAAACTATCAAATTTGGCTTGGAAATACAAAGATAAAATCAATATATTTTATAAGGTAGACAACACTTATACTTGTTAGTTACATTTCATCCCGACTAGGATTGCACGCGACACTCTAATATGTTAAAGTTGCATGATCTTAAGCGTGTTACTAATTATATTTGTATGATACATGAATTTGATGATTTAAATTGATATACATTTTGTTGGCCAAAAGGTTTACCCAATAGGGGGTAAATTTGGAAATTTTAAAAATTTGATCCAATTAAGTCCCTAATGATTTTATCGGATTAAGTACAAAAATATTATTTCTAGGCACACACTGATAGATAGGTGATAGGTGTGAAAAACCTATCTATTTCCAATCCAAATTTGTTAGTTTTCGAATACGTTTATATAGTTTTTTTATTATGTTTTAATTAGTTTTCATACTTTTTGTATAAATCAAGTGTGTGGGGCAAAAATATAGGAAACTGGAGTGAAAACGATGAGATCGAACCAAAGCGGTTCGAAGTTACGGTGGATAAACAAACTCGGAGGCTAAAAGATGAAATAGGCCCACCGCCTAGGCGTCCAGACCACCGCCTAGGCAGTGAAGATGCTGAGAAGAGCAAAATGTTATTGATGGATGATTGCCTAGGCGAAGATTCTATCGCCTATGCAGAAATCCAACAGAAGACGCAGATGGGCTATTGACAGCCGGTCGCCTAGGCAAAGTTTTCTTCGCCTAGGCTGAAATCCAACAAAATGTTCTCCCAGTCCACTGCCTACTTCACCACCTAGGTGATCAGACCGAACCGACCTAACTCTGCCTAGGCGAAGAATCCACCGCCTAGGCTGATTTGCCCTGCACAGTTTTGAGATAGTTTTAGATATTTTTGAGATATTTTGGCTATAAATACCCCCTCTCCTCCCCCTTGGCTGAAAACTCTCTTGCCCCCTTGGATTTTTGAGCCTCTTAGGCTATATTTAAGGGTATATTTAGGAGTTTTAGGTGTGGAGCTCACATCTCGAAGTGGAGAAGACGAAGAATCGATCGTAGAACGTTCTTAGCGGTTTATCTTCGGACGAGGCTAAGTTCTTCGACTGTTTTTCCTTATTTCTTTATCTTAGGATCATATGAGAATGTTTAGCTCATTTTTTATTGTATATTTGGCTATGGCCTCGAGTTAAATATGGATTGTAGTAGGGATTAACACTATATTTATAAATACATTGTTTGGATGATTTCGGTGTTGCGTTTATGTTTGTTCTTCCTAGTTTGATTGTATTTATTGTATTGTTTGTTTATTATGATTGGATTGATAAATGGAGAATACAGGGTTTTGACAAACCCCGGATTCGGATTACGGTAAACAAATGCCACGATTCTATAACGCGGTTGGGGTTTGAATTGTGGACAATCGATGACGTGGGGCAAGACACACGCTACCTAGGGTCGTTAAGATGTTGAGAGGGACTTCTTCGTTGACTCGAAGTTGCGTTATATCCCTCGTCTTACACTCGGGAGAGGTGGCAAGAGAGTTTTAGAACGGAGATTCTCGATAGGGTAAATACAACGCACGATTCAATAACCCGGGAGAGAGTTGGATTGTGTGCAATCAATGACGCTGGGCGAGACTCACTTGACCTAGGGTCATTAAGACGTTGAGGGGGACTTCTTTGTTAACTCTAAGTTATGTATTCCCCCGTCTTACACTCAGGAGAGGTGGCGGTGGAGGTTACGTACCGAGGTTGTCAAATTGGTCAAATACCGTAAACGTAAGTAAATCGAGATCGAACACGTATTTGTAAACACGTTAATCCCTAGGCGATTCTTCACCCTAAAACATATTAGCATATTAGTGTAGTTAATTTAGGTTATATTAGTATTAGTTTAATTAATTAAATACATTTGTTTTTCGCCTAGATAAAGTTAGGTCACGACAAACGCTGTATTCAATAGTAACGACACGAATCCTTGTGGATACGATAACCCGATCTTAACGATTACACTATACTAAAACTTAGACCTCGTATACTTGCGAGTGTAAGTAGCGGCATATTTTGCGCCCTACCAATAGGGATAGAGAAACATGACACAAATAAATTTATAGTAGTTAAACAAGCTGCTTTTGCCTACCTTTACTCCCTTGAGCTCTTGTAGAAAATTCAATCCATTAGAACACTTTTGATCCTTTTAACAGTTAAGAATCACACCCTTTACAATTCCAATTGATTAAGTTCTTTTATACTTAATCACACTATCACTTAGACCAATTATACTTCGGTCCGAGCTACAACCTCAAACAACTACCAAAAAAAAAAAAAAAAAAAAAAAAAAAAAAAAACACTTTAATTTTCTTACAAAGTGCTTCTACCAATAGTGATAAAAATAAACTCAATTGATAGATAAAACCACTTGATAAAAGTGTTTCATGATTCAACAGATAATCAATTTAGAATTTGTGACGGTATAAATACTGATTTATTAATAGTGAAGCTCAAAATTAAGTATATCAGATACTATAAATAGTTATTATCCTCAGAAAAAGATTTTCAACAGATAAGATTAAAATATTTCTTAAGTAAATGATTTTCCAAATTCATAGATCTTAAAAAGCAAGCTCAAAATATAATAGTAATTCATATTGCACTTAAGCATAAATTTGAGCACTTAAACTTATCACAAATAGATCTACTATTTGAATAAGACTTATCAAAAATTGATCTACTATTTAGATAAGAAATCTCACCAAAAATTCTCTTAGAATGGTTTGAATACGAATGCCATGAACTAGGTTTTCTAGATGACCTTCTTTAAAAAATGTCTTCAAGAGTATAATGAATTTTCTCATAACGTTCTTAGACTCTTTCTTTATTTTGATCTAGATCTTTCAAAATATTAAGCTCAATGTTTTTTCCAGGGAAAATATTACTTTAAGATCTCTAAATATATGATTTTTCTTGATGTTTAAACTCTTAAAAACACAGTTTTTTATACAAGCATTTTAAAGAGAGGCTCCAGTGGACATATTGCAAAGATATCCCTCAAATCTCTCCCAACAAATACCCAAAAAATAGTTTGACTATGAAGTCAACTCATTTTAAGTGCATATTCATACATAAAAGTAATTCACATACCAGTCCTGATGTGGGAGAAATTTCTGCTTTTATATTCAGATTTCTATCATGAGCTTGATAAAGAAATTAGACCAATATTTTAGGCCCCAAAACGAAAAAGATCTAGCTGAAAAAATCAAGCTAGGAAAAAACCCGTTGCGGGCGACCCAACATATAGCTCGAAAAAAGCCTATCGCAATAAGCCCATAAGTTATTCTGGGCAAGCACAATAAAGAGGCCCGATGTTAAAAAAGAGTAGAGTGGTGGATGTTGGTCCAAATCGGTGATCTATGCATTCATCCATCAAGTAGGAAGTCAGAGAACGTAACTTAGTAAAAGATACACTCCCAACTAAATAGCAACAAAGTGTGAGAAGACTAGGTCATTAAAGATCAATTCAACCCAGTAACCCATGATTCCATCTAGATAGGAGGAAGTGGCCATCATCATATAATGGGAGAAGGCCAAGTCACCAAATATTAGGTCATCTATACCAAACAGTCGTGATCTACGAAGTCTATAAATAAGAGAATGTATCACATTAGTAATCACATTCAGTCTTTTGCCTAATACCCTAAAACAGACTGACTTATTCTCATGCCGAAGGTTCTTTGTCACCACACCGGTGTCCTCTTAGAGCTAATCGATTTTGCAGGTTATCAATTTTGTAGATTGTGTAGATTTCTGGCGTGTGGGAAATTGTTTGCACGTGCTAGAGATTTTTGGCAACATTATTTTGCATCGTTTGTGGGAACCTGAGGAAAAAGACATGATCACAGGTGTCGTGACCATTATAGATCACCGGCGAGCTCTACTATTGTTATTGACAAAACCACAAATTCAAAGGGAAAGAAAATTTGTCGACAAGCATCTATTGTCTCCGACGTGATCGGCCCTCGTACCTTTGTTCCACCACCACCACCAGAGACGTTGAATTTGTAGCCGTTATGTCGTATCCGACCTTTTTCTATTCGGATCCAAGGCAAGTGCTGCATTCGCCAACCAAATCTGTAACTGTTATGTTGTTATGACTTTTCTCCATCTAGATCATTAAAACATACCCAGTAAAAATATCATTATTAGATTTGGCATTAAACTTACACAAATTATCTTTATTATTTAAAACAAAACATTTACGACCAAAAACTTTGAAATAAGATATATTTGGGATTTTTCTACTAATAATCTCATGGGGTGTTTTGTTAAAACCTTTTCGGATGGATTTTTGATTAATAACATGACAAACAGTACTTATAGCTTTGAGCCAGAAGTATTTAGGTAGATTAGTTTCATTTACCATAGTCCTGGCCATTTCCTGAAGCCTCTTGTTCTTTCTTTCAACAACCTCATTTTCTGGTGGAGTTCTAGGGGTAAAAAAGTTGTGAGAATATCCATGCTTATCATAGTAGCTAGAAATTTTCTTATTTTTAAACTCTATACCTCTATTACTTTGAATGGTAACAATGCAAGATTATTTCTCTATTAAAGACAATTATGAAATTTAATGAATGTAGATATCACATTACTCTTCTTAGTCATGAAGAGAACCTAAATAAATCTTGAAAAACCATCACTAATGACAAATGCATAAAATTTACCTCCTAAATTAGCAATAGAATTAGGACCAAACAAGTATAATTTGAATAATTCAATAGCTTCAGAAGTAGACATACACAATCTTTTCTTAAAAGACAATTTAACTTGTTTACCTAATTGAAATGCATTTAGATATTGTCCTTAACGTATTTAACATCATGTAATCGTTTGACAAGGCTCTTCTTAGATAGATTAGAAATACATTCCATGCTTCCATACCCTAAACATCATTGCCATAACCCATTATTTTTTAGACAAGGCATGATAGGACCTGACATACAAGATCATCAAACAGGTATGTAAACACGTTTTGAAAACCCGAAGCAATAAACAAAATAAAGTTATCTTTACCACCCTTAATGATGAATTTATCATTATATACAAAGTTAAATTACATAAATATGTATTTAAATACATATAATTACCTATTCCTCATCCATAACATCCCATTCAAACCTATTAAGACTAATGACGTAAGTCATAATGTCCCAAAAGTTAAATGGGTTGTTCCACTTGAATTCATTTTTTTTTAAATATAACATTAAGTATTAATAATATTCCATTCCGAAAATAGTTGCGAACAAGATATATGAAGTACATTTACTAAATTAATTACCTCATACAGTAAGGTGGTTCTTTTGGCAAGAAAGGTATTGCGGGAAGGGGAACCACCTCCCCCTGTGCGTATAGATCACCAACTGCCTGGGCACTACTGACACCATTTATCATGTTCTTTGTCTCTAACTGCGCTTAGACATTGGCATGATGACCTTCTTATTGATCCAAGATGTTTTGATGGATAATTTAACGTTGGTGTTATATAGAACTAATGCATTTATTGAGTAATTTCAAATTTGATTTTTGTTTGAGCAAATGAGAAAAATGTTGAATTTCAAAGGTAAAACTCAATGACTATTTACATAGATGATATTTTACAAAAGACTCAAGATGGTTCCAAGTAAATCCTTTGAAGATTTTTTTTGAGCAGAAGATTTTATTTTTTTTGGGTATTTCAGGGTAAAACCATTCAATACCCTTATGCTATCAATGCAACCTGATTAGTATTATGCACGATACTTAAAATTGATTATTTTATGTGTCTCATGGTAAGAAGTGATA
This sequence comes from Eucommia ulmoides, assembly GCA_016647705.1. NCBI lineage: Eukaryota > Viridiplantae > Streptophyta > Magnoliopsida > Garryales > Eucommiaceae > Eucommia > Eucommia ulmoides. Next base: position 19,868,200 of record CM028339.1, read on the forward strand.
AATTTTACAAGTGTAAATATATTTCATAAAATATTGATCAAGGAAATATTTTTAAATTCAAGGCCAGACGGTTGAACGACTAAGTGGGTGGTCGATTAGTAGAAGCAGTATGTGGAAAGAGAAGCTTCTGGTCCGAATGGTTGATTGATGGGAGTACCCATCAACCGATAAGATCAGTAGGCTTGAGGATTGTGCTTCTGGGTTGAACGGTTGATCACTAATATGGCTGGTTGACTGATCCACGGTGCCAATAGTAAAAAGTTGGACCGTTGCATGGCAGCCGATTGACGGATTGGAAATCCAATTGAATGATAGGTAAAAAATTATATTATTTATTGAGTCATTTTTCAAAATTGTTAACTCAAATCCTATAGTTTTGAAAGTTATAAAATCAAATTTTAAGGAGATTTGAGTATATGTCAAACGTGCGCACACACACACACACACATGTGTATGTGTATATAAATATCATATATTTTGAAGAGCCTATTAATTAGTCTGTATAGTAATTGATTCAATGAGTTTAACTGGTAAAACTACTTTCTAGGTTTAGGGAATTTGAATGAAAGAAATTTTAGAGACTAAATTAAGCTTTTCAAAGAGTAATTTTTAATGAATTATATCTGAATTAAAAGAGTATCTTGTATGGAATCTATATGAGACATTAAAGTCTTATGTTTTGAAAAATAACCGTTATAGGCATAGTTTTAATTTCTTTAAATAAAGACATATATTTTTTAACTTAATAACGATCAAGAGAAAGAGATTTAATCAGCCATATTCACAAAGAGAGTATTATTTTGTTGACAATATTTCGAGAGAAAAAGTTTTGCATTAAAGAAATCATTGTTCTTGTTATTCCAGGCTTGACTTTTTCCTAAGATATTCTAAAAGAAATCCCGTTGAGATTGTTCTTGTTCATTTTCTCAACATTTACTGTGCTTTAATTAAATTATATTCTTTAATTTATCTTGTATTATTTTTGTACGAAAAATTATTTTCTATTTAGAATATCTTAAAAATATTGTAAAATGGTTTCTGCTTGTGAAATTTGATTTATATTATCTTTGTGCTTAAATTGAGTAAAATAAGATTCGTATTCTTACGTGGTTCTATTACATAGTTTATCGGGATATTAATCAAGCCTATATTATATTTAGGTTGTAGAAGCTGTTGTGGGAAGAAATTTGATATTTTTCATATTGGTGAGTGTGAGAGGATTAGACACATTTGGGCCAATGTCTAATCAGGGTTTAGGTTTGATTCTTAGCCTGCAAAAGAATTAGGTTTAATTCTGTCTATAATTTAATTAGGTTTGTTGTTCGCCTGGTAAAAAAATAGATAGGTTTGATTCTTAGCCTGCAAAAGAATTTGGTTCTTCCTTAGCCCCCAAAAAAGAAAAATTGTAAAGTCATGATTCTAAGCCTGTGAAAAGAATTAGGTTATTCTTTAACTTGGGAAAAGGATTGTAAATATTTGGTTCCTACATAGGAAAAGAATCAGAGTTAGTAGATTCTGAAATCCCTACGGGAGCTCAGGGGCTACATGTAGGCAAGAGTAACTTGCCAAATCAGGATAAATCTACGTGTTCAATTTCTATATCTCTATATGTTCAGTTGTACATGTAGATAATTATTTGTCTGTTTTATCTTAAGATAATAATTGGATAGGGAAATTTTGTGATTACTTGTTTAATAATTTAATTGTTTAAATTCTTATAACTACTCAATTCACACCTTTCTTGGGTAGATCTGTGGGCCAACATAGATCAATCTTGCTAAGAAAATAGATTAAAAGATCAATACATCTTTGGAAAGATAAATTTCTATATTTTATAAGGTAATCAACACTTATACTTGTTAGTTACATTTCATTCCGAATAGGATCACATTCGACACTTTAACATGTTAAAGTTGCATGATCTTAAGTGTGTTACTAATTATATTTGTATGATAGGTGGTGATTCTTTTTTCTTCTAAAAAAATTGGCTCAAAGAACTAGTTTCAAAAGCAGTGTGTAGAAAAATCCCTGAACCTTTTTTTTAGCAAAAACTAAGGATTTTAAAAATAAATCTTATCAAAAAAGCAATTTAAACAAATAAGTTTTCTTTAAAAAATGAAGGAACCAAACTCTCCAAGATAAGTGAGAGCATGGGAGGTTTTGTTTTGTTTTTTTTATTGGGGGAGGGGGGTGTGTGGAGTTTATCAACTGGTGACTCCACTGGGGACTTTTAGAGGGTTAGGCCTAGTTTTCTAAATAAAAATTAAATTAAAAGTAAGTCCAAGAAAATTTTCGTTCCATTATTAGTTAAAATGATATTTCTCCTTCGTAAAAAAATGTATATTCCTTTATTTTTTTTTGTTGATTCACACAATTAACAATAAATGAGCTTGTAAGGGTATGTGAGTGTGTTTACTTTTTGTCTTAATTTTTTGTATTTTAATTTCTTCATTTTATTCTTTTATTTTACGTATTTATTTATCACATTCTATAAATTACATCCCAATTGTAACTCGCTCTAAGGCATAAGCACTAAGGCATAAGCACTGAGCATTGTTGCATTATAGAACCCCAAGAAAAAGCACTGAAGGATTAGAAAGAGGTCGATAGTAGGTTTTAGGCCACTTGATTCATCTGCTGGGATCAATTCGAAAACTCACCTCACTTGAATCACCAATGAATAATGTATGTTCTCTCAGGACGCCGAGGTTTACAGGTCTGGAGACTGATCGTTTTAGGATACGTTAGTAAAAACTATGAGCTTGACATAGTGATCCAAGGATATATGGATACCCAAACCTTTACATGATACTATTTGGAAATGGAGGGAGATTTCAGTTGTAAATAATTATGTTTCATTGCTTATACCTTGTAACCAGACAAATGGAAATACCAAGGATCAACAAAGAGCAAAATAACCAACATAGGAATTTCCATTTTCTCACGAATGTTTGTGTATTTGTCTAAATTAAAAAATATTTTTTCAATAATGACAGCAAACAAGCTGTTAGCCTAAACTGTTTCCATCACAGGATCATCAGATAAATGTGATTTTGATGATAACACACACATTTGACGTTTTAAATGAATTAACAATGATTTTGAGTATAGATTATCTGAACATCACCGAAACGTATCATGAAAATGAGATCAAGTCAAAAAGGTATGAAAAAGCATAATTTAATAAAAGCAATTTTTTCATTTCGACAATACTCGTGCAATATTGAACTCAGAACTCTATAGGACGTACACACATACCGTATGTGTTCATAATTGTGATATATTGGTCTTAACATGTCCAATATACTTATATATCACAATGTGAATTATGCGTTTGATCATTACATGCTCTAACAAAAATAAAAATAAAAATACCTATTGATTGTAATTATGTGAAATCAAAAATTTATGTTCTTAACATGATCATGAGGTACAATGAGTTTTTGGATCATCTAAACATCATGAATATAGTTGATACATGTTTAGATTGATAAACTATCATAATTTGAGACTAAAAACCCAAAACGGACGAAAATGAAATTTCTCAGGATCTGCAGCATAAATAGTCGACTACTTATGCTGGAAGTAGTCGACTACTTTCAGGCAGTGTGCATTCTCTCTCCTGCTCTATTTTTGGCTTCACGTTTTGGCATCGTATGTTTATTCTAATTGTTGTATGATGATTCCTATGCCTTATAATGATTATATAACATGTTTTCATCATTCAGTTTGATTAATATAATGTTAAATGGAAGAGGAATTGTTCAAAACATCTTGAAACATTTTAGAACTCAAAATGCATAATTTTATCATGAACTAAAATTTGGATTTTCATATCATGTTTTGTTCGGAACGTTCAAATTATACTATGAGATGTTAGTTTAATATGTCTGCATGATATATGCATGATTAATTGATATATTTATCATTTTATCTATAATTAATTGACAAATTGGCTCAAAGGGTATAAAAATTCTGTTTTCACCATGCTAAATGAATTCTAAGTGTTCAAATGCTTGAAATGTTTGTATGTGCTTAATTGGATTGTATACATATATAATATGCTTTATACATATTGTATACACAATCAAATACATAATCATGTATAAATATAAGTATAAGATCTGAATTTGTGAAGACAACCAAGTGGGAATACAAAAAATATTATTTTGGCTTTGTGGTAGGGAAGCTCATTAAATGCTAGCCCATACCTTGTCTTCTAGAATGTGTATGACATCTTATCTTGAACAACTTGCTTCATATTTCAAATTGAGGAGCCTTATCTTTCATAATTCTCATCCATATTTGAATATCTCTATCATTATTTGTCTACATTCATTATTATCAATCATACTCAATTGTATTAATTTAATATATGGTTGTAATTTTTCACTACTTCAAAGACATGAATGGACTATGGGTCCTTTACATTTAATTATACTATCTAGCATTAATTAGGTTAGAAAAAGAAGATGAAATCTTGACAAATCTGCAAAGATAATAAAGATGAGCCTTGCATTTTGAATCTTAACAATTTGAAAGAAGCTCCAAAGGCTTCTGGTAGCGAATTTATTTGCACTACGATACCGCAAGTGTACGGGTCAAGTTTTAATAAAATAGAGAAAATAGGGGTTGTCGTATCCATAAGGATTGTTTTAAATTGTCGTTAAGTACCGTAACTATTGTAACATAATTTTATTTAGGCGATCGAATTTTGTGGTTTTTAAATTAATAAATCTAAAACAACTAAATGAAATATAAATACAAAAATAAAATAAAATATGGATTATCTATACATAAATGTTCTAGGGGCTTGATTTCATCTCGTTATTCCTGTGTTTTTTGATTTAGTAATTATTAATTAATTTCGTTCATTCAATAATCAAGGTCCTCGTGCTATTGATCTCTCACTACCTCTCTTGGGCGTCAAGTGAGAGAAGATGTAATCACTTCAATATTGATATCCCTATCTCGTATTTAGGTGAAAAAATTTGTTACCCAACCTTATAGATTACGAAGCTTTAAATATCTCCCAATCTATTAAAAATTACGTTGTGTTTAATCTAATTCCGAACCCGAGATTACCAAGTTCACAATTCATCCAAAATATCATATGGAAGCATATGTTGGAAGCATTATAAAGATAAATACAGTTGAATAAAGATTCTAAATAATGAATCTAAGACTTGATTACTTCCTGGTGTCACAAAATCCTAAATTCCCAACTCGAATACCTAGGTGTTGATTTTCTCCCGGACTCACAACAACCTAATTTATGCACTCCCAGATCCGGTTACGAATTCAATCTCTCTCGAGTATAAAATTCACAACCTGAAACCATCTAACTCATTGGACACATGAATCAAACACATTAATCCCAAGGAGATGCATAAAATGAAATAAAGACTAACAATCAACATAATAGCCTAAACATGGTCTAAAACGAGACTACATCATGCCTTAGATCTAGATTACGAACACAACATAGATAAATCCATGGCTAATCTTCTCAATAAATTTATAAATATAGTACATTCAACACAATATTACAAATACAAACTTAAAACAAAAGATTTGGGAGATTAGGGAGAGAGAAATGAAGAAAAAATCTTATTGTGGATTTTTGACTTCAAATCTTCAACTCCAATTCCTCCATTGGTGTTTTCTTTATCATTTTCGCCTCAAATGGCCATGCCATGTTGTGTTTCTTGCCCAAAATCAAGCCTCCAATGTTGGTTCTTTCTCCCCAAATCACCTATCCTGTTTTTGAGACTTAAGGAGGTATTTATAGGTCCAAAAATAGGGTTGTCAAGTTCCAGGCAGTACAGACAGCGCTGTAGCGCGCGTTTTCGTGTTGCAGCATGAGTTGGGCAGCACCAACATTGGTTCGTATTATGTTCGTAACTTTCTCGTCCTAACTCTGAATGAAGTGATTCAAAATGCTATGGAAAGATAAGACGTAGATCTACAACTTATTTGTTTTGAGTTTATCCAAAATTGAATTGAATCATGTTAAAAGTTTATTTTGAAGTTATAACATTTGCACGCATGACGAACCGTAACAACCCAATTCACCTCCTTTTACCACATTTTCACCTTTTATCCCAGCTATTTGTAATGTCTACAAAAACAACACCCAAAACATATTAAATTAAATAAAATTTTTTAAAACACACAAATATTTAAATCTAAAAGTACTTGATTTGTTAGTAAATAAATGACTAATAAGCTTCCAAGCTAAAATCTGTCCAACAACATTTCTACTCTCTTTTGATTCATAATTCTCGAGTGTTTATTGTATGTGTGTATTGAAAATCCATTTTGTGAGACGGTGAGAATATTCATTGCAAATCTTGAGTAAGATTTTTGCTCAAGATGAGAGATTTGTGAGTGGAACATATTCACTCTTCATTATAAAGTCTTGGGTTACGTACTTCTCGAGCGGTGACTTATACGGTTTGTTCTTCACCCGTAAGAAGATCAAAGATAGTGAAATCTTCGAAGGAGCTCGCGGGAGTGGACTAGGTAAAGGGTATTTGCCGAAGCACTATAAAATACTGGTGTCAATATCTCTAACTCTACTCTTTATATTTTCTCATTTATTTATGTTTGTGATTATTTATCTTGTTTGAATATTCGTTGTTCAGTTAACACAAATCACATAAATATTTAGTTTATATTGAGTAGATTTAATTAAACATAAAATTTTCCAAAACCCAATTCACCCCCTCTCTTGGAAAATTCTTGGGCCATCACAAGCATTAGGGAATAAATAAAAACATCCTTATTTTGTCTACATTACACTTTATCGGGCCAAGAGATTTCGTTTTCATCTGAGTTTGAGATATTTTATACATTTAGTTTGGAATTCCAAAAAAAATCATAAAAGCAAGGTTTTCATCTAGTTGAAGGATTAATTTTTTGGAAGAGAAAGGATAATTGTGTCATAATAAAATATGATTACAACTTCAAACTCAAGCACAATTTGAAAATTTTGCATTATCCTAGTCATGCAAAATCGAGTGACGTGTTGAGGTTTGACAAGATCTGTATTTTTAAAGATATCTCAAAATTGCATTCTAGAGCTACACCTTCCCAGGATTGCATGTCATGATATTGCACACGTTTTGCATGTTTATAATTGTACCTGTATGTAGATTTGTACATACGCAAGAATATGATCATGTATAAGAACAATTTTCATAAGAAATCCAAATATTGAAAGAAACTTACATTTGACGAAATAACTTTTGCTAAGTAGACATCCAATATCTGTCGGCATGATCATCAAAATTGACTCAATCCCTCCCTTTATATAAAGTACGTAGAACAATAGCAAGACTGCTACTATACGAGGAAATGTCTACTCTCTAAAGCAAACTATGGGCCTGATGACCTAAGATCAGCTACCCCGACAAGTAAGAAAAAAAATCCAATCACCACCACTTATATGGGAAGGTTTAGATACTCCGAACATGTTGAAGGATTGGGAAGAGACACAAACAAAGAATTATGGAAACAAAAGAGTTGGGCACATGATCCCAAAATCCCTCGAGGAGAATGGGCCGCAATAGGAAATTATGAAAATACCAACCAGGTGACCTACTTAACCCTAATGAAAAAATAAAACAATAACCTTGTTAAATGGAAAAATGACGTTGACCAAGAAAAATCAAATACTAAAGATGAGGTCGAATCGACCAAAAACTCAATTGACATCTAGGTTACCACCACAAGACAAGAATTACCTAGTTAGGAGGAATACACTCTTGCAATCCAGCCACCCAAGATAAGAGACCCTAAGCCTAAGGAAGACTTAATCCTAGGAGAAATCACAAATATTTTGAAGAAAATTAATTACCTTGACCAAGTAGTCAAAGAGATCAGTACAATCCTATCAGCCCTGTAGTAGGTGTACTGCCCTAAAAGAAGGAAGTTTGTATACGACTCCAGTAATTCGGACCCCTATCTACCCAAGACACTAACCTTTCATCTTTTCCCTACACTTTATTTACCCAAGAACCTGTCTTCAAACCAGCATCTAACCTTGAACACCAATCCGACAAACTCGTCGAACCTTTAAGCCTACCTGAGTGCCTCAAGATTAGAGACTATTTACCTTGATTCCTATTTCACTCTCTCAAATCTATCGCTACTGCCTAAAAAATAAGTTGTTGGCGCTAATTCCCCGACACCTAGCAAACGCCCAGTTCCCAAAGTTTGATGTCCAAGAATTATGTCAATAACGCTTTGGATGTGCCGACCATCACACTGACCAATGTTATAACCTCAAGCACGACGTTGAGGATCATATCCAAGCAAGGTTCAAAGGAGTCAGTTTGACCAGGAGCTTAAGATTGCAATGTCTATTTTTTTGTTTCCTTTTAAATTCTTAAGTATTTTTCATTGAATTTAGAATTTACTTGTATAGTTTTGTACCAAATTTATGTTTAAATGAATGCATGTTTATTTTATCTAGAATCCACTCAAGTCTTTATGCTTTCACTTTTAAGTAATTAGTTTATTTGTCATAATTTACACACCATGAACATTAAAATTATGGTAATACGTGTTAGCCTAAGCGATTTCAATCATAAGATCTCTAGAAAATGTGATTTTGACGATAACGCTTCATTTGACGTTTTAAATGAACTAACATTATTTTTAAGTATAGATCATCCATACGTTATGGAAATACATCATGAAGATGCATTCAATTCTAAAGGCATGATTTAAATAATGCAATTTTTCATTTCGACAACGTTACGCAAGATATTGAACTCAGAACTTTATATGTTGCACATACACACCAAGGGTGCATACATTTGTAATGTTTTGTTTATAACATGTCTAATATACCTAAATATCACAATGTGTATAATATGTTTGATCATATTATGCAAATTTCAAAAATTCACATCTTGATCACAAATGTGCTTAATATATTTAAACTTGGATATAATGTGATAAAATAATACATTACATGATCTCAATGTGAAAATATTTTAAATATCATTGATATAATTTTTTGAACATGCCCGTATTATTATTATATCATGATTCATATAATAAGATTCTTCATACCTTATTCAATTGAAAATTTCACATTTTGATCACAAAAACACTCAAATTGCTTAAACTCGGTTTCTATGTGATCATAAGGTACATTGTATGTTTTGATTAACAAATTATTCAAATAATTTTGAAATTTTTTTTTACATGTATTTGGCTAAAATATGATCATATACATCGACCAAAACCAATAACGGGTGAAGAAAAATCGAATTTTGTTGAAAACATTGTAGCAATCAACTGTTGTTATCCAAAACAATTAGAATGGACCTTCTGTGGTAAATTGGCCATATCTATCTTATTACTTGTCCAAATCTGATGAATCTTATTTGGTTGGAAATATAATTTAAATATATTTAAAATCATATAAATTTCATATTGATACAAGTTTTTTTGGCTATTCAAAATTCAATATTTTGGCAAACGTCAATAGCTATTTTTGCAGAAAATTCTATCAAGACCTTTACTCACTTATTTAATTGTATCTCACTTATTTGGAGTCCAAATGAGGTTATTATTTTTTCTATGTAACCCTAACTCAATAAACTTTATTTTTGTGTATAGTAGGAAAAATTTGGATATGTTTTCCATATAAAATAGTAGCTGGTTTTAAAAATGTCAGTAGTCTTTCTCTTTCTTGTCCTATTTTCGCTCTGTCTTCGAATTGACGTTTTGGTGATATTTGCGTGTTATAATTGTTGTATGACGCTTTTTATATACTATATTGAATATTTAAAATCTTAATCATCATCCAATTTGATCAAAACAACAATGAATTGAAGATAATTGATCAAAACATTTTGAAACTCTTAAAAACTCATTTTGCAGCTTTTTGTGATGAACCAAAAATTAGATTTACATATCAAATCTTGTTTGAAATGTTAAAATCATGTTATGATATGTTATTTTAATATGTATACATAATATATACATGATCAATTGATATGTTCAACTTTATATCCATGTTTACTTGACAAATTAGTTGAACTACTTTGAAATTCTGTTTTTCATGCAAATTATGATTAAGTGTTGGAATATGTTTGGAACTCCTATAAATGATTAAATTTGTTGCATTCACAGCTAAATGTGATTATACATTATGTATTTGATGTATAAATTCATGGTCCTAGTATTATACACGTGAAATACATTATCTTGACCACCATGTGCAAGTGGTTGAAGTATTTAATGCATACCTACTTTAAGGTAGGATTAGATAATTAATATATATCATACTTCATCCCATGTAAACTACAGTCTTTATTATCCTGATTATATTTCAATTGGATGAGCCGTGCTTTAAATGACCATCAACCACCTTTGAAAAACTTCACCAATATTTGTCTAGATGTAATAATGATCTACACCATACTCCATTATATCCATTTTGAATATATGAAATCTTTTTTGTATTTTTCTACTACCATCACGACAAAAATGGACAAAGGGTCATTTTCGTTTAATTAGATATGTCTATCATTTTGGTGTTGGAAACCGTAGTTGAAATCTTGACAAATCTGCAGAAAATGAAAGCGAAGAGGAGCCTATGTCTTCACACTTGAAGAAATCATACCCAAAGGTCATATCCTATCAACATTTTAATTGTGAAATCTTCCCAACACTTCTCGACACACACACACACACACAAACACACATATATATAAGGAGAAACATTGCTGGAAGTATTGTAACTCACCAATAAGTCAAGTATCATTCTTTCAATTGAGCCAGAAAGATCAAAGAGATACTATCAAAGCTTCCAAGCAAATTGCTGTGCAACAACAACACTTAATTTATTTCTTGATTTATTTTTTTTGAGTGATTGTGGTATTTTCTTCACACACGTAGATTCTTGAGTTTTATATCGTATGAGTGTTGAAGCATCATTTTGTGAGATGGTGAGAATATTCATTGTAAATCTTGAGTAAGGGTTTTGCTCAAGATGAGAGATTTGTGAGTGGAACATATTCACTCAAGATTATAAAGTCTTGAGATACGAACTTCTCAAGCGGCAAATTTAGACCGTTTGGTCTTCACTTGTAAGAAGATCAAAGAAAGTGAAATCCTCGAAGGAGCTCGAGGGAGTGGACTTGGCAAAGGGTGTTTACTGAACCACTATAAAACACCAGTGTCAATCTCTCTAACTCCATTCTTTATATTTCTGCTTATATTGGTATTTGTGATTATTGTTTTGATTGAATATTCGTTGCGCACTTCACACAATCAATTAAAACACATAAGTTTAAATTGAGTAGCATTAATTAACAAAAATTTGCCAAACTCAATTCACCCCTTCTCTTGGGTAATTCTTGGGCCATCAATATGATTTCAATACTAAATAGGAACATCGTCCATTGAAAAATATTAGAAGAGATGTCTCATCTTAACAAAACAAAGGTGAGATATTGACAAATATATTAGAATGTTAGAAAGAAAACCAAGCCCTGTTTTGGAACCGAGTCCTTGCAAAACATACGAAGCCTAGCCTTGCACAACACTCTAAAAAAAAATGAGAGGGCAGAGTAGATGTCCATAGGAATTATTCTCATGGGAAAATCAAGTGGCCAAGTTCGTGTTGTTCAGAGAAGAAGAAACAAGTTAGTAAAAGTTGAGAGTACGTCAACAAGGTCTTGGGAAAATACAGGACCTAGGTTTAAGAAAATTTCTCAAGAAAGAGAGGCAAAGCAGGAGGCCATAAGGATATTCTCATGGGTAGATTGTGTATCCAAGGATGTGATGATTTGAAGAAAAAAAACAAAAAAGAAAGAAAGGTCACTACAAGGTGAAGATCAACACCGAGAAATAAATCAACTTAGATAGGGCAAAATCAACAAAGACCTCATGATCAACTCAAAGTTTCCCCATTATAACTATGTAATGACCAAAACTTATGTGTTAAGAAAATAAAAAAAATTATAAAAAAATAGATTCAATTTTTTTAAAAAAACTAAGTGATTAGACGAAGGAGGTCTGGTTAATCAAGCATTTTTCATAGTCCGAGTGATTAAGTCGCAAATGTGTCTCAACACGCAGTGACTTAGGATAACTAAACCTGGATCACTACCTAAATCTCATTCCATGGACTATTTAGAAAGCTTGAGATTTTAATCGCCTGATTGTTAAAAAAGAAGAATATGAAAGGAAAAAAATGAATTTTCTCTCAATACTTTTTGGACAACCACCATTCGATTAACCATCTTGGCTAACATTTTACTTTTTTATTTTATTTTATTTTATTTTATTTTATTTCATTATGAGTCATCTCGAAGGTGCTCACTCAAGTTTCCCAAAGTATCAATGTTGGCCCAGTAAGCTACCCAAGAAGGGGGGGTGAATTGGGTAGTATTAAAAATATCAGAATATAACACTTAAAAATCAAACAATTAATTTTATCCTAAAATTAATTATTATCTTTTATAGCTGCGGATATGTGTTATCAACTATGTGCACAACCAAACAGCAAAATATAAATAATGTAAAATATTGCAGCATACAAAAATTTATATTGGTTCACCAAGTTACTCTTGGCTAATTCAGTCCCATAAGCTCCACGGAGAGTTGCACCCACTAAACTCAATATCTCTTTAAAGGTAGGAACCAAACCCTCACAATAATTTTTTTCACAGGCTCAAAATCAATATTTACAATTTTCTTTTCACAGAGTAAGGAACAACCTCTACTTTTTTTCCAAGATGAAGAATAACCTAATTTTATTACAGGGATAGTTAAACCTCACACAAACACTCCAAATATCCTTTTATCTGGTAAGCATTGAACCGTTAAAATTCACTCAAATTAACTCTATCAAGGAAGAATTAAAACCTACTCTTTTTTGTACTCTAGGCAAAAATCAAAACCTCAATCTTTTTACTGGAAGAAATTGAAACCAACTACTCCTGATTATAGACATTCCAATAGCATCTATTCCGACACATAACTCTTCAATTACAAAAATTGATAAGTTCTTCCCACTCGGAGTTTCTACCATTCTAGATAAATTAATACTGAATTAATGTCTCAATACTAATGATAGAAATAAAGTGAGGCGTTCAAAATATGATTTTAAATTAAAAAAAAAAAAATGGGTAGCAAACAATTAAGCACATAATCAGATTTTCTCAAGAAATTAATTCAAAATAAATTTTCAATAAAAAAATCCGAAAAACAATTTCAAAGATCAAATTTCAAGTAAATAATATTAATAGTAAATAAGCAAATAACTTGAAACAATCTCACGAGGAATCCACCGAAAAAAATAATGATTAGAATCGAAATGTCACTTCAAATCGATAGTAGCAATAATCCACAACAAATATTTCTCAAGACAAATCTCAAGAAATTTATCACAATGTACTCAATATGATTTTGGACTGATGACTCTTAGAAAGCTCAGAAACTAAATAACTCATTAATATCAATTGATTGATATTATTCTAATTGTTTTAAACTTTAAAAACGTAGGTTCATTTATAGGGGTTTATATCAAGCCCTCTAATGGCTAGTAAACATATATCATGACAAATAATTACTCCATAGGGCCCTTTATATCATTAAGACTCAATTATGCTATAATTCTCTTAAATATATCTTTTCAAATATTCAATTTGGTCCTTCAAACTTTTACTCAAACTCAATTAGATAAGATAGAAAAAATTCATGTACTAAGGTGAGAGATATCAAAACTATTTGACCCATATCTTGAGGAATATTTACCTATTATTTAAATAAATAAAAACATATATGATTCCTAAGATATCTCAAAAATCCTAACCATAAACGGCTAGTAATAGCTCATTTTTGAATAAAATCTAGAATTCCTTAAATCCTGAAACAGCTCCACCGGTTGACCGACCAAGCCCCATCAGTAGACTGCCCAATTCAGGATGTTGCCCAAGACAAAAACTCTTCGCCCATTAGTCGACTGCCCATATGCATTTGTTGACTAGACGATTTAGGGAGGTTTATAAGTTGACCTATTTGTCGACCTAGAGATCCATAGAGTTCCTCTTTTGTCCATAGGTCGACCGCCCGATTCAGGGACTTCACTATTTAATCTCAGGTTGACCTACCTATCGACCGAGAGATTTAACAACTTCAATTATCCTTCATAAGTCGACCTACCGATCAACTGATCAATGCTGAATCACTTCTCTTAATTCGATTTTACTTCATTTTCTTCGACATTTTCCCCTCTTTAACTGATTTCTTTTCTCGGTTAGTGATAGGTATAAAATACCTATCTATTTCCAAACAGAACTAGTTAGTTTTCGAGCGTTATTATTGTATTTTAATACATTTTTATTATTTTTGCTATAAATCAAGTATGTGAGGTGAAAGGGATGAAAACGGACCATAAATAATTAAATCATATCAAGAGCGGTGGAAGAATGGTGAAAAAATAGCGAAGAGGCTAAAATTTAGGTTATGCAGCCCACCACTACGGCGGTGAAGCCACCGCCGGGATGATCATAATATAGAGATGAGCCTTAACTCTATGTAAATCCACTTCCACGGTGGTGAACCCGCCGCGGCGGTAACCACTGCCGACATACCCCACCGCCGTGGCGATTACTCTGTACCAGATTTAAGATATTTTGTAGATATTTTTGAGATATTTTTTGTTCTTTTTTTTCTTCTCCTCTCCTCTTGATTCGGAAACACACCTCCTTAGACTTGAGGAGGATAGTAGAGAGAGTTTTGGGGGGAGTGCTCAACAAATCCGAAGGTGAAGAACACAAAGTGAAGAAGGAGAAATGCTCTCAGAGCAATTTTTGTGGCGGATCTTCAGATAATGGCTAAGTTCCTTTATTTCTTTCTTTATTTTCTTAACTTTGTTAGTTTGTTGAGCATGTTTAGGTCATGTATCATTGTATATATGGTCATGGCCTTTAGCTAAACGGAATTTGTCTAGGGATTATAATTTATGACTATGTGGTTTATTTGAAATCATTGTTTTGTTAATGATTGTTCTTCATTATTTGATTGTGATTACCTGTAGTATGATATATTGATAATTCGGGGATTGACACTCGGGAGAGGTAACCTCGAATTCAGATTGGGGTAAACCCAGCGCGACGATCTAATAACTCGGGAGAGAATTAGAAAGTGTGCAATCAATGTGGTTGGGGTAAGACTCATGTAACCTAGTGTCATTAAGACATTGAGGGGGACTTCATTATTGACGCGAAGTCATATATTCACTCAATTTACACTCAGGAGAGGTAGTATTTAAGATTACGAACCGAGATTATCGAAGAGGTTGAATACCATTAACGTAAGTCAAACAAGATCAAACACATTGAAGTAAATAAAATTAATCCTTAGGCAATCCATTCCCCTAAACATCTCATATTAGTGTTAGTATAATTAGATCAATTAACTTAGTATTAGTATTAATTAACAAAACTACATTTTTATCATCTAGATAAAGTCGGGTCATGACAATCGCGGTACTTAGCGACAATTTCTAATCCAATCCCTATGGGTACGACAACCCCTACTCCTTTCCATATATACTAAAACTTAACCTGTACACTTGCGGTGAAAGTAGAGACATGAAAAATGCACTAGCAATTAGCTCCACTAAATTCTTAAATTTAATTTTAATTAATTATCAATATTTCTTTTTCAATTACACATAGGAGCAAATAATTTAACTAATTAGGATCTTACAAAAAATACACATATTTATAAAAACCATTTTGTGTCGTGTGTGAACCTAATCAAGAATCATTAAGAGTAAAAATTTAACCTAAGTTGTTTTCCCTAGGTTCTTCAATTTCTTCAATCTCTTAAATTCCATCAACTTTGTCATTGGTCTTTAGTATTTAGCCTCCATTTCAACTTCTTCCTGATAATATCTTTATTGGAACTAATAAACTGAAACACTTAATCAAACTGATAGTTCCACAAAAAATATCAACATTTAATTATTCATCAAAATCTTAGGATCAACAATTTTCCTATTTTTTAGGATGAGAATTAACTTTGATTTTTTTTCAAAACAATAATGTAACCACGCTCCCCCTAAATCTGAGGACGGATTCTTTAACTCGTTAAAGTATAGTGATGAAGATAATGACAAGATTTACAACAGAGCACAAATTTTAATATATAATAAACTCCCCCTTAAGATATTTAACAACATAATTTAAGCTCCGCCTTAAGAAATTCATTAAAATAGCAACTAATTTGCCTCCTTTGTCATCTCAAAAATAAAATAAAAATAATAATAATAATAATTGGGGAAGAGGAACCACAAAGAAACACTACTCTAGGCATACATCGTTATGTCTAGCCATACCCAAATCGCGAATGATTTTCACAAACTGATCTTCTACTAATGGTTTGGTAAAAATATCAGCTAACTGGTCAAAGATATCAATATATTCAATAACAATGTCCCCTTTTTTTTTTTAATATGATCACGAATAAAGTGATGTCTAATCTCTATATGTTTATTTCGTGAGTGCTGTGTATGATTCTTACTTAGACAAATAACACTTTTATTATCACAATAAATCGGGACCTCCAACATATAGATTCCAAAATCATTTAACTTTTGCTTAATATATAAAATTTGAGCACAACAGTTGCCAGCTGCCATATATTTTGCCTCCGTTATGGATAAGGCTATAAAATTATGTTTCTTGCTTGACCAAGAAACAAAGGCATGTCCTAACAAATAATATGACTCACTTGTGCTTTTTCGCTCAACTTTGCATCCAGCAAAGTCAGCGTCAGAGTAACTTATTAATTTAAAATCACTCCCCCAAGGATACCACAATCCTAGATCAGTCGTCCTCTTTAAATATCGAACAATTCGTTTAACTGCAGTTATGTGCGATTCTTTAGGACAAAACTGAAATCTAGCAAATAAACAAACATTATACATGATATCAGGTCTACTAACAGTTAAATACAACAGGCTAATAATCATACCTCGATACATTTTTTCATTAACACTTTTGCCTGTATCATCTTTATCTATCTTCGTAGCCATTGCCATGGGAGTTTTGTACTCGTTGGCACCATCCAAGTCATATTTCTTTAATAGCTCCTTAGTGTATTTAGCTTGTTTTATGAATATCCCCTTTTTTGGTTTACTTAATTTGCAACCCAAGAAAGAAATTCAGCTCTCCCATCATGCTTATTTCAATTTCGACTTGCATTATCTTAACAAACTCTTGGGAAAGATCCTCACTAGTAGATCCAAAAATAATGTCATCAACATAAATTTGTACGAATATGATATTAGAGTCAGTTTGCTTAACAAATAGTATTATATCACAAATACCCATTCGAAAACCTTTTTCGCTCAAATATCAGCTAAGTATCTCATACCAAGCTTTCAGAGCTTTTTTAACCCCATACAAAGCCTTACGAAGTTTAAATATGTGATCAGAAATTTATCACTTTCAAATCCTGGGGGTTGTTCCACATAAACTTCTTCCACTAGAAATCCATTTAGAAATGCACTCTTAATATCCATTTGATATAGTTTAAAATTACGTGAACAGGCAAAAGCGAGTAGCATTCTAACAAATTCTAATCTAGCCACGGAATATAAGTTTCATCATAATCAATTTCTTCCTCTTGATTATAGCCTTGTGCTACTAATCTTGCTTTGTTTCTTATTACCATACCAGAGTCGTCCATTTTACTTCGAAAAACCCATTTAGTACCAATAACAAGATGAAAATCCGGTCTCGGAACAAGACACCATACTTTGTTCCGCTCAAATTGAATTAACTCATCTTGCATTGTAGAAATTCAAGACTCATCAATTAACGTCTCATTTACATTTTTAGGCTCAATTTGAGATAATAAAGTAAGATTAATTATATTTCTAATAGAGGAACAAGTACATACGCCTTTTTCAAAATTGCCAATAATTTTTTTTACCAAATGTCCCGATACTGTCTTTATAGCTCGTGGTAACGTCGAATCCTCTTTCTTATCCTCCTCCTATTTTTGGAACTCCTTAGTCACATTTTCAACTTGGTTTTAGTTATTTGAAAGACCTGCATCATCATCATTCAAAACCTTTCTCAACAAAAATGGGTCAGCTTCTTCAAATGCAATATGCATAGATTCATTTACTACTAACGTACGTTTATTGTAAACTCTATAAGCCTTACTATTAGTAGAATACCCAAGGAAAATTCTGTAATCAGATTTAGTATCAAATTTTCCTAGATTATCCTTGTCATTCAAAATGAAACATTTACACCCAAATACTTTGAAATAACAAATGTTAGGAGTCTTACCCTTCTAGATTTCATATGGAGTTTTGTTAAACCCTCTAAGAATCGATACCTGATTCACCATATGGAAAGTTGTACTTCTGCTTCGGTGCAGAAGTAGGTTGGTAAGCGATTTTCGTTAAGCAATGTTCTGACCATCTCTTGAAGCGTCATGTTCTTCATTTCTACTATACCATTTTGTTGTGGTGATCTTGGTGCGGAGAAGTTATGAGCATAACCATGCCCATCACAGTAACAAATAACATCATAATTTTTAAACTCTCTTCCTCTGTCACTACAAATTTTAATAATAGAACATTGCTTCTTATTTTGAACACGTTTACAAAATTTACCAAATACAGAAGCAACATCACTTTTCTTAGTAAGGAAAAATACCCAGGTAAGTTTAGAATAATCCTCAACTATTACGAAAGCATAAAACTTACCACCAAGACTAGCAACAAAATTTGGACAAAATAAATCAAGATGCAACAATTTCAGACATCTACATATGGACGTGTGCATTTTTTTTCTTAAATGACGATTTAAACTGTTTGCCTAATTAACATGTATCACATACTTTATCTTTCACAAATTGAAAATCAGGTAGGCTACGCATGAGACTTTTCTTAGATAAATTAGAAATTAATTCCATACTTGAATGCCCAAGTCTCCTATGTCATAACCAACTATTTTAAGATAAAACATTCAAGCATGATAAATTTTGGGAAGTAAAATCATCGAAGGAGCAGGTATAAAAATTTCTCAAAACGTGATGCAACTAACAGAATACTACTATCATGACCATTCTTAATAATGCACTTATCATGATCAAATATCACATTATATCCCTTGCCACATAGTTGATTAATACTATGAAAATTATGTTTAAGTCCATCAACTAGTAACACATCTTTAATAATAGTATTACCATTATCGATATTACCTATATTGATAATTTTACCCTTTGCGTTGTCTCCAAAAGTCACATGACCTCCATCCTTAGGTGTGAAAGATGTGAATTTTGCTTTATCTCCTATCATAAGTCGAGAACAACCGCTATCTAGGAACCATTTATCCTTACTTATTGATACTTTTAGAATAACCTGCAAGGAGCACCTCAAATAGTTCCTAAGTGGTACCCAGTCTATGTGGGTCCGATCTTGTTAGTCGGGACAATCTTAGTTTCTTTTGGAACCCAAACTTGTCTACAGTTAGATATTCTAGCAAAATATTTACAAATAGTATGCCCCACAACACTACATTTGAAACATCTAACAAGATTCTTAGTTTCAGAAAATAATTTTTGAAAACGTTTTTATTTAAGATTTTTCTGAAATTCAATATCGGTTTTATCAAAAATACCACGTGAACTTTCCAAAAGCATCGTCAAGTTATTCTCACCGTCAGTGAATTCGAGAATAACTTAATGTAAATCCGACATCTTGGATTTCAATTCATTGTTTTTTCATTCGTAGTCTATTACTTGTTTGTTTAATGTATTAATTGTACTTTGAAGGCCATTTATTTTAGAACACTGGTTTTTATAATCATGCCAAAGTTCTTGATAAATATCAAATAATTCATCCAAATCTAAAGGACAAGAATTTGAACATTTTGTTACCTCACCACTAGTGGCCATTAATGCAAACATGGATATTTCCTCACTTTCTGATTTTTTGGAGTTACTTAATTCAATATCATCCCAAGTAGCCTTCATATACTTCTTCTTGCTTTTATTTCCTTTTTTTTTTTCTTCTTTTTCTCCTTTTCTTTATCCTTCTTCGGTTCGGGATAATCAGTTTGAAAGTGACCAGTCTTGTGACAGTTGTAGCATTCAACATTGTTCATGTTGAAGTTTCTTTTCCCTCAAAATGTACACCGAGTCATTCTTCTAAAATTCTTTATGAGAAGTGTCACTTCTTTCTTTTGCTCACTGTCAAGACTTTCATTATTACTATCATTATCTTCTTCAAATTTTTGAGCCTTTAGTGCCAAGGATTTCCTCTTGCTATTTCTGGCGTTATCTTCATATCCTTTAATTTTTGTTTCATGAGTCATCAAGTTGCCTATGAGATCATCAATTTGGTATTTGCCAAGATCCTTACCTTCCTCAATTGCAGTCACCTTTGACTCCCATACTTTTGTCAAATATCTTAGAACCTTTCGAACTCTATCCTCCATGGAGTATGGCTTTCCAAATTAACTCAAGTGATTGGAAATGTTGTTGAAGCTAGTATACATCTCTTGAATCGATTCAGTTTCTCCCATTCTGAACAATTTAATTTTTCTCAAAAGAACGTTGATTTTTTATTGCTTCACTTTGATTTGTCACTTTGTGGGAAACTTGTAGCTCGTCCCACATCTTCGTTGCTGAATTACACACTGAAACTCTCGAATATTCATTAGCATCTAAAGAATAAAATAAAATATTAATAGCTTGAGAGTTCATAGAACGTTTTTGCTTATCAGAAGCAGTCAACTATTCTTTCTCCTTCTCGATTCCATTTTGCATTGGAACAAATGGACCATCCTCGATTGTTAGCCACACATCATAATTTGTGGCCTGAAGAAAGACTATCATTTTGTCTTTCTAGAATAAATAATTTTCACTTGCAAACAATGGTGGTCGGTGCATAGACTGCCCCTCGGCTAGTATGCCTATTGTGTGCACTATTAATCTTTGTTAGCTAAGTGTGTCGAGATAAACCAGCTCTAATGTCAATTGTTGGCCCAGTGAGTAATCCAAGAGGAGGGGTGAATTAGGTAGTATTAAAAATATTAGAATATAAAACTTAAAAATCAAACAATTAATTTTATCCTAAAATTAATTATTATCTTTTCTAGTAGCGGATGTGTTATGAACTATGTGCACAACCAAACAACAAAGTATAAATAATGTAAATATTGCAGTACAGAAAAATTTATAGTGGTTTACCAAGTTACTCTTGGCTAATTCAGTCCCCCGCGCTCCACATAGAGTTGCACCTATTAAACTCAAGATCCCTTTAAAGGAAAGAACCGATCCCTCACAATAATTCTTTTCGCAGGCTCAGAATCAGTCTTCACAATTTTCTTTTCACAGGCTAAGGAATAACCTCTACTTTATATCTAGGCTGAAGAATAACCTAATTCTATTATAGGGAGAATCACGACCTAATTTTTTTTATACGATAGGCTAAAAAATTAAACCTCACACAAACACTCAAAATATTATTTTATCCAGTAAGGATTGAACTGTTACAATTCACTCAAATTAACTCTATCAAGGAAAAGTTTAAATCTAATCTTTTTATACTCCAGGCAAAGATCAAAACCTCAATCTTTTTACCAGAAGAGATTGAAACCGGCTACCCCTGATTAAACACTCCTAATAGTATCTAATTCGAGACACAACTCATCAATTACAAAAATTGATAAGTTATTCTCACTCGGAGATTCTACTATCTCAGATAAATTAATACTCAATTAATGTCCCAATACTAGTGATAGAAATAAAGTAAGGAGTTCAAAATTTGATTTTCAATAAAAAAACGTGTAACAAGCAATTTAGCATGTAATAAGATTTTCTCAAGAAATTTTTTCAAAATAATTTTTCAATAAAAAATTCGACAAACAATTTTAAAGATCAAATTCCAAGTAAATAATGTTAATAGAAAATGAGCAAATAAATTGAATCAATCTCACTAGGAATCCATCAAAAGAATAATGATTAGAATCGCAATGTCACTTCAAATCGGTAGTAGCAATAATCCACAACAAATGTTTCTCAAGACAAATCTCAAGAAATTTCTCATAATGCACTCAGTATAATTTTAGCTTGATGACTCTTAGAAAGCCCAGAAACTGAATAGCTCTTGAATATAAATTGATTGGGATTATTCTAATTTTTTTAGATCTTAAAAATGCAGGTTTATTTATAGGGGTTTATATCAAGCCCTCTAACGACTAGTAAACATATATCTTGACAAATAATTACACCATAAGCCCCCTTATATCATTAAGACTCAATCCTGGAATAATTCAATTAAATATATCTTTTAAAATTTTCGATTTGGTCCCTCAAGTATTTACTCAAACTCAATTAGATAAGATAGAAAAAATTTATGTACTAAATTGAAAGATATCAAAATTATTTAACCCATATCTTTAGGAATTGTTAAATATTATTAGAATAAATAAGAACATATATGATTCCTAAGATATCTCAAAAATCCTAACAACAAAATGGCTAGTAACAACTACTTTTTGAATAAAATTCGAAATTCCTTAAATTCTGAAACAGCTCCATCGGTCGACCGACCATGCCCCATCAGTCGATTACCCTATTCAGAATGTAGCGCAAGCCTAAAACTCTTCGCCCATCAGTCGACCGCCCATATGCATCTATCGATAGGATGATTCAGAGAGTTTTACAAGTCGACTTATCTGTCGACCTGGAGATCCAGAAAGTTCCTCTTTTAGCCATAGGTCGACCCATATGTCAATCGCCCCGATTCAGGGACTTCACCATTTAAGCTCAGGTCGACCTACCTGTCGATCAAGAGATTCAACAATTTCAATTATCCTCCATAAGTTGACCTACCAATTGACTGATCAATGTTGAATCACTTCTCTCAATTTGATTTTACTTCATTTTCTTCGACTTTTTTGCCTCTTTAACTGATTTCTTTTCTCAGTTAGCTCCACTAAATTCTTAAAAACAATTTTAATTAATTATCAATATTTCTTTTTAATTACATATAGGAGAAAATAGTTTAACTAATTAGGATCCTATAAAAAACACACATATTTATAAAAATCATTTTGTGTCGTGTGTGATCCTAATTAGGAATCATTAAGAGTCAAAATTTAACCTGAGTTGTTTTACCTAGGTTCTTCAATTTCTTCAATCTCTTAACTTCCATCATATTTTTCATTTGTCTTTAGTATTTAACATCCATTTCAACTTCTTCGTGATAATATCTTCATTGGAACCAATAAACTGAAATACTTAATCAAACCATTAGTTCCACAAAAAATATCAACATCTAATTGTTTATCAAAATCTTACAATCAACAATCAAGACTAGAGAAATGAAGTTAGAGTGCCTAAAAAGGAAGTCAGGGTTTAGGCAATCTTGAAAACAATCTCAAGAAAAATTGAATATCAGAACTTGACGGAATTGAGCTAGATAACCTCAACACATAAATAATTGTGGAGATTTCGTCCAAATTAATATTGAAATAATTTTTTATCATAATCTCGATTTGTAAGACCCAATTTTTGGTTATTCATATTTTTAATTTCGTTTTATAATATTCAAAAAGTACTTGGGTCTAGTGCGTTATTTTATATTTCATTTTTAAAAATTTAGGGGTCAATTATTATTTCTAAAATATTAATTTTAAGTTTTGGACTTAAATGATATCTTCAAGTTATTTGTGGGATATTAATGTAATTTGATCAAAAAATAAATAAATCCATACTTAAGTCTTTTGAATTGAATAATGATCAAAGAGATAAAATCAAAGGTTGTGTGGGAAAGAAACAATACACGTGTGAGATGATCAAATTTTGAAAAAAACAAAAAATTAGAAATGTGGAAAGAAGGCTGGCGGTTTCACTATTCCCGCAATGTATAATATATGCATGTATATTGTTAATGAACAAACAAATCAAAAAAAAAAAAAAAAATAATAGGAAAAAGAGTGAGGCGGTGGATTCAACATACACACACACACACTCACACACACATATTAAATCAATACACATGTATATGTGTGTATATATATATATATATTGTTAGATTAAAATATATCAAATGTTTGATTTACGGGACTAACTAATGGACAAGTATATATGTATATTTATATGTCAAAAAGTATATAGGTGGGTTCGAGAAATATAGTAGGTATAAATATATCTAATTTGCAAAGAATACAATTTGAAATAAAAATTGTAAATTTTATCAAAACGATAATTTTTAGTATTTTGTTGACTAATTTTAACAATCGATTAACATTTTCTGTTGATTACATTATTTAACGCCAAATTTCATAAGTTAATAATGTAAATTGGAAATGAAAAATGGTGCATTCTAGGGTCACGCATTGCATATTAAATTAATTTTAAATAAATTCTTAGTTTAGACCTTTTGGTTGTTAGGTTCACAGACGACGCCGAGCACGTAATATTTGGACGATAGTGTTTTTAGTAATGTAAAAATCAAGGTGAGTGTACTGTCTTCTATGTAAATTATCAAATTATATTTTCGTATTAAAATGTAGAATATATAAATATTTTTTTAATGGATTATTTTATGATGTTATAGATCAAGTAAATTTTTAAATGTGGAAAGTGGTTTAATTATTCGACTATGCCATAGTGTGATCTCGATAGGAGGACATGTTCTATGGAATGTTGTTCGTCTGAACATGAGGGTATATCTTGTTGGACGTTGTATTGTGATCCAACATGAGGGCAAGTCCTGCAGGTAGTTGATATATGTTGTTGTTATAGACGAAGATAATTATCATTCTGATATGGTAATTTATACCACGTGTTGGCTCCTTCCATTGGAGATATTAAATGGCCCTAGTACTGATAGCCACCTTAGATGACACAGTTGTACAGGTTACGGTACCGTCGTAACTCCCGATCGTGAGGTAAAACAATCATATGGTTAGTAGGAAAATATGTGTGTGTTATTTTATTATATATCAAATTATTAGATTGGGTGATTTAAGTGCATTATATTATTGTAATGATAATTGTGGAATGTTATTTCGGCTCAGTGTGCGATTATATTTAAATTATATTTTGAAAATTGGTATTTGATAATTATGTTTGGTCCATAAATTATTTTTATATTATGAAACAATACACCAAATAAATATTTGGTTTCAGGTGCCACAGCTAGAGACGGGTCCACTACTAGTACTGGGTAGAGTCAGAAGGTGGTATCGTTTTGGACGGTTGGCTGGACAGGTGTTAACCATGAAAGGTTCAGTTTTTGTGGTTTTGTTGTGAATAATTGGGAAACGTGTATTCCTGAATTTTGAAGTGGGAGAATACTATTTTGGAAGAAAAAATCTATAACAGTGTAGGTGTGTATTTATGTATTTGTGGATTGGTCAGGTAATGTCAGGTCGACGTCGCGGGTGTGACAGTTTTTGGTATCAGAGAGACGTGCCAGATTGTTTAGTCAGTAGTAGACAGTAAAATAGAGTGTTGATAGGTTGGCTCGGCATGTGAGTGGTAGTTATTTTATTGGATTGAACAGTACATTTGCATCATGCACTATTATCTGCATTATTGGCCCTGTTACTTATTAAATTTCATTTTAGATCTTAATTATGGAGAATGAGAAGGAAAATAGTAAGAATTCTGGACTCCAGAGGAAAATGGAAAGGACGCAAGAAAGCTTAGATGCTATGGATCAAATTTTACAAGCTATAGCACAACTGATAGAGCAGCGGACAAAGACGATGGAATGCTAGAAGGCCTAAAACGAAACAACCACTTCTCAGGCTGTACTCTTGAAGAAATTCAAGGAATTAGACCCCCCGACTTTTACAGGAACTATGGATCCTGCTACTGCTGAAAATTGGTTGAGGAGTATAGGGCATGTATTTGACGTGATGGGCATTACTGATGATGGTTGAGTTCCTCTCGCCATTTTTCAGTTGAAAGAGGATGCCAAACATTGGTAGGAAAAAATGAAGAGGTTAATTTCAATTCTAGGTGAGGAGATTTCTTGGGATCAATTTGTTACTATATTTAATGAAAAATATTTTTTTGAATTCTATCAGTTTGAGATGGAGGGGGAGTTCATATCACTAAAACAGGGGAAAATATCCATTCTGTAGTATGAAATCAAATTTGATGCCCTGTCCTGATTTGCTTCTGATTTAGTGAAAACTGAAGAAACAAGATGTAGAAGATTCCAGAAATGACCCGATCTGCAAATACATTCTAGGTTGACTGGCAAGCGGATCAAAAGTTATGCGGAATTAGTAAACATAGCAAAATTAATATAGAAGGATGTATGGGAAGTCGCTCAACAACCAAGCAGTTAACTAGGAGCCTAGGCCTACGGCAATCATATTTTGGGCGACGACAGATCGTACTTGGACAGAGTTCAGGCCACCAAGGAAAGGGTAGGGGCCTGACGTTTTGTCGATCCAGGAAACCTATATGCTACCAATGTGGATCGTTGGATTATTTCATTAGAGATTGTCCTATGGTGGGTTTGGTATGTTTCCGTTGTCATGAATCAGGCCACATATCTCCAAATTGTTCGGAATCTACTGCTACCCCTATACTTTCTGGGAGCAGTGTGGGTAGTGTTGGCCCTAGCAGTGTCCAGGGGCATGGTAGAGGATCGGCCGGTAGACCTCTGACTAGAGGTCTTGTATTTGCTACTACCCAGCAGGATGCCCAGACTACCTCAGATATGGTTACAAGTATCATGTCTTTATATGATAGAGATGCATGTATACTTATCGATCCTGGTTCTTCTCATTCATTTGTTTTGGTGACCACTATGATGTATATAGGCAAATTTCCCACTTCTATATCATATAATATTATTATCTTTATCCGTGTGGGTGAGTCGGTGTTAATAGATAGTGCGTATAAAGACAGTTCGCTTCGTATTAGTGATAACAAATTATCGGTGGATCTAGTAGCCTTGAGTATTCATGATTTAATATGATACTGAGTATGGATTTGCTATCTGGCTATCATGCCACAGTCGATTGTTTTAAAAAGAAAGTTACTTTTCGAATTCAAGGTTAGTCAGAATTTGTATTTTTGGGGAATAGAATCATTACCCCTATCAGTTTGATTTCAGTTCTAGAAACCAAAAAATTATTAAAGAAGGGATGCTAGGGTTGCAGATATCCCAGTGGTCGGGGATTTTCCCGATGTATTTTCAAAAGAGTTACAATGGTTCGCAATGGATAGAGAAATTGAGTTCACTATCGAATTACTTCTGAGAACTTCTCTTATATCAATTCCACCATATCGTATCGCACCTACCGAAGTAAAGGAGCTGAAAATTCAATTGCAAGATCAGACCTAGTGTTTATCTATGGAGAGCCCCAATTTTATTCGTAAGGAAGAAGGATGGTACACTGAGAATGTGTATTGATTACAGGCAACTAAATAAGTTGATGATTCATAATAAATATCTGTTGTCTAGAATTGATGACCTGTTCGATTAGTTATAGAAGGCCAGGGTATTTTCCAAAATAGATTTTCAATCAGGATATCATCAGTTGAAAGTCAGAGACAGTGATGTATCGAAAACGAAATTCCGTAAAAGATATGGGCATTATGAATTTCAAGTTATGTCGTTTGGGTTAACAAATGCCCTTGCTGCTTTTATGGATTTGATGACTCGAATCTTCCAATATATTTTGAGAGAAAAACAATTGTATGTAAATTTCAGTAAATGTGATTTCTGACTGGATAGAGTTGTATTTTCAGGGCATGCTATCTTGGGGGATGGTATTCAAGTTGACCGAAAGAAATTCAAAGCCGTTGTTTAGTGGGAAAAACCAAAGAGTGTGACAGAAGTTCGAAACTTCTTGGGATTGGCGGGTTATTATAGTCGATTTGTGCAAAGATATTTTGTTATAGCTGCCCTATTGACCCGATTGGCCCTCAAGAAAACTAAATTGGAGTGGATTGACAAATGTGAACAGAGTTTCCAGGAGCTAAAAAACATACTAATATCAACACCTATACTATCTCTCCCGACAGAATATAGTGTCTTTGTGATTTACAGTGATGCTTCACACCAAGAGCTAGGTTGTGTACTGATGCAACATGGTCACATGATTGCATATGCCCCTCGGCAATTAAAGAATCATGAGCGTCACTATCCGATACGTGATTTAGAGTTGGCGGAAATTGTGTTTGCCTTGAAACTCTGGAGACATTATCTGTATGAAGAGACATGCGAGATATACACTAACCACAAGAGTTTAAAGTATTTGTTTACTCAGAATAAACTAAATTTGAGATAGAGGCATTGGATAAAGTTTATCAAGCATTATGATTGTATTATCCATTATCACCCTGGAAAGGTTAATGTTATAGCAGATGTATTGAGTCGGAAATCGATAGATTCGGTCGCACACGTTCAAGTTGTTCATACTAACCTATATGCTGAGCTGAGATCTCTACGAATCTAATTGGTGGTTGGTTAGACAGCAGCGTTGCTTATAACTTTGACCCTAAGATTAACGTAAATTAACCTAATTATAAAAACGCAGAAGTCGGATGTCCAATTAGGGAAGATCAAAGATGAAGTGAAGAATTGTCATAGAGCCTACTATCACTTCAGGGATAATGATGAAGCCTTGATGTTTGAGAATAAACTGTATGTGCCTAATAATGCTGATTTGGAGAAATATATTTTGTAGGAAGCGCATAGCTCGGTATATCCAATGCATCCAGGAAGTACCAAGATGTATCGAGATTTGTGAGAACACTATTGATAGAATGCGATGAAACAAGAAATTGCAGAATTTGTTACTAGGTGTCTCGTCTGTTAGCAAGTCAAGATCAAACACTAGCGCCCAGGTGGATTGTAGCAGTCTTTGCATATCCCAAAGTGGAAGTGAGAGCACATCACGATGGATTTTGTTTCGGGATTGCCCCGTACCCAAAAAGGGCATAATTCCATTTGGGTGATTGTTGACAGACTTACCAAGTCTGCCAATTTTGTGGTCGTGAAAATGACATACTCCATGGATAAGTATGAAAAATTATATATTGACGAGAATGTCAGATTGCATGGTGCGCTAATTTCCATCGTATCGGAAAGAGATCCGAGATTTACTTCAAAATTTTAGTCGAGTCTTCAAGTTGCTACGGGCACCAAGTTAAAATTCAGTACAACCTTTCATCATCAGACAAACGGCCAATCAGAGCATACAATTCAGACATTAGAAGATATATTGAGGAGTTGCCTTCTAGAATTTCTGGGTAGTTGGGATGATCATTTGATGTTGATAGAGTTTACCTATAACAATAGTTATCATTCGGCAGTCGAGATGGTACCATATGAAGCATTGTATGGAGGAAGATGCAGGATTTCAGTCTGTGGGACTGAAGTAGGAGAACAAAAATTATTGATACCTGACATAACTCAGATGACAACATAAAAGGTGAAAGTCATGTAAAAAAGACTAAAGACTGCTCAGAGTCGGCAAAAGAATTATGCTGATAAGCGTAGACGAGAGTTGGAATTTAAAGTGGGTGATTATGTGTTTTTACTTATATCCCCTTGGAAGGGCATAATGTGATTTGGGAAAAAGGAAAAGCTAAGTCTGAAGTATATCGGGTCATACGAGATTCTAGAATGGGTTGGCACAACAGTTTATTGACTAGCCCTACCGCCAGAATTGTCTAAATTACACGATATTTTCCACGTATCGATACTTAGAAAATATGTGTCAGACCCTTCGCATATGTTGACTTCTCAACCAATCGAATTGAAAGAAGACTTGACATACGTTTAGGAGGTAGTTCGGATTCTAAACCGTAAAGATCAAGTACTACGAACAAAAACGATTCCGTTGGTGAAAGTGCTATGGTGCAGTCACTTTGTGGAGGAAGCAACGTGGGAAAAAGAAGAGGAGATAATAAATAAATATCCACAGTTATTCATCTAAAGTAACTAAAATTTTGGGAGAAAATTTCTTTTAGGGGAGAAGGATTGTAAGACTCAATTTTTTGTTATTCATATTTTCGATTTCGTTTTATAATATTCCAAAAGTATTTGGGTCTAGTGCTTTATTTTAAATTTTACTTTTAAAAATTTAGTGGTCAATTATTATCGCTAAAATATTAATTTAAAATTTTGGGTTTAAATGATATCTTAAAGATATTTGTGAGAGATTATTATAATTTGATTAAAAAAATCCATATTTAAGTACTTTGAAATAGATAAAGATCAAATAGATAAAATAAAAAAAAAATGTGTGAGAAAAAAACAATACACGTGTGAGATGATCAAATTTTGAAAAAAAAAAAATAAAAAAAAATGGAGAAAAGGGTGCCAGTTTCACTATTCCCACAATGTATAATATATGCATGTATATTGTTAATGAAAAAAACAAAAAACAAAAAAGTAAAGTAAATAAATAATAGGGAAAATGGTGAGGTGGTGGATTCAATACACACATATATATTAAATCAATACATTTGTATGTGTGTTTTAGCACCAGAAAGGAGAAAAATTTTCGGCAGTAGGTATTTCTCACCATTTTTCATATGTGTATATATTTATTTAATTAGATAACACAAAATATATCTCAAACAGATCTTTATCATCCCATTTCCAAAACTTGACTTCGTATTCCTAGTCATATGTAACTTGATTAGTTCCACATTTTAATCACTCAGTACTCTAATGCCTAAGACAAACTTCAACAAATATATTAGGCAAAATATATCAGCTGGTTGTTATCGTCAAAATAATTATAGCAATCAAACCCTTTTGGGCTAACACAATGCATTAGGACTGCCCTGCAGCTAAATGTCATCATTCTGATAAAGAGGAACAATTTGTTAAGTCATCACACTATCATAATATGTATTATAACAAGGAAGGACCCAAGAAACATTTGGTACCTAGATCAAAATAATGTATTGTAGGTTAAAAATCCTGAAGGAGTGATGGAAAGAAAAGATTAATTTCAGAGACGACATAAAAAATGAAGTATAAAATTCCAGGCCAAAAGCTATATACGTGGGGAAACTAAAAGTGATGAATGACAAAGGAAAATGAGATATACATGATAAACAACATTTGTATCCTCTGACTGACAATGGTAAATCCATCTCCACATGACTCCGGTAGGTCCAACACCAATCTTCAAAAGTTCATTAAATTTGTTAAAGCATTGGATCTCGACTTGCCCATTCAGAGAGTCATTATATGGTTCTTAGACGACCACTGAAAATATGCCAAAATACAAATGTCTAATAATCACATTGTAGTAATTCCTTTCAAACGACAAAATAGGTTAGAACATGAATTCTTACAAATTTATGTGCTAACATGCTTTTATCTTCCCTTGTCTTAGTTAATCAATCACAATTGATGCATGAGACGTCATAAATTGCTATTGAAATTATCAGGCACAAGTTAACTACTTCATAATGTCACTCATGTGAATTGTACCCCATGCATCGGATCCAGCAGTGGGACCACATGTGGCCCCAACAGTGGTCAATTTAAATCCATACCTAGTCCATCAATTGTAAGACCTGTTATCCGGAGCCCTCTCATCTTGGAGTAGCCACGCGTATCGAGAAAGAAGTGAAGGAGCAATCCAGCAAGTCTTCATTACTAACTAAAAATTTACAGCAAAAGGAGAAAGAACTAAAAAGGGTTAATAAAGAACAGTTGGCGGTCGACACCCAATACATCAGGTTATATTCAGTACCCCAAGTGAAGTTCACAGATTACTTCACAATGCCGAACCTCACCAAATATTATAGATTAAGATGCCCAGATTGGCACATCCAAATCTACAAAAATGAGATGGGTGCCTATATCTACAATGAAGCACTAGCTATCCAAATCTTCCAACAGTAATTAGACGGATCAACCGCTTGGTGGTATGGAACTATAGAGCAAGAGAGATTGATGACATTCCTCGATGTGGTGAAGGTGTTCTATGACAAATACTGGTATAATCAGGAAATCTAACATGACAAAATACCTCTCTAAATCTTAGACTGAAAGGGTGGTGAGAGCTTTCGATAATTTGTCATCTATTGGAGGGATAGAACTGCACAAGTAGTGCCGCCCACGAAAGAAGCAGAAATAATCCAAATGTTTGTGCAAGCCGAGCCTCATCCATACTACAAATCGACACCCTGAAAAGGTCATTCTTAAATGTAATACTCTGCGAAGAGTATGTAGACGAAGGTATCAGAATTGGTACGATACAAAAACTGCATGACAATGAAACCAATAAATCAACATCTTTGAGGAAGAAAGATCTTTAGGTGGTAATGATCGTTCACAATAAAAGAAATCTTCAAAGCATCCGACCACAATATAATCATCAGTAGCCAAATCTTCATGGGTACCAGCTCAAGCCTTACCAAACCAAGGGCTGCCTCTATTTGCACTAGTTCAAGCGCCGATATATAACCACTGTCCATATCGTACTACTTACAAAGTTTCATCACTGCCTTCCCCAATCCTTTTCAACTACAATCTAAATTTCCAGCACCTCATATCTAATTGCCCACCTAGGGAACTAAAACATTTAACTACTCTGACAATATCTCTTTGTTGAATTTTTGAGGAATTTGTAAAAAACATGATTGTGACGATCTTACCGAATTGGCAAAACCCACAATGCCCCAACTTCAATCCCAACTAATTTTGTGCATATCACTCTGTGGTAGTCGATCATCATACTGATAACTGCTATAACTTAAAGTAGGAGATAAAAGACCTTAATCAAGCCAAAGAGATATTCTTCCTGAAGGGTGGGGAAGTATCTTGACCAAATAGTCAACAAAACCCCTACAAAAACATAAAGACCATGCCCTGTCCATTATTATGATTGGGCTAGAAAAGAGAAGTATGGCCACCAATCCTATAAGGAAGGGCCTAGGATGATCGCTCATATCAGGGTCACCATTTTATTTATTGAAAATATAGTCTAGTCTGACAAAGAGGAAAAGAAAAAGTAGATCGAATTCATGTTGACCCTGAGGTATGCCAG
This sequence comes from Eucommia ulmoides, assembly GCA_016647705.1. Lineage (NCBI taxonomy): Eukaryota > Viridiplantae > Streptophyta > Magnoliopsida > Garryales > Eucommiaceae > Eucommia > Eucommia ulmoides. The sequence continues at coordinate 19,901,265 of CM028339.1, forward strand.
AATTAGCCTGCCAGCATCGACTCGGGAATGGTTAGTCTATGGGATCATGGAAAAGGATAGAGATGAAAGGAAAATGATGAGGAGGTTATTTACCAACAACTCATGTACGTTTTAGTTCAAATATTTATGAGTTTTCAAGAATTTTTGTTAGTTCAATGTATTTTTTTGTTATTTTGTAGGAATCATAAATAATTGGGTGAAAAACTAAAAAATATGGTAAAATGAAGTGAATTAGGTTAGAATGGTTCCTCAGTAGTGTAGGTGTAGCAAATTAAAGAAATATTTTAACCATAATGAAATTTGATTTTGGAATAATGCAAAACATAGAAGTTGTATATCTCTTTCTTAAATTTACACACATTTTTGAATCACCTTAATAAGATTTTGATGAGAAAGTTATGGAAAAAATATGAACATGTATTAGAACTGCCCAAATCCTGCTCCAGCGCGCTCCCGGTAGGCTGACACTACCCAAAGCGTACTCCAACAGGCTCGTTTTCCACTCGAGCAAGCTCCTAAACCAAGCACAACCCGAACTCCACTCATGCGGCCTTTCCTCCACTCCAGCACGCTCTCGTCAGTGTTCCACGACTAAAAGCGTACTCTAGCATGCTAAAGCTCGCTCTAGCACCTCTCTATAGTATGAAACCCTACTTTGAGCCCTATTTATAACACCTTAAGCCTCAAACCCAAGGAATGGAGATTTTGGGAGAGAAACACCATTGGAGGCACAAAAATACTAGAGAGAGAGCTTGGAGTGATGATTATTGAGGATTTGAAGACTTGAAGCTCATCTTCACAAAAGTGTTTTCTCTTATTGTCTCTAACCCTAATCTTTCTTGAATTTATATATATATATATATATATATATATATCTTTTTTTTTTTTTTTACATTTATGGATTTCTTGAAAGTATTAGTTATTGATTTAACTATGTTTAGTTTGTAATTTAATCTAGGGCTTGATGTAATCTTATTTGAACCATGTTTTGAATATTTTTTTAATTTTAAGTTTTATTTCTATTTTATGCCTCTCTATGTTTAATGCTTTTGATTCAAATGACCAATGAATTAGATGATTTTAGGTTGTGAATTTTATGCTCAAGAGAGATTGGATTTGTGATCCGAATTTAGAGTACATATTTTAGGTTGTTGTGAGACCGGGAAGAGATCAACACCAAGACAATTGAGTTGGAAATTTTGGATCTCGTGCAATCGGGAGATGATCAAGTTCTAGATTTATCAAATCTCTATTCAATTGTGTTTGCCTTATTAATCCTTCCAATTTATGCTCTCAGATGATATATTGGTTTAACTAAGTACATGGGATTTGAGACTTGGGAAAGATAATTTCGGACTCGGATTTAGGTTAAGCACAACGTAAGTTTTAATAAATCAGGAGATTATTATAGCTTGGGTAATCTATAAGGTAGGGGAATAACGAATGTTTTGACCTAAATACTAGATAGGGATATCAATTTTGAAGTGTTTGTATATTCTCTCCCTTGACACTCGGGAGAGGTAGTAAGGGAGCACGAGTGACCTTGATTATTGGGAATAATAAGATGAAATCAAACCCCTAAAACAATTGTGCATAGGAAATCCATATTTTATTTTGTTTGTTGTATTTATATTTGTCTTTGCTTTATTTTCAACCACATCTAATTTGATTGCCTAGATAAAGTTGGGTTACGTTAATCGCAGTACTTAGTGACGATTTAAACCAATCCCTGTGGATACGACAATCTACTAACCCTATACTATTAAAACTTGACCCGTACATTTGTGGTGTGTAGCAAAGTAATCGATACCAAGTTTTTGGTGCCGCTATCGGGGCTTGACGTTTTAGATTGTTGTCAATACAATAAGTAAATTGATTTTAATTTAGGTATTTATTTTTATTTCTAATTTTTGTTTTTAGTTTTGTTTGTTTTGAGAGGTACTTGGAGATGGCTCATCAACAAGTCCTCTTGATATTTTCTTAATGAGATTCTGAGCCGTTCTTTTATGCTTGTGAAAGATACAAAGAGTTTATTATTTGGTTCCTCAATCATGGTTTCCCGAAGGAGTGTCAACTACTAAACTTCCTTAACAGGTTACAAGCAGGAATAAGAACTTGTGTGGAAGGAGAAACTGTTTCCACCTCCTTTTAACAACTAACCGCAGACGAAGTCTATTTGTTGTTGGAAGACATGGCCGATTTTGACTATCAGAGTTTGAATTATTCAACAAGTCACCAAAGGTTGAGAGATAGTTCCAACATTTTGGTGCCATGGTTTGACACCCCACACCAACTTGTGGAGTCTTTCCCACCCTGGAAGATATGTCCACTGCATTCATGAGGAAAACTTAGAGTATCATGAGGGAAACTCATGATCGTCTCAATAAGCATGAGGCCCGTGTTGATAATATTGAGATGACTTGCACTAATATCAACGTGACCGTGAAGTCTCTTGAGACGTAAATTGGTCAACTTGCTAGCTCCATTGAGGCCATGTCAGGAATGGTGGCACTAAGAGACACACAAGCTACATTCATATGTGAAAGCCACTATAAAGAACCGAATACAAGTGGGAAGAATTTGAGTTTGTTCAATGGTGATGATTCCAACGAGAAAGAGACCCAAGAGTTGATCGACGACGAAGAATCACATAACAACACTTGTGATTTTCTACCTTTTGAGATCCTTGTGGTGATACCAACATCGATCAAAGAAAAATAATTCTATGAGGATCCAATGTGTCTCACTTGTCCTCCACCACCTCTAGCAAAGTTTATTCATGCCCGCCATGCACATATGTCGAAGCAAATTCAAGTTGAGAATACGTGCCAATGATTTCCACATCTCGCCAAGCTTGAGGGCGTTCAAAACTAAGACTCATTTATTGTGTTGTATGACACATACTATGGGCGGAAGTTGCTTTTTAATGAGAAATTCTTTGTTGTCAAGTCGAGGACATTAAACCAAGCACTTCTTGGGATGCAACCCAAGTTTTCAAATAATCGAGCCTAAGGATACAAGTTATGGAAGAAAGTCCCACACTGGTCACCATACCCGGAGTATCTCCGTCGACTACACTAGGAGACGAGATTGTTTCACCTCCTTGGTATGGGTTGTTATTCCCTTATGCTTAATTTGAATATATGTTTAACTTTGAGTTTTGGCGTGAGACACATGTTGGCTTATGTTTGTTGGGTTTAGGAAATGCTTGTGTGTATGACTTTTTTTTTCATATAACTTGTGTTCTTTTGGCCATGCTTTTTTTTTTTTTAGGTTTGTTTGAATAAATTGTGAGTTTTGTTGAGATAATAAACACATGATGTTCTCTTAGGTCTTTTGAAATGTATTGCATTGAGATTTATGTGTGCTTGACTTGTGTTGATTGAAGTTCAGTCTTTACTTTTTATATTTGAGCACCATGAATCATGATCACTTGGCCGTTTGAGTACTTGGAGAACATTTATGTGCTCTAGGTAGGCATTATCATCCAATGAATACTAGAACCCATTTGAGTGGAATTTGAGGCAAAACACTAGGATTTGTGTCGTTGGAGATATGATTTAGGCATTTCATTGGATCATTTGGGCCTTTGAAGCTAACCCTTGAAAATTATTTATCCTTTGTCACCCCTGTTGAGCCTAATTACCCAATTATTTTATTACCCATATTTGTACATCCAACCCACTAATTGCATTTTCACTTTCTAAACCTATCACTAATTGGAATGTTTGCATAGATCATTGAGCGTAAGGACTAGCATGGATTGTGTTTGGAATGTCAATGGTGGAATGGGTTGTACTATGTTTCATTTTGTTGTTGAGTTGTTTATGATTAATTAAAAAAAAAAAAAAAAGATAATTGGGTGATGATTTGAGTCACTTCCTTGTATTGAACTGCAACATTAAGGACAATGTTGATTTTGAGTTTGGGGGTGTGGTTTATATTTTTTACCTAGTTGTTCTTTTTTATTAAAAAAAAAAAACAACGAATGTGTGTGCTTTGTTTTAGTTGTGAATAATACTTTATGGGATCAATTAAAGAATACATTTGATGACAGGAGGAATCGATAAAGAAAATATTCTTGGAAATCTTGCAAGATTCGTGAGTTGTGATACATGCCTAGGGTGATTTGAGCTTAAAAATGACATTCTCATCTACCTTCTACCCTAGCCATATATTACAACCCTAAAAGTCCTTTTGATCTCCAATGGAATGTGAACTTTTGCATAATTAGTGGAGAGTGACACGAACAATGGGGTTATGGTTGTTCTTAACTTAACAATCTTGAGACCAATTTATTTGAGACTCATTTGGTTGGGTGAGAGTGATTGTGCACACACTTACACATCGACAGTCTTGAGTGGGTTGAAATTGATGCTTGAAGTTGAAATTCTAAATAATCTCAATGTGTGCATTTCCTTTGAGCTTGGAGCATTCTGTGGCTTTGGAGATTTTGGCACGGTTGTTGAATCAATATGAAATTCATATTTTCTCGTTCATTGCTTAGTACTTGATTTGTGTTGTCTTCTATTTTCTTTCCTTTTGCTTGAGAACAAGCAAATATTTGAGTTTGAGGTTATTTGATGATGAGATTATTTATTGACAAATCAAGTGCTTTTCAGTTCAAATATTTGTGAGTTTTCAGGCATTTTTGTTAGTTTAATGTATTTTTGTGTTATTTTTTTAGAAACCATAAATAATTGAGTGAAAAGATGAAAATGTGATAAAATGAGATGAATTGGGTGGGAATGGTTCATTAGTTGTGCAGATCTAGTAACTTCATGACCGATTTTAACCACTACACAATCCAATTTTGGCGAATTAAGTGTTTGATCATTACATGCAAAATCGAAAAAATCACTAATTGATCATAAATATACGAAATTGGAAAATCATGTTCCTAAAATGATCATATGGTGCATTGTGTTTTTGGATCATCAAAAGATTATAAATATCATTGCTACATATTTTAAAAGTGTTTATAATGATAAGCGATCATGAATCGAGACCAAAAATCCAAAAACAACGAAAGCAAAATACTGACAGAAATTGCAGCACATGATTTTCTCTGTCCAAACGTAGTCGCCTACTTTCGAGCATAAGGTTTTCTATCTCCTATTCTGTTTTTGGCTTGATGTTTTGGCGATCTTTGCTTCTTCTAAGTGTTGTATGACGATTCCTATAAATTATATTGAATGTTTAACACCTTAATCATTATTCAATTTGATTAAAACAACATTGAATTAAAGAGAATTAATCGAAACATTTTGAAACTCTTAAGAACTTATTTTGCAGCTTTTTGTTATAAACCAAAAATTGGATTTACATATCAAATATTTTTAGGAATGTTCAAATCATGTTATGATATGTTTGTTTAACATGTATACATGATATATACATGATCAAATGATATGTTCAACATTATTTCCAAGATTAATTGACAAATTGGCTGAACTAGTCTAAAAATTCTGTGTTCATGCAAACTGTGGTTAAGTGCTTGAACTTGTTTGGAATATTTCTAAATGATCAAATATGTTGTATTCATATATAAATGTGATTATACATCATTTATCTGATGTATAAATTCATGGTCCAAATATTATATACATGAGATACATGATCTTGACCAATATGTGCAAGTGGATAGCGTATTAAATGCATACCCACTTTATGGTAGGGTTGGCTAGTTATGGACTACTATTAGCCCCTAATAAGGATGGAGGACCAGTTGGCACGGACATGGCACACTTTGCTACCGGACGTGGTGCAGGCAGCATAAACGAGGGCATTGGCAACAAAGGCACTAACCAGGTGCTACTCGATAGACAATGTTGCGGCACAACACCAGAGGGTGTTAGCGTTGTGTTGGGCGATCCTAGGCGCAATGCTAGGATCGGTGCTATGTGGGTGCATGGCAATGATTAAGACCTTGGCATGTGGCTAAGTCAATAAAGGCCAAGAAGCGGTAGTATGCATTGGAAGAACGAGGAGGCGTTAGACCAAGTTGTTGGGCACGCATTGGTAAAACAGTGTGTTGTGGGTAACGTGGACGCACATTGGCAGATGATGTAGTAAATGGTTTTTGTGGGGATTCATGAGACCAACGGAAGACCTTGGTATGGTACTAAGGCAAAATGGCGCATTGTAGGTGCAATGTTACGTTGTGGGCAGAGTCATACGCGGGACATAATGCACCGTTGGGCGGCAGTGCATTCTGGTTCTAAACATGCATACAAACATAGATAATCGTTGGGTGCAATAATGCAACAGATGCAACAGAATAACATAATTATGTTGGGTGGGTGTGGCTTAATTGATAGGCAGATTTTAGTTAAGGAAAATAGTTTTGTGGTATGTGTTGGTCATGTGGATCAGTTGTCGTGGCTAGACACAAGACTTTCAATGCAAACTGTTGTGCCAAGTGTCCAGATCCTGTGGAACTGTTTTCCCTAGAAGTTAGGGGCTATTAACTGTTGTTGTCTATGAACACTATAATTTTGATTTTGTTATGGGTAGAGTAGTGAGTTATGATGTTCCTGCCACCCTTTGGCCAGAATTCTGTATGTGTATTTTCTTGTTTTGACTGCGTAATCAAATGAGATTGGCTACGGCTTTAAACATTATGTTTTGTACTATTTTCTGGGACGTGCGAGTACATCTAGGTGGGTATGACAGTGGGCTATCCGAGAACCATACGAGCAGCTGACTGGTTGTCGGTGCAACTAGGCTATTACTCAATTAGAAAATTCGTGGTGAAAATTCGACCGTGTGACAACTACCATATCTTGTCCCATGCCAACCACACTCTTTATTATCTTGATCAATTTTTAAATTGAAGGATCCATGCTTTTAATGATCCATACCTAGCTTTCAAGACCTTCACCCAGATTATCTAATTGCAATAAAGATCTACATCGTACTCCATTATATCTATTTTGAATATCTGAATACTTGTTGTATTTTTCCACTACTATCATGACAAAATGGAAAATGGGTCCAATACAATTAATAACATGTGCCTAGAATTTATGGTGTTAAACAAAGTGGTTGGATTCTTGACAAATCTGCAGAGAATTGGAAGTAGAAGAGGCCTATGTCTTGATTACTCAAGGATAACATTGCAATGGTCACTAGAGTTCTCAACATTTCAATTGTAAAATCCTCCCAACACTTCTCTACATATATAAAAGGAGAAAAAATTGCTAGAAGTATCAACTAAGTGAACTACAAAAATCAATCACACCAAAGAGCTTTAAAGTGATATACTACCAAACCTTCCAAGCAAAATTCCGTGCAAGATTACTTCTTTCTTTCCTGATTCATGTTCTTGGGTGATTGTTGTATTATAGCTTCACACACATAGATTCTTGAGTTCCATATCTTGTAAGCATTGAAGCTCTATTTTGTGAGACGGTGAGAATTTGATTATAAATCATGAGTAAGGGTTTTCCTCAAAATGAAAAATTTGTGAATCGAACATGTTCACTCTTGTTTGTAAAGTCTTGATATATGAACTTCTCAACCGGTGACTTTAGAAGGTTTAATCTTCACCCAAAATAAGATTAAAGATAGTGACATCTCCAAAGGAGCCCGGGGGAATAGAGTAGACAAAGTGTTTTTGCTGAACTATTATAAATACCGGTGTCAATCTCTTTAACTCTACTCTTTAATTTACCCTTTATATTAGTGTTTGTAGTTGTTTATGTGATTTTATATTCGTTGTGAACTTAATACTATCACATAAACACTTAGTTAAAATTGACTAGATTCAATTAACAAAAATTTGCCAAACCCAATTCACCCCCCCCCCCCCCCCCCCTCTTTGGCAATTCTTGGTCCATAAATTGGTATCAGAGCTACACTTGCTTAATAGGCTTGAAATCCTAGTAAATCGATCATGGAAAATTTTGTTGCAATTACCCTTCCTGAAGGTGAATCCATGCATAGACCTCTGTTGTTTAATGGTAACAATAATGTGTTTTGGAAGGCTAGAATGACAGTATTTTTACAAGATACAAATTATGAAACTTGGATGGTTATATTCCAATCAAAACTAATCTTGATGGATCTACAACTCTTAAGATAGAATTAGAATTTGATAATAAAGACACCAACTTAATTTCTATAAATGCCTAAGCTATTAACCTTCCTTATTGTGGTTTAGATGTTCATGAATATAGTAGAATTTTTGGATGCTCATCGACTAAGGAGATTTGGGATACTCTTATGATTACTCTTGAGGGTATAAATCTAATCAAGAAATCTAAGATCAACATCCTCATTCACCAATACAAACTTTTGAAGATGGAGGATGGAGAATCGATCATGGAGATGTATACTCATTTTACAAATATTTGTAATAGTTTAAATGTACTCGGAAAACCATACTCAATGCTCCGCTGAGTACGGAAGATCCGTAGAGCTCTTCCCAAGGCATGGGAACCAAAGGTGATGGCCATCTCGGAATCTAAAGATTTAAACAAGTACACCATTGATGAACTCATTGGTAACTTGACCACACATGAGCTTTCACTCAGAAGCTTGTAAGAAGAAGGTAGAATGGATTGAAATAAGTGAATAGCCTTAAAAGCTATTCAAGATGATGATGATGATGAAAGCATCAGAAGTAATGACAAGAGCGAAATGTCACTCTAGGCAAGACAAATGGATAGGCTCAATCGGAGAATCATCAAAGAGAAACGATTCAACAAAACCGACACAAGCAAAGTTGAATGCTACAAATGTCACAACCTAGGAAACTTCCAAACCGATTGTCCTCAACTCAAGGTCACTTGGGATGATACCGACTCAAGTAGCTCAGAAAGTAAAATTAATGGCAAAACAGCTAACCTACTTGGACTATTGGCAAAAGAAGATGAGGTAACTCCTATTTTTTAAACTGGTTCAATTGATGAATATGATGAGTTACTTGATGCATATGAGGATTTGAAAGAAGAACTTAAAAATTATATTTTTAAAAATGATAACTCTTAACAAAATAAGAAGTACTCTTTCAAATGATTTGGAAAAATCGAAATTTGAAAATATTTCTTTAAAAAGAGAAAAATGATTCTTTAAAGAAATAAGATATTGAATAATAAAATGCTTCTTTGAAAAATCAAGTTGATAATTTAACAAAAATAGTCCATAAGTTTACTAAAGGTAAAAATAACTTTGAACTTATTTTGGGAAGTTAAAATGGTATGTTCGGCAAAGCCGATTTGGGTTTTCACAACATAAGAAACAAAAGAAATCTTAAAACAAATTCCCAAAGACCAAAAAGTTTATAAAATATTTTTATTTTAACAAACAATTGGTGTTTGTAATGAAAGAAAACTGAAAAAATGCTAATGTTAAGGTCAGAAAAATTTAGGTACCAAAGGGAACCTTAGTTTCGAAATCTAACCCGCCCGAACCTAAGTAAAATGTGTACCATTTAAAAATCATTTGTGGTGATCCTTCCAGCTTGATTTTAAAACAAAATATAAGTAAGGACAAATGGCTCCTAGATAGCAGTTGTTCACGGCACATGATAGGCGATAAAGATAAATTCACATCTTTGACACCTAAAGACGGTGGACCTATGACGGTCGGAGCCAACTCTAAGGCTAAAGTAATTGATCTTGGTAGTGTTGGTAAAGATTCACTTACTTGTTAAAGGTTTAAAATATAATCTCTTAAGCATAAGTAAATTATGTGATAACGATTTTAAAGTAACATTTTTCGAAAATTAATGTGTCGTCAAAGAAAATGATGATCACAAAGTTTTATTTGTTGCATCATGTTTTTAAAATATCTACACATGTTTTTTGATGACTTATCTTCTCAAAATATTTTATGTCTTAATGCATTTAACGAAAATATTTGGTTATGGCATAGATGGTTGAAACATGCTAGTATGGAACTTATTTCAAACTTATCTAAGAATAATCTTGTATGTGATTTACAAAATGCTAAATTTGTTAAAGATAAGATATGTCATGCATGCCAACTTGGTAAATGGGTCAAAATTTCAATTAAAAAGAAAAAGCTTATTTCTACTACTAAACCATTAGAACTTTTATATCTAGACTTATTTGGTCCTAATCTAGTTCTAGTTTAGGTGGCAAGCATTATGTATTTATTATTGTTGATGATTATTCTAGATATACATGGGTTTTATTTCTTTCTAAGAAAAGTGAAGTCTCTTACATATATGTTAAGTTTTGCAAACGTGTTGAAAATGAGAAAGGTACTAGCATTAATAATATCCGAAGTGATAGAGGAATAAAATTCTGAAATGATGAGATTGAAAAATTCTATATCGAACAAGTTTACAAACATAATTCTTTAGCCCCTATAACACCTCAACAAAATGGCATTGTAGGGAGAAAAAATTGCCCTTTACAAGAAATGGCTCGGACTATGCTAAACGAGCATTTCTCACCGCAAGACTTTAGGGTAGAACCTGTAATTACGGCTTATTATGTATTGAACCGTGTTTCAATCCGTCGAAGTTTGATTAAAACTCCATATGAGCTATGGAATGGTAAAACCCCTATTATCCCTTATTTTAAGGTTTTCTGTTGCAAATGCTCTATTCTAAATGACAAAGAAAATCATTTAACAATGCTTATATAGTTTATAACAAATGTACACTTGTATTTGAAGAATCAATACATGTTGTTTTTTAGCAAGTAAGGATTTAGATGAAGAAAATCAAGATTTGGTGAAAAAATCAACGGAGCAAGTTGAAAATACTGATTTGAAGCCCATTGATTATGATTCAATAGAAGTACAACCATCCGAGAACAAGTTACCAAAGTCTTGGAAAAAGATTAACATTTATCATCCTGACCAAATAATTGGCGACATTGAATGCATTGTAAGTACTAGATCTTTTTTGAAAAACTATGTTAACAATTTTTCTTTCTTATTTCAAATTGAACATAAAAGCATTAATGAAGTTATTGACGATGAATCTTGGATCCTAGCAATACAAGAAGAGTTAAATCAATTTGAGAGGAATAAAGTTTGGAGTATAGTATCATGACCTAATGACGATCCCATAATTGGAACAAAATGGGTTTTTCGAAAAAAACAAAAAAGATGAGTTGGGTGTTGTTATAATAAATAAAGCAAGATTGTTAGCACAATGATAGGTGTGATCTACCTATCTATTTTCAAACTGAAATTGTTAGTTTTTGAGTATGTTTATTATGTTTTAATATGTTTTTATTCTTTTTGTAATAAAACCGTTGTGTGGGGTGGAAAGGTAGGAAAACGAAGTATAAGCATTCAAATCGTATCGAGAACGGTAGAAGAACGGTGGGAAAATGAGCAAGGAGGCATGATTCTGAAAGAAGCCCACCGCCGCGGCGTCCAAACCTCCGTTGCGGTGGTGAAAATGCAGCGAGGGCCATTCTTTCTGAAACATCCACCCCCATAGCAGTGAGATCCACCGCCGCGGCGGTGAAAATGCAAAATACCCGCAAATCCACCACCAACTCCACTGCCTCGGCGAACATCAAAATGAGGGGGACCTATTCGTTGACACGAAGTCGCGTATTCTCTTGTCTTACACTCAGGAGAGGTGGCGGGGGAAGTTTTAGAACTAATATTATCGATAGGGTAAACATAACGCGATGATCTAATAACCCGAGAGGGAGTTGGATTGTGTGCAATCAATGACGTTAGGGCGAGACTCACATGACCTAGGGTCATTACGACGTTGAGGGGAAATTCTTCCTTAATATGAAGTCACGTTATATCCTTCGTCTTACACTCGGGAAAGGTAGTGGGGGAATTTTAGAATTGAGATTGTCAAATAGGTCAAACACCGTAAACGTAAGTCAATTGAGATCGAACACGTATTTGTAAACCAAGTTAATCCCTAGATAATTCTTTCCCCTAAAACATCTCATTAAATTAGTATAGATAATTTAGTTAATTAGTTTAGTTTAATATAAATTTTATACATTCTTTTTAGCCTAGAAAAAGTTAGGTCATGACAAACCCGGTACTTGATAGTAATGACAACCAATCCCCTTTGGATATGATACCCAATATTTCAAGATCACATTATACTAAAACTTTGACCTCGTACACTTACGAGTAGTCAATACGCGAGCGATTAAATCCTTGTCGTACAAGTTTTTGGCATCGTTGCCGGGGATTGATTTGTTGATTATTATCGGTATTGTGAGTAAATAACTTAATTTTAATTTAGGCATTTTTTAGTGTTTATAATTTTTCTCTGTAGTTTTGTTTTTGTTTTCCTGTAGGGTGCTTGAAGATGTTAGATCGACAGGTGCTTTGGGGTTTCTTTCATTGCAACATCTCGCCAGTCTGGAGGGCATGTGTCGGGCCGAGGACATTAAACCACGCGCTTCTTGGGAGGGAACCCAAGGTCATAAATAAGTTAAATTCGTCGCAGCCGATTTGATTCGGAGGCAAAATTCTCTTGCCTCCCAGGTACGCGTTCTAAACCTCCGTCTTCAATATTATGCTATATACTGTCATTGGGATCGCTAACGGGTCATTTTGGGTAATGGCTGTGTTAAGTTGGTGGTGATGTGTAGTTTGTTTTTAGTATGTGTTTATGTTATTAGTTAAGTTTTACTATTTTTATTGTATGCAAGCTTGTTTAGGATTAGTTTGTTTAGTTTAGTTGTTGTTTTGTGCTAAGTTTTGACATCATTTGGACCTTTATCAGATGATGAGTTTGTCCCCTGATTGTTTTGAGGTAGAGCGTAAAGTTTATTCATGTGTATTCTATGTGCTTAACGTATCGTCTTAGTAACAGTTATTGTAGATCCTAAATGCACGAACACGTAAACTCAATATGACACTATCTAATTGATTTGAAAATGATTATCCTTCCATCAATTTCATGACAATAGGGAGTCTAGAACTTGATTTGGGGAAAATTCGAGGCGAAATCCTAGGCCTGACAATCATTTTGTGGCTTGTGCCTTTTAAGCCTACCTTGATGTATGTTTACCCTTCTTACCCTGTCGAAACCTAAAAGCCGTTTCAATTCTGAACACTTAACAACTACCCTAGCCGATTGAATATTTTCCAAACCTTTATCACTAAACCGAAGGCACAACGTGAGTGAATCAAGTTAACATTTTGCTACCTGATGTGAGCGGTTGGGTTTAGGACAAACTTCTAATTGGTTCGGTATTTGAGTACTCGCTTGTCATTTGTCATTCATATTTTTGCACAGTCCTAAAATTTTAGAAATTCGAATGAGTTTGGGGGTGTGTTACTTAATCCTTTTTTCACACTCAAAAAATTGTAGAAATTCGAATGAGTTTGGGGGTGTGTTGTTTGAAAAGAAAAAAAATTAAAAAATTAATTTTTACGTTTCTTGTTGATAAGTGAGTACTGCGTTCTTAACATATGTTCAGGGTTGTTTCTAATTAAACTATAGGGTTTCGAGTGTGAGAGTGCCTGCTATGTGCCTTGGGTAATGTTAAGTTAACGACATTAACTCATTTTTTATTCAAATTTACCCTTGGCCATTTTTCCAAAATCGATCCAAGCCCTATTCATCTTTTTGAACCTCCGAGCCTACATTAGTAGAGAATAGATCCTGGGTCAGGCGTATGGATTCCCTATACCTTAAAAGTTTTAGTCATGAACTACATTGAGGGATAATCCTATCTAATCAATGAATAGTTGTATATTTAAGTTTAATCACACACGCACTTAAACAGGATCTAGAATGGCGATTACTATTTTCGAACATTGAAATTCTAGAACACCACATAGTGTGATTTATGCTTGAACTTGATAGGATTGAGGGCCGATGAGGGATAAGTCTTTCGGTCGGTAGATGATAATCAAAACTTACACATTTTTGTTTTTTTTAGTATTTTTCGTTTTTAGTTTTCAATTTCATAGTCCGTTTCTATATTTTCTTGTATTGTGTGGGTATTTTGCTCGAGGACCAGTAAAATTCTGAGTTTTGGGGTATTTGATAGGTATGATCTACCTATCTATTTCTAAACTGAAATTATTAGTTTTTGAGTACATTTATTACAGTTTTATTATGTTTTAATGAAAAAGTAGGAAAACAGAGCATAAACGATCAAATCGTATCAAGAATAGTGGAAGATCGGTGGGAAAATGAGCAAGGAGAAAATATTCTGAAAAAATGAGCAAGGAGGAAAGAACGGTGACAATACAGAGAGGGCTATTCTTGCTAAAACATCCACTGCCCCAGCAATGAGATCCATCTCTGCGGCGGTGAAAATGCAGGATGCCCCTAAATCCACCATCGACTCCACCGCCTCGGTGAACATCTATCCCACCTACTCACCGCCGCAACGGTCAATTCTTCATAGACTTGAGATATTTTTGGATATTTTGAGCACTATAAAATCCCTCATCTGCTCCTCTCTTCCAGTGGAATCACCCCCAAGGCCTTAAACTATATTTTAGGGTGAGTTTGAGAGATTGTTTAGGGAGAGCTCTCAACCCGAGGTGGAAGTTGAAGAGAGAAGCGATTGTTTGACGGTTGTAGCTCCAATTCTTCGGATATCGGCTAAGTCATTCGGTTTTTTTTCTTTGTTTTCTTCATTTTGGTAGTTGTTGGGCATGTTTACGCCATTTTACATTGTATATATGGTTATGACCATTTGCTAAACATAGGTGGTTTAGGGATTAATAAAATTATGAATATGTTGTTTGAATGAATTTGTGTTTTGTTTGTGGATGTTCTTCGTTGTTTCATTATGTTTTCCATATTGTTTGTTTATTATGTTTAGATAGATAAATGGAGAATACGGGGTTTGACTCTCGAAAGAGGTAACCTCGGATTCAGACAAGAGTAAACAAACGCCACGATCCAATAACCCAAGAGGGAGTTGGATTGTGGACAATCGATGGCGTTGGGGCATGACTCATGCGACCTAGGGTCGTTAAGATGTTGAGGGGGACTTCTACATTGACACGAAGTCATGTATTCCCCCGTCTTACACTCTGGAGAGGTGGCAGGGGAGTTTTAGAACTGAGATTGTTGATAAGGTAAACACAGCGCGACGATTTAATAACCTGGGAGGGAGTTGGATTGTGTGCAATCAATGACATTGGGGAAAGACTCATGTGACCTAGGGTTGTTAAGACGTTGAGGGGGACTTATTCGTTGACACGAATTCGCGTATTTCCTTATTTTACACTCAAGAGAGGTGGCGGGGAAGTTTACGAATTGAGATTAACGGATAAGTCGAACGCCATTAACATAAACTAAAATGAGATCGAACATGTATTCGTAAATGAAGCGAATCCCTAGACAATCTATTCTCTCAAAACTATCTCAATATTAATAGTAGTATAGTTAAATTTGTATTTTAGTATTAGTATTAAATTTTATTCTCAGTTTTAGCGCCTAGATAAAGTTAGGTTATACAATCGCGGTACTCAATAGTAATCTCAACCAATCCCTGTGGATACGATACCCAACCAAAAGGTCCATATACTAAAAGTTGACTTGTACGCTTGCGGTGAAAGTAGCGAAGCTTAAATTGCGGCTACCAAGTTTTTGAGTACTCACTTGTTGTTTTTCTTTCGTTTTAACCACACCCATGAAATCATACTAATCGAATAAGTTTGGGGGTGTGGTTCGTTAAAAAAAATTAATAAAAAAAAAAAAAAAAATATTTTACGTTTCTTTTGACAAGTGAGTATGTCGGTCTAAAATGATTGTTCAAAATCGTTTTGAATTTATCTATGGGGGTTCGAGATTGAATGTGCCAAGCATTGAGCCTTGGGTAATGTTAACCCGTTTTCTATTCCAAATTACCCTTGGCCTAATGTTCCATAACCGAACCAAGTCCTTCTGATCTTTTTGAACTTCCAAAGCTACATTAGTGGAGAGTGGACCCCAATCAGGCATATGGATATCTTAGTCTTTATGGTCTAAGTCGTGAGTTTTGTTGGTAGATAATGCAATCTGGTCGTTGTATAGCCATATTATTGAGTTTCGCACTAACACGTTTATAGGATCTAGAATGGCGTTCACCATCATTGCTTACTTTCACTTGTGCTAACGATTTCAAACTTTTTTAAATGGATGTTTAAAGTGTGTTTTATATCCGAAGAAGTATATGTTGAACAATCTCCCAGTTTTGAAGATGAAAAATTTTCAAATCATATTTTTTAAATTATCTAAAGCACTTTACAGTCTCAAACAAGCACCTAGAGGTTGGTATGAGAAGTTAAGTGGATTTCTCCTAGAAAAAAGGTTTGAAATTGGTTTAAGCGATATAACCTTATTTATTAAAGAATCTGAAAATAACATCTTATTAGTGTAAATCTATGTTGACGACATTATTTTCGGTGCTACTAATGAGATCTTGTGCCAAGAGTTTTCTAAGATTATGTAGGAAGAATTCGAGATGAGTATAATGGGAGAATTAACATTATTTCTCGGATTGAAAATTAAGCAAACAAAAACTAAATATTTATAAATCAAACAACGTATACCAAGGACGTAATTAAAAGATACAGCATAAAAAATTCAAAGGTATACAATACACCAATAAGTACTTCAACCAAGTTGGACACTGATGAAAATAGTAAGAAAGTGAATGAAAAAGAATACCGAGGTATGATTGGTAGTCTTCTTTATCTCATGGCAAGTAGTCCTGATATTATGTTTAATGTTTGTCTATGTGCTTGTTTTCTATCATGTCCTAAAGAATTGCGTTTAACCGCCATAAAACATATTTTTCAATATTTGCTTGGTACATGAAATTTAGGATTATGATATCCTAAAAATAAACGTCTTGATCTACTTAGTTATTCCAATACGGATTTTTCCAGTTGCAAAGTCGAGCGTAAAACCATTAGTGGTACTTGTCATTGTCTCGGACACGCATTGGTTTCTTGGTCAAACAAGAAACAAAATTCTGTTTCATTATCCACTGCTGAAGCCGAATATATTGCAGCTGGAAATTATTGTACACAAGTCCTTTATATGAAACAACAATTGGGAGATTTTGATATTGGTGTTGGTTGTGTTTCGATCTTATGTGATAACATTAGTGCCTTATGTTTGAGTGAAAATCCTACTCAACATTTACAAATGAAGCACATTGAAATTAGACATCATTTTATTTGTGACCATATTCAAAAGGGCAAAATCACATTGAAATTCATTGACACTAATAATCAACCGATATTTTCACTAAGCCTCTTGCAGAAGAACAATTTTTAAAAATATTACGTGATTTCAGTATGATGAGAGAAAAATATGTTTTGAAATGATTTTGCAAACAAAATTTTCAAATTTTTTATTTTGAGAGTAAATATGATATAATTTGCAAAAATAGTTTTACTTATCAAAATTCAATTCAATTTTGATTTATAATATTGAAAATATTTTTCACTGATATTTATAAATATATTATATGTTTTAAATATTTTTAAAAGAATTTCAAAATCATGTTTTTTAAAGTGATCAAAAATCTAATTTTGATAACTTGAATCCTTGTGGCAATATCAAAATTTGGTTATGGGTAATGTAGATCAATTCTAAGTAGGTAATGTAGATTAATTCTAAGTTATATGGGATTGATATATAAACCATCTAACCATACAAAGGCTAAAAATTAAGTAAAACCATCAAAACGGGGCATGAAACGAGAAATGGATCAAACTGATTACCTGCTAGAAATGTTACAGCGAAGGTAGTCAACTACTTAAGGGACAAGTAATCGACTACTATCCTGGTGATTGGTTGTTTGGATGGTTACAAAATTTATTGCTTTCTTAATGGTTTTAGGGTTGCATCACACCAATCCCTGGCCTATATAATCTCATATTCTCACATCTTTTCATTTACATCTTTGCAGTGAGGCATACTTTGAGAGTTCTTGAAAAATTCAAAACCCTAGGTTGTGTTCTTGTTAAATTCTTGCCATGGAACCAATGAGATCAAAGAGAAATCAAGAGAAGAAAGATCCAGTTCTTCAGTTCGATCACCATCACTTTTCCCATCCTGAAAATGAAGAAAAATTTTAGGTAGATTTCTCTCACTGCAAGGTGATTCCCAAACATCCAGTTGATTTTGATTCTCTTTCAAATCACAATCTTCATACTCATGCTTATCTAAATAACATTAGTTAGGATTGTTTTGTTTCTATGTCTCCATTTTTATATACCGTTCTTATTCAAATATTCTATGCTATTCTTGTATATGAACATGAGGTATATACCTCTTATGTCAACAATGTTGAAATTTCATTCGATTACCATATGCTTGCTAATATCTTTCATCTTCCTAGAGGCAACATTTAACCAAACTTTAATAATAATTGGTTGACTAACAATTTGAACTCTAATGAATTAGATATATTAGTTAATCTTGTTGGACAGTCTTTCCATCCCGGTCATCGTAACTCCTTAGCTGATATACTTCTTTAGTTCCGTTTGATTCATTCAATTATAAACTACTCTCTTGTATCAAGAATAGGAAGTTGAGCTTATATAAGTTTCTTTGATCTTTTTATCCTTAAGAGCTTTCTTGATAATACTCGTATTAATCTTGCCTTTGTTATTGGAAAATATATGCTAGCTCAAAAGAACAAACCAAAACATTTTTTGCCTTATGGTATTGCACTCACATCCATCTCCAATCACTTCCAAGTTTTGATCTATCTTCTATCATTACAATGCATGAGCTCGTTGATTCATATACCGTTTTAGAAATGGTATGTAGTTTTGTGAACGGTCGTCGAAGAAAACGGGGAAGACAAGACAACAATCACCAAGTTATCAGATTTGAGCTTACAAATGAGCCAGTGGAATTAAGGTGTGTGGATGCATACCAAGGACATGCTTAAGAAGAAGAAGAAGAAGAAGAAGAAGAAGAAGAGGAAGGTGATGATAAGATAGAAGATGTACCACTTATGAAGTCGGGGAAGGCTCAAATGCTCCAAACTGTAACTATAATGATCTTGTGTTTAGAATGGACAACACAAGCATGCTCTTTAAAGTGCGAATGGATGAAATGAGCAATCGATTTGAAGGCAAAATGGATAATCTTTCGGACTGTTTTGATGCCCACGCACATAACGTGGACAAGCGATTTCAAATTATCATAGGATCCTTCAACCATTTTACTAACAATTTCTATACGCACTTTCCTCCTCCACCACCCCAAAACTATTTCTAACTCGTTTTTTATGTGACAAAGTGGGAGAAAGACCTAAATTTGATGTTAGGCACTCACTTTAGTATGCTTATGCTTATGGTTGTATTTTATTATGGTGTGTCGTTTTTTGTTTTTCACTGATCACGTTCTATATTATATGCTTCAACTATTGTAAGATCATCTATCTATGTAATATTATGTGATCTTAATTATTAAGTTTGTATTATTTTGAAAATGTCAAAAACTTTACTAACACAAAGAGAATGAAAATTTGAACTTTATTGGATAAAAATATTTCAGAAACCAATCTCATTCTCAGGGGGAGCTAGTCAAGTAATTGTCATTATTAAAATATTAAATGGGTTGTCATCATAAAAAATGAGGATATTGTTAACCTAAGCAGTTTCAATCTCAAGATCCTTGGATAAATGTGATTTTAACGATAACACCGCATTTAACGTTTTAAATATACTAACATGTTTTTTAGTATAGATCATTCAAAACGTATCATGGAGATGAATTCAAGTCAAAATGTATGATTTAAATAATGAAATATTTCATTTCGATAACATTACGCAAAATATTGAACTTAGAATACTATAGGACGAACACACACACACACACATCGAGAGTGTATGAAATTGTGATATATTGATCTTAACATGTCCAATATGCCAAAATATCACAATGTGAATTATGTGTTTCCTCATTACATGCAAAATCAGAAAAATCACCGTTTGATCATAAATATGCGAAATTGGAAAATCACATTCTTAACATGATCATAAAGTGTATTGTGTTCTTGGATCATCAAAACATCATAAATATCATTGCCACATATTTTAAAATTGTTTAGAATGATAAACAGTCATGAACCGGGACTAAAAACCCAAAACGGATGAAAATGAAATGTCAACAGAAATTCCAGCACAATTAGTCAACTACTTGTGCCGAATGTAGTCGTCTACCTCTGAGAGGAAGGTTTTCTCTCTCCTAGTCTGTTTTTAGCTTGACATTTTAGCAATTTTTGCTTGTTCTAAGTGTTGTATGCTAATTTCTAAACATTATATTGAATGTTTAACACATTAATCATCATTCAATTTGATCAAAACAACATTGAATTAAAGAAAATTGATCAAAATATTTTGAAACTTCTAAGAACTCATTTTGCAGTTTTTTGTCATGAACAAAAAATTGGATTTACATATCAAATATTGTTCAGAATTTTCAAATCATGTTATGATATGTTAGTTTAATATGTGTACATGATATATGCATAATCAATTGGTATGTTTAACATTATATATGTGATTAATTGACAACAAATTGGCTGAACTATTTTAAAAAATTTATTTTTATGCAAAATGTGGTTAAGTGTTGGAACTTGTTTGGAATCTTTCTAAATGATCAAATATGTTGTATTCATGTATAAATGTGATTATATATTATGTATTTGATGTATAAATTCATGGTCCTAATATTATATACATGAGATACATAATCTTGACCAATATGTGCAAGTAGATGGAGTATTAAATATAAACCTACTTTATGATAAGGTTAGCTAGTTATGGACTACCATATCTTGTCCCATACCAACCACACTCTTTAATATCTTAATCAATTTTCAAATTGGAGGAACCATGCTTTTAATGACCCATACCTACCTTTGAAGAACTCTACTAAGATTTGTCTGATCTATGCCATACTCCATTATATCTATTTTGAATATCTGAATACTTATTGTATTTTTCCACTTCCATCATTAAAAAAATGGACAATGGGTCCTATATAATTAATAAGATATGTCTAGCATTTATGGTGTTAGAAAAGTGGTTGGATTCTTGATAAATCTGTAGGGAATTGAAAGTAGAAAGAGCTTATATCTTGATTCCTCAAGGATAATAATGCAATGCCGCTAGAACTTTCAATAATTCAATTGTCAAATCCTCCCAGCACTTCGCTACATATATAAAAAGAGGAAATATTAATGGAAGTATCAACTAAGTAAACTACAAAGACCAATCATATCGAAGAGCTTCAAAGAGATATATTACCAATGCTTCCAAGCAAAATTCTCTGCAACATCACCTCTTTCTTTCCTGATTCATATTCTTCAAATGATTGTTGTATTATAGTTTCACGATGAGGAGGTTATTTACCAACAAATCAAGTACATTTTGAATTCAAATATTTGTGTGTTTTTAAGTATTTTTGTTAATTTAATGTGTTTTTGTGTTGTTTTATAGGAATATAAATAAATGGAAGAAAATTTGCAAAATGAGTGTAGATGTTGTAACTTCAAGGCCGATTTTGACAAAGATGCAATCCAATTTTTGGAAAACTAAAAATATACAAGTTGTGAATCTATGTCTTATCTTTTCATATATTTTTGAATCACCTCAATCAGAGTTCAGATGAGAATGCTATGGCCAAAATACAAACAGGTGTTGAATCTTCCAAATCTGAGCAATAGTGGCTTTTTACTGCACTACAGCACGGTTCTGCGCCTTTTGGAGCTGCAGCACCAAAAGGCGACCACAATGCCTTTTGGTGCTACTACGCTACATGTTTCGCACTACAGTACCTGTCTTCTGTACCGAAATGAAAGCCCTAGGAACAAAACGGTGTTGTAGCACTAATTCAACGGGGCTACGGCACCAACAAACTGATCTGAAT
Source organism: Eucommia ulmoides (assembly GCA_016647705.1). Lineage (NCBI taxonomy): Eukaryota > Viridiplantae > Streptophyta > Magnoliopsida > Garryales > Eucommiaceae > Eucommia > Eucommia ulmoides. The sequence goes on from CM028339.1 coordinate 19,923,088, forward strand.
CCTACAATGAGAAAATCGAAAGAGATAAGGGGCAAAATTAAAGATTTTGAGCAAACTTCTCTACAAAATAAGATTTGGATTTCTTCTCTTCTCCCTAATATTGTTTGAATTTTGAAATTCTTGATAATATTAGTTATGGATTTTCTTATGTTGAGCTAATATTTATATCTAGGGCTTGATGTAGTCTCGTTTGAATCATGTTTAGACTATTGTGTTAATTGTTCGTTTTAATTCCGTTTTATGCAACTCTTAGGCTTAATGTGTTTGATTCGTGTGGCCAATGAGGTAGATGATTTTAGGCTATGAATTTTATATTTGGGAGAGATTGAATTTGTGGCCAGAATTGAGAGTGCATAATTTAAGTTGTTGCGAGTCTGAAGGAAATCAACACCTAGGTATTTGAGTTGAGAATTTAGAATATTGTGAGACTGGGAGGTAATCAAATTCTAGATTTATCAGCTATGAATTCTATTCAATTGTGTTTGCCTTCTTAATGCTTCTAATATATGCATCCACATGATATTTTGGTTCACTTGAGAACTTGGGATTTGACACTCAGGGGATGTAATTTTGGGTTTGGACTTAGGTTAAACACAAAGTAAGTTTTAATAGATCCGGAGATATTTAAAACTTGCATAATCTTTAAGGTTGGGTATAACGAATGTTTTCATCTAAATACTAAACAGGGATATCAATATTGAAGTGTTTACATATTCTCTCACTTGACACTTGGGAGAGCTAGTGAGGGAGCATGAGGATCTTGATTATTGAATAAATAGAATTGACTAATTATTACTTAATAGGATAACATAGGAATAACGAGATGAAATCAAGCCCCTATAACATTTGTGCATAAAAAATCCATATTTATTTTATTTTTCTATGTACATTTGTTTTAGTTATTTTAGTTTTATAAACCCTAAATTTGGATGACTAGAAAAAGTTAGTTTATGATAGTTGCAATACTTAACGACAATTTAAACCAATCCCTGTGGATACGATAACCCTACTCTTCCTATACTATTAAAACTTGACCCATACACTTGCGGTGTGTAGGGCAAAATAAAATTCGCTAACACTTCACACACATAGATTCTGAAGTTCCTTATCTTGTGAGTGTTGAAGCTTCATTTTATAAGATGATAAGAATTTGATTGTAAATGTTGAATAAGAGTTTTGCTCAAGAGGAGAGATTTGTGAGTGAAACATCTTCACTCTTGTTTGTAAAGTCTTGATTTATGAACTTCTCAAGCGATGACTTTAGAAGGTTTGATCTTCACCTGAAAGATTATCAAAGATATTCAATTTGAAATCTTCGAAAGAGCTCATGGGAGTAAAGTAGGCAAAGGGTTTTAGCCAAAATATTGTAAATACCAGTGTCAATCTTTCTAACTCTACTATTTACTTTTCCGTTCGTATTTGTGTTTGTGATTGTTTATTGGATTGAATATTCATTGTGTACTTAACACTATCATATAAACACTTAGTTAAAATTTTATAGAATCAATTAACAAAAATTTTCCAAACCCAATCCACCCCCTGTCTTGGGTATTTCTTGGGCCATCAGAAACAATACGATCTGGAGGCACGACCCCAAGCCCCCTCATGGATAATGGATTGTCTTAGAAAACTACAAGAAAACTACAAGAATGTCTAATAGGTACCCTAGTTTACCCTGATAAAGGAACCAAACAACAATTTTGCTAAATGGAAATGTGATAATAAGAAATTGAATGCCGAGAACGAGGTCGAATTGACCAAAAACTCGGTCACACCTGGGCTACTGCAATAATCCAGGGAGGAAATCCCTAAGTAATGTAAAAAAAAGTGATAAATGCCTAGTTGGGAGGAAGATGCCCATGTAATCCGGCCAACTACGACACGACACCTTTAAACTAAGGAAAACTTAATCTGATGAAAAAATGCCAAGATGTGAAAATAAATTGATTACATGGATAAATCTAACAAAGAGATCGGATGGTCTGTACCAGCCTGTTAGCCCAGTAGTATATGCACTACCTCACAAGAGAAGGAAGCATGTATATGACCATGATAATCGGGACCTATATCTACCCAAAATACTACCCTTTCACTTCATCCCCATACTTCTTTACCCAAGCAACTATCCTCGAACCTTCGGCCAATACCTAGCTTTGGTTAAACTACCTTATCAAAGCCTTAACCTACCCACCCCCCCACCTTAAGAGCGGAGACAATTAACCCCATGCACTGTTTTACTCTCCCAAATCTACTACTACTGCCTCAAAGATAAGTTTCTAGTGCCACTTCCCTTACCCAAGAAAACCCCCAGTCTCCAAAGTTTAATCCCTGCACTTTGTGTGAATACTACTCTAGAGGAGCTGACCATCATGGTGACCGATACTACAACCTCAAGCGTTGCACCAAAGATCTCATCCATGCAGAAGTCATACGCATACCACGGGAGATAGTTTGATCAATATCTTTAAGAAGGCAATATGTATCTTTTACTTTTCATTTAATTTTTGAAGTACTTTGTAATGAATCTGACATTTACTTGTCTAGCTATGTAATCAATCTTTGTTTTAATGGAATGCATGTTTATTTTGTTTAGACTCACCTCAAACCATCACGTTTTTATTATTAAGGAATCAATTTATTTATCATGATTTACATGCCATGATCAATCAAAATTATTATAATATGATTTCAATACTAAATTGGACCATTATCCAAAAGGAAATTAAAGTATGAGATATCTTGTCTCAACTAGACAATGGTGAGACACTTGCAAGCCTATGAAAAAATTGGAAGGAAAAACCCAAACCTGGTAACTGAATCACTACATATGTTCCAACCTAGGAATATAAAAAGATATATGAAGCCAAAAAAAGAATGACTAACAAATGTATCTCATCACAAGAAGACCTCAGGAGCAATGGAGCTACCTGCTACTAGCCAGACACTCGAAAGGAAAACAAAGTTGGTTTCTACTAAGACTAATAACAAAAATGTCTTCGTGGGAAAGTTGAATAGCCAAAGGCGCCACATTTACTTTGAAAAGAAAACAATGCGCTGAAGCTTGGAAGACAAGAAAAATCGTTAACGAGAAAGAAGTCGTTAACAAAAGCAGAGTCTAGAAGGAAGACCTTGAGATTGATCCAAAACACCTCATTCTCTACTATGTAATCACCAAGAAGTAGTCTCTGAGAGAAATTTTAAAAATATAGGGAAAATAGAGAAAAATATAATAATAAAAAAGACTAGTCTCATAAAGGCTTTTAAACAGTGAGTGATCACATGAAGGAGATTTAGTTAATCAAACAATCTTTATAATCCGAGTGATTAAGTCATAGGGGTGTATCAACACATAATGATTTATGCCAATTGGACTTGGATCCCTACCCAAAACTCGCTACATGGCCTATTTAGAAAGCATGAGATGCCAGTCAACTGAGTGAAAGAAAAAAGATAATAAAAAAAGAAAAAAAAAAGGAAAAAAAAATAAATAAAAAGTACGGAAATTTTTACTCAGTAATACTAAAGATTTTTTTTTTTTTTTTTTTTTTGTTTTGAGGCAAATACTACTTTACTATTTTAATCAATCATCTAGGTTAGAGAAACTGTAGGTCATCTCGAGAAACGTTACTCAAATCACTTTGAAGACTAAAGAAAAAAGGCCAGACATACAAGAATAACCGAAAAGTATATAGGATGTAGGTCTACCTAATAATGATCATGGGTATGATCAAATATCATAACGTGATGTGCAGGAAAATCTCTATGATCGAAGATTGTGGATACATGGTCTACAATATTATTGAAATCATATTTAGTGCAATCTAAATTAATCTGGCGTAAAAATGATGGTGAACAATGATATACCTGAATATTTGAATGGGATTACTTGAGCATACTCTAACTAAAATAATCTTTCAAGAAATTAAAGGTAAATATGCAAAACCGGGTAGGGACAATGCTTTAAACATTATAAATGAATTTAAAGAAAGGATAAAAGGAGAAGATGGAGTTTTATCTAGCGAAACCATTTTTACCACCCCTAAGTAAGTTCTAATATAACAATGATCTTTTGATACTTCCAGTATCGTGAACAAAAGCCCTAAAAAGGAAAAACCTCAATCTCAAATTTGAATCCCAATCACATCGACACATGCACAAAGAAGTCCTCAAAAATCGAAAATCCCCAGAAACATTGATAAACCTTCTGTATCAGTGACAATATAGAAATACTCAAGATAACTAATAGAAAAAGGCACCTAATACAAGCAAGAAAGAAATATTAAAAAAATAGAAGGGAAAATAACATTGCATTCCCTAGAAAATTACTTTGGGTAAATCCATAACTATGTGGCATCATCAATATCATATATTGTCATGCTTAGGCTCATATTACTAATGTCTCCATCTCGAAATTCGTTAAGCTCGTGCATTTGATGTTCATGTAGCCTGGTGACATCAGTAAAAGAAGAACGAAAAAAAAGAAAACTAGATTAATTTCACATGTTTCATCATTTAGGATTGCATATCATAAACAAAACATATCATCATATGGATTTTGCATTTGCTAGGTAGTTCTTCTTAAAAACTCAAAACCATGTGTCGTCATCCAAACACTTCATGAGCATCGTGCAATAGGCCATCATTATTAGCTCATATAACTAAGGCCTTGATTTTATACTACATAACATTCATGCATTTGAGGAAAGTTAGTCATCACATGTTCACAATAGCTTGTGGCATCATACAAGATAATAAATAAAAATGGATATCATTCCTGTCAATAGGCCATCATTATTAAAATAGTTATTTGTTAGGTTCACATGTTCTTTTATGTTTGACGACTTTGTTGGGGTTATTATCTTTAGGTTCTTATTCATCCGAAACAAGTTTGTGACGGTACTTTTTCTTTTATAAATTCAAATTCAAATTCAAATTTTCATTATTGTTTGTTTATTTAAGCTTTCATCCGCTTCTATTGTTTATTAACCCATAATTATCATGGCTAATTCTTATAACAAATATGCTAAACCAACACATGTGAAGCACATGTGCATTGCTTTACCACGAGATGACTAAGAGCACATGGATTGATGGTTGAAAATCTTCAACTATAAAGAACGACATGGATATTGAGGACAAGATTAACACTTTTGGCACAAATTAACACCCATTCTCTGTTGAGTTGATGGCTTTTTAGGGTTGTTACCAACTATTGAAAGAGAGAGAACGGTTGAGGCAAAGGCTTATATATTCAAAGTTGGACATTGATTCAATACACTTAACACAAATCATACTTCATAAAATAGAGATGTTTCAAATATTTCACTTCCTTATGTAAGGTGTAAATGTAACTTAAATAGAACAAAGGATGATGACACAGAGCCTCAAAAGTTAAAAACATCATTCAAGGATAACTTGGAGTTATTTGTAAGCTTTTTAATTCCGGCTTGTTTACTTTCAATGTGTCTCTCTATCCTGTTAATCTATTATTTCAATACGATTTACTTTTTATGCAAACTTTCTATCTTTAACTCTATTTTATCGTCAAATTACGTTCCATTCAACTCCCAATCCATTAAAGTATTTATTTTATTGTCAATCAATTTACTTTTCATTCAAATACATCCCTTAAACTCTTTAGTTTTTATGCAAATCTCTATCACTTAGACTCTTTAATTTTCTAAATTTTACATGTTTCCCTAGACGCAACTTTAACTTAATTCATATTCTAATCTCACATTTGACTTATCCATCTAAATGTTTTGAAATATTCAATCTTTTTCATGAAAAATCATCTTAATTAATGCAAAGATGGCTCACACAATCGTCTGATCTTTGTTCATCTACATAACCATAATTTTAAAATTGGAAAGCACTTCTTGAATGCCTTAGAAAACAAATCAAATCTCAATGCTCAGTAACTACTATGCCGTATTAATAATCCACATAATTTTTTTTACACGCTTTGCGGTACAAAATGCCAAAATGATGAATCAATCACAAATAAGAGAAACGTCTAGAATTAAGTACAAAGTACCTCACAATAATGTTAAAACCATGGAAGAAATTTTGCCAAAGGAGGAACAGCTTTTACATAATTTGGTCAAAACTTGGCATTGATCATAGAGAAAGCGCAATAGATGTTCTAAGGCTGAAAAGACTTAGGAAGCCAGCAAAAGACATGACAGAGGCTGTTAAAAAACTGAAAACACGTGGCCCAAAAACGTCATTGAACAGTGAATAAAAGCTGGAAGGGCCGATGATGGTTGGAAAAGGCTGACAAATAATGAAATATAAATGACAAAAGCTGAAAAGATATTTTTTTTAAAGCTTTGTCACCCTTATCATTTATTCAATTCAAGTTTATATAATTTGAAATCCGAAGTCTATATAAGATTCCATTGTGCCATTGAAAAAAACTTATAAAAATATTAATTTCACTCTATAACATTCATGAAATGTCTTCAAACATTAATTCAAATGAGAAAAGCCCATATGATATTTCAAGTGTGGGAAATTCATATGGTGTTTGGGGTTAGCTTGGACCTTGAGATCACTATAGACCGTGGGTTCTACAATATGAGGACTATTAGACCGATTAAGACTCCAATCCAATCAAGTATCATGCCGGCCTACGACAAAAGTGAGAATACAGGGTAAGGCTAACAACCTTATAAATTCTTTGAGAGATCTTAATGCACCTGTTCCACATTTTCGAAGTCTTCAGATGTCTCGCAGATGTCAAATTGATGACACAAGTGAGATAGAAGATGCTATTACACGAATTCTCATGGAAAATAATTGAATGTTATTGCGAAGGAGTCGATATTATCTATACCAACTAGCCAATGAAATGGCTGCTGCAAGTAACAAAACACTCTATCAAAACGAATACAATATCGTAATGAGGAACAATGATTATTTGTCTGAGGGATACATATTGAATAAAGAATAAATATATTTAGCTAATTGTGCGGTATTTGTTATGTGTTTTCGTGTGACTTCCTTTATGATGTTACGTACTGTATTTGTTATGTATTGTATTTGTTATTTTTTTTATGTCACTACCTTCCTGCTGTTACGTATTGTATGTTTTAGAAAGTTCTTGGTTTACCATAGATCAACAACTTTCTAAAGAACTCCATATGTTATTAAATAATATATATATATATATATATTAAATTATAGGGAAAGGTACAATTTAGACCCTCTAACTATTGATACATTTTGAAGTGGTCCTTCCAAGTTTCGGCGTTTCATTTCAAACCCTCTACGTATCGAAACGGCTTTAATTGGTTATTCCGTTAAAGATTCTATTAAAACTAACAGAATTTCAGGGGCAAAATGGTCTTTTCACATATTTTAAATTTTTTAATCATTTTTAATATAATATATTTGTTTTTTGTTTTTTTATTTCTCTCTCTCCCTCCTTCTCTCTCCCCGCCACCTCCCTCTCCCTCTCCCCCACCAACTCCATCTCCCTCTCCCTCCTTCCCTCTCCCTCGCCACCTCCTTCTCCCTCTTCCTTCCTCCCCATCACCCCCGTAACAGGGACTATTTTCACCCCTGAAATAGGGGATGAAAACACCCTCTACAACAAGGGTGATTCCACCCCCTACTTTTACCCCTTGAAACATGAGATAAAAACACCCTCTGAAACAGGGGGTGCCACCCCTTGTTTTGGGATTACGATCTCTGTGATGCGGTTTTAGGGTACATAAGGAAAACGATCATGGAGAAAGAATACATGGAAGACAAGCCCAATATGCTTCATGAATCCTTGGATCTTCAAGCCAATGATAGATCTTTCTCTGAGCTCCTCCAGAACAAAAACTTACTTGATATTGATCTAATTAACGAAAACTCAAATGGTAATTTCTTCCAAAATCAGATCGATGGTAGCTCTCTGGTATGTCCTCTTCAAGTCAGTGATTTGTATAACGAGGGTATTGAAGAAGCAATGAAGTTCATCCCTAATGTGGAGAAGAGAGAGGAGGGAGAGTATTCACGGTGCAGGAAGATTCGTTACAGGGAGGAGGAGGTGGGTGTTGAAGAGGAAGATGAGGAAGAAATGAAAGGAAAGTTGGCGGCGGTTTATCTCGAAACCACCGTTCATTCACTGGAATTCGATTTGGTTTTGCTCTGTAGTTTGGGTAAACCCAAGGCGGCCATGTATTCGTTCCGGGAAGATTTGCAGAGATAAATGAGCAAGAGCCGGTAGTCGAGAGAAGAAAATAGGAGGAAAAGGGCGTAGGAAGGAGCAAAATGGGAGAAGATAAGTGGTTGATTTGAGAACCCTTTTGATCAGTTGTGCACAGGCTATTGCCATCGGCGATGGATGGAGCTCCGACGAACTACTGAAAGAGATTTGAATGCATTCTTCTCTGTTTGGCGATGGGAATCAGCGGTTAGCCTTGATAAAATGTGACACATGTATGGCGACCCACGCGGGTTCTCTCTCTAGAATTGCATGACCCACGACTCTCTCTCTAGAAGTAGATGGCCACGTTTGCATGCTCTCTTACCTATGTTTACTAATTTGTCACCCAGGCCAGAATCGGGTCGTTGCTGGCGATGGGTAGGAGGGAGAGGTTGGTGTCGTAATCGGAGTCGAACACATACAGCAGCCCCTTGATGTCGGCGATGGAAGATTCCAGAAGCGTCGAGACTTTTCAAAAATCTGTGGTGGTGGTGGTGATGGAGAAGACGTGGCGGAGGATACCGCTGTGTTTGCATTTCTGTACGAGGGTTAACGCGTAATCCAGGTTCTTGGTGACGTCGGCGGTGACGTGATGGAGTGGGCGCTTGTAGAGCGACTGAGAGGAGGTGGCGAGCCGGACAGCGGATCGAAGCTTTCGAGCTTGGACTACTTTGCTTCTTGATCCGACTTAATGACTCCGTCGACTAAGAGGATCGGAAGAGAAAGCTCGTCCTAGATCGATTTATCGTCGTCCGCCATTTTTTCTGGTGCGTAGAGAGAGAAACAATCCGACCTGATAGCGAAATTGCTATTTTGAGAGAGGGAAAAGGAGAGGGAGGTGGTGGGAGAGAGAGAGGTGGCGAGGAGAGGGAATGAGGGAGAGAGAGAATGAGGGAGAAAGAAAGTGAGAGGGGAAGAGAGAGAAATAAAATATATATATATATATATATATTATATTAAAAATGATTAAAAAAAATTTAAAACGCGAAAAGGCCATTTTGCCCCTGAGGTTCTGTTAGTTTTAACAGAATCTTTAACAGAATGACCAATTAAAGTCGTTTCGATACGTAGAGAGTTTGAAATGAAACGCCGAAACTTAGAGGGGCCACTTAGAAATGTATCAATAGTTAGAGGGTCTAAATTGTACTTTTTCCTAAATTATATACATTTGTACAAATTATAATACATATCATTGATTTCTATGTAACGCACCCCCTACGTTTGACATTTCGCCGTTGCCGCTATAGAAGAAGTGAAAGTTCCTCTATCTCGTCTACCTGTGTATAATTGACTTGAGTAACATTCCCCAAATCCATGGTAGATGGATACTTTGGTTCCTCCACGAACGGTAATGTATGTTTGTCATCTGATGACCAAGGGACCAGTGACACGTGTCTTTGAATTCCAATGTCATATTAGGAATATGTGTTGAGCTCATTGATGGATGCTCCATCATCGAGGTGAAAAATGTGCCACCTAGTGATAGTCCGCAACTAACAATCAAGTCGGCGCCATACTCTGAATAGAAATCATTCATCCCGTAAGTAGATGATCTGACACTGGCTTCCTCCATCACTACCTTGCTTGGTTGGTACATATCGTCATCCAGGTTTACGGAAAAATTAGAGGATGGCTCCAACGGTGGATCTGGTATGCGCTCCGGCCCTTGAGTAACATGACTCAGTATCGGTATGGCATTTGCTAGTACAAGGACCAGGAACTTGTATCGCGCATTAATTGTACAACCTATTTAAAGTTGACTGGGTGTTTAGTTTGTAAGGCTGTACGCTCGAGTATTCACATCTTCGTCCTCCCGGGATTGACTACTCACAAATATACGAGGTCTAGTTTTAATATAATGGATCTTGTAAGATCGGATATCGTTCCACTGGGAAACACGTGTAACTTGGTTGAATATTGTGATTAAAATAGTTTCACATTATCTTGACTAATCAAAATTTGTTTGTATTCTATTTAATCTACTAAGATAAATGATAACTATTAGGTTAGTTCTAATTACACTAATTACTTAGGTATTGATTTCTTTCATATAATGCTTAATTGATGTCATTTAGTTAGCTATAACGATTTTTATCTATTCCGACAATCTTTATATCGATAACTCCCTCGCTACCTCTCCCGAGTGTAAGACGGGGCATTACACGATTTCATGTCAATGAAGAAGTCCCCCTCAACGCCTTAACGACCCTAGGTCGCATGAGTCTTAAGCCAACGTCATGGATTGCATACGTTCTAACGCCCTCCCGGGTTGTTAGAATGTCACGTTGTATTTACCCTAGTCCAAATCCAGGGTTACCTCTCCCGAGTGTCAAACCCCGTATTCTAGATTTATGAATACAAGCATAATATCAAGAATAATGGTAAATACAATTGGATTTAGACAAACAACACATTAAAGTAACATTAATTCATTCAACTTAACAATTACATGATTTCTACTATACCTAAGTAACATTTAACTAATACTACAAGATCTTAGCCATATGCCATACAAAATAAGAGGGATTCAACATTCTTAGATATGAAAAAGTAATTACAAAGATAAAAATAAGAGAGAAACGATCAAATCTGAAAGTGAAACAGTTCACTATCGCTAATGATGAATCTCTTTCGTCCAAATGATGAATCTCCTTCTTGATCTTCAAAATATATCTTAAGAACTCTCTAATAGGGTTAGGGTTCATCAACAACTTTTTTCAGATGTGGGAAAGAGGTATAAATAGGCCTAGGGGTTCAAAAATATCTAAACAGATATTTTAGACTATTCTGCGAAATGTGCCTATGTGGTAGAATCTTCGCCTAGGCGGAGTTTAAGTCGGTTAGAATTTCGCCTAGGCGATGGTTTATTCACCTAGGCGGAGGACTAACTTCTTCTTTTCTTTCTTTCTGACGGATTTTCGCCTAGGCGGTAGAAACTTCGTCTAGGCGGATTTCAGTAATTCAGCACTTTCAGTAGTTCAGCATGTCCAGCATTCTGACGAAATTCCGCCTAGGCGATGGAAACTTCGCCTAGGCGGATTTCAATATTTCAGCCCTTGCAACTTTCTGATGGATTTCTGCCTAGGCGGTAGAAACTTCGCTTAGGTGGATTTCAACTTCTCAGCGCTATCAACCTTCTGAAGGATTTCCGCCTAGGCGGTGGAAACTTCGCCCAGGCGGATTTCAACATTTCATCATTTCATCCTTCTAACGGATTTCCGCCTAGGCGGTGTAAACTTCGCCTAGGCGGATTTTGCCTTGTTCTTTGAAACCTCTTTTTTTTTTTTTTGGCTACCATTTTTTCTACCATTTCGCTCAGTTTGCCGATTGTTTATGTCCCTACTCCTGACTTATAAAAATAGCTAAAAAGATATTAAAACTTAAATAAAATACTCAAAAACTGGCAAATTTGGTTTTGAATTAGATAGGTATTTTACACCTATCAAAGGCAAACTTGCTCAAACGTAACATTAGTGAAATAACTGATTCCTAGAAAATAAAGTTGATTGCACCTAAGTAAATGAACATTAATAGCAACAGAAATTAACAAACATATGTTCTAATTAAATTATACCTCTTTCGTCGGACGACCTCCTACTGCATGGTAGCCGAAGCTTGGTCGGTAAGATGGGTTCACTTTGAACCTTCTAGAAACCTCCCAATACCAGGACATCAAGGACCTCTGTCCCAACCCGTAAATTACTAAAATCAGGTGGTCGTCGACTATTCAACGCCTGTATATGTCCCGCGTGCACTACTGACCAGTTCATACCAGATTTTTCTCTCTGGCTAGTCAAGTGCAATTTTTTGTTCGTGTCGCTTAGCCATTGAATTCCTTGGTCAAATCCGAACTGTCGTAACGTACGAAGAGGATAATGGTACTCCACGATTTTGTATCAAATATAGGACACGAATACCATCCATGTAACTTGGTCAACTCTACAGTATGAGGGTAATTTCTCCTAAAGATTTGCTCGATAAGGCATCCAAATCACATGTCTAAATAATATACAAATTAATTAATTAAATAATAAATAATTAAACTTAAGTAACATATTACATAAATCTATAACTAACCCCGTCATCCTGTAAACGATCTAACTGATCTCAATACACAACCAATATATGCATCGACTCGCTATCAAAATTAAAAGACACGTTCCAGCTATACATGTAAATCAAAACTAAATATTACAAAATGAAATGAAATATTTGAAATTCATACACATTAATTATATAATAATGTACCTAAACCCCCTAGGGGTGCCTGGGAACCTGATATCCCTGATCCTAAGTCACCCATCCCATCGGCAGTCGTAGATAGACATACTTGGCATAGTCTCGGGAGCTGGCCCAAAACTGTAACAAAAAGAGAGGTCCGACCATCTTTTTTATCTCCTTACACGATGCCTTGCATAGCTCCCGGTATATGATGAGTGATTTATTTACCAAAAAATTAAGTACTTTTAGATTCAAATATTTGTGTGTTTTAAGCACTTTTGTTGTTTTAATATGTTTTTGTGTTGTTTAGTAGGTTTTTGAATAAAATGGTAAAATTGTGCAAAACCGGTACAGGTGCTGTAACTTCAAGGACAATTTGTAACATGATGCATTTCGATTTGGAAAGCCTCAAAACTTGGAAGTTGTAGAACGTTTTCTTATATTTCCATTGGTTTTTGAATCACCTCAATCGGAGTTCGGACACAAACGTTACAGCCAAAATACCAACGGGTGTCACCGCCGCAGTGGTGACACCACCACCGCGGTGGTAAAACAGTAGAGAATTGCTAAACTCTCTACATTTCCCCGGCCGTAGCAGTGATTCCACCGCCGCGGTGGTCACTCTGCACCAGATTAGGATATTTTATTAGATATTTTGAGATATTTAGCCCTATAGAAGCCTTTCTCCTTCCTTTTTTTTGGCCCTCTACCCCTTAGAACATATTGAGGGATATTTTGAGAGGTTTTGGGAGTGATCAACCAATTCCAAAGGAGAAGATCATGTTGCGATAAAGGAGAAGCGATCGTTGAGCGTTCTTAGCAGTTTATCTTCGGACGAGACTTAGTTCTACGATTGTTTTTTCTTATATATTTATCTTAGGTTAATGTGAGCATGTTTAGCTCGATTTATATGTTTATACAGTTATGACCATGAGTTAAATATGGATTGTAGTATGGATTAACGGTATATTTATAAATATGTTTGTTTGGATGATTTCGGTGTTGCATTTATGTTTGTTCTTCGTAGTTTGATTGTGTTTATCATATTGTTTGTTTATTATGCTTGGATTGATAAATGGAGAATACGGAATTTTTACAAACCCTGGATTTGGATTAGGGTAAACAAACGCCACGATTCTATAACCCAGTCGGGTTTTAAATTGTGGACAATCGATAACATTGGGGCAAGACTTACAAGACCTAAGGTCATTAAGACGTTGAGGGGGACTTCTTCATTGGCTCAAAGTTGCGTTATATCCCCTGTCTTATACTCGGGAGAGGTGACGAAAGAGTTTTAAAATAGAGATTGTCGATAGGATAAATACAACGCACGATCCAATGACCCAGTCGGGAGTTGGATTGTGTGCAATCAATGACACTGGATGAGACTCATGTGACCTAGGGTTGTTAAGATATTGAGGGGGACTTCTTTGTTGATTCAAAGTCATGTATTCCCCCATCTTACACTTGGGAGAGGTAGCGGTGGAGTTTATGTACCAAGGTTGTCAAATAGATCGAACAACGTAAACGTGAGTAAATAAAAATTGAAAGCATGTTTAGCTTTGTTTTCATTGTATAATCGGCTATGACCATGAGCTAAACGGATTTTTGTCTAGGGATTAATATATTTATGAAAATGTTGTTTTGTTGAGGTTTGTATTTGGTTAGCGGTTGTTCTTCGTAATTTTGATTGTGTTTGCCGTATGATTTGTTTATTATGCTTAGATTTACATTTAGAGAATACAGGGTTTGACAAATCCCAGATTCGGATTAGAATAAACAAACGCCACGATTCTCTAACCAGCTCGGGGTTTAGATTGTGGACGATCAATGACGTTGGGGCAAGACTCACGTGACCTAGGATCGTTAAGACATTGAGGGGGGACTTCTTCGTTGACATGAAGTCATGTATTCTCCTATCTTACACTCGGTAGAGGTGGCAGTAGAGTTTTAGAATTGAGATTATCGATAGGGTAAACACAATACGACAATCCAATGACCCGGTCAGGAGTTGGATTGTGTGCAATCAATAACGTTAGGGTGAGACTAACGTGACCTAGAGTCGTTAAGACATTGAGGGGGACTTCTTCATTGACATGAAGTCGCGTTATATCCCTCGTCTTACACTTGGGAGAGGTGGCGAGGGAGTTTATGAACTGAGATTGTCGGATAAGTCGAACGCTATTAATGTAAACTAAAATGACACCAAACACGTTTTTGTAAATAAACGTTAATCCCTAGGCAATATTTTCCCTAAACATCTCATAGTAATATTAGTATAGTTAATTTAATTAGATTAATTAACTTAGTATTAGTATTATTAATTTTAAACATATTTATTTTCGCCTAGATAAAGTTAGGTCATGACACCTGCAGTACTCAATAATAGTCAAAACCAATCCCTGTGGACACGATAACCCTCACTTTCCCGATCTATACTAAAACTTGACCTCGTATACTTACGAGTGAAAGTAGCGGTGTATTCATGTGCTACTAAGTTTTTGGCGCTGTTTCCGGGGATTGGCTTTTTGGTTATTATTGATATTTTGAGTAAATGACCGAATTTTACTTTAGGCATTTATTTTGTTTATAACTTTTTCGTTTGGTAGTTTTTCTTTTTCTTTTTTTGCAGGGTGCTTGAAGATGCTATATCAACAAGTGCTCTTGCATTTCTTTCAATGAGATTCTAAGTCATATTACTGTGCTTGGAATCGATACAAGGATTTGCTACTCCGGTTTCCAAATCACTAATTTCCGTTGGAGTGTCAGCCATTGAATTTTCTCAACGGATTACAAGCTGCAACCAGAATGTGGGTTGGAAGAGAAAACGGTACCACCTCGACCAACTAACCGCGGACGAAGCCCATTGGATGTTGGAAGACATGGTGGCCTTTGATTATCAGAGTTTAATTCTATGGCTCCATGGATTGATGTACGCGCGAGGATTTCGTCATCGTCCTCACGATATTGACTACTCGCAAGTATACAAGGTCTAGTCTTAATATAATGGATCTTGTAAGATCGGATATCGTTCCACTGGGAAACATGTGTAACTTGGTTGAATATTGTGATTAAAATAGTTTCACATTATCTCGACTAATCAAAATTTGTTTGTATTCTATTTAATCTACTAAGATAAATGACAACTATTAGGTTAGTTCTAATTACAGTAATTACTTAGGTTTTGATTTCTTTCATATAATGCTTAATTGACGTCATTTAGTTAGCTATAACAATTTTTATCTATTCCGACAATCTCTATGTCGATAACTCCCCCGCTACCTCTCCCGAGTGTAAGACGGGGGATTACACGATTTCGTGTCAATGAAGAAGTCCCCCTCAATGCCTTAACGACCCTAGGCGCGTGCGTCTTAAGCCAACGTCATGGATTGTATACGTTCTAACACCCTCCCGGGTCGTTAGAACGTCACGTCGCATTTACCCTAGTCCGAATCCAGGGTTACCTCTCCCGAGTGTCAAACCCCGTATTCTCAGTTTATCAATACAAGCATAAAATTCAAGAATAACGGTAAACATAATCGGATTTAGACAAACAACACGTTAAAGTAACATTAATTCATTCAACTTGACATTTACATGATTTGAACTACACCTAAGTAACATTTAACTAATACTAAAAGATCTTAGCCATATGCCATACAAAATAAGAGGGATTCAACATTATTAGATATGAAAAAGTAATTACAAAGATAAAAAACAAGAGAAGAACGATCAAATCTGAAAGTGAAACGATCCACTGTCGCTAATGATCGATCTGCAAGTGATTCGTCTTTGCCCGAATGATGAATCTCCTCCTTGATCTCCAAAATATAGCTTAATAACTCTCTACTAGGGTTAGGGATCATCAACTTTCTTTTTCAGACATGGAAAAGGGGTATAAGTAGGCCAAAGGTTTCAAAAATATCTAAACAGATATTTTGGTCTGTTCTGCGAAATTCGCCTAGGCGGTAGAATCTTAGCCTAGGCAGAGCTTAAGCCGGTTAGAAATCTACCTAGGAGATGGTTAATTTGCCTAGGCAGAGGACTAACTTCCTCATCTTCTTTCATTCTGACTGATTTCCGCCTAGGCGATGGAAATTTCGCTTAGGCGGATTTTAGCATTTAAGCACTTCCAACATTTTAGACCTCCAGCATTCTGATGGAATTCTGCCTAGGTGGTGGAAACTTCGCCTAGGCGGATTTCAATATTTCAGCTCTTCCAACCTTCTGGCGGATTTCTGCCTAGGTGGTGGGAACTTCGCCTAGGCGGATTTCAATATTTCAGCTCTTCAACCTTCTGACGGATTTCCGCCTAGGCGGTGGAAACTTCTCCTAGGCGGATTTCTGCTGTTCTTGAAACCTCTATTTTTTTATCTTTTGGCTACCATTTTGTCCACCATTTCACTCAGTTTGTCGATTGTTTACGTCCCTACTCCTGAATTATAAAAACAACTTAAAAAGATATTAAAACTTTAATATAATACTCGAAAACTGGCAAATTCAGTTTAAAAATAGATAGGTATTTTACACCTATCAATTCACACCCCAGACCAATACGTTAAGTCTTCTCCCGACCTGGAGAAAATACTCACTAATTTTATTGGGAAAACTTAGACGTTTTGGAGGCAGACGAATGGCCAGATAAATGAGCACGAGGATCGTCTCGACAACATTGAGACGATTTGCACTGAAATCGATATGACCGTAATGTCTCTTCAAACGCAAATTGATCAGCTAATCTGCTTGATTGAGGCCGAGTCTGACGCGGTGGCGCCCGGGGATTCACAAGCCACATTCAGTGAAAGCCACCGTGAGGAGTCGGAGACAAGCGGGAGGAGCTTAGGAGCGTTCAACTATGCCTATCCGAATGAGATAGGAACCCAAGCCTAGATCGACGATTGTGATTTATCACCATTTGAGATCCAATTAGTGATGCCGCCATCGATCTCAGATGATCATATTTACGAGGATTCAATCTGGGTCACTTATCCCTCACCACCATTTGCATTGTTCTTCCATACCCACTAAGTACATAAGATGGTGGAGCATCTTGTTGAAAGATCGAGCCGAATAGAGCCTTATCTCGCCAAGCTTGAGGGCGTTGATAACCAAGACCCATATATAGTGTTATTTGACACGTACTACGGGCGGAAGCCGCTCTTTGACGAGCACTTCGTTTAGTCAGGATGACGACCATAAACCAAGCGCTTCTTGGGAGGCAATCGAAGGAAAATAATAAGTTAAATCCATCATAACCGATTTGATTTGGAGGAGAGAGTCTCTTGCCTCCCAGGTACGTGTTCTAAACCCTAGTCTTCATTATAATGCTTTATCATGTCATCGGGATCGCTGACTAGGTTATTATGGGCATTTCCTATTTGAGTTGGGTGTGATGTATAGTATGTTTTTAGTATATGTTTTAGTTAGTATGTTTTATTGTTTCTACGTATGCATTTCTGTTTAGGATAGTTGTTGTGTTATGTGTTGAGTTTTTACGTCATCTGGGCTATTACCCGATGATGAGTCTGTCCCCTGGTTGTTTATTGAAGTCGAGTATAAAACTCATGCATGTATGTTTTGTGTGGTCAACATTATGTTTTAGTAATAGTTATTATAGATCTCACTTGCACGAGCACGAAAACTCATTATATAACTGTCTAATTGATTTGAAAACAATTATTTGTCACCTAAATTCATGACATTAGGGTTTCTAGAACTTGATTTGGGGGAAATTCGAGATGAAACCCTAGGCGAGGTAGTTCAGAAGACATGATTTAGGCATTCATTTTCTCGCTTGAGCCTTTTTAAACTTACCTTGATATATTATTATCCTTCGTTACCCTGTTGAAACCTAAATGCCGTTTCAATTCCGAACACTTAACCAATACCATGGCCAATTGAATTCCTTCCAAACCTTTATCGCTTACCCAAAGGCACAATGTAAGTGAATCAAGTTAGCATTCGTTGTATTACTTGATGTGAGCGGTTGGGTTTTGAGCAAATTATTAATTGGTTCGGTATTCGAGTACTCACTTGTTGTTTTTCGTTTGTATTTACACACCCCTTCAATTGTAAAAATCAAATAAGTTTGGGGGTGTGTTAGTTGAAAAGAAAAGAAAAAAAAAATCAAATGTAAATATGGTTTTTATTTTCGTTTCTTTTTAACAAGTGAGTACGTCGTTCTTAATAAACGTTTAAGGTTGTTTCAAATTTATCTATGGGGTTTCAAGTGTGAGAGTGCCAAGCGATATGCCTCGGGTGTCGTCAAAAGCTAACAAAGTTAACATATTTTCCATTTCCAATATACCTTTGGCCATATTCCTAAACCGAACCAAGCCCTAATGATCTTTTTGTACTTCCAAGCCTACATTAGTGGAGAATAGATCCCAGGTCAAGCCTATGGATTCCCTATACCTTCGGGTTTTTTTTTTGTCATGCGCTTATGTGGTGGATAATCCAATCCGATTAACAGACAATTATATATTTGAGTTTTAAACACACATACACACACTTTAGTAGGATCTATAGCGACATTTACTATTATAAATGTTGAAATTCTAGAACATTACATGGTGTGTTTTTATGCTTGAACTCGGTAGGATTGGGGGCCGATGAGGGATATTTCATTTGACCGGTAGATGATACTCAAAACTTTCACATATTTGTTTTTTGTGTTTTTCTATTTTGTAATTAGTTTTTATATTTTCTTGTATTGTGTGGGTGTTTTGCTTGAGGATAAGCAAATGTTTGAGTTTGGGGGTATTTGATGAGTGGTTTATTTACCAACAAATTAAGTACTTTTAGATTTAAATATTTGTGTGTTTTTAAGCACTTTTGTTGTTTTAATATGTTTTTGTGTTGTTTAGTAGGTTTTTGAATGAAATAGTGAAATTGTGCAAAACCGGTACAGGTGTTGTAACTTCAAGGCCAATTTGGAACATTATGAATTTCGATTTTGGAAAGCCTCAAAACATGTAAGTTGTATAACGTTTTCTTATCTTTCCATAGGCTTTTAAATCACTTCAATCGAAGTTCGGACACAAAAGTTACAGCCAAAATACCAACGGGTGTCACCACTGCAGCGATGACACCACCGCCGCGGCAGTAAAACAACAGAGAGTTGCTAAACTCTCTGCATTTCCACCACTGTAGCGGTGATTCCACCACCGTGGCGGTCACTTTACACCAGATTAGGATATTTTATTAGATATTTTGAGATATTTAGCCCTATAGAAGCCTTTCTCCTTCCTTATTTTCGGCCCTCTACCCCTTAGAACATATTAAGGGATATTTTGAGAGGTTTTGGGAGTGATCAACCAATTCCGAAGGAGAAGATCACGTTGCGATAAAGGAGAAGCGATCCCGAAGCATTTTTAGCTACAAATCTACGGATTAGGCTAAGTTTCTTTCATTTCTTATTTTATTTCTTAACTTCGGTAGTTAGTTGAGCATGTTTAGCTTTGTTTTCATTGTGTAATTAGCTATGGACATGAGCTAAATGGGTTTTTATCTAGGGATTAATATATTTATGAAAATGTTATTTTGTTGAGTTTGTATTTGGTTAGCGGTTGTTCTTCATTATTTTGATTGTGTTTGTTGTATTGTTTGTTTATTATGCTTAGATTTACATTTAGAGAATACGGGGTTTGACAAATCCCAGATTTGGATTAGAATAAACAAATGCCACGATTCTATAACCCTGTCGGGGTTCAGATTGTGGACAATCAATGACGCTGGGGCAAGACTCATGTGACCTAGAGTCGTTAAGATGTTGAGGGGGACTTCTTTGTTGACTCGAAGTCATGTATTCTCCCGTCTTACACTCGGGAAAGGTGGTGGTAGAGTTTTAGAACTGAGATTGTCGATAGGGTAAACACAACACGACGATCCAATGACCCAGTCAGGAGTTGAATTGTGTGCAATCAATAATGTTGAGGCGAGACTCACGTGACCTAGGGTCGTTAAGACATTAAGGGGGACTTCTTCGTTGACACGAAGTCACGTTATATCCTTCGTCTTACACTCGAGAGAGGTGGCGAGAGAGTTTATGAACTGAGATTGTCGGATAAGTCGAACACCGTTAATGTAAACTAAAACGATACCAAACACGTTTTTATAAACAAAAGTTAATCTCTAGGCAATACTTTCCCTAAACATCTCATAATAATATTAGTATAGTTAATTTAATTATATTAATTAACTTAGTATTAGTATTATTAATTTTAAACATATTTATTTTCGCCTAGATAAAGTTAGGTCATGACAACTGCAATACTCAATAATAGTCAAAACCAATCCCTGTGGACACAATAACCCTCACTCTCCCGATCTATACTAAAACTTGACCTCGTATACTTGCGAGTGAAAGTAGCGGTGTATTCACGTGCTACCAGTATAGCACCACCAACACGACACTGCCCAAACTATACGTCTGCGACATAGTCAAATCATGGAATATTGGTATGTATCCTAACTTGACTAAATTATTTGATTTATCCGGCATCAATGTCGCGCTGATCAATATTAGGCAATACGCGCAGGCGTAACACTGCATAATGCCCTCATCAACATTGGCGGGTACACTATCAAAAGTGATCTGCAGCCATTTCAGATTCATGCAACCGCACTTGATTTTATCCTCTAGCGGTGTGTTGCCGAGGAGCTCATGGCAAAGTTCCTACCAATGTGAGATCGGTCGCATGTCCTTAGGGTCGATAATTGCTCGCCTGTTCATGGCAGCATAAATAATATTGCTACGTCCTGCAGTGTCATTATCATTTCTCCAATCAGAAGATGAAACATATGTGTCTCTTGATGCCATCTCTCGACCAACGCGGTAATTAATTTGTGATCTAATTGCTTCTTCTATAACCAAAAATACCGTACAGCCCAGCGGCCTGTATCCACTAATACTACTCGGCTGGGTACATTTTCCATCCATCGACCGGGAAACCTTCTCGCCTCGAAACAATTAAGCCGAAAACAATACTGAAATATATATTAAAAGACAATCTATTAAAAAAATATAAAAGAAAAAAATTGAATACAACGCTGAAATATGTATTTAGTATAACCTGCATTCCACGTTCTTCCCAAACTATTACAGAATTGTGGTCACTCTATAAATAAAGTAATGACTGATCCATGGGCTTAGGCTTATTCGTAACTACAAGAATCCAAAAACATTGGAGTGTCTATACAAAATATAATGTATCTACACAATATAAAGTAAAATATTATACTAAAAGGAAATAAAATTTAATTTTATTTAGAATTGTCAATGTAATTTATATCATACTTGGGGCTTATATTTTTTAAATTCTCATTTTCTTATTTATTTTTTTAGGTTTACATTTCCAATAAAAAATTTGAAACTTGTGTAAAAATTAATAGTATGAAACTAAAATTTTATCAACTAGTATTATACGAAATAAATATTACGTTTATCAACTAAGTGACAATAAAATACAATACAATACAAATGTTGTTACAACTATAAACCAAAAATTAATAATAAAAATTGTTTTCTCCATTGCAATGAAACAAACAAATTAATTGAGAATAGTCATTGGGGTCGGAATGGACATGTCTACCTATCATGCCCAGTTGGAGCACACAACCTACACCGATTTGTCCTTGTCCTCTGCGACACATCTATCTCATTTCGAATGCGAGTGGATTTTGTTCATCCACACTTCACAACTCGAAGTCTATTCATGTTAGGATGAAGGATCGAAAAATTAAACATTAGCCAATAGTCCTCGTGAACGATCAATTCAAACGATGACTCTCAAACTTTCAGCAAGTTCGTTATTGTTTGCTCAAGAGCGATGTAGCAGAAAGAATCAATGCCATAATACTCGGTCGCTGCAAGCATGTAGAAGTATGAATATCTGAAAGCCTTATATTTTCTACAAGTGCAATCAAGGTCATCCTCTAAAGTAACTTTGTGTGTAACAATACCACCGGCTAAAGTCTTTCTCGTTTTCATATGGTAACGTACATTTTCCCTATTGTTGAATATATACATATATACACACACACACACACATAAATATACACATATATATAAATCAAATTAGATAATGGATTGCATCATTTGTATTATAAATATATATATATATATATATATATATATATATATATATATATATATATATATATATAAGTAATTAATAAATTGCAAGTTAAAAAACCTTATCGATTAAATATTTGGACGTTGTATGTTTTGGACTTGGCTTGAAGTTTCTGAATTTTGTCAACGACATGTTTTACATACCCTAAATCCATGGCCAAGTCCTTTAGAGCTTTCTGTCGACTGACATCAAAGTATTTCACCAACCTGAAGAAAGTTATCGAAACGAATGTTGTAATTAGGACATTTCTTACACCTTTCAAATAGTTGTTGAATACTTCGGCATAATTGGTCGTCAACACGCCTTAATGTCTACCATCATTGTGTGCCCTGGTCAATTTCTTATTATCTACTTGATCCAACGACATATACGCCTGTGTATCAATTTGTTTTTATCTCTTCCATGATGGTGTTGTGCTTTCGAACTTATATCATAGCACCTACATTCCAAGTAATATTTTTTACTTGTTGATTTTCACGTATATTGTTGAAATTGCTGTGAAGATGCCGTAGAAAAAATTGATGACATCGAGCGGGCTTATTTAGTTGATTAAGCCATAAATTTTTTACCGCACTAATAATACCAGTGTGTTTGTTAGATATCAACGTGATCTCTGGATGATCTTTAACAATATAGCGCTTCAACATCGAAATAAACCCGGACCAACAGCGGTGGTCTTCCATCGATACGATGGTGAACGCCAAAGGATAACACTTATTGAACGGTATAATCCCAATGGTGATCAAGATCTTGCCCTCTTACTTACCTTACTGATGGGTCCCGTCAAGTGTGAGGACAGGCCAACAATATCAATCAAGATCTTGCCCTCTTACTTATCGTACAGATGGGTCCTGTCAATTGTGAGGACAGGCCAACAATATCTCCATCCGACCATAGAAGGTTAGAATACCCAAAACACCATGTTGAACGTTGAATAGCCAGGTTGATTGGTTGAAACGATACTCCATTCAACAGTCGTCCCAGGATTAAAGTACTATAGCACAACAATGAACTTTGGCAACTTCCAATACAATTCTTCCTAATCACCAAACAAGGTTTCCATATCTTTAGATCTAGCCAGCCAAGACTTTCAGTAGGAGATGTTGAATCTTTGAGACTCTTTCACAAAGGTAACAATAATGCCCATCTTCACTTCCGGACCCTCTTCGACCTGTCCAAGTATCATGTAAAGAATGACACCCGAATCTAAGTTTCCATGATCCAAGGTCGTATAATTGTAGAAACACGTGTGTCTTCTATTGTACTGCATGATCTGGAACACTCCATGACTCTTTTTTAGGGTCGCCTGCATCCTCCACTCACAATAATACTTGTATTTAATCAACCAAACTTTAGGGTGCATTTCTACTAGACAAACCTCTTGATTTTTTATAACATGGTAATACTTCACGGTATTTTGGTCATGTTTCTTGTCCTTAAAGACCATGCCTCCACATAAGTCATCCATTTTCGGGTTAAAGAAATTCTTCCGCAACTTTAGCTCATATTTTTCAATGTCATCGCCATCACCTCATTCCAACTGATTATAGAATGAAGGAACCCTGTGCAACGGCAACTATTCACTCCCTTGCCTGCTTGGCTTAACACCCATATCTTCATCTCCGTTCCCACCATTCTCATCTTCCTCTAACGCAACAACATCTTCTAAATTTGTATGTTTGACGTCGTGAGAACTATTGAGTGCATTTAGCCCACCCTCCACGTTCCCATCATACCTACCACAATTGTTGTTGTGCAATGTACTAATTGGCGAATGACGATGATGTGGAGCGGCAAAACTAGTTCTTGCATCATGGTTAATCACCATATGGGGATGATATTCTTGGGGAATGTAGGGCGATTGGTGAGTGTAACTGGATTGGACAACTTGGAGGGTCGAACATGGGAATATTATACGAATAAAATTGTCTGGATGACACGGTAACAAGGGGATTGAAATTTTAACTTAAAAATTGGATGAAAGGAACAGGTAGGGAAGAAAATATTGGAGTGTGATCAAAATCTAGTTCTACCTTGGCATACACCTCAATGCCAAGCAGTGAGGGCACCTTAAGAGGTAATTGAAACACATGGTTTAACGCGTATTTATAATTTTTCGGCCCAATAGTTACTGTTGGCAACCTACACTTTAACTTCGAAGTTTTATCAACTCCATCCTCAAGGATATGAAGGTCGTAACATCCCAATCAACTCGTTTAATATAATCCCCTGACTAACATCTAACGATTTAACTGCAAACATATTATACGACACCTCAAACTCAGTTCTTTCCAATATCCCACCACTTAAATATAAATATAATGTAACGTTCTCCATTTCAAACAACTACAATTTAACAAATCAAAACAAATCAAAGAAAATATTATTATTATCATGTTATTAAAAAAAAAAAATGAAATTGCCCAATTAAAACTCAATAACTACTATTGAAATTACTTGTCATTCATTAAATCTTAAGTTACATATACACAATTAAATACTCAATCTTCACTTGATTTATGAAGGTAGTAATATATAAAAAGTAGAGAAGACAAGTTACCGACATGAAGAGAAACAAAATCACGAGTTAAATTTCCTTCAGTAGTTTTCGGTGGTATTTGTGGGGTCATTTGTTTTCCTAATTATTTGATTGATATAGACAAGGTTAAACCACCACTACTCATAAATGATAACTTTTTCCTCCCTTCCCCTCCCCCGTCCCCCCCGATTCATCTCATATACATTATTTGCTTATCTTAATCCATCAAATCATTTTAGAGTCACAACTGATCATTTCAATATCTAAACTCTGAATAGAATCCAAAAAACCAAATTAGAGGTTTAAAAACTGAATTCAACCAACAAAGAGAAATATCAAGAAAAATCAACTCAAGACTCAATTATTATCATCAAATATAAATGTAGTTGAATTCAACTCATGATATGAACAACTAAATATAGAGTTGAATTCAACTACAAAATTCAACAACTTAAACACACAAGTTTGAGTTCAAAACAACTAAATTATTGAAAATTAACGAAACACGTGTTAAAATCAAATCTGAATAGCAACAACAATTTTCTCACAACTAAAAAAAAAAATCGAAATCTATAATCTTCATTATTGTTTAAAAAATATTTTAAAACCTATATCCTAAACTTTTCTACATAAAACCTAGATCTACACAAATAAAAAACAAAATCTAACTACTAATTCCCAATGTGTGTCCAAACCAAAAATCAAAAATTATAAAAACAAGATCTAAAATCAATTTACACAAATAAAAATCGAAATCTAAATGTAATTAATTAATACAAATCCTATACCCTAGACACGAGCACAAATACAAATCCATACACAAACATAAACCTTAACAATTAATATTTAGCCAAAAATATATATTGCAACTGGAAAAAAAAAAAAAAAAAAAAGAGGTTAATAATAAATTCAACATAGTTTTCCTCACCTTAGCAGCAATGATGGAGGCGACGCAGAAGGAGAAGAGTGGCGGCGACGGTGGCTGGAGGCGGCGACAGCATTTGGCGACAACGTTTGGTTGTGACACAAAGGTGGAGTAGAGAGAAGAGGTGGCAACGAATGAGAAGAGAGAAGTTGGTAACGGCGATGCACAAGGAAAAGGAGAAGAGGTCGGCGACGGGAAGGAGAGGCAACGACAGCGATTTGAAGTTGGAGTAGATGAAAATGAAAGGGGGTGTGGGCTAGGGTTTGTTGCGGGCAAAAACGCAAGACGATCTGTGTTTCTCTTTAATTTGTCGATTGTCCTGTCCTATTCAATCCATTGTTCTTCTATTTGAGGCAAAGGCGAATCCCTCATACTGTCTACGGTCGAACTGGTTTTCCTGGTACATCAAGCATATCGGCATCTTCTTTGTTTAATGTGGTACACATATCTGCCAAAGTCAATCAACTCAAAGAAATTATTCCACATAGTAAGCTGAGGAAAATGTGGACCAGAAGCCAATAACTATAGTTATTAGTTGCCGTTTTTCGTTTCTCAAAGAAAAACGCATCTTAGGATTGTGTTTCTCTGTAACAGTTTAAAAAAAAAAAAAAATTGAAAAAATTTCGTAGAAACACATATTTGTTTTGACTTTTTTTTTTTTTTTTTAGAAATGTAGAACTGAAATGCGTGTCTCCGAAAACGCATTTCAGTTCTGCGTTTTATAATAGTTTCGTAAATATATATAAGTTTTCAGAATTTTTTTATTTAAAATGTAATTAACCGGTATAGAAATCCAATAATTAACGTGGAACATATAGGACTCATGTGCTGTCTTAGTGGTAGGGTCACCACCCTCCACACATGTGGTGTGGGGTTCGAGTCCTATCGTGTGCGTGAGTGTCGTGTATGTGAGTTAAAAATAAAAATAAAAAAATTAACGTGGAACATATATTGGGTACCATATGAGCAAGTGAAAATTCTGGTCTATAAGAATCCATATCCGTATTGGATAGACCAGTGATTACCTAGAACTTGGGTTATTTTCAAACTCCTTAACATGGGCTTCCTTTTCATGGTATACTTGCCACCTAATTCGATATATACATGAGAGTAACAGGAGAAAATGTTTCACTTAAAATTCTTCCGAATAGAGGCTGAATTCTCGTTAGAAAATTTGGTTAGTCTGAAACAAAGGCCTGGCGAGGCAGTATCTCAATTTGAAACTAGTTTTAAATGAGAAAAGAACCGATGTAAATTGTTTACCTGAAACCGAATTTGTAAAATTAGCACAAAAATGGTTTGGAGTTAAAATTTAGAAATTAAATTTATTTTATTGAATTTAAGGACTTAGTAGACTTAACTAGAAAGCTTTGTCAAGACAAAAACATGATCGGAATACCGCGTCTTTTCAAACTTTTCACCAAGATCCTAATATAGAGATAGATGCATTCGAAAAAGTGTCCAAGGATAGCTTTCTTTGTAAATCTCTAGTTCTGAAATAATTTATATGTCAACCCTAAAGGATTCAATTCCTAACTTAATGGTTTTTATGGTTCAATTAACTTGAATATTTGTCTACACTAATATTGTATTTGAGATATAATGATAGTATAAAAAAATTTATTAAGAATTATATTGGACCAAGATGATGATTAGTCAACATGTGAAACATTGAAAAAGAATATGAAAGATCGTGATGATGAAAGATAATGAAATGTTGAAGAAGATAGTTTGAAGAACATTCATTTTTTTGTATTATTAAGGTAAACAGTAGTTATACTTATTGATCATAAGATTTTGATGAACAATTAAATATTAATATTTTTTATGGAATTAACGATTTTATTGAGTGTTTCAATTTATTAGTTCTAGTAATGAGATTATCATGAAGATATTGAGAAAAATGCTAAATGGATGCTAAAGACAGTGACAAAGATGATGGACGTTAAGAGTTTGAAGAATTTGAAGAACCTAGAGAAAACAACTCAGGTTAAATTTTTACTCTTAACATATCCCAATTAGGATCACACATGACACAAAATATTTTTACAATTATGTGTGTTTTTTTATAGAATCCTAAGTAAATAACATATTTACTCCTATATGTAATTGAATAATGATAATTGATTAAAACTGAATTTAAGAATTTAGTGGAGTTAACCGAAAACCGAAATTGGTTAAAAGGGAAAAAACGACAAAAAAAAAAAAGTAGAAATTTAATTAAGGAGACGTGTTCTAGCATGGTCGATCGACAGATAGGTCGACTTATGAAAATTAAGTGAACTCGTTGAATCTCTCGGTCGAGAGGTAGATCGACCTTGGCTTAAAGTATAAACTCTCTCAATCATCCGGTCGACAAGTAAGTCAACATGTGGTCAAAAGACGAACTATCTGGATCTTATAGTCGACAAGTAAGTCGACTTATGAAACTCTCTGGATTTTCCGGTCGATAGATAAGTCGACGGATGGTAAAGAAATTTTGGCTTGGGCTACGTCCTGAAAGGGGCGGTCGACTGATGAGTGTTCGTCAGTCAACCAATGGCCAATTTCAGGTTTTCTGCAATTTCGAGATTTGATCAAAAAGTAGCCATTACTAGCTGTTTAATGGTTAAGATATGCGAGATATCTTAGGGGTCTGATAGATTTTGAGTTATCTAGTTGATATTTTAATATCCCTATAGATATGGTTTAAGTATTTTTGATATCTCTTAATTTAGTACATATAATTCTTTCTATCTTATCTAATTGAGATTGAGTAAAAGTTTGAGGGACTAAATTGAATGTTTTAAAAGATATAAACAAGTGAATTATGCCAAACTTGAGTCTTAATAATATAAGGGGGCTTATGGAGTAATTTATTTGTCATGATATTTGGGAACTAGCCGTTAGAAGGCTTGTTCTAATTCCCTATAAATGAACCTGTTTTTTTAAGGTTTAAATAATCTCAATCATTTTGAGCAATTTAGTTCTTGTGCTATCTAAGAGTTATTATACTGGGAGTATTTTTTATTTTTTATTTTAGTTTTTATTTTTTTTTAGATTCATTCTTGAGAAACTTTGAAGAGGATTATTGTTGATTGGCGATTTGAAGTATTCATAGCTTATCACTATTTTTTCGGTAGATTCCTGGTGAGATTGTTCCAAGTTAATTGCTTGTTTGTTATTATTATCTTCTACTTGAAATTTAATCTTCGAAATTGTATTCCAAATTTTTTTAATTGAAAATTATTTTTGAAACAATTTCTTGAGAAAATATGATTACGTGCTAAATTGTTTGCTACCTGTTTTTGTTTAAAATCAGATTTTGAATTTCTCACTATATTTATATCACTAGTATCGGGACATTAATCGAATTGAAATTTATTTGGAATGATAGAAGCTCCAAGTAGAAAAATCACTTATCAATTTTGTAATTGGTTGGTTGAGTGTCAGATTAGATACTATTGGGAGTGTCTAATCAAGAGTAGTTAGTTTCAATCTCTTCCGGTAAAGAGATTTCAGTTTTGATCTTTGCCTAGAATATAAAAATATTAGGTTTTAATTATTCTTTTATAGAATTTATTTGAATGATTTTGTAATAGTTCAATCCTTACCAGGTAAAAGGATATTTGGAGCATTTTGTGTGAAGTTTAATTCTTGAGCGTAAGATATAAAAAAAATTAGGTCGTGATTCTCCCTGTAATAGAATTAAGTTAATCTTTAACCTGGTAAAAAGATAAAGTTATTCCTGAACTTGGGAAAAGGAATTATAAAGGTTGATTATGAGTTTGTGAAAAGAATCGTTTTGTGAGGGTTTGATTTCTACCTTTAAAGGAATCTTGAGTTTTGTGGGTGTGAATCTCTGTGGGGCCCAAATGATTGGATTAGCCAAGAGTAGCTTGGTAAATCAGGTTATATCGTGGTCTTCTGCTTTGTTTCTTTATTTTATTTTGTTGGTTGTGTGTGCACCTAGTTGATAACACATATCCGCTGCTATAAAGATAATAATTAATTTTCGAATAAAATTAATTGTTTGAAGTGTTATATTCTAATAATTTTTTAATACTACCCAATTCACCCCTCATCTTGGGCAGCTCACTAGGCCAACAATATTGTTTAAATTCATGTCAACCCGACTAGGATCACTCATTGCAGGTTAATATGAGATTAGACACATTACATGTATGTGATCAAGTAGTTAGAAGTGCTTGATATCATGAATTAGTATGCCTTGAACCTATCATGCATGTGTCAGAAGTGACTATAGTTCAAATAAGTAAACTTATCGTAACCAAATTTAAAAAAAAAAAAAAAATAAATAAATAAATTAAAAAAAAATAAATCAAATGGTTGGCTAATTGGTATAACAATCGACTGGCCAATTCAGGGACCCAGAGAATTTATGAACAAAACTAAAACAATTGACCGATTAGGCAAAACGTCGATTGAATGATTCAGGTTCCCTGAGATTTTAAATTTTGAGACAAAACGGTCACTGAATGACTCATGTTTCTCGAGATTTTAAAATTTGAGACAAAATGGTCGATTGACTAGTTATTTTGGTTCACTGGTTGATTCAAGTTCTTAGAACCATTGAAAGAGTTCTCCAAATGGTCGATCAAATTGCTGGGCAATCGATTCATCCATGTTGCTTTTTTAAAATTATTTAAACATTTTTTGGAAATATTTTTGTTTCATTTTTTAACGTTAAATATTTCTAAAATATTTTTTGAATAGTCCGAAATGATTATATGTAATTAGAAATATTTCAAAAAAATATTTCTTGAGAAACATTTTTAATTTGATTGAGTAAGATTGAAAATCCATTCAATTGATAATGATTATAAAATTTTATAAAAGGACTTTTACATTGTCATTAGTAAACATTTTGGTCTTAAAGTTAATATTGGTGTCTTGAAATGTACTCTTGAAAAGACAAACCTTGAACTCAAAGAAGCTGTTGACGAATTCAAATGTTCTCAAAAACAATCTAACAAACGAATGACTCTACAATAATTCCTCATACCATTATCAATATCCTACACTTGTTCAAAACTCTAGTTATGTTATGCCTCACAATAGATATCCGGTATACGGTTATTATAATCCGAACAAAAGTGTTAAGTTCTCCCACTATAGTGAATTTGTCACATGAAAAGATGGTTCCATTATGTAGAGATGTCACGTGATAATCAAAGTGCAACCAACTTAGTTTGGAGACCAAAGTTGTGCACTTATTTTGTTTTCAACAACAGACCCACTCCAATTAAATGTAATACGATAACCAGAAATGTCTACCTTCTTGACAAAAAAGGAAATCCATGAAAGAAATGAATGAATTTGAATCCACTTTTGAAATAGGACAAATTTCAAGAGATTATGAAAGTGGACTCAACCAGATTAGATTTTGTCAAAACAAACCCAAATAAATATGAAGCAGCAATAAACTGCTATGAAGGTAAGAATGATATATATTCATTTATGTTTGTGAATTTTGTTAAAGAGTCGAGTGGGACACACTCAGATATGTTAAATTGGATATTCTAATAGTTTATTTCGGATTAGGATAATTTAGATTTTTAATTTTTTTTTGGTATGGATTTCATGGTTTTGATTATATTTCCCATTTTTGGAATCAATCTTATTATTTTTTAAATATATAAGTTCATATTTTTTTCTCCATCTCGATCTCAAATGATTAAAGAGGTAATTGAATAGGATTAATCAGATAGGTTTGAATTACTTTAGCATGTCATTAATATAAGATGAACAAATGGGTAATATAATCCTTTATACTTTCAGAAGAAATGAAAAGAATATAATTCTACATTCCAAAGTTTGAAAACCCCTCCTTTTTGAGACAACAAAGGGTAAGAGAATATGTTATTTTTAAATATTTACCAAAGTTATTGTTTTTAAAGATTTATAAGAATCATCATATGTTTCCAAAAAAAAAAAGAAGTTATTTCATTGTGCATTCATGCTTTATTCTTAATTCATTCATGTTGTGGAATTGTATGCTTAAATACTTGGTACATACAACTTTTTCTCATTATGGGTTTAAATGTTTAAATACACCCGTCGTCATATTCAGGGGGTGTGATTTATATTTTTAATAAGAAGACACCAAATTAATTATCATCATTAAAACATGAGAGATTTTTAACCCTAAGGGATTCAAGTCCTAATTTGATGGTTTTGATGATTGAATTAACTTGAATGTTTGTCTAGACTAATATTGTGATTGAGATGTAATGACAATATCGAAAGGATATTAGTCAGAATTGTAATAGACCAAGACAATAATTAGTCAAAATGTGAAGCATTTAAACAAGAATATGAATGGTCGGGATGATGCAAGACAACGACATGATGAAGAAGATATTTTGAAGAACATTCATTGTTTGTCTTATTGAGGTAAACAATACTTATATTATTTGAATTCATGTCAAACTAGGATCACTTATTGCACATCAATATGAAAATAAATGCATTATATGTGTGTTATTAAGTGGTTAGAAGAGCTTGATATCATGAATTAGTATGTCTTAAATCCAAATTACATGTGTTAGGAGTAAATATAGTTAAAATCAATCAACTCGCATAAAAATGCCGTCAACTGATCATAACCAAATTTTGAAAATATAAAAAAAAACAAGTTCAATTGGTCCTTTAATTAGCAGAACAATCGACTAGTTAATTCAGGGACAAGATAATTTCTAAATGAAATTAAAACAGTCGACTAATTAGGTAAAATGGTCAACTGTATCATTCAAGTTCTAAGAGATTTTAAATTTTGGGGCAACACAGTCGACTGACTAGATATTTTGGTCGATTGGTTGACTCATGCTCCAGAAACCTTTGAAAGAATTCGCCAAAACTTTAGCTATATTGTAGGGCAGTCAACTAATTTTTGTTGATTTTCGAATTATTTGAATGTTTTCAGGAGATATTTTTGCTTCTATATTAACGTTAAAAATTTAAAATTATTTTTTAAATAGTCTAAAATGATAATTTGTTATAATAAATATTTTGAAAATTATTTTAATGAGAAATACTTTTGAATTTGAGGATTTTATCAAAAAAATCATTTTGGTTCTCAAGTTTTCCAATTTCATGATTCGTTCAGCAAAACTTCTTCACCTAAATTTTAGCATGGATTTTTAACTGAATTGATAATTAAATCTCGACTTAAAAGAGACTGAATTCATAGTCAAAATACTTGTTGATGATAGGGTCAAAGGGGTTAACTTTTAGGGGAGTAAATTAGGAAAAATCGAATTAAATATAATCATTGGAGATCTTTCAAAGTTTAGACTATTTTAGTCTATGTTTTAGGAAAATATTGAATAGATTTTTGAAAGCAAATAATCCTATTTTTTAAAGAGAAAAAAATAAGTATGAATTCAACTATTCAAAGA
Source organism: Eucommia ulmoides (assembly GCA_016647705.1). NCBI lineage: Eukaryota > Viridiplantae > Streptophyta > Magnoliopsida > Garryales > Eucommiaceae > Eucommia > Eucommia ulmoides. Next base: position 19,956,509 of record CM028339.1, read on the forward strand.
GAAAAATATAAGTTTGAAAAATCAGTGATAAATCCATATCACTCTTGTGACATCTGTGAAATTTTTTTGAGAGAAAAATTTATTAAAAATAATCTGTGAAATCAATATTTTGAGCTTTTGATTCAAACATTCTACTAGAAATTAGGTGAGATTATTCTATTTATTTTGATTCCCTTTGTGATACATAAGTTGTGATCTATTTTGCATTTATTTGTAATTATACTATGATTAGATCTTAAACTTGAATCTTGAAATCAAACTAGAGTCTGAGAAAATCATTTTCTGATTAACTCATTTGTTTTTGTTGTGGAAAAACAAATTATGCATTAAAATGATTTGAATTATTTAATATATCTGGTTTTGTGTTCCACTGTGATTAAATCAATACTTATATTACACGATTGATTAACTTGTTTATCCTGTCAATCATGCACACTTCTATCACCTAGCTTGGGTTGTTCATTGAATTTATTCTTTATAGTGTTGGTATAAATTCTTGGTTAGAAAATAAATATTCTTTTTGTACTTTTGTAAGGTTGTAGTTTAGACCTAAACATCCCCAGTCTGAATAAGAGTGTGTTTGAGTACAAAGGGAGCTTAATCAAATAGGATTGTGCTGATTTGATTCTCACCTCGGAAAAGAATTAGAATTTATTGGATTGATCCCTGCGAGAGCTTGGGAGAGTAGATGTAAAGAAGAGTAGCATGCTGAACTACTATCACCTAGCTAGGGTTGTTCATTGAATTTATTCTTTATAATTGTTGGTATAAGTTCTTTGTGAGAAAATAAATATTTTTTGTAGTTTTGTAAAGTTGTAGCTCAGACCTAAATGTACTTGGTCCGAATGAAAGTGTATTTGAGTACAAAGGGAGCTTAATCAAATGAGATTTTACAGATTTGATTTTTTTACCTCTGAAGAGAATTACAATTTATTGGATCAATCCCTATGAGAGATTTGACGAGTAGATGTAAGGAAGAGTAGCATGCCGAACTACTATAAAATTTCTGTTGTCAATTTTCTTTATCTCTATCTGTTTTTATGTGTCTAGAAATAACACTTACATGCTTAATTAAATAAAATTTACTAGGCATTAATTATTTGGTTATATTTTTAAACCTACCCAATTCACATACACTCCTCTTGGGTAGACCGTCAAACCAATAATTGGTATCAGAGCTAAATTAGCTTAATATATCTAGCATCCTCGATAAAATGATCACATGGCAAAAGCCATAGATGATCTCTTATGTGTTTCTATCAATAATTTTGCATCTCTTGATTGCTCTGATATGTTAAATAACTTATATTCCATCAGTGGTAACGATATTGATATAAAAGGAGAGGTTGCTCATAAGTTTATTGAAAAACTAATTGTTTTTAAAAAATTCTCTGCAATCAAAAACTTAATACTTAATTAGAAAGTTGTTTTTCTTGAAAATAAGAATTTTGGCATAGTTTTATCATGAAAAAGTCTGATTTGGAATGATATTTTGAAAGGGGAGAATTTTCAAATGCTCTTATCGAGAGAAATAATTTAATTGATAAAATTGAGTTTCTTGAAGAAGAAAGTATTTTTATAAAAAATGATGATGCAAATCTTCAACATAGTATTGCAAGTTTTAGAATTCTTGATAAACTAAATAAAGCATTAAATATTAAATTGGAGAATTTCAGGTGTGATATCAATAGAGCGCAATTGAGAATCATAATGATTGTAAACTTTTAAACAATGACTTTGAGTTTGTCACTAATAAATATTTTGGTCTTAAAGATAACATTGGTATTTTGGAACGTACTCTTGAAAAGACAAACCTTGAACTCAAAGATGCTATTCTTTAATTAAAAGGTTCTCAAAAAAATGATTTACCAAACTAATAACCATAGAGTAATTTACTCATACCATCATTAATATCCAACACTAGTTCAAAACTCTGGCTACTCTGTGCCTCACAATAGATATATGTTCTATAGTTATTATAGGCCAAACAAAAGTTTTAAGAGGTTCCATTGTGGTCAATTTTGTCACATCAAAAGATAATGCCTTTATGTATAGATGTGTGACGTACTAATCAAAGTGGATCCAAATTCATTTGGAAACCAAAGTTATACTTATTCTGTTTCAGGTAATATACTGACTCCAATTAAAAGTGATAAGATGGACAGATATCACAGTCTGCCTAACAAGGAGGGAAATCCAAGGAAAAAAAAAAAGAATGAATTTAAATCCTCCTGTGAATAAGGCCAAACCTCTGGAGACTACGAAAGTGAACTCAACCAAATCAGATTCTATCAACACAAACACAAATAAAGGTAAAGTAGTAATAATCTTCTATGAAGATAAGACTTGTATGTCTTCGTTTAGGTTTGTTAAATTTTTTAATGAATCGAGAGCGTCACACTCAAATGTGTTAGATTGATTAACATCCTCTTATTTGATTGTGTTCTTTATTGTTTTAGGAATCTTTACCTATTTTGTGTAATTTGTTTTATACCAAAAAAACACATTTGTTACACATTATCAACATTAATATTTGATCGTTTGAGATTGATCGAATCTATCCTTGACCAGTCAATCCAGTCGATCGTTTATGGTAGTATGTTGTACTTAGATTCATTTCATTTCCTAAAACCTTGTGAGCTCATCCTCTTAAACCCCTCCTATTCCACTGTAGACCTTCTATTTTCCCAAAATCTCTCTATATATTTTAATATCTAACCAAGATTCATCAATGTGGGTGTGATTTTGGGAAAACCATCTGGGATCCCTATAGGCATTGTTCAAATGTCGAGATTTCCTATTTGTTTCGTAATATCATTGTCATCCCTGGCTTTTTTTCTTTTTTTTTTTTAAATCGTTATTTCTTACTTTCTATTGGGAGTCAGTGCTTAGATCTTTGAATTTTTTTTTTGCTAAAAACATCTTTCTATCTTCTAGTTAATTTCTTTATTAAAAATATTGTTCCACCATGTTCCCCAGAAAGAAAACCTCTCGTGCAGACAATGGAAAGGGTACTAAAATACATGGTCCTAGGTTTGACAACTGCCGATTTCTAAGTTTGAAAAAATAAAAAACAGTTTGACATGGACTTGTTAAAAAGTTGGGTAGTTTGTGGCATTCCGATAGACTTGGATAAGCTTAAGTGTATGGTGACAAATTGATTTTATCTATATATTTTTAATCTGAATTTGATAGTTTTCAAATGTTCTATTAATGTTTAATTTCATTTTTATTTGTTTTTATTCAAAACAGGTGTTATGGGTGAAAACGGTTGAAATTAAAGCCCGTCAGTAGGAAGTCGGTGAAGAAACGTGTGAAAAAATAGCAAGATGGGCAATCCTGCATGTTGCTCGCTGCAATGCCCAAAGCCAAGGGCCACTAGCCCTTGCTCCCTACAGCGAGCAACAACCAGTGGTTATTCAGCCCCTTTCTCGCTGCAGCGCCCAAACACCAACTGGCAATGCGTTTTGAAGATATTTTTAGGATATTTTGGTATTCTATTTATATCCCTTCATTCCTCTCTTGCCAAGAACATTTTTGGAGCCCTAGAATCAGACCAAGCAAGAGGAGATCATCATTACAGAAGAGAAAACGATCTTAGAGCGGATTTTGCGGAAGTGGAACTATATACTTTACATATTTGGCTTTCCTTTCTTGTTTCTCTCTTTTATTCTAAACTTTTGTTGGTTGTTTGATGATGTACATCTCATTTTTTGTTGAATATACGGTTGTGCCCATGTGTAGCTAAACGTTTATTATCTAATGATAGATATAGTTCACGAATATTATGTTTGAGTAAATTTTTGTTTCGTTAACGATTGTTCATCCATATTTGATTGTATTTATCGTTTTATTACTTCCATAGTATACTTGTTATGATATTGTGGTTGATTTGAAAATACGGGGTTTGATATTCGAGAGATGTAACCTTGGATTCGAACTAGGTTTAAAACACAACACAAAATTCCAATATTTTAGGGGATTATTAGAACGTGTGCAATCCATACAGTTGGGGCAAGAAGAATGTAATCATTTAAACACTTGATAGGGATATCAGTGTTGACGTGGTTGCATATTCACTCACTTTACACTCAGGAGAGGTAGTGAGTGAGTTTTAGAAACCTAGATTGTTGAATATATTGATGACCATTCATGTAAACTAGACTAAATCAAGCACGTATAAGTGAACGAAGTTAATCCCTAGATAATGCATTCTCATAGAATTTATTCCAAGCACTTTAGTTAATTAGTTTTCATATATCGAACACCTTTCAATGATTTGATCGCCTAGATAAAGTTGAGTTATACTAATCGCAATACTTAACGACAATTTAAACCAATCCATGTGGATACAACAATCCTACTCTTCCTATACTATTAAAACTTGACCCGTATACTTGCGATATCGTAGCGACAAATAATTCGCTACCAGGTTTTTGGCGCCATTGCTTAGGATTGGATTTTTACATTGTTGTTAATATTGTGAATAAGTAAATTGATTTTAATTTAGGAATTTATTTTATTTTTAATTTTTGTTTTTAGTTTTGCTTGTTTTGCAAGGTACTTGGAGATGGCTAATCAACAAGACAACATGAGTTTTTCTCAAAGAGATTCCAAGTTGTTTCATTGTGCTTGAGAAAGATATAAAGAGTTGCTCATTCGGTTCCCAAATCATGGTTTCCCGAAGGAGTGTCAACTACTGAACTTCCTCGATGGGTTACAAGCCGCAATAAGAACATGGGTGGAAAGAAGAAATGGTACCACCTCTTTTTATGACCTAACTGCGGACGAAGCCTATTTTTCATTGGAAGACATTGCCGATTTTGACTATCAGTTGGAATTATTCAACAAGTCACCAAAACTTGGGGGATAATTCCAACATTCCAGCGCCATAGATTGACACCCCATATCAACATGTGGAGTCGTCTCCCAACCTGGAATACACGTTCAATGCATTCATGATGGAAACTCAAAACATCATAAGAGAAATGGAAGACACACAAGGCTCATCCATATATAGAAACAACTATGAGGAACCGAATCCAAGTGGGAGGACTTTGGAAGTACCTTAGGAAGATGATTCGAAAGAGGACGAGGCTCAAGAATTGTTTGTTGATGACAAATCAGAAGATGATTTTAAGTCCTCACCTCTTGAAATCCAATTGGTGTTGCCACCACTGGTCATTAAAAGCCACCGTGAGGAATCACTCACAAGCGGGAGAAACTTGAGTTCGTGCGATAATGAAGATTCTAATGAGGAAGAAACCCAAGAGTTGATCGACGACGACGAATCACAAGATAACACTTGTGATTCTCAACCTTTTGAGATCTATGTCATGATACCAACACCGATAAAACAAAAACACATCTATGAGGATCTGATGTGTCTCACCTGTCCTTCTCCACTTTTAGCACCATTCATTCAAGCTCACCAAGCACAAAATCCAGAGTTGAATCACGTTGAGTACACGTGCCGATTAATTCCAAATCTCCCCAAGCTTGAGGGTGTTGAAAATCAAGACCCATTTATGGTGTTGTATGACACATATTTTGGGCGAAAACTGCTCTTTAATGAGCCATTCTCCATGTCAAGCCGAGAACGTTAGACCAAGTGCTTCTTGGGAGGCAACCCAAGTTTTCAAATAATGGGACTTGAGGATGCATGCTATGGGAGAAAGCCCTATGCCGATCACCTTGCCTTGAGCATCACCGCTGACCGGACTCAGAGGCAAGATCATCTCGCCTCCCAGGTATGTGTTCAAAACCCCTTCGTCACCATCCTATATGTCAATTGTTGAATTTGATGTTGGGTCACTATGGACACTGCCCTTTTTAAGTTTTGGGGGATGTTTTGTATGTTTTCTTGTTTAATAACTTTTTGTTGGTTATGTAGTTTAAATTTAATAGTTGTTAATTGTTGTGTTAGGTTAAGTTTAAATGTTGTTTAGTTAATTTTATGCATGATTATTTAGTATAAGTGTGAGTGTAAGTATGTCTAAGTTTGTAGCTTGTTGTTTTTGTATGTTGAGTTTTGTGGTTCTTCTTGACTATTACGCGATGATGATATTATCCCCTAGTTGTTTATCGAAGTCAAGCATAATGCCCATTCATGTCTATTCTGTGTGCTTAACATCTCGTTTTGGTAAAAGTAATTGTGGATCCTAATTTGCACGAGCACGTAGACTCAATGTACTAGCTATCCAATTGATTTGACGCCAATTATCCAGTTAGCTAAGATTATGACAAATTTAATGGATTTTATAACTTGATTGGCGAAAATTCAAGGCAAAATACTAGGCAAGGTAGTTCACGAGATATGATTTAGGCATTCATTTTGATCGCTTGATCTTTTGAAGCCTTCCATGCAAAATGTTTTACCCCTCAATACCCCGTCGAAGCCTTTGAGCCGTTTTAATTCTGAACAAGTATCAAATACCCTGGCCAATTAATCTTTTTTTCAAAACCATTGTTACTTTACCTAAGGCAGGAGTCAAGTTTGTATCAATTTAGCATTTGTTTATGCTAATTGAAGAGAGCGGTTGAGTTTTGGGCAAACTTTCGATCGATTCAGTATTTGAGTACTCACTTGTTATTTTTCTATCGTAGTTCCATACCCGTGAAATGGTACAAATCAAATAAGTTTGGGGGTGTCATTTAGAAAGAAAAAAAAAAACTAAACTGTTTAATTGTGGTTTTGTTTTTGGTTGTTTAGAAAAGTGAGTACTGCATTTTAAAAGTAAGCTCGAGGTTGTTTTGAACTTGTTTTTGTGGGTTTGATTGTGTTTGAGTGCTAGGCGTAGTGCCTTAGGTATCGTTGATCTAAAGATGTTATCCTATTTTATATTCTCATTTTACCCTTGGTTAGTTGATAAAAACCGAACCAAGTCCTTATGATCTTTTAGAATTGCTTGGCCTATATTAGTGGAGAGTGGCACTCAGTCTGGCTTATGGAAATCCTATACCTCCTCGGTTTAAGTTATGAACTTTGTTGGTAGATAATTCAATCCAATCTTTGGATGGTTGGGTAATGAGAGTTTTGACACATACACTTGGAAAGAATCTAGAATGATGTTTACCATTATTGAATGTTGAAATTCTAGAACACCATATAGTGCAGTTTTATTCTTGAACACAATTTTATTGGGGGCCGTTGAGGAAAAACATTTTGGTCGATTAGTTTAAATCCAAAACTCACGCGTTGTTGTTTTTAGTTCGTTTGAGTCTTCCATTTTTAATAGTTGTGTTTGTTAATTCGTTGTGGTAGTTTGTTTTCTTGTGTAGGTGTTTTGCTCAAGAACTAGCAAAATTGCAAATTTGGAGTCATTTGATAGATTGATTTTTTCTATATATTTTTAATCCAAATTTGGTAGTTTTCAAGTGTTTTATTGGTGTTTAATTTTATTTTTATTTATATTTATTCAAATCAGGTGTTATGGGCGAAAACAGTTAAAATCCAAGCTTGTTAATAGGAAGTCAGTGAAGAAACGTGTAGAAAAAGAGCAAAATGGTCAATCCTACATGCTGCTCACTGCAACGCCCAAAGCCAAGGGCCACTAGCCCTTGCTTGCTACAGCGAGCTAATAGCCAGTGGCTATTCAGCCTCTTTTTGGCTGTAGTGAGCTTCTGCTCGATACAAAGCCCAAACACCAGCTGGCAACGAGTTTTGAAGATATTTTTAGGATATTTTGGTATTCCATCTATATCCCTTCATTTCTCTCTTTCCAAGAAAATTTTGGAGACCTAGAATAAAACCAAGCAAGAGGAGATCATCATTGGAGAAGTGGAAACGATCTTGGAGCAGATTTTACAGAAGTGGAACTATCCACTTTACAGATTTGGCTTTCCTTTCTTGTTTCTCTCTTTTATTCTAAACTTTTATTGGTTGTTAGACAATGTACATCTCATTTGTAGTTGAATATACGGTTATGGCCATGTGTAGCTAAACGTTTATTATCCAGGGATTGAAGTAGTTCACGAATATTATGTTTGAGTAAATCTTTGTTTCGTTAACAGTTGGTCATCCCTATTCGATTGTGTTTACCATGTTATTACTTCAAAAGTATGTTTGTTACGATATTGTGGTTCATTTAAGAATACGGGGTTTGACACTCGAGAGAGGTAACCTCTGATTCAAACTAGGTTTAAAACACAACACAAAGTTCTAATGTTTCGGGAGATTATTAGAACGTGTGCAATCCATGAGATTGGTGCAAGACGCATGTAATCGTTTAAATGCTTGATAGGGATATCGGTGTTGACATGGTTGCATATTCACTCACTTTACACTCAGGAGAGGTAGTGAGTAAGTTTCAGAAACCTAGATTATTGAATAGATTGATGATTGTTAGTGTAAACTAGACTAAATCAAGTACGTATAAGTGAACAAAGTTATTCCCTGGATTATCCGTTCCCATATAATTTATTTTAAGAATTTTAGTTTAATTAGTTTTCATATATAGAACACCTTTCAATGATTTGATCACCTAGATAAAGTTGAGTTACGATAATTGCGATACTTACCGACAATTTAAACCAATCCCTGTGGATACAACAACCCTACTCTTCCTATACTATTAAAACTTCACCTGTATACTTGTGGTTTCGTAGCAACAAATAATTTGCTACCATATGGGTATTGACCTTTTTCCTAAATTCCAACACTTAGGCTTGGATAAAGTTTTGAGCAAAATCAAACCCTACTTCACCCATTATGCTGACCCATAGATCTACTCAAGAGGAGGTGAATTGGGTAGTAATAAAAACTCAAACAATTAATTATCAAACACAAAAATTACCTATTTACCTAGCTAGTTATTATCTTGTACTATAGCGGAAATGTATTTAATTAAAAGAAAGAATAGTATGAGCCAGGAGAGAATTCATATAGAGAATGCTATGGTACATATTCAGTTGACCAACTATACTGGGATAGATCTGCTGATAATATAAACTAGACGAGCCGGATGTTCCGGGTGGCATGTGAGCATCCTATGGTTGGAAATTGTACATTATTCCATAGAGTTGTTCCATTAAATTCACTATTCTGGCACACCCCATATTTATTAAGATTGATATTCTCCCGACATCAGTTGAGAGTCTATTTAGCCTTTCATTCATCCTGTCGAGCTCCCAATCAACCACTTCTGTGTATTGCTGCAAATTATCAAACTGAATTTGCAAGTGATCCATTCTCAGATACATTCCTTTGAACTACATTTATTCTTCATTTCTCTCAACCTCTATTTTTTTTTCTTGTCCTTCTCACCCATCTATTTTCCATAAGTTCATAGCCCATTAAAATGCTACTATTCCCATTTAAATACAATAGACATGTCATAGCATAAGCTAAACAATCTTCCTCCGTAGGTACCCAAAGAGTTCCAAAAATTCTTAGAAGAGCATCACCATAAGGTAAGACCCTAGCGGACACTTCTAATTGATAGTTCATATACTCAAACATGATATATATGAGATTAATATTTGTTCTATCTATGATGAATGACAGGAGGTATAGGTTGAAATTAGTAATAGGCGCATGGCTCATTCCTCAAGGAATAATAGAATAAGTGATTATTGAGTGATAAATCCTATTTTTCAAACTCAATGTTTCATTTGTTACCAATAAGGTTTAAATTTCTCCAGACTTGATTAACATTAAAGTTTTAGGTAAGCCAAAGGGAATTATTTTGTGGAAAAACATCCCCTCTATTAAACCTAAGAATTTCAGCAAACTCCTCAAGTGAAAAGTCATATCCACCCTTATAACATATGAATGAAGTAAATTATCTTCAATTGTGAGATTTGTGTAAACATTTTTACCAAATGAGAAAACAATGCTTACTTCGTGATTAGAAATATGTCCATCCCAATATATTAAACCTATCCACAGGATTGGTATGGTTATTTCTTAAATTTACCATTTCCTTATTGTATTTCTTTTTATTTTTCTTTGCTTAAGAAATAAATATCATCAAAATTGGGTTTTCTCTTGTTATTTACCTTTTCTATGGTTTGCTTGATCCCCATAGTTACCAAATCAAACTCTTAATCAAGGAAATTTCTAAGCTTAACAGACAACCTAAGGGCAATCAAAAGTTCTTTACGCGAAATACTTCCAAGGCAAACACACAACTGGAATGGATCTTATGTGATTGATGAACAACCCTTGAATGGCCTGAAATCGCAAGATCCATCTTTAAAATAATCAGATCTGACCCAAAAGTGAAGAGAACATCAAGTTTGGTTGTAAGGTTTTAATTCTACAAAGCAAAATTTGGGAGAGAAAGTGAAACGTTTTGGACAACACAATAAAATAACCTAGGTACAACCCATCGAAGGTCGGTTGACCAAATATACAGTCGATTGAACGACTCTTTTTCGTTGAAAACTACCGTTATTAACAACCTATTTTTAGTCTACAAGCTAAGCCTGTTTTTTAACCTTTTTTTTTTTTTTTTTTTTACTTAGCCTCGTTCATTTTTCAATTTCATCCACATAAATATTTATTTTAAAGAAATAATTTTGATGTATTAAATTAACACACACACAATTAATTAATCTAATTAGTAGAAAAATGCAACACATTTGTCTCCCTAACAAAATTGACATATTTATACTTTAGGAAGTTTGACATGCCTGATACATCCTTGGGAGCCATTAGTGTGTACCTTAGATTGATATTCAATGCGAGTCTTGATTTCTTTTGAATCAACTTATTGAACTCTAGGTTGATTTACCTTGATAATGTTTTTCTTTTGTAAGGTAATCTTCTAAACATTTTCAATAATAATATCTTTGCCTTAATGAAATACTTGAGACTGATTTGTCTTGTTGCGATCCGCAAGGGATTTATATAACGGCTTCTTTTGATTCTTATTTTGTACTTTTCTTCAGTGAAAATATTTTATTTTTCTCCTATACTAATTATTACAACTTTCTAAAATTATTCCCTTTAAATCTATGCATATCATATTGATTCATCCGTCCCGGTTCAGAAAATCCTTCATTTTTCATTTCTAAATAATTTCTATTCATCTTTCTTAGTCTAACAAATCCGCCATTTATACCTAGACAAAATTTTGTTTTCTAGGTATCAAATTATATCTGGATCCAATTGGTTAACCATGCTGTATGTAACTCCATTTTTTCAAGATGACAAAATTTTCCACAACAATAACATCTAAAATTATTCATACGCTTCTTAGCATAATCAACTTTCCATGTAGGAGCGCTATATTTATACTAATATTGAGGAGTTACCTAAGGGTCTACCGATTTTTCAAAAACTTTAGTTTTCTTTATATTCTTGAATTTATCAACTGCCTCATTGAACTCTTTTTGCATCTTTTCAAATGATAGTTCCAGTGAACTAACATTCATTTAAAGGCTAAAATTCTTCTTGTGCATAAATTCAAGATATTTTTTAAGAATTCGGTAATCATTGTCAACATAACAAATTTTTAAAAGCGTCCTATCAAGTTCACATCTTGCATTATCCAATTCAATATTTAAAGTCTCATTTAAAGTTTCAATATTTTTTATTTTTGAAAACACATTGTTGAAGATTTGAAACATCACTTTTTTTAAAAAAATATATATATATATATATATTTTCTTCTTCAAGGAAGTAATTTTTTTCAAGAAGGGTGCTTATCTCGGATAAAGCATTCAAAAATTTAGTAATTTCAAAATACTTGTCTGAATTCTTCATTTAAAGAGACTTGGAAGCACAAAATCTTTTTTTTTTTTTTTCAAGAATACAAACTTTTTGTGCGAGCTTCAAATTTTACTTACCAAAACCATATGTGAGAGTAATCAACCTCTCAATAGCCTTATCAATAGTCTCATTATCACAACCTTTATCATTTTCTCTAATAGTGCCTTGATTATTTGAATAAATAGGAGATTCACTCAAAACATTAGGACAAGCACGACATTCACATAAAACATTTAGACAAGAAGAAGATTCACATAAAATATTTTCCTCAATGCACTCCAAGTGATCAAGTTTAGGTAGGATAACCTATCAACCTAAAACCAGCTCTTGTACAAATTGTTGGCCCATAGCTCTACCCAAAAGAGGAGGTAAATTGGGTAGTAATAAAAAATCAAATAATTGATTATCAAACACACAAATTACCAATTTTCCTAAATGGTTATTATCTTGTTTTATAGTAGAAACGTACTTAGCTAAGTGCACAACCAAACAACTAGAAATAAAGAGAAGTCATATAATGATTTAACCTGGTTTGGTACTCTACACTTGCGTATGTCCAGTCCCCCGAGATCCCTGGGGTTTTCGCAATCCACTAATCCGTGATTCCTTTCCTAGATAGGAACCACACCCTAACAATATTTTTCACAAGCTGACGACCAACCTAATTCTTTTCATAGGCTTATAATCAAATCTTTACAATTTTTCCTTTTCATAAACTAAGGAAAAACCCTATTTTTTTTTACCAGTCTAAAGACTAAGCTAATTTTATTACAAGAAGAATCAAATCTAACAATTTTCGTAGTCTAAAGATCAAACCTGTCTACCTAATTATACACCGACCCAAATGTGTCTAATCTACTTACACTCCAATACTAAAAAATACAAGTTTCTTCCCATAGAAACTTCTACCACCTCAATTCAATATATGCTTAATTAATGTTCCGATACTACGTAATAGAACTACACGAGAAAACAAATCTTATTTTACTCAATTTAAGTACACAGATAAAATAAATCAGATTTCACAAGTAAAAATAGTTTTATAGGATTTTCAAGATATTCTAAATTGAAAATGATTTTTCATGTAAAATACTACAAGCACAATTTATGAATATAACTCAATCAAAGCACATATAATATTAAGAATGTAATCAAGAACAATCTCACCGGAATGTTTTTTAGAAGATCTTAGGAAAGACTCAAACCCTGAAATAGCAAGAGTGACAATTTTTTCAAAGCAAACTTTTTCTCTTGAAAGTACTCTCAGCAAAAATAATTCTCTCTTTATGAAGATAGCTGATTAAAACTCTTTCTCTTGATTGTTATTAAGTTAAAAATGCAGGTCTTGTTATATAGATTTCACACTATGCCTATAACTACTACTTTTCAAAACATTAGACCATTTATGGCATTTTAAGACCCATATAAAATACTCTTTAAAATTATATGTATTTGGTTTAGAAATGTTATTTGAAAATTTCAATTTAGTCCCCAAAACTTCTTTCATTAAAAATTCCTAAATATAGAAAGTAATTTTACCAATTAAACTCATTGAATCAATTAATATAAGCACCAATTAATAGGATCTTCAAAATATGTGATAGATATATGAAATATACCCAAATTTCATAAAAATTAGATTTTGCAATGTTCAAAACCATAGGACATGGGTTGAAGATATCGAAAATCAAAACAGCCAAAGTGGACTGAATCTGACACCGTCGGTCAACTAGGCCCTTTGTCGGTCAACCGACCTCTTGCAATGGTCTAAACTTTGACTGTTGCGACCTTTCGTCGGTCGACTGAACCTTTTAGCAGTCAACCGTTATAGCCAGTAGCACTTCCTTACATTTCTTTTTAAGCTACTGTTCTGGTTAATCGACTGAGATTCCCGTCGGTCAACTGAATCGACTAAAACTTTCTTTTTTCATGTTTTAAAAATATTTTCCTGTTTTAGCACTTTACGAAAAATATTTTCATGATTTAACACTTTATGAAAAATATTTAGAATCTTAAATTTATCACTTCTTACCATGGTACACATAAGAATTACTCAGTTTTAAGTGTTGTATATAATCTTAATTAGGTTGCATTAAGAGCATAAAAGTGTTGAGTTGTTTTTACCTTGAAAAAAAAAATCTTCAATGATCCAAAAATTCTTCAACGTCTTTACTTGCAACCATCTTGAATATTTTTTAAAACTTAGTCATTGCAAATCTTCAATGATCAATATCTTTTATGATTCAATATTTTTCTCATTTGATCAAACAGAACTCTAATCTGAAATCACTCAATAAACACACTAGTTTCATAAAATACAAATGTTAATTTGTCCATCAAAACATTTTAAGTCAGCACATTGGTTAGGTTGTTCTATAATAACTTTTCCTGAGTAGAAAATGCCTTTTTTTCTTATGCCAATGAAGTTTAAATTGAATTAAAGTTATATGATCTCTCTGCTCTACTATACATGCCTAAAGACACTGTTTTTCCTCAAAATAGTGGTTATTGGGATATGCAAAATTTTGATCTTCAACAAGCAAGAACAGATGTAGGGGTATTAGATGCCAAAGTCAAAAATCTAAGTCTCATTCTTTGAATCTATCATTTTATTATAACCTAATACTCCTCGTGGTGATAGTCGTGCCATCGTGAGTGACTTTTGTACTTTCTTCTGTCATCCTATAATTTGAGACAACAATGTTCCTATCCGAAGAACACATGCGGTCTCATTCTTCACATCTATCATTTTATTATAACCTAATATATTACTCCTCATGGTGGTAGTCGTGCCATCATGACTAAATTTAGTACATTCTTCCGTCATCCTATAATTCCAGACAAAAATATCCATATCCCAACACTTTTCGTGGAACACATGCGGTACCAACTAGATGCCAAATCACGTGTTTTATCCTATGGTGATACTCTGTATCATCTTTTGGAAAATTTTAATGTTCCTCTAGATGAAGAGAGTGTTTCGTCCATCCCTTATAATCATACCATACTGAATAATACTACTATTTGTAGACACTGCATTTTGTCCTGTCCAGTTAATGTCGAATTAAATTTAAATTCATATAAATTTTAAACTTAGGTTTAAAGAAAATGAATTTGTACATGAGATCACACTATAAAATATACAAAAATAACAAAAAACATGACGAAAACGCAAAAATGTTGAATTTGACAAAATACAGCTAAGTAAAAGTTGTGGGTCAAACTCGAAATTTGCATTATTTAAGGAGGTCTAAAATGAGTTTACTAAAGTGTGATTTTTATTAAATCATCTTTAATATAGATAAATCATAGTCACTACCCTTAAATTATAGGATATTTCAAACAATTAACTCAGTTACCCACCTCGACCTTGAAACATTTACAACCCCTAAATCTTGTCAATTTAACACCAAAAACTTTCATTTCATTTATGAATATTACATAACCTACTACTAAGAAACAATCCAAGACACATTAAACAAGGCTTGGAAAGGTTATGACAAAGCCGTAAATCACAAGGTGATTTAAGGATTGGGCTCGACTTGGATTTTCACCAAATCCAAGTAGTCTTAACAAATTACCCTAGGAGAAAGCAATCAATGGGCCTAGCCATCATTTAAGGCCCACAAATAAATCTTTATAATGACTAAGGATCCTTCCTAGAAGTTTCTTACTAAGTGTCTAAGGAAGGGAAACCAAGATACTTAGGGTACAAGCAACTGTTATCGAAACTAAACCGATTCGGTTCGCCACCTAAGTAATACATTCGACGTATCTAGATATTTTAAGAAAAATATCTTAGAACCAACTGAAAACCTTGAATAGTGACGAACCGTCATTGAAACTAAACCGAATGAGTGGCCTCCAAGCAATTTAGTAAATGAACATCCAATCAAGCATTAAATGCTTTGGGATGACATGGAATGGCTATGTTCAAAGGAAGCAGATATTTTTACCAAAATATCTTTGGGTTAACTCATAATTTGGAAACCAATCGTTGGCTAAAAGGTAGGTTAACCTGATTCCATCCCAATCCAACCGTAGGAGTGCCCTCCAAGTCATGACTCATAAAAATGCATTAAATTCAATGTGACACCTAAGGAATAGATGCAATGAACCTTGGATACATTTATGATGATCAGACCAAAATAGTAGGTCGAACCGGTACTTAGCCCCTAAACTGAATCGGATCCAACACATCAAGTTATAAATGCACCCACGCACAAGGATTTTTATTAGAGGAGACCAAATGATTGGTAATGATTGCCAATCATTAGTAATGATTGGTAATGATTACCAAATCTTTGAGAATCTCACTTCTCATCCTCAATTCGTTCCAAGCCAAACCAAACCAAAGGTAGGCAAGCAGTTGCCTAGGCCAAACACTACCCAAGGAACACCCTGGATTGGTCTGCGCATTGGCTAATACGCAGGCCCCTAGGTCAACAAATACAAGGCCACCCCTCTCATTTTTGCAAGTATTTAAGGCCTAGATTCTCTCTTTAAATTCGAGCAACTCTTTCAGGTCCTAAGCCTCTCAAGGATATTTCTCAAATAACGCATAGTTATTCTACTAAAATCCAGTCTTAGAAGGTGTTCTTGAACTTTTAAGGACAAGAACTCTAAGGTTCGACGATCACCGATCAACACTAAGCGAAGAGAAGTAAGGAGAAAGGGATACTAGTTACTTAGGGATGACCACATCCCCTAAGTAGGGTGTTCTTAGGTTCTGGGATAAAAACTTGGGGAATCGACGACCACCTATCAACTACTGACTAAGAAGATCAAGGAGGAGAAGGACATAAAAACTTAGGAAAGACCACATCCCCTAAATAGCTATATTCCTATAGAACACTGTATGATATTTGTTTAATCTTGTGTATATTACTTGTATATAGCATTATCATGTAGGTAACACACTTTACTTTCATGTAAATAACACATAAAACCCATAAAATAACAAAACAAGTTTTTGATTTTGTCAAGAACATCAAACAAACACATAATTTTAACTATAACAACCAAACTAGGGTCAAACAATACAAAACCACTACAAACATCTCAAGAACATTCAAAGACATTCAAAAATATCAAATCATCCAACAACATGTTAAGAACATATGAGGATTCAAACAAAACTTATATTACACCATGACTTGTGCATAGGCTATAGGATTCTGGTAGGGGCATTTCTCGCACTGCTTGATCTCATTAACACAATGAAACAAAAATAAAAATTAAAAACAAAACAAAACTAAATGTCAGAATTAACACTCGACTACTTAGTCGCAATATCAACTTAGAATTCACACTAATCCCATGTCTACAACGCCAAAAACTTGGTGTGTTGACGGAACTAGGATACAATACATTTGCCTTTCCTATATAAAACTTAAGTTCTGAGCCGATACTACGTTTCTTTTGCAATATTCAAATAATAATTCAAATAAAATTCATATTTTTCACCCGGCAACGGCGCCAAAAACTTGGTAGGGGCATTTCTCGCACGCCTACTTACGCTCGCAAGTATACGAGGTCTAAAGTTTTAATATAGTAGATCTTTGAAGATTGGATATCGTTCCCACAGAGAAAAATGTGAATAATTGAATTGAATACCGCAATTGACGTAGTCTCGTGTTATCCGAACGACGGAAAATGTAAATTAAAATTAAACTAAGCTAAACCACAATTAGTGGGTTAATTCTAACTAAGTTGATTAATTAGGGATTGATTTCGTTCACTTAATACACGTTTGATTTCGTTCGGTTAACAATAATGGAGTTTAGGTATCCGACAATCTCGGTTCGTAAACTTCTCTGCCACCTCTTCCGAGTGTAAGACGAGGGAATACGCGACTTTTGTGTCAACGAAGAGGTCCCTCTCAATGTCTTAACGACTTTCGGCCGCGTGAATCTTGACCCAACGTCATCGATTGCACACTAACTAATACCCTCCCAGGTCGTTAGGTCGTAACGATGTGTTTACCCTAGTCCGAATCCAGGGTTACCTCTCCCGAGTGTCAAACCCTAGATTCTCAAATCCAACCCTAATACCGTTACAAGCATATTAAGATCGTCATCAAATGATAAACACAATTGGACTTAAAACAACAACCGTTAAGGAAACGTATATTAAACCAAACGAGTATTTACACAACTACACATTTCCCTAACTAATCTTTAAATTACACTAACATGTTCTTAGCCAATACAACATAAATCAAAAGGAGATCATCATTACCAACTATAAACATTAAATACAAAGATGGAAACAAGGGAAGAAAATCCAAATCTCAAAGTGGAGTAGTCCACTTTCGCCAAAGAACAATCCTCCCGAGCTTTCTCTTCTCGCTTGATGAACTTCCTCTTCTAGCTTTTCAAGGATTGGCCAAGAACACTCTTTACAACTAATCTAATCTATTTCCTAAACTAATCTAATCTAACTAAGGCGGAAGAGAGCTCCTAAAGAACAACCGGAGCCTCCTCTCACGTCTAAGGGGTCCTAACTTTTTTTAGGTTTGGTGGAGAAAGGGGTTTTATAGGCAAGGTTTGGAAATATCTTCAAAATATCTGAAAACAGATATTTCTGTACAGAGTGTCACTGCCTAAGTGGTGGTTTTTATGCTTAGGCGGTGGCTGCTGGCAAGATATTTTGTTGTTTTCTCGCCTAGGTGGTGGTTTTCTAGCCTAGGCGGTAGTTCAGCCCTTCAGCACTCCAACATTCTGCCTCTTTTCCGCCTAAGCGGTGGAACTTCCGCTTAGGCAGTGGTCTTCATTCACCGAAACCCTGTTTTGCACATTTTATTCACCGTTTCTCCACCGTTTTCACTTGTTTCTCGCCCTTTGACGTCCTTTCACCTGTTCTACACTAAAACACACTAAAACACAATTAAATATAACTAAAATGCTTGAGAACTTAACAAATCTGGTTTAGAAATAGATAGGTGTTTCACACCTATCAGATTCCCCCAAGAACATTGTATTTCTTTTCTTTTTTAGCTAAACAAAACACACACACACACACACACACACACACACACACATATGTATACACACTATATCGACAGACCCTTGTGGTGAAGAACTCATGATAAATGGAGGGCTTCTATTCCTTCGAGGAAATGTATGATTGTTCTTCAGAATTGTTCCCGTTTTCCTTAGTTACAAGTGGGACTGGCATAAATATATGGTATTTATTTTCACTTTTAACTAACAACTCACACACTAACACTAAACTAGCCAAAACAAAGGAGTTTGTTTAAGGTTCTTGACAAAATCAAAGGGTTGTTGTGTATATATTAGAGTTGTGATTCAGGTTGTTCATAACTCTAGGAACTATTAATAATAGCTAATTAAGATTCTGATTCAACTTTAAACAAAACCAACCCAACTTTCAAAATGTAACCAGACTGAACTATGATCGACTTAATCTTTGGTAACAACCTAAAGTACGTAGGGGGCCCATAAGGGTTCAATCACACCTCTAATAATGAATCCAGTTTTCAACGAGACAAGAATGAACTACGTTCAACTTTATCTTTGGTTATCACCCAAAGTACATAGGCAACCCATAAGCGTTCGATCACACCTCTAATAATAAACTATATCATTTACCTCAACCAAAACGAACTACATGATGACCAGATTCTCATTCGAGATACGTAGGCAACCCACGTGCGGGTTCGGTCATATATCTAAACAACTTAATCTTAGTTTGCATTTCATTTAATATAGCTTGCATATTTACATTCCTTTTTGTATATAAATTGTCATTGGGTGTCACTAACTAGTAGTAGCTGTAGTATTTACATGTTTTCAATTAAATCATGTCAAAAATACATGAAAAGAACAAAAATTTTAAAAAAAAATGCTAATTATTTTGTTTAATTAAATCAAACAAAACTGCTTGGATAATGTTTAACAGTGAATATCTATTTAGACTGAGGTATTGTCTTTGGACGGGTGTCTTGGGGTGCCTGACACCTTTCTCGAACATAATCGACTCCCGAAATTAAAGAATATATCTGGTATATAGAACTATGGAAGTCAAAACACATGCCATTTCAAAATTCCTAGAGACCTACCACATTATTTAACCCCATGCTAGGTGGAAACTCCCTTTTTAACGTAAAACCTCAGCCCAAGTAGTTTTTCAAAACCAACGCTTAGAAAATCCCTTGAAAAACAAATTTAAAAAATTAATGGATTTGGACGACTTAGAGAAGAAGGGATGAAACTTGTTTTCATCTTCTTTTCGATTCTCTACTTCTTTCGCAATTGAAATCCGAGGTGCATCACTATTTCTTTAATGGGGGTTGCATATGGTAAGAATCATTGGGTATGGTAGGGAGGAGCAACTGAGAAAAAAGATGAAGAGATGGCTTAGCCAAATCCAATGAGAGAAAAATGAATCAGTTTTGAAGATAGAATCTTCTAGAGGTTTAATCAACGCCAAGAACAATTAAATAACTTCCAACAATATAGGGTGAAATTAGATGAGTGTCTTGACTCCTTGGGTGCACGAAAGGGAAGGATGTATATACCAATGAACAATAAATAAAATCTTTTTTTGATCTAACCTAACTTTTCAAATCACTCTTTTCTTTATCCGTTCGAGAAAGCTCATATGGGATGCTTTGATCACAAATGTAAAGGGTGATGAAGCAACTCAATCCCTATTACTCGCGATGGCCATCGAGGTCTTACTACCCCTATCCTGGTCCATATTGATTATTGTTATGTAGTTTCAAAAAAATTCATAGATGGATATTTATTTATTTATGTTTGTAATAGTTTGTATTTGGATTTGGATAATTTTGAATTTTTTTATTTTTATTTTTTTATGGATTGATGGTTTAGAATTATGTTTTTGTGTGTTTGATTTTATAAAATTTAGAATAATAATTAGTGTTGAAATATATGCTCCTATGTAAAATTAAAAAATAAAAATTGACCTAAGTGAGAATAAATGTTTAAAGTTGAATTTTAGTGTCAATTGTGTTAATCACGAAAAGCAATCGACTAATGGGATTAAATGATGAATTTTGGGAGTTGAAATAAGCAAGAAAATGATCAACTAGCATTAATCGGTCAACTAATCTGAGAAGGATGGGTCAACTGATTGAAATAGTGAAGTTTCGAAAAACATTAGAGAGAACTCGTACTGATCGGTCAACTGACTAAGAGAGGTTCGGTCGATTGATTAGTCTTGGTCTGGAAAGTGGAAACTCTTTGAAACGATCGGTTAACTGATTATAGGACAATCGGCCTATAATCGGTCAACCAACTATAGCTTGGTTTGGCTTGGAAAACATCCTAAATCAATTGGTCCACCGACAGTGTGAGGTACGGTCAACCGACTGCCTTTATCGTTTAGCTTGGGTTGCACGCTAAATAAATCAGTCAACCGACTGGTAGGGTTTCAGTTAACCGACTGTTTCATTTGAGATTTCAAGGATTTTAGGATTACGACCGAAATCTAGCTATTACTAGCCATTTTTGACATTTCGAATGGAGTGTTTTGGTGGATTTGATATTTCTAAAGATAAAGTAAATATATTTTGATATCCCATTGATTTGGTACATATAATTAAAGATTCTCTCAATTTTAGCGACTAAATACTTCCTATCTCTGTGATTGATGTTTTAGAAATAATTTGTGGACTTAATTGAGAGTTTTAAAATATATGTTTAAGTGAAATATACCAGGATTGAATGGATATGATATATGGGGTCTACAGGTTCCTTTTAGAGGCCTATCATTTGAAAACTAGCCGTTGGAGGGCTTGTTTCAAATTTGTTTAAATAGACTTGCTAATTTAGAACTCAATAAATCAAGAACTATCACGTTCCTAAGATTTCTGAGAGTTATCATTATGTTGAGATATTTCGTGAGATTATCTGTGTGAAAAGTTCTTTAGCTAAAGCGTTGTTGAATTGGCGTCACCAATCTGCGCTGTTTTGCAATCCTGTTTCTATACTTCTGTGTTTTCCTGGTGAGATCTTTTTAAGTTATTGTGCTTAAATTTAATTTCATATTATTGTCTATTACTAGAATTGAAGATCGTTGAAAAATCATTTTTTAACTTAAGTGCATAAAAAATTCTTTTTAAAACGATTTTGTGATATTATCTAATTACGTTCTTAATTTTGTTCTACCCACACCTATTTATAATAAGATATTAATTTGCCTCACTTTAATTCTATCACATAGTATACTTCGGAACATTAGTTGAATATAAGTGTTTTAAGGTGGTAAAAGCTCAGAGTGGGAAGAAATTCATATTTTTTTGTATTTGTGATTTTAAGCGGATTAGACATGATAAGGTCGGTGTCTAGTCAAGGTAGCTAGGGTTTTAATCTTTTCCAAGAAAAAGGTTGAGGTTTAATCTTTGTCTAAAGTATAAAAAGATTAAGTTATTCTTTTCCCTTGAAAATAATTTAGGTTCTGATTCTTCCTGAATTGAATTAATTTTGATTGAATTATAAAGGTTCAATCCTTACATGGGAAAAAGAATACTTGTGAGTGTGGTGAGGTTTGATCTTTAGCCTGTTAAAAAGATTAGGTTGTGATTCTTCTTATAATAGAATTAGGTTAGTCTTGAGTGTGGAAAAAGATAAGGTTCTTCCCAATCTAGAATTGTAAATGTTGATTCTGAGTCTGGGAAAAGAATCACTGTAAGGGTTTAGTTCTGACCATTAAAGGAATAAGGGGTTTAGAGGTTGCAAATCTCCATAGAACTCGGGGGACTAGATTAGGCAAGGCTAACTTGTTGAACTAGGATATATCTTGGTGTGCTGCATTTATTATTATTTCTTATATTTCGTTTAGGTGTGCACTTAGAATATAAACTGTTGATCCTGAGATTTTGGTGGACAATTAAGTGTTGATATTTTTGCTAGAACTAATGAATTTGTTGAGTGTTTCAGTTTAAGAGTTCTAGAAAATATCATGTAGTAATTATGAATGATACAAAAACAGACATTCTAGAGATGAAGAGATCGAAGATTCTAAAGATACTAGGTAAAAATAACTCAAATCTCTTTTACTCTTAATGTATCCCGATTAGAATCACACATGAGGCAAAAAAGATTTATATTTATGTGTGTTTATATTAAGGTCCTAATTAAGTTCAAATATTTGCTCTGATGTGAAATTGAAAAAGAAAAATTTACCCAAGGAAGATTATTTTTTAAAATTGATTATTAGTTTCAATTTAGTAAACCGAGAAAAGAAATTGGTTAAAGGACTTAAATCGTCAAAGTTCTGAGTTGAAACATATTGAGAGGGATATCGTTCCAGCAACAGTCGGTCAACCGAACAAAGGGTTCGATCAACCGATGGGTATTGGCTAGAGAATGAAGAGTTTCTGAATTGATCGTTCAATTGACCAAGAGATTGATCAACCGATAGCTGAAAGCTAAACTCTGTGTATCGATCAGTCAACCGACCAGAGCCAAAATTAAGCTTGGGAAAACATCCTGTGTCAATCAATCAACTGACCTACTAGGGATCGGTCAATCGATCTGTGTTTAAGCAAAGGCTGGGATACATCTTGTATCCATCTATCGACCGATAGCGCAGAGGCCGGTCAACTGACTGTGTTCTTTGAATTTTGAGGCTTTTAAAGATCATATCTAAAACTAGCCATTGCTAGCCATTTCTTGGCATATCTTTAGGAGATATTTTGGGGATTTGGATATGTTAAATATATGATACTCGTATTTAGATATCCCTACAGATATGGTATATTAAATTAAAGTGTTTCTTAATTTAGTTTATTTAATACTTCCTATCTATTTATTTGAGATTGAAAAATAATTTGGAGATTAGATTGAATATTTTAAAAGCTATATTTAAGTCAAATATATCAGGAATGAAAGGTAATGATGTATAGGGTCTATTGGTGCCTTTTAGAGGCCTATCTTGAAAAAACTAGCCGTTCGAGGGCATGTTTCAAATTGCTTTATATAGACCTACGAATTTTGAATATTTGACATTATAACCAATCAAAAACTAAGTGTTCCTAAGAATTCTAAGAATTGTTATTTGGATATTTTATTGAGCGATTATTTGTGAGATCTATTGTGAGAAAAAGTTCTTGAGTTAAAGCGCTAATTGATTTGGCGTCACCGATTTGAGTTGTCTAAGCGATTCAATTTTCAATCTTTTGGTGTTATACTAGTGAGATCTTTCCAAGATTTTCTTTTTAATTGTGAATTTATATTATCATTGTTTGCTTGGTTATAAGATCGTTGTAAAATCGTTTCTAAACTTTAAAGGGCATAAAAATTATTTTAAAATAATTTTTTTGTGATAGTCTAATTGCGTGCTTATTTTTGTGCTACCTACATCTTTTATAATCAGATTTTAAATTACTCACGTAAATTCTATCAATAGTAATTTTGGGACATTAATTTAATTCAATTAATTTGAGGTGGTAGAAGCTCCGAGTAGGAAGAAACTTATTGATTCTTATAATTGTGAGTTCGTATAGATTAGATATTGTTGGGAGTATCTAGTCAGGGGTTGCTTGGATTTCTATTTTTTTGAAAAAAAAAAGGATTGAGGTTTGATCTTTACCTAGTGGATAAAAAGATTAGGTTATTCTTTTCCCTTGAAAATAATTAGGCTTGATTGTTCCTGACTATAATTAATTGTGTGTGAATTGTAACGGTTCCATCCTTACCGGTGAAAATGATACTTGGAGTGTTTTTTTATTCTTAGCCTAAGGTAAAATATATATATATAAAATAAAAAAAAAAAAAAAAAAATAGGTTTGATCCTTAACCTGTGAAAGAATTAGGTTAGTCTTGAGCCTAGTAAAAAGATAAGGTTATTCTTGCACCGGGGAAAAGGATTAGGTGTTGATTCCTCCTTAATAAAACTTGGTTAGTCTTTAACTTGGTAAAAAGATAGGGTTCTTCCTTAGCATGTGAAAAAAAAAATTATAAAGGTTGATTCTGAGCCTAATAAAAGAATTTGTGTAATGCTTTAGTTCTTTCCTATTAAAAGAATCTTGAGTTTAGTGGTTGCGAATCTCTGTGGGGCTCGGAGGACTAGATTAGCCAAGAGTGTCTTGGTGAACCAGGATATATCCTTGTGTGTTGCATTGATTTATATTATTTTTATTTTTATTGTTTCGGTGTGCACCTAGATTAAATACACTTATCCGTTACGTTATAAAGATAAATAATTGATTTAGGATTAAATTAATTATTTGATTATTTAAATGTTGAAATATAAGAATTTCGTTAAATTTTTATAACTACCCAATCACCCCCTCTTGGGTAGATCACTAGGCCAACAATTGGCATCAGAGCTGATTTTAGCTCAATTGGGATTAACATCATAGCTAAACCGGTTACATGCATATACCATGAATGATATTTTTTGTGTATCCTCTTTTGATGGTGATAGATTCGTATATGAAAATGTTGTTTATGATTCTTGTAGTACTAGTGGTAGTGATGGAGATGATGATAATGAAAATATCCATATTGTCATGGAAAAATTGCTTTTTCTCACACTTCTTTTTACCAAAGAAAACTAGATTTTAAAAAGAAAAAATTGATTCTTTTGAAAATGGAAGAAAAAGTGTTCGAAAATCTAAAGTGTCGTGGATGATTATTGGGGTACAAAAGAGTTTTTGGACGTTTTTCAAATCAATAATTTACTCTCTAAAGTGAATTTTCTTGAAAATAAAAATAGAGTTTTAAAAAATAACCTTGACATGATTTCTAGAAAATGTCAGATCATGAATCAAAAATCGATTTACTTAAGAAAATTTTTGAAAAATCAAAATCCGACCTCAACTCTGTTTCGAGAACTTCTAAAAATGTTTCTTCATATTTTAAAACAATCTATGGAAGTAGATACATTTCATCATCTCATCCTTTATTATAAGCCAATGAGTGTAATGTTGCTATTGTTAGAAATTATTCATACTTTACATCTCATTCTTTCTATGATAATCAATCGAAATTGAGATACTATTATTACAATAGGGTTGGGCATTTTAAAGTATCATGTCCATTTAGGAACCCTAAGTTTATGTCTAACAAGAATGGATCCAAAATGAAATAGACACCAAAGAGAGCAATTGAAATGTCTTGTGTAGAGTTACATAATGTCGGGAGTAGACCTGAAGGAACAAACAAAGAGGTTATATCAAAGTCAAGAAAGGAAGTTACAAAACAAATTCAAGCGACACTTGCAAACAGAAAAAAAAAATTACCAAAGCTAAGATGGGATATCACTAGGAAGTCACAAGTGACACGTGCAAATGGAAGTATCAATGAATTAAATGGAAATAATCAAAGGTTGAGATGATATAGACAAGCTAAGAGAAATTATGCTTTCAAATCAATCATTGGTACAAATGAAGTAAAAAGTAAAGTTGTTTCGAAATATATTAGAGGTACTCCTAACCCTTCGCAGTCTAAATTCATTTAATTTGTTAAAGAATAAGGTATTCGACTTGACAAATAGGTAAGTTGGTACTGGTTTCTAAAATTTATATTAAATTATGTGCTTATTTGTTGTCTTAGAAATAGTGCATGGTGATTCTGAGAATCATATTTAGTTAAGGGGTATTAACATATTTTTATGTTCTTATATGAAGTAGTAATCATTTGTTTGATTTTAAAACATGTTATGTGATTAAGAAATATTGATGTTATTTAAATGATAAATTAATTATATAATGCATTCATATGTTGAATTCTAAGTATTGATCATAACCATTATAAAAGCATGCATTAGATTTATGATTGACAAATTCGTAAATCATCATTGAAATATGTTTCATGTCCTAGTGCATTAAAGATTACACGTTTCTTGGTTCTATCTACAGAGAAGATATTAATCGGTATCATGAATAAGGTTTGTTGAATAATTAAAATTATATGATTTCATACTACATTGTTAAAATGTTATGATTTCCTTAAGTTTATTCTCATATGCATGAATTTGCTTGTTTACAATTATATAGGGAGAGATTGAATGCTAGGAGTGATGTTTTTTATTCCCCTTTCCCACTTTTTGAGATGACAAATGGGGAGAATATATGTTGATGTTTATTAAAAAAATTAATGAATTGAATTTATTGATAAATGGGGAAGATTTAAAGGGAAAACCTTGATTGAGTTTAAACCAAGATAATTAATGTTTATGATTTGTTCGCCTAAGAATTACAGTGATATAGGGGGAGAACATTGTTGTTATGATCATGTTATTTGTTCGCCTAAGAATTGCACTGATATAGGGCGAGAATATTGATATTATGATCATGTTGCTTTGTTGAATATCTTTGATCATATTTTGTGCTTCGTTGAATATCTGATGTGTTTTTTAATTATTCTTCATGATTATGCTTTAACGAGTTAAAAAACTCATCCTCAGATTTAGAGGGAGCGTGGTTACATTCTTATTTTGAAGAAAATATCAAAGTTAACAGTCATCATCAAAAAGGGAGAGATTGTTGATCCCGAGATTTTAATAAACAATTAAGTGTTAATGGTTTTTATGGAACTAATGAATTAGTTGAATGTTTTAGTTTAAGAGTTTCAGATAATATCATGAAGTAATTATGAATAATGCAGAGACAATAATATCATGAAATAATTATGAAAGATACAGAGACAGACATTATAGAAATCAAGATATTGAAGATTCTAAAGAAATTAGGTGAAAACAACTCAAATTTATTTCACGCTTAATATATCCCGATTAGGATCACACACGACACAAAAACGATTGATATTTATGTGTGTTTATATTAGGGTTCTAATTAAGTTCAAATATTTGTTCCAACGTGAAATTAAAAAAGAAAAATTGTCCTAAGCAAGATTAGTGTTTAAAATTGATAATTAGTGTTAATTTAGTTAACCGAGAAAAGAATTGATTAAAGGGCTTAACTCGTCGAAGTTTGGAGTTGTAACATATGGAGAGAGATATTGTTCCAGTAGCTATCGGTCAACCAACCATTGAGTTTAGTCGACCGATGGGCATTGGCTGGAGAATGAAGAGTCTCTAAATCGATCGATCAGTCGACCAAGAGAGATCGGTCAACTGATGGTCGAAAGTTAAACTCCCTGTATCAATTGATAAACTGACCATCGATGATCGGTCAACTGACTAGGGCCGAAATTAGGCTTAGGAAAACATCCTATATTGATTGATCAACCAACCCACTGGGGATCGGTCAATCAACTTGTGTTTGAGCAACGGTTGGGATACATCCTGTATACATCGGTCGACAAATGGTATAGAGGTTGGTAAACTGACTATGCTATTTGAATTTCGAGGCTTTTAAGGATCATATCTAAAACTATCCATTTTTTTGGAATATTTTTGGGAGATATTCTTAGGATTTGGATATACTGAATATGTGATACTCTTATTTAGATATCCCTATAGATATACATTAAATTAAAGTGTTTCTCAATTAGTTCATTTAATACTTCCTATCTATTTAATTTGAGATTGATAAATAATTTAGGGACTAAATTGAATATTTTAAAAACCATATTTAAGTCAAATATACCAGGAATGAAAGGTAATGATGTATGGGGTCTATAGGTTCCTTTTAGAGGCCTATCTTGAAGAAACTAGCCGTTAGAGGGCATGCTTCAAATTGCATTATACAGACCTACAAATTTTGAATATTTGACATCTCAATCAATCAAGAACTAAGTGTTCCTGAGCTTTTTAAGAGTTTTTATTACAATATTTTTATTGAGCGATCATTTTTAAGATCTATTGTGAGAAAAAGTTATTGAGTAAAAGTGTTAATTAATTTGGCATCACCGATTTGAGTTGTCTAAGTAATTCAATTTTCAATCTTTCAGTGTTATACTGGTGACATCTTTCCAAGTTTTTATTTTTAATTGTGAATTTATATTATCATTGCTTGCTTGGTTATAAGATCGTTGTGAAATTATTTCTAAACATTTAATAGCATAAAAATTATTTTAAAATAATTTTTTGTGATAATTTCATTACGTGCTTATTTTTGTGCTACCCACATCTTTTATAATCAAAATTCAACTCCTCACGTAAATTCTATCACTAGTAATTTTGGGACATTAATTGAGTTTAATTGATTTGAGATGATAGAAGTTCCAAGTGGGAAGAAACTTATTGATTCTTGTAATTGGTGAGTTTGTGCGGATTAGATACTGTAGGTGTATCTAGTCAAGGGTAGCTTGGGTTTCAATTTTTTCTGGAAAAAAATGATTGAGGTTTGATATTTACTTAGTGGATAAAAAGGTTAGGTTATCCTTTTCCCTTGAAAAGAATTAGGCTTGATTCTTCTTGATTAGAATTAATTCTGTGTGAATTATAACGGTTCTATCCTTACCGGTAAAAATGATACTTGGTGTATTTTTTTGGTAAGATTTGATTTGTAGCCTAAAGTATAAAGGAACTAGATTTGATCCTTAGCCTGTGAAAGGATTAGGTTAGTCTTAAGCCTGATAAAAAGATAAAATTATTCCTGCGCCTGGGAAAATGATTAGGTAGTGATTCCTCCTTAATAGAATTTAGTTAATCGTTAGCTTGTTAAAAATATAGGATTCTTCTTTAGCTTGTGAAAATGATAATTGTAAAAGTTGATTATGAGCCTGGTAAAAGAAATGGTGTAAAGGTTTGATTCCTACCTGTTAAAGGAATTTTGAGTTTAGTGAGTACGAATCTCCGTGATGCTTAGAAGACTGGATTAGCCAACAGTAACTTGGTAAACCAGAATATAACCTTGTGTGTTGCATTGATTTACATTATATGTGTGTGTGTGTGTGTGTGTGTGTATTTTGTTTGGATGTGAACCTAGATTAAATACACTTATCCGCTACGTTATAAAGACAAATAATTGCTTTAGGTTTAAATTAATTATTTGATTATTTAAGTGTTGAAAGACAAGAATTTGGTTAAATTTTTTAATTACCCAATTCACCTCCTCTGGTATAGATTACTAGGCCAACATAAACATGCATAACAAAGATAATAATTGATTTAGGATAAATTGATTATTTAATTAATTAAGTGTAGAAAGATTTAAATTGTTTAAATTTTTTATAACTACCCAATTCATCCACCCACCCACCCTACTTGGGCAGCTCACTGAGCAAACAACTATGAATGATCGAGATGATGCAAGACAATGACATGATGAAGAATATATTTTGAATTACATTCATTTTTTGTATTATTAGGGTAAACAACACTTGTACAGTTTATATTTATGTCAACCTGACTGGGATCACTCACTCCATGATGAATTATAAGTGCTTGATTTCATGAATTTGTATGCCTTAAACCTATCTTGCATATGTTAGGAGTGAATATAAAATCAGTCAACTCCATAAAAATTCAGTCAAATAATTGAAACTGAATTTTAAAAAATATGAAAAATAAGTTCAAATGGCCACTCACTAGTAGAACAGTCGACTAGTTAATTCAGAGATGAGAAAACTTGTAAAAGGAACTTAAACAGTCGACTAATTACGTAAAATGCTCAATTGAATGATTAAGTTCGCAGAAATTTTCAAGTTTAAGGCGAAACTGTCGACTGACTGGATATATCAGTCCACTGGCTAATTCAAGTTTCCAAAACCTTTGACAAAATTCTCCAAACAATCGACCAAATTCTTAGGCAATTAATTGAATTATGTTGATTTTTCAAATTATTTAAACATTTTTAACATATTTTTACCTTAGTTTTAAAGTTAAATATTTTTAAATTATTTTTTAAAAAGTCTAAAATTATTATATGTTATTAGAAATATTTTGAAAAAGATTTTCATAACAAATATTTTTGAATGTGAGGGTTTTATCATAAATTTATTTTGGTTCTCAAGTTTTTTGATTTCGTGATTTGTTCGGTAAAACTTAATAACCTAAATTTTTGGCAGGGTTTGAAAAGAATTGAGACTTGAATCTGGAGTTAAAAGAGATTGGATTCATAGTCAGAATAACTAGGGTTTAAAGAAGTACATCAAAGAAAATCTAGTCAAATATAGGCGTTAGAAATCTTTCAAAGCTTAGCCTATTTTCGGTTGTATTTTTGGGAAATATTTTACATATTTTTTAAAGTAAATAATCAACATTTTTTAAAGAGAAAAATAGTGAAATTCAAATATTCAAAGAAAGAAAGAGAGAGTTTGAAAAATCAGTGAGAAATCTATACAACTCTTATCAAACCATGAAAGTTTTTCAAAGAGAAAAAATTATTGAAGATAATCTGTGAAACCATTATTCTGATCTTTCAATTCTAAACATTTTATTGTGAATTTGGTGGGATTGTTCTATTTATTTTAACTCTCTGTGATACATAACTTGTGATCGATTTGGTGCTTATTTGCAATTATATTGTGATTAGATCTTAACTTGAATCTTGAAATCATACTGTGAATTTGACAAAATTATTTCCTGATAAACTCATTGGTCTTTATTTTGGAAAAATAATTTTTGGGTTAAAACGTTTGAATTATATATATGTTATATTTGGTTAAGTACTCCATTGTGCTTAAATCCATATTTGTCTTACACGATTGATTAACTTGTTTATTTTGCGAATCATGCACACTTCTATTACCTAGTTCAAGTTGATCATTGAATTTATTATTTATAATTGTTGATTAAAGCTCTTTATCAAGGAATTTTATTTTATTTTTATTTTTTTTTATTTTTTTTTTTTGTATTTTTTAAGGTTGTAGCTCAAACCTAAACGTATCTAATCTGAGTGAAAATGTGTTTAATTATAATTGGAACTCAATCAAACCAGATTATATGGGTTCGATTCTTACTTGGGAAGAGATTAAAATTTGTTAGATTAATTCCGTGCGATAGCTCAGGAAAGTAGATATAGGCAAGACTAGCCTACCAAACTACTATAACATTTCTGATATAGGCAATTACCTCTATCTCTATCTATTTTTTTGTGCTTAGAAATTATTTGGTTAAATTTTTAAATCTATCCAATTAACTCCCCCATCCCTTTCTTTGGGTAGAACTTTGGGCTACCATTATAGTTTATCAACAATTACAAATAAATACCCCTTCAAACACTAGAACATACTCCTTTACAAAATCTGATGAAATATTTGACCACCTTCTAAAAGGACAAGCCATTATACTATTATCACACATTGGCTAATCCAAGCGATATACAAGGAAAATCTCATTTAAAAAGTACAATGCTTGGGTCCATTCAACTAAACACTATGTTTTATTTTGAAATGGTGTACAGGACCAGATCAAAAGATGAAAGCTTAAGTTTCGGGATGTTGGGTTTTTCTCTCTCAATTTGGAGAGCCTTCAATTATCCAGAATTTGTTGGATCAAAAAGTGCACTACGAAACAAAAATAGCACATAAGGACCAAAAGCAAAAAAAAGAAAAAGAAATGGTAGAAAATGACAACTTACCTTAAAAAATTGAGAAGAAGAAGCAGGAATGATCTAGGGGCTCATCTTGATAATTGCAGCGGCTGCACAGCCATTGCCCACAACTCCTGAAGGTTTTTGATCTTTTGTGTTCAGATAGAAACAAGGCTCAACCCTCCTCCATAAATAGAGGAGATAATCCATTGAGGAAAAACACTTCTCTGCAAATGGAAAGTGCAGAGAAAGTGAGATAAAACCTTCTCTACAGATAACAGAGAAAGGGAGAGAGATGCTCTCCAGATAAAAAGTGCAGAGAGTGGAGAGCCTCAAATAAAATTTATCTGAGATGAATGAGAAAACCCTCAGATAAATTTTATCTAAGATGAATAAGAGAAACCCTAATTTTGGGAAGATATTTTGAGAGCCAATTGTGAATATTTTACCCACAAATTGAAGACATATATTTTTGTGTATTGTTTGAGTGATCCACCAAAGTGTGAGATTTGTAATCCCATTATTATATTATAGTGAAAAATTTAAGCGACCTACAGGTCTCGTGGTTTTTACCTTCATTGAGGAGGGTTTTCCATATTAAAATTCGTTGTGTTATCTCTATTCTATTTTGGTTTGGGAAAATGGGTTGGGCTGTAGAAATTATCCTATCATCTTTTCCAACAAAGTGGTATCAAAGCAAGGCAGTGCAAAGTATGGCATAGTTAGCTCATCCGAGGACTCGCTTGAGCCGTGTATCGGCATACCATCCAAAAGAATTTAAGCTTCAGTCGAGAACATTAACGTCAAAGGGGGATGTGGACCGCGCGCATCAACAAAAGGGGATGTAGAAGCGTGGATCTTGTAACATAGATGCCTCACCTAATTTCTGTCACGCAAAGTGCAACAGTGGCACAACGAAAGTGCTTGACATCAAGAGTTGTATTCTCATCAAAATGAGGATGTTTGTGATATTGAGTGGGAAGAGTGTCACAGACTGTTATCAAGGTGGTCAGAATGAAGAATTATACTGACTAGAGAATCATAGTGCTTATTATGGCTTTCAGCTCGGTGTGGGCGCCAACACTACTAGGCATCCCTTGAGAGTCAAGGCATACCAAGCCGGTTAAGTTCGAAGACTCTATCGCTAGTCAAGGATCGGACAAAATATGAAAGATAAGATCATGTACATCGTATACTATATGGTATATACATGTATACAAAACAATGATCATGCATACATTCGTATACGATACTATTCACAATATTTATACTCGACGTATACAGTGCGTATACAATATCTATATGGTACTATTCATATAATATTATTCATACATACGAGTACTATTCAAAGAGTATTGTGCACAATACTATTCATTGACGGCAAAGTATCGGACTAGTGAAACTTGCCAATTCAAATCTATGATCAAATTGGAGAAAAGCCCAAGTTACAACAACTCTGGCCCAATAGCTGCAAAGGAAGAGACTGGTCGAGCTTTAGCCAACCAACAACTCAATGTGTAAGGAGGAGGTTGTTGGGTTTATCCCACATTAGATGTGGAACGGGTTAGTGGTCAAGTTTGAACAACTTGAAACTGTATTTTTGCATTGTGATCTTGATGATAAAATTTATATGCAGTAGCCTGAAGGTTCCGAAGCAAAGGGAAAGTGAAACTGGTGTGAGACTGAAGGAAAGTTTATATAGTCTAAAATAGGCACCAACGCAGTATCCATCACAGAAGAATAGCACATCGCAATTGCTAAAGGATGTAAGGATATCATGTGGATGAAAAAAGCAATAGGTTTAGCTTCAACTCCAAATTGGTCGTAAGGGGAAGATTTGTTGGGTTTTTTGTCTCCCAATTTGGAGAGCCTTCAATCATCCAGAATTTGCTAGATCAAAAGTAGACTTCCAAACAAAAATGGCGCATCAAGGCCAAAATCAAAGAAAGAAAAAGAAATGGTAGAAAGGACAACTTACCTTAAAGAATTGAGAAGAAGAAGCAAGAATGGTCTAGGGACTCATCTTGACAATTGTAGAGGCTACGCAACCATCACCCACAACTCCTGAAGGTCTTGATCTTTTGTGTTCAGATAGAAACTAGGCTCAACCCTCGCCTATAAATATAGGAGATAATCCATTGAGGAAAAGCACTTCTATACAGATGGAGAGTGCAGAGAAAGTGAGAGAAAACCTTATCTGCAGATAGTAGAGAAAGGGAGAGAAATCCTCTGCAGATAAAGAGGTTAGAGAGTGGAGAGCCTCAGATAAAATTTATTTGAGATGAATGAGAGAACCCTCAGATAAATTTTATTCGAGATGAATAAGAGAAACCCCAATTTTGGGAAAATATTGTGAGAGCGAATTTGTGAAGATTCTACCCACAAATTGAATACACATATTTTTGTTTATTATTTGAGTGATCCACCAAAATGTGAGATTTGTAATCCCATTATTAAATTATAGTAGAATATTTAAGCGGCCTACGGGTCCCCTAATTTTTACTTTCAGTGAGGAGGGTTTTTCACGTTAAAATCTGTTGTGTTATCTTTATTCGATTTTGATTTGGGAAAATATATTGGGACTGTATAAATTATCATGTCATCTTTCCCAGGAGAAGGATATAAATATGAACAAAGATCTATTTTTGGTCCAAGAAGTAAGCAATGTAACAAATGTCGCTACATTTGACCAACAACGTGTTGGAGACTGGATGGTATCCAAAGCAGACATCGGAATGAATTACCCCGCTAGCCCTTCGTAAAAGTAAAATAGACGGTTTTCTCCTTCCCTCAAGGGTATAATGTGGTCATAAAAGCAGCGAATAATGCGAACATGGACACTACCATGCAAGGTAAGAGGATGCTCCAGACTCTCCTAACTTAAAAACAGGAGTAGCCATATTTCTAAAACTACGCCTCATGTGTAGTCTTATCTCTTAGAAAATAAATACCATCCCTAAAAATATAGTTTTGAGAAAGTTCAAAGACTTAAATCCCTTATGGAAGTTACCCTTCAAGGGTGACGATATGTACATAATATACGCATTCAAATATTGGCCAAAATATCTCAAAGTTAAATTTGTAATTGTCGTTACAAAAGAGCATAAAATCAATCGAAACAAATCAAGTTCCTAGAGAGAGACCAGAGATTTGCGCCCAAGTTTTAGGGACCGAATTCTTAAAAAATAGGGTTTTTGTTTGTTTTATGGTTGGTAAACAGAATGAAACTCAAGGTTTTCATGGTTATTTTGAAAAGTAACTCGTGAACGCTCATCCTGAGAATGATGAAGCTCATAGAGACATTGAGATATGGACTCGGAATGATCTTCATTGATAGATTAATCTTCAAATGAATGTTGAAGCTCACAGAGACATCACAGCACAGAGTCACTTCAATCTTTCATTAGATTGTCGTAGGAGATGTAAATTAATATGGCACAATGGCCGACACAACACCTTTGAAGTTAGGAAGATCATTCAAACTCAGAATTATTTGTAAGATTTCTTGTGATGTTTAAATTTCATATTTGTCACTCTAATTATTTAAGTTGCATTTAATTTTAATTACATATGCATCTCAATGCATTTAGAATATTTTGAGGGTCAGTATACTCTCATAGAATTTATTTTACGAGTTCAAGATACTACTAGAGGGAGAGATAGGTCTAAAAAAACGTTAGACGAGATTATTAGAAATGATTTGGCGACATTAAACCTGACGGAGGGGATAGTCCTTGATCAATTTCTATGGGGTAAATGGATTCATGTAGCCGACCCTGCATAAATGGGATAAAGGTTTAGTTATTGTTGTTGTTGTAGGGTCTAAATGATGTTTTATTGATTTTACCAAGGAGTTTAGTATAATTAGAATATAAAAAGACAAAAATAAAACTCTCTGTCTAGTGTGTGAGAGTGCGCTTGAGCGCGTGTGTTTGTGTGTTTGTTTGTGTGTATGTTATTATATACAGGGGATGTGTGTGTATATATGTGTGCATGTGTATGTGTGTATGATATATATATACACACACTATGTATCTGTATTTATGTAAATATATATGACATGTTTTAACTATAAATACTTATATTACAACAATTCAATTTTAAAAATTGAATTTTATGTTTAAATAGTATACATAATACTATTGTGGTAACTGTGTTAAATAATAATTGTAAAAAAGTAAAAGAAATTATTTTTTTGTAATTATTGAATTGCTAGCACTACAAGAAAATTCAATTTTAGTAAGGACATATTTCGTCGCCAGAAGTAGTGGATTCATCACTAAAATTTTTTAGCGGGAAAATTGATTCGCCACTAGGTACGTCACAAAAACATTGTCGACAAAAGTCTTTATTGACTAATTTTTCAATTCATCACTAAAAAATATGTATTTGGCACATAATAATTGTCACTAATGTCCTCACTAAAAGAAATACTTGGTAGCCAAAATTTATTTAATAATTTTGTCACTAATCACCTTTTGCAACGAAATTCATTTAATAATTTCCTTGCTAATATTTTATATTTACCAACCAACTAAATTTCTCATTAAAAGTAATAATTTAAAACGAAATTTATTTGAATAATTTTCTTACCAATAATTCATATTTAGCGGCCAACTAAATTTATCGCTAAAAGTAAGAATTTGCAACGAATTTATTTGAATATTTTCCTCGTTAATAATTCATATTTTGCAACTAACTAAATTTTTCGCTCATAGTAAAAACAAGAATTTAGCAGCAAAACATGATTCCTCCCAAAAAATTCAAACTAAAGCAATAGCCAAAAAATATCATTCGTCTCCAAAAGAATTAATGAGGAAATCGTACCCCTCACAAAAACTAGAATTGCGACATTTGGCAAAAAAAAAAAAAAAAAAATGTCCTTACCAAATGCATACATTCTCCACCATTAGAACTTTGTCTGTTTAGCACATCCAAAATTCAAAGTGAAAAAATAAATCCATAATAATAACATACATTTTAAATATATGTAAATAAAACTCCCATAACGAATAAACATGTTTTAATTAAATCTCATATAATGTAAATAATATCAAACTACATAAGTATTTTTATTTTATTTTTATTTCTCAAAGTGCATTAGATAAAGTGTGAATAGATATAACAAAAATAGCCGCATTCATGCCACAAAAAAGAAAAAAAGCTAGAGTGGCCATGTCAAAATGGCCAAAAGACCCAAAAAGGTCCAGTTTTATTAGAAAAGTCAAATATGACCGTTTTTGACAAAAAAAAAAAAAAACACTTTTCTGGGTGAAAACGACCTTCAGTGCAAAACCATCAGATTAGGCACCCGACGTGATTTTAACCAAATTCCATTGTTTCTGAGGTCGAAACGGCACTTTCGTTTTTTACGTGGAAATTGTGGGATAGTTTTGCAGTTTTTTAATAATTTAAGGACCTTTTTGCAATTTTTATAATTTTTGCATTTAGGGTTTTCGTTTATAATGTTGGTAAAGCCGCCTAACAGCTAGACAATTTTTTCATTAATCTATACTGAGTTTTCCTCAATCTTCCATTCAATTCTCGGTATTCTTTATGAATCAATGAGTTTTTTATCTGCAATTCTTGCTTCACCACATGCGATGCATCACCTTGCATAAAAATAGTCTTCGTAATTTCAGATCAATGAATAACCCAACTGCATCACAAACAAATCATATAAATCAATAACTCACATCTTACTTAAATAATCCACATAATTTGTTATCCGTTGCATTCAAAATAAAGAACATATCCATGAAAGTGAGAGGATTTATATTTTTTTTTTTTCATTCTATTCTTTTTTTTTTTTTTTTTTTTTTTCTCTCTATTCTTCATTTTTTGGAAACAATTCTATTTTTTTCCTCTTGGCGCGAAAAAAAAACTAAAATAAAAAATTAATAGAATTGACCAAAAAAATAAAAAAGATACAAGAAAAGAAACATAAATTTTGTTCAAATTTTTTTCCTCTGCTCGTTTTTATTTTTCTGTTCAGTTTTTCGTCTTTTATTTCAAGTTCTTTTTTTTTACTGTTCTTTTTTTTTTTTTTTTTGGGTTTAGGATTTTGTTTTTGTGCTCTTTTTTTTTTTTTTTTCTTGATCTTTGTTCCATTTTTTTCTTTAAGATTGTTCTATTTTTTTACCACATTTTTTTTTTCGGCTCTATTTTTGTATGTTATCTGTAAAGTAAACAATTGGTCGTCAAAAAATTACAATTGAGTGTCCAAAATGGCCAAAAAAGATTTGAATGGCATGAAACTCATGGATTCGTGGTCACCTGTCCATCAAGACTTGTAAAAAAAACAAAAGTAAATTTGGATAAGCGATTTAGCAGTTATGCGAAGAAATAGAATTTTAACACTTAAAGAAGTAAAAAAAAAATTAAAAAAAGAGAGTTGGGTGTCCAAAATGACAAAATTAGACATGATTGGAGCAAAACTTGAGAGTTAGTGTTGTTGCATCCATTAAGAGATGTAGGAAGAAAAAGAAGCGAATTTGGAGAAGTCATATAAGATTTATTCAAAAAAGTAGAATTTGAACACTAAGAAAAGTGTTCAAAATCCTTTTTTTTGGCATAATCTGAAATTACTTATCCAAGTTCACTTTTGTTTTATCCTACAAGTCTTAATAGTCGAAGTGGCACTAACCCTCAAGTTTCGCACCAATCGAACTTCGTTCGGATACTTTGGCCACTCAACCCAATTTTAACTTCTTTGAGTGTGCACATTCAACTTGTTTTTAATAAATTCTAAACCGCTTGTCTAAATTCACATTTGTTTCTTCCTACAAGTCTTAATGGCCGAGGTGGCACTAATCCTCGAGTTTCGCGCCTATTAGACCTCATTTGGGCATTTTGGACATCCAACCCATTTTTAATTCTTTAAGTATTCTATTTTTTTCACATAAATACCAAACAACTTATCCTAATTCATTTTCATTTCTTCATGCAAGTCTTAATGGTCGAGTGGCCAGTCCTCTAGTTTTGTGCCAATCAATTACCATTTGGCCATTTTGGACATTCGATCTTTTTTTTACTTCTTTAAGTGTTAAAATTCTATTTATTTAATGCAGATCCTAAACCTCTTACGTAAATTAATGGATGGGGTAGCTCAAATCCTTGAGTTTCCTGCTAATCAGACCTTATTTGGGCATTTGGGACACCCAACTTGTTTTTTACTTCTTTAAATGTTCAAATTCTTTTCTTTTTTGTATAAATATTAACATCTTATATAAATTCATTTTTACTTCTTCCTACAAGTACTAATGGCTGGGTGGTACTAAACCTCAAGTTTCGCACTAATCGGACCCAGTTTGGGCATTTTGAGTACCCGACCCCTTTTCAATTTATTCAAGTGTTTAAATTTTCTTTTTTCCACATAAATCTTAACATGCTTATCCAAATTCCTTTTTTTTTTCTTCCTACAAGTCTTAATAGATGGGGTTGGACTGGCCCTCGATTTTACCACCAATTGGATCCCGTTTGGGTGTTTTGGATACTTGACCCCTTTAATATTTCTTCGAGTGTTCAAATTTTATTTTTTTACATAAATCTTAAAGCGCTTATCTAAATTTCTTTCCATTTATTCCAAATTCTTTAAGTGTTCAAAATCTATTTTTCACATAAATCCTAAACCGCTTATGCAAATTCATTTTCATTTTTTCCAAAAAAAATATTAATAGTAGGTACGATGCTAATCCTCCAATTTTGCGCCAATAAAACTTTATTTGGGCATTTTAGACACCCGAGCCCATTTTGATTTTTTTAGATGTTCAAATTTTGTTTTTTTAGATAAATTCTAAATCGCTTATCCAACTTCATTTATGTTTCTTCCT
The DNA here is from genome assembly GCA_016647705.1 of Eucommia ulmoides. Classification (NCBI taxonomy): domain Eukaryota; kingdom Viridiplantae; phylum Streptophyta; class Magnoliopsida; order Garryales; family Eucommiaceae; genus Eucommia; species Eucommia ulmoides. The sequence goes on from CM028339.1 coordinate 19,996,434, forward strand.
ACAAGTCTTAATGGCTGGGAAGACACTAAACCTCGAGTTTCGTGCCAATCGGATCCTATTTGGGCATTTTGGACACTTGACCCCTTTTAATATTTTTTAAGCGTTCAAATTCAATTTTATTTCGCATAAATCCTGAAGCTTTTGTCCAAATTTATTTTTGTTTCTTGTCACAAGTCTCAATGGACGGGTCGGCTCTAACCTACAAGTTTTACGCCAATTGAACCCTGTTTGGACGTTTTGGACACCCAAGTCTTTTTTAACTTCTTTGAGTGTTCAAATTCTATTTTTTCACATTAATTCTAAACCCCTTATCCAAATTAATTTTTGTTTCTTTCTACAAGTCTTAATGGCATGGTATAGAGCTAACCCTTGAGTTTTGTGCAATCAAAAACAGTTTGTGCATTTTGGACACCCACCTCCTTTTTAACTTCTTTAAGTGCTCAAATTTCTATCTGTTCGTACAAATCCTAAACTTCTTATGCCAATTCATTTATATATTTTTTACAAGTCTTAATGTACGGGGCGGCACTAATCCATGAGTTTCATGCCAATCGGACCCCATTGGGCATTTTGGACACTCGACCCATTTTTAATTTCTTTTTGTGTTCAAATTCTTTTTTTTGTTTTTTTGTTTTTTTGGTGTGTGTGTGTAAATCCAAAACCACTTATCCCATTTTATTTTCATTTATTTTTACAAGTCTTAATATCTAGGATGGAGTCAACCCTCGAGTTTCTTGCCAATTGGAAATTTTTTAATCCTTTTGGACCCCCAACCCGGTTTTAACTTCTTTGAGTGTTCAAATTCCTTTTTTTTTTTTTTTTTTTAATAAATCCTAAAAATCTTATCCAAATTAATTTTCATTTATTCTTACAAATCTTAGTGGCTAGGGCAATACTAACCCTCAAGTTTCATGCCAATTGGACCCTGTTTGAGCATTTTGGATACCCAACCTATTTTTAACTTCTTTAAGTTTATTTTTGATCCCGAGGTTTTGATGGACAATTAAGGGTTGATATTTTTTGTGGAACTAATGTGTTTATTGATTATTTCAGTATAAAAGTTCCAATTAAAGATTGAATCATGAAAAAATTATGAAGGATGCAAAGATGGATGTTGAAGAAATGAAGAATATTGAAGATTCCGAAGAAATTCAGTAAAAATAACTCAAATACTCTTATACTCTTAATGTATCCCGAATTAGGATCACACATGACACAAATTGATGAATTATATTTTTGATGTGTTTAATTTGATAAAGTTTAGCATCCTAATTTGTGTTCAAATATTTGCTTCAATGTAAAATTGAAAACTAAAAATTGACCTAAGTAAGATTAGTGTTTAAAATGGAATATTAGTGTTAATTGTGTTAATCGACAAATGAAATCAGTTAATAGGATTAAACGATAAAGTTTGGAGTTGAAATAAGTTGAAGAAGATAGTATCCAGCAATGATCGGTCAACCGACCAGCTAAGGATCGGTCAACCGAATGGGTATGGGCTAGAAAATGGTAAGTATCTGAATCGATCAGTCAACCGACTAGAAGAGATCGATCAACCAATTAGTTAAATGAAGCTCTCTGAATTAATCGATCAACCAACCTTGGCAGGATCGGTCAATCAACCGTGGCTTGATTTGGCATGGAAATGGATCCTGAATCAATTGGTCAACCGACCATTGATGTTTTCGTCAATCGATTGCCTTTAGGGTTTGGCATGGCTTACATACTGAATCATTCGATCAACCGATGGGTAGAGGATCGGTCAATCGACTGCTTCGGTTGATATCTTGAGGAACTTAGACTTTTAGTCCAAAACTAGTCGTTTTTGTTAGTTCTAAGGGAGAGATTTGGGAGATTTGAAAAGACTTTTAGTCAAAAACTAGCCGTTTTTGTTAATTCTAAGGGAGAGATTCGGGAGATTTGAAAATGTAGAAGATATAGTCCATAGATTTTGATTAGATATTGATTTGGTTAATATATTAAATGGTTTTCTCAATTTAGTTCATTAAATACTTTTATCTATGTGATTAGTAATTGAGAAATAATTTGTGGACTTAATTGAGAGTTTTAATAGCTATATTTGAGTGATTTATACCAGGATTGAATGGTTATGATATATGAGGTCAGGTGCACTTTAAAGTGTTATTTTGTGAAAATTAACCATTGGAGGGCTTGTTTTAAATTAGTTTAAATAGACATGCAAATTTGAGTGACATATACATCACATTATCAAGAACTATCAAGTTCCTGAGCTTCTCTAAGAGATATTATTTTGTGATTTATTCGAGAGAGATATTGTGATTGTGTTATTAATCTTAAAGAGCTGATTGTTTTTGGCGTCACCGATTTGAGTTATCTCGCAATGCAATTTATATTCCTCGGTATTTTCTTGGTGAGATCTTTCCAAGTTATTGTGCTTATATTTGATTTCATATTATTATTGATTGCTTGGTTTTAAGATCGTAGAAAAATCGTTTTCAAACTTAAAGAGCATAAAAATTCTTTTTAAAACGATTTTTGTGATTATCTGATTACGTGCTTAATTTTGTGCTACTCATACTTGTTATAACTAGATATTAAATTCCTCATTTAAAATTCTAACACGTAGTAATTTTCAAAACATTAATTGAGTATAATTATTTTGAGGTGGTAGAAACTCCGAGTGGGAAGAAACTCATTATTTTTTGTATTGGTGAGTTTGTGCAGATTAAATACGGTTAGGGCTATATTTAGTCAAGGTAGCTTAGGTTTCAATTTTTTCTGGGCAAAAGATTGAGGTTTGATCTTTACCTAAGGTATAAAAATATTAGGTTATTCTTTTCCCTTAAAAAGAATTAGGTGTGAATTCTTCCTAAATAAAAATTATTTTTGAGTGAATTGTAAAGGTTCAATCCTTACTTGGAAAAATGATACTTGTGAGTGTTAGTGAGATTTGATCTTAAGTCTGTTAAAAAGATTAGGTCGTGATTCTTTCTGTAATAGAATTAGTTTAGTCTTTAGCCTGTAAAAATATAAGAATATTCTTTAGCCAGTGAAACGAGAATTGTAAAGGTTGATTCTGAGTTTGAAAAAATAATTATTGTATTGGTTCCTACCTTTAATGGAATCTGGATTTTAGAGGGTACGAACTTCATGGAGCTCGGGAGATTGGATTAGGCAAGGCTAGCTTACTGAACCAAGATATATCTTGGTGTGCTACATTGTTTAATTTATTTACGTTTTCGTTGTGTGTGCACTTAGATTAAAATACACTTATCCGCTACGTAGTGAAAATAATAATTTATTTATGATAAATTGATTATTTGATTAATTAAGTGTTAAAAAATATAAATTTGTTTAAATTTTTATAACTACCCAATTCACCACCACCCCTCATCTTGGATAGCTTATTGGGCCAACATTTTCGAATCCTATTTTTTCACATAATTCCTAAACCGCTTATAAAAATCATGTTGGCCCAGTGGAATACCCAAGAGAGGGGTGAATTGGGTAATTAAAAAATTATCAGAATAATACTTCAATAAATCAAATAATTAATTTTAATCCTAAATTAATTATTATCTTTATATCACAACGGAATTATATAATCAACTAGATGCATACCAAATAACAAAAATAAACAAATCAAATATTGAAGCACACCAAAGATTTATACTAGTTCACCAAACTACTCTTGGCTAGAGTCTTCCGAGCCCCATGGAGAGTCACACCCACTAATACTCAAGAACACTTTAAAGGTAGGAACCAAACTCTCACAAAGATTATTTTACAAACTCCGAATCAACCTTTACAAAATCATTTTCACAAGCTAAGAAATAACTTCTACTTTTACAAGCTAAAGAATAACCTAATTCTTTTTAACACAAAAGGCAAAAGAATCAAAACCTCACCAACACTCCAAATATCCTTTTACCCGGTAAGGATTAAACCATTACAAAATTCACTCACAAATCAATTCTATCTAGGAAGAATTACTACCTCAATCTCTTTACAAGAAGAGACTGAAACCAGCTACCCTTTAATTAAATATCACAAATAGTATTTAATCCGCCACACTACTCACCAATACAAATTGATAAGCAGATTATCTTACTCGGAGCTTCTACCACCCTAGATAAATTAAAAGTCGATTAATATTCCAAATCTAGTGATAGAAAAATGTGAGATTGAAAATCTGATTTTAAACAAAATATGGGTTGCAAATAATTGAGTACATAATCAGATTCAAGAAATTATTTATAAAAATATTTTCTTCAATAAAGAATCAAAAACAATTTCTAAAGATCAATTTTCAAATTTAAACAAGCAATGCAATAATAGAAAATAATTGGAAAGATCTCACCCTGAATTCACAGAAAAATAAATAGAGAGATGTTACTTTAGATCCAGTAGCAGCAAATATTACTAGTAATGATTCTCAAGATCGTCTCTTCGAATATCTCTCACAAAATCTCATAAATATAACTCTTAAAATAACACAATATCATCTCAACGTTTTAAGCTCACTTCTCTTGATTTTTGTTAATGATATATAAAAAACGCAGGTATATATATAGGAAATAAATCAGTTCTCTAACGGCTAGTTCCCATGTATCATAACACTTAAATGCTCTCTTAGACTCCTTATATCATTATGACTTCATTTTTGTTCAATTCATTTAATTAGAGCTTTTAAATCTCTCAATTAAATCCCATAAATATTTCTCAACCTCAATTAACAAGAATAGAAACAATTATATGTACCAAATTGAGAAACATTAAAATTTAATGAACCAAATTAATAGGATTTAAATAATAGATGAAGCATATCTTAAATATTATAAAATCCCTGAAATCTCTCATAAATCCCAACCAAAAATGGTTACTTTTATATATGAATTCGGAATTCTCAATATCCTGAAACAGCGCCCTCAATCGATCGACCAGTAGACTGCTCGATTCAAGAAGTAGCCAAGCCAAAGCTGTTGCGTTCATCAGTCGACCTATCTGTCAACTTCGAGATTCAGAGAGTTTCATTTCTCTTTACCGGTCGACCTACCTATTGACTTAGATATGCAGGGAGTTTCATTTCTCTTGACCAGTCGACTTAGAGATACAGAGAGTTTCACCTGTTTGGTCCGGTAGACTTACCAGTTGACTTATGTATGCTGGATCTCTTTTCCGAACTCGTTTTTAACCATTCTTATTTAGGTTTTTACCCCTTTAACCATTTTCTTTTCTAAATTAGCTCTATTGACTTCTTAAATTCCATTTTAGTCAATTATAAATATTTCTTTTCAAATACACATAGCAGCAAATAATTTCATCTTATCAAAACATACATAAACAATAAAAACTTTTTGTGCCTTTTGTGTTCTTAATTAGGATATTAAGAGTTGAAATCCAACTAAGTTGTTTTCCTTAATTTCTTCAAACTCTTAATTCTTTATCATCTTTGACATCATCATTTAGCATCCATTTATAATTTGTCATCGCATCTTCATCATTGGAACTTAAATAACTAAAACACTTAATTAAACTGTTAGTTCCACCAAAATATCAACACTTAATTGTTCATCAAAATCTTAGGATCAATAAATTCATTTTCATTTCTTATTACATGTATTAATGGTAAGTACAATGCTAAACCTCGAGTTTATCACCAATCGAACCCTGTTTGGGCATTTTTGAACACCCAACCTGTTTCTAATTTCAGTAAATGTCCAAATTCTATGTTTTTGCATAACTCATAAACTGATTATCCAAATTCAGTCACATTTATTTCTACAAAACTTAATCACTGGGAAAATGCTAATCCTCGAGTTAAATGCTAATCGGATCACGTTTGGGCATTTTGGACACTCGACCCTTTTTTAATTTCTATAATTGTTCAAATTTTATTTTTCGCATAAATCCTAAATCACTTATCCAAATTCTTTTTTGTTTCTTCCTGGTTGGGTGGCACTAACCCTTGGGTTTCATACCAATTAGACCTTGTTTCCTCCTAAATTGTTTATTCAAATTTAATTTATGTTTCTTCCTACAAGTCTTTATGGTTGGCCCACTGCTAACCGTTGAGTTTCACGCCAATTGGAGACACTATTTGGGCATTTTGGACACCTAATCCATTTTTAATTCCTTATGTTTAAATATTTCAATTACCATTTTCTATCCTTTCTTTTCATATTTTAGTCTTTTAAATAAATTTTTAATTTTTTGTTAATATCAACTACATTGAATTCATTTATTTCATATAAACTAATATTATATTAGAATTTGATATCATATCTAACGTTAGATATAATGTGAACTATAGAATAAGTTTCTTTGAAAATAGGACAAAAAGATTAGAAAAACACGGATGACGGACTATACAATAAGAACCCTGAGAACATGTAGATCAATAAATCAACAATGTAAAGGAATATATATATCACACAAAAAGAAACAACCAGAATAAGAATTGCGAGAAATAACTGCAACAACAATAGCCTTGTGAATGATATTTTAAAAGGTAAAGCAAATGATAAAAAAAGAAAAACAATTATGTAAATATAAAAGCTTTCGCATGCTACACACACAGTTGCCTTCTCTGATAAACTTTTAATAGGACCAGCAAATGACAAGGATGTTAAGGCAATTGAGAAGTGGGGAACAAGAATAATATATTAATTTTATGAAAATGATTACACAGAATACAACGATATACACAATTATTTATAGAAAAAGTGAGAGATCCTAGGGTTAGAGTTTTGCCCTAATGGGCCAAGCCCAAATATTACATTAACATCCCCCCTCAAACTCAAGACAGTAAGTGAGAGATGAACTTGAGTTTGGAAACCAGAGAGTAAAATTGTCCAAGTAGATGAGTCTTAGTGAAAATGTCTGTTGTCTGATCGGTTGAACTGACAGATTGTAGACGAATAGTATTCTAGAGAATGTGATGACTGATGAAATGGCAATCAGTCTCGATGTGTTTTGTACACTTGTGGAAGACATCATTGTGGGTGATTTTAATAGTACTCCTTTTGTCACAGTGTAGGGTTGTGGCAGTCGGAGAAGAGATGCCTATGTCAGCGAGTAGCCATCGAAGCCAAAAAAGTTCTTGAGTTGTATCAGTCATGGCACGATATTCAGCTTCAGTGTTGGAATAAGCAACCACAATTTATTTTTTCCTACGCTAGGAAATGGGAGAGTTACCCAAGAAGAAACAGTAACCAGTGGTTGAACATCTATCAGTAGGATCTCTGGCCCAATCGACATCAGAATAAGCTTGTAAGATGAAAGAAGACTGAGCTAATAAACAAAGTCCATGAAATAAAGTACTCCTGACATACCGAATGATGCGAAGAACAACTGAGTAATGAGTGGTCCGATGAGGGAACAAGAACTGGCTTACCTAATGAACGACATAGGCAATGTCGGGCTGAGTGATAGTGAGGTATATAAGACTTCCAACCAGTGGGAAATATAGGGTGACATCCTGAAGAGGTGAACCATCGAGTGGAGTAAGTCTGATGTTCGGGTTGAAATAAATAGTGGCAGTGGTTGAGTTAGTGATCCTAGTCTTGGAAAGGAGATCCGAGGCATATTTGGCCTAAGAGAGAAAATATCCATCTGAACTGGATGAGACTTCGAGGCCAAGAAAATAGGTGAGCTCACCAAGATCTTTCATCTCAAATTGTCCAATGAGAAATTTTTTGAGTTTAGAAATACTGTGTAGTTCATCCCCAATAATAATCATATCATCCACATATAACAAAAGAAAATGAATACCATTGTCATTATGGAGAATAAGTAGGGTCGAATCATGGGCACTGGATGTGAACCCAAACTGATGAATAGTAGTGTTGAAGTTTGTAAATAGGCACGTGGAGTTTGTTTCAAACTATATAAGGCACGACGATAGCGACAAACTTTATTTCGAGGGGCAACTAGGCCAAGAGGGGCATGCATATAAACTTCCTCAAGAAGATCACCATTGAGAAATGCATTTTTGACATCCATCTAAAAGAGAGACCATTTTCGAATGGCAGCGACGGCAAAAAGAGTACGGACAGATGTGAGCCTCGCTACTAGAGGAAATGTCTCTTTATAGTTAATTCCATAGTCCTGAGTAAATTCCTTGGCAACAAGTCGAGCTTTATATCATTCAACAGAACCATCAGAAAGTGTTTTGATCTTAAATACCCATTTGTACCCTATGGGAATTTTCCTGAGTGGAAGATCAATAATGTCCTAAGTGTGAGTTTTGGCGAGGCCCTGAAGTTCTTCGTCTATTGCTTTATGCCAAAGATGATTAGTACTAGTCTACTTATAGGATTGAGACTCGTGTAGATAAAGTATAGTATAAAATCAATGAAAATCAATAAGGTAAGGTGGAGGATGAGTTATCCTGGTAGAGCGGTAGGGGTGATCTGGAGCGTGGGTCTCAGAGGTAGTCGGTACAGAATCATCAGTCACAAGAGAAGTCTCAGACATAGTCTCTGCACTTAGAGGGGTGAGATCAATTGGTGGTTCTAGATTAGGTTCAACTAGTAGTTCTAGGGTGGACTCAGCGTAAAGTGACAAATTAGGCTCAATTAGTGGTGTTGAAGTGGATTCAACAATACTTGGAACTATATCATCTGAAAATAACTTAATCGATGGATCAGTAAAGAATCTGGAATTGGTGATGGTTGACATGTTAAATGATTGTAAGGAAGAACACATTTGATATTCCCAAAAAAATGACATTTCGAAAGATACGAAGAGTTTTAAAAATGGGATCCCAGCACCGATATCTTTTATGTTCGATGTCATATCAAAGACAACAACACAGACGAGCCCTTGGTTCTAGTTTGGTGTGTTCATGTAGTTTGGGAAGAACAAAACAACTGCAACCAAAGACACTAAGTTTAAAGTAATCGGGAAGTTTACCGAAAAGATGCTCAAATGGAGATTAGTACAGGATTGTAGTAGAAGAGATATAATTTATTGTGTAGACAGCTGTGAATGAAGCATCAACCCGAAAATGCTCAGGACATGATAAAAAAATGAGAAGAGCATGAACTGTGTCAAGAATATGTCTATATTTGCATTCGGCTCATCCATTTTGTTGGGATATACTAGGATACAAGCGATGGGGAAGCATGTTATTTTTGCGAAGTAGGTTAAGAAATGCACGATCCTTGTATTCCATTGCATTATCTAAGTAAAAAACTTTAATGTTTCTAGAAAATTGGGTTTGAACCATAGAGGTAAACTCAAAATATATTTGGAATAGTTTGGATCGATGTTTCATAAGAAACAACCATATATATCGAGAGCAGTCACTCACAAAGATAACAAAATAACGACAACTACGCATCGAAGCATGAGAAGAAAGCCCCCAAATGTTAGAATGAATTAGATCAAAGGGTGCAACAAAAATAGATTGACTCTCTTTGAAAAGTAGGGCTGGTTGTTTTGCAAGTTGGCAATTGATACATTTGAAGGACTCATGTTGAACTGAGCCTAACTTACCACTAGAGATAAGCAATTTGAGTTAGTTAGATGAAGTGTGGCCTAACCAAGAATGCCAAATTTGGGATAGTGATAAAAATACTCGTGGCTTTGGAGATAAGGATGATAATGAGGAGGACAATACTGATGGTGGTGGTGAAGTTGCACAAGTTGATGAAGGGACATGTGGTTGTGGTGGTGGTGGTGGTAGAGTTGGAGATGGAAGGTGCAAATTATTGAGTTCAAATAGATGTCCAATTTTATGACCAGTCTCAAGGGTTTTCCCTGTCCAAGAATCCTACACACGCTAACTACTATTAGAAAATATGACTTCAAATCCCAATTCAAAAAGTTTCCCAACAGACAAGAGATTTAAGATGAGTTTCGGTATCAAATACATATAAGGCATAGAGAGATTGGAAATAGAAACTTGACCGGTATGAGTAGCACACATTTGAGAACCATCACGGTATAAATACTTGGGATATTTATAGCAAAGAGTTTCGTTGAAAAAATATTAGAATCTGATGTCATATCACAACAAGAAGAATCAAAGAACCAAGAAAAGTTACCTATAGTAAGTGAGACAGCAGGGGAAAGATTTGTACTATTTTTGGAGAAGATGTGATGGAGGAGTGAAACCAAATCTGTAATAGACATGGTAACAATAGTAGATATAGGATTTGAACCCTCAATGACATTGATAATGAGCGAAAAACCACATAAATCATTGTTGAATCTGGTGAAACTATGGTCACGGATGGATTCCGAATGCTGAAATTGTCCATGAACTAGTCTGTACTCGTGAAGAACCGATTGAGAGCCTCTTGAACTAATCAAATCTCCGTGATGAACCAAATCAATAATATAAAGAAAAATATATTGTATGATCCAAATTTGATTAAACGGAGATCAATAATAGATCTGGAATACTGAAATTGTCTAGTAACCGATATTAAATTTCAAGAACCATGTGAAAAACGGGTGAATCGGTGTAGAAACCACACGAATATAATAGAAAGTATATTCTATGAGTCTCAAACCACCAAACGGAGGCCAGAAATAGAATCAAAACATCCAAAAACCCTAAAAATTGGTCTAAGTTTGCTAAAAAACCAGTTCAAAAAGGCTTGAACCGGTTAAAAGATGAATACCTCTTAAGAACCGTTGGCGTGGCAGAAAGGCTGACTGGGTACTGACATGGCAGAGTCAACTGTTGACGTGGCATTGATGTGGTAGGTCAACGATGACGTGGCTGATGACGTGCCGCTCACGTGGCAAAAAAATCACTAAACAATAGAGCTAACACGTGAAATTTCTATTTGAAGGTGCTGGGAGATTTGAACCACGCGTGAGGGTGCATGCCTTCTCCTATTGGCGCATTGTTGATATATTTGGAATATTCTCATTGAGATGGTTCAGATGTTATGGCTGTTGATGAAGCGGTGGAGCCAAAAATTAGTGATAGCGAATCTTGGTGGTGGTGCAGGATGTATGAGGCGGTTAGGGCGCGTGAATAATCTGGTGGCGGTGATTTTGGTTGTGTTGTGTTCGTCTCTGCAAGACAAATACGGTGGTGTGGTGGTTGTTGATACCGGAGCAATGATGAGACCTATAGCAGCGACGAAATCCACGGGAGAATGGAGAAACTAGTGGCGGAAGTTTTACGGTTGCGATTTTATTTTTATTTTTTTTGTGGAACAGGTCTAGGAAATATTTATTCTTAATACCATATCAGGATAATTGAGAAGTAGGGAATATAAATAATATATTGATTTTATGAAAATGATTACACAGAATACAACGATATACACAACTATTTATAGAAGAAGTGAGAGACCCTTGGGTTAGGATTTTACTCTAATAGGTAAGCTCATATATTACATTAACATAGAAAATGGTGATTCATTTTAAAATTAGATAAATAAAGAAAAAAAAAAAAACCATCATAGTTGTTTCCATATTTTCAAGTTGTTACCGTTTCCACACAACAACAAACAATCCCATGAAATTTTTGAGTAAACGAGAATGGTTGTTGAGTGAAACAAAGAAGAATTTCTTGTGTTGTCCAAATTAATAACTCGCAAATCCTTTTATTCAGGGTACGGAAGTCAAAAGAAACAAAATTCTATTCTAATTGAGTGACAAAAAGAGACACAGAGAGACGTACGGCAGAAATAGATGAATTGTGTGGGTTGGACAATAGCTTGAAGAGGAGAATCAGCAAACCTCCGACAGCGCAGCAGACTGGAAATGAGGTTGGATTGATTTGGAAAATGAATTGGAGCGGCAAAGAGGTTTTGAGTGAATTTGAGTGACAAGAAGGTTTGGAGCGATATAGTGGAAACAAGAAGGGGGAGTGTAGGGCGCGAAAACAAAATGATAGATTTTCATTTTTATTTTATTTTTTTAATTTTTGAGGTATATATTATTAATATTTGAACAATTTGTGAGGAATTATGAGGTAAAAAAAAAAAAAACAATCATCATTAATAATTTTATCGGGAATGTATTTGTGACTAATTTAGTGACAAATTTATTAGTCACTTGATGATGCCTAGAAATGGATTACCAGACATATCACTCTTAGGATTTGGAAATAGTGGACTGTTAGGGTTATCTCATTGTCCCTCGGTTTGGGTTACTGCAAAATAATACACCGCGGGTGGGCCTACTGACATAGCACCTCCAGTGTAAGAATCAGTCGAGGGTACAAAGAGAAAGTATGCTAAGCAATAAACGTAAGAGCCTGTATATTATGTAAGATTGCACGTAAGAATTCACCATATGACATACCTCAAACCCCTAGGATGCTAACCTTTATATAGGGAGGGAGGATACTTGTTTAGAAAGTTTCACCTGATTCTATGTGCACCGTTATAGTGATTACAAGTGAGTACTACGCTTTAAATTGATAGTTCAGGATTGTTCAAATTGATCTTTGGGGGTACAAGTGTGAATGTGTGTCAAGCGTTGTGCCTTAGGTATCATTGACCAAAAACGTTTACCCTAGGTTGAATACATCAGCCCATTAACAGCGGAATAATTACGTCGCTACTTGTACCGCAAGTATACGAGTCAAGCTTTAATAGAATAGTGATGAGAAAGGGTTATCGTATCCATAGGGATTGGATTAGATTAGTCGCTAAATACCGCGATTGTCATAACCAAATTTATCTAGGCGACTCAATTTATTGTTTTTGTTAATAAAATATACTAAACTAAGTTAATTAAACTAATTATACTAACATGACGTTTAAGGGAGTATATTGTTTGGGGATTAATTTTGTTCACTTAATCGTGTTCGATTCAATCTAGGTTACATTAGCGGCATTCACATTTTCCAACAATTTAGGTATTGAAATCTCACTCACTACTTCTCCCAAGGGTAAAGTGAATGAATATGTGACTTCGCATCAATGCCGACGTCCCCGTCTATGCGACACTTGGTCACACAAGTCTTTCCCCAATCTCACGGATTGCATACTTTCTAATACTCTCCCGAGTCAATAGATCGTCCCGTTGTGTTTAAACCCTAATCCAAATTCGGGGTTACATCTCCCGAGTGTCAAACCCCGTATTCTTAATATATCATAACAAGCATATAAAAGTGGAAGAATGGTGAACACAATCGGATAAAGATAAGAAACCGTTAACAAAACATCTATTTATTCAAAACACGTGTTCATGAAATACATCAAGCCCTAGATAATATGTGTTTAGCTACTCATAGCCATAACCACATATACAAATATAAACAAACTAAACTTAATCAAAACTACCAACCAAACTAAGAAATAAAGAGAGAAACAAAGGAGACTAATCGTTATCCGAAGAATGGACGGTTGCACGTCCGTGATTTCCACTCCGATCTTGATTTCTCCTCCTCAATTAGTGATCTCCTCTTGGTTGATAAGCCTTGGAGCTCTCAAGACACTCCCAAAAATGTGGCTGTTATGTTGGGAGATGAGGGGACATATATGGGATCCAAAATATCAACAAAATATCCCAAAATATCTATTCTAGCTGGTGTCAAACCGCTGCAGCGGTGGGAAGCACTGCTGTAGCGGTGAAGAAGTCAGTAGGTTTCTGGCAGCTGACCGCTGCATCAATGGGAAGCACCGCTGAAGCGGTTAGGTTCACCGTTGTAGCGGTGGGCAAGCAAAATGATTTTGTTGGATTGATCGTTGTAGCGGTGGACTGCATTCCTAAACCTTGATCTTTTTGCATGTTTTCCACCGTTCTTCCACCGACATCCCACTGATTTGCTCGATTATAAATTATTTTCATCCATTTTCGTCCCAAACACCTGATTTATACCAAAACAAATAAAAAAAGTATAAAACATATTAAAACACTATAATAATACTCGAAAACGACCAAAAATCAGCTTGAAAATATATAGATAAATTACACCTATCAAATACCCTAAACATAGAATTTCTCTAGTCCTCGAGGAAAACACCCTAATACCAAAATAAACTATCATTACTGAAAACAAATACAAACTAACTAAACAAACACAACATGTGAGTTTTGAATTCAACCAATCGATCAAAATGTTTCCCTCAAAGGCACCCAATTCCATCAAGTTCGGGTGTAAAACGCACCATGTGGTATTCTAGAATTTCAACATTCAATAATGGTAAACACCATTCTAGATCATGTTCAAGTGTATGTGCGAAAACTCAATAATACAACCATTCAAAGACCAGATTGAATTATCTATCAATGAAATTCAAGATTTAAAACATAGAGGGCAAGGATATTCATATGCCTGACTGGGTTCCACTCTCCACTAATGTAGGCTTGGAAGTTCAAAAAGATCAAAATAACTTGGTTCGATTTTTAACATTTGGCCAAGGGTATATCAGAAATATATAACAGGTAAACGTTTTTGGTCAACAATACCCAAGGCATAACGTTTGGCACACACTTACACTTGTACCCCCAAAGATCAATTCAAAGCAACCCTAAACCATCAATTTACCCATTTTTTTAACCATTTCCCCATACTTATTCATTTTATACAATAAAAAGGGTGTGAGAAAACGAAAGAAAAATGACAAGTGAATACTCGAATATCGTACCAATCAAAAGTTTGCCCAAAACCCAATTGCTCACCTCAAGTTGCATAAACGAATGCTAACTTGATTTCGACCTCTTGGAAGGGCTAAGTAAGCCTTTCCAAGACAATCAACTAAACAAAAGGGAAGAAAAGAAACTAGAAAGCTTTAGAGAGAGAAAAAGAGTTTGGGAGAATGAAAAAGTTTGTATTGCAATTCTCTACTTGGTGAGGAGTAGATGAGCTCCCTCCCCTTTATATAGGCCAAGGTATTTACAATGGACGGTTGAGATCATTTCGATCTAACAACTACAATCTATCTTCTAGAGAATTCTACTAGATATTTACGAAGAAATATTCTAGATTGGGTCTCTCTAGAAATGTGGGAAAGATAAGGGAGTTATCTAGGGTGCTCTAGAGTTTTCTATAATATGCTAGAATATTCTAGAAACTATGGAGTCTCCATGGTAACCCTCTTCCCTATCCCTATATATACATGACTTGACTTCCATATTACCGGTTTTTCAAAAAATTTAGTTTTCTAAATGCCCTTGAATTTATTCTACCTCATTAAGCTCTTTTTGAGTCTTTTCAAGTGACTGCTTTAATGAACTAGCACTCACCTAAAAACCAAAATTCTTTCTATGCATAAATTCAAGATCATTCTTAAGAATCCGACAATCATTTTCAACAAAATGAATTTTTAAACAAACTCTATCAAGTTCACATCTTAAATTATCCAATTCAATATTTAAAGCTTCATTTAAAGTTTCACTATTTTTCCTTTCAAAATCACTCTGCTAAAAATTCGAAACATTATTTTTTATAAATGCATTTTCTTCTTCAAGAGAGTCAATTCTTTCAAGCAACTTATCAATTTCAAGTAGTGCATTTGAAAATTCATCAGTTCCAAAATATTTTTCTAAATTCTTCTTTTAAAGAGATTTATTGGTACTGAACTTCTTTTTTCCAAGAATAGCAATTTACTACGCAAGTTTCAAATTGTCTTTGCCAAAAACATACTTGAGAGCAATTAATGTGTCAATAGTCTTATTAGCAGCCTTATTCTCATAATATCATTCTCACTAATAGATCCTTGATTATTAGAATAAGTAGGAGATTCACTCAAAACATTAGAACAATCAGGAGGTTCACGTACGATATTTATGCAAACAGGAGGCTCAAATAAAATATCAGGGTAAGCAAAAGATAGAAATACAACATTATCCTCAATGCACTCCAAGTAATTGTATTTAGCTAGGATGTTAAGGCAATCAAGTGAAAATCAGCTCTAGTAGCAAGTGTTGGCTCAAAGATCTACCCTAGAGGATGGTGAATTCGGTAGTTATAAAAATTTAAACAATAAATTCAGATTCGAGACATCAATTTTTCAAAATTGATTATTATCTTACTAAGCAACGGAAATAAGTTTAGCTAAGTGCACACCAAACAAAAAATAACAATACAACACACAAGAATTTATCCTGGTTTGGCAAAGTAATCTTACCTACGTGTCCCTTGAGCTCCACAGGAATTTCGCAATCTACTACCCCTTGATTCCTTTACCAGACAAGAACTAAACATTTACAATTCTGATTCTTTTCACAGGCTTAAAATCAACCTTTACAATCCTGATTCTTTTCATAGGCTCAAAATCAACCTATCACTCTCTCACGCTATTACAGTTTTCCTTTTTGCAGACTTAGGAAGAACATTTACAATCAATCTAATTATATTACAGGAAAAATTAAAACCTGATCTTTTCAAAGGTTACAGACTAACCTAATCTTTTTTGCAAGTTAAAGATCAAACCCTAATTTTTTTCAGCTTAAAGATTAAACTCCAGTCTTTTTCTCAAGCTAAATATTAAAACCTAGATAACCTAATTAGACACCGACCCAAACGTGTCTAATCCATTCAAATTCGCAAATACAAAAGATTTATCAATTTTTTTCCCACAATGAGTTTTTACCACCTCAATACAATTATACTCAATTAATGTCCCAAAATACTAAGTGATATATTCTATGTGAGGCACAAATCTAATTTTAAACAATTTAAAGCATAAATATCAAATAATCATATTTCTTAAATAAACACCATTTTGAAAGATTTTCACAAAATCAGATTTGAACTATTTTAAGAATCCAAGCAATTAAACAAATAATCTAAAAAAGAAAAATAAATAGCTTAGAAAGATCTCATCGGAATTCGTTGGAAACGATTATGATAGCACAATAGCAAGCGCAAACCAGTGACAAGAACTTTCAGCGCTTTTGATCAAAAGCTCTTTTAATAACTTCACTTGTAATTTTTAGCATAAAAATTTCTCTTAGATTATCTAAAAATCTTATGTTCATGATTGCATTCTTTCAATCTCGCAGGTCTATATTAATCGACCTAAAACTAGACCTATAATGGCTAGTTTTCAAAAGTCATTACATTAAATGACACTTCAAGACCCCATATATCATATGCCTTCAAAATAAGTATGTTTTATTTAAAAATACTTTTAGAAAAACTTGTTTTGATCCTTAAAACTTTTTCAAATCAAAATCCTTAAGAATAGAAAGTGTTTTATCAATTTAATTATGAGAATAAATTAATATGTGGACTAAATAAATAGGAAACATATAATATGTGATATATATATATATATATGTGTGTGTGTGTGTGTGTGTGTGTGTGAGAGAGAGAGAGAAATACTTTTAATTCCCTTGAAAGACTCACTTGAAATCATAAAAAACGAGGTGATTTGACTCAAAAACCGAATCAATCAAAACATTTGACAGGGCCCATCGGTTGACCAGACTCTCTTGCTTGTCGACCGCCTACTTCAATGGTCATTTATGACCATTGAACTATTGATGGTCGATTAACCGATTGGATCAGTATGGTCTCTCCTTTTCCATTTTCAGTTACTGGATTCTTTAGTTGACCAACCCAACTTGTCGGTTGACCAATCTAACTAGTAGGTCACCCATATCACTTTATTAACTCACTATTTTGGTTAGTCGACCGATTAAGAGTATAAAAGTAAAGAATTATTTTCATCTAATTATCTTCAATACTCTTAAAATCTTTATTGCCTCCATTTTACACCCGTTATGAATTATTCGATGATTCTTCTTTTCGGCCAATTTTTTTTTCTCATTTCAACATATGGAACTTAAATCTAAAACCACTCAATAAAAATATTAGTTCCATACAACATTAACATGTAATTATTCATCAAAATATTAGGTTCAACATAACTATATTTCGTTTCCACAAACATTACCAATCTAGTGATGCCTAGAAATATATCACTGAACATGTTGATTGGTGTAAAATACCTATCAAATTCTAAACTGAATTTGCCAGTTTTTGAGTATTTTATTGGAGTTTGAATACCTTTTTAGCTATTTTTATTAGTCAGGAGAAGGGACGTCAACAATCGGCAAACCGAGCGAAATGGTGGAGAAAAGGGTAGCCAAAAAGATAAAAACAAGAGGTTTCAAAGAACAGTGCAATTCCGCCTAGGCGAAGTATCCACCGCCTCGGCGGAAATTCACCAGAAAGTTGCAAAAGCTAAAAAGTTGAAATCTGCCTAGGCGAAGTTTCCACCGCCTAGGCGAAAATCCGTCAGAAGGTTGCAAGGGCTGAAGTATTGAATCCTCTTAGGCCAAGTTTCCACCGCCTAGGCAGAAATTCATCAGAACGCTGGAAGTGCTGAACTGCTGGAAGAGCTACACTGCTGTAAATCCGCCTAGGCGAAGTAACTACTGCCTAGGCGGAAATCCGTCAGAAAGAATAGGGGCCCAAGAAGTTAGTCCTCCGCCTAGGCGAAGAAACCATCGCCTAGGCGGAATTCTAACCGACTTAACCTCCGCCTAGGCGAAGATTCTACCGCTTAGGCGGAATCCGCAGAACAACCCAAAATATCTGTTTAGATATTTTCGAACCCCTAGGCCATATACACCCCTTTCCCACATCTGAAACAGAGAGTTGACAAACTCTAACCCTAGTAGAAAACCCTTAAGATGTATTTTGAAGATCAAGAAGGAGGTTCATCATTCGAACAAAGAAGAATCACTTGTGGATCGATAATTAGGGACAGTGAACCGTTTCACTTCCAGATTTGATCGTTTCTCTCGTGTTTTTATTTTTTGTAATCACTTTTTTCATATCTAAGAATGTTGAATCCCTCTTATTTTGTATGGTATATGGCTAAGATCTTATAGTATTAGTTAAATGTTACTTAGGTGTAGTTGAAATCATGTAATTGTTAAGTTGAATGAATTAGTGTTACGTTAATGTGTTGTTTATCTAAATCCGATTGTGTTTACCATTATTCTTGATATTATGCTTGTAATGATAAACCGAGAATATGGGGTTTGACACTCGGGACAGGTAACCCTGGATTTGGACTAGGGTAAATACAACGTAATGTTCTAACGACCCGAGAGGGCGTTAGAACGTATGCAATCCATGACGTTGGCTAAAGACTCACGCGACCTAAGGTCGTTAAGGCATTGAAGGGGACTTCCTTGTTGACACAAAGTCCTGAAATCTCTCGTCTTACACTCGGGAGAAGTAGCGGAGGAGTTATCGATACAGAGATTGTCGAACTAGATGGAAAACTATTATAGCTAACTTAATGACTTCGATTATGCATTATGTGAAAGAAATCAATGCCTAAGTAATTAGTGTAATTAAAACTAACTTCATAGTTGTCGTTTATCTTAGTATATTAATTAGAAAACAAACAAAATTTAATTAGTCGAGATAATATGAAACTATTGAAATCGCAATACTCAACCGAATTACCTGTCATTCCCAGTGGAACGATATCCGATCTTACAAGATCCATTATATTAAAACTAGACCTCGTACACTTGAGAGTAGTCCAATTACCACAAGGAGAAAAAGGTTGTGAATCCTTGCGCGTACAAGTTTTTGGCACCGTTGTCGGGGAACGGCGATGTGTTTTTCAATTAAGTTGATATTATGATTAAGTAGTTGAATGTTAATCACGATAATTCTTTTGCTTTTAAATTTTATTCAATTTATTTATTTATTTTAGTTATCTATTGAATTTGAGCAGTGCATGCGGCGTAGTCAACGTATTGCTAAATAGAAAGAGGAAAAAGCTACAGCAATGGCCGGGGGACGTGAGAATATTCCGCAACCACCGGAGCCGCAAGCACTCCAGGCTCCGGAGCATGAGAGGCCACAACGAGTCCTTAGGGACTATTATCGGCCACTCATGTTGGACAATTATTTAGGGATCCGGAGGCAGCCGATCCAATCTAATAACTTCGAATTGAAGCCCGCCCTAATCAACATGGTTCAGCAAAACCAATATAGCGGGAACCTTCACGAAGACCCCAACGTACACTTAGCAACCTTTCTTGAGATCTGTGACACCGTCAAGATTAACAGAGTTGCCGAAGATGTTATAAGGTTGAGGTTATTTCCGTTCTCCTTACGAGACAGAGCAAGGGAATGGTTTTAATTGATTCAACCGAGGAGCATTAATACTTGGGAGGACCTTGCACAAAGGTTCCTCACTAAGTTCTTTCCACCCTCGAAGACTTCTCAACTCCGAGGCGAGATTGCGCAGTTTCGCCAGAGAGATTTCGAGTCGTTATTTGAGGCATGAGAGAGGTTTAAGGACTTATTGAGAAGGTGCCCCCAACACGGTTATCAAGATTGGTTTCAAACCCAATTATTTTATAACGGGTTAGATGGCCAGACAAGAACGATAGTCGATGCAGCCTTAAGGGGATCGTTGTTATCCAAAACCCCTACCGAAGCAAATGCATTATTGGAAGAAATGGCGGCTAATAACTATCAATGGCTGAATGAGAGGAACACGGGAAGACAGGTCGCTTCTATCCAAGAATCAGACCATATTTCAACGTTATCAGTCCAAGTGTCCAAGCTCTCAGATCAATTAGTCGCCTTATCTACAAAATGAGCTTTGTCAAGTCAAGGGGAGGAGATAGCAGCAAGTAGTTCTCAATCCGGATTGGATAACGAGTTCGAGGAATGCCATTTTCTGAACAACCGTGCCTACACTTTCAGGCCGGCTACCAAATTCTGACTCATTACAATCCTGGACTTTGTAACCATGAGAACTTCTCATATGCGAATAATCAGAACGCTTTGCGGCCACCTCCGGGTTATGGAAATTAAGCTTCGGGATATCCTATGCAATCCAATCGTTTAATGCAACAACCACCAATGCACAATCCGAAGTCAAATTTGGATGAGGTTTTGGGTTCATTTATGAAGGAGACACAGACTATGATGCGTGAGACGCATAATCGGCTGAACAAACATGAAACACAGCTGGACTCTATTGATACCACTTGTACAAACACTAATGCCACGGTGAAGGCTCTTGGGACTCAAATCGCGCAGCTTGCTAGGGTCATTCAAGAACAACAAAAGGGGAAGTTTCCAAGAAACACAGAAACCAACCCTTGGGAATGCAAGGTGATTAAGTTGAGGAGCAGAAGAGACGTGGAAGTGAGAAGGACTATGGAAATTGAGCCGGGAGTCAGTCGTGAGTTTTCGGATGATGAACCAAGAACTAGTACGGAGGAGGAAGTTGAAGCAAAGATCGATGAAGGAAAGGAAAAGCTGAGTGAAGACGTGAATAGGGATAATAACAAGGAGAAAGTCGAGGAGAAAAGAAAAGATGAAAGGGTGATACCGAGGCGAATAACATTTTCAAAGAATCCACCGATTCTAGCAACCCCATTGCCATATTCTCAAAAATTCCAAAAGAGGAAGTTGGATGCCCATTTGAAAAATTTCTTGAAATCTTCAAGAAAATCTACATCAACATACCTTTTGAGGATGCATTGGAACAAATGCCTAACTATGGCAAGTTTTTGAAGGACATCATAACAAAGAAGAGGAAGTTGAAGGATTACGAAACGGTAAAGCTAACTGAGGAGTGTAGTGCAATACTACAAAGAAAGTTACCTACCAAATTGAAGGATCCTGGTAGTTTCACAATTCCGTGTACTATCGAGAAATCTTATTTTGATAAGGTGCTTTGTGATCTTGAGGCGAGTATTAATTTGATACCTTCTTCCATTTATCGAAAGTTAGGACTTGGAAGTGCAAAGCCGACAAAGATCTCTCTTCAAATGGCGGATCATTCATTAACCAATCCGAAAGGTATCATTGAGGATGTGCTAGTGAAGGTAGATAAATTCATATTTCCAATGGATTTCGTTGTGCTTGAAATGGAAGAAGTTAGAGAAATCCTAATCATCCTGGGAAGACCTTTCCTTGCAACGGGAAAGGCCTTGATTGATGTGCATAATGGAAATCTAACGTTGAGACTCAATGATGAAGAAATAAGGTTCAACATCTTTAGAATAATGAACTTTCTGGATAAACCTCTCAATTGCAATCGAGTTGACGTTGTGGACTCTTGCGTGAGGGAGTTCTTTCTTGCAACTATGGAGATGGATTCATTAGAGCATACACTCACCAATTCCTTATCTATGGGGGATCTTGGTGAAGAAGACTACCACGGAACTTGAGATTGTGGACTACGTGCTGACTTTGGATGCTAAATCTAAAGACGTAGAAGATCCTATTCATGTGGCAAAGATTGAAGAAGTTGAAAACTCTCCCAAGGAATCAAATCCGCCTCACGGTGGGTTATTACTCAAGAAATTACCGGAACACCTTCGGTATATCTTTTTGGGAGAGAATTTGACCAATCCGGTTATAATTTCATCAACTCTGATGGAAGAAGAGGAGAGTAAGTTGCTAAGAATCTTGAAGAGTCACCGATCCGCTTTTGTTTGGTCTATTTCGAATATTAAAGGAATTAGCCCCTCGGTTTGTATGCATAAGATTTTAATGGAGGATGAGTTCAAACCCTCCATTGAACATCAATGGCAGCTAAATCCAGCTATAAAGGAAGTGGTGAGAGTGAAGGTGTTGAAGCTTTTGAATGCGGGAATTATATACGCTATATCCGATAGTGAGTGGGTTAGCCCGGTGCAAGTGGTGCCCAAGAAAGGAGGTATGATGGTGGTGAAGAATGAGAAGGATGACCTTATTCCTACATGGACCATCACGAGATGGCAAGTATGCATTGATTATAAAAGATTGAATAAGGCGACGAGGAATGATCATTTTTCTCTTCCTTTCATTGACCAAATGCTAGATCGATTAGCCAGATATGAGTACTATTACTTTCTTGATGGCTATTCAGGTTACAATCAAATAACTATTGCACCAAAGGACCAAGAGAAAACTACTTTCACATGCCCATATGGAACGTTTACTTATCGACGTATGCCATTTGGCCTTTGCAATACACCGGCAACTTTCCAACGGTGTATGATGGCGATATTTTCTGATATGGTGGAAGAGAAAATGGAAATCTTCATGGATGACTTCTCAGTCTTTGGGTCGTCCTTTGATCACTATCTCTACAATCTGGCGCTTGTTCTCGACCGATGTAAGGAGAAGAATTTGGTTGTAAATTAGGAGAAGTGCCACTTTATGGTTAAAGAAGCGATCGTCTTAGGTCATCGAGTCTCTTCTAAGGGGCTTGAGGTGGACCGATCAAAGATTAAAACAATTGAGAAGCTTTCGGCACCGATTAATGTGAAAGGAGTTCGAAGTTTCTTGGGGCATGTCGGCTTTTACCGGTACTTTATTAAGGACTTCTCGAAGACGGTGAAGCCGTTATGTCACCTTCTTGAGAATGATACCTTATTTGAATTCAATGAGGCTTGCATGGAGGCTTTCAAGGCGATAAAGGAGAAGTTGATCACGGCTCCAATAATGGTCGCTCCGGATTGGAAAATGCCATTTGAGATAATGTGCAATACGAGTGACTGTCGTTGGCGTGGTGTTAGGTCAACGGAAGGAGAATATCTTCTAATCAATCTATTATGCAAGTAAGACATTGAATGATGCCCAGGAGAATTATACCACAACTGAGAAAGAAATGCTAGCGGTGGTCTTTATTTGTGATAAGTTCCGATCTTATATCATTGGGTCAAAAGTGATCGTCTACACGGATCACGCGGCTATCCGGTACTTATTTGCAAAGAAATATGCCAAGCCGAGATTGATAAGGTGGATTCTTCTATTACAAGAATTTGATGTTGAAATCAGAGATAAAAAGGGGAGTGAGAACATTGTTGCCGACCATTTGTCGAGGTTGATTCAAGAAGACGTTGGTGAGGCGTCTAGCATCACGGAAGTGTTCCCTCATGAACAACTATTTTTAGCGGAAAGTACAATTCCGTGGTATACGAATATTGTTAATTATCTTGCAGGTAACGTGATACCACCTGAGTTGACGAAAGCCCAAAGAAAGAAATTTCTTTTTGATGCTAAGTATTATCTGTGGGACGAGCCATTGCTATTCAAGAAATGTGCTTATCAGGTGATCCAGATATGTGTTCCGGATGAGGAAATGGCTAGTATTCTCTACCATTGCCATTCATCACCTTGTGGCGGCCATTTTGGTGTGACTCGCACATCATCGAAAGTACTTCAATCAGGTTTTTACTGGCCTTCTTTGTTTAAAGATTCATATATGTTTGTGAAAACCTGTGATAGATGTAAAAGGGTGGGTAATATATCGAGAAGGCATGAATTGCCACTGACGTCAATTCTTGAGCTTGAGTTATTTGATGTGTGGGGCGTAGATTTCATGGGGCCATTCCCGCCGTCATTTGGTAAGG
The DNA here is from genome assembly GCA_016647705.1 of Eucommia ulmoides. Lineage (NCBI taxonomy): Eukaryota > Viridiplantae > Streptophyta > Magnoliopsida > Garryales > Eucommiaceae > Eucommia > Eucommia ulmoides. The sequence continues at coordinate 20,020,680 of CM028339.1, forward strand.
AGTATATTCTGTTAGCGATGGACTATGTGTCTAAATGGATTGAGGCCGTAGCAACACCTACCAATGATGCCAAAGTGGTTTTGAAGTTCCTTCAGCACAATGTCATGACACGGTTCGGGACACCTCGAGCCTTAATCAGTGATGAGAGAACCCACTTTTGTAACAAAATGCTAAACGCTTTGTTGGCAAAGTATGAGGTTAGACACAAGGTAGCGCTACTATACCACCCACAGACAAATGGCCAAGCTGAAGTCTCAAACCGAGAAATCAAGCTAATTCTGGAGAAAACGGTTCATACTAATCGCAAGGATTGGGCGGTGAAGCTTGACGATGCTTTATGGGCTTATCGCACAGCTTTTAAGACACCGATCGGCATGTTTCCGTATCGATTGGTGTTTGGAAAAGCGTGTCATTTTCCCATTGAATTGGAGCATCATGCATTCTAGGCGATTAAGAAACTCAATTTTGATATAAAAGCTTCTGGTGCGCAACGTCTCCTCCAATTAAATGAAATGGAGGAATTCTGGCACGAGGCTTATGAGAATGCCAAGCTTTACAAAGATAAAACTAAGAGGTGGCATGATAAAATGATAGTCCGGAGGGAGTTCAGTCCGGGCCAACAGGTTTTATTGTTTAACTCAAGGCTGAGACTCTTTCCCGGAAAGTTGAAGTCCCGATGGTCTGGACCGTTCCAGATCAAGCATATTTATCCATTTGGTGCTATTGAGCTAGAAGGCGAAGACGGATGAACTTTCCGAGTTAACGGGGAGCAGATCAAGCATTACTTCAAGGATGAAGAGCGAGTTGTGGAGAACATCTCCCTCGTTGAAGGATAGAACCGGAGTTCATCAACGTCCATGCTAGGGATGTAAAACCAAGCAACATCTTTTGATATATCATCGAGGGTAACGAATATTCCCAACTTTTATATGGATTACTTTTTGGAGATCGTATTGATCTCGTAATACTATTTTTTTTGTGGTGAATTGATGAGGCTAGACACTTAGAATTGATTTGCATGCTAAAACTCATTTGAGGAATGAAGAGAAAATAAGAAGTGTAGAGAAACAATGTGAAAACCTGAAGGAATTCAGCTTAAGTCCACACTGGGAAAAAATTGCCTAGGCGGAAAAACCACCGCCCAGGCAAAAATTGGACAAAAAAAGGCTAAGGAAACACACTAGCGTAAATTCGCCTAAGCAAAAAAACCACCGCCTAGGCGGAAATAGGAAGCAAAAAGCTTGAATTTTTATACTGCCGTAAGTTCGCCCAGGCGGTAAAACCACTGCCTAGGCAAAAAATTGAAGAAAAGCTGAGTTCCTACACTGGTGTAAATTTGCTCAGGCAGAAAATCCACCGCCTAAGCGGATTTACAACCAAATCAGGGGTTTCACACTGGTGTAAACTCGCTCAGGCGGAAAACCCACTGCCTAAGCGGATTTACACGAAATCAAGGGCTTCACACTGGTGTAAACTCGCCCCGGCAGAAAAATCACCGCCTAGGCGAATTAACACCAAAAGGTTTTTAAAAAGAAAAAGGCGCTACTTCGCCCGCCTAGGCGAATTTACACGAACCCTATTTTAAAATGCACAGTCCACTTCGCAAACGGCATTTCCCTCCTAAAAATTTCAAAAAACCTCTCAACTTTACCATCCCAAATTCCTTCCTCTCATTAAAGATTCATTCTATAGTGCTAAAAACTTGGATTTTCACCAAGAATCTTCATCCAAACGTGGAATTCCTCTTCCCATTCTCGAAAATTAGGGTTTGAACGGTGAAACAGTGCGAAATCGCCATTCTCCACTGATTTGATCAAAAAATTTCAACAAGTAAATGTCAATGATCCTATTTTTCATTTAGTTTTTGAATTATTTGCTTCATTTGCTCATTTATTTCAAAAAATCATTGGATTTGATTATAACCCTAAACCCCTTTAAACCCTAAGTTACGGTTTTCATGCTATTTGGGATTGAAGAATGCTAAATGGTAAACCCTATCATATTTTTGTGTTGATATACAATGTGAATCATGTAGTTTGCACTACATTGCGACAAAAATGTGATTTGGTTATGGTTGGTGGGATATCTTGTGAGATTTGTATTGTTTGGCTTTGATTGGCATATGTTTGATAAAATAGGGCATTGTGTGTTCGCTGACAAGGGTTTGAATTGCTTGTTCTATTGTTATTATTGTGGTTGGTGTTGTGATTTTGATTTTCAGGGAAAATGGCAAAGCGCCGTGCTGCCAAGCAACCAAGAACAGACGAACCTCTGCCTGCTTCGGACTACAATTCTCTCAAATTTGTTTCAAAGCAGGCTGAGGATCAGTACAAAGAGCATGAGAGTAAGTGGCCTGGCATCCGTCAGAGAGGGTTCGGACCTTTGAATGAACTCCCGGAAGAAATCAGAACTGTTATCGTACAAAGATGATGGGAACAGTTCTGTGCTCCACCCTCGACAGGAGAATTGGCCCTTGTACGAGAATTTTATGCAAACATTGCGGAGGCCACGAAGTTTCAAACACGGGTCCGAAACATTCCCGTCCTATTCAGTGCCGATCATTTTAATGAATTGCTAGGATTGACGGGGCCCAAAGTTTCAAGAGATTTATCCAACGCCGCCATACCGTCTATGAGTGCGGTAATTTAGACTCTGACGACAGGAAATGCCCAGTGGACGAACACATGGCAAGGTCAGGTGATCTTGAAGTCTCGGTTTCTGAAACCAATCCCAAAGATTTGGCATTCATTTATCTGCACCAATCTGCTCCCGACCACCCATGTGTCCGATATGTCCAAAGAGCAAGCGTTTATGCTCTACGGCATTGATAGAGGGATGCTCGTCAATGTCGGCTGGCATATTTATTCGTCTATAATTCATACTGCCAAAACGAAAAATGGTGGCCTTCCTTTTCCCTCCTTCCTTACCGCGCTCTTTCAACGAGCCGGAGTTCGTATCACGTCCACAAGCCTCTTTCCACCTGTAAAGCCACTGGATCTTGCAATGATTAACAGGTTATGGAGAGGCGGACCAGGTGAAGGAGAAGAGGGTCAGGAAGAGGAAGAAGTTGGCCCTTCGGAGCCACCGACGCCATCAACCAGCCGTCCCCAAATCATCCAGATTTCACGAGACGTCCGTAGTCTCCAGTCCGATATGATCCAACTTCAAGCTAATTTGGCTCGGATGGAGAACTACATGGATTCCTACATCTAGCAACAAGATCAAAACCAAAAAGTTATATTCGAACATCTCGGAATCGACATAGCGCATTATACACCGGTGCCACCTTCCGAGACTGATGAGCCGCCACCACCATCTCCTCTACAATGAATGGTAGGAAGTTAGACTTGTATGTCTTCCCTCCTAGGTATGTGTCCACCCCAGTTTTCCATATATATTTATCTATTCTACTATTGGGTTCGCTGTTTAGGCAGTGAAGACACTGCCTCGTTCAAGTTTGGGGGTATATGCTATGCAACGCAAGCATGTAGTTTTTTTATTTTTTGGGGAGGATATGAAGGATGAAAAAAATTTGATGTAAAAAGGGACAAAAATTCTTTTTGTGTACAAATTGTAGTTTATAATGATATTAATGTTAAAAAATTTTGTAAATTTTGAAATTCTTTTTGTTATGCATGTGTAATGTTTAGCTATACATGTGTAAGAATCATTAATATAAGTAATGTTAGTTTGTAGAATTAAAGCAGATTTGTTTATCAATATAGTTGTACGTGCATGCTGAATTTTTGAGTTCGTCCGAACCATATCCCGATGATGAAAAATACCCCCTAAATTGCATTTTGAGATCGGGGGTAATGCCATTCACGTGTGTTTTGTGTGCTTAGCATGTCTATTAGGTGAAAATTGTTTTGATCCTAAATCGCACAATCGCATAAACTCATTGTATAACTAGTTTAACGATTTAACGCCGATTATTCAGTAATAAGTTCATGACAGAAATGAGAAATTTAGAACTTGACTGGGGGAGGCTTGAGGGAAAATTATAGGTAAGGTAATTTCGGAGGCATGATATAGGCCTTCATTTTCATCGCTTGAACCATTTGAAACTAACCTGAAAAGTTATTCCCTCGCTCTCCCGTCGAAGCCATAAAAAATTTTCACTTCTGAACTTGTTTCTATAGTTTAACTAAGTAAATATTTTAGAAACATTGTTGCTAGGAATAAAAGTGAAAATTGAGTGAAAACAAGTAGCATTAGATTATGCTAACTTGAAGCGAGCAATCGAGGTTTCAGTTTAAAATACTTTTGGTTAAGTATAAGAGTATTCACTTATCAATCCTTTAGTGTATTAACATGCCCCTAAAATTGTATAAATTTGAAGAAGTTTGGGGGTATGTGTTTAAAAAAAAAACCTATGTGAATATAGTGTTTAAATTTGGTTGTTGTGACAAGTGAATACAAGTTTACTAAATCTTGTTCAGGGTAATATCTTCAAAGATAATGGGGTTATGAGAGTGATGTAGCAACAAGCGTTTGTACCTCGGGTATCGTTAAAAATTATAACGAGTTTCTATTTCTATGATACCCTTGGCCGTTCTCCAAAGCCAAACCAAGCCCTATTGACCTCGGTGAATGTCCGAACCTACATTAGTGGATAGTTGAGCCCAGTCAAGCATATGGCTTTCCTGAATGTTTTAACAAGTTTAAGTCATAACCTTATTCATTGAATAATCCAATCCGGTGTTTGATTAGTTATATATCTGAGTTCTCACACACACACATTTCAATAGGATCTAAAATGATTTGAACTGATATTGAGTGTTGAAATTCTAGAACACCACGTGGTGTGTGTTATTCCTTAACCGGATCTGATTACGGGTTGTTGAGGGAAGAATAACATGGTTTCTTTGACTAAACTTAAATCTCATAGGTGTGTACTTCTTATTTGTTAATGATTACATATTTGTAGTATAGAATGTAGCTAATTAGTGTAGTTAGTGTTATTTAGCATTAGGGTGTTTTGCTTGAGGACTAGCAAAATTCCAAGTTTGGGGGTATTTGATAGGTGTAAAATACCTATCTAATTCTAAATCGAATTTGTCAGTTTTCAAGTATTTTATTGGAGTTTGAATACCTTTTTAGTTGTTTTTATTAGTCAGGAGAAGGGACGTCAACAATCGGCAAACTGAGCGAAATGGTGGAGAAAATGGTAGCCAAAAAGATGAAAAAAAATTAGATTTCAAAGAACAATGCAATTCTGCCTAGGCGAAGTATCCACCGCCTAGGCGGAAATTCACTAGAAAGTTGCAAAAGCTGAAAAGTTGAAATCCGCCTAGGCGAAGTTTCCACCACCTAGGCGAAAATCCGTCAGAAGGTTGTAAGGGCTAAAGTATTGAATCCTCTTAGGCCAAGTTTCCACCGCCTAGGCGAAAATTCATCAGAACGCTGGAAGTGCTGAACTGCTGGAAGAGCTACACTGCTGTAAATCCGCCTAGGCGAAGTAGCTACCGCCTAGGCAGAAATCTATCAGAAAGAATAGGGGCCCAAGAAGTTAGTCCTCCGCCTAGGCGAAGAAACCATCGCCTAGGTGGAATTCTAACTAACTTAACCTCCGCCTAGGCAAAGATTCTACCGCTTAGGCAGAATCCGCAGAACAGCCCAAAATATCTGTTTAGATATTTTTGAACCCCTAGGCCTATATATACCCATTTTCCACGTTTGAAACAGAGAGTTGACAAACCCTAACCCTAGAAGAAAGCTCTTAAGCTATATTTTCAATATCAAGAAGGAGGTTCATCATTCGGACAAAGAAGAATCACTTGTGGATCGATCATTAGCGACAGTGAACCGTTTTATTTCCAGATTTGATCGTTTCTCTCTTGTTTTTATCTTTGTAATCACTTTTTCATATCTAAGAATGTTGAATCCCTCTTATTTTGTATGGTATATGGCTAAGATCTTGTAGTATTAGTTAAATGTTACTTAGGTATAGTTGAAATCATGTAATTGTTAAATTGAATGAATTAGTGTTACTTTAATGTGTTGTTTGTCTAAATCCGATTGTGTTTACCATTATTCTTGATATTATACTTGTACTGATAAACCGAGAATACGGGGTTTGACACTCGGGAGAGGTAACCCTGAATTCGGACTAGGGTAAATACAACGTGATGTTCTAATGACCCGGGAGGGCATTAGAATGTATGCAATCCATGACGTTGGCTAAAGACTCATGCGACCTAGGGTCGTTAAGGCGTTGAAAGGGACTTCCTCATTGACACGAAGTCGTGTAATTCCCCGTCTTACACTCGGGAGAGGTAGCGGAGGAGTTATCGATACAGAGATTGTCGTACTAGATAGAAAATCATTATAGCTAACTTATTAACTTCGATTATGCATTATGTGAAAGAAATCAATGCCTAAGTAATTAGTGTAATTAAAACTAACTTCATAGTTGTCGTTTATCTTAGTATATTAATTAAAAAAACAAACAAAATTTGATTAGTCGGGATAATATGAAACTATTGAAATCGTAATACTCAACTGAATTACCTACCATTCCCAGTGGAACGATATCCGATCTTACAAGATCCATTATATTAAAACTAGACCTCATACACTTGCGAGCAGTCCAATTATCGCGAGGAGGAAAAGGTTGTGAATCCTCGCGCGTACACATGTCACTCTTGAGATCCGGGAATAGTGTATTACTGGGGTTATCTCACTGTCTCTCGATTTGGGTTCCTAAAAAATAATGCACCACAGGTGGGTCTGCCGGTCTTGCACCTCCGATGTGGGAATCAGTCAAGAGTACAAAGAGAAAGTACGGTAAGCAATAAGCGTAAGAGCTTCTGTATTGCATAAATATTGCAAGTAAGAATTCACTATACAACATACCTCAAACCTTTAGGGTGCTCACCTTTATACAAAGAGAGAAGACTCGTTTAGCAAGTCTCTCCTGATTCTCTGTGCACTGTTATGGTAACTATGCAAATCTCAGTCCTATTATCATATAGATGGTTGCGATTGCGAGAGAAGATCGTGGATCCATTATCATGGAAAAATAACAACACCTTCCTTTCTAGGGGAGGCGGCTCAAACCACCATTGGAGCAGGAACATCATGGCACTTACACCTGAGAAGGTGTGACCTCGGTCGGGTCTGGAGATGTGGATATACTCTATTTGTGAAATTGATTTTAAAATAAATATATTTGATCCATTAAATATTTTAAATTATGAAGACAATGCACCGATAAAATATTTTATCTGGTGCGATCAAGCTAGAGATTGGTCCGGTTTGAACAACCACATTAATCATTTATCTAGTTTATAAGAATTAAGACACCCTGGATATGGCCCTTCATCAAAAATTAAAACTCGATTCTAGCCATAGGTTATGCGTTAGCGTATTGACACGAAACGTTCCTATTAACTAGGTAGTAGTAAGGTTTGCTAAACGTGAAGAGAATCAATTGAAGTCACAATTGGTACAAGATAGAGTTGGGGGTAGTTTAGCTTCAGATACCTCCTTTGGAGGTGTTGCCTATTGTGTAAAGGTCTTGAGGTTTTGTAGAAGAGTTGCTATATATATCTAGTGTCTTTTGACTGGCCAGATATGTGTTTCAAATGGTAGTTATGCTACTATGATGTAACATATGGTTTATGTGCAAAATGGAAGTTTATATTCCAATTCGTTTTCTTTCAATGTGCCTTTTTATCCTTAACTCTTTTATTTCAATTCGATTTACTTTTCGAGCAAACTCGTTATCCCTTAATTCTTCACTTTATCGTCGAATTATGCAAATCTATCTCTTAAACACTTTATTTTACTGTCAAATTATTTTTCATGTATATTTCTATCCCTTAAGCTCTTTAGTTTTCTTGCAAATTTTTATCCAACCCTTGAACTCTAATTTTTTATTACTTACTAGACTTGCTAGGACAAGTTTTATATTAATTCCTATTCTACTTTTTGATCTCACTATTTCGAAAGATTGAGTATTTTCCCTAAAAATTTCTTTCAATTTGAGAAAACGAGTGTTCACATAATCGTCTAATTTTTATCATTTACGTATCATATTTTTTTAGCAAAAAGCGTTTCTAACATATCTTAGCAAACAAATCAGATCTAGTTGTCAAAGAATTAACACGCTGCAAAGAAATAAGGTGTTTGGAAAATTATTGTGCTACTCACCACGAATTTTGAGTAGAAATCAGCCTAATGTGATTCAGGTTGCATTCCCATATTGACCCTAAAACTTATGTGCAAAATTAACACTTCTATTTACATAACCAAAATTTGGCGAAACTAATAGATAATTTTAAACATGACAATTTACAATACCTTTTTAGAATTCAACTAGTAACAAGAAAATTTACAGAGATAATATAGCAGGTAAATTATCGCCTGATGAGGAAAAATTCAATCAAAAGTTACATGGGTGCCACGTGTCCTCCACACGCCACTGGCTTAACAACCCTAGTATCGTCCAGCTCGGTCAAGCCCCATCTCCAAACCCAACATCGGTCACGTGTCCTTAGTTGCGAGTGCCACAATGCTCTCGCTCCAAAAGCGGTCTAAGCCATCTTCCCCAGAAAGGAAGGTACCGTTACTCTCCCACGATAACAGCCCCGGATCTCCTCCCACAATCACTACATTTCCATGGTAATGGGACCGAAATTCGCACAATCACCATAATGGTACACAAAGAATCAGGGAAGACTAGCCAAACGAGTCTCCTCCCTCCCTATATAAAGGTTAGGGCCTCCTAGAAGTTTCTTTGAATTTCATCGAGATGATGCTCCTTACTAATTCAGGGGGGAAGGGTGACATTATTGACTCGAAAAAATGACAGCACACCCATAATTAGATGGAAACCATTGGGTCCTAGCTGGGTTGGACTAATTTCTAACATCATAAAATAGTTATGAAGAAAATGAGTTAAGGGGAAGATGGAGACCATACTCGAACATCCATAAGTGAGAGAAAATCTCATTTGCCCTAGGGATGAATGGTTGTTTTGTCGAATCTGGAACCCTAATGGTAACAAAATCTGGATTCCATACTGACATCTATGCTCTTATACTAATTATTCCTTGAAGGAAGAAGGATCCTGATCACCCCAATAGAGCGAAGTATTAGAATGAGGCATGGCGTAGGTCTGACTAAGGCTTTCGGGAGCCAAATCAAACGACAGGCCAACTTCTAAAGGACTACCCATGACACTATTTAACAAAGTGATATCCAAATAAAAAATTTAAAAAGTAAAAGAGAGACAAGGAATGACTAGGAATTAGACGAAGCAGAATGGAAAAACACAAAATGTGAAAGAGATGCAGGACTTACTAATGAAAACGCAGCAAAAATGAGACGAGTAATGCCCTGCGTTCTCCTCAAAAATAACCAAAAAGGTTAGGGGGACAAATTATAGAGGCGATACTCTCACCAATAAATCCATCTTTATGTACTGTATAGGCCAGTTGCTTAGGCCGAAAAAAAGTGCTCATGAGGCGAGAGAAAGTTCGGCCCAGAATATGCCATCTACCGTGTGCCATTAGAAACCCATGAGTATGAACCAGGAATAGCCTACTCTTATAAAGACCGGCCCTCTATTCTTACTTGCCCATTATTATAACACGATCAGTAAACGAAGTCCTTAATCCGAACGTGAATTAGTAAGAAAAAACCCGTGTAAAAGTACATAATCAACCAAGTAGAATAATCAACAGGTGAAATAGGTATAAATACTCAACCATCAAAGGCAGTCTGTCTATTTTATTTTTCTCATATCCTAGAACATATTAATTTATTCTCACAACATATATTCTTTGTCTGACACCACACTAGTGTCATCCTTAACATTTTCGGTTTAGCTGGTTGACAAGTTCAAGGAAGAGAGTTTTGGTCTACATCAAACTAAATGGTAATAGTGTCTCACCGTGGAGGAGAAGAAAATAAAAAATGAAAATTAATTTAAAAATGCAGACAAAAAATTTACTTCTTTTATTGGAGGGTATAACAGTAATTGACAAAAAATTGTTTTTTAATTCAAATAAAATTAGGGACAATATCGTAATTTCAAAAAAAAATTCCCCGGCGAGGATTTCCTTCATAATTTCCAACAGCAAAGGGGTATCTTTAGAATTTTAAAAATTTGAGGGGGCGTTTGGTGGTAATTAGCAACAAATTATTTCAGAGAGGTGGACCACTTCGAATATTCGTAAACTTGTGATAGAAAAAGACAGGTGGACCACTTTCTTTAAAAAAGAAAAGAAAAATTAAGTTGTATTTAATTAGTTTTTCTTTAAAAAAAAAATTGAAAAATGAAAAAGAAACAAAAAATAGAAACCAGAGAAAAATATCAATCTCGTTTCTGTTTATGAAACGAAATAAAAATATTATTTTCCTCATTTTTATTATTTTAAATTTTATAAAAAATAAAAGCAAAATGCCAACGATCTCCACCCACCTTGCTGCATCCCACCAGCTTGGAGTCAGGTAACGGGAACGAAAAGACTGTAATGCCCATCAATTTGCAATAAAGGATTTATACCACTTATCTCTCCTATTATTTTGCTCAAAACCAGATACCTCTTTTATCATTTTACAAATACCAGTCAATTTTACAAATATCAGTCGACTCTCCTATCATTTTGGTCAAATACCAGTTAGCTCTCCATATATAAAAACTTATTGAAAGTTTCATAGTAATGACAATATTACCCTTGGTCCTTTAAAAATAATTAACAACTAAAATACATAAACAACCTCTTAAAAACTAAAATACAATATCAACCCTATTTTTACAAAACACCCCCCATTTCTCCTCCTTCTGATGCCGTCTTCATTTCCCCCACCCCACCCTTCCTCGCCGGAGCACCATGTCTTCTCAAGTCACCATTTCTTCTCTGTCTCTCTCTCTCTCTCTCTCTCTCTCTCTCACTAGATATGTTCACCATTTCTTCTCTCTCTCTCTCTCTCTCTCACTAGATATGTTCACCATTTCCTCTCTCTCTCTCTCTCTCTCCCTTCATCAAACAAATGGGTTAGATCTGTCTTCTATATGCTAAAATTGAGTAGATTTTTTCTTCTTCTACAGTGAGAATCCACATTCATAAAACAAATGGGTTAGATCTGTCTTCTATATGCTAAAAATGTGTAGATTTTTTCTTCTTCTACAGTGAGAATCCACTAAATTTCACTAGGTATGTTCATCAAACAAATGGGTTAGTCAAACAAAAACCAAATCTAGAATTACCAATTAGAGCAAATAATCAATTAAGCAGATCAAACGTGAATTTACGTCTTCAATTTCATATTCTTCATCTCTTCCAGGCATAAATCAGGAGAGAAAACCCATCGTCAGCAGTGGGATTTGACAGGTGTCGAGAGGAGGCAACGGTCTGTCCATCATCACCGGTAGCTTCGATTCCGATTGTGACAGTGGAGGCAAGAGGTTCGACGGAATTGGTTCGAAAATCGGCGAGGATATAATGCTCTCCTCGCAATCCGAGGAGGAAAAACCATTGTTGGAGTCGCTTCCTCAAATGGGTTCATCTTCGATGATCAAAACTCCGGAGAGTGGGGCTTTCTGATTAAAGTTCTATCTTCTGGGTTCATCTGCTTGAAATTTCCGCCGTCATGGCGCAGGTGACGATGAAGACGAAGAAAATAAAGTTGTCAACGGCATCGCCGCCCCTCCTGTCGACGGCAAAGCTCAATCGAAACCCACCGCCTCCAAACCCAAGAGACAATCAAGAAAAAGATGAGTTGGAGAGAGGGAAAGGTGTGGTTGTTGTTTTTGTTGTCGGCGGTGATGGTGCTGACGGGAGCAACGAAGGAAATGGAGGGAGCTGAAGAAAGAGGATAAAATTGGAAAAAAAATATATTTTTACCCCTAAATTTTGGATTAATTTTAAGTTCCACTTCAGTGGGTGCAAAGTATAATTAAAAAATAGAGGGGTGTGTTAGTGATTTTTTTTAAAAAAATAAAAGAATAAAAATATATATTTTTAAGGGCATTCATGTCTTTTTAAAAGAAAAAAATAGTCAAAAGGGGTGACTAGTATTTTTTGAAAGACATGAGAGATATCTGGTTTTGAGCAAAATGACAGGGAAAGTCCACTCTTATAAAGACCACCCCTCTATTCTTACTTGCCAATTATTATAACACGATCAGTAGACGAGGTCCTTAATACGAACGTGAATTAGTAAGAAAAAAACCGAGTAAAAGTACATAATCAACCAAGTAGAATAATCAACAGGTGAAATAGGTATAAATACTCAACCATCAAGGCAGTCTGTCTATTTTATTTTTCTCATATCCTAGAACATATTAATTTATTCTCACAACATATATTCTTTGTCTAACACCACACTAGTGTCATCCTTAACATTTTCGATTTGGCAGATTGACAAGTTCAAGGAAGAGAGTTTTGGCCTACATCAAATTAAATGGTAATGGTGTCTCACCGTGGAGGAGGAGAAAATCAAAAATGAAAATTAATTTAAAAATGAAGACAAAAAATTTACTTCTTTTATTGGAGGGTATAACAGTAATTGACAAAAAATTGCTTTTTAATTCAAATAAAATTATTGACAATATCGTAATTTCAAAAAAAAGATTCCCCGGCGAGGATTTCCTTCATAATTTCCATTAGCAAAGGGGTATCTTTAGAATTGTAAAAATATGAGGGGGTGTTTTGTGGTAATTAGCAACAATTATTTCAGAGAGGTGGACCACTTCGAATATTCGTAAACTTGTGGTAGAAAAAGAGAGGTGGACCACTTTCTTTAAAAAATAAAAGAAAAATTAAGTTGTATTTAATTAGTGTTTTAAAAAAATAAAAAAAAATAAAAAATGAAAAAGAAACAAAAAATAGAAACCAGAGAAAAATATCAATCTCGTTTCTGTTTATGAAACGAAATAAAAATATTATTTTCTTCATTTTTATTATTTTAAATTTTATAAAAAATAAAAGCAAAATGCCAACAATCTCCACCCACCTCGCTGCATCCCACCAGCTTGGAGTCGGGTAACGGTAACGAAAAGACTGTAATGCCCATCAATTTGCAATAAATTACTTAATCAGTATTTATAGTAGTTAGGGCTGAAAACTAGACGAGCCGAGCCGAGCCGAGTATTAAGTGTTCAAGCTAGATTCATTTATTTTTTAAATTATTCGAGTTCGAGCCGAACCTAAAACCTTATGTTCAAGCTTGGTTCGTTTAATAATCGAGCTGTTCGCGAGTTTTTTCGATTTTTTTTTTTTAATTTTTTTTATAAATATTTATTAATTAAATTTTAAGGTTTAAGAACTACATAAATAATATAATTTTTTAATAAAATTAGTTATTTATAATTATTTTTTAAAAATCTATATACAAAATTTAAATATTTAAATAATGAGCCAAACAAAATATAAAAGTTATAAATAATGAATGTAATATAATCAGTCTATATATATAATAAATAAATAATATTTTAGTGTTCGCGAATATGAAAATGAGCTCGCAAACAAGTTCGACTCGTTTTGGCTTTATTCGCGAATAACAAACGAGTACCTCGCGAACAAGTTTGGCTCGGCTCGTTTATTAAACGATCATTTTTTAGAACTCGAGCTCGACTCGTTTATTTTAATAAACAAGTTCGAATAAATTTTTTTCAAATCGAGCCTAAACTGTTCATAAACAGCTCGATTCGTTTACTGTCCTAATAACAGTACACGTGATTCATGGGACTAGTGCGACACATTAGAAAACTCTGATATTCTCCTTGTCTACCAAACAAAGAAGATAGCGTTTTGAGTGGTGCCAATGCGGAACACGTTAAGCACGTGAGTTTGAACATATACAAACTGTAAATCATGAAAAAAAATTTGAAAAAAAAAAAAAATCATATAAGAAATCATTTAAAAAATTCTAATAATTTTAATAATTAAGACAAGTTACAAACTAGTCCAGTAAAATATTTTTTTCTAATAATTTATTATTATATTTATTTTTTATAATTAATATATATTTTTTTTTCTTCTACAAATGAATGTCCATTAATATTTAATCTTAATATCTTTATATGGTTTCAACTTTCAAAATGATTAATTGTTGGTGATATTTTTCGCGTGTTATATTTTACTTACAATTAGAGAGAACAGATTCGAATGAGTGCCTTCTTACACGTGGGTCCTATTTGATAGGACTTTTCAATCTGCATAGTTGGTCCTACTAGATAAGACTTTTCAGTCCATATAATTATTATCAATTTAATTTATTTTATTTTATTTTATTATTATTATTAGTTAGATGTATGAAAGTCAATTTATGCACACCTCGATTAATCACTTTTTCAGACGATGTTAAAAAAAAATTCATCCACATCAACTTAGTATATTCTTATACGGGAAAAATTCTCACCTACTAAGAGAACTGAAAAGATATAACTCTCAACTAAATTATAATGTAACTCCCAATATAAATGGAGGTGTAACTCTCCATTTAATAACAATATAAACGGGAGAGAAGTATTCTCCAAGTCACCTAGTTGACTTTCCTAATTGCATGTTTCCATGTGAGTATCTCATTAAACCAATTATGATCGCTAGTAATTGCTTTAGGTATTTTACATATATATGTGTGTTGTGCATTGTATATATGTTGATCATCGTCAAAGGGAAAGACATGACATTTTACACTATAACTCTCTTATTATTACAATGATAATACTCTTAAACTTTTTTCTCTCTTAAGAGCAATTTAATCTTATTCTCATACCAGAAGTTCTTTGACCGACACCACACCGATGTTCTCCCATAAAATTAACTGATTTTGCAGGTCGCGAAGGTTTTTCGCACATGAGGAGCTGTAACATGTACCGAAATTTTTTTGACAATATCATTTGGCGCCGTCTGTGGAAAACCAAGCAAAAAGACATGATCGCGGTGCCGTGACAACCACATACCATTGGCAAGTTCCACAATTACTATCGGCATTAACAGGAATTCAATAATCAAAGTCCAATGGACAGATCTGAATAGATCTTCAAATCAAAACTACAAATCGAATGATGAAGCCAACAAATCTAAATCGAACAAATTTACGATGTGGTGAATCAATCGTTGATAATCGATAATCGACGATGAAGAATGCAAAGAAAACAACGAAACAAAGAAAATCGTCTATTCAAATAAGACGACGATGAAAAACACTGTTTAATCGACAACGAACAGAACTACGAAAGTCGAAAAAGAATTGAATTGAGATCAATTCATACACCCAATAATCGAATCGAGAAACAAATTGAATTGGATCTAAAACAGAATAATCGAAATACAATCGATGCGTAAACAATCGACAAACGAGAAATGGACCTCAAATCTAACCTAAAGTAGGCCTTAGACCTGACCTGAGCTGCACCTCAGATCTGGCCTGAACTGCATCATCAATCTTTGAATCGCAACCATTAGTCTCTGATCTGAACTGCAACAATCGATATTCGAGATGAACCATACTGCCGATCTAATCTAAACTATGACCATCGGTCTTCAATCTGAACTGTAACCCACGATTTGCGATCTGAATCGCACCTCCGAGTCGTCGGAGTTTATCTACTCCTCGACAGTTTCAAGCCCATTCACGGCATTTTCCTCTGCGAAGGCGAAGACATCGACCCATCCCTATACGAAACCGAAACAACCAGTTTATCACGGGAAGAACAGGAAAAAATCCGACGACTCCACTTTCAGCGACATCGTCATCGCGAAAGAGAAATATGCCATGGTGTTTGGGCGTTTGGGCGTCAGCCGCTTGTGGTCTTGGGTATGGCGACGGATTGATCCCAAAATCGTCGGCACTTCTATTCGTTGATGTTTTGCAAAACTATCTAACTATAGATAAGTTTGGGTTCCGAAAGGAACAAAAAAAAATTCGACTAATAAGATCGGACTCACGTAGGCTAGGTACCACTTAAGAACTATTTGAGGTGCTCCTTGCAGGTTATTCTAAAAGCATCAATAAGTAAGGACAAATAGTTCCTGGATAGTGGTAGTTCTCGACACATGACATGAGATAAAAGAAAATTTACATCTTTGACACCTAAAAATAGAGGTCATGTGATTTTCGAAGACAACACAAATGGTAAAATTATCGGTATAGGTAATATCGGTAATGACACTACTATGATTAAAGATGTGTTACTAGTTGATGAACTTAAACATAATTTGCTTAGTATTAGTCAACTACGTGACAAAGGATTCAATGTTATATTTGATCATGGTAGATGCATCATTAAAAATAGTCATGATAGTAGTATTTTGTTAGTTGCATCACGTTTTGAGAATGTTTATACTTGCTCTTTTGATGATTTTAGTTCTCAAAATTTATCTTGTTTGAATACTTTATCTAAGAATAGTTGGTTATGGCATAGAAGACTTGGGCATATTAGGATGGAGTTAATTTCTAACTTATCTAAGAAGAGTCTTGTACGTGGCCTACCTGATTTGAAATATGTGAATGATAAACTATGTGATGCATGTCAATTAGGCAAGCAAGTTAGATCATTATTTAAGAAAAAGATGCACACATCCACATCTAGATGTCTTGAATTATTACATATTGATTTATTTGGGCCTAACTCTGTTGCAAGTTTTGGTAGTAAGTTCTATGCATCTGTTATTATTGATGATTATTCTAGATTTACCTGGGTATACTTTCTTGCTAAGAAAAGTGAAGTTGCTTCTGTTCTTGCTAAATTATGTAAACGTGTTCAAAATGAGAAGTAATGTTCTATTATTAACATTTGTAGTAACAGAGGAAGAGAATTTAAGAATGATGAAGTGATAAGTTACTTTGATGAGCATGGTTATACTCACAACTTTTCTGCACCAAGATCACCACAACAAAATGGTGTAGTGGAAAGGAAGAACAGAACGCTTCAAGATATGGCCAAAACAATGCTAAATAAAATCGGTTACCAACCTACTTCTGGGTTGAAGTAGTAAGTACCGCTTGTCACGTGGTAAATCAGGTATCAATTCGTAGAGGGTTTAACAAAACCCCATATGAAATCTGGAATGGTTTTGGATGATGATGATGCAGGTATCTTAAATAACCAAAATCAAGGTAATGATGCAACAAAGAAGTCTCAACAAGAAGAGGAACCTAAGAACAAGGATTCGACTTTACCAAGAGCTATAAAGAAAGTATCAGGGCATTCAATTAAAGAAATCATCAGTAATTTCGAAAAAGATGTAAGTACTCGATCTTCTCTTAGGGATATAATTAATCTTGCTTTCTTATCTCAAATTGAGCCTAAAAATATAAATGAGGCGCTAATTGATGAATCTTGGATTTTCACAATGCAAGATGAATTAGTTCAATTTGAGCGGAGCAAGGTATGATGTCTTGTTCCGAGACCAAATTTTCATCCAGTTATTGGTACTAAATGGGTATTTAAAAACAAAAAGGATTTATCTGGTATGGTAATTAGAAATAAAGTAAGATTAGTGGCACAAGACTATAATCAAGAGGAAGGAATTGATTATGATAAAACTTATGCTCCTGTTGCTAGACTAGAAGCAATTAGAATGTTACTCGCCTTTACATGTTCACATAATTTTAAGCTATATTAAATGGATGTAAAGAGTGCATTTCTAAATGGCTTTCTAACTGAAGAAGTTTATGTGGAACAACCCCCAGGATTTGAAAAGTGACAAATTTTTTGATCATGTATTTAAATTTCGCAAAGCTTTGTACGGGCTCAAACAAGCTCCGAGAGCTTGGTATGAGAGACTTAGCCGATATTTGATCAAAAATAGTTTCTGAAAGGATATTTGTGATATAACACTATTTGTAAAGCAAACTGATTCTGATATCCTATTAGTGCAAGTGTATATTGATGATATCATAATTGGATTTACTAATGAGGATCTTTGTCAAGAGTTTACTAAAATAATGCAGATTGAATTTGAAATGAGTATGATGGGAGTACTGAATTTCTTTCTTGGATTGCAAATTAAGCAAACCAAAGAAGGGATATTTATAAACCAAGCTAAATATACCAAGGAACGGTTAAAGAAATATATCTTGGAAGGAGCTAAAAAGTACAAAACGCCCATGGCAACAGCTACAAAAATTGAAAAAGACGATACGGGCAAAAACGTTAATGAAAAGATGTATCGAAGTATGATTGGTAGCTTATTGTATTTAACTGCTAGTAGACTTGACATTATGTATAGTGTTTGTCTTTGTGCTAGATTTCAGTCCTGTCCTAAAGAATCGCACTTGACTGCGGTTAAACGAATTTTTCGTTATTTAAAGGGGACGACTGGCCTAGGATTATGGTATCCTAGGGGGAGTGATTTTAAATTAGTAAGTTACTCCGATGCTGACTTTGCCGGTTGCAAAGTTGGGTGAAAAAACACAAGCGGATCATGTCATCTGTTAGGACATGCTTTGGTTTCTTGGTCAAGCAAGAAACAGAATTCGATAGCCTTATCCACTACTGAGGTTGAATACATGGTAGCTGGTAACTGTTGTGCTCAAATTTTATATATTAAGCAACAATTAAATGATTTTGGAGTTTGTATGGAGGAGGTCCCGATCTTTTGTGATAATAAAAGTGCTATATGTCTAAGTAAGAATCCTACACAACACTCACAAACTAAATACATAGAGATTTGACATCACTTTATTCGTGATCACATTCAGAAAATGGATATTATTATTGATTATATTGATACCTCCAATCAGCTTACTGATATTTTTACCAAACCACTAGCGAAAGATCAATTTGTGAAAATCATTCGTGGTTTGGGTATGGCTAGGCATAGTGATGTTTGCCTAGAGTGACTTACATGTTTTTTGTTTTCTTCTTCCCTACCTAAATTATTTTTTGAAGATGACAAATGGGGAGAAATGAGTGATGTTTTATTTAGGGGGAGAATTCTAAAGCTGCGTTTTTATAAAAAGGGATAAATTTAAAAATTATGCTTTATTAAGTATTTTTTAAAATTATGTATTATTGAAATTATGATGTTTAAATGAGTTAAAGAACCTGTCCTCGGATTCAGGGGGAGTGTGGTTATATCTTATTTTAAAGAAAATATCAAAGTTAATTGTCATCATAAAAAAGGAGGAGATTGTTGATCCCAAGATTTTGATGAACAATTAAATATTGATGTTTTGGTAGAACTAATGTTTGATCAAGTGTTTCAGTGATTTAAAGATCCAATAATGAAGATGTCAAAGTGAATGGATGCTAAATGAATGTCAAAGTGAATGGATGTTAAATGAAGATATGAAGATGATGAAGAAGTATTAAGAGTTTGAAGACATTAGGAAAAACAACCCAGGTAAATATAAACTCTTACTATCCCATTTAGAAACACACACATGGCACAAAATGAATTTTATCTTTTATGTGTGTTTTGGTTAAGTATATTTATTTGTTCTTATGTGAATTAAAAATAAATATTTTTGAATGACTAAAGTAGAATATAATAGTATTAGTGGAGTTCATTTAAATATAAAAATGGATAAAGGGGCGAAATTGTAAAAGAAAATAAGTTAAAAACAAGATTAGAGAAAAGATCCAGAAGGGAGCAGTCGACTGAGGAGTCGATCGGAGAAAGAAGATAAAATATCCTGAATCAACGAGTCGACCAACCGGCCGACCTATGAAAACATTTGAACTCTCTGAATCTGCGAGTCGACCGAGCGATCGACCGGTGGAAGCTTGACAAACTTTTGAATCTGCGAGTCGACTAAGGAGTCGATCGATCAAGTGCATGGGCTACTTCCAGTATTCTTCAGTCGACTGAACGTGCAGTTTCAGGATATTAGTTAATCCGATTTTAAATTCAAAAGTAGCCATTTTTGGTTAAGATTTGAGAGAAATTTTGGGGATATTTTTAACATTTGAGATATGATTCATATACTAATTAAATCATTTCAATATGGTTCATTAATTATTAAAGTTTCTCAATTTGGTACTTAAAATAGATTCTATACTTATTTGTTTTAATTGAGAAATACTTTAGGGATTTAATTGAGAGTTTTAAAAGTTGTTATTAAGTGAAATTAAACCTAAATGAAGTCCTCACGTTATGAAGGGTCTATAAGAGTATTTTATTGTCATGACACTTGTAAACTAACCGTTAGAAGGCTGATTACATGTGCCCTTATATAGACCTACGAATTTTCTAAGTGAGCTAATCATTCTAATCATTCGAAGAGATAAAATCAGTCTATATCTTTGTGAGAGAACGTTTATAAGAGTTATTATTCTACGATATTGTGAGTCATTCTAAGAGAGTGATTCTGATAATCAATTGCAATCGATTTGTGCTGATACCGGAATTGAAGCTACATTGTTTTCATCATAAATTCTGTGGATTCCGGGTAAGATTTTTCCATATTGATTATTACTTGTTTATTATTGTATTTTGGAAATTGATCTTAGAAATTGTTTTTGATTTTTAAAGAAAATATTCTTTCAAACAATTTCTTGAATCTGATTACGTGCTCCAATTTGCTACTCATATATTGTTAAAATCATATTTCTGTATCTCACATAATTTTATCATTAGTTGAGATATTAATTGAGTTCATATATATCTAGGGTGGTAGAAGCTCCGAGTGAGATTTACTTATCAATTTTTTGTATTGGTGAGTTGTGACGGGTTAAATATCATTAGGAATATTTAATCAAGGGTAGTTAGGTTTCAGTCTCTTCCTGTAAAAAGATTAAGGTAGTGATTCTTCCTGGATAAGAATTGCGTGTTTATGAGTGATTTTATAACAGTTCAATCATTACCCAGTAAAAGGATATTTGGAGTGTTTTAGTGAGGTTTTGATTCTTGAGCCTAAGTCTTAAAAAGAATTAGGTTATTCTTTAACTTGTAAAAAGTAGAGGTTATTCCTTAGCTTTTGAAAAGGAAATTGTAAAGGTTGATTCTGAGCCTGTAAAAAAATTAGTGTGCGGGTTTAGTTCCTACCTTTAAAGGAATCTTGTTTTTAGTGGGTGCGACCTTCGTGGAGCTCGGGGGACTAAATTAGCCAAGAGTAATTTGGTGAACTAGTATAAATCTCTGGTGTGCTGCTTTCTTAATTTGTCTATTTTTTCTGTTAGTGTATGCACCTAGTTGATTGATTAATTCCGCTGTGTTATAAAGATAATAATTAATTTAGGCGTAAAATTAATTATTTGATTTATTGATTTTTATTCTGATTATTTTTTAATTACCCAATTCACCCTCCCTCTTGGGTATTCTACTGGGCTAACAACTTCCAATATAAATAAGGTTGTAACTCCCCATTTAAAAATAATATAAATGGGGGAGAAGTATTCCCCAAGTCACCTAGTTGACTTTCCTAGTTGCATGTTTCCATGTAAGTATCCCATTAAACCAATTATGATCGCTAGTAATTGCATTAGGTATTTTCCATAGATATATGTGTATTTTGCATTGTATATATACTGATCATCATCAAAGGGAAAGACATGACCTTTTACACTACAACTCTCTTATTATTACATTGATAATACTCTTAAACTTATTTTCTCTCTTAAGAGCAATCTGATCTTATTCTTACGATGAAGGTTATTTGGTTGACACTACACTGGTGGTCCCCCATAAAACTAATTGGTTTTGCAAGTCGGATTGCAAGTTGCAGATGTTTCCGGCACGTGAGGAACTATAAAACGTACCAGGATTTTTTTGGCAACATCATATTCATGATTAAATTTAAAATTTTATTCCTAAATGGTACGGTTGGTTAGAAGGATGGAAAAGAAAAAATAAAAGAAAAATAAAAGAATAATGTTTTTATCAACTGTGAAAGAGAAAATTATTTTTTCTAGCGTTGTTTTGTTAGAAAAGAAAAATAAAAGAAAAGAAAATAATTTACTTTAATGTAATTTATTATTTTACCTTCATATATTATAAAAATAAAATAAAAATTATATTGTCAATGTTTTAGTTGTAATTTTATTCATTCTTTTTCACTTTCCTTTCATTTTTTCCTAAATCTATATGGAAAAAAAAAAAATTGTTTAAAAAATTCTGCGTCTTCCTTCCCAATTTTCTTCCATACCAAACAGTTTGTTCTTTCATGTTTCATCCTATTTTCTTTTTTTAGTGCAAACATAAATCTGAATTTAAATTTCAAAAATTTATGCATGAGAACTTTCCTTAAAATTTTTAATTTTTGACCTCTACATATGTTTGTTTCTATTTGATTTCTTTTTATATATATTTTAGTTCTATTTTTTAAGTTTTAATTAATTTATAAATTAATGAAGATGATTTTGTTGAATAAAATAATAATTTCAAACTGTAAAAAGTATTTTAAAAATGTACTAATGGAATTTATATAATTTTTTGCTTTTTAATCAAGTATCTTTTATAGTAATTGATGAATTGGAAAATTTTGTTAAAAAAAGAAAAAAGAAAAAAGGGAAAAGGGTTTACGCATAAAACAAGGAAAATGGTCAAAAATATGTTTGTCCCATGATCATCTAATTTTTCTTTTAGGCTCCATTTGATTTACATGTTACAAAGTTAAAAATATAAATCCTTTACATGGGAAATTTATGGGGCCACTTCAACCATAATCACAATAATCATTTATGTTTTAACAACTAACAAGAACGCTTCTTCTTTTTAATAATCGGAATACCTGACCTTCTAAATCATAATTAACCTATTAATCTTATTCATTGTTTATATTTTAAACAATATAAACATTTATGTTAGTTTGGAAGAAAACCAATAAGAAAAAGGAAAAAAAAAATAGTAAAAAGACCATTATACCCGTAAAATGATATTTTTGTTAGTTCGGATGGAAAATCTAACAGAAAGATTGATTAAAACCGCCTACATACTTAGAGGGAATAACTTGAAATGCCATAAACGTTTTGGACCACATAAAAACGTGTCAATAGTAAGAAGGTTTAAAAAATAATTTGCCAGTTTTTAATATTTTTCCCTCTCTTTTTCATTTATTCATTTTTTTTTCTTTTTTATTTTTCCTCACTCCTTCTTTATCCTCCTACCTCCATTCTTCATCGCCTCAGTTCGCCGCCACAGGCGACGTTTTTTACTCTCTTTCTCTCCTTCCCTCCCAGCCAGGTTCCCACCCCCAAGCCCTCTATCTCGTCGCAAGATCTGTGGATATCGGGCAAGGAGAACTCCAGATCGTATAGAACGGCGTTGGATCTACTTTCTCCTTTGCCAGAGGTTTAGTTGAGAGAGAGGAGAAGAAGAAGAAGAAGGGGGCAGAAAGTGGTGGCGGAGGCGACTTGGCAGGTGTGGTGGTGGCTCAAGTGTGCAAAAGAGAGAAAATAAAATTTTAAAAATGACAAAAATGAAAAATGAAATAGAAAAGAAAAAATCTTAATTCTATATAAGGGCAAAATAGTAATGGTCTTTATTTTATTTTGTTCTTAAAAGATAAGGATAAACAGCTAATCGGTTATTATTTTTCTCAGGCAATGGGTCTTCGTGATATTTAACAAAAGACAAAGGATTAATGTGGCATCTATGACAAATACATGGATTTTACCTAGTAATTTCTCTTGGGTACGTTTGGTTGGAATGATAGAAAAGAAAAAGAAAAAGAAAAAGTGAGGATAATATTTTATCTATTGTGAAAGGAAAATCATTTTCCCTAACATTATTTGGTTAGAAAAGAAAAATGAAAGGGGAAAAAATAATTCACTTTAATGTAATTTACTATTTTATTCTCATTTATTACAAAATTAAATTAAAATTTGACGTTTTTATTTAATATCACTTATTTAAGAGCTCATCTAGAAAAAACAAAAATCATTCTAAATAGTTATATTGTAATATAGCTTTTTTGTGAAACATTGTTAATATTTAGTCCTTTGGTCGTGGACCAATTTACTAAATAGATGTTTATACACCTTATATATAAATTAGAGTAATTGGGATAAAACCCCAATCCATACCATTCGTCTTCATTCTGCCATATTTATTCAATTATTATTCGTTCATCCTCATTTAGCCATCTTTAAGAACAATCTCTCTTCATTTAACCGTATTTATTCAACTATTTTGCGTTCATCCTCATTCAATTGTTCGCCGTCGTTCATCAGCAAGCCCAACTCTAAAACCGATGGCATTATTCGTCGTTGTTTTCTCTCTCTCCATTGATCTCGCTCTTTCTCTCTTAGATCTGCTCTGTTCTTCACTATCCCAGCTTTTGCATCGCCATCTGCCTTCACTATTCGTTAGATCTCGTGACTGTTCGTCAGCTTGTCATCGCCATTGTCGCAGTTCATCAACATGTCGTTGCCATCATCTCTCTCTATATATCTTTCTCTTTGTTCCTCCTTCCATTCCTTAGATTTGGAAATCCAAATCAGAATTTCAAATCGGAATTTCCGGAACTGATTTGAACTTTTCAGTGATTTTATTAGATTTTTCTGCGATTTATTGATTTTTGTTGATTTTTTCTCAAATGTTCATATTGAATATGGTCTAGCGAATGTTCACTCCAATTGTTTTTGCTCATCTTAGGATTCGTTCAATGTTTTGATTGTTTTGAAATGATGTTCAGATATGGAATTCCATGATTTTATTTTATTTTTCTATGATTTTATTAGATTTTTATGCGATTTGTTGATTTTGTAGATTTTATTTTTTGAAATGTTCATATTGAATGTGATTTGGTGAATGTTCATTTCGATTTTTTCGATTTTCTTAGGATTTGTTCAACGTTTTGATTATTTTGAAAAGGACGTTCACGCATGTGTTAACACAGGATTGGCGTGAATGTTAACATGTTATACCCCATTTTAGATTTAAATATGATACATAAATGTTGACTTAAATGTGTAAACTATTTTTGTTGAGTGAAATATTGAGTAAACATTGAGTGAACAATTGTTCTGAAATTTTTGAGTGAACATTGATTTGAAAGAACTGTAATAATATTCTAAAATATTGAATGAACATTGACACAGAATATTTGAGTGAATATTAAGTGAACTGAAAATATTGTTCCAAAATATTGAGTGAATATTCACACAATTATCAGAATGACACAATTTGCTCCCATGTGTAATTGAAAAAGAAATATTAATAATTAATTAAAACTGAATTTAAGAATTTAGTGGAGCTAACCGAGAAACAGAATCGGTTAAAGGGGAGAAAACGTCGAAGAAAATGAAGTAAAATTGAATTTAAGAATTTAGTAAAGCTAACCGAGAAACAAAATCAGTTAAAAGGGTGAAAACATCGAAGAAAATGAAGTAAAATCGAATTGAGAAAAGTGATTCAGCATTGATCAGTCGATTGGTAGGTCGACTTATGAAGGATAACTGAAATTGTTGAATCTCTCGGCTGACTGTTAGGTCGACTTGAGCTTAAATGGTGAAGTTCTTGAAACAGACGGTCGACAGGTAGGTCGACCTATGGCCAAAAGGGGAACTTTCTGGATGTCCTGGTTAACAGATAGGTCAACTTGTAAAACTCTCTAAATCGTCCGGTCGACAGATGCATATTGGCGGTCGACTTATGGGTGAAGAGTTTTTGTCTTGGGCTACATCCTGAATTGGGCAGTCGATTGATGGGGCTTGGTCGGTTGACCGATGAAGCTGTTTTAGGATTTAAGGAATTTCGGATTTTATTCAAAAAGTAGTCGTTACTAGTCGTTTTATGATTAGGATTTTTGAGATATCTTAGGAATAAGATATGTTCTTATTTATTTAGATAATATTTAAATATTCCTAAAGATATGGGTAAAATAGTTTTGATATCTCTCAATTTAGTACATAAATTTTTTCTATCTTATCTAATTGAGTTTTAGTAAAAGTTTTAGGGATCAAATTGAATATTTTAAAAGGTATATTTAAGTGAATTATACTAGAATTGAGTCTTAATGATATAAAGGGCTTATGGAGTAATTATTTGTCATAATATATGTTTACTAGCCGTTAGAGGGCTTGTTATAATCTCCTATAAATAAACCTGTGTTTTTAAGGTTTAAAAAAATTAGAATAATCCCAATAAATTGATATTGAAGAGTTATTCGGTTCCTGAGCTTTCTGAGAGTTATCACTATAAAATCATACTGAGTGTATTGTGAAAAATTTCTTGAGATTTGTTCTTG
Organism: Eucommia ulmoides; assembly: GCA_016647705.1. Classification (NCBI taxonomy): domain Eukaryota; kingdom Viridiplantae; phylum Streptophyta; class Magnoliopsida; order Garryales; family Eucommiaceae; genus Eucommia; species Eucommia ulmoides. The sequence continues at coordinate 20,046,777 of CM028339.1, forward strand.
AGAAACATTTTTTGTGGATTATTGCTACTACCGATCTGAAGTGACATTGTGATTCTAATAATTATTCTTTCGGTGGATTCCTGGTGAGATTGTTCCAAGTTATTTGCTTATTTGCAATTAACATTATTTACTTGGAATTTGATCTTTGAAATTGTTTTCCGAATTTTTTATTGAAAAATTATTTTGAAACAATTTTTTGAGAAAATCTGATTACGTGCTAAATTGCTTGCTATCTGTTTTTTTTAATCAGATTTTGAATTTCTCGCTTTATTTCTATTATTGGTATCGGGACATTAATTGAGTATTAATTTATCTAGGGTGGTAGAAGCTCCGAGTGGGAAGAACTTATCAATTTTTGTAATTGATGAGTTGTGTGTTAGATTAGATACTGTTGAGAGTGTCTAATCAGGGGTAGCTGGTTTCAATGTCTTCCGGTAAAAAGATTAAGGTTTTGATCTTTGCCTAGAGTATAAAAATATTAGGCTTTAATTCTTCCTTAATAGAGTTAATTTAAGTGAATTGTAACAGTTCAATCCTTACCGGATAAAAAGAATATTTGGAGTGTTTGTGTGAGGTTTAATTCTTGAGCCTAGGTATAAAAAAAATTAGGTTGTGATTCTCCCTGTAATTGAATTAGGTTATTCTTGAGCCTAGAAAAAGTAGAATTTTTTCCTTAGCCTGTGAAAAGAAAATTGTAAAGGTTGATTCTGAGCCTACGAAAAAAATCATTATGAGGGTTTGGTTCATACCTTTAAACGGATCTTGAGTTTAGTGGGTGTGACTATCCGTAGTGCTTAGGGGACTGGATTAGCCTAGAGTAACTTGCTGAACCAGTATGAATTTTTGTGTGCAACAATATTTATATTATTTATATTTTGCTATTTGGTTGTGCACATAGTTGATAACACATATCCGCTGCTATAACTAGTAATAATTAATTTTAGGATAAAATTAATTGTTTAATTTTTAAGTGTTATATTCTGATATTTAAAATACCACTCAATTCACCCTCCGTCTTGGGTTGCTCACTTGGCCAACAATTTGTACTAGAGCTGCTTTAGCTCGACACAATTAGCTAACAAAGATCACATGATGTACACAATAAGCATATTAGCTGAAGGGCACTCTATGCAACGATCACCGTTGTTTGCAGGTGAAAATTATTTGTTATGGAAAGACAGAATGATAGCCATTCTTCAAGCCACAAATTATGATGTGTGGCTAACAATTGAGGATGGTCCGTTTGTTCCAATGGAACACGGAGTCGAGAAGAAGAAAGAGCAGCTGACTGCTTCCAATAAGCAGAAACTTTCTATGAACTCTCAAGCTATTAATATTTTATTTTGCTCTTTAGATGCTAATGAATATTCAAGAGTTTAAAGGTGTAAATCAGCAAATGAGATATGGGACAAATTACAAGTTACCCACGAAGGGACAAGTCAAGTAAAGCAATAAAAAATCAACACTCTTATAAAGAAATTTGAATTGTTTAGAAAGAGAGAAACTGAATCGATTCAAGAGATGTATACTTACTTCAACAACATTTGCAATTACTTGAGTCAACTTGGAAAGTCATACTCCATGGAGGATAGAGTTTGAAGGATTCTACGATCTTTGACAAAAGTATGGGAGTCGAAGGTGACTGCAATTGAGGAAACTATAGATCTTGGAAAATACCAAATTGATGATCTCATAGGCAACTTGATGACTCATGAAACGGCGATTAAAGGATATGAGGATGACGCCGAAAATAGCAAGAGAAAATCCTTGGCGCTAAAGGCTCCGAAATTTGAAGAAGATGATGATAGTGATGATGAAAGTCCTGACAGTAAGCAAGAGAAAGACGTGGCACTTCTCACAAAGAATTTTAGAAGAATGACTCGGTGTACATTCCACAGGAAAATAAGCTTCAACATAAACAATGTGGAATGCTACAACTGTCATAAGACCAGTCACTTTCAAACTGATTGTCCCGAACCGAAGAAGGATAAAGAAAAGGAGAAGAAGAAGAAGAAGAAGAAGAAGAAGAAGAAGAAGAAAGGAAAGAAGAGCAAGAAGAAGTCTATCAATGCTACTTGGGATGATACTGAATCAAGTAGTTCCAAAAAATCAAAAACTAAGGAAATGTCCATGTTTGCATTGATGGCCACTGGTGGTGAGGTAACAAAATTTTCAAGTTCTTGTCCTATAGATTTTAATGATTTATTTGATATTTATCAAGAACTTTTGCATGATTATAAAAACTAGTGTTCTAAAATAAATGCCATTCAAAGTACAATTAATACATTAAACAAACAAGTAATGGACTACGAATATGAAAAAATGAATTGAAATTCAAGATGTTGGATTTATATTAAATTGTTCTCAAATTCACTAGCGGTGAGAATAACTTGAAAATACTTTTGGGAAGTTCACGTAGTATTTTTGAGAAAGTTAGTATTGGATTTTCGAAAAATCTTAACCCAAAACGTTTTCAAAAATTCTTTTTTGAAACCAAGAATCTTGTTAGATGTTTTAAATGTAATGTTGTGGGGGTATACTATTCATAAATGTTTTGTTAAAATATCTAATTGTAAACAAGTTTGGGTTCCAAAAGGAACTAAAATTGTCCTAACTAATAAGATCGAACCCACGTAGATTGGGTACCACTTAGGAACTATTTGAGGTGCTCGTTGAAGGTTATTCTAAAAGCATCAATAAGCAAGGATAAATGGTTCCTAGACAATGGCTGTTCTCGACACATGATAGGAGATAAAGCAAAATTCACATCTTTGACACCTAGGGATGGAGGTCATGTGACTTTTGGAGGCAACGCAAAGGGCAAAATTATCAATATAAGTAATATCAGTAATAGTAATACTATTATTAAAGATATGTTATTAGTTGATGGACTTAAACATAATTTGCTTAGTATTAGTCAACTATGTGACAAATGATATAATGTGATATTTGATCATGATAAGTACATTATTAAGAATGGTCATGATAGTAATATTTTGTTAGTTACATCACGTTTTGAGAATATTTATACCTACTCATTCGATGATTTTACTTCTCAAAGTTTATCATGTTTGAATGTTTTATCTTAAAATAGTTGGTTATGGTATAGGAGACTTGGGCATGCTAGTATAGAATTAATTTCTAATTTATCTAAAAAAAAGTCTCGTGTGTGGCCTACCTGATTTGCAATTTGTGAAAGATAAAGTGACTACAAGAAAAATGGGTTTTAGCTACAAAAAAAAAAATTGTAACTAAAGCCCTAATTTCGTAGCAAAAACTTTTTAGCGACAAAAAAATTATTGTTCCAATTTCGTAGCCTATGTACCGTAGCAGAAGGTTTTTGGCAACGAATTGTTAGTTCGTCGCGTAAGACTACTATTTTGCGACAAATCATTTCATAGCTAAATTCGTAGCTAATAAATTCATTTCGTAGCCAAAGAGTAATAAAAAATCACGGGAATAATTTTTTGGTGAAGAAAATTTTCGTCGCCCAAAAAATAACTAAAATGGCGGGAATTCCTTTGGTGACGAAATTATTTTTGTGGCCAAAAAATAATTTTTTTCAAGAAGTATATTGGCTACAAAAATAAAATTTATAGCAAATTACTCTACTTAAAGCTATGGATGTCAATTTATAGCCATCGACCAATCAACAAAAAGTAACCAAAATTATATAATTTCATTAAAAGTCAAATAACCAAAATATACCAATATTCTTAAACATTAATAAGACCAAAAAAACAAAATGTCTTATGAAACATCATTACAAAATAACTAAGAAACAAGCTATAGATGATAAGCGATATCCATTACCCATTTTCCCTCTGATGTGTGATCCGATATAGATCAATCCTACCCCAAGCCTGCAATTATTGAATTTTCATCTATATCACATACAATAATTGACCATTAAGGTATAAATTGAATTAGAATAATAAACATACCATTTTCCGAAATGTTGTACCGAATTACCTTGAGCTCGAAACATGAATCTGTGAACACAAACAGAGAAACAAAAACTAAAACATAGAAATAGAAACAGAAACAACAAATAGAAACAAAAACAAAAACAGAAACAACAAACAGAAACAGAAACGCAAATAGAAACAGCAAATAGAAACAGAAACAGAAACAACAAACAGAAACAGAAACAACAAATAGAAACAGAAATAGAAACAACAAATAGAAACAGAAACAATAAACAGAAACAGAAACAGAAACAACAAACATAAACTGAAACAACAAACCGAAACAAAAACAACAAGCAACTGAGATATTTCATCATCAATCCAATGATGAAATAAAATTAGTATTGGTCCTTAAAGTTTTATGGGTTACTGTCAAATAGTTTCCCCAATGTTTTAATTTTCTCAACCAACTCCTTCAACTCTTAACATTGTATTACATAGGTTATTTATTCTAATTTTACTCGATTATATTTCATCATCAATCCAACCCACTCTTCATCTTCTCATTCTTCATACACTATTCAAATGTTAATGACTTAATTCGGAAAATAAAAAGTTTTGGGACTAATTTGACACTACAATCAAACTTCAACCGTTATTATTCAATAGCACGGTGATATTACCCAGCAATAGTCCCCCCAAAACAAACCAATGATCCAACAAGAACAAGGAAACAAAAACTTACAAGCCTTCCAAATTTGGATATATCTGCAACTTTAGTTCTCTGCTTAATTGGATACCCTATATTTAGAATTGAAAAAAAAAAATTGAAGTAATAAATAATAAAAAAATCTAGACACTAGCAAATTAGAACACCCTAATCGATAATGAGATCATATTTATGAAATATATAAAATCCTTGTTATTACACATACTAATAGAAATTGGCGATGATCCACATCCAAACGATTGAGTTTTTAAAGGATGAATATAAGGCCATTATCGATTCAAAGTATAAACAGGAACATATGAGAAAAGAGTTTATTTATGCATGAAGACAGACAGTAATTGAGATAAGTTGGTGTGAAAATAGAGCTAGTTTCCAAAACTTTTGCAGCAGAAAGTTTCAGAAATTGCTACTCTTTGTCTAAGCAACGTAAATGGCATAATCCAAAGATGTCTTAAAAGATAGTAACAGGATACAAAAGAGAGAGAGAATCAGTACATGGAGACTATACCCCATCTTTTTAGTGTTTTTGGTCCCTGGTTTCTGCTTCTGTTCTCATGAAATTGGGAACATAAACACAAATAAGGGGACAAAAAATGTTCTTTTGTTATGCTCGGACAATGGCATGAGAAAGCCGAACTAAAACAGAAACAGTATGCAATGAACTTTATAGAGAAATGGTAAAAAGAACCACAAATACACATAAGATTTTTAATTTTGCAATGAAAAACTTCAAAATAGAAATGATGGATCCACCGGGAAGCATTAAGGAATTCAAAATATATTTAAAATGAAACCATATAGCACGTGACAAAGAAAAAAGAGGACTTGCAAAAGATTTACAAAATTGCAAAAGATAGAAATCAAAGCCAATCAAGTTTATAAAGAGAATTATTACCGAAAAAGCTAAATAAAGCAGCGCAGTTTGGTTGCTGCCAAATTTTGTGAAAAAAAAACCTCCAGGATGTGACTGCGTGAAACCAAATTGTTTACTGTTAGCAAATATGCTACAATATGCTTGTAGTCAGTCTCAGAAATATGTACAAACATCAAACTCTAAGCCCTCAGGATCCCATAAGTTGTCTCAAAGGCTTTCATATTCCATTCAACTTTGAGACAAGCGTCTCTAACATGATCAATGGTTATTTTTCATTATTGTGATACAGTATAAAACTTCACCATAAACTGTGATTACTCCTTCTGCATCCAAGCATCACATAAACCAACCGATCACAAAATTCATGTTGATTTCTACAAGGGACCAAACTACAGTTTTCAACTGAGAGATTATGTTCGACATCATTGAGGCAATTCACAATATTATGAAAGGAAAATTATAGTATCATCCTCAAAGTGTACTTATAATTTTTTATCCCTATTTTTTTATCTTTATTTTTTAGTCCTTCGAGTAAAATTTCAGTCTTTCGATCAATATCAACTAGATGATGAATTTGTAGTTGATACCATAGTTAAAATCAACTAAAAATAATGACTAAAAAACAAGTGGCAAGGATTAAAAAATAAGTTGATCTAAATTAGAATAAAAAATAGAAAAACAAAAAATGGAGGACTAGATAATAAGAACCCATTTCTAAAAGCAAAGCAGACAACACATTAAGGTAGAGATATATTTTTCTTTTGATACTAATCTATAAACTTTTGATACTAATCTATATACGGATAAGCAATACCTTATTCTACCATTAAATTAACACATAAAAGAAAAAGGTTGCTGAAAAAAATTTAATATGTACTAATTACAAGGCAACATGCTTATGAAATATTAATTTGCATTCCAGAAATCTAGTCCACTGCAGCAATTGCATAGTCATGTGAGAGTAGCTTAAATGCATCAATTTTCATATATTAAAAGTCAATCACACGAAGGACTTCTAGTTTTGCAAAGTCTTTTAAGGACATTTTCTAGCATAGGGTCTTTGTCCAGGTGATTAATGCATCTATTTTCTTAATTTCAAATGCACTTTTTGTATCTTTATGTTTATAAAACTACTTTTTTGCCTCAAGTCTTTGCTTTTAACATGCAATTTGCAATTGCATTAGAAAAATAACATTGTAGAGTCAACGAATGCCAAAGAAGAAGAAGCTCCCTTGTATTAGATAAGCATCACCTTTTCCTTCCAGTTGTCAGTATGGGTATGTGAACCAATAACAATAACATGATTTGGGAACTTCTCAAGCCTGCTTTTTAATGTCGAGTACGATTCTGACTTCCTGAACTAAAACTCCACTACTAGAATATTGCAAATGAAGGCAGGTAAGTAGCACTATTAGGAAACATAATCAACGATAGATTAATCGACAACGATGGATTAATCAAAGAGAACATGGAAGTAGAACAAAACAGGAAATAGAAACACTAAACAAATGTGAACCTAAACCTAATCGATCGCAAATCTGAAATACATAATCGACGATGGATTAATCGACGCCAATTTGAAAATGAACCGAATCGGCAACGAAGCTGTTAATCGACGATGGATTAAAAATAATCAACGGCGATGGATCTAAACTAATATACATAATAATCGAGATCTATAGGCATAAAAAAATAGTGAAATAGAAAATTAATTAATTAATTTTCATTTCAAGCATAAATTCTAACCTCAAATTTACAGTTGTAAGAGCAAGAACAATGCATAAGAAAGCTCAACTAAAACAGAAATAGAAACAACATGCAACGAACTTTAGAGAGAACACTCATCAACAGAAACAACAGGCATGCAATTGTAGAGCAATGAAGAAAAAAAAAAAAAAAAAAATGAACCCGGTAGTAACGAACTTGGTATCACCGAAATTAAACAACGAAATTGAACTGAAACAACAAACAAATAATATTATAAAAACGTAAAAAAAAAAAAAAATTAACAATTAAAAAACCTAATACATAACAATGGACTGGAAAAAAAATAAAAAAAATAAAAAAAAAACAAAAAAAACAAAAGTGATGAGTGGTGGCTGGTAGCAGACAAAATTGAACAACAAATTGAACTAAAACAATATACAAAGGCAAATTGAAACAATATACAAAAATTTGGGAACATGAATTGGTTCTAGAATCGGCTCTACCGCTTCTCTACCATTGTTGAGCCACCGCCACTGCCACCGCTGACCGCTATCACAAAATCGTCATCGTGCACCAACAAATAGCCGTCCTCTCTTTGTCAAATGGCCAGATCTATTCTCCTCCAGTTCCAATTTTGCAAAGATATGGGCTTATTTGGTCTGACAACAAAGCGAGGAGAGGAATAGGGCTCAGATCTGGTGGTGACAGAGATGGTATACGACGAAGTCTGTGAGATGTCGAGGCGAGGTGAGGTGGTGACGGAAACGTTTGGGAGTAAGGAGTGTCGGCGATGGTATGGAGGAGTGCGGATGTCGATCGGCATATAGGACAAGGGTGAGAACTGATCGAGTTTTGGGTGTGGGTGAGGGTGAGGGGATTTTGGGTGTGTTTTCTTAGTAAATGTAAGAGCGGGAGAATGGGAAAAGATTGGCGTCAAGGGTTTGGGGATTTTGGGGTTTTTACTTTCCTTAAGTAAATGTATTCCCCCCCCAAAACAAAACGATGTCGTTTTGTAGGATAATTCTCATTTTAATCTTTTTTTTTTCAATTGATTTTGTTATACTATTAATTGACCTCTAATTTCTATTTTGATTTTTATTTATTTATTTTAATATATGTATTAGGGCACCATTAATTGACCTATAATTAACTAATTAAATTATAATAGGACACAAAATTGTGCCTTAATATAGTTTATGTTTTTAGGGCACTATCTTATGCCCTTTAACATTATATATAGATATTAATTTATTTAATTACTAATTAAATTATATTGGGGCACTACTTTGTGTCCTTTAAATATTTGATTATAGGACACAATATATATAGTGTACCGAAAAGTACCTTTATAAGACACAAAACATATAGTGTCCCAACAAATTGACTTTTATACGAAACTTTCAATTTTGTGCCTCGAAAAATACCTTTATAGGGCACAATACATATAGTATCCCAATAGAGGTGCCCTTATAGGTAGGTTTTGTTGTAGTGAATTGGCGATGAAACTCATTTGTAGCCCAATATCAAATATAGGCAACCACTTTGGCGACGAACCACTTTCGTCGCAGATATAGTAGGGGATAATTAATTGCAACAAAAGTAGTTTGTTGCCAAATAAAAACATATCTTGTGCTAAATTGGCGACGAAATATTTTTGTTGCCAATACGCTAGCGGGAAAAATTTATTTTTTTTTGGTTTGGCGCCAAGAATTGATCGAACCAGTAGTGACGAATTCTAAAATTTTGTCACTTATTAACAACCTATGGCTACAAAATTACACTTCGTCGCCAAAGGAGGTCACATTTGGCTACGATTGTTCATTTTGTAGCCAATAGAGACATTTGGCGACGATTATTGTGTCGTCGCTAAAAAAATTCGTAATTGAATCCTGTTTTTCTTATAGTGAGTATGTGATGCATATCAATTAGACAAGCAGTCTAAATCATTATTTAAGAAAAAGATGCGCACGTCGACATCTAGATGTCTTGAATTGTTACATCTTGATTTATTTGGTCCAAATTCTATTGCTAGTCTTGGTGGTAAGTTTTATGCCTTCACAAGTTGATGATTATTCTAGACTTACCTAGGTATTTTTCCTTGCTAAGAAAAGTGAGGTTACTTCTATATTTGATAAATTTTGTAAACGTGTTCAAAATGAGAAGCAATGTACTATTATTAATATTCGTAGTGACAGAGGAAAAGAGTTTACGAATGATGATGTTGTTAGTTACTGTGATGAGCATAGTTATGTTTATAACTTTTCCGCACCAAGATCACCACAATAAAATGGTGTAGTGGAAAAGAAGAACAGGACACTTCAAGAGATGGCCAGAACAATGCTTAACGAACATTGCTTACCAACCTACTTCTAGACCAAAGCAGTAAGTACAAGTTGCCATGTGGTGAATCAGGTATCGATTCGTAGAGGGTTTAACAAAACCCCATATGAAATCTAGAATAGTAAGACTCCTAACATTTGTTATTTTAAAGTATTTGGGTGTAAATACTTCATTTTGAATGACAAGGATAATTTAGGAAAATTTGATGCTAAATCTGATTACAGGATTTTCCTTGGGTTTGCTACTAACAGTAAAACTTATAGAGTTTACAATAAACGTACGTTAGTAGTAGAGGAATCTATGCATATTGTATTTGAAAAAGTTGACCTATTTTTGTCGAGAAAGGTTTTGGATGATTATGATGCAAGACTTTCAAATAACCAAAACCAAAGTGAAAATGTAACTAAGGAGTCTCAAAAAGAGGAGGAGGCTAAGAAAGAAGATTCGACGTTACCACGAGCTATAAAGATAGTATTGGGACATTCGGTAAAAGAAATTATTGGTTATTTCAAAATAGGTATAAGTACTCGTTCCTCTATTAGAAATATAATTAATCTTTCTTTATTATCTCAAATTGAACCTAAAAATGTAAATGAGGTGTTAACTGATGAGTCTTGAATTTCCTCAATGTAAGATGAGTTAGTTCAATTTGAGCGGATCAAAGTATGGTGTCTTGTTCTGAGATTGGATTTTCATCTTGTTATTGGTACTAAATGAGTTTTTCGAAATAAAAATGATGAATCTGGTATGGTAATAAGAAATAAAGCAAGATTATTAGCACATGGCTATAATCAAAAGGAATGAATTGATTATGATGAAACTTATACTCCTGTGGCTAGATTAGAAGCTATTAGAATACTACTCGCTTTTGTATGTTCACGTAATTTTAAGCTATATCAAATGGATGTTAAGAGTGCATTTTTTAAATGGCTTTCTAGCGGAAGAAGTTTATGTGGAACAACTCCCGAGATTTAAAAGTGATAAATTTCTTGATCACGTATTTATACTTCGTAAGGCTTTGTATGGGCTCAAATAAGCTCCGAGAGCTTGGTATGAGAGACTTCGCTGATATTTGATCGAAAAAGGTTTTCGAAGGGGTATTTGTGATATAATGCTATTTGTTAAGCAAACTGACTCTGATATCCGATTAGTACAAGTTTATGTTTTTTTTTTTTTTTTTTTTTTTTTCGATTAGCTTAGTACAAGTTTATGTTGATGACATTATTTTTGGATCTACTAATGAGGATCTTTGTCAAGAGTTTGCTAAGATAATGCAGGTCGACTTTGAAATGAGAATGATAGGAGAGCTGAATTTCTTTCTTGGATTGCAAATTAAGTAAACCAAATAGGGGATATTCATAATCCAAGCTAAATAAACGAAGGAGCTATTAAAGAAATATGGCTTGGATGGCGCTAAGGAGTACAAAATTCTCATGGCAACGGCTTTAAAGATAGACAAAGATGATACGGGCAAAAGTGTTAATGAAAAAATATATCGAGGTATGATTGGTAGCCTATTGTACTTACTACTAATAGACCTGATATCATGTATAGTGTTTGCTTATGTGCTAGATTTCAGTCTTGTCCTAAAGAATCACACTTAACTGAAGTTTAACGAATTTTGCGATATTTAAAGAGGACGACTAATCTAGGAATGTGGTATCCTAGGGGAGTGATTTTAAATTAATAAGTTACTTTGACGCTAACTTTGTCGGTTGCAAAGTTGGACGAAAAAGTACAAGTGAGTCATGTCATTGGTTAGGACAGGCCTTAGTTTCTTGGTCAAGCAAAAAACAGAATTCGATAGCGTTATCCACTACTGAGGCTGAGTATATGGCAGTTGGTAACTGTTTTGCTCAAATTTTATATATTAAGTAATAGTTAAATGATTTTGGAATCTGTATGGAAGAGGTCCCAATTTATTGTGATAATGAAAGTGTTATTTGTCTAAATAAGAATCATATATAATACTCACGAACTAAGCACATAGAGATTATATATCACTTTATTTGTGATCATATTCAGAAAATGGACATTGTTATTTAATATATTGATACCTCCGACCAACTAGCTGATATTTTTACCAAACCATTAGCAAAAGATTAGTTTGTGAAAATCATTCGCGATTTGGGTATGGTTAGGCATAATGATGTATGCCTAAAGTATTGTTTCTTTGTGGTTCCCCTTCCCCAATTTTTTTTTGAGATGACAAAGGGGAAGAATTAGTTGATGTTTTAATGAATATCTTAAGGGGGACTTTGAATTATTTTGTTGAATATCTTAAGGAGGAGTTTTTTGTATCTTGAAATTTATGCTTTGTTGAAAATCTTATGATTATCTTCATTACTATGCTTTAACGTGTTAAAGAACCTGTCCTCGAATTTAAGGGGAGCGTGGTTATATTATTGTTTTGAAGAAAATATCAAAGTTAATTGTCATCATAAAAAATGAAGAGATTATTGATCTTAATATTTTGATGAACAATTAAATGTTGATATTTTGGGAGTAACTAACGGTTTGATTAAATGTTTCAGTTTATTAGTTCCAATGAAGATATTATCATAAATAAATTGAAATGAATGCTAAATACTAAAGACAAATGACAAAGATGATGGAAGTTAAGAGATTAAAGAAACTGAAGAACGTAGGGAAAATAACTCAGGTTAAATTTTTACTCCTAATGATTCTCGATTAGGATCACACACGACACAAAATGATTTTTATAAATATGTGTGTTTTTTATAGGATATTAATTAGTTAAATTACTTTCTCCTTTGTGTAATTGAAAAAGAAATATTGATAATTAATTAAAATTAAATTTAAGAATTTAGTAGAGTTAACCGAGAAAAGAAATCGATTAAAGGGGCGAAAATGTCGAAGAAAATGAAGTAAAATTGATTTGAAAGAAGTGATTCAGCATTGATCAGTCGACTGTTAGGTCGAATTATGAAGGATAACTGAAGTTGCTGAATTTATCGGTCGATAGGTAAGTCGACTTGAGGTTAAATGGTGAAGTCCTTGAATCGGGCCTTCGATAGGTAGGTCGACCTATTGTAAAAAAAGAACTCTCTAGATCTCCAGGTTGATAGATAGGTTGACTTGTAAAACTCTCTGAATCATCTAGTTGACAGATGCATATGGGCGGTCGATTGATGGATGAAGAGTTTTTGGCTTGGGCTACATCCTGAATTGGACAGTTGATTGATGGGGCTTGGTTAGTCGACCAATTAAGCTTTTTTAAGATTTAAGGAATTTCGGATTTTATTCAAAAAGTAACCATTACTAGTCGTTTTATGGTTAGGATTTTTGATATATCTTAGGAATCAGATACGTTCTTATTTATTTAAATAATATTTAAAGATTCGTAAAGATATGGGTCAAATAGTTTTGATATCTCTCAATTTAGTACAAGCATTTTTTCTATCTTATCTAATTGAGTTTAAGTAAAAGTTTAGGGGACCAAATTGAATATTTCAAAACATATATTTAAGTGAATTATACCAAGATTGAGTCTTGATGATATAAGGGGACTTATAGAGTAATTATTTGTCATGATATATGTTTACTAGCCGTTAGAGGGCTTGATATAAATCCCTATAAATAAACCTGCGTTTTTAAGGTTTAAAAAAATTAGAATAATCCCAATCAATTGATATTGAAGAGCTATTAAGTTCCTGAGTTTTCTGAGAGTCATCAGTATAATATCATACTGAGTGTATTGTGAGAACTTTCTTGAGATTTGTTCTTGAGAAATATTTGTTGTGGATTATTACTACTACTGAACTGAAGTAACATTGCGATTCGATTCATTATTCTTTCGGTGGATTCCGGGTGAAATTATTCTAAGTTATTTGCTTATTTTCTATTAACATTATTTACTTGAAATTTAATCTTTGAAATTATTTTTCGAAATTTTTTATTGAAAAATTATTTTGAAACTATTTCTTGGGAAAATCTGATTACGTGCTATCCGTTTTTTTTTAATCAGATTTTGAACTCCTCACTTTATTTCTATCACTAGTATCGGGACATTAATTGAGTGTTAATTTATCTGGGGTGGTAGAAGCTGTGAATGGGAAGAACTGATCAATTTTTGTAATTGGTGAGTTGTGTGTCGGATTAGATATTATTGGGAGTGTCTAATCAGGGGTAACTGGTTTCAATCTCTTCCGGTAAAGAGATTGAGGTTTTGATTTTTGCCTATAGTATAAAAAGATTAGATTTTAATTCTTTCTTGATAGAGTTAATTTTAGTGAATTGTAACGGTTCAATCCTTACCGGATAAAAGGATATTTGGAGTGTTTGTGTGAGATTTAATTCTTAAGCCTAAGATATAAAAAGAATTAGGTCGTGATTCTCCCTGTAATTAAATTAGGTTATTCTTGAGTCTGAAAAAAAAAAGTAGAGGTTATTCTTTAGCTTGTGAAAATGAAATTGTAAAGGTTGCTTTTGAGCTTGCGAAAAGAATCATTATAAGGGTTTGGTTCCTACCTTCAAACGGATCTTGAGTTTAGTGGGTGCGACTCTCCATGAAGCTCGGAGGACTGGATTAGGTAAGAGTAACTTTGTGAACCAGTATAAATTTCTGTGTGTTGCAATATTTACATTATTTATATTTTGCTGTTTGGTTGTGCACATAATTAATAACACATATCTACTGTTATAAAATATAATAATTAATTTTAGGATAAAATTAATTGTTTGATTTTTAAGTGCTATATTCTAATATTTGTAATACTACCCAATTCACCCCTCTCTTGGGTAGCTCACTAGGCCAGCAAAAAAATATTAAAAGTTGGTACACGATTTTTTTATTTTTTTATTTTTTATTTATTTATTTATTTATTTTTAAATTAGACTTGTGAACAATATTTTATTTGAGTAGGTCTTAAAAAATTATTTACGTTTAAACTAGGACTTATGGATAAAATTCTTATTTTTTATGTGGGCAAATTCTCATATTAGGAAATTTAGGGTCTGTTTAGTTAGTGTCTCAACCCAATTCAACCCAACCCATTTAAAAAAAATAAAATTGGGATTGATGTTTGGGAATGCATTTGGCAAATTCAATTCTGTTTTTAACTCAACCCAAAAATTGAGATTTAATTCTAAAAACCTAAGAAAATGATAAACAATTTTTTTTTTTTTTTTTTTTTTTTTTTTTTTTTTTTTGTGTCCATCCTTTCCCATCCCATAGAGGAAGCACTTGGTATTTCTCAAATTGTTACTGAAAACCCCTGATCAATCCTCATCCTATTCATTTTCGAAATCATTCATTTTTTGACATTTTTCTAGTCTTCGCTTCTCGCCATCGTCGTGGTCGTCCTCCTCCTTGCCATCGTCTTTGCCGTTCTCCTCCTACCCGTCATCATCTTCGCTGTCTTCCTCTCCTCGCCATCGTCTTCGCCAAACTCCTCGTCGTTGTCATCTTCCACGTACTGGCCATCATCCTCACCATTGCTATCGCTCATTGTTCATCGCCTCTCGTCATCGCTCATCATTCATCACCTCTTGCCATCACTATCACCTGTAAGCTCAAATTGAATAGGGTTTCAAATAGACCTGTAATCGAACAAGCTATAATCGAACAAATCTTGGTTTAGGGTTTCGATTTCGAGCAACAACGATTTCGATTAGGGTTTAGGGTTTTGATTTCGATTTCGTTACTGAAATTGATCACAAAATCGATTTCGATTTCATTGTTCAAATAAATTTTGGATTTGGTTACTGAAATCAATTTCTTAGAATTAGGTTTTAATTTCGATTTCGTTACTGAAATCGATCACAAAATCGATTTCGATTTTCGATTTCGATTTCGATTTCATTGCTCAAATCAATTTACGGTTTGGTTGTTAAAATCAATTTATCAGAATTAAGGTTCGATTTTTTGATTTTTTATTGATTTTAGTTTAGAGTTCGTTCTTGATTTCTCAATGATTTTTCAGAATTAGTGTTCTTGATTTCTTATTCTTTGGTGTAAGCTTAAAAAATAAATAAATAAAAAAGAACAATTGTGAGGAAATAATTCTAGAATAATATCGTTACCAAACGCGATTTTGTTCCTAGTATAAAAAAAAAAAAAAAAAAATTATCGTTACCAAAAATAATTCTATTCTCAGAAGAAAATAAAATTCTCAATGCAACCCATCCCATTCCATCCCAAGTGCAATAAGAAAAATTGGAACACTAACCAAAGGTCACCTTATTAACAACCGCTGTCCTCACATTTTAGAAGAAAAATTTTGTGGGCAAAGTCCGCATTTTCGATCCAATTTTTTTTCTTTTTTATTAAACAGCACAAAGTAATCATCTTTTTTATGTTTTTTTTATGACTTTTTAATACTCTCACTTTTCTGTCTTATTAAAGTATTATCTTTTTTGTTTACATTTTTCATGCTCTCACTTTTCTTTTTGCCACTGCAATTGTCTACTCGCACTCTAAGTGGACCAATAAGTGCCGGTTGTTGGTACATAATTGATTGTTATGATTGCCTTTGCCCTTTTTTAATAAAAAGAAATTATACAAGGAGATCACTTCCAACTTTAATCAATGCCATGTTGCAACTTTTATGGTACTGTCTAGAGAGTAAATCATTGATTTGTAATGATTGATAGTGCCAAAAGTGAGAAAATCATTTCCACAAATCTTTTGAATTAACATATGTGTTGCACGTTGAAATCTATTAAAAATTTGCTTTTTATTTAACCTCGTACAATTATAGTAATTTTTTTCGTTAACCTTTTGACTTTGTATATCATTCAATCTTTCTATCCCCGAATGCCCTTATAAAGTAACACAAGGACTTACTAAATTATTCCAGTTTTACAAAGGGAAATTAATTATTCTTATTTGGCTTTCAACAAATTTTTTAAAAATTGAATTTGAGTTGAACTTATTTTCTCTATAGGTTTAGTTGAACTTGAGTTTTAACAACTTTTTTTTTTTTTTTATTTATTATTTTTTTTTTACATATGTACTTTTTTTTTTTTTTACAAGTTTTAATTAAAGTCAACTAAAATTTAAAATAAAATAACTTTGTTCATACGTCAACACAATAGTCAACCGCAACGCATTGTAGTGGTTGGCGGCGGTTAGGAGGATGCTTGAGTAAACAAATATATTTCATATTAATAAAGTTAGTTTGATTTTTTAATTATTAAAATTTTAATATAAAATTAATCAGAATTACTATAATAAGCAATAAAGACCCAAATAGGACTTTGAATTATCTATATCATAAAGTCGTTGGATCACTGGACAAATAAAGTTATATGCGGAGCCGTTGGATCAAATTAAACTACAATTCTTATATAATTAGTATTAATTCTAATTTTTAACTTTCAACCTTCATGTCATACCCCACTCTGGGCTCCAATGCTCAAAGCTAGGTATAACTTCGATTTGATGTTATTCAACCAACCACAAATATATACTACTGTTAATTGATATAGATTTTTAAAATATTTACCAACTCAAAATTCTAAAATACACATATCCCAAAAATATCTCATAACAAAACTACAAAAACTTAACCTTTCACGGTTCACACCTATCCTGTCAACATAAAAAACGACACCACCCTCTGACTCTACTTAGTCCTAGTAGTGGACCTATCTATAGTTGGGGTACCTGAGATAAAATATTTTATCAATGTACTATCTTCATACTATAAAAACGATTTATGTGTCAAGTATATTTATCAAATATCACTTTCTAAAATAGAATATATTACACACTAAGCTGTAACAAAATCTCACAGGCATCATCATGATAAAAATGGAATTAAAATAAATTGGTCAAATTACTTTGATATATATAATAAAATACCGTACACATACTTCCCTACTAGCCATAGAATCGTTTTATCTCACGATCGGGAGTTATGATGGTACCGTAACCTGTACAACTATGCAATCTAAGGTTGTCATCAGTGCTAGGGCTATTTAATATCTCCAATGGTAGGAGCCAACACATAATATAAACCATCATATCATAATAATAATAATAATTATCGTTAATAATAACAACAGCAACAATAGTCACCTGCAGGATTTGTCTTCTTGTCAAGTCACAATGCAACGTACTACCGGACATGCCCTCCTGTTAGGACTAACAACATTCCGTAGGACATGCCCTCCTGTTGGGACCACACTATAACACAATTAGATAATAATAATAATAATAATAATAATAATAATAATAATAATAATAATAATAATAATAATAATAATAATAATAATTTAAAAAAAAAAAAAAAAGCACCCACATTCAACATTTTACTTGATCCATCTAACGTGATAAAACAGTCAATTTTAATAAATATTTTATTTTTCACAATTTAGTACGAAAATATAATTTGACAATTCACATAAAAGACAGTATACTCACCTCAATATTTGCGCTGCTTAATACACTATCATCGTAATACTGACGTTGTCGGCATCGCCTACGAACATAACAACGACAGAGTCTAAACTAAGAATTTGACTAAATAAATTTAATATGACATAAAATGCATGACACTAAAATGCAACTTTTCTCATTCCCAAATTCTATTAATTACATGAAATTTATTAAAATTAAATATTCTATTTTCTCAACTCAATATTAATTATACAATTGCAATATTATTGTTACATTTATAAAATTTATCAATTAATAATTTAACAATAGAGAAAAATATTACCTAATTATTAACAATGTTACTAGAAAATGAAATACAAAAATTTATCATTCTAATGGAATTTTTATTTTAAATTAAATGATTCATAATTTAAATATTTCTATTTATAAAGATAAATTCATTATATTCTCCAAATTCACGTATATATATATTTTGTATATAAATATACATATATACATGGAGTATTGATTGATGATTTTAGTTGATATCGTTGGGTCATGGAAGAATTGTGTAAATTCAAGGAGTGTTGATTAACGATCCTAGTGTTCATTATTACATTGCATCTGTTGATGTATCTTGTCATTTTAAAAGAGGAGTATTGGCTTGCGAACATTATTACGAGTGTTCGCAGGCCCGTGGTACAGCCTTTTGAACAAAAATCATTTTCGTTTTGTATCCCAAGAGATAGATGGGATAAGGAATTCTTCTAACTGTTAGATAGAGAATTGGTCTTCTTGGAACTGGGAATTTGTTATTTGTTATATTCTATGCTATTAAACACTTTAACCGCATGTTTGATTGGACGGAATCGGGATAGAATGGAATCGTCATTCCACCCTCGATTCTCATTCCGTTGTTTGATTCTTCAATGAAATCACTTGTCATTCCATTCGAATGAAAACCAAGGGAATGAAATTCCATTTGAAATGGGCTGAAATCGAATCCAGTCCAATAGAATCAAAACTAAAATTACAAAAAAAATCATCGTTATTCCATCCCAATCCAGAAATTAGAAAACAAAAACAGAAAATTGAGAACAGAAACATTAATTAGATAATAGAAACAAAAATTAGAGAATAGAAAATTACGAACAAAAACAGAAATTAGAGAACAAAAAATTGCGAACGAAAACAAAAAATTGAGACTAGAAACAGAAAATTGATAATAGAAACAAAAATTAGAGAACAAAAAATTGAGAATAGAAAATTAGAAAACAGAAAATTAAGGATACAAAATTGAGAACAGAAAATTGAGAATAGAAACTGAAAATTGATAAGAGAAAATTGAGAATAGAAACTAAAAATTGAAAATGAAAACAAAAATTAGAGAGTAAAAACTAAAATTTAAGAATAGAAACAGAAATAGAGAACAGAAATTGAAAATTGAATGTAATAGTGAAATATAATAAAATGGGAGAAGAAATAAAATAGTGAAATATAATAAAATATTATTATAAGGGCATAATGGAAATTTTATTATATTTTACTATTTCATTCATTCTCTTATTCCATACCAACCAAACAAGTAAATGAAATATTGATTCTATTGATAATTCTATTTCATTTATTCTCTCATTCTATTACTTATTTTATTTTATTTCATCCTTATTTTATTCTGTCCAACTAAATGAGCCGTGAGTTCAAACCTAGTCATATATCAACTAGGTGACGTTATTAACCTCTTCCAAAGTTATAGCCAAGATGGTCGTGATGATGATTTTCCTTAAAAACAAACCTGTTTTGGTAATGGCTAGCAAAAAAAACCTAACAACTACAAGAGAACAAATACAAAGCAAATACCATAACATTTTAAAAGAAAGGAAATAGACAATGTTACGTGAAACATGTATGTTAAGATAATTGATAAGTGGGAGAAGAATCATGAATTGATATTATGAAAAGTGATACTATTATAATACAACGATATACACATATTTATAGGGAGAAGTAGGGGCTAGGGTTTTGCTATAATGGGTCACGTGGGCCAAGCCCATATAATACATTAATACATTAACATCCCCCTTCAAACTCAAGGCGGTAAGTGAGAGGTGAACTTGAGTTTGGAAACCAGAGAGTGAAAGCGTCTGGATGGATGAGCCTTAGTAAAAATGTATGCTGTCTGATCGGCTGAACTGACGGATTGTAGGCGAACCATATTCTGAAAAATGTGATGACGGATGAAGTGGAAATCAGTATCAATGTGTTTTATACGCTCAAGGAATACATCATTGTGAGCGATCTAAATAGTACTCTTGTTGTCACAGTGTAGGGTAGTGGCAGCAGAAGAAGAGACGCCCATGTCAGCGAGGAGCCATCGAAGCCAGAGAAGTTCTTGAGTTGCATTAGCCATGACACGATATTCAGCTTCAATACTAGAGCGAGAAACTACAATTTGTTTCTTACTACGCTAAGAAATAAGAGAATGACCCAAAAAGAAACAGTAACCAGTGGTTGAACGTTTGTCAATGAGGTCTCCAGCCCAATCGGTATCAAAGTAAGCTTATAAAACGGGAGCCGACTGAGCTAAAAAGTGAAGTCTATGAAATAAAGTACCCTTAACATACCAAAGAATGCGAAGAACAACCGAGTAATGAGTGGTCCGAGAAGCGGACAAAAACTGACTGACCTGATGAACGACATAGGCAATGTCAGGGCGAGTGATAGTGAGGTATACAAGACTTCCAACCAGTTGACGATATAGAGTGTCATCCTAAAGAAGTGAACCATCAAGTAGGGTAAGTTTGACATTCGGCTCGAGATGAGTAGTGTTAGTGGTTGAGTCAGTGGTCCTAGTCTTGGAAATAAGATCCAAGGCATATTTTGCCTGAGAGAAAAAATATCCATCAGAATCTGATGAGAATTCAAGGCCAATAAAATAGGTAAGCACACCAAGGTCTTTCATCTCGAATTGGCCACTTAGAAACTTTTTGAGTTTAGAAATGCCGCGTTGAACATTTCCAGTAATAACCATATCATCCACGTACAGTAAAAGAAGGATAATATCATTGGTAGTATGATGAATAAACAGTGTTGAATCATGAGCACTAGGTGTGAACCCAAACTGATGAATAGTAGTACTGAATTTGACAAACCAGACACATGGAGCTTGTTTCAAACCATACAAAGTACGGCGAAGATGATAAACTTTATTTTCAAGGGATATCTAGGCCGGGAGGGGTATGCATATAGACTTCCTCAAGATGATCGTCATTGAGAAATGCATTTTTAACATCTATTTGAAAAAGAGTCCATTTTCGAATGGCGGCGACGACAAGAAGTGTACGAATAGATGTTAGCCTCGCCATTGGAGCAAATGTCTCTTCATAGTCAATACTATATTCCTAAGCAAATCCCTTGGCAACAAGTCGGGATTTATATCGTTCAACAGCACCATCAGAAAGCATCTTGATCTTAAACACCCATTTGCACCCAATAGGAGTTTTTCCAAGGGGCATATCAACAATATCCTAGGTATGAGTTTTGGCTAAGACCTGAAGTTCTTCGTCCATTACTTTCTGCCCAAGAGGATTAGTACTAGCCTCCTTATAGGATTGAGGCTCATGCAGATGAAGTATAGTGAAAAAACAATGATAATCAGTAAGATAAGAAGGACGATGAGTTACCTTAGTAGATCTATAGGAGTGATATGGAGGATGGCTCTCAGAGAGAGTCGGTGCAGACTCATAAGACATAAGAATATCCTCGAGCATGACCGATTGAGTTGGAGGGATGTGGTCAGTTGATGGTTCTGGAGCTGGAGCTAGGTCTGGATAAATAAGGTCAGCTGGTGGTTCCAAAACAGAAGGGGTGATATCAGATGGTGAATCTAAGATGGACTCAACTGTACTTGAAATTGGATTCTCAAGAAATAACTCAATAGATGGATCAGTAAAGAATCTAGAGTTAGTGATGGTTGACGTATTAAATGATTGTAAGGAAGAGAACATTTGATGTTCCCAAAAGATGACATGACGAGAGATACGAAAGGTCTTAGAAATAAGATCCCAGCCACCAATACCCCTTATGTTTAATACCATATCCAACGAAACAACACAGGTGAGACCTTGGTTGCAGTTTGTTGTGTTCATGTGGTTTGAGAAGAACAAAACAAATGCAACCAAAAGACTTTAATTTCAGAGTAATCAAGAGGTTTACCAAAAAGACGTTTGAATGGGGACTCATTCTAGATTGTAGCAGAAGGGACACGGTTGATTGTGTATACTGCGGTTAAGGCAGCATCACCCCAGAAACATTTAGGACATGATAACGAAATGAGTAGAGCACGAACGGTATCAAGAATATGTCTATGTTTGTGTTCGGCTCAACCATTTTGTTGGGAGGTTCTAGGGCATGAACGGTGGGAAAGCGTGCCATTTTTGTGAATTAGGTTTGAAAAGGCACGATCTTTGTATTCCATTGCATTATCTAAACGAAAAACTTTGATATTACAAGATAATTGAGTTTGAACCATAGAAGAAAAGTCAGAATATATTTGAAAGAGTTCAAATCTATTTTTCATAAGAAACAACCAGGTATAACAAGAGTAGTTATCCACAAATATAACAAAATAGCGAGCACCATCCATTGATACATGAGGAGAAGACCCCCAAACATCAGAATGTACTAAATTAAAATGTGCAAGAGAAACAAACTGACTTTTATTAAAAGGTAAAGTTGATTATTTTGCAAGTTGACAATGAATACAATGAAAAAACTCATGCTTAAATAAACCTAACTAACCACTAGAAATAAGAGAATGTAGAAGGCTGGAAGAAGTATGACCTAATCGAGTGCCACAATTCCATGGTTGAGAGTGTTGGGATGGATGTAGCTGATTGGTTTGGTGATGGTGAAGATGGGACTTGGAGGTGAGTGAGCTCAAAGAGGCGTCCAACTTTACAACCGGCTCCAAGGAGTTTTCCTATCTAAGGGTCCTGCACACGACAATCAGTAGAAGAAAAATACAAGTTAAGTCCAAGATCACATAGTTGTCTAATATATATAATATTAAGCATAAGATTATGAACCAAATATGTGTCAGGGAGAGACAAATAAGAACTATCAACATATCCAGTGTGGCTAACCAACATATTTGATCCATTGGCAGTGTGAATAGTAGGTGCATGCTCATCACGGGTTTTAGAGAAAAAGATAGAGGCATTAGAAGTCATGTGATTGCAACATGCAGAATCAAAATACCATCAGATGTACCTGGTGTAGCTGACATGGCTATATTGTTACCAGTTTTATTTAGGGCCTCAGTAATCGCGGTACAGATATCACTCCAATCAGGTAAAGAGCTGGATGAAGTGGGTGTAGCATCAGTAGCTACAACAACAACATTTTTTGGCTTGGAATATAATTGATTGCGAGCGCCTCGAGAATAATATGGGTTCCCATTTGACTGCTTCCCAGATGGAAGTTTAGGACAATCTTCAAGGTAGTGGCCCGGTGCTCTACAGACTTTACACAAGAGGGAAGGACATTTAAGCAATTTATGCCCTTGTGAATGAAAATACCTGTAGTATAAGGGCTTCTGGGACAGGTTGGTTTTGGCAGCTGGTGTGGCAAGAACAACTGGTAATGCAGGAGCGACTGGTGCTGCAAGGGCAATATCTGTATGAGATCCTTATAATGTGCAAGACGAGTTTCCTCATTGAGTAGATCAGAAAGGATGTTGTTTAAGGAAGGTATCGCGCCCCGGTGTAGGATTGAAGCTCGTATAGGATCAAATTCTTCTTTCAAGCCTGATAGGTGTAAATTACCTACGTATTTCCAATCCGAATTTGTTAGTTTTCGAGTACGTTTATAGTTATTTTTATATATTTTAATATGTTTTTATACTTTTTGTATAAATCAGGTGTATGGAGCAAAAAGATAGGAAACTGGAGCGAAAAAGATGAGATCGAACTGAAGGCAAGTCAAAGTTACGGTGGATAAACAAGCAAGGAGACAAAAATATGAAGGAAGCCTACCGCCTAGGCGTCTAGACCTCTGCCTAGGCAGTGAAGATGCTGAGAATGACAAAAGGCTACTCACAACCCATCGCCTAGGCATGAAATTCCTCCGCCTAGGTGGAAACCCCAGTAGAAACATTTCCAAGTCTACTGCTTACTTCTTCGCCTAGGCGGTCACCAAACCTGCAAAGCCGGTACAGGTGCTGTAACTTCAAGGCTATTTTGGACTATGATTCAATCCTATTTTGGAAATACTCAAAACATGGAAGTTGTATATCTTTTTCTTAGATTTCCATCGGTTTTTGAATCACCTTAATCGAAGTTTGGATGAAGAAGTTACAACCAAAACAAAATTGCAAACCTGTAGTAACTTCGCCTAGGCGAAATTCCGGCAAAAAGTTAACTGACGTAACTTCGCCTAGGTGAAAATCCTACAGCACAACCTTGATATTTATTAGATATTTTGAGATCTTTTGGCCTATTTATAATCCCTTATCTCCTCCTCTCTTCCCTCTCTTCAGCCCTTAAGGCCTTAGGCCATATTTTAGGAGTAGGGTTAGGGATTTTTGAGGGAGAGCTCTCAACCCGAGGTGGAGGATGAAGAGGGAAGCGATCGTTTGACGATTCTAGCGCCAAATCTCCGGATATCGACTAAGTCGCTCATTTTCTCTCTTTATTTTCTTCATTTTGATAATTATTGAGCATGTTTAGCTTGTTTTACATTGTATAAATGGTTAGGGACATGATTTAAACATGGATTGTAATAGGGATTAACGTATTATTTATGAAAATATAGTTTTGGTTGAATTTGTGTTTCATTCTTGGTTGTTCGTCGTATGTTAATTGTGTTACCGTGTTTTTTATGATTATATGCTAGTTTAGATATATTGAGAATACGAGGTTTGATACTCGAGAGAGGTAATCCCGGATTCAGACTAGGGTTCACACAACACGACAATCTAACGACCCGAGAGGGCGTTAGAAAGTGTGCAATCGATGACGTTGGGGTGAGACTCACATGACCTAGAGTCGTTAAGACATCGAGGGGGACTTCGGCGTTGACACGAAGTCACGTATTCCCCCGTCTTACACTCAGAAGAGGTGGCGAGGGAGTTTACGAACCAAGATTGTCGGATACGCCGAACACCGTTAATGTTAACTAAAACAAAATCAAACGCATTTAAGTAAATAAGGTTAATCCCTAGGCAATCTACTCCCCTAAACAATCTCAAATTAGCATTTATAGTATAGTTAACTTAATTAGTATTTTAGTTTAGTATTAGTATTAAATTAAATTTCATTTTTAGCGCCTAGATAAAATTAGGTTATGACAATCGCAATATTCGATAGTAACAACACCAATCCCTGTGGATATGATACCCGACCGAAAGGTCCACTATACTAAAACTTGATCTGTACGCTTGCGGTGAAAGTGACAGCCCTTATTTAGCGGCCACCAAAGCCCATCAGGAATTGCATAATACGTGTCTCAATATGGTACTTTCCATGAACATCAACGTCTTTTCAACTGATTCTACACAGTAGTCATCTGAGATAGGAAACTATTGATAGATTGCCTAGGTTCTTGGCGCATGTTATGAAGAGTAGAAAGAAGATGATACCGATTTGAAAGATCTGCCCTGGTGTAGCGCTGTTGGAGAAGATCTCAAACTTCGTTTGCTGTATAGAGAGTACCAAATTGAAGTTTGATCTTCGGGATAATGGTGGCACAGAACCATGTGAGAATCTGGTGATTTTTGCTATCCTAGTCCTTCAGACAGTCAATATATTTATCAGCATCTTCGTCATTTTTTTTCTTGGGTTCAGTAATATCTCCAGTCACGTAACGCCACAATTTTCGTCTACGTAGAAAACCAGACATTTCTTGAGCCCACACAACATAATTGGATTAATCCAGAATAAGGTAAGTCCGATTCAGCCATAGACGCAAAGAAGAAGTTGAACCAGTGTACAAACCACAAAAATATAAAAGAAAGTATATACTGTGAGCCTCAAATCACAAAACAGATCCTGGAAACAGAATCAGAACATCGAAAAACATCAAGAACAGGTCCAACTTTGCAAAAAACCGGTCGAAAAATTCCTGAACCGGTAAAAGAGAAGTACCTTAGAGAACCGGTGATGTGGCGCTGACGTGGTGGTCAGCGATGAGCTGGCAGTCAACACGCTGATGTGACGCTAACATGGTGCTGACATGGTACTGATATGGCACTAACGTGTATGCTGATTGGATTTAGGGCTAACGTGGCATAGTTGGTGTGTATAGAGTGCGTGGATTTAACGCGAATATGGAGCCGATCCTTTTCTCCACGGGTGAGGGTATGTGTACCATTGGAATAGAGTGGTTTTTGCGTGGTTTAAATCATCTCGTCGAGTCAGTTCTGATGGTATATTGTGGGATTGATTTGGAGCCCTGGTTGAGGCTGTAGATCCCAAAATCCGAAACGACGAAGAGTGGTTGTACTGCAGGCTATTGGCAACGCGTAAGATCTTCGGTGGCGGTGATTTTGTTGGTGTTGTGTTCGTCTATGCAAGACGAAGATGGTGATGTGATGGTTGTTGATACCGAAGAAAAAATAAAGCCTATTGTAGCGACGAAAGTCTCGGGAGAGTAAGGGCGGCGAAAGCTTTAGGGTTGCGAAAATTTTAGGTAGAACAGGTCCAAGAATGACTTGATCTTGATACCATGTTAAGATAATTGAGAAGTGGGAGAAGAATTATAAATTGATATTATAAAAAGTGAAACAATTATAATACAATGATATACATATATTTATAGGGAAAAGTGGGGGTTAGGGTTTTGCTCTAATGGACCACGTGGGCCAAGCCCATATAATACATTAATACATTAACAATGTAATATCTACTTCAAGATACATAAATAATCTACGCACAAACTTCTTCATACATTAAATAGAACAAAAATTATTTAGAGTGGGAAAAAACGAAAACTCGGCTAAAGTCATCTTAGCTTTGGCAGGTTTTTTTTTTTTCCTCCATGGGAGGGCATTTAACTTCAATCATATTAACTTTCTTGCGTTCTTATGGTGTAATCCTCCTCGTCCACTGCTTTTGTTCTATCCCCATCCTCCTCGGGATTGCAATGGTTCAATTTTGGGTCTATTTCACTAGAAATTAAAATCAAAACCAAAACCATTAGGCATATATCAAACCCAAACTCAAAATTGAAACCAAAATCGCCTGTTTTTTTAGAAAACGGTTTTAAAACTGAACTATTTAATTTTATGCAAAACTAAAACCAAAACTGTGAAACTACAAAACCGTTAAGGTGTATTTAATTTTATATAAAACCAAAATCAAAGCTAAAACGACTAATTGTTGTTTTCTACATATAAATACAAATATAACTAAATTACTAGAATAAATTATTATAATCTTAAAATTAACATAATTAACCATAATATATATATATATATATATATATATATATATATATATATATTAGGGCCAAGATATAAATAAATGAGGATAATATATATAACAAAAATACATCTAAAATACCGGATACATGGTTCGGTTTCATGATTACTCTCCTAAAATCAAAATCTCTTCACTTTTCAATTCTGAAACCAAAACTATAACTAAAACTATTTAATTTGTTTCAAAACGAATCCATTCGGTTCGCTTTGATTCGATTACCTACTGGGTCGATTCGAGTTGAATTGTCATCCCTACATCCTCCTTATTTTCTTTTTCTCACTCATCTTCCCTCTCTCTCTACATACACACATGGGCTTGGATTTGCAGATCTGATCCAAGAATATTTTTATCTGAATTTGGAGGTCCTTCGAATTAAAATTTTCTAAGTTCAAGATCTTTTGAAACCTCAAAAACCCATCTCGCATCCGTTGCTTGTAACATCATTGGGCTATGATCATCAGTTAAATGATGGTGTTTCTGGCATGATACTTGATGTCACCAAAAAATCCCCGGCACATGTAACAGCGCCGTAGGTACCAGAAATCTCGGTAACCTGCATCTATTGCCCTTCCTGACCTGCAAAACCGATTAGTTCTAAGGGGACACCGGTGTGGTATTAGCCAAAGAACCTCCGGCGTGAGAATAAATCAGTCCATTCAAGGGTATTAGGCAAAAGACTGCATTGTAATCATAACATAATACTTTTACCTTATTTATAGACTAAACAAATCTTGACCGTTAGCTATGTGTGACCTAGTCCTTAATAACTTGGTATTTTCTCCATTAAGTTTCTATTTAATAGGGAGTTATAATCTTTTTGAC
The DNA here is from genome assembly GCA_016647705.1 of Eucommia ulmoides. Taxonomy (NCBI): domain Eukaryota; kingdom Viridiplantae; phylum Streptophyta; class Magnoliopsida; order Garryales; family Eucommiaceae; genus Eucommia; species Eucommia ulmoides. Next base: position 20,074,981 of record CM028339.1, read on the forward strand.
TCCCTATTATTTGGTAATTTAATGGGGAGTTACATAATTAGTGGGGAGTTATGCCCTTTTGGCTACCACACTTTAAGTGTGAATTAGGTTCTTTGATCTTCCACTTGATGGATCCGTATATGGACCATCGGTTTGGACCAATGTCTACGACTCTGCTCGTTTTGAGCTTTGGGCTTATTATGATGGACTTTTCCTGGGTAGTGGGAATTTTTCCCGCATCATTTGTCCTTTTGACCTGATTGTTGATTCGAAGAAGTAAGACGAAAGGCCACATTCTCTTCTTATACTCAGTTATTGTCAGTTTTAAATGTTTCTTGAGTGAGATTTTCTATGAGTAAGTTGATAAACTGTACAACTGACGAACTTTGCTGCGAGATAGCTGTTGAATTGGAGAGCTGACGATCTCTACTGCGAGAGAGTTATCTAGATAGATACTCAGTTACATGTTGAAGTTATATACTCAGTTAATGTCTATGTTAGCGAACTCAATTTGTATTTGGGCTGAGGTGCCCAGTTGGTGCTGAGCTGATGTGCTCAGTTAGCATCTGAGTTGGCAAACTTAATTTGCTTCTAGGCTTAGGTGCCCAGTTAAATGCTAAGCTAGTGTGCTCAGTTGGCGTTTGAGTTAGCGAACTCAGTTTGCTTCTGGGCTTAGGTGCCCAGTTAAATGTTGAGCTGATGTGCTTCGTTAGTGTCTGAGTTGGCGAACTCAATTTGTTTTTGGGTTGAGGTGCCCAGTTAGTGCTGAGCTGATGTGCTCAGTTAGCGTTTGAGATAGCGAACTCAGTTTGCTTTTGAGCTTAGGTGCCCAGTTAAATGCTGAGCTAGTGTGCTTAGTTGGCGTTTGAGTTTAGAGAACTCAGTTTGCTTTTGGGCTTAGGTGCCCAGTTAAATGCTGAGCTAGTGTACTCAGTTGGCGTCTAAGTTTAGAGAACTCAGTTTGCTTCTGGGCTTAGGTTTCCAGTTAAATACTGAGCTGATGTGCTCAGTTAGCGTCTGAGTTAGCGAACTCAGTTTGCTGAGTAAACTGATCTGCTCTGCTCTTTGGTGAATGAGTAAACAAATTAGCTCTGCTCATGCTGGGCTGAATTGCTCAGTTGGAATACACTTAGTTAATGTACTAAATGTTTCTTGCTGAACTGATCGTCATATCCGGAAAAATTGTAAATGTCCACCGGGGAATTAGCCTACCCTGGGAGTTTGTTTTTGATTTATCAAGACGTCAACAATAAGTTTATTTTCAAAAATAAATTTAAAATGGTGAAACTGTAAATATAGATGTTACCTTAGGGTCCTTAGTGTAATTTGCCATTAGGTTAACCTTTCCATACCCCTTTTCTGTGTATGCAAATGCCACTGTTCTTACTGCAGCCTCCACTTTGAATTTCCCATATCAGTTGCAAGGTATTCAACATGCGCACCATCAACTCCTTCCTCTCTTCCGATTCATGAGCTTGGATTATCGATCTTGATGCCGGCATCCCTGTACAGTCCAAAATTCTACCTTTCACGTCGACGACTTGAGCGTCCAGAATATTGTCCGACGCCAAGCCGTATTTTCTCAGCATTGTGCTGTAGCTGCCGTTGCTCAGGTGTCCACCAACTCCCACCGTCGAGCAGACACCCGGCGGATATTTGTGGACTGGGCTTTTCTTCTAAATCCTATAATACAGTTCTCCGAGAATTACTCCGGCCTGAACCCACGCTGTTTCTTCCGCGATGTTGCCGTCGGCCCGGAGATTGAAAATGTTCATAATAATGAACGGAATGTTGGAGACATAGGACACTGACTTTCTTGAGCACTTGCTCTGATTAGCAGTGCGATTCAGGTCCTGCTCGGCAACGTCTCCAACAGCCGCATCAGGCTCATCGGTGTAGAAATTCAAATCTCCATTAATTCCGGTCGGAAGTAGATGTTGCAGTTCGAATTGGAGATCAATAGTCCCATTCCAGATTGGATCGAAGGAGCAGTTCGAATTGGAGATCAATAGTCCCGTTCCAGATTGGATCGAAGGGGCAGTTCGGATAGGCCAATGACATCGGCTTCAAGATCACCACTGGCTTCACAAATTTTTTTATTTTTTATTTTTTTTGCCGAGATGAATCTCAGCATGTTCGCGTTTGACGGGCAACATTAATAATGTCGGCATCACACTCATCATCGTAGTTTGAGCTGAACCTATGAGCTTGCTTTTCACAATTCTTGAGTAAGGACTACAAGTGTCAACTGTAAATTATCTTTTTAATATTTGATATAACAATTGCTATCGTGCTTGTAAAGTACCATATAAACCAAGTTGAAATCAGTATGTGTAGTCATCTGTTTTGAGTGTGAGTTTAAACTTATCTGGGAAAAACTGCTAATACGATAATATAGTAGTAAAAATGAACTTGGGGGTAAAGAATGTAAATATACTTGTTAACCTCAAATTACCGGGGAGTTACCCTCATATCCGGGGAATGTGTAAATGTCTGCCGGGGAGTTAGCCTCATACCCAGAGAATGTGTAAATTACCGCCGAGGAATTGGCCTCAGACCCGGGAAAATTGTAAACGTCTGCCTCGGAGTTACCCTCATACTCGGTGGATGTGTAAATGACTTATTAAAACGTTGTCGATGATTTATAAGTTTATTTTGAAAAATAAACTTTAAAGGATAAAACTGTAAATATACATATTATCTCGCGGACCTTAGAGTAATTACCTTTAGACCATATACGCTAATTAGTAAGTTTATTTTCAAAAATAAACTTTAGGGAGTAAACTGAAAATATAGATATTACCTCAGGGCCCTTAGTGTATTTTGCCCTAGGTTTTCTTTATCTTTAGGCAACCAACTGATCAGCCGCCGCACTTGCCATAGATCACAGGGACTGTAATTGTATATATAATTATTACCAGGGGCCTTTGTGTAATTTGGCCCCCCAAGATTTTTCTTCTTACTTAGCCGCCACCAACTTGCAAGTTTCATAAGTCTCTCATTTTCTTAGATTTCCCAAACTCCGAATTGGATCTGCTCTGACAGAGAGCGGGAGCTGCGATAGGCAACGCCGATGTACCGATTTGAACACTACCCGCGGTCCGGTTCACCCCCATCACCGATGGGCTCTTGGCCAACCACCCACGCACCAGAGATGGGAGAATGGACATTGTGCTGACACTCAAGGAAATCGGAAAAAGAATTTCAACAAGTTGACGGTGACGAAGAATCGCCTGAGCTACGATGGATCTCGGAGGCCGGTGACCCGACTCATCATGGATGGTGTGCTGAGCTTCACAGCAGTGATGGCCTCAGATCTGGAAAGCTGTTGTCCCGATCCGGGGTTTCGCCATTGAAAATCAACGTTCTGGTGGTGAACGTCTCGATAATCACCATCGTTCCTTCGTTGGCTGCTAGAGTGACAGTACTGAAATGGCATGGAGGCATATAACCTCACCGGAACGGGATGCAGCGCCAGTCAGGTTGCCATTAGCACCTTTCAAAACGCCTTCAGGACCCGAAGAAACATGTTCTCACTTGTTGTCACGTCGGAGTCTCTCTCCTGAACTGGTACTCCGCCCAAAACAGCTATTATGACAACGATTGGTGTGATTTTGTTGAACACCCACGTCGATCCGAGACCCACAATTTGCGGTCGATATCTTTTCGTCTTTTCTCGGATCATCCAGTGACCAATCGTCCTGAGTCAGTACCCAATCGGGTTGAAATGAAAAAGACTCAGTGGTGAAATGAAAGGTGATCTCGCTGCACAGATTTCCTGTCCACAACAATTTCGGTTTAGTTTTCCGGCATGCTCTTGTAGCCCTATACTCCATCGCTGCCAGTCTTTTGCTCGTGATTGAACATGACTTGCAATCGGACGAGCTGATTGATTGGTTTCTTAGATCTCCGAGGAATCGTTAAATATTTGAGAAATTGATGAAAATGTTGAGACTTTTTGCTCGATTTCCCACAGACGGCGCCAAATGATGTCGCCAAAAAATCCTCGGCATATGTAACAGCTCTGTACGTACCAGAAATCTCGGTAACCTATACCTATTGCCCCTTCTGACTTGCAAAACTAATTAGTTCTAAGGGGACACCGGTGTGGTGTTGGCTAAAGAACATCCGGCGTGAGAATAAGTCAGTTCATTCAAGGGTATTAGGCAAAAGATTGCATTGTAATCATAACATGATACCTCTACCTTATTTATAGACTAAACAAATATTGACCGTTAGCTATGTGTGACCTAGTCCTTAATGACTTGGTCTTCTCTCCATTAAGTTGCTATTTAATAGGGAGTTATAATCTTTTTGGCTTCCCATTATATGGTAATTTAATGGGGAGTTACACAATTAGTGGGGAGTTATACCCTTTTGGCTCCCACACTTTAAGTGTGAATTAGGTTCTTTGATCTTCTACTTGATGGATCCGTATATGGACAACCGGTTTGGACCAATGTCTACGACTCTGCTCGTTTTGAGCTTTGGGCTTATTTTGATGGACTTCTCCCGAGTAGTGGGAATTTTTCACGTATCAATACTTATGGATGATTTCGCCGACATAGAAATGTCACCCACAATTGCTGTCGATTCCTCAAAAATGGTCATTTTTTTGTTTCGCAAAAACGGTGATTGGCTACAGGATGTTTTGAAGATGATAATGGAGGAAACCCGTGTTTCAAAATGAAATTAAAATGAACTTATGGAGGAAATTAGGGTAAATTTTAATTATATGTGTTCAACTTAATGTTTTGATGAACAATTAGATATTGATATTTTATGCAATTAATGGTTTTATTGAGTAATTACAGATTACAAGTTTCATATGTTAAAATGAGAAAAAGAATGAGTCAAAAAGATTTATCGATGAAGAATTCATGGAGCTATCATTGAAGAATCAATGGAATTTAAGAAGGGTACAACTTGAAGAAAATTAAGATTTTCAGAGCATTAAAGACATTAAAAACATTCTGGTGAAAATAGCCCATTACTTTTATACTTTTAATGTAACTCGAATTAGGATCATATACGATACTTTAAAATGAATAAACTTATACGTTACGGTAAGAAGTGATAAGTCTAAGGTCCTAAAATAGTTTGTATAAAGTGTTAAATCATAAAAATATCTTTGGTAAAGTGTTTAAGTGAAAAAAATAATTTTAACACATAAAATAAAGAGTTTTTTTGTCAATTCGGTCAACTAATGAAAGATATGGATCGACTAATGAAAAAATTGGCTTAAGGGAGTTAAAAGGGTGAACCTACTAACCAATTTGGTCAATTGACAAGTTAGGACAACCGTCTAACAAATCTAGTAGCCGAAACGAAGAAATAAGGGAAAACTCACTGGGCGAATCGGTCAATTGATGGGAAGGTCAGTCAAACGACTGTAGATAGCACAACGGTCAGAAAATTGACTATTGCAGGGGCGGTCTAGCGATAGAGGGTCAGTCAACCAACTGGGTCCGATACTCAAATGTTGCTTGTTTCAGCTTTTTAATGCAAATCACATTGTTTTGAACGATTTTCAAAGAGGGTTTTAAGAGATTTGGATATTTTAATATTATACATCCTATCTATTTGGTCCATATATTAAATTATTGGTTGAATTCAATTGATAAAACTATTTTCTATCTTTAAGTATTTTGAATCTAAAAAGTTTTGGGAACCAAATTGAGTTTTTCTAAAAGTATTTTTAAAAGGAATATATCTACTTTGATAATATATAATATATGGGGTCTTAAGGAGACATTTTTATTCTTGTGATTCAAAAACTAGCCGCTATAGGTCTAGTTAAAATCTTATATATAGAAACCTGCATTTTTCAAATGAAACAATCAAGAACAATTAACCTTTATTATTAGAAGAGAGTAATTTACGATGAGAAATTTACTAGAGAGTATTATCGAAAGAGTTTTTGATCGAAGCGCGAAAAAAGTTTTGATCACCGGTCTTCGTTCTTTACTGAGCAATCATAACTATTTTTAAGAAATCCCAGTGAGATCTTTCCAAGTTAATTAAATTGTTTTCTTAGATTATTTGTTTGATTACTTGGATTAAGTATTTTAGAAAAATCATTTTCAAATCTAATATCCTGATAAATATTTCAAATTAGTTTTTATTTGTGAAATCTAATTATTTATTATTTATATTTTAAATTGATTAAAATCATATTTGTTCCTTACATAGATTCGATCACTTAGTTTTCAGGACATTAATTTAACATAATTGTTTTGTGGTAGAAGCTCCAGTAGGAAAAAACTTGTGAATTATTTGTATTTTCGAGTTTGAGCGGATAAGAAATATTTGGGACGGTATCTAGTCTGGGTAGTTAGGGCTTAATCTTTAACCTGAGAAAACTATTAGGGTTTGATCTTTTGCCTGTGAAAAAGATTAGGTTAATCTTTAGCCTGTGATTCTTCTTGTAATAGAATTAGGGTTAGAAAAGGCTTTTTCTAAACCTGTGAGAATGAGTATAATAGTGTGAGAATATAAAGGGTTGATTCTCAGCCTGCGAAAAGAATCAGGATTGTAAAGGTTTAGTTCCTACTTGGGAAATGAATCAAGGGCTAGTAGATTGTGAAATCATTGTGGAGCTCGGGGGACTAGATGTAAATAACAGTAACTTGCCGAACCAGGATAAATTATTAGATGCTACATTATTATATTTCTGTTGTTTGGGTGTTCACTTAGTTAAACATATTTTCGTTGCTTAACAAAATAATAATCAATTTAGAAGATTAATAACTTGCATTTGATTTAATTATTTAAATTTTTGTCACTACCTAATTTATCTCCCTTCCTGGGAAGATCTTTATGCCAACAATTAGTACCAGAACTAGATTAGCTAGATAGGCTTAAAATCCTAGTTAAAAAGATCATATGGCACACCACATGAATACACTACCTGAAGGACAATCTATGCATCATCCTCTTTTATTTATATGTGATAATTACGTATTCGGGAAAGATCGAATGACTGCCTTCTTACAAGCCACTAACTATGAGGCTTGGTTGGTAATTGAAGATGGTTCTTATGTTCCTGAAAAGAATAGAGTGGTTAAAAAGAAAGAATAGTTGGATTTGACTGATAAAAAAAAAATCTATTAATTCTCAAGATATAAATCTTTTGTTTTGTTCTCTAGATGCAAATGAGTATAATAGGGTTTCAGGTTGTGAATAGGAGAAAGAAATATGGGATATAGTGCAGATCACACATGCAGGAACAAATCAAGTGAAGCGGTTTAATATCAATGCCTTGGTCCATCAATTTGAACTGTTTAGAATGGGTAATGCAGAATCAATTCCAAAGATGTACACTCGATTCACCAATCTCTACAACAGTCCTGGAGCACATGGAAAGCTGTATTCTATACAAAACTAAGTACAGAAGATTTTGAGATCATTAACCAAAGTATGGGAACCAAAAGTAATAGCGATCAAGGAAGCTAAAGATCTCACCAAATATATGCTCGATAAATTCATTGGTAATCTAATGACCTATGAGTTAGGTATTCTTGGATACGAGGATGGATCATGAAACAACAAAAGAAAATCTTTGGCAGTGAAAGCTCAAAAGAATGAAGTGACAGTGATGATATAAGTCTTGATATTGAACAAGAAAAAAATGTGGCGCTTCTCACCAACAATTTCAAAAAGATGACCTGACGAACATTTTGAGGAAAGAAAAATTTCAATATAATCATTATTGAATGATACAACTGTCATAAAACTGGTACTTCCAATCTGATTATCCCGAGCCGAAGAAGAATAAAGAAAAAAAAATAAAATAAAAGAAAAAGGGTAAGAAAATATCTATGAAAACCACTTGGAATAACTCAGAATCAAGTAGCACTTAAAAATCTAGTAGCGACGATTCATCCATACTTATGCTAATGGCCGCTGGAGATGAGGTAACCAAATATTCTAATTCTTGTCCTTTAAAGTTTGATGAATTATTTGATATCTATCAAGAACTATTATATGATTATAAAAATTGGCATTCACAGATAAATACTTTACAAAGTATAGTTAACATACTTAACAAACAAGTGATTAAATTTGATTTTGAAAACAATGAATTGAAATCCAAAAATTTTGGATCTAAATTTTATTATTATCAAATTCACAAATGGTAAAAATAATATGAAAATGCTTGGCGGAAGTTCAAGAGGAATATTTGATAAAGCTGGAATCAATTTTTAGAAAAAAACATTAAGTAAAAAAAATTTCATGAATTCTTTTCTGAAACTAAAAATTTTGTTAGTTGTTTTAAATGTAACGTTGTTGGACATAATGTAAAGAGATATTTTCAAATATTATCTAAATGTAAAACAGATATGGGTTGCTAAAAGAACAAAAATTATCCCAGCTAACAAGATCGGACCCACTTTAATTGGGTACCACTTAGGAACTATTTAAGGTGCTTCTGGCAGAATATTATGAAAACATTATTAAGCAAGGAAAAAATATTCCTGGGTAGTTTTTGTTCTCGACACATGACGGGCGACAACTCTAAATTTACGTCTTTAATACCTAAAGACAGAGGTCATGTGACTTTTGAAGACAATACTAAGGATAAGATTATCGGTATAGATAACATTAGTAATGGGTCTACTACTATTGATAATGTGTTATTAGTAGACAGTCTTAAACATAATTTGCTTAATATAAGTTAATTATGTGATAATGTTATATTTTATAATAATAGTAATAATAATAGATGCAAGACGAATTACTTCAATTTGAGAGAAATTAAGTTTGGTCTCTAGTTCCTAGACCTGAATTTTATCATGTTATTGGCACTAAATGGGTTTATCATAATAAAAATGATGAAACAGGTATGGTAATTAGAAACTAGCACAAGGTTATAATCCAGAAGAAAGAATTGATTATGACAAGACATATGTATATATGGTTAGATTAGAAGCTATTAGAATGCTCTTAGCATTTACATGTTTACGTAATTTTAAATTATTTCAAATAGATGTTAAGAGTGCCTTCTTAAATGGTTTTTTAGTTCAGGAAGTTTATGTGGAACAACCATTTGGTTTTGGAAATGATAAATTACCTGATCATGCTTTTAAACTACGTATGGACTGAAACAAGCTCATCTACCTTGGTATGAGAGACTTAGTCAGTACTTAATTGAGAATGGTTTTCTACATCGTCTAAGTGATATAACTCTGTTTGTTAATCAAAATGAATCTGACATCTTATTGGCACAAATATATGTGGATGAAATTATTTTCGATTTTACTAATGAAGACTTTTGCCAAGAGTTTGCCAAGATTATGCATGAAGAATTTGAAATGAGTATGATAGGAGAAGTAACATTATTTTTCGGGTTACAAATCGAACAAACTAAAGAAGGAATTTTTATCAATTGAACCAAGTACACCAAAGAGTTATTGAAAAAAGTATGGCTTTCATGATACTAAAGAGTACTAAACTCCTATGGTAACAGCTACAAAAAAAAAAAAAAAAAAGATGATATAGGCAAAAATGTCAATGAAAATATGTATCGAGGTATGATCGGTAGTTTCTTGTATTTGACTATTAGTAAACCTGATATTATGTTTACTTTATGTTTATGTGCGAGATTTCAATCTTGCCCAAAAGAATCACATTTAACTACTATGAAGCAAATATTTCGGTATTGAAAAGAGACTTGTGATCTAGGATTATGGTATCCTAAGAAGAGTGATTTTACATTGACTACTTACTTCGACGCTGATTTTGTTGGATGCAAAGTTGAGCGTAAAAGCACAAGTGGAGTTTGTTGTGCACAAATTCAATATACTAAACAACAATTACATGATTTTGGAGTTTGCATGGAGGAAGTACTACGTCATCATTTTATTTGTGATCACATTTAGAAGGGATATATTGCTATTGAATATGTTTAGACTTCTGACTAACTTCCAGATATTTTTACTAAACCTCTAGCTAAAGATCAATTTATAAAAATTATTTGGGGTTTAGGTATGGTTAGGCATAATGATGTGTACCTAGAATAAATCTTTTGATCCTTCGTCCCCACTTTTTGAGATGACAGAGGGGGAGAAGTTGTGTGATATTTTAGTATTTATTCTCCTAAACATTTCAAACATATAGGGGAAAAGTTATTTTAAAGGGAATAAAGTAGTGTTATGCTTAAATTAAAAATATTTTTGAATAATATTTGTGTTTCTCTTTCTCATAACAGTGCTTAAACGAGTTGATAAAATTTATCCTCAGATTTAGGAGGAGCGTGGTTACATTATTTTTGAGAAAACATCAAATTTATTGTCATCATAAAAAATTGGGAGATTGTTGAACCTATTTTTTTTTTTTTTTCTGGATAATTAAACGTTTATGTTTGATGGAACTAATGGTCTTATTGAGTTAGTGCAGATTAAAAGTTTCACATGTTGACATGAGAAAAAAAAAATGAGATGAAGTGATCATTGAAGAATTAAAGGAATTCAAAAAGAGTGCAAGTTGAAGATAATGAAGATTTTCAGAGCATTGAAGACAATGAAGATATTTAGGTAAAAATAACTCATTAATTTTATGCTATTAATACAATCTGAATTACAATCACGCGCGACACTTTAAAATGAATAAACTCATATGGGTCATGGTAAAAAATGATAAATTTAAGGTCCTAAAATGATTTTTATAAATTGTTAAATCATAAAAATATTTTTGGTAAAGTGTTTAAGTGAAAAAATAGTTTTAACACATAAAATAAAAAGTTTTCTAGTCAATTCGATCAACCGATGAAATGGATCGGTCGACTAATGAAAACAATGGCTTAAGGGAGTTAAAAGGGTGAATCTACTAACCGATTCGGTCAACCGACGAGTTAGGTCGGTCGACTAATGAATCCAGCAGTTGAAATGAAGAAACAAGGGAAAACTCACTAGACGAATCGGTCAACTGACTGGGAGGTCGGTTAACCGACCACAGACAGTGGAATGATAAAAAATTGATTGTTGCAGGGGCAGTCAACCAACAGGGGGTTAGTCAACTGACAGGGTCTGTCAGTCAAATGTTGATTGTTTCGATTTTTTATCTAAATCACATTGTTTTCAACAATTTTCAAAGAGGTTTTTAAAGGATTTGGATATTTACTATTATTTACTATTATATATCATATATTTACTAATATATTTATCCATATGATAAATTATTCTTTGAATTGAATTGGTAAAATTACTTACTATATTTAAGTATTTTGAATTTAAAATATTTTGGGGACTAAATTGAGCTTTTCTAAAAATATTTTTAAAAAGAATATATCTATTTTGATAGTATATGATATATGGAGTCTTAAAGAGACATTTTTAGTCTTGTGATTCGAAAACTACCCGTTATAGGTCTAGGTGAAATTCTATATATGTAGTGACTTGTGTTTTTCAAATGAAACAATCAAGAACAATCAGCCTTCGCTATTATAAGAGAGTAATTTACAGTGATAAATTTATAAGAGAGTATTATCGAATGAGTTCATGATCGAAGCATGAAAATGTTTTGATCACCGGTCTTCGTTCTTCACTAAGCTATTTTAATTATTTTCAAGATATTCTGGTGACATATTTTCAATCTAATTAAAGTGTTTTGTTAGGTTATTTGTTTTATTGCTTGGATTAAGCGTTTTAGAAAAATCGTTTTCAAATCTAATATCTTGAAAGATCTTTTAAAACGATTTTTATTTGTGAAATCTAATTATTTATTAAGATGCTTTAAATTGATTGAAATCAAATTTCTTCCTTACATAGATTCTATCACATAGTTTTCGGGACATTAATTAAGCACTATTGTTTTGAGGTGGTTGAATCTCCTGTGGAAGAAGCATATGATTTTTTTGTATTTACGAGCTTGAGTGGATTAGACATATTTGGAACGGTGTCTAATTAGGATAGTTAGGGTTTAATCTTTAGCCTGAGAAAAAAATTAGAGTTTCATCTTTAACCCGTGAAAAAGATTAGGTTAATCTTTAGCCTTTTAAAATATTAGGTTTGGATTTTTTCTATTTAGATAAGGTTTTTCCTAAACTTGTGAAAATGATCAACTTTGGAGGGCCATGGGCCTATGAGGGGGATGTATGGGTCCTTTGGAAGTATAAAGAATATGTTCGGGCCTTGTAAGTTGGTGGTCGATCCTTGAGAAATGGGGAGACGAGGCTCTGCAAGACTCATCGTGGCATGTTTGGTCCTTAATAACTGGTCACCCTATGGTCGGACCTAGGAAAATGAGGAGGCACAACTCTATTTGACTCATCGTAGCCTGGCTGATCCTCTTGAGTGTATAGCCGGTCTACTATAAATTTGGAGATGCAGCTCTACATGATTCATCGTAGCGTAATTGGTCCTCGTTGAGCGGCAACCCTGTGAATAGACCTTTGGAAATGGGACGTGTTGTACGTGGAGTTCATCCAAGATAAGTCAATCTTGATTCCTCGGTCTCATTACCTTTAGGCCGATCCTTGGAAAATACAGGATGATCCCCGCTGAGTTCCCGACATATTTAGATTGGTCCATTGTGAAATGACGCTAGGTGACAACTTGTGGTACGTACAGGTGGCCGTGAAAATTATCCCTCATCAAGTATCAACAACAATTCAAATGTGAACAGTTTAACATAACTTCATATAGAATATAATATTATCATAACTGTAATACTCCGAGAAAGTCATATTTTTGAAAAAAAAAATATTATTTTATATAAGTTTAATATTTTAGGGATTGTTTCGTAAATTTATAATATAAATAATATTTGATAAATATTAGGGGTTCAATATTAATTTTAAATTGACTTTTAAAAGTTTTGGGACTACTGTGGTATTTAAAATATAATTTTAAGAGTTTTGGGATATAATTAATATTATTTTTTTTTTTTTTTTTTTTTTTTTTTTTTAAGATGGATAGAAAATGTAAACAATAATATATGTTAAAATGTATTGTCTTCGTATAATGAAGACAACACATTAATATGTATTCATATATATATATATATATATATATATATATATATATGAATGAGATGTGTATATAATAATAATAATAATAATAATAATAATAATAATAATAATAATAATTCTATATGCATATGCTAATTAAATTGCATATGTTAATTAAAGTTACAGTGGATATTTGGAATGTTTCTTTGAGCGAGAAATATATTCCGGTTGGATTTCGACTCGGATTTCAAGTAGAATTTCTAACTCTTTTAATATATGTATTTAATCTCTCCATATATTGTGTGATTTATGTAATTACTATTGTAATTGTTATTTTTCATGAGATATTATGATCACGTATTATGTGAAAATTATGTGAGAAACATGCATATCTGCTATTTGTGTGATTTGATTAGATACATGTATTAGATGAGTTAAAATTATGCTGAATGTTGGCTTACAACCCCACAATTTTAATTTCAGGGTCGATGAAAATGGAGTTGTGCCAGAAATTTTAACTATATTTAAATTTCTATTTGTAATAATTGTATTTATTATTTACTATTAAAATTGACTCGATAATTCGATAATTATAATTATCACCGTAGTTTGTAAAATTTCTCATATTTTTATAAAATAAAATATTGGTAATTTTGTTTTAGTATTAGCTCTCGAAAGGGAGAAACCGCGTGGCGGGTCCTAGGAAATTAAGTTGTTACAATAACTGTCAACAATTTAACATAATCCTTGTATATCTACCTTGGTTACCAACTTTTGCTATTACCTCTAGTAACTTTCCTTTGTAACATCTAGTGAGAAATGTACCATCAGGGAAAACCGTCAAGAGACAATATCACAATTGATATATGCACGCTTGAAATGCCAAAAACATATGTTTAAAGTGACCTATATTGTTGCTGAAAGCCAACACAACATGACTACCCGAGTTCGTCTGCCTGCATATATAAGTAGACTATCTTAACTTATCATACTCTGACAAATAATCAACAAAAGTATTGTTTCGAGCCTTCTCAAATGTAAGCCAAACATAGAGATATATTATTTCTAAACCATGTTATTTCTAAAATGTTTCGACAACGTCAACAAGTCTAGTATTTAGATTTACACAAATCTTATCAACCAACTAACATGAAACAATATTTGAGCTAATCCATTTATTCTTATTTGTTCTAAAAGAAAAAACACAAGTATTCTCATTAACCGAATCTTGAATTTAAAAAAAAAAAAAAAATCCACTTTTACTCCTTACACTTCTGTGCACAAATCATGGGCATTCCAAGGACTCACATTATGAACATGCCACCATTACACATATTTTGTTGTTCTTAAAGTACCGAAAATGAAAAACAACCTCAGTTGCAAATTTTCTGTGCACCGTGCTAACTCACTCGTGCCATCCCTAATTTTTTGTCGTCTCTTATATGTCATTAGCCCATTGAGTAGACAATAACACCTTGTCATCGTTTGCTGGAAGCATATTCCATAACTTCCTATATAATCTATTTCATTATCATTGTCTTCTCTAACGACGTTGTTCACTGGAATGATAGGAATGGACGATGCCCATTCAACCTACTAGAATCATTCAGTCTCTTCTTCACACATACCTAAAGGAATTCAATCATCATGTGGGTAGCTAGCAAGAATATTTTTTTAAATTCATTTTGATCAACAAGTACACAATATGGATGCACAGGCAACACATGTGACATGTCAATTTGAAACATTTGTCCATCTAGTAATAATTTTTTTTTGTACTAGCAAACCAATTATACAAATATTTTCAATCGTCAACACAGTTATAACTCCATCATACTTGCACAACAAGACAATATAATTTGACTTCTATGATTAAAAAAAAGTACACAATAAGATATCATGTTGAATATAACATCAATTACTTTATTTAAAATGATGTTTGTATATGTTGAAATTAACATGGCCTAAATTAGCATAATAAAAAATAACTTTTATATGTCTGTTGATAAGAATTTATCAATAATGTTATGTTATCGTTTATTGAAAAACACATTACATAGTCTGAATACAGTGTACATTGTTTCATTTTTACACCAATAAAACACAAAAAATATATCATGTTGAATATAACACCAAACAATCCCAATCTTAACACCAACAAACACAAAAAGTTTCATATTAAATATAATATCAAAATTAAAAACATATATGATTCTCCTTATATTCCAAATATTATGTGAGTATAACACATGTTGAATTTAACATTATCCTAACTTATTAAAAATAAAAAATCGTATTGAATATAACATGCACTTCATTACCAATATTGAAACGCCCAGTGTCATTCCAAAACAAATTCCCCGTATTGCAACTTGCGTAACCGTATTGGAAATGCAACACAAAAATTCTTTTACTACATTGAATGCTGCAACTTGAAATGAATCACAAGTTCAAACAAAAAAAAAATATACGAGTTCAACGATTGAGAAGTAATAATGAAAACCCAATTGATTACACAGACCCAATAATTTTTCAAAACGCTAATTCTCCCACAAAAAATAAAACGAACAAATATTGCAAGAATAAAAAAATCTTCACTGATATGAAAACGCTACAATCTTCTATTGAAAACCTGCAATGAAATGAACAACAATCTCTAATTTTTTATAAAATTACACCCAACATGCTATTTTGGAAAGATGGAGTTCTTTACCTAATAAATATTTTTCAAAAAAGAAATTACTGAAACAACTGATATTTGAACTTATTTAAGCAAGGCAAGTATCCCGCTGTTCTGAAGGTCGAGACTAGAATTTGTTTTTAAAATTTTTTTGATCCCGGCCTTGTGAATGCTTGGATCAAAATATATAATTTTTTTTGGTCTAGTCTTGTTCATTACACAGCCCACACAGCCCACAGAGAGAGAGAGAGGAGAAAGTGAGAGGCACAATTCAATGTTTTGACACTTTTTACCCCTGAAATTTCAATATTATTAATAAATGATTTTTTATATTTTTTTTTTTTTACACTTTATTAATAAAAAAATTTTGACTCTTGAAAATGATTTTTCACACTTTATTTTTATTTTATTATTTATTCAATTCAATTAATAAAGAATTTTGACGGAAATATATACTTTATTATTTATTATATCATGATTTTTTTTTTACCAAATTAAATTTTTAGTCAACCGAATGGGACATCCTGTCGACTAAATTCAATTTGGTTAACCAAAAATTAAATTTGGTCGACTGAATGGGACATCCTGCAGACCAAATTTAATTTGGTCGGCCAAGTTCTATTTTTGATAGACCGAATGAGATATCCCATCAACCAACATAATTTTGAAGGGCCAAATTCAATTCAAGTAATAAAGATTTTTCATGAAAATATTTACTTTATTATTTATTATATCATGATTTTTTTTTTTTAACTAAATTGAATTTTTGGTCGACCGAATGGAGCACCATATCGACCAAATTGAATTTTTGGTCAACCAAATTGAATTTTTAGTCAACCGAATTCGACATCCTATCGACTAAATTCTATTTGGTCTACCAAATTCAATTTTAGTCCAATTGAATTTTTGGTCGACCGATTTCAATTTTTGGTCTACCGAAATTGAATTTAGTCGACAGCATGTCTCATTCGGTTGACCAAAAATTCAATTTAGTAGACCAAAAATTGAATTCGGTAGACCAAAAATTGAATTCGATAGACTAAATAGAATTTGGTCGATAAGATGTCCTATTCGGTCGACAAAAAATTCTAATCGGTTGACCAAAAATTGAATTCGGTAGACTAAATAGAATTTGGTCGATAGGATATCCCATTCGATCGACTAAAAATTCAATTTGGTCAATATAATGTCCCATTCGGTCGACCAAAAATTCAATTTGGTAAAACAAAAATTCATGATATAATAAATAATAAAGTAAATATTTCCATGAAAAATCTTTATTACTTGAATTGAATTTGGTCCTTCAAAATTATATTGGTTGGCGGGATGTCCCATTCGCACTACCAAAAATAGAACTTGGTCGACTAAATTAAATTTGATCTGCAGGATGTCCCATTCGGTTAACCAAATTTAATTTTTAGTTGATCAAATTGAATTTAGTTTACAGGATGTCTCATTCGGTTAAATAAAAATTTAATTTGATAAAAATAATTTTCATGATATAATAAATAATAAAGTATATATTTCCATCAAAATTCTTTATTAGTTGAATTGAATAAATAATAAAATAAAAATAAAGTGTGAAAAATCATTTTCAAGAGTCAAAAAACAATTATTAATAGTGTAAAAAAATATAAAAAATTATTTATTAATAACATTGAAATTTCAGGGATAAAAAGTGTCGAAACCTTGAATTGTGCCTCTCACTTTCTCCGCTTTTTGCTCTCTCTCTCTGTGGGCTGTGTGGGTAGTCTAATGAAAAAGACTAGGCCAAAAAAATTATATATTTTGATCCTAGCCTTCACAAGGTTGGAATCAAAAAAATTAAAAAAAAAAAAATTCTAGTCCCGGCCTTCAAAACAGCGGGATACTTGCCTTGCGTAAATAAGTTCAAACATTAGTTGTTTTAGTAATTTCTTTTTTTTTTTTAAATATTTATTAGGGAAAGAACACTGGAAAGATGTATTATGCAAAGATTTGAAATTTGTATCATAAATTAAAACGGAAATTTCTCTATTTTTATATAGGGTAATTATTTTATTATTTAAATTCAACTTAATAACAACAATTTAATTTAAAATGTCAAAATTAATGGGGGTATTTGTGTCATAAAAAATTCGAAATATTTAAAAACTAAAGTGTTATATTCAAAAAAGTCAATTTGATTTAAATGCATACTATAGGAATGAACAATTATTTTCATAATGGGTCCATACATTTAGGTGGCGTTTGGTAACTATTTTCATCCCAAAAATTCTTATCCCATTTTTAAATTTTTGGGATTTTTATTTGGATATAGCTTTTAGTAAATTTTGTTTCCATTTCCATTCCATTCCAAAATAAGAATTGTGCCCACTTTTTTTGTATAGGTATGAGAAACAAAAAAAAAAAATTATTTCCAAGATTTCCCATCTCATTCCCGTTGCCTAAAAGGACATGCCCGTCATTTTGTGATTTTTTAGTGAGATCCACACTTCAAACTTTGTCAGTCTTCTTTTCTTTCTCTTTCCTTCTTCTTGTTCTTCATCTTCTTAGTGTCTGGTTCGTCCTTCCTCCTCCGTCTAGTTGCCATCATCGTCCTCTTCCGTCTCCTTCGCGTCTACTTCTCCTTTGCGAAGCAGACATCTACTTTATCACTCTGGTTCATTGTCTTCTTCTACCGTGGCCGTCCCCGTCATCTTCTTCTCCATTCTCCATCTTCCATTGTCTACTTTGCCTTCGTTTGCTCCGCCTTAGGGTTTCGATTTCAAAATCAAAATCGATTTCGATTTCTTGTTTCGATTTCGATTTCGAAATCGAAATATGGTTTCAAAATCGAATTCGATGTTGATTTTCTGTTTCGATTTCGATTTCCTATTTCCTTTTCGATTTTGAAATCGATGTTGATTTCCTGTTTCGATTTCGAAATCGAAATAGAGTTTCAAAATCGAAATCTTGATTTCAATTTCCTATTTCGATTTCAATTTCGAAATCTTGATTTCGATTTCGAGCTGTAATCGATTTCGATTTCGATTGGGGTTTAGGATTTCAATTTCAATTTCGATTAAAGTTTAGAATTTCGATTTTGATTGGGGTTTAGGGTTTGATTTCTTTATGATTTCTTGATTGTAGGTTATGGTTCGTTCTTGATTTTTTGAATAAAATCGTTAACAAGCGCGATTCTGTTAACAGATCCAAAAAAAATTGTCATTAACAAACGCGATTCTGTTCTTAAGAAAGAAACATAATTTTCATCACATCTCATTCCATTTCTATCCCACTATATGAGATACCACTATATGAGATAGCATAAAACGGTTACCATTACTTTTCCAATTCTCAATTCTCATAGGGAGAAAAGCCCAAGGCAGTTTTTTCTTGTCACAAGAAGAGGAAACAAAGTTTTTATTTATTAAAAATAACAACAACAATAATAACATAATAAACCCAAAATAAGGAATAGCTGAACGAGTCCATTTTTGCTTGGAACACAACACACAGTTACACCTAGATTCGGTGTAAAATGAGATGGGCGCCGTGCTGAGGTTGCACCGTCATGAGACCATAGGGAGCATGAACGTACGACGGCGACAACTCAAACCAAAAGTCTTTCAGATACATCGCCACCGCCATTTTTGCTTCTATAAGAGCCAAGTTTTGGCCGACGCACATTCTGGGTCCCAAGCTAAACGGGAAAAATGAACCCAACTGGCTCTCCGTCGCCTTCAGCAGCCCCTCGGAAAACCTCTCCGGGTTGAACTCCATTGCGTCTTTTCCCCATATATCAGGGTCCTGTTGAATCATGATCGCCGGCATCATCACGTGCACTCCGGCCGGTACAAATAGCTTTCCCAGCATGGTGTCTTCCTGAGCAACTTTCGTCATCTCAACCACAGGCGGGTATAACCTTAGAACCTCGTACAGAATCATCGTTATCTGTCCAAAAAAAATCAAAATTTTATCTGCATCAACAATCAAAACAAAGAACATTGAACTTACATATGTGTGTGTACTTACCACTTTTAAGCGGTTTATTCCGTCGTAATCAGGAGTCTTATCGCCAAACACTTCGAAAACTTCTTCTCTGGCGCGTGTCTGCCACTCGGGATGTTGACTCAGCAACACCATTGTCCAAACATGGAGAGCAGAGGAGGTTTCTTGTCCCGCGAAGAAGATAAGCTTACACTCGCCGATGATCTCATCAATGCTCATTCCGGCGTTCTTGTTGTTCCCTTGTTCTTTAATCTCGTTCTGGTTGCTCTCCAACAACATTCCCAACAAATCATCATTCTTAGCTATCCCTGCTTTCATCCCCTTGATCTTATTGTCAATGATGCTCCTCATTCTAGCCCTAGCTTCCTTGTCACACGCCCTGATTTTGTTGTTCGTTTTTGTAGGCAAAAACCTATGACCAAACAACATGTTTAAGACAACATTGGAAAAAACATAAGATTTTGTTTAAAAAAATATTGAATATTACCGTCGGCCGGGGATGTAAACTGATTGCGTGACTTGGGTTACAAGGAAGGAGAGTTCTTTCATAAGTTCAAAAATTCTTCTTCCTTCTTCGTAGTTGCAACCGAATAATGTTCGGGATATGACATCACCGGTTAGGGCCTCGACGTAGTGCCACACGTCGACCTCAGCTGAACCGCCGGGAGGGACTAACTTCTTCCACTCGCTTACCATATCAGCACAACTATCGTGGATTGCAGGAAGCATAAGCTGAAAAAATATAACATAATATGTTTTTTTACTACGTTTAGAACAGGGGTAGCCAGAATAAAAACTTAATCCTTAAAGAAATAATTATACTCCAGTCCTGAAACTTTTTTTACTTTATACTAACATCTTTTTTAATTTTATGTCATACACTGTAGTTTAAAAGACGATAATGCCCCTATAACAATGTCACACTTTACCCCCAAACTTTGACAACGTTTTTACTTTCTACTGTTTGAAAAGCTATAATTTTTTACCAGCTTAAAAATTGAACCTTTTTACAGGGGCATTTTAGTCTTTTGGTTCATTCTGTAACCAAACTTTAGTCCATAGTTCAAGGTATACTTAGATAAAGTGAAAATTAGTGAAGCGGTCAATTATGAGTGATTATTTCTATTTATAGTATTATTACGAGCAGCAATCACCCCAAAGACAAAGGTGAAAGGGATTTAAATATAAAAAGACCACAAGAGGAAACCTTCAACTTCTCCAAATAGAATGCGGGGTTTAGCGTTCTTCGGCGAATAGCCCAAGGCTCACCCTCGAGACTACCGATTCCGGCCAACAAATGCCTGGTAATGGGGTCAAGCGAATGATGATTCTTGTGAAATATATAGTACTTTGTAAAAATCTCTTTCACAAGTTCCGGTTCGGCAATGTGGAGTCTTGGAATCCTTCCGACCCACATAAAGGAATTTTTACCTACAAACAACGTTGTTTTAAATAACACACATACAAAAAGGACACATGTCAAGGTGTTGGTTGACAAAACTTTACAAGAAAATCAGTACTATATATATATGAATACCGTAAGTAGCGACGGTTTTGACGACGTGGGGCATGATGCGTGCCGGAACATTGCCGTCGACAGGGATGGGGCGAGACAGGGCGTCCCTGATCAGCTTCCCACTCTCGTACTGGTCTCCCAAAAATACCCTGTAGGAGTTGCCTTTCAGACCCTGTTGCCTCAGGCATTTCTCCAGTTTCTTGGGGGTAAAATAGACCCAGTCCAAGAACTTATGAATACAGTAAACAAGAAGAACAACACAACCCCAAGAAGGGATCAACTTTAGTGGAATGCTCTCCATTGCTTTTTCCAATGTGTAATTGGAAAAAAAGAAAAGAAGAGAGGACTCTGGATAGATCGCGTAAAATGCTGAGAACTTATGGGCCTATTTATAGATCAGTCGGGGTAAATTTGGAAGAATGACTTTTTAATGGTGTGCAAAAATGCGTGGGTGACTGTGTGCAAGAGAGATTGGGAAACAATAATATTGTTGTGACTGTAACGGCAGAGAGAGAGAGAGAGAGAGAGAGAGAGAGATGGGAGGGAAGGGACGACTGAGGGGGACCTATTTGTTTTTGTAATTTAACATTCCATTAGTTTATACTTATTTTTTCTTATTTTATCTTTAATTTTGAAAAACTTTTATACGTAATTGCAATTTATATTTTAGTCTCATGCATTTAAAAAGATAGAAGACTCAATACACGTGTTCTACTCTTCCAATTATATGTATCTAACTTATGTAAAAAATATTTATTTAATTTAACAAATATTACATAAATACATGTGACATAACTATATATAATTTATAATGTGTAATTAATATTACACAGGCGTGAGCACATGCAGAATCACCTTAATTTTTTGAAAATATACATTTTCACCTCTTTATTTTTAGAAAAAATCAATTGTAATCTTTAAAATTTTATATAATTCTCCCTTAATTTATATAAATTTCAAGTGAGCTAAAAAAAATTATCCTTTAAAAAATACTTTATATTTTTTTCATATGTAAATCAAGAATAAAAATTATAATATTAAAATATTTAAATTAAAAATATATATTGATATATGTTTTTTCAGACTCGTATATTATGTTAGTTTAAAATTAGTGGTAATGAAATTAAAACCTTGGATACCCGAACCAAAACTCACTGTAAAAATATGAATTTCAGTAACATCAACATCTCAAAGACTTGTAGCCTTGCTGATAATTAATTATTTTTTTCAAATGTTTAGAGTTCGACCTCCTCAAATGTAAACTAAAAAAACATAAGGATTAGTTTCGCTTTTTATGATTAGAATTTCAATGCCGAACTCTAACCTCCAACTTGCCTTATTTTAAGTTACAAAATTGAACTTTACATTTTCATGATTTTTAATTTTACTTAAATTCATATTTAACAATTATAATTTATTTATTTTATTTCTAGAATAAAAATATAAAGATTAAAAAGTAAAAAAAAAAATTAGAGAAAAAAGCAATGTTTCATTGATCCATTTCGATTTTAAACAAAATTGCATGATTCGATTTAAAAAAAAAAAAAAAAAAAAGACATGTTTGTAAGACAATTTTGGTTTTACGGTTTTTTAAAAGATTTCAATTTTGATTTATTTTTTTTTAACTGCATTGAAATACATACTGTTGGCCAAGTGAACTATCCAAAAGGAAGTGAATTGGGTAGTTATAAAAATTTGAACAAATTTCTTATCTTTCAACACTTATTAAATTAATTTTAAACACTAATTTTACTTAGATCAATTTTTCTTTTTCAATTTCACATTGAAGCAATTAATTGAATTTAATTAGAATCATATTATAAACACACATAAATATCAATAATTTAATTTGTGTCGTGTGTGATCCTAATCGAGATAAATTAAAAGTAAAAATGAATTTGAGTTGTTTTCTCCTAGATTCTTTAGAATTTTCAATCTCTTAATGTCTATCTCTGCATTCTTCACAATTTCTTCATGATGTTATCTTGATTGAAACTCTTTAAAGTAAAATATTCAATAAAAATGTTAGTTTCACAAAAAATATCAACACTTGTTCCACATAAAATATCAACACTTAGGCCCCGTTTGGTTAGTGTTCCCAACCAAACCCAACCCAAAAATTCAGGGATTGATTGTTGGGAATGCATTGGGCAACGCACAAAACCCAACCCAACCCAACCCAAAAAATAGGAATTGATTCTCAAAATCCTAAAGAAACCAGAAACAAAAAAAGTTATTTCTTTTTGTGCCAAAAAAACTCAACCCAAAGTTGTCAACTTCCAACTTCATCTGCCGGCCGACCACCACCACCTGCCGCCGCCGCTGTCCAGCGACCGACCGTCGTCTCCGGCGACCTTCGCTGCCGGCGGTTACCTCCGGCGACCATCGCCGGCCGCCGCCTCCGCTATCCGGCGATCGTCCGCCGTCTCCGGCCACCTCCGCCGCCGCCGCCGTCTGGCCGTCACCAAACAAAAAAAAAATTAAAAAAAAAAAAAATTAGTTACAGGATAAAATCGTTACCAAACACATTCTGTTCTCATCACAAAACAAAAATTGTCGTTACCAAACGTAATTCTATTCTCAAAATTCTCAACCCAACCCAATTCAACTCAACCCAATCAATTCTAGTTGGGTTCAAAAAAGTGGGAACACTAATCAAACGCCACCTTAATTATCCATCAAAATCCCGAGATCAACAATTTCTCCATTTTTTATGATGACAATTAATTTTAATATTTTCTTCAAAATAAAAATGTAACCATACTCCCCCTAAATCTAAGGACGAGTCGTTTAACTCGTTGAAGCACAATCATGAAGAATAATTTAAAAACTTATCAGATATTCAACAAAGCACAAAATATGATCAAAGATATTCAATAAAGCAATATGATCATAACAACAATATTCTCCCCCTATATTAGTGCAATGTTTAGGCAAACAAATTAAAAAGATTAAGTAACTCGTTTAAGCTCAAAAATGGTTTCCCCTTTATATCTTTCCTTTTATCAGTCAATTCAGTTCAATAAACATCAAACACACTCTGTCCCTTTGTCATCTCAAAAAGTAGGGAAGGAGAACCAAAAACATCACTCTTAGTATATAATCTCGCTCTATATAATTGTAAACAAGTAATTCATGCTTAGGAGAATAAACCTTAGGCAATCAAAATATTTCAACAATGTAACATGATATCAATTAATATCTTCTTTATAGATAGAATCTAGAAACATGTAATCGTTAATGTACTAGAACAGGAAGTATATCCCAATAATAATATGCATATTAAAGAAGTTATCTCATAACATTCTAGATTCTTTCCAGAATAATAATCATTTAAAAACCAAGGAACATTAAAAGCGTATTAGAAAAACATATTATCATGCATATAGCTAAATACTTGATGCTCATAAATATATACATGTGCACAAAGCATCAACTTAAAATATTAAGCACAGATTAACATGTCATGTATATTCAAACGATCTTATATATATGGTATTAAAAATAGATTAATACAATTTCATAAAATGATACCAACTAGGATCTGCTTAATTTCATACGATATGACAGTCAAATAAGATCATGCTAAAAACTGATTTTATTAAATATTTGATACAATAAATAACTCAGGTTTAATTAATAAATCAATATTAGCTAACAATAAAATTTCATGTAAGCATATAACCAAGGTCATAAACAACCCAGATCAAATAAATCATTTAATTCTCCTTAATATTCGATATCATGCATTTTATAAATCAAGATGTATAAAAAATCAGCTCAATTCAACTTATTTGTATAAAAGTATATAACATGAATGACAGCACATTATACAAATAATCCTACTAAAATGCATGTGCAACAAGTTATTAATACTACTTAGTAGGAGCTCAAACACTTAATTCATTTTTCAAATCACATTACATGTTTTTCAAACATATGATCACTACTTGATTAAGCACATAAAACATATTAATACACCTTAACTAAATATGATTCTTACAATTACCATGCACTATTTCTAAGATAACAAGTAACGCATTATTTAAAATAAGTTTTAGAAACCATTATCAACTTACCTATTTGGTAACTCAGATACCTCCCTCTTTAACAAATTTAATGGATTTAAAATACGGAGGGTAAGGAGTACCTCTTATGTCCTTAATGACAACTTTACTTTTTACCTCGTTTGTACCAACAATTGATCTGGGTACACAATTTCTCTTGACCTGTGGCTTTCATACATATTTCATGTTTGCACGTACCACTTGTGGCTTCCTGGTGATATTCTATCTTGGTTTTGACAAATCTTTTCTATTTACACATTTAGCTTTTGGCTTCTTTATAACTTCACATTTTATCTTTGATGTATGTTTTCGTTTTGTATGCGTCACTTGTGGATCCTTGATGACTTGTTGTCTTGGTTTTGATATAACCTCTTTGTTTGTTCCTTCCGATTTAGTTTTGACATTATGTAACTCTGCACAAGATATTTCAATAGCTTTCTTTGGTATCCATTTCATTTTGGATCAATTCATGTTAGAAACAAACTTAGGGTTCCTGAACGGACATAATACTTTAAAATGCACAATCCTATTGCATTAATAACATATCAATTTTGATTGATTATCATAGAAAGCACGAGATGTAAAGTATGAATCATTTCTAACGATAATAATATTACAATCATTATCTTGTAATGAAGGATGAAACAATGAAATGTATCAACTTTCGTAGATTGTTTTAAAATATAAAGAAACATTTTCAGAAGCTCTCGAAACAAACTTGAGGTCGGATTTTAATTTTTCAAATTTTTTCTTAAGTAAATCAATTTTTAATTCAAGATCTAACATTTGTCAGGAAATCATGTCAAAATTATTTTTCAAAACTTTGTTTTCATTTTTAAGAAAATTCATTTTAGAGAGCAAATTATTAATTTAAAAAACGATGTCCAAAAATTCTTTTGTACCACAATAATCATTCAAATGCACTTTAGATTTTCGAACACTTTTTCCTTCATTTTCAAAAGAATCAATTTTTCTTTTTAAAAATAAGTTTTCTTTGACAAAAATAAGTGTGAAAGAAAGTAATTTTTTCATGACAATATGGACATTTTCATTATCATTATCTCCATCAATACCACTAGTACCACAAGAATCATAAACAATATTTTCATATACGAATATATCACTATCAAAAGAGGATACACAAAAAACATCATCCATGGTATGTGCACGTAACTGGTTTAGCTAGGACGTTAAGCCTAATCGAGCTAAAATCAACTCTCGTACCAATTGTTAGCCCAGTGAGCTACCCAAGAGGGAGGTGAATTGAGTAGTTATAAAAATTTAAACAAATTTCTGATCTTTTAACACTTATTAAATCAATTTTAAACACTAATCTTACTTAGGTCAATTTTTCTTTTTCAATTTCACATTGGAGCAACTAATTGAACTTAATTAGGATCCTATTATAAGCACACATAAATATCAATCATTTAATTTGTGTCGTGTGTGATCCTAATTGGGATACGTTAAGAGTAAAAATGAATTTGAGTTGTTTTCACCTAAATTCTTCATAATCTTCAATCTCTTAATGTCTGTCTCTGCATCCTTCACAATTTCTTCATGATGTTATTTTGATTGGAACTCTTTAAACTAAAACACTTAATAAAAATATTAGTTCCATAAAAAACATCAACACTTAATTGTCCATCAAAATTCCGGGATCAACACATACCTATAAGCATCCCAAAGAGAAATTTAGAAATGAGACCTTTCAATCTTTTTTTTTTTTTTTAAACATTTATAATTCTTTTATAAAATTAAAATAATAAAATAATTAATATAGTATTTGAACAAAAATTGATTTTTTTTATTTGACAAAATATATTAATAAAAATATTTTTAAATAAAAAAATATATGGATCAATTTGTACAGGTTCCTAAAGTTTGGATGCCCGAATCGACCGCTTTAGTTTCTTTAGGCAAGGGACGATCCCGTATGGACACCCAATAAAACCCTTCTCACGAAATTCTCTAAAGAGATATTGGACCATTTTGGTCATCTCTCTCCTCTAATATTGGACTTGGATTGAATAAATAACACCAATGCATTTTTTTCATTGTGGCATCTTGTCAAAAAAAAATTCCAAACGAAAATCTGATAGGTGTAAATTACTTATCTATTTTCAAACCGAATTTATTAGTTTTCGAGTACGTTTATTATGTTTTAATACATTTTAATGTGTTTTTATTCTTTTTGTATTAAAACAGGTGCGTGGGTTGAAAATGTATGAAATCGAAGCGAAAACGATGAAATCAAACCAAAAATGGTGGAAATACAAGCTCGAAGACAAAATTGTAAAACAACCCACCACCGTTGCGTCCAAACCACCGCCGTGGTGGTGAAGATGCTGAGAAGACACCAAACTTGCTGAACTTCCATGGCCGCGGTGCAAGATCCACCGCCGCGGCGCAAAAGATGCAGGATATTTTTCCTATTCCACCGCCTTCTTTACCACCACGGTGATCAACTAATCGACCTACCTATGGCCGCAACGGTGATCCCACAGTCGCAGCGGTGGCCTCTGCGCAGTGTTAGATATTTATTTTAGATATTTTATCTATTTATACCCCTTTCCTCCCTTATCCTTCACTCTCTCCAGCCATTACAGCCCTTAAGGCTTAGGTTAGGATATAGAGAAAGTATGGGCAGTGCTCAAATATATCCGAAGGAGAAGATCAACACGCGGAGAAGAAGAATCGTTCGGTGGATGATTTTAGCAGCTAATCTTCGAATATCGGCTAAATTCATCCGTTTTTCCTTTTATTTCTTATCTTCTATGTATGTTTGAGCATGTTTGGCTTAGTTCGAATTATATAAATGGTTATGGTCTTAGGTTAAACGTGGATTGTGTATGGGATTAATATCGTTTATAAAAACGTAGTTTTGGTTTAGTTGCGTTTCTTTGATGATTGTTCTTCAATGTTTGAGTGTGTTTATCATATTATTTGTTTATTGTGATTAGATTTACATATCAAGAATACGAGGTTTGACAAATCTTGGATTCGGAATAGAATAAACAAACGCCCCGATCCAATAACCCGGTCGGGGTTAAGATTATGGACAATCTATGACGTTGGGGCAAGACACACACGACCTAGGGTCGTTAAGATGTTGAGGGGGACTTCTTCATTGATTCAAACTCACGTATTCCATCATCTTACAGTCAAGAAAGGTGGAGAGGGAGTTTTAGAACTGAGATTATCGATAGGGTAAACACAACGCATGAAATCAATAACGTTGGGGCGAAACTCACGTGACCTAGGGTCGTTAAGACATTGAGGGAGATTTTTTCATTAACACGAAGTCACATTATATCCCTTGTCTTACACTCGGGAGAGGTGGTGAAGGAGTTTACGAACTGAGGTTTTGTGTGCGATAAATGAGGTTGGGTCAAGACTCACGCAACCTAGGGTCGTTGAGATATTGAGGGGGACTTCTTCGTTGACACGAAGTTGTGTTACATCCCCCTTATTACACTCGGGAGAGGTGGCGGAAGAGTTTTAGATACCAAGATTGTCAAATAGGTCGAACACCATTATTGTAAACTAAACGATATCTAACGCATTTGAGTAAATAAAGTTAATCCCTAGATAATCCATCTCATGACTATCTCGTATTAGTAATTAGTACAGTTAAAGTAGTATTTTAGTATTAGTATTAAATTATATTCCATGTTTGTCGCCTAGATAAAGTCGAGTTATGACAATCGCGATACTCGATAGTAATCTCAACCGATCCCTGTGGATACGATACCTGACCAAAAGGTCCATTATACTAAAACTTGATCCGTACGCTTGCGGTGAAAGTGACAGCGCTCAATTAGCGGCCACCAAATTTTTGGCCCCGTTACCGGAGATTGGTTTGTCGAATACAGTTTTCGACGATCACGACCAAGTTTTTGGCGCCGTTACCGGGGATTGGAAGGAATGTTACTATTGATCGTGAGTAAATAATTTGATTTTAATTTAAGCATTTTTAGTGTATATAATTTTTTTTTGTAGTTTTGTTTTTGTTTTCCTATAAGATGCTTGAAAATGTTAGATCGACAGGTACTCCTGCATTTTGTTCATTGAGACATCTCGCCAGTATTGAGGGCATGTGTCGGGCCGGGGACATTAAACCAAGCGCTTCTTGGGAGGCAACCCAGGGTCAAAACTAAGTTAGATACATCTCCGTCGATTTGAGTCGGAGGCGAGATTCTCTCACCTCCCAAGTACGTGTTCTAAACCCTTGTCTTCAATATCATGCTATATTCTGTCTATTAGGATCGCTGACAGCTCATTTTGGATATCACCTGTGTTGCGTTGGTGGTGATGTGTAGTATGTCTTAGTATGTGTTTATGTTATTAGTTAAATTTTACTGTTTTTATCATTTGCATGCCTGTTTAGGATTAGTTTGTTTAGTTTAGTTGTTGTTTTATGCTGAGTTTTAACGCCATCTAGGCCTTTACCCAATGATGAATCTGTCCACTGATTGTTTTGAGGTCGAGCGTAAAGCTCATTCATGTGTGATTCTATGTGCTTAACGTATCATCTTAGTAAAAGTTATTGTAGATCCTAAATGCATGAGCACGTAAACTCAATATAGCATTATCTAATTGATTTGAAATCGATTATCCTTCAAGCAATTTCATGACATTAGGGATTCTAGAACTTGATTTGAGGGAAATTCGAGGCGAAATCCTAGGCGAGATTATTTAGGAGATATGATTTAGGCAGTCATTTTGTCTCTTGAGCCTTTTGAAGCCTACCATGCAATATCATTATCCCTCGTTACCCTGTTGAAACTTAAAATCCATTTCAATTCTGAACACTTAACATATACCCTAGCCGATTGATGTTTGTTCAAACCTTTATCGCCGAATTAAAGGCATTATTTGAGAGAATCAAGTTAGCAGTTGCAAATGCTACTTGAAGTGAGCGGTTGGGTTAGGGTAAACTTTATATTGGTTCAGTATTTAAGTACTCACTTGTCGTTTCTTTCATTTGTATTTCACATACCTCTTCAATTGTAACAATGGAATAAGTTTGGGGGTTTGTTCGTGAAAAAAAATAAATATGTAAATATGGTTTTTATTTCTGTTTCTTTTTTACAAGTGAGTACGACGAACTTAAATGTTTGTTTAGGGTCATTTCTAAATAAACTATGGGGTTTTGAGTGTAAAAGTGCCAAGCGATGTGCCTCGGGTAACAATAAGTTAACGACGTTAACCTGTTTTCTATTCCAAAATACCTTTGTCCATTATTCCAAAACCGAACCAAGCTCTATTGATCTTCATGAACCTCCAAGCCTACATTAGTGGAGAATAGATCCTAGGTCAGGCGTATGGATTCCCTATACCTTAAAGGTTTTAGTCATGATCTATATTTAGGGATAATCCCATGTAATCAATGGATAGTTGTATATTTGAGTTTAATCACACATACCTTAAACAGGATCTAGAATAGCGCTTACCAATTTTGAACGTTGAAATTATAGAACACCACATGGTGTGATTTATGCCTGAACTTAATAGGATTGGGGGTCGATGAGGGAAAAAATTTCGGCCGGTAGATGATACTTAAAACTTGCACATATTTGTTATTCATTTTTCATTTTTAGTACTTAGTTTTTATATTTTCTTTTATTGCGTAGGTATTTTGCTCGAGGACTAGCAAAATTCTGAGTTTGGGAATATTTGATAGGTGTAAATTACCTATCTATTTCCAAACCGAATTTGTTAGTTTTCGAGTACGTTTATTATGTTTTAATACATTTTAATGTGTTTTTATTATTTTTGTATTAAAACAGGTGCATGGGGTGAAAATATATGAAATCGGAACGAAAACGATGAAATATAACAAAAACGGTCGAAGAACGGTAGAAAAAAAAAGCTCGGAGGCAAAATTGTGAAACAAACCCACAGCCGCGGCGTCCAGACCACCGCCACAGCGATGAAGATGCTAAGAAGACACCAAACTTGCTGAACTTCTATGGCCACAGTGCAAGATCCATCGCCGCGGCGCAAAAGATGCAGGATGTTCTTCCTATTCTACCGCCTCCTTCACCGCCGCGGCGATCAACTAACCGACCTTCCCATGGCAGCGGCGGTGTTCCCACGGCTACGACAGTGGCCTCTGCGCAATATTAGATATTTATTTTAGATATTTTATCTATTTATACCCCTTTCCTCCATTCTTCTTCACTCTCTCCATCCATAACAGCCCTTAAGGATTAGTTTAGGATATAGAGAGAGTATGAGGAGTGCTGAAACATATCCGAAGGAGAAGATCAACACACGGAGAAGGAGAATCGTTCGGTGGACAATTTTAGCGGCTAATCTTCAGATATCGGCTAAGTTCATCCGTTTTCTCTTTTATTTCTTATCTTCTATGTATGTTTGAGCATGTTTAGCCTAGTTTCAATTATATAAACGACAATAGCCTTAGGTTAAACATGGATTATGTATGGGATTAATATCGTTTATAAAAACGTAGTTTTGGTTTAGTTGCGTTTCTTTGATGATTGTTCGTCAATGTTTGAGTGTGTTTATTATATTATTTGTTTATTGTGCTTAGATTTACATATCAAGAATACGGGGTTTGACAAATCTTGGATTCGGAATAGAATAAACAAACGCCCCGATCCAATAACCCGGTCGGGGTTAAGATTATGGACAATCTATGATGTTGGGGCAAGACACAAGCGACCTAGGGTCGTTAAGACGTTGAGGGGGACTTCTTTGTTGATTCAAACTCGCGTATTCCCTCGTTTTACAGTCGGGAGAGGTGGAGATGGAGTTTTAGAATTGAGATTGTCGATAGGGTAAACACAACGCATGAAATCAATAACGTTGGGGCGAAACTCACGTGACCTAGGGTCGTTAAGACGTTGAGGGGGACTTCTTCGTTGACACGAAGTCACGTTATATCCCTCGTCTTACACTCAGGAGAGGTGGCGAAGGAGTTTACGAACTGAGGTTTTGTGTGCGATAAATGAGGTTGGGTCAAGACTCACGCAACCTAGGGTCGTTAAGACGTTGAGGGGGACTTCTTCGTTGACACGAAGTTGTGTTACATCCCCCTTATTACACTCGGGAGAGGTGGCGGAAGAGTTTTAGATATCGAGATTGTCAAATAGGTCGAACATCATTATTGTAAACTAAACGATATCTAACGCGTTTGAGTAAATAAAGTTAATCCCTAGATAATCCATCCCATGACTATCTCGTATTAGTAATTAATATAGTTAAAGTAGTATTTTAGTATTAGTGTTAAATTATATTCCATGTTTGTCGCCTAGATAAAGTCGAGTTATGACAATCGCGGTACTCGATAGTAATCTCAACCAATCCCTGTGGATACGATACCCGACTGAAAGGTCCATTATACTAAAATTTGTTCCGTACAGTTGCGATGAAAGTGGTAGCCCTTAATTAGCGGCCACCAAAATCATCTTGACATATTTGATATGGGAAAAATTCCTGACCATGTTTGATAAAGACAGTAGAATGATGATGGGTCGGGTCGGATAATGAAATACGACCCATAGGGAATAACCCGGAGATCACCCATGGGCCAACTGGGTCCGAGGTTCAAATGGTGTTGTTTTGGCCCACTAAAGGAGCCCAATGCATGAATAAATAAAATGGTACATAAGAGGCCCTACCATGTTTGGGGCTGACATGAATAGAAAAAGGCTTCCCAATGGTGGTCTGGTTGCAAGCCAATGTGATCGACAGTGAAAGGTCACTAATAGATTTCCTGGAAACCCCCACGATTCCATGCAAATAGAGAGGTGTAACTGTTTTACGTTTCTTCATACTGGGATCATAGACAGTTTTCCGTAAGGCAAAAGAAAAGATCGTGGAAGAAGTGGCGGCATAAACAGGTTGTGCAAGATAGATGGTCTCTATATGAAGTCTGGTATTATGGGAGCCAAGGTAACTGCTTTTACATACTGAGAGATTTATATTCCTAAATAGACTAACTTATTCTCACGTCAGAAATTCTTTGGCCGACACCACACTGGTGTCCCTTGGAACTAACTGATTTTGCAAGTTCAAGTTGCAAGTTGTGGAGATTTCTAACACATGGAGAGCTGTTTGTACGTGTCCAAGATTTTTGGCAACATCAATATTGTTGATTATTTGTTGTTCTCAAGTTTTAGACATCAACACCAATCAATAATATGATGTAATTTTAAAAGAAGATATGAATACTACACTCATTTTTTTATTATTATTATTTAGTCAAGATAAAATTAGTAGTGCTAAAAATTAAAAATAACAGTAAAATATATATGAAGACAATCCCAAGAGACATTATACAGGGTCAATTTGGTGGTGTTTGTTTTGGGGATTTTTTTATTTTTTTACTTTTTTTAAGATCTGTTGTTCCCAAAAGTGCTTGAATTTAATGGAACACTAGAGAAAACAAATCTATACATGTTTAGTTTTCTCTTTTTTTTTAAAAAAAAAAAAAAAGAGAAAGAAGAGAGAGAGAGAGAGAGAGTGATATCATGATGTTTAATTTGGTAAGAAGGATTGAAAAATGAAAGAAAATAGGAGTAGATGGATGGATAAAATATTCATCTTTTGATGGAGATTGAGTTCGTCTACGTGTGTGAAGGATAGTAAGTAAAAGTAATTTTTTTTTTTTTTAATTATTATTATTTACTAATTGAGAACGAGAAAAGCTAAAGTAAATTTACTATTTTATTCTTAGTAATAAAACAAAGAGAAAATGTTTCATGAATTATTTTTTTATTTTTTAGGGTTTAATGTTTAAATTAAATTTCACACTCTCTCTCCTCAATTAACCTTTTAAACAAGAAAGTTATTATTTAATCTTCCATCAAAATATTGTTAATGTTTAATTCTTTATAGGTGGTGAATAAACATTGTTACCCTATATATATATATATATATATATATATATAACAACCAAACCCTAGTGCTCCATTCTAGTTTTCATTTTCAACTATCGATCTCTCTCTACTCTCTCCGGCCGCCGTTCTCTTCTCCTCCGTCAGCCGCAAACTTCTTCCAAATCTGGTTTAATCGTTTGTCTACTACCGCTCTCTCTCTTCTGTTTTTGTCCGTCAAT
This sequence comes from Eucommia ulmoides, assembly GCA_016647705.1. Lineage (NCBI taxonomy): Eukaryota > Viridiplantae > Streptophyta > Magnoliopsida > Garryales > Eucommiaceae > Eucommia > Eucommia ulmoides. The sequence goes on from CM028339.1 coordinate 20,109,232, forward strand.
CTCTCTCTTTCATTAGAGCCATTTCTTCATCACTCACGATCTCCACTAGGATCTAAGCGGAAGCTTCACCGCTCTTATGGTCGCTGCCTATGTCGAGAGGGGACCTCTGCTGCAGTCGCCATAATTATCTTGTCAAACCTTTGCTACCGTCACCATGCCTCCAGATCTGATGGTTATTTTCAATTTTCAGACCCTTACAATTTTCAGATTGGTGGCCATGAATGACAAACAGAGACGGCAATGGTGAGACGGTGGTAACGAACGACTTGGGTGACCGATTCGTTTGGATTTGAATGCCAGCGAACGGCCCTCTATTCAGTTGTGTTTCTAAACCCATTTGTTTTGGGTAGATGGGGTTTTCTTTATTTAAATTGTATTTTTACCCATCCCTCGAATCCCTAAATATTCATATTTTCACCCCTCAATCTTTAAATTTTTACATTTTATCCCCAAAAGTTCATCTCTTGTTATTTTTATTTTGAAACATCGATTAAACATTCACATCTGTTCATGTGTATTATATAAAATTTTCACACCGGTTTATTTTTCATTGATCTTGATTTTCTTGTCAATGTTTTTTATTTGGATTTGTTTCTAATTAGGGAACGTTCATATTGGTTCAGATATGTTTTGATTTGTTTGGTTTTTGATGATTTTGGTGGAATTATTTATTTATTTGTTGATTTTTCTTGTTCTATGCGAATGTTCATATCAGTTTTCTTTTTGGTGAATATTTAGTGTGATTTGGTGAAATTCATATCGGTTCAAATCTATTTTAATTTATTTTGAATTTTGGTGGAATTGTTTATTACTTGTGAATGTTTTCCTATTGTTGATTTTTTGTTGTTCTATGTAAATATTCATATCGATTTATTTTTTTGTGAAAATTCGTTGTGGTTTGGTGATTGTAAAATAGAGAGAACTTGTGAACATAATAAATAATGTATTTGTTTACATAAAATTGTAAACATTCACCGCACAAAAATCAGCATATTAAAATATTTTAAAAATAGCAAAAATTTTTAAAATGAATATCCTACAAAATGATATTTTATGTAAATTATGGGTAAAATATGGTCAAAGAATAGAGGATTATTATCTAAGAACTAAAAACTTTATTACAATAATGAAATATTCATTTTTTTACTTCTATATCTCTTGAAATCTAAACAATAAATTTTTTTATTTTTTATTTTTGGGAAAAATACCAAGTAGTCTAGTTAAATCACCAATTCTACAAGATAGTCTCATAACCTTTTTTTTGCACAAAAATGTCCCAAAAAAAGCGTTGGTTTGCACCAAATAACCCTAAATATTTTGAATTGATGAAATTACCCTTCTATAGTGATTGTTATGCTCACATAATAACGAGGCTGTGCGATGGAGCTGGTGATACATCATGACGGAGCTGGTGCAACACAGATTTGGATAATGATAGTTGATGTTCATAGCCGTTCTTCGGTTTATAGCTGTGTTCTTCTTCCAATCGAAGAGTCATGAATTCGAAATAGTCCATACCATCAGGAACAAACCCTTCATCTTTTTCTAAAAATCGTTCGGGGCTGTTTGGCAGGACGAGATTGAAATTTTGCTTCTTCTGTTGTTCTTATCATTAGGGGCTATTTGGCAGCAGAACATGCCGGTGCCTCGGTGTTTTGTAGGCAATGGTGATTGATTGTTCGTCGATGATTTTGTTGGTTTCATTTCATCTCCTCGCTGATTGTGGTAAGAAACTTATTGCGTATTGGTTAGGATTTTGTATTGATTTGGTTGATTTTCTTTTGGATTGATTTGGTTGGATTAAATGGCAAATTTGATATATATAGATATGTGTGTGTGTGTGTGTGTGTGGAATTTAAGGTTTATTTGGTTAGATTAATTTAGTTTATATTGAAAACAAATCAAACATATGAATGTAGAGAGAGAATTATCAATTTGGATAAAAAATAAAAAATTAGAATATAACACGATAGTGGTGACCCTGAACTCATCGCCCTAAACAAATGTATGTGTGTGTGTGAGAGAGAGAGAGAGACAGAGAAAGGACTTGATCTATGCACCTGGTGGTGTGGAGCTTATATTCGGTATATTGTATAGTTGTTTTCGTGAGATGGAATGGGTACGACGACTTAATAGAATTTGAACGGCGATAATAGTAGAATATAACACGATTTCATGTTATATTCAACATGAAATAATATTGAATTTAATTTTTTTTTCTTTGTTAGAGCATCTCCAAGAGTGATGCTAAAAATTGGTGTCATTTGCCCAAATGGCACACACACACAAAAAAAAAAAAAAAAAAAAAAAAAAAAAAACACTCCAAGAGATGTGCTATTTGGGTGTGCCATTTTTTTTAATTAAAAACTAAAATTAACATATTAATTTAATTGAATTTTGAGATTTCAATTTATCCGCTAAACATTAGTTTTTAGTTTCAAATTAAAATTAATTAAAATTTTAAATTTTAATTAATTCACCAAAATGTATAATTAACTAAAACACAAAAATTAAAAAAAAAAATATTTTTATTTTACCACCAAATCTAAAATTTTAGTTCAAACTAAAGCGCCAAAATTAAAATTTTAGATTCAACTTTACCTCTAAATCTTAAATTTTGGTTTCAAAATAAAGTGCCAAAATTGAAATTTTAGATTTCAACTTAACTGCCAAATTTCAATTTTGATATTTTAGTTTTGCCTCCCAAATTATCTATAAATAAACTAATTTTTCTCTCATTTTCATACATTCCTACCAATACAAATCCATACACTCATTTTCTCTCTCATTTTCACACATTCCCTACCAATATCATTTCATGTCTAACTATCCCTCTTTTATCAACATATTAGATCTCCTCAAATGTGATGATGATTCGGATGAAGAATTCAAGTTGTTAGCAAGGGTGGTTATAGCTAATTAACTTGTACGTCAAAATGCACCGCGACTTAGTTCTGTCCCAAGTCACAATTCTATTTTTCGTGATTGAATTTCTGGTCATGAAAGATTTTTTCATGACTATTTCTCTGAATGCCCTATATATAATGAAAATTTATTTTGAATGAGGTTTCGTATGAGTTGTTTTCTCTTTTGTCGAATTGTCAATGAAGTTGAATGATATGATCCATATTTTGTCTAGAGAAGAAATGTTGCCAGAGTTTTAGGTTTATCTTCTCTTCAGAATGTAACAACTGCATTTAGGATGCTTGCTTATGGAAATACAGCAGATTTTGTAGATAAATATGTCCAGATTGGAGAAATAATTGTTGTACAGAGCTTAAAGCAGTTTGTTAAAGCAATTGGTGCAATATTTGGCGATGAGTACTTAAGAGCACCAAATAGCAATGATATCTCCTAATTGCTATCGCTTAGTGAAAACCGTGGCTTTCCAGGAATGTTGGGAAGTATTGATTGTATACACTGGAAGTGGAAAAATTGTCCTATCGAATGGCAAGGTATGTATACTGGTTATTGTCATGAACCAATCATAATTTTAGAAGTTGTTGCTTCACAAGATCTCTGGATATGACATGTCTTTTTCGGCTTGCCGGGATCACTTAATGATATTAATGTGTTGAATTGATCTCTTACTTTTTATGAACTAACCCAGGGGCGTGCCCCCATTGTTAATTATAATCATAATGGGCATAATTATACAATGGGATATTATCTAACTGATGGTATTTATCTAAATTGGTCAACATTTGTGAAAATAATTTCCTGCCCACAAGGCTTGAAGAAAAAATATTTTCCTACGGTATAAGAGTCAGCAAGGAAAGATGTTGGACGTGCTTTCAGAGTGCTCCAAGTTCGTTTTGCAATTGTGCGTGGCCCCACACATTTTTGGAATGAGGAAACACTCGCAGATATTATGAAAGCATGTGTAATTATTCATAATATGATCATTGAAGGTGAAGAAGCAATTGGTAATATCGACTTTGATGGAAGTGACACAAATCCACCTATCGAAGTGTCTCATGTTGATGCTTCAGATTTTTCAACTTTTGTTCAAGCCACACAAGAAATTCGATCTTCGATCTGCAACAAGTCATTTCCAGCTCCAGAATGATCTTGTGGAGCACCTATGGCAACGTTATGGGACAGAGTAGTAGTTTTAATTTGTATTAGTATTATGTATTTTTCATGTAGTTTGAATTTGAATTTGTATTAGTATTATGTGTTTTTCATGTAGTTTGAATTTGATGAATATATTGTCTGTCTAATGATTTCTATTTTTAGAATATCATAATATTAGCATAAACTGCATAACTACATTCTTCAAAATAAGAAATACCTTAAAAATTAAAATTCGTCTGTCTATTGATTTCCATTTTTAGACTATCATAATACTGAGCAGAGATGGAATCCAAGTTACGAGTATCAATTTGCATTATACGATTGCGTTTAGCTCTTTTCTCCATTTCTATTTTTTCTTGTTCAAGTTCTAACTGAACGACATGTTGTCGTAACTGTTGGGCATGCAGATCTAGTGTCTCACGATGTCGTTCAACTCTACTATTTTCCATTTTCAACTTATCTTCTCAAAATTTATCTAAAACATCTATAGCGTCTCTTAGTTCTGCCGCGTCTATTAATTTTTTACCTTTGACTTGTTTCTTTGAGGCTTTTCTGCCTAGAGGCCTTTCTTGCGTTATTCCAATTTCATGATCATCTCCTAAATCAATACAATCTGGACTTGCAGTAAGAAATGTAGTGGAACTTGAACTTGAGTAATTTTTTTTCTTTTTGCTACCACTTGGTAGGAGATTAGTCCATTTGCGTTCACTTTTCAGTATTTCCCAACAATGCTCGTATATGAATTTTTTGTTTGATTTTGCAATATATAACTCTTTTACTTTAAGAAGCTGCAAAAACACAAAAATAACATTAAAATTTTAAAACATAATTTCGAAATTAATTATTTCTATCCAAAATATATTACTCTGCTTTGATTAGTATGCCTGCTTTAATGAGTTCTTTGAATCAAGCTATGATATCTAATAAATTTAGCACATTGTTTATTAATATCTTGTCATTGGCTCATAATAGATGTTTGACTACGCCCAAATTCAGCTCCTCCATTCATGTTGAAGTATTTATGTATTCTTTTCCAAAACGCATTGTGTTGTTAACCATTACCGGTAATCGGATCTTTGCTTGTATTTAACCAACCAGAAACAATAAGAATATCCTCGATAGGATTGAAATTTTTTGCTCTTTGTGCCTTCCTAATCGTTGATCTCGCAGTATTTTTATTGTAGGAGATTGGTTCAGTTTCAGGTTGATCTTCAGAAAAATCATCTAAAAGAAGACTCGTGAAATAATAATTTGATTCAGAATCCATCTGTATGTATTAAATTAAAGTAAATCAATCGGACAAATAACAACTAAATATGGAAAAAACACAAATATTAATCAACTAAACATAGAAAAAATAATTAAACAAATTAATCAATTCAACATAAATTAAATTAATATAAACAAATTAATGATTTTTTGATTAGCCCAACCCATAGCCCATTCCCCAAATTAAATTAACATAGAAAAAATAATAACATATCCAATCCACAACCCATTCCCTAATCTAATCAAAGGATTTTTTTATTAGCCCAAACCATAACCCAACCCAAATTCCCTAATCTAAATTAACCTAACCCAAACATTAATCCAACCCACAACCCATTCCCTAAATCGCACAACATATATTAATACATATATGTGATTTGCCCTAATTCACACGAATCGGACAAAATACACAGAGAGAGAGAGAGAGAGAGAGAGAGAGAGAGATGATCGACCTTCGGCTGCATCGGCATCTTGCGGCAACGGCTTTCGATGGTGATGGCTGCGGCGAAAGAGGCTTGCGATGGATTTGGTTCGGCAAACTGCATTGGATGCTTGCGATGGAGGCAGTTCAGATTTGGTTTGCAACAGTTGTTCGGTGGCGGCTTGCGATTCAGATCTAATTTGCAATTCAGATCTAATTGTGAGGTAAAGGTTTGCTATTCTCGTTCTGCTTGATTTGATTTTCATTTGATTGTTCCTTTATTATCAATTTATAAACTATTTATTTATTTTTATTTTTTTCAAATTGAGGTTTTGGTTTTGAAATTTCAGACCGTTAGAGTAGCCATTGCTATTCCAATGATCAAATGGCACAGCCTTCATGCTGTGCCAAATATTATACAATAGAGTTGATGTGCCATTTTTGGTATATCAAATAGAATACTTGTTGAAATTGATTTTTAAATCAAAAATGCAATTTGTTGGGTGGCACAGCAGATGACACTGCTGCTAGGGATGGAAAATACACTTTTTCATTGCCACACAAACAAGCATTTAAAAGTCTGTCCATTTGTAAGTCTGACCAGTTGTAAGGCTGACTTGGGTAACGTGCGTTGTATTTGTACCACACGAATCCCATCCTGTTTGTGTATTACATTATTGGAATCTAATTCGGAAAAGGACTTGACTTTTAAAAATTATAGTTTTTTTTAAATCCCTTATTTGGTTATTATTAATTTTTTTTTTTTGTAAAATTGAATTTTTAAAATAGAATTTAAAAGGGAGAAATATGATTTCTAAATCCCTTAAAATGATATTATTAAAATAGGTATAAAAATATTCAACTTAAAGTGATATTGTTAAAATTTTATTATTAAAATAATTTTAAAATATTATAATTAAAATATGTAAAATAATAGTATAGTTAAAATAGTATTACAGTGGTCGTTTACATAATTAAATTTTTTATCTAAAATAATTATTCAAATAAAAAATTTATAAACTATAGAATTTACAAATTCTAAGAATTTATCAAATTTCTTATCTAAATGCAACTTTAATATTTGTTAATGTTCTAACAATATATTCTAAATTCTTAAATATTTAATATTTTAATATATTTTAAATATAAATTAAAAATTAAATTAAAATCAATTATATAATATTTTAATTAATAAATAAATTCTCTTAATTTTTATGATAATTAATTAATTTTATCAAATATAACCAAACAGTCACAGGTGGTAGTTTTGTGCCAACACTTTTCGGATTTAAAAAAACACTTTTTCATTGTCAAATGAACCAGCCTTTGATCCAGTTCGCAAAAAAAAAAATTATATATATATATATATATTTTTTTTGTCATAGTTTGACTTTTTTATAGAGTAATTTAGAAATTTGATTCTCAATATATCACGTCAATGTAAAATATAAGTTTTTCAAATTACCTGGAGAGATAATTACTCAAAATAAAATTTAATTTTAAATCTACGAGCTCAATGTGATCTTTATGGACATAACGCCTTAATGTATAATAATGAATAAAAAAATAATTTGTCCAATACCAGTTGTCACACTTACGTACAAAACGTGCCTCATTAGTTCTACCACACAAAGCCCATCCTAGCATTTATTGCTTGTCGTACTCTCACACAAATTCAATGTAACCTGATATTGATATCTACACATATTGTACCCAAGAAAAAAATAATAATAATAAATAAAAAATTAAAAAATTAAAAATGTCTAAACATACCAAATTATTAAATGAAATTTAATTTTTTATATTACAATTTTAAAAGTGGCCATAGGCACTTGTTTCTAAACTCTCTGTCAATCGTTTTTTTTTTCGAATTGGGCAACTAAGGCCCGTTTGGTTAGTATTCCCAATTCAACCCAATCTAAAAATTTTGGATTTAATTTTTGGGAATGTGTTTGGCAAACACAAAACTCAACCCAACCCAACCTAAAAAATAAGAATTGATTCTCAAAATTCTAAAGAAACTAGTAACAAAAAAAAGTCGTTTCTTTTTGTGTTAAAAAAACTCAACCCAAAATTCTCAAATTCCGTCTTCATCTGCCGGCCGACTACCACCACCTGCCGCCGTCCGCCGCCGCCGGCGATCGACCGCCGTCTCCGACCACCGTCTGGCTACCAACTGCCGTCTCCCGCCACCGTCCAGCAACCTCTGCCTCCGGCGACCGTCCGCACCGCCGGCGTCCACCTTCGCCGCCCGTCCGGCCACCGCCGGCGCCGCCGCCAAACACAAAAAAAAAAAAATTCAAAAAAAAAAAAATTAGTTTTAGGGTAAAATCGTTATCAAACACATTATATTCTCAGCACAAAACAAGAATTATCGTTACCAAACGCAATTCTGTTCCCAAAATTCTCAACCTAATCCAATTCAACTCAACCCAACTCATTCCAATTGGGTTCAGAAAAGTGGAAACACTAACCAAACGCCACCTAATCATTTTAAAATTTACTGTTAAAAACAGATTGAATTTAAGAATTTTAGACAAAGATAAAAAATAATTTAAATTGAAACAAAATAACATAAATATAAATATTTTTATATTTAATATTATATATCTTGTATGTAATTGAAGAAATAATATATTTTTTAACATAATAACATGAATGAGTTATGCCTCTCTCTCTATATATATAATCTATTATATAAAACAAGATGACTTTTTGGCTAACTAGGACAAACTTATGATTATGACAAAAAAATATGACTAGGAAAAACAAAATTGCTGACTAGGATAAACAAATTTATTAAGTATGACATTTTGCAGTCTTAGGTTAAGGAATATATAAGGAAATTAAATTTGTCTAAAAGAAAATAAAGTTATATTAATATTATTTTTGGCTTATAAAAATATATATAATGATAAAAATATATATAATTTCTTAATTACTTAATTTGCTCTCTCTATCTCTTAATTCTCTATCTCATGGCCTTAAATAGAGATATAAAAAATAATTAAAAAATTTAGTTATTTTTTAATTTATTATATTATAGTATCTATTATATAAAATATGACGGGTTTTTGGTTGACTAGGATAAACTTATGACTAGAACAAAAAAATATGACTAGAACAAATAAAGTTGCTGACTAAGACATTTTAAGACATAAGTTGAGGACATGTAAGGAAACTAGATTTGTCAAACAGAAAATCGGATTAATGTAAATAGAAATCAAATTAATATAGTATTGATTAATTAATTAGACAAATGCTGATTAGGACAAACAAATTTGCTGATTAGGATATTTTCGAGATATAAGTTTAGGGTCATAAAAGGAAATTAAAATTTAATTTGGGGCAAAAAATATTGGGATATATATATGGCCCTAAATTAACATTAATTAGTAAAGATAATGTCTAAAATAACATTAATGCCTAAATTTTTTGTCCTAATCACATTAAATTTCCAATTAATTAATTTTAGGGTCAAAATTAACATATTAAATTTAGAACCAAAAGTTTAGCCATTAATATTATTTTAGGTAACGATTTATCCATTTTTCTCTAATTAAATTACTAATTAATTAATTAATTTAGACATTGATTCATCTAATTTTTCTTAATTAAACTACTAGGTAGGATTCAATTTAATTAATCCTTCTTTCACCTCTCTCTCTCCCAAATTGCAGTGTACTTTTATCTCTTTTCGGCAGTTACTCACCCTAAGTAATTAAAGAACATATTCTATTTTTGAGCACGTGATCAACTATTTACTGTTAAAAATGTTCATATTTTGTAATTTATACTGACTTTGAAATCTTTTATCTTTACCTCTTTATTTTGCTAAATTTTAGTTCGTTATGTGTTCATCAGACCTGAAATATTCATTTCATGTGATTGTCAGTTAACTTTTAAAATCATATTTTAAAATATTAATTAAACCTATCATATTTAAAAATCATAATCGCATGTTCATCGAATTATTTATCATTTTTAGCACAAAAATAAAGAAAATCTCTTTAAATACGTTGTTTTGTCATCATTTTTGGCCATTACTTTAAGATTCGTGCACTACACACACATACATGCGTGCGCACACATCCACACACACATATATAAGATAATATATATTGAGGTTTTCGAAAAATGTGATTTTTTTTGTGAGCTTATTTTATTTTAATTTCAGTGTAAATACTTTGTCAAGTTTACACATTATTCTTTATTTTTTTAAGTTATACATTGATTCTATCCGAATAGGAGGTAAGGTCATATTATTATTGGTTTTCCTTGCAATGTGTATGTTCATTTCAGATTCATTTTACGAAATTAATTATTGTCGTAAGAAATTAATTTTTGAATGCGTTTTATGGTTTTTTTTTTTATTTGGCTAGGATTTTTCTTAAAAATGTTTTTTAAGTGTTTGTATTTGTAATAAGATTGTTTCGTAATGAAGCATAATAGTACTTTTGAGCTTTCTTAATGAAGCATAATAATACTTTTAGGCACGCGTTATGTACTAATTGTTCGGTACCATTTTTTTGATTGGATAATTTCATAATTGTCATTATTTTTATTTCAATTGGTTTATAACTTATTTTGAAGATTAAATTATTTATAAAACCGTAAAATATCATTGGATTTTTTATATTGTTGAACTTTTTATATCAGTACAAGTTTTAGTTTCGATTGTTAATTACAATTGATGTTCGATTGTTAATTATTATTAATGTTCAAATGAATAGGTGTATTATGTTGGTCTTGATTGTTTTATTATTAATATTCAAATGTAATAGATGTAGAATGTTGTATAATAGATAAAATTATATCATTTTTTTTGGGTTTGGTTATTTTACACCTGTGTCTTCAGGCACGGGTTATCCGCTAGTATTATATAAAACAAGACGATTTTTACTGACGAGAACAAACGAAAATATGACTAGAACAAACAAATACTGATTAGGAAAAATAAAGTGTTGACTAGGAAACTAAAATGATCAAAAAGGAAATTATTAAATGGAAATTAAATTAATATAATATCGATATAATATTGATTCACCTAATTTTTGTTAATTAAAAGTTAATCAACCCTTACTTAATTAACCTTTCTATCACTCTCACTCTCACATTAAGCAATTTTATTTTTCAATAAATTCAAGAAATTTTAGTTATATTAAATGGAAATTAAAATAATATAATATTGATATAACATTGATTTATCTAATTTTCACTAATTAAAAGTTAATCAACCATTCCTTAATTAACCTTTCTCTCACTCTCATACTAAGCAATTTCTTTTTTCAATAAATTCTTTTTAATTTTACAATTTTATTTCCTAATTTACTCCCAAACCACCCCAATTCTACGCTAATTTATTTTATTTCTCTTAATAGTCGTCGAACCCTAAATCCCTAATCACACACAATATAGACTCAGTTTCTCATCGTTCCTCCGTCTGCCCCCTCACCATCTGCTCTCAGACTTGGCCTCTGACCATTACTGTCGTGGTGTTTCAGCTTCTTGAACGGGTTCGATCTCTCAGCCTCTCCCTCTTGCGTCTCTCTCTCTCCCACTCTCAGCTTCTATTATCTCCATCTCACACCACCACCATTACAGCGCCATCTCTATCCCTCTGAATTCATCTAATATTTTTGTTAATACTTGAACAGGTAGTTTAGATTTCAGGAATTTTTGTAATCGAAGACAGTTACATCGAGGTAGAGTCAAATCAGCTTGAATGCCTATAAGGTATGATTTACCCCTTACGCTGGAAAAAATAAATTGAAAATAAATCATGCACGAAACATCAAGAACTTTCCATTTTATTTTACTTTGTTTTATTTTTTGAATTCAAATTAGGTTAAATTGTTTGTTAATTGGATTGATGTACAGTTCATAAATGATTTATCGGAAGATGCTAAATTGCAAAAACTAGTTTCTCAGCACTGGATTGAAACTGTAAATTCAGTTTCCCTTCCTCCTATTATGCTTAGCTTTGTTGTTTAAATTGGTGATATTTGCTATGATGTCACAGCTCTTTCGGATATTAGTTGGGTTGTTTATTATTTGTCATTGAGCGTTTGTTTTGCGAGTTTTAGTTAATACGCGTATTGGGTTTTGGAGATCTGAATGTGGTTCAGATGATGATACTATTGTGATTTAGATTTTAAAATTCATGTTGTTTTTTCTTCTTACAGGTCGATCTGAATTTTATGTAATTGAGATGATTATATGTTGGTTAATCACCATGGTTGAATAGACATTTCTCTTGATCAAATACAAAGATACATTATTAGTATAATAAATAGTTGTGGATATAGAAATATTGGGAGTGGTCTATTAAGATGATCAAGTCAAGCAATGACTATGGGGTATCTAAATTTTGGGTTCTCCTCAGTGATTGGCCATGTCCATGGTGAAGACACTCCAGATAGCTGTGGTGGTCTCAGGTGATTATTCTCTCTCTCCGACCTTTTGATGTATCTCTTATTGATTTCAATTGTTTCCAGTTATTTTGTCTCCAACATTAGGATTTTTTTTTCTTTTCACTGATTATTTGTCTTTTCTCTCACTCTCGTTTATTCTTTTCTCTCTCTTCTGCTTTTTCGGTTTGATTTTGCTTTACGTTTTTAAATTATGTTCACCAATTTTGCCACCAGTTTCAATTTCATTCTATAGTTACCAAACTTTGCCAAGTGTTAAACTGTTATTTCAATCTACCAGTTTTTAAAATGGAAAGATTTGGAGAAAAATTAAGCAAGCCGTCATATCTCGAGGGGGGGAGGGGGTTGCATACAATAGTTTTTTTTAGAAAAATAATGATATTCCCTACCCTGTGAGTAACCTATTTGGAAGATCATTGTTTTAGTTTATATCATTTTATTATCTTTAGGATAGAATTTTGTTTTGGTGAAATTTATGTTTATTTATGCTCAATAAATTGTTTATTATATATCAATTTTATATCTTTATAAATTATGTGTTTATGCATTAATTTCTTGTATTATATATGATAAATCAAAGCGCAACAAGGAAATGCATATGATAGGTGTAATTTACCTATTTATTTCCAAACCGAACTTGTTAGTTTTCGAGTATGTTTATTACGTTTTAATACGTTTTATGTATTTTTGTATAAATCAGGTGTGTGGGGGTGAAACGGCATGAAAATGGATCATAAACGATCAAATCAGATCAAGAACAGTGGAAGAACGGTGGGAAAGCAAGCATAGAGGCATAATTTTGAAAACCAGCCCACCGTCGCGGCGTCCAGACCACTGCCGCGGCAATTAATATGTAGAGAGGGCCTAAAACTGCTGGAAGCCCACCGCCGAGGTAGTGAAACAACAACAAGGTCCCTGATCCCACCGCCGAGTCCACCGCCTAGACCGTGGCTTAATCGACATACCCACCGCCGTGGCGGTGAGCCCACTGTCGTGGCGGTTACTCTGCACAGCTGTTAGATATTTTTTTAGATATTTTGCTCCCTATTTAAACTCTTATTCTCTCTCATTCTCTAACCCCTAGCCATAGGAGACCCCTCAAGGTTCCTAATATTTTGAGAGTGTTTTGGGATGTGCTCAACCAAAGTCAAAGGAGAAGAACACGTTGCAAAGAAGTAGAAGCGATCGTTGGACGATTTTAGTGGCAAATCTTTGGACTACGGCTAAGTTCTTCCATTTCTCTCTTTATTTTCTCTACTTCTATAGGTTGATGAACATGTTTAGCTCGGTTTTCATTGTATAAATGGTTATGTTCATGAGTTAAACGAATTTTGTTTAGGGATTAATGTATTTTATGAAATTGTTGTTCGTTTGAGTTGTGTGTCGTTAGTGGTTGTTTTTCGTTATTTCGATTGTGTTTACCGTTATTCTTTGATATTATGCTTGTTTAGATAATTAGAGAATATGAGGTTTGACACTCGGGAGAAGTAACCCCGAATTCAGATTAGGGTAAATACAACGCGACGATCTAATAACCCGGGAGGGAGTTAGAAAGTGTGCAATGAATGACGTTGGGGCAAGACTCATGTGACCTAGTGTTATTAAGATGTTGAGGGGGACTTCTTCATTGACACGAAGTTACATATTCACTCGTTTTATACTCAGGAGAGGTGGCGAGTGAATTTACGATACAAATATTGTCGAATAGATTGAACGCCGTTATTGTAAACTAAACAAGATCAAAACACGTTTTTGTAAACGAAGTTAATCCCTAAGCAATCTTTTCCCTAAACATCTCAATATAATATTAGTATAGTGAGATTAATTAACTTAGTATTAGTATTAATTAATTATAAACTTCATTTTTATCGCCTAAATAAAGTTAGGTTATGATAATCGCAGTACTCAATAATAATCTCAACCAATCCCTGTGGATAAGACAACCCCTACTCCTTCCCATCTATACTAAAACTTGACCCATACACTTGCGGTGAAAATAGTAACGTAATATTCTGCCGCCAGCATGCGAAGCTTTGTTTGATTTGATTTTCTTCGTCTTAGATTGATTGTGTTTGATTGTATTTATTATCTCTTTCTCTCTATTTCTTCATTTACTGCCTGGTTGGCAGCGAAGCCTCAACTGCCTATTTGTATCTCCAATAGGAGGAGTCTCTACTTGTTTGTAACGTGTTTGTAATTTATCTACTTGAAGTTTTGCTTTAACCCCATCTCTCTCTGTCTTCCTAATTTTTAGCCTTTTTCTGTCTCCCTTGATATAAAAAGATTGAACAAATATCTGGGTAATGTAATGTTCAATAGAGATAAAAGCACCTGTAAGAGTTTTGATTTTTCCTTTTTCTTTGGTTGTTGTTTGGTTCAGTAGTACCTGCTTGGTTGTTAGAGAAAATTGGAGTCTAATAGTAATTTTAGCCTCAAATTTTGTAATAAGTTTTGGATCCTTTGATGTTCTTATCTATTTATGTTGACATTATGCACTTCTCTATGGGGAAATGCTATTTCTAGAGAATTTATGGTAGTAACCTAGTCGACAACCAATATGGAAATGGAGATGACAAGTTATGTAGTAAAATTCTATCGAGTGGCAGTTTTATGTGTTAGAATTGGATTTTTATGTTGTGGGTTGGTGGTAGCAGAATATTACGTCGCTAACTTACACTGCAAGTGTACGGGTCAAGTTTTAATATAGATGGGGAGAGTAAGGGTATCATGTCTACAGAGAATGGTTGAGATTATTATTGAGTACTATGATTATCATAACCTAATTTTATCTAAGCGGTATAAATTAAGTTTATAATTAATTAATACTAATACTAAGTTAATTAATCTACTTATACTAATACTAATATGAGATGTTTAGGGAAATATTGCCTAGGGATTAATTTTGTTTACAAAAATGTGTTTGGTCTCGTTTTAGTTTACGTTAACGGCGTTCGACCTATCCGACAATCTTGGTTCATAAACTCACTCACCACCTCTCTCGAGTGTAAGACGAGTGAATACATGATTTCGTGTTGACGAAAATGTCCCTTTCAACGTCTTAACGACAATAGGTCATATGAGTCTCGCCCTAACGTCATTGATTGCACACTTTCCAACTCCTTTCCGGTTTATGGGATCGCCGCGTTGTGTTTAACCTAGTCCGAATCCGGGGTTACCTCTCCCGAGTGTCAAATCCCATATCCTAAATATATCTATCTAAGCATATAATCATGACAAACCGATAAATACAATCAAAATAGCAAAGAATAACCATTAACGAAACACAAACTCAAATTAACAATATTTTCATAAATATATTAATCCCTAAACAAAAATCCGTTTAGCTCATGGACATAACCGTTTATACAATGAAAAAAGAGTTAACCGTGCTCAACTAACTACAGAAGTTAAGAAAATAAAGAAACTTAGCCGTAGTTTGAAGATTTAACGCTAAAAACGCTTTGGGTTCGCTTCTCCTTCTTCACAACGTGTTCTTCTCCTTCGGAATTGGTTTAAAACTTCCAAAACCTCTCTCTAAAATATCATAACTCTCATGGAGCTCTAATGGCCGGATGAGAGGAGAAGAGAGGAAAAATAGAGCAAAAAATATCTAAATAAATATCTAAATCTAGTGCAGAGTGACCGTCGCGGCGGTGGGAATATCGGCACTGTGTTCGCTGCAGCGGTGGAGAAGACGGTGAGATCAGGGACATCTCAGCAGTTTCACCACTGCGGCTGTGGATATCACTGCTGCGGCAGTGAGTTTACAACAACTTAAGCCCTTCTCTACATATTCACCGCCACGGTGGTGGGCTGCTATTATGAATATTTCCTCTGTGCTTGTTTTCCCACCATTCTTGATCTAATTTTATCGTTATTGATCCATTTTCATGCATTTTCACCTCAAACACCTTATTTATACAAAAACACATAAAAACATAATAAACTAATTAAATATTATATTGAATTATATTGAATATAATGTGTTCGATCTATTAAACTAATTAAACTATAAATATTATATTGAGATTGTTTTGGGAGAATAGATTGTCTAGGGATTAATTTCATTTACAAATATGTGTTCGATAACATTTTAGTTTATGTTAACAGGATTCGACTTATTCGACAATCTCGGTTCGTAAACTCACTCGCCACCTCTTCCGAGTGTAAGAAGAGTGAATACGCGACTTCTGGTCAACGAAGAAGTTCCTCTCAATGTCTTAACAATACTACGTCACATGAGTCTCACCCCAACGTCATTGATTGCACACTCTCCAACTCCCTCCCGGGTTATTGAATCGTCACGTTGTGTTTAACTTAGTCCCAATCTGGGGTTACCTCTCCCGAGTGTCAAACCCCGTATTCTCTATATATCATTCTAAGCATATAAACAATACAAGAACGATAAACACAATCAAAATAACGAAGAACATCCGCTAACGAATCACAAATTCAACCAAATCACATTTTCATAAATATTATTATTAATCCCCAAACAACACATGTTTAGCCAATGGCCATAACCATATATACAATGTAAAATGAGCTAAACGTGCTCAACAACTACCGAAATGAAGAAAATATAGAAAATAAATGAACGACTTAGCCGATATCTGAAGATTTGGTGCTAAAACCGTTGAACGATCACTTTCTTCTTCTTCTTCGGGTTGTGAGCTCTCCCTTAAAAATCTCTCAACCTCACCCTAAATATATTCTAAGGGGATTAGGGGGTGATAAAATCGGAAGAGAGGAGGAGAGAAAGGGTTTTATAGGGCTTAAAATATCAAAAAATATCTAATCCTGCGTACAGAGTGACCGCCGCGGCGGTGGGGGTATGTCGGTTTGATCTTTGTCGTAGCGGTGGAGGAAGCAGTAGATTCAGGGACTTCTCTACAGTTTCACTGCCACGGCGGTAGATATCACCGCTACGA
Organism: Eucommia ulmoides; assembly: GCA_016647705.1. Lineage (NCBI taxonomy): Eukaryota > Viridiplantae > Streptophyta > Magnoliopsida > Garryales > Eucommiaceae > Eucommia > Eucommia ulmoides. Next base: position 20,126,361 of record CM028339.1, read on the forward strand.
CGGTAAGTTTACAGCAACTTAAGGCCCTCTCTGTATTTTCACCACCACGGCGGTGGGTTACTATTTTGAATATTGCCTCCTTGCTTGTTTTCCTACCGTTCTTGATCCGATATGATCGTTTATGATCCGTTATCATCCCTTTTTACCCCACATACCTGATTTATACCAAAAATAATAAAAACATATTAAAACATATAAAAAAAGCTATAAAAATACTCTAAAACTAACAAAATCGATTTGGGAATAAACAGATAAATCACACTTATCAAATAACCCTAATCTTGGAATTTTGCTAGTCCTTGAGCAAAACACTCACACTAAAATGAAAAACACAACTAAATTAAATAACATAAACAACCTAAATACAAACAAACTAAACATAACGATATGCGAGTTTTGAATTTTTCTATCGACCAAGTCATTTTTCCCTCAATAACCTCCAATCATATCAAGTTTAGGCGGTAAAACGCACCATGTGGTGTTCTAAAATTTTGACAATCAATAATGGTGAACACCATTTTAGATCCTGTGAACGTGTTTGTGCGAGACTCAATAATATAGCTATCCAAGATCAGATTGAATTATCCACCAACGAAACTCACAACTTAGACCGTAAAGGACTAGGATATCTATATGCCTGATTGGGGTCCACTCTCCACTAATATAGGGTTGGAAGTTCATAGAGATCAGAAGGACTTGGTTCGGTTTTCGAATATCTGGCCAAGGGTATTTCGGAATAGAAAATGGATTAACGTTGTTAACTTAACGTTACCCAAGGCTCAACGCTTGGAACATTCACTCTCGAACCCCCCTAGATAAATTGGAAACAATTTCGAACAAACATTTAAGACCGACGTACTCATTTGTCAAAAGAAATGTAAATTAACTATATTTACATAGTTTTTTTTTTTTTTAACGAACCACACCCCCAAACTTATTCTTTTATTATGATTTCATAGGTGTGGTTTAAATGAAATAAAAATGACAAGTAAGTACTCAAATACCAAACCAATTCGAAGTTCGCCCTAAACCCAACTGCTTACTTCAAGTAGCATATACGAATGCTAACTAGATTCACTCAAATTCTGCCTTTAATTCAACGATAAAGGTTTGGAAAAAGATCAACTGGCTAGGGTATTTGTTCATGTGTTTAGAATTGAAGTGGAATTTAGGTTTTGATAGGGTAACGAGGGATAAACATGTTACATGGTTGGCTTAAAAGGCTCAAGCGACAAAATGAATACCTAAATCACGTCTCCTGAACTACCTCGCCTAGGATTTCACCTCAAGCTTCCCCTCAATCAGGTTCTAGAATCCTTAATTTGTCATGAGTTTAGCTAATCGATAATTGACCTAAAATCAATTGAATAACTATACATTGAGTCTATGTGCTCGTGCAAATTAAGATCCACAATAATTTTCACTAAAACGCATTATCAAGCACACAGAACACACATGCACGGGTATGACCCTTGACCTCAAAAACAACAAGGGGGTAATATTATCATCGAGTAACGGCCTAGATGAACGCAAAAATTAGCATGCACACAACAATAATACTAAAACGTTCTACACTAAATAAACATGCAATACGGTAAAACAATAAAATATACTAATATCCTACACATCACCACCAAACTTAAAATGGACAATGTCCTTAGCGACCCAATCATCATTCTCAACATATGAAATATAGCATGCTAACGAAGGGAGTTTAGAACACATACTTGGGAGGCAAGAGAATCTCGCCTCCGAATCAATTCGACGGAGATGGATCTAACTTATTTTTTTAACCATGGGTTGCCTCCCAACAAGTGCATGGTTTAATGTCCTAGGCCCGACATGGAGAACTGCTCGTCAAAGAGCGACTTCTGCCCATAGTAAGTATCAAATAACACTACATACGGGTCTTGGTTCGGTACATCCTCAAGCTTACCGAGATTTTGCTCTAATCGACCCAAGTTTTCAATAGGATGTTCCATTGGCTCATGTACTTGGTGGGCATGAAAGGACGTTGCTAACGGCGGTAAAGGACAAGTGCGCCACATCGGATCCTCGTAGATGTAATCATTTTGGATCGACTGCGGCGTTACCAGTTGGAATTCGAACGGTGAAAATTCATAATGATTAATATCTGAATTTTCATCGATCTCACCCAAGTACCTCTTGCCTGTCTCCGGTTCCTTGTGGTGGCTTTCGATAAATGTGGCTTGTGTATCTTCTAGTGCCACCACGTCTGACTCAGCCTCAATCTAGAAAATGAGCTAACCGATTTGTTTCTACAAAGATGTTACAGTTGTATCGATGTCGGAGCAGATCGTCTCGATATAATCAAGATGATCCTCGTGCTCGTTGAGTCGATCATGCGTCTCCCTCAAGAATCTCTAAGTTTCCCCCATTATAGTAGTGAATATTTTTTCCAGATTGGGGGAAGAATCATCATTGTGTTCTGGAGTGTCAATCCATGGCGCCGTAGTATTGAAACTATGAAAATCAAAGGCTGCCATGTCTTCCAGCAACAAATAGGCTTCGTCTACGGTTAGTTGGTAGAAAGATTTCTTCCTTCCACCCACATTCTGGTTGCGGCTAGTAACCCATTGAGGAAGTTCAGTAGTTGACACTCCCTCGGGAAACGATGGTTCAGAAACCAGAGTAGCAAATCCTTGTATTGATCCCAAGAATAGTAAAATGGCTCGGAATCCCGTTAAAAGAAACACAAAAGTACCTATCGATCTAATATCTTCAAGCACCCTGCAGGAAAACAAAAATAAAAACTACAAAGAAAAAAACTATAAATAAAAGAAATACCTAAAGTAAAATCGGGTCACTTACTCACAATATCTATAATAATAAAAAAACACAATCCCCGGCAATGGCGCCAAAAACTTGGTAGCGGAATATTACGTCGCCACTTACACCGCAAGTATACGGGTCAAGTTTTAGTATAAATAGGGAGAGTAAGGATATCGTGTCCATGGGGATTGATTAATATTATCGAGTACCGTGTTTATCATAACCTAATTTTATCTAGGTGCTAAAAATGTAATTATAATTAATTAATACTAATACTAAAATACTAATTAAACTATAAATATTATATTGAGATTGTTTTGAGAGAATATATTGTGTAGGGATTAACTTTATTTACAAATACGTGTTCGATCTCGTTTTAGTTTACGTTAACGGTATTCAATTTATCCAACAATCTCGGTTTGTAAACTCACTCGCCACCTCTCCCGAGTGTAAGACAAGTGAATACACGAATTCGTGTCAATGAAGAAGTCCTCCTCAATGTCTTAACGACATTAGGTCACGTGAGTCTTGCCCCAACGTCATTGATTGAACACTCTCCAACTCCCTCTCGGGTTATTGGATCGTCACTTTGTGTTTAACTTAGTCCGAATCTGGAGTTACCTCTCCCGAATGTCAAACCCCATATTTTTTATATATCATTCTAAGCATATAAACAATACAAGAATGATAAACACAATCAAAATAACAAAGAACATCCGCTAACGAAACACAAATTTAACCAAATCACATTTTCATAAATATTATTATTAATCCCTAAACAACCCATGTTTAGCCAATGACCATAATCATATATACAATGTAAAATGAGCTAAACATACTCAACAACTACCGAAATGAAGAAAATACAGAAAAAAAATAAAAAATGAACAACTTAGCCAATATCTGAAGATTTGGCGCTAAAATCGTTGAACGATCACTTCCTTCTTCTTCTTCTTCTTCTTCTTCTTCTTCTTCTTCTTGTGAGCTCTCCCTCAAAAATCTCTCAACCTCACCCTAAATATATTCCAAGGGGCTTAAAGGGTGATAAAATCAGAAGAGAAGAGGAGATGAAGGGTTTTATAGGGCTCAAAATATAAAAAAAAATATCTAATCTTGCCTGCAGAGTGACCCTCGTGGCGGTGGGATTCACCTCCATGGTGGTGGGGTATGTTGGTTTGACGCAGCGGTGGAGGAGGTCGTGGATTCATGGACTTCTCTACAGTTTCACCGTTGCAGCGGTGAATATCACCACTATGGTGGTAAGTTTACAACAACTTAAGGCCCTCTCTGCATTTTCACCGCGGCGGCAGTGGGCTGCTATTCTGAATATTGCCTCCTTGCTTGTTTTCCCACCATTTTTCTACCGTTCTTGATCCGATATGATCGTTTGTGATCTGTTATCGTTTCTTTTTACCCCCACACACTTGATTTATACCAAAAAGAATAAAAACATATTAAAACATATAAAAAAAAAAGTTATAAAAATACTCTAAAACTAACAAAATCGATTTGGGAATAAATAGATAAATCACACCTATCAGTTGGTCCTTTAAACAAGTTTGGTCGTTTGTTTGTTTATCACAATTTTATCTATCTTATTGCTTTTCTTCTCTTTCTGGTTTCTTTTCTTAACACTAGGAACAAAATCTTTATATACTGACTATTTTGTTTTTCAGTTAAGGTAATTATTTATGTCGTGGTGCGGCGTTAATTTTATACTTCTATTTTCCTTCTAACACAAATTTCTCAAACCTTGGCCACGAGCATGTATTGTCATTCGTTGGGGGGGGGGGGAGTAAGGCTAATATGAAAGTACCAATGTAATTGTCTCAAATAATTGTATTTAAATTTGTACTTAAATTTTTTGATTTATTAAAAAGTGACATTTACATTTGATTGTAATGTAAAGATGTAGAATCTTCCATTCTTATTCACCTATTGAGAAACTACTTATCCGGTAAAAGTTTTTGTCTTGGTTTGTTAGTTATTGTTTATGTTTAATTGAAATAAGTGTAGAATATTGTTTAACTAAGGGAATTATGTCAAAAAAATTAAAGATATCAATTTTGTTTTTTTTTTTTCTTCATTTGGCAGCCATGCCTTTAGGCACGGGTTATACGCTAGTTATTATATAAAATATCTTGATTACATTTTCGCCTATATATTTTACCTCCAATTTTTAAGAATTATTTAAAGAAATAATTTTATTTTTTAATAATTTATTAATTAAAATTAATTATTTGTAAATATGGAATTTATATTTTTGTTTACATATTTTGAGAAATTATTTTAGAAAATAATGTGTTCTTTCTTGCTCATTTTCATTCCTCACAACTTTTCATTTCTCTATATTTCTCTCTTCCTAGTTTTAGACCTATACATTTCAAGGGCATAAAAAGAATTAGAGAGTGTATATATATATATATATATATATATATATATATATATATATATATATATATATATATATATATATATATATATATATAAAATTTTTTAATATTAAAGTATGAAATTGATTAGGGTAGTTTTGGGCACCTCAGAGTCAGCACTTAGGACCCAACCACGTGTCAACCCTTGTAATGACAGAGACGTATTCCGAAGTTCAAAACGCCATGCTGGAGCATATACTGACTATGGCTCTTCCCTGGAATCTTATTTGCACCCAGGAAGGAGCGAGAAGCCTCGCATGGACGTGCCACTTTGAGCTCTGCGTCGTGCCCTCGACGATTAGTTTTAGAGACTCAGCTGTTCACCTCGACCGGCTCTTATTTTCACCTTGTTTCTTCTCCAGGACTCCACGAATCTCCGCTCTGCTCTACCAGCTCACCGCCGCAGGCTTAACAAAGGTCTGCGGGCTTTGCCAAATTGGCCCAAAAGCCCAAGCCCAACGATTATCTCGTAAATGCCCTGGATTAGTGGCTAAACACAGAGTTTCGACTAGTTAATCATGTTTAGGCCCGACTAATCATCTCCAACGCTTATATATATCGGGGGTTATGTAATCCCGAGGTACGCTTGAATACACTTACATTACGCGCGAGTTCATTTGTTTACTTGCTATATTTTGTATATTTTCTCTCTGAACACTAATTACCACGTCAGAGGGGATTCACCAGGACAAACCGCGGTTTGAGCCTTCTGCAGGTACACTTCCAAAGGAGCAAGACTCTGGACACAACAAGTCAGTTCTCCCAGGACCCAGTACAGCTCACACGAAGAATTTTCAACCGACGACTCCACCTCAGTAGGAAGACCAACCTGTCATCCGATTGGACCATACTTGAGGTGTGTACCAATTTTATGCACCAAGTGTTTGGCGCCGTCTGTGGGAACCAAGCAAAAAGTCTTCCCCTGATCACTGCTCTCTGCTCAGCTGAGCTTGACTGATCACAAGGTCCAGTTAGATAGACACAAAATAGAAGAACGAGAAGACATATAAAAAAATCCAAGTACATACCTACCAGCTCCCACTAAAGAGGATAATTACCCCCCCATGGTCAGGCAGGACCATCTACTCTGCCACCTGGGGCTGTGGGATAGACCTCAGGAGCTATGGAGGCATCTCGGGTTGATCTCTTTAAATTCCAAATTCAAGAGTTCAAGTCAAATGTACAACTCATCCTCGCGCGCTTGCCACCGCCCCTTGCTCAGGGTGGACTAGCCCTCCAGCCCGCAACGCCCGAGGGGCTACCTTTAGACCGCAATATTTTTGTGAACACTCTAAATAGGCAGGATCTCAAGGGCCACCCCCCGCCTCCTAACCCTGAGTTTGCAAGACATGAGAGGGCCCCCCTGCAATGCCGAGATCTCTACTTCCCCTGTCATAGGAATTTATACCAAGGGATATGTCGATGTCCCCTAATGGTCGTGTTTTTTATCGACCTGCTAGGTCCGATTATAGAGGTCGGCGTGATCATGAGGTTGACTCTTACTCACCTTCCTCCCATCACCCTATGGCCTGAGCTGTGGACAGTCGAATCCAGATAGAGTCTCAAACAGGAGAGGCTATGGAGCACTTCTTGGTCAACATGGAAGCCCGTCTCCATGAGGTACAAGGAGGCCAGGTAGGACCATATGTTATTCCGGAGGTGAATTCTCCTTTTGTGGATGAGGTTCTAGAAGAAGCAGCGTCGAGGCACTTTACCCAACCCCAGGTGAGTCCGTATGATGAGACCTCAGATCCCGTTGATTACCTATCTATGTTCAAGTCTCATATGGACATGCAGGTAGCCGCTGTAGCTTTGCAATATAGAGCCTTTCCCATCACCCTTATAGGTGTTGTAAGATCGTGGTTCCAGAGTTTGAGGCCAGCGTCTATCTCTACCTTTAGGGAACTTGAGCAGTTGTTCCTGGCTTGTTTCAGTCTTTCCCGACGAAGGCCAAGGACTGTGGCTCATATCCTCACTCTTCAGCAAGAGCCCACTGAATCTTTGGGTGATTACGTTGAGCGTTTTAACCGAGAAACAAATTTATATGATGATCTTCCTAATGTTGTTGTGCTAAATGCTTTTGTTGACGGGCTCTGGCATCAGAGATTATCTTACGATTTCTACTCTAAACCTATTCTCACACTCGATCAAGCTCTTGACTGTGGGACTAGATTCCATGGTGCTGACTTTCATGCTACAACCAAGAGAGGGTAGGTAGGAGCAAACAAACCGAGAGAATTAGGGAATAGAGGTCCAAATCAAGCCCAAGACTCAAGAAGATCACGAGCTGAAGGGGGGTTTAGAACCCTGCCCAGAGACAAGAGACCACTTCCTCCTCCAGGGCGTCACCAACCAGAGTTCACCCGGCTCATGGCCTTAGTGGCCACTTTTTTCGCAGAAAACTCAGGGCAAGACTTCTTCCCTCATTCGCGGCCCCTGAGAGAAAGGCTGATATAGAGATCGATGACAAAATACTGTGAGTTCCACCAAGACCGAGGTCACTCCACAGAGAACTGTTTCCAGCTCCGGTAGGAGATTGAAACTCTTGTCCAAGGAGGCTATCTCTGGAACTATGTCCGGAGAGGAAATCAAGAGCAGCTTGACGGGGATGAACCATAGAGAGAGTCCTGGGCCTAAAGAAGAAGGCAGAACTGTAATTATCCATCGCCCTAGGGGGCTGAGACTGGAGAGAATCACCAACGCATGGATGGTGAAATCAACCACATCCATGGCGGATTCAACTCTGGAGACATATAGAGTCACTAATTTCATACGTCAGGGCACATACGATTTTGAAACAAAAAAGAATATGCCGCTCAAGCACCCACAAAATGCTGACTAGTTGAAGTACAACTTCTATAGGGATGATCCACTTTTGTGAACAACTTCCAGTTTGTACAAAGTGTTGTAGTTTTGCTTATCAAAATAAAGAATGCATTTTGTGCAATATGTCTTGTGTTTTCTCAGGTCAACGGCATTCTGACCCCCTAAGTCGCGTCCCGGCTCTGGGCGTTGCGAGTGATTCTCCACGGTTACATTCTGACCCCCTGAGTAGCATTTCGGCTCCGGTTGTCACGAGTGATTCTCCACGGTTACATTCCGACCCCCTGAGTCGCATCCCAACTCTCGGCGTCATGAGTGATTCTCCATGATTGCATTCTGACCCCCTGAGTCGTAACTTAGCTCTCGACATCACGAGTGGTTCTCCATGGTTACATTTTGACCCCCTGAGTCGTATCTTGGCTCTCGGCGTCGCGAGTGGTTCTCCACGGTTACATTTTAACCCCCTGAGTCGCATCCCGACTCTTGGAATCGCGAATGATTCTCCACAATTGTATTCTGACCCCCTGAGTCGTGAATGATTCTCTACCTAACGTCCCGACTCTTGGTGTCGTGAGTAACTCTCCGCAAGTCTCATCCCGGCGCTCAACGTCGAGGGTGATAACCAGACCCTCTTCGAAAGTCAATAGTCTGTACCTAGGGATAGACTTAGGTCATCCACCAAGGGCGGGGCATTGATTGGGTATAAGGGCCTACAGCCAAGTACCTCGCCCTACTAGTTGACTATGAGTCCAACGTTCTAAAAGGGAAGGTCCTTCTGCATGGACTAAATAGAGATAACCTGAAAGGGTTCTTGAATGAGCCTGACTATGGAGAACTCCCTAATGACCGGCCACAAGGGTCCAACCACCGTGTTGCGCCCCTGTGGACCGAGAGGATGAGGTACCCTAGAAAACCCTATTCCTAAGTCCACGACATGATTTTCTTGCAATCAGCTCGTGTCCCAGACTGGGGGGATAGTGGTTTATGGTCCTGGGCAGAGGTCTTGGGTAGAAGCGAGAAATTTTTAAAATTTTATAACTCTAAAAACAAGATCAAGCAGAAAAGTGACTTGGCAAAAACGTCGGGAAAAAAGAGTAGACTCTAAAGTACCCTGGCTATGCTGCTCTGAAGCATACATGCTAGCGTGCAGAAAAATAGGAATAAGCAAAAATGAGTCTACAAATTCTAAGTCCTGAAAAAGTGATGGTCCAAGTTCAGTCCCCTCCGCCTTCCATTAAGAGGGGCGTCCGTGCAAGGAGAGGTGGAGTCAATCTCGCCCTCTTCCAAGGTCACCTCCTTAGTATTGTCCGTTTTGGCGCCCTTGTGCGTAGCACCGTCTAGGGGTTCATCCTCAGTGCCCCCATAACTGGAACTATCAATTTTGACAGGCACCACTCTGTTGTGCTACTACTAGCCGGCAGGGTCCAGGTGGCGACGGACACCATCCTGCTGTACTACTCCTAGCCGACAGAGTCCAGTGACAACCTTCTCCAAGAACGTCGTCCAAGAGTGTCGTCCAAAAATTGCACCACATTTCCTCGAGCTGGTGTCATCTAATCCGACTCCCCCTGTCTTGCCATGCTGCCTCTGGCCAACTAGGCGTAGATAAGGGTCTATCCAAATTCTCTCCTAAAAAAAAAAAGTTCAATATAAAAAAATAATAATAACAATAAAAAGAAAAAATAAAATAAAAATTTAAGGGCACCCTCCCTACCCCCCCAAAAACGAAAAATATAAGGGGCGAGCTTCCCCCACTCCATGCTAGCCCCAATGGAGCCAGCCTGTCCTATGGTATAATCAACGGTGACTCGACTCCTCGTGTCCTCGGTGCGCGCTCCCTATCTCGGGCTCGTCTCAATTCTCTCCGCGGTGCAGGTCAGTCCATGATCAAGGCTTGTTCATGGTGAATGTGTGTCGCCCTGAAATTCGAAAAAATTTGAGGCCGCCCTGCTGGGCTACTTGACCCCGGACCCCGTCCGTATGGGGGCGTATCTCATATTAGCTCTTCTAAAAAAGTTCAACTATTGAAGAATCGTCTTCCTGAAAATCGAAGAAATTTGGGGTCGCCCTGCCGTGCTACCTGACCCCAGACTCTGGTGGTATGGGAGCCTATTTCAAATTAGCTCCTCTAAAAAAGTTTAACTCTTGAAAAATTAACGCTGTAAAATCGAAAAAAAATTGGGGTCGCCTTGTCATGCTACCTGACCTCTAACCCCGACCGTATGGAGGCCTATTTTGAAAAAGTTCCTCAAGAAAAAACTCACTCTTGAAAGAATGTCAATCAGAAGTGTTTCTCGCGCTTCGAAGTCTACGTGATGCCTGTTTCAGCCCGGAATTGATATCCCTTACCATCTCACTTCCCTCGCCGCACAAGGCTGGGGGGTAACTGATGAGGGTATTTTTGGCCACCTCTGAGTCAACACTTAAGACCCAGCCACGTGTAAACCCTCTTAATGATAAAGATGTATTTCGGAGTCCACAATGCCACACTAGAGCATACACTGACTATGTCTCTTCCCTAGAATCTCATTTTCACCCAGAGAGGAGCGAGGATCCCCACAAAGACGTGCCGCACTGAGCTCTGCACTGTGGCCTCGACGATCAGTTTCAGAGACTCAGCCGTTCACTTCGACCGACTCTCATTTTCACCTTATTTCTTCTCCAGGACTCCATGGATCTCCACTCTCCTCTACTAGCTCACCGCCACAGGCTTGATAAAGGCCCGCGGGCTTCGCCAAATAGGCCCAAGCACCCAAGCCCAACGATTATCTCTTAAACGCCTCAGATTATCGGCTAAACACAGGGTTCTGATTAGTTAATCGTATTTAGGCCTGACTAATCATCTCCAACGCCTATATATATCGGGGGCTATGTAAGCCCGAGGTATGCTTGAATACACTTACATTACGCACGAGTTCATTTATATACTTGCTATATTCTGTACCTTTTATTTCTGACCACTGATTACCACGCCGGATGGGTATCACTGGGACAAACCTCGATTTGAGCCTTCTACAGGTACACTCCCTAAGGAATAGGACTCTAGACACAGTAGGTCAATCCTACCAGGACCTAGTACAGCTCACGTGAGGACTTTTCAACCGACGACTCCACCTCAACAGGAGGACCCACCCGTCATCCGACTGAATCATACTTGAGGTGTGTACCAGTTTTATGTACCAATAGAAATATATAGACATTATTTGGTTATCTTGGTAATAATATCAGAAAACGAATGCATAAAATTTAGAAAGTAATGACGTTTTATAAATACCAAATAAAAATATACTATTAAAATTTATATAAATAATCATAAAAGTGAAATACTTTTTTCTTAAATTAACTTTTACTAATATACTATAAAATAAAAGAGACATACAACTATAATTAACTATTAATTTTATCAACTTTTGTAAGTCTATAAATTCTAATTTACTTAATTGGTATCGTATCTACTTTCTTTTCGGGTGAAAATATTATTTGAATCATTTTTTTAAAATAATTTAACACGTGGACCAAGAAATTAATCATATATTTGTACGTTAATCAGAAAAAATTAAATTAATTAAAACAAAGAAAAGAGACAAAATTGAGTGGGGCCGCTCATTATTTGATATATAAAAATAAAAATAAAAATATAAGAACTCTCCAAAAAGTTTGAAAAAAATCATTCTCTAACCACAATAAAACCTCATCTCTCCTTGCACTTTTTAAGTATTGGTACAACGAATATGCCTTGCCGATGAGGGAACCAAGGTTCAATGTATCTAAGAAGAAGAATCAGGACGTGCTCAATAGAATAGTACAGAAGCAACAAGCTAAATATGTGGGAGCTGGCAAAGCTTATCAACAACAAACTGCAAGATACCAATAGAAGAAAAAGTTTATTTACAAAGTTGTGGCAAAACAAAATGAGGAAAAGCAACCTAAAGCACTAAACAAAGGTAAAGAAATTCTTATCGAACCAATTCAGAAAATTGTCATTGCTAAGAAGGAAGAAATTAAGGTGACAAATCAAGCAAAAGAAAAATTGATGGAATTAAAGGATTTCAAGTCAGAAATCAGTAATCCACCAAAGGTACACACATCAATTGCTCCCAAGAATGATCCAGGTATGTCAAACTTTTTAAAGTTTAAGTTTGTTAATTTTGTTAGGCAGACTAAGCCTATTCATTTTAAAATTTAGATGTTTGTGATATGCGAGTGTGTGTGTTTAACTATGTGAGTAATTAAAAATATTTTTTTAAATATGTGGATCAAAATAAGAGGTAAAATTTGAGCTAAGTTAATCAAATTAGGGTTTAAATGCACTAAAAGTCAAAGAGATCAGAGTGGTTAGTCGACCGACAGTGGGTCATTGGTCAAGCGAAAGTAGTAGGTTGGAAAAGAGAAAAAAACATTGCATTCATCTGTCAACCGACTCTAAGTGGGCGGTCGACTGGTTATTACGGGATTTAAATATCCTTTGCTAGTTCATTTCATTTCATTCGAATCTAAAACTCTTTCTTTCTAAAACCTTTCATCTCCCAAGTCCATTAACTCCTAAACTTCATGAAATCAGTTCGATTCGCCTTGAATTTAAAGATATTTGGGTTGGATCTAAAGGTCGAGGGCTTGGATCTAAGATTTGATGACTCTTTGCTTCGCGAAAAGGTTGGTTCTCTCTCTACTCTCTAGGGGTTCGACTGCTTCTTTGTCTAGGCTAAGTCTATTGGATTTTTATGGTTGATTTGTTTCGAGTTTGGATGAAAAATGCCAAAAATGAAGAAGCGTGCTCAAAGAGCGAATTTTGACAATACATATTTTCAAAATAAGGACGAAGAGATTAGGTATAATGAGGATTTTTTCAATCGAAAGGTTCTAGGTTGCAAACCTATAGATTTGGTTAGTTTGAAAGAGAAAAATATTGATGTTGAAAGGTATTTTAGAAATTTGGGATGGATTGATTTTATCACTCAAAGAAATGAATGTTTGCCGGTGCGGGAAATGATGTTCTATAGTAATCTCACTTATAACAATGTTTATATGACATCCTTTGTTAAAGGAAAATAAATCAGATTTGATAGCAATGTTTTGAGTATTATTTTGGGATTCGAAACAGGAGATGTATTTCCTTTCAATATCCCCCACTGGCTTTTGATAAATTTTAATCGAAGGGAAATTGCACAAAAAATTGATTTGGAGGGTGACAAAGCAGGATCATTAACCCTTGACCATCGGTTCCTTCATTTGGTGTTAACCTATACGATTGTGCCTAGAGGGGAAAGTCATGTAAATGTGAATGACTTTGATCATTATTTGATGAATGAGATTATTGAAGGTAGGAAGCTAGATTTGGCACATATTATGATGGACCACATGAAGTATCACCTTCGGAAACCCTCTTTATGCTGATGTGCTTTAAAGGCTGTTTAATCATTTTGGAGTAAAGACTGATCCTGATGAAGAAAAAATCATTACAATTACACCGGGATGGATTAATGTGAGTAATTTTATGGTAATGAGGTATGTGTATAAATGAAATATATGGGTAAAGAAAAGGAGTGAGAGAAGACAACGAATGTGAGTTGTGGAAGAAGAAGAAGATGACGATGAATAAATGAGTATTGATTAGAAGATGGATTTTCTCCTAGATCAGGTTGATGATCTACGGATTCATACGGATATGATGGACGATCGGATGGTTGGTCTAGAAAATAGTATGGATTGAATGAATATGAATATGGAAGCTAGATTTGGAAAAAATACCGAAAATCTGGAACAAATGTTCCAGCTTATGCAGTCATCACATCATGGATACCAGCAACAGTATAGTGCTCAACCACACTTTACAGGTCAGCCTATGTTTGAAGCACAGTAGTCCTTTGGAAGACCATCTACTGCAAGGCCATCTGGAGCAAGACCATCTAGGGCAGGACCATCAGGAGTAGGACCATCAACGCCATATCATCAACAACTAACTCCAGGATCAAGTGTTCAGCTAGTGGTTCAGTATCCTCAGCAGCCAGCCACCAGTGCGATGGGACTATATTATCAGTTTACTGGATAGGGTCCTCATTAGATTTTATCTTCTATTTTCTCTTTGAATGTGTTAATTGGACAAGCCCTATAATTAGTATTTTAGTCTGTAATAGTTAATCTAGGTTTTTGGTGAAACTTAACTTTTAGTGTATGGATTTTGATGGATTAAGCTATATCTACTTAGTTAGATTTTTATCTCTAATGATGATCCACATGGTGTTTATTTTGTGCTTCAAATTGATTTGTTAAAATGGGTTTTGTTTCTTAAAAATATTGAGTTTTATGAGTTGGTTTATTATTTTGAAACAATTATATATCTTGAGTTAACTATTTTAGGTTTAATTTGCCTAAAATGGATAAGTAGTGTTTATTTATAGTTCATTTTCCCCATTTTTGAGATGACAAAGTGGGAGAATTTATTGATATTTTATTGAATATCTTAAAGGGGAGCTTGAATTATTTTGATGAATATCTTAAGGGGGAGTTTATCATATTTTGAAATTTGTGCTTTGTTGAATAACTTATGATTATCTTCATTACTATGCTTAATAAGTTGTAAAACCCATCCTCGGATTTAGAGGGAGTGTGGTTACATATTACTCTGACAAAAATATTAAAATTAATTGTCATCATAAAAAATGGGGAGATTGTTGATCCTAAGATTTTGATAAACGATTAAATATTGATATTTTTTGTAGAACTAACAATTTTATTGAGTGTTTCAGTTTATTAGTTCCAGTGAAAAGATTATCATGAAGATATTGAGAAAAAATGCTAAATAGATGCTAAAGACATTGACAAAGATGATGCATATTAAGAGATCGGAGAATTTGAAGAACCTAGGAAAAACAACTCAGGTTAAATTTTTACTCTTAATATATCCTGATTAGGATCACACACGACACAAAATGTCTTTACAATTATGTGTGTTTTTGATAGAATCCTAATTAACTAACATATTTGCTCCTATGTGTAATTAAAGAAGAAACAATTAATTTAAGAAAGATAATTAATTAAAATTAAATTTAAGGATTTAGTGGAGTTAACCGAGAAAATAAATTGGTTAAAGGGGCATAAACATCGAAGAAATTTAGTAGAAAATTAATTAAGGAAAGGTGTTCCAATAGGGTCGGTCAACCGATCAACATAGATCGGTTAAACGATGGAATGGAGATGGGAAGAAGATTTAGTCCCTGAATTGTTCGGTTGACTTATGAAAGTAAAACAAACTCTCTGAATCTCTCAATCGACAGGTAAGTCGACTTATGGTTAAAAGATGAACTCTCTAAATCGTTAGGTCGACAGGTAAGTCAACTTGTAGAACTCTCTAAATCGTTCGGTTGGCAGATACAAAAATGAGCAGTCGAATTATGGACAAGGAATTTTGGCTTGGGTTACGTCCTGAATTAGGCGGTCAACCGATGGATGTTGGTCGGTTAACTGATGGCCAGTTTCAGGATTTTAGATTTTTATAGTTTTGATCCAAAAAGTAGCCATTACTAGCTGTTTTATGGTTAAGATATGCGAGATATCTTAGGGATTCCAATTTATTCGATAATCTAGGTATCAAAATCTCACTCACTAACTCTCCCGAGTGTAAAGTGAATGAATATGTGACTTCGCGTCAACGTCGAAATCCCCCTCGAGTGTCTATACAATACTTGGTCACATGAGTCTTGTCCCAACGTCATGGATTGCACACTTTCTAATGCCCTCCAAGGTCATTAGATCGTCGCGTTGTGTTTAAATCTTAGTTCGAATTCGGGGCTACCTCTCCCGAGTGTCAAACCCCGTATTCTCAATATATCTAAATAAGCATATAAACATGGAGAAACGGTAAACACAATCAGATAAACACGATCAACTGTTAACAAAACATCGATTTATTCAAACAACGTTTTCATGAATTACAATTAAGCCCTAGACAATATATGTTTAGCTACACATGACCATAGCCCTATATACAACTAGAAACAAGCTAAACATATTCAAAACATTCAACCAAACTAAGAAATAAAGGAGAGAAACGAGGAGACTAGCCATTATCCGAAGATCCAACTCTAAAACCGTTCTGAGAACGTTTCCTCCTCTTGGCCTTGATGATCTTCTCTTGGTTGAATGGTCTTGGATCTCTCAAGACTCCTGAAAATGTCTACCATGTGTTTGGGGGGAGAAGAGACGATATTTATAGGATTCAAAATATCTCAAAATATCCTGAAAGATTTGGTGTTGACCGCTGCAGCAGTGGGATCACTGTTGTAGCGATGGAGAGGTCGGTAGGCTTCTGGCAGGTGACCACTGCAACGGTGGTTTTACTGCTACAACGGTGGAGCTCTCTGTATTTTGACCGCTGCAGCGGTGGAGAATCAAGAACTCTCTGTATTTTCACCGCTGCAACGATGGATGCAGGTTTAGGATATTGAAATTTTTGCCTCTTTTTTCCACCTTTCTTCCATCGACTTGCTCGTTTATGGACAGTTTTAGTCCCTTTTCATCCCAAATACCTGATTTATAACAAAATAAATAAAAATGATTTAAAACATATTAAAACGCTATAAAAATACTCGAAAACTATCAAAATCGGCTTGGGAATAAATAGATAAATTACACCTATGAAATTATATAAGGGTTGTTCCTCATCGACCACCTCAAACTCCACTATCCACTAGTTCAGGTTCATATCCAGTGCTCATGATTTTACCTTGTTTATTCACCGAACTGACAACGATATTTTCCTTCTTTTACTGTATGTGTACGACATGATAATTATAGGAGATGATCTACGCGGAATCTTTGAAATAAAAAATTTTCTAAGTGGAATTTTGGTGTATCTCATTGTTACTCACTTGGACATCGCCTATGCCGTCCATCAGGTCAGTCAGTTCTTCTCCATTCCTCAGACCACTCATTACTCAACAATTCTTCACATTCTTTGGTATGCCAATGACACTTTATTTCATGGGCTTCATTTCTTCCTCTAGTCCATTCCCACCTAACAAGCTTATTTTGATGCTAATTGGGCCAGAGATCCTACCGATAGACGTTCAACCGTTGATTATTGTTTTTTCCTACGTAACTCTCTCATTTCCTGAAACAGTAAGAAACAAAAAGTGGTTGCCTATTCCATCACAGGAGGTGAATATTGTGTCATTGCGATGCAACATAAGAACTACTTTGACTTCGTTGGCTCCCGCTGATATGAGAGTCTCCTCTCCCATTGCCACTTTTTTATACTGTGACAATATGAGTGCTATTCAAATCGCCCATAATGACATTTCCATGAGTGTACAAAGCACGTCGAGACTGATTATCACATCTATCACCACATTCTTCAAAATATAGTTTGTCTTCAATCTGTCAGTTCTGTCAACCAGACAACATATATTTTCATCAAGGCTTATCCACCTTGATACTTTCACATTTTGATTTTCAAACTCAAGTTCACGTCTCATTTACCACCTTTAATTTTAGAGGGGATGTTAACATATGTAATGGGTCTTGGCCCACTTTTTCAAACCCTAGTTTCACTAGAAAAATCAAATCTTAACCCTATCAGTGTTATCATAGTCATCTCTTATATATAGATTTTTTTTTTTTTTATATTTTTATAACTATACCTATATAATAATATAATTCTCTCATATTCTTGTCTCAATTATTCTAACATAAAATGTTACATATAAAACTATAGGATGCCAAGTGTTAAGAAATAATGTTAAAAAAAAAAAAAAAAAAGTAATAGGACGTGTTTGTTTAAAAGGATTTAAAAAATATTGAAGAAGCACTAAGATATAATTGGAAACCGAAGTAAACATACTCATTACTTATATATGAATGATGGGGTTTAAGAAGAAGGAAAATAAAGTTGGAAGCTCTAAACAAAATTATAAATCAATAGGAGAATAAATAATTTGAAAATAAAATAAAATACCACACTCTTTCATCTATATAATAAGCCAGAACGATTTAAAAATATAATGGAAGCACTAAAATAATAATTGACAAATGAAGTAAACACATTCTTTAGTTAGGTGTGATATGAGGTTTACGAAGAATAAAATTAAACGTGAAAACTATAAAAAAAAATAATAACAAAACAAAATTGAATTAATATTCCCATGTATTTTCAACTTTTATTTTCACATATTTTTTTTCTTTATTTTATTTTGCAAACAATCAGAACGACATATGGAGTTAAGTTTTGCTTTATGATAAAAGAAGTTGGATCATTTATTGTCTAATAACAAAGAATGCAGCAACCTCACATGCTCTTTTTATTTACACCGAACGAATAGAGTAAAAAATATTATTTACATACGCAACACGAGATGAAGCTTCTGTCAAAAAACATTTATTTTATTACCTTTGTCCAACAACAAAGAATCTCTGGTGAGTTTCCATTTTCCTTTATCGAAATGGCTACTGTAACCTTTGTTGTCTAGCTTTCTGGTGGAAATTAAATTAAGCCAAATATCTGGAACACATCTAACATCTTTAAGTAACAAGTTAAAGCTGATACCAGTCTTTAGATAAATATCTCCCACGTAAATGATATTGGATGTACCGTCATTCTCCCATTTTCATATAGCCAAAGTCACCGCTAGTGTAAGATGGGAAGAAATCACCATGAGAAGTAACATAAAATGATGTACCCGAATCAACCACCCAATTACTATCCTGGCATGCAAGGTTAACACAACCATCTTCATAAAGAATTATAATATCCCCATTAGCAACAAAGATATTAGTCTCCCCATCAGCTCAATCTTAACTTGCAGATAGACAAGATACCTTGTGATGAGTAGTTTATTTACCAACAAATCGAGTACTTTTAGATTCATATATTTGTGAGTTTTCAAATATTTTTGTTAGTTTGATGTATTTTTGTGTTGTTTTGTAGGAATTATAAATAATTGGGTGAAAAGGTAAAAATTTGGTAAAATGAGGTGAACTGGGTTGGAATGGTTCGTCATTAGTGCAACTGTAGTGACTTTAAGACCAATTTTGACCACAATTCAATCTAATTTTGGAAACAATAAAAATATGGAAGTTGCAGATATCCTTCTTAGCTTTTCATAACCTTTTTAATCACCTTAATCGAAGTTTATATGAGAAAGTTATGGCCAGATTGCAGAAACTGCATACTGCAGCGCTAAAGTTTTGTCCCAAAATAATAGAAGCTTTGCACTGCAGCGGGAAAAAAGTCCCATTGCGGCCCCAAAATACGGACATGACCTATTTTGAGCCCTATTTATACAATCTTATGCCTCAATCCCCAGGGGTAATGAATTTAGGAGAGAAAACACCATTGGTAAGGAGATTTTGACAGATTTTTGGATAAGAGGACACCATTGGAATCACATAAATGCTACAGAGGGAGTTTATATTGAAGTCTATTGAAGATTATTGAAGAGTTGAAGTTCATCTCCACAAAAAGAGTTTTTTCTTCTTTCTTTCACCCTAATCTTTATTAATATTTGTGTTTGTGATATTGTGTTCAACATGTTTGCTTTTATGAATTTCTTAAAAAGACTAGTCATGGATTCCATTATGTTGAGTTAAAGTTTTAAATCTAGGGGGATTTGAATAGCCTTGCATAAACTATGCCTTGAGACTTTAAGATTTTGTTAATTGAATTTCATGTTTCGATCATTTGTACTTCTTTACGTGTAATTGCTAATTTATGCAAAAGGTAAATTAGATAGCACATATTTGTAAGACATTCGAGAGGTAATGATCTTGCTTATTGAGACCGAAGAAATACGACTTTTATTTTATTGAGTGCGAGAGGCTAATATAATTTAGGTAGCCATTTGATGGATGAGACTTGAAGATTGGATAATTAATTGAGTTCAATAATGATATTAATTCAAATAATTATACAAATTATCTTACTTGGCATTCGAGAGGTAGAAATGAGGTTAATTTAGACACCCATAGTTAATGATTAGGCATGATAATAATTAACAAGCTTGAATTGGATTAGCCTTGTTTAGTCAAATGTTGTCAAACCCCCTAGAATAATTGTGTATAGGAAGTCTATATTTTATTTGACTTTTGATTTTATATATATTTTAGTTTTAGTTTTACATACCTTAAATTTGGAGGCCTAAATAAAATTAGGTTACGATAATCGCGATACTTAGCGACGATTTAAACCACTCCCTATGGATAAGATACTCTACTCACCCTATACTATTAAAACTTAATCCATGCACTTATGGTGTAGCAAAATAAAAACTCTTCCAAGTGGCAATAAATTTTGTAATTTCTTGTTTCATTCTATACCACCAATAGTGTTATCTTAAGTGTCAATACATTTTGCTACTGCCTGGACACTTTGCATATGCTGAGATGTGTGCTTCTTCCAAGATATATTTCTTCAAATCAACATTATTAGGCATGCATAATCTATTTCCAACCTTCAAGGCTTTATCACTATGCTTCTAACGCGATAGTTGATTCTCTGCCCATTTTTCACTTCATCCTTGATCTTCCCCAATTAGGCATCTTACTTCTGCAATTCTATAATACAATAAATTATCGTCGGTCTCAAGGTCAAAGTTGTAAGCAACGATGCTATCTGACCTACTGCCAACTGGACTCGCAGGGATCTCAATTCGACATATAGGTTAAAATGAACGACTTAAAGAAGTACAACCAAACCTGTCAATTTTTGACTTAATGCATCTGCTACAACATTAGGATTTCGAGAGTGATAATGGATAGTACAATCATAATCCTTGATCAGTTCCATCTAATGCCTCCATCTCCGATTTAGTTCCATTTAAGTAAACAAATATTTTAAACTCTAGTGATCAGTGTATATCTTGCAGGTCTCGCCATAAAGATAATGTTCAAGAGTTTCAAGATAAAGACAATCACTGCCAGTTCCAAGTTGTGCATCGGGTAGTTATACTCATGATTCTTTAATTGCCGGAGGCGTACGCAATCACATGACCATGTTGCACAAATACACAACTTAGGCCCTGGTTTGATTCTACTAAATTTTCTAAATCATTTTCTATTCTATTTAATTGATTAGTGGCAGTGTAAAGTAATTGACTAGTATAATTATTTTGGAAAATGACATGGTCTATTGGATCTTGAAAAGTAACATCCATTTTTTAAAAGAAGATGCAATTACTTTAAAATCTTTATAATCTATTTCAATTGAATCTGCAGGTGGATGTATTGAACTAATATTTTGATTTTTATTTGTTACTTTTCATGTTTTCTTGATTATTTGGAGTGTTTGAATATATTTTTCTTTATAGTAATCAAAGAAAATGATATTTCTATTTTCTTTAACCATTTTTTTTTTCCATTTTGATTTAATTTTTTCTATTTCTTCTTCAGGTGATTTTTGGAAAACTTGTTTATTTTTTTTAAATGATTTTTATGCATTAATTATTTTCTTTAATAATCCATATCTATTTCGAATTCTTTATTTATGGTAAAAATTTGGTTATTTCTATTTTCCCAGTGAGCTACCCAAGAGGGGGGGGGGTGAATTGGGTAGTTCTCAAAATTGAAATAAATAAATCTTTCAACACTTAATTATCAAATAATAATTTTTTTTCTAAATCGATTATTATCTTTGTTATGCATCAGATAAGTGTATAACTCTAGGTGTACATCCAAACATAATATAATTGATAGGTGCAATTTACCTATCTATTTCCAAACCAAACTTGTTAGTTTTCGAGTATGTTTAGTACGTTTTAAAACATTTATATTCTTTTTGTATTAAATCAGGTGTGTGGGGTGAAAAAAGATGTAAATGGATGCTAAACGATCAAATCAGATTAAGACCGATGGGAAAACGAGTGTGGAGGCAATATTCTGAAAAGCAGCCCACCGCCGCGACGTCCAGACTACCGCCACGGCGATGAATATGCAGAGAAGGTGCCTTAAACTACTGGAACCCCACTCACACAATACAAGAAAATATAACAACTAATTACCAAATAATAACTAAAACCACTTAAACAAAAATATACAAGTTTTGATTATCATCTATCGGCCAAATAATTTTTCCCTCATCGGCCCCAAATTCTATCAAGTGCAAGCATAAAACACACCATGTGGTGTTCTAGAATTTCAACATTCGACAATAGTAAGCACCATTCTAGATCCTGTTAGAGTGTGTGTGTGTGTGTTAAAACAAAAATATACAACTATCCGTTGATTAGATAGGATTATCCCTCAATAAAGTTCATGACTAAAACCTTTTAGGTATAAGGAATCCATAAACCTGACTCATGTTCTATTCTCCACTAATGTAGGCTCATAAGACCAAAAAGATCATTGGGATTTGGTTTGATTTGGGACAAATGGTCAAGGGTAAATTGGAAGAGAAAATGGGTTAACATTGTTAACTTAACGTTACCCAAGGCACATCGCTTGGCACACTCTCACTCGAAATCCCACAGATAAAATGAAATAACCCTGAACATATATTAAGATCGATGTACTCACTTGGCAAAAAGAAACTGGAATAAAACTATATTTACATAGTTTTTTTTTTTTTTTTTTTTTTCCAAACAAACACACCCCCAAACTTATTGGATTTGTAAAATTTAAGGGGTGTGTGAAATATGAACGAAAAATGACAAGTGAGTACTCGAATACCAAACCAATTAATAGTTCAACCAAAACCCAACTGCTCATATCAAGTAGCAAAACGAATTCTAACTTGATTCACTCACATTGTGCCTTTGGTTTAGCGATATAGGTTTGGAAGAAGTTCAACCGGCTATGGTATTAGTTAAGTGTTCAAAATTGAAACCGCTATTGGCTACGATAGGGTAACGAGGGATAATGATATATCAAGGTAAGCTTAAAAGGCTCAAGTGACAAAATGACTACCTAAATCATGTTTCCTAAACTACCTCGCCTAGGATTTCGCCTCAAATTTCCCCTAAATCAAGCTATAGAATCCCTATTATCATTAAAATGAGTGAAGGATAATCATTTTCAAATCAATTAGATAGTACTATATTGAGTTTACGTGCTCATGCATTTAGGATGTACAATAACTTTTACTAAACAAATACGTTAAGCACACAGAACACACATGAACGAGCTTTATGCTCGACCTCAATTAAAAATTAGGGGACAGACTCATCATCGAGTAAAGGCCCAGATGACATCAAAACTCAGCACATAATAATAACTATCCTAAACAAACATGCACACAATAAAAACAGTAAAACATAACTAACAACATAAACACATACTAAACATACTAACACATCACCACCAACTTAACATAGGTAATACCCAAAATGACCCATCAGCGATCCCAATAACATCATATAGCATCATAATAAAGACGGGGGTTTAAAAAATGTACTTGGGAGACGAGAGGATCTCGCCTCTGAATCAAGTCGACGAAGATGGATCTAACTTATTTTTTCCTTGGGTTACCTCCCAAGAAGCGCTTGGTTTATGGTTGTCAGCCTAACACACCAAAGTGCTCGTCAAAGAGTGACTTCTGCCTGTAGTACGTGTCAAATAACACTACGTACGGGTCTTGGTTTAATACACCCTCAAGACTGGCGAGATATTGCTCTGGATGACTCAATCTTTCAACAACATACCTCACCAGCTCATGTACTTGGTGGGCATGAAAGGACGTTGCTAATGGCCGCGAAGGATAAGTGAGCCACATCGGATCTTCGTAAATGTGATCGTTTGGGATCGATGGTGGCATCACATTTTGGATCTCCAATATTAATGAATCACAATCTTAGATCCATGCTTAGGTTCCCATCTCATTCAGATAGGCATAGCTAAACTCTCCCAAGCTCATTCCGCTCATTTCCGGCTCCTCACGGTGGCTTTCACTTGATATGGCTTGTATATCTCCCAGTGCCACCATGTGTGACTCGACCTCAATGAAGTAGATTAGTTGACCAATTTGTGTCCACAAAGACGTTATGGTTGCATCGATTTCAGCGCAGGTTGTCTCAATTGTGTCAAGACGAACCTCGTGCTCATTTAGCCGATCATTCGTATCCCTCCAGAACGCCTGAGTCTCCCCCATAAAATCAACGGATATTTCCTCCAAGATGGGGGAAGACTCAACATATTAGTCCGAGATGTCAATCCATGGCTCCAATACGGTGGAATTATCCCCCTAAGCTTTGGTAGCTTGTTGAATAATTCCAACACTGAAAAGCATACTCGGCCATGTCTTCTAGTACCTGATAGGCTTTGTTTGTAGTTAGTTGGTCGAAAGAGGTAGTACCGTTTTCTTTTTCAACCCACGTTCTGGTAGTGGCTAGTAACGCATCGAAGAAGTTCAGTAGTTGACACTCCCTCAGGAAACGATGGTTAGGAAACCAGAGTAGAAAATCCTTGTATCAATTCCAAGCACTATAAAACAACACAGAATCCCATTGAATGAAATGCATCAATACTCGTTGATCTAATATCTTCAAGTAGCTTGCATAAGAAATAAAAACAAAAATTATGCACAAAATAAATGCCTGAAGTAAAATCGGGTCATTTACTCACAATATCAATAATAATAAAAAAACTAATCCCTAGCAACGGCGCTAAAAACTTGGTAGCGAAATATTACATCGCTAACTTATACCGCAAGTGTATGGGTCAAGTTTTAGTAAAGATGGGGAGAGTAGGGGTACCATGTCCAAAGGGATTAGTTGAGATTATTATCGATTACCGTGATTATCATAACCTAATTTTATCTAGGCGGTTAAAATATAATTTAATTAATAAATACTAAATTAAAATTCTAATTTATCTAACTATACTATAAATATTATATTGAGATCGTTTTGAGAGAAAAGATTGTCTAGGGATTAATTTCATTTACTCAAATGTGTTTGATTTAATTTTAGTTTACGTTAACGGTGTTCGACTTATCCAACAATCTCAGTTCGTAAACTGATTCGCCACCTCTCTCGAGTGTTAAGACGAGTGAATATGTGAATTCACATCAACGAAGAATTCCCCTTCAATGTATTAACGACACTAGGTCATGTGAGTCTTGCCACAATGTCATTATTGCACACTCTCTAACTCCATCCCGGGTTATTGGATCGTCACGTTTTATTTAACCTAGTCTGAATCCGGGGTTAGCTCACCCGAGTGTCAAACCCCATATTCTCACTATATCTATCTAAGCATAATATCATGACAACACGGTAAACACAATCGAATTTATAAAGAACTACCATTAACGAAACACAAACTCAAGCAAACAACATTTTCATAAATATATTATTAATCCCTAAGACAATCCATGTTTAGCTAATGGCCATAACCTTATATATAATGAATAACGAGCTAAACATTCTCAAAAGATAATCCTAAGTTAATAGATGAAGAAAGAAGCAAGAGAAACTAGCTGTAGTCCGAAGATTTGTCACTAAGAACATTCCATTGCTTCTCCTTCTTTACTTTGTGTTCTTCTCCTTAGGATTTGGTTGAGCTCCCCAAAACCTCTAAAAATATGCCTCTAATATGGTAGGAGGTCTAACGGCTGAATGGGAGAGGAGAGAAGAAGAAATAGGGAACAACAAATATACTAAAACTTATCGAAATTTGGTGCAGAGCTGATTGCCGCAGCGGTGAGTATGTCGGTTTGATGTTCGCCGCAGCGGTGGAGGAGGAAGTGGGCTCAGGGACTTCTCTATAGTTTCACCGCTGCAGTGGTAGATATCTGGCAAGATTAGGCCCCTCTCTGTATATTCACCGCCGTGGCGATGGTGTAGACGCCGCGGCCGTGGACTACTATTCTGAATATTGCTTCCGTGCTTGTTTTCCTACTATTCTTCTACTGTTTCTTATTTGATTTGATCGTTTATGATCCGTTTTCATTCCATTTCACCCCATACCCCTGATTTATAGCAAAACGAATAAAAACATATTAAAACATATAAAAATGCTATAAAAAATACTCTAAAACTAATAAAATCGGTTTGAGAATAAATAGATAAATCACATCTATCACCCACCGCTAAGGCAGTGAAATTGCAGAAAGGTTCCTGATTCCACCACTTTCTCCACCGCTACGGCGAAGATCAAACCTACATACCTACCGCCGAGGCGGTGATCCTACCACCGCGACGGTCACCCTGCATACAGAATTAAATATTTATTTATATATTTTGTTCCCTATTTATTCTCCTCTTCTCTCCTCCAGCCATTAGAGACCCCTTAGGGATTAGGATATTTTAGAGAGAGTTTTGGGAGTGTTCAACCAATTCTGAAGTTTTGGGAGTGTTCAACCAATTCTGAAGGAGAAGAACATATTGCGAAGAATGAGAAGCGATCTCGAAGCGTTTTTAGCAACAAATCTTTGGACTACGGCTAATTTTCTTTTGTTTCTTCTTTATTTTCTTAATTTTGGTAGTTAGTTGAACATGTTTAGCTCGTTTTTCATTGTGTAAATAGTTATGGTCATGAGCTAAACGGATTTTGTATAGGGATTAATGTAATTTATGAAATTGTTGTTTGTTTGAGTTTGTGTTTCATTAATGGTTGTTCTTTACTATTTTTATTGTGTTTATCATTATTCTTTGATATTATGCTGGTTTAGATAATTAGAGAATATGGGGTTTGACACTCAGGAGAGGTAACCTCGAATTCAGACTAAAGTAAACACAATGCGACAATCCAATAACTTGGGAGAGAGTTGGAAAGTGTGCAATCAATGAATTTGGGGAAAGACTCATATGACCTAGCATCGTTAAGACATTGAAGGGGATTTTTTCATTGACACGAAGTCTCATATTCACTCGTTTTACACTCGGGAGAGGTGGCGAGTGAGTTTACGAACCAAAATTGTTGAATAAGTCGAACGCCATTAACGTAAACTAAAACGAGACCAAACATGTTTTTGTAAACAAAGTTAATCTCTAGGCAATATTTTCCCTAAACATATTAATATAATATTAGTATAATTAGATTAATTAACTTAGCATTAGTTTTAATTATTTATAAACTTAATTTATGTCACCTAGATAAAATTAGGTTATAATAATTGCGGTACTCAATAATAATCTGAACCATTCCCTGTGGACACAATACCCTTACTCTCCCCATCTATACTAAAACTTGATCCATACACTTGTTGTGAAAGTGGCATGCGTTAATTATATGCCACCAAGTTTTTGGCGCTATTGCCAGGGATTGGTTTTTAGATTATTATAGATATTGTGAGTAGATAACCCGATTTTACTTTAGGCATTTCTTTTGTATATAATTTTTGTTTTGTGGTTTTGTTTTTATTACTTATGTAAGGTACTTGAAGATGTTAGATCAACAAGTATTGATGCTTTTCTTTTAAGGGGATTCTGATCTGTTTTAAAGTTCTATGGGTGGAAGGAGGAAATAATACCTCCTCTTTCTGTGATCTAACTCTGGACGAAGCCATTTGGTTGTTGGAGGAAATGAGGGCCTATGATTATTAGAGTTGGAATTATTCACTAAGTCACCAAAGCTTGGGGGATCATTTCAACACTAGGGCGCCATAGATTGACATTCTGGATCAAGATGAGGAGTCTTCCCTTGCCTTAGAAGACGTGTTCGTTATAGTTATGGGGGAAACTCAGAGATTCTTGAGGGAGATTCATGACCGGATTAATGAACACGAGGATATTCTTGATTATATCGAGATGATCTGCACCATCATTGATGTGACCGTAACGTCTTTGCAGAAATAAATCGGTCAGCTCATTTGCTGGATTGAGGCAAAGTCAGACGCGGTGGCCCTGAGAGGTACACAAGTCATATCATGTGGTAGCCACCGTGAGGAACCGAAAATGAACGAGAGGAGCTTGAGAGAATTCATTGATGAAGCTGAAGAAGAAAGAACCCAAGAGTGGAGTGGCGATGAAAATTCACATATTAATCGTTGTGAATTTTTATTGTTTGAATTCTAACTCGTGACACCGTAGTCGATACAAGACGATCACATCTACGAGGATTTAATGTGGCTCACTTGTCCTTCACCTCCGTTAGCAACATTCTTTCATGCTCACCAAGTACATGAGCCGGTAAGGTGTGATGTTCAATGATCAAGCCATTCAGAGCCTTATCTCACCAATCTTGAGGGTGTATTAAACCAAGACCCATATGTGGTGTTGTTTGACACATATTACGGGCGGAAGTCTCTATTTGATGAGCACTTTGGCGTGTCAGGCTGATGACCATAAACCAAGCACTTCTTAGGAGGTAACCCAAGGTAAAAAATAAGTTAAATCTATCTCATTGAACTTGATTCGGAGGCAAGATTCTTTCGCCTCCTAGGTACATGTTTTAAACCCCCGTCTTCATTATCATACTATATGATGTCATTAGGATCGCTGACGTGTCGTTTTGGTCATTGTTTGTGTTAAGTTGGTGGTGATGTGTTGTATGTTTTAGTTGTAGTTTATGTTTTATTGTTTTTATCGTGTGCATGTTTGTTTAGGGTAGTTATTGTTATATGTTGAGCTTTGACTTCATCTGGGCCATTACCCGATGATGAGTCTATCCCATGATTGTTTATTGAGGTTGAGTGTAAAGCTCATTCATGTGTGTTCTGTGTGCTTAACATATCGTTTTAGTAAAAGTTATTGTACATCCTAAATGCACAAGCATGTAAACTTAATATACCACTATCTAATTGATTTGAAAATGATTATCTGTTAATCAATTTCATAACAATAGGGATTCTAGAAATTGATTTGGGGAAAATTCGAGGCGAAATCCTAGTCGAGCTAGTTCGAGAGATATGATATAGGTATTCGTTTTTATTGCTTGAACATTTGAAGCTTACCCTGTTAAATGTTTATCCCTCATTACCCTGTTGAAGCCTAAAAGCCGTTTCAATTTTGAACACTTAACTAATACCATCGCCGATTAAACTTTTTCGAAACCTATATCGCTAAACCAAAGGCACAATGTGACTAAATCAAGTTAGCATTCGTTATGCTACTTGATGTAAGCGGTTGAGTTTTTGGGTGAGCTATTAATTGGTTCGGTATTCGAGTACTCACTTGTCATTTTTCGTTTATATTTCACACACTCCTTAAATTGTACTAATCAAATAAGTTTGGGTGTGTGTTTGTTTAGAAAAAGAAAAACTAAGTAAATATAGTTTTATTCCATTTTAATTTGACAAATGAGTACGACGTTCTTAACATATGTTCAAGGTTGTTTCTAATTT
This sequence comes from Eucommia ulmoides, assembly GCA_016647705.1. Taxonomy (NCBI): domain Eukaryota; kingdom Viridiplantae; phylum Streptophyta; class Magnoliopsida; order Garryales; family Eucommiaceae; genus Eucommia; species Eucommia ulmoides. The sequence continues at coordinate 20,155,617 of CM028339.1, forward strand.
AACTGTAGGGTTTCGAGTGTGAGTGTGCCAAGCAATGTGCCTTGGGTAACGTTAAGTTAACAATATTAACCTGTTTTCTCTTCCAATTTACCCTTAGCCATGTTCCATAACGGAACCAAGTCCTAATGATCTTTTTGAACCTCCAAGCCTACATTAGTGGAGAATAAAACCCAGGTTAGGCGTATGGGTTCCCTATACCTTAATGGTTTAAGTCATGAACTTTATTGAGGGATAATCCCATCTAATCAATGGATAGTTGTATATTTGAGTTTTAACACACACACTCTGACAGGATCTAGAATGGCGCTTACTATTATTGAACGTTGAAATTCTAGAACATCACATGGTGTGTTTTTATGCTTGAACTTAATAGGATTGGGGGCCGATGAGGGAAAATTTGTTTGGCCGTTAAATAACAATCAAAACTTGCACATTTTTGTTTCTAGTATTTTTCATTTTTAGTTTTTAATTTTGTAATTAGTTGTTATATTTTCTCGTATTGTGTTGGTGTTTTGATTGAGGACTAGCAAAATTCCTAGTTTGGGGGTATTTGATAGGTGTAATTTACCTATCTATTTTGAAACGAAACTTGTTAGTTTTCAAGTATGTTTAGTACGTTTTAATACGTTTATATTCCTTTTGTATTAAATCAGGTGTGTGGGGGTGAAAAAAAATGTAAACGGATGCTAAACGATCAAATTGGATCAAGAACGGTAGGAAAACAAGCATGGAGTCAATATTCTGAAAAGCAGCCTACTACTACGGCGTCCAAACTACTACTGCGGTGGTAAATATGCAGAGAAGGTGCCTTAAACTGCTAGAAGCCCACCGCTGAGGTGGTAAAACTGCAGAAAGGTTCCTGATTCCACCGCTTTTTCCACCATTGCGGCGAAGATTAAACCGACATACCCCCGCTGAGGTGGTGATACCACTGCCGCGGCGGTTACTCTGCACACGGAATTAAATATTTATTTAGATATTTTGTTCCCTATTTCTTCTCCTATCCTCCAGCCATTAGAGACCCCTTCGGTCTTAGGATATTTTAGAGAGAGTTTTGGGAGTGTTCAACCAATTCCGAAGGAGAAGAACACGTTGCGAAGAAGGAGCAGCAATCGCGAAGCATTTTTAGCGGCAAATCTTCAAACTACGGCTAAGTTTATTTTGTTTCTTCTATATTTTATTAATTTCAGTAGTTAGTTGAACATATTTAACTCATTTTTCATTGTGTAAATGGTTATGGCCATGAGCTAAATGAATTTTGTCTAGGGATTAATATAATTTATGAAATTGTTGTTTGTTTGAGTTTGTGTTTCGTTAATGATTGTTCTTTGCTATTTTGATTGAGTTTATCATTATTCTTTGATATTATGTTTGTTTGGATAATTAGAGAATACAGGGTTTGACACTTATGAGAGGTAAACCCAAATTCGGACTAGGGTAAACAGAACGTGATGATCCAATAACCCAAGAGGGATTTGGAAAGTGTGCAATCAATGACGTTGGGGAGAGACTCATGTGACCTAGAAACATTAAGATATTGAGGAGGACTTCTTCGTTTACGCGAAGTCGCATATTCACTCGTCTTACACTCAGGAGAGGTGGCGAGTGAGTTTACGAACTGAGATTGTCGGATAAGTTAAACGCCGTTAACGTAAACTAAAACGAGACCAAACACATTTTTGTCAACAAAGTTAATCCCTAGGCAATATTTTTCCTAAAAATCTCAATATAATATTAATATAATTAGATTAATTAAATTAGTATTAGTATTAATTAATTATAAACTTAATTTATATCGCCTAGGTAAAATTAGGTTATGACAATCACGGTACTCGATAATAATCTCAACCATTCCCTATGGACATGATACCCTTACTCTCCCTATCTATACTAAAACTTGTCCCGTACACTTGCGGTGAAAGTGACATACGTTAATTACATCCCACCAATAATGAAAGTAAAGAATGCAACACATCAAGATATATCCTGGTTCAGCAAGCTATCATTGTCTAATCCAGTCCCCCGAGCTCCACGGAGATTCGCAACCTATAAACCACTTGATTTCTTTAACAGTAGGAACCAAACCTTTACAACGATTCTTTTCCCAAGCTCATAATCAACCTTTATAATTTTTTCGTTTTCCAGGTTAAAGAAAAATCTTATCTTTTTATCAAACTAAAGACTAACCCAATTCTATTACAAGATGAATTAAAACCTTACCACACTCACAAGTATCAATTTTCCAAGTAAGGATTAAACCTTTACAATTTACTCAAATTAATTTAATTCAGAGAGAATCAGGACCTAGTTTTTTTCAAGGGAAAAAAAATAACATAACCTTTTTATACTTAGGACAAAGATCAAACCTCAATCTTTTTCACAGGAAAAATATAGAAGCGTAGCTACTCTGACTAGACACCGGCCCAACCATGTCTAATCCGCTCAAACTCAAAAATACAAAAAATATGAGTTTCTTCCCACAAGGAGCTTTTACCACATCAATAAAGATAAACTCAATTAATGTCCCAACATTTGCTACATGATGGATACAATATAAAGAAAATTAATATCTGATTAATAACCAATGTGGGTAGCACTAATTATAGCAAGTAATTAGATAAAGACACAAAATTGTTTAATTTTTTTTTAGGCTTTTAGATTTGAAAATGATTTTCTAACGATCTTAAAAACCAAGCAAATATAATAATATGAAATCACAATTAAGAATAATAGCTTGGAAATATCTCACCGGGATAACACTGAAGATTGAAAACAAAATCGCAAGATAGCGCAAGTCGGTGATGCCAAATCAATCAGCACAATAGATCAAGAACTTAATACAATATCTCTCTCACGAAAATCTGAGCAGAATAATAACTCTTAAAAAAACATAGAAATTGAAATTCTTTATGGTTTTTATCTAACTTTTGCAAGTTTATATATATAGATTGACATCAGGCCCTCTAACGGTTACTTTTCAAAAGATATACCTCGAAAAGGCACTCTTAGACCGCATATAATATAATCATTCAATTCTGGGATAATTCACGTAAAAATAACTTTCAAAACTCTCAAATAGGTCCATAAAACATTTCTCAATTATCAATCACAAAGATAGGAAGTATTTAACTACTTAAATTAAGTGAATCATTAATTATGTGGACCAAATCAATAGAGATATAAAACATGTGTACCATATTTTCAACAAGATTAGATCCCCCAAATTTCTCTCTTGGAATCATAAAAATGACTAGTTTTCGACCAAAAAACCAAGTTCCTCGAAATCTCAACCAAAATAGTCGATTGACCGATCCTTGGAAATCAGTTGATCAATTGATACAACGTAGAAACCAGGCTAATCAAAATAGCCAATCGGTTGACCGATCCTCAATCGGTCAGTTGGCCGATTGGTTCAGAGAGTTTCTCCTACCAAACTCTAGCACAGTCACATCACTGATTGGTTTAGAGACTTTCCCTTAAGCCTATTGGTTGACCAATCACCTTTGGTCAGTTAACCAATCGATGCAGGGACTACACATTTTGCTCCAAAAACCACACTATTTCTTACGATTGACCGATCCTTTCTGATTGATTGATGCTAGATGGCCATTTCCTTTACACATTCTGCTCTAAAACCCACTTCTTAATTCAGTTAACCAATTGCTTTTCTCGATTTACTGAATTTACCCTAAACTTCAACTTTTTATATTTTTAATTTGGTCAAATTCTATTTTTAATTTCGTATAAGAGCACATAATAAATGAATAATTAGGATCCTAAATTCTATCATTTAATATACAAAAGATAATTCATTTAATAGTGTCGTGTGATTCTAATTCGAGTAGCATTAAGAGTATAAGAGTATTGAGTTGTTTTCACATAATTTCTTCAATTTATTCAACACTCTTCATTTTTTCATTTCATCCATCTTTGCAACCTTAACTTGTTCTTCATGATGTCTTCATCATAATCAAATAAATGAAATCTTTTTTTCTGAAATACTCAACAAACACATTAGTTCCACCCAAAACATCAACACTTAATTGTCCATCAAAACCTAGGAATCAACAATTTCTTTGATTTTCTTCTAGATTTTGAGAAGCAGTTGGGGAGAAAGAATCTTCAGATTCTTATTTATAAATTCCACGTGGTATATTTGTTTCACAATTAACTCCTTTAAGAGTATTATATTCATTTGGTTTTATGTAAATACTAGAAATATTTTTCTTCCTAAATCTTGATGACTTTTAGATGTTTGAACGAGTTCATACTTCTATATCTTATTATAGGTGTTTGAAAGTTTATTGTGATATTCCCATCTGAGTCTTGACTATAGCTTGTTGCAACAGTTTTTCTTAATCCTATAGTTTTGACTTATCTAGCTAATTTTTCCAAAATTCATTCTCCTCTAGATAGCCTTTTATTCCATTAAAGTTTCCTAGGTTGTAAAATTAAAACGAACCTAATTTCATTTGCTTGAATAAACGTTGTCTTTCATTTAGGACTTTCTTTTTGCATCTGGAAATATTATTGATGTTGTTGTTTAATCCAAAGGTTTTGATAAAAAATTAAATATTGATATTTTTGGTAGAACTAATGGTTTTATTGAGTGTTTTACATTTATAATTCCATGCATGTGATTAAGAAGAAGACCTGATGAATAAAAACATAAAATGTTCAAGATGGACGAAATAAAAATGTGAAGAGTTTCAAAGACTTTTAGGAAAAATAGGTGAAAACAAGTCATTACTTATATACTCTTAATGCAACCTGAATTAGGATCACGTACGACAGTTAAAATGAGTTAATTCCATGTGTGCTATGATAGGAAGTGATTAGTTTGAGATCCTAAAATTAGATATTATATGTGCTCCGAATGTGAAACGAATTTTATAATTGACCTAATTAGAAAATATGCTTTAAATTATAAAAAGTTGAGTTTTCATGTCAATTCTGTCAACCGAGAAAAATAATCAGTCAATTGAATCAAACAGTGAGTTTTGGAGTTATGACTAGGTACTACTATTCTAGTCGGTCAACCGAATGAAGATGGTCAATCAACCATTTGAAAAAGTAGTTGAAATGGATAAGGAAGTGAGCACATTGATATAATCAGTCAACTAAATGATGAGGGTCGATCAATCGTTTGAGTCAGTAGATGAAATGGTGGAAAAGTGGAAGATACTGATCCAAACGGTCAATCGACTGGCTTTGTACCAATACCTATTTGAGAGTCGGCACAGGTCAGTCCACGAACTGATTCAGTTGGTATTTAGGCTGATTTGGTCTCTTGGTCAAAACCTAGCCGTTTTTTCGGATTCTAAGATAGAGATTTGGGGGATTTGAAAATAATTGGGATATTAAGAACTAATTATGTGATCTCTAATGATATGGTCCATATAATTTGAGATTCTCCTAATTTAAGTGGTTTAATACTTCCTATTTCTATGGTTTTAAATTGAGAAGAGTTTTATGGACCTAAGTGAGAGATTTGAAAGTCATTTTTAATTGAAATATACTTGAAATGAAAGGTAGAAATTTTCCAACATGCATCATGAAGGTTGTCAAAACAAATGAATGAGTAGAACCAGGATCGATAAGTATATGTGCATCTCTATCATATAAATGCATGATACATGTAACCACATTAGGGGTAGCTTGGGCATCCCAGTGAGTAGTAGTAAATATGCATCCCCGACTTGGTGGTCTATCAGCTAATCCTGTACCTCGTCCCAAAACACTACTAGGGCCAACACTACTAGCACTGCTCACAGTAGGTATAAGAGCAACAACAAATTTTGGATAAAATCGAGATATATGACTTGACTCATAACAATGATAACATATTGGGCATGAGATAATCTTTAAAGAATTGGTTCGTTGAAACGCATTGATAGCATACGGCTATCTTAGCTTGGCTAAACGTCTAGCTCCTATCCTGCCCTTTTTAACCTGAACTTTATCCAGGTACATTCTGTCGTCGCCCCAAATATGATTGCCGTTGGCCTATGCTCCTAGCCAACTGGTCGACTATAAGAGCCTGAGAAAATTGATATCAAGGGTCAGATCCCGTAGATGTGCCATTGGGTATCTATTAGACGACTCAAATATGCTCTTCTTGTACTACTTACAATTCTCTGTAGCTTCCCGAACATTTTTCTCTATCTGCCAGTCAACCTTGAATGTATTTGCAAATCTAGTACTTTTTGGAATCGTTTACATCTCGTTTCCTCGGTCTATAGCAAGTCAGGAGTGAATTGGGACAAGGCATCAAATTTGATTTCTTATTACAGAACTGACATCTTCCCCTGTTTCAGTAATATGAATTCCTTCTCCAAATCGAACTGATAGGATTCATGGAAATATAAAATACTGCAACAAATTGATCCTAGGTGATCTCCTTGTCTACAATTGAAATTAACCTCTTTATTTTCTCCCCCCAATGTTCGGCTTCCTCCTTTAGATGGAAAGTGGGAGGAGGAACTCGACTGTCATCAATAATGCCCATTACCTCAAATGTATACCCTATATTCCTCAACTAATTCTCAATGCCAGCAGGACCCATGGTTCCCAAAAACGTTTGGGGCCCCAGATCCTTGAATATTTTCAAGAGTATAGTCTCAAAATTGGTTATTTCAGTTTTGGCCCTCTCGCATTCCATTATCTTTGTCTGTTGCTCTGTTACTTGAGTAGTAACCTGTAATATTCGCTCAACAACTTTCAATATTTCTTACGCCCTAGCTGGTAGCGCGCAAATATATGCCGCTACTTACTCTCGCAAGTATACGAGGTCTAAGTTTTAGTATAGTATGATTGTTAAGATCGGGTTATCGTATCCACAGGGATTATTGTCGTTACTATCGAATACCGCATTTGTCGTAACCTAATTTTATCTAGGCGAAAAACAAATGTAATTAATTAATTAAACTAATCCTAATATATCCTAAATTAACTACACTATTATGCTAATATGTTTTAGGGTGAAGAATTGTATAGGGATTAACGTGTTTACAAATACGTGTTCGATTCCGATTTACTGACGTTTACGTTGTTCGACCTATTTGATAACCTCGGTACATAAACTCCACCACCACCTCTTCCGAGTGTAAGATGGGAGAATACATGATTTCAAGTCAATGAAGAAGTCCCCCTTGACGTCTTAACGACCCTAGGTCACGTGAGTCTCACCCAGTGTCATTGATTGCACACAATCCAACTCCATCCCGGGTTATTGGATTGTCGCGTTGTATTTACCCTATCAACAATCTCCGTTCTAAAACTCCCTCGCTACGTCTTCCGAGTGTAAGACGAGAGATATAATGCAACTTCGAGTCAATGAAGAGGTCCCCCTCAACGTCTTAACGACCCTAGGTAGCGTGTGTCTTGCCCCACGTCATCGATTGTTCACGATTCAAACCCCGACCGGGTTATAGAATTGTGGCGTTTGTTTACCTTAATCCGAATCTGGGGTTTTGTCAAAACCCCATATTCTCCATTTATCAATCGAAGCATAATAAACAAACAATACGATAAATACAATCAAACTACGAAGAACAATCATAAACGAAACACCGAAATCATCCAAACAACATATTTATAAATATTAGGTTAATCCCTACTACAATCCATATTTAACTCGGGGCCATAGCCACATATACAATGAAATAACGAGCTAAATATGCTCACATGCTCCTAAGATAAAGAAATAAGGAAAAACGATCGAAGAACTTAGCCTCGTCCGAAGATAAATCGCTAAGAACGCTCAACGATCGATTCGCCGTCTTCGCCACTTCGGGATGTGAGCTCCACAGCTAAAATCCCTAACCCTTGGCTTAACTATAGCCTAAGGGGCTCAAAAATGCAAGAGAGAGGAGAGAGGTCCCGTCCAAGGGGGAGGAGAGGGGATATTTATAGCAAAAATATCCTAAAAATATCTCAAGACTGTGCAGGGCAAATCCGCCTAGGCGGAGTTAGGTTGGTTAAGTCTGATCGCCTGGGTGGTGAAGTAGGCAGTGGACTGGAGAACATTCTATTGGATTTTCACCTAGGCGGTAGAAATTCCGCCTAGGCGAGCGACTGTCAATAGCCCTTCTTCGTCCTCTGCTGGATTTTCGCCTAAGCGGTAGAATTTTCGCTCAGGCGGTCGTCCGTCAGTAACATTTTGCTCTTCTCTACATTTTCATCGCTTAAGAGGTGGTCTGGACGCTTAAGTGGTGGTCCTATTTCGTCTTTTAGCCTCCGAGCTTGTTTATCCACCGTAACTTCGAACCGCTTTGGTTCGATCTCATCATTTTAGCTCCAGTTTCCTATCTTTTTGACCCATACACCTGAGTTATACAAAAAGTATAAATACTAATTAAAACATAATAAAAATAACTATAAACATATTTGAAAACTAACCAATTCAGATTGGAAATAGATAGGTTTTTCACACCTATCACTAGCCCTTTTTCTTTGGGGTCCAAAATTCCACTACTTTCATTTTGATGTTCCATATTCAAGATCTGAAATGAAATTTAATAAATAAAAATGCCAATAATGCAGTAAACAGTGCATGATACAAATGTACTACTTAATCAAGTAAAACTAACTACTACTTATGTGATGAACCAACCCATCAACACCCTATCTTATGGTCCACTTCTGACAAGACAACGTAACAAATCTACAGTACCTATAGCCTAGGCTCTAATACTAAAAACTGTCACATCCCACCCCGGGCCCCAACGCTCGAGACTAGGCGTGACCTTGACTCGATGTTATCCGGCCATCCACAAATGTATATGAATTATTCACGAACATAGATTTAAAACAAATATAAATATTTTACCATCTAAAAATTTAGCGGTTATACACAACTAACTATTTAGCAATAAAACTACAAAAAATCTAAACCCCTCACTTACAACAGCTGTCTAGACAACCTAAACAAATACACTACATCCTCTGACTCTACCAAGTACAGCTGTGGATCTGTCTCTAGCTGAGGTACTTGAGATAAAATATTTTATCGGTGCATTATCTTCATAATATAAAAAAAAATTATGTAATAAGTACATTTAGCAAAATCCATTTTTCAAAATAGAATGTGACCACAATAATACTTTCCAAAACAAAATATAATCACACACTTAGCAGTAACAAAATCTCACAGATATTATCAGGATAAAACAACTAAATTTAAGTCAATTGGTCAAATTACTTTGATATATAATAAAATAAAACATACATAGTTCCCTATTAGCCATAGTTTCACATCATGACCGAGAGTTATAATGGTATCGTAACTTATACAATTGTGCAATCTAAGATTGCCATCAGTGTCAAGGTCATTCAATATTTCCAATAGTAGGAGTTAACGCGTGGTATAAACCACCATATCATAATGATAATCATCATCAATAACAACAACAATAACAACATGTATATCAACCCCATGCAGGACTTGTCATCCTGTCAGGTCACAACACAATATTCTACAAGAAGTACCCTCATGTTAGGACTAACAACAACCTACAGGACATGCCCTCCTATCGAGACCACACTTTGGTATAGTACTAAAATAATAACTACTACTTTCCATATTTTGCCATTTACATGATCCATTAATGTTATAAAATAATTTGTTTTAATAAATCTTGTCATTTCATAATTTGGTATGAAAATATTGTTTGACAATTTATATAGAAGATAATACACTCACCTCAAAAATTGCGTTACCAATAGGCTATTGTCAAAATTCTAGCTAGACTGTCGGTTGACTGATTATCGACTATTAGTTGATCGATCAATACAGGTTGTTATCCCTTCCGAACCCTTAAGGCATTTGGTTGACCGACCCATCCCTGGTCGGTTGACCAATCAATGCAGGTTGTATTTTGATAGAGGTATGGGAATACGCCACTACTTATACCCGCAAGTATACGAGGTCTATGTTTTAGTATAGTGTGATTGTTAAGATCGGGTTATCATAGCTATAGGGATTGGTGTTGTTACTATCGAATACCACGTTTGTCGTGACCTAACTTTATCTAGGCGAAAAACAAATGTATTTAATTAATTAAACTAATACTAATATAACCTAAATTAACTACACTAATATACTAATATGTTTTAGGGTGAAAAATTGCATAGGGATTAACGTGTTTACAAATAAGTGTTCGATCTCGATTTACTCACGTTTACGGTGTTCGACCTATTTGACAATCTCGGTACGTAAACTCCACCGCCACCTCTCCCAAGTGTAAGATGGGAGAATACATGACTTCGAGTCAACGAAGAAGTCCCTCTCAACGTCTTAATGACCCTAGGTCACGTGACTCTCGCCCAGCGTCCTTGATTTTACATAATCCAACTCTCGACTGGGTCATTGGATCATGTACTGTATTTACCCTATCGACAATATCCGTTCTAAAACTCCCTCGCCACCTATCTCGAGTGTAAGACGGGGGATATAACACAACTTTTTGTCAACAAAAAAGTCCCCCTCAACGTCTTAATGACCCTAGGTCGCGTGAGTCTTACCCTAACGTCATCGATTGTCCACAATTCAAACCCAGACCGGGTTATAGAATTGTGACATTTGTTTACCCAAATCCGAATCTGGGGTTTGTCAAAATCCCGTATTCTCCATTTATCTAATTAATCATGATAAACAAAAAATACGATAAATACAATCAAACTACGAAGAACAATCACAAACGAAACACCGAAATCATCCAAACAACGTATTTATAAATTTATTGTTAATCCCTACTACAATCCATATTTAACTCGTGGTCATAACCGTATAAACAAATAAAAACGAGCTAAACATGCTCACATGATCCTAAGATAAATAAATAAGGAAAAACAATCGAAGAACTTAGCTTCGTCCGAAGATAAATTGCAAAGAAAACTCAACGATCGATTCGCCGTCTTCTCCACTTCGGGATGTGAGCTCCACCTCTAAAACTCCTAAACCTTAGCCTAAATATAGCTTAAGGTGCCCAAATGGCCGGGGGGGACAAGAGGAGGGGAGAGGAGTGGGTATTTGTAGACAAAATATTTCAAAAAATCTAATAAAAATATCTAGGTTGTGAAGAGGCCACCGCCGTGGCCATGGGATTCAGCACCGCGGCCGTAGAGTAGGTTGGTTAGTTGATCGCTGCGGCTGTGAAGAAGGCGGTGGATTTTAAAAACATTCTTCTGGTTCACTGCCGCGGCAGTGGAAGTTCAGGAAGATATTGGTTTTCTCAACATTTTCACCACCGCGGCGGTGGTCTGGATACCGCGGCAGTGGGCTTGTTTCACAATATTGCCTCCGTGCTTTTTTTTTTTTTTCCCACCATTTTTTTACCCTTTTTGGTTCGATCTCATCGTTTTCACTCTAGTTTTCTATTTTTTTCCCCACACACCTGTTTTAATACAAAAAGTATAAAAACTAATTAAAGCATAATAAAATACTATATAAACACTCGAAAACTAACTTAATTCGGTTTGGCAATATGTAGGTAGATCATACCTATCATATTTCAAGGCTAATTTGAATCCCTGATCAGTTGACCGATCCCCTAAGGTTGCTTGACCGATCGATAAGGAAATTTTCACTTCGGCCAATCGGTTGACTGATCTCCCATGGTCGATTGACCGATCGATTCGGAGACTCCTCATTTTCTAGCCTTCGCCTATCGGTGGATCGAAACTTCACCCATCTGTTAACTGATTATTGCTGGAACACTCATTTCTCAAATTATTTAAACTCCAAACTTCATTGTTTTAATCCCGTTAACCAATTTATTTTCTCAATTAACTCAATTGACACTAATATTCTATTTTAAATATTAATCTTACTTAGGTCAATTTTTATTTTTCAATTTCACATTGGAGAAAATAATTGAACGCTAATTAGGATCTTAATTTTATTAAATGAAACACACATAAATATAACTCATTAATTTGTGTCGTGTGTGATTTTAATCGGGATATATTAAGAGTAAAAGAGTGTTTGAGTTGTTTCACCTAATTTCTTCAATATCTTCAATACTCTTCATTTCTTCAACATCCATATTTGCATCCTTGATAATTACTTCATGAATTAATCTTTAATGAAACTTCTTATACCGAAACACTTAACAAACATGTTAGTTCCACAAAAAACATCAACCCTTCATTGTCCATCAAAACCTCGGCATCAACAATCTCCCTATTTTTTATGATGACAATTAACTTTGATTTTTTTTCAAAATAAGAAGGTAATCACGTTCCCCATAAATCCCCGGATGGATTTTTTAACTCATTAAAGCATAATCATGAAGATAATGCAATAAATTTATCAGATATTCAACATACGCACAAATATGATCAATTCAACGAGAAGATAATTCAATAAAGAACAACATAATAATTTCAACAAAGTTCTCCTCCTTTATTTGTGCACTGCTTAGGTGAACTAATCTTAAACATCAACTAACTTGTTTTAAGCGTAATAATGATTTCCCCTTTGTAAATCAATTCAATACTTTAAACATATTTAATAGACATCAAATATATTCTCCCCCTTTGTCATCTCAAAAAGTCGGGAAGAAGAACCAAAAACATATTTAATTTTAAATAAAATATTTTTCTTTCAAAGCTTTATCAATACTTTTGGATTAAAAAGTAATTTTTAAGCATAAAAAAATCAATTTTGAGCATCACAACCATTTTTAATTTTTCAAAAGATATGTGGATCATCATAGAAGATAAATATTAAGCAAAACCGATCTAGTCTAGACAACCACAAAAAGCTACATACTACATAGTTAAGTACCACAAATCTTAAATTAGGTTATTACAGACCAAAGTACTTAAAGTGAGACGAGTATAAGATTCAAAACACAACCGAGATAGAGATGAAAAATAAAGACTATTGAGGACCATGTCTGGTAAATAGATAGTATGGTCCCAACGAACTGTTGCCTAGTTGTTGTGGGTACTGGATGATAGGGTGAAGACTCAAGGTTGAGGGTATCTGTTGATAGTATTGCACTGACTGGCCTTACTCTGGACGACGCCGCTCTTGACAGCCCTGCTGCAGAAGATGCTCCAAAGGATTTTTGCGCTTCAAATGTAGTCTGTCCACTGTAGTATTGCAGAGCGTTGAACTGCTACTGGACTGCAAACTACGAGATCTGCATAAACTGGAACATTTGTTCCATGTTGCTTGAGATTCTTCCAAATCCAGCCACCATTGTCATATTCATTTTAGCCATACTTCTCTCTAGAGCAAACATCCAGTAATCCATTATATCTGCATGTACCCGAAGATCATCAACCTAATCTCGAAGAAAATCCATTGGTAGTAGAATATTACGTTGCTACTTTTACTGCAAGTGTACGGGTCAAATTTTAGTATAATGGGAAGAGTAGGATTGTCGTATCCACAGGGAATGGATTAATTTGTCATTGAGTACCACGATTATCATAATTGGATTTTATCTAGACAACTCAATTTATATATTTTTTTAATAAAATATATTAAACTAAATTAAAAACTACAATACTAGTATGATGTTTAAGGGATTATATTGTCTAGGGATTAACTTTGTCCACTTAAACGTGTTTGATTTAATCTAGTTTACATTAACGACATTCAAACTATCCGACAATATAGGTATCAAAATCTCACTCATTACCTCTCCCGAGTGTAAAGTGAATGAATATGCAACTTCGTGTTGATGCCAACGTCCCTATCTAGCATCTATAAAGCACCTGGTCACGTGAGTCTCGTCCTAACCTCACGGATTGCATGCTTTATAATGCTCTCCCGAGTCATTAGATCATCATGTTGTGTTTAAACCCTAACCCGAATCCGGGGTTATCTCTCCCAAATGTCAAACCCCGTATTCTCAAACTAACCATAATATCATAACAAGCATATAGTGATTATAATAAAGTGGTAAACACAATCGAATATGGATGAAAAATTGATAACGACACAAAGATCAAACAAACAACGTTTTTATAAATAAATTACTCCCTAGACAATATATGTTTAACTACACATGGCCATAGCCCTATATTCAACAATACACAAGCTAAACATAAACAAAACTATCAACCAAAACTAAGAAATAAAGAGAAAAATAAGAAGACTACCCGTTATCCGAAGAACTGATGCTAAAACTGCTCTGAGATCATTACCTCTTCTTGGCTTTGTGATTTTCTCTTAGTTGATAGGCCTTGGAGCTCTCAAGGAGGTCCCAAAAACATTCCCAATAATGTTCTCCAAATGGTTGGGAATCGAACAAAATGGAATTGGGGCCAAAATATCTAAAAAAATATCTAAAAAATACTTTACAGTAGGGGCTTCACTACTACAATAGTGGGAAGCACCGCTGCAGCGGTGGGGATGTCAGTAGGCTCACCACTGCAGTGGTGGAAAGTCAGCAAGCGTTCAACCCTTTCACCATTGTGGTGGTGGATAGGCAGAAAGTTGATATTTCACCGCTATAGCAGTGATAGCCACCACTGTAGCGGTAAAGCTGCAGTGATAATTTTTTATATTTTTCAACGTTCTCCTTCCGTCTTCCTACTGATTTACTTGTTTTTCGACTGTTTTCGCTCCTAACCCCTACTTTGAATAAAAACAAATTAAAACATAATAAAACATGATAAGAATACTCGAAAACTACCAAAATTCAGTTTGAAAATACATAGATAAATGTCACCTATCATCCATCTTCTGCTCTGAGCTCAACTCTTTCTCATCATGTTTGTCTTCTTCTTCTTCCACCATTATTCTTGGTCTCTCCTCACCTCACTTTTTCACTCATCTATTCCTCTTAAATTTATACCCTATTAAAACAATATTACCCACATTGATCTATCCCAGGGTTACTAAGAAGAATTTTCTTTCTTCCTAATCACCTCCCACTACAAAATGGTCAAATACTATTTGAAGCGCATCGACATAGGGTAATACTCTAGAGGGTTTTTGTAGATGGTATTTCATGTGATCTATCATGATATGGGCTATGTTGAGTTTCCTCTCATCAACAATCACATTAAACAGATATAAGTCATATTCATTCGCATTAGCATGACTTCCTCTTCTAGGCACAATCGTATATGGGATCATCCGTCTCTATCACCATCCAACCCAAACTTATCTGCAATTTTGTTTCTATTAAAGTTTCTCAAAAACCAATTAGAGGTGTTGTAGAGAAGCACATTTCCTCTCTCTAACTTCAAAATGCCACTTAGAAGGGCACTATTAAAAGATTTTCTTCCCCTTTACAAATGACGTCATATATTTTTCATTATATGTAAGGTTACTATAGAACATCATTTCCCAAATAGACATCTACTTGTTACTACTAGAGACAAAATCAGTCCAACCCAAAACACTAACAAACGATTCAATATCAATATTTTTCGTCTTTAGACCATAAAAATCTATGGGTTGACAACATACAACCTTTCGATTAGAAAACTCTATTTATATTTTAGTTCTTTCTCCTTGCTCTGAAAATAAACTTTGTCAAACTTAGCTCTTGGGGTATTTATTTGGATTATAGGCATTTTTCTCACAATTTAAAGAACAACGAACCAAGAAAACACAACAGATCTAATCTAAGATGAAGCACAAACCAAAACCCTAAAGAGAATATAGAATAACCAACCTTATATCGAAGAAACAGGTTTCCAAATTATAAATTCAAGCCCTAGATCTTCAAATCTAAGGCACACCATGTTGATTTTGCGAAGATTTAGGTTGAAAGTGCTTAAGAGAGGAAAGTTTTTGGAGAGAAAGGGTTTCAAAACCAAAATGTAGTGAAATGAGGAGCGTTGGGGTTTTTAAACCCAAAACAATCGGTTAACTGACCGTTTGGGGTTCGGTTCACCAACCCTATAGATCCTGCACTTTTGTAGGCCTGCAACTGTTGGTTGACTGACAGTTTTGACCCTACTTTCGTCCTTTTGCAATTTATTCCTAATTAATCAACCTAACTCAATTTTTACCTCTTATTTTGATCCACGTGTATTATTTTAAAATATTTTCACACCCAAACACTTACACACACATACATACATCGTAAATCTCTAATTTTGGAAATATTAGGGATTGGTCTCTGTACGGAGAGGTTTTTACACGCTCGCATATTGACTACTCGCAAGTATACGAGGTCAAGTTTTAATATAGTGGATCTTTAAGATCAGATATCATTTCACAGGGATAGTATGAATAATTGAATATTGCAATTTTTATAGTCTCATACTATCCAGACGGTTCAAGAATTATTTAAAATTAAACTATTAAAACAAAATTAAACTACAATTAATAGGTTAATCCTAGCTAAGTTGATTACCTCGGGATTGATTTCGTTCACTTAATGCATGTTTGATTTTGTTTAGTTAACAATAATGGAGTTTATGCTATCCAACAATCTCGGTATCTAAAGCTCATTCACTCCTTCTCCCAAGTGTTTAGTGAATGAATACATGACTTCGCGTTAATGCCGAATTCCCCCTCGAACATCTTTTTGAACACATAGCCACGTGAGTCTTGACCTAACGTCATGGATTGCATACCTTCTAACGCCCTCCCGGGTCGTTAGAACATCGCGTTGTGTTTACCCTAGTCCGAATCCGAGGTTATCTCTCCCGAGTGTCAAACCCCGTATTCTCAAATTCAACCCTAATACCTTAACAAACATATTATGATTGTAATAAAATGATAAACACAATCATATTTAAACAAAAAATTGTTAAAGAAACATATATTAAACCAAACAAGTATTTACACAACTACATTGATCCCTAACTAATATTTATCTACTCTTACATGATCTTGGCCATATAAGCATTAATACAAGAGGGATTCATCATCATTAACAATAAAATATTAAGTTACAAAGAGAGAAACAAACAAACAAAGATCAAATCTTAAAGTGGAGTGGTCCACTGTCGCCAAAGATCGATCTGCTAATGTTTCTTCTTCTCTGGATGATGAATATCCTCTTTGAGCTCTTCAAGATTGGCCAAGGACCAAGTCTTAAGGGTTAGGGACGTCTAAGACTCTTCTTAGTAAGTGGGATAACAAGTTTTATATGTGAAATGATCCAAAAATATCTGAAAATATTTAAAAATATCTTAATTCTGTGCAGAGTTGACCGCCTAGGCGGTGGGTATGTCGGCTGCTCTTTTATCTTTCACCGCTTAGGCGGTGGAATAGGCTCCAAACTCTTTGCACTTTCACCGCCTAGGCAATGGGACTTGTGTATTTTCAACACTCCCAGCATTCTCACCGCCGCGGTGGTGGCCTTACCGCTACGGCAGTGGGTCTGCTGTTCTTGAAACCTTGCTTTTTCACTATTGCCCCATCGTTTCGCTCGTTTGTCACTTGTTTACGTCCCTACACTTGAATTATATAAAAACAAACAAAAACGAAATTAAAAATTAATTATACACTCGAAAACTACCAAATTCGATTTAGAAGTAGATAGGTATTTTACACCTATCAAATACCCCCAAACTTGGAATTTTGTTAGTACTCGAGTAAAATACTCTAGCACTAAATTAAACTAACTACACTAATTAACTAACAACTAATCTAAAAATGAATATCTTTAACCAAGAATAAATAAACGCATGCGAGTTCCAAATTCAATCGAAGAAACCAAGTTGTTCCTCCCTCAACAGCCCTTAATCTGCTCAAGTTCAGGAAATAATATGCACTAAGTGGTGTTCTAGAATTCCAACACTCAATATCAATAAAAACCATTCTAGATCCATTGAAAATGTGTGTGTGGGGGAACTCAATTGTATAACTAACCAAACACCGGATTGGATTATTCAATAGCTAAGATCATTACTTAAACCTTAAAGGATTCAAGAAAACCATACGCTTGACTGGGCTCGACTATCTACTAATGTAGGTTCGAATATTAACAGAGATCAATAGGGCTTCGTAAGCTTTGAAGAACGGCCAAAGGTATTGCAGGAATAGAAAATAGAAAATCATTAAGATTAAATGTTACCCGAGATATAAACGCTTATCGCTATATCACTCTCACAACCCCACACGTTTAAAACACAACCCTGAATAAGAATTTAAAAACTTTGTATTCACTTGTCACAAGAAACGGAATTAAAAACTATATTCACATAGTTTTTTTTTTTTTTTTTTTAAACATATCACACCCCCAAACTTATTCAAATTTGTATAATTTTAGGGGTGTGCAAAAAGAAATTTAAGAGAATGACAAGTGAATACACTAATACCGAATCAATTAAAATTTATCTAAAACCCGACCGCTCACTTCAAGTTAGTATTAGTCTATGCTACTTGATTTCACTCAATTTGAAACTTAGTCTTAGCGACAATGGTTTGGAAAAATTTAATTTGATTGAGTTTTGATACGTCTTCATAATTGAAAAGATTATTGTCTTCGACAGGATAACGAGGGATAAAAACATTCAGGTTTAGCAACAAAGGTCCAAGCAAAAAAATTGAAGGCCTAAATCATGCCTCCGAAATTATCTCATCTATAATTTCGCCAGAAGCCTCCCCCAATCAAGTTTTAGATTCCTCATTTCTGTCATAAACTTATTACTGAATAATAGACATGAAATCATTTAAATAATTATATAATGAGTCATTATGATCGTGCGATTTAGGATCAAAATAATTTTTACCTAATCGACATACTAAGCACACAAAACACATATGAATGACATCACCCCCAACCTCGATATACAATTAGGGGATAATTTTCATCATTGGAAAATGGCCCTAGATGAACTCTATAACTCAATATGCAAATACGACTTCATACATAAACATATGTACTCTAAAACTAAACACTAACATACATATACTAACTAATCGTTACAAATGCATAAAAAAATTAAAATACATTAACTAAAACTAAACATTTCTAGTTTAATACAAAAAACAAAATCCATCATTCTCATCTTTCTTTAACAACATAAAACGTGATGTACATTCCCCCCCAAACTTAAAAATATGCAGTGTCCTCACTTACTAAGCAGCGAACCCAATAATAATTTCTAACAATGACAAGTAAAATTGGGTGCCGACACATACCTAGGAGATAAGACGTAAAAGTCTCATCCCTTACCGTTCGCTGGGAGGAAAGTCATCGCCACTACGATCACGTCGGAATGGAAATTGTGGCGGTTACAAAAGGTGCAGCAACATATGCGGCATAGGCGGATAAACACTCATATCAATGTCAAAGCACTCACACATGAGCTAGTGGATTTGACCTTGATGTCTCATATACTGATCCAGGAAAGTTCGGAGCTCATATTGCCCTTGGAAACTCAATACGCACACACCAATCACAATAGTTTCAACAAAATTTAAAAAATATAGCATGCAATTTTGTTTCACACAATTTCACAATCCATAAAAACTTAGTTTATTACCAAACATAAACCAAAATCCCATTGAAATTGAAAATCGCAAAAATGAGGGTTAAATATGATTTTTGGAGGATGATTTGAGGTGAAAATCACAAATTTTGTGAAGGGAAGGATGGATTTGAGGGTTGGAAACAGTTTAGGAAGATGAAAATAGAGAGATTTTGGAGTTTTTGAAGTGGTTGTCGCGTTTTTGTATAGCAGAATAGTTTTAATCAAACAGAGGCTCACCGCCGTAGCGGTGGGGATTACCATTGCGATGGTGAAGTTCCTTTTTTAAAAACTTACACTATGTTGTTTCATTGCCTTATCGATGAGGCTTTTATGCTAAAATTTTAACATCCTGCATTTTCACCGCCTTGGCGGTGAAGCCTGCTGCTGGATTTTTATTTTTTCTTCAATTTTTCACACAAAGGCTCCACTCCATGCATTTCAACTTCACTTTTTCAATGTTTTTAAATGTGAAACACATCCCCAATTATCCTCACTCCTTAATTCTCCTCCAAACACGCCAGGAGACCATTCCAGCCTCCAAAAAATAATTAATTGCAAAAATCGGGTAAAACTTGATACCCTTAGTTTTAGATCAAGAAACGTGACGTGCTTGAATTACCGTCCCTAGATGGACTTAACAAAAGAATTGTAAGGATTAATATTCAACTACTTAGTCACAATATGAACTAATTCAAAACACCATCCCCGACAACGACGCCAAAAAGTTGTACGACGAGGTTTTTACATGCTCACATATTGACTACTCGCAAGTATACGAGGTCAAGTTTTAATATAGTGGATCTTTAAGATCGGATATCATTCCACACAGACGGTGTGAATAATTGAATACTGCAATTTGGATAGTCTCATATTATCAAGAGGGTTCCAGAATTATTTAACATTAAACTATTAAAACTAAATTGAATTACAATTAGTGGGTTAATCCTAAATAAGTTGATTACCCAGGGATTGATTTCGTTCACTTAAAACATGTTTGATTTTGTTTAGTTAACAATAACAGAGTTTATCCTATACGACAATCTCGGTATCTAAAACTCATTTACTCCCTCTCCCGAGTATTTAGTGAATGAATACATGACTTCGTGTTGACGCTGAAGTCCCCCTTAAGTGTATTTTCGAACACATAGTCACGTGAGTCTTGACCCAATGTCATGGATTGCACACCTTCTAACGCCCTCCCGGGTCGTTAGAAAGTCACATTGTGTTGACCCTAGTCTGAATCCAGGGTTACCTCTCCCGAGTGTCAAACCCCGTATTCTCAAATTCAACCCTAATACCTTAACAAGAATTTAAGATCATAATAAAATAATAAACACAATTGGATTTAAACAAACATCCGTTAAAGAAACATATATTAAACCAAACAAGTACTTATACAACTACATTGATCCCTAACCAATATTTATCTACTCTAACATGATCTTAGCCATAAAAGCATTAATACAAGAGGTATTCATCATCATTCACAAT
This sequence comes from Eucommia ulmoides, assembly GCA_016647705.1. Taxonomy (NCBI): domain Eukaryota; kingdom Viridiplantae; phylum Streptophyta; class Magnoliopsida; order Garryales; family Eucommiaceae; genus Eucommia; species Eucommia ulmoides. The sequence continues at coordinate 20,176,512 of CM028339.1, forward strand.
AAAACATTAAGTTACAAAGAGAGAAATAAAGAAAAAAATATCAAATCTTAAAGTGGAGTGGTCCACTGTTGCCAAAGATTGATCCGCTAGTGTTTTCTCTTCTCCGGATGATGAATATCCTATTTGAGCTCTTCAAGATTAGTCAACGACCAAGTCCGAATGGTTAGGGACGTCCAAGTGTCTTCATAGGAAGTGGGAGAACAAGTTTTATAGGTGCAAGGATCCAAAAATATCTGAAAATATCTAAAAAGATCTTAATTATGTGCAGAGCTGACCGCCTAGGCGGTGGGTATGTCGGCTGCTCTCTGATCTTTCACCGCTTAGGCGCTGGAACAGGCTCCAAACTCTCTTCACTTTCACCACCTAGATGGTGGGACTTGTGTATTTTTAGCAGTCCAATATTCTCAACCCCGCGGCGGTGGCCTTACTGCTGTAGCGGTGGGTTTGTTGTTCTTGAAACCTTGCTTCTTCACCATTTGTTCACTGTTTTCCCACTGTTTTGTTCGTTTATCACTTGTTTACGTCCCTACACCTGAATTATATAAAAGCAAACTAAAACACAATTAAATATTAATTATATACTCGAAACTACCAAATTCGATTTAACAGTAGATAGGTATTTTACATCTATCAGTCTCCCTAACAAAATTAATATACTTGAACGTTAAATTTTTTTACATACCTAGATTGTCTTTGGGAGCAATCGGTGTTTTTCCCTTTGCTAGATTGCTGAGTTCAACCTTGGTGTTTTTTGAATCTACTATTTTTCCTTTTGCTTGATTTGTTGCTTTGTTTTCCTCTTTTCTTGGACGGGCTCATTTTTCATTAGGTTCGGTGACAATTTCCTTACCTTTGTTCTGTGCTTTGAGTTGCTGCTTGTCATTTTGTTTTTCCATAGCTTTATACATTGTCCATTTCTTATATTGATAACTCGTCATTTGTTGAGGATAAGCATTGTTGGATTTCATATAACGAACTTGTTGCTCTTTGTTCTTTTTGCTTTGCACATACTGATATTGAATCTAGTCTCCTTTCTTAGCATGTAGTATTCGTTGTATTCGCATGTTTGTTTAAATCTCCGAGTGGTACCTGCATAAAAGTTTTCTCTTTTTGGTATTAAGTTATTTATAGGTCCGACTGGGTAACCATGTCCTAAATAACAAGCTTTTTCAAAATTACCATACTTTCCACAATAAAAACATTTAGCATTGTCATTACGTTTCTTCGGATAGTCATTGTTCCGTACGTGAGCATGGTATCGTTGGTAATATTAAGGAGCTACTTTAGCGACTATTGGTTTTTTTTAACAATTTTAGTCCACTCAATATCCTTGAATTTATCAATTGCTTCATCAAGCTCCTTTTGCATCTTTTCAAGTAACCGCTCGATTGTGTTAGCCAAAATTCTTCTTATACATAAATTCAAGATCATTCTTAAGAATTTGGCACTTATTTTCAACAGAATGGATTTTTCACATGAGCTTTATCAAGGTCACACCTTGCATTTTCCAACTAAATGCTCAAGGCCTCATTCAAAGTTTCAAGATTTTTCTTTCCAAAATTGTTTTGTTGAAAATCACAAATATCAATTTTCAAAACTTCGTTCTCTTCTTCAAGAAACTCAATTTTTTCATACAACTTACTAATTTCAGTTAAAGCATTTGTAAATTCAACAGTTTCAAAATATTTGTCCAATTTCTTTTTCTTAAGAGATTTGACAGTACTAAACTTCTTATTTTTAAGGGTTGCAATCTTTTGTCTAAGTTTAAAATTCTCTTTTCCAAAGACATAGGTAAGGGCAATTAGCATTTCAATTGCCTTATCTGCGTTCCCATCATTGCGAATCCTACCTTTCTCACCAGCAAAACAATGACTACCAAAGGAAGTGGGAGACTCTACAATAGTACATATAATATCAAAATTAGTACACTCCATATGATCGTGTTTAGAGAGACTATGAGTCATGTCGAGTTAAAACTAGCTCTAATGCCAATTGTTGGCCTAGTGAGCTACCCAAGAGGAGAGTGAATTGGATAGTTATAAAACTTTCAACAATTTAAAGACACTTAATTAATCAAATAATCAATTTTATTCTAAATCAATTATTATCTTGTTTCGCAGCAGATAAGTGTTCAAATCTAGATGCACACCCAAACAACAAAATATAAATAAAGTAAATCAATGCAGTACACTAAGATATATCTTGATTCACCAAGCTAGCCTTGGCTAATCGAGTCCCCCAAGCTCCATGGAGATTCGCACCCACTAAAAACCTAAGATTCGTTTAACGGTAGGGACCAAACCCTTACAACAATTATTTTCACAGGCTCATAATCAACTTTTACAATTCCATTTTCACAGGCTAAGGAAAAATCTTATCTTTTTGCAAGCTAAAGACTAACCTAATTCTATTACAGGAATAATCACAACCTAATCCTTTTCGAGGGAAAAAAATAACCTAATCTTTTTATCTACTAGTTAAAGATCAAACCTTAATCTTTTTTCTGGAAATGATTGAAACCCAAGCTACCCCGATTAGATATAATCCAAACTGAACGCATCTTTTTCATGTCTTAATTTTACTCACATGTGCACGAGGTCAAGTTTTAATACAGAGGATCTTTCGATCAGATATCGTCCATAGGGAAACGTGTTTGATTAATTGAATACCGCAATTTACATAATCTTATATTATCTAGACGGTTCAAGAAATGTTTGAGTTTGAATAATTAAAAACTAAGTTAAACTTAAAACTATTGGGTTAATTCTAATTAAGTGGTTTGCTTAGGGATTGATTTCATTCACTTAATACATGTTTGATTTTGTTTAGTTAATAATAACGGTGTTTATCCTATCCGAAAATCTCGGTATCTTAAACTCACTCACCACCTCTCCCGAGTGTAAGATGAGTAAATATGCGACTACGGGTTAACGAAGAAGTCCCCCTCAACATCTTAACAACACTAGGTCACATAAGTCTTTCCCCAACATCATGGACTACATAATTTCTAACTCCTTCCGGGTTATTAGATCATTGCGTTGTGTTTACCCTAGTTCAAATCCAGGGTTACCTTTCTTAAGTGTCAAACCCCATATTCTCGAAACCAACCCTAATACCATAACAAGCATATTAAAATTGTAATAAAACAATAAACACAAATGGATTTAGACAAACAACCGTTAAAGTAACATACATTCAATCTAACATGTATTTACATGAATTACAACAATCCTTAGATAATATTTATCTAGCCTACCATGATCTTAGTCATACAAATATTAAAACAAAAGGGAATAATCATCATTAGATATGAAAAGTTAATTACAAAGATAAAAATAAAGACAGAACGATCAAATCTTAGAGTGGAATAGTCCACTATTGCCAAAGATCGGTCTGAAATCCCACCGCCGTAGATATCAAACCCACTATCGCGGCAGTGGAGATGTAGGAAGAATTGCAGAAGTCTCACCGCCGCAGTGGTCAAAGTCCAAAGAGCTTAGGTCTATCTTCATTGCTCCAGCGGTGAACTTAACCGACTTACTCTCCGCTGCAGCGGTGGGTTGGCTGTCTTGAAGCCTTATTTCGTTCATCGTTTCTTCACCGTTTTCCCATCGTTTCGCTTATTTATCACTCGATTACGTCCCTATACCTGATTTACATAAAAACAAACAACAACACAATAGAATATTACTAAAACACTAAAAAACTATCAAATTTGGCTTAGAAGTAGATAGGTATTTTCAACCTATCAAATACCCCCAAACTTGGAATTTTGCTAATGCTCGAGCAAAACACCCTAACACTAAAATAAACTAATTGTACTAATTAACTAACTACTAAACTAAAAATGAATAAACATTAACAAATAAGAAGTAAACACATGCGAGTTCAAAGTTTAATCGAAGAAACCAAGTTGTTCTTCCCTCAACAACCCCTGATCAAATCAAGTTTAGAGTGTGTGTGAGAGAGAACTCCAATATATAGCTATCCAAACACCGGATTTGATTATTCAATAACTAAGCTCATGACTTAAACCGTTAAGGATTAGGAAAACCATATGCATGACTAGGCTCGACTATCCACAAATGTAGGTTCGAAATTTCATAGAGATCAATAGGGCTTGTATCAGCATTGGAGAATGACCAAGGGTATCTTAGGAATAGAAAATAGAAAATCGTTATAATTACGATAATTCAACGATACCCGAGGCACAAACGCTTGTCGCTATATCTCTCTTGTAACCCCAAATATTTAAAACACAACCATGAACAAGAATTTAAGAACTTTGTATTCACTTGTCGAATGAACGAAAATAAAAACTATACTCACATAGTGTTTTTTTTTTTAACAACATAAAACACCCCTAAACTTATTCGAATTTGTACAATTTTAGGGGCGTGTAAATAGAATTAAAAGAATGACAAATGGATACACTAATACTGAACCAATAAACAAATTCGTCTGAAACCCAACGACTCACTTCAAGTAACATAAAATAATGCTAACTTGATTTCACTCAATTCGTGCGTTTGGCTTAGCGACAATGGTTTGGAAATTTTTTAATTGACTATGGTATTGATACATGTTCATAATTGAAAAGGATATCAATTTCGACAGGGTAATGAGGGATAAAATTTTCAAGGTTAGCTTAAAAGGTTCAAGCAATAAAAATGAAGGCCTAAATCATGCCTCTTGAACTACCTCACCTAGGATTTCAACTCAAGTTTCCCCCAATCAAGTTCTAGATTCCTCAAATTTGTCATGAACTTATTACTGAATAATCGGTGTCAAATCGTTCAAATGGCTATACACTGAATTTATATGATCGTGCGATTTAGGATCAAAATAATTTTTATCTAATCAACATCCCAAGCACACAAAACACACATGAATGGAATCACCCCCGACCTCATTATACAATTAGGGGATAATTTTCATCATCAAGAAATGGCCTAGACAAACTCAACAACTCAATACGCAAATATTACTTCATGCATAAATATCTTTACACTAAATCTAAATATTAACATACATACACTAAATTAAGCATTACACATGCATAAACACAAAAATTAAAATAAAACTTAACTATATGTTAAAGTCCACAATATACATCAAAGATTCTACAAAGCATAACTAAGAATACATAAAACATCCAATATAATACATCAAAATTTTGTTCATCCTTTTCTAACAAAAACAAAATTGGATGAACATCTCCCTAAACTTAAAATAGCCAGTGTCTACACTGATTGAGCAGCGAACCCAATAGAAGTATATAGCATTCATGAGAAAAAATTGGTTCTGAACACATACCTAGGAGATGAGACGTAGAAGTCTTACCTCCTACTATCCACCTGGAGGAACGTCATCGCCACCACTGTCTCAACAGAAATGATAGTGTGGTAGTTGCAATTGGTGTAGCTGAAATTATGGCATTGGCAGATAAGTGCTCATGTCGATTCCGAAGCGCGTGCCAAAGAGCTGTTGGACTTGATCTTGCTGGCTGGTGGCCGCAATTTAAGCATTTCCACTTTCACCGCAAGCGTAAGGATCAAGTTTTAGTGTAATAGACCTTTCGGTCGGGTATCGTATCTACAGGGATTGGTTGAGATTACTATCGAGTACTGCGATTGTCATAACCTAACTTTGTCTAGGCGGCAAAAATGGTATTTAAATAATTAATACTAATACTAAAATACTAATTTACTGTACTAATTACTAATAATAGATAGTTGTGGGATGGATTATCTAGAGATTAACTTTATTTACTTAACGTGTTTGATTTCATTTAGTCTACAATAATGATGTTCGACCTATTCAACAATATCGGTATCTAAAACTCCTCTGCCACCTCTTTCGAGTGTAAGACAGGATAATACACAACTTCGTGTCAATAAAGAAATCCCCCTCAATGTCTTAACGACCCTAGGTTGCGTGAATCTTACCCCAACGTCATTGATTGCACACAAAACCTCAGTTCATAAACTCCCCCGTCACCTCTCCCGAGTGTAAGACGACGGATATAATGCGACTTCGTGTCAACAAAGAAGTCTCCCTCAACGTCTTAACGACTCTAGGTCACGTGAGTCTCACCCCAACATCATTGATTTCATGCGTTGTATTTACCCTATCTACAATCTTAGTTCTAAAACTCCCCCATCACCTCTCCTGAGTATAAGACGGTGGAATATGCGAATTCGTGTCAAAGAAGAAATCCCTCTCAATGTCTTAACGACCCTAGGTCACGTGGGTCTTTCCCCAACATCATAGATTGTCCACAATCCTAACCCCGACCGAGTTATTGGATCGTGGCCTTTGTTTATTCTAATTCGAATTTGGGATTTGTCAAACCCCGTATTCTCGAGATATCTATCTAAGCATGATAAATAAACAATATAGCATACACAATCAAACTATGAAGAACAATCATTAAAGAAACAGAACTCAACCAAAACTAAGTTTTTTATAAACGATATTAATCGCATACATAATTCACATTTAGCCTATGGCCATAGCCGTTTATACAATTGAAACTAGGCTAAACATGCTAAAACATATATTGAAGATAAGAAATAAAAGAAAAAATAGATGAACTTTGCCGATATCTGAAGATTAGCTGCTAAAATTGTCCACCGATCGATTTTCCTTCTTCGCGTGTTGATCTTCTCCTTCGGATTTGTTCGAGCACTCCTCATACTCTCTTTATATTCTAAACTAAGCCCTAAGGGCTATAATGGCCGAAGAGAGATCAAGGATATGGGATAAAAGGGGTTTAAATAGGCAAAATATCTAAAATAAATATGTAAAACTGTGTAGAGGCCACCGCCTAGGTGGTGGGTATGTCGGTTTAAAGTTCGTCGCGGTGGTGGAGAAGGCGCTGGAATAAGGACCATCCTGATGTTTCACCGCCACAGAGGTAGATTTCACCAGTACGGTGCTAGGTATTCAGTAAGAATGGGGTCTCTTTGCATCCTCACCACCGCAGCAGAGGTCTGGATGCCACGGTAGTGGTCTTCTTTCACAATATTGCCTCCTTGCTTATTTTTCCACCATTCTCGATACGATTTGATCGTTTATGCTCTGATTTCATACCTTTTCATCCCACACACCTGTTTTAATATAAAAATAATAAAAACATATTAAAACTTAACAAAAACGTATTAAACATATTCAAAAACTAAGAAATTCAGTTTGGAAATATATAGGTAATTTACAACTATCACTGGCGTGTATACTAATCAAGGAACATCCGGAGCTCTGCATTCTCATTTTGGATCTTGAATTGTCCCTGGTGCAAAACATGATTGTCTAGCTAGATATCCTGGAGTTCTTGATATACTCTCTCCAAAGTGATTGAGGGGCGGCTGGGTGATTCTGGAATTGGGGCTATAGATGGCCCTGTCTCTTCCTCTTTGGGCCCTTTCTCTTCTTCTACTTCTGGCTCCTCTGGCCCTTGCGCTCCTCTTTTTCACATTCGTATAATCATGGCTAGATCGAGCGAAGCGATAGGGGGACAAGGGTTATCCCCGACTATTGGTACACTAGCCCATCTAAATAGGTTGGTCAATAGTGATAGAAATGGAAGGTCGACCATTCTTGTTTGGACGACATGAAGAATGGAAGAGTAAATCAAGAACCCAACATTTAGAGGCTTGCCCAACTGAATAGAATAGAGCATCAAAGCCCATTGTTTAGAGACCTCAAATAAGCGAGACGTCGGGAGAAGGCTTCCACAAACAAAATGATGCCAAATTTTTGGGATCGAATTTAGGAACTTGGCCAGGAAAGTGGCTAGTAATAGGTGTAAATTACCTATATATTTCCAAATCGAAATTGTTAGTTTTTGAGTACGTTTATTACGTTTTAATACATTTTAATGTGTTTTTATTCTTTTTGTATTAAATAAGGTATTTGAGGTGAAAATGTATGAAAACGGAGTATAAAAGATTAGATCGAACCAAGAACGGTCAAAGTACGGTAGAAAAACAATCAAGGAGGTAATATTCTGAAAAAAAGCCCGTCACTGCTGCGTAAGACCTCCGCCGCGGTGATGAAAATATAGAGAGGGCCAATTCTTGCTTGACACTCACCACCTAGGCGGTGAAACTGCAGGATGGTCACCAAATCCACCGTTGTTTTCACTGCTGCAGCGATCACTGAACCGACATATCCACCGCCTAAGCAGTCACCTTTGCACATATTAGAATTTTTTTGGGATATTTTTCTCCTTATTTAAACCTTCATCCTCTTACCTCTCCAAAAGCCCGGCCATCGGAGACCCCTTAGGGTTCCTATGATTTTGAGAGTGTTTTGGGGAATGCTCCACCAAATCCAAAGGAGAATATTACAAGGCGAAGAAGGAGAAGTGATCTTCGAATGGTTTTAATGTCAAATCTTCGGACTACAGCTAGTTTCCCTCGTTTCTTTCTTTATTTCTTAACTTTGGATTAAGGTTTGAGCATGTTTAGATCATTTATCATTGTATATACGGTTATGGCCATTAGCTAAACCGATATTGTTTAGGGATTAATAATATTTATGAATATGTGATTTTGAAATCGGTGTTTCATTAATAGCCGTTTGTACGACGAGGTTTTTACACGCTCGCGTATTGACTACTCGCAAGTATAGGAGGTCAAGTTTTAATATAGTGGATCTTTAAGATCAAATATCGTTCCACAGGGACGGTGTGAATAATTGAATACCGCTATTTGCATAGTCTTATATTATCCCGACGGTTCAAGAATTATTTTAAAATTAAACTCATTAAAACTAAGTTAAACTACAATTAGTGGGTTAATCCTAACTAAGATGATTACCTAGGGATTGATTTCATTCACTTAATACATGCTTGATTTTGTTTAGTTAACAATAACAATGTTTATCCTATCCGACAATCATGATATCTAAAACTCATTCACTCCCTCTCCCGAGTGTTTAGTGAATGAATACCTGACTTCGCATTGATGCCGAAGTCCCCCTCGAATGTCTTTTCAAACACATAGTCACGTGAGTCTTCACCCAACCTTATGGATTGCATATCTTCTAACGCCCTCCTGGGTCGTTAGAACGTCGCGTTGTGTTTATCCTAGTCTGAATTCAAGGTTACCTCTCCTAATTGTCAAACCGTGTATTCTCAAATTCAACCCTAATACCTTAACAAACATATTAAAATTGTAATAAACCGATAACGACAGTCGAATTTAGACAAACAACCGTTAAAGAAACATCCATTCCATCAAACTAGTATATACATGAGTTACAACAATCCCTAGCTAATATTTATCTACTCTAACATTATCTTGGCCTATAAGCATTAATACAAGAGGGATACATCATCATTCACAATAAAACACTAAGTTATCAAGAGAGAAACAAAGAAAGAAATATCAAATATTAAAGTGGAGTGGTCCACTGTCTCCAAAGATAGATCTGAAAACGTTTTCTCATCTCCGGATGATTAATCTCCTCTTTGAGCTCTTCAAGAATGGCCAAGGATCACCTCCTAATGTTAGTGAGATCCAAGTGTCCAAGCCCTTTTTAATGGAAGTGGGAGAATGGGTTTTATAGGTGCAAGGATCCAAAAATATCTAAAAATATTTAATTTTGTGCAAAGCTTATCGCCTAGGCCATGGGATTCACCGCCTAGGCGGTGGGTATGTCGGCAGCTCTCTGATCTTTCACCGCCTAGGTGATAGAATCACCGTCTAGGCCGTGGGACTGGCTCCCAACTCTCTATATTTTCACCGCCTAGGTAGTGGGACTTTGCTCATTTTCAGCATTCTTTGCATTCTCACTGCCGCGGCGGTGGGTCTTTTGCCTTTGAAACCTTGTTCTTTCAACATGTCTTCACTATTTTTGCTCATTTGTCGCTTATTCACGTCCCTACACTAGAATTACATAAAAACTAACAAAAACACAATTAAATATTACTAATTCACTCGAAAACTACCAAATCTGGCTTAAAAGTAGATAGGTTATTTTAACCTATCATCGTTCTTCATTATTCGATTATGTTTGTCGTGTTTTATATGATTATATGCTAGTTTAGATATATTGGAAATACAGGGATTGACACTCAGGAGAGGTAACCTCGGATTCGGACTAGCATAAACACAACGCGACGATCCAATAACCTAGGAGAGAGTTGGAAAGTGTGCAATCAATGACGTTGGGTCGAGACTCATGTGACCTAGGGTCATTAAGACGTTGAGGGGGACTTCATCGTTGACACAAATTCACGTATTCCCCCATCTTATACTCCGGAGAGGTGGCAAGGGAGTTTACGAACAAACATTGTCGAAGAGGTCGACTACCATTAGCGTAAGTCAGACGATATCAACCATAGTTAAGTAAATGAAGTTAATCCCTAGGTAATCTACTCCCCTAAATAATCTCAATATAGTATTTATAGTATAGTTAATTTAATTAGTATTTTAGTTTAGTATTAGTATAAATTAAACACATTTTTATTTCCTAGATAAAGTTAGGTTATGACAATCGAGGTACTCGATAGTAATCTCATCCAATCCCTGTGGATATGATACCCGACTGAAAGGTCCATTATACTAAAATTTTATCCGTACACTTGCGGTGAAAGTGGCGACGCGTAATTGCAGCCACCTAGTTTTTGACGCCGTTGCCAAGGACTGTGTTTTAGATTATTATTGATATTGTGGGTAAATAACTTGATTTTAATTTTAGCATTTTTTTTTAGTATTTATAATTTTCTTTGTTGTTTTGTTTTTGTTTTCCTGCAGGGTGCTTGAAGATATTAGATCGATAGGTACTCTTGCGTTTCTTTTATTGCAACATCTCGCCAGTATTCAGGGCTTATGTCGGGCTAAGGACAATTAACTAAGAGCTTCTTGAGAGGCAACCCAAGGCAAGAATAAATTAAATCCGTCACTGGCGACTTAATTTTGAGGCGAGATTCTCTCGCCTGCCAAATATGTATTCTAAACCCCTGTCTTCATTATTATGCCATAAACTGTTATTGAGATAGCTGATAAGGTTGTAGTGATCATTGCCTGTTTAAGTCGGGTGTAATGTGTTAGTATAGTATTATATGTTTAGTTGTAGTTTATGTTTTGTTTTACGTGTGCATGTCTGTTTAGGATAGTTTTCGTGCATGTGCTGAGTTTTGACTTCATCTGGGCTATTACCCGATAATCAGTCTGCCCCCTGGTTGTTTTGAGGTTGAGCGTAAATCTCATTCATGTGTATTATGTGTGCTTGACGTTTTGTTTTAGTAAAAGTTATTATAGATCCTAAATGCACGAGCACATAAACTCAATGTAGAATTATCCAATCGATTTGAGAATGATTATCCTTTAGCCCAGTTCATGACAATAGGGATTTTAGAACTTGACTTGGGGGAAATTCGAGGCTAAATCCTAGGCGAGGTGGTTTAGGAGATATGATTTAGGCATTCGTTTTTGTCGCTTGAGCCTTTTTAAGCCTACCATGATATATCATTACCTTTCGTTACCCTATCGAAGCCTAAAATCCGTTTCAATTTTGAACACTTAACCAATACCATGGCCAATTGAATTCCTTCCAATTCTTTATCACTAAACCAAAGGCACAATTTGAGCGAATCAAGTTAGCATTCGTTATGCTACTTGAAGTGAGCAGATGGGATTAGGGTAAACTTTATCTTGGTTCGGTATTCAAGTACTCACTTGTCGTTTTTGTTTGTTTTTCACTTATCTTGGTTCTCTGAACTTTATCTAGAGTCGATGACTTGATGATGGTCGGCTCTTTGGGTGCTATACTAGCAGAGGCGAGGAGCGGAGCGTGTATTCGATATAGCAACTTAATCCCCAAGTTAATTTCACCCTTCTAGCTCCAGAAGACCCAGAGTTCAGAGATCAATGTTATCGCGTCCTATAGCTTCAATTATTCGGAGGGACTTCCATGGCTTCTTCTTCTGGAAGTTGGGAAATCTTCAACTGCAGATGGTAGAGATGCATTATCTATCTAAAGATACTAGTTTTCATTGAGAATATTTCCTAGAATCTTCGCTTCATGTTCCCTTCTTCTATTAGCCATCTCTCTCGGTTACTTCCATGTCGGTCCTGATATGGAAAGCTGAATGGTACTTCTAAGAGGCTTTCCACTCCTTAGCTCATTTTTGCATTGTAACGGGAATTCTGATAGGGTCTTTTCTTTGAATAGTCTCTGAGTTTTGGTGACAAGGTGGGAAGATTCGGACAGGAATAGCGAAGGGTTATTTTAGGTCTCGCTTGGTTGAGATCAAGATTTCCCAAAATGGGAACATCTAGCTTGAAATGACGAACACTGTTAATTTAGCACAGGATTTGAATTACTTTTTTGGATGAGTTTCAGGAGAGGGTTTGAATGAGTGGATTCTTTGGCAAGGTTTCTTCTCTTCTTTTCTCATATTTTCCTAAGTTTATTTCTAATGGTCAAAGCATTAGCCTATATGAGCCATGTATATTTCCCTTTTCACTTTATGCAAGATTATTTTGTCTAGAGTATACTCAGGTAATCATATTCAAACGTTCAATCATGATTATCGCTATTTTTGCATCGGATTAATCTACATTATGATGAAGATAAATTCAATAGTAATTTAGACCAAATATCCTTAGTTACTAGTTAATGAGGTTGTCTACTTTCAATTTCATCATGTTTTGATTTTAACATTGTCTAAGATTGTTATTGGGATTACCTAGGCCCCATATGTTATCCAAGGCCTTATCGGTGGCTCTGCTTCATTTTTCTTTTGTCTTGGACTAAGGGTAGGAGGACTCGGCCTTCCCGAGATAACTTAGAGGAGGGAAAATAGAAACGATGGAGAAACAAGTGTTAGTCAATGATAACTAACAAATGTTATTATGTCCTGGTAATGTTACGAGAATTTTTTTCAGTATGTTTTCTTTCACTCTAGCAAGTAGGGACTCATACTTCCTATATAATCCATGTAGCGAGCTTTGGGTAATGATCTAGATCAGTTGGCCCAAGTCAGTAGGTGTTGAGAGACCCCCTAAGACTTAATACTCGGATCCTATAGAGAGCGTCCTTGACCTAAAGGCTTTCGTGTGACCACTCACTGTTTAGAAACTTTCTGAGATCGGTCTTTTTTATTTCCCTTAATACTCACTTTCAGAATTTTACATTTTTAGAGGATTTGGGCAATTTGAGTCAGTCTCAAGGTCTTTGTTGGCTCTGCCCTTATCCTGACTATGTCTATTTGTCCAATATGACTTATCGTTCTCTTCTAGTCCTGAATGTCTTCAGTTATGCAAGGTTCTTTTCTTTCTTTATTTTTATTTTTTTATTTTTTTTTTTTATGCAGGTTTTTTGTGGCATCTCTGAATTAGTTATACCTAGATAAAATCTTAGCTTATGTTAGTCAGTATTCATTTATTCAGCTACCCAATCTTTCAAGAAATGTTTCGCGGACGGGCTTAGGCGCTAAGACTTTATCTATCATTCTTCGCGTCGTAAGTCTTTAGCAAATTTTCCTTCATTCAGGTTGAGGAATTATTCTAGATTTCTTCAAGGTTACTTGGATACTCCAAGGTCGAAATATGTGTAGCGATTCCACAAGCAGGGTTCCTAAGTTTTATTTTCAACGTTCTCATATTTTTTTGTTAATATCTCACTATTGTTTGGTTGAAACAAGACATTCCTTTTAACATTTTTCCTTTGGATAATGGTATAAATTATTATTGAAATTATATTATCATTATTTTTTACTATTTGCGGTATGTAGATTGCGACAATCAAATTGATTTTTGACAATTAGAGTACAAAGACCTGAGTTAACCTTAGATAGAATAAGCTTGCATTTAGTGATTTGAAGTTGTAGTACATAGGCATATTGGATAATACGTAATTTATTAGAAAATAATTAAGAAACTAGGGGAAACGAAAATATAGACGTTTATCCTCCTTATTCTTTGATGGCCATAGTTTCTCCTGTGATACTTATGAACCTTTCCTGGATGAGATCCTCGACACGGTTGTTGAGGTCCTGGAACTAATTAGTATGGTAACCAGTCATTCCGAAGTGATATTGGTAGACAGTGTGATGGTTAAAACTCAGATCCTCAGGGTTTCCTAAGTTACGGGGAATAGGTAGTTACAGGTTATTTTTGATGTAGTAGCGGTAAACTTGAGAGAGTGGCATATCAAATGGGATAAACCATGTCCGAAATTGGGTAGAATTGAAGGTTTGATGAGGCAATTGAATTGAGGTTGGTAATTGATTGTGATTTTGTGGAGAACTGTTTGGATATAGGGTAGAGATGAAGGTTGGTGTTATAAATGGATAAGGGTCCGGATAACCTATTTGATCTCATCAATAGATTGGAATATATAGTCCAACTGCTTCCATCTCTTGGAACTATCCCCTATGATTGGGTTTTCCTTAGGTTCGAGGCTCTTGTCCCAGCTGGGCAAGTCTTAACTTGCAGCGGTAGCATAAATGAACTATTATAGTTTAGCAAGGGTGTTGTGATTTTTAGTAGGCATCCGTTCTCCATGAGGGAGCCTCTCGATTCTTAATTCGTCCCAATATTTTATCATACTAAGGGTATTTCCAGGTGACGGTGATTGGTCCTCTTCTTAGAATAGCGAGGCTAGGTTCATCTAACTCAACATCCACGTCAAGGAGGTAATGTATTCTTGCATCATCGGGATCTTGGAGTTGTTTTTAATACTTCCAACAGAGGGAGGGATCAGGTCCATCTTTTGATCTTGCAAGCAACTCCCGAATGACTTTTAGCAAAAGTTACCTAAAGCATATTTTCTAGGTTTATCAAGTGACTAACCAACCTAGACCTCCACTAATAAACTCTTAGGATGCAAAATTACCCTACCTTTATGCGTGAGTATGCCTATATAGATGATGATGTACGTGTTGTGCATATGCAATCTTAAGAAGACGTAGCTCTAACAGGCAATTCTTAGATTTGTTCAGGACATACCTCGGCTTGGACTTAGTTTTCATAGGACCAAGGTGACTTGAAATTTTTGTCTTATCCTAAAACTTAGGAGTTATGGTCACCTTAGGACTATGGTATTATTTTACATTTTTATCCTCAAGGTACGAATCATTTTTCCTAAGACTCTAAGGTAGAATCGTCATTTTTTCCCTCAAGACTTGGACCAGGACTCCAAGGAATTACTAACAGAAATATCTTTTTTTTTTTTTTCTTTTCAAAGTAGGGATATTTTTCTCCTAACACTTGGTGATAGACTCGTCTTTCTTCCTCATAAATGGACTACTTCTCTTAGGACCTAATGACAGCTCTATCATTTTTCTTTTTCAAGAGATGGATTATCATTCTTAGGGATTGAAGAAGAGTCTAAAAAGCCTTTGATTTCATGATACCTACTGAGAGTGGATTCATTTTGACGGTGTGACTGGTAAGCCCTGGGTGGCCTCTTATCACGATAGATTTTGACTGACTTCAGGCGTTTTGAACCTAAAAAAAATGTCTTCCTAATGATGCATAATTCCTAAGGTATAGGCTTTATGAGAAATGACATTATGCTTAGGACTCAACATAAATCTCCTAACAAAAAGTGACCAAGGATATGTTTATGATTTGGATCACACAGTCATGGTATGCCTACGTGACGACACTTTCTTATGTTTTGGAAGTTTAACATGATTTCGCTTGTAGGGTATCTTTATGATTTGATCACACAGTCCTGATTTGACTGGATGACAATGCTTTCTTGTGTTTTGGTAGTTTAATGTGATTTTGTGCAATCGAGGTAGATTCTTTCATGTTGCCTTTAACGGACGAACTTTAGACAGGCTTGTTTAGCAAAGCTATGATTATTTGCTTATTTTGAGATGTACTTTTTTTTTAAGGTATGTTTTAAATGAATTATTATGGAGGCAACGGGATGTTTTATGTTTGATAGTTTATTGGGTTAAGTGAAGTAAAGATTCTTGTTCTTTTCTGCAATTTCCTCCGTATTCAAATTTCTACGGACGTTTTTGGTGCCAAGCAAGCTAGCAATGTGTGGGATAGAATAAGAACTCTCAGATGGATTATTATGCCCCTAATTATCCTGGAAGTTTTATTCTAACATATAAAATATGACATCTCTGCAAAATAAGTGTTCTAAGTAGAACAGGATTTTGGTTTTCTTCTATCCTAGGCTCACAATATGTGGTTTCGATTTTTCTTCTAGCGTATCCTAAAAATAGCTCGGTTCCTAAACCTTCAAACCTCTGGAATCCTCCCAAGGGGAACTTCAATCTTTGGTTGGTGGTCCGAGTGAGAAGAGGTTCGTAATCGGATCCCGGGGGATGCAACCCCCGGCCTTGCTTCTACTAACTTTTCATTCTGGCCTAAGGGTTTTCAGGGCTTAGATCGGTGCTCTGAAACCACCAATTGAAGCCCCTACTGCTGGCCTCTCTATCCCTAAGAGGGTTACGGCTTGGGTTTTCATTATGATATACAATGCAAAGTGAGTGCTCGTGCGTTGGAGAGAGTATACAGTAATGTAAATGCAGAAATGTAAAGACAGTATTTAAATGCGGTAATGTAAAGACAGTAAATGTAAATACAATAAATAAAGACACTAGATATGTTTGCATGCTAATATATTTATATATACACAGGGAATAATATGCTTAGTATTGTTTTGTTATTATTATTGTTACTATTATGGTTGTTACTGTCACGTTTTTTGGTAGGGAATTGTTTATGTTTGACATCAAAGACATAATTCTTGGATGTTATTACACAATGAATATGGATTTAGACTCCAACTAGGCCTGACACACTAAAAATCCCCAGCAAAGTTGTTAGTTGACGCACCCCGGATTTCGATTAGTAGAAGAAATAGAGAATTGAGTAGAGAATGAAAACAAGTTTCATCCCTTCCTCTCTAAGTCCTCCAAATACGTTCATTATGAAAATGATTTTTCAAGGGCTTTCTACGTGTCGGTTTTGAAAAACTTCTTGGGCTGAGATTTTGGTAAAATAGGTAATCACCACCTAGCATGGGGTTAAATGGTATGCTAGGTCACCGGGATTTTGGAAATTCATTTTACCTTTTGAAATGGCCCATGTTTTAACTTCTATAGGTCTATGTACCAGAGATATTCTTAAAGTTCAGGAGTCAGTTATTCTCAGGGAAGGTTTTAGAGACTCCAAGACACCTGCCCAAAGACGGTACCTTAGTTTAAATAGATATTCATGGTTAAAGGCTATCCAACCAATTTTATTTGATTACTTAAACAAGAATAATTCCCTTTTTTATGTTTTTGTTCTTTTTATGTATATTTGACATGATTTAATAAAGCAGGTAAATACTACTGCTACAACTAATCATTGACACCCAATAATAGTTTCTATACAGACAGATATGTAAATATGCATGCTATACTAAATGAAATGTAAACTAATGCTAAGTTGTCTGGATATGCGACCAAACCCATACGTGGGTTGCCTACGTATCTCGAATGAGAATCAGGTTATCACGTAGTTTATTCTAGCTTAGGAAAGAACATGGTTTATTATTAGAGGTGTGATCGAACCCTTAGGGGTTGCCAACATACTTTGGGTGGTTACCAAATATTAGGTCAAATGTAGTTCATTCTTTATCTCGTTAAAAATTGGATTCAGTATTAGCGGTGTGACCGAACCCTCATAGGTTGCCTACGTACTTTGGGTGGTCACCAAAGATCAAGTCGAACGTAGTTCAGTCTTGTTATATTTGAAAAGATAGGTTGGTTTTGGTTAATTATGAGTTAGTTTAGTTAAGTTTTGGTAGATTATCAGTTAGTTTTGGTTGAAAAAACTTGAATCACAACCTTGAAACAAACCTTTGATTTTGTCAAGAACCTCAAACGAACTCCTTTGCTTTGGTTAGTTTAGTGCTTGTGTGTGAGTTTTGAGTTAAAACATGAAAATAAAATACCATATTTCATGCTAGTCCTACTCCTATTTATGGAAAACGGGAAGGATTCTGAAGAAGAATCACATATATCCCCGAAATAATAGAGGCCCTTCCTTTATCCCGAGTTCTTAGCCGCAGGGGTCTGTTGGTGTACTATATATTTATATATGTGTGTGTATTTAGCTAAAAGGAAAAAACAAAATACGATGAGTCGATGTTTTTGTAGGTCTTGGCATGTTTTGAATGCTCTTGAATGATTTGTGTATTGATTGAACCCTAATTTGGTTGTTATGGTTAAGATTAGGTGTTTACTTGATGTTCTTGAGAAAATCAAATGCTTGTTAGGTTGCTCTTAGGGTTTGTTTATTTTTTATGGGTTTTATGTGTTATGAACGTGAAAGTCAATATATTATTTACATGATCCTACTATATACACAAAACAATATTCACAAAATCAACCAAGAATCATAGGGGGTTTGGTAGAAACATACTTACTTAAGGTATGTGGTCTTCCCTAAGAGTTTACCTCTTTCTCCTTGATCAGTGGTTGGCCAGTGGTTGATCGGTGGTTGTGGTTCTTTGAGTTTCTAGACAAGAACCCAAGAAATCCGACCTACTTAGGGGATGTAGTGATCCCTAAGTAGCCTACCTCATTTCCTCATTGGCTCAGTGTTGATTGGTGATCGTCGATCCTTGAAATTCTTGTTCTAAGAACTTCAAGAATTCCTTCCACGGCTAAATTTTGACAGAATAACGAAATGTTTTTTTATAAATCCGCTTGAGAGGACTAAAATCTGATATATGTGCTCGAGTTTAGAGAAAGAAGCTAGGCCTTCAATTCTTGAAAAAATGAGAAGAGGGCACCCCTATTTAAAGGCTGAGGGCCTGCGCATTCCCAATGCGCAGGCAACACCAGCCTCTTTCTTAAGGGTTGTTTGGCTTAGGGGATTTGCTAGCTTTTCTTGGTTTGATTTGACCTGGAACAAATTTAGGAGAAAAGGCTAGAATCTCAACGATTTGGCAATGATTACCAAATCTTTTTCAAAGATTTGGTAATCACTGGCAATCATTACTAATGATTGCCAATCATTAAATCTCCACCAATGGAATTACTTGTATATGGGAGCATTTATGACTTGATGGGATTGATCTAGTTCGGTTTAGAGGCTAACGTCGGTTAGATCCCCCATTTCGGTTTGGTTGTCATAAATGCTCCCGTGATGCGTTGAACATGGTCCTTAGGTGTCACTTTGAATTTAATTCAAAGTGAAGAGACATAACTTGGAGGCCACACATTCGGTTCATTTCGGATAGAATTGGGTGAATTTTTCTTGTAACCGTCGGTTGGTTTCCAAGTTGCACAGTTATAGGTGAAATTTATCTATCTATTTTCAAACTGAATTTGGTAGTTTTCGAGTATTTTTATTATATTTTAATTCATTTTCATTTGTTTTTGTTCAAAGCAGGGTTTAGGAGAGAAAATGATCGAAAAACGAGTAAATCGGTAGGAAGACAGTAGAAAAATGATGAAGAAGGGTAAAGTTCATCACTGCAGCTTCACTACTACAGCGGTGGCCCTCACCGTTGCAGCAATGAAATGTTAGCCCACTGCACATCCACCGTTGTAGTGGGGAAAGAGCAGAATGCCACTAACTTCCCACTGCTGCAATGGTCAATCTCACCATTACAGCAGTGAGCCTACCGACATCGCCACTATTGCAGTGGTGCTTTTGACAACTGCAGCAGTGAAGCCCTTAGCTGTAAAGTGTTATAAGATATGTTTTTGATATTTGTTTTGTTCTTTTTTTGTTCCAAGCCCAATCCCACTTTTTGGAGAACACTTTGAGAGTGTTTTTGAGAGCTCTCAATCAACCAAAGAGGAGGAACACAATTGGAGAAAAGGAAAACGTTGATTATCTATCGGATTGATGTAGTTTACTAATATACATTGTTTGTTTGAATCCGTGTTTAGTTAACGGTTGTTCTTGCCTATTCGATTGTGTTTACCATTCTTTTACTTCATTTATATGTTTGTTAATATATATTGAGAAATCTAGGTTTGACACTCTGGAGAGGTAACCCTGAATTCAAACTAGGGTTTAAACACAACATGACGATCTAATGACTTGGGAAGGTATTAGAAAGTGTGCAATCCATGAGGTTTGGGCGAGACTCATGTGACCAAGTGTTGTATAAATGCACGAGGGGGACTTCGTCGTTGACGCGAAGTCACATATTCATTCACTTTACACTCGAGAGAGGTAGTGAGTGAGTTTTCGATACCTAGATTGTCAGATAGATTTGAATACCATTAAAGTAAACTAGATTGGATCAAACATGTATACATAAACGAAGTTAATTCCTAGATAATTTATTTCCATATAATATATTTAGTATTATAGTTTAATTAATTATTAATTTAGTATATTATTTATAAAAACAAAATCCCAATTTTTATCGCCTAAATAAAGTTTGGTTATGATAATCGCGATACTTAGCGACAATTTAATCCAATCCATGTGGATACGAAAACCCTTCTCATTCAATATTCTATAAAATTTGATTCGTACAATTGCGATGAAAGTAGCGACGTAATATTTCGCTACCATGTTTTTGGCGCCACTGCCGGGGATTGGTTTTTAGATTGTTGTTTATATTGTGAGTAGGTAACTTGATTTTAATTTAAGCATTTATTTTGTTTATATTTTTTGTTTGCATTTTTTTTTTCTTGCATGGTACTTGATGATATTAGATCAACAAGTCCTGTTGCATTTCTTTCAACGAGATTTCGAGCTATTTTATTATGCTTAGGATCAACACAAGGAGTTGTTGTTCCAGTTCCCAAACCATCGTTTCCTGAGAGAGTGTCAATTACTGAACTTCCTCGATGGGTTATTAGTCGCAACAAGAACATGGGTGGAAAAAGGAAACGGTACCACCTCTTTCAACTAACTAACCTCAAATGAAGCCTATTGGTCGTTAGCAGACATAGTGGAGTTTGATTTTCACTGTTGGAATTATTCAACACACTACCAATGCTTGGGGGATAGTTCCATCATTTCAGCGCCATGGATTGACCCCCCGAACCGAAATGAAGAGTCTTTTCCCACCTTAGAGGAAATGTTCGTTGAATTTATGGGAAAGACTCAGGCCTCCTGGAGGGAGACGAATGACCATCTCAATGAGCATGAGGTTCGTCTTGACAATATTGAGATAACATGCGCTGAAATTGATGCCACCGTAATATCTATTCAAACGCAAATCGATCAGCTTATTTGCTACATTGAGACCGAATAAAAAATGATGGCACTAAGTGACACACTTGCCACATGTATTGAAAGCCACCGTGTGGAACCGAATGCAAGCGGGAGAAACTTGGGTTCATGCGATGTTGATGATTCTAATGAGATGGGAACCCAAGCATGGATCGACGATTGTGATTCTTTATCATTTGAGATCCACATTGTGATGCCTCCACCGATCTAAGATGATCACATCTACGAGGATCCGATGTGGCTCACCTGTCTTTTCCCACTTTCAACTCCGTTCATTTAGGGTGACCAAGCACATGAGATGGAGTTGAATCAAGTTGAGAGCTCTAGACATACATTGCCACATCTCTCCAGTCTTGAGGGCATTCTGAACCAAGACCCATACATAGTGTTGTATAACACATACTTTGGGCGGAAACCGCTCTTTGACGAGCCCTTCTTTGTGTCAGGCCGAGGACATTAAACCAAGTGCTTCTTGGGAGGTAACCCAAGTCTCAAATAAATTAGATCTATCACTGCACTCGGAGGTAAGATTGTCTCGCCTACCAGATACATGTTCGAAACCCCCTTCGTCGACATGCTATATTTCAATTATTGAGAACGATGATTGGGTCATTGTGAATACTGTCCATTTTAAGTTTTGGGGTGATGTGTAGTACGCAATTATGTTTTACTGTTGTTAGTTATATAGTTTAAATGTTTTATTATTTAACTATATGCATGCTTGTTTAGTTTAGTGTTAGTATGTTTATGTTTGTAGTATGTTTGTTGTTGTTGTGTGCTGAGTTTTGGAGTTCATCTGGGCCATTACCCGATGATGATATTATCCTCTGGTTATTTATCAAGGTCAAGCGTAATTCTCATTCACGTATGTTCTATGTGTTTGTCATGTCATTTTGGTAAAAGTTATTGTAGATCCTAATATGCACGAGCACGTAGACTCAATGTATAGCTATCCAATTGATTTGAGGCCGATTATTCATTAGCCAAATTCATGACAATTTAAGGGATTCTAGAACCTGATTGAAGGAAACTTGTGGAAAAATCCTAGGCGAGGTAGTTCAGGAGACATGATTTAGGCATTTATTTTGTCGCTTGAGCCTTTGAAGCTTACCATATAATATGTTTATCCCTCGTTACCCTGTTGAAGCCTATAATCCGTTTCAATTCTGAACACGTAACAAATGCCCTGGCCAATTGAATTTTGTTCAAACCTTTATCGCTAAACCTAAGGCACAATTTAAGTGAAATCAAGTTAGCATTTGTTTATGCTACTTGAAGTGAGCAGTTGGGTTTTGGGCGAACTATTGATTGGTTCGGTATTCGAGTACTCACTTGTCATTTTTCTATCTTATTTCCACACCCGTCAAATTATACAAATCAAATACGTTTGGGGGTGTGTTTGTTGAAAAAAAGAAAGAATAAATATAGTTTTATTTTTGTTTTGGCTTAACAAGTGAGTACTACGTTTTCAAATATAACTTCAGGGTTGTTTCGGATTAATCTTTGGGGTTGCGAGTGTGATTGAGTCAAGCGTTGTGCCACAAGTATCATTAAGTTAATAACATTAACCTGTTTTATACTCCTGATATACCCTTGGCCATTTTCCAAAAACTGAACCAAGTCCTATTGATCTTTTTGAATTTTCAAACCCACATTAGTGGAGAGTGGAACCCAGTTTGGCATATGGATTTCCTATACCTTTTTGGTTTTAAGTCATGAGTTTTGTTGTTAGATAATCTAATCTGGTAAGTGGATAGTTGTATGATTGCGTTTTTGCACACACACATGAATAGGATCTAGGATGGCGCTTATTACTATTGAATGTTGAAATTCTAGAACCCTACATGGTGTATTTTACTCTTGAAACCGATATGATTGGAGGCTGGTGAGGGAAAACTTTTTGATCGTTAGATGATTTCAAAACTTACACGTTATTTTTTTTAGTTCGTTTGTGTTTTTCGTTTTTAGTAATTAAGTTCTTTAATTGTTGTGGTACTTTATTTTATTGTATGGGTGTTTTGCTCGAGGACTAGCAAAATTCCAAGTTTGGGGGTATTTGATAGGTGAAATTTATCTATCTATTTTCAAACCGAATTTAGTAGTTTTTGAGTATTCTTGTTATGTTTTAATTCGTTTTTATTTGTTTTTGTTCAAAGCAGGGGTTAGGAGCAAAAACGATCGAAAAACGAGCAAATTGGTAGGAAGACTATGGAAAAATGATGAAAAAGGGCAAAGTTCATCACTGTAGCTTCACCGCTGCAACAGTAGCCCTCACCACTGCAGTGGTAAAATGTCAGCCCACTGCATATCCATCGTTGTATCGGTGGCTTTCACCGCTATAGCAGGGAAAGAGTAGAATGTCATTGACTTTACACCGCTGTAGCAGTCAATCCCACCGCTACAGCGGTGAGCTTACCGACATCCCCACCGCTGCAGCGGTGAAGCCCCTAGCCGTAAAATATTTTAGGATATTTTCTATATATTTGTTTTGTTCTTTTTTTATTCCAAGACCGATCCCACTTTTTGGAGAATGCTTTAAGAGTGTTTTTGAGAGCTCTCAACCAACCAAAGAGGAGGAACACAATTGGAGAATAGGAAACAAGATCGGAGCGGTTTTTACGGATGCCACCTTCAGATAATGGCTATTCTCCATTGTCTCTCTCTTTATTCTTAACTCGTTTGTGGTTGTTTGATTGTGTACATATGGATTATTGTTGAATATATGGTTATGGCCAAGAGCTAAACGTTGACTATCTATGGGATTGATGTAGTTTACTAATATACGTTGTTTGTTTGAATCCGTGTTTTGTTAACGGTTGTTCTTGCCTATTCGATTGTGTTTACCATTCTTTCACTTCATTTATAAGCTTGTTAAGATATATTGAGAAATCGGGGTTTGACACTCGGGAGAGGTAACCCCGAATTCGGATTAGGATTTAAACACAACGCGACAATCTAATGACCCTAGAGGGTATGAGAAACTATGCAATCTATGAGGTTGGGGCGAGACTCATGTGACCAAATGTCATAAAGACACTCGAGGGAGACTTTTGCGCTGACGCGAAATTGCATATTCATTCACTTTACACTCAACAGAGGTAGTGATTGACTTTTTGATACCTAGATTGTTGGATAGATTTAAATACCATTAATATAAACTAGATTGGATCAAACACGTATACGTAAACAAAATTAATCCCTAGATAATTTATTCTCATATACTATATTTAGTATTATAGTTTAATTAATTGTTAATATAGTATTATTTATAAAAACAAAAAACCAATTTTTATCGCCTAAATAAAGTTCGGTTATGATAATCACGATACTTAGCGACAATTTAATCCAATCCATGTGGATATGACAACCCTTCTCAATCACTGTTCAAAAACATCGTTATGATTTAGGCATTCGTTTTGTCGCTTGAGCCTTTTTAAACCTACCCTAATATATGTTTATCCCTCGTTACCCTGTCGAAGCCTAAATGCTAATTCAATTCTGAACACATAAACTAATACCCTGGTGATAGGTGTAAATTACCTACGTATTTTCAATCCGAATTTGTTAGTTTTCGAGTACGTTTATAGTTATTTTTATGTGTTTTAATTAGTTTCCCTACTTTTTGTATAAATCAGGTGTGTGGGACATAAAGATAGGAAACTGGAGCGAAAACGATGAGATCGAACCAAAGCGAGTCGAAGTTACGGTGGATAAACAAGCTCAGAGGTTAAAATATGAAACAGGCTCACCGCCTAAGCGTCTAGACCACCGCCTAGGCAGTAAAGAAGCTGAGAAAAGAGCAAAATATTACTGACGGACCACCCATTCGCCTAGGCAGAAATCCAGCAAAAAACGAAGATGGGCTACTGAAAGCCGATCGCCTAGGTGGATAAATCCACAGCCTAGGCGAAAATCCAACAGAATGTTCTTCCACGTCTATCGCCTACTTCACCACCTAGGCGATTAGCCGAACTGACCTAACTTCGCCTAGGCGGAAATCCCCTGCACAGTCTTGAGATATTTTTTAGATATTTTGGCTATAAATACCCTCTCTCCTCCCCCTTCTCCGGTATCTCTCTTGCTCTCTTTCATTTTTTAGCCCCTTAGGCTATATCTAAGGGTATATTTAGGAGTTTTAGAGGTGGATCTCACATCCCGAAGTGGAGAAGACGGCGAATTGATCGTTCAGCATTCTTAGCGGTTTATCTTCGGATGAGGCTAAGTTTTTCGATTGTTTTTCCTTATTTCTTTATCTTATGATCATGTGAGCATGTTTAGCTCAATTTATATGTTTATGCGGCTATGGCCACAAGTTAAATATGGATTGTAGTAGGGATGAACGGTATATTTATAAATATGTTTGTTTGGATGATTTCGGTGTTGCGTTTATGTTTGTTCTTCGTGGTTTGATTGTGTTTATCTTTTTTTTTTTTATTATGCTTAGAATGGTAAATGGACAATATGGGGTTTTGACAAACCCCAGATTCGGATTAGGGTAAATAAACGCCACGATTCTATAACCTGGCCGGGGTTTGAATCGTGGACAATCGATGACGTGGGGCAAGACACATGCTACCTAGAGTCGTTAAGACATTGAGAGTTACTTCTTCATTGACTCAAAGTTGTGTTATATCCCTCGTCTTACACTCGGGAAAGGTGGCGAGGGAGTTTTAGAACGGAGATTGTCGATAGGGTAAATACAACGCGACAATCTAATAACCCGGGAGGGAGTTGGATTGTGTGCAATTAATGACACTGGGCGAGCCTCACGTGACCTAGGGTCATTAAGATGTTGAGGAGGACTTCTTTGTTGGCTTGAAGTCATAAATTCCCCTGTCTTATACTCGGGAGTGGTGGCGGTGGAGTTTACGTACCGAGGTTGTCAAATAGGTTGAACACTGTAAACGTGAGTAAATCGAAATCGAACACGTATTTGTAAATACATTAGTCCCTAGGAAATTGTTCACCCTAAAACATATTAGCATATTAGTATAGTTAATTTAGGTTATACTAGTATTAGTTTAATTAATTAATTACATTTGTTTTTCACTTAGATAAAATTAGGTCACGACAAACGTGGTATTCAATAGTAACGACACCAATCCCTGTGGATACGATAACCCGATCTTTCACAATCACGCTATACTAAAACTTAGACCTCGTATACTTGCGAGTGTAAGTAGCGGCGTATTTTACGTCCTACCACTTGGCCAGTTGATCGTTTTCCAAACCATATCATTTAATTTAAAGGCACATTTGAGTGAATCAATTTAGCCATTACAAAGACTTCTTGATGTGAGCATTTGGGTTTAGGACGAACTTCTAATTGGTTCGGTATTTGAGTACTCACGTGTCATTTTTCATTTGTATTTCACACACACCTTCAATTGTAGTATTCAAATAAGTTTGGAGGTGTGTTTGTTGAAGAAAAAAAAAGAGTCAAATGTAAATATTGTTTTTATTTTCGTTTCTTTTGACAAGTGAGCACGTCGATTTTAATTGCATGTTCAAGATTGTTTCCAATCTTTCTATGGGGGTTCAAGAGTGAATATGCCAAGTGTTGAGCCTTGGGTAATGTTAAGTTAACAACGTTAACCCGTTTTCTATTCCAAATTACCCTTGGCCAAATATACCAAAACCGAACCAAGTCCCAATGATCTTCATGAACTACTAAACCTACATTAGTGGAGAGTGGACCCCAATCCAGCTTATGGTAATCCTTAACTCATAAATTTCGTTGGGGGATAATCCAATCTGATCGTTGTATCGTCATATTATTGAGTCTCGCACTAACACGTTTACAGGATCTAGAATAGTGTTCACCATTATTACATGTCAAAATTCTAGAGCATTAGATGCTATGTGTTACTGCCTAAACTCGAAATAATTGGCGGTTGTTGAAGGAAAAATAAATAGGCCGTTAGAAAGATTCCAAACTCGTATGTGTTTATGTTTAGATTGTTTTTAGGTTGTTTGTTATTTAATTTCGTTTTGTATTTTTCATTTTAGTGTGTGTGTTTGGCTCGAAGACTAGCCAAATTCTACGTTTGGGGGTATTTGATTGGTGTGATCTACTTACGTATTTCCAAACCGAATTAAAGTTGGTTTTCGAGCGTTTATATAGTATTTTGTTTTAATTAGTTTTTATCTTTTTGTATTAAATCAGGTGTGTGGGGCAAAAAGATAGGAAACTGGATCCAAAACGATAAGATCGAACCGAAGGGGAGTTGAAGTTATGGTGGATAAACAAGCAAGGAGGCAAAAATATGAAGGAAGCCCACCGCCTAGGTGTCCAGACCTCCACCTAGGCAGTGAAGATGCTGAGAATGACAAAAGGCTACTGACAGCCCACCGCCTAGGCGGGAAATTCCTCCGCCTAGGCAGAATCCCCGGTAGAAACATTTCCACGTCCACCGCCTACTTCTTCGCCTAGGCGGTCACCAAACCTGTAAAGCCGGTATAGGTTCTCTAAATTCAAGGCCAATTTGCAACATTATGCAGTCCAATTTTGGAAACACTCAAAACATGGAAGGCGTATATATTTTTATTATCTTTCCATAGACTTTTCAATTACCTTAATCGGCGCTCAAACGAAGACGTTACAGCCAAAACAAGAAAGCGTGTCACCGCCACAACGGTGACACCACCGCAATGGCAGTCCAACTGCCGAAACTTTGTAATGGCTCTGTATATTCACCGTTGCGGCGGTCGCCTTACACCTGTAAAGTGTTTTTATATATTTTAGGATATTTTTGTCCCTATATCCTTCCCTCTTCTGTTCTCTCCGGCCAAGGAGGCCTTCCTAGGGTTAGATAGAATAGAGAGAGTTATGGAGAGGGCTTAAACATATCAGAAGGATAAGATCAACACGCGAAGAAGGAGAATTGTTCAGTGGACGGTTTTAGCGGCTAATCTTTGGATATCAGCTAAGTTCACCCATTTTTCCTGTATAAATGGCTATGGCCATAGGTTAAATGTGGATTATGTATGGGATTAATATTGTTTATAAAAACGTGATTTTGGTTTAGTTGCGTTTCTTTGATGATTGTTCTTCGCTATTGTGAGTGTGTTTATCATATTGTTTGTTTATTGTGCTTATATTTATATATTGAGAATACGGGGTTTAACAAATCCCAAATTCGAATTAGAATAAACAAACGTCACGATCCAATAACCCGGTCAGGATTAGGATTGTGGACAATCTATGACGTTGGGGTAAGACTCACACGACCTAGAGTCGTTAAGACGTTGAGGGGGACTTCTTCGTTGATTCGAAGTCGCGTATTCCCTCGTCTTACACTCGGGAGATGTGGTGAAGGAGTTGACAAACTAAGATTGTCGATAGGGTAAACACAACGCACGAAATCTATGACGTTGGGGTGAGACTCACGTGACCTAGAGTCGTTAAGACGTTGAGGGGGACTTCTTCGTTGAAACGAAGTCACGTTATATCTCTTGTCTTACACTCAGGAGAGGTGGCGAATGAGTTTACGAACTGAGATTTTGTGTGCGATCAATGAGGTTGGGTCAAGACTCACGCAACCTACGGTCATTAAGACGTTGAGGGGGATTTCTTCGTTGACATAAAGTTGTGTTACATCCCCCGTCTTACACTCGGGAGAGGTGCGGAGGAGTTTTAGATACCGAGATTGTCAAATAGGTCGAACACTATTGTTGTAAACTAACGATATCAAATGCGTTTAAGTAAATAAAGTTAATCCCTAGATAATTCATCCCATAACTATCTCGTATTAGTAATTAGTATAGTTAAATTAGTATTTTAGTATTAGTATTAGTTAATTAAATTACATTTTTGTAGCCTAGATAAAGTCGAGTTATGACACCGCGGTACTCGATAGTAACAACATCAATCTCTATGGATACGATAACCCGATCTTTCACGATCACACTATACTAAAACTTTGACCTCGTACACTTGCAAGTAGTCATATACGCGAGGAATCAAATCCTCGTCGTACACCAGCTAATTGGAGAGTGACTTATGTAGGTTGAAGAGTTCCTAAGCCAAGTTTCTCATATACTAAAAATGGAAGAAGATTGACACTAGCACCTAAATCAAGAAGTGCTCGATGAATAGTATGATCTCTGATTCTGGAAGAAATAGTGGGAACACCTAGATCCTTGAATTTTGGTATTGTGTCATATTTCAAAATTGAACTTACTTGTTCAGTAAGAAAGACCTTTTTATGCACATAAGTTTTAATTTTTCGTTTATGGGGGTACAAAGGTCTTTCAGAAACTTGGTATAGGTCGGGACTTGCTTAATGGCCTCAAGAAGTGGAAGGTCAATTTTAACTTGTTTGAAAATTTTAAAAATCTCTTCCGCCATCTTAGCAATTTTATCCGTTGGTAGGGATCGATCTAGACATTGTGGGAATAGGACAGGGGGAACGTAAGGTGCCTCAACATTGAGACTTGATCCTTCCTTACCAAATGGTATGGATTTTGAGGTAGGGATAGAATCCTCCTCAACGGATATCAATGCTGACTCAGTCAATTTTTTATTATTTTTTATCCCTTTTCGTTTCTCTTTCTCTCTTTTTCTTATCCTCCCATACATCTTCAGGTTCCTCTTCTAACTCACGTCCTACCCTATTATCAATTACTTTCCCACTCCTAAGAACACTTATGAAATTTACATATTCATTAGTTCTACTACCTTCAGCCATATAATGTCCCTTTGGATTATTTATCGGTTGGTTTAATAATTTTCCTTCCTATCTTTTATTCAATGTATTAGCTAGTTAACCCAATTGAGTTTCTATCTTTACAATATATTGGGCTTGAGAATGGAGCATTTGTTGTCGACATTGAAGAGATTGTTGTTGATTATTTATTATAGATATCAATTCATCAATCTGCGAGTCTCTAGTGGGTTGAGAATATTGATTAGATAGAAGGGACGGTAAGTACCCCTGGGATTGATTTTGAAAATTTTTCCTTGGGGGTTGATTCATAAGTGGGCCTTGATTTGATTGTCGCCACGAAAAATTAGGATGATTCTGCCACCCAGGGTTGTTGGTGTTGGAATAAGGATTGTTCTCATTTCTCAGCATTGATTGAGCAGCATTGACTTGCTCTGGCAGATATTTAGGATATTGAGAACTAAGGTGACAATTAGTTATCGAGTGAGACACACTTTGACACAATGCACATGGTTCAAATGTTTGAGATTGAGGAAATATTGATTGATTATTGCTCATCAATTGTCCTAAGACTTGTGAGAAATTTGCCACCAACTCGTTTTTATTTATTTCATTTACCCCAGCTCTTTGGTTGGTAACTGGTGAAATTAAACTTCCTCTATCTTTTCTCCCTAATGCAACATGTTGTAGTGAATTTTCACTTAGGTTTTTAAATAACTCCCATGCCTCATCTTCAGATTTCATTAGAAATGTGCCTCCACATGAAGCATCCACCATTTCACGGTTACTCCCATCTAGTCCTTCGTAGAAGCTTTGCACTAATTTCCATCTCGGGACTTGATGTTGTGGACATTGGCGCAATAATTCTTTTAGTCGTTCCCAACTTTCATGGAATTGTTCACCTGGAGATTGGGTGAACGTAGTAACGGCTCTTCTTACTTGATTTGTTTTCCCTATAGGGTAATATTTCCTAAGGAATTCTTTCTGCATGTCAACCCAAGTTCCAATGGAAGATGGGTCTAAAGAATACATCCAATGTTTACCTTTATCTTTTAGGGAAAACGGGAATAATCTTAATCTAACCGCATCGTCAGATAAATTGGCTATTCTAAAGATTGTGCAAACTTTCAAAAATTCATCCAATGTTTATATGGGTTTTGTGTGCTCATTCCATAATAATTAGGTAACATTTGAATTATTGACGATTTGATTTCAAAGTTATTCTTACCTACTACTGTTGGTAAGCGGATACATGATGGGGATATGTACTTAGGAGTATAGTACTCCTTCAGGGATTTTGGTAGATCTCCCATATTAATTTCTCTGGTAATTGGTTCTAGTATAAGATTATTAAATTTAGATCTCGCTTTTCTAGGAACGTTGTCTAAAATAGAGTCTAAGAGTATATCCCTATAATTACGTAATCGTCTACTGTTCATGCATAGGTTTTCTCAATGTCAAATACTAAACCAATTATTTTTTTTATTAATTTTTAATTTTCAATAGATAATTTCCAATAAGCTAAAATAAATAAATAAATAAAATAAAATAAAATAATATAAATATGACTTGTTGTTTTCTTTGATGTTTACTAAAAATTTATTTATTTATTTATTTTTTCACTAATTTTCGGAAGAAAAAAAAAATAATATGCAAACTCAAAATAATTTTTTTTTTAAGTTTCTCTAACACAATTTTAAAATAGTAACATTTCTTTTTTTAGAAAAAAAAAAAAAAAAAAAAAAAAAAAAAAAAAAAAAAGAATAACAATTCAAAATAGTATAACAATAACAATAATAATAATAATAATAATTAAATAATTAAATATGGATACACACAAATGGAAGAAAAATAAGAAAAAATTAACAATTAACGTTGCCAATCCCCAGCAACAGCGCCAAAATTTGATCGCTCAAATTTAATTCCCACTTTAAGCATAAAATATTTTGTAGTATAATGCTTAAGTATGGGTGTCGAACCACAGGGATTGGATTGTAACTATTAATTTTGTATTTTATTTTTCTTGAGTGAAACAAAGGATTTTGGTTTGATTTCGAATTTTAATAATGAAATAACATAAAATTAATCAATTGAGATAAAATATATATAATGGTTCGGGTTAAGGACACGCATAAATTCATTAATTTATCTTGTAAATTTTATTCCTATTTCATTCACTTGGTGTGTAATCAGGTAATATTAACTACAAGATAATATTACTGCGAAAGATAAATCGACCACTTAATTGGGATAAACTATCTTCACGATTCAATTCTTACATTAATTAATCGAAGGTGAATTAATCGTTTAGCATAATTTATCCAAGTAAGTCATATCGATACCACTAAAACTGATTGTAAAACTGTTAGATCTAAACCACAAGTATTAGATCTAACATCATAAATACGAATCAATTCAGATCTAAATATCTATAATAATATTTGGAGCATAAACTAATTCAAGAAACATGTTTAAGACCAGAATCCTCGTTTTACAACCATACACTTAAGAACAAAATATATTTGAAACAAGAATAAAATTACATAGATAAACTTCAGAATAAATACAGCCCTAACCCGATTGACGAACTTAGTCGATCATAGATTTGTGTTCTTCCACAAGATATTCAAGAGATACCCCCATGAATAACTCCCCAAACAGTGGCCGCAGGAACCCAAATGAAGAAGAAAAAAAAGTAAAACTAAAACTAAAAGTCTATTGCTGAAATAGTTAAGAAAAATCGGAATACCCCTCAAATGAAAAAGTAGCCAAATATATATGATCTCCCATTCAATATGAAGAAATACATTTCCTTTACTATCGAAAATATTCTCTACTTTTATTCCTTAAATGGCTTCTAATTAGCCAAATTTCCCTCTACTTTCCTTATTTTAATGCCCTTTAATGGATATTTGAAATCCATTATAATTGATGATCCCTAAACGACCATTTAAGTGTTCAAAAAGGTCCCTTAAGAAAAGGATGTACGGACAACCACGCAAGCTTGGTTTGCTAATTGTTGATTGGTGTGCGCACTCGTTCACGGGTCGGATTGGACCCACACCTTAAATTACCTTGTGATTTTGGACTTTGTCATGCCCTTTTCAAACCTTGATTTAGGTGTCTTGGATTATTTCTTGGTGGTATGTGATATGGTATGCATGAGAAAAAGAAATGTTTATGGTGTTAAATTTGACAAGATTCAGTGAAAAGTAAATGTTTCAAAGTCAAGGTGGGATAACTGAATTAATTGTTTGAAATATCCTATGTTTTAAGGGTAGTGACTAAGATTTTTCTTTACTAAAGATGATTTGATGAAAATCAAACCTTAGTAAAGTCATTTTGGACCTCCTTAAGTAATATACATTTCTAATTTAACCCGAAACTTTTACTTTGCTGTATTTTGTCAAATTCAACATTTTTAGTTTTTGTCATATTTTTTTGGTTGTTTTTTGTATATCGCATAGTGTGATCTCAGGTAGAAATTCATTCCCTTTAAACCTGAGTTTAAAGTTTATCTGAACTTATTCTTGATTCAACATTGACTAGGTGAGACAAAATGTGGTGTCTACAGATGTGTCATTAGTCATTAAGGATGGTCCATTCGTCCCTAAGGAGAATGGGGTGACTAATAAAAAAAATGGATGAGGTCCTCTGATAAGCAAAAACTGTCTATTAATTCTCAAGCTATTAATATTCTGTTTTGTTCTTTAGATTCTAATGAATGTACCAGGGGTTCAAGTTGTGGATCGACTAAAGAAATGTGGGACACACTACAAATCACACTTGAAAGGACAAAGCATGCGAAACAATCCAAGATCAACGCCTTAGTTCGTCAATTCGTGTAATTCATAATGGGTGAAGCAAAATCTATTCCGAAAATGTACATGAGATTCAATAATATCTGCAACAACCTTGGTCAACTCAGAAATCCTTATTCTGTGGTGGACAAAGTATAAAACAAATTGAGATTGTTGACCAAAGTTTGGGAGCGAAAAGTGACTGCAATTGAGGAAGCTAAGAATCTCACACTGTATACCATTGATGAACTTATTGGCAGCCTAATGACCCACGAGATGACTATTCGAGAATATAAGGATGGAAAAAGGAATAGCAAAAGGAATTCCTTGGCATTAAATGTCTAAAAGATCGTGGAAGGAGATGATAAGTAGTGTTTCTCACGAAAAAATTCAGAAAGATGATCAGACGAACATTTCGTGGAAAGAAAAACTTCAACATGAATAATGTTGAGTGCTTCAATTGTCATAAAATGGGTTATTTTCAATCCAATTGTCCTTAGCCAAAGAAGGAAAAAAAAATTAAAAAAAAAAAAGAAGAAGAAAGAAAGAAAGACGGTGAATAAGAGTAAGAAGAAGTCAATTAAATCCACCTAGGATGACTCATAATCGAGTAACTCGAAAAATTCGAACAGTGATGATTCGTCCATGCTTACTTTGATTGCCAATGGAGATGAGATAATGAAATGTTCTAGTTCTTGCCCTTTAGATTTCGGTAATTTATTTGATAATTATCAACTAACACGTGATTATAAAAATTAGTGTTCTCAAATTAAAGACCTACAAAATATAATAAACACACTTAACAAGCAAGTGATGAAGTTCGAATCTAAAAATATTGAATTGAAATCCAACATTTTGGATTTACATTCGATTGTTTTCAAATTCACGAGTAGTGAAAATAATTTGAAAATGCTTGTGAGGAATTCAAGAGGGATTTTTGATAAAACTAGAATCGATTTTTAAAAAAATCTTAAATAAAAGATATTTCATAAATTCTTTTTTGAAGACAAGAATCTTGTTAGATGTTTTAAATTTAACATTGTGGGGCATACCGTTAAGAAATATTTTTCAAAAGTATCTAAATGTAGACACATTTGGGTTCTTGAAGGAACTAAAATTGTCCCAGCTCACAAGATCAAACCCACTTAGATTGTGTACCACCTAGGAACTTTTTGAGGTGCTCCTTGCATGTTAATCTAATAAACATGTATGAGTAAGGACAAATTGTTCCTAGGAAGTTGTTGTTTTCAGCGCGTGACAAGGGATAAAAGTAAAATTTACATCTTTGACACCTAAAGAAAAAAGTCATGTGATGTCTAGAGACTATGCCATGAGTAAGAAAATTAGTTTAAATAAGTTGGTAAGAATTTCTAAGACCTATGTAGTTTTACATATTCTTTTGTTGTCTTAAAATTGTTGCATGATAATCATATAAGTTTACATATTTATGTGTGATTTTATTGTGTTATGCTATATGAGATCCACTAAAAGCTATGTTTAAAAATATATGAAACATGTTATATCAATCCATGATTTGTTCCTCATCGAATTAAGTTGATTTATTAATCTGAATGATCTCTGAATATATATGGCTTATTAATCTATTGATACAATTGCACATGGATATTCTTATAGGTATTAAGTGTCTAGAATTCATTTAATATCTCATGTTTTTTAAATGATTATTATTCTAAAATTTTATGAGATAAATATGCACTTATCCATGTTTAAAGCATACACTAGATTTATGTTGATAGTTTTATAAAATATCATTGAGAAATGGTTCATGTCCTAGTGCATTAAAGATTACATGTTTCTTGATTCTATCTTAATTGGTATCATAAAATAAAGTATGTTGACTTAATTGAAATATATGATTTCAGGCTACATTGTTGAAATGTTTTGATGATCCCTTAAAATTGCCTCAAGACGATTAGATTAATCTTAAAAGTTGTTCTTTTCATGATCTTCACTTTTTGATAAAACAAAGAGGAAGAGAATATGATACTAAAGGAGAAAAATTATATGATGTTCAAATATTGTATGTGTTCTCTTAAGTAAGAAGTAATTTTCATAATTACATAGGGGAAGAAGTTTTTATAAGTAACGAAATAATATGTTATGCTTAAATTGAAAAAGGGGATATTGAATATGTTGATACCTCCGATTAGCTTGCTGATATTTTCACCAAACCTCTAAAATCATTCGAGGTTTAGGTGTGGCTAGGCATAATGATGTATGCCTAGAGTAATGTCTTTGATTCTCCGTCCCCACTTTTTGAGATGACAAAGGGGGAGAAGTATATGTTGACCAAGTAGTTTATGTTTAGGATTTGTTCGCCTAAACATTGCATTGATTAAAGGGAGACGTTATTATCTAGAAATGAGTGTTTCCTAGAATCCTTGCTTCACGTTCCCTTCTGCTATAAGCCATCTCCCTCGGTTACTTCCATGTCGGTCCTGATGCGAAAACTTGGATGGTGCTTCTAAGAGGCTTTCTACTCCTTAGCTCGTTTTTGTGTTGTAACAGGAATTCTGATTGGGACTTTTCTTTGAATAGTCTTTGTGTTTCGGTGACAAGGTGGGAAGATTTGGACAGGAATAGCGAAAGGCTATTTTAGGTCTCGCTTGGTTGAGATTAGGATTTCCCAGAATGGGAACATCTAGCTCAAAATGAGGAATACTATTGATTTGGCTCATGCTTTGAATAACTTTTTTGGATGAGTTTTGGGAGAGGGTTCGAATGAATGGATTATTTAGCAAGGCTTCTTCTTTTCTTTTCCCGTATTTTCCTAAGTTCATTTCTAATGCTCTAAGCATTAGCCTATACGCGCCATGTGTATTTACCTTTTCACTTTATGCAAGATTATTTTGTCTAGAGTATACTCAGGTAATCATATTCAAACGTTTAATCATGATTGTCGCTATTTTTGTGTCAGATTAATCTAAATTATGATGAAGATAAGTTCAAAGTAATTTAGACCCAATATCCTTAGTTTCCAGTTAATGAGATTGTCTAGTTTCAATTTCATCAAGTTTTGATTTTAAAGTTTTCTAAGATTATTTTTGAGATTACCTAGGCCCTATATGTTATTCGAGGCCTTATCGATGGCTCTGCTTTATTTATTCTGTCTTGGACAAAGAGTAGGAGGATTGGGCCTTCCTAAGATACCGCAGAGGAAGGAGAATAGAAGTGATGGAGAAACAAGTGTTAGTTAATGACAACTAACAAATGTTATTTTGTCCTGGTAATGTTAAGAGAATTTTTTTCATTCTATTTTGTTTTTTCACTCTAGCAAGTAGGGACTCATACTTCCCTATATAATCCATGTAACGAGCTTTGGGTAATGGTCTCGATCCTGTTGGCCTAAGTCACTAGGTGTTGAGACACCCCTAAGACTTAATACTCAGATCATATAGAGAGTGTCCTTGACCTAAAGGCTTTCGTGTGACCACTCAGTGTTTAGAAACTTTTTGAGATCGGTCGTTTTTATTTCCCTTAACACTCACTTTCAGAATTTTACATTTTCAGAGGATTTGGGCAATTTGAGTCAATCATGAGCTCTTTGTTGGTTCCGTCCATATCCTAACTATGTCCATTTATCCAATATGGCTTATCGTTCACCTCTCGTCCTGAATGTCTTCAGCTATACAAGCTTTTTTTTTTTTCTTTTTTTTTTAAGCAGGTTCTTTGTGGAAACTCTGAATTAGTTATGCCTAGATAAAATTTTAGCTTATGTTAGTCAGTATTCATTTATTCAGCTACCCAGTCTTTCAAGAATTGTTTCACGGACAGGCTTAGCTTAGGTTGGAAAATATGTTTTAACACATAAAAAGTTGAGTTTTCGGGTAAATTCGGTTAATCAAGAAAAATAATTGGTCAACTGAATTAAACAGTAAGTTTTAAAGTTAAAACAATGTGCTACTGATCCAGTTGGTCACCGAATAAAGATGGTCAATCAACCGTTTAAAAAATAGCTGAAATGAGTAAGGAAGTGAGCAAATTGATCTAATCTGTCAACCAAATGAAAAGGGCTAGTCAGTTGTTCGAGTCAATAGATGAAATGATAGAAAAGTGGAAGACACTGATCCAATCGGTCAACTGACTGGCTTTGTACCAACGGCTTTTTGAGAGCAGGCACAGGTCAATCAACTGATTAATTCAGTTGGTATTTTGGCTGATATAGTCTTTTGGTAAAAAAAAAAATATTCATTTTTTATGATTCCAAAAGAGGGATTTGGGGGATTTTAATATAATTGAGATATTAACAACTTATTATTTGATCCCTATTGATATGGTGGTCTATATATTTTGAGATTCTCCAAATTTAAATGATTTAATACTCCCTATTTCTATGGTTTTAAATTGAGAAGAGTTTGATGGACTAAAGTGAGAGATTCAAAAATTATTTTTAAGTGAAATATACTGAAATGAAATGTAATGATATATGGGGTCTTAGAGTGTCATTTTATGGCATATCTTTGAAAAACAATTGTTCGAAGGCTAGTTATTGGTCTATTAGTATAGACCTGAAGGAGTTGAGTTTAGTACATCAAGAACAGCAGTTTGAATTATTATAAGAGTCATATTTTTGTTGAGATTTTTACGCGAGATTTTATTCAAGTTCTTGATCTAAAGCGCTAGCTGTTTGACATCACCGACTTGTATTTTAATTGCGATATCATCAATGTCATTGGTGTTTTCTCAGTGAGATCCTTCCAAGTTTTATTAGTTGCTTTAAAGTTATATTTACCTCGATTACTTGGTTTAGGATTGTTAGAAAAATTGTTTTTGAACTTAAAAGTCTGAAAATCTTTTTAAGCGATTTTTCCCTGTTTATCTTATTATGTGTTAAATTTGTGTTACCCACATTATTTATTAATCAAATTTGAATTGTCCCACATTGTATCTATCATGTAGTAATTATTTGGGACATTAGTTAAGTATATTTGTATTTAGGTGGTAGAAGCTCCTTGTGGGAAGAAACTTATATTTTTTTCGATTTGTGAGTTTGAGAGGATTAGACACGTTTAGGATAGTGACTAGTCAAGGTAGCTAGATTTCAATTTTTTTCCTGTGAAAAAAATTAGGATTTGATCTTTGTCCTACAAAAAGGTTAGGTTATTATTTTCCCTTGAAAAGAATTAGATTTTGATTCTCTCTGTAATACAATTAAGTGAGTGTAACCTAGACGGGACCACTACCGAGACCACCTCTACCTGGGCTGACCAACGGACTAATTGGCTGACCAATGCCTAGTAGTTTACCCACTTTAGTATTTGTGATCTTAAGTATTTGTGATATACTTCAACTATTGAATAATTATACCTAATATCTTGTAGAATTGGTTGAATACTATACTCACTCTACCACCCCTAAGAACAGAGCTCATTGGCTCTGATGCCAGCAATAGTTCTAGGATACTAGAAGTGGAACGAAAGCTTGAGTAAGACATTATCGATATTGTATTAATGTTTTTAAACTACAAATACATAAGAGTTACAAAGTATTGAAAATTACAAAATATTGAGAGTACATAAAAAATACCATTAAAATGTATAGGGGATAAAGATGATATTGAAAGATTGTACAAATTTTTGAGTAAGGCCATAATATTTAGAACTTCTAAGTTCAAATCTTATTTTTTGTAAAGGATATACTCAGGCTTTTGAACTTTGAAACACCCAAACTCTTTGGGATGAAATTAAAAATTCTTACAACACTCTTTTTTGTCAAGTCTACCCTTACAAATGACACAAGGGAACCTTATATATGCTCTGGACTCCAAATTTTATAAACTTGAATTGAATAAATGTTAAGGTCTGCCAACATCATCATGCTTTCTTTTGA
Organism: Eucommia ulmoides; assembly: GCA_016647705.1. Lineage (NCBI taxonomy): Eukaryota > Viridiplantae > Streptophyta > Magnoliopsida > Garryales > Eucommiaceae > Eucommia > Eucommia ulmoides. Next base: position 20,216,004 of record CM028339.1, read on the forward strand.
AGAATTTTATATTTCTAAAAAATGATCTTCGCTTTTTCAAATATTGGTGCCTGATGAGTGGTTTAATTATCAACAAATCAAGTACTTTATTTTCAAATAATTGTGTGTTTTCAAGTATTTTTGTTAGTTTAATATGTTTTTGTGTTGTTTTGTAGGTTTATAAATAAATGGGAAACAGGATGAAAAATTGATTCAGGTACTGTAATTTCAAGGCCATTGTTTACCACAATTCAATCCTAGTTTGGAAACTCTCAAAACATAGAATTCATAGATTTATGTCTTAGCGTTTGATAGGTTTTTGAATCACCGCAATCAAAGTTTGGACGATAAAGTTACGACCAAAAGAAGAACCTGGTGTCGGCATTACCTTGAGCATTACTGCAACGATGGTTTGATCACTGTAGTGGTGATCTAGCAGTGAGTTTCTGTCTTCCCATCGCTGCAGCGATGGTCTGCTTTACTGCTGCGACCCGGCACCAGCTGGAAAGATATTTTCAGATATGTTTGAGATATTTTGGACCTTTATTTGTTTCTCCCCATTCCACACCTATCAAGAACATTTTTTGGACATTTTTGGGAGCTCAAGATCACAACCAAGAAGAGGAGAACACATTTGGAGAAGAGGGAACAAGATCGGAGCGGATTTTACGGACGTGGAATCTTCTATTCTTCAGATAACGGCTATTCTCCCTTGTTTCTCTCTTTCATTCTAAGTTCTTGTTGGATATTTGGTTATGGCCATGATCTAAACATTTATTGTTTAGGGATTGATGTAGTTCACTAATATACATGTTTGAGTAAATCGTTGTTTCATTATCGGTTGTTCATTCTTATTTGATTGTATTTATCATTATTTTACTTTCATTATATGCTTGTTATGATATTTTAGTTGATTTGAGAATACGTGGTTTGACATTCGGGAGAGGTAACCCCGGATTCGGACTAGGGTTAAATACAACGCGACGTTCTAATATTTCGGGAGATTATTAGAAAGTGTGTAATCCGTGAGGTTGGGGCAAGACTCATGTAATCGTTTAGACACTAGATAGGGAAATCGGTGTTGACACAAAATGCATATTCATTCACTTTATACTCGGAAGAGGTAGTGAGTAAGTTTTAGACACCTAGATTGTCGGATAGATTAATGATCATTAATGTAAACTAGACTAAATCAAACACATTTAAGTGAATGAAGTTAATCCCTAAATAATTTATTCCCATATATTTTATTCTTAGTATTGTAGTCTAAGTAGTTATTATTTTAGTTTAGTTTTATTTATATAAAAAAAAAAAACCTAAAATTGGATTACCTAGATAAAGTTAGGTTACGACAATTGCGGTACTTAACAATAATTTAAACCAATCTTTGTGGATACGGCAACCCTACTCTTCCTATAATATTAAAACTTGACCTCGTACACTTACAAGTAATTCAAAGTGATTAAAATATCGCCAATAGTGCCACATTTTGAAAAAGAGGCCACACCTTGTCCTTTGCCTTTATCGTTTGAAAAATATACTTTATAAAAGTTTCTTTTGAAAATTGTGACTTTGTTTTGTCTTGACTCGTGCAATGCCTGTTGCTGATAGGAGAATCTTTATCTCTTTGCTTTTCCATTTTTTAACAGTTTTCTCTTATTTGATTCTTGATTTTGTTGCTTCCTTTAATAGAAATCTACCCAATTTTCTAATGGAGTAAGATCAATGGATTTTGAAGATGAGGCTGATGTTAGAGGTTAGGTTTTATCACTATCTAAACTTGAATCTATGTTTGCAATGAGTTTTTTAAGTTGGGTTAATTGAGCTCGAAGATTATGTTTTTTCTTGGAATTAGATGAGGATGAGAAAAAGGGTTCTTTGGATTTCGTTTTTGAAGAGGCAATAGATTTTGAGGCTTCTAGGGAGTTAGGGCCGAGAATATTTTTTTTCAAGAAGGCTTGAACTCTTCATTCTGGGAGATCAAACTTTTTCTACCACTTGATCTTGAAAATCCTTCAAGTGTTAGGAATGATCCAAAAGAACTTGAACCACAAACTATAGAATAATCCCAACAAAAGATCTAGCTGACAAAGAAATATGAGCAAAAAAGCATGAATTTGGAAATCTCATTTTGAAAATCGTCCATTGTGTTGAAAAATACAATAAATCATCTAAAATCCATTTTTGGTAAAATAGTGGGAGTGAGTCCAAATTTAAAAAACCATGAATGAAACCAAACGGGAAAATTCGAATCAATATTTTTATCGAAATGAAGAAACCGTGAGTGATCATAATTTTTGAGATAATTTTTTTTTTGTCCAGGCTTGAATATAGTCTTCACAATTATAATATTGTGGTTCAAATTGACCTTTGAAGCTTCTTTGAGAACGAGGACTTTTTCCCAATCACTTTGGGTTAGGACTTTACAAATTTGGAGTTTCGAGAAAATGATTCTTGAAGGATTTTTTGGATCAGTAGTATGAGTAATAATAGTAGAATTAGTTTTTACTAGAATTAGTTTATAAAACATATGAGATTTATGGAGGGTGTCATGCAGAGAAATGATAATTTGGATGAAAAACCTTTTTGATGCCATCGAATGCTATTGTGGAACTCCATTTATTTTCAATTATAAAGAGGTCGTCAAAGATATCTTTTTTTGATAATATATTATTCCTTGAAGAGTCTTGAGTAGTTGGCCTTGTTGAGGAAGAGAGTCCTTAAACAGCTTGTTTATAATCAAGTGGTTGGAATCTATTTTGAGTAAAGTTTTGAGTAAATGGGCTTGGAACCTTAGCAAAGTTGTCGTAATAATTGGCAACTTTACTAAGTTTTGAAGCCATCTTTTTTCTTCCCCTGAATAAAATCACTTGTTAAAAAATCTGATCAAAAGTTTGAAGATCCTTTAATAAATTTTGAGTAAATGGGCTTGGAACCTTAGCAAAGTTGTCGTAATAATTGGTAACTTTACTAAGTTTTGAAGCCATCTTTTTTCTTTCCCTAAATAAAATCACTTGTTAAAAAATCTGATCAAAAGTTTGAAGATCCTTTAATAAATTCAATTTGGAAGTCAAATGCTGATAAAATATCTTGCCATCTGGCAATTATTTTTTTTTAAACTAATTTTAAAATCTTTTTTCTAAAACTTCTTTTGCACTTGTGCAATCAATTTGTAGTAAAAACTATTTGTTGTATAAATCTTCTTGAAATTTTTGAACACATATAACAATTGATAATATTTTTTATTTTATTTTTTTTTATAGTTGAATAATTAACTTACGGTCTAGACTATGATCTACTATGAAACCTAACAATGGACTCCTTGTTATCTAGTTTCTGCTTAAGGATTCCCCCATATCCTATATCTGAGGCATCAATTTCTAAAATCATGAAGGCTTGAGGATGAGGAATACTAAGACATTGTAGGATTTTGACATGGGCTTTGATTTTTCTAACAACATTTGAATGTTCCTCTAACCAAACTGGTGGATTTTTCTTAAGTCTTCTAAACAATGGTTTGATTAAAAATCTAAGGTTTGGAATGAAATCTAGTACATAATTCAAGCATCCTAAAAAAAATTGTAATTGATTTTTATCCTTGACTTCATCTGAGAATTTATCTGCAAACTCTGTAGTTCTAGGGATTGGAGTGATATTCCTTAATATATTTTTTATAATATTAAAAAAAAATGTTTGAAATGTTGTTCTATTGATTCGGAGAATAGTAGAACATCATTAATATATACTATGATAAATTTTGTATATGGGTTAAAGATTTCATTCATCACATTTTGAAATTCTTATGGAGCCTTTTTTAGACCAAAAGGCATTACATTCCACTCATAGTGACCAAATGGCATTGTAAAGACTGTTTTGTATTTATCCTCTTCACTTATTTGAATTTACCAGAAACATGATTTCATATCAAATTTTGAGAATATTGATTCATTAAAAAATCTATTTAATGAATCCTTTTTATTGGGCATTGGATATCTAATCCATTGGAGAATGTTGTTTAAAGGTTTGTCATTAATAACTAATCTTGGTGTTCCTCTTTCTATTTCAGCTTGGTTTCTAACATAAAAGGCCGAGCAGCTCCAAGGTGATTTAATTTTCTAATTAATCCTTTATCTAGTAATTCTTGAATTATTTTTACAATATTATAGTAATTCTTGATTCATTTGTATTGGTCATGCTTTTGTGGGAATTGTTTCTTCAGAAAATTCTTTTATATATAGCAATTTTACTGAATGTTTCTTTGTTGACCTAAAAGTATTTGGAAGAATGGAGAAAATCTTTTTCCCTACTAATTCTCGGGATTAATTCATCCCTTTTTCAATTTCTTTGTTTTTCAGTTGTTCTTCAATCTTCATATAATGAATTTTTCTTCCTAAATATTTTTAAAAAAATTTAATAAGATTAACACCCTTTATTACTAAATTCTTTACTTTTGATTTCTTTTTGTATCATCTTATTGACAAATATGAACATTGAAGTTTTTTTACCTATATTTAATTTTGAATTGTTCGCACCATACAGTCTTTCAGAAGTTTTTTCATAATATTGAGTTGGAAAAAGATCTTCTTGAATAGAATTTAAATCTACTCCCGTGTCTAACAGGGCTTGAGCTTTCGTATAAAATTATCATTTATGACTAATTTTAACTTTGTATACCACCTATGCATGTAGACTCTTGACATATATCCTAAAAAAGCTTGTTGATCATTTTAGCTAGTACTAATTCCTTCATCATAACTAGAGTCTTCATTGACAATTTCTTTTTCTTTATTGAGAATTTTGAGATTTTTAAATTCTTCATGTAAAGTTTTAATTTGTTTTTTGACATGGTTAATTTCTTCTTGCAAATCTGGAATTGTAAGTTTATTTCTTTAGATTGTTTGTCTTGCATAATTTTTTCTTTTAATTTAAGTAAATATTCTTTTCTGATTTCGGGGTCATGAACATGTTCTATCATATCTAATATAATTTTTCTTTATTTTGAAATTACATTTATTGATCCTGAGTATTTTGCACAAGTACAAAATCTTATATTCTCATTACATGATTCTATAGATTCCAATTCAGATTTTTCACTTGAAGTTTCTACGATTTCATTAATTTCTTCACTTTCAGATTCTGCTAATGAATAATTTGATTCACTGTTTATAAATAAATATATCATTTGTTTATTCAAGTTTTCACTACAATCTAAAGCTTAAATTGTTTCTTCCATTTTGCATTTTTTTCTATAATGACCAGATCTTCCATAATTATAACACATAAGATCGTTTTTATCCTATTTAGGTTTTGATTTGTTATTTGGTATTCTTTTCTGTTATCAAATTATTTTTCCCAATTATTAGTGCTTCTAGGTTTTGAATAATATTTCTTAACGACTTTCTTTTTATTCCTTTGTTTCCTTTTTTGTAGAAGGTGCTTGTATTTTTTTCATAACCATATTGACTGATTTTTTTTGTTTTGGCTTAATTCATTCTTCATTTGACATTTCAATTCTAATTCTGTACAAAGTGTTAATTCTTCTTTATTTATTGTGGCAATTAATTTTTCATATAATCAGATCTCATATCCTTTTGAATTCTTTCTTTAACCTTTTGAGCAAATAATTTTGGTAATCATGCTGCGAATCTTTCTTTCCAAAAAGGCTTCCCTACAATTTGTCCTAAGATATTTTTTTGATAAGAACATATTTTTATACCATTGGAAATCCTGTAATTTGGGACATCTAAGATTGTTTAATATTTCACTATTTTTTCTTACAATATCATTTGGTTCTCCTAATAATGCTTTTGATATTGCCCAGATCAGTGAAGAAATTGCATCTGAGGTTATTATTGGTTCTAGACAAGTGCCTTCATTTTTTATTTTGATGGTAGAGAGAATTCCTGATCTTTCTTGATGGGTAAGACAATTATCCCACCATCCTTTTAATTTACCAGAAAATCATTAAGTTAATATTTTAACTACTGTAGGTTCATTATCATTTCTAGATTTATAAGCTACTGCTGCCATTGACATTTCATTAAGAAGTCTCATAATTTGATATTTTGAAAATTCATCTGTGTTCCATTCATAAAGAGAGGTTCCATCATAGGCAAATCTGGGATTGGTCTTTTCTTCAAATAACATATTAAGAAAAGAGGGTCAGTAATAATAGAGTTTTTTAGATGGTCTCCAATTTGAATTACCTTTTGAATATTTTATTTTTTTAATTTCTAGATTATTATCATTTGTATCTTCAAAATGATTTTTAATTTTTTCTACTTCTTCAATTTTTGATAAAGTATTGGCATTATTATCATTCAAACTTAATTTGGATAATGTTATGTTAACGTTATCTAATAATTTATTGATTTCATATGAATTTTTAAATCCTAAATTAAATTTAAAATATTCTACTACTCAAAAGGTTTAATGGATAGGCTTTTGTATTAATTTTATTTTTTAATTATTTTTCATCTTCAATTTTTTGTGGTTTTGATTCTGCTAAAATTTTCAAAAACAATTTCTATTCCATTTAATTGATTAGTAGAAGTGTGCAGTAATTGATTAGTATAATTATTTTAACTAATGACATGGTCTATTGGATCTTGAGAAGTAACATTTATTTTTTGAAGGGAGAGGCCACTACTTTAAAGTCTTTATAATATATTTCAATTGAATCCAATAGTGGATGTATTGAACTAATATTTTGATTTTTATTTGTTACTTTCCATGTCTTGTTTACTATTTGGAGTGTTTGAACATATTTCTCTTTATAGTAATCAAAGAAAGGGATATTTATTTTTTCTTTTATCATTTTCTTTTTCCATTTTGATTTAATTTTTTTCTCTTTTTTCTTCCGAATGATTTTTGAAAATGCTTGTCTTTATCTTTTAAATGATTTTTATGCATAAATTATTTTCTTAGATAATTCATATCTATTTCGAATTCTCTATTTATGGTAACAAATTGATTATTTCTTTGATTTTCATCTAAACTTTGAGAAGCAACTGGCAAAAAGGAATCTTCTTATTTTTCTTTTTAAATTCCATGAGGTATATTTGTTTCAAAATTAACTCCGCTAAGCGTATAATATTTATTTGGCTTTGTGTAAATACTAGATATACGTTTTCTTCCTAAATCTTGACAACTTTCAAATGTTTAAGCCAAGTTCATGCTTCTAGATCTTATTATAGGTGTTTGAAAGTCTATTGTGACAATCCTATCTGAACCTTGACTATAGCTTGGTGCTACAGTTTTTCTTAATCTTAAAGTTTTTCTTTCTTCAACTAATTCTTCAAAATTTTATTCTCATCTAGATAGGATTTCATGCCGTTGAAGTTTTCTTGATTGAGAAATTAAAACTACCCTATTTTCTTTTACTTGAATAAATGTCGTCATTCCTTTTGGACTTTCGCTTTTTGCATCTGGAAATACTATCAATGTTGTAACTTTATAATACACCTTGTAAATTATTTTATCCTTTGCACATTTTATAGTCCTTTGATTGAACATCTAAGGTTAGAATTTTATATAATGATTCATCATCAATATCAGCCCTAAGATTTGGATAACAATCAAAATATATTGTTCCTTCTGCTATATTAGCTTCTAATATTCCTAATAAAGAGTCATCGAATTCTTGATATCTTGAATCTCTAAGGAAAATACGTATAGGTTTGTTTAATCATTCTCTTGTTAAAGTAAATATTCCTATATGGACTAATCTTATATGTACTCTATCATATTTTGGAATAAATGTTTGTAAATATTATTTGCTTAATAATTTTAATCTTTGTCTTGAGTTTTCGGAATGTAAAGTTGTTGACCTATTAATTGTTTTGATTGTATATTCTTGCTCTTATTCTATTGCTATTGATTGTTTAATAATTTTGGCATCAGATTTTGACATGTCCCAAATTTCTTTTGCATTTTGATTTGAAAGGCCTGTACCTTTCCATTTTCTTAATCTATCTTCTATGTTGCCTAGGGAAACATGAAATTCTTTTGAAATTGATCCTAAATTTGAACCTCTTGGGCTTGATCCTATGTTCTGGTTTGAGATAATATTTTTTCCTTTTCTAAAGATACTTCAGAATAACTCTTTTATAGCCTAATATATCTCACAACACCTATTTTCACTACAGTAAAGGGTTCATAACCTAGATAGGACCACCACTGGGACCACCTCTACTTAGGCTGATCAACAGGCTTACTGGCTAACTAACGCCTATTAGTTCTACCTACTATAGTATTTGTGATCTTAAGTATATGTTATATACTTCAACTATTGAACAATTATACCTAATATCTTGTATAATTGGTTGAATACTATACTCGCTCTACCACCCCTAAAAATAGAGCTTATTGGCTCTAATACCAGCTACGGTACCATGATACAAGAGACAGAATGGAAGTTTGAGTAATACATTATTAATATAGTATTAATATTTTGAAAATACAAATACATAAGAGTTACAAAGTATTGAAAATTAAAAAAATATTGAAAGTACATAAAAAATACCATTGAAACTTACAGGAGATAAAGATGATCCTGATTAATATTTTTTAGTAAGACTAGATTTAGAACTTCTAAGTTCTAATCTTATTTGTTTTAGAGGATACACTCAGGGTTTGAATTTTGAAACACTCGCACTCTTTGGGACAAAATGAAAAATTCTTACAAGACTTTATTTATTTATTTTAACTTTACCCTTACAAATGACACAAGGGAACCTTATATAGGTTTCGGACTCTAAATTATATAAACTTGAATTGAATAAAAGATAAAGTCTGCTAACATCATCGTGTTCTGTTTTGAAAAAAAATATATTCTTTCTTAAAAATTATTTTTGGTTCTTTGGAAATTGGTGCCACCTTTTGAAAAAGTGGCCATATCTTGTCCTTTGTCTTTATCTTTTATAGAAGATACTTCATAAAAGTTTCTTTTGAAAATTATGACTTTGCTTTGTCTTAACTCGTGTAGAGTGCATGTTGGTGATAGGAGAATCTCTATCTCTTTGCTTTTCTTTTTTTAATAGATTTCTCTTGTTTGATTCTTGATTCTTTTGCTTCCCTTTCATAGAAATCTGCCTAATGTTTTGATGGTGTAAGATTGATAGATTCTAAAGATACGGGTAATGTTAGAGGTTGGGTTTCATCACTGTTTAAACTTAAATCTATGTTTGCAATGAGTTTTTGAAGCTTGTTTAGTTGAGCTTGGAGATTATGTTTTTTCTTGGATTTCGAGGAGGATGGAGAAATGGGTTCTTTGTATTTCTTTCTTCTGAAGAGGCTATTGATTTTGCGGCTTCTAGGGAGTTATGGCCCAAAATGTTTTGTTTTAACCAGGCTTGAACTCGTCGATCTGGGAGATCAAACTTTTTCCACCACTTGATCTTGAAAATCCTTCTAAGTGTTGGGAATGGTCCAAAAGAACTTTTACCACAAACTATAGAATAATCCCAGCAAAAAATCCAGGTGACAAAGACATATGAGCAAAAAAGCATGAATTTGGAAATCTCATTTTCAAAATCATTTGTGAAAGTCCATTGTGTTGAAAAATACAGGAAATCATCTAAAATCCATTTTTGGTAAAATAGTAAGACTAAGTCCAAATTTAAAAAACCATGAATGAAATCATAAGGGAAAATCCATATTAATATTTTTATCAAAATGAAGAAACCGTGAGTGATCATAATTTTTTAGATAAAAAAAATTTGTCCAGGCTTGAATATAGTCTTCACAATCATAATATTGGGGTTCGAATCGATCTTTGAAGCTTCTCTGAGAACGATAACGTTTTTCCCAATCTATTTGAGTTAAGACTTTACAAATTCGGAGTTTTGAGAAAATGATTCTTGAATTTTATTTTATTTTTATTTATTTATTTTTTTTGGATTAGTAGTATGAGTAATAATGGAAAAATTAGTATGTACCAGAATTAGTTCATAAAACGTATGAGATTTATGGAGGTTGCCTGGTAAGAAATAATAATGTTGAGCAAAAACTTTTCAGATGCAATCGAATGGGATTGTGGAACTCCATTCCTTTTCAATTGTGAAGAGGTATTCAAAGAAATTCTTTTTGATAATATATTCTTCTTTTGAAGAGTCTTGAGTACTTTACCTTGTTGAGGAAGAGGGGCCTTGAACAACTTGTTTATAATCAAGTGACTGGAATCTATTTTGAGTAAAGTTTTGAGTAGATGGGTGTGAAACCTTAGCAAACTTGTCGTAATAATCAACAGCTTCACTAGGTTTTGAAGCCATTTTTTTTCTTCCCTTGAATAAAATCTCTTGTTAAAAATATGGTAAACAGTTTGAAGATCCTTTAATAAATTCAATTTGAAAATCAAATATAAAGAAAATAGTCTGTCATCTGGCAAATATTTATTTTGAAACTAAGTTTTTAACATCTTTTTCTAAAACTTAAACTAAGTTTTTAACATCTTTTTCTAAAACTTCTTTTGTACTTTTGCAATTGATTTGTAGTGAAAACTCTTTGTTGTATAAATCATGTTGAAAATTTTTAATACATAAAGCAATTGAAAAAAAAAAAAAAATTGATAGTTGAATAATTGACTTGGAGTCCAAACCATGATGCACTATGAAACCTAACAATGGACTCCTTGTTATCTAATTTTTCCTTAAGGATTCCCCCATATCCTATGTCGGAGGCATCAGTTTTGACAATCATGAAGGCTTGAGGATGAAGAATACTAAGATATGGTAGGGTTTTGACTTCGGCTTTAACTTTTTTAACAACATTTGTACGTTCTTCTGATCAAGCGGGTGGATTTTTCTTAACCATTCTAAACAATTATTTAAATAAAATTCTAAGGTTTGGAATAAAATCTGCTACAAAATTTAAACATCCTAAAAAAATTTGTGATTGATTTTTATTTTTAATCTGATCTAGAAATTTATCTGTGAATTCTATGGCTATGAATTGGAGTAATAGATCCTTGATAAATATCATGACCTAAAACTTTAATCTTTGTTTGGAATAATTTTATTATTAATTGGGATACAACTGAACCATTCTTTTTGATAATATTAAAAAAAATGTTTAAATATCTGAACTGTTGTTCTACTGATTCGTAGAATACTAGAACATCATCAATATATACTATGGTAAATTTTGAATATAGATTAAAAAGTTTGTTCATGAGATTTTGAAATATTAATGGAGCATTTTTTAGACGAAAAGGCATTACATTACACTCGTAATGACCAAATGGCACTGTAAAGAATATTTTGTATTTATCTTCTTCACATATTTGAATTTGTCAGAATCCTAATTTTATGTCAGATTTTGAGAATAATGATGTGTTAAAAAGTCTATTTAATAAATTATTTTTATTGGGTATTGGATATCTAATCCATTGAAGAACTTTTTTTAAACGCTTATAATCAATAACTAATAATGATGCTCCTCTTTCTAATTTGGTTTCATTTCTTACATAAAATGTTAAGTAGGTCCAACGGGACTTATTTTTTCTAATTAATTCTTTATCCAATGATTCTTCAATTTCTTTTTTATAATATTCCAGTAATTCTTGATTCGTTTATATTGGTCATGCTTTTGTGGGAATTTTTTCTTCTGAAAATTCTTCTATATAAAAGGTAATTTTACTGAATGCTTTTTTCTTGGCCAAAAATCATTTAGAAGATTTGATTTGGAATTGGTTTATCCTTTTTTCAATTTCATTGTTTTTTAGTTGTTCTTCAATCTTTTTATAATGGATTTCTCTTCCTAAATATTTATTATGTTTTCCTTTATTTTAAATAAGACTAACACTCTTTACTACTATATTCTTTGTAGTGTTGATTTCTTTTTGTTTCATCTTATTTATAAAATAAAAGTGTATATCTTGTTTAGCAATTTTAGCATGAATTTCTTCATTATCAACGAAAAAAAGGATATAATAAGGTAAAACATGGCATTCCTAAAATTATTGAATGTTGCATGTCCTTGACCAATATGAAAGTAGTTCTAAGACATATATTTTTGTCATTGCAAATATGAACATTTGAAATTTTATAACTTATATTTAATTTTGAACTGTTCGCATCATATAATCTTTCATGAATTGTTTTATAATATTAAGTTGGAACCAGAACTTCTTCAACACAATTTAAATCTTCTCCTTTGTCTAACAAGGCTTGAGCTTCTAGTATAAAATTATCATTTATGACTAATTTTACCTTTGCTCACTTGTGAATGTAGACTCTTGACATATATCCTAAAAAGACTTCTCGATAATTTTGGTTAGTACTAATTTCTTCATCAGAACTAGAGTCTTCATTGACAATTTCTTCTCCTTTATTGAGAGTTTAGAGATAATTAACTTCTTGTAAATTTTTAAAAAAAAATTCATATTGTTAATTTCTTCTTGCAAATCTGGTATTGTAGGTTGAGATTTTGTTTTACTATATCTTCTAATTGTGTATTGTACATTGTATTCGTCATTTATTTCTTTAGGTTGTTCATCTTGCATAATTTTCTCTTTTGATTTAAGTAAATATTCTTTTTTTATTATTATTTCGGGATCATGAATACGTTCTATCATATCTAACATAATTTTGCTTTCTTTTGAAATTACATTTACTGATCCTGAACATTTTGCACAAGTACAAAATCCAATATTCTCATTACATAATTCTATAGATTCTAGTTCATATTATTCACTTAAAGTTTATACGATTTCATTAATTTCTTCATTTTCAAATTCTTATGATGAATTTTCTGATTCACTTTTTATGAATAAGTACATCACTCGTTTTTTCAAGTTTTCACTACAATCTAAAGCTTCAATTTTTTTTCTTTCATCTTGTCGTTGTTGATATAATGTCTAGGTTTTCCGCATTTATAGCATATAATACCTTTTTTATCCCATTTAAGTTTTTATTTTTTAGTGAGTTTTCTTTTTCTGTTACCAAAATATTTTTTTCCATTCACTAGTGTTTTTAGGTTTTGAATAATATTTCTTAACAATTTTCTTTCTATTCTTTTGTTTCCTTTTTGTAGAAGGTGCTTGTATTTTTTCATAACCATATTGACTGCAAAAATCTCCGAATTCGTTTTTGCTTTAGCTTAATTTATTCTTCAATTGAATTTTCAATTATAAGTCTGTACAAAGTGTTAATCATTATTTATTTATTGTGACTATTAATTATCCATAAGTTAGTGAATTATAATTAGATCCTGAACCCTTCGGAATTCTTTCTTTAACCTTTTCCGCAAATAATTTTGGTAACTATGAATATTTCTTTTCAAAATGCTTCCCTACAATCTGTCCTTAGATAAATTTTTAATGAGAATAAATCTTTATACTATTTGAAATCCTGTAATTTTAAACATCTAAGATTGATTAATATTTCATTATCTTTGCTTACAACATCATTGAGTTCTCCTAAGAATACTTTTGATATTACCCAGATCAGTGAAGAAACTGCATCTGATGTTACTATTGATTCGTGACTAGTGCCTTCATTTTTTATTTTGACGGTAGAGAGAATTCATGATCTTTCTTGATTAGTAAGACAATTATCCCACCATCTTTTTTATTGACCAGAAAATCCCTAAGTTAATATTCGAGTGACTGTAGGTTCATTATAATTTCTAGATTTATAAGGTACTACTGCCATTGACATTTCATTAAGAGGTCTCATAATTTGATATTCTGAAAATCCATCTATGTTCCTTTCGTAAAGAAAGGTGTCATCATAGGCAAATCTAGGATTTTTCTTTTCTTCAAATAACATATCAGGAAAATAGGGTTAGTAATAATAGGGTTTTTGAGATTGTCTCCAATTTGAATTTCCTTTTGAATATTTTATTTTATTAATTTCTAGATTATTATTATTTGTATCTTCAAATTGATTTTTAATTTTTTCTACGTCTTCTATTTTTAACAAACTATTGACATTATTATCATTCAAACTTAATTTTGATAATTTTATGTTAACATTATCTAATAATTGATTGATTTCCTCTGATTTTTAATTCCTAAATTAAATTTGAAATCTTCTTCTACCTCAAAGGTTTTGTGGATAGGCTTTTGTATTTCAATTTCATTTTTTAATTTTTTTTCATCTTCAATTTTTTATGGTTTTGATTCTACTAAATTTTCTAAAATATTTTCTATTCTATTTAATTGATTAGTGGCAATGTGCAATAATTAATTAGTATAATTATTTTGACTAATGACATGGTCTATCGGATCTTGAGAAGTAACATTCATTTTTTTTTAAGGGAGAGGCAACTAATTTAAAGTCTTTATAATCTATTTTAGTTGAATCTAATGGTGGATGTATTGAACTAATATTTTAATTTTTATTTGTTACTTTCCATGTCTTCTTTACTGTTTGAAGTGTTTGAACATATTTATCTTTATAGTAATCAAAAAAGGGATATTTCTTTTTTCTTTTACCATTTTCTTTTTCCATTTTGATTTAATTTTTTCTCTTTCTTCTTCAGGATGATTTTTGAAAAACTTTTTTCTATCCTTTAAATGATTTTTATGCTTAAATTATTTTCTTAAATAATCCATATCTATTTCGAATTCTCTATTTATGGTAAAAAAAAAAAAATTGATTATTTCTTTTATTTTCATTTAAAAATTTGAGAAACAGTTAGATTGAAAGAATCTTCAGATTCTTCTTTATAAATTCCATGAGGTCAAAATTTATTCCCCTAAGCATATAATAGTTATTACGTTTTGTGTAAATAATGGAAATACATTTTCTTCCAAAAGCTTGACCACTTTCAGATGTTTGAGCCGGGTTCATACTCCTTGATCTTATTATAGGTGTTTGAAAGTTTATCGTGACATTTCCATCTGAGTCTTGACTATAGCTTGTTGCTACAATTTTTCTTAATCCTATAGTTTTGATTTCTTCAACTAATTCTTCAAAATTTTATTTTCCTCCAGATAGGATTTCATACCATTGAAGTTTTCTTGGTTGAGAAATTAAAACTGGCCTATTTTCATTTGTTTGAATAAATGTTGTCATTCCTTTAGGACTTTCTCTTTTTGCATCTGAAAATATTGTTAATGTTGTTGATGTTGTAACTTTATAATACACCTTGTAAATTATTTCTAAATTTTTTAATCCTTTGTACATATTATAGTCTTTTGCTTAAACAACTAAGGTTAGAATCTTGTATAATGTTCATCATCTATATCAACACTAAGATTTGGATAACACTTCAAATATATTGGCCCTTCTGCTATATTAGCTTCCAACATTCTTAATAAAGAGTCATCAAATTCTTGATGTCTTGAATCTCTAAGGACAATACATATAGGTTTGTTTAATCCTTCCTTTGTTAAATGAAATATTTCTATTTGGACTAATCCTATATATATTCTATCATATTTTGTAATAAATTTTTGTCAATCTTCTTTGCTTAATAATCTTAATCTTTGTCTTGAGTTTTCTGAATGTAAAGTTGTTAACCTATAAACTGTTTTGATTGCATATTCTTGTTGTTGTTTTTTTGTCTTTTTTTTTTTTTTTTTTTTGCTATTGATTCTAACTGTTTAATAATTTTAGCATCAGATTTTGACATTTCTCAAATTTCTTTTGCATTTTGATTTGGAAGTTTTGTGCCTTTCCAGTTTCTAAATCTATATTCTATGTTGCCTAGAGAAACATGAAATTCTTTTGAACTTGATCCTGAATTTGAACCTCTTAAGCTTGATCCTAAGTTGCGTTTGAGATAGTATTTTTTTTCTTTTCTAATGATACTTCGGAATAATTCTTCCACAGTCTAATGTATCTCACTATACCTATTTTCACTATAGTAAAAGGTTCGTAACCTAGATGGGACCACATCTACCTGAGCTGACCAACACCTAGCAGTTCTACCTACTTTACTATTTGTGATCTTACGTTTGGTGATATAATTCAACTATTGAAAAATTATACCTAATATCTTGTAGAATTGGTTAAATACTATACTCACTCTGCCACCCCTAACATGTGAGCTCTATTCTTAGGGGTGGTAGACTGAGTATAGTATTCAACCAATTCTACAAGATGTTACGTATAATTGTTCAATAGTTGAAGTATATCACAAATACTTAAGATCACAAATAGTAAATCTATCTTCTATGTTGCCTAGGCGTTGGCCAATCAGTAAGTCCATTGGTCTGCCCAGGCAGAGGTGGTCCCAATTAGGTTACGAATCATTTACTGTAGTGAGAATAGGTATAGTAAGATACATTAGACTATGGAAGAATTATTCTGAAATATATTTAGAAAAGGAAAAAAAATATTGTCTCAAACTAGGATCAAGCTCAAGAGGTTCTAATTCAGGATCAAGTTCAAAAGAGTTTCATGTTTCTCTAGGCAACATAGAAGATAGATTAAGAAAGTGGAAAGGCATAGGACTTCCATATCAAAATGCAAAAGAAATTTGGGAAATGTCAAAATCTGATGCTAAAATTATTAAACAGTCAGGAAAAAAAAAAGAAAAAAAATAAGAGCAAGAATATGCAATTAAAACATTTAATAGGTTAACAACTTTACATTCAGAAAACTCAAGACAAAGATTAAGATTACTAAGCAAAGAAGATTTACAAACATTTATTCCAAAATATGATAGAATACATATAGGATTAGTCTAAATAGGAATATTTCCTTTAACAAGAGAAGGATCAAACAAATCTATCTGTATTGTCCTTAGAGATTCAAGACATCAAGAATTTGATGACTCTTTATTAGGAATGTTTGAAGCGAATATAGAAGAAGGACCAATATATTTTGAATATTATCCAAATCTTAGGGCTGATATAGATGATGAAAAATTATATAAAATTCTAACCTTAGATGTTCAAGCAAAAGACTATAAAACTGTGCAAAGGATAAAAAACTTTAGAAATAATTTACAAGGTGTATTATAAAGTTACAACATCAACAAGATTTCCAAATATAGTATTTACATCTTTGCTCAAATTAATTAGTTTTTTCGGAAGTAAGATCGGTTAAGTGTTTGTTTAGCTTTTTTGTTTCCATATTCCTATTCGTTTAGTGTTTTTGTTCCCATATTTTGTTCGTTTAGCGTGTTTATTCCCATATTTTTATTTTTTAAATCAATATAATTTTATTTTTTAATTTGTGCCTTCAGGCACGAGTTATATGTTAGTTGATATATAATATCAAACTCTTTTCTCGAATTTTCTCTATATTTATCTCTATTTTATTTCCTCTTCACATATCTATATATAGTGTATGGATTATGTAACTTTTGATATAATTTGAAGTATTCTTAATTTTACAATTAATAAAATCACTAATTGTACACATAAATATTAAAATAATCATATTGTTGCTTATGAAATGGAATTTACAAAGTCATTTTAATAAATTTAATAACTTAATAACGATAATAATGTCTTATAAACATGTAATTAGGACATATAAATATAACTATTATAAAAATATATTAATAATAATTTTATTAAATAAAATAATATTATTTATAATATACTAAAAAAATTAAAATTATTTTCTTAACAAAAGGGTAACAAAATATAATAGCATTATCATTTCCTCTCAGTTTTCATCTTATACCACACAATAAAAAAAGTATTTATCTAATTTTTCTTCCACTATACCAAACAAAAAAAATATATATATATATTTTTTTTGAGTTTTTTATTATATAGTCCTACATAGAGAGACCATTGAAAAGAAAATCATTTTTATATGTTTGCTTAGGATTTAGACCTCCCCAAACAAGGGGTTTAGTTTTCAGACCTCCGACCAGGACAAGACGAGCGGCGATGGACGAGAATACCCATGTTTACTCCGAAGGGCCACCTGGACGAATCGATTCGATTTTGGTAAGCGACCGGGGGGGCCCTATATTTGTGCGTCACGTCGTGCACGCTGATTTCCGTTAGGATATCCACCTTCTCCCCAATTGATTTCGCTAATTGAGCAGAGAGGTCAGAGACAGAATGCTCATAAATTTCTTTTACTTGCAATGACAATGCTTTCAGATGATCAATCTCTTTTTTCGCTCGACGTTGGTAGCGGTTATGCTTGCAATTACCCTATGCAACACGGCAATTGTCTAATCTTTTTCCATTTTTTTGGCTGCGAACTCACCCTGCATAAGTTCGATCTGTCTATGGATTTCATCAACCGTAGGTGCGTCGACAAACGATGGTCCAAAGGCACCCCCGGAAGGCATACAACATTCACTCTCAACAGGGGCGGAATCATCCCCCATATTTATGAGGAGGGTCATATACCACCCTATGATGTCGTCAATCATTAAATCGTACATTTCATCAGTATCAGTGACTGGATCTTCACCATCATTAACTGGGCTCTCTTTCATTGAGTCATCGCTCTCTTCCTTTAAATCAATCCTCATTTGCAGCTCTACCAAAGTCTTCTCAGCAGGTTGGTCTTTCACCTGGGATACGTGATAGTTAACTCAAGACCAGAGATAGTAGGGAAAACACAAAACATCACCTAAACATTGAAACAACACGTTAACATTCATGTATATTAACGTTAACTCTCTCTTTAAACAAAAAACTTAAATGCGTTAACGTTAACATAATCACATCCATTAACATTAACACATTCCAAATATCTCCTTGTTATTTCTTCTGCGTTAACATTAACGTATTTTTTATATAAAAAAAGGTCGACTATTAAACTCCATAACGTTAACGCAATTTGGCAACGGCAGACACGTAATGTTGGTAAAAATAATTCAGACACATGCGAACAAAAAAAAAAACGTAAACGTTAATGCATTTTCTCTGGGACATAATCACATGCATTTAATGTTAACAAAAAACTTAAATGTGTTAACATTAACACAATCACATGCATTAACGTTAACACAATCCCATAGATCTCATTTT
Organism: Eucommia ulmoides; assembly: GCA_016647705.1. Lineage (NCBI taxonomy): Eukaryota > Viridiplantae > Streptophyta > Magnoliopsida > Garryales > Eucommiaceae > Eucommia > Eucommia ulmoides. The sequence continues at coordinate 20,234,881 of CM028339.1, forward strand.
TTTTCTTTTACGTTAACATTAACAGTTTTTAATATGAAAAAAGGTCGACTATTAAAAAAAATTACGTAAACATTAATGCATTTCTATGGGACAAATACGATGTGCTACCCATGAATGTTAAAGCACGACACATTTTTTTTTATTACCTTATCAGCTGGTAGAAGGCTAATGTGAATGCCCCCAAGGTTTGAAGAAAATGTGGTGAGGCACCATCTCTCCAAACGCGGCACACTATATTCCCTACCCTCGGTGTGGTCCACCAATGTTCTGTGCTCATACAACCAATACTAGAGAAAGAAAAAATTGTACGATGTCAAGCAGTTTCCATAAATAGCGCTTTTTCATTTTGGGAAAACATTTCAGAATAGTTATGTGTATACCTAGAGAGTAAGCACACACCCCGTGACCGACCAGGGTTCCATGTACGACTTCTTCAAGCTCGTCTCCAACTCTGTGAATATCACGGCAGTCTAATTTTAATTGGTCATGTATTCAATCATTTTAATTTAGCAAACTAACCATTTCGGGACCTACTGCCTAATGGTTGCAAATAACCATGTTGTCATCAGGTGCAAAATGACCATACGCACAATATCTTGTATCTTTTCATCATCTGTGGTGCTGACATTTGCTTCCACAAGCGATCTCAAATGCGCAACATTGAACCCACGGTCTACAAATGTTAGTTTGGACATGAACGGAGAGTCGGACTTTGTGTATCGACTCACAACAATAGGTTCTTCGCTCGTTGCTATACCGAATATTAGCTGTATGTCTAGGGGGGTTATCTGGATGAATCTTCCCCCAATCCAAACCCCTTCCCCCCTCTCTCCCCCCCTCCCCCTCGTGCGCGAAGGGTTATAACACCAGATGATCATCTCAATGCGATCATTATGTTTGTGGATGTTTTCAAGAGTCACTCTTTGCTCGTACAACGTCTCAAACAATTTTGCAAACGGGGTCCTCACCAAGAGCATCTTATGCTGATCTTTTAGTTTGCACTCTTTCAGCAGCTCATAAGTCTACTTCAGGTTGCACCAATATAGGAACGCTCGCTGGCTGCACCCTTTTGTTTTGGGTTTCTTCAAAAGTTTTACTGCAAGAATGATGGCAACACAATTGATGCACTTACAATCCACACGTTTAACATTAAAGAAGTCAGTCCACTTGTTTATCCAGTCCAAAAATCGTACCAAATCCTAATATTCACGCACATTAACATTAACTCCCCCTCCTTTTACAAGGTAATCTTAATTGCGTTAATGTTAATGCATTCACAACCAACTCCCAGTGCGTTACAGCAATCAGTTCATATATTAACGTTAATTGCATAAATGTTAACGTAAGTTCAATTCACCCCTCAGCATTCTACCACATTAACGTTAAGTCTTCCTTCTACATGACAAACTTAATTTAGCGGCCAAGACCAAGTGCCTATTCAGACCAAAAAAATGTCACAAAATATCTACATTCATGAACATTTAATATTAAACGCTCTTTGCTTACAAGGCAACTTATTTGCGTTAACGTTAACGCAACTAAAATCCAGGCGTTAACATTAACGCAATCAGTCAAAGTGTTCTACCAGACCAATAAACATACCAAATCTAAACATTTAACGTACATTAATGTTAACGCAGACATTTACAAGCATACGTTTTTGCGTTAATGTTTACGGTGATAAAGAGATATAACAATAAAATTTCTACAAAAAAAAAAAAAGGAAAAAGCATCCATCCCACAGGTCTCATTTAACATTTTCGTTCATAACGATTAACACATTTTCTTTGTGGAAAAATCTCAACTAATAAAGTCGAAAGCGTTAACACATTCATTAGCATTAGAAACAAAGTTTTAATGCGTTAATGCTAACAAGAATACTTCTCACATCTGCGTACAAACAAACTACATACACGTTAACTTGGTTTTTGTTTTTGTTTTTTTCTTTTGTTTTTTTGGGGGGTAAAACAACATGTGGTTTAAATCAAGAAAGTATGTGAAGGTTTTCAACACAGCAAACCACGACACAAAATACGACATGCGATGCGAAAATATTAACGCATAGTCTACTACATGCAAGAAACAAAAATCCTAAATCAAGAAAGACATCATGTCAAAGACGGTGAAATTAGACAAAAACACGTTGTATCAATTTTAGGGTTTTACATACCATCTGGATTGGGGCTTCCTCATTTCTGTATAGAAGATGACGGGGCGCGTTCGGCTTTCGACATTTTTGCAGATGGTTTGTGCAGATTCTTATTATTTCGACTCTTTAGTTTTAGGGTTTCGGGAGTTTTTAAGCGAGGAGAGAGAAATGGAGAATATTTTGGCATTTTCTATGTAGTGGAGCAAATAGTGCAACGGGTACCATGATATATCGGAATCAGAACAGACGCGGTCACTCCGGACAACTTACCATGCATTAACGTTAATGCATTCCATAAACTTTAACAGAAAAACGAAAGAAGAACACAATTGCAAAGATCTCGCTGAGCTCTTTAATTTGAACACAAATTTATATGATGTGATTTAGAAAGCAGGCCTACACAGACAAATTACGTATTGTGGTGGATTTATTTAGTGCATTATTGACGTTACATTAGCCAGAACGGCGGGGTGCAAATTCTCAACGGCATGATCCATAAATAAATGTTAACAAGGAGGATCAAATTGAAAGACTATTTCCTAAATATTTGCTAGGGTCTGAATATTTAATTCTTATTATCATGGGTCTGAATATTGAATGACCTCCTTAGAGAGGACAAAAAAAAATCCCCTTTTTTTTTTCCTAAACTTGGAAATTGTATTAATTTCGTTTTCCCTTCTTCCGACTTTCCATGAACTAAACAAAACTTAAAAGTACATTTGTGTTGGTGAAGAAAAAGGTAGATTGTAAAATGAAATTTAAAAATATATATATATATATCTTGTCTGATAGGGAAGAAAAATTGGACAAAAAGGAGGATAAAGAGGAAAATTTATATTTTTCTTTTTCATTTTTCATCTCATCATTTTTTCAACGCATTTTAAGCAATTTTTTATTCACAATAATTTGAGCATAAATGGACTGAAAATGGGAAGAGTTCTAATACTAAAATTACAATTATATCTTTAATGATAAAATTTTTAATTTATTATTTTAATATTTAAAGTTAAAATAATAAATTAAATGAGTAAATAATTTGTTTCCTATCATTTTTCTCCTAACCTCTTTTTACATTATTCCAATCCAACAACAACATTAGGGAAAATACACCAAACACGGTATCCTAAAACATTGGAGAAGGAAAATTATAACAACCTCATCATTTATGGATCATAATTAATTCTCTGTGCCGAGAACGATCAGAAATATATATGATTTTCTATTTATTTTATTTTCCGAAGTACATATGGTGAATTTTTTATTTTATTTTAAGTGATGATATTATTATGGTTAATATATTAACAGTACTCGTTTGGTTGGATGGAATGGAAAAAAAGAAAAAAGAAAATGAAGGAGGATATGGAATGATTTCATCAATGGAATCACTATTTAATTCTCTTATTTATTTGTTGTATGCTCAAAGGAATGGAATAGTAAAACATAAAAAATAAAATTCCTTCAATGCCCTTTTACATATTATTTTTGAGATTAAATTCATTCACAATATGTAGACACCGCATTTTGTCCCGTCCACGCATAAAAATTTTGCAAAAAAAAAAAGTTTTGCCATGTCAACTATTCATGAATTTCGAAAAAATCCAAATGTAAATGAATGATCGATTCGAAAGTTTTAGGAATTAATTCGAATTTGGTTTTTGCAATTGGAGATCTTTTGGCTGCATTGAAAGATTGAAATAATAAGTTAAGTCTCTAAGATTTAAATTAATATCTCAAAAATCCAATTAAGTTGAAAGGTTATCCAATTGAGAATTTTGAATCAAAATTTGTTCCATTGGAAAATATTTGGGACCAAATTGAAAATTGAAAAGGTTAATATTTGAACCTAAAGTTCGTGATTAATTTTTGGAATGTTCAATAAGAGTCTCATAATCCCAATTGGGTCCCCAAACAAACAAATTGAGATATTTTGTCGAGTTAGAAAGTTTAGGGAGCCTTATTGAAATTTTGAGAAACTTTAAATTGGCATTGATAAGGACAAATTTTTATTCAAATTTTTTGTATCAAATATTTTGAAATGATTAATTCTTGAGAAACTCGAATCGAGACTCTAATCATGGTTCGAAAATTCATCCCTCTTTCCCTCTACATATATATTATTAAAAAAAATTGAAAAAAAAAAAGGAGCGGCTGCCTATAAAAGGCAGTCACTCCCTCAAGAAAGAGGTTTCCTATTTATTTTTTGGCCATAACGAAAATGGTTAGATAGAAATTAGAGTGAGATAGATTGTTTGTGCTTTTTTGAGTGTAGGTTTTGGCCAATAACAAAAAGGGAAGAGTTTTTGTGCAAAAAATAGGGAAGAAGAAGCGGAAAAGGAAAAGAAATCGTTCGAACCCAAGTAATTTTTTTCCAACTTCTCAACTACACTTTTATTTTTTGTTTAAACCGCTTGAAAGGATGGTCCTAAAATTGGACAAAACTTAAAAGGACATTCCTCTGGAACACTAAAAAAACAGTTTACTTTTCTGCATTTATTTTTCTGTTATACTTCTTCCCGCGCTTTTATTCTGTTGTAATTATTTTTTTGTTCTATGCCTTTCTGCGCTTTAATTTCATTGTGCTTATTCTGCGCCTTTCCGTGCTTTAATATTTGTTATAATTATTTATGTTCCGCACCTTTTTGCGCTTTTATTTTCTTGTCCTACCCCTTTCCGTGTTTTTATCTCTATAATTTTACTTTATGCTCTTTATGTATTGTTATTATGTCTCTATAAATATTTATTTTCTCGCATTGAAAAATAAAAAATGAATTAATCATCATTGTCCTAAAATTAAAAATTAAAACAAAAATAAAAATAAAAATGAAAATCCAAAAAAAATAAAAATAAAAATAAAATAAAAAACAACTTAACTCGAAATTTGAGAAAGGGAGAGTTTTCCGTATCACCGTTTTGCATTTCCCAATTAGTGTAAAATTTTTAAGCGGTAGGTTTAGGAAAATATTTCCCTAAGTCGGGTTTTGAACTTGGGAAAAGTTGAAAAATGGAAGGATTAAAATTTTTATATATTTCTGGTCGGAGTGCGGTTTTTTTTTTTTTTTTTTTTTTTTTTTTTTTTTTTTTTTTTGAGTCAAAAATTTACTTAAGCTATTTAAAAAATTATTTTCAAAAATTCGGTGACCTAGCACACCATTTAAACTCAATGCCAGATGGGGACTCCTTTTTTTCTAAAACCGACTTAAGTATTTTACGAGAAAATCGACGCTTCAAAAATCCCCTCTCTTTAACATGATTTTTAAAAAGAAAAATGCATATTTATATTTTATTTGATATTTATTTATTTTATTTTCCTTTTCGAAAAATCGGGGTGCATCAGGTGGCAACTCCGCTAAGGATTATTTTTTAGGATTGAGCCTGCAATGTCCAAATAAGTTCAAAAATTTAAAGTCAAATGTTATATTTTATTTTGTCAACTCTTCATTTTGTTTGTAAATAATTATGTGTGTTTGTTTGTTATGAGTTTTATTTTCCTTTTGTGATGTATATATTTGTTTGTTATTTTTGTACATATATTTATTTCTTATTTCTTGTATTGTTTTATAGTGTACACTCTTCCAAGGTACAAGCACAATTGCATTGCATCCACAATTTTACCCATCGTAACCCTGAGAAGGGCCGATAGTAAGATCCTGGCCACGCGGTTCATCCATTGAGCACGATTTTTGAAACCTTGTAGGACTAGAAAGAGGTTGATAGTAGGGACTAAGTCGCACGTGTTTATCCGTCGGGACCGATTTCGAAACTTACCTCTCTCGGATCACCAACCAACGATGGATGTTCCCCCGGGGAGGACATCAGAGGTTTGAAGATTTGGGAACCGAGCCTTAATAGGATACATCAGTAAGCCATGAACTTCATATAGTAATCCTAGGTCTAAGTGTCGTCCGAACCTTCGTAGGACACTTGATTATAGGAAATGGAATAGGAGTTTATATAATGCGTTTAGATGGATGATTTCTTTCGGGAGCCGAAGATTCAAGCAAGCAAATTCCAATACCGGTGAAATGGAGAAAGAATTTACATAAATGTCAAAGTATTTGTTCTGGAGTCTGTAATTCTATTTCATGAATTTGTATTTTACTATCTCAACATGTATTGTAATGTTTCGAGTTGTAAATTTTAAGTTATTTGATATGGTTGTAATATGTCGTAATTTTCCTTTGGTATGGGTTGTAATTAATAACTTTGAGATTAATGAAAATTCATTCACCTAGTTTTGTCTTGCTTGGAGAATCATTATCGGGATTGGAAATTTTTGAACTTAAGTGAATCTGAGGCCCTTTTTAATCCCTGTAGACTAACGGTTTTGACCTGATCAACTAAACCCAGGAAAATTAGTTCAAGAAAAGCGATCTTTGTTCCCCCATTCTGAAATCCAATCCTCACCCGCAGTCGAGCTCGAATCGTTCCTAGGATGGCCTCCGAGAATAATGTCGAACCTTCCGGGGCCAATGAAATGGCCCACATGCAGCAGTTAGTTGATTAACTGAGAGAAATGGTTGGTAATCTCACCCAGCAAGTCCTAGAGATAACAGCCCATTTGCCCGTCGGGGCTGCTGCGATTCCTCCTAACTCTGAAAATTCGAATGAAAATCCACTTCCCAACCCAATAATAGAGCATCCACCAATTCAAAATCCTATTGCTCCAAACTATCCCCCGCCCGGATACTATAGACCTCAGATGTCAACTACCCATCCAGGTCCATTTCTCTATTTTTATAGTATGTCGCTATATCCTTCTCAGGGACCCTCGTTCCATGTCTTGCCAGGCGACCTAGCCAGTCAATCGCCATAAGTACTCACCCACCCTAAAAGGGTTGTCGATCCTCTGAGCAATCAAAATGTCAACCAACAAAATCGGGGAATTGAACCTAAGAGTAAAGAATAAGAGAATGGACAATCACTGACTTTGGCTCATGAGGTGAATGAACTGAAGAAGACGGTGGAAGAAATGAAAACTGAAAAACCATCAAGAAAAGCAGTGTACAAAGAGCTATCAACACCACCCAAGTGGTATATCCATAGAATTTCATAGTACCAGAATTCACAAAGTATAACGGCTCTGGTCCTCTAGAATGGCACATCAAAATCTACAAGGAATAATTGGGAAACCATGCTCAAAATAAGGATCTTTGCTTGAAATTGTTCCGCAGGTCATTGAAGGGACTAGCACTTAGCTGGTACATGATGTTAGACTCGACACAGATTAAAACCATCAAAGACCTAGTGGAGGCCTTCTACGAGCAATATGTGTATAACAAAGATGTCATGCTAGATCATAGTGTCCCGTACCAAATATTAAAGAGAAAAGATGAAAGCTTTCGAATGTATATTGCCTGGTGGAGAGAAGAGGCAACCAAAGTTGTTCCTCGGTTAAGCGAAAAAACTCAATTAGCAATATTCATATCCATCCAGACATCGCCATTTTATCAAAGCTTGTCGAGTATAGCGGTAGCTTCCTTCGGTGACGCAATCAGGCGAGCCGAAATAGTAGAAGAGGGGATAAGAAATGGAAGGGTCGAAGAACCCTCATCTGACTCTACAAAGAAGTCTTCTCCACCGAAAAGAAAAGAAAATCAAGTGGCTGTCGTCATGGCCCCCAGCAAACCTCTCGCCGAAACAACCCCCAATTCTCCCTACCGAAAACTACCCCAATCAAAATTGTAATTATCCCTACCAAAATTGTCAAAACCAAAACGACCTCTAAAACTGTTCATACTCTTATCCAAACCGGCTATACTATCCTCTTTCTACAATTTTCTACCAAAATACGCCTCCGCCTTGCCAAAGTTATCCTCCAAAAGACTACCCCAAATATCAGACCCCAGCCTACCAAATGTCCTCATACCAACCCAACTGAAATCCCCCACCTCGAATCATAAATAACACCCCCAAGCCTGAGATCTAATACCGTCAAGATTATCCACCTCGTGCTAATGAGGGGCGTTTCCAGAATAAAGATAAAGAATTGATGAATCTTTCAGTCTCCCTCACTGAGTTGTTTCGACACTGCTTAAAACGAGGGATGATAACTCCCTTACCCTTTTATGAGCCTAAACCAAGAAGTCAAGCCGCCTCTTCAAATGCATTCTACGAATATCACTCCAAGGCCAGAGGGCATACAACAAAACAATACTTTTAGGTAAAAGACAAGATTCGAGAATTTATTCGGGCCGGAGCTGTCACGTTTCCCAAGAAACCTGAGGCCACTACACCAAATTGCTAGCAGAATCCGTTACTAGAACATGCCCTCTCTGAAAGCGGGGTAAATATGATCTTTGTCAAAGAAGAGGTCATTGTGATTAATATCGGTGGAATATGTCTGCACCCCGAGGTTGTCCAAGGAAGATTTGAGTTACACCAAGAGAAGATCGCAATAAAATTGGAAAAGTCCATAGTGACTCTGACCAAGGTACCCTGGAATTACGAAATAGTTGCGAAAACCGAAGATGGTTAAGTATTGCCAATCTCAGCCAGAGAAGGTAGAAGGGTTACCCGATCAGAGAGATTATACACCTCGTAGAAATTGGCTCGGATCCTTGAGAAAGATCCGAAAGGGGCCCTAAAGAAACCGATAATGGGCCAAGAAGCTCAATATTTCTTAAAGGCAATAAAGAAATCCGAATACAAAGTTGTAGAACAATTGAGCAAAGCCCCAGCGCAAATTTCGATACTGTCATTGCTTTTATTCTTCGAGGTATACCGACAAGCCTTGTTGAAAGTCCTAAACGAAGCTCACCTGCCGAGTACGACCCCACCAGAAAAATTTGTTACGTTGGTTGAACAAATGTTAGGATCGAACACCATCACTTTTATTGATGCTAACATTGATGAAGATGGTACCGGTCACAACAAGCCCCTAAACATAATGATGGAGAGTCACGGGATGCTCATATCCCGGGTATTAATTGACAATGGGTCAGCGTTGAAACATTTTGCCAATGACAACACTGGAAGAAATGGGTATTGATTTGGCTAACATCCGTCCCTCGAAGACAATAGTCTGGGCTTTTGATGGAACAAAAAGAAATGTCGTCGAGGAAATTGATTTGCCTATTGAGATTGGCCCGATCTAGTTCAATGTGACCTTTCAAGTCCTGAACATATCGGTGTCATATAATATGTTGTTGGGAAGGCCGTGGGTCCACAGCGCTGGTGCAGTACCCTCATTGTTGCACTAAATAATCAAGTTCATTATTGATAACACGCTATATGTGATCAAGGTAGACCCAGATATTGCACCTGTTCATCAAATAATAAGTCAGTATATCCCATTGGCGGACAAAGAAAAGAAGGTAGAGAAATATGAGGTTGAGGCCTCTTATCACGTGTTCTACGTCATAAATACCACAATCGTAAAGGAAGACAGACATGAGTTAGTCCAGTCATTGTCAAATGTCGTAGTCTTCGCAGCCAAAGAGATGAAGTATCTAGGATGTATCTCTGGACAGGGGCTTAGAAAGAATTTGGATGGAATAGCAAAGTCAATTGAGGTCTAAGAGAAGTGAGGAAGGTTCGGACTAGGATACAAGGCCACCAAAGAGGATAAGGTCAAATTCTTTCAGGACAGAAGGGCTGAACGCCAAAGTGCTCAACCGTTAGTAATCCCACACATCCGAGTCTCGTTCCCATATCCAGCAGAAACAATCAACCAAGAAGATATGGTAGTGGGATTCCAACTTTATCAGAAAGTCCTTAATGAACCAGCTATGAACGTTATTTCCTAAGAGGCAGGAACAAGTTGCAAGACTTGTATCAAAGTGAAAGGAATTGAAAAGCTAAAGAATTGGGACTCTTGTGTCCTTCTGGTGCACCGGGTGTTTTGGTTACTTGAATCACCAATATATGATGCATGTGATACCACTGCGTTTGAACACAATGAGTATGATTTCAATACAGAACTAGACTATGATCTGATGGGAATAGAAGCATAGGAGGACTCGTCTCTACCAGACGATGGTGAGATTCAGAAAGCCTTTGTAGAATATAGGAAAAAGCCAATTCCCAGCATAGATGAAATAGAATTGATAAATTTGGGGACCCTATAGGACCTAAAAGAAGTTAAAGTAGGATCAGTGCTCACTGCCTTGGAGAAGAAGGAATTAACTGCTATCTTAGTTGCCTATCAAGATGTCTTTGCCTGGTCCTATAATGATATGGTAGGACTAGATAAACGTATCATGACCCATAAGATGCCTCTAAAGCTAGGATGTGTTCCCGTCAAACAAAAGTTGAGGAAGTTAAGGCCTACTATCAGTCTCAAGGTCAAGGAAGAAATCATAAAGCAATTTGATGTCCGGATCATTGAGGTCTGTAACTACAGCGAATGGCTCTCTAATATTGTTCCAGTGCTGAAGTCTTCCTAAAAAATTAGAGTCTGTGTGGATTATCATGACCTCAACCGAGCAAGTCTAAAAGACAACTTTCCACTGCCGAACATACATATCATTGATAGGTGTAAAATACATATCTATTTTGAAACTGAATTTGTTAGTTTTCAAGCGTATTAGTTATATTTAATTGCGTTTTAGTTTGTTTTAGTGTAAAACAGGTGAAGGGACGTTAACGGGCGATAAACAAGCGAAAACGGTGGAGAAACGGTGAACAAAATGTGAAGAAATGGGTTTCGGTACATGAAGACCACCGCCTAGGCGGAAAAGAGGCAGAATGATAGAGTGCTAAAGTGATGAACCATCGCCTAGGCAAGAAAACCATCGCCTAGGCCAGAAAACGTCAGAATGTTGTGCCAACAGCCACCGCCTAGGCAGAGAAACCACCGCCTAGGCAAAGATCCGACAGAAACTTAACCGACTCAAGCCACTGCCTAAGAGGTGAACCACCACCTAGGCGGTGACACTCTATGTAGAAATATCTGTTTTCAGATATTTTGAAGATTTTTTCCCAAACCTTCTTTTTAACCCCTTTCTCCACCAATTGTTGAAAAAGAGAGAGGAGGCCGATTGATATTTTTGAGAGCTCCTTCCATCTTAGTTAGGATTAGATAATTTAGTAAGTAGATTAGATTAGTTTTAGAGAGTGTTCTTGGCCAATTCTTGAAGAGCTAAAAGAGGAAGTTCATCAATGGAGAAGAGGAAGCTCGGGAGGATTGTTCTTTAGCAAAAGTGGACTACTCCACTTTGAGATTTTCTTCCTTTGTTTCCATCTTTGTACTTAATGTTTATTGTTGATATTGATGATCTCCTCTTGATTTAATATTATATTAGCTAAGAACATGTTAGTTTAGTTAAAGATTAGTTAGGGATAGATGTAGTTGTGTAAATACTCATTTAGTTTAATGTACGTTTCTTTAACGGTTGTTGCTTTTAAATATGATTGTGTTTATCATTTGATGACAATCTTAGTATGATTGTAATGATATTAGGGTTGGATTTGAGAAACTAGGGTTTGACACTCGGGAGAGGTAATCCTGGATTCGAACTAGGGTAAACACATCATTACGACCTAACGACCCGGGAGGGCGTTAGTTAGTGTGCAATTGATGACATTGGGTCAAGATTCACGTGGCCTAGAGTCGTTAAGATTTTGAGGGGGACCTCTTCGTCGACACGAAGTCACGTATTCCCTCATATTACACTCGAAAGAAGTGACGGAGGAGTTTACGAACCGAAATTGTCGGATACCTAAACTCCGTTATTGTTAACTAAACGAAATCAAACATGTATTAAGTGAACGAAATAAATACCTAGTTAATCAACTTAGTTAGGATTAACCCATTAATTGTAATTTATCTTACTTTAATTTTAAATCATGTCTTTAATCGTCAGGATAAAATGAGACTACGTAAATTGCGGTATTCAATTATTCATATTTTTCTCTGTGAGAACGATATCCGATCTTCAAGATCCACTATATTAAAACTTAGACCTCGTATACTTACGAGAATAAGTAGCGGTGTATTTTACGCCCCACCAAGTTTTTAGCGCCGTTGCCGAGGATTAGTGTGAATTTTAAGTTGATATTGCAACTAAGTAGTCGATTGTTAATCCTGACATTTATTTTGTTTTGTTTTTAATTTAAATTTTTGTTTTATTGTGTTAGTGTGATTAAGCCGTGCGAGAAACGATGAAGAAGATTGGAATTCTTAATTCTTAATGCCGAGATCGAGCTTATATGGAAAATGATAAGGACTAAGAGGAGAAGCCAACTTCAAGCCATGATCTTGATCCAACTGAGCATTTGAGCTCAAATTCCTTGTCTATGGGAAATTTTGGTGAAAAATACTTAGTAACATGAAAGTTCAGCCGGGGACGGTAAAGCAAGCGCAAAAATGTTTTTGAAATGAAACTCAGGGTATCAAATTACCCAATTTTTGTTACTATTTATTTGATTATTTATTCTTTTTGGAAGCCGGCATGGTTTCGGAACGTGTTCGAAAGTGAATTTAGGAATGTGCACGCTTAAGGAAGTGTTTCACGTTTAAACATGTTGAACAAGCGAAGTGGAAACGTACGGAGTAGAGTCGTATTTTGAAAATTTGAGAAAAACATAAAGAAGAAGCTGCAGGCCCACCGCTTAAGTTGTGAATCCACCGCTTAGGCGGTAAAAATACAGGTTGTGTGTTTTTCTGCAAAAACGGTCCACCGCCTAGGCGGTAAAATTACAGGATGCAACAAATTTTCAAAACACGCTCCACCACCTAGGCGAAAATAGTGTAGTTGGCAATGTTTTTATACTGGAGTAAATTCGCCTAGGTGAATAAACGTAAAAAAGGTTTGTTTTTAAAAAAAAGGCTCCACCGCCTAGGCGATGGACCTTCTGTAATTAAAACAGCCCCGTTCATTCAAAATTGAAAATCGCAAGGCTCCTTCCCCAAAAACCTCCACCTTCTCTCTAAAACCTTACTTCTAAACTGTTCCAATACTCAAAAATCATCCTTCCATATTACAAAATTTGGGATTTCCACCCAAATCATCCACCACAAATCAATTTTCAACCCCATTTTCGCGATTTTCTTCATCATTTTGGGATTTTGGTTTGATTTTTGGTGATAACTTAGTTTCTATGGATTGTTAAATTGTGTGAAACAAAATTGGATGCTATATTATTCATATTTTGTTGAAACTTCGTGATTAGTGTGTGCGCCAGATCAAATCCACAGGTTCATGTGCAACCGCTTTGGTATTGCCGCCGTACTTTTTGCAACCGCCACAATTTTCATTCCGACGTGATAGTGGTAGAGAGGAATTTCCTCGTCAGCTGAATAGTAGGGAATAAGTCTTATTCCCTAGGTATGTGTTCAACCCATTTTGTATGCATTAATGCTATATGTCTATTGGGTTCACTGATAGTGGAACACTTCTTTTGTTTAAGCATGTATTGAGATGGAAGGGATGATTAGTTTAGTTTATGTTCATCCATTTTGATTTTTTTGTAGAAAATGATGAACCATTATTATTTTTTGAACAGAATGCAAAACAATTTGATATACAAATTTATGTTTATGTATGTATTTTATTATTTTAATGAATGTTTTAGTTTTTAAATTTTCAGTTTAGTATAGTTTAATTTTTGTTTTTGCATGAGTAGTGTTAGATTAATTTATGTATGTTAGTATTAGATTTAGTTTAGAATTGTGTATGTATGAAGCTGTGTTTACATGTTTAGATGTTGAGTTCATTTGGGCCAAGTCCCGATGATGAGAATTATACCCTAATTTCATATTGAGGTCGGGGATAATACCTTCCTTGTGTGTTTTGTGTTCTTAACATGTCGATTGGGTAAACATTATCTCGATCCTAAAATTGCATGACATTTGAACTCAATGTATAATTATCTGAACGATTATACGCTGATTATTCAATATTAAGCTCATGATAGAAAATAAGGAAACTAAAACTTAATTTTGGGGAAAACTTGAGGCGGAATCCTAGGTAAGGTAATTCCAAAGACGTGATTTAGGCCTTCATTTTTTCGCTTGAACCGTTGTAGCTAACCTGAAAATTTTCATTCCTTATTTTCCCTGTCGAAGCTGATAACGTAATCAATTCTGAAAACGTTCAAATACTCTTTTCATTTAAATTTTTCCTAAACAAATGTCACTAAGCCTAATTTTCAAAATTGAGATAAATCGAGCGATCGGGTTTCTGATAAATTTTTATTGATTCGGTATTAGTGTATTCACTTATCACTTTCCTATATCTTTTGGAACGCTCCTAAAATAAGTTTGGGGGGTGTTTCTATAATTTCTTTCTTTTACATATTCCTAAAATTTTATAAATTTGAATAAGTTTGGGGGTGTGTTTCTCTAATTTCTTTTTGTACTCTCCTAAAACTATAATAATTTGAATTAATTTAGGAATATGCTTTAAAAAAAAAAGGTAAATATCGCTTTCATTTTCTTTTCTTTCGACAAGTGAATACAAAGATCTTCATTTCTTATTCAGAGTTGTATTCTAAAGAATGTGGGGGTCATGAGAGAGGATAGCGACAAGCGATTTTACCTCGGGTGTCGTTCAATTCAAACGATTATCTATTTTCAATTCCAATGATACCCGTGCTCGTTCTCGAAAGCCAAACCAAGCCCTATTGATTTTTGTGAATATCCGAGCCTACATTAGTGGATAGTAGACTCCAATCAAGCGTATGGTTTCCTGAATCCTTCAAAGTTTTAAGTTATGAGTTTAACGATTGAATAATCCAATCCAGTATTTAATTACTTACACATTTGATTTCTCACACACACACTTCAAATGGATCTAGAATGGTTTTTATTGTTATTGATCGTTGAAATTCTAGAACACCACTTAGTGGGAGTTACTTCCCGAACTTGATCAGATTTAGGGAGGTTGAGGGAGGAACAAATTGGTCCTTTCGATTGAACTTTATATTTACATGCATATACTTCTTTCGTGTTAGTTTAGTTTTTCATTTTTAGTTGGTTAGTTCATTAGTTAGTTTAGTTTAGTGTTAGTATTTTGCTCGAGGACTAGCAAAATTATAAGTTTGGGGGTACTGAGAGGTGAAAAATACCTATCTATTTCGAAACCGAATTTATTAGTTTTCAAGCGTATTAGTTATAGTTAATTGAGTTTTAGTTTGCTTTAATGTAAAACAGGTGAAAGGATGTTAACGGGCAATAAACAAACGAAAACGGTGGAAAAACGGTGAACAAAATATGAAGAAATGGGTTTCGGTACATGAAGACCACTGCCTAGGCAGAAGTTCTACCACCTAGGCAGAAAAGAGGCAGAATGTTGGAGTGCTGAAGTGTTGAACCACTGCCTAGGTGAGAAAACCACCACCTAGGGAAGAAAACGTCAGAATGTTATGCCAGTAGCCACCACCACCGACTCAAGCCACCGCCTAAGCGGTGAACCACCACCTAGGCGAAGATCCGACAGAAACTTAACCGACTCAAGCCACCGCCTAAGCGGTGAACCACCACCTAGGCGGTGACACTCTGCGTAGAAATATCTATTTTAAGATATTTTGAAGATATTTTCTCAAACCTTCTTTTTAACCCCTTTCTCCACCAATTGTTGAAAGAGAGAGAGGAGACCGATTGATATTTTTGAGAGCTCCTTCCATATTAGTTAGGATTAGATAATTTAGGAAATAGATTAGATTGGTTTTAGAGAGTGTTCTTGGCCAATTCTTGAAGAGCTAAAAGAGGAAGTTCATCAATGGAGAAGATGAAGCTCGGGAGGATTATTCTTTAGCGAAAGTGGACTACTCCACTTTGAGATTTGATTTTTCTTCCCTTGTTTCCATCTTTGTACTTAATGTTTATTGTTGATATTGATGATCTCCTCTTGATTTAATATTGTATTGGCTAAGAACATGTTAATTTAATTAAAGATTAGTTAGGGATAGATGTAGTTGTGTAAATACTTGTTTAGTTTAATGTACGTTTCTTTAACGATTGTTGCTTTTAAATCTGATTGTGTTTATCATTTGATGACGATCTTAGTATGCTTGTAATGATATTAGGGTTGGATTTGAGAAACTAGGGTTTGACACTCAGGAGAGGTAACCCTGGATTCGGACTAGGGTAAACACATTGTTACGACCTAACGACCCGAGAGGGTGTTAGTTAGTGTGCAATCGATGACATTGGGTCAAGACTCACGCAGCCTAGAGTCATTAAGACATTGAGGGGGACCTCTTCATCAACACGAAGTCACGTATTCCCTCGCCTTACACTCAGAAGAGGTGGCGGAGGAGTTTACGAACCGAGATTATCAGATACCTAAACTCCGTTATTGTTAACTAAACGAAATCAAACATGTATTAAGTGAATGAAATCAATCCCTAGTTAATCAACTTAGTTAGGATTAACCCATTAATTATAATTTAGATTAGTTTAATTTTAAAGCATATATTTTATCATCAAGATAATATGAGACTACGTACATTGCGGTATTCAATTATTCACACTTTTCTCTGTGGGAACGATATCCGATCTTCAAGATCCACTATATTAAAACTTAGACCTTGTATACTTGCGAGAGTAAGTAGTGGTGTATTTTACGCCCTACCAATCATCATCAACAATAAATTTGGGCACAAGTTCTACTTGTTTGTTGATGGATTCTCCGGCTATAATAAAATTCTAATGGATGAAGAAGATCGAGAAAAGACAGCCTTTACCACGCTATGGGAAGTCTTCGGCTATAGGGCAATGTCTTTCGGTCTCAAAAATGTTGAGGCAACATACCAAAGAGCGATGACGACCCTCTTCCATAATATGATGCACAAGGAGATGGAGATCTATATCGATGACATGATTGTCAAGTCTCGAAAAAATGAGGACCACCTCTATCACCTAAAGAAAATGTTCGATCAACTTCGAAAGTATCAACTCAAACTCAATCCAGCAAAGTATGCCTTTGGGGTAACATCGGGAAAACTCTTAGGTTTCATGGTAAATCACCATGGGATCAAGATCGATCCTGCAAAAGCCCAAGCCGTTATTGAAATGCCACAGCCAAAGAATGAAAAAGAGATCTAGGGTTTCCTGAGTCGATTAAACTTCATTACCAGATTTATCTTCCAAATCACTGCTACCTGTGAGCCGATTTTTAAGTTACTTTGAAAAGAGAGTGATGGACGATGGAATACTGATTGTCAAACTACCTTAGAGAAGATTAAAGCTTACTTGACCAATCCGCCTATCTTGGTACCCCCTCAAAAGGGAGTTCCGTTTTTGTTGTATTTGTCAGTATTAGACTCCTCTATGGGTTCTATCTTGGTCCAATTAGACTAATCTGAAAGAAAGGAGCAAGCTATTTCTTACCTCAGTAAATGCTTCATGAAATACGAGGAAAACTATACCTTGCTCGAGAAAACCTGTTGTGCCTTGGTATGGGCTGCTCAAAGATTACACCATTATATGCTTCCATTGACCATATATTTATTAGCCATAACGGATCCCCTGAAGTATATCTTTGACAGGCCGATCCTATCAAGAAACGTGGCAAATGTTGTGAACAAAATTTGACATCATCTACAAGACCCAAAAGTTGGTAAAGGGTCAGGCCATAGCAGATTAATTGGCTAGTTGCCCTGTTTAAACGGACCACCAGCCCCTGGAAACCTATTTCTCAGATGATTCAATCTATTCAGTGGATGAAAAAGAATATGAGACAGTCTAGAAAATTTACTTCGATGGAGCGGTAAATTCCTAAGGGGCCGAAATCGGAGTTGTCCTCGTTTCTCCAGCTAAGCAGCATTATCCAGTGGCTTTTAAGTTAAAATTTCAGAGCACCAACAATCATGTAGAATATGAGGCATGTATTTTGGGACTTAAGTTGGCCATCGATATGAAAATCGAAGAGATATTGGTATACGGGGATTCTAAACTAATCATCAACCAAATGACTGATAATTATGCAACAAAGGATCCAATGCTGGTTGCCTACAACAATCATCTTTTGGATCTCCGTAAGCAATTTAAAATGATCGAGTTTGAGAGCATCCTAAGGCATTAGAATGATTTTGCTGATGCCCTGGCCACATTGGCATCCATGATCTCGCTAACCCAGGAAGACGATGACTTGATCTCGATAGTAATTCGAGTTCAAATTCAACCAGCCCACTATTGTCAATTGGAAGTCAGATCCACCGAAGACCCATGGTGCCATGATATCAAGAATTTTCCAATGAATCGAGAATATCCAGAAGGAGCGTCCGAAGTAGATTGAAAAACCCTCCGGAGACTAGCCAACCAGTTCTTCATGAGCGGAGAAACTTTGTACAAGCGATCTCCTAACATGGGATTGTTGAGGTATGTTGGGGCAGAAGAATCCATCCAGTTGATGAAAGAAGTACACGGTGGAATATGCGGGCCTCATATGAGCAGTTTTATCCTTGTAAAGAAGATTCTGAGAACTAGCCATTTCTGGCTGACAATGGAAAATGATTGTGTCCAGTTTGTCCGCAGATGTCATAAGTGCCAAATCCATGGCTACCAAATCTATGCCCCTCCTTCACCACTCCAAGGGCGCCAAGCGATCATCGTTTAATCCCAGTGGCAATCGACTATTTCACTAAATGGGTAGAGGCAATTTCTCTTACTCGGGTAACTCAGAAAACGATAGCCCGATTTCTCAAGAAAAATATCATGATGAGGTATGGCTTATCGCAAGCCCTTATCACTGACAATGCCAAGAATTTGAAAGGCTTGGATATCAAAGAAATCTGTCAGCAATTCAAAATGGAGCATCGAAACTTAGCACCATACCTCCCAAAAATGAACGGGGTCGTAGAAGTTGCCAATAAAAATATTAAAGATGATCGAAAATTATAAAGAGTAGGCCTACATGTTTCCCTATGCCCTGATGGCTTATCGAACCTCAATCTGAACCTCAATGGGGGCGACACCCTACTCTCTAGTCTATGGGATGGAGGTGGTGATCCCTACCGAAGTTGAGATCCCTTCTTTGAGAGTATTTATAGAAGCTAAGCTTGAAAAGATTAAGTGGATACAATAGAGGTTGGACCAGCTCTGCCTCATTGATGAAAAACGGTTGAAAACAATTTTCCATGGTCAGTGCTACAAGCAAAGGATCGCGATAGCCCACGACAAAAGGGTTCATCCTCGAGTCTTTTAATCTGGTGAGCTTGTGTTGAAAAATATTTATCCATTTTAAGATGAAGCTAAGGGACAGTTCGCCCCCAATTGGGAAGGCCCCTTCGTAGTCCATAAATTCTTGAGCAATGGAGCATTGATTCTACAAGAGATGGGTGGTGATGTATTTCCTGAACCTATAAACTCGGATTCTGTAAAGAAATACTTAACTTAATGAAATGAGTTGCTTACTTATTCCTTTTTTGAGCATGATTATTGGAAAAAAAAAAAATCCCAGACTCTTAACCAAAAGGTGAAAAGGGAAAAAGAAGGAAGAAGAAATAAGTACGACCCAGACATGGTGAAAACTCAAAAGAGTGCCATGGAAAGATTATAGGGATCGTAGTAAGATACAAAACCACTAACCCAGTAAAAACCCGAAAGGGCACTGAGGTGCAAAAATATGGGAGCTGGCCTTAGTAAAAACCCGAAAGGGCGCTGAGGGCAAAAAAGGTAAGAACAAAAAGTGAACAAAAGAACAGCAAAGTTGAAAAAAGATAAAAACCAATTCACCTAAGACTCCCCTTCCGTTGTCTCGTTTGGGGCCAACTTCCACCAACCACAAGAGGTTTTGTGTTGAGACCTGACGGACTCGATTTGAGTTAGGATTTGTGAAAGGAACATTAGACACGGTCTAAACTATATTAGAATCATACTCCCAACGGTCCAACTCAGAATCTTACAAATATATCATACTTCGTGCTTAAGGTACTTGTTTTAGTAAAATTTTAAACATTTTTCCCGTCTTTGGCTAAAGTAGTTTTTGCAAAATTGAAAAATATAGAGTATACAGGAATACAAAACCCCAAGCACTGAAGTGTCTATCAGTTGGGAGGAAAACTTGAGTCTAGCAGACCAAATAGAGATAATTTGATGAGAAATGCGCTACACGTATTTGGGTACTGCCTTCGAACTGGAATAGGATTTTCAAGTCCAAATTGATTACCTTTTGGGATTTGTGAGAATGATCAAAGTGGGTCTCGCTACTATTATTTTGGATTGATTCGAGCAATGTAGATTGATCAAGCAGAGGAGACCCTCAATACCCAAACAAAAGTTTGAAGAATTGCGACTGAAGATAAAAGGAACAGGATTACTCAATAGTGGCCAATTTATGTTTTGGGAAGTGTTGTGATCAATCATTTTTAGGAAATCCAACAAGTTGAGATGCGCAAGTGATAGGTGTGATCTACCTAAATATTTCCAAACCGGTTTTATTATGTTTTAGAGTATTTTTAAGTATTTTATTACAATTTAATTAGTTTTTATTCTTTTTGTATAAATCAGGTGTATGGGGTGAAAAGATATGAAAACAGAGCATAAACGATTAGATCGAACCAAGAACGATTGAAGAACAGTGGAAAAATAAGCACGGAGGCTATATTCTGAAAAGAAGCCCACTGCCGCGGAGTCAGACCTCTGCCGTGGAGGTGAAAATGCAGAGAGGGCCAATTCTTGTTGGAAATCCACCGCCGCAGCGGTGAAACTGCAGGATGGTCACCAAGTCCACCGTTGTCTCCACTACTACGGTGATTATTTAACTGACGTACTCCACCACTGCGGCGGTGAATCCCACCGCTACGGTGGTCACCTCCACACATATTAGATATTTTTTTAGATTTTTTTGAGATATTTTCCCTAATTAAGCCATCATCCTCCATCATTTTTGGGCCTCTCTTGTATGCTTCCACCCTTAAAACATATCTAGGGGTGGATTGAGGAGTTTTAGAGGGAGAGCTCACATCCCGAAGGAGAAGAAGACGGCGAAGCGATTGTTGAATGTTCTTAGTGACAAATCTTCGGACTAGGCTAAGTTCTTTATTTTTTCCTTTGTTTCTTTAACTTAGGAATTTGTGAGCATGTTTAGCTCGTGTTTTGTAAATACGGTTATGTCCGTTAGTTAAACGTGGATTGTTTGTGGATTAACAATATATTTATAAATATGTGATTCGTATGATTTCAATGTTTCATTTATGTTTATTCTTCGAAGTTTGATTGTGTTTGTCGTATTGTTTGTTTATTATGCTTAGATAGATATATCAAGAATTCAGAGTTTGAAACTCGGAAGAGATAACCCTGGATTCGGACTAGGGTAAACAACACGACGATCTAATAACCCGAGAGGAAATTAGATTGTGGGCAATCGATGACGTTGGGGCAAGACTCACGTGACCTAGGGTCGTTAAGACGTTAAGGGAGACTTCTTCATTGATATGAAGTCATGTATTCCCCCATCTTACACTCGGGAAATGTGGCGGGAGAATTTACGAACTGAGATTGTCGATAGGGTAAACACAACGCGACGATCCAATAACCCGGGAGAGAGTTGGATTATGTGTAATCAATGACGTTGGGGCGAGACTCACATGACCTAGGGTCGTTAAGACGTTGAGGGGGACTTCTTTATTGACATAAAGTCATGTATTCCCTCGTCTTATACTCGGGAGAGGTGGCGGGAGAGTTTACGAACTGAGATTGTCAAATAGGTTGAACACCGTAAATGTAAGTTAAACGAGATCGAACACGTATTTGTAAACCAAGTTAATCCCTAGACAATTATTTCTCCTAAAACATCTCATTATATTAGTATATAGATAATTTAGTTAATTAGTTTAGTTTAATATAAATTTTATACATTATTTTTAGCCTAGATAAAGTTAGGTCATGACAATTACAGTACTCGATAATAACGACAACCAATCCCTGTGGATACGATACCCGATCTTAAAAGATCCATCATACTAAAACTTTGACCTAGTACAATTGTGAGTAGTCATTATGCGAGCATGTAACAAACGCTCGTCGTACAAATTTTTGGCGTCGTTGCTAGGGATTGTGTTTGTCATTTATTATCGATATTGTGAGTAAATGACCCAATTTCACTTTAGGCATTTATTTTGTTTATAATTTTTGTTTTGTAGTTTTGTTTTTATTTCTTATGTAAGGTACTTGGAGATGTTAGACCGCCAGGTATTGATGCATTCCTTTCAACAGGATTTCGAGTCGTTTTATAGTGTGTGGCCACGCACATAAGCCGATGAAGCGTGTCGTTGAAAGATCAAGTCATCCAAAGAAAAACCTTGCCAAGCTTGAGGAAGTTATGAATATGTCGGGCCGAGGACATTAAACCACACTCTTCTTGGAAGGCAACCCAATGTCAAATAAATTAAATCTGTCACAGCCAAATTTATTCGGAGGCGAGATTTTCCCGTCTCCCAAGTACGTGTTCTAAACCCCCTTCATCAGTATGCTTTAATTTCCTATATGTTGAGAATGATGATTGGATTCGCTGAGGACACTGCCCATTTTTAGTTTGGCGGTGATGTGTAGTATAGTATGTTTTATGTTTTTATTGTTTTTCCGTATTGCATGTTTGTTTAGGTTAGTTTGTGTTTATTATTGTTGGGTTCATGCTGAATTTTGCATTCATCTCGGCCATTATCCGATGATGATATTACCCCCTGGTTGTTTTCGAGGTCAATGGTAATACCCATGCATGTGTGATTTTGTGTGCCTGCTAATATTTTTTGGTAAAAGTTATTATATATCCTAATTTGCACAAGCACGTAGACTCAATGTATTTCTATTCAATTCATTTGAGGACAATTATTGATTAGCCAAATTCATGACAAATTAAGGATTCTAGAACCTGATTGAGGGGAATCTTGAGGCGAAATCCAAGACGAGGTAGTTCAGGAGACGTGATTTAGGAAGTCGTTTTGTTGCCTGAGCCTTTTTAAGCGTACCCTGTAATATGTTTATCCCTCGTAACCCTATCAAAGCCTTAATGTCAATTCAATTCTGAACACATAAACAAATACCCTAGCCAATTGATCTTTTTTCAAACCTTTATCGCTCAACCGAAGGCACAAATTTGAGTGAATCAATCTAGCAGTTGCAAATGCTACTTGATGTGAGCGATTGGATTTAGGGGGAACTTCAGATTAGTTCAGTATTCGAGTACTCACTTGTCATTTTTCTTTTATTTTAACCACACCTGTGAAATCATACTAATCGAATAAGTTTGGGGGGTATGGTTTGTAAAAAAAAAAAAAAAAATTATTTACGTTTCTTTTGACAAGTGAGTACATCGGTCTAAAATAATTGTTCAGAATTGTTCCTAATTTTTCTATGGAGGTTTGAAAGTGAATGTGCTAAGCGTTGAGCCTTGGGTAACATTAAGTTAACAACATTAACTAGTTTTCTATTTCGAAATACCATTGGCCAAATATACCAAAACCAAACCAAGTCCTTTTGATCTTTATCAACTTCCAAGCCTACATTAGTGGAGAGTGGACCCCAATCAGACATATGGATATCCTAGTCCTTTACAGTCTAAGTTATAAGTTTCGTTGGTGGATAATCCAATCCGGTCGTTGTATAGTTATATTATTGAGTCTCGCACTAACACGTTAACAAGATCTAGAATGGTGTTCACCATTATTATATATCAAAATTCTAGAACAATACATGATGTGTTTTACTGTCTGAACTCGATATGACTGGTGGTTGTTGAGAGAAGAATAACTAGGTCATTAGAAGGATTCAAAACTCGCATTTCGTCATGTTTAGATTGTTTTTAGGTTGTTTATTATTTAATTTAGTTGTATTTTTCATTTTAGTGTAAGTGTGTTTCTCGAGAACTAGCAAAATTCTAAGTTTGGGGGTATTTGATAGTTGTGATCTACCTATATATTTCCAAACCGGTTTTGTTAAGTTTTAGAGTATTTTTTAGTATTTTATTACGTTTTAATTAGTTTTTATTCTTTTTGTATAAATCAGATGTGTGGGGTGAAAAGGTATGTAAACGAAGCATAAACAATCAGATCGAACCAAGAACAGTCGAAGAACGGTGGAAAAACAAGCACGGAGGCAAGATTCTGAAAAGAAGCCCACCGCCGCGGTGTAAGACCTCCGTCGCAGCGGTGAAAATGCAGATAGGGCCAATTCTTACTAGACATCCATCGCCGTAGCGGTGAAACTGCAGGATGGTCACCAAGTACACCGTTGTCTCCACCGCTTCGGCAATCACTTAAATGACATACTCCACTGCCGCGGCAGTCACCTCTACACAGATTAGATATTTTTTTAGATATTTTCTTTATTTAATCCATCCTCCTCCCTCATTTTTCAAGCCTCTCTTGTATGCTATCACCCTTAGATCATATCTAGGGGTGGATTGAGGAGTTTTAGCAATAAATCTTTGGACTAGGTTAAGTTCTTCGATTTCTTCCTTTATTTTTTTAACTTAGGAATTTGTGAGAATGTTTAGATCATGATTTATTGTAAATACGGTTATGGCCGTTATTTAAATGTGGATTGTTTAGGGATTAACAATATATTTATAAATATGTGATTAGTATAATTTCGATGTTTCGTTTATGTTTGTTCTTCGAAGTTTGATTGTGTTTGCCATATTGTTTGTTTATTATGCTTAGATATATATATCAAGAATTAGATATTTGACACTCGAAAGAGATAACCCCGGATTCGGACTAGGGTAAACAACGCAACGATCCAATAACCCGAGATGAAATTGGATTGTGAGCAATCGATGACGTTGGGGCAAGACTCACGTGACCTAGGGTCGTTAAGACGTTAAGGGGGACTTCTTCATTGACACGAAGTCGAGTATTCCCCCATCTTACACTCGAGAAAGGTGGAGAGAGAGTTTATGAACTGAGATTGTCGATAGGGTAAACATAACGCGACGATCCAATAACTCGAGAGGGAGTTGGATTGTATGCAATCAATGACATTGGGGTGAGAATCACGTCACCTAGGATCGTTAAGACCTTGAGGGGGACTTCTTCATTGACACAAATTCATGTATTCCCTCGTCTTACACTAGGGAGAGGTGGCGAGAGAGTTTACGAACTGAGATTGTCAAATAGGTTAAACACCGTAAACGTAAGTCAAACGGGATCGAACACGTATTTGTAAACCAAGTTAATCCCTAGATAATTATTTCCCCTAAAACATCTCATTATATTAGTATAGATAATTTAGTTAATTAGTTTAGTTTAATATAAATTTTATACATTCTGTTTGGCCTAGATAAAGTTAGATCATGACAATTACGGTACTCGATAATGATGACAACCAATCCATGTGGATACGATACCCGATCTTAAAATATCCATCATACTAAAATTTTGACCTCATACACTTGCAAGTAGTCAATATGCGAGAGTGTAATAAACGCTCGTCGTACAGCAGGCTGCTATTACTCTCTAGAAGGGTTGGATGATCAAGGTAATCTTTCGTTCTGTGACACCTATCAACCTAATGAGTCATTCATCCCTGAGGGGTATCTTCGAATAAAGTATCGGCCCCAACCACAAGTTGGGGAACATTTTATACTTTGCTTTATCCTTTCACCCCAGCCATAGGCTGGGGCACATATTATAAGAGTTGTTTATTTTCTGCCCTCCCTTTATTTTGTGCCCTCCCTTTGCCACAAGTAATTGAAGTATATCTACCAGTCTTTCCTCTAAACGAACTTTGTTCGTCATGAGTAATCGCTATTCCTCTAAACGGACTCTTATCATGAGTTATTTGCAATCCTCTAAACGAACCTTTTCTGTCATGAATTGATTTTTATTCCCTCTAAACGGACCCTATCCGTCATGAGTCATTTTCATTTCCTCTAAACGGACTCTATCCATCATGAGTTGATTTTCATTTTCTCTAAACGAACCATTCCCGTCATGAGTTGTCTTTCTTTTCTCTAAACAGACCCTATTTGTCATGAGTTGATTTTCATTTTCTCTAAACGGACCCTTTCCGTCATGAGTTGATCTTTATTTCCTCTAAGTGAACTCTATTCGTCGTGAGTGATTTCCATTTCCTCTAAACAGACCTTGTCCTTCATGAGTGATGTTCATTCTCTTTAAATGAACCCTGTCCCTCATGAGTTGTCTTCCTTTCCTCTAAATGAACCATGTCTGTCATAAGTTGATTTTCATTTTTCCTAAACGGACCCTTTTCGTCATGAGTTGATCTTCGTTTCCTCTAAACTAACTTTATTCGTCATGAATGATTTCTATTTCCACTAAACAGACCTTGTCAGTCATGAGTGATGGTCATTCTCTTTAAATAGACCCTGTCCGTCATGAGTCATCTTCATTTCCTATACACTAACCTTGTTCTTCATGAGTGATATTCATTGATTTCCATTTCCTCTAAACGGACCTTATCCGTCATGAGTTGATTTTCATTTCTTCTAAACAGGCCTTGTCCGTCATGAGTTGACTTTCATTTCCTCTAAATGGATCATGTCCGTCATGAGTCGTTTCTTATCTCTCTAAACGAACTTTGTTCGTCATGGGTTATCTTCCTTTCCTCTAAACGGACCCTGCCCCTCATAAGTGATTTCCATTCCTTCTAAACAAACCTTGTTCGTCATGGGTTGTACCCATCTGTCTAAACGAACCATGTTCTTCATGAGCCATTTCCATCTCATCTCCACTAAGTAGTCTTCTAAACGAGTATTGTTCGTCATGAGTTTATCATGAGTATTCTCTCCAGCTCCACAGGGGGCATTCATTGAACTATTTGACCTGATCTTTGGTACCCCAAAGTACGTAGGCAGCCCACATAGGTTCGGTCAAATCTTTGCCCAAGACGAGTTAATTCCCAGTTAAGTTTTCTTTCTCCAACCATGCACAACCCCAGCCGTAGGCTGGGGCACATTTTACGAACTTCGTTATTAGCCTCTTACATTGCACTCACTCAATTGGCGGAACAAAATGGTGTGTACCTTTTATCTTTATTATAACGAGTAAACTCACATGACAAAGAGGGACAACTGTAGACACCGTATTTTGTCTCACCCATGCATGAAAATTTTGAAAAAAAAAAAAAAAAGGTTTTGCCACGTCAACTATTCATGAATTTCGAAAATATCCAAATGTAAATGAATGATCGATTCGAAGGTTTCATGAATTAATTCGAATTTAGATTTTGCAATTGGAGATCTTTTGGCTTCATTGGAAGTTTGAAATAATAAATTAAGTCTCTAAGATTTAAATTAATATCTCAAAAATCCAATTAAGTTGAAAGGTTATCCAATTGAGGATTTTGAATCAAAATTTGTTGCGTTGGAAATATTTTGGGACCAAATTGAAAATTGAAAAGGTTGATATTTGAACCCAAAGTTCGTGATTAATTTTTGGAATGTTCAATAAGAGTCTCATAATCCCAACTGGGTCCCCAAACTAACAAATTGAGATATTTTGTCGAAATAGAAAGTTTAGGGAGCCTAATTGAAATTTTGAGAAACTTTAAATCGGCATTGACAAGGACGAATTTTGGATTCAAATTTTTTGTTCCAAATCTTTTGAAATGATTAATTCTTTAGAAACTCGAATCAAGACTCTAATCGTGGTTCAAAAATTCAAGGAAACGTTTCGGGGTCAAAATGAAAAGTTACAAAAAGTTATTTTCGGGGCTAAATTGATCAAATTGAAGTGAATATTGACGGTTTCTTATGTATTATTTGATCAATTTTAGTTTTCAAATTTAATTGAATAGAAATTTTTTAATTAAAATGTTTTCATTTTGACCCCCAAAGTTCAAGTATTTTCAAAAATTCATGAAATTGACAAACAACTAATTTGAATTTGATTATGTTTTAGATAAATCAATTTTATTTCTAAAAAAAACAAAAAGGGTAAAAACAAAACATGTGTAAAAAGATAGGGGTGTGTGCATTTCGCAAACAACCCAGCCACTTTGGGCAGAGGGGCCGCCCCCTCTGCCCGAGAAAGAGGGTTGCAATTGCAGCCCTCTTTCCCTATATATATATATATATATATATATATATATATATTCCAAAAAAAATGAAAAAAATGTGGGAGCGGCTGCCTATAAAAGGCAGCCACTCTCTCAAGAAAGGAGTTTTCTCTTTATTTTTTGGCCATAACAAAAATGGTTAGAGAGAAGTTAGAGTAAGAGATATTGTTTGTGTTTTTTGAGTGTGGGTTTTGGCCAATAACAAAAAGGGAAGAGTTTTCGTGCGAAAAAATGGGAAGAAGAAGTAGAAAATGAGAAGAAACCGTCCAAATCCAAGTAAGTTTTTTCCAACTTCTCAACTACACTTTTATTTTTTGTTTAAACCACTTGAAATTATGGACTTAAAATTGGACAAAACTTAAAAGGACGTCCCTCTTGGACACTAAAAAAATAGTTTATTTTTCTGCATTTATTTTTCTGTTCTGCATCTTCCCGCGCTTTTATTTTGTTGTAATTATTTTTTTGTTTTGCGCCTCTCTGCGTTTTTATTTCATTGTGCTTATTCTGTACCATTTCGCGCTTTTATATTTGTTATAATTATTTATGTTCCGTGCCTTTTCGTACTTTTATTTTCTTGTCATGCGTCTTTCCGCTTTTTTATCTCTGTAATTTTACTTTATGCTCTTTATGTACTGTTATTTTGTCTCTGTAAATATTTATTTTTTTGCATTAAAAAATAAAAAATGAATTAATCTTCATTGTCCTAAAATTAAAAATTAAAACAAAAAAAAAATAATGAAAATAAAAATGAAAATCCAAAAAAATAAAAAATAATATTCAACTCAACTCGAAATTTGAGATATGGAGAGTTTTGCGTACCACCATTTCGCATTTCCCAACTAGTGTGAAATTTTTAAGTGTTGTGTTTCGGAAAATACTTCTCTAAGTCGAGTTTTGAACTTGGGATAAGTTGACAAATAGAAAGAGTAAAATTTTTATATATTTCTTTTTGTAAAAATAATGTTTTTCTAAAAAATATATAAAATCATTTTGGGGTTTTTTAAAGAATTACAAAATTTTTTGAATAATAAAAATAGTATTTTCAAGAGGGAGTATTTTTTTAAGAATCGCTAAAACAGTCATTCCAAATTATCTTCACTAAAAAAAGTTTTTTAAAAAAAAATAAATAAATAAAATTTTCTTACAAAGTATGATTTATCATGATTTCTAAATCAAATCAAACTCCTCTATGTATTATTTCAAAAAAAAAAATTCAAAAAATATATTTTGCACCTATATTCCTTCCTTTTATCAAAATAATCCAAATTTAAAATCCGAGACATCAACCCCCCCTGGGAGGTCATCCTTATTAAATCATCAACATTTTATAAGCGATCATACCTGAGGAATATTTCAAAATTCAAATTAAAAAAAAAAATCTATTTTATTTCATGAAAATTCAAAATGGATTTTTACTTTTATTTTTATTTAACAAAAAAAAGCAAAAATATATATTTCCTCCTTTAAAAAAATAATAAGAAATATATTTTTTTAAAAATGAATTTCTAAAAAAAAAAAAACAAAAAAAAAAATCGAAATTCAAAAAAAAAAATTGAATAAAAAAAATCATTTTTTTTTTAAAAAAAAAAAAAAGAAAAGAAAAACGAAAAATGTTTACAAAATAATTATTTAAAAAAAATCATTTTTCAAACAATAAAGGAGCAAAAAAATTAAATTTATTTTCAGTATTTATTTATAAAAAAAAAAAAAAATTGTTTTAAAAAAAAATCAGTATAAAAAAATTGTCTTGGAAAAGATTTCTAAAATAAAATAAAACATTCGAACTTAAATTTTGTTTGAACTTAATTGGATAAGATATCATTTTCGGACAGGCGTCTTGGGGTGCCTAACACCTTCACCGAGAGTAAATGACCCCCTGAACCTTTAAGAATGAATCTCTGGTTGGACCGCATTTTTTTTTTGAGTAAAAAATTTACTTAAGTCATTTAAAAAATTGTTTTCAAAAATCCGGTGACCTAACATACCATTTAAACTCAATGCTACGTAGCGACTCCTTTTTTCCTAAAACCGGCTTAAGTATTTTACGAGAAAACCAACGCTTCAAAAATCCCCTCTCTTTAATATGATTTTTAAAAAGAAAAATGCATATTTTATATTTTATTTGATATTTATTTATTTTATTTTCCTTTTCGGGAAATTAGGGTGCGTCACAATATATAGTTAAAAATAAACTATTTGGAAAGAGAAAAAAATCGACTACCAAACATGAGTAATATCCGATATTCAAAATCTACCAATCTATATAATAAATCAGCTCATTTACATTTTGGGCCGTCGGATGTCTCTAGATATTCGTAGCCATTAGATCAAAAATCACTTCCGAAGTGAGTTTGAAAATGTTTTACTGTAGCTACAGTAACTCTTGGGCGGGAAACATTTAAGACCCTTGGATCTAACATCCGATGGTCCACATCAAACAACCATCTGATTCTTTTGTTCTTTCAAGACCAGTGCCCTCTCATTCTCTCTCACATTGTCATGTTCTCGCTTCTATTTATCACTCCTCTCTCTCACTCACACTTCGTTGCCGTCACCGCTACAGCTGGAGCACTGCGGTGACCTCACCGTCTTTCTAGCCCTCACCATCGCAAGATCCTCAACGCTCCCAACCGACATCGATCAATCGGTCCTCTTCGCTCAACCTTCGATCGATCACCACCGCCGTCGTTGCCATCACCAACACTCTCTTCTCCACCCATCAATCGAACTCACCGTCATCCAGGTAGCTTCGATTCCTCGCCACCCATCGCTACTCTTTCCATCTTCAAGGTTCGACGGCGTCCTCACCTCCAAAACACAACGGTGGTTTGAATCCAGGTTTTCTTTCTTCCTCTCTCTTCACTGATCTGTTGAGTGCGTTTATTTCAATTTTGATTTGGTTTTTTCTGAATTAATTTTTGTTCATCTCATTTGATTCTCTATTCTCGATTTAGGTTTTTGTTCATCGCATTTGATTCTATGTTCGATAACTGTTTCGGTCGTCTCCCTTCGCCAGTCGTCGAGTGGCTTGGATCCAGGTTTTTTCTCTCCTTCTCTCTCATCGATCTGTTATATTTCTCCATCCTTTCTTCGACTGTTCTTTTTTCTTTTTTTTTTTGCGATTTTTCTTTTTCAATTTCAGATTCTCCAATTGATGCTTGGACGGCGACCCCTGGAGTTGAAGCAATGTCATTTCCTAATTATCATAACCCTTTTCAAGTATGTTTAACTAACCTCAACCCTAATTTTCGATTCAGTCTTCTTATGGTGAAATCTATTTCTCTTTTCATTTTCCAAAACTAGTCTACTCCCATGTTCTCTTTGATGGCATTTGTTTAGTGTTTATTTAGATGCCATTTGTTTAGTGTTTCAGTTCTTAGAAATTAGTCTACCTAGCATTTGTAGTGTTTATTTAGATGACGTCTGTTTAGTGTTACTATTCTCAGAAAACTTGGAACAGGAGCTATGAAATGGGTTTTACTTTTGGAATTTGATTTTCAATTCATACTTTGGAGCTATGAAATGGGTTTTACTTGAATTCAACTTGATCAAACACTTAACAAAGGCAACCTGAGGCATTTGTTTTAGTTTTCTGCTTCAGTTTTTTTGTCCCAAAATTTCTGTTTCTGCTTCTGTTCTAGAAAACATTTATGAGTTGCTGATATAAATTTGTTTTAAAAATCTCTCAAGAAACACAACCTAAAAATATTTTTTTTTTGGTTCTCAAAAATTCTGTTTTTGTTCCCAGTTTTCGGGAACAAATGCCACCAAAGGTTTTTGTTCAGTTTATGATTCGGTTTTTTGTTTTGGTTTTGTTCCAATCTTTTTAGAAATCTGGGAACAGAAACACTAAACAAAAAGATTTAGCTGAATTTGAATTTGAGCTTGATTTTTTTTTCTTCTAGGGATTGAAATTTCAGCAATGTTTACCAACCCTCTGTTGATTTCACATCCAAAACCACGGCCACCACCATCTCTGAAATTCTCAATTCTCCAGCTTCTGATTTCTGATTTTTTTGTTGGTTCAAACTGATTTTTTTTTTTTTTTTTTGTGTATTCATTATAATTTTTTTATTTT
The DNA here is from genome assembly GCA_016647705.1 of Eucommia ulmoides. Lineage (NCBI taxonomy): Eukaryota > Viridiplantae > Streptophyta > Magnoliopsida > Garryales > Eucommiaceae > Eucommia > Eucommia ulmoides. The sequence goes on from CM028339.1 coordinate 20,267,011, forward strand.
ATTTCCAGCTTCTCTTACCGCCACGTGTGTTTCTATTCCTCTTAAGTTTTGTTCTATTCCGCCAGTTTTTTTTTAACATAGTTGATTTGTTCTGTTTGTTTTTAATTACCCTATTCCATTTAAATTTTGTTCCTCTTTTTGTCTGTTTGGATTGAAGATAAGACACAATGTAAGCTATTATCGATTTCTTTGGGTTCTTTTATTATATAATGGTGTTCCTCATTGCTATTTTTATTTTGCAGTGAAGTGGGATGGAAATTCTATGGTTGGAGATAAAGAGTTCTATGCTTGGAGTATGAGTTGGATGAGGTAATTGCAGCAACACTTGATTTCTATTTATGCATAGTGAATTTTGTTTCTTTTTGCTCCTCGCTCCTTGGTTTTGGTAGTGTGAAAATTGCAAAAACTGAATTTGTTTTGTTATAGAAATAGCGCATGGGGACCTTCATAATTTTTGTTTTCTTTTGATAATTTTTTTGTTATCAGTTTGTCGATTATCATATATTAATCATCTTCGGAGTTTGAGAGCAATTGCAGGTACTCCAATTGTACTTTTAAATTTTTATTTTTACTCTTAATTTGTTTATTTTGTGTACATTAGTTTTTTATAACTGCAGTTTTTATTCAGTAAATAAGCATTTTCTATATTATTTGTTTTTGGGAGCAAAATGTAAATGGATATAAATTATTGGATTACCACTTCCAATGTGGAATTGTTGATTAATTTTATTTTGGATTAGGTTGGTATTTGTTGTTCCATGTTTCCATTTTGCATGAAACCCCTCTGATATGCTGGAGACAAAGGCAATAGAATAATTTCAATCGAGGTAATTATTCGGTCTCTTTTTTGGGACTAAGATTTGGCGGGATATTTCAATTGGTAAATTATCCAACAGGTGGGTTTCGATGGCGTTCGGGCCCCAATCTGAGATGGCGTTCGTTTACTGTTTAACCCGCGTAATCTATTTGCTTGGATATTCCCCTGCTTCTGCTTCTATTTAGTTTCGTGTTTGTAACCGTGTTTCCCTAGCATATCTTTAGATAGTTGGACTCAATATTCTTCCTTTTTTTTTTTTTTTAATTGCTTCTTCTGGAAGGTGGATGGAATGAACACGGCTTATTGTTTCTCCTAATGCTCACGGATCTCTCCCTCCCTCTCAATAAATCATTCATCGGCTACAACATAAGGTCTTGCGTCCTCTGTTGTTGTTGTCGCCGTTGTCGTTGACGCCTCCCTTCACCTTCGATTGTGTTAAGGTACATGATTGTCATCTAAAAAAAATCATTGATTTCAAAAGCATCACTCAAATGTTTATATTTGTGGTTTTTAGAAATTGAAAATGTCTTTAGTTATATTTATACTTTTTGGGATTATTTTTTAGAGATATATACCTGTTCCTATTTCCGTTCCTGTTTCTGTCCTGTTCCTGTTCCTGTTTCTGTTTCTATTATGTTGCTGTTGATGTTCCTGTTTCTATTCTTAATAAGCAGTTTCGTGTATTTGAAGTAGCACCACAAGATTTTACAATCATTCCTAAATGATTTCAGTTAGTAATATTACTAAGCTAATATTTTTTTTTATTGTTTATAAGAAATTCCCTTAAAAATTAGACCTTTAATAGGATAATTATTTTTTTACCATTTTATGTTTAAATCGAAACATTTTGCTATAAGTTTTGTTGGTAAGATTATTGTGAATTTGTGATAGATTTTGCAGAAATATGGAAACAAACTTTTGATACTGGCTATGTGCAGGTACAAGTTCAATATTATGTTTTGGATGTTGAAATGTGAAAACAAACATGCTGAAGGTATTCCCGTTCGATATCAAATGGTTAATGTTCCTGTTTATGCTCTATTCCTTGTTTTTGTTTCTGATCCTATTTTTGTTTTTGTTCTCTGATTTTGTTTTTGTTCCTAAATGTGTTTATTTTTTTAAATACAAAACTATTTGTCGTTTGTTGTGAACTCAGATTTTTGTTTAGTTGATTTATGTTGTGTTCCCTGTTTTTGTTTTTGTTTCTGTTTTTTGTGTGCGTCCTTTGTCATGTTGTTGAGAACATATTATTTCAATATTTTTTTTTTTTTTAATTTTCTGTTCTATTGTAGAATTAGAGGGAAAAGAGACAAGCTAGCGAAGAGAGAGGGAGGCGGCTATAGAATCAGGTTAAATAGCAAAACAAATTGTTGGCTTGAATAGCAAAACAAATTGATATAATTGTCCCAAATGATGATGTATGTTTTACGCCCGTGCCTTCAGGCACGGGTTATACACTAGTAAATAAATAAAATAACACATCAAAAACTTATGAAATGAATAAAGGAGATAAATAACTAAAAAAAAAAAAGTTCAAATACTAAACAAGATATTCATCCATATTTACATCTTAAAATATTAGTCCATATTTACAAGATCAAAAATCTATCAAATTTAACTCAAAAGGAATAGGCTATTTAGGGTAAAAAGAATAGACTTTTTTTAAAATTTCATTTTTGGATTCTAATGGGATGGATTAATTCCCGCCCCATGAAATATGATGTTCGATTCCATCAATTTTTATTCCAATAGAATTAAGTTTTTTATTTCATTGGACATCTAAACAAGATAATCGAAATTAAAGACGGAAAAACGATTTCATTCCCCTCCGATTCCATTCACCAAATGACCGTTAGAATCAATTATTACATTTCCTTTTCCACTTTATTCTAAGCAAATTACTAACAAAAACTCATCAATTAAAATAAATGTTAAATTGCTCTAATTTTTTAACTTATTATTTCCAATTAAACTATTAAAATCATAAATAATTGATGGGGTTATGTGTAGATCGAAATTTTTTATTCTTTGTTCAAATAATTTTGTTTTTCATCTGTTTTAGTTATTCAAATTTTAGTATTAATCATTGTATAAATTATTTTATTAATAATTTAATATAATCAATATTTTTAAAAGTAATTAATCTTAAATAAGTATTATTATTGGATAATTTTATTATAATGATTTGACCAGATGGTGAAACAATAGTATTTCAATGAGTTCTTTACAATATAATTATATTTTAAATAAATAAATTCTGAAAATGGTATGCAGAAATTTAATTACCGAAATCCCATAAAACGCAAGGTTGATTTGCGTTTTCTAAAAAAACATAGTACCAATATGCATTTTTCGAATGAAAAAAAAAAAAAAAAAAAAAACCGCAAGAATGAAATGTGTTTATACGACTGGACTTTATTTCTAAAAACGCAAGTGAGTCTTTTTAAAAACAATTTGTAAATAATGATCTTTTAAATACTTATTGAGATGTTTAATCATAATGTTTTTTATAATATTTATTTAGTGAGACATGTTTTAAAAAAATATATATAATAAAGAACGAAAAATTATCATAATAAATATACATTAATGTGATAAAATAATTGTCCTTACAAGTTATTAGGACAACTTTTTATAGGATATCTTTTAATTATCTCAATACTTAATGTGTCTCAAAATTGTATATGTTAGGATAAATGTAGTGCCCTTAAAAGTGAATTTTGTTGTAGTGTAAAGAAAAAAAAAAAAAAAAAAAAAAAAAAAAAGAGCAAATGTTGCCACCAAACATGTTTTTCGTTTTTGTACTCATAAATTTATTAAAAAAAAAAAAAAAAAAAAAAAAAAAAAAAAAAAAAAAAAAAAAAAAAAAAGGACAATGGTCACTACCAAACATGTTTTTTACCTCCAAAATACTCCAAAACGGAAACAAGATTCTACATCAACTTGGCCTGATTATTAGAGTCTGAATTTTGGTCAATTTTTTAAGTTTAAGCCCTAAACTATTAATTGTATCAATTTGGTCCCTAACACCCAGTTTGGTTACTATTTTTGCTCCTTCATTTTTGTTCCCGCTTTTGAGAATAATGTACATAAATGTGTTCGATAAACACGTTTCTGATACCAAAATTCTGTGAATAATTTTGGGAGTAATTCCTGAATTCCTTAAGAATTTGAGAAACAAAAAAAAATATTGATTTCTTTTCAGTCCCACAAATAAACTATTCCCACTACTATCCCATCGGTCACCACACTACAACAAAATTTACTTTTAAGGGTATTAAATCTGTCCTAACATATACAATTTTGGGACCTCCACCATCATGCCGACTGTGACCAATCTGCCAACCACCACCACCACGCCGGCTACCATACATTTAAAGAAAAATAAAAGAACAAATGTTATTGCAACCAAACGTGTTTTTTGTTTCTATTATCATAAATTAAAAGAAATAGTTTTAGGACAATGATCGTTACTATTCCTAAAATACTCCCAAACCGAAATAGAATCTCATCCCAGTTTATTACCTGAAGTACCCCATTGGATCGCCTCTATTTGCATGATTTTAGTGTCAAAATATTGCTAATAGGACGAGGAGGGGCGTCTGTTAACTTTGCTAACAAAAGGAGCATATTGGTTAGAACTAGAAGTGATCAAAATCACTAATTCTATTGGAATCAAAATGTAAATACTTGAAGGGTTCAAAGTGTAATGTTTTTTTTTTTTTTTTTCCCCTTATCAATGGGCCTCCATTTTGTTACTTTTGCTTCATGGAGGAGAAAGCAACAGTGTTGCGTTTCTTAGCAAGAAACGCAACACCTTCTTGCGTTCTCCTCCATGAAGAAAAAGTAACAAAATGGAGGCCTATTGATAAGGGGAAAAGCAAATGGGTCCTGCGTTTCTTGCTAAGAAACGCAAGTCCCACTTGTGTTTTTAGAAAACAAAGTCCACCTGTATACACATTTCATTCTTGCGGTTTTATTTTTTTTTTCATTCAAAAAGGCAAATCGGTCCCGCGTTTTATGAGATTTTAGTAATTAAGTTTCTGTATACTATTTTTCAGAATTTATTTATTTAAAATATAATTATATTGTAAAGAACTCGTATTTCAATTTGATGAAAAAATTTATTCGGATAAAAATTCTTATTTTGAATAATTTTTTCAATTTCAATTTTTTTAGAAAAAATAATATTATTATAAAATTGTAAAACACATTGTAAAAATTCAATTTAAAATTAAAAAAAAAAATAGAAAGAATGCATTAATTGATTTTGGCAATTTAATTTTAAATAATACTTTTTCACAGCTTGCTTTGAAGTCATGGCAAGCTTTGATCCTAATTGTACCGGTTCTTGGCTTTCTCTCTTCTAGAGCCCTTCTCAAGTGGGTTGACTATACAAGAAACAATGAGCAACGTGAAAACTTCACCAAAAGCTTGATGACCTGCTATCTCTGCTCGAAACGTGTTCAATGATTCAATCTATTCTCTACCTTTTCCATCTGTTTCTTGATCCGATGTTAGTTGAGTACTCCTTGTAGTTGAGATCTTGACCAGGTCTAAAGTCATCAGTGACTGTGAAGAGAAAGCGAAAGCGGTACGGTGTCCACTTTGATGATGGCGGATTGATCAGTCTGCTAACTCGAGCTCATATAACTCTAAGAAGACTCACCCTCATGAGCTTATTTCATGACTCTCAAAGAGCTCATCAAAGAGCTAAGCTAAGGGATGAGAAAGGGAAGAGGTCTTGCCATTTCTTCTTTTTGGTCTTTCTTTCTTTCTTTATATACTCATTATCATCATTTCGTTGTTCCTACCAACGCTTTGGCCAAGGGGTTGACAATAAACAGCCCAAAGGATAGCAAATGGGAAAACACATAGTTATTACCTAAATAATGAATCCACTTCTTCTTTTTCGCTGACCCCGGCTAGAGACTGTCTCACAAGACAAGAGCAACAAGTCAGAAGAGCCAGAGGAGCTAATCCACTTGGACTTTACAACCTTAGCAAACTGAAACCTCTGAGTAGCTAAAGGAAGTGAAATCAACCGAGACCCTGTTCAGGTTGATTAGAAGGTGCAAAAATAACTAGAACTGAATGGAAAATAATGGAAAAACATCTTTTTTGGATAATTTAATATAAATTAAGGGCTTATTTAATAACAACTTAATTTTTAAGTGTTGAAAATTAAGTATTTAAATTTTAAGTGCTGAAAATTTAAGAAAGTTGTTTGATAAATTGTGTTGAAAATTTAAGTGCAGAATTTTTTTTGTTTGTTTTATAAGTGCAAAATTTGAATTGCTGAAATTTTTTTAATTTACATAACTACCCGTGAATCAAGATAATACAAAAAAAAAAAATCATTTTTATAAAATTAAACAACCATAAAATTCTATAAATTTTGTAATCATTGTTAAGTTAAACATATTTAATTTCTATAAAATTCTTAAAAAAAAAATTCAAAATCCACACCTAAACATACAAAGATTCGAATTATACAATGCCAAAACGCCCAAGAAGAAACATACTATGCACCACTTTAGAACTGTCCCCCATCTTGAAATGAGATTAAATCAATATGGGAGAAAGAACCTCAACTAGATTGCACCCATGCCCGCCGGCAAAACCTTACAACAACTCCACTTACAGCAACGCCAAACAACCAAACAGCCTCTCAAATCAACCCCTAGCGCCAAACTATCTTTGGCAAACACAAGAAGGATGAAATCACAAGGAGGAGTTAAACATATGCCTTCCATCTTTATCTCCTCATTACCCAAGAATCTTCCCCAAGAACAAGACTACACTACACTCAAAGTGCCCTAAACTAACAACCCCTTTTGGGATTTCGGCAGCAACTACCTATGCCTTGCACACATCAACTACCACTGGAGCTGTTTGAATTCTTCTCCCCCACACTCCCTAAACCTGGAAACAAAGCATGGATTCATCGAGATTTGAATTGATCTGTTCCGCTAGTACAATTAAATTACTTCAGCAGTACTACCCAGGATATTTTCAGGACAAGCACCTCATCAGTCCCAACCTATTCGCACTCCACAGACTCCTAATCGGCTTTTGAGCAAAACTATTGCAGCCCTAGCCATTGATTTCACCAATGAAATGAAGAATAGACTCCACACTAGAGAACACCACACCACATCATCGATTACGCTTCCATACCAGCACCTCCACACTCCATAGGCTCCCGATCGGCTTTTGTGCAAAGACTATTGCAACTCTAGTCGTTGATTTTGTACTTGACTTGCTCTATATCCATATGAATGAAGAATTCATAATCACAAATCACAAAAGCCACATATCAATATAAATATAAATTGGTTGGATAATCAAGCATCCTAAGTCTTGAACCCGTAAAATTAATCAATAATATTAAACCTAATCTAATGAATCCTCAAATCAACATATTTTTAGCAAAAGAATACATTCATAAACTTGTAAAAAAAACAGAAGCAATGTACCCCAAAATCCAAATGAACTTCCAAATGCTAAAGTTTCTGATTCTCAAAGTTAAATTTCAAAAGGGTTATTAAACAAGATCAACCATAAAGTAAGTTTATTCTCAAAGGAATTATCTTTCCAGAGCATGTTCCAAACCCAATAATATAACCATCACTCTACAAATGAACATATATAAATCAGCTTCATATATATAGTCTGTCAAATATATACAAGGAGGAGGAAGAAAGACCTTGCAAGAACCGGTAATACAGAGTTTAAAATCATAATTTCGGTACGATTGGTGGCCGTTGGATTAGCAAGATCGTGTCCCAATTCACCCCCCTGAAGAAATTGTGGCCCTTGATTTCCTCCAACGAGATTCTCTGCTTCAGATCCTTCTCCAACAGCTTCGCAATCAAGTTCCTCAACGACGTTCGCTCTCCAACGAGCGCCGGCGATTTCGTCAAAATCCGGTGGAATGTCTCTTTCCTGTTGGACCCCTTAAACGGTGTCATTCCGTATAACATCTCGTACAAAACGACACCCAAGCACCACCAATCTACCACGAAATTGTGTCCATGGCCGAGGATTATCTCCGGTGCAATGTACTCCTCCATTCCGACGAACGAATTCGACTTCGTGACCTAGTCGAACTAGGGATTCAATGAGTTTGACTCGGTCTCGGCTGGATGGACCGAGCCTTTTGGCGAGAGTCCCAGTTAGATGCAACAGCTGGAGATGAAAACCGATCTTCATTTCCTTTTCGTGTTGGAGTTTTTCACTAGCAAAACGATCGGACAAATACCGGGAGTTCTCGCTGGAAGTGTCTTGGAGAGATCGAAATCGCCGCTCGCTCGCTCGCCGCCTCTTCTCTCTTCTGCTCTCTCTTATGCGTTCTCTTCCATGGGCAAATGACAAAATGAACATAAGAAACCAAGATAGAATGAAGGGTAAAAACGTCAAAACACAGTTTTTTTTTTTTTTTTTTTTTAATTTAGAAAATTTAGAAAATGCTGAGCACATTCTGCCAAAAAAAAAAAAAAGCAAGAGGGCTTCTACTGAATTTTTGGCTTAACTTTTCACTTAATTTTTCAGCTAACTTAATTAATTAAGTAATTTTAATTGTATTTATCAAACACGTTTGATTAATTAATTACTTAATCTATTTAGTTTTAAGTATTTTTTTTTTTTAGAAAACTTTTTTAGAGGTCCCAAAATTCTAAAAATAAATTTCTCAGAACCATCTCATATGTAAAAAAATTACTGTTACAGGATTCCATAATTCCATAAAGTAATATTTTTATGAGATGGGACTTTTGACAAATTTTTCTATTTTTTTTATTAAACATGCCTTAAGTGAAAAATAAAAATTAATTTTAAGCTCCTCGTTTTTAGCATGTTGACATCTATGTCAAGACATTACGTGTTGGTATTTTTGGCTGATTTGAATTTGGAGTTACTTTACAACTTGCAAACCCTTTTAAATTGAACTTAAAAAATAAAAACTAAAATGTTAAATTAAAATGTTAGATATGTTGAGTTAAAAAAATAATGAGAGAATAATATTTATTTTAATATAATTTATTATTTTATCTTTATATATTATAAAAATAGATTAAAAATTCTCTTATAAATGATATAATTGTAATTTTATTCTCTTTTTAAAAAACTCTCACTTTTTTCTCTTTTTTTTTTTTCATTTTCTTTCCAAATTAGTGACAAAAAATAATTTATTTATGAAATTTTATATTTTCTTTTTACACTTATTTTTCATTCTTACCAAATAAATTTTTTTTTTCTCATTTTTCATCATATTTTATTTTTATTTTCTTGTTCATTCTTTTTACCAGCCAAAAAAATAAACGCACATTTAAGGACAACTACTAAGGTTTGAATATTGAACCTTTAAGGACAACTACTAAGGTTTGAATATTGAATGAAGAGATTTAAAAAAAAAAAAAAAATCATCTGCAAATTATATTATTTTTTTTCGAAAAAACAAAAAAGATGGGTATTATGAAGAATTATTTGTCTAATTATTTGAATATATATCGCTAAAAATCAAAATAAATAAAATATATATATATATATCTTTTGAATTGTAAATTAAAAAAAAAAAAAAAAAGTATATTGTTATATTTTAAATTTTATTTTATAAATTGAGTAAATAACATCAATAAGACAAACAACTTTTTAGCCACATAAAGATCACAAGATGCATGTGCGTGTTCAGAATTTTGTTTCACATGTATCTGTCCATATTTTATCAAAACCAGGACACAGATTGATCCCATTGTTTGTCTGGGTGCAACCTCAATCAAATCCAATTATGAAAAGTCGGTCATTTTTTGGACATTTATACTAAAATAATAACACAGTATTGTATATTATATTCTTTTATTAAATTATTGGCTCCAAAATTTTGGTGTCCACTATTCACCTCCTCTATTTATTACAATAATTTTTAAAAAATCAAATACTGTCAAGATTATAAAATTATAATATTACATTAAAATTACTATAATTTTTTATATAAAAAACTTGTAATAATTTTTATGTAAATTAATTCATAGAATATTCCATATCATTTGGACTTTATGTAAACAACACCATATATACTTTCATCTTGATTTTATATAAACAACACTCCATATATTTTAAATTGGACTGATACACCTTTTGTTATTTCAATCAAATTACTTGTAAATTTCGTATCACATTTTATTAACAAAAATAAATATTTTGAGTTTTTCTATTAGGTTTTAATTTTAATTTTTTTTCTACCGTCTTCGTTATTTTATAGTTTTTTGTATTTTATATTTTTCATTTTTTTATTATAAGAAAAATGCTTGAAAAAAAGTGGAAAATGAAAACAAAAAAAATAAAAAATAAGAACAAAAACATAGGAATTCACAAATAAAAATTGCAATTTAAAAATAACTTCTCATCTACAGTTACTTAATAATAAGAATTATTATTTTTTTCTATCCGATTATCTCTACATTTTCTTACATGTTAATTCGACTTAGAATTTATTATTTTTTCATTGTTTTTTTTTCCTTTTTTTTTTTTTTTTCTTTTCAATTGTTTGATGCGCAAAATAATTTTATTTAGTGCCGAAAAAAAATCAGTTAAACATTTTTCAAATGCGTTTTTAAAGTACCAATTTTTCACATTATACCCTAAAACTTATTATTTTTTTCATGTTATTTTTTATTCAATTTAAAAGTTGTGTTAATTTCGAACAAAATATTCCTTGAGTATTTTTTGTATATTTTTTGTTTTCGAGTCCTTTTTAAAAAATATGATGAACAAATTTTAAATGTTTGAGTTTTAGTTTTGAAAAAACAGTTCTAATAAGCATATATATATTAAAATTTCAGTTTACTAAAAAAATTCTATCGAAGGATTTTTTTTCTTTTTTTTTGTTCTATCAAATAGTTGGAGAAATTGTAATATTATTACATGAATTATATAGTTATTATTTAGTAATTATAAAGGCTGTGAATAATAAAAAGGTAAGTTAATCATATAAAATCGAAAATAATGAGGGAGCTGTGGATAATATTTAAAAAATAAAAAGAGATGTCCAAATAATGATGGGCGTCACTCAACTTCAACCAATTTTCATATGCCAGGTCAAGCCAGAAGAAACAAAGCGGGATAATTCTCCACACACAATAACGGGAAAAAGCCATGGCGGAGACTATAAATATTGCTGAAAACAATAAACCCATTACTAGATGCTCTGTTTTCGATTGGATTTCGTCGTTTTCACTGGTTTGAGCTTTGGCGGTGATTCGTGAATTTTTTCATGATGCTTTTGGGGGGGGGGGGGGGTGTACGCCGATGAAGTTGTTGAACGACACATTCAAGAATTTTAGTCCCAAAAAAGGTGGAAAATCAGAGGGAAACGACTCACTCATTTGATTATTGGAAATATCCAAATACTCCAACGTTTGAAGATCCGAAATGGGTTTCGGATTTCCCAAAATATTACAGCTCGAGATGTCCAGATACTGGAGTTTTATCAAATTGCCGAACCCAAATGGTAAAAACTTGAGATTGTTATGAGAGATCAAGAATAGAGAGATTAGAAAAAGGCCCCCAAAGCATCATTAGAGTTTTCTTCTCAGGTAAAGCTTCTCTCTTTTCTTCATTTGACTATTTTTTGGTTCGTTGGTGCTGTTTGATGGTGGTGATGTTTGGTTCGTTGGTGTTGTTCGACAGTAATAGAGACGGTGGTGGAGGTGGTCTTTGGTTTGGTGATGCTGGAGGTAGTTGTGTGTTGGTGTGGTGTGGTGTGGTGGTGTCCGGTGGTGCAGAGAAACAAAAAAGGAGAGGTGGTCTTTGTTTGCAGACAAACAAAGAAATAGAGAAAAAAGAAAAAAAAAAATTGTTTGGGGAAAAAAAAATGGTAAGGGCAACTTAGTAATTGCATATATCATGTTTTTATAATTTTTCTATTTTGTTTTATGTCAGGTTTAGTAAGGGCAAAATAGTTCATACATTAAAAATTGTTCCGGCAAGGGGTCGTCATGGTAATTTTGAAAGTTAAGGGGATGTATGTAAAATTTCACTATAATTGAGGGAACGTAAGTGAAATTATCCCCAACAAAGCTTCAGCCACGTGATCAGTGTGATTTTGAGTGGACTCCAAATCATTGCACTGTGTCTGTGTACCTCACATTTAAATTAAATGTGTATTTATTTATTCAAAAAATAACTCCCTGGCCTCATTTTTTTGGACTTATTCCAAAAATATCATGATATTTATTCTTCTTAAATTAACCTCAATAACTATAAAATTTACAAAAATATTATTTTGACTTTTTTTTTTTTTTTTTTTCAAAACTCCTAAAATTTATACATATACATATACATATATACATATATATATATATATATATATAGAATTTCACTTGTTTTCAAATTTTTCTCAATCTTATTTTTTAATAAAAAATTTCAATTAATTTTATTTTTTTTAAAATAATTTTTTTTATAAAATATCATAAATACCCTAATTATATTTCCCTTAATTTTATTTAAATTTTTTTTTAAAAATATTCTATGAATATTTTAAAATATAAAAAATAAAATATTAAATTCTATTTAAATTAAAAATCAATTAAGTGGACATCTACTTAGATATCCACTTAATTATATTGAGTAAATATCCACTTACATTATTTTTTTACTTGATTTAATTTCAATTTTAGTTTATTTTTTTAAATATTCTATAAACATTTTAAAATATAAAGAATTAGAGAAATCATAAAATAAAAAATTCGACTTAATATTAATCTTCAGTTACATTCCACTAGAAGATTACATATATCCACCTATCCCCTAAGTGGAAATCCAAAAATAAAATAAAAATTAAAGTGGAAATCCGCTAAAAATTAAGACGATTGACGTCCATCGTCTTCACCAATCATCACACCATCGCGCTCTCTCCATCTTCATCGGTCTTCAATAAGTAGATAGGTGTATATCTACTAAAAATCAATAAGTAGATATCCACTAAAAATAATTAGTGGATATCCACTGAATTAAAAAATAACACAAATATTTAACCAATCAATAGATATCCACTGAACTAAAAAAATAACACAAACATTTAAACAATCAAATTAAATAATCAGTAGATATCCACTTAACTAAAAAATAACACAAACATTTAACCAATCAGTAGATATTTACTGAACTAAAAAAATAATACAAACATTTAAACAATCAGTAGATATCCACTGAATTAAAAAATAACACAAACATTTAACCAATCAGTAAATATCCACTAAACTAAAAAATAACACAAACATCTACACACAAAGGATAAAAATGACAAATAAATCAAGAAATCGTTAGAACTTAAGTTGAATCTAATTGGGCTATCCTAAATAATATCAAAATTCTAATTCAATTTCATTTATCATCCTTCACCTATCAAGCAATGGACATCCACTAAACAATAACGCATTATTGATTTTCAGTAGATATCCACACAAAATCAGTCAGTAGATATCCACACAAATCAATCAGTGGATATCCACTTACCTCTATTTGTTGAATTAAAACACAATCACCCAAACAGTAACCATGGAGATGAAAAAGACAACAACATCCAAACAGGAACCCCCCCCCCCCAAAGGAAAACAAAAAAAAAAAACAAAAAAAAACAGCAACTAAAAAATACAACCATGTAGATGAAAAATACAACACCCAAACAACAATCAACATATCTCAATACAACAGCACCCCAAACAGCAGGAAAAAAAATGCCTAAAATCGGGCGGTGGTGGTGGTGAAAACTACCCAGATCTGGCCGGATTTGAGTAGATCTAAGCAATGAACGGTGACCATTGGCGAGAAGCGATGGTAGGAACGACAAGCATCAGCAGCGAGCACCGAACGACGAGCAGCAAACGGAGGCAACGAATAATGGCGACAATGAACCGTCGCCATCGCCATTGACGCCATCTCTTGGCCGGTCTCCTTCGATTTGGCCATATCTGGCCAAATCGGAGTTCTCTCTCTCTCCATCCCTTAATTCGGCGATGCCACCATCCAACCTGTTATCGCTCTCCGTCACATCTCCCCGCAGCTATACCTCGCCGTCTAGATGCCGTCACGCCTTACCGTTGGATGAGAGAGGGCAGAGGTCGACTGTGCCATTTTAGGGTTCCCGTCGGATGAGAGAGAGAGAGAGGAGGAGGAAGGATGAAAAAGGGTAGGGGCCAAACTTTATAGGGTTAAGGTTTAAAATGAGGAAGAGTATATTTGTCATACAATTTATGTTGTAGGGGTTGTGCCATTTGTTTTCTTCAAAAAATGATCTAAAATATTGTTTTTAATTGTATAGGACCTAAAAAGTTGTCCCATTTTAAAATAGGACATTTGGAGGAAAAACCCTTAATTTTATCCACAATCATACATTTATCCTGTGAAGTGTTATTGTGTTTTTTTACCAATTATTTCTTCTTAAATGACACGAATATTTTATATCATTATCACTGTCTTTGTTTTAATGACACTAATATTTTTAAAACGTATATTTTTTTTTAAAAAAAAATCACTAACATTTCTATTTTTAAGAATATATATTTTTGACATAAATTTTTAAATAATTATATTAACCCCCCACTCTCACCTCACCCGCCATCTTCCCCCACCCATCATCCGCCACATCGTCCACCAGAATTCTCTCTCTCTTCTCTCTCTCTCTCTCCTCAGATTTAGAGTTAGAGAGAGGAGAAAACTAAACAATTTATTATTAGGATATATGTTATTTGACCTTCTCTGTCATTTTGCACATATCTTCTATGTCATTTTGCAAATACCAGAAATCTCCCCTGTCTTTTGCTTAAACACCACTTACCTCCCTTTAGACAAAATTGTCCTTAAGTTATTTTTAAAAAAACATCATTAGCACCTCTATATTTATAAAATTATATTTTTTACCCTTAATTTTTTAAATAATTTGTTAGCTCAGTAGAATACCCAAGAGAGGAGGGGGGGTGAATTGGGTAATTAAAAAATAATATCAGAATATACTTGAATAAATCAAATAATTAATTTTATACCTAAATTAATTATTATTTTTATACCATAGCGGAATTAAAATAAATCTAAGTGCACACCCAAACAACAAAAATAAACAAATTAAGAAAACAACACACCAAAGATTTATACTGGTTCACCACGCTACTCTTGGCTAATCTAGTCCCCCAAGCTTCACGGAGGTCGCACCCACTAAAACTAAGATCCCTTTAAAGGTAGAAACCAAACCCGTACAATGATTTTTTTCAAAGGCTCAGAATCAACCCCTACTTTTTACAAGCTCAAGAATAATCTTTACAACTTCCTTTTCCCAGGCTCAGGAATAACCTCTACTTTTTCAAAACTCAAGAATAACCTATCTTTTACAGGCTAAAGATTAACCTAATTCTTTTTATCACTACAACCCAATAATCAAAACCTCTCAAAACACTCCAAGTATCATTTTCACAGGTAAGGATGGAACCTTTACAATTCACTCACACTAATTTTATTCAGGAAGAATTAATATCTCAATCTCTTTACAGGAAGAGACTGAAATCAGGTTATGCTTGATTAAATACCCCCAACGGTATTTAATCCGTCACAACTCACCAATACAAAAATTGATAAAAAGAAAATCTCACTTAGAGCTTCTACCACCCCAGATAAACAATAACTCAATTAATATCCCAACTAGTGATAGAAAAACGTGAGATAAAAAAATCTGATTTTAACAAGATATGGGTAGAAAATTGGAGCACGTAATCAGATTCAAGAAATTGTTTATAAAAATATTTTCTTCAAAAATCAGAAACAATTTCTAAGATAAATTTCTAAATAATAATCAAATAATGCAATGAAAGAATATAATTGGAAAGATCTCGCCCGAAATCCACATAAAGAATAGATAAAACAATGTAACTTCAGATCCGGTAGCAGCACAAATTAATAGCAGTTGATCTTCAAGATCGTCTCTCAGAAAAGCTCACAATATTTCAGATGGATAACTCTTATAAAAGCTCACAATATAATATGATATGATTTCTCTAATTTTCTGCTTTATTACTAATGAAATTCGCAGGTCTATTTAAAGGCACATGTAATCAGCCTTCTAATGGTTAGTTTACAAGTGTCATGACAATAAAATACTCTTATAGACCTCTTATAACATAAAGACTTCATTTAGGTTCAATCTCACTTAAAAATAACTTTTAAAACTCTCAATTAAATCCCCAAAGTATTTCTCAATCTCAATTAATAAGAATAGAAACTATTTCAAGTACCAAATTGAGAAACATTAATATTTAATGTACCAAATCAATAGGATTTAATTAATATATGAACCATATCTTAAATATCACTAAATCTCTTAAATCTCTCTCAAATCCTAACAAAAAACGGCTACTTTTAAATATGATTTCGGATCAAACATTATCTTGATACAGCACATTCGGTCGACTGCCCAACTCATCTTATAGCCAAATTGTCGCCGTAGCGAGAATAGGTCGACCACTCGATCGACTCGCAGATTTAGAGAGTTTGTCATTGGTAGAGCGTGAAATACACCGCTACTTATTCTCGCAAGTATACGAGGCCTAAGTTTTAATATAGTGGATCTTTCAAGATCGGATATCGTTCCTACAGGGAAAGTGTGAATAACTGAATACCGCAATTTACGTAGGCTCATATTATCCTGACAATTCAATTAATATTTTAAATTAAACTAATTAAAACTACTCCTAACGATTAATTCTAATTACACTAATTAACTAGGGATTGATTTTATTCACTTAATACTTATTTGGCTCAGTTTAGTTATTAATAACGGTTATCATCACATCCAACAATCTCGGTATCTATAACTCACTCGCTCCTTCTTCTGAGTGAAAAGCGAGCGAATACATGACTTTGCATTGATGCTGAAGTCCCCCTTGAATGCCTTTCCGAACACATAGCCACGTGTGTCTTGACCCAATCTCATGGATTGCACACTTTCCAAATCCCTCTCGGGTTATTAGATCGTCGCGTTGTGTTTATCCCTAGTCCAAATTCGGGGTTATCTCTCCCAAGCGTCAAACCCTGTATTCTCTATTTATCGTAATAAGCATAATAAACGTGAAATAACAGTAAATGCAATTGGAATTTGATAACAAACCATTAGAATAACTTATATTCAACTAAAGAGATATTTACATGAATTACATCTAACCTCAACTAATCTCTAATTAAACTAACATGATCTTAGCCATTACAATATTAAATCAAGAGAAGATAATCATCATTAATAATAAACATTAAGTACAAATATGGGAACAAGGAAAGAAAAACCAAATCTTAAAGTGGAGTAGTCCACTTTCGCCAAAGAAGATCCTCCTGAGCTTCCTCTTCCCCATTGATGAACTTCCTCTTTTAGCTCTTCAAGAATTTGACCAAAATCACTTCCTAAAACTACTCTAATCTACTCCTAAATTATCTAATCATATCTAAGGTGAAAAGGGCTCTCAAAACATCCAAGAGTCTTAAGGGAAGTCGGAGAAAATAATATAAATAGGCACAAGGGTTCAAAATATCTCAGAAAATATCTCTGCTGTGCAGAGGATTTCGCCTAGGCGGTGGAATTTCCGCCTAGGTGGAGGTGATGTCAGTTAAGGTTCTGCCGCAACTTCGCCTAGGCCGAGGAATTTTCGCCTAGGCCGAGGAGTTGTTCCAAAGTTTCTGCCTCAACTTCGCCTAGGCAGAGGAATTTTTGCCTAGGCTGAGGGACTTCTGCCTCAACTTCTCCTAGGCCAAGGAATTTCCGCCTAGGCCGAGATTCTGCAATCTTGAAACCTTGTTCTTCATCATTTCTTCATCCGTTTTCCACCGTTTTCGATCGTTTGTCTCTTGTTTGCATCCCTACACCTGAATTACATAAAAACAAATTAAAAAGCAATTAAATATAACTAAAACACTCGAAAACTATCAAATCCAGTTTAGAAATAGATAGGTATTTTACACCTGTCAAATACCCCTAAACTTGAAATTTTGCTAGTTCTCGAGCAAAACACTAACACTAAACTAAACTAACTAACTAAAAATGAAAAACTTAAACACAAAAGAAGTAAATGCAGGTAAATATAAAGTTCAATCGAAATGACCAATTTGTTCCTCCCTCAATATCCCTAAATCTGATCAAGTTTCGGAAATAACCCACACCAAGTGGTGTTCTAGAATTTCAATGATCAATATCAATAAAAACCATTCTAGATCCATTTGAAGTGTGTGTGTGAGAACTCAAATGCATAATTACGCACATACCGGATTGGATTATTCAATTGTTAAGTTTATAACGTATACCGTTTAAGGATTCAGGAAAACCATACGCTTGATTGGGCTTGACTATACACTAATATAGGTTCGGATATTCACATAGATCAATAGGGCTTGGTTTAGATTTGGAGAACAACCAAGGGTATCATAGGAATAAAAAATAGCAAATCGGTTTAATTGATCGATACCCGAGGTAAAATTGCTTGTCGCTATCCTCTCTCATGACCCCACACTTTTAGAATACAACTCTGAATAAGAAACGAAGATCGTGTGTATTCACTTGTCAAAAGAAAAGAAAATGAAAACTATATTCACATAGTCTTTTTTTTTTTTAAACACATTCCTAAATTAATTCAAATTATTATAGTTTTAGGAGCGTGCAAAAAAAAGTTAGAGAAACACACCCCCAAACTTATTCGAATTTATAAAATTTTAGGAATATGTAAAAATAAATGATATAAACACACCCCCAAACTTATTTTAGGAGCATGCAAAAAGAAATATGAAATTGACAAGTGAATACAATAATACCGACTCAATAAAAATTTCATCCGAAACCCTACCGCTCACTTGATTTCACTCAAATTGAAAATTAGGCTTAGCGACATTGGGTTAGAAAAAATTTAAATGAAAAGAGTATTTGAACGTTTTCAGAATTGATTACGTTTTCGGCTTCGACAGGGAAAATAAGGGATGAAAATTTTCAGGTTAACTACAACGGTTCAAACGAAAAAATGACAGCCTAAATCACATCTCCGGAATTACCTTACCTAGGATTTCGCCTCAAGTTTCCCCCAAATCAAGTTCTAGATTCCTCATTTTTGTTATGAACTTCACATTGAATAATCAGCTTCTAATTATTCAGATTATTATACATTGAGTCCGAATGTCGTGCGGTTTTAGGATTGAGATAATATTTACCCAATTGATATGTTAAGTACACAAAACAAACATGGAAGGCATTACCCCTGACCTCAATATGCAATTAGGGGATAATTCTCATCATCGGGACCTGGCCCAAATGGACTCAACAACTAAACATGCAAATACAACTTTATACATACCCAATTCTAAACTAAATCTAATACTAACATACATACTAATTTAAAAACAATACATGCAAAAACAAGGATTAAACTAAACTGGAAATTAAAAACTAAAACATTAATTAAAACAATAAAATACGTACATAAACATAATTCTATACATCAAAAAATTTTGCATTTTGTTCAAAATAATAATAATAATAATAATAATAATAATAATAATAATAATAATAATAATGGTTCATCATTTTCTACAAAAAAAAATCAAAATGGATGCACATCCACTATACTAACATCCATTCCGTCCCATCTAGGCCTGAACATGGTAGTGTTTAACTATAAATCAGCTAACCCAAGCACATATAGCATTCTTTTGGAAAAAAAAATGGATTTAAACACATACCTAGGGAATAAGACGTAGAAGTCTTATCCCCTACCGTTCACTGGGAGGAAATTCATCTCTACCACTATCACGTTGGAATGGAAATTATGGCAGTTGCAAACAATGTGGTGGTAATGTTGAAGCGGTCGCACATGAACCTGTGGATTTGATCTTGCGCACACACTAATCACAACATTTCAACAAAATATGAATAATGTAGCATGCAATTTTGTTTCACACAATTTAACAATCCATAGAAACTAAGTTATCACCAAAAAATCAAACCAAAATCCTAAAGTGATAAAGAAAATCGCGAAAATGGGGTCAAAAAATGATTTGTGGTGGATGATTTGGGGTGGAAATCACAATTTTTGGGCAATGGAAGGATGATTTAAAGCTATTGGAACGATGAAGTTGAGAGGTTTTCGAAATTTGGAGGGTTGAAAGGCCATTTTGCAAAGGGGAAGGGTTCTCTTTTAAAAACTGTCTGATGCTAATTCGCCTAGGCAGTGGTTTTTGTCACCTAAGCGAAGTAGCGCCTTTTTGTTTAAAGACCTTTCTGACGTTTATTCGTTGAGGCGGTGGTTTCTCCGCCTAGGCGAGTGAACGTCAGTGTGAAAATCATTTGGTTTTGTCGTTAATCCGCCTAGGCGATGGTTTTTTTCGCCTAGGCGAAGTTTCGTCAGTATGAAAAACCCAGCCTACGGCCCTTTTTCCACCTAGGCGGTAGTTTCTACACCTAGGCAAAATCATAGTGTGAATTTTGGCTGAATTTCTTCATGTTTTCACAACTTTTCTCCACGCTACTTAATTCCAATTTGTTCCTTAAACGATCTTTAGTACAAACCACAACCCTAAATATCCAAACTTCTAAATTCACTTCCGAACACGTTCCGAAACCATGCTGGCTTCCAAAAAATAATGAATAATAAAAGAAATAGTAGCAAAAATTGGGTAATTTGATACCCTGAGTTTTATTTCAAAAAATAATATTGCGCTTGAGTTATTGTCCCCAGTTGGACTTTCATGTGGTTAAGCATTTTTCACCAAAATTTCCCATAGACAAGGTATTTGGGCTCAAATGCTCAGTTGGATCAAGATCATGGCTTCAAGTCGGCTTCTCCTCTCTATCCTTATCATTTTCAATATAAGATCAATCTTGGGATTGAGAATTAAGAATTCCAATCTTCTTCATCGTTTCTTGCACGGCTTAATCACACTAACACAATAAAACAAAAATAAAAAATTAAAAAAATATAAAAATAAATGTCAAGATTAACATTCGACCACTTAGTTGCAATATCAACTTAAAATTCACACAATCCTCGACAACGGCGCTAAAAACTTGGTAGAGCGTGAAATACGCCGCTACTTACTCTCGCAAGTATACGAGGCTTAAGTTTTAATATAGTGGATCTTTGAAGATCGGATATCGTTCCCACAGGAAAAGTGTGAATAATTGAATGCCGCAATTTACGTAATCTCATATTATCCTGACAATTCAATTAATATTTTAAATTAAACTAATTAAAACTACTCCTAAGGATTAATTCTAATTTCACTAATTAACTAGGGATTGATTTCATTCACTTAATACCTATTTGGCTTAGTTTAGCTATCAATAACAATTATCATCACATCCAACCATCTCGGTATCTATAACTCACTCGCTCCCTCTTCTGAGTGAAAAGCGAGCGAATACATGACTTCGCATTGACGCCGAAGTCCCCCTCGAATGCCTTTTCGAACACATAGCCACGTGAGTTTTGATCCAACCTCATGGATTGCACACTCTCCAACTCCCTTCCGGGTTATTGGATCGTCGCGTTGTGTTTATCCCTAGTCCGAATCCGAGGTTATCTCTCCCTAGTGTCAAACCCTATATTCTCGGTTTATCGTAATAAGCATAATAAACATGAAATAACGGTAAACACAAATGGAATTTGATAACAAACCATTAGAATAACTTATATTCAACCAAAGAGATATTTACATGAATTACATCTAACCCTAACTAATCTCTAATTAAACTAATATGATCTTAGCTAGTACAATATTAAATCAAGAGGAGATCATTATCATTAATAATAAACGTTGAGTACAAATATGGGAACAAGGAAAGAAAAGCCAAATCTTAAAGTGGAGTAGTTCACTTTCGCCAAAGAACGATCCTCCTGAGCTTCTGCTTCCCTATTGATAAACTTCTTCTTTTAGCTCTTCAAGAATTTGGCCAAAATCACTTCCTAAAACTACTCTAATCTACTCCTAAATTATCTAATCCTATCTAAGGTAAAAAAGGCTCTCAAAACATCCAAGAGTCTTAAGGGAAGTGGGAGAAAATGATATAAATAGGCACAAGGGTTCAAAATATCTAAGAAAATATCTCTGCTATGTAGAGGATTTCATCTAGGCAGTGGAATTTCCGCCTAGGCGGAGGTAATGTCGGTTAAGGTTCTATCGCAACTTCGCCTAAGCCGAGGAATTTCCGCCTAGGCCAAGGAGTTGTTCGAAAGTTTCTGCCTCAACTTTGCCTAGGCTGAGGAATTTCCACCTAGGCTGAAGGACTTCTGCCTTAACTTCGCCTAGGCCGAGGAATTTGCGCCTAGGCCGAGATTCTACAATCTTGAAACCTCGTTCTTCATCATTTCTTCATCGTTTTCCTACCGTTTTACTACTTTGTTATTGATATCCTTAAAGCATAGCAAGTACGATTGGTAAGGTTGTTGCTATTGATTCCACTACTTTAACCCTGACATGATTTAACTCCGCTAGGATTTGTGTAGAGGTGGATCTCTCTAAACCTTTACCACCCAAAATTTGGATTGGCAAACAAGACGGGTTTTCTCAAGAAGTTGTGTACGAATGGCTACCTTTATTTTGTTCTTATTGTAATATCCAAAGTCACTCCTTAAACATATGCTGGCAGAAATACCTGATGTTGAATGACAAGAAGAAC
This sequence comes from Eucommia ulmoides, assembly GCA_016647705.1. Lineage (NCBI taxonomy): Eukaryota > Viridiplantae > Streptophyta > Magnoliopsida > Garryales > Eucommiaceae > Eucommia > Eucommia ulmoides. The sequence continues at coordinate 20,289,519 of CM028339.1, forward strand.
ACAAGGGAGGAAAAACCCAACGTTGAATGACAAGAAGAACATAATTGAGTGTAGAGAAGCAAACTAGCTCATCTAAGGAGGATAATTAAGGTCCTAATGAAGAGATCCTAGATCTGGTTCAAGCGGCTGGTGCAATTCAAGAGGCTAGTGTAGTACCGGAGGCTGGTGTAGCTTCTAATTTATTGTAGGGGGCTGCCCCACTGGACAGTTCGGCTACTGCTATAGAAATAGGCCAACTGACTACTTTGGTAGTGCCAATTTTGACTGAAAATAGTCCAGTTGCGATAATTACAGCCGCAAAAGCTTAGGCGGCAACAATCCATGCTGGTTCAGTGGACAGTGATCATATTCAGACTCTCTAAGATCCTTTTGTGGATGAAGAGAGAGAAACTTTTGTCGCCAATGGGGACTCTCAGTTGGAACAAGAGGATTTTTTGGCAAATGATAATGGAGCAGTTGGATATGCTACGGACATGACAAGCATTGAACCAGATGGTTTTCAGCTCATTCGAAGGAAAAATGAAAAAGCAAAGGTTCCGGTGTTGGTTGGAGGTACCTCCAAGACTTCGAGAATGGTGACACGTCATCAAGTGAAGTTTAATGTCGGACTCCATTCGGTTTTGAAATTGTAGGGGTGTTGGGAACCCTAGTACCCTTACTAGATTAAAACGTATTGTGAAGTCTTCGAAAGTTTCATTCGCCGACATTATTGATCAATTGATTGATGATTCTAACATGGGGAGAGTTAACAAGGCCATCAAATTTCATAATGCAGCCTCTAATTAAGGTGAGTCAGGCAAAATTTGGGTTTCGTGGAAAAATAATCTGGAAGTTCAAATTGTTCGTACGAATCGCCAATTTATTGCTTGTAAAGTAGCTTGGTTAAATGTGGAGTTTTTGGTTGTGGTTGTATATGCTAGTTGCTCGCAGATCGAACATGAACTCTTTGGGATGATCTTATCATTACGACCACCACGATTTCTATTCCGATAATTTGGGGGGAGGGGTGATTTTAATGTTGTTCATAGTATTTCAGAGAAGTTGGGTCGTTTAACCCCTTCTTGGAGTGTCATGCAAGAGTTTAATGCTTGTATTAACCCTGTCGGGTTGGTGGACCCCCATTCACGGGGTCAAAAAATCACTTTTTGTAATAATCGTCAAGGGTTATCTTGACAATATTCTTGGTTGGATATAATCTTGGTTTCATCTACGATTTGTAATTCGTTCAATGGCCGGTTTGAATACTTGGAACGTATTAATTCGGACCATTGTCCGTTGATTCGCCACTCCTCATTTTTCTCCTATAATGGTCCGAAGCTTATCGGTTTCAATGGATGTGGACGTTGCATAAGGGATTTCTAGACGTTGTTAAATATGAATGGAAAGCCTCTCATCAAAACCCTTTGGTTCGTTTAAGTCTTAACATCAAATTGAAGAGGGCGTCTCTCAGAGTTTGGAATGCTTAAACTTTTGGGAACGTCTTTGTTGAGTTAAACTCTTGGAAGGATAGGGTGGAAGCTTATGATTCTATGCTTCAAACCAACTAGTCTCAAGGGGTATTAGATTTATTTAATCAAGCAACTACGGAATATAATAATCTTCTTAAGAAAGAGGGGGTTTATTGGAAACAAAAGTCTTGAAAGCATTAGCTAGCAGAGGGAGATAGCAATTCCAAATTCTTCCATACGTTCGTTAAAATGCGTAACTCTTCTCTATGTTTGTCTTCTATTCACCATGAAGATGCAAGTAGTTTGGCGGACCCCCATAGGTTTCATGAAGCGGCTATTGAGTTTCTCAAAGATTTAAACTCGTCTGCCCAGGTTTCTTACTTCGACATTGTCTTTGATTCCATCTCGCATGTTGTTACAGATATGGATAATGCTATGTTATTTGCTCCTTTCTCGGTGGATGAAATCAAAGACGCCCTTTGGTCCATTCCCATTGACGGTGCTCCTGGTATGAATTCTCTCTCTTCAAGTTTTTTCCAATCTTCTTTGGATATAGTGGGTACAGATGCTTGGGAAGCCGCTAATTATTTTCTTCAAGGAAATCCCTTTCCTACTGCTTTCTCATACACTTTGTTGGTCCTTATACCGAAGAAGTCTCAACCTTCATCTCTCAAAGATTTTCGCCCGATCAACTTATGTAATATTTGTTATAAAATCTTTTCAAAGGCGTTATCTACCAGACTAGCATCTTTTCTGCTCAAGTTTATTTCTAGTTAATAGCACGATTTTGTGAAAGGTAGGTCCATCGCCGAGGCTATTGGGCTAGCCCAAAAATTTGTCAAAGATTTGGGCCAGGATATTCGTGGCCGTAATGTTATGATCAAACTCGATATGGCTAAAGCATATGGTCGGCTAGAGTGGAAATTTTTAATTGAAGTGCTTAAACGATATGGTTTCAACTTAGGATTTATTGTTGTTGTCTCTAGTTGTTTTAACTCGACTTCTTTTTCTGTGGTGTTTCAAGGGGTTTATAAGGGTTGGTTTCCTGCTTCTAGAGGACTGCGTCAAGCCGACCCTATTTTGCCTTTACTGTTTATTTTGGCTCGAGAGATGCTTAGTCGGAATATCTATTGGTCCATGATAGATGGTCAGGTTCAACCTCTTTTTACTAAAAGACGTTGTCTTCTAGTTTCTCATTTGCTGTCCACAGATGATACTCTCATTTTTTGCAACGGGAGTTCTCATAGTATTAGAAATTTAATGAAGGTGCTTGAAGAGTATCAATTAGCTTCTGGCCAACTTGTGAGTGCTCCGAAAAGTAATGTCTATTTATATCAGAACTGTCTCAATGCACGTTTCCTAGCAATTGGCCTTTCAATTGGTTTTAGCCAAAGTTGTTTTTCCTGTACTTACCTTGGAGTACCCCTTACCTACGGGCATCTTAAAGCGAGTCATTTCACCGGTCTTATCGAGAAAGTGTCAAATAAAGTCAAGGGGTGGAAAACTAAGCTTCTATCTAGTGGAGGTAAACTTGTTCTTCTGAAACATGTTTTATCTTCTTTTACTATTCATCTTTTGGCATCTACCTGTGTTCACAATAGTATTGTAGAAGATACGGAATCCATGTTTGCCAATTTCTTCAGGGTATACTCGGATTCAGGAAAGAAAAGGCACTAGGTGGCTTGGCATAAAATCTGTCAAGATACCTCTACCGGCGGCCTTAGTCTTCATAATCTAAAAGATATAAAGATGGATTTTTCTCTCAAAAGGATTTGGTCTTTGCTGAAAGGGAATTCTCTCTGGTGTCATTTTATGCAATCCAAATACACTAATAATCTCCCGTTATCGTTGTGGACAGATTATATTGGAAGTTCTAAAATTTGGAAAAATATGTTGTCGGCTAGAAATACTTTTTTGCAGTTATCGAGATGAAAAGTTGGCAATGGCGAGCTCATTAGTTTTTGGCATGATGATTGGGGCCTTGGTATTCTTGCTAATGATCTTCATTTACCAACTCTTTGTCTTCTGTCAAAACTTGCTTACAGGATAGGGAATTCTTAGAGGGATCTCTCCCTTTATTGTCGTCGGACTCTAACTCTCTCCAAATTTAGAAGATGATTCTCAGGATTTCTTCGAGGGATCCTTTCCTTTATTGTCATCTGACTCTGACTCTCTCATTTGGCTTCCTAGCGTTAATGGCGTCTTTGCCATCAAATCGGCTTGGAGAGCAATTAGTGGAGAGGTGACCCCGGTGGATCATTTTTCTATTCTTTGGAGTCTGTGATTTCCTTTGAAGATTAATATTTTCATGTGGAGGCTTTTGAAGAACAAAATTGCAGTTGGTGATATCATTCAAAAAATGGGAGTGCTTTTGGTGTCGGGTTGTCGTTGCTACTTAGTTCGATCCACTGAAAGTCTCCAACATTTTTTTCTGGACAGTGAGGTTTCTTTTAAGGTTTGGCGTCATTTTATCTCCTTCTTTAATGCTCCTTTTATTCATCAACCTTTAATACACCGTATTATGTTGTGGTGGAATAGATTAAAAGAGAGTTCTCAGTTCCAAAAGTTAGGTGCTTTGATTCTATCGTTGATTTGCTGGGAGATTTGGTTAAACCGGAATCGTGCTACTCATGATAATATTCTCATGTCTAATAAATGGATAATTTCCAAAGTTAGGAACTGGGTCAAGGAGCTGAGTCCTTTGACTAACTCAAAGTCGATCTCATCCTCTTTTAGGAAGCATTCTCTGGTTCTTTTGGCTATCCGATTAAGCAGGTTATTCGTCGTCGTCGTCCGCTGATTTACTATTGGTCCCGTCCGCCTGAGGGGAGTTTCAAACTTAATGTGGACGGAGCTTTGAAGAGGGAGACCATGACGTCTTCTTGTGGTGGTATTGTTCAGGACAATAATGGGGTTGTTAGTTGGGCTTTCTCCTCTCCCTTTACTATTAATTCTAGTTTCCTTGCTGAGTTCCATGGGCTGTTCTTGGGGATTCAGGAAGCTCTGCGTTTGGGCCAACTTCCTCTTCTGGTGGAAAGTGGTTTGCTAGCTTTAGTTCATTCAATCAAGAAGGACAGTCTAGTCTAGTCAATTGCTTATCTTTGGAACACCGTTCGGTTTTGGCTACTCTCCTTTGATATTCAGATTTCTCATGTTCATTGAAAATGTAACTTTGTTGCTGATAGTCTTGCAAACATTGACTCGAATAGCCCTATGTTGTTTCCTATAGGTAGCCCCTTACCTCACTACATAAATTCTTATGTTCTTGAGGATCAAGAGGATCTTCCCCGTCTTAGGTTGTAATTTTTCACTTTATTTATATAAGATTGTCCTTTTTAAAAAAAAGTATCATAGCATAGCCAAAAAAAAAAAAAAAAAAAAAAAGAAAAAAAAAAACCAAAAAAAAAAAGTAATTATGTGTAACTAATATAGTTACTTGTGATTTATAGTTACTAACTTGTAACTAATTTAATTATATGTAATTAATATTCATTATAATACAGATTTACTGATCACTAGGCTCTCTCTACCCTCCACACACAATGCATGAGCATATGCAAGATTAATATGAAACCAAAATTCAATTTAAAGAACTACATCAAAACTTATCTTTTAAAGGAGACTAAAAATAGATTATACCCGCTATTTGGACTGATTGCAATTATCTCTTTAATAAATCACAAAAACAATTAAATACATCACATTATTTTTAGTTACATAGTTTTAATCTATTATTAATAATAATTCTTTTTTCTTTAAAAAACAAACAAACAAACAAATATTTGTCAAACCTATCAAATTTTTGAAAAGTTTTATGAGTTTTAAATCAAACATGTCCAAAATTTTCTAGTTCGGATTAATGTGATGATGGATTAGGTTAAGCTTCAAATTCTAGGGTTTGGATTTATTTGTGTTGGTGTCTAAATTTGGTTAACACCTGTAGTTGGTTTGGTCAAAATTTGCGTGGAGATTTTTTACTAAGGTAAAGGTCTTGAGCTCAGAGCTCACTACTCTCAAGGCGGCCTGCGGTCAATAGTCAAATCCTTGAGGTCCAAGTTGTTACCTACACAAAGAATTGTTGGGTTGTGCTCAGCAAAGTCTTTCCAGTATGAAAGTAAGAGCTCAAGAAAAAAAGGCAATTATATGCTTCAAGTTGGTTATGGAGCATTACCTCGGGCATTTATACCCTTCAAGGATTTTACTAGGAGTTATTTTAAAACTATTTTAAAACTTTAGGGTCAATTGGTATATTTTATTTATTAATTTAATTTTTTGTTTTGATCTTCTTTTTCAACCTTTGATCATATTGTCCAGCCCCACTGCCAATCAACTAGGTCACACTGCCACAACTTTCGACCAGATCAATTAGGCTACCACCAACGAACAATTATTTTTTATTTTTTAAATCCTATTCTTAGATTTTTTTTTTTCCCTTCCTTTTTTCTTTTAAAGATTTTTACATTTGATTTTATTTTCCTACAAATATCATACCAAAAACAAAATATAGAATAAGAGTAAAGAATTTTATTTTATTTTTTTAAATAGAGAGTGAGTATAAAATAAAAATTAAAAATTAAAAAATAAAATATTTTTATCGCAAGGAATGTTGGGTAGGTTATCAAATATGGGATATCTAAGTATCATGAAAAATATGAAGAAGTGTCTTTGAACTACAAGGAATCGCTCCGGTTAAAGTTTACCATCAAGCTATTTATATACTAAACAATTACAATCCGATTTACTTCAACTTCTAATAGCAACCATGACTAACAGAAATGATCAACGGCTATGATTACTTAAGGTGTGGATCACTAACATGGTATGGATTGCTGATTTTGTTTTAAGGGTTTATATCGTTTACTTTCTTTGTTGTTTTGCTCCAAATTATAAATTTCTCGTCATGTTAAAAATATCAATCACTTTTTTTGACCAATTTTTTCTCATAAAATGACATCAAAACCCTTCTTTTATTTAAAAAATTATTTTAAAAATAATTCAAAATATAAAGATTAATGGTGTAATTTTCTTTTTTCATCTCTCATCATCTCCATCTTCTTGACTTCCTCTACTCCAACCACCCCCACGCCGGCCAATGTCAACCCCACCGGCCATGCCCAACCAATCACGCCGCACCACCACCATGGCAAACCACAACCACCACCATGCCGAACAAGATCCGAGCTCCTTCATAAGGAAAAAAATAAATTGATCCTTGTTCCCTACAAACCCGAGCAAGAATCGATAGATCTGAGCACAAATCTTTTAGATCCATGCTCAAATCTATAGATTGAAGCTTCAGATCTAAAGATCAGAAACTTTGATTTGTTTTCTCTCTCTCTCTATATATATGAGAGAGAGAAATATATATATATATATATATATATATATATATATATATATATATATTATAAGAGAGCGAAGAAATAGTCACCGGAAGTAGAGTTGTATGAAGACGAAATGGTCGCCGGAAACGAGATGGGGGAGGGGGGTGGGAAGGTGTATGAACAAGAAGGCAATTGGCAGGTGGAAGAAGAATAAAGAAAAAATATATTTTGGTCCTTAAATATTAAATATTTTTTCAAATAGATCCTATCAATTTTTTTTTTCGTTAAAAAAGGAAAGAGTTTAAAATATATATATATAGTTTAATTTTTAATTATTTATGTAGTTTAAAAAAAACACTTAAAGGATATTTATGTAGTTTAATTTTTACTTATTTTTAAACGACTAAATTATAAATTGTTATTATAATAAAAAGTTTTAGTAATTTTTTATCTATAAAGAAATTAAGTAGTCATTGACAAATATGATGAGGGTTAATGACAAAAAGACAAGGATGATAAATGGTATAAATCATTTGTTTTAAGTGAGTCTCCTTGATACCATAAATTTAGGAACCACCAAAAATTGATTTCACACTATTTTGAAACGTTTTTAGTGAGCATCCTTAATTTTATTAACAAGATAAAATTGAGAGAGAGAGAGAAAAAGTATTCTTATCAAAGATGAAATTGAATTAAAGATATAATAGAGTATTTAATATAAATAAAATACTTAATAAAACGGAATTTTAAAACAATATGCATAAAAGTCATAAAATTATTAAAAATCTAAGATAATAGTGTTGCATATAAGAATTGAGATTAGAAAGGACAAATAATAAATGTTATAATATAATATTTCAAATTTAAGGGAGAGCACGTGCCCAAACCCGTTCCATTATTGAGATCCCATATGATGGAAGTAGGCCAGGGGAATGCGAATCATATAAAATACAAGTTTTTTAATGCAACGTGAATCAAAAACATCAATTATTAATCACGGTAATTGAAGACGCTAATCTTGACCATCTCGCGCCGCATGCAAGAATAAAAATCTTACGCACGCACGTGATCGACATGCGATGCCCATGAACAAATGCATGGACTAACTACATTTTCTGCACACCGAATTTTTCCCTTGTCTTTTACAATGGAGGACTTAATCTACAAAGACACTGTCTCATGAAGTTTTAAAATTAAGGTTACTATTTTAACCATCCCACCATATTATTAAAAGGGAAAACTATGGAAAAATCTAAGTAATGAAGTGAATCTGATGGTGCTATAGATTTTTTTTTTTTTTTTGCACAATATAATCTTCCAATTAGTATTATAAGTTACCCGAAAGTCATAATTTCAAACCTGAAAATTTTCTCTAGACGATTTTACCCTTATACATTTACGCCTAAATATTCACGATTTTCACATTGTAGCCTCCTCGCAGCCGCTTGCCGCTGCAAAGCTGCTCCTATGGCCATCGTGGCCAGATCTGTACCACACACATCAGTCAACTATCATCTTGTTATCTATCGCTTTGCATATACTTGTGTTTTTGGTATTCATTGCTTCGAAGCCTTCAGAAGATTTCATTTCACTGCGAATTCGAATTTGAAGGTCTAATCCCATGGAAGATCGTAAGGAAGTAGGTCTCTATTTCCCCCCCCTCCTTATGACTCTGGAATTTTCTGTTTTTAAGTGTCTTTCTGTTTTGACATGGTGTGATTATGGATTTACACGAGGGGAAAACCGTGATGCTTCTTGCAAAATTAGGTTTTAATTTACTGAAACAATTTTTTGGCTAAGTATTGTTGTTTAATACGCATTGTTTTAGTTTCATTAATATTGCAATGGAAATTGAAATTTTAGGGGTTTAGCTTGCAAATTGATTTTAATTTAACTGCTTCGGTACACACATGTATCTCATGTTTGTTGTGAAAAAAAATGCATTTTCTTAATGGGGTAATACCATTTACACGCCCTCAACTATTGACCGAAAACACGGGAACCCCCTTAATTATAAAAACAACATGGGACACTCGTTGAACTATTTGGTCAAAGGACACTGAGACCTCCCGTTCATTTTTTATTCCGGAAATACCCTTTGAAAAGTCAACTTTCCCTACCTATTACATTTAAAAGACAAAATTACCCTTATAATAGAATTAAATTCCAAACTTTTTTTCTTCTTCCCTTTTTCTTTTTTCTTTTTCCTCTTTGTTGTTCTTCATTGTCTTCATCCATTTCCACCACCACCACCACCACCACCACCACCCATTTCCAACACCACCACCACCAGGGACCATTTCCTCCTCATCGCTAGTGACAGGACGGACATCGTCGAACCAAAAACAATACCACTGCTGAACACCACTAAAACAAACAACAACAACGTCGAACAACACAACTAAAATGAACAACACCGTCAAACAACAACATTACAATCGAACTGAATACCTTCATTGCTGAACAACACCATCGAATCGAAGAAGGGAAAAAGAAAATGAAGAAGAAATCAAAATCGACCCATTCCTTGCAATTGCCGACCACCACTTCGTTTATCCCATTCAGTTCCGTTGAAGACCACCACACTACTATCCAATTCATTGTCGTCCACAGCTGCCACACAACACCATCGTTCGCTATCTTGACTTTCGATTTAGGCTTTATGGATTGCGATTTCGGGATTTTTAATACCGGGATTGTTGGCCTAGTGGAATACCCAAGAGAGGGGGTGAATTGGGTAATATATCAGAGAGAAAATACTTCAATAAATCAAATAATTAATTTTAATTCTAAATTAATTATTATCTTTATATCAAAGCAGAATTATCAAATTGAATAGAATAGAAACAATTTTATGTACCAAATTGAGAAACATTAAAACTTAATGAACCAAATCAATAAGAATTAAATAATAGGTGTAGCATATCTTAAATATCATAAAATCCCTAAAATCTCTCACAAATCCCAACAAAAAATGGCTACTTTCAGATATGAATCCGGAATCCTCAATATCCGAAAACTACGCCATTAGTCGACCGACCAGTCGACCGCTTAATTTAGGATGTAGCCAAGCCAAAGATTCTGTACCCATCGGTTGACCTATCTATCAACTTAGAGATTTAGAGAGTTCCATTTTCTTTCACCGGTCGACCTGCCTGTCGACTTAGAGATTCAGAGAGTTTAATTTCTTTTCATTGGTCGACTGAGAGATACATAGAGTTTTACCTATTTTGTCCGGTCGACTTATGCATGCTGGATCTCTTTTCTAAACTCATTTTTAATACATTCTCATTTACATTTTTGCCCCTATAACCATTTTCTTTTCTTAATTAGCTCCACTAAATACTTAACTATAATTTTAATCAATTATAAATATTTCCTTTTCAATTACATATAGGAGCAAATAATTTAACTAATTAGGATCATATTAAAAACACACAAATTTATAAAAATTATTTAAAAATCTTTTTGTGTCGTGTGTGATCCTAATTGGAATATTAAGAGTTGAAATTTAAACCTGAGTTGTTTTTCCTAGATTCTTCAAATTCTTCAACCTCTTAATTCTTTCATCATCTTTATCATCAAATCTTCATCACTCGGAACTAATAAACTGAAACACTTAAACAAACTGTTAGTTCCACAAAAAACATCAACGTTTAATTGTCCATCAAAATCTTAAGATCAACAATCTCCCCATTTTTGATGATGACAATTAACTTTGATGTTTTCTTTAAGACAGTAATATAATCACACTCCCCCTGAATCCAAGGACGGGTTTTATAACGTTTTTAAGCATAAGAATGAAGATTTAAAAAAAATGATCAATAAAGCACAAATATAAAAATTAAACTCCCCCTTAAGATATTCAATAAAACATCAACTAATTCTCCCCATTTGTTATCTTCAAAAACAAAATTTAGGGAGGGAGGGAACACAACAATAATTCAACTTTAGGCAAACATATTATTTACTTTGAAAGAATAAACATAAAGTAATCAAATCCGAATATTGATAATACCTTTTTTTTAAAAAACATATTGAATCAATCCAGAAAAATCAACTTTATGAACTAAAATCATTTTCAGCAAATACCATGTAGATCATCATTAGAGATAGAAAATTTAACTAAGTCGATCAAGTCTAGTTAATCCATCAAAATTCATACACTAGAAATCAAGTTTCACCACAATTCTAAATTAACTATTACATACCAAAAATAGTAAATGTGGAACTTGTCTGAATAACAAAAAAAAAAAAAAAAGGTCTAATGGGGGCTCTGTCCAGAAAAGTGATAATAAAGTCTCATCGGACTAGTAGCTGACTGCTGAGAATACGGAACACCTGGCTGAACAATTGGTCTTGGAGTCATTTGCTGATGAAACGGCGTTGATGGTCCTACTTCAGATAGCCCTGCTCCAGATGGCTCTGCTATAGTTGGTCCTGCTGCAGTTGGTTCTCCAAAAGACTGCTGTGCTCCAAACATAGGATGTCCTGTACAGTATGGCTGAGCACTGTACTACTGCTGGTATCCGTGATGAGATGAGTACATAAACTGAAACATTTGTTCTAGATTCCTTGTGATTTTCCCAAATCCAGCTTCCATGTTCATATTCATTTGAACCATTTTATTTTCTAGCCCAATCATCCGATCATCCATTAAATCCGCATGTATCCTTAGATCATCAATTCGATCATGGAGAAAATCCGTCTTCTAATTTATGCTCACTTCTTCTTCATTTTCTTCTTTTTCACTTACAGCCTGCATTCTCTGCCTTTTTTGATTCCTCTTTTTTACCCATCTATTTCCTCTATAATCATATGCCATTAACGAAACATTCCCCACATTGATCCATCCAGATGTGATTGTCATAAACATTTGCTCATCAGGATCAATTACAACTCCAAAGTGATCAAACAACCTTTGGAGTGCATCAGCATAGGGTAGTATTCCAGAGGGTTTCTGATCATGATACTTCATGTGGTCTATCATGATATGAGCTAAATCCATTTTTCTCCTTTCAACAATCTCATTCATCAAATACAGATCAAAATCATTTACATTAGCATGACTTCCCCCTCTAAGCACAACCGAATAGGTCAGCACCAAATTCGGCTTAGTAGTAGATAGGTATTTTCAACCTATCAATTACCCTCAAACTTGGAATTTTGCTAGTCTTTGAGTAAAACACCCTAACACTAAATTAAACTAACTATACTAATTGACTAACTACTAAACTAAAAATGAATAAACATCAACAAACAAGAAGTAAGTGCATGCAAGTTCCAAGTTCAATCGAAGAAACCAAATGGTTCTTCCCTCAACAGTCCCTTATCAAATCAAGTTCAGAAATAATACACACCACATGGTGTTCTAGAATTTCAACACTCAATATCAATTAAAATTATTCTAGATCCATTTAAAATGTGTGTGTGTGAGAACTCAGGTACATAACTATCAAAACACTAGATTAGATTATTCAATAGCTAAGCTCATGACTTATACCTTAAAGGATTCAGGAAAACCATATGCTTGACTGGGCTCAACTATCCACTAATGTAGGTTTGGACATTCACAGAGATTAATAGGGCTTGGTTTGGTTTTGGATCACAGGAATAGAAAACAGAAAATCGTTATAATTAAACGATACCCGAGGTACAAACGCTTGTTGCTATATCTCTCTCGTAACCCCACACATTTAAAACACAACCCTAAACAAGAATTTGAGAACTTTGTATTCACTTGTCAAAAGTAATGAAAAAAAAAACTATATTCACATAGTCTTTTTTTTTTTTTTTTCTTTTTTTTTTTTTTTTTAACATAACACACCCCCAAACTTATTCGAATTCATAAAATTTTAGGAGCGTGCAAAAAGAATTAAGAGAATGACAAGTGAATACACTAATACCGAATCAATAAAAATTCATCCGAAACTCGACCACTCACTTCAAGAAGCATAAACTAATGCTAACTTGATTTCACTCAATCTGAAACTTAGGCTTAGCGACAATGGTTTAGAAAAATTTAATTGGATAATGTATTGATACGTGTTCAGAATTGAAAACATTATCGGCTTCAACAGAGGAATGAGGGATAAAATTTTCAGGTTAGCTACAAAGGTTCAGGCGAAAAAAATTGAAGGCCTAAATCACGCCTCCAGAATTACCTTACCTAGGATTCCACCTCAAGTTTTCCCCAAATCAAGTTCTAGATTCCTTATTTCTGTCATGAACTTATTACTGAATAATCGGCGTCAAATCATTCAGATAATTATACACTGAGTCTATATGATCGTGCGATTTAGGATCAAAATAATTTTTACCTAATCGACATGCTAAGCACACAAAACACACATGAATGGCATCACCCCTGACCTCGATATACAATTAGGGGATAATTTTCATCATCGGGAAATGGCCCAGATGAACTCAACAACTCAACATGCAAATACGACTTCATTCATTAACATATCTACACTAAATCTAAACGCTAGCATACATGCACTAACTAAACATTACACATGCATAAACAAAAATTGAAAATAAAACTAAACTAGAAATTAAGTCTACATCACATATTAAAACTTCTACAAAACATAAAATTAAACATAGATAAAACATCTTCTACAAAAACTAAACATTTCTAGTCCAATGTTAATACATCAAAATATTGTTCATCCTTATTTACCAAAAACAAAATTAAATGAACAGTCCTCCCAAACTTAAATGAGGCAGTGTCCTCACTGTCTAAGCAGCGAACCCAATACAGGATATAACAATTATAAGAAAAACTGGTTGCCGAACACATACTTGGGAGGTAAGACATAAAAGTCTCACCCCTTACCGTTCACTAGGAAGAATGTCATCACCATCGCCATTTTGACGGAAAGGGAATGGTGGCGGTTGCAACTCGTGCAGCTGGAATTGTGGCACTGGCGAATAGAGATTCATATCGACGCCAATACGCTCGCATATGGGTCGTTGGATCTGATCCTACTGCCTTGTGTACTGGTCCATGAAAATTTGGATATCGTTTTGTACTGATCATGGCGAAGAACGCGAATGTCAGTTCGGAGATCCTGGATATCTGGATGTAGCATGTCTGATGGGCGGCTGGAGGCCTCGGGAACTTGGGCCTCAAACGACTCTGCCTCCTCCTCTACTTCTTGCGCAGTCAAGCTTTGGGCTTTGCCCTTCCATATTCTTGTAATGGTGGCGAGATCGAGAGGATGGATTGGGGGCCACAGACTATCCCCTATGATCACCACTTCGGCGTGCCTGAAAAGTTCTGTCAGCAATGATGGAAAGGGGAGGCAGACTTTTGTTGTCCGAATGACATGCATAATCGACGAGTAGATTAGGAATTCAACATTCAGTGTCTTTCCCCTCTGAATGGCATGCAGTGCTATGGCTCTCTCCTTCAAAATGTCTAAAAAATAAGAAGTAGGGAGCAGGCTTCCACAAATGAAATAGTGCCATATTTTCGACACCGGATTCAGGAAATTTATAGGGAAAGTGGCCTAACCCAGCCCTATGATAGTCCATTGGACATCGCCTATAGTCAGGGCCCGGATCACTTGCTCCAAGCTCGGCTCATACCCTGGATATGGCTCCGGTGGCCCTAATCCCAATACTTCATTAACTTTTTCGGGACTGAACATGATAAGGCTATTGAGGACCTTTATCTAGTTGTCTTCAGCTTCCGTTATATTCTCATAGAATTCCTAGACTAATGAGACTTCGCTGAGGGGAGGTGATCGGCAAAATTGATCCTAACCTTGGCTTCGGATAACATCCCTGAATTCTGCTGGTAGATCATCCAATGGGCCAAATCCTCTCTGTTTAATGCACCTTCTTCTTAACTCATGTCGATTGAAATGCTCTTCTGTCTTCTTGGAAACAAAATGGGAGGAATCGTAATCACTGGCCGATCCCGATCCTTTCCTCGTAACCTTTTGGAAGCAACGTGCTTCAACATTATCCCTAACAAGCACAATCACAAACATGGCAACAAAATCATAACAGAACAACATAAAATAGCCCCACACATCGAAACCGATAAGAACACGACTCAACGGTAATACATACACACCAATCACAACTGTTTCAACACGAATTCAACAATGTGGCATTTAATCCATGACCACCCAATGCAACTAAGAATCGAAATAACATTCATCACCACAAACCAAACCAAAACCCCGAAATACGAATGAAAATCACAAAAAATTAGGGTCTAGGGTTTAGGAAATAAATAAAATTAAACCAATTGCTAAATGTAGATGCAAATAATCCCATATATTCATCATAAACATGAAATATAAGTTGAATAACACTTACTTGATGGAACAAATTGGATCAAATGTCACGAAATTGGAAGAAATCGCTCATTTGGTTCCAAAACCCTACAATCCAAAAAATGCTTGAAGAATGGGTTTTTGGTGGATGAAATTGGTGAAATTATAAAATTTGGTAAGTAGAAGGATGAAATTTGAGATTGGAACAGATTTGGAAGTAAGAAATTTGAGAGTTTTTGGAATTTTTTAGGTTGGTGTTTCGGTTTTGTGAAGCGTCGGCTCTTAAATTCGAACAGATACTTCACTGCTGCAGCGGTGGGAATGCCTTTTTTTAATCATGCAGCCTGAATTTTCACCATTGTGGTGGTGGAGCACTTTAATCAGAAACATGCAATCCTGAAGTTTCACCGCTACGGCAATGAGTTCACCTCTGCGGCGGTGGAGCGTTTTGATCAAATTGGTCCTTCCCAGCATTTTCACCACCGTGTCGGTGGTTTTATTGCTACGGTGGTGAGATTTCTACTGGTTTCTCTTAATTTCCTCATGTTTTCACAATAATGCTCTACACCACTTGTTTCCGTTTTGCTAACTCAACAATTTTAAGCACAAAACTCAACCCCGAGTATACATACTCCATAATTCACATCCAAATAAGTTTCAAGACCATTACGATCTCCAAAAAGTAACTATTACAAAAGTCGAGCAAGTTTCATACCCTCGAATACATATCAAAAAAGTGTTTGATTTAACGTTCCTAGCTGGACCTTATGAATTCCAACTCAACCGTCAACGAGGGAGATATTCTCCACAACTCGCGCTTCGTTTCCAAAGTAGTGCTTAATCCACTCCCCATTTACTTAGAAAATACGTTTGTCATCGCCTTCCATTTGACAGAGCCGAACAGAAATACTTGCTTGATCCAGAACGGGTCAGACCACTAGGATTTCAACGTTTCGGGAAAGAGCCTCAATTGTGAATTAAACAACAAAACTTGTTGGCCCAGACTGAACTCTCTCTTGACTATCTTCTTATCATGCCATCTATTCATTTTGTCTTTATAGAGCTTAGCATTTTCATAAGTTTCGTGCCGGAATTCCTCCATTTCATTAAGTTGGAAGAGACGTTACGCACCAGAATCTTTTAGGTCAAAGTTAAGCTGCTTAATCGCCCAGACTACATGATGTTCTAATTCGACAGGCAAGTGACATGCTTTCCCAAACACTAATCGATACGGCGACATGCCGATCAGTGTCTTAAAATCCATGCAATATGCCCACAATACGTCGTCTAATTTTACTGCCTAATATTTGTGATTTGAATGAACAGTTTTCTCCAAGATTTGCTTGATTTCCATGTTTGAAACTTCAGCTTGGCCGTTTGTCTACGGGTGGTAAGGTAGCGCTACCACTACCTTGTGCCTAACCCCATACTTTGTTAACAAAGTATTTAACATTTTGTTGTAGAAGTGGGTTCCTTCATCACTAATTATGGCCCGAGAAGTCCCAAACCGCGTTATGATGTTTCTTTGAAAGAACTTGAGAACCACTTTGGCATCGTTGGAAGGCATCGCCACAGCTTTGACCCACTTAGACACATAATCCACCACCAGTAGTATATATTCCTAGCCAAATGACGACGAAAATAGCCCCATGAAATCTATCCCCCACACATCAAACAACTCTAGCTCAAGAATTGACGTAAATGGCAATTCATGCCTTCTCGAAATGTTACCCACCCTTTAGCATCGATCACAGGTTTTTACAAATGTATAAGCATCTTTAAACAAGGATGGCTAGTAAAAACTTGACTGAAGCACTTTCGCAGTCGTCCGAGTCTCACCAAAGTGACTGTCACAAGGTGATGAATGGCAATGATACAGAATACTCGCCATCTCTTCCTTCGGAACACATCGTCGGATCACCTGATCAACAACTTTTTGAAAAGCAACAGCTCGTCCCATATATAATGATTTGAATCGAATAGGAATTTCTTCCTCTAGACACTTGTCAGATCTGGTGGTAACACTTTACTGGCAAGAAATTTATGATATCCGTAAACCACGGAAGTGTATTGTCAATTGCGAATAAATGTTCGTCAAGGAACGCCTTCGTAATGTAGGACTCATCACTGACGTCCTCTTGAACTAACCTTGACAAATGGTCTGCTGTAACATTCTCACTCCTATTTTTATTTCGTATCTTGGCATCGAACTCTTGTAACAATAGAATCCATCTTATTAGATGCGACTTGGCTTTTTTATTTTTTTGCAAATAAGTACCAGATAGCCGCATGATCCGTGTAATCGATTACTTTGGATCCAGTGATATACGACTGGAACTTATCACAGGCAAAAACGACCGCTAGCATATCTTTTTCCATTGTGGTGTAATTCTCTTGGGCATCATTCAACGTCTTTCTCGTATAATAGATAGATTAAAAGATCTTCTCCTTGCATTGGCCTAATACTGCACTACCCGCATAGTCGCTCGTGTCGCACATTATCTTAAATGGCTTCTCTTAGTCCGGAGTGACTATTATAGGAGTCATGATCAACTTCTTATTCATAGCGTTGAAAGACTCCATGCAAGCTTCATTGAATTCAAATGGGGCATCCTTTTCAAGTAGGTGACATAATGACTTCACCGTCTTTGAAAAATCTTTGATAAAGCGCGGGTAAAAGCTGACATGCCCCAAGAAACTACGAACTCCCTTCACATTTATCGGCGACGGAAGCTTCTTGATTGTTTAAATCTTTGCTCGGTCCACCTCAAGCCCCTTGGAAGAGACTCGATGACCTAACACGATCCTTTCTTTTACCATAAAGTGACACTTATCCCAATTGAGGACTAGGTTTTTCTCTTTACATCGGTCGAGAATAAGCGCCAAATTATATAAGCAGTGATTAAAGAATGAACCGAAGACCAAAAAATTGTCCATGAAGATATTCATTTTCTCCTCCACCATATACGAGAATATCTCCATCATACACCGTTGGAATATGGCCGGTGCATTGCATAGACCAAACGACATACGTTGATAGGCAAACGTCCCATACTGGCATGTAAATGTGGTCTTTTCCTGGTCCTCCAATGCAAGGGCTATTTGATTATATCCTGAGTAGCCATCAAGAAAGTAGTAGTGGTCATATTCGGCTAGATAATCCAGCATTTGGTTAATGAATGGAAGTGGAAAATAATCTTTCCTTGTTACTTTGTTTAATCTTTAATAATCAATACACACTCTCTATCCAATGATGGTTCGTGTCGGAATAAGATTATTCTTGTCATTTGGTAGCCACAATTTAAGGGTTGCCACTTTCACCGCAAGCGTACAAATCAAGTTTTAGTGTATGGACCTTGCGGTCGAATATCGTATCTACAGGGATTGGTTGAGATTACTATCGATTACCCCGATTATCATAACCTAATTTTATCTAGGCGATAAAAATGAAATATAATTTAATACCAATACTAAAATACTAATTTAACTATACTAATACTACATTGAGATAATTTTGAGAGAATAGATTGTCTAGGAATTAGTTTCGTTTACAAATACGTGTTCAATCTCGTTTTAGTTTATGTTAATGGCATTTGACTTATCCGACAATCTCAGTTTGTAAACTTTCCCGCCACCTCTCCCGAGTGTAAGACGAGGGATATAACATGACTTCATGTCAATGAAGAAGTCCCCCTCAACATTTTAACGACCCTAGGTCACGTGAGTCTCGCCCCAACGTCATTGATTGTACACAATCCAACTCCCTCCCGGGTTATTGGATCGTCGCGTTGTGTTTACCCTATCGATAATCTCAGTTCCAAAACTCTCCCGTCACCTCTCCTGAGTGTAAGACAGGGGAATATGCGACTTCGTTTCTACGAAAAAGTCCCCCTCAACATCTTAATGACCTTAGGTCGCATGAGTCTTGCCCCAACGTCATCGATTGTACACAATCCAATTCCCTCCCGGGTTATTGGATCGTGACGTTCATCAACTCTAGTCCGAATCCGGGGTTTGTCAAACCCTGAATTATCGATATATAAATCTAAGCATAATCAACAAACAAAAATGATAAACACAATCAAACATCGAAGAACAACCGCAAACGAAATACAAACTCAACTAAACAACGTATTCATAAATTTATTAATAATCCCTAAACAACCTATATTTAGCCAATGGCCATAACCATGTATACATTGTAAAATGACGTAAACATACTCTATAACTACCGAAATGAAGAAAACAAAGAAAATAAATGAACAACTTAGCCGATATTTGAAGATTTGGCTCTAAAACCATTGATCGATTGCTTCCTCTTTCATCTTGTACTTCGGGTTGAGAGATCTCCCTAAAAAATCTCTCAAACTCACCCTAAGATGTAGTCTAATGCCTTGGGGGGATGATTCCACCGGAAGAGAGAAGGAGAGGAAGGGTTTAAATAGGCAAAATATCCTAAAAAATATATATTCTAGTGTAGAGTTGACCACCGCAATGGTGGAGTATGTCGGTTTAAGGTTCGCCTAGGCGGTGGAGAAGGCGGTGGATTAAGGACCATCCTGCAGGTTTACCGCTGCAGCGGTGGATTTCATTGCCGTGGCACTGGGTATTCAGCAAGATAGGTTCTTCTCTACAGGCAGAGGTTTGAACACGCAGAGGTGGGCTTCTTTCAGAATCTTGCCTCCTTGCTTGTTTTTCCATCGTTCTCCGACCGTTTTTGGTCCGAATTGATCGTTTATGCTCCAATTTCATACTTTTTCACCCATGCACCTTTTTTAATACAAAAAGAATAAAAACATATTAAAACGTATTAAAAACGTAATAAACATACTCAAAAACTAATAATTTCGATTTGAAAATAGATAGATAGATCACACTTATCATCATTATTCACCATCGTCATGCCGCCTTTCTTAGGCACTACTTGCACCGAGTTAACCT
This sequence comes from Eucommia ulmoides, assembly GCA_016647705.1. NCBI lineage: Eukaryota > Viridiplantae > Streptophyta > Magnoliopsida > Garryales > Eucommiaceae > Eucommia > Eucommia ulmoides. The sequence goes on from CM028339.1 coordinate 20,309,526, forward strand.
ACTCGCTATTGGATATAGCATAGATAATCCCAGCATTCAAGAGCTTCAACACCTACGCTCTAACAACTTCTTTCATTGTCGGATTTATCCATCTTTGATGCTCAATGGAAGGTTTGAACGAATCCTCTATCAAGATCTTATGCATGCAAATAGTAGGGCTAATTCTTTTAATGTCTGAGATAGACCACACAAAGGCGGATCGATGCTGCTTCAGAATAGTAAGCAACTTATGTTCCTCCTCTGCCATCAAAGATGACGAGATTATAACCGGATTAGATAAGTTTCCCCCCACAAAGATATATTGGAGGTGATCCGGTAATTGCTTGAGTACTAATCCACCGTGAGGCGGATTTGATGGTTCGGGAGATCTAACCTCATCTTCAATCATTGATACATGAATTGGATCTCCTACGTCTTGAGATTGAGCTTCCAAAACAAGCACGTAGTCCACAACACCAATTTCCGTGGTTGAGTCCTCATCACTACAATCCCCCATAGATAAGGAATTCATGATGGCATGCTCCAATGGATCCGTATTCACATTTGCAAGAAAGATTTCCCTCATGCAAGAGTTAACAACATCCACTCGATTACATGTGGGAGATTCATCCGGAAAGTTCATTGATTTGAAAATATTGAACTTTATCTCCTCTTTATTCACCCTCAACGTCAGGTTTCCATTTTGAACATCAATTAAGGCCTTTCCTGTTGCAAGAAATGACCTTCCCAAGATGATTGGGATCTCCCTGTTCTATTTCATCTCTAGCACGACAAAATCCACCAGGAAGATGAACTTGTCCACCTTTACCAATACGTCCTCAATGATTTCCTTCGGATAGGTTAACGATCGGTCAGTCATTTGGAGGGAAATCGTGGTTGGCTTCATACTTCCAAGTCCCAACTTCCGATAGACGGAAGATGGCATCAAGTTAATACTAGCACCAAGATCACAAAGTTCCTTGTCAAAATGAGATTTTCCAATAGTACACAGGATCGTAAAACTACCCGGATCCTTCAGTTTTTCAGGAAATTTCCTCAGTAGTATTGCACTATATTCCTCTTTCATTTTGACCGTCTTGTATTCCTCCAACTTCTTCTTCTTCGTTATGATATCCTTCAAGAGCTTTCCGTAGTTGGGCATTTGTTCCAATGTATCCGCAAAAAGTATGTTGATTTGTATTTCCTTGAAGATTTCAAGAAACTTTGCAAATTACGTGTCCAACTTCTTCTTTTGGAATCAATCTTTGAGGATATGGCAAAGGTGTGGCTAGAATTTGTGGATTGTCTGGGAATGTAATTCTCTCTAGTATCACCCTTGTATTTGTTATCTTCTTCTCCTCAACTTCCTATTCTCTCATCTTCTCATCTTTTTTCTCCTTCTTGTCTTTATTTAACTTGTCATTTCTATCATTGACTCCATCATCAACTTCCTTTTCCACAACTCTCTTTGGTTCATCATGGTCAACCTCATGACTAACCCCCGGCTTTTCTTCGATTGGCTTACTTGCTTCCACTTCTTTATCACCTCTCAACTTTATTGCCTTACAATCCATTGGGTTAGTTTCCGTGTTGCTCAGAAACTTTCCTTTGGTTTGCTTCTGAATGGTTCTAGCAAGTTGGCTCGATTTGAGTTTCCAATGACTTTACAGTGGCATTAGTGTTTGAACATGTTGTCTTAATCGAGTCTAGCAGTGTTTCATGCTTGTTTAACCAGTTGTGTGTTTCACGCAAGATTGTCTGAGTTTCCTTCATGAATGACCCAAGCATGTTGTCCAAGTTTGGTTTTTGATTGAGCATTGGAGGTTGTTGTATTTGATGGTTGGGTTGCATAGGATATCCCCAAGTTTGGTTTCTATAACCTGGAGGTGACCGTAATGAGTTCTGGTTGTTCGCATACAAAAATTTTTCATGGTTACGAAGACCAGGATTGTGGTGAGTTGGAATTTTGGTGGCGGGCCTAAAAGTATAAGCCCGGTTGTTCAGAAAGTGACATTCCTCAAACTCATTATCCGTTCAAGAACTACTTGTTACATTCTCTGCCTATTGACTTGATGACGCATCTTTAGTTGATTGTTTAGAAACTCTTGAGACTTGGGCTGATAAGGTTGCGAGATGATCAGACTCTTGAATGGAAAATACATTTCTTCCGGTGTTCCTCTTGTTTGGCCACTGGTAGTTATTGGCTGCCATTTCTTCTAATAATGCATTCACTTCATTTGGGGTTTTCGATAGCAACGATCTTCCAGAGGCAGCATCAACAATTGTTCTTGTTTGGCCATCCAACGTATTATAAAAGAGTTGGGTTTGAAACTAATCTTGATACCTGTGTTGGGGGCACCTACGCAATAAGTCTTTAAACCTTTCCCATGTTTCAAACAATGACTTGAAATCCCTTTGGCGAAACTGCGCAATTTCACCTTGGAGTTGAGAAGTCTTTGAAGGCGGGAAAAACTTAGTGAGAAACCTTTGAGCAAGATCCTCCCAAGAATTGATACTTCCCGGATGGATAGATTGAAACCATCCTCGTGCTCGGTCACGAAGTGAGAATGGAAAAAGCCACAACCGAATTACATCCTCAGCAACACCATTGATCTTTATTGTATCACATATCTCAAGAAAAGTGGCTAAATGAACATTAGGGTCCTCGTGAAAATTACCTTCATATTGATTTTGTTGTACCATGTTTATGAGAGCTGGCTTGAGCTCGAAGTTATTAGCCTGTATGGGCTGCCTCCGAATGCCTGAGAAATTTTCCGGCATCATAGGTCTATAATAGTCCCAAAGGACTCATTGTGGACAATTTGGTTCCAGAGGCTGGAGTGTCTATGCAACCGGCGGTTGTTGAACGTTTTCGTCTCCACCGGCCATAGTATCAACTTGAGTCTTTTTCTTTCTCCTTAACCACTTCAAGGTTCTCTCTATTTTGGGATCTAGAGTGAAAAGTTCCAGGTTTTTACTACGTCACATGCACTACTATATCGAAATAAATAAATAAAATTAATAAATGAATTGAAAGAAAATAAAACAAAAGAATTGTCTAGATTAATATTCAACAACTTAGTCACAATATCAATCCATTTCAAGACACCATTCCCCGACAGCGGTGCCACAAACTTGGAGGCGACATTTTTACGCTCACGTCTGACTTACTTGCAAGTGAACGAGGTCAAATTTTAGTATAATGGATCTTTAAGATCGGATATCATTCCACTGGGAAACGTGTTTGAATAATTGAATATTGTAATTGGCATAATCTTATATTATCTCGACTTTTCAAGAATTGTTTGAAATTTAATTACAACTAAGTTAAACTAATATTATTGGGTTAATTCTAATTAAGTTGATTACCTAGGGATTGATTTCATTCACTTAATACATGTTTGACTTCATTTAGTTAATAATAATGGTATTTATCATATCCGACGATCTATGTATCTTAAACTCATTCACTCCATCTCCCGAGTGTTTTGTGAATGAATATGTGACTTCGTGTTGACACCAAAGTCCCCCTCAAACGTCTTTTCGACCACATAGTCACATGAGTCTTGACCCAACGTCATGGATTGCACAGTTTCTAATGCCCTCCAGGGTCATTAGAACGTCGTGATGTGTTTAACTCTAGTCCGAATCCGGGGTTATTTCTCCCGAGTGTCAAACCCTGTATTATCAAAACCAACCCTAATATCTTGACAAGCATATTAAAATTATAATAAAATGGTAAACACAATCGGATTTAGACAAACAACCATTAAAGTAACATATATTCAACCAAAAAAGTATTTATATAAATTACAACAACCCCTAGATAATATTTATGTAGCCTACATGATCTTAGCCATATAAACATTAAAACAAGAGGGATTCAACATCATTAGATATGGAAAAGTAATTACAAAGATAAAAATAAAGGAAGAACGATCAAATCTGAGAGTGGAATAGTCTATTGTCGCCAAGGATCGGTCCGCAAGTCTTTCGTCTTCTTCGAATGATGAACCTTCTCTTTGAGCTCTCAAGAATGGCTAAGGATCACCTCTCCAATGTTAGGAATGTTTTTCACAATTGTGAGAACAAAGGCATTAAGTACAAGGGTTGAAAATATCTAAATTTTTTTTTTCTGTTGCAGAGTGACCGTCGCTGCGGTGGGATCACCGCTGCGGCGGTGGCCATGTCGGCAAGCTTACCGCTACGACGATGAGATCACCGTTGTGACGGTAGGCTGAGCCCTAATCTTTTTGATCTTTCATCGCCGCGGCGGTGATACTTTATAATTTTCCCTGTATCTTTACCGCCGCGGTGGTAGGACTAGTGCAAATTTAAGCCTTCTCTACATTCTCACCGCTGCGGCGGTTGATTGATCGCCACAATAGTGGCTTGTTGTCTGGAAACCTTGTATTTTTCATCGTTTCTTTCGCCGTTTTTCCACCGTTTCGCTCGTTTATTGCTCGTTCACGTTCTTACACCCGATTTACATAAAAACAAGCTAAAACACAATTAAATATTACTAATACACTCGAAAACTACCAAATTTGGCTTAGAAATAGATATGTATTTTAAACCTATCACCCACCGTAACTAATCATCTCTCATGACGATCTTAAGAAAGCACTTATCCATATTGGCCTGATGCATTTTAGATTAAATTTGAAATTTAATTCTTATTATTCCCTAAAATAGTTGAACATTGATAAAAAAGTAAATAAAATATCTCCCCTAGATACTGTTAGAAAAATAATTTAAAATTAAATATTATATTATATGTATTTATATTCTTTTACTTAATAAAATTATTATCGACATATATTTATGTGTCTTAAATATTTGTTTATTAGACATTATTATTGTGATAAAATTATAAAATTTAGGGGCGATTACCACTCAATCCTAAATGGGTGTTGAAACTGCCAATCAAACCCAATTGTTTTTTTTTAATCGATCAGTCCTATTGCCATTTCGCGGACTAATTTTCTCCTATTAATGAATCTGCACCTTCTATATGTGTTTTCATCCCTAAAAATACGGAACAAAATATGTAAATAAACTACTAATGAAACTTAAAAAGAAACTTATAATTTCTCTCAATTGTGATTGTTGTTCAATGATTTTTCTACACTATAATGATCTATGAATCATGATCTTCAAAATAAGATATATATATATAAATATATATTTTAATTTCTGGATTAAGATGCATGTGAATGTTATATATAATATTAATTTTGAAGTTAATGTTGTTGGCCCAGTGAGCTACCTAAGAGAGAAGGTGAATTGGGTTGATAATGATTATCAGAGAAAATACTTCAAAAATCTAAATAATTAATTTTAATCCTAAATTAATTATTATGTTTATATGACAGAGGAAATATAATATCAACGAGGTGCACACCAAATAATAAAAATAAATAATGAAAATAGCCGCATACCAAAAATTTATACTGGTTCACCAAGCTACCATTGGCTAATCCAGTCCCCCGAACTCCACGGAGTGTCGCATACACTAAACTCAAGATTTCTTTGAAGGTAGGATCCAAACCCTCACAATTATTCCTTTTGCAGGTTCAGAATCAACCTTTATAAATTCTTTTTCCCAAGCTTAGGAATAACCTCTACTTTTTACAAGCTCAAGAATAACCTAATTATTTTTATACCTTAGGCTAAAGAATCAAAGCCTCACAAAAACACTCTAACTATCTTTTTCCCAGGTAAGGATGGAACCTTTACAAAATCAGTCACAAATTCAATCAAGGAATAATTAACACCTCAATCTCTTTATCGAAAGAGATTGAAACCAACTACCATTGATTAGACATTCCCAATAGTATCTAATCCGTCACTCAACTCACCAATTACAAATTGATAAGCGATTTTTCTCACTCGGAGCTTCTATCACCCTAGATAAATTCAAACTCAATTAATGTCCCGATACTAGTGATAGAAAAGAAACGTGAGGAAATAAAATCTAATTAAAAAATAATGTGGGTAGCACAAAGATAAACACGTAATCAGATTATCACAAAATCGTTTTAAAAGATTTTTATGCTTTTAACGTTCAAAAAATGATTTCTCAAAAAATCAAATACCAAACATGTAATAATAATTATAATCTCAATAGAATAAGCTTGGAACGAGCTCACTAGGATACCACCAAAAAGAATGTAACTGGATAGCAATGAAACTTTAGATCGGTGATAGCAGAAACAATTTCCCAAGAATAATTCTCAAGAAGAATCTCACAATTCTTTTAGTATGATTTCAGAATGATCACTCTTAGAAAGCTCAGGAACTGAATAACTCTTGAAAATTTATAGATTGGGATATCTCATAAGTGAAAAACGCAGGTCTATAAATAAGGAATTGAAACAAGCTCTTTAACGGTTAGTTCTCACTTGTTATGATATTTAATTGCTTTTATAGACCCCTTATATCATTAAGACTTCATCTTGGTCCAAATCACTTAATTATGGCTTTAAAACTTCTCAATTAAGTCCTCTAAATATTTCTCAATCACAATTAAGTAGGATAGAAAGAATTACATGTATCAAATTGAGAAACATAAAAAATACTTGAACCATATCTATAGGAACACTTAGATATCATTTAAATAACTAAAAACACTTCAAATTCCTAAGATATCTTGGAGATCCTAATAAAAAAAATGATTAGTGACGGCTACTTTTAGAATAAAATTCAGAATTCCATAAAATCTTAAAACAATCCCATAAGTCAACTGACCAACGGTCACTTGTCGACCGATCGATTCAAAATGTAGTCAAGCCAACAATTCTTCGCCCATTGGTCGATCGCTCATACTTCAACTATCGATCGGACGATTCAGATAGTTTCATGAGTTGACCTATCTGTCGACCTAGAGATTCAGAGAGTTTCACTTTTTGTCATAGGTCGACTTCCCTGTCGATTGATTGATTCAGAGAGTTCACCATTTAAGTTCAGGTCGACCTACCTGTCAACCGAGAGATTCAACAACTTCACCTTCTATGCTCCGGTCGACTTACTTGTCGACTTGTCAATGCTAGGAACCTCTTCTAAATTCATTTTTAATCTATTTTCTTTAACATTTTCGTCCCTTTAACCGATTTTTTTTCTCAGTTAGCTCCACTAAATTCTTAAATTCGATTTTAATTAATTATCAATATATTTTTTCAATTACACATAGGAGCAAATAATTTAACTAATTAGTATCCTAAAAATCTCACATGTTTATAAAAATAATTTTGTATCGTGTGTGATCTTAATTGGGATATTAAAAGTTAGAATTTAACCTGAGTTGTTTTCCCTAGGTTCTTCAATTTCTTCAAACTCTTAATCTTCCATCATCGTTGTCATCATCTTTAGCATTGCCACAATATCTTTATGATCATTTTCATCACTGGAACTAATAAGCTGAAACACTCAATAAAATTGTTAGTTCCATAAAAAATATCAACCTTTAATTATCCATCAAAATTTTAGGATCAACAATCTCACCTTTTTATATGATGACAATTAATTTTGATATTTTCTTTAAAACAATAATGTAACCACATTCTCCCTCAATCCAAGGACGGGTTCTTTAACTCATTAAAGTAAAGTAATGAAGACAATCATAAGATTTTCAACAAAGAACAAATTTCAATATAAGATAAACTCTCACTTAAGGTAAACTCTTCCTTAAGATATTCAACAAGATAATTCAAGCTCCTTCTTGAGACATTCATTAAAACATCAACTAATTCTCCCCCGTTGTCATTTCAAAAAATAATTGGGGAGGGGGGAACTACAAAAGAACTCTACTCTAGGCGAACATCATTATGTCTAGTTATACCCAAACCACGAATGATTTTCACAAACTGATCTTCTGTTAGTGGTTTGGTAAAAATATCAGCAAGCTGGTCGAAGGTATCAATATACTCAATAACAATGTCCCTTTTCTAAATGTGATCACGAATAAAGTGATATCTAATCTCTATGTGCTTAGTTCGTGAGTGTTGTGTAGGACTTACTTAGACAAATAACACTTTTATTATCACAATAAATCGGGATCTCCTCCATGCAAATTCCAAAGTTATTTAATTGTTGCTTAATATATAAAATTTGAGCACAACATTTACCAACTACCATATACTTAGCCTCAGTAGTAGATAAGGCTATCGAATTTTGTTTCTTGCTTGACCAAGAAACTAATGCATGTCCTAACAAATTACAGTACTCACTTGTGCTTTTTCGCTCAACTTTGCAATCGGCAAAATTAGTATCAGAGTAATTTATCAATTTAAAATCACTCCCCCTAGGATACCATAATCCTAGGTCAGTTGTCCCCTTTAAGTATCGAAAAATTCGCATAACCATAGTCAAGTGCGATTCTTTAGGACAAGACTGAAATTTAGCATAAAGACAAACACTATACATAATGTCAGGTCTACTAGTAGTTAAATACAACAGACTACCAATCATACCTCGATACATTGTTTCATTAACACTTTTGCCTGTATCGTATTTATCTATCTTCGTAGCCGTTGTTATGGGAGTTTTGTACTCTTTAGCGCCATCCAAGCCATATTTCTTTAACAACTCCTTGGTGTATTTAGCTTGGTTTATAAATATCCCTTATTTGGTTTGCTTAATTTGCAATCCAAGAAAGAAATTCAACTCTTCCATCATGCTCATTTCAAATTCGACATGCATTATCTTAGCAAACTCTTGGTAAAGATCCTCTATTTGTAGATCTAAAAATAATATCATCAAGATACACTTATACTAATAGGATATCAGAATTAGTTTGCTTCACAGACAGTGTTATATCACAAATACCCCTTCGAAAACCGTTTTTGATCAGATATCGGCTAAGTCTCTCATACGAAGCTTTAGGAGCTTGTTTGAGCCCATACAAAGCCTTGCGAAGTTTAAATACGTGATCAAAACATTTATCACTTTCAAATCTCGGGTAGTCTAGAAACAAGAGCATAGGTTTCATTATAATCAATTCCTTCCTCTTGATTATAGCTTTGTGCTACTAATCTTGTTTTGTTTCTAATTACCATATTAGATTCATCCCTTTTATTTCTAAAAACCCATTTAGTACCAATAATTAGATGAAAATCCGATCTCCGAACAAGACACCATACTTTGTTCCGCTCAAATTGAACTAACTCATCTTGCATTGCCGAAATATAAGATTCAGTAGTTAACGCCTCTTCTACATATTTATGCTCAATTTGAGATAAGAAAGTAAGATTAATTATATCCCTAAGAGAAGAACGAGTACTTACACCTCTTTCGAAATTCCCGATGATTTATTTTACCGAATGTCCCGGTACTGTCTTTATAGCTCGTGGTAAAGTCGAATCATTTTCCTTAGGTTCCTCATCTTCTTGGAACTCTTTAGGTACATTATCACCTTGGTTTTGGTTATTTGAAATACCTGTATCATCATCATCCAAAATCTTTCTCGACAAGAATGGATCAGCTTCCTCAAAAACAACATGCATAGTTTCTTCTACTGCTAACATACATTTATTATAAACTCTATAAGCTATACTGTTAGTAGCATACCCAAGGAAAATTCCATAATCAGATTTAGCATCAAATTTACCAAGATTATCATTGTCATTTAAAATAAAGCACTTACATCCAAATACTTTAAAATAGAAAATAGTAGGAGTCTTACAATTCCAGATTTCATATGGGGTTTTGTTGAACCCTCTACGAATCGATACTTGATTCACCACATGGAAATCTGTACTTACTACTTCGGTCCAGAAGTAGGTTGGTAAATGATTTTCACTAAGTATCGTTCTGGCCATCTCTTGAAGCGTCCTATTCTTCCTTTCCACTACACCATTTTGTTGTGGTGATCTTAGTGTAGAAAAGTTATGAGCATAACCATGCTCATCACAGTAACTTACCATATCATCATTCTTAAACTCGCTTCCTCTGTCACTTCAAATGTTAATAATGGAACATTACTTCTCATTTTGAATACATTTACAAAATTTAGCAAAAACAGAAGCAACCTCACTTTTCTTAGCAAGGAAAAATACCCCAGTAAGTCTGGAATAATCATCAACTATAACAAAAGCATAAAACTTACCATCAAGACTAGCAACAGAGTTTGGACCAAACAAATCAAGATGAAATATTTCAAGACATCTAGACGTGGACGTGTGGATCTTTTTCTTAAATGATGATCTAGCCTGCTTGCCTAATTGACATGCATCACATACTTTATCTTTCACAAATTTCAAATCAGGTAGGCTACGTAAGAGACTCTTCTTAGAAAAATTAGAGATTAACTCCATACTAGCATGCCTAAGTCTCTTATGCCATAACCAGCTATTTTCAGATAAAACATTCAAACATGATAAATTTTGAGAATTAAAATCATCAAATGAGCAAGTATAAACATTCTCAAAATGTGATGCAACTAACAAGATACTACTATCATGACTATTCTTAATAATGCGCTTATCATAATCAAATATAACGTTATAGCCCTTATCACATAGTTGATTAATACTAAGCAAATTATGTTTAAGTTCATTAACTAGTAACACATTTTTAATAATAGTAGTACCATTATCGATATTACCTATACCGATAATTTTACCCTTTGCGTTGTCTCCAAAAGTCACATGACCTTCATCCTTAGGTGTCAAAGATGTAACTTTTCCTTTATCTCCCGTCATGTGTCGAAAACAACCACTGTCCAGGAACCATTTGTCTTTGATTATTGATGCTTTTAGAATAACCTACAAGGAGCACCTCAAATAGTTCCTAAGTAGTACCCAATCTAGGTGGGTCCGATCTTGTTAGTCGGGACAATTTTAATTCCTTTTGGAACCCAAACTTGTCGACAATTAGATATTTTTGCAAAACATATATGAATCGTATGCCCCACAACATTACATTTAAAACATCTAACAAGATCATTGGTTTCAGAAAAGAATTTATGAAAACGTTTTTATTTAAGATTTTTCTGAAATCCAATATCAGTTTCATCAAAAATTCCACGTAAACTTCCTAAAAGAATTTTCAAGTTATTTTCACCACCGGTGAATTTGAGAACAATTGAATGCAAATTCGTCAACTAGGATTTCAATTCATTGTTTTCAGATTCGTAGTCCATCACTTGCTTGTTTAATGTATTAATTGTACTTTGAAGGGCATCTATTTTAGAACACTAGTTTTTATAATCATGAGAAAGTTCTTGATAAACATCAAATAATTCATTAAAATCTAAAGGATAAAAACTTGAACATTTAGTTACCTCACCACCAGTTGCCATCAATTGAAACATGGACATATCTTCACTATCTGATTTTTCGGAGCTACTTGATTCAGTATCATCCCAAGTAACCTTCATGGATTTCTTTTTACTCTTCTTTCCTCTATTATTTTCTTTTTTATTCTTTTCCATTTCTTTATCTTTCTTCGGTTCGGGACAATCATTTTGAAAGTGACCGATCTTATGACAGTTGTAGTATTCCACATTGTTCATGTTAAAGTTTTTTCTCTCGTGAAATGTGCGTTGAGTCATTCTTCTAAAATTCTTTGTGAGAAGCGCCACATGTTTCTCTTGCTCACTGTCAAGACTTTCTTCATCACTATCATCATCTTCTTCAATTTTCTGAGCTTTTAGTGCCAAGGATTTTCTCTTGCTATTTTCGGTATCATCCTCATATCCTTTAATCTCCACTTCATGAGTTATCAAGTTGCCTATGAGATCATTAATTTTGTATTTACCAAGATCCTTAGCTTCCCCAATTGTCCTCACCTTTGGCTCCCATACTTTTGTCAAAGATCTTAGGATCTTTAGAACTCTATTCTCCTTGGAGAATGACTTTCCAAGTTGACTCAAGTGATTGCAAATGTTGTTGAAGCGAGTATACATCTTTGAATCGATTCAGTTTCTTCTATTCTGAACAATTCAAATTTTCTCATAAGAGCGTTGATTTTCAATTACTTCACTTGACTTGTCCCTTCGTGGGTAACTTGTAGCTTGTACCACATCTCCTTTGCAAATTTACAACCTGAAACTCTAGAATATTCATTAGCATCTAACGAGAAAAATAGAATGTTAATAGCCTGAGAGTTTATAGAGAGTTTCTGCTTATCAAAAGCAGTTAGCTATTCCTTCTTCTTCTCGATTCTGTTTTCTATTGCAACAAACGGACCATCCTTGATCACTAGTCACACATCATAATTTGTGGCCTGAAGAAAGATAACCATTCTGTCTTTCTAGAATGAATAGTTTTTACCTGCAAATAACGGTGGTCGGTGCATGGACTGCCCCTCAGCTAGTGTGCCCATTATGTGCGCCATGTGATCTTTGTTAGCTAAGTGTGTCGAGCTAAACTAGCTCTGATGATCATTTCCATCATCTTTAGTATTGCCACAATATTTTCATGATCATTTTCATCACTGGAACTAATAAATTGAGACACTTAATAAAATCGTTAGTTCCATAAAAAACATCAATCTTTAATTGTTCATCAAAATCTTAGGATCAACAAATGTTATATATGACATCACTATAATCTGTTTGCCCCATGAATTCGATGTCATAGAAATAACATCAATTAATGTTGATAATATCATAAATTATTTGAATGAGTAGAATGTAGCATGACTTACTGATAAATGTAATTTAGATTGTTGAATGTAATACTTAATTGTATTTCAATAATTTATAAAATCTTATTAGTTATAACACCGATATAAAAACTAAAAATTCTGAAAGTAACATGTTGAATGTAACACAAATATGAAACTAATGAAAAAAAATAGTAAATGTGATATCATTTTTGAAGAATTTATTTAGACGAATCTAAATATATAATAGATCGTGAAAAAAAAAATCTAAATATTTCGATACTATATGTTAGATATTACATAAAATAGTGAATGTGATTTTATTGAGATGTAGAGATAGAGAGAGAATTGATATTTTCTTATATTTTACACATATACTTGATTTTAAATGGGCAATAGGATTCTCGATTGGTTCAATATAGGGATGTTCTGCTTGCACGGCACCTTAACTTCTTGAATCGTTGTGTCTTGGAAAGAGTTCGCTATTCAACCCTGTGCATCGAGGGGATGTATCTTTTATTAGGACACTGTTTATGCGTATTAAAACACCAGATATATATTTTCTTTCTATTCTATCATTTATTTATTTTTATTTAATTATTAATGTACTTAGTTATTTAAAAAGATTAAAATTGTTATGTCACCAGATACTACTATCATAATAGAACAATTTTGTTGTCAATTTCACTGCTCTAACTTTTCATCTTTGTATTCAAACCCCTTCAATTAAAAAAGAAAACCCCTTTAACCAAAAAGAAAGTACAAAAAAAACATATTTTATATTAGATATGCAAACGAAGTCCTTAGGTCATCTTTCCCTTTTAATTGAATAAAAATAAAGCAAAAATAAATAAATAAGGAGAAGAGAAATTTGATATTTTGCCTTCCACTAGCATGATGAACGAAAGTTAATAATAAATAACAAAACGTGATCAAATTAACAAATGACAGGTATGCTGATCTGTTGGTAAGATTTGACAATTTATTTATCATTAGAGAATATGGCAATGCGGACCACGAGTATCCGTCATGATTCAGTACCATGTGTAGCACAAATAGGAAATGATATTATTATGCGGTGTGAATCCAAAAAAAAAAAAAATCCAAAAAAAAAAAAAAAAATATCAATCATATACCGCCAATTGCATTTTACCGTTGATGGGGGAGGAATTCTTGTCCAGAAAGCTCTTAACATTAAAAACACGATGAGTTAGGCTCAGATAAGAAGATGAGCCTAAATTTATTTATGGTGCAACTTAAAGGAAGCGGTTGAACCGCTATCCAAGAGGTATTAATTCAGTTGGAAATGAGAAATACTTCTTTATTTATTTTTATTTTTTTTGTCAATAAGGAGAGTCGACTCTCCTAGAGAATACTATATGAATTAAATCTAACAAATAGAAAGAAAGAAAGAAAAAAAAAAGTTCTAACTCAATGTTCTTTTTAATATCAAGTAATTTCTCACTTTGGAATATGCTGTTTATCGTATTCACATGAACCACAACTTATGGCGTTTGGTTAGTGTTCTCACTTTTCTCAACCCAACTGGGATGGGTCAGGTTGATAATTCTGTTTCCTTCGGAGAACAAAATTGGGTTTGGTAGCAACAATGTTTTTTGTACTGGGAACAAAATCGCGTTTAGTAAAATCCAACTCATCCCAATTGATTTCAGCCAAAATTTCCAAATCAACCAAACCCTCAAATTCAACTAAAATCTTCAAATCAAGAATCAATCCTAAAATTGATTTCATGAAAATTAGCCAAAAATTTCATAACGAAATCGAAATCAAAATTCAGTAACGAAATCGAAATCAAAATCGAAACCCTAAACCAAATTCAAGAACAAAATCTTAAATCGATTTGAGCAATGAACAAGTCCTTTGTTATTTCAAGAAAATCAGTGCAAACTTTCAGAGGTGAGCCTGTTTTTTTTTTTTTTTTTTCTTTTGGACGAAGAAGTGGTAAAGTTATCAATTCCTTTCAAATATGCGTTGGTTGGTAAATTCACTAAGGGGAGGCCTCCTTTTGAGACCATCAAGAAGATGTTCTATGCTCTAAATCTTTCGTTGGGTTTTGAAATTGGATTTCTTGATCAAAGAAATCTTCTTATCTAGTTGACTTCTATAGAAGATTTTCGAAGGCTTTGGATTAAGGAACAATGGATCATTCATCAATATCCGATCAAAATGTTCAAATGGACTCTTGATTTTCAAGCAAATGTTGAATCCCCTTTGGTGCCAATTTGGGTCAATTTTGAATTTTTACCAATTCACTTCCATAACAAGGAGGCTCTATTCTCCATTGCTTCGGCCATTGGTACTCCGTTAAAAATTGATGCTTCCACTATTAATTTGTCTAAACCAAAACTGGCTCGTGTTTGTGTGAAGGTTGATCTGTGTCAGCCTCTGTTAAAACGCATTTGGATTGGATGTGGCTCAAAAGGTTTCTGGCAGGTTGTGTCCTCTGAATAAAATCTATCCTATTGTAATCTATGCTTTAAGCAAGGCCATTCTGAGGTCAATTGCAAATCCAAGAATCCATCTTCTTCAATTGCTCAAGATCCGATTGTCTCTGTTCCTGTTACAAGAAAACAGAGCAATTCCAATTCTGATCAGCCTGATCTGTCTAAAGGTATTGTTTTTAATTCGGTTCAAATTCCTCCGTCCAACCTTTCTTTGGTTACTTCTAAATCGTTGCCTCAATGGTTTCTTGAAAATTATGATGATAAATCAGATGATGGTGATCTTGATTTTTCTCCGCCAAATCATAATTCTGGTCAAAAGCTTTTTTTTATTTTTTTGTCACTCCAAGACTTCTTCATCTCAATCTTTTCCTTTGAAGGGTAATAATCATCCTCCAAAGGTTGTTAATGCTAAAAAATCATCTTTTTCTTCTTCCCAATCTCAATAAAGGGTTATTCCTAATTCTGGTACTTTCACTGTGATTAAACCTGTTAAAAAAATTGTTTTGCAGCCTAAGTAACCTCTTGTCAAAAATCCTTCCAAGGTAGTTTCCAATCCTTCTAGCATGATTGTTTCTCCTCTTAAATCACCTAAGTATGTTCAAATATCTCATTCTCGTGTTCCTTCAAATTCTTACCCCTCTTTTGATTTACAAGTTGCTAGAGTGTAGGCTATGGCCACTTTGGCACTAGCAAAGCAGTTATAGATATTTCTTCCTCTATTGATGCCCCCAATTGATCATTCTACCTATCAAGCAATTTTTTCTATTCCTACTATTTCTTAGGTAGTTTTGCCTCAAGTTGCTCCAATTGGTATTTTTGACCCCTCTCTTGATCTTGACATTTCTCATGTACCTCATTTACCATCAAATACTACTTCAAATGCTCCAATCTCTCTTTCAGATGGTTTAGCTCAAAATGACTCTCAATCTGTTTTACATGCTGCTAATGATGAAAATGGCAGTGCTGGTCACCTTAAGGTCAAAATCAATTATTCTAATGCCAAATCCTCTTCCCTCAAGTCTTCTTTACCTTCCTCTTCATCTCCAAATCTTCATCCTGATCATTTGGATAGCCCTCATAATTTTGACAACTCCACTATTTTGCATACAATTCAAAATTTTGAGATTGCAGGCATTTTGCCTGACAAGTTTGTGAGCTAACAGACATCTCCTTCTTCTTCCAGCCATAATTTTTCTAATGATAAAGAGGTTATTCATAAGTTTTCCTTATCTCCTAGAAGAGTCACAGGTGAAAGAGTTTCTGTTGAAGCTGAGGAAATTGAATGGATCTTTCCTAAGAAGACAATCAGGACCAAATCTAAGTTTTAATCCAATGTGGTAACAAGATCTGGCTTGAGAAGTAAGGCTTCCTCCTCTTTAGTTTCCAATGATTAAGCGCCTTATTTGGAATATTAGAGGTGCCTCCAAAGAGGTTGCAAGAGTCAAGCTTAAGAGGCTTGTTAAAGAGCATAGGCTACAATTTTTTATTATTCTGGAGCCCATGTTAGCTATGGATGTAATGTTACTTTTAGCTCAGTATTTGAGGTTTGATAATCCTTATTCCAATTCCACTAGCAAGATATGGTTGTTTTGGAAGAATCATTCAGCATGCAATATTATATTTTCCTCTACTCAATTGGTGATTGCTGAATGCCTTAATCCAGTCTTTAATTTTAAGCTTTCTTTAGTGGCTGTCTATGCCAAGTGTAGCCATCGAGAAAGAAGGCCTTTATGGAATGATTTGGAAACTTATATTCCATTTTTGAGTCATCATTGCATTATTTCAGGGGACTTCAACTACTATTCAAGTAAGGAATATGGAAAAGATTGTTTTGCCTTTTCTTAGATTACTTGTCTGGAATTCAATACTTGTATTCTGTTGCAATATTTTATATGCTTTGATTTTACTCGCAAGTGCACGAGATCAAGTTTTAATAGTATAGGAAGTGAGGGGTTGTCGTATCCACCGGGATTAGATTAAATTGTCACTAAGTACCGCGATTATCGTAACCGAACTTTATTTAGGCATTCCAATTTTAGTTTTTTTTTTTTTTTTATAGAAATATAAAACTAAACTAAACTAATTAAACTAAAATACTAAGAATAAGGTTTATGGGAATAAATTATCTAGGGATTAACTACGTTTACTTGAACGTGTTTGATTTAGTCTAGTTTACATTAACAGTCATTAATCTATCCGACAATCTAGGTGACAAAAACTCACTCACTACCTCTCCCGAGTGTAAAGTGAATGAATATGAAATTCATGTCAACATCGATACCCCTATCTAGCTTCTAAACAATTATATGAGTCTCGCCCCAACCTCACGGATTGCACATGTTCTAATAATCTCCAGAAACATTAGAACGTCGCGATATGTTTAAACTCTAGTCCGAATCCGGGGTTATCTCTCCCGAGTGTCAAACCCCGTATTCTCAAATCAACAAAAATATCATAAGAAGCATATAGTGAAAGTAAAAGAATGATAAAGACAAACGAATTGGGATGGACAACCGATAACGAAACACCGATTTACTGAAACAACATATATGTAAATTTCATCAATCCCTAGATAATAAACATTTATCCCATGGCCATAATCAAATATTCAACTAAAAATGATTTATACATGATTAAACAATAAACAAGAGTTTAGAAATAAAGAGATAAATAAGGGAGAATAGCCATTATCTGAAGAGTGGATAGTTCTACGTCCGTAAAATCTGCTCCGATCTTGTTTTATCTTCTCCAAAATGTGTTTTTCTCTTACTTGGTATGATCTTGAGTTCCCAAAAATGTCCTAAAAATGTTCTTCCTCTTGTGGGAATGAGTGGGAATCAAGAGATATGCAAAATATCTAAAAAAATATCTCAAAATATTAATGCCAACTGGTGCTGGGTCGCTGCAGCGATAGGAATCATGGCTGCAACAATGAAAAGGTAGAAACTCACTGCCGAATCACCGCTGCAATGATCAAACCATCGCTGCAGCAATGGAAATGTTCGCTGCAGCGATGCTCAAGGCAGTTCCGACATTAGGTTCCTCTTTTGGCTGTAACGTTCTCGTCCGAACTCTGATTGAGGTAATTCAAAAACCTATAGAACATTAAGATGTAGATATACAATTTCTATGTTTTGAGATTTTGCAAAATCGGATTGCATTGTGGTAAACAAATAGCCTTGAAATTATAGCTCTTGAACCGATTTTGCATGTTGTTTCCCATTTATTTATAAACCTACAAAACAACACAAAAATATATTAAACTAACAAAAATACTTGAAAATACACAAAATTTTGAATATAAAAGTACTTGATTTGTTGATAATTAAACCACTCATCAAATACACCCAAATTCATACGTTTGCTTGTCCTCAAGCAAAAACACCTACACAAGAAAACAAACTGCTACAACGAATTAACGAACTTAAATACTAAAGAAGAAAACTCAAACGAACTAAAAAAAAAAAATGACGCGTGAGTTTTGAATTTCAACTAATCGACCAAAAAGTTTTCCTTCAACGGCTCTAAATCATATCGAGTTCAAGAATAAAACCGCACCATGTGGTGTTCTAGAATTTCAACATTCAATAATAGTAAACGTCATTCTAGATCCTTTCAAAGTGTGTGTACGAAAACTCAATTATACAACCATCCAAAGACCGGATTGGATTATCCACCGACAAAGTTAATGACTTAACACCGATAAGGTACAGGATTTCCATATGCCAGGCTGGGTTCCACTCTCCATTAATGTAGGCTTAGAAATTCAAAAAGATCAAAAGGACTTGGTTCGATTTTTATGAACTGGCCAAGGGTATATCGGGAATATAAAACATGTAAATGTCATTGACCCAACGATACCCAAGGCACAACGCTTGGCTCTCAATCACACTCATACCCACAAAGATAAATTCGAAATAACCCCAAACTTACTTTAAGAATGTAGTACTCACTTGTCTAAACAAACAAAAACAAAACCATATTTACACATTTTGTTTTACTAACCACACCCCCAAACTTATTTGATTTGCACAATTTCACGGCTATGGAAATATGATAGAAAAACGACAAGCGAGTACTCGAATACCGAACCAATCAAAAGTTTGTCCAAAACCCAACTGCTCACTTCAAGTAGCATAAACAAATGCTAACCTGATTTTAACTCAAATTAGGCCTTAGGTTTAGCGACAGTGGTTTGGAAAACATTTAATCGGCTAGGGCATTTAATACGTGTTCAGAATTGAAACGACTAACATTCTTCAATAGGGTAACGAGGGGTAAAACATATTATATGGAAGGCTTCAAATGCTCAAGCTATCAAAATAAATGCCTAAATCATATTTTCTGAACTATCTCGCCTAGGAGTTTACCTCGAATTTTCCCTAATCAGGTTTTAGAATCCCTTAAATTGTCATGAACTTGGATACTGGATAATTGGCGCCAAATAAAATGGATAGCTAGTACAATGAGTCTACGTGCTCGTGAAAATTAGGATCCATAATGACTTTTACCAAAACGAGATGTCAAGCACACAGAACACACATGAATGGGCATTACCCTTGACCTCGATAAACAAATAGGGGATAATATTATCATCGGGTAATGGTCCAAAAGAACAACAAAATTCAGCACAGAAAAACAACTACTACAAACATAAACACACTTACACTAATACTAAACAAACATGCATGAAAACAATTTTACTTAAAATACACAACATTTAACAATTATTTAAACTTAACTACATATCTAACAAAAAGTCATTAAACAAGAAAAAGATACAAAACATAAACATCCCCCCGAACTCAAAATGGGCAGTGTCCACAGTGACCCAACATCAAACTCAACAATTGACATATAGCATAGTGATGAATGGGGTTTTGAACACGTACCTGGGAGGTGAGATGTAATACCCCGAAAATTTAGATTGTTAAAAATATTATTTTATATAAAAGTTTGATATTTTTGGGAATGTTTTGCGAATTTATGGTATAAATAATATTTGATAAATTTTGGGAGTTAAATGTTTATTTTAAATTGATTTTAGAAATTTTGGGACTAATGTATTATTTAAAATAAGCTTTTAAAAGTTTTAGGGTATAAATGGATAACTGAAAAATTGTTGGGATATAAATATAAATAATAATTTATTTTATATATGTGTGTAAAGCACATATTGATTAGTGTCAACCATGTGAAACATGGAAGAAGAAGAGAATTGGGGAAAAAAAAAAAAAAAACCAACTAGGTAAAGGAATAAGAAAAAGAAAGTGGATCCCACCTATTTTACATGCATATATATATATATATATATATACGCGGGTGTTGAAAGTGGAAGAAAGAAAAAGAAAGATTCGGCAGACAGCAGAGAAGAGGACAAAAGGAAACAAGAAGGAGAGCTCGCGAAGAATAAAATGATTAAATTGAAATATCAATCAACAATTTTGAATTACAGGCATAATTTTTAACTCTTTTAATATATGCATTTGATTGCAGGGGAGACGAGAGAGAGAGATGGCGCAAGGAACTTGTAGTGGAATATTTATTTAAAAATTGTAATAGTTGTATTTATTATTTATCATCTTAAATTCGATTCAATAAATTGATAAATTATAAATTTGATAATTCTAATTATTGTTGTCACGTGTAAAATTTATCAGGTTTTTATTAATTAAAATATTATTTTTTTAGTAAAATTATCGTCGTTGATAAATAAAACTGTCGCCGTCATTTGTAAAAAAATTCAGAGTAATTCAGAATAAATTAGTGGGTATTCAGTTGTATTTAAATTGTAATTATTATATTTATTAGTTATCATTGAAAAATCGACAACTAAGATTATCGCCATCGCATTTTAAAATTTATCGGATTTTCTAGAAAGAAAATTCAGTCCATCGGTTTTAATATTAATTTCTCCAAGGGGAGAAACTACATGGCGGCCTTGTGAACCCTAGTCATCACAAGTGGTATCAGAGTATGTTTGCGACCGCCCTAAGCTTGAGTTATGGTACCTATTATTCATAATAAGTAAAGTAATACTTAAAAACAATAATTTTCGTATAATTCATTAAGTCATGCAAACGTTGTTCCAGCATGCGACTTGAGGAATATTTGTTTTTAGTTATTAACATGCATATTTAATAATATATATTGAACAATGATTTAGAGGGGAAATGAGTCTTTGGTAATCGGTTGATGTTCCAATAATTGGTGGCGTAGCTCTCTTTAGTACATGATTTTTTTTTTCTTTTATATAAAGTTCAGCCTTGCTGATAGGTATCAAAAAGAAAAAAAAAAAAAAGACCAAAAGCATGCTACTGTGTTGCTTCCAAATTAATGTTTTAAACTTTCCCATTATTCTATTATATGTAAAAAAGGGTTTGTGTTGTGGGATAAAAAAAAAAAAAAAGGCAAAATTAATTTTTTTTGTATTAATTTAAAGGGTTTTCTTGTAATTCTAAAATATTTAAAGGTCACTTGCAAAATCTGTTAATGGAATCTGTCTACAAGGTGTGTGCGTGGCATTTGTAAAATGATGGGGGTCTTCTTGTCCAAAAGCAAACTAATGACATTGACCGCCTATAGCATTGTTTAATTGATGATGAAAAAGCTATCTCCTATAATATTAGCATCACCCCACACCTCTGAAAGCTCACACGATGTAGTACATATAGGATAACATGTGAATTGTTATCATTGATATCATGAAATTACTATTATTTGTCAGTAAATTGGAAATGGATTACATACGGATTAATAAAAATAATTGTGGTGTGATATACGTAAGCATATAAGAATACCAAATGTACTATGGAACTTATACATATATACAAAGATTAGGGTTTGGTCCATATTTGCATGCATTGACGTCTCCATTATGTTTCTCGGTGGTTTGACACTTTACGTTCATGTGTTATTAACATTATTTCACTTTGGTCCCTATACTTTTAATTGAACGCAATTTGATGAATTCTAAAAATAATAAAATTTGTTTAGTTAGATATTAAGTAAGATCGGATTAATGCCGTATTAGCCATGGACCATAGAAATTATCATTGAATTGAAAATATTAATTTAATGGTGTGTACAGTCTTCTATATAAATTGTGGAAAAAAAAATGTTGATGGAAATGGACAGTTTGATAATGATTAATAGATCAAGTAAGATCTTAAAGGTGAAAAATGATTTTTATTATCCTGCTATGTCATAGTTGTCTTCTCGTCAGGAATGTATGTCCTGCAAGATGTGGATATATATTATTATCTATCAGGCAAGTCCTACAGGGTGGATATATTATATATGTTGTTACTTGTTAGGAAAGTCCTGTAGGGTGGATATATTATATATTATTGTCTGTCATACAAGTCTTGCAGGGTGGATATATTATATATGTTATATCTCTGTTGTTACCTGTCAGACAAGTCTTGCAGGATGAATATATATATATATATATTATATGTTGTTACCTGTCAGATAAGACCTGCAGGGTAGATATATTATAAATGTTGTTATCTATTAGGCAAGTCCTACAGGGTGGATATGACAATTCCCGATCGTGAGGTAAAACGATCCTATGGCTGGCAAGGTAGTATGTTATTTTATTAAATACAAGTGAGTTGACCAGTTGATTTAAATTTGATTATCCTGTTATAATAATATTTTTGTTGAGATTTGGATATGGCCTAGTGTGACTACATTTTATTGGGAAGTAGATTTAGATGAAAATACTTAATTCATAAAATTCTTTTATACTATGAAGCCAGTACACCGATAAAAAATAATTCCGATAGATATTGGTTCATTACTAAAGATTGGTAGAAGCGGAGCGTTGGGTCATTGTGAAACTATCGGGAGCCAATTATTATTTTGAAATGTTAGTTTGAATTTTTGAGCTTAATTGGTGTTTTAGATATGCGAGTTGGGGCTCTATTTTTTATATACCTTTCACGTGAGTATTGAATTCGTATTGAACTCATTATGTTACGTGACTTGGAGATGTAATTATATGATTTGAGATATATTTGATTTTTATAGTGTGACACGTATTTTGGGGTTTGAAACATATTGATGTGATTGAAACGTAGTTATATATGTATTGATGTGGTTGAGATGTATTTAGTTGATTGACACGTATTTATGTGATTCATATGTGTTCATGTGTCTTGATACATATTTGTGTGGTGGAGACGTGCTTATGTAATTTGATATGTATGTAATTGGTTTAGTAGTATTTATGTGTTTTGAGGGGTATTTATATGATTTGACGTATTTAGGTGTTTTGAGACATATTTATGTGCTTGAGAAATATTTATGTGTTTTTTACGTATTGCAATTTTTATTTTTATTTTTACTTGAAATTTGAATTGTTTGATTTTATAAAAAAGTTTACGAGATTATTGGAAGTTTAATGTGAATATTGGAGGTAGTCATTTTTAGTCTCACAGGACAGTTCATTAGGAATTTGGGCTATCTATTGGCTATACTATTGATTCCGAATATGATTGGCTTGAAATGTTGGACGAAATTGGTAAATGATAGTTGTGGGATATGGTAGTAGACTTAAAAAGTCATGCCAAGTGAAAAAATTATTGAGTTCGTAGACCTGTTGGAATAGAGATAGACCCAATCCAGTGAAACTACCGTGATATTTTAAAGAAATATTGTTATTTATTTCTATTTTTATCAGAGTAGCGCAGCGAAAATGTTTAGAAACATAAGATTCTTTGGCAATTGGTTATCTGTGCTAGGTGTTACCAACCAAAGTGCACCATGTCCGTATGTTGTTAGATATAACGTGGGCCACTGCGAATGAGAATGTTGCGATGAGTGGAATGAATGTTGACGAATATAAATTATAGGTGACTTTCAGTTATGAGACCCTACATAGAGAACAATTGTTCTAAAATTGAGTATAACTAACATGACCATGCGGTGCGATTCTAAAGTATTATTGTTTTGAATGAAATTTATTTAAGAGGGGTATATTGTAATACCTCGAAAATTTAGATTCTTGAAAATATTATTTTATATAAAAGTTTGATATTTTTGGGAATGTTTTGTAAATTTATGGTATAAATAATATTTGATAAACATTTGGAGTTAAATGTTTATTTTAAATTGATTTTAGAAATTTTGGAACTAATGTATTATTTAAAATATGCCTTTAAAAGTTTTAGGGTATAAATGGATAATTGAAATTTTTTTGGGTTATAAATATAAATATCAATTTATTTTATATATGTGTGTAAAGCACATGTTGATTAGTGTCAACCATGTGAAATGTGGAAGAAGAAGAGAATTGGAAAAAAAAAAACCAACTAGGTAAAGGAATAAGGAAAAGAAAGTGGATCCTACCTATTTTACATGCATATATATATATGTACACACACAAACAAGATAATGTTGGGAATAAAGGAAGTAGGTCCCATTATATATATATATATATATATATATATATATATATATATATATATATGTGGGTGTTGAAAGTGGAAGAAAGAAAAAGAAAGTTTCGGCAGGCAGTAGAGAAGAAGACAAAATGAAACAAGAAGGAGAGCTCGCGAAGAATAAAATGATTAAATTGAAATATCAATCAATAATTTTGAATTACAGGTAAAATTCCTAACTCTTTTAATATATGTATTTAATTTTTCTATTGTGTGATTTATGGTAAATTGTTGTGGAATTTTACCTGTTAAATTATATGAAATAATTTTGATGATGTGAAAATTATGTAAAAATCATGTCAATGTGTTTTATGTATCGTGTTAATTAAATGCACGTATTAGAGGGGTTGGAGTTCTACTGAGCGTTGTCTCACAACTCCATAGTTTTGATTGCAGGGCCGACGAGAGCGAGACGGGGCAAGGAACTTGTAGTAGAATTTCTATTTAAAAATCATAATAGTTATATTTATTATTTACCGTCGTAAATTTGATTCGATAAATTGATAAATTATAAATTTGATAATTCTAATTATCATTGTTGCGTGTAAAATTTATCAGGTTTTTATTAATTAAAAAATTATTTATTTAGTAAAATTATCGTCGTTGATAAGTAAAATGTATTTTTTTTTGTAAATATTTTTGGAGTAATTTGGAATAAATTAATGGGTATTCGATTGTATTTAAATTGTAATTATTATATTTATTAGTTACCGTTGAAAAATCGACAACTAAGATTATCGTCGTCGCATTTTAAAATTTATCAGATTGTCTAGAATGAAAATTCAGTCAATTGATTTTAATATTAATTTCTCCAAGGGGAGAAACCGCGTGGCGACCCTAGGAACCCGGGTCGTCACATAAGACAATCTTGCCTCCAAGTGTAGTTGGTGGTGATGGATTGATTTATTTGAAAACTGGGGTTGCCTCCTAAGAAGCGTTTGGTTTAATTTCCTCGGCTTGACACGGAGAATGACTTGTCAAAGAGTGGTCTTTACCCATAGAATGTGTCATATAACACAACATACGGGTCTTGATTTAGAATGCCTTCAAGCTTGGTGATATTTGGCAATGATCGGCATGTGCTCTCAACGTGACTCGGCTCCGTCTCATGTGGTTGGTGGGCTTAAATGAACGGAGTTAAAGGTGGTGAAGGATAAGTGAGCCACATCGGATCCTCGTAGATGTGAACGTATTGGATCGGTAGTGGCAACACCAATTAGATTTCTAAAGGTGAGAACTCAAAATCATCTTCTGATTTATCATCAACGAACAATTGTTGAGCCTCGTCCTCTTTCGAATCATCTTCATAATGCACCTCCAAAGTCCTCCCACTTGCATTCGGTTCCTATAGTAGCTTTCACGGATGGATGTGTCTTGTGTGTCTCTCAGTGCTACCACTTCTAACTCGGCCTCAATAAAGAAAATAAGCTGACCGATTTGCGTCTCGAGGGACTTTACAGTCACATCAATTTTAGTGCAGGTCATCTCAATATTGTCAAAACGATCCTCATGCTTATTAAGATAGTCATTCTTTTCCCTCTAGAAAGCCTGAGTCTCCCCCATAAATTCAGAGAACATCTCTTCCAGGGTAGGGGAAGATTCCACATGTTGGTCCGGGGTATCAATCCATGGCGCCAAACAGTGGAACTATCCCCCAAGCTTTCGTAGCTTGTTGAATAATTCCAACTCTGACAATCAAACTCCACTATGTCTTCCAACAACCAATAGGCATTGTCCGCAGTTAGGTCATAAAAGGAGGTGGTACCATTTTTTCCTTCTACCAAAGTTCTGGTTGCAACTTGTAACCTGTCGAAGAAATTTAGTAATTGACACTCCTTTGGGAAACTAAGATTTGGAAACCAAAAGAGCAACTCTTTATATCTATCCCAAGCACAATAAAACGGCTCGGAATCCCGTTGAGAAAATCGCAATAGCACTTATTGATGAGACATCTTTAAGTACCTCGCAATACAATCAAAACTAAAAACAAAAATTAAAAATAAAATGAATGCCTAAATTAAAATCATGTTACTTATTCACAATATCAACAACAATCTAAAAGCCAATCCCCGACAACGGTGCCAAAAACTTTTTGCGATATTTTATATGCTTTGATTTTACTCGTAAGTGTACGAGGTCAAATTTTAATAGTATAGGAAGTGAGGGGTTGTCGTATCCATAATGATTAGATTAAATTGTCGCTAAGTATCGCTATTATCGTAACCGAACTTTATTTAGGTGTTCCAATTTTAGTTTTTTTTTTTTTAATAGAAATATAAAACTAAACTAAACTAATTAAAACTAAAATACAAAGAATAACGTATATGGGAATTGATTATCTAGGGATTAACTTCGTTCACTTAAATGTATTTGATTTAGTTTAGTTTACATTAATGGTCATTAATCTATCTGACAATCTATGTGTCTAAAACTCACTCACTACCTCTCCCGAGTATAAAATGAATGACTATGCAATTCGTGTCAACATCAATATCCCTATCTAGCGTCTAAACGATTACATGAGTTTCTCCCCAACCTCACGGATTGCACACATTCTAATAATCTCCCAAAAAATTAGAACGTCACGATATGTTTAAACCCCAGTCTGAATCTGGGGTTACCTCTCCCGAGTGTCAAACCACGTATTCTCAAATCAACCAAAATATCATAAAAAATATATAATGGAAGTAAAAGAATGGTAAACTCAATCAAATAGGGATGAACAACTGATAACGAAACAACGATTTGCTGAAACAACATATATGTAAATTTTATCAATCCCTAGATAATAAACATTTAGCTCATGGCCATAACCAAATATTCAACTAAAAACAATATATACATGATCAAACAACAAACAAAAGTTTAAAAATAAAGAGAGAAATAAGGGACTGAACAATGGATAGTTCCATGTTCGTAAAATTTGCTCCGACCTTGTTTCATCTTCTCCAAAATGTGTTTTCCTCTTGCTTGATATGATCTTGAGCTCCCAAAAATATCCTAAAAATGTTTTTCCTCTTGTGGGAATGAGTGAGAATCAAGAGGTATGCAAAATATCTAAAACATATCTCAAAATATTAATGCCAGTTTGTGCTGAGTCACTGCAGTGATGGGAAGCTAGAAACTCACTATCGGATTACCATTGCAACAATCAAACCATTACTGCAGCGATGAGATCGCTGCAGTGATGGAAATGGTCGTTGCAGCGATGGTCAAGGCAATGTTGACACCAGATTCCTCTTTTGGACTTAACTTTCTTGTACGAACTCCGATTAAGGTGATTAAAAAATCTATAAAAAGATAAGATGTAGATATACAACTTCTATTTAGAGATGTTCCAAAATAAGATTTTATCATGGTAAAAAATAGCCTTTAAGTTACAACTCTTGAACTGATTTTGCATTTTGTTTCCCATTTATTTATAAACCTACAAAATAACACTAAAACATATTAAACTAACAAAAATATTTAAAAACACACAAATATTTGAATATAAAAATAGTTGATTTGTTGATAATTAAACCACTTATCATATTCAAAATTGTGGTTTGATAAATGTACCTTTCTGTGGTTCTAAATTCACTTGGTGCAATCTTAACAAGAGTAATGCTAGAAAATGGTGCAGACTTGATTGGTCCTCCATTAATTCAGCTTGATTATCCAAATTTTAAAACTCCACTGTTGCTCATTTGGCCAAAATTGGATCTGATCACTCTCATCTGCTTCTTTATTTTTCTCCCAACCTGCTTAGTGGTTCTATACCTTTCAAATTTCAGAACTTTCGGTGCTCTAATCCAACCTTTTCATCCATTGTTGCAGCCCTTTGGAGTAAGCCTTATGTTGGTTCTTCTTTATCAGCTATGGCTTTCAAGCGAAAATCATTAAAACCTGTCCTTAAACAGTGGAATACCTTTTTTTATGGTAATATTCTTAATGCTGCTAAAAATGCTGAATTAGAGGTCTCTAAGCTTGAAGAATTTTGCCTCATTAATGACAATGCTGAGAATTGGTCAAAATATAATCTTGCCTTGGCTAAGCATAAGAAGGCTATTCTGATTGAGGAACAATTTTGAAAACAAAAGTCAGCTTTCAAATGGCTCAAAGATGGAGATGCCAATTCTAAATTCTTTCATGCCACTGTTAAAGAACAAAGATCTAAGATGAGAATCTGTACTATCAAGGATAAATAAAGGGTCACTCTTTCTGATCCTCAAGAAATTCAAAACTGTTTTTTGCAACATTTTTAGGATGCTTTATGTGATCAATCTCCTTAGTCGAATTTGGATTTTTTGGATATGATTCCTCCTTTGGTTAATGATCTTGATGATTATGCTCTTTTAGCCACTCCCACTTTGGAGGAAATCAAATTAGTTGTTTTTAGTCTCAAAGGGGATAGTGCAGCTGGCCCTAATGGTTTTACTAGGAGATTTTTCACTCACTGTTGGGATATCATCAAAGATGATTTATTTCAAGCTGTCATGGAGTTTTGTTGTGGGGATGAACTTTCTAAATCTTGTACTAGTACACTGCTGGCCTTAATTCCTAAAACAGACAATCCTTCATCCTGTACTAATTTTAGGCCTATAAGCTTATTTAACTTTTTCAATAAGATAATTTCCAAGTTTTTGGCTAACAGGTTAAAGGCTATTTTTCCCAAGTTAATCTCCCCAAAGCAAAGTGCTTATATAGAAGAAAGAAATATCTTTGACAACATCCTGCTTGCTCAAGAAATGGTTCATCTTTTTCCCAAAAGAGTGAGTGGTGGCAGTCTTATCATTAAACTTGATATGGCTAAGGCTTTTGATAGAGTTTCTTGGTTATTTCTTGTTTCCACTTTGAGAAAGTTTGGATTTCATGAGAGGATCATTCCTATGGTTTGGTGGCTTATATCTAATTGTTTCTTTTCCCTGATCATTAATGACAGCTCAAGTGGTTTCTTTAAATCTAAAAGAGGTTTAAGGCAGAGTGATCCTTTATCCTCTCTTCTTTTCATCATCATGGAATAATCCTTTTCTAGAGCCCTTAAAGCTCTTGTTCAAAACAATTCCATTACTTCTCTTTCTCAGCCTAAATCTTATATGCCCATTTCTGATCTTGCCTTTACTGATGACGTGATCATTTTTGTCAATGGTTCCAAAGCTTCCATTTCTAAGTTGCTTTCCTTTCTTGAATCCTATCAATCCAAATCTGGCCAGCTCATTAATTATTCCAAAAGCAGTTTCATGCCATCTCCTTATATTACTAGGGAATAATTGAGCCCATTTATATTGTTATTGAATGGGGAGTTACATCCCCATTTATATTTTTATTTAATGGGAGTTACACCATTTTGGCTCCTCACTAGGTAGGAATTTCTCCCGTATCAAGATCTCTAGATGTTTTTGTTAGCACAACGTGGAGTTGTTTGCTGCTTGTATACTATATACTCTTAAGCGCAAACTGTTTTAACTAGACGAAGTAAGGAATAACATCATAACTAAGACAATTGCGTTCCAAGTTGGGGTAGTTAGTGTATCTGCACCCGTTCTATTAGTGAAGATCTGATTACGGTGAAAGTTGGCAGAGACATTTGATTAGGTAAGTTAATATTATTAGAAAAGGGAAATGTAAGAAAAAATGATAAATCAACTATTTTTTCAATGCAGTGCGAATCAGAATCATCAATTATTTATCATTGAAATGGAAGATGATAATTTTGATCTTCTCGTGGTACGTAAGAATAAAACCCTTACAGCATGCACATGATCAAGATCGCATACTGATGAATACATGTAATAAAAGTTGTTAAATTGGACTTCAGTTGTAGCTTTGGACCTCTCATTGTTTCACCCCCTTAATATTATATATGCTTAATTCATTTATTTCTAAATAACATTAGTTTTTTGTTAAAACTAAGACTTACTTGTCTTTTACCCTGATGTAGTAAAAAATTCTCAGTCACGTGTTAATCTCCTCACGTACTAGAAAGTCTTTCGTCTTCCTTTCTTACCTGCAAAACCGTGAATTTTAATGGGAACACCGGTGTGGTGTCAACCAAAGAACCTCTGGCATGAGAATAAGTTAATCTGAATATAGTGAGAATAAATAATACACTAGAAATCAGTGCCATTACATGTTACCTTCTTCCCTTTTATAGGGTGATCTGCTTATTATCACTTGAATGGAAATATCATTAAGTTATTCGTATCTCCCTACCGTTATGTATAATAGCCATTATCCCCGTAATAAAGGGAGAATATCTGTAACAGTCATCGTTAATCATGGACTGTTACAGTCAACTCAGACTTACCTTAACGTAAATAGGTTTTGATCCAAACTTTGAAATGATTGTTTCCTCTTTGGCTTTTGACATTGTGGGCTTATTTATACCCAACTATAGGCCTTATCATATAACAACCCATATATTCATATAGATCTCCTAACCAGTGTTTGAATCATGGGTTTATGCTGCCCCAGCCCATTTAACAGGCGAGCTTATCCAACTTCAATTCGGAGCCCATATAACGAATCTGACCTGTTTAGAATTTTATACCTAGGTTAGTTTGGGGCGGGAGTTTTACACACATCATTTTTCCTTCTGACTTTCGCGACGATTCAGTCGAAGAGAAATGAAAGATCACTTATTCTTTGAGTAAGTTCTTCCTTGTACCCCTTCAATTCTTCACATTTTAAGTTGCTGTTCATTATTTTACAAAATGTCATCGAATCAATCAATTAATTCCATCGAAGCGGGCTTATCATCAAATTCTGCAATGGAACAGACGGCGACTGCCCCAGCTCCTTCACATTCTAACCCTGATATAGATCTAGAAACAAGTAAGTTTTCAATAGAATGACTCTCAGCGTTTAGGGAACAATATAGAATCCCATTATCTATGTCGATTAGGGTTCCATCTAAAGATGAACGTCCTCAGGATTCCAAGGAGAAAGAGGTATGCCTTTACCTATGGATGTTTGAATATGGACTTACCCTTCCTTTTTCCTCGTTTCTCTGTAATCGTTTTCGCCAAATGGAAATTTCTCCAGCTCAGTTAACTCCAAATAGTTTTCACCAAATTATGGGAGCCATAACACTTGCTAGGCAAAATGACATTACTCTTTCTGTAGATGCAATTAGAAGCATAAGCCAACTCAAGTACCTTGCCCAAATTGATAGGTATTACCTTTCTATCCCCAAAGAATTTTTATTTCTTATAGACCTTCCAGCAAAGGTCAGAGACTGGCAGCCATGGTACCTCTTCTTTTCTGGAGATTGAGAATTATCTTCTGAGGAAATGGGACAGTCCTCAATGGTGCCAAAACGCTTCAACTCCCTAAGTAATGATACACCCAACAGTCTATTTCTTATTTGAAATTCTGCCGAAGTGATTTTGATCATATTTATTGATGCAGGTGATAGTGCTTCTCGAAAAATCGGTCTTACTCCAAGACTTAAACAAAAGTTGAATAAGGTTTTAATCCCCAAAGACCACTTTTACAGAGAATTAACATATCAGCCATTCATCCGACCTCCAATGGATCCATCTCGTCTTCAAGAATTACCTGAACTTCAAATCACCACCCGAAAAAAGGAAGAGATCAACAAAAAGACTCGCTAAAAAGAATGATCAACTGGCACTCCAACTTCCTAACAATGCTGCTAGCAGCCTAGCCATCCAGTAAGTCATCTCTCATGATGATCCTGAAACAGCAGTATCGGATGATAACTTCCAACCTCTCATCCTTAGTCGAAGATGCGTTATTCCAGTTGCAGTTCCATTATTGGTTCACACTACTGAACAAGCTCAAGGCGAACTATCTTCTGTTTCCAGATCAGCTTCGCTATCAAGATCAACTGATGTCCCTACCGCAGAGCCTGCTGTTGCCGATCTTCCAGTTGTTGATCCTCCAGTAGCTAGTCGTCATTCCTCCCCAGTCCCTACTTCCTATAAAAGAACTGGTCGAGGAATGATTAAACAACAAATGTGCCAGCTCATTGATGAAGTTGGTCCTTCTATTCCAGGTTGTCATGGAATTTTCGATGATGCCATAAAGTTCCTTTATGATCAATCCTGGGACAAAGGAAAAAAAAGAACTGAAGGAAAGAACAAACCCAAAATTCTTCCGAATGGTGATCTGTGCCCTTCTTCAGGTACTTGCATAATTTTAGTCTATCCTTACTGAATAATTTGACTACTTATCCTCGTATAATAATCACCTTATTATGTTAGTGTATGCATATGTCATCCGCTCTGGTTAATTGTGCTGAGGATGAGAACGAGTTAGATGCCCAACTGATGCAACAAATAACTGAGCTCAGCAAGGTTAAAGCCAAGGTACAGAATCTGGAGAATGAGAAATTAAGGCTTGCTACTGATCTTTCCTTATCCAGATCCTCTCAAGAACAGTTCAAGGCCGAATTACAGTCTGTCAACGAGCAAAAGGAGGCTCTCCAAAAGAGTAATGCACTTTTATGTTATGAGAATAGCGAGCTTAGAACGTCGATCACAGCAACCAGAGAAGAATGCACGTCTCTAAGAGAAGAATCCCGAAATCTTTATGAGGAACTGACCTCAACACGTCTAATAATTGACCAGACGGATGCTGAGATAAAGGAAAAAGATGCTGCCCTCCAGATAGATCATGGTCAACTCCAAGAGAAAGAGGTTGTCCTTCAAAGGCTTCATTTAAAAAAAGAACAAATGTCTGTTGAGTTGTCTGCTGCAAAAGAAAAAGCTAAAAAAGAAATTGACGACCTCTGGTCTTCCTTCAAGAAAGAATCAAAGAGGCTTCAAAAGGTTGGCTTTGTCTTCAGTCAAAGGCTGGTGTCAGAGGAGCTTCCTGAATTCGATCTTTCCTTCTTGGATCTTGATGACGAAACAGAAGAAATGATTGAATAACATCAAGATTTACCCAGTTCAGCAGACGAGGTGCCAGCAGAGAGCTCAGCATGGAATGTCGCTACTGATCACTCTAACTGACCACTCAGCTAAATTTTGGTCAAAACAATTGATTGCTGCCGATCTGCATTTTTTTGTATATATTTTCATCTTTAATTTTCTATTGGTCTATAATAACTTTATTAATGACCGTATCTTTGATCATCATGACCTGTAACTGAACAGCCACCACCGTTACAATTTTCAAGATTTTTTGCGATAATTACAGTACGTTTTTTACTAGCACATGTCACTTCCTTATTTAATGCATTCCTTTTTCAACGCTTTAATTATCTGTCCCCATTCCTCTTGATTAACTATTTAAAGGCACCACAGGTTCTTCATTTCCTCAAGAAACCCTTATTTTAATAGCCATTTCTTCATATCTTCTAGAAATCTTTCTTTTAACAATTATGGGCTCCACCTCCACCATATTGATTAACGGCCCATCTTCTTATTATAGAATCCAAAATGAGAGAAACAACGCGATCGAACTAGGAGAGCGCTTTCATTCTTTGATGCAGACTGCTATGGACACCAAAGACGAGTGTCCACACCTTTGTGCAATGGAAGAAGCTTCTGCCATCTTTGCTGTGATAGAATCGGCCCATTTCCAAGTCGTTTATCTCTACCTCGAAGTGAAAGATGAATTGAAAGATGCTGAAAGAAGCAAGAAAGATCTGGTTGTCAACTTCAACTATCAGAAACTTTATGCTAATGCCATGAAGGCGAAGAGAAATACACTTCTGAAAAAGAACTAGGAGAAGAGGGAAAAAATTCATGAACTAATCTGAAAACTCAACCAATACGAAGATCATTAATTTTTCCTTTCCAACCTCGACTCGGAAGATCTTGACTCTCTTGCTTTTGCAGATTTAGATTGAAGTGCCTCTTCCTCAGCCCTGGATTAAGAAAAAGAAGAAAAAACGAAAACCTTTATTTTTTTTATTTTTTTTTGAAGAACCCATGTATCAATTTCCATATAAAATGAATGGGTTTATAATAATACATTGCCTATTTTGTCTGCCCTCCTTCGTAATAAAATAAGGATACATAACTTAGTTATGAATCATTGAACAAGTATAGGATAGTAGAAAGATAAACACTGGATTAATACCTCGTTTGCCCTCCATCTGAGTATGAAAGTTGATGACTTATAGGGGCACAATATCTGCTTGTACTGAACTACCCAACTTAATTAGAAACTTAAAAATATAAGTGTTTCCTAAGCCAATACTTCCTGATAGAACATTAAGAAGAACTCAGTTATTTGCTCGGCTAAGGTGCCCGGTGGAATGCTGAGCTGATATGCTTAGTTAAATTCTGAGTTAGAGAACTCAGTTACCTGTTGGTTGAGATGCCTAACTGAATGCTGAGCTGATATGCTCAATTAAATTCTGAGTTGGAGAACTCAATTATTTGTTGGGCTGAGGGGCCCAGTTGAATGCTGAGCTGATGTGCTTAGTTAAATTCTGAGTTAGAGAACTCAGTTATTTGTTGGGCTGAGGTGCCCAGTTAAATGTTGAGCTGATGTGCTCAGTTATATTCTGAGTTGGAGAACTCTGTTATTTGCTGGGCTGAGGAGCCCAGTTGAATACTAAGTTGATGTGCTCAGTTAAACTCTGAGTTGGAGAACTCAGTTATTTGTTGGGTTGAGGTGCCCAGTTGAATGCCGAGCTGATGTGCTCAGTTAAATTCTGAGTTGGAGAACTTAGTTATTTGTTGGGCTG
This sequence comes from Eucommia ulmoides, assembly GCA_016647705.1. Lineage (NCBI taxonomy): Eukaryota > Viridiplantae > Streptophyta > Magnoliopsida > Garryales > Eucommiaceae > Eucommia > Eucommia ulmoides. The sequence goes on from CM028339.1 coordinate 20,344,670, forward strand.
AGGTGCCCAGTTGAATGTTGAGCTGATGTGCTCAGTTAAATTCTGAGTTGGAGAACTCAGTTATTTGCTAGGCTGAGGTACCCAATTGAATACTAAGCTGATGTGCTTAGTTAAACTCTGAGTTGGAGAACTCAGTTATTTGTTGGGCTGAGGGGCCTAGTTGAATGCTGAGCTGATGTGCTTAGTTAAAGTCTGAGTTGGAGAACTCAGTTATTTGCTGGGCTAGGGTGCCCGGTTAAATGCTGAGCTGATGTGCTCAGTTAAATTCTGAGTTGGAGAACTCAGTTATTTGCTGGGCTGAGGGGCTCAGTTGAATGCTGAGCTAATGTGCTCAGTTAAACTCTGAGTTTGAGAACTCAGTAAAAAAGAAACGCAAATTTCATGAAATTAAACATTTATTAATTTCTTAAAAAAAAAAAGAAATGCCTTCAAGAGACAACTTATTTAAAAAGAAACAGAGATTTAAGATAAAGAACTCATACAAAATACTTCCGCAAATGGGAGATGTTCTAAGGTCTAGGGACAACAACTGCATCAAGTTGTTCAAGCTAATAAGTTCCTAGCCTATTAACTTTAATGATGCGATAAGGGCCCTCTCAGTTTGGAGCAAGCTTCCCCAGGCGAGCTTCTGGTCGGTAAGGCATTACCCGTCGAAGTACCAAGTCTCCAATGGTGAAACTCCTTAGGTGAACTTTATGATTGAATCTGCATGCCATTTTAGTCTTGTAAGTTGCCATACGCATTAATGTCTTATCACGCTTCTCTTCAAGTTGATCCAATTTCTCTCATATGCAACCTTCATTCTCCTTTAAATCAGCAGCAACAATTCTTCTGGTTGGCAACCCAATCTCAATTGGAATGATAGCTTCAGTTCCATACGTTAAAGAAAAAGGTGTTTGTACGCTCGAGGATTCACAACCTTTTCCTCCTCGCGGTAATTGGACTACTCGCAAGTGTATGAGGTCTAATTTTAATATAATGGATCTTGTAAGATCGGATATCGTTCTACTGGGAATGGTAGGTAATTCGGTTGAGTATTGCGATTTCAATAGTTTCATATTATCTCGACTAATCAAATTTTGTTTGTTTTCTAATTAATATACTAAGATAAACAACAACTATGAAGTTAGTTTTAATTACACTAATTACTTAGGCATTGATTTCTTTCATATAATGCATAATCGAAATCATTAGGTTAGCTATAATGGTTTCCTATCTAGTCCGACAATCTCTGTATCAATAACTCCTCCGCTACCTCACCCGAGTGTAAGACGGGGGATTACACGACTTTGTGTCAATGAGGAAGTCCCCTTTAATGCTTAACGATCCTAGGTCGCGTGGGTCTTTAGCCAACGTCATGGATTGCATACGTTCTAATGCCCTCTCGGGTCGTTAGAACGTTACGTTGTATTTACCCTAGTCCGAATCTAGGGTTACCTCTCCGGAGTGTCAAACCCCATATTCTTGGTTTAGCAATACAAGAATAATAACAAGAATAATGGTAAACACAATTGGATTTCGACAAACAACACATTAAAGTAACACTAATTCATTCAACTTAACAATTACATGATTTCAACTATACCTAAGTAACGTTTAACTAATACTATAAGATCTTAGCCATATACCATACAAAATAAGAGGGATTCAACATTCTTAGATATGAAAATGTGATTACAAAGATAAAAACAAGAGAGAAACGATCAAATCTGGAAGTGAAACGGTTAATTGTCGCTAATGATCGATCCACAAACGATTCTTCTTTGTCTGAATGATGAACCTCCTTCTTGATCTTCAAAATATAGCTTAAGAGCCTTCTAGTAGGGTTAGGATTTGCTAACTCTCTATTTCAGATGTGGGAAAGGGGTATATATAGGCCTAGTGGTTCAAAAATATCTAAACAGATATTTTGGGCTGTTTTGCGGATTCCGCCTAGGAGGTTGAATCTTCGCCTAGGCGGAGGTTAAATCGGTTAGAATTCCGCCTAGGCGATGGTTTCTTCACCTAGGCAGAGGACTAACGTTTTGGGCACCTATTTTTTTTGACAGATTTCCGCCTAGGCGGTAGCTATTTTGCCTAGGCGGATTTACAACAGTGTAGCTCTTCCAACAGTTCAGCACTTCTAGCGTTCTAATGGATTTTCGCCTAGGCGGTGGAAACTTCGCCTAGGCGGATTCAATACTTCCGCCCTTGCAACCTTCTGACGGATTTTCGCCTAGGCGGTGGAAACTTCTCCTAGGCGGATTTCAACTCTTCAGCTTTTGCAATTTTCTGGTGAATTTCCGCCTAGGCGGTGGATACTTCGCCTAGGTGGATTTGTGCTATTCTTTGAAACCTCATTTTTTCATTTTTTTTGCTACTCTTTTCTCCACCATTTCGCTCGGTTTGCCGATTGTTGACGTCCCTTCTCCTGACTTATAAAAATAGCTAAAAAAGGTATTCAAACTCTAATAAAATACTCAAAAACTGGCAAATTCGGTTTAGAATTAGATAGGTATTTTACACCTATCAAATACCCCCAAACTTGGAATTTTGCTAGTTCTCGAGCAAAACACCCTAATGCTAAATAACACTAACTACACTAATTAGCTACATTCTAAACTACAAATATGTAATCATTAACAAATAAGAAGTATACACTTGTGAGATTTAAGTTGAGTCAAAGAAACCATGTTATTCGTCCCTCAACGACCCGTAATCAGATCCGGTTAAGGAATAACACACACCACGTGGTGTTCTAGAATTTCAACACTCAATATCAGTTCAAATCATTTTAGATCCTATTGAAATGTGTGTGTGTGAGAACTCGGATATATAACTAATCAAAAGACGGATTGGATTATTCAATAAATAAGGTCATGACTTAAACTTGTTAAAACATTCAGGAAAGCCATATGCTTGACTGGTCTCAACTATCCACTAATGTAGGTTCGGACATTCACCGAGGTCAATAGGGCTTGGTTTGGCTTTGAGGAACGGCCAAGGGTATCGTAGAAATAGAAACTCGATATATAATTTTTAACGATACCCTAGTTACAAACGCTTGTCACTACATTACTCTCATAACCCCCTTATCTTTGAAGATATTACCCTGAACATGATTTAGTAAACTTGTACTCACTTGTCACAACAACAGAATTTAAACACTATATTCACATAGTTTTTTTTTTTTTTTTTTTTTTTTTTTTTGACACATACCCCCAAACTTATTCAAATTTATACAATTTTAGGGGCATGTTAATACAACTAAAGGATTGACCAGTGAATACTCTTAAACTTAACCAAAAACATTATATATAGAAATCCCGATTGCCCACTTCAAGTTAGCATAATCTAATGCTACTTGTTTTCACTCAATTTTCACTTTTATTCCTAGAGACAATGGTTCTAAAAGATTTACTTGGTTAAAGTAAATAAACAAGTTCAGAAGTGAAATTTTTTTATGGCTTCGACAGGAGAACGAGAGAATAACTTTTCAGGTTAGTTTCAAACGGTTCAAGCGATGAAAATGAAGGCCTATATCATGTCTCCGGAATTACCTTACCTATAATTTTGCCTCAAGCCTCCCCCAGTCAAGTTCTAAATTCCTCATTTCTGTCATGAACTTATTACTGAATAATCGGCGTTAAATCGTTCAACTAGTTATTCAATGAGTTCATGATATCGTGTGATTTAGGATAAAAACAATTTTCACCTAATTGACATGCTAAGCACACAAAACACACGTGAATGGCATTACCCCTGACCTCAAAATGCAATTTAGGGGGTATTTTTCATCATCGGGATATGGTTCGGATGAACTCAAAAACTCAGCATGCACGTACAACTATATTCATTAACAATTCTTCTCTAATTCTACCAACTAATATTACCTATGCTATTTATCCTTACACATGCATAGCTAAACATTACACATGTATAACAAAAAGAATTTCAAAATTTACAAAAAAATTTAACATTAATATCATTATAAACTACAATTTGTACACAAAAAGAATTTGTCCTTTTTTACATCATAATTTTTTCATCCTTCATATTCCCCCCCCCCCTAAAAAAAAAACAAAAAAAACTACAAGCTTGCGTTGCATAGCATATACCCCCAAACTTGAACGAGGTAGTGTCCTCACTGCCTAAGCAGCGAACTTAATAGCAGAATAGACAAATATATATGGAAAACTGGGGTGGACACATACCTAGGAGGAAAGACAAACAAGTCTAACCTCCTACTGTTCATTGTGGAGGAGATGGTGGTAGCAGCTCATCAGTCTCGGAAGGCGGCACCGGCATATAACGTGTTATGTCGATTCCGAGATGTTCGAATATTACTCTTTGGTTTTGATCTTGTTGCCGGATGTAGGACTCCATGTAGTTCTCCATCTGAGCTAAATTAGCTTAAAGTTGGCTCATATCGGACTGGAGACTACGGACATCTCATGAAATCTGGATGATTTGGGCGTTGCTGGTTGTAGGCGTCGGTGGCTCCGAAGGGCCGGCTTCTTCCTCTTCCTGACCCTCTTCTCCTTCACCTGGTCCGCCTTTCCATAACCTTTAATCATTGCAAGATCCAGTGGCTTTATAGGTGGAAAGGGGCTTGTGGACATGATACGAACTCCGGCTCATTAAAAGAGTGCGGTGAGGAATGAGGGAAAAGGAAGGCCATCATTCTTCGTCTTGGCAGTATGAATTATAGACGAATAAATGTGCTAGCCGACATTAACGGGTGTCCCTCTATCAATGCCGTAGAGCATAAACGCTTGCTCTTTGGACACATCGGACACATGGGTGGTCGAGAGCAGATTGGCGCAGATAAATGAATGCCAAATCTTTGGGATCAGTTTCAGAAACCGAGACTTGAAGATCGCCTGACCTTGCCATGTGTTCGTCCACTGGGCATTCCTAAAAATCAAAATCACAACATCAACCACAATAATAACAATAGAACAAACAATTCAAACTCTTGTCAGCGAACACACAATGCCCTATTTTATCAAACCTATGCCACCCAAAACCAAACAATGCAAATCTCACAAGATATCCCACCAACCATAACCAAATCACATTTTTGTCGCAATGTAGCGCAAACTACATGATTCACATTGTATATCAACACAAAAATATGATAGGGTTTACCATTTAGCATTCCTCAATCCCAAATAGCATGAAAATCGCAACTTAGGGTTTAAAGGGGTTTAGGGTTCCAATCAAATCCAATGGTTTTTGAAATAAATGAGAAAATGAAGCAAATAATTCAACAAATAAATGAAAAATAGGATCATTGACACTTACTTGTTGAAAAATTTGATCAAATCAGTGGAGAATGGAGATTTCGCAATGTTTCACCGTTCGAACCCTAATTTTTGAGAATGGGAAGAGGAATTCCACGTTTTGGGCGAAAATTGTTGGTGAAAATCTAAGTTTTTAGTAATATAGAATGAATCTTTAAAGGGAGGAAGGAATTTGGGATGGTGAAGTTGAAAGGTTTCTTGAAATTTTTGGGAGGGAAATGCCGTTTGCGAAGAGGACCGTGCGTTTAAAACAGGGATCGCGTAAATTCTCCTAGGCGGTGGTTTTTACGCTTAGGCGAAATAACGCCATTTTCTTTTTAAAAATCTTTTGGTGTTAATTCGCCTAGGCGGTGGTTTTTCCGCTGGGGCGAGTTTACACCAGTGTGAAACCCCTGATTTCGTGTAAATCTACTTAGGCGGTGGGTTTTTCGCCTGAGCGAGTTTACAGCACAGTGAAATCCCTGATTTGAATGTAAATCTACTTAGGCGGTGGGTTTCCCGCCTGAGCGAATTTACACCAGTGTAGGAACTCAGCTTTTCTTTAATTTTCCGCCTAGGCGGTGGTTTTATTGCCTGGGCGAAATTACGGCAGTGTAAAAATTCAAGGTTTTTGCTTCCTATTTCCGCCTAGGCGAATTTACGCCAATATGTTTCCTCAGCCTTTTTGTCCAAATTTTGCCTGGGCGGTGGTTTTTCCGCTTGGGAGAATTTTTGCTAGTATGGACTTAAGCTGGATTCCTTCAGGTTTTCACATTTTTTACTCTACACCTCTTATTTCCTCTTCATTCCTCAAATGAGTTTTAGCATACAAATCAATCCTAAGTGTCTAGCCTCGTCAATTCACCACAAAAAAAATAGTATTACGAGATCAATACAATCTCCAAAAAGTAATTCATATAAAAGTTAGGAATATTCGTTACCCTCGATGATATATCAAAAGATGTTGCTTGGTTTTACGTCCCTAGCATGGATGTTGATGAATTTTGGCTCTATCCTTCAACGAGGGAGATGTTCTCCACAACTCGCTCTTCATCCTTGAAGTAGTGCTTGATCCGCTCCCCGTTGACTTGGAAAGTTCGTCTGTCTTCGCCTTCTAGCTTGATAGTACCTACAGGATATTTGCTTGAGCATTTTTCACCAAAATCCCTCGTAGACAAGGTATTTTGGATAGAATGCTTTGTTGGATCATGATTCATTGTATTGAAGTTGGTTTCTTCTCTCTCTCCTTATCCTTTTCAACATATGCTCAATCTCGAGATCAAGAGCCAAGAATTCCAAACTCCTTCTTCGTTGTATGCACTGTTTGATAATATCTCTCGAAACAAATTAAACAAATAATTTAAAAGAAAATAAAATAAAAGAATTTTCAGGGTTAATATTCAACCACATGGTCACAATATCAACCAAATTACGACACCCTTCCCCGGCAACGGCCCCAAAAACTTATACCCGCGAGGATTCATAACCTTTTCCTCCTCGCGGTAATTAGACTACTCGCAAGTGTACGAGATCTAATTTTAATATAATGGATCTTGTAAGATCGAATATCGTTCCACTGGGAATGAAAGGTAATTCGGTTGATTATTGCGATTTCAATACTTTCATATTATCTCGACTAATCAAATTTTGTTTGTTTTCTAATTAATATACTAAGATAAACGACAACTATGAAGTTAGTTTTAATTACACTAATTACTTAGGCATTGATTTCTTTCACATAATGCATAATCGAAGTCATTAGGTTAGCTATAACGGTTTCCTATCTAGTCCGACAATCTCTGTATCGATAACTCCTCCGCTATCTCTCCTGAGTGTAATACGGGGGATTACACGACTTCGTGTTAACGAGGAAGTCCCCTTCCATGCCTTAACAACCCTAGGTCGCGTGAGTCTTTAGCCAACGTCATGGATTACATACGTTCTAACGCCCTCCCGGGTCGTTAGAACGTCACGTTGTATTTACCCTAGTCTGAATCCAGGGTTACCTCTCCCGAGTGTCAAACCTCGTATTCTTGGTTTATCAATACAAGCATAATATCAAGAATAATGGTAAACACAATCGGATTTAGACAAACAACACATTAAAGTAACACTAATTCATTCAACTTAACAATTACATGATTTCAACTACACCTAAGTAACATTTAACTAATACTATAAGATATTAGCCATATACCATACAAAATAAGATTGATTCAACATTCTTAGATATGAAAAAGTGATTACAAAGATAAAAACAAGAGAGAAACGATCAAATTTGGAAGTGAAGCTGTTCACTGTCGCTAATGATCGATCCACAAGTGATTCTTCTTTGTCCGAATGATGAACCTCCTTCTTGATCTTCAAAATATAGCTTAAGATCCTTCTACTATGGTTAGGATTTGTCAACTCTCTATTTCAGACGTGGGAAAGGGGTATATTTAGGCCTAGGGGTTAAAAAATATCTAAACAGATATTTTGGGCTGTTCTGCGGATTCCGCCTAGGCAGTAGAATTTTCGCCTAGGCGAAGGTTAAGTCGGTTAGAATTCGTCTTAGGCGATGGTTTCTTCGCCTAGGCGGAGGACTAACTTCTTGGGCCCCTATTCTTTCTGACGGATTTCCGCCTAGGCAAATTTACAGCAGTGTAGCTCTTCTAGTAGTTGAGCACTTCCTGCGTTCTGATAGATTTTCGCCTAAGCGGTGGAAACTTCTCCTAGGCGGATTCAATACTTCAGCCCTTGCAACCTTCTGACGGATTTCCGCCTATAAAATACTCAAAAACTGGTAAATTCGGTTTAGAATTAGATAGGTATTTTACACCTATTAGTGTTTATCCAGTTGTAAACGTCGAGGTGGTACGATAGGACCACAAAACTCCAGGAAGTTGTTCCACCTATTTGCCTTTAGCATCATCTAAGAATTTTTTGAGTGCCTCTTTAATTGAGCGATTGGTCACCTTTGCTTGTCCGTTTGCTTAGGGATATGCCGGACTGGACGTTCGATGTTATATCTTAAGCTCATTATACATGTAGCCAACTTTCCCACCAGTAAATGGAGTTCCGTTGTCGGATATAAGAACAGCAGGTATGCCAAAACGGCAAATGACTTGTTTCCACAGAAAATTCTTTACTTCATTTTCACTCACTATTACAAAAAGCCTCTACTTCAACCCATTTGGTGAAATTATCTATCACTACCAACAATTATTTTTTGTTTCCAGGAACCGGAGTAAAAGGACCTAAAACATCTATACCCCACTGAGCAAAGGGCCAAGGACTAGTGATTGAAGTTTGTTACTGAGCTGGGACCTTGATATCATTAGAAAATCGTTGGCACTTGTCGCATTTTCGTACATACTCTGCTGCATCAGTGCACATGGTTAGCCAATAATATCCCACTCTCAACACTTTATGAACCAAGGACCTTCCCCCTGATGATTACCACACACGCCTTCATATATTTCTCGTAGAACATAACTCACTTATTTTGGTCCTACACACATCAACAAAGGTTGGGAAAAGGATCTTCTATATAATTTATCGCTAGATAGTACAAACCTTGACGATTTATAAACAATTTTCCTTGCGTCATCTCTGTCGTCTAGTAGGTCTCATTTCTTTAGATACTGAACTATAGAAGTCCTCCAATCAATTTCTTCTTCTAGCTGACCTATACATGCACACTGAGGGGTCGGAGTGATCGATGGTTGATCTTGAAACTTAACCAGTTCAAACTTCTGATCTGATCCCAAAGTTGAAGCAAGTACGGATAAAGCATCAGCCTTAGCGTTTTCAGTTCTTGGAATGGCTTCAAATTTACAACTTTGAAACTAGGAAGTGAGATATTTTACTTTTTCTGCATAGAGGTGTAATTTGTCTCATTTTATAAGAAACAAGCCATTGACCTAGTTGATCACCACTTGAGAGTCTGACTTTACTTCTAGATGCTGAGCACCAAACTCCTTGGCCAAAGTTAGCCCGAAAACCACTGCTTCATACTCCACTTCATTATTGGAAGCTTGAAAACCTAACTGCACGGCTTTTTCAAGTTGATCTCCCTCATGTGTCTATATAATTATTCCCACTCCACATCCTTTCATGTTTGAGGCTCCATCAACCCATAACTTCCACTAGGCTACAGAATAGGATGTTACTACTTCATTCAATAAAGGAGTAAATTCAGCAATGAAGTCAGCTAAAGCTTGCCCTTTGATTGCTGTTCTGGGTTTTTATTGGATAAAAAATTCACCCAGCTCTACAGTTCACTTCATTAGATGTCCAGATGCCCCTGTTCTGTACATTACTACCTGGAGTGGGTATGAAGTCAGCACGGTTAGTACATGTGCTTGGAAATAGGGTCGGAGCTTCCTAGCAGCAATTACCAAAGCTAATGCTAGTTTTTCTAACTCCATATAATGGGTTTCAGCTAAAACTAACGATTTCCTAACATAGTAGATTGGCCTCTACCCTCCTGCGTGTTCCTGAACCAGTGTAGCACTTACTACTACCGGGGTTACTGCTAAGTACAGATTCAACTCTTCTCCTGGGTATACCTTTGCCAGTGTTTCTACTAAGCCCAAATAATCTTTTATAGACTGAAAAGCACACTCACAATCATCATCCTATTGAAATGTCTTATTTTCCCTCAAAATTTTGAAGAAGGACGCATACCTATCAGTAAATTTTGAGATGAATCTGTTTAATGCTGCCAATCTTCCAGTCAACACTTGAACTTCTCGAATAGAAGAAGGGGATTTTAGATTCTTGACAATCTCTATCTATCCTGAATCTACTATAATACCGAGCTGGTGAACTACAAAACTAAGAAACTTTCCCGAAGTGACACCATAAGCGCATTTTTCAAGATTCAACTTCATATCGTACTTTCTTAAAACAGAAAAAGCTGAAGCTAAATGGGAGAGATGATCTGTTTGCTTAGTACTTTTGACAATCATATCATCTATATAAACTTCCACGGTAGTCCCAATTTGATCTTGAAAAATGCGATTCACCAGCCGCTGGTAAGTAGCACCTGCATTTCTCAAACCGAAAGGCATTACCTTATAACAATAAGTACCTTTTGGTGTGATAAATGATGTCCCTTCCTCATCTTGCTGATCCATGCGTATTTGATTGTATCATAAGTAAGCATCCATCGTGGATAGGTGTTGGTGCCCAACAGCAGCATAAACCATCTAATCAATCCTTGGCATCGGGTAACAATCCTTAGGGCATGCTTGATTCAGATCGGTAAAATTCACACACATCCTCCATTTACCATTCTTCTTTTTGACAAGAACTAGATTATCCAACCAACTGGGGTATGTCATGATGTAGCCAAAAAATCCCCGGCACGTGTAACAACTCCACACGTACCAAAAATCTCTTTAACTTGCATCTATTGCCCCTCCTAACTTGCAAAACCGATTAGTTCTTAAGGAGACACCAGTGTGGTATCGGCCAAAGAACCTCTGGTGTGAGAATAAATTAGTCCATTCAAGTGTATTAGGCAAAAGACTGCATTGCAAAAATAATGTGATACCTTTTCCTTATTTATAGACTGAGCAGATTGTGACCGTTGGAGATGGGTGACCTAGTATTTGATGACTTGGTCTTCCCTCATTATATTTCTATTTAATAGGGATTCAATGAGGAGTTATACAATTAATGGGGAGTTACGCCCTTTTGGCTCTCCCACTTTAAGTGTGAATTAGGTTCTTTGATCTTTTACTTGATGGATCTGTATATGGATCATCGGTTTGTGCCGATGTCCACGACCCGGCTAGTTTTGAGGTTTGGGCTTATTGTGATAGGCTTCTCTTGGGTAGCGAGAATTTTTCCCGCATCATTTGCCCTCCAGACCTAAATGTTGATTCGAAGAAGTAAGACGAAAGTCACATTCTCTTCTTATACTCAGTTATTGTCAGTTTTAAATATTTCTTGAGTGAGCTTTTTTGTGAGTAAGTTGATGAACTGTAGAACTGATGAGCTTTACTATGAGAGAGTAGTCGAGAGATATAGCTGTCGAGCTGGAGATCTTACGACCTCTATTGCGAGAGAGCTATCCAGTGAGATAACTGACAGACTGTTTTTCGAGAGAGTTGTCGAGCGAGATAGTCGACGAGATGGAGAGCTGACGAGCTCCAATGCGAGAGAGCTGTCGAGCCAGATACTCAGTTATATGCCGAATTTATATACTCGGTTAGTGTCTAAGTTAGCGAACTCAGTTTCTTTCTTGGCAGAGCTGCCTAATTAGTGGTGAGCTTATGTGCTCAGTTAGCGTCTGAGTTAGCGAACTCAATTTACTTCTGGGCTGAGGTACCTAGTTAGTGTTGAGCTGATGTGCTCCGTTAGCGTCTGAGTTAGCGAACTCAGTTTGCTTCTGGGCTGAGGTACCCAGTTATTGCTAAGCTGATGTGCTAAGTTAGTGTCTGAGTTAGTGAACTCAGTTTACTTCTAGGTTGAGGCGCCCAGTTAGTTCTGAGCTGATGTGCTCAGTTACCGTCTGAGTTAGCGAACTCAGTTTGCTTCTGAGCTTAGGTTCCCAGTTAGTGTTGAGCTGATGTGCTCAGTTAGCGTCTGAGTTAGCGAACTCAGTTTGCTTCTAGGCTGAGGCTTCCAATTAGTTCTGAGCTAATGTGCTCAGTTAGCGTCTAAGTTAGTGAATTCAGTTTGCTTCTGGGCTGAGTGCCTAGTTAGTGCTGAGCTAATGTGCTCAGTTAGCATCTGAGTTAGCGAACTCAGTTTGCTTCTAGGCTGAGGCACCCAGTTAGTGGTAAGCTGATGTGGTCAGTTAGCCTCTGAGTTAGCGAAGTCAGTTTGCTTCTCGGCTGAGGTACCTAGTTAGTGCTGAGCTGATGTGCTCAGTTAGCATCTGAGTTAGTGAACTCAATTTTCTTCTGGGCTGAGGTGCCCAGTTAGTTTTATGCTAATGTGCTCAGTTAGCGTCTGAGTTAGCGAACTCAGTTTCCTTCTGGGCTGAGTGCCCAGTTAGTGCTGAGCTGATGTGGTTAGTTAGCGTCTGAGTTTGCAAACTCAGTTTGCCTCTGGGCTGAGGCACCCAGTTAGTGCTGAGTTGATGTGCTCAGTTAGCGTCTGAGATAGCGAACTCAGTTTGCTTTTGGGCTGAGGCACCCAGTTAGTTCTAAGCTAATGTGCTCAGTTAGCATCTGAGTTAGCGAACTCAATTTGCTTCTAGGCTGAGTGCCCGGTTAGTGCTGAGCTGATGTGCTCAGTTAGTGTCTGAGTTAGCGAACTCAGTTTGCTTCTGGGCTGAGGCACCCAGTTAGTGCTGAGCTAATGTGCTCAGTTAGCATTCGAATAGCGAACTCAGTTTGCTTCTGTGCTTAGGTTCCCAGTTAAATGCTGAGTTGGAGAACTCAGTTAAATGTTAGGCAGAGATGACAAGTTAGTTCTGAGTTGAGGAACTCAGTTTGGTGAGTAAACTGATATGCTATGCTCCTTTGGTGAATGAGTAAACAAATTAGTTCTTCTCGTGCTAAGCTGAATTGCTCAATTGGAATACACTTAATTTATGTACTAAATGTTTTTTGCTAAACTGATCGTCATATCCGGAAAATTTGTAAATGCCTGCCGGGGAGTTAGCCTCATACTCGAGGAGTTTGTTTTTGATTTATCTAGATGTCAACGATAAATTTATTTTCAAAAATAAACTTAAAATGGTTAAACTGTAAATATAGATGTTACCTTAGGGTCCTTAGCGTAATTTGCCTCATGTTAACTTTTTTAATTGTATTTCCTTTGCATTATAGTAGCCGCCACTTCATTGCATTCTTATGCCACGGATTAACCTCCTGCAACAACCTATGGTCCTCAGTTCTAACCCTCTGGTGACGTTCATTGCAGAGATGGAATTATCGACGGCGTCGTCGAACTTAGAATGGCCAACGCCGCCTTCAATTTCAGATCATCAGTTTGATCCATTATCGTCGCTGATAATGACAATAGTTTCTTAGGCAAATCCCGTACAACATTCAGAAACAGCCAAAATAGTAGATGTCTCAAATCCTGATATCATGATAGTGCTAGAGCACGACTACGATAGTCGAACACATCGAAGACAATCAACAATTGCAGATCCAGTGTCGAAAGAGGTGGTCCTCTCGGATCTGAATAGAGTAAGATAAAAAATAGAAGATCAGTTACAAGATCCGGTACAAGACGACAGTTTCTCATCAGGGTGGAATCGATTCCCTTTTGCCCTCTTTCATAACTGGTTTGCTTCTCAAACGAGTTATGAATAAAAAATCTGTTTGAAGGCACTCAGGGGTTTTAATGTATTAATCCCTCAAGGTCTTTAATGTATTTAACCCTTAGGTTAACTTTTTGATTGCTCGTTTCCTTGGTATTGCAACCGCCAAACTCATCTGAGCCAGTAAACATCAATTGTCTATCTTCTTGGCATTTGCAGCTGTCGATAACATGCTAAAATCACCTCTATGCCTCTGTTGGTGAGACAAAGGCCTGATCAGTGCCGCGAACACCTATTTTATCGAATCACCTTCCATAGTGCCGATCCGTACCAGGGCGTTCAATCTGTTTGGCGAGGAATTTGGGTCAAATCATGATATCAAGCCAGTGGGTTTTCGCATGGACGTAGTCACTAGTGTTGGAGAATTCAATGGCGGTAATGTCCTCGAAACTGATGTCCTTGATATTGCTGGACATTTCGTTGCCAAGGATGATAAGGAGCTCTTGGGGGATTTGCAAATCTGATTCCGTACTACTCTGAGTCGCTCTTCACGACGCCGCAGTCGTTATCGAAAATGATGAAACAGTTTTAGATTTATACATTCAAACATAAATCTAGATTAATTTCTTCATATTTGTGCTTTCGGTCTCACAATGGTTGGCGAACGTGAAGAAAGGATACTAGTCGAGAGTAAAGTGGAGATTACAATGCCGACGAGCACGAACAAAAGACATTAATCACAAAACATGTATTGAATCCGCCGAAACTCAGTGATCCATGGATTTTGAGGCTTCGACGAGTACGCTTCGCTCATTGGTTGCGTTTCGTGGCCCCTGTAGCTCAACTCCAACGCCATATCTTCCTCCTAAAATTTCTTTAGCTCGAGTTGAATAGTTGTTGGTAAGGAAAATAAATAATATGCCAGGTGCTGACCAGTCTGTCATCCTCCATATATTAGATATTTCTTTCACTGAGGAAGCACCAAATGGAGTGAAAATGGAATTGGTTGATGCTGCCTTCCTCCTCCTCAAAGGTTTTGTTGCTACTACTGATGCTAATGAAGCTCACAAGGGTGTTGAGAAACAGTGGTTGGTGGATATCTTCGGTGGCCCTTTCTAGTCGGCTTTGAACGTACAGACAGTTATTCCAATCATGTGTCCTACCTTGTGAGTACTTCTAGACCTTGAACTTGTACATCCAAGAATAATAGCATGAGTTCGCATATCAGGTATCAGAGTAATTCACTCTAGACAATTTTTAAGTTTATTTTGAGAAATAAACGTTTTAGGGGATGAGACTGCAAATATAATATTACCTTAGGGACCTTAGTGTAATTAGCCCTAGGTTACTTTTTTAACTTGTTTCTCTTCGCAATTGCAGCCGCCGCCACTGTGTGTTTGCCTATTGTTTCCATTTATCACCAATCCCTCTCTTTGCTCAGTTGTGGATTATTAATCTGTATCCCCATGACCCGTAGGTTGCCCTCTTTGTCGAATGCCGGAGACAAAACCTTCGCCAGCGGCGACAGTTCTTAAGGCTGATATAGGAGGCTGTGAAAAAGCTACTAAGTCATTACATAGTACAGCAACTGAAGCTTCATTTTTTTTATGTCTTGACGGCATCGATTATTACGAAGAGCGCTCTGACTTAAGGCGGTGAAATCAATATCTGGCGAGCTGTTGCTATTATTATTTGAGTTGTGGGAGGCCACGACAGAAATCGCGGTGGTTGTTATGACGAAGTTTGTTAAACGAATTCTGCCGCTCGATGTCCTCGCAAACAGTTTTCTTCCAGAAGTTTTGATTTCGGCTGAATCCCTCTAAAGCTGATTCACTCTGGATCTAACCATAGATGTTGTTGATCTCCCTTGTCCAGTCTTGACGACGGTAGAGGTACCAACGATAGTCGTTCTGGTGGAGTAAAGAATGAAACCCGATTTCGACCAAGGCGGCAGTAGCTGAATCCACCGACAATGTCGAGTTTGTCAAAATAGATCCTCGGTCACTCATTTAAGGCAGTAGCGTAGCAGGCGATCTGTCCAGAGAGATTGTTTGTGCGATCTTGATGCCGACATCGAACGCCTTATATCAGGACGACGTCGGATGTGGCGTTGGGGCATGTGATGGCGAGGTGATCTGTCCGGTAAGCCATTTTCACTGGTTTGAGCGTAAAGATAATTGAGATTGTTGGTCCAGTCATGTGTGTGAGCACTTATGGACCTTAAACTCGTACATCCAGGAATAATGGCATGAATATGCGTCCGTCGAAAAATCCAGGTCTATATCGAGAAGATCGTCGTCGGATGAGATCAACTTTGTTGATATTTGACAGTCGGTAACACTCAAGTTATTGGGGAGACACCCTCAGACTCAACTTCTGCCCCCGAGAGTTACTCTCAAACCCGAGACATTTATAAATAATCCGTCTTCTGTCATTGGGGAGTTACCCTCATACCTGAGACATTTATAAATAATCCGTCTTCTGTCGCCGGGGAATTACCCTCATACCCAGGACATTTGTTGACGTCCGCCAGGGAGTTACCTTCAGACCCGGGGAAATTTGTAATGTTTTTCTCTTTTTCCCTACCCTCCTTTATAACTGGTTTGTTTGTCAAACGAGTTATGAATATGAAATCGGCTTTCAGGCACTTTAAGTATTAAATCAACAAAATATAACATTCTTCAATTCTCAGGGGCTTTAGTGTATTTAGCCCTAAATCACATAAGTTTTAAAAAATAAACTTTCATAGGGTAAAATTGTAAATATAATTGTTACCTCAAATTACTGGGGAGTTACCCTCATACCTGGGGAATGTATAAACGTCCACCGGGGAGTTGGCCTCAGACCTGAAAAAATTATAAATGTCCACCGGGGAGTTACCCTCATACCCAGGAGATGTGTAAACAATTTATAAGTTTAGCAATAGAAATAAACTTGAGAGCAAAGATCGTAACTAAAATGGTTACCTCAAGGGTCTTAGAGTAATTAACTCTAGAAAATTTATAAGTTTATTATAAAAAATAAACTTCAGGGGGTAAACGGAAAATATATTATTACCTTAGGGGCTTTAGTATAACTTTTTTCCCTGGGTTTACTTTTTAATTGTATTTCTTCTGTACTTGTAGCCGCCTCCAAATTGCGTTATTATCTACCTTTTCAAAAATAAACTTTAGGGGCCAAAATGAAAATATAAATGTTACCTCAGGGCTCTTAGTGTATTCCGCCCTAGGTCATTTCTTTCAAACTCATTTGTATTGCAATGCAGCCCTTCAACAGGTTCTTCTTCTTGCTTAGCCGCCGCCACCTTGTGAGTTTCACAACTCTCTAATTTTCTTAGATTTCCCAAACTCCGAAACACCCTATGGAGTCGGATCTGCTTTGACAGAGAGCAGTGGTTGTGATGGGTGGCGTTGATGTACTAATTTGAACACTACCCAAGGTTCCAATTTGCCACCATCACCGATGGGCACCCGGACGACCACCCACGCATCGGAGATGGGAGACTGGACATTGTGCTGAAACTCAAGGAAATTGGAAAAGAGAAGTTCAACAAGTTGACGGTGACGACGAATTGACTAAGCTACGATGGATCTCGGAGGCTGATGACCCGCCACATCATGGACGGTGTGTTGAGCATCACAACAATGGTGGCCCCAGATCTAGAAAGCTGTTGTCCCGATCTAGGGTTTCGCCGTCGAAAATCGACATTCTAGTGGTGAACGTCTCGATAATTACCACTATACCGTCGTTGGCTGTTAGAATGACAGTACTAAATGGGGGGCGACAAGAAGGCGTATAACCTCACCGGAATGGGATGCATTACCAGTCTGGTTGCCATAAACATCGTTCAGAATGCCTTCAAGAACCGAAGAAACATGTTCGCACGTGTCGTCATGTCAGAGTTTCTCTCCCTGAATTGGTACTCCGCCCAAACCTCTATAATGACATCAATTGGTGTGATTTTGTTAAACACCCACGTCGATCCGAAACTCACGATGGGCGGTTGATATATTTTCATCTTTTCTCGGATCATCCAGTGATAAATAGTCCTGAGTTGGTCCCCAATCGGGTTGAATTGGAGAAGGTTTAGTAAGTGAAACCGAAAGGGGATGTCGCTGCACAGATTTCCCGTCCACAACAATTTCGGTTTAGTTTTCCGGCGTGCTCTTGAAGCCCTATACTCCATCGCCGCCAGTCTTTTGCTCGTGATTGAATATGACTTGCAATCGAACGAGCTGATGGATTGGTTTCTCAGATCTTCGATAAATTGTTGAATATTTGAGAAATTGACGAAAATGTCGAGATTTTTTGCTCATTTTCCCACAAACGGTGCTAATTGATGTAGCGAAAAAATCCCCGACACGTGTAACAGCTCCACATGTACCAGAAATCTCTGTAACTTGTATCTATTGCCCCTCCTAACCTGCAAAACCGATTAGTTCTTAAGGGGACACTGGTGTGGTGTCGGCCAAAAAACCTCCGGTGTGAGAATAAGTTAGTCCATTCAAGGGTCTTAGGCAAAAGACTTCATTGTAAAAATAATGTGATACGTTTCCCTTATTTATAGACTGAGCAGATTATGACCGTTAGATATGGGTGACCTAGTCTTTGATGACTTGGTCTTCCCTCATTATATTTCTAGTTAATAGGGATTCAATGAGGAGTTACACAATTAGTGGGGAGTTACGCCCTTTTGGCTCTCCCACTTTAAGTGTAAATTATGTTTTATGATCTTTCGCGTGATGGATCTGTATATAGATCATCAATTTGGACCAACGTCCACGACCTGACTAGTTTTGAGCTTTGGGCTTATTGTGATAGGATTCTCTTGGGTAGTAGGAATTTTTCCCTCACTATGTCACTTCCTTGATGTGGCCAATAGAAAGTAATTTCTTCACTTCAACTCCAATTACCGCTTCTTTCTCAGGGATGAACGTTCTTCTTTTTTACTGAAATGGAGGATATGATCTGCAAATGTCCAAACGATGAACATCAACATCAGTACTTATTCCTTTTATATCAGCTGGCGACTAGGCAAAAATATCCAAGTTCATTTGAAGCAGTTTTCTGATCTCCTCCTCATCAGTCTGCCTTAATGATTCGCCAATCATAGGCTTCTGAGTACCGTTATTGAAAGTTATCTGTTTAACTTGCTCAGTAGGTTGAATCACACTGGAGTGCTATCTAAAATCATCAATCTCTCCTGCCGTGTCCACAGATGGACCTGCTGCATGAACTTTCTTTGATTGCTATAAAGGAGAGGTTTTGCCCTTCATAGCAATGGCAAAACAATGCCTTGAAGAGGCCTGATCTCCCCTTATAACTTCCACTGAATCTTCTCTGGCATACTTCACGCATTGATGATACGTTGACGTTACTGCTCTCGTTGCGTGCAACCATGGTCGGCCTAAAACGACATTGTATAGCGATATAGAGTCTATCACCATGAACTCCGTGGCCTTGGTGTAACCTTGCTCCTCCTTATTAGAGGTGACTGACAAAATAATTTTGCCACAAGGAAAAGTAAGCTCGCCATTAAATCTTACCATAACAGTCTCTGTCGAGCTCACGTTTGAGCTTGGCACTCCTATCTGTTTCAAAATACTAACAAAGATAATGTTTGCTGAGCTACCATTATCAATCAAGATACATCGGTCTTGAAAGCTTGAGATCCACAAAGATATGACTAAGGCATCTTCATGTGGGTGGACAATCCCTCTACAATCATCCTCAAAAAAATAGATAATAGGGCCTGGCTTTGTCACTGCTAACGACTTCCCATAGTAACGATCCCAAGTCGCTTCACGAACTTTTCTTTTTCGTGCACGATTGGATTCCCCATTATTTGGTCCAAAGGAGTTTATCATAAAGATTACTTCTCGATTTTCTTTAGGGTAGTCTTCTTTCTGCTCTCTGTCACGACGTTCTTCTTCTCGGCTAACATTTTTGGGCCTCTTCTTGTCACTGGGACGATCTTGCATGTAGTCCCACAATTGTCCCAAGTCCACAAGTCGCCTGATCTCTTTTTGAAGCTCCCAACAATCGTCTGTATTGTGTCTATGATCTTTATGGAAATTGCAATACTTAGAACGATTATTCCAATTTGACTTAGTGGTCTGTCTGGGAGGCTATTGAATTATATCTGACGTATGAATCTCCTGCAGGATCTGTGATATCGGCATGCGCAATCCAGGAAGGCCTGGTTCCTGCCAAACTACTGGCTTGGAATTTGAATTCTTTGATTGGTCTTTACGCCGATCAGACGTGCCAGATTTGGCCTTGCCAATATCTTTCTCATGTTGCCTGGGATGATCACGAAATAACCCCCTGCCTTCCCTAGCCATTTTTACATCTTTTAACTTCATGTAAGGCTTGGATTTCTCCATTAGCTTCGTCATAGTCCGACGACACTTTTTGGTTAAAGAATCTTGGAATCGGCCATGATGCAAACCTGATGTAAAAACATTAATAACGAGGTTTGTATCACATCCCTTAATGCAAGTCAGTTCCTCATCAAATCAGCTCATATACTGACGCAAAGTTTCTCATTTCTCTTGACGTAGAGCTAATAGGAAATCCGGTCCTTTCATTAACCTGTGACAGGTTATGAAACGGTTGATGAACGTGTTTCTGAACTCATTAAATGACGTTATAGAGTTTGCGGGTAGAGAATGCAACCATTCAAGAGTTGATCCCTTCAAAGTGGTCGCAAAAGCTTTGTAAAGAGTGGAATCGCTGGAATTATACAAATTCACGACATGTTTGAACTGCTGGGATATGGTCCACATGATCAGTTCTCCCATCGTACTTTTCAAACTTCGTTGGATCGAACCTTTTAGAAAGTGGAATAGCCAGTATTTCAGGGGAGAAAGGCATCTCAGTTCCCTTTAATAGTGCATCCAGCTAGTCTAAAGGCCGAACTCTCTCCACTTGATTCTTGATCTGTCGATGTGAGTCAATAGTCTCAGTCTGAATACTGGTCCCTCATTTTGGTTGATGACTAGCCTCTCCATGGGTAGGCCGTTCTTCATAAAATTGTGGATCAACATACCGTGGAGTTTTTACATTGTGGGTTTATTTATACCCAACTATAGGCCTTATGATATGACAACCCATATATTCATATAGATCACCTACCTAGTATTTGAATCATGGGCTTATGCTACCCCAGCCCATTTAATAGGCGAGCTTATCCAACTTCAATTCGGAGCCCATATAACGAATTCGACCTGTTTAGAATTTTATACCTAGGTCAGTTTGGGGCGGGAGTTTTACACACATCATACCTATGTATTTTAATCCAGATCATCCCTTCTCTTTTTGACTTAAAAGGGGATTTTTTTTAAATGTATAAAAAATCACTTAATTGACCTAACCTCTATTTTTTATTTAAAACTTAATATTTAAATTAAGAAAAATTCAAAATTAACATTCTCTCTAGCATTCTTTCTCTCTCCGGATCTATTTTGTTTTTCAATAAAGGGAAAAAAATAAAAAAGTGAAAAATTGTTCATTAACTTTAAATTTGAAAAGACAATAATATTTTACCATTTTTGCTCATATCGGGTTAAATTAAATAAAAATGTTACCTTTTCAATCTAATATAATTAGAACTCTAGTAAAGTGTAGATTTTAATAGTAGAGGAGACAAATTAGATTAGGATTGAAGTACAAAAGTAAAAAAAAATGACTAACCGTAACATTAGAAAAAATATGACCAACAAAGTGTAGTTCAAGTGGGGAGGGGTAGCCATGCATTCTGAATGAGATAGTCTTTCACTCTGTGTGTGTAAAGGGACACTCGTGGGAATATCAAAAAAGAAAAACTATGCCTATAAACATGCAGTGCATAAATATACAATACATGTACAAAAAGATTTGTAATTTATTTCAGATGGACTATATATATGTAATATGAAGGTCTAGGGAATGAAATTACATATGTTGAAAGAACAAGAGGCATAAGGTTTTTTCTTTTTTTCTTCTTCGGTAAGATGTATCCGAACTAATTTACACGCTCCTCGACTACTCATATCCTTGGACAATATGAATGGCGCATCTTCTACATCTGTGAAATATGTAAACACATTCCTTAGGTCATCTTTCCCTTATAATTGAATAAAAATAAAGTAAAAAAATAATAAGGAGGAGAAATTTGATATTTTTCCTTCCTTTGGCAAAATTAGTGAAAAGTTAAATAACTAAACGTGATCTAATTAAAATATGGACAAATGACAGATATGCTATTATTCAGATTTGACAATTAATTTATTTATCAATGTGGCATTAGAGGACGGCAATGTGGATCACGAGAATCCATCATGATTCTGTACCATGTGAAGCACAAATAGGAAATGATATTTTCATGCGGTGTGAATCGAAAATACCAAAGAAAACGGAAAAAAATGAATGATATACCGCTAATTGCATTTTACCCTGAATGGTGTATTTTGTCCCTAAAGTATTGGCACACGTGATCAAATTCTCTCTAAATTAACACCAATTAATAATAAGAGAGCCACATAACAAATTGAAAAAAAAGAAGATCACTTTAAAAAATTAAAATTAGAAACTCACATAAAAAAACATACTACAAATAGGAGGACGAAAAACATCTCATTATTAATGACTTAATTCATTTAAAATCCTACTTAATAATTAAAATAAATATAGCGATTAGGCTTTAGTTCTACCCTTGTCTAACTACATTTGAATTTGTGCCAGCAAGAAACTACATTTTCTATTGGCCTACGTGAACCGTGCGTGTTTTTTTTATTCGCCTTGCCCTTCTTGGTTCTATAAATAGACCCACTAATTCTCAGGACAACACAAGCCACTACAACAAAAACTGTCTATAAGAACATTTATGTTAGGACATTATATATATTGTGCTCTATAAAAATATTTTTCGAGCCACAAAATTGAAAGTATTGTATAAAAGTAAATTTGTTGGGACACTATATGTTATTGTGCCCTATAAAGGTACTTTTCGGGACATTATATGTGCCCTATAATTAAATATTTAAAGGACACAAAGTGGTGTCTCAATAACATTTAATTAGTAATTAAATAAATTAATATTTATATATAATATAAAAGGACATAAAGTAGTACCCTATAAACAAAAATTATAACATGGCACAATTTTGTGTCCTATTATAATTTAATTATATATATTAAAATAAATTAATTTATATTTACACAATTTAACCCAAAAAAAAAAAAAACAATGGCGCCCTATGATTCCCGCTCATACATTTGGTGAAAAAAAAAAGAAAAGACAAGTCATTTTTTTGTTTTCCCCCCACACCCACACGCTCGCTCATTCTCACTCTCACTCTCTTAGTCTTGATACCCACCCCCAAACCCTTTCATTCTTTTCCTCTCCGTCGCTCTATCGACGACGACATCTCTCTTGATCTCAGCCCTCTCTATCGCTATATCGCAGACGATATCTCTCTCGATCTCAGGCCTCGTTGTTGTTGTTGGTGTTTGTTTCGGCTTCTCGCCATTCTTTTTTCGACCGTCATCGGTGGGAGGCCTATCGATTTGAGCAACATAAGCTTCTGTACTTAACCAAAAACGAGAAGATCGAACCAATTATGGTTTTAAGCTTCCATAGCCGACGATCTCACAATATATAGCAACGAAGAGGAAATCATATTGGGTTTTGATGCGTCTGTGAGTTTTCTCCTCTCATAGTTTCTACACGAACTACTCCATTGCTTCTTCTTCGTCTAAATTCTGGGTTTTCAGATCCTGGCGTGTTTGATTTTTTTCCAACTTTCATTCGCCAGGTTTCTGATAATTTCAGGTAAGCATTTGAGTAAAATCGTTAACCATGGAAATTTTGATAGGCGAAAGTTAGGGTTTGACATCATTGGGCTAATCTCGGGGCTTCAGTAGATGGGTCTGAGAGATCAGATCGACAAATATCGGGCCTAATTCATTCTCACTTCTCAGATTCTTCGTTTTGTTCTCAGAAGGAAATAATTTCTCCTCTATTTTAATTGAATTCTGTATTTTTCACGTGTCGAAAATGGTCTCAGACTAGGGATTTCAATTTGAATGTGAATTGAAAATAGTTTCAGACTAGGGCAATTGAAAAATAAAAAGGGTGCATTTGTTCTCTTCGATTGTAGAAACAGGTTAAATTTGATATCTCGAATCTCTAATCAGATCTCCCTAATGTCAATGAGTGGGTTAAATGTTATTTTGTAATAAACAATCCTAATCTCTCCCTATCAAGATGTATTCGATTAAGTGTGTTTCTGTTATGTTATGTTTCTATTCACGTTTTGTGTTTCTGTTTTGTTTTTTATGTTTCTGTTTTTCTGTTTTTGTTCACGTTCTTGGTTCTCTTTATGATTTATTTGAAGTATTAGAGATCAATTAAAGGGTTAGGGACATCATTAGGAGAATGAAATAAATGTCCTTAGGCAAAAGCTATAGAAATTTGTAAAAACTGAGAATTTTGTACTATGTTTCTGTTCCGTTCTGTACCCTGTTTCTGATCTGTTCCCCATTTTCTGTATTGTTTTTGTTGTGTTCCCAGTTTAGCTGTTCTTTTTTTAGCCTTAGGGTGAGTAATGTTATTTTTACCTGGTCGATCAGCGATGTTGAAATTGATGTCGAAATTGGATAACTGGTGCTAAGCCCCTGTCTCTTTATCTTGCTCATAGCCTTCTTGTGATCGTTCACAAATTTGTCCAGCTCCAGAGCATCTCTGTATCGATTACCTCGATATCAAGCTCAATCTCGTCCCCTTCTTGAGCCAAATGAGAATTCCTCTTCTTTATGATCTGCACCAACTTATCCATCTTCTCCGGCGGTAAGTTCTGTAGATTCACTCCCAATTTTGCCTTCTCCTCGAAACTCATCGGCTGTTTATTGGGATCTTTTGTTATGCACCAGGTTGTTTAACTGTTGGGATCCTTTGTTATGCACCAGGTTGTTTAAGTTCTGCAGATTTAGTCACCAGGTTCATTTCTCTTTTTTTCTTTTTCTTTTCAGTCCATTGTTATGCACCAGGTTGTTTAATTGTTAATTTTTTGTTCATGTTTTTGATAATATTATTTGTTTGTTGTTTTAGCTCAATTTTGTTGTTCAATTTTGGTGATACCAAGTTCGTTGCTACCAGGTTCGTTCTTTTTTTTTTTTTTTTTTTTTTTCGTTGCTCTACAATTGCATGCTACTTTTTCTGTTGATGAGTGTTCTCTCTAAAGTTCGTTGCATGTTCTTTATGTTTCCTGTTCTATTCTACTTCCATGTTCTCTTTGATTAATCCATCGTCGTCGATTAATCCATTGTTGATTATGTTTTCTAGTACTGCTGCTTGCATGCCTTCACTTGCAATATTCTAGTAGCCGAGTGTTCTCTCCAAAGTCAGTTGCATGTTGTTTTTGTTTTTGTTTTAGTTCGGCTTTCTCATGCCGTTGTTCTTGCTCTTACAGCTGCAAATTTGATGTTTGAATTTATGCTTGAAATGAAAAATTGATTAATTAATTTATTGTTGCATATGTTAGGTTCTATTTGTTATTGCTTGAGGTTAAGTTTTGTTGCAATTGTGGTGTAGACAGTGTTGTTTGCCTAGCTTTTTTGGTCCCTTCCTGTTTGAGGATGTTTGTGTTTTGCTTGGTTTGGCTTCCTTTCATCATGTCATTATTTTTTTGTTCATATATTGGTTAATGGTTTTTTTTTTTTTTTTTTGTTATTATTTAGCTTGTGTATTTAGATAGTTTGTTTTGCCATATATCTTGCACTTTTTTGTTTTGTTTTGTAGAAAATTATGGGATTGACTTACTTTATGTTGGATCAGTCGAGAAAGGAGGCGAAGTATTGCATGAAAAATATATTTAACACATATTTAGTATGTATATTACTTTTGTAGTTAAACTTTGTTTTTGTTTTTATTTATGAATAGTGGCTTAGATGTTGAAAGGAAGTAGTGACCCATGACGGATATAATTTTGTGTATCTCTGGGATTTTTAATTTCTCATTTTAATGAAAAATTTTGAGTTCTTTATATATTTTTTATTGTGAGGAATTTTTAGTTTTTACTGTTTGGATTTAGAGTATTTTGATATTTTAAAAGAATTTTAAATTATAAAAAAAAAAAATTAGATACTTTTTGGGATGCTAAATAGTGCCCTTATATGTTTTTTTTTTTTTTTTTTTTTTTTTTTAAATTTTGTGACACATTTTGTGTCTTAATAGATGTTTTTCACAACACTTTGTAGTGCCCTAATATATATAATTTAAAAAATATAAAATGCTATAGAGACAATATAATAGGACACTTATTATTGCCTTATCAAGTTCAAATAAAAGGGCACTATATAGTTCCACCGTTTTGGCGCCTTGGATTGATATCCCAGACCAACAGGATGAGTCTTCCCACACCATGGAAGAGATATTTGCTGTAGTTATAGGGGAGACTCAGATTTTCTTCAGGGAGATGAATGACTGGCTCAACGAGCATGAGGATCGTCTTGATAATATTGAGACAACCTGCGATGAAATTGATGCTACTGTAACGTCTCTTCAGATGCAAATCGGTCACCTAATTTTCTATATTGAGGCTGAGTCAGAAATGGTGGCGCTGAGAGACACACAATCCATATTCATCGAAAGCAACTACGAGGAACTGGAAACAAGCGGGAGGAACTGGGATCAGTTTGAAGACGATGTAAAATCACAATATAAAACTTGTGATTATCCACCATTTGATATCCACCAAGTGTTGCCACCATTGATCAAATACGATCACGTCTACGAGGATCCGATGTAGCTCACTTGTCCTTCATCGCCTTTAGCACCATTCTTTTATGCCTACCAAGCACATGAGCTGGCAACGAGTTACGTTGAGAATAAGAGCCGATTAATGGCAAATCTTATCAGTCTTGAGGGCGTTCTGAATCAAGACCCATATGTTGTGTTGTACGACGCATACTACTAGCGGAAGTCGCTCTTTGATGAGCCCTTCTCTGTGCCAAGCCAAGGACAATAAACCAAGCGTTTCTTGGGAGGTAACCCAAGTCTAAAATAAATTAGATCCATCACTACCTAATTTATTCGGAGGTGAGATTGTCTCGCCTCCCAGGTACTTGTTCTAAACCCCTGTATTCGTTATCATGCTTTATTGGGATCGCTGATGAGTTACTGTGGACACTGCCCGTTTTAAGTTTGGGGGTGATGTGTAGTATGATATTATGTTTTATTGTTTAATTATATGCATGCTTGTTTTGTTTAATTAGTATGCCATTGTTTGTAGTAGTTGTTGTGTGTGCTGAGTTTTGTAGTTCATCTAGACCATTACCCGATGATAATATTCCCCTAATTGTTTCTTGAGGTCACGCGTAATGCCCATTCATGTGTGTTCTATGTGATTGATATTTCGTTGTGGTAAAAGTTATTGTAGATCCTAATTTGCACGAGCACTTAAACTCAATGTACTAGCTATCTATTGATTTGACATTAATCATCCGTTAGCCAAATTCATGACAATAGGAATTCTAGAACCCGATTTGGGGGAAATTCGAGGCGAGGTAGTTCAGGAGATATGATTTAGGCATTCATTTTGATCTCTTGAGCCTTTGAAGCTTACTATGTAATATCATTTATCCCTTGTTACCCTGTCAAAGCCTATTATTTGTTTCAATTTTGAACACGTAACAATTACCCTAGCCAATTAATTTTTTTTTCTAAACCTTTATCGCTAAACCTAAGGCACAATTTTAGTGAAATCATGTTAGCATTTGTTTATGCTACTTGAAGTTAGCGGTTGGGTTTTGGGCGAACTATTGATTAGTTCAGTATTCGAGTACTCACTTGTCATTTTTCTATCATATTTCTGTACCCGTCAAATTATAACAAATCAAATAAGTTTGGGGGTGTGTTTGTTTAAAAAAAAAAAAGAATAAATATAGTTTTATTTTTTGTTTTGTCTTGACAAGTGAGTACTACATTTTCAAATATAAGTCCAGGGTTGTTTCGAATTGATCTATGTGGGGTTACGAGTGTGATTGAGCCAGGTGTTGTGCCTCGGGTATCGTTAAGTTAATAACGTTAACCTATTTTTATATTCCTAATATACCCTTGGCCTTTGAAAAAAAAAATGAACCAAGTCCTATTGATCTTTTTGAATTTCTACGCCTACATTAATAGAGAGTGGAACCCGGTCTGGTATATGGATTTACTTTACCTTTTTGGTTTTAGTCATGAACTCTGTTGGTGGATAATCCAATCTGGGCTGTGGATGGTTGTATGATTGAGTTTTCGCACACACACTTGAACATGATCTAGAATGGCACTTACTGCCATTGAATGTTGAAATTTTAGAACACCACATGGTGCGTTTGACTCTTGAAATCGATATGATTAGGGGCTGATGGAGGAAAACTTTTTGGTCGTTAGATGAATTTCAACACTTAAACGTTGTTTTTTTTAGTTCATTTGTATTTTTTGTTTTTAGTAATTAAATTTGTTAATAGTTGTGGTAGTTTATTTTATTGCGTGGGCTTTTTGTTCAAGGACGAGCAAAATTCGAAGTTTGGGGGTAGTACCTAAATTGGGATAAATCTATCTCTATAGACCTTTATACCAGTATATAGGATGCTTCTCCAAAATCGTTCATTGATGATGTTTTAGAAATCCATACTTTTGTAGTTAACAACATCCCTACGTCATTTTCAAGCAATAGAATATCATCAAGTACAACACTAGGAAGCATGCCTTTCCATCTTTTTTTTTTATTTTATATACATAGATCATCCATATTTTTTAGGTGACCAAACAATTTGATTGTCTCATGGAAAAGGATGTTCTACCTTCTATAAGCTTGTTTAAGTCCATAAATGGACTTTTGCAACTTGTGCACCTTCTAGCTCTCGCCTTCGGCTATCAAGCCATCTGGTTGATGCATCTAAATATCTTTCTCTATATTTTCATTGCGAAAAGTTGTCTTCAAATACATCTTCTAGAGTTTATAGTTATGGTATGAGGCTATAAACAATGAGTGTAAAAAATCAAATTCTAGTGGACTTTAACTAGGTGACCTATGAAAAGGTTTTATCGTAGTCAAGGTTTTCTTGAATAAATCCATTTTACCATCTGAGTTTAGTTTTCTTTTGAGGATCTATTTTTACCCAATGGAAACGATTCTCTCAGGTAGATCCACAAGAGTCTCTACTCGATTAGTGTACATGGAGTCCATTTCAGATTTCATTGTTGTTTGCTACTTGTCACTATCGATGTTTAACATCGCATTTTCATAGTTAGTAGGGTCATTATTCTACTAGAAGTAGCTTATATCTATCTTTTTGTCCAAGATATCCCAGATATCTATCAGAAGGAGTAGAAGTTCTACTAGATGTATGAGAAATATGTGTTTTGGACGTATTTACCACTATTGGTCCCAAATTATCAGTTTGTCCAGCTTGCTTGGTGTCTAACACCAAATCTATCTTTTGCCTAGTATTGGATTCTACAAGAAACACTTCTTCTAAGAATACAGAGAAATTAGTAACAAACACCCTTTGTTTCTCTGGGTGATAAATAAAGTATCATGTGGTTTCCTTAGGATACCCCACAAACTTGTAAATGTGAATCCTAGATTACAACTTTTCTTCTTCAAGTCTTTTGATATAAATCGGACAACCCCAAATCTTAACGTACTTAAGACACAGTTTCATCTTTTCTTTTGTGGTGTAATAAGCACAAACTTAGTTGGAAAATTGTTCTATAAATGAGTTGTTGTCATTAAGGTATATTCCCAAAATAAAATTGATTCATTAGTGTGACTCCTTACCGATATGACTATATCTAACAGGGTCTAATTTTTCCTTTCCGATAAACTATTTAATTGTGGTGTAAGAGGAGGAGTCCACTAAAAAAGTATACCATTAAGTTTGAGAGAGTATAGAAACTCCATGAATAAGTATTCTCCATTTTGATCTGATCGGAGTACCTTAATACTCTTCCGGATTTGTTTATCTAATTCAGTTTTTAATTTTTTTAAACTTTCACAAGAATCAGACTTGTGTCTCACAAGATACACAAAATAATACCTAAAACAATTGTCTATGAAGGTCATAAAGTATAAATATTCAACTCGAGCTAAGGAGCTCATAGGCTCACACACGTTAATATATACTGTTGGCCTAGTAGAATACCAAAGAGGAGGTGTGAATTAGATAATTAAAATTATCAAAATAAAATACTTAATAAATCAAATAATTAATTTTAATCCTAAATTAATTTTTATCTTTATATCACAACGAAATTATTCAACTAGGTGCACACCAAACAACAATAATAAACAAATTAAAGATTGTAGCACACCATAGATTTATACTGGTTCACCGAGCTACTCTTGGCTAATCCAATCCCCCAAGCCCCACGGAGAGTTGCAGCCAATAATACTCAAGATCCCTTTAAAGGTAGAAACCAAATCCTCACAATGATTCTTTTACAGGTTCAGAATCAACTTTTACAAAATCATTTTTACAGGCTAAGGAAGAACCTCTACTTTTTACAGGTTAAAGAATAACCTAATTCTTTTTAACACAAATACAAAAGAATCAAAACCTCACCAACACTCCAAATATCCTTTTACCTAGTAAAGATTGAACCGTTACAAAATTCACTCAAACTCAATTCTATCTAGGAAGAATTACTACTTTAATCTCTTTATAGGAAGAGACTGAAAACTGGCTACCCTTTGATTAAATACCCCTAACAGTTTTTAATTCGTCACACTACTCACCAATACAAATTGATAAGCAAATAATCTCACCGGAGCTTCTACCACCTCAGATAAATTAAAACTCGATTAATTTTTCAAATCTAGTGATAGAAAAGTGTGAGATTGAAAATCTGACTTTAAATAAAATATGGATAGCAAATAATTTAGCACGTAATCAGATTTAAGAAATTGTTTATAAAATATTTTCTTCAACAAAGAATAAAAAACAATTTATGAAGATCAATTTCCAAAAATTAAATAAACAATGCACAATAGAAAGTAATTGGAAAGATCTCACCCAGAATCCACCAAAAAAATAAATAGAACGTAGTTACTTCAGATCCAGTAGTAACAGTAATTAATGGCAAATGCTTCTCAAGATCGTCTCTTAAAATAGCTCTCACAAAATCTCAGAATGATCTCTTTATCACTTTCACTTCTTAATCATATATGAAAAACGCAGGTTTATATATATGGGATATAAATTACCTCTCTAATGGCTAGTTCTCATGTGTCATGATACATAAATGCTCTTTTTGACCCCTTATATCATTATGACTTTATTTCGGTTCAATTCACTTGATTATAGCTTTTAAATCTCTCAATTAAGTCCCCTAAATATTTTTCAATCTTAATTAAATAGAATAAAAACAATTTTATATACCAAATTGAGAAACAATCAAACTTAATAAACTAAATCAATAGGAATTAAATAATAGATGAAGCATATCTTAAATATCATAAAATCCCTAAAATCTCTCACAAATCCCAACCAAAAACGGCTACTTGTAGATATGAAATCGGAATCCACAACATCCTAAAACTACGCCCTCAGTCGACCGACCAGTCGACCACTCGATTTAGGATATAGCCAAGCCAAAGCTGCTGCATTAATCGGCCGACCTATCTATAGACTTGGAGATTCAGAGAGTTCCATTTCTCTTCACCGGTCGACCAACCTGTCGACTTAGAGATACAAAGAGTTTCATTTCTCTTGATCGATTGACTTACCTGTCGACTTAGAGATACAGAGAGTTTCACCTGTTTTGTCCGGTCGACCTACTAGTCGACTTATGCATGCTGAATCTCTTTTCTAAACTCATTTTGAACTCATTCTTATTTATGTTTTTTCCCCTTTAACCATTTTCTTTTCTAAATAAGCTCCATTAACTTCTTAAATTCCATTTAAGTCAATTATAAATATTTCTTTTCAAATAAACATAGGAGCAAATAATTTCATCTTATCAAAACACACATAAACAATAAAAACTTTTGTGCCGTGTGTTTTCCTAATTGGGATATTAAGAGTTGAAATTCACTTGAGTTGTTTTTCCTAATTTTTTCAAACTCTTAATTCTTTATCATCTTCGTCATCATCATTTAGCATTCATTCATAATTTGTTATCGCATCTTCATCACTAGAACTAATAAACTGAAACACTTGAACAAACTATTAGTCCCACAAAAAACATCAACATTTAATTGTCCATCAAAATCTGAAGATCAACATATACCAAACCCAATACTTAAGCAGTATTTCCCAAAGTCTAATAAAAGGTAGATTCATCATTTTGGCCATGAGGCAAGATTCACAAGTTGGTAATTTCTCTAAGCTAAATGGGCCCAAGATTCCATCTTTATCCATCTTGTTGATTTTTTTTCTTACTAATATGAATTTTCCTTTGTCAGACCTCTTTTTCTTCTTTATCTTTTGGTTCACTTTCAAAGACAAGTTGGGTCATCTCTTCCTATTCTTATTTTCTTTTGTGGTGGAAGGCTCGTCCACTACGAGCATCGAACCCTTGGGCCTTTTCATGGTCCCGTCGATGTTCCCTAACATGTAAAGAAGTCCCAAAATAGTGAATTCTATATTTTTCAAGTTGATGTTCACCAAGAAATAATCAAACATGTATGGCGGTGACTACAAAATAAGATCCACAGTTACGTTCTGATCAAGAAGTGACCCCAATTTCTTTAGTTTCTCAACTTGAGTATTATCTTAAGAATATGGTCCCTAACGGATAACCTTGTTGTTATCTTGGTTTTTAAAATCTTCTTTGTGATGTTATACCTAGCAGTATAACTACGCACACTAAAGAGAGATTCTAGGTGTCGCAGAATCGCATATGAACTCCCCATCCGTTCGGACTGTTTTTGGAGATTATTACTCATATATTCTATTACATAACATTGATCCTACTCATTATTGTCTATCTATTTTTGGATCATGTCATGTTCTTTCTCAGTGTTGGTGTCAAATGTTAGAGGTACAAGACTATCCAAAATATAGTCCAATTTCTGAGAAGTCAAAACTAGATTACGGATTCTAAGCAATTAGAAAAATTAGGTTCAATTGAAGTAATTTTCTCTAGAATATTTTGTAATGGTTTTGACATTACCAAATTGACATAGAAAGAAAATAAAACATATAGGTAAAATAGGAAAGTAGTATACCTAAATTTTAGATTAAAGGTCTTCTATGAAGACTAATTTACTCCCACTAATGTTTTCGAATCTCACTTCTCTATAGAGAAACAAGTACATTATAAATGTCCCTAAAGGGGAATTGGATCATCCAAACACTTTCAGAGACCTCACATCGTAACTATATTAGTCTCATAAGCTTCGACGATAAGTAACTCTTACTATATTCCTTTTAGGAAATGTATAATCCATATTTGGTCTCTGGTTTTATTGTACCTCACATCATCCTCTTAATGGCATATGTCTCTAGTTAAGTTATATCCACCAGGCATGGTCGAAACTAGTCCCAATGAAACCCTCAAATAATTAGCATACTGAAACTCTCTAGTCTACTCTTTGCATGTTTTAAATAAATATAAGTTCAATGTAAGCTCAATTTGTTGGTCATGGTATCACATCGTCAGTATATTGAATGACTTATACGTATGGAACCTCTACCCGAACAAATCTATTGGCCTAGAGAGCTACCCAAGGGGGGGTGAATTGGTTAGTTACTAAATTTAAACAATTAAACATAAAATAACCATTTTTCCTAAATGAATTATTATATTTTTACGTAACGGAAATATGTTTAATACTAAATGCACACCCAAACACAGTATAAGAAAATAAGCAATGCATCACATAACAATATATCTTGGTTCTATAAGCTACTCTTACCTACATCTAGTCCCCCGATCGCCATGGAGATTTGCAATCCACTAAACCCCTGATTCCTTTCGCATGTAGGAACCAAACCCTCACAATCTCAATTCTTTTAACAAGCTCAGAATCAATCTTTACAATCACTACAAGAAAAATGGCCTTTAGCTACAAATTTTTCTTGTAGCTAAAGCGTTATTTTCGTAGCCAAAGCGATTTAGCGATGAAATATCTTCGTAGCCAATTTCGTCGCCTATGCTCCGTAGTAGAAAATATTTAGCGATGAATTATACGTTTGTCACGAAAGAGTACTCTTTCGCGACAGATTATTTCGTAGCCAAATTTGTAGCCAAATGACTATATTTCGTAGCCAAAAAGTGGTTGAAAATGGCGGGCAAATTGTTTTGGTGACGAACATTTTTTGTCGCCAAAACACAGTTGGAAATGGCAGAAAATTGTTTTGGCTATGAACATATTTTTTCGCCAAAACATGGTTATAAATTGCGAGAAAACATTGCAGCGATGAACATTTTATGTCGCCAGTAGCGAAAAAAAATCGGTGATGAAAATACGTTTGTAGCCAAAATATTATTGAAAATGGCAGGAAATAACTTGCGACGAAATATTTTTGTAGCCAAAAGATTTTTATTTTTCTTTTTAATTGGAAAATGCATTGGCTACAAAAACAACTTTTGTAGTAAATTCCTTTACATAAGACGATGAATGTCAATTTGTAGCTATAATCAATAAATAAAAAGTAAACAGAACCATACAATTGTATTAAAAACCAAAAATATTAATATTCCAATTCTACCAATATCCTTAAACACTAATATGACTAAAACAAAATGTCTTACAAAGCATCATTAGAAAATAATCAAGAAACAAACGATGTTTGTTAAGCAATCAATATCATCGATTCCATAATATGCTGAAATCTACAAATTGTTATTAAAAAAAAAAATAAAAAAAAAAAAAAAAAAAAAAAAAAAAAAAAAAAAAACAACTTAGAATAAATTAACCATAATTGTAATGTTAAAAAAAATGATTGAACATAATGGTTTACCATGAAGACGAAGATTCTGTAGGTCCTGACTGTGTTCATGTCATCGATCTCATAATTATTTTCTACTCCGCTTCCATTGTGTCTATCTTATTTTGTTGATCTTGCAATTTCTGCTCAACCTCTTTCGATGTTCCTTGTATGGATGAAATTTCATTTGACGAAGTTTGTCTTGGTCCAAAACCAAGTCCCCTGATGTAACCGGATGTTCTCCCAAGAATGTCATCACATATGTTATCCTCTGTCTCCGGGTTCTCACTTTCTTGGGTCTGTTCTAGACGAGCCACCATATTCATCTACAAATTCTAAATATAATTAAAAAAAAACATTGAATTTTATTTAATGATCATAAAATAGAAATGGTAAGAAAAAAATGGCTCACATTATCCTCTTCAGCTGCATTAGATATCCATTGCCCATTTGCTCTCTAATGTGTAATCCGATGTAGATGAATCCTACCCCGAGCCTGCAATTATTGAATTTTCAAGTATATCACATACAATAATTGACAATAATTTGTTTAAATTAATTATAATAATAGACAAATACCATTTGTCAAAATGTGGTGCCGAATGACCTTAAGCCCGAAACATGGTTATAGCGTTGCTTATTTCGATTGGTTGAGTTAGTTGAAGATATTTCCTATGAATCGGTAATAAAAGTATGAATACATAAATTAACTTGAAATTAAATACTAAGACAATATTTAAATTTTGAAAAGAAGACATACCTTCTACCTCAGGGACTCAAACAAACCACATAGGCTTAACCAATCACCCAATTGCATATCTGGCTTATATGGATGTTGATGTGGATCCTTTCCTTCTTTTCCTTCTTTTATCATCCATTTGAAATATCGGACTAGATCAAATTTATAATCTGTATACCTATTTGACCACAAAATATTCATGGTTTTCTTTACTTCCTGCAAATATAAACCAACAATCTCAAATTTAGCCTTCAAAAATAAAAACAAAAGTTAAATTATAATAAGAATTAAATTATAACAACAATCTCAAATTTATCCTTCAAATAATGAAACACATTACTAATAAGAACGTTGATAATAAGATAAGTTATGCAATTATTAAATTATAATACTTATACCTCAACATGTCTGAGTAATATGATCTTATCATCATCTGGCACTTTTGTCCATGTGTTCACTTCCCCATTTATGGGTGCAAAATTTCTCACAATATATCCCATCTCACTTGAAAACTCACTTGACAAATCATCATTCGTTGGCCTATTAACTAGGGTATCAAATTCAATCTTTAATGGGTTGTCATTGTTAGCTTTCAGTAATTTGGTTGTCTCATGTCCTATAGTTGGTCCACGTTTATTGGCGCGAATGCCCTTATCTGTCGACACAAATTTAATGAAACACAAGAACAGAAACAAAAACAACAAACAGAAACATAAACAGAAAAAAAATATACGTTTCTGTTCTGATCAAATTGGGAACAGAAACACAAGAACAGAAACAGAAACAATGCAGAGATAGAAACAAAAACAGCGAACAGAAACACAAATAGGAAAAAAATATAAGTTTATGTTCTTATCAAATTGGGAACAAAAACACAAGAACAAAAACAGAAACAATGCAGAGACAGAAACAAAAACAACGAACAGAAACACAAACAGGAAAAAAATATACGTTTCTATTCTGATCAAATTGGGAACAGAAATAGAGAACAGAAACACGAGAACAAGAACAGAAATAGAAATAATGCAGAGATAGAAACAAAAATAGTAAACAGAAACACACAAAAAAAAAATACGTTTCTTTTATGATCAAATAGGGAATAGAAACAGAGAAGAGAAACAGAAACAATGCAAAGACAGAAATAAAAGCAGCAAACAAAAACACAAACACAAACAGACACCCCAATATGATGAAAGCAGGGAAAGCCTCTGGGTATTGGAAGAAGCAATTAAAAGCATTAAAATACCTAAAATTAACTTTTTATGATTGAGAGCCAATTGGAAGGTGTTGGTTGCATGCATCGAGGGAAAGGGAACAAATAAAAGTTAATGGAAGTAGGAAAACAGTTAGCTTAGACTGTCACAAGACTCGAGCGAAAGAAAAAGAAAAAAAAAAAGCAAAGCATGATTTATGGGCAAACTTTGAACACGAATTTTGAGAGCATTCTCCCACACAACATTTAAATATTTTGGGCCCAGCACACAACAATTAATCATAGCAAGACAGCCATGACAACATTTAAAAAAGAAGAAGTTATACCTGCACTATTATTTATTTGTGTGTCATCCACACCGTTGCCATCTTGTCCTTGTAATAGAGGAGACACATTATCATTGGTATCATTTGCAGATGACACATGTGAGCTCAATTGCATTCGGCCAGGTGCCATGTTACCTAAATTATAAGAGGAGAATATAATATTAATTAACATATAATTGAGAAACGAAAATTACGTTATTTGTTAAACACAGAAAATAGAAGATATGATACAATACATAACAAGAAATGAAATTAAATTGATCTAAATTTTTTTTAATGTGATTACTTATTCTATATCACTATCATTCTCTTCGTTTTCATTGAATTTTTCACTGCAATACTCAACAATTGTATCATCTTCTTCACTTTC
Organism: Eucommia ulmoides; assembly: GCA_016647705.1. NCBI lineage: Eukaryota > Viridiplantae > Streptophyta > Magnoliopsida > Garryales > Eucommiaceae > Eucommia > Eucommia ulmoides. Next base: position 20,381,698 of record CM028339.1, read on the forward strand.
ATTTTCAGATATATTATCTTCTTCTTCTATAGATTCATTACCATCATCATCATCACAAGTAAAAGTAATTGGAACAAATGTAGATGGTGAATCAAATTTTTTCCTCTTGTTTTTCTTATATATAGGTATTGCATCCACTTTCTCTGGTTCGATACCCTTTCTATGTAAATCACCTCCCTCAACAACATCAATAACATGAGCAAATATAGTTGAATCATTCTCTTGGTAAGCATCATTTGTATTAACATTATAGAAGTGTTCATTTTCTTCTAACGTGTGATTAGCATCTTCTTCAGTTTCTTCTGACTCAGGGATATCCCAAAAATGTCTATGTTGTACATGTTGTACGATTCTCCAATTATTACCTAACTTGGTATCACTGATATAGAAAACTTGTTGAGCTTGATCGACTAGTATAAAAGGATCAGATTGATACCATTTTTTTGGAAATGTTAATACTTGTATATTGTGAATCTTGGTGAAATGTATTTTTATTACTAAGATCAAACCAAACACATTGGAATAACACGACCTCGCAATTTAATAGGTAATTTAAGATAATAATTCTTTTTAATACACCGTAAAAGTCAAGGACCCTTCCCTCATGTTCCCCCTCAACCACCAATCCACTATTTTGAAATGTTCGATGACCATCACGATCCATAATGTGAAATCGAACACCATTGGCGATGAATCCTGGGTATTGTTTCGCTCATGGATCTGGCCGATTTGCTATGGACCAAAGGTCGTCTGTGGCTTCCGGTGATTTTTCAAGACACAACTGGTTAATCTGAAAAATCATAAAGCTAAAGGTATTAAACTAAGTTGATAATAAAATAAGTTATAAACAACTAAAATTTCGTTACTTACACGTTTCGGAAACCACGATGGAAAAGATTCCTGTAGCTTTTGCTGAATGTTTTGTTCACCTCTCATTCTCAACTCGTTCTTATACTCACTATGTATGAAAAAAAAATGGTCATTTCAAAATATATTTGTTTGTTTTCAAAGAACAAAATAATTTATAGCACTTACATCAGATTCGACTGTACTTCTTTGCAATTATTCAAAATATACCATCGTATCACTCCATATTCCTCTTTCAAAGTATCATAAATTGTTTGTCTGAAAGGACGAACCTTTTGTGTGAACACTGACAATGTAGCGGATGATTTTGTCTCTTGTATACTACTGTCATCATTTCGTTCGTCACAATTAAATGTAGTTTCGATCCCCTGCATGTACATTGAGCAAAAAGTCAAGCATTCTTTTACAATATAAGCCTCTGCTATTGATCCTTCCAGACGAGCTTTATTGATTACAAATCCTTTTAGTGTTCCAAGGTACCTTTCAACGGGATACATCCATCGGTATTGCACAGGACCTGAAAGTTTAGCTTCACTTGGCAAATGAACGGTTAAGTGCACCATAACATCAAAGAAAGATAGAACGAAAATCATCTCTAACTTACAAAGGATAATAACAATGTCCTTTTCTAATTGTTCCAATACTGATAATGTCAATGTTTATGAACATAGAAGTCAAAAAAATTGTCCCAAGTCAAACGATGCAATACAAACTTCAGAATTTAAGTACCCATGTATTCTAGCTGGGATTAGACGTTGCAGTAACAGGTGACAATCATGACTCTTGAAACCTAAAACCTTTCCCTAACAAACATTAACACATCGTGCAATGTTTGCTGCATAGCCATCTGGATACCTGATAGACTTTAAAAACTCACAAAATCCTTTTTTTTTTTTTTTTTCGTCTTTGGTTAAATTATAACATGCAATTAGCTTCACAAAGGAATCACTACGTTTTTTCAAATGCAACTCTTTCCTTATTTTCATATCCTCCAAATCCAAACGAGCTTTGATTGTGTCCTTGTTCTTCCCCTCAATACCTAAAAATGTCCCAAGAATATTGTCACATATGTTTTTCTCTATGTGCATAACATCGAGACAATGTCGAAGTTTGAGTTTCTCCTAGTAAGGTAACTCAAAAAATATACTCCTTTTTACCCAATTTCTTTTATTTTTTCCACGCTTTCTTTTCTTAGTTGACACCCTTTTTCCTGATATCAAATTAATAGGCAACTGGGCCAACTATTGTAAAATATCACTTCTAGACATCTCCCTCAGTTTCATATCAATTTCCGACTTACCATTAAATTTTGTACTTTGGCGCCAAGCATGATTTGTAGGCAAAAAATATCGGTGCGTCATATAACGTGTTTTACTCCTTATACTTAGTGATGGAGTATTCTCATTGCATGTAGGAAATGCCATTAACCCAGAAGTGCTCTACCCGGATAGGCTTGCATATGCTAGAAAGTCATTTATAGTCCACAAAATTGCAGCATGCAACTTGAAATTTCTTTCACTAACAACATCATAAGTATCAACACCATGTTCCCACAACTCTTTTAACTCATCTATCAAAGGTCGAAGATAGACATCAATATCCTTTCGGGGGGATTTAGGTCTAGGAATAAACAATGACATCATAAAGAAGTATTGTTTCATACATTTCTATGGTGGCAAATTATACGACATTAAAATAACGGGCCACATACTATATGACGTGTTCATATTTCCAAAAGGATTAAACCCATCTGTCGCCAATACCAACCTTACATTGCGGGCATCTTCGGCAAATTCAAGATATTTATCATCCAAGTCCTTCCAAGTTTTAGAATCTGCTGGGTGTCGCATAACATTCACATCCTTAACGCATTTTTCTTTGTGCCATCTCATTTCTACAATAGTTTTCTCGACATAAACAACCGTTGTAACCTTGGCTTCAATAGAAAATACCGAAGCACTTTATGTGAAATTTTCTTACCGCTCCTATAATTTATCTTCCATCGAGACTCGTTACATATAGGGCAATATTCCATATTTTCATTATCTTTCCAAAATAATGCACAATTGTACTTGCATGCATGGATTGGAATATATCCTATGCCCAAGATACGTAACATCTTTTTTGCCTCGTAATAAGAAAAACGGAGTTTCTCACCATCTAGTAATGACTCTTTTAGAAACGGCAAGAACATATCGATTGACTTGTTGCTCTACTTGTTAATTACTTTAAATGAAGCAACTTAATCAGATACGTGAACAACAAAAACTTGGTGCATCCTGGGTAGAGTTCGCATTGCGACTCCTTAAGGTAACGATTAAATGTATCATTGTCAACATCGTAATCGTTTTCTTTGTATGGTTCATCGACTCCCATCCCTCTATTCGCATTTGTTGAGTTACCTCTAAATATGTCATCCAACAAATCATCAAACCCGTCGTGTATATCACCATTATCATCGTTGGTCGGTTCTTCATCATCGTTATTGTCACCGACACCCCTACTACTTGTACCAGTTCTAGGAGTAAATGTTTCCCCATGAAGTGCCCATACCTTGTAGCTTACTTGCATCACATTGACAATCAAATCGCATTCCACTTCAAATATATTTTTTAATTTAGTGTTCATGCAATTGGTACAAGGACAACGAATTTTACCGTTATTCGATTCAATGTCATCCATCGCAAATTGAATAAATGATTGTACTCCATTTAAATACTCGTCACTCAACCTATTTTTTGCATTCATCCAACTCTTGTCCATTTCTGAATCAAGGATATCTAGCTTCAAGAACATATGACATGTATGGATCACAATAAAGGTAAATTTAGATACACCGATATACACCACATTCCAAATTAGTTAGATTTTAAAAAAAAAAAAAAAAAACACAAAAAAAACAAAAAAACAAAGTAGGTCTTATAACAGATAACAAAAAATAGAACAACAAAGAAAGCATACACAATTGAAACAAAAACAAGAAAGTGCTTATCAAACATGGGAATGGAAGGGACATTCTTATAAGTATTTCATTCTTTAATTTAATCCCTCATACCAAACAAGGTGCAATGTTGTGGAATTGAACTTTATTTAATTTTCACAAGAATTAATGACATCATCATGCAAAAACAGGTAATGTACGATTACCAAAATATAAAGTAGTTAAATTCAACTTTACTTAAATCCATAGGACCTATAGACATCTTCTGGAATTAATTCAAGAAACAATAACTACATGTATACACAAACAATTTGTAGCAGTATGCAAAATTTTTGGTTGTGGGTGCGGGAGGATTGGGTTGTGAATTGCTCGAGGATTTGGCATTTTCAAGGTTCCTAAACCTCGAAGTCATAGACATGAATCGAATCAAAGTCTCTAATCTCAATTGGAAATTTCTATTCAGGTGTATATATGTATACACACAAGCAGGAGATGTATACACGTTGATTGGATGCTTGATCTTCAAGATTATTTTGATTACATGGGGAATGTTAAAGAATAGAAAATCAAATTAGCCTCCAAGAAACTTTAATGCAGCAAACTGGTGGTATGAATTACAATTTCAGGGAATATGCCAATGTATTCATTATAGAAAAGAGCTATACAAACCGAACGACTATCAAAGATTGGTGATGCATACATCGACTACGAAACAAATATCAAAGAATCTTTGGATTATTATTGGTCACATGCCAATTTTTTAGATTAAATCATAATTGCAGATTGAATCTTTGTAGATATGGTTCAAATTAAGTCATAGACATGGATAGAATCAAAGTCTCTAATCTCAATTGTCAAGCTGCCTATAAGTTCATAATCACATTCTAAATTTTTACTGCATATTTTTTTTGAAAAAATTTAATGTGAAATGAATTTAATATTCTTGATGTTTTATTTGCAGGAGGGTAGAAATTGGATGATGTAATTGCTGGCTGTAGCCTGTTTATCTCTGGCTGCTAAATTGGAAGAGACTGAGGTTCCTCTCTCCTTAGATCTACCAGTAACAAGAGTGTTTTAAAATCTATTACTTTTAATGTTTCGAGGCTTAATTGATGGATTGGGGGTGGCTTATGCATTATTCATTCTACAGGTAGATGAATCAAGATTTTGTTTGAAGTTAAGACCATACAAAGAATGGAGCTACTTGTTCTAAGCACATTGAAGTGGAGGATGCAATTTTTCTTACCCAAATGTAGCAAACCCGTAGATACAGATTGCAATATCCGAAAAAGTAAAAACAAAACCAAAACCCTAAATCAAATATACATATAATTGATTTCTAGAAAAAGAACACTACCTTTGGATGAACGATTTCTGGAAAATGAACAAGATTCGCTCCGTGTTCCCTTCCTCCAGTTTGTTTCCAAGCCAATCTTCCAATCTTCGTCGATTTGTTCGCTCTTCTATTGCTTAATCGATTTGTTCGCTCTTCCATAGCTTAATCGCTCAGTTGGTTTCTTCATGGGTGAGTGCAAGAGGCGACGACTGTTCGCTTTGGTTTCTTCGTGGGTGAGTGCAAACGGCCTTTGGTTTTTAGGCTAAAAACTATGGTTCGGTTCCCAAGGAATTTGCCTACACGTTAAACATCAAAACTACGTCATATTGGTATGACAAAGTGATTGCCGTTGAAATTGGATCATCGCTAATAGTTTAAAACTTCTACAGCGCATTAGCGACGAACGGTTTTCATCGCCAATATGATTGGCGAAAATTTTTAGCTCTTTGTTTTTTTTTTTTGGCGCCAAGAACGAAAGTCGAGAATAGCGACGAATTCTAAAATTTCGTCACCTAAACCTCATATATGGCTGCGAAATCAAAGTTCGTCGCTAAAAGGTGTTCACATTTGGCTACGACATATAGTTTTGTAGCTAATGGATTTATTTAGCTACGATTATTATGCCGTCGCCAAAAATTTCGTAGCCAATTCTCTATTTTCTTGTAGTGAATTATCTTTTTTCACAAGTTCAAGAAAAAACCTATGTTTTTACTAGACTCAAGACTAACCTAATTCTATTACAAGAAGAATCAAAACCTAGTCCTTTCAACAGGTTAAATATCAAACCTACCACCCTTCACACTTTTACAATTATCCTTTTTGCTTGATTAGGAAGAACCTTTACAATAATTCAATTTTATCACCGAAATAATCAAATCTAGTTTTTTTCAAGGAAAAAAAAAATAACCTAACATTTTTGCAGGATAAAGATCAAAGGCTAACCTTTTTCACAAGAAAAATATTAAAACCTACCTACCTTGACTAGACAAAGTCCCAAATATATCTAATCCACTCAAACTCATAATACAAAAAATATTAGTTTCTTCCCACAGGAGCTTCTACCACTTCAATATGAATATATTCAATTAATACGCCGAATAATTACCACGTGCTAGATACAATGTGACACAATTAAAATATGATTAATAAAAATTAATGGGTAGCACAAACATAACACGTAATTAGATATACAGGTAGAAATCATTTAAAAAAGATTTTTTGGCTTTTAAATTCAAAACGATTTTTCTAACAATCCTATACCAAGCAATCAAAATAAATAAAACTTAAAATATAAAAAATAAAATATTAAATTCTATTTAAATTAAAAATTCCTTTAGAATATTTAAAAATCAATTAAGTGGACATCTACTTAGATATCCACTTAATTATATTGAGTAGATATCCACTTACATTATTTTTTTTACTTGATTTAATTTCAATTTTAGTTTATTTTTTTAAATATTCTATGAACATTTTAAAATATAAAGAATTAGAAAAATCATAAAATAAAAAATTCCACTGAATATTAATCTTCAGTTACATTCCACTAGAAGATTACATATATCCACCTATCCCCTAAGTGGAAATCCAAAAATAAAATAAAAATTAAAGTGGAAATCTGCTAAAAATTAAGACGATTGACGTCCATCGTCTTCACCAATCATTATACCGTCGCGCTCCCTCCATCTTCATCGATCTTCAATAAGTAGATAGGTGTATATCTACTAAAAATCAATAAGTAGATATCCACTAAAAATAATTAGTGGATATCCACTCAACTAAAAAATAACACAAACATTTAACCAATCAATAGATATCCACTGAACTAAAAAAATATCACAAACATTTAAACAATCAAATTAAATAATCAGTAGATATCCACTTAACTAAAAAATAACACAAACATTTAACCAATCAGTAGATATCTACTGAACTAAAAAAATAACACAAACATTTAAACAATCAGTAGATATCCACTGAACTAAAAAATAACACAAACATTTAACCAATCAGTAGATATCCACTTAACTAAAAAAATAACACAAACATTTAACCAATCAGTAGATATCCACTGAACTAAAAAAATAACACAAACATTTAAACAATCAAATTAAACAATCAGTAAATATCCACTAAACTAAAAAATAACACAAACATCTACACACCAAGGATAAAAATGACAAATAAATCAAGAAATCGTTAGAACTTAAGTTGAATCTAATTGGGCTATCCTAAATAATATCAAAATTCTAATTCAATTTCATTTATCATCCTTCACCTATCAAGTAATGGACATCCACTAAACAATAACACATTATTGATTTTCAGTAGATATCCACACAAAATTAGTCAGTAGATATCCACACAAATCAATCAGTGGATATCCACTTACCTCGATTTGTTGAATCAAAACACAATCACCCAAACAGTAAACATGGAGATGAAAAAGACAACAACATCCAAACAGGAACCCCCCTCCCAAAAAAAAAAAAAAACAGCAACTGAAAAATACAACCATGGAGATGAAAAATACAACAACCAAACAACAATCAACATATCTCAATACAACAGCACCCCAAACAGCAGGAAACAAAAAAGCCTAAAATCGGGCGGTGGTGGTGGTGAAAACTACCCAGATCTGGCCGGATTTGAGTAGATCTAAGCAATGAACGGTGACCATTGGCGAGAAGCGATGGTAGGAACGACAAGCATCAGTAGCGAGCACCGAACGACAAGTAGCAAACGGAGGCAACGAATAACGGCGACAACGAACCGTCGCCACCGCCATCGACGCCATCTCCTGGCCGGTCTCCTTCGATTTGGCCATATCTGGCCAAATCGGAGTTCTCTCTCTCTCTCCATCCCTCAATTCGGCGACGCCACCATCCAACCTGTCGTCGCTCTCCGTCACGTCTCCCCGCAGCTACACCTCGCTGTCTAGATGCCGTCACGCCTTGCCATTGGATGAGAGAGGGCAAAGGTCGACTGTGCCATTTTAGGGTTCCCGTCAGATGAAAGAGGGAGAGAGAACGAGGAAGGATGAAAAAGGGTAGGGGCCAAACTTTATAGGGTTAAGGTTTAAAATGAGGAAGAGTAAATTTGTCATACAAATTATGTTGTAGGGGTTGTGCCATTTGTTTTCTTCAAAAAATTATCTAAAATATTGTTTTTAATTGTATAGGACCTAAAACGTTGTCCTATTTTAAAATAGGACATTTGGAGGAAAAACCCTTAATTTTATCCACAATCATACATTTCTCCTGTGAAGTGTTATTGTGTTTTTTTACCAATTATTTCTTCTTAAATGACACGAATATTTTATATCATTATCACTGTCTTTTTTTTAATGACACTAATATTTTTAAAACGTATATTTTAAAAAAAAAAAAAAATCACTAACATTTCTATTCTTAAGAATATATATTTTCGACATAAATTTTTAAATAATTATATTAACCCCCCACTCCCACCTCACCCGCCATCTTCCCCCACCCCATCATCCGCCGCATCGTCCACCAGAATTCTCTCTCTCTTCTCTCTCTCTCTCCTCGGATTTAGAGTTAGAGAGAGGAAAAAACTAAACAATTTATTATTAGGGTATATGTTATTTGACCTCTCTTGTCATTTTACACATATCTTCCATGTCATTTTGTAAATACCAGAAATCTGCCCTGTCTTTTTGCTTAAACACCACTTACCTCCCTTTAGACAAAATTATCCTTAAGTTATTTTAAAAAAAACATCATTAGCACCTCTATATTTTTAAAATTATATTTTTTACTCTTAATTTTTTAAATAATTTGTTGGCTTAGTAGAATACCCAAGAGAGGAGGGGAGTGAATTGAGTAATTAAAAAATAATATCAGAATATAGTTGAATAAATCAAATAATTAATTTTATACCTAAATTAATTATTATTTTTATACCATAGCGGAATTAAAATAAATCTAAGTGCACACCCAAACAACAAAAATAAACAAATTAAGAAAACAACACACCAAAGATTTATACTGGTTCACCAAGTTACTCTTGGTTAATCTAGTCCCCCAAGCTCTAGGAAGGTCGCACCCACTAAAACTAAGATCATTTTAAAGGTAGAAACCAAACCCGTACAATGATTCTTTTCAAAGGCTCAGAATCAACTCCTACTTTTTACAAGCTCAAGAATAACCTTTACAACTTCATTTTCCCAAGCTCAGGAATAACCTCTACTTTTTCAAAACTCAAGAATGACCAATCTTTTACAGGCTAAAGATTAACCTAATTCTTTTTATCACTACAGCTCAAGAATCAAAACCTCTCAAAACACTCCAAGTATCATTTTCACAGGTAAGGATGGAACCTTTACAATTCACTCACACTAATTTTATTCAGGAAGAATTAATACCTCAATCTCTTTACAGGAAGAGACTGAAATCCGGTTTCGCTTGATTAAATACTCCCAACAGTATTTAATCCGTCACAACTCACCAATACAAAAATTGATAAAAAGGAAATCTCACTCAGAGCTTCTACCACCCCAGATAAACAATAACGCAATTAATATCTCGACTAGTGATAGAAAAACGTGAGATAAAAAAATCTGATTTTAATAAGATATGGGTAGCAAATTGGAGCACGTAATCGGATTCAAGAAATTGTTTATAAAAATATTTTCTTCAAAAATTAGAAACAATTTCTAAGATAAATTTCTAAACAATAATCAAATAATGCAATGAAAGAATATAATTGGAAAGATCTCACCCGGAATCCACATAAATAATAGATAAAACAATGTAACTTCAGATCCGGTAGTAGCACAAATTAATAGCAGTTGATCTTCAAGATTGTCTCTCAGAAAAGCTCACAATATTTCAGATGGATAACTCTTATAAAAGCTCACAATATAATATGATATGATTTCTCTAATTTTCTGCTTTATTACTAATGAAATTCGCAGGTCTATTTAAAGGCACATGTAATCAGCCTTCTAATGGTTAGTTTACAAGTGTTATAACAATAAAATACTCTTATAGACCCCTTATAACATAAAGACTTCATTTAGGTTCAATCTCACTTAAAAATAACTTTTAAAACTCTTAATTAAATCCCCAAAGTATTTCCCAATCTCAATTAATAAGAATAGAAACTATTTCAAGTACCAAATTGAGAAACATTAATATTTAATGTACCAAATCAATAGGATTTAATTAATATATGAACCATATCTTAAATATCACTAAATCTCTTAAATCTCTCTCAAATCCTAACAAAAAATAGCTACTTTTAAATATGATTTCGAATCAAACATTATCCTGATACAGCACATTCGGTCGACTGCCCAACTCATCTTATAGCCAAACCGTCGCCGTAGCCAGAATAGGTCGACCACTCGGTCGACTCGCAGATTCAGAGAGTTTGTCATTGGTAGAGCGTGAAATACACCGCTACTTACTCTCGCAAGTATACGAGGCCTAAGTTTTAATATAGTGGATCTTTCAAGATCGGATATCGTTCCCACAGAGAAAGTGTGAATAACTGAATACCACAATTTACGTAGGCTCATATTATCCTGACAATTCAATTAATATTTTAAATTAAACTAATTAAAACTACTCCTAAGGATTAATTCTAATTACACTAATTAACTAGGGATTGGTTTTATTCACTTAATACCTATTTGGCTCAGTTTAGTTATTAATACGGTTATCATCACATCCAACAATCTCGGTATCTATAACTCACTCGCTCCCTCTTCTGAGTGAAAAGCGAGCGAATACATGACTTTGCATTGATGCCGAAGTCTCCCTCGAATGCCTTTCCGAACACATAGCCACGTGAGTCTTGACCCAACCTCATGGATTGCACACTCTCCAAATGCCTCCCGAGTTATTAGATCGTCGCGTTGTGTTTATCCCTAGTCCAAATTCGGGGTTATCTCTCCCGAGCGTCAAACCCTGTATTCTCGATTTATCGTAATAAGCATAATAAACATGAAATAACGGTAAATGCAATTGGAATTTGATAACAAACCATTAGAATAACTTATATTCAACCAAAGAGATATTTACATGAATTATATCTAACCCTAACTAATCTCTAATTAAACTAACATGATCTTAGCCATTACAATATTAAATCAAGAGAAGATCATCATCATTAATAATAAACATTAAGTAAAAATATGGAAACAAGGAAAGAAAAGCCAAATCTTAAAGTGGAGTAGTCCACTTTCGCCAAAGAAGATCCTCCCGAGCTTCCTCTTCCCCATTGATGAACTGCCTCTTTTAGCTCTTCAAGAATTTGACCAAAATCACTTCCTAAAACTACTCTAATCTACTCCTAAATTATCTAATCATATCTAAGGTAAAAAGGGCTCTCAAAACATCTAAGAGTCTTAAGGGAAGTTGGAGAAAATAATATAAATAGGCACAAGGGTTCAAAATATCTCAGAAAATATCTCTGCTGTGCAGAGGATTTCGCCTAGGCGGTGGAATTTCCGCCTAGGCGGAGGTGATGTCGGTTAAGGTTCTGCCGCAACTACGCCTAGGCCGAGGAATTTTCGCCTAGGCCGAGGAGCTGTTCCAAAGTTTCTGCATCAACTTCACCTAGGCTGAGGGACTTCTGCATCAACTTCTCCTAGGCCAAAGAATTTCTGCCTAGGCCGAGATTCTGCAATCTTGAAAACTTGTTCTTCATCATTTCTTCATCGTTTTTCCACCGTTTTCGATCGTTTGTCTCTTGTTTGCATCCCTACACCTGAATTACATAAAAACAAATTAAAAAGCAATTAAATATAACTAAAACACTCAAAAACTATCAAATTCAGTTTAGAAATAGATAGGTATTTTACACCTGTCAAATACCCCTAAACTTGGAATTTTTCTAGTCCTCGAGCAAAAAACTAACACTAAACTAAACTAACTAATGAACTAACTAACTAAAAATGAAAAACTTAAACACAAAAGAAGTAAATGTAGGTAAATATAAAGTTCAATCGAAATAACCAATTTGTTCCTCCCTCAATATCCCTAAATCTGATCAAGTTCAGGAAATAACCCACACCAAGTGGTGTTCTAGAATTTCAACGATCAATATCAATAAAAACCATTCTAGATCCATTTGAAGTGTGTGTGTGAGAACTCAAATGCATAATTACGCACATACCGGATTGGATTATTCAATTGTTAAGTTTATAACGTATACCCTTTAAGGATTCAAGAAAACCATACGCTTGATTGGGCTCGACTATCCACAAATATAGGTTCGGATATTCACATAGATCAATAGGGCTTGGTTTAGCTTTGGAGAACAACCAAGGGTAGCATAGGAATATAAAATAGCAAATCGGTTTAATTGATCGATACCCAAGGTAAAATCGCTTGTCGCTATCCTCTCTTATGACTCCACACTTTTAGAATACAACTGTGAATAAGAAATGAAGATCGTGTGTATTCACTTGTCGAAAGAAAAGAAAATGAAAACTATATTCACATAGTCTTTTTTTTTTTTTTTTAAACACATTCCTAAATTAATTCAAATTATTATAGTTTTAAGAGCGTGCAAAAAGAAATTAGAGAAACACACCCCCAAACTTATTCGAATTTATAAAATTTAAGGAATATGTAAAAATAAATAATAGAAACACACCCCCAAACTTATTTTAGGAGCATGCAAAAAGAAATAAGAAATTGACAAGTGAATACAATAATACCGACTCAATAAAAATTTCATCCGAAACCCTACCGCTCACTTGATTTCACTCAAATTGAAAATTAGGCTTAGCGACATTGGGTTAGAAAAAATTTAAATGAAAAGAGTATTTGAACGTTTTCAGAATTGATTACGTTTTCGGCTTCGACAGGGAAAATAAGGGATGAAATTTTTCAGGTTAACTACAACGGTTCAAACGAAAAAATGACAGCCTAAATCACATCTCTGGAATTACCTTACCTAGGATTTCGCCTCAAGTTTCCCCCAAATCAAGTTCTAGATTCCTCATTTTTGTTATGAACTTCACATTGAATAATCAGCGTCTAATTATTCAGATTATTATACATTGAGTCCGAATGTCGTGCGGTTTTCAGATCAAGATAATATTTACCCAATTGACATGTTAAGTACACAAAACAAACATGGAAGGCATTACCCCTGACCTCAATATGCAATTAGGGGATAATTCTCATCATCGGGACCTGGCCCAAATGAACTCAACAACTAAACATGCAAATACAACTTTATACATACCTAATTCTAAACTAAATCTAATACTAACATACATACTAATTCAAAAACAATACATGCAAAAACAAGGATTAAACTAAACTAGAAATTAAAAACTAAAACATTAATTAAAACAATAAAATACGTACATAAACATAATTCTATACATCAAAAAATTTTGCATTTTGTTCATAATAATAATAATAATAATAATGATGATGATGATGGTTCATCATTTTCTACAAAAAAAAAATCAAAATGGATGGACATCCACTATACTAACATCCATTCCGTCCCATCCAGGCCTGAACATGGTAGTGTTTAACTATAAATCAGCGAACCCAAGCACATATAACATTCTTTTGGGAAAAAAATGGATTTAAACACATACCTAGGGAATAAGACATAGAAGTCTTATCCCCTACTGTTCACTGGGAGGAAATTCATCTTTACCACTATCACGTCGGAATGGAAATTGTGGCAGTTGCAAAAAGTGTGGTGGTAATGTTGAAGCGGTCGCACATGAACCTGTGGATTTGATCTTGCACACACACTAATCACAACATTTAAACAAAATATGAATAATGTAGCATGCAATTTTGTTTCACGCAATTTAACAATCCATAAAGTGATAAAGAAAATCGCGAAAATGGGGTCGAAAATTGATTTGCGGTGGAAATCACAATTTTTGGGCAATGGAATGATGATTTAAAGCTATTGGAACAATGAAGTTGAGAGGTTTTCGAAATTTGGAGGGTTGAAAGGCCATTTTGCGAAGGGGAAGGGTTCTCTTTTAAAAACTGTCTGATACTAATTCGCCTAGGCAGTGGTTTTTGTCACCTAAGCGAAGTAGAGCCTTTTTGTTTAAAGACCTTTCTGACGTTTATTCACCGAGGCGGTGGTTTCTCCGCCTAGGCGAGTGAACATCAGTGTGAAAATCATTTGGTTTTGTCGTTAATCCGCCTAAGCGATGGTTTTTTCGCCTAGGCGAAGTTTCGTCAGTATGAAAAACCCAGCCTACTGTCCTTTTTCCACCAAGGCGGTAGTTTCTCCGCCTAGGCAAAATCACAGTGTGAATTTTGGCTGAATTTCTTCATGTTTTCACAACTTTTCTCCATGCCACTTACTTCCAATTTGTTCCTTAAACGATCTTTAGTACAAACCACAACCCTAAATATCCAAACTTCTAAATTCACTTCCGAACACGTTCCGAAACCATGCCGGCTTCCAAAAAATAATGAATAATAAAATAAATAGTAGCAAAAATTGGGTAATTTGATACCCTGAGTTTCATTTCAAAAAATAATATTGCGCTTGAGTTATCGTCCCCAGCTGGACTTTCATGTGGTTAAGCATTTTTCACCAAAATTTCCTATAGACAAGGTATTTGGGCTCAATTGCTCAGTTGGATCAAGATTATGGCTTGAAGTCGGCTTCTCCTCTCTGTCCTTATCATTTTCAATATAAGATCGATCTCGGGATTGAGAATTAAGAATTCCAATCTTCTTCATCGTTTCTTGCACGGCTTAATCACACTAACACAATAAAAGAAAAATAAAAATTAAAAATAAAAAAAATAAAAATGTCAAGATTAACATTCGACCACTTAGTCGCAATATCAACTTAAAATTCACACAATCCCCGACAACGGCGCCAAAAACTTGGTAGAGCGTGAAATATGCCGCTACTTACTTTCGCAAGTATACGAGGCTTAAGTTTTAATATAGTGGATATTTGAAGATCGGATATCATTCCCACAGGGAAAGTGTGAATAATTGAATGCCGCAATTTATGTAATCTCATATTATCCTGACGATTCAATTAATATTTTAAATTAAACTAATTAAAACTACTCCTAAGGATTAATTCTAATTACACTAATTAACTAGGGATTGATTTCATTCACTTAATACCTATTTGGATTAGTTTAGCTATTAATAACAGTTATCATCACATCCAACCACCTCGGTTTCTATAACTCACTCGCTCCCTCTTCTGAGTGAAAAGCGAGTGAATACATGACTTCGCAATGACGCCGAAGTCCCCCTCGAATGCCTTTCCGAACATGTAGCCACGTGAGTCTTGATCCAACCTCATGGATTTCACACTCTCTAACTCTCTCCTGGGTTATTGGATCGTCGCGTTGTGTTTATCCCTAGTCCGAATCCGAGGTTATCTCTCCCTAGCGTCAAATCCCGTATTCTCGGTTTATCGTAATAAGCATAATAAATGTGAAATAATGGTAAACACAAATGGAATTTGATAACAAACCATTAGAATAACTTATATTCAACCAAAGAGATATTTACATGAATTACATCTAACCCTAACTAATCTCTAATTAAACTAATATGATCTTAGCCAGTACAATATTAAATCAAGAGGAGATCATCATCATTAATAATAAACATTAAGTACAAATATGGGAACAAGGAAAGAAAAGCCAAATCTTAAAGTGGAGTAGTTCACTTTCGCCAAAGAACGATCCTCCCGAGCTTCTTCTTTCCCATTGATAAACTTCTTCTTTTAGCTCTTCAAGAATTTGGCCAAAATCACTTCCTAAAACTACTCTAATCTACTCCTAAATTATCTAATCCTATCTAAGGTAAAAACAAAGGCTCTCAAAACATCCAAAAGTCTTAAGGGAAGTGGGAGAAAATGATATAAATAGGCACAAGGGTCCAAAATATCTCAGAAAATATCTCTGCTATGTAGAGGATTTCATCTAGGTAGTGGAATTTCCGCCTAGGCGGAGGTGATGTCGGTTAAGGTTCTGCAGCAACTTCGCCTAAGCCGAGGAATTTCCGCCTAGGCCAAGGAGTTGTTCCAAAGTTTCTGCCTCAACTTCGCCTAGGCTGAGGAATTTCCACCTAGGCTAAAGGACTTCTGCCTCAACTTCGCCTAGGCTGAGGAATTTGCGCCTAGGCCGAGATTCTACAATCTTGAAACCTCGTTCTTCATCATTTCTTCATCGTTTTCCTACCGTTTTACTACTTTGTTATGGATATCCTTAAAGCATAGCAAGTACGATTGGTAAGGTTGTTGCTATTGATTCCACTACTTTAACCCTGACATGATTGAACTCCGCTAGGATTTGTGTAGAGGTGGATCTCTCTAAACCTTTACCACCCAAAATTTGGATTGGCAAACAAGACGGGTTTTCTCAAGAAGTTGTGTACGAATGGCTACCTTTCTTTTGTTCTTATTGTAATATCTAGGGTCACTCCTTAGACATATGCCGGCGGAAATACCTAATGTTGAATGACAAGAAGAACACAAGGGAGGAAAAACCCAACGTTGAATGACAAGAAGAACATAATTGAGTATAGAGAAGCAAACTAGCTTATCTAAGAAGGATAATCAAGGTCCTAATGAAGAGATCCTAGATCTGGTTCAAGCGGCTGGTGCAATTCAAGAGGCTAGTGTAGTACCGGAGGCTGGTGTAGCTTCTAATTTATCGTAGGGGGCTACCCCACTGGACAGTTCGGCTACTGCTATAGAAACAGGCCAGCTGACTACTTTGGTAGTGTCAATTTTCACTGAAAATAGTCCAGTTGCGATAATTACAGCCGCAAAAGCTTAGGCGGCAACAGTCTATACTGGTTCAGTGGACAGTGATCATATTCAGACTCTCTAAGATCCTTTTGTGGATGAAGAGAGAGAAACTTTTGTCGCCAATAGGGACTCTCAGTTGGAACAAGAGGATTTTTTGGCTAATGATAATGGAGCAACTAGATATGCTACAGACATGACAAGCATTGAACCAGATGGTTTTCAGCTCATTCGAAGGAAAAATGAAAAAGCGAAGGTTCCGGTGTCGGTTGGAGGTACCTCCAAGACTTCGAGAATGGTGACACGTCATCAAGTGAAGTTTAATGTCGGACTCCATTCGGTTTTGAAATTGTAGGGGTGTTGGGAACCCTAGTACCCTTACTAGATTAAAACGTATTGTGAAGTCTTCAAAAGTTTCCTTCGCCGACATTATTGATCAATTGATTGATGATTCTAACATGGGGAGAGTTAACAAGGCCATCAAATTTCATAATGCAGCCTCTAATTAAGGTGAGTCAGGCAAAATTTGGGTTTTGTGGAAAAATAATCTAGAAATTTAAATTGTTCGTACGAATCGCCAATTTATTGCTTGTAAAGTAGCTTGGTTAAATGTGGAGTTTTTGGTTGTGGTTGTATATGCTAGTTGCTTGCAGATCGAACATGAACTCTTTGGGATGATCTTATCATTACGACTACCACGATTTCTATTCCGATAATTTGGGGAGGGGGTGATTTTAATGTTGTTCGTAGTATTTCAGAGAAGTTGGGTCATTTAACCCGTTCTTGGAGTGTCATGCAAGAGTTTAATGCTTGTATTAACTTTGTCGGGTTGGTGGACCCCCCATTCACGGGGTCAAAAAATCACTTTTTGTAACAATCGTCAAAGGTTATCTTGACAATATTCTTGGTTGGATATAATCTTGGTTTCATCTACGATTTATAATTCGTTCGATGGCTGGGTTGAATACTTGGAACGTATTAATTCGGACCATTGTCCGTTGATTCTCCACTCCTCATTTTTCTCCTATAATGGTCTGAAGCTTATCGGTTTCAACGGATGTGGACGTTGCATAAAGGATTTCTAGACGTTGTTAAATATGAATGGAAAGCCTCTCATCAAAACCCTTTGGTTCGTTTAAGTCTTAACATCAAATTGAAGAGGGCGTCTCTCAAAGTTTGGAATGCTTAAACTTTTGGGAACGTCTTTGTTGAGTTAAACTCTTGGAAGGATAGGGTGGAAGCTTATGATTCTATGCTTCAAACCAATTGGTCTCAACGGGTATCAGATTTATTTGATCAAGGAACTATGGAATATAATAATCTTCTTAAGAAGGAGGAGGTTTATTGGAAACAAATGTCTTGAGAGCATTAGCTAGCAGAGGCATATAGCAATTCCAAATTCTTCCATACGTCCGTTAAAATGCATAACTCTTTTCTATTTTTGTCTGCTATTCTCCATGAAGATGGAAGTAGTTTGGCGGACCCCCATAGGTTTCATGAAGCGGCTATTGAGTTTCTCAAAGATTTAAACTCCTCTGCCCAGGTTTCTTACTTCGACATTGTCTTTGATTCCATCCCGCATGTTGTTACAGATATGGATAGTGCTATGTTATTTGCTCCTTTCTCGGTGGAGGAAATCAAAGACGTCCTTTGGTCCATTCCCCATTGACGGTGCTCCAGGTATGAATTCTCTCTCTTCAAGTTTTTTTCAATATTCTTTGGATATAGAGGGTACAGATGCTTAGGAAGCCGCTAATTATTTTCTTCAAGGAAATCCCTTTCTTACTGCTTTCTCAAGCACTTTGTTGGTCCTTATACCGAAGAAGTCTCAACCTTCGTCTCTCAAAGATTTTCGCCCGATCAACTTATCTAATATTTGTTATAAAATCTTTTCAAAGGCGTTATCTACCAAACTAGCATCTTTTCTGCTCAAGTTGATTTCTAGTCAATAGCACGATTTTGTGAAAGGTAGGTCCATCGCCGAGGCTATTGGGCTAGCCCAAGAATTTGTCAAAGATTTGGGCAAGGATATTCGTGGCCGTAATGTTATGATCAAACTTGATATGGCTAAAGCATATGGTCGGCTAGAGTGGAAATTTTTAATTGAAGTGCTTAAACGATATGGTTTCAACTTGGGATTTATTGTTGTTGTCTCTAGTTGTTTTAACTCGACTTCTTTTTCTGTGGTGTTTCAAGGGGTTTATAAGGGTTGGTTTCCTACTTCTAGAGGACTGCGTCAAGCCGACCCTATTTTGCCTTTACTATTTATTTTGGCTCGAGAGATGCTTAGTCGGAATATCTATTGGTCCATGATAGATGGTCGGGTTCAACCTATTTTTACTAAAAGACGTTGTCTTCTGGTTTCTCATTTGCTGTCCATAGATGATACTCTCATTTTATGCAACGGGAGTTCTCATAGTATTAGAAATTTAATGAAGGTGCTTGAAGAGTATCAATTAGCTTCTGGCCAACTTGTAAGTGCTTCGAAAAGTAATGTCTATTTACATCCGAACTGTCCCAATACACGTTTCCTAGCAATCGGCCTTTCAATCGGTTTTAGCCAAAGTTGTTTTTCCTGTACTTACCTTGGAGTACCCTTACCTACGGGCATCTTAAAGCGAGTCATTTCACCGGTCTTATCGAGAAAGTGTCAAAGAAAGTCAAGGGGTGGAAAACTAAGCTTCTATCAAGTGGAGGTAAACTTGTTCTTCGGAACCATGTTTTATCTTCTTTTACTATTCATCTTTTGGCATCTACCTGTGTTCACAATAGTATTGTAGAATATACGGAATCCATGTTTGCAAATTTCTTCAGGGTATACTCGGATTCAGGAAAGAAAAGGCACTAGGTGGCTTGGCATAAAATCTGTCAAGATACCTCTACCGGCGGCCTTAGTCTTCATAATCTAAAGGATATAAAGATGGCTTTTTCTCTCAAAAGGATTTGGTCTTTGCTGAAAGGGAATTCTCTCTGGTGTCATTTTATGCAATCCAAATACACTAATAATCTCCCGTTATCGTTGTGGACAGATCATATTGGAAGTTCTGAAATTTGGAAAGATATTTTGTCGGCTAGAAATACTTTTTTGCAATTATCGAGATGGAAAGTTGGCAATGGCGAGCTCATTAGATTTTGGCATGATGATTGGGACCTTGGTATTCTTGCTAATGATCTTCATTTACCAACTCTTTGTCTTCTGTCAAAACTTGCTTACAGGATAGGGAATTCTTAGAGGGATCTCTCCCTTTATTGTCGTCGGACTCTAACTCTCTCCAAATTTAGAAGATGATTCTCAGGATTTCTTCGAGGGATCCTTTCCTTTATTGTCATCGAACTCTGACTCTTTCATTTGGCTTCCTAGCGTTAATGGCATCTTTTCCATCAAATCGGCTTGGAGAGCAATTAGTGGAGAAGTGACCCTGGTGGATCATTTTTCTATTCTTTGGAGTCTGTGATTTCCTTTGAAGATTAATATTTTCATGTGGAGGCTTTTGAAGAACAAAATTGCAGTTGGTGATATCATTCAAAAAATGGGAGTGCTTCTGGTGTCGGGTGGTCGTTGCTACTTAGTTCGATCCACTAAAAGTCTCCAACATTTTTTTTATGGACAGTGAGGTTTCTTTTAAGGTTTGGCATCATTTTAGCTCCTTCTTTAATGTTCCTTTTATTCATCAACCTTTAATATACCGTATTATGTTGTGGTGGAATAGATTAAAAGGGAGTTCTCAGTTCCAAAAGTTAGGTGCTTTGATTCCGTCGTTGATTTGTTGGGAGATTTGGTTAAACCGAAATCGTGCTACTCATGATAATATTCTCATGTCTGATAAATGGATAATTTCCAATGTCAGGAACTAGGTCAAGAAGCTAAGTCCTTTGACTAACTCAAAGTCGATCTCATCCTCTTTTAGGAATCATTCTCTGGTTCTTTTGGCTATTCGATTAAGCAGGTTATTCGTCGTCGTCCGCTGATTTGCTGTTGGTCCCGTCCGCCTGAGGGGAGTTTCAAACTTAATGTGGACGGAGCTTTGAAGAGGAAGACCATGACGTCTTCTTGTGGTGGTATTGTTCAGGACAATAATGGGGTTGTTAGTTGGTCTTTCTCCTCTCCCTTTACTATTAATTCTAGTTTCCTTGCTGAGTTCCATGGGCTGTTCTTGGGGATTCAGGAAGCTCTGTGTTTGGGCCAACTTCCTCTTCTGGTGGAAAGTGGTTTGCTAGCTTTAGTTCATTCAATCAAGAAGGACAGTCTAGTCTAGTCGATTGCTTATCTTTGGAATACCGTTCGGTTTTGGCTACTCTCCTTTGATATTCAGATTTCTCATGTTCATCGAAAATGTAACTTTGTTGCTGATAGTCTTGCAAACATTGACTCGAATAGCCCTATGTTGTTTCCTATAGGTAGCTCCTTACCTTACAACGTAAATTCTTATGTTCTTCAGGATCAAGAGGGTCTTCCCTGTCTTAGGTTGTAATTTTTCACTTTATTTATATAAGATTGTCCTTTTTAAAAAAACGTATCGTAGCATAGCCAAAAAAAAAAAAAAAAAAATGAAAAAAAAATAACAAAAAAAAAAGTAATTATGTGTAACTAATATAGTTACTTGTGATTTATAGTTACTAACTTGTAACTAATTTAATTATATGTAATTAATATTCATTATAATACAGATTTACTGATCACTAGGCTCTCTCTAACCTCCACACACAAAGCATGAGCATATGCAAGATTAATATGAAACCAAAAACCAATTTAAAGAACTACATCAAAACTTATCTTTTAAAGGAGACTAAAAATAGATTATACCCGCTATTTGGACTGATTGCAATTATCTCTTTAATAAATCACAAAACAATTAAATATGTCACATTATTTTTAGTTACATAGTTTTAATCTATTATTAATAATGATTTTTTTTTCTTTAAACAAAAAAAAAAAACAAACAAATATTTGTCAAACCTATCAAATTTTTGAAAAGTTTTACGAGTTTTAAATCAAACATGTCCAAAATTTTCTAGTTCGGATTAATGTGATGATGGATTAGGTTAAGCTTCTAAATTCTAGGGTTTGGATTTATTTGTGTTGGTGTCTAAATTTGGTTAACACCTGTAGTTGGTTTGGTCAAAATTTGCGTGGAGATTTTTTACTAAGGTAAAGGTCTTGAGTTCAGAGCTCACTACTCTCAAGGCGGCCTGTGGTCAACAGTCAAATCCTTGAGGTCCAAGTTGTTACCTACACAAAGAATTGTTGGGTTGTGCTCAGCAAAGTCTTTCCAGTATGAAAGTAAGAGCTCGAGAAAAAAAGGCAATTATATGCTTCAAGTTGGTTATGGAGCATTACCTTGGGCATTTATACCCTTCAAGGATTTTACTGGGAGTTATTTTAAAACTATTTTAAAACTTTAGGGTCAATTGGTATATTTTATTTATTTATTTAATTTTTTGTTTTGATCTTCTTTTTCAACCTTTGATCATATTGTCCAGCCCCACTGCCAATCAACTAGGTCACACTGCCACAACTTTCGACCAGATCAATTAGGCCACCACCGACGAACAATTATTTTTTATTTTTTAAATCCTATTCTTAGATATTTTTTTTCCTTCCGTTTTTCTTTTAAAGATTTTTACATTTGATTTTATTTTCCTACAAATATCATACCAAAAACAAAATACAGAATAAGAGTAAAGAATTTTATTTTATTTTTTTAAATAGAGAGTGAGTATAAAATAAAAATTAAAAATTAAAAAATAAAATATTTTTATCGCAAGGAATGTTGGGTAGGTTATCAAATATGGGATATCTAAGTTTCATGAAAAATATGAAGAAGTGTCTTTGAACTACAAGGAATCGCTCCTGTTAAAGTTTACCATCAAGGTATACTAAACAATTACAATCTGATTTACTTCAACTTCTAATAGCAACCATGACTAACAGAAATGATTAACGACTATGATTACTTAAGGTGTGGATCACTAACATGGTATGGATTGCTGATTTTGTTTTAAGGGTTTATATCGTTTACTTCCTTTGTTGTTTTGCTCCAAATTATAAATTTCTCGTCATGTTAAAAATATCAATCATTTTTTTTGACTAATTTTTTCTCATAAAATGACATCAAAACCCTTCTTTTTTAAAAAAAATTATTTTAAAAATAATTCAAAATATAAAGATTAATGGTGTTATTTTCTTTTTTCATCTCTCATCATCTCCATCTTCTTGACTTCCTCTACTCCAACCACCCCCACGCCAGCCAATGTCAACCCCACCGGCAACGCCCAACCAATCACGCCGCACCACCACCACGGCAAACCACAACCACCACCATGCCGAACAAGATCCGAGCTCCTTCATAAGGAAAAAAATAAATCGATTCTTGTTCTCTACAAACCCGAGCAAGAATCGATAGATCTGAGCACAAATCTTTTAGATCCATGCTCGAACCTATAGATTGAAGCTTCGGATCTAAAGATCAGAAGCTTTGATTTGTTTTCTCTCTCTATATATATATATGAGAGAGAGAAATATATATATATATATATATATAAGAGAGCGAAGAAATAGTCACCGGAAGTAGAGTTGTATGAAGACGGAATGGTCGCCGGAAACGAGATGGGGGTGGGGGGTGGGAAGGTGTATGAACAAGAAGGCAATTGGCGGGTGGAAGAAGAATAAAGAAAAAATATATTTTGGTCCTTAAATATTAAATATTTTTTCAAATAGATCCTATCAATTTTATATTTTTTTGTTAAAAAAGGAAAGAGTTTAATATATATATATATATATATATATATATATATAGTTTAATTTTTAATTATTTATGTAGTTTAAAAAAAAAAAAACACTTAAAATATTTTAGTGAGTGTCCTTAATTTTATTAACAAGATAAAATTGAGAGAGAGACAAAAAAAAAGTATTCTTATCAAAGATGAAATTGAATTAAAGATATAATAGAGTATTTAATATAAATAAAATACTTAATAAAATGGAATTTTAAAACAATATGCATAAAAGTCATAAAATTATTAAAAATCTAAGATAATAGTGTTGCATATAAGAATTGAGATTAGAAAGGACAAATAATAAATGTTATAATATAATATTTCAAATTTAAGGGAGAGCACGTGCCCAAACCCGTTCCATTATTGAGATCCCATATGATGGAAGTAGGCCAGGGGAATGCGAATCATATAAAATACAAGTTTTTTAATGCAACGTGAATCAAAAACATCAATTATTAATCACGGTAATTGAAGACGCTAATCTTGACCATCTCGCGCCGCATGCAAGAATAAAAATCTTACGCACGCACGTGATCGACATGCGATGCCCATGAACAAATGCATGGACTAACTACATTTTCTGCACACCGAATTTTTCCCTTGTCTTTTACAATGGAGGACTTAATCTACAAAGACACAGTCTCATGAAGTTTTAAAATTAAGGTTACTATTTTAACCATCCCACCATATTATTAAAAGGGAAAACTATGGAAAAATCTAAGTAATGAAGTGAATCTGATGGTGCTATAGATTATTTTTTTTTGGCACAATATAATCTTCCAATTAGCATTATAAGTTACCCGAAAGTCATAATTTCAAACCTGAAAATTTTCTCTAGGCGATTTTACCCTTATACATTTATGCCTAAATATTCACGATTTTCACACTGTAACCTCCTCGCAGCCGCCTGCCGCTGCAAAGCTGCTCCTATGGCCATCGTGGCCACATCTGTACCACACACATCAGTCAACTATCATCTTGTTATCTATCGCTTTGCATATACTTGTGTTTTTGGTATTCATTGCTTCGAAGCCTTCAAAAGATTTCATTTCACTGCGAATTCGAATTTGAAGGTCTAATCACATGGAAAATCGTAAGGAAGTAGGTCTCTATTTTTCCGCCCTCCTTATGACTCTGGAATTTTCTATTTTTAAGTGTCTTTCTGTTTTGACATGGTGTGATTATGGATTTACACGAGGGGGAAACCGTGATGCTTCTTGCAAAATTAGGTTTTAATTTACTGAAACAATTTTTTGGCTAAGTATTGTTGTTTAATACGCATTGTTTTAGTTTCATTAATATTGCAATGGAAATTGAAATTTTAGGGGTTTAGCTTGCAGATTGATTTTAATTTAACTGCTCCGGTACACACATGCATCTCATGTTT
This sequence comes from Eucommia ulmoides, assembly GCA_016647705.1. Taxonomy (NCBI): domain Eukaryota; kingdom Viridiplantae; phylum Streptophyta; class Magnoliopsida; order Garryales; family Eucommiaceae; genus Eucommia; species Eucommia ulmoides. The sequence continues at coordinate 20,406,760 of CM028339.1, forward strand.
GTTGTGAAAAAAAATGCATTTTCTTAATGGGGTAATACCATTTACATGCCCTCATTACACGCCCTCAACTATTAACTAAAAACACGGGAACCCCCTTTATTTTAAAAACAACATGGGACACTCGTTGAACTATTTGGTCAAAGGACACTGAGACCCCCTGTTCATTTTTTATTCCTGAAATACCCTTTGAAAAGTCAACTTTCCCTACCTATTACATTTAAAAGACAAAATTACCCTTATAATAGAATTAAATTCCAAACTTTTTTTCTTCTTCCCTTTTTCCTCTTTCTTGTTCTTCATTGTCTTCATCCATTTCCATCACCACCACCACCACCACCACCATCACCATCCATTTCCAACACCACCACCACCAGGGACTATTTCCTCCTCATCGCTAGTGACAGGACGGACATCGTCGAACCAAAAACAATACCACTGCTGAACACCACTAAAACAAACAACAACAACGTCGAACAACACAACTAAAATGAACAACACCGTCAAACAACAACATTACAATCGAATTGAATACCTTCATTGCTGAACAACACCATCGAATCGAATAAGGGAAAAAGAAAACGAAGAAGAAATCAAAATCGACCCATTCCTTGCAATTGCCGACCACCACTTCGTGTATCCCATTCAGTTCCGTTGAAGACCACCACACTACTATCCAATTCACTGTCATCCACAGCTGCCACACAACACCATTGTTCGCTATCTTGACTTTCGATTTAGGCTTTATGGATTGCGATTTCGGGATTTTCAATACCGGGATTGTTGGCCCAGTGGAATACCCAAGAGATGGGGTGAATTGTGTAATATATCAAAGAGAAAATACTTCAATAAATCAAATAATTAATTTTAATTCTAAATTAATTATTATCTTTATATCAAAGCAGAATTATCAAATCAACTAAGTGCACACCAAACAACAATAATAAAATAAAAATTGCAGCACACCAGAAAGTTATACTAGTTCACCAAGTTACTCTTGCCTAATCCAGTCCTCCGAATTCCACGGAGAGTCGCACCCACTAATACTCAAGATCCCTTTAAAGGTTGGAACCGAACCCTCACAACGATTTTTTTTATAGGCCCAGAAGCAACCTTTACAAAATCTTTTTCACAGGCTAAGGAATAACCTAATTCTTTTTAATACAAAGGTAAAAGAATCAAAATCTCACCAACACTCCAAATATTCTTTTACCCAGTAAGGATTGAATTGTTACAAAATTCACACAAATCAATTCTATTCAGGAAGAATTACTACCTCAATCTCTTTACAGGAAGAGACTGAAACCGGCTACCCTATGATTAAATACTCCTAATAGTATTTAGTCTGTCACACTACTCACCAATACAAATTGATAAAAAAATTATCGCACTCAGAGTTTCTACAACCCCAAATAAATTAAAACTCAATTAATATCCCAAAACTAGTGATAGAAATGTGAGATACTCAAAAATCTGATTTTTAACAAAAGATGGGTAGTACGTAATCAGATTCAAGAAATTGTTTATAAAATATTTTCTTCAATAAAAATCAGAAACAATTTCTAAAGATCAATTTCCAAAAAATTAAACAAGCAATACAATATAGAAAGTAATTGAAAAGATCTCACCCGAAATATATTGAAAAAAATAATAATTAGAGCGTAGTTGCTTCAGATTCAATAATTGCAATAATCAACAACCAATGATTATCAAAATTGTCTCTTAGAATAATTCTCACAAAAACTCAGTATGATATCTCTTAGAAAAGCTCAATATGATCTCTTAATCTCTCGTAGTCACTCTTAATGATATGAAAAACGCAGGTATATATATATATATATATATATAGGATATAAATTACCTCTTTAACGGTTAGTTCCCATATGTCATGATACTTAAATATTCTCTTAGACCCCTTATATTATTATGACTTCATTTTGGTTCAATTCACTTAATTATAACTTTTAAATTTCTCAATTAAGTCCCCCAAATATTTCTCAATCTTAATTAAATAGAATAGAAACAATTTTATGTACCAAATTGAGAAACCTTAAAACTTAAAGAACCAAATCAATAAGAATTAAATAATAGGTGTAGCATATCTTAAATATCATAAAATCCCTAAAATCTCTCACAAATCCCAACAAAAAATGGCTACTTTTAGATATGAATCCGGAATCCTCAATATCCGAAAACTACGCCATTAGTCGACCGACCAGTCGACTGCTTAATTTAGGATGTAGCCAAGCCAAAGATTCTGTACCCATCGGTTGACCTATCTGTCAATGAACGCACCCCAATTTTCCAGAGAAAACCAAAAACAAATATATATATAGATATATGTTTGTGTATGCTTGGCGCTGGTAAAACGAAAAGGGTTTTTAAAAACGTCGATTTTCTCATTAAAATGTACTTAAGCCTGTTTTAGAAAAAAGAGTCGCCACCTAGCATTGGGTTTAAATGATGTGCTAGGTCATCATATTTTTCTTTTTTGAAAATAATTTAAAAATGGCTTAAGTAAAATTTGACTCCAAAAATAATGTGGTCTAACCAGAGATTCGTTTAAAGAGTTCGAGGGTCAGTTACGCTCGGGGAAGGTGTCAAGCACCCCAAGACGCCCGTCCAAAGACGGTACCTTATCCGATTAAGTCCAATTAGAATTTAAATCCGAATGTTTTTATTTTATTTTTAAATCCTCCTTATATACACATACACACACATTTGAGGGAAGTGATCCCCCTTCTAAACCTAGACCGTTCTGATTGAAGGTTGGAATTTTCCACCTCGTATTGTTAGCATATTATATTTAATACAAATTAAATAAAACACCCGCACACACGCATCAAGGAGAGTAATTCCCTTCTAAATTTATGCTGTTCAAATTAAAGGTTGGGAATTTTCCACCTCATATTGTTAGTACATTATATTTAATACAAATTAAATAAAACATCCGCACACACGCATCGAGGAGAGTAATTCCCTTCTAAATTTATGCCGTTCAAATTGAAGGTTGGGAATTTTCCACCTCATATTGTTAGTACATTATATTTAATACAAATTAAATAAAACACCCGCACACACGCATCGAGGAGAGTAATTCCCTTCTAAATTTAGCCATTCAAATTGAAGGTTGGGAATTTTCCACCTCGTATTGTTAGCACATTATATTTAATACAAATTAAATAAAACACCCGCACACACGCATCGAGGAGAGTAATTCCCTTCTAAATTTAGCCATTCAAATTGAAGGTTGGGAATTTTCCACCTCGTATTGTTAGCACATTATATTTAATACAAATTAAATAAAACACCCGCACACACGCATCGAGAAGAGTAATTCCCTTCTAAATTTTAGCCATTCAAATTGAAGGTTGGGAATTTTCCACCTCGTATTGTTAGCACATTATATTTAATACAAATTAAATAAAACACCCGCACACACGCATCGAGGAGAGTAATTCCCTTCTAAATCTTAGCCATTCAAATTGAAGGTTGGGAATTTTCCACCTCGTATTGTTAGCACATTATATTTAATACAAATTAAATAAAACACCCGTACACACGCATCGAGGAGAGTAATTCCCTTCTAAATCTTAGCCATTCAAATTGAAGGTTGGGAATTTTCCACCTCGTATTGTTAGCACATTATATTTAATACAAATTAAATAAAACACCCGTACACACGCATCGAGGAGAGTAATTCCCTTCTAAATCTTAGCCATTCAAATTGAAGGTTGGGAATTTTCCACCTCGTATTATTTACTTAAAAAAAAAAATAAAAAAAAATAAAAATAATAAAAATAAATAAATAAATAAAAAGTAATAAATAAATAATAAAGGAAGAAGAAAAAAAAAAAATCTAATTTACAAAAAAAAAATTAGTATAATAACAACTTAAAAAAAATAAGAGTAAGATTTACAACAGATGAAAATTTACCACCTTCTTGGAGATTTTTCTTCTTCAAAATTACAATAAAATGAAAATAATATTATTTTCTTCAAAATTTTTCTCTAGATTTCTCCTCTCCCTTACAAAAATTTCTCTCAAAAATTTCTTCCTCTCAAAATTTTCCTCTCCTCCCTCTTGTGATCCTTCCTATATTTATAGGAAGGAAAAGTAGAATTTGCCGACAAACAACAAACAAAAAAGTAAAAAAAAATAATAAAAAAAAAGAGGTGGGTGCACCGAAATTCGGTGCACCCACCAGCTTTTGGGTGCACCGAATTTGGTGCACCCAAAAGCAGGGGGGACACCCCCCCTGCTGGCCGCATGTGCGGCCAGCTTTAAAGCTAGCCGCACATGCGGCCAGTTCACTGGTCGCACCAGCGACCAGTGGCTGGTCGCTGGTGCGGCCGGCTGGTCGCTGGTACGGCCAGCTGGTCGCACCGGCGACCCCTTTGCAGTCCCCCCCCCGCGTTCGGTCCAGGCCTCTCTCGTTCTCGTCTTTTCTTGTCCATTTTGTTCCGAATTAACGCGTTTTTATTCCACTTCGAATAATCTACAAAATCAAAAAAAATAAATTAATTAATTACTAATATTTAATTTACTTAAGAGATTAATAAAACTTAATTTAGCAGTATTAAACCGTACAAATACGGTACAATCAAAATAAAATAAATAGAAAAATAAAATAAAAATAACTATAAAATAAAGTATATTTTTTTTTTGCGAAGCGGTCAAAATGCCGTGTCTACAGCTGCCCCTCTTTGTCATGCAAGTCCCACTTGCTTGACAAAGATAAAAGACCACGTCATTTTGATCGTCCCATTTTATCTTTATTTATTTATTTATTTTTATTTTTAGTGTATTTTCCAATAATAGAACAAATAAAATAAAATGATTCATGACGAATACGTGTACGTTTAGAGTAATAAAAGAATACTCATGACGATGTTCATGATAAACAAATGTCCATTTAGAGGATCGTTTAAAGTAAAAAAAATGACTTCTAACGATACTCATAACGAACATGTGTCTGTTTAGAAGATTGTTTAGAGTAATAAAAAAAGGACTCATGACGATACTCATGACGAACAAGTGTCTGTTTAGAGGATCGTTTAGAGTAATAAAATGATGACTCATGACGATACTCATGACGAACAAGTGTCTGTTTAGAGGATTGTTTAGAGTAATAAAAAAGAGACTCATGACGATACTCATGACGAACAAGTGTCTGTTTAGAGGATCGTTTAGAGTAATAAAATGATGACTCATGACGATACTCATGACGAACAAGTGTCTGTTTAGAGGATCGTTTAGAGTAATAAAAATTATTCATGCCCCAGCCCTATTGGCCAAGGGCTTAAAGAAAGTTCAAGAGTATAAAATATGCCTCCACTTGTGACTGAGTCAGAATGAGAGAACAAAGATATAAATGTGCCCCAGCCGAACTCTTAGATGACCGAACATTTATAGATTGCCTGCGTACCTTAGTATTATGCCGAGGATTAAGTTTGGCGTAGTTCACTTTTCGCCCTTTTCAGGGCAAAACGCATACCTGGACGCTCATTTAGAGCTTTGGAACTTTTAGTAATAAAAGTTTCTAATTTGAACCGGAAGGTAAGAAGTCTTTGTGAGAGAGAAATCCATGCTTCCCTGTCCTTTGAAAACCCTGTAATTAGACAAAAAACACATGCAACACGAAAATTTAGTTTGAAAAACTTGTCACTCTTGACGACTAGCAATTCCGTCCCCCCCTTTTCCATCGCAATCCCCCATTTGATGGCGCTTGACTTTCTCGGGTCACGGGACAGTATCGGGAGATTTCTCCGTCTCGTCCTTCCGTCAATCTTAGAGATGTACTTTCTAAAGGTTTTCTCCGGGTTGTTGGCAGGGTCTGTTTTTTTTTTTTTTTTTTTGGACAACATCCCTATCAGCCTTTATTTCTCTGCACCCGCCGATTCTCACTTTCTCTTTTCTACTAGGCATCCTCAGTGCTTAGGAGAATCACATACTCCTGCTTGTTTTGTATTTTTCAAATCCTGCAAAACTGATTTAACCAAATATGGAAAAACGTGTAAAACCTTACCCCAAACAGGTATCTTTATCACCAGATATGTTGACTGCGAGATTTCAAGCCGGATTGTCTGACAAGTATGATTTCAATGCAAATTTGAGCCATATTCGATGTTCCTTTTCACAGATTCCAACTCTTACTCAAATCCATCAAGTTCCGAACACAGCAAAGTCTTACGATCAATGGAAGTCGACCGTAATGGGAATTCCAAAAATGCCCCTATAAGTGATCTAACTGTTTTTTTTTTTTTTTTTTTTTTTTTTTTTTTTGCAACATGGTCTCTACATTTTTCTCATAGCGCCCTTTCGAGTTTTCACCATGTTCGAGCCGTTTTTTTTTTTTTTTTTTTTTTTTTTTTTTTTTGCGACACGGTCTCTACATTTTTCTCATAGCGCCCTTTCGAGTTTTCACCATGTTCGAGCCGTTTTTTTTTTTTTTTTTTTTTTTTTTTGAAGCAACAGATAATCACAAATTGAAATAAACTTACTTAGGAAATAAGGACATTTATTAGGCAAAGTATTTCTTTACAGAATCCGAGTTTAGGGGCTCGGGAAATACATCACCATCCATTTCCTGGAGAATCAGCGCTCCACCGCTCAAAGCCTTATGAACAACAAAAGGACCTTCCCAATTTAGCGTGAACTTACCCTTAGCTTCATCTTGGAAAGGAAAGATTTTCTTCAAAACTAACTCACCGACCTTGAAGACTCTAGGGTATACCCGTTTATCATGAGCTCTAGTAATCCTCTGTCTGTAACACTGTCCGTGGCATATCGCTGTCAGCCGCTTTTCATCGATTAAACAAAGTTGGTCCAACCGTTGTTGTACCCATTCAGTTTCATCAAGCTCGGCCTCTATGAGTACTCGTAGAGATGGAATTTCCACCTCGGTTGGTATCACCGCTTCTGTGCCATAAACCAAAGAATAGGGGGTTGCCCCTGTCGAGGTCCGAACCGAGGTTTGGTAACCCATCAAAGCATATGGCAGCATATCATCCCACTCTTTATAATTGTCAATCATCTTCCGGAGAATTTTCTTTATATTTTTGTTGGCGGCTTCCACTGCTCCATTAATTTTTGGACGGTAAGGCGCTGAGTTTTTGTGCTCGATCTTGAACTGCTGACATATTTTCTGTATTTCTGAACCCTTCAGGTTTTTAGCATTGTCGGTTATCAATGTTTGCGGCAAACCGTATCTTGACACAATATTTTCTTTGATGAATCGAGCTACTATCTTTTGAGTCACTCGGGTTAAGGAAACGGCTTCTACCCACTTTGAAAAATAATCAATTGCCACCAGGATAAAGTGATGACCACTCGGCGCCTTAGGGGTAACTTCCCCAATAACGTCCATACCCCACATTGAGAAGGGCCATGGGGCCGCCAAGCAATGAAGGTGCGAAGGTGGGACATGGATTTGATCACCATGAATCTGACACTTATGGCATCTTCGAACAAACTGCACGCAGTCGCTTTCCATCGTTAGCGAAAAATGACCGGTCCTCAGGATCTTCTTGGCAAGCATGAAGCCGCTCATGTGAGGTCCACATATGCCACCATGGACCTCTTTCATCAACTGGATGGCCTCTTCGACTCCAACACATCTCAACAGGCCCATGTCAGGGGAGCGTTTGTACAGTGTCTCCCCGCTTAGGAAGAATTGGCCTGCTAACCTCCGGAGATTTTTCCGATCAACACTTGATGCCCCTTCCGGATACTCCTGATTTTTCAGAAAGTTCTTTATGTCATGGTACCATGGGTCTTTGGCTGGCTCAGATTCAAGCTGGCAGCAGTGGGCCGGTCGGCGTTGAACTCGGATCACCACCGGAATGATATCATCATCTTCTCGAGTGATAGATATCATAGATGCCAAGGTAGCTAAGGCATCGGCGAAGTCATTTTTTAGCCTCGGTATGCTTTCAAATTCTATTATTGTAAATTGCTCGCACAGCTCCAGGAGGTGATTGTTATAGGCTATCAAGGTCGGATCTCTCGTGGCATATTTATCCGTCACCTGATTGATTATCAGCTCAGAATCTCCGAACACTAGTAATTCTTTGATTTTTATATCGACAGCCAGCTGGAGTCCCAGAATACAGGCTTCGTACTCAGCTCGATTATTTGTGCTCTGGAACTTCAACTTGGAAGCCACTGGATAATGCTGTTTGTCCGGAGAAACCAGAACGGCTCCGATTCCAGCCCCTCGAGAGTTCACTGCTCCATCAAAATACATTTTCCAGACTGTTTCCTCATTTTCTTCATCCACCGCATGAATCGACTCGTCAGGGAATAGCGTCTCAAGAGGCTGGTTATCCGTTTGAGCTGGACAACTAGCCAACTGATCTGCTATCGCCTGACCCTTTACTGACTTTTGGGTCTTGTAGATGATATCGAACTCCGTCAGCAACATCTGCCATTTTGCAACTTTTCCTGACAGAATCGGCTTCTCGAATATGTATTTTAAGGGATCCATCCTGGCTATCAAGTAGGTAGTCAGTGGGAGCATATAATGGCGCAGTCTTTGAGCGGACCAAGCCAATGCACAACAGGTTCTCTCCAGCAAGGTATAATTTTCCTCATACTTTGTGAAGCGCTTGCTGAGGTAGTAGATGGCTTGCTCCTTCTTTCCAGATTTATCGAGTTGCCCAAGAATAGCTCCCATGGAGGAGTCGAGAACTGACAAATATAGTAATAACGGAACCTTCTCCCGAGGCGGCACTAAAACGGGAGGGTTCGTTAGATAGACTTTAATTTTCTCCAAGGCATTTTGGCAATCTGCATTCCATCGCCCGTCACTTTCTTTTCGAAGTAGCTTGAAGATTGGCTCACGAGTGGCAGTGAGTTGGAAGATGAATCGGGCTATGAAATTTAATCGCCCCAGAAAACCTCGGATTTCTTTCTCATTTCTCGGCGGCGGCATCTCACGAATGGCCTTCGTCTTTGCAGGATCAATCTCGATTCCATGGCGATTTACCATGAAACCAAGAAGTTTTCCGGAAGCCACCCCAAACGCGCATTTTGCTGGATTGAGCTTGAGCTGGTACTTTCGAAGTCTGTCGAACACCTTTTTCAAATGGCAGAGATGATCCTCGTTCTCCTGTGATTTAACGATCATGTCATCAACATATACCTCCATCTCCTTGTGCATCATATCATGAAATAGGGTCGTCATTGCTCTTTGGTATGTTGCCCCGGCATTTTTGAGACCGAAAGGCATCGCCCTATAGCAAAAGACTCCCCATGGGGTAGTGAAGGCTGTCTTTTCTCGATCTTTCTCATCCATCAGAATCTGATTATAGCCAGAGAACCCATCGGCGAAAGAATAGAGCTTTCGCCCCGCAGTATTGTCAATGATGATGTGAATGTTTGGCAGTGGAAAATCATCTTTTGGACTCGCCCGGTTGAGATCACGATAGTCCACGCAGACTCTGATTTTTCCTGAGGACTTTGGCACGGGAACGACATTTGAGAGCCATTCACTGTAGTTACAGACTTCAATAATTCGGGCATTGAATTGCTTCACGATCTCCTCCTTAACCTCGAGACTGACAGCGGGCCTTAGTTTCCTCAACTTTTGTTTGACTGGTACACTCCCCGGCTTTAGCGGCAGCTTATGGGCCACGATACTCTTGTCCAGTCCTACCATGTCATCGTAGGACCAGGCAAAGATATCTTGGTAGGAAATTAAGAGCGTTGTCAACTCTTTCTTTTCCAGAGTCATGAGAGCTGATCCAATCTTTACTTCCTTCAACTCTTCCGAGGTCCCCAAGTTTATCAACTCGGTCTCATCGTTACTGGGAATCGGCTTGTTCTCGAACTCCGTGAAAGCTTTTCGGATCTCACCATCGTCTGGCTGGCAAGAGTCATCTTCTGCTTCCACTCCCATCGGGTCATGGTCTGGTTCTGCATTGAAATCATACTTATCGCACTCTGGCTCAGTTATATCGCATGCATCATACACTGGTGTTTTAGACATCCTGAAAGCATAAAATTTAAACATTTAAACCATATGTCGGATAAAACAGAATTGCATTCATTAAATATAAAAATCCATTACAAAGCAAAATCCATTTCCATTTAGAAGGCAAGGTAGATGGAGGGATGACCAACAGAAAATCTCCCTAAGTTTACCGAAACGCCTGGCGAATTGGGAGAGAACAAGAATCCCAATTCTGCAGCTTTTCCTTTCCCTTGGTTCGAATACCAGACCCATGACTTGGCCCTGCCTCGTCTCTCATGATTACATTCACAGCTTCCTTGATCATTACTCTCTCAGGGTGCAACTTGAATCCTGCGGTCTCCTTCCCTTTGTTGAGGGTTTCTGCTGGATAGGGGAAAGTGACCCGGATATGCGGAATTTTCATTGGCTGGTTGTCTGGGGATCCATCCCTCTTCTTCCGGAAGAACTTCGCTCTGTCTGCTTTTGTCGGCTCGTATCCCAATCCGAATCTCCCCTTCTTCTCCTTGACTTCTATCGGTTCTGTAATTCCGTCTAGATTCTTGCCCAAACCTTTCCCGGGAATGCAACCCCGAGACTTCATTTCTTTAGCAACGAAGGCCACAGTGTTAGACAGTGATGGTGTCATCTCGTGTCCTCCTTCCTTCACAAAAGTAGCATTTGCAACGTCGAACACGTGATATGAGGCTTCAATCTTCTCCTTTTCCTTTCCGTCATCTGTTAACGGGACATGCCGACTTATCGCTTGATGGAAAGGTATGATATCTGAATCAGCCCTGATCACGTATAGTGTGTCATTAATGATAAACTTGATCTTCTGATGTAGAGATGAAGGCACTGCCCCAGCGTTATGGATCCATGGCCTCCCCAACAACAGGTTGTACGAAGCAGGTATGTCGAGCACTTGGAACTTCGCATTGAACTGTATTGGACCAATTTCAATTGGCAGGTCAATCTCTCCAACGCTATCTCTCCTAGCCCCATCGAATGCTCGGATAACCGTCTTAGACGATCGAACCTGTGATAGATCTATCCCCATTTCTTCCAGGGTTGACAAAGGACAGATATTTAGTGCCGATCCATTGTCAATCAGCACCCGAGCTATGAACATTCCATGGCTTTCGACCGTGATATTCAAAGGCTTGTTGTGACCTGTTCCATCATCGTCCATCTCGTCATCTGTGAAAGTGATGGTGTTAGATCCTAGGACCTGCTCGACCAGAGTGACAAATTTCTCCGGAGAGATTGTGCTAGGCAAATGGGCTTCATTTAGGACTCTCAGCAGTGCCTGTCTATGTACTTCTGAGGATAGGAGTAGTGAGAGCATCGAGATTTGCGCCGGTGCTTTGCTGAGTTGCTCCACTATCTTGTATTCTGAATTCTTCATTGCCTTTAGAAAGTCGTGAGCCTCCGGTTCTGACACTGGCTTTTTCAGGGCCCGTCTTGGTTCTCTCATAGGAATCCTGATCAAATCCTGTGGCGTATACACCCTTCCAGACCGAGTGATTCCACTGGTTTCTCCTACGGAGATTGGCAATTCTTCTCCTTCTCCTGTTTTAGCGACGATCTCATAATTCCACGGAACCTTATTGAGATTTTCCACCATCTTTTGGATTGGGAAAGACAAAACTAGAGATTTCTCCAGTTTTTGGGCTACCCTTTCTAGATGTAATTCGAACCCTCCGTAGAGAACCTCCGGGTGTAAATAAACACCACCGATATCGATCACATCAATTTCTTCTTCGACCTCCTCTATGAAAATTAGATTGACGCCACTTCCTGAGGAGGCGTGTTCAGGCAACGGATTTTGCTGACAATTTGGCGTACCGGCCTCAGGTTTTTTAGGAAATGTGATGGCTCCGGTCCGTATAAACTCCCGGATTTTGTCTTTTAGCTGAAAGCATTGCTCAGTCGCATGTCCTCTGGTTCCCGAGTGGTATTCACAGAAAGCATTTAAAGAAGCTGCTTTACTCCCAGGTTTAACTTCGTAGAATGGAAGGGGCGTCAGCATCCCCTACTTCAAACAATTCCGGTACAACTCGGTGATCGAAACCGGAAGGTCTTGTAGCTCTCTGTTGTCGTTCTGGAAATTTCCCCCAGTAGCATGAGGTAGAAGGTCTTGGTGGTATTGGGTTCCTGACCTTGGAGTGCGGTTAGGAATTTGAGGTGGGGTGTTCGGGCGTGGTTGATAGGTATGGTAAGAGGGTGTTGGGTAGGCTTGAGGGTAATATTGGGGAATGTGGTTTTGATAAGGGGGAGGTACATTTTGGTAATAGCGGGGGCGGCTTTGGGAATAGGGTTGGTTTTGAGGATAGTTTTGGTTTTGGCGATTTTGAGGAGGGTAGTTGTGATATTGGTTGTTCTGGTTCGGGTAGTTCTGGGGACAAGGAGTTTGGGGGTAGTTTTGGTAATGGGTTTGTCGAGGGGAAACGACAACAGCTACTTCATTTTCTTTCATCTTTGGCGGGGCTGACCTTTTCGTCAGATTGGATTGGGCCCCTTCAATTTTTCCGCTCCTTATTCCTTCTTCCGTCACCTCGGCCTGTTTGATCGCATCGCCGAAAGAAACCACTGCTATGCTCGAGAGATCTCGATAGAACGGCGGTGACTGAATTGATTTGAATATCTCTAACTGAGCCTCCTCGCTCAGCTTAGGGACAACTTTGGCAGCCTCTTCCCTCCAACGAGCAGTATACCTCCGGAAACTTTCATCTTTATTTTTCAGTATCTGGTAGAGGGTATTGCGGTCTGGCGCGGCATCCCTATTGTACACATATTGCTCACAGAAGGCCTCCACCAGATCTTTAAATGTTTTAATCTGTGATAGCTCCAGGGTCATGTACCAGTTGAGAGCCGATCCTTTCAACGACCTCCGAAACATCTTTAGGCAAAGGTCTTCGTTCCGAGCATGAATTCCTAACTCCTCTTTGTAAATGCTAACATGCCATTCTGGAGGGCCAGTGCCATCATATTTTGTGAATTCTGGAACCACGAAATTTTCCGGGTACACAATCCCGGGTGGTGCTGACAACTCCTTGTACGTCGCTTTCCTGGACGGCTTCTCTTTTTGCCATTCTTCCATAGTTTTTTCTAATTTCTCCATTTTTAGAAGCCAAGCCGGTGGAGGGCCATTCTCTTCTTTGTTTTCAGTTTCAATGGCCGGGGCCGGTTGGCTATCATTTGAATTGTTTGGTGGGGCAACGACCCTCTCCGGGTGAATGAGGATCTGCGGGGCGGCGGGGGCCGAGCCCTCTGGCGAGGCCTGATAGACATGCCCCTGGATGGGATATGTCGGAGCTCCATAGGCGAAAGGATGAGGGCCCATCTGAGGTCCATAGTAGACCGGTACTGCAAAGTTCGGGCCGACGTGGTTCGGATTCGGCCCTGAGTTCTCCATCCCAACACTTGCAGGGTTTCCATTTGGGGATTCAGTCACAAGAGTCCCGTTGGACGGAGGAATAGGCACCTCCTGAGGTCGGCTAAGTTCATTGATCCTTTCCATCAACCTATCAATAGTTTCCTGCATCTGAGCTATCTGGGTCGTTCGGGGAGATTCGGGATTGCTTTCTGATGTCATCCTGGAATGAGTCTGTGCTCGACTGCGTGTAAAGATCGGACTTCGAAAAGGGGGAACTGGATTTACTTTTCGGGGACCAATTTTCTTTGTCTTGTCCTTTTCTTTTTCACCTTAAAAAAAAAAATCATTTTTTTAGTTCACGTGGGTCTTAGGTGGCCTTAAAGCCCTTTCTAATTCGAAGATTTCAATTTCGGTAACGACTAATAATAAAAAAAAAAAATTATTATTATTATTATTTTTTTTGTCGTTCCCTACCGATATTGAAAACTTTGAACTTTTTTTTTTTTTTTTTTTTTTTTTTTTTTTTTTTTTTTTTTTAGGACTTCCCCAGACGTCATAAATCCATCAAGTACAAAAAATCATTTCTCGTCTTGTATCATAGAATCCTGAGGGGATAATATGGATACAAGACAGTTTTGTTTTTATCAGAGGATTTACAACGATATAAGGGCCTGAGAGGGGAAAAAAAAAAAAAAAAATATATATATATATATATAAAATAAAATAAATGATATATAAAAAAAATAAAAAAATAAAAAAAAAAATCACAACTTATTTACTGAATTGAGGGAAAAAATAAAATAAAATTTAACATTCGGACTTTAGATTAATTGGACTTATTCAGACATATTGGGCTCAACCCTCAGCCGTCCCCAGTGGAGTCGCCAGCTGAACGCGCCCCAATTTTCCAGAGAAAACCAAAAACAAATATATATATAGATATATGTTTGTGTATGCTTGGAGCTGGTAAAACGAAAAGGGTTTTTAAAAACGTCGATTTTCTCATTAAAATGTACTTAAGCCTGTTTTAGAAAAAAGAGTCGCCACCTAGCATTGGGTTTAAATGATGTGCTAGGTCACCATATTTTTCTTTTTTGAAAATAATTTAAAAATGGCTTAAGTAAAATTTGACTCCAAAAATAATGTGGTCTAACCAGAGATTCGTTTAAAGATTTCGGGGGTCAGTTACGCTCGGGGAAGGTGTCAAGCACCCCAAGACGCCCGTCCAAAGACGGTACCTTATCCGATTAAGTCCAATTAGAATTTAAATCCGAATGTTTTTATTTTATTTTTAAATCCTCCTTATATACACATACACACACATTTGAGGGAAGTGATCCCCCTTCTAAACCTAGACCGTTCTGATTGAAGGTTGGAATTTTCCACCTCGTATTGTTAGCATATTATATTTAATACAAATTAAATAAAACACCCGCACACACGCATCAAGGAGAGTAATTCCCTTCTAAATTTATGCTGTTCAAATTAAAGGTTGGGAATTTTCCACCTCATATTGTTAGTACATTATATTTAATACAAATTAAATAAAACATCCGCACACACGCATCGAGGAGAGTAATTCCCTTCTAAATTTATGCCGTTCAAATTGAAGGTTGGGAATTTTCCACCTCATATTGTTAGTACATTATATTTAATACAAATTAAATAAAACACCCGCACACACGCATCGAGGAGAGTAATTCCCTTCTAAATTTAGCCATTCAAATTGAAGGTTGGGAATTTTCCACCTCGTATTGTTAGCACATTATATTTAATACAAATTAAATAAAACACCCGCACACACGCATCGAGGAGAGTAATTCCCTTCTAAATTTAGCCATTCAAATTGAAGGTTGGGAATTTTCCACCTCGTATTGTTAGCACATTATATTTAATACAAATTAAATAAAACACCCGCACACACGCATCGAGAAGAGTAATTCCCTTCTAAATTTTAGCCATTCAAATTGAAGGTTGGGAATTTTCCACCTCGTATTGTTAGCACATTATATTTAATACAAATTAAATAAAACACCCGCACACACGCATCGAGGAGAGTAATTCCCTTCTAAATCTTAGCCATTCAAATTGAAGGTTGGGAATTTTCCACCTCGTATTGTTAGCACATTATATTTAATACAAATTAAATAAAACACCCGTACACACGCATCGAGGAGAGTAATTCCCTTCTAAATCTTAGCCATTCAAATTGAAGGTTGGGAATTTTCCACCTCGTATTGTTAGCACATTATATTTAATACAAATTAAATAAAACACCCGTACACACGCATCGAGGAGAGTAATTCCCTTCTAAATCTTAGCCATTCAAATTGAAGGTTGGGAATTTTCCACCTCGTATTATTTACTTAAAAAAAAAAATAAAAAAAAATAAAAATAATAAAAATAAATAAATAAATAAAAAGTAATAAATAAATAATAAAGGAAGAAGAAAAAAAAAAAAAATCTAATTTACAAAAAAAAAATTAGTATAATAACAACTTAAAAAAAATAAGAGTAAGATTTACAACAGATGAAAATTTACCACATTCTTGGAGATTTTTCTTCTTCAAAATTACAATAAAATGAAAATAATATTATTTTCTTCAAAATTTTTCTCTAGATTTCTCCTCTCCCTTACAAAAATTTCTCTCAAAAATTTCTTCCTCTCAAAATTTTCCTCTCCTCCCTCTTGTGATCCTTCCTATATTTATAGGAAGGAAAAGTAGAATTTGCCGACAAACAACAAACAAAAAAGTAAAAAAAAATAATAAAAAAAAAGAGGTGGGTGCACCGAAATTCGGTGCACCCACCAGTTTTTGGGTGCACCGAATTTGGTGCACCCAAAAGCAGGGGGGACACCCCCCCTGCTGGCCGCATGTGCGGCCAGCTTTAAAGCTAGCCGCACATGCGGCCAGTTCACTGGTCGCACCAGCGACCAGTGGCTGGTCGCTGGTACGGCCAGCTAGTCGCACCGGCGACCCCTTTGCAGTCCCCCCCCCGCGTTCGGTCCAGGCCTCTCTCGTTCTCGTCTTTTCTTGTCCATTTTGTTCCGAATTAACGCGTTTTTATTCCACTTCGAAAAATCTACAAAATCAAAAAAAATAAATTAATTAATTACTAATATTTAATTTACTTAAGAGATTAATAAAACTTAATTTAGCAGTATTAAACCGTACAAATACGGTACAATCAAAATAAAATAAATAGAAAAATAAAATAAAAATAACTATAAAATAAAGTATATTTTTTTTTTGCGAAGCGGTCAAAATGCCGTGTCTACAGTCAACTTAAAGATTTAGAGAGTTCCATTTTCTTTCACCGATCGACCTGCCTCTCGACTTAGAGATTCAGAGAGTTTAATTTCTCTTCATTGGTCGACTGAGAGATACAGAGAGTTTTACCTATTTTATCCAGTCGACTTACCAGTCGACTTATACATACTGGATTTCTTTTCTAAACTCGTTTTTAATACATTCTTATTTACATTTTTGCCCCTATAACCATTTTCTTTTCTTAATTAGCTCCGCTAAATACTTAACTATAATTTTAATCAATTATAAATATTTCCTTTTCAATTACACATAGGAGCAAATAATTTAACTAATTAGGATCCTATTAAAAACACACAAATTTATAAAAATCATTTAAAAATCTTTTTGTGTTGTGTTTGATCCTAATTGGGATATTAAGAGTTTAAATTTAAACCTGAGTTGTTTTTCCTAGATTCTTCAAATTCTTCAACCTCTTAATTCTTTTATCATCTTTATTATCAAATCTTCATCACTCGGAACTAATAAACTGAAACACTTAAACAAATTGTTAGTTCCACAAAAAACATCAACGTTTAATTGTCCATCAAAATCTTAAGATCAACAATCTCCCCATTTTTTATGATGACAATTAACTTTGATGTTTTCTTCAAGACAGTAATATAATCACACTCCCTCTGAATCCAAGGACAGGTTTTATAACGTTTTTAAGCATAAGAATGAATATTTAAAAAAAATGATCAATAAAGCACAAATATAAAAATTAAACTCCCCCTTAAGATATTCAATAAAACATCAACTAATTCTCCTCCTTTGTCATCTTCAAAAACAAAATTTAGGGAGGGAGGGAACACAACAATAATTCAACTTTAGGCAAACATATTATTTACTTTGACAGAATAAACATAAAGTAATCAAATCCGAATATTGATAATACTTTTTTTTTAAAAAAAACATATTGAATCAATCCAGAAAAATCAACTTTATGCATTAAAATCATTTTCAGCAAATACCATGTAGATTATCATTAGAGATAGAAAATTTAACTAAGTCGATCAAGTCTAGTTAATCCATCAAAATTCATACACTAGAAATCAAGTTTCACCACAATTCTAAATTAACTATTACATACCAAAAATAGTAAATATGGAACTTGTCTGAATAACAAAAAAAAAAAAAAAAAAGGTCTAATGGGGGCTCTGTCCAGAAAAGTGATAATAAAGTCTCATCGGACTAGTAGCTGGCTACTGAGGATACGGAACACCTGGCTAAACAATTGGTCTTGGAGTCATTTGCTGATGAAACGGCGTTGATGGTCCTACTTTAGATAGCCCTGCTCCAGATGGCTCTGCTGCAGTTGGTTCTCCAAAGGACTGCCGTACTCCAAACATAGAATGTCTTGTACAGTATGGCTAAGCACTGTACTACTGCTAGTATCCATGATGAGATGACTACATAAACTGAAACATTTGTTCCA
Organism: Eucommia ulmoides; assembly: GCA_016647705.1. NCBI lineage: Eukaryota > Viridiplantae > Streptophyta > Magnoliopsida > Garryales > Eucommiaceae > Eucommia > Eucommia ulmoides. The sequence goes on from CM028339.1 coordinate 20,424,835, forward strand.
GATTCCTTGTGATTTTCCCAAATCCAGCTTCCATGTTCATATTCATTTGAACCATTTTATTTTCTAGCCCAATCATCCGATCATCCATTAAATCCGCATGTATCCTTAGATCATCAATTCGATCATGGAGAAAATCCATCTTCTAATTTATGCTCACTTCTTCTTCATTTTCTTCTTTTTCACTTACAGCCTGCGTTCTCTGCCTTTTTTTATTCCTATTTTTTACCCATCTATTTCCTCTGTAATCATATCCCATTAACGAAACATTCCCCACATTGATCCATCCAGATGTGATTGTCATAAACATTTGCTCATCAGGATCAATTACAACTCCAAAGTGATCAAACAACCTTTGGAGTGCATCAGCATAGGGTAGTATTCCAGAGGGTTTCTGATCATGATACTTCATGTGGTCCATCATGATATGAGCTAAATCCATTTTTCTCCTTTCAACATTCTCATTCATCAAATATAGATCAAAATCATTTACATTAGCATGACTTCCCCCTCTAGGCACAACCGAATAGGTCAGCACCAAATTCGGCTTAGTAGTAGATAGGTATTTTCAACCTATCAATTACCCTCAAACTTGGAATTTTGCTAGTTTTTGAGCAAAACACCCTAACACTAAATTAAACTAACTATACTAATTGACTAACTACTAAACTAAAAATGAATAAACATCAACAAACAAGAAGTAAGTTCATGCAAGTTCCAAGTTCAATCGAAGAAACCAAATGGTTCTTCCCTCAACAGTCCCTTATCAAATCAAGTTCAGAAATAACACACACCACATGGTGTTCTAGAATTTCAACACTCAATATCAATTAAAATCATTCTAGATCCATTTAAAATGTGTGTGTCTGAGAACTCAGGTATATAACTATCAAAACACTAGATTAGATTATTCAATAGCTAAGCTCATGAGTTATACCTTAAAGGATTCAGGAAAACCATATGCTTGACTGGGCTCAACTATCCACTAATGTAGGTTCGGACATTCATAGAGATTAATAGGGCTTGGTTTGGTTATGGATCACAGGAATAGAAAATAGAAAATTGTTATAATTAAACGATACCCGAGGTACAAACGCTTGTTGCTATATCTCTCTCGTAACCCTACACATTTAAAACACAACCCTGAACAAGAATTTGAGAACTTTGTATTCACTTGTCAAAAGTAATGAAAATAAAAACTATATTCACATAGTCTTTGTTTTTTTTTTTTTTTAAGACATAACATAACACCCCCCCAAACATATTCGAATTCATACAATTTTAGGAGCGTGCAAAAAGAATTAAGAGAATGACAAGTGAATACACTAATACCGAATCAATAAAAATTCATCCGAAACTTGACCACTCACTTCAAGAAGCATAAACTAATGCTAACTTGATTTCACTCAATTTGAAACTTAGGCTTAGCGACAATAGTTTAGAAAAATTTAATTGGATAGAGTATTGATATGTGTTCAGAATTGAAAAGATTATCGGTTTCAACAGAGGAATGAGGGATAAAATTTTCAAGTTAGTTACAAAGTTCAGGCGAAAAAATTGAAGGCCTAAATCACGCCTCCAGAATTACCTTACCTAGGATTCCTCCTCAAGTTTTCCCCAAATCAAGTTCTAGATTCCTCATTTCTGTCATGAACTTATTACTGAAGAATCGGCGTCAAATCTTTCAGATAATTATACACTGAGTCTATATGATTGTGCGATTTAGGATCAAAATAATTTTTACATAATCGACATGCTAAGCACACAAAACACACATGAATGGCATCACCCCTGACCTCGATATACAATTAGGGGATAATTTTCATCATCGGGAAATGGCCCAGATGAACTCAACAACTCAACATGCAAATACGACTTCATTCATTAACATATCTACACTAAATCTAAATGCTAGCATACATGCACTAACTAAACATTATACATGCATAAACAAAAATTGAAAATAAAACTAAACTAGAAATTAAGTCTACATCACATATTAAAACTTCTACAAAACATAAAATTAAACATAGATAAAACATCTTCTACAAAAACTAAACATTTCTAGTCCAATGTTAATACATCAAAATATTGTTCATCCTTATTTACCAAAAACAAAATTAAATGAATAGTCCTCCCAAACTTAAATGAGGTAGTGTCCTCACTGTCTAAGCAGCGAACCCAATACAGGATATAACAATTATAAGAAAAACTGGTTGTCGAACACATACCTAGGAGGTAAGACATAAAAGTCTCACCCCTTACCGTTCACTAGAAGGAATGTCATCACCATCGCCATTTTGACGGAAAGGGAATGGTGGCAGTTGCAACTCATGCAGCTGGAATTGTGGCACTGGCGGATAGAGATTCATGTCGACGCCAATGCACTCGCATATGGGTCGTTGGATCTGATCCTGCTGCCTTGTGTACTAGTCTATGAAAATTTGGATACCGTTTTGTACTGATCATGGCGAAGAACGCGAATGTCAGTTCGGAGATCCTGGATATCTGGATGTAGCATGTTTGACGGGCGGCAGGAGGCCTCGGGAACTTGGGCCTCAAACGACTCTGCCTCCTCCTCTACTTCTTGCGCAGTCGGGCCTTGGGATTTGCCCTTCCATATTCTTGTAATGGTGGCAAGATCGAGGGGATGGATTGGGGGACACAGACTATCCCCTATGATTACCACTCCGGCGCACCTGAAAAGTTTTGTCAGCAATTATGGAAAGGGGAGGCAGACTTTTGTTGTCCGAATGACATGCATAATTGACGAGTAGATTAGGAATTCGACATTCAATGGCTTTCTCCTCTGAATGGCATGCATTGCTATGCATGCTATGGCTCTCTCCTTCAAAATGTCTAAAAAATGAGAAGTAGGGAGCAGGCTTCCACAAATGAAGTAGTGCTATATTTTCGACACCGGATTCAGGAACTTTACTGGGAAAGTGGCCTAACCCGGCCCTGTGATAGTCCATTGGACATCGCCTATAGTCAGGGCCCGGATCACTTGCTCCAAGCTCGGCTCATACCCTGGATATGGCTCCGGTGGCCCTAATCCCAATACTTCATTAACTTTTTTGGGACTGAACATGATAAGGCTATTGAGGACCTTTATTTAGTTGTCTTCAGCTTCTGTTATATTCTCATAGAATTCCTAGACTAATGAGACTTCGCTGAGGGGAGGTGATCGGCAAAATTGATCCTAACCTTGGCTTCAGATAACATCCCTGAATTCTGCCAGTAGATCATCTAATGGGCCAAATCCTCTCTGTTTAATGCACCTTCTTCTTAACTCATGTCGATTGAAATGCTCTTCTGTCTTCTTTGAAACAAAACGGGAGGAATCGTAATCACTGGCCGATCCCGATCCTTTCCTCGTAACCTTTTGGAAGCAACGTGCTTCAACATTATCCCTAACGAGAAAAATCACAAACATGGCAACAAAATCATAACAGAACAACATAAAATAGCCCCACGCATCTAAACCGATAAGAACACGACTCAACGGTAATACACACACACCAATCACAACCGTTTCAACACGAATTCAACAATGTGGCATTTAATCCATGACCATCCAATGCAACTAAGCATCGAAATAACATTCATCACCACAAACCAAACCAAAACCCCAAAATACGAATGAAAATCACAAAAAATTAGGGTCTAGGGTTTAGGAAATAAACAAAATTCAACCAATTGCTAAATGTAGATGCAAATCATCCCATATATTCATCATAAACATGAAATATAAGTTGAAGAACACTTACCTGATGGAACAAATTGGATCAAATGTCACGAAATTTGAAGAAATCGCTCATTTCGTTCCAAAACCCTAGAATCCAAAAAATGCTTGAAGAATGGGTTTTTGGTGGATGAAATTGGTGAAATTATAAAATTTGGTAAGTAGAAGGATGAAATTTGAGATTGGAACAGATTTGGAAGTAAGAAATTTGAGAGTTTTTGGAATTTTTTAGGTTGGTGTTTCGGTTTTGTGAAGCGTCGGCTCTTAAATTCGAACAGATACTTCACTGCTGCAGCGGTGGGAATGCCTTTTTTAAATCCTGCAGCCTGAATTTTCACCATTGTGGCGGTGGAGCACTTTAATTCAGAATCATGCAATCCTGAAGTTTCACCGCTACGGCAGTGAGTTCACCTCTGTGGCGGTGGAGCGTTTTGATCAAATTGGTCCTTCCCAGCATTTTCACCGCCACGTCGGTGGTTTCACTGCTACGGTGGTGAGATTTCTACTGGTTTCTCTTGATTTCCTCATGTTTTCACAATAATGCTCCACACCACTTGTTTCCGTTTTGCTAACTCAACAATTTTAAGCACAAAACTCAACCCCGAGTATACATACTCCATAATTCACATCCAAATAAGTTTCAAGACCATTACGATCTCCAAAAAGTAACTATTACAAAAGTCGAGCAAGTTTCATACCCTCGAATACATATCAAAAAAGTGTTTTATTTAACGTTCCTAGCTGGACCTTGTGAATTCCAACTCAACCGTCAACGAGGGAGATATTCTCCACAACTCGTGCTTCGTTTCCAAAGTAGTGCTTAATCCACTCCCCATTTACTTAGAAAATACGTTCGTCATCGCCTTCCATTTGACAGAGCCGAACAGAAATACTTGCTTGATCCGGAACGAGTCGGACCACTCGGATTTCAACGTTTCGGGAAAGAGCCTCAATTGTGAATTAAACAACAAAACTTGTTGGCCCGGGCTGAACTCTCTCTTGACTATCTTCTTATCATGCCATCTATTCGTTTTGTCTTTGTAGAGCTTAGCATTTTCATAAGTTTCGTGCCGGAATTCCTCCATTTCATTAAGTTGGAAGAGATGTTGCGCACCAAAATCTTTTAGGTTAAAGTTAAGCTGCTTAATCGCCCAGACTACACGATGATCTAATTCAACAGGCAAGTGACATGCTTTCCCAAACACTAATCGATACGGCGACATGCCGATCAGTGTCTTAAAATCCATGCGATATGCCCACAATACGTCGTCCAATTTTACTGCCCAATATTTGTGATTTGAATGAACAGTTTTCTCCAAGATTTGCTTGATTTCCATGTTTGAAACTTCAGCTTGGCCGTTTGTCTACGGGTGGTAAGGTAGTGCCGCCGCCACCTTGTGCCTAACCCCATACTTTGTTAACAAAGTATTTAATATTTTGTTGTAGAAGTGGGTTCCTTCATCACTAATTATGGCCCGAGAAGTCCCAAATCGCGTTATGATGTTTCTTTGAAAGAACTTGAGAACCACTTTGGCATCGTTGGAAGGCATCGCCACAGCTTCGACCCACTTAGACACGTAATCCACACCACCAGTAGTATATATTCCTGGCCAAATGACGACGGAAATGGCCCCATGAAATCTATCCCCCACACATCAAACAACTCTAGCTCAAGAATTGACGTAAATGGCAATTTATTCCTTCTCGAAATGTTACCCACCCTTTAGCATCGATCACAGGTTTTTACAAACGTATAAGCATCTTTAAACAAGGATGGCTAGTAAAAACTTGACTGAAGCACTTTCGCAACCGTCTGAGTCTCGCCAAAGTGACTGTCACAAGGTGATGAATGGCAATGATACAGAATACTCGCCATCTCTTCCTCCGGAACACATCGTCGGATCACCTGATCAACACACTTTTTGAAAAGCAACAGCTCGTCCCATATATAATGCTTTGAATCGAATAGGAATTTCTTCCTCTGGACACTTGTCAATCTGGTGGTAACACTTTACTGGCAAGAAATTTATGATATCCGTAAACCATGGAAGTGTATTGTTAATTGCGAATAAATGTTCGTTAAGGAACGCCTTCGTAATGTTGGACTTATCACTGACGTCCTCTTGAACTAACCTCGACAAATGGTCTGCTACAACATTCTCACTCCTCTTTTTATTTCGTATCTTGGCATCGAACTCTTGTAACAAAAGAATCCATCTTATTAGATGCGACTTGGCTTTTTTTTTTTGCAAATAAGTACCAGATAGCCGCATGATCCGTGTAGACGATTACTTTGGATCCAATGATATACGACTGGAACTTATCACAGGCAAAAACGACCGCTAGCATCTCTTTTTCCGTTGTGGTGTAATTCTCTTGGGCATCATCAACGTCTTTCTCGTATAATAGATGGATCAAAAGATCTTCTCCTTGCATTGGCCTAACACTGTGCTATCTGCATAGTCGCTCGTGTCGCACATTATCTTAAATGGCTTTTCTTAGTCCGAAGTGACTATTATAGGAGTCGTGATCAACTTCTCATTCATCGCGTTAAAAGACTCCGTGCAAGCTTCATTGAATTCAAATGGGGCATCCTTTTCAAGTAGGTGACATAATGACTTCACCGTCTTTGAAAAATCTTTGATAAAGTGCCGGTAGAAGCTGACATGCCCCAAGAAACTACAAACTCCCTTCACATTTATCGGCGGCCGAAGCTTCTTGATTGTTTAAATCTTTGCTAGGTCTACCTCAAGCCCCTTGGAAGAGACTCAATGACCTAACACGATCCCTTCTTTTACCATAAAGTGACACTTATCCCAATTGAGGACTAGGTTTTTCTTTTTACATCGGTCGAGAATAAGCGCCAAATTATATAAGCAGTGATTAAAGAACGAACCGAAGACCAAAAAATTGTCCATGAAGATATTCATTTTCTCCTCCACCATATCCGAGAATATCTCCATCATACACCGTTGGAATGTGGCCGGTGCATTGCATAGACCAAACGACATACGTCGATAGGCAAACGTCCCATACTGGTATGTAAATGTGGTCTTTTCCTGGTCCTCCAATGCAAGGGCTATTTTATTATATCCCGAGTAGCCATCAAGAAAGTAGTAGTGGTCATATTCGGCTAGATAATCCAGCATTTGGTTAATGAATGGAAGTGGAAAATAATCTTTCCTCGTTACTTTGTTTAATCTTCAATAATCAATACACACTCTCTATCCAATGATGGTTCGTGTCGGAATAAGATAATTCTTGTCATTTGGTAGCCACAATTTAAGCATTGCCACTTTCACCGCAAGCGTACGAATCAAGTTTTAGTGTATGGACCTTGTGGTCGGATATCGTATCTATAGGGATTGGTTGAGATTACTATCGATTACCCTGATTATCATAACCTAATTTTATCTAGGCGATAAAAATGAAATATAATTTAATACTAATACTAAAATACTAATTTAACTATATTAATACTACATTGAGATAATTTTGAGAGAATAGATTGTCTAGGAATTAGTTTCGTTTACAAATACATGTTCAATCTCATTTTAGTTTATGTTAATGGCATTTGACTTATCCGACAATCTCAGTTCGTAAACTCTCCTGCCACCTCTCCCGAGTGTAAGAAGAGGGATATAACATGACTTCATGTCAACGAAGAAGTCCCCCTCAACGTTTTAACAACCCTAGGTCACGTGAGTCTCGCCCCAACGTCATTGATTATACACAATCCAACTCCTCCCGGGTTATTGGATTGTCGCGTTGTGTTTACCCTATCGATAATCTCAGTTCCAAAACTCTCCCATCACCTCTCCTGAGTGTAAGACAGGGGAATATGAGACTTCGTGTCAACGAAAAAGTCCCCCTCAATGTCTTAATGACCTTAGGTCGCGTGAGTCTTGCCCCAACGTCATCGATTGTACACAATCCAATTCCCTTCCGGGTTATTGGATCGTGACGTTCATCAACTCTAGTCCGAATCCGGGGTTTATCAAACCCTGAATTATCGATATATAAATCTAAGCATAATCAACAAACAAAAATGATAAACACAATCAAACATCGAAGAACAACCGCAAACGAAACACAAACTCAACTAAACAACGTATTCATAAATTTATTAATAATCCCTAAACAACCTATATTTAGCCAATGGCCATAACCATGTATACATTGTAAAATGATGTAAACATACTCTACAACTACCGAAATGAATAAAACAAAGAAAATAAACGAACGACTTAGTCGATATTTGAAGATTTGGCTCTAAAACCATTGATCGATTGCTTCCTCCTTCATCTTGTACTTCGGGTTGAGAGCTCTCCCTAAAAAATCTCTCAAACTCACCCTAAAATGTAGTCTAATGCCTTGGGGGGATGATTCCACCGGAAGAAAGAAGGAGATGAAGGGTTTAAATAGGCAAAATATCCTAAAAAATAAATATTCTGGTATAGAGTTGACCGCCGCAATGGTAGAGTATGTTGATTTAAGGTTCGCCTAGGCGGTGGAGAAGGCGGTGGATTAAGGACCATCCTGCAAGTTCACCGCTGCGGCAGTGGATTTCATTGTCGTGGCACTGGGTATTCAGGAAGATAGGTTATTCTCTATAGGCAGAGGTCTAAACGCCGCAGCGGTGGGCTTCTTTCAGAATCTTGCCTCCTTGCTTGTTTTTCCATCGTGCTCCGACCATTTTTGGTCCGAATTGATCGTTTGTGCTCCAATTTCATACTTTTTCACCCATACACCTGTTTTAATACAAAAAGAATAAAAATATATTAAAACGTATTAAAAACGTAATAAACATACTCAAAAACTAACAATTTCGATTTGAAAATAGATAGATAGATCACACCTATCATCATTATTCACCATCGTCATGCCGCCTTTCTTAGGCACTACTTGCACCGAGTTAACCTACTCGCTATTGGATATAGCATAGATAATCCCAGCGTTCAAGAGCTTCAACACCTACGCTCTAACAACTTCTTTCATTGTCGGATTTAGCCATCTTTGATGCTCAATGGAAGGTTTGAATGAATCCTCCATCAAGATCTTATGCATGCAAATAGTAGGGCTAATTCCTTTAATGTCTGAGATAGACCACACGAAGGCGGATCGATGCCGCTTCAGAATAGTAAGCAACTTATGTTCCTCCTCTGCCTTCAAAGATGACGAGATTATAATCGGATTAGATAAGTTTTCCCCCACAAAGATATATCGGAGGTGATCCGGTAATTGCTTGAGTACTAATCCACCATGGGGCGAATTTGATGGTTCGGGAGATCTAACCTCATCTTCAATCATTGATACATGAATTGGATCTTCTACGTCTTGAGATTAAGCTTCCAAAACAAGCACGTAGTCCAAAACACCAATTTTCGTGGTTGAGTCCTTATCACTAAAATCCCTCATAGATAAGGAATTCATGATGGCATGCTCCAATGGATCCGTATTCACATTTGCAAGAAAGATTTCCCTCATGCAAGAGTTAACAACATCCACTCGATTACATGTGGGAGATTCATCCGGAAAGTTCATTGATTTGAAAATATTGAACTTTATCTCCTCTTTATTCACCCTCAACGTCAGGTTTCCATTTTGAACATCAATTAAGGCCTTTCCTGTTACAAGAAACGACCTTCCTAAGATGATTGGGATCTCCCTGTTCTATTTCATCTCTAGCACGACAAAATCCACCAAGAAGATGAACTTGTCCACCTTTACCAATACGTCTTCAATGATTTTCTTCGGATAGGTTAACGATCGGTCAGTCATTTGGAGGAAAATCGTGGTTGGCTTCACACTTCCAAGTCCCAACTTCCGATAGACGGAAGATGGCATCAAGTTAATACTTACACCAAGATCACAAAGTTCCTTGTCAAAATGAGATTTTCCAATAGTACACAGGATCGTAAAACTACCCGGATCCTTCAGTTTTTCAGGCAATTTCCTCTGTAGTATTACACTATATTCCTCTTTTATTTTGACTGTCTCGTATTCCTCCAACTTCTTCTTCTTCATTATGATATCCTTCAAGAACTTTCCGTAGTTGGCCATTTGTTCCAATGTATCCGCAAAAAGTATGTTCATTTGTATTTCCTTGAAGATTTCAAGAAACTTTGCAAATTACGTGTCCAACTTCTTCTTTTGGAATCAATCTTTGGGGATATGGAAAAGGTGTGGCTAGAATTTGTGGATTATCTGGGAATGTAATTCTCCCCAGTATCACCCTTGTATTTGTTATCTTCTTCTCCTCAACTTCCTATTCTCTCATCTTCTCATCTTTCTTCTCCTTCTTGTCTTCATTTAACTTGTCATTTCTACCATTGACTCCATCATCAACTTCCTTTTCCACAACTCTCTTTGGTTCATCATGGTCAACCTCATGACTAACCCCCGGCTCTTCTTCGATTGGCTTACTTGCTTCCACTTCTTTATCACCTCTCAACTTTATCGCCTTACAATCCATTGGGTTAGTTTCCATGTTGCTCGGAAACTTTCCTTTGGTTTGCTTCTGAATGGTTCTAGCAAGTTGGCCCGATTTGAGTTTCCAATGACTTTACAGTGGCATTAGTGTTTGAACATGTTGTCTCAATCGAGTCTAGCCGTGTTTCATGCTTGTTTAACCGGTTGTGTGTTTCACGCAAGATTGTCTGAGTTTTCTTCATGAATGACCCAAGCATGTTGTCCAAGTTTGGTTTTTGATTGTGCATTGGAGGTTGTTGCATTTGACGGTTGGGTTGCATAGGATATCCCCAAGTTTGGTTTCCATAACCTGGAGGTGACCGTAATGAGTTCTGGTTGTTTGCATACAAAACGTTTTCATGGTTATGAAGACCAGGATTGTGGTGAGTTGGAATTTTGGTGGCGGGCCTAAAAGTATAAGCCCGGTTGTTCAGAAAGTGACATTCTTCAAACTCATTATCCGTTCAAGAACTACTTGTTACATTCTCCGCCTATCGACTTGATGATGCATCTTTAGTTGATTGTTTAGAAACTCTTGAGACTTGGGCTGATAAGGTTGCGAGATGATCAAACTCTTGAATGGAAAATACATTTCTTCCCGTGTTCCTCTTGTTTGGCCACTGGTAGTTATTAGCTGCCATTTCTTCTAATAATGCATTCACTTCATTTGGGGGTTTCGATAGCAACGATCTTCCAAATGCAGCATCAACAATTGTTCTTTTGGCCATCCAACCTATTGTAAAAGAGTTGGGTTTGAAACTAATCTTGATACCTGTGTTGGGGGCACCTACGCAATAAGTCTTTAAACCTTTCCCATGCTTCAAACAATGACTTGAAATCCCTTTGGCGAAACTGCGCAATTTCACCCTGGAGTTGAGAAGTCTTTGAAGGCGGGAAAAACTTAGTGAGAAACCTTTGAGCAAGATCCTCCCAAGTATTGATACTTCTCGGATGGATAGATTGAAACCATCCTCGTGCTCGGTCACGAAGTGAGAATGGAAAAGCCACAACCAAATTACATCCTCAGCAACACCATTGATCTTTATTGTATCACATATCTCAAGAAAAGTGGCTAAATGAACATTAGGGTCCTCGTGAAAATTACCTCTATATTGATTTTGTTGTACCATATTTATGAGAGCCTGCTTGAGCTCGAAGTTATTAGCCTGTATGGGCTGCCTCCGAATGCCTGAGAAATTTTCTGGCATCATGGGTCTATAATAGTCCCAAAGGACTCATTGTGGACAATTTGGTTCCAGAGGCTAGAGTGTCTGTGCAACCGGCGGTTGTTGAACGTTTTCTTCTCCACCGGCCATAGTATCAGCTTGAGTCTTTTTATTTCTCCTTAACCGCTTCAAGGTTCTCTCTATCTTGGGATCCAGAGTGAAAAGTTCCAGGTTTTTACTACGTCACATGCACTACTGTATTGAAATAAATAAAAAAAAATTAATAAATGAATTGAAAGAAAATAAAACAAAAGAATTGTCTAGATTAATATTCAACAACTTAGTCACAATATCAATCCATTTCAAGACACCATTCCCCGACAACGGTGCCACAAACTTGGAGGCGACATTTTTACGCTCACGTCTGACTTACTTGCAAGTGTACGAGGTCAAGTTTTAGTATAATGGATGTTTAAGATCGGATATCATTCCACTGGGAAACGTGTTTGAATAATTGAATATTGTAATTGGCATAATCTTATATTATCTCAACTTTTCAAGAATTGTTTGAAATTTAATTACAACTAAGTTAAACTAATATTATTGGGTTAATTCTAATTAAGTTGATTACCTAGGGATTGATTTCATTCACTTAATACATGTTTGACTTCATTTAGTTAACAATAATGGTATTTATCATATCCAACAATCTCTGTATCTTAAACTCATTCACTCCATCTCCCGAGTGTTTTGTGAATGAATATGTGACTTCGTGTTGACGCCAAAGTCCCCCTCAAACGTCTTTTCGACCACATAGTCACATGAGTCTTGACCCAACGTCATGGATTGCACAGTTTCTAATGCCCTCCAGGGTCGTTAGAACGTCGTGATGCGTTTAACTCTAGTCCGAATCCCGGGTTACTTCTCCCGAGTGTCAAACCCCATATTCTCAAAACGAACCCTAATATCTTGACAAGCATATTAAAATTATAATAAAATGGTAAACACAATCGGATTTAGGCAAACAACCATTAAAGTAACATATATTCAACCAAAAAAGTATTTACATGAATTACAACAACCCCTAGATAATATTTATGTAGCCTACATGATCTTAGCCATATAAACATTAAAACAAGAGGGATTCAACATTATTAGATATGGAAAAGTAATTACAAAGATAAAAATAAAGGAAGAACGATCAAATCTGAGAGTGGAATAGTCTATTGTCGCCAAGGATCGGTCCGCAAGTCTTTCGTCTTCTTCGAATGATGAACCTCCTCTTTGAGCTCTCAAGAATGGCTACGGATCACCTCTCCAATGTTAGGAATGTTTTTCACAATTGTGAGAACAAAGTCATTAAGTACAAGGGTTGAAAATATCTAAAAATATATTTTTTTTCTGTTGCAGAGTGACCGTCGTTACGGTGGGATCACCGCTGCGGCGGTGGCCATGTCGGCAAGCTTACCGCTACGACGATGAGATCACCGTTATGGCGGTAGGTCGAGCCCTAATCTTTTTGATCTTTCATCACCGCGGCGGTCATACTTTATAATTTTCCCTGTATCTTTACCGCTGCGGTGGTGGGACTAGTGCAAATTTAAGCCTTCTCTACATTCTCACCGCTGCGGCGGTTGATTGATCGCCACAGCAGTGGCTTGTTGTCCAGAAACCTTGTATTTTTCATCGTTTCTTTGCCGTTTTCCCACCGTTTTGCTCGTTTATTGCTCGTTCACGTTCCTACACCCGATTTACATAAAAACAAACTAAAACGCGATTAAATATTACTAATACACTCGAAAACTACCAAATTTGGCTTAGAACTAGATATGTATTTTCAACCTATCACCCACCGTAACTAATCATCTCTCATGACGATCTTAAGAAAGCACTTATCCATATTGGCCTGATGCATTTTAGATTAAATTTAAAATTTAATTCTTATTATTCCCAAAATAGTTAAACATTGATAAAAAAAAAAGCAAATAAAATATCTCCCCTAGAAACTGTTAGAAAAATAATTTAAAATTAAATATTATATTATATGTATTTATATTCTTTTACTTAATAAAATTATTACTGACATATATTTATGTGTCTTAAATATTTGTTTATTAGACATTATTATTGTGATAAAATTATAAAATTTAGGGGCGATTACCACTCAATCCTAAATGGGTGTTGAAACTGCCAATCAAACCCAATTGTTTTTTTTTAATCGATCAGTCCTATTGCCATTTCGCAGACTAATTTGCTCCTATTAATGAATCTGCACCTTCTATATGTGTTTTCATCCCTAAAAATATGGAACAAAATATGTAAATAAACTACTAATAAAACTTAAAAAGAAACTTATAATTTCTCTCAATTGTGATTGTTGTTCAATGATTTTTCTACACTATAATGATCTATAAATCATGATCTTCAAAATAAGTTATATATATATATATATATATATATATATATATATATATATATATATAAATATTTTAATTTCTGGATTAAGATGCATGTGAATGTTATATATAATATTAATTTTGAAGTTAATGTTGTTGGTCCAGTGAGTTACCTAAGAGAGAAGGTGAATTGGGTTGATAATGATTATCAGAGAAAATACTTCAAAAATCTAAATAATTAATTTTAATCCTAAATTAATTATTATGTTTATATGACAGAGGAAATATAATATCAACTAGGTGCACATCAAATAATAAAAATAAATAATGAAAAATAGCCGCATACCAGAAATTTATACTGGTTCACCAAGCTACCATTGGCTAATCCAGTCCCCCGAACTCCACGGAGTGTCGCATACACTAAACTCAAGATTTCTTTGAAGGTAGGATCCAAACCCTCACAATTATTCTTTTTGCAGGTTCAGAATCAACCTTTATAAATTCTTTTTCCCAAACTTAGGAATAACCTCTATTTTTTACAAGCTTAAGAATAACCTAATTCTTTTTATACCTTAGGCTAAAGAATCAAAGCCTCACAGAAACACTCTAACTATCTTTTTCCCAGGTAAGGATGAAACCTTTACAAAATCACTCACAAATTCAATCAAGGAATAATTAACACCTCAATCTCTTTATCGAAAGAGATTGAAACCAACTACCATTGATTAGACATTCCCAATAGTATCTAATCCGTCACTCAACTCACCAATTACAAATTGATAAGCGATTTTTCTCACTCGGAGCTTCTATCACCCCAGATAAATTTAAACTCAATTAATGTCCCGATACTAGTGATAGAAAAGAAATGTGAGGAAATAAAATCTAATTAAAAAATAATGTGGGTAGCACAAAGATAAGCACGTAATCAGATTATCACAAAATCGTTTTAAAAGATTTTTACGCTTTTAACGTTCAAAAAATGATTTCTCAAAAAAATCAAAATACCAAACATGTAATAATAATTATAATCTCAATAGAATAAGCTTGGAACGAGCTCACTAGGATACCACCAAAAAGAATGTAACTGGATAGCAATGAAACTTTATATCGGTGATAGCAGCAACAATTTCCCAAGAATAATTCTCAAGAAGAATCTCACAATTCTTTTAGTATGATTTCAGAATGATCACTCTTAGAAAGCTCAGGAACTGAATAGCTCTTGAAAATTTATAGATTGGGATATCTCATAAGTGAAAAACGCAGGTCTATAAATAAGGAATTGAAACAAGCTCTTTAACGGTTAGTTCTCACTTGTTATGACATTTAATTGCTCTTATAGACCCCTTATATCATTAAGACTTCATCTTGGTCCAAATCACTTAATTATGGATTTAAAACTTCTCAATTAAGTCCTCCAAATATTTCTCAATCACAATTAAGTAGGATAGAAAAAATTACATGTATCAAATTGAGAAACATAAAAAATACTTGAACCATATCTATAGGAACACTTAGATATCATTTAAATAACTAAAAACACTTCAAATTCCTAATATATCTTGGAGATCCTAACAAAAAAACGACTAGTGACGGCTATTTTTAGAATAAAATTCGGAATTCTATAAAATCTTGAAAACAGTCCCATAAGTCAACTGACCAACGGTCACTTGTCGACCGATCGATTCAGAATGTAGCCAAGCCAACAATTCTTTGCCCATCGGTCGACCGCTCATACTTCAACTATCGATCAGACGATTCAGATAGTTTCATGAGTTGACCTATCCGTCGACCTAGAGATTCAGAGAGTTTCACTTTTGGTCATAGGTCGACTTCCCTGTCGATTGATTGATTCAGAGAGTTCACCATTTAAGTTCAGGTCGACCTACCTGTCAACCGAGAGATTCAACAACTTCACCTTCTATGCTCCGGTCGACTTACATATCGACTTGTCAATGCTGGGAATCTCTTCTAAATTCATTTTTAATCTATTTTCTTTAACATTTTCGCCCCTTTAACCGATTTTTTTTCTTAGTTAGCTCCACTAAATTCTTAAATTCGATTTTAATTAATTATCAATATATTTTTTTCAATTACACATAGGAGCAAATAATTTAACTAATTAGTATCCTAGAAATCTCACATATTTATAAAAATAATTTTGTATCGTGTGTGATCTTAATTGGGATATTAAAAGTTAGAATTTAACCTAAGTTGTTTTCCCTAGGTTCTTCAATTTCTTCAAACTCTTAAGCTTCCATCATCGTTGTCATCATGTTTAGCATTGCCACAATATCTTCATGATCATTTTCATCACTGGAACTAGTAAACTGAAACACTCAATAAAATCGTTAATTCTATAAAAAATATCAACCTTTAATTATCTATCAAAATTTTAGGATCAACAATCTCTCCTTTTTATATGATGATAATTAATTTTGATATTTTATTCAAAACAATAATGTAACCACACTCTCCCTCAATCCAAGGACGGGTTCTTTAACTCATTAAAGTAAAGTAATGAAGACAATCATAAGATTTTCAACACAGAACAAATTTCAATATAAGATAAACTCTCACTTAAGGTAAACTCTTCCTTAAGATATTCAACAAGATAATTCAAGCTCCTTCTTGAGACATTCATTAAAACATCAACTAATTCTCCCCCGTTGTCATCTCAAAAAATAATTGGGGAGGGGGGAACTACAAAAGAACTCTACTCTAGGCGAACATCATTATGTCTAGTTATACCCAAACCACGAATGATTTTCACAAACTGATCTTCTGTTAGTGGTTTGGTAAAAATATCAGCAAGCTGGTCGAAGGTATCAATATACTCAATAACAATGTCCCTTTTTCTGAATGTGATCACAAATAAAGTGATATCTAATCTCTATGTGCTTAGTTTGTGAGTGTTGTGTAGGATTCTTACTTAGAAAAATAGTACTTTTATTATCACAACAAATCGGGATCTCCTCCATGCAAATTCCAAAGTTATTTAATTGTTGCTTAATATATAAAATTTGAGCATAACATTTACCAACTGCCATATACTTAGCCTCAGTAGTGGATAAGGCTATCGAATTTTGTTTCTTGCTTGACTAAGAAACTAATGCATGTCCTAACAAATTACAATACTCACTTGTGCTTTTTCGCTCAACTTTGCAACCGGCAAAATCAGCATCAGAGTAATTTATCAATTTAAAATCACTCCCCCTAGGATACCATAATCCTAGGTTAGTCGTCCCTTTTAAGCATCGAAAAATTCGCATAACCATAGGCAAGTGCGATTATTTAGGACAAGACTGAAATTTAACACAAAGACAAACACTATATATAATGTTAGGTCTACTAGTAGTTAAATACAACAGACTACCAATCATACCTCGATACATTTTTTCATTAACACTTTTGCCCGTATCGTATTTATCTATCTTCGTAGCCGTTGTTATGGGAGTTTTGTACTCTTTAGCGCCATCCAAGCCATATTTCTTTAACAACTCCTTGGTGTATTTAGCTTGATTTATAAATATCCCTTATTTGGTTTGCTTAATTTGCAATCCAAGAAAGAAATTCAACTCTTCCATAATGTTCATTTCAAATTCGACCTACATTATCTTAGCAAACTCTTGGTAAAGATCCTCCATTAGTAGATCTAAAAAATAATATCATCAACATACATGTGTACTAATAGGATATCAGAATCAGTTTGCTTCACGAATAGTGTTATATCACAAATACCCCTTCGAAAATCGTTTTTGATCAGATATCGGCTAAGTCTCTCATACGAAGTTTTAGGAACTTGTTTGAGCCCATACAAAGCCTTGCGATGTTTAAATACGTGATCAAAAAATTTATCACTTTCAAATCCCGGGGGTTGTTCTACATAAACTTCTTCTGCTAGAAAGTCATTTAGAAATGCACTCTTAACATCCATTTGATATAACTTAAAATTAAGTGAACATGCAAAAGCGAGTAGCATTCTAATTGCTTCTAGTCTAGCAACAAGAGCATAGGTTTCATCATAATCAATTCCTTCCTCTTGATTATAGCTTTGTGCTACTAATCTTGTTTTGTTTCTAATTACCATACTAGATTCATCCTTTTTATTTCTAAAAACCCATTTAGTACCAATAATTAGATGAAAATCCGATCTCCGAACAAGACACCATACTTTGTTCCGCTCAAATTGAACTAACTCATCTTGCATTGCCGAAATATAAGATTCAGTAGTTAACGCCTCTTCTACATTTTTATGCTCAATTTGAGATAAGAAAGTAAGATTAATTATATCCCTAAGAGAAGAACGAGTACTTACACCTCTTTCGAAATTACCGATGATTTATTTTACCGAATGTCCCGGTACTGTCTTTATAGCTCGTGGTAAAGTCGAATAATTTTCCTTAGGTTCCTCATCTTCTTGGAACTCCTTAGGTACATTATCACCTTGGTTTTGGTTATTTGAAATACCTGTATCATCATCATCCAAAATATTTCTCGACAAGAATGGATCAGCTTCCTTAAAAACAACATGCATAGTTTCTTCTACTTCTAACGTACATTTATCATAAACTCTATAAGCTATACTGTTAGTAGCATATCCAAGGAAAATCCCATAATCAGATTTAGCATCAAATTTACCAAGATTATCATTGTCATTCAAAATAAAACACTTACATCCAAATACTTTAAAATAGAAAATAGTAGGAGTCTTACAATTCCAGATTTCATATGGGGTTTTGTTGAACCCTCTACGAATCAATACCTGATTCACCACATGGAAATCTGTACTTACTATTTTGGCCCAGAAGTAGGTTGGTAAACGATTTTCACTAAGTATCGTTCTGGCCATCTCTTGAAGCGTCCTATTCTTTCTTTCCAGTACACCATATTGTTGTGGTGATCTTAGTGTAGAAAAGTTATGAGCATAACCATGCTCATCACAGTAACTTACCATATCATCATTCTTAAACTCGCTTCCTCTGTCACTTCAAATGTTAATAATGGAACATTACTTCTCATTTTGAACACATTTACAAAATTTAGCAAAAATAGAAGCAACCTCACTTTTCTTAGCAAGGAAAAATACCCCAGTAAGTCTGGAATAATCATCAACTATTACGAAAGCATAAAACTTACCACCAAGACTAGCAACAGAGTTTGGACCAAACAAATCAAGATGAAATATTTCAAGACATCTAGACGTGGACGTGTGGATCTTTTTCTTAAATGATGATCTAGCCTGCTTGCCTAATTAACATGCATCACATACTTTATCTTTCACAAATTTCAAATCAGGTAGGCCACGTACGAGACTCTTCTTAGAAAAATTAGAGATTAACTCCATACTAGCATGCCTAAGTCTCTTATGCCATAACCAGCAATTTTTAGATAAAACATTCAAACAAGATAAATTTTGAGAATTAAAATCATCAAATGAGCAAGTATAAACATTCTCAAAATGTGATGCAACTAACAAGATACTACTATCATGACTATTCTTAATAATGCGCTTATCATAATCAAATATAACGTTATAGCCCTTATCACATAGTTGATTAATACTAAGCAAATTATGTTTAAGTTCATTAACTAGTAACACATCTTTAATAATAGTAGTACCATTATCGATATTACCTATACCAATAATTTTACCCTTTGCGTTGTCTCCAAAAGTCACACGACCTTCATCCTTAGGTGTCAAAGATGTAACTTTTCCTTTGTCTCCCGTCATGTGTCGAAAACAACCACTGTCCAGGAACCATTTGTCTTTGATTATTGATGCTTTTAGAATAACCTATAAGGAGCACCTCAAATAGTTCCTAAGTGGTACCTAATCTAGGTGGGTCCGATCTTGTTAGTCGGGACAATTTTAATTCCTTTTGGAACCCAAACTTGTCGATAATTAGATATTTTAGCACAATATATACAAATAGTATGCCCCACAACATTACATTTAAAACATCTAACAAGATCATTGGTTTCAGAAAAGAATTTATGAAAACGTTTTTATTTAAGATTTTTCTGAAATCCAATACCAGTTTCATCAAAAATTCCACGTGAACTTCCTAAAAGAATTTTCAAGTTATTTTCACCACTGGTGAATTTGAGAACAATTGAATGCAAATTCGTCAACTAGGATTTCAATTAATTGTTTTTAGATTCGTAGTCCATCACTTGCTTGTTTAATGTATTAATTGTACTTTGAAGGGCATCTATTTTCGAACACTAGTTTTTATAATCATGAGAAAGTTCTTGATAAACATCAAATAATTCATCAAAATCTAAAGGATAAGAACTTGAACATTTAGTTACCTCACCACCAGTTTCCATCAATGCAAACATGGACATATCTTCACTATCTGATTTTTCGGAGCTACTTGATTCAGTATCATCCCAAGTAACCTTCATGGATTTCTTTTTACTCTTCTTTCCTCTATTATTTTCTTTCTTATTCTTTTTCGTTTCTTTATCTTTCTTCGGTTCAGGACAATCATTTTGAAAGTGACCGATCTTATGACAGTTGTAGTATTCCACATTGTTCATGTTGAAGTTTTTTCTCCCGTGGAATGTGCGTTGAGTCATTCTTCTAAAATTCTTTGTGAGAAGTGCCACATGTTTCTCTTGTTCACTGTCAAGACTTTCTTCATCACTATCATCATCTTCTTCAATTTTCTGAGCTTTTAGCGTCAAAGATTTTCTCTTGCTATTTTCGGTATCATCCTCATATCCTTTAATCTCCACTTCATGAGTTATCAAGTTGCCTATGAGATCATTAATTTTGTATTTACCAAGATCCTTAGCTTCCCTAATTGTCCTCACCTTTGGCTCCCATACTTTTGTCAAAGATTTTAGGATCTTTCGAACTCTATTCTCCTTGGAGAATGACTTTCCAAGTTGACTCAAGTGATTGCAAATATTGTTGAAGCCAGTATACATCTCTTGAATCGATTCAGTTTCTTCCATTCTGAATAATTCAAATTTTCTCATAAGAGCGTTGATTTTCGATTGCTTCACTTGACTTGTCCCTTCGTGGGTAACTTGTAACTTGTACCACATCTCCTTTGCAAATTTATAACCTCAAACTCTAGAATATTCATTAGCATCTAACGAGAAAAATAAAATGTTAATAGCCTGAGAGTTTATAGACAGTTTCTGCTTATCAAAAGCAGTTAGTTATTCCTTCTTCTTCTCGATTCCGTTTTCTATTGCAACAAACGGACCATCCTTGATCGTTAGTCACACATCATAATTTGTGGTCTGAAGAAAGACAACCATTCTGTCTTTCCAGAATGAATAGTTTTTATCTACAAATAACGGTGGTCGGTACATGGATTGCCCCTCAGCTAGTGTGCCCATTATGTGCGCCATGTGATCTTTGTTAGCTAAGTGTGTCAAGCTAAACTAGCTCTGATGATCATTTCCATCATCTTTAGTATTGCCACAATATTTTCATGATCATTTTCATCACTGGAACTAATAAATTGAGACACTTAATAAAATCGTTAGTTCCATAAAAAACATCAATATTTAATTGTTCATCAAAATCTTAGGATCAACAAATGTTATATATGACATCACTATAATCTGTTTGCCCCATGAATTCGATGTCATAGAAATAACATCAATTAATGTTGATAATATCATAAATTATTTGAATGAGTAGAATGTAGCATGACTTACTGATAAATGTGATTTAGATTGTTGAATGTAATACTTAATTGTGTTTCAATAATTTATAAAATCTTATTAGTTATAACACCGATGTAAAAACTAAAAATTCTGAAAGTAACATGTTGAATGTAACACAAATATGAAACTAATGAAAAAAAATAGTAAATGTGATATCATTTTTGAAGAATTTATTTAAACGAATCTAAATATATAATAGATCGTGAAAAAAAAAATCTATACACCCATAGTTATTTTAATTTTAATAAATTAAGTTTTGGGTGAAATTTAAATATGAAAAATCTCAATCCCACAAATCATGTATGGGCAAATTAGTCATGCCAATTTTTGCGTTTTTTGCAATTGGGACTAAATGGTTCGGAATATATGAACATCAGGATTGTTTGGTTTAAATTTAAACAGTTGAAATCAATTAGTAATTACACACTTAATTTGGGTCCACTTGGTATTTTTTGCTAAAATTTGTTAAAATGACTTTATGAATTCTATTATAAATATATGTTATAATGTAATTATTATAATATTTATGTATATAATTAGTGATTTTATTTATTATAATATTATAAGTAATTAATATTATAATAAGAATTACATAATCTATATATTATATATTGGTATATAAGAAATAAAAAATAATATAGAGAAATATAGAGAAGAACATGGAAAAGTAAAGAAAATATTTCGATACTATATGTTAGATATTACGTAAAATAGTGAATGTGATTTTATTGAGATGTAGAGATAGAGAGAGAATTGATATTTTCTTATATTTTACACATATACTTGATTTTAAATGGGCAATAGGGTTCTCGATTGGTTCAATATAGGGATGTTCTGCTTGCACGGCACCTTAACTTCTTGAATCGTTGTGTCTTGGAAAGAGTTCGTTATTCAACCCTGTGCATCGAGGGGATGTATCTTTTATTAGGACACTGTTTATGCGTATTAAAACACCAGATATATATTTTTTTTCTATTCTATCATTTATTTATTTTTATTTAATTATTAATGTACTTAGTTATTTAAAAAGATTAAAATTGTTATGTCACCAGATACTACTATCATAATAGAACAATTTTGTTGTCAATTTCACTGCCCTAACTTTTCATCTTTGTATTCAAACCCCTTCAATTAAAAAAGAAAACCCCTTTAACCAAAAAGAAAGTACAAAAAAAACATATTTTATATTAGATATGCAAACGAAGTCCTTAGGTCATCTTTCCCTTTTAATTGAATAAAAATAAAGCAAAAATAAATAAATAAGGAGAAGAGAAATTTGATATTTTGCTTTCCACTAGCATGATGAACGAAAGTTAATAATAAATAACAAAACGTGATCAAATTAAAATATGGACAAATGACAGGTATGCTGATCTGTTGGTAAGATTTGACAATTTATTTATCATTAGAGAATATGGCAATGCGGACCACGAGTATCCGTCATGATTCAGTACCATGTGTAGCACAAATAGGAAATGATATTATTATGCGGTGTGAATCCAAACAAAAAAATACAAAATAAAAATAAAAAATATCAATCATATACCGCCAATTGCATTTTACCGTTGATGGGGGAGGAATTCTTGTCCAGAAAGCTCTTAACATTAAAAACACGATGAGTTAGGCTCAGATAAGAAGATGAGCCTAAATTTATTTATGGTGCAACTTAAAGGAAGCGGTTGAACCGCTATCCAAGAGGTATTAATTCAGTTAAAGAGAAGAAATATTTTTTTTTTTTTTTTTGTCAATAAGGAGAGTCGACTCTCCTAGAGAATACTATATGAATTAAATCTAACAAATAGAAAGAAAGAAAGAAAAAAAAAAGTTCTAACTCAATGTTCTTTTTAATACCAAGTAATTTCTCACTTTGGAATATGCCGTTTATCGTATTCACATGAACCACAACTTATGGCGTTTGGTTAGTGTTCTCACTTTTCTCAACCCAATTGGGATGGGTCAGATTGATAATTCTGTTTCCTTCAGAGAACAGAATTGGGTTTGGTAGCAACAATATTTTTTGTACTGGGAACAAAATCGTGTTTAGTAAAATCCAACTCATCCCAATTGATTTCAGCCAAAATTTCCAAATCAACCAAACCCTCAAATTCAACCAAAATCCTCAAATCAAGAATCAATCCTAAAATTGATTTCATGAAAATTAGCCAAAAATTTCATAACGACATCGAAATCAAAATTCAGTAAAGAAATCGAAATCAAAATCGAAACCCTAAGCCAAATTCAAGAACAAAATGTTAAATCGATTTGAGCAATGAACAAGTCCTTTGTTATTTCAAGAAAATCAGCGCAAACTTTCAGAGGTGAGCCTGTTTTTTTTTTTTTTTTTTTCTTTTGGACGAAGAAGTGGCAAAGTTATCAATTCCTTTCAAATATGTGTTGGTTGGTAAATTCACTAAGGGGAGGCCTCCTTTTGAGACCATCAAGAAGATGTTCTATGCTCTGAATCTTTCGTCGGGTTTTGAAATTGGATTTCTTGATCAAAGAAATCTTCTTATCTAATTGACTTCTGAAGAAGATTTTCGAAGGCTTTGGATTAAGGAACAATGGATCATTCATCAATATCCGATCAAAACGTTCAAATGGACTCTTGATTTTCAAGCAAATGTTGAATCCCCTTTGGTGCCAATTTGGGTCAATTTTGAATTTTTACCAATTCACTTCCATAACAAGGAGGCTCTATTCTCCATTACTTCGGCCATTGGTACTCCGTTAAAAATTGATGCTCGTGTTTGTGTGAAGGTTGATCTGCGTCAGCCTCTGTTAAAACGCATTTGGATTGGATGTGGCTCAAAAGGTTTTTGGCAGGTTGTGTCCTCTGAATACAATCTATCCTATTGTAATCTATGCTATAAGAGAGGCCATTCTGAGGTCAATTGCAAATCCAAGAATCCATCTTCTTCAATTACTCATGATCCGATTGTCTCTATTCCTGTTACAAGAAAACAGAGCAATTCCAATTTTGATCAGCCTGATCTGTCTAAAGGTATTGTTTTTAATTCGGTTCAAATTCCTCCGTCCAACCTTTCTCTGGTTACTTCTAAATCATTGCCTCAATGGTTTCTTGAAAATTATGATGATAAATCAGATGATGGTGATCTTGATTTTTCTCTGGTAAATCATAATTCTGGTCAAAAGCCTTTTTTTTTTTTTTTTTTTTTTCACTCCAAGCCTTCTTCATCTCAATCTTTTCCTTTGAAGGGTAATAATCATCCTCCAAAGGTTGTTAATGCTAAAAAATAATCTTTTTCTTCTTCCCAATCTCAATCAAGGGTTATTCCTAATTCTGGTACTTTCACTGTGATTAAACCTGTTAAAAAAACTGTTTCGCAGCCTAAGTAACCTCTTGTCAAAAATCCTTCCAAGGTAGTTTCCAATCCTTCTAGCCTGATTGTTTCTCCTCCTAAATCACCTAAGTATGTTCAAATATCTCATTCTCGTGTTCCTTCAAATTCTGACCCCTCTTTTGATTTACAAGTTGCTAGAGTGTAGGCTATGGCCACTTTGGCACTAGCAAAGAAGTTATAGATATTTCTTCCTCTATTGATGCCCAAATTGATCATTCTACCTGTCAAGCAATTTTTTCTATACCTACTATTTCTCAGGTAGTTTTGCCTCAAGTTGCTCCAATTGGTATTTCTGACCCCTCTCTTGATCTTGACATTTCTCACGTACCTCATTTACCATCAAATACTACTTCAAATGCTCCAATCTCTCTTTCAGATGGTTTAGCTCAAAATGACTCTCAATCTGTTTTACATGTTGATAATGATGGAAATGGCAGTACTGGTCACCTTAAGGTCAAAATCAATTATTCTAATGCCAAATCCTCTTCCCTCAAGTCTTCTTTACCTTCCTCTTCATCTCCAAATCTTCATCCTGATCATTTGGATAGCCCTCATAATTTTGACAACTCCACTATTTTGCATACAATTCAAAATTTTGAGAATGCAGGCATTTTGCCTGACAAGTTTGTGAGCTAACATACGTCTCTTTCTTCTTCCAGCCATAATTTTTCTAATGATAACGAGGTTATTCATAAGTTTGCCTTATCTCCTAGAAGAGTCACAGGTGAAGGAGTTTCTGTTGAAGCTGAGGAAATTGAATGGATCATTCCTAAGAAGACAATCAGGACCAAATCTAAGTTTCAATCCAATGTGGTAACAAGATCTGGCTTGAGAAGTAAGGCTTCCTCCTCTTTAGTTTCCAATGATTAAGCTCCTTATTTGGAATATTAGAGGTGCCTCCAAAGAGGTTGCAAGAGTAAAGCTTAAGAGGCTTGTTAAAGAGCATAGGCTACAATTTTTTATTATTCTGGAGTCCATGTTAGCTATGGATGTAATGTTACTTTTAGCTCAGTATTTGAGGTTTGATAATCCTTATTCCAATTCCACTAGCAAGATAGGGTTGTTTTGGAAGAATAATTTAGCCTGCAATATTATATTTTCCTCTACTCAATTGGTGATTGCTGAATGCCTTAATCCAGTCTTTAATTTTAAGCTTTCTTTAGTAGCTGTCTATGCCAAGTGTAGCCATCGAGAAAGAAGGACTTTATGGAATGATTTGGAAACTTATATTCCATCTTTGAGTCATCATTGCATTATTTCAGGGGACTTCAACTACTATTCAAGTAAGGAATATGGAAAAGATTGTTTTGCCTTTTCTCAGATTACTTGTCTGGAATTCAATACTTGTAGTCTGTTGCGATATTTTATACGCTTTGATTTTACTCGCAAGTGCACGAGGTCAAGTTTTAATAGTATCGGAAGTGAGGGGTTGTCGTATCCACAGGGCTTAGATTAAATTGTCACTAAGTACTGCGATTATCGTAACCAAACTTTATTTAGGCGTTCCAATTTTAATTTTTTTTTTTATAGAAATATAAAACTAAACTAAACTAATTAAACTAAAATACTAAGAATAAGGTTTATGGGAATAAATTATCTAGGGATTAACTACGTTTACTTGAACGTGTTTGATTTAGTCTAGTTTACATTAACAGTCATTAATCTATCTGACAATCTAGGTGACAAAAACTCACTCACTACCTCTCCCGAGTGTAAAGTGAATGAATATGAAATTCGTGTCAACACCGATACCCTTATCTAGCTTCTAAACAGTTACATGAGTCTCGCCCCAACTTCACGGATTGCACATGCTCTAATAATCTCCAGAAACATTAGAACGTCGCGATATATTTAAACTCTAGTCCGAATCTGAGGTTATCTCTCCCGAGTGTCAAACCCCGTATTTTCAAATCAACAAAAATATCATAAGAAGCATATAGTGGAAGTAAAAGAATGGTAAAGACAAACGAATAGGGATGGACAACCGATAACGAAACAACGATTTACTGAAACAACATATATGTAAATTTCATCAATCCCTAGATAATAAACATTTATCCCATGGCCATAATCAAATATTCAACTAAAAATGATTTATACATGATCAAACAATAAACAAGAGTTTAGAAATAAAGAGAGAAATAAAGGAGAATAGCCATTATCTGAAGAGTGGATAGTTCTACGTCCGTAAAATCTGCTCCGATCTTGTTTTATCTTCTCCAAAATGTGTTTTTCTCTTACTTGGTATGATATTGAGCTCCCAAAAATGTCCTAAAAATGTTCTTCCTCTTGTGGGAATGAGTGGGAATCAAGAGATATGCAAAATATCTAAAAAAAATATCTCAAAATATTAATGCCAACTGGTGCTGGGTTGCTGCAGCAATAGGAATCATGGCTGCAACAATGAAAAGGTAGAAACTCACTACCAAATCACCGCTGCAACGATCAAACCATCGCTGCAGCAATAGAAATGTTCGCTGCAGTGATGCTCAAGGCAGTGCTGACATTAGGTTCCTCTTTTGGCTGTAACGTTCTCATCCAAACTCTGATTGAGGTAATTCAAAAACCTATAGAACATTAAGATATAGATATACAATTTCTATGTTTTGAGATTTTGCAAAATCAGATTGCATTGTGGTAAACAAATAGCCTTGATATTATAGCTCCTGAACCGATTTTGCATTTTGTTTCCCATTTATTTATAAACCTACAAAACAACACAAAAATATATTAAACTAACAAAAATACTTGAAAATACACAAAAATTTGAATATAAAAGTACTTGATTTGTTGATAATTAAACCACTCATCAAATACACCCAAATTCATACGTTTGCTTGTCCTCAAGCAAAAACACCTGCACAAGAAAACAAACTGCTACAACGAATTAACGAACTTAAATACTAAAGAAGAAAACTCAAACGAACTAAAAAAAAAATGACGCGTGAGTTTTGAATTTCAACTAATCGACCAAAAAGTTTTCCTTCAACGGCTCCAAATCATATCGAGTTCAAGAATAAAACCGCACCATGTGGTGTTCTAGAATTTCAACATTCAATAATAGTAAACGTCATTCTAGATCCTTTCAAAGTGTGTGTACAAAAACTCAATTATACAACCATCCAAAGACTGGATTGGATTATCCACCGACAAAGTTAATGACTTAACACCGATAAGGTACAAGATTTCCATAAGCCAGGCTGGGTTCCACTCTCCATTAATGTAGGCTTACAAATTAAAAAAGATCAAAAGGACTTGGTTCGGTTTTTATGAACTGGCCAAGGGTATATCGGGAATATAAAACATGTAAATGTCATTAACTCAATGATACCCAAGGCACAACGCTTGGCTCTCAATCATACTCATACCGACAAAGATAAATTCGAAATAACCCCAAACTTACTTTAAGAATGTAGTACTCACTTGTCTAAACAAATAAAAACAAAACCATATTTACTCATTTTATTTTACTAACCACACCCCCAAACTTATTTGATTTGGACAATTTCACGGGTATGGAAATATGATAGAAAAACGACAAGCGAGTACTCGAATACCGAACCAATCAAAAGTTTATCCAAAACCCAACCGTTCACTTCAAGTAGCATAAACAAATGCTAACCTGATTTTAACTCAAATTGTGCCTTAGGTTTAGCGACAGTGGTTTGGAAAACATTTAATCGGCTAGGGCATTTAATACGTGTTTAGAATTGAAACTACTAACATTCTTCAACAGGGTAACGAGGGGTAAAACATATTATATGGAAGGCTTAAAATGCTTAAGCTATCAAAATAAATGCCTAAATCATATTTCCTGAACTATCTCGCCTAGGATTTTACCTCGAATTTTCTCTAATCATGTTCTAGAATCCCTTAAATTGTCATGAACTTGGATACTGGATAATTGGTGCCAAATCAAATGGATAGCTAGCACAATGAGTCTACGTGCTCGTGAAAATTAGGATCCATAATGACTTTTACCAAAACGAGATGTCAAACACACAGAACACACATGAATGGGCATTACCCTTGACCTCAATAAACAAATAGGGGATAATATTATCATCGGGTAATGGTCCAAAAGAACCACAAAATTCAGCACAGAAAAACAACTACTACAAACATAAACACACTTACACTAATACTAAACAAACATGCATGAAAACAATTTTACTTAAAATACACAACATTTAACAATTATTTAAACTTAACTACATATCTAACAAAAAGTCATTAAACAAGAAAAATATACAAAACATAAACATCCCCCCAAACTCAAAATGGGCAGTGTCCACAGTGACCCAACATCAAACTCAACAATTGACATATAGCATAGTGATGAATGGGGTTTTGAACATGTACCTGGGAGGTGAGATGTAATACCCCGAAAATTTAGATTGTTAAAAATATTATTTTATATAAAAGTTTGATATTTTTGGGAATGTTTTGCGAATTTATGGTATAAATAATATTTGATAAATTTTGGGAGTTAAATGTTTATTTTAAATTGATTTTAGAAATTTTGGGACTAATGTATTATTTAAAATAAGCTTTTAAAAGTTTTAGGGTATAAATGGATAACTGAAAAATTGTTGGGATACAAATATAAATAATAATTTATTTTATATATGTGTGTAAAGCACATGTTGATTAGTGTCAACCATGTGAAACATGGAAGAAGAAGAGAATTGGGAAAAAAAAACCCAACTAGGTAAAGGAATAAGCAAAAGAAAGTGGATCCCAACTATTTTACATGCATATATATATATATATATATACACGGGTGTTGAAAGTGGAAGGAAGAAAAAGAAAGATTCGGCAGGCAGCAGAGAAGAGGACAAAAGGAAACAAGAAGGAGAGCTCGTGAAGAATAAAATGATTAAATTGAAATATCAATCAACAATTTTGAATTACAGGCATAATTTTTAACTCTTTTAATATATGTATTTGATTGCAGGACAGACGAGAGAGAGACGGCACAAGGAACTTGTAGTGGAATTTTTATTTAAAAATTGTAATAGTTGTATTTATTATTTACCGTCTTAAATTCGATTCAATAAATTGATAAATTATAAATTTGATAATTATAATTATCGTTGTCACGTGTAAAATTTATCAGGTTTTTATTAATTAAAATATTATTTATTTAGTAACATTATCGTCATTGATAAATAAAACTGTCGTCGTCATTTGTAAAAAAATTCAAAGTAATTCAGAATAAATTAGTGGGTATTCAGTTGTATTTAAATTGTAATTATTATATTTATTAGTTATCATTGAAAAATCGACAACTAAGATTATCGCCGTCGTATTTTAAAATTTATCGAATTTTCTATAAAGAAAATTCAGTCCATCGGTTTTAATATTAATTTCTCCAAGGGGAGAAACTACATGGCGGCCTTGTGAACCCTAGTCATCACAGGTGGTATCAGAGCAAGTTTATGACCTCCCTAAGCTTGGGTTATGGTACCTATTATTCATAATAAGTAAAGTAATGCTTAAAAACAATAATTTTCGTATAATTCATTAAGTCATGCAAATGTTGTTCCAGCATGCGACTTGAGGAATATTTGTTTTTAGTTATTAACATGCATATTTAATAATATATATTGAACAATGATTTAGAGGGGAAATGAGTCTTTGGTAATCGGTTGATGTTCCAATAATTGGTGGCGTAGCTCTCTTTACTACATGATTTTGTTTTTTGTTTTATATAAAGTTTAGCCTTGCTGATAGGTATCAAAAAGAAAAAAAAAAAAAAAAAAAAACAAAAGACCAAAAGCATGCTACTGTGTTGCTTCCAAATTAATGTTTTAAACTTTCCCATTATTCTATTATATGTAAAAAAGGGTTTGTGTTGTGGGATGAAAAAAAAAAAAAGGCAAAATTAATTTTTTTTTTGTATTAATTTAAAGGGTTTTCTTGTAATTCTAAAATATTTAAAGGTCACTTGCAAAATCTGTTAATGGAATCTGTCTACAAGGTGTGTGCGTGGCATTTGTAAAATGATGGGGGTTTTCTTGTCCAAAAGCAAACTAATGACATTAACCGCCTATAGCATTGTTTAATTGATGATGGAAAAGCTATCTCCTATAATATTAGCGTCACCCCACACCTCTGGAAGCTCACACGATGTAGTACATATAGGATAACATGTGAATTATTATCATTGATATCATGAAATTACTATTATTTGTCAGTAAATTGGAAATGGATTACATACGGATTAATAAAAATAATTGTGGTGTGATATACGTAAGCATATAAGAATACCAAATGTACTATGGTACTTATACATATGTACAAAGATTGGGGTTTGGTCCATATTTGCATGCATTGACGTCTCCATTATGTTTCTCGGTGGTTTGACACTTTACGTTCATGTGTTATTAACATTATTTCACTTTGGTCCCTATACTTTTAATTGAATGCAATTTGATGAATTCTAAAAATAATAAAATTTGTTTAGTTAGAGATTAAGTAAGACCGGATTAATGCCGTATTAGCCATGGACCATAGAAATTATCATTGAATTGAAAATATTAATTTAATAGTGTGTACAGTCTTCTATATAAATCGTGAAATTATATTTTTGTATTAAATTGTGGAAAAAAAAATGTTGATGGAAATGGACAGTTTGATAATGATTAATAGATCAAGTAAGATCTTAAAGGTGAATAATAATTTTTATTATCCTGCTATGTTATAGTTGTCTTCTCGTCAGGAATGTATGTCCTGCAAGATGTGGATATATATTATTATCTATCAGGCAAGTCCTACATGGTGGATATATTATATATGTTGTTACTTGTTAGGAAAGTCCTGTATGGTGGATATATTATATATTATTGTCTGTCAGACAAGTCTTGCAGGGTGGATATATATATATATATATTATATGTTGTTACCTGTCAAGCAAGACCTGCAGGGTGGATATATTATAAATGTTGTTACCTATTAGGCAAGTCCTACAGGGTAGATATGATAACTCCCGATCGTAAGGTAAAACGATCCTATGGCTGGAAAGGTAGTATGTTATTTTATTATATACAAGTGAGTTGACCAGTTGATTTAAATTTGATTGTCCTGTTATAATGATATTTTTGTTGAGATTTGGATACAGCCTAGTTTGACTACATTTTATTGGAAAGTAGATTTAGATGAAAATACTTGATCCATAAAATATTTTTATACTATGAAGACAGTACACCGATAAAAAATAATTCCGATAGATATTGGTCCATTACTAAAGATTGGTAGAAGCGGAGCGTTGGGTCATTATGAAACTATCGGGAGCCAATTATTATTTTGAAATGTTAGTTTGAAATTTTTTTGGGTTATAAATATAAATATCAATTTATTTTATATATGTGTGTAAAGCACATGTTGATTAGTGTCAACCATGTGAAACGTGGAAGAAAAAGAGAATTGGAAAAAAAAAAAAAAAAAAAAAAAAACCCAACTAGGTAAAGGAATAAGGAAAAGAAAGTGGATCCTACCTATTTTACACACACACACACACACACACACACACATATATATATATATATATATATATGTGTGTGTGTGGGTGTTGAAAGTGGAAAAAAGAAAAAGAAAGTTTCGGCAGGCAGTAGAGAAGAAGACAAAATGAAACAAGAAGGAGAGCTCGCAAAGAATAAAATGATTAAATTGAAATATCAATCAATAATTTTGAATTACATGTAAAATTCATAACTTTTTTAATATATGTATTTAATTTTTCTATTGTGTGATTAATGGTAAATTGTTGTGGAATTTTACCTGTTAAATTATATGAAATAATTTTGACGATGTGAAAATTATGTAAAAATCATGTCAATGTGTTTTATGTATCGTGTTAATTAAATGCACGTATTAGAGGGGTTGGAGTTCTACTGAGCGTTGTTTTACAACTCCATAGTTTTGATTGCAGGGCCGACGAGAGTGAGACGGGGCAAGGAACTTGTAGTGGAATTTCTATTTAAAAATTGTAATAGTTATATTTATTATTTACCGTCGTAAATTTATTTCGATAAATTGATAAATTATAAATTTGATAATTCTAATTATCATTGTTGCGTGTAAAATTTATCAGGTTTTTATTAATTAAAATATTATTTATTTAGTAAAATTATCGTCGTTGATAAATAAAAATGTCGCCGTCTTCGTAAAAATTTTTGGAGTAATTTGGAATAAATTAATGGGTATTCGATTGTATTTAAATTGTAATTATTATATTTATTAGTTACCATTAAAAAATCGACAACTAAGATTATCGTCGTCGCATTTTAAAATTTATCAGATTGTCTAGAATGAAAATTCAGTCAATTGGTTTTAATATTAATTTCTCCAAGGGGAGAAACCGCGTGGCGACCCTAGGAACCCGGGTCGTCACATAAGACAATCTTGCCTCCAAGTGTAGTTGGTGGTGATGGATTGATTTATTTGAAAACTGGGGTTGCCTCCTAAGAAGCGTTTGGTTTAATTTCCTCGGCTTGACACGGAGAATGACTTGTCAAAGAGTGGTCTTTACCCATAGAATGTGTCATATAACACAACATACGGGTCTTGATTTAGAATGCCTTCAAGCTTGGTGATATTTGGCAATGATCGGCTTGTGCTCTCAACGTGACTCGGCTCCGTCTCATGTGGTTGGTGGGCTTAAATAAATGGAGTTAAAGGTAGTGAAGGACAAGTGAGCCACATCGGATCCTCGTAAATGTGAACGTCTTGGATCGGTAGTGGCAACACCAATTAGATTTCTAGAGGTGAGAACTCAAAATCATCTTCTGATTTATCATCAACGAACAATTGTTGAGCCTCGTCCTCTTTCGAATCATCTTCATAATGCACCTCCAAAGTCCTCCCACTTGCATTCGGTTCCTATAGTAGCTTTCACGGATGGATGTGTCTTGTGTGTCTCTCAGTGCTACCACTTCTAACTCGGCCTCAATAAAGAAAATAAGCTGACCAATTTGCGTCTCGAGGGACTTTACGGTCACATCAATTTTAGTGCAGGTCATCTCAATATTGTCAAAACGATCCTCATGCTTATTAAGATAGTCATTCTTTTCCCCTCCAGATAGCCTGAGTCTCCCCCATAAATTCAGAGAACATCTCTTCCAGAGTAGGGGAAGATTCCACATGTTGGTCCGGGGTATCAATCCATGGCGCCAAACAGTGGAACTATCCCCCAAGCTTTGGTAGCTTGTTGAATAATTCCAACTCTGACAATCAAACTCCACCATGTCTTCCAACAACCAATAGGCATTGTCCGCAGTTAGGTCGTAAAAGGAGGTGGTACCATATTTTCCTTCTACCAAAGTTCTGGTTGCAACTTGTAACCCATCGAAGAAATTCAGTAATTGACACTCCTTTGGGAAACCAAGATTTGGAAACCAAAAGAGCAACTCTTTATATCTATCCCAAGCACAATAAAACGGCTCGGAATCCCGTTGAGAAAATCGCAATAGCACTTGTTGATGAGACATCTTTAAGTACCTCGCAATACAATCAAAACTAAAAACAAAAATTAAAAATAAAATGAATGCCTAAATTAAAATCATGTTACTTATTCACAATATCAACAACAATCTAAAAGCCAATCCCCGACAACGGTGCCAAAAACTTTTTGCGATATTTTATATGCTTTGATTTTACTCGTAAGTGTACGAGGTCAAATTTTAATAGTATAGGAAGTGAGGGGTTGTCGTATCCATAATGATTGGATTAATTGTCGCTAAGTATCGCTATTATCGTAACCAAACTTTATTTAGGTGTTCGAATTTTAGTTTTTTTTTTTTTAAATAGAAATATAAAACTAAACTAAACTAATTAAAACTAAAATACAAAAAATAACGTATATGGGAATAGATTATCTAGGGATTAACTTCGTTCACTTAAATGTGTTTGATTTAGTTTAGTTTACATTAATGGTCATTAATCTATCTGACAATCTATGTGTCTAAAACTCACTCACTACCTCTCTCGAGTATAAAATGAATGACTATGCAATTCGTGTCAACATCGATATCCCTATCTAGCATCTAAACGATTACATGAGTTTCTCCCCAACCTCACGGATTGCACATATTCTAATAATCTCCCAAAATATTAGAACGTCACGATATGTTTAAACCCCAGTCTGAATCCGGGGTTACCTCTCCCGAGTGTCAAACCACGTATTCTCAAATCAACCAAAATATCATAACAAGTATATAATGGAAGTAAAAGAATGGTAAACTCAATCGAATAGGGATGAAAAACTGATAACGAAACAACGATTTGCTGAAACAACATATATGTAAATTTTATCAATCCCTAAATAATAAACGTTTAGCTCATGGCCATAACCAAATATTCAACTAAAAACAATATATACATGATCAAACAACAAACAAGAGTTTAAAAATAAAGAGAGAAATAAGGGACTGAACAATGGATAGTTCTATGTTCGTAGAGACAATGGTTGCCCACGTCAAGTTAGCATAATCTAATGCTACTTGTTTTCACTCAATTTTCACTTTTATTCCTAGAGACAATAGTTCTAAAAGATTTACTTGGTTAAAGTATAGAAACAAGTTCAGAAGTGAAAATTTTTTATGGCTTCGAGAGGAGAACGAGGGAATAACTTTTCAGGTTCGTTTCAAACGGTTCAAGCGATGAAAATGAAGGCCTATATCATGCCTCCGGAATTACCTTACCTATAATTTTGCCTCAAGCCTCCCCCAGTCAAGTTCTAAATTCCTCATTTCTGTCATGAACTTATTACTGAATAATCGGCGTCAAATCGTTCAACTAGTTATTCAATGAGTTTATGATATCGTGCGATTTAGGATCAAAACAATTTTCACCTAATTGACATGCTAAGCACACAAAACACACGTGAATGGCATTACCCCCAACCTCAAAATGCAATTTAGGGCGTATTTTTCATCATCGGGGTATGGTTCGGACGAACTCAAAAACTCAGCATGCACGTACAACTATATTCATTAATAATTCTTCTCTAATTCTACCAACTAATATTACCTATGCTATTTATCCTTACACATGCATAGCTAAACATTACACATGCATAACAAAAAGAATTTCAAAATTTACAAAAATATTTAACATTAATATCATTATAAACTACAATTTGTACACAAAAAGAATTTTTGTCCTTTTTTACATAAAAAAAATTTTCATCCTTCATATCCCCCCCCAAAAAAACAAAAAAAACTACATGCTTGCGTTGCATAGCATATACCCCCAAACTTGAACGAGGCAGTGTCCCCACTGCCTAAGCAGCGGACCCAATAGCAGAATAGACAAATATATATGGAAAACTAGGGTGGACACATACCTAGGAGGAAAGACATACAAGTCTAACCTCCTACCGTTCATTGTGGAGGAGATGGTGGTGGTGGCTCATCAGTTTCGGAAGGTGGCACCGGCGTATAACGTGCTATTTCGATTCCGAGATGTTCGAATATTACTCTTTGGTTTTGATCTTGTTGCCGGATGTAGGACTCCATGTAGTTCTCCATCCGAGCCAAATTAGCTTGAAGTTGGCTCATATCGGACTAGAGACTACGGACATCTCGTGAAATCTGGATGATTTGAGCACTGCTGGTTGTAGGCATCGGTGGCTCCGAAGGGCCGGCTTCTTCCTCTTCCTGACCCTCTTCTCCTTCACCTGGTCCCCCTTTCCATAACCTTCAATCATTACAAGATCCAGTGGCCTTACAGGTAGAAAGGGGCTTGTGGACGTGATACGAACTCCGGCTCATTGAAAGAGCGCGGTGAGGAAGGAGGAAAAAGGAAGGCCATCCTTCTTCGTTTTGGCAGTATGAATTATAGACGAATATATGTGCTAGCCCACATTGACGGGCGTCCCTCTATCAATGCCGTAGAGCATAAATGCTTGCTCTTTGGACACATCGGACACATGGGTGGTCGAGAGCAGATTGGCGTAGATAAATGAATGCCAAATCTTTGGGATCGATTTCAGAAACCGAGACTTGAAGATCGCCTGACCTTGCCATGTGTTCGTTCACTGGGCATTCCTGAAAATCAAAATCACAACATCAACCACAATAATAACAATAGAACAAACAATTCAAACTCTTGTCAGCGAACACACAATGCCCTATTTTATCAAACCTATGCCACCCAAAACCAAACAATGCAAATCTCACAAGATATCCCACCAACCATAACCAAATCACATTTTTGTCGCAATGTAGTGCAAACTACATGATTCACATTGTATATCAACACAAAAATATAATAGGGTTTACCATTTAGCATTCCTCAATCCCAAATAGCATGAAAACCGCAACTTAGGGTTTAAAGGGGTTTAGGGTTCCAATCAAATCCAATGGTTTTTGAAATAAATGAGAAAATGAAACAAATAATTCAACAACTAAATGAAAAATAGGATCATTGACACTTGTTGAAAAATTTGATCAAATCAGTGGAGAATGGTGATTTCGCAATGTCACCGTTCGAACCCTAATTTTCGAGAATGGGAACAGGAATTCCACGTTTTGGGCGAAGATTCTTGGTGAAAATCCAAGTTTTTAGTAATATAGAATGAATCTTTAAAGGGAGGAAGGAATTTGGGATGGTGAAATTGAGAGGTTTCTTGAAATTTTTGGGAGGAAATTGCCGTTTGCGAAGAGGACCGTGCGTTTTAAAACAGGGATCGCGTAAATTCGCCTAGGCGGTGGTTT
Organism: Eucommia ulmoides; assembly: GCA_016647705.1. NCBI lineage: Eukaryota > Viridiplantae > Streptophyta > Magnoliopsida > Garryales > Eucommiaceae > Eucommia > Eucommia ulmoides. Next base: position 20,462,380 of record CM028339.1, read on the forward strand.
TTACGCCTAGGCGAAATAGCGCCTTTTTCTTTTTAAAAACCTTCTGGTGTTAATTCGCCTAGGCGATGGTTTTTCCGCTGGGGCGAGTTTACACCAGTGTGAAACCCCTAATTTCGTGTAAATCTGCTTAGGCGGTGGGTTTTCCGCCTAAGCGAGTTTACACCAGAGTGAAACCCCTGATTTGAATGTAAATCCACTTTGGCGGTGGGTTTCCCGACTGAGCGAATTTACACCAGTATAGAAACTCAGCTTTTCTTTAATTTTCCGCCTAGGCGGTGGTTTTACCGCCTGGGCGAAATTACGGCAGTGTAAAAATTCAAGGTTTTTGCTTTCTATTTCCGCCTAGGCGGTGGTTTTTCTGCCTAGGCGAATTTACGCCAGTATGTTTCCTCAGCCTTTTTGTCCAATTTTTGCCTGGGCGGTGGTTTTTTTCGCCTGGGCGAATTTTTGCTAGTATGGACTTAAGCTGGATTCGTTCAGGTTTTCACATTTTTTGCTCTACACCTCTTATTTCTTCTTCATTCCTCAAATGAGTTTTAGCATGCAAATCAATCCTAAGTGTCTAGCCTCATCAATTCACCACAAAAAAAATAGTATTAGGAGATCAATACGATCTCCAAAAAGTAATTCATATAAAAGTTGGGAATATTCGTTACCCTCGATGATATATCAAAAGATGTTGCTTGGTTTTATGTCCGTAGCATGGACGTTGATGAATTCTGGCTCTATCCTTCAATGAGGGAGATGTTCTCCACAACTCGCTCTTCATCCTTGAAGTAGTGCTTGATCCGCTCCCCGTTGACTCGGAAAGTTCGTCTGTCTTCGCCTTCTAGCTCGATAGTACCTACGGGATATTTGCTTGAGCAATTTTCACCAAAATCCCTCATAGACAAGGTATTTTGGATAGAATGCTTTGTTGGATCATGATTCATTGTATTGAAGTTGGTTTCTTCTCTCTCTCCTTATCCTTTTCAACATATGCTCAATCTCGAGATCAAGAGCCAAGAATTTCAAACTCCTTCTTCGTTGTATGCACTGTTTGATCATATCTCTCGAAACAAATTAAACAAATAATTTAAAAGAAAATAAAATAAAAGAATTGTCACGATTAATACTCAACCACATGGTCACAATATCAACCAAATTACAACACCCTTCCCCGGCAACGGCCCCAAAATCTTGTACCCGCGAGGATTCATAACCTTTTCCTCCTCGTGGTAATTGGACTACTCGCAAGTGTACGAGGTCTAGTTTTAATATAATGGATCTTGTAAGATCGGATATCATTCCACTGGGAATGGCAGGTAATTCGGTTGGGTATTGCGATTTCAATACTTTCATATTATCTCGACTAATCAAATTTTGTTTGTTTTCTAATTAATATACTAAGATAAATGACAACTATGAAGTTAGTTTTAATTACACTAATTACTTAGGCATTTATTTCTTTCACATCATGCATTATCGAAGTCATTAGGTTAGCTATAATGGTTTCCTATCTAGTCCGACAATCTCTGTATCGATAACTCCTCTGCTACCTCTCCCGAGTGTAAGACGGGGGATTACACGACTTCATATTAATGAGGAAGTCCCCTTCAATGCCTTAACGACCCTAGGTCACGTGAGTCTTTAGCCAACGTCATGGATTGCATACGTTCTAACGCCCTCCCGGGTCGTTAGAACGTCACGTTGTATTTACCCTAGTCTGAATCTAGGGTTATCTCTCTCAAGTGTCAAACCTCGTATTCTTGGTTTATCAATAGAAGCATAATATTAAGAATAATGGTAAACACAATCGGATTTAGACAAACAACACATTAAAGTAACACTAATTCATTCAACTTAACAATTACATGATTTCAACTACACCTAAGTAACATTTAACTAATACTATAAGATCTTAGCCATATACCATAAAAAATGAGAGGGATTCAACATTCTTAGATATGAAAAAGTGATTACAAAGATAAAAACAAGAGAGAAACGATCAAATCTGGAAGTGAAACGGTTCACTATCGCTAATGATCGATCCACAAGTGATTCTTCTTTGTCCGAATGATGAACCTCCTTCTTGATCTTCAAAATATAGCTTAAGAGCCTTCTACTAGGGTTAGGATTTGTCAACTCTCTATTTCAGACGTGGGAAAGGGGTATATATAGGCCTAGGGGTTCAAAAATATCTAAACACATATTTTGGGCTGTTCTACGGATTCCGCCTAGGTAGTAGAATCTTCGCCTAGGCGGAGGTTAAGTCAGTTAGAATTTCTCATAGGCGATGGTTTCTTCGCCTAGGCAGAGGACTAACTTCTTGGGCCCCTATTCTTTCTGACGGATTTCCGCCTAGGCGGATTTACAGCAGTGTAGCTCTTCCAGTAGTTCAGCACTTCCAGCGTTCTGATGGATTTTCGCCTAAGCGGTGGAAACTTCTCCTAGTCGGATTCATTACTTCAGCCCTTGCAACCTTCTGATGGATTTCCGCCTAGGCGATGGATACTTCGCCTAGGCGGATTTACGCTATTCTTTGAAATCTCATTTTTTCATCTTTTTGGCTACCCTTTTCTCCACCATTTCGCTCGGTTTGCTGATTGTTGACGTCCCTTCTCCTGACTAATAAAAACAACTAAAAAAGGTATTCAAACTCCAATAAAATACTAAAAAACTGGCAAATTTGGTTTAGAATTAGATAGGTATTTTATACCTATTAGTGTTTATCCAGTTATAGACGTCGAGGTGGTGCGATAGGACCACAAAACTCCAGGAAGTTCTTCCACCTATTTGCCTTTAGCACCATCTAAGAATTTTTTGAGTACCTCTTTAATTAAGCGATTGGTCACCTTTGCTTGTCCGTTTGCTTAGGGATATGCCGAAATAGACGTTCAATGTTGTATCTTAACCTCATTGTACATCCAGCCAACTTTCCCACCAGTAAATGGAGTTCCGTTGTCGGATATAAGAACAGCAGGTATGCCAAAACGGCAAATGACTTGTTTCCACAGAAAATTCTTTACTTCATTTTCACTCACTGTTACAAAAAGCCTCTACTTCAACTCATTTGGTGAAATAATCTATCACCACCAACAAGTATTTTTTGTTTCCAGGAATCGGAGTAATAGGACCTAAAACATCTATTCCCCACTGAGCAAAGGGCCAAGGACTAGTGATTGAATTTTGTTGCTGAGCTGGGACCTTGATATCATTAGAACATCATTGGCACTTGTCGCATTTTCGTACATACTCTGCTGCATCAGTGCGCATGGTTAGCCAATAATATCCCACTCTCAACACTTTATGAACCAAAGACCTTCCCCCTTGATGATTACCACACACGCCTTCATGTATTTCTCGTAGAACATAGCTCACTTCTTTTGGTCCTACACACATCAACAAAGGTTGGGAAAAAGATCTTCTATATAATTTATCGCTAGATAGTACAAACCTTGACGATTTATAAACAATTTTCCTTGCGTCATCTCTGTCGTCTAGTAGGTCTCCTTTCTTTAGATACTGAACTATAGAAGTCCTCCAATCAATTTCTTCTTCTAGCTAACCTATACATTCACACTAAGGGGTTGGAGTGATCGATGGCTGATCTTGAAACTTAACCAGTTCAGACTTCTGATCTGATCCCAAAGTCGAAGCAAGTACGGATAAAGCATCAGCCTTGGCGTTTTCAGTTCTTGGAATAGCTTCAAATTTACAACTTTGAAACTGAGAAGTGAGATATTTTACTTTTTCTGCATAGAGGTGTAATTTTTCTCATTTTATAAGAAATAAGCCATTGACCTAGTTGATCACCACTTGAGAGTCTGACTTTATTTCTAGATGCTGAGCACCAAACTCCTTGGCCAAAGTTAGCCCGAAAACCACTGCTTCATACTCTACTTCGTTATTGGAAGCTTGAAAACCTAACTGCACGGCTTTTTCAAGTTGATCTCCCTCTTGTGTCTGTATAATTATTCCCACTCCACATCCTTTCATGTTTGAGGCTCCATCAACCCATAACTTCCACTAGGCTACAGAATAGGATGTTACTATTTCATTCAATGAAGGAGTAAATTCAGCAATGAAGTCAGCTAAAGCTTGCCCTTTGATTGCTGTTCTGGGTTTTTATTGGATAAAAAATTCACCCAGCTCTACAGTTCACTTCATTAGATGTCCAGATGCCTCTGTTCTATACATTATTACCTGGAGTGGGTATGAAGTCAGCACGGTTACTACATGTGCTTGGAAATAGGGTCGGAGCTTCCTAGCAGCAATTACCAAAGCTAATGCTAGTTTTTCCAACTCCATATAATGGGTTTCAGCTAAAACTAACGATTTCCTAACATAGTAGACTGGCCTTTGCCTTCCTGCGTGTTCTTGAACCAGTGTAGCACTTATTGCCACCGGGGTTACTGCTAAGTACAGATTCAACTCTTCTCTTGGGTATACCTTTGCCAGTGTTTCTACTAAGCCCAAATAATCTTTTATAGACTGAAAAGCACACTCACAGTCATCATCCCACTGAAAGGTTTTGTTTCCTCTCAAAATTTTGAAGAATGACGCATACCTATCAATAAATTTTGAGATGAATCTGTTTAATGCTGCCAATCTTCCAGTCAACACTTGAACTTCTCGAATAGAAGAAGGGGATTTTAGATTCTTGACAATCTCTATCTGTCCTGAATCTACTGTAATACCGAGCTGGTTAACTACAAAATCAAGAAACTTGCCAGAAGTGTCACCATAAGCGCATTTTTCAAGATTCAACTTCATATCGTACTTTCTTAAAACAGAAAAAGCTGAAGCTAAATGGGAGAGATGATCTGTTTGCTTAGCACTTTTGATAATCATATCATCTATATAAACTTCCATGGTAGTCCCAATTTGATCTTGAAAAATGCAATTCACCAGCCGCTGGTAAGTAGCACCTGTATTTCTCAAACCGAAAGGTACTACCTTATAACAATAAGTAGCTTTTATTGTGATAAATGATGTCCCTTCCTTATCTTGCTGATCCATGCGTATTTGATTGTATCCTGAGTAAGTATCCATCATGGATAGGTGTTGGTGCCCAACAACAGCATAAACCATCTGATCAATCCTTGGCATCGAATAACAATCCTTAGGGCATGCTTAATTCAGATCGGTAAAATTCACACACATCCTCCATTTACCATTCTTCTTTTTGACGAGAACTAGATTATCCAACCAACTGGGGTATGTCATGATGTAACTAAAAAATCCCCGGCATGTGTAACAGCTCCACACGTACCAGAAATCTCTGTAACCTGCATCTATTGCCCCTCCTAACCTACAAAACCGATTAGTTCTTAAGGGGACACCAGTGTGGTATCGGCCAAATAAATTAGTCCATGCAAGGGTATTAGGCAAAAGACTGCATTGTAAAAATAATGTGATACCTTTTTCTTATTTGTAGACTGAGTAGATTGTGACCGTTGGAGATGGGTGACCTAGTATTTAATGACTTGGTCTTCCCTCATTATATTTCTATTTAATAGGGATTCAATGAGGAGTTACACAATTAATAGGGAGTTATGCCCTGTTGGCTCTCCCACTTTAAGTGTGAATTAGGTTCTTTGATCTTTCACTTGATGGATCTGTATATGAATCATCGGTTTGGGCCGACGTCTACGACCCTGCTAGTTTTGAGGTTTTGGGCTTATTGTGATAGGCTTCTCTTGGGTAGCGAGAATTTTTCCCGCATCATTTGCCCTCCAGACCTAAGTGTTGATTCGAAAAAGTAAGATGAAAGGTCACATTCTCTTCTTATACTCAGTTATTGTCAGTTTTAAATATTTCTTGAGTGAGCTTTTTTGTGAGTAAGTTGATTAAGTGTAGAACTGATGAGCTCTGCTATGCGAGAGTAGTCGAGAGATATAGCTGTCGAGCTGGAGATCTTACGACCTCTATTGTGAGAGAGCTATCCGGTGAGGTAACTGACGGACTATTTTTCGGGAGAGTTGTCGAGCGAGATAGTCGACGAGATGGAGAGCTGACGAGCTCCAATGCGAGAGAGCTGTCGAGACAGATACTCATTTATATGCGAATTTATATACTCGGTTAGTGTCTAAGTTAGCGAACTCAGTTTCTTTGTTGGCAGAGGTGCCTAGTTAGTGGTGAGCTTATGTGCTCAGTTAGCGTTTGAGTTAGCGAACTCAGTTTACTTCTGGGCTGAGGTACCTAGTTAGTGCTGAGCTGATGTGCTCAGTTAGCGTCTGAGTTAGCGAACTCAGTTTGCTTTTGGGCTGAGGTACCCATTTAGTGCTGAGCTGATGTGCTAAGTTAGTGTCTGAGTTAGTGAACTCAGTTTACTTCTAGGCTGAGGCGCCCAGTTAGTTCTGAGCTGATGTGCTCAGTTACCGTCTGAGTTAGCAAACTCTGTTTGCTTCTGAGCTGAGGTTCCCAGTTAGTGCTCAGCTGATGTGCTCAGTTATCGTCTGAGTTATCAAACTCAGTTTTCTTCTAGGCTGAGGCTTCTAATTAGTTCTGAGCTAATGTGCTCAGTTAGCGTCTAAGTTAGCGAATTCAGTTTGCTTCTAGGCTGAGTGCCCAGTTAGTGCTGAGCTGATGTGCTCAGTCAGCGTCTGAGTTAGCGAACTCAGTTTGCTTCTAGGCTGAGGCACCCAATTAGTGGTGAGCTGATGTGCTCAGTTAGCCTCTGAGTTAGCGAACTCAGTTTGCTTCTCGGCTAAGGTACCCAGTTAGTGTTGAGCTGATGTGCTCAGTTAGCGTCTGAGTTAGCGAACTCAGTTTTCTTTTGCGCTGAGGTGCCCAGTTAGTTCTGTGCTAATGTGCTCAGTTAGCGTCTGAGTTAGCGAACTCAGTTTTCTTCTGGGCTGAGTGCCCAGTTAGTGCTGAGCTGATGTGCTTAGTTAGCATCTGAGTTTGCGAACTCAGTTTGCCTCTCAGCTAAGGCACCCAGTTAGTGCTGAGTTGATGTGCTCAGTTAGCGTCTGAGATAGCGAACTCAGTTTGCTTCTGGGCTGAGGCGCCGAGTTAGTTCTAAGCTAATATGCTCAGTTAGCATCTGAGTTAGCGAACTCAATTTGCTTCTGGGCTGAGTGCTTAGTTAGTGCTGAGCTGATGTGCTCAATTAGCGTCTGAGTTAGCGAACTCAATTTTCTTCTAGGCTGAGGCACCCAGTTAGTGCTGAGCTAATGTGCTCAGTTAGCATCCGAAATAGCGAACTCAGTTTGCTTCTGTGCTTAGGTTCCGAGTTAAATGCTGAGTTGGAGAACTCAGTTAAATGCTAGGCAGAGATGACAAGTTAGTTCTGAGTTGAGGAACTCAGTTTGGTGAGTAAACTAATATGCTCTGCTCCTTTGGTGAATGATTAAACAAATCAGTTCTTCTCATGCTGAGCTGAATTGCTCAGTTGGAATACACTTAGTTTATGTACTAAATGTTTTTTGCTGAACTGATCGTCATATCCGAAAAATTTGTAAATGTCTACCGGGGAGTTAGCCTCATACTCGAGTAGTTTGTTTTTGATTTATCTAGATGTCAATGATAAATTTATTTTCAAAAATAAACTTAAAATGGTGAAACTGTAAATATAGATGTTACCTTAGGGTCCTTAGCGTAATTTGCCTCATGTTAACTTTTTTAATTGTATTTCCTTTGCATTGGAGTAGCCGCCACTTCATTGCATTCTTATCAACAATAAAATATTCACCATAATCTTGCAAGGGCTACCGGAAGTTCTTCTTCCACGGATTAACCTCTTGCAACAACCTATGGTCCTCAATTCTAACCCTCTGGTGACGTTCATTGCAGAGATGGAATTATCAAGCTTATTGGCGGCGGCGTCGAACTTAGAATGGCCAACACCGCCTTCAATTTCAGATCATCAGTTTGATCCATTATCGCCGCTGACAATGACAATAGTTTCTTAGGCAAATCCCGAACAACGTTCAGAAACAGCCAAAACAGTAGATGTCTCAAATCCTGATATCGTGATAGTGCTAGAGCACGACTACGATAGTCGAACACATCGAAGACAATCAATAATTGCAGATCCAGTGTCTAAAGAGGTGGTCCTCTTGAATCTGAATAGAGTAAGATAAAAAATAGAAGATCAGTTACAAGATCCAGTACAAGACCACAGTTTCTCATCAGAGTGGAATCGATTCCCTTTTGCCGTCTTTCATAACTGGTTTGCTTCTCAAACGAGTTATGAATAAAAAATCTGTTTGAAGGCACTCAGGGGTTTTAATGTATTGATCCCTCAAGGGCTTTAATGTATTTAACCCTTAGGTTAACTTTTTGATTGCTCGTTTCCTTGGTATTGCAACCGCCAAACTGATCTGAGCCAGTAAACATCAATTGTCCATCTTCTTGGCATTTGCAGCCGTCGATAACATGCTAAAATCACCTCTACGCCTCTGTTGGTGAGACAAAGGCCTGATCAGTGCTGCGAACACCTATTTTATCGAATCACCTTCCATAGTGCCGATCCGTACCAGGGCATTCAATCTGCTTGGCGAGGAATCTGGGTCAAATCATGATATCAAGCCAGTGGGTTTTCGCATGGGCGTAGTCACTAGTGTTGGAGAATTCAATGGTGGTAATGTCCTCGAAACTGATGTCCTTGATATTGCTGGACATCTTGCTGCCAAGGATGATAAAGAGCTCTTGGGGGATTTGCAAATCTGATTCCGTATTACTCCGAGTCGCTTTTCACGACGACGCAGCCGTCGTCGAAAACGATGAAACAGTTTTAGATTTATACATTCAAACATAAATCTGGATTAATTTCGTCATATTTGTGCTTTCGGTCTCACAATGGTTGGCGATCGTGAATAAGGGATACTAGTCGAGAGTAAAGTGGAGATTACATTGCCGACGAGCACGAACAAAAGACATTAATCACAAAACATGTATTGAATCGGCCGAAACTCAATGATCCATGGATTTTCAGGCTTCGACGAGTACGCTTCGCTCATTGGTTGTGTTTCGTGGCCCCTGTAGCTCAACTCCAACGCCATATCTTCCTCCTAAAATTTCTTCAGCTCGAGTTGAATAGTTGTTGGTAAGGAAAAGAAATAATATGCCAGGTGCTGACCAGTCTGTCATCCTCCATATATTAGATATTTCTTTCGTTGAGGAAGCACCAAATGGAGTGAAAATGGAATTGGTTGATGGTGCCTTCCTTTTACTCAAAGGTTTTGTTGCTACTACTGATGCCAATGAAGCTCACAAGGGTGTTGAGAAATAGTGGTTGGTGGATATCTTCGGTGGCCCTTTTTAGTCGGCTTTGAATGTACATACAGTTATTCCAATCATGTGTCCTACCTTGTGAGTACTTCTAGACCTTGAACTTGTACATCCAGGAATAATAGCATGAGTTCGCATATCAAGTGTCAGAGTAATTCACTCTAGATAATTTTTAAGTTTATTTTGAGAAATAAATTTTTTAGGGGATGAGACTGCAAATATAATATTACCTTAGGGCCCTTAATGTAATTAGCCCTAGGTTACCTTTTTAACTTGTTTCTCTTTGCAATTGCAGCCACCGCCACTATGTGTTTGCCCATTGTTTCCATTTATCACCAATCCCTCTCTTTGCTCAGTTGTGGATTATTAATCTGTACCCCCCATGACCCATAGGTTTCCCTCTTTGTCGTATGCCGGAGACAAATCCTTCGCCAGCGGCAACAATTCTTAAGGCTGATATAGGAAGCTATGAAAAAGCTGCTAAGTCATTACACAGTACAGCAGCTGAAGCTTCATTTTTTTTGTCTTGACGGCACCTATTATTACGAAGGGCGCTCTGACTTGAAGCGGTGAAATCAATATCTGGCGAGCTATTGCTGTTATTATTTGAGTTGTGGGAGGCCACAACAGAAATCGCGGTGGTTGTTATGACGAAGTTTGTTAAACGAATTCTACCGCTCGATGTCCTCGCAAACAGTTCTCTTCCAGAAGTTTTGATTTCGACTGAATCCCTCCAAAGCTGATTCGCTCTGGATCTAAACATAGATGTTGTTGATCTTCTTTGTCCAGTCATGATGACGGCAGAGGTACCAGCGATAGTCGTTCTGGTGGAGTAAAGAATGAAACCCGATTTCGACCAAGGCGGCGGTAGCTGAATCCGCCGACAACGTCAAGTTTGTCGAAATAGATCCTCGGTCACTCGTTTAAGGCAGTGGCGTAGCAGGCGATTTGTCTAGAGAGATTGTTTGTGCGATCTTGATGCCGACATCGAATGCCTCATATCAAGACGACGTCGGATGTGGCGTTGGGGCATGTGATGGCGAGGTGATCTGTCCGGTGGGCCATTTTCGCTGGTTTGAGCGCAAAGATAATTGAGATAGTTGGTCCAGTCATGTGTGTGAGCACTTCTGGACCTTGAACTCGTACATCCAGGAATAATGGCATGAATATGCGCCCGTCGAAAAATCCAGGTCTATATCGAGAAGATCGTCGTCAGATTCGAGATCAACTTTGTTGATATTTGACAGTCGGTAACACTCAAGTTATTAGGGAGACACCCTCAGACTCAAGTTCTTCCCCCGAGAGTTACTCTCATACCCGAGATATTTATAAATAATCTGTCTTCTGTCATTGGGGAGTTACCCTCATACCTGAGACATTTATAAATAATCCGTCTTCTATCACCGGGGAATTACCCTCATACCCAGGACATTTGTTGACGTCCGCCAGGGAGTTACCTTCAGACCCGGGAAAATTTATAATGTTTTTCTCTTTTTCCCTGCCCGCCATTATAACTGGTTTGCTTGTCAAACGAGTTATGAATATGAAATCGTCTTTAAGGCACTTTAAGTATTAAATCAACAAAATATAACATTCTTCAATTCTCAGGGGCTTTAGTGTATTTAGCCCTAAATCACATAAGTTTTAAAAAATAAACTTTTATGGGGTAAAATTGTAAATATAATTGTTACCTCAAATTACTGGGGAGTTACCCTCATACTCGGGAAATGTATAAACGTCCACCGGGGAGTTGGCCTTAGACCCAGAAAAATTATAAATGTCCACCGGGGAGTTACCCTCATACCTAGGAGATGTGTAAACGATTTATAAGTTTAGCAATAGAAATAGACTTGAGAGCAAAGATCGTAACTAAAATGGTTACCTCAAGGGTCTTAGAGTAATTAACTCTAGAAAATTTATAAGTTTATTATAAAAAATAAACTTCAGGGGGTAAATGGCAAATGTATTATTACCTTAGGGGCTTTAGTATAACTTTCTTCCCTGGGTTTACTTTTTAATTGTATTTCTTCTGCACTTGTAGCCGCCTCCAAATTGTGTCATTATCTACCTTTTCAAAAATAAACTTTAGGGGCCAAAATGAAAATATAAATGTTACCTCAAGGCTCTTAGTGTATTCCGCCCTAGGTCATTTCTTTCAAACTCATTTGTATTGCAGTGCAGCCCCTCAACAGGTTCTTCTTCTTGCTTAGCCGCCGCCACCTTGCGAGTTTCACAACTCTCTCATTTTCTTAGATTTCCCAAACTCCAAAACACCCTATGGAGTCGGATCTACTTTGCAGAGAGCGGTGGCTGTGATGGGTGGCGCTGATGTACTGATTTGAACACTACCCAAGGTTCTAATTTTCCACCATCACCGATGGGCACCCGCACGAACACCCACGCATCGGAGATGGGAGACCGGACATTGTGCTGAAACTCAAGGAAATTGGAAAAGAGAAGTTCAACAAGTTGACGGTGACGACGAATCGACTAAGCTACGATAGATCTCGGAGGCTGATGACCCGCCACATCATGGACGGTGTGTTGAGCATCACAACAATGGTGGCCCCAGATCTGGAAAGCTATTGTCCCGATCCAGGGTTTCGCCGTCGAAAATCGACGTTCTAGTGGTGAACGTCTCGATAATTACCACTATATCGTCATTGGCTGTTAGAATGATAGTACTAAATGAGGGGCAACGTGAAGGCGTATAACCTCACCGGAATGGGATGCATTACCAGTCTGGTTGCCATAAACATCGTTCAGAATGCCTTCAAGAACCGAAGAAACATGTTCGCACGTGTCGTCATGTCAAAGTTTTTCTCCTTGAATTGGTACTCCGCCCAAACCTCTATAAGGACATCAATTGGTGTGATTTTGTTAAGCACCCATGTCGATCCGAGACTCATGATGGGCGGTTGATATCTTTTCGTCTTTTCTCGGATCATCCAGTGACGAATAGTCCTGAGTTGGTGCCCAATCGGGTTGAATTGGAGAAGGCTTAGTGAGTGAAACCGAAAGGGGATGTCGCTGCACAGATTTCCTGTCCACAACAATTTTGGTTTAGTTTTTCGGCGTGCTCTTGAAGCCCTATACTCCATCCCCGCCAGTCTTTTGCTCGTGATTGAACATGACTTGCAATCGAACGAGCTGATGGATTGGTTTCTTGGATCTCTGATGAATTGTTGAATATTTGAGAAATTGACGAAAATGTCAAGATTTTTTGCTCGTTTTCCCACAGACGGCGCCAATTGATGTAGCCAAAAAATTCCCGATGCGTGTAACAGCTCCACATGTACCAGAAATCTCCATAACCTGTATCTATTTCCCCTCCTAACCTGCAAAACCGATTAGTTCTTAAGGAGACACTAGTGTGGTGTCGGCCAAAACACCTTCGGTGTGAGAATAAGTTAGTCCATTCAAGGGTCTTAGGCAAAAGACTGCATTGTAAAAATAATGTGATACATTTTCCTTATTTATAGACTGAGCAGATTATGACTGTTAGATATGGGTGACATAGTCTTTGATGACTTGGTGTTCCCTCATTATATTTCTATTTAATAGGGATTCAATGAGGAGTTACACAATTAGTGGGGAGTTACGCCCTTTTGGCTCTCCCACTTTAAGTGTAAATTAGGTTCTATGATCTTTCGCGTGATGGACCTGTATATGGATCATCAATTTGGACCAACGTCCACGACCCGGCTAGTTTTAAGCTTTGGGCTTATTGTGATAGGCTTCTCTTGGGTAGCAGGAATTTTTCCCACACCATGTCACTTCCTTGATGTGGCCAATATAAAGTAATTTCTTTACTTCAACTCCAATTACTTGTTGTTTCTCAGGGATGAACGTTCTTCTTTTTTTCCAAAATGGAGGATATGATCTGCAAATGTCCAAAACGATGAACATCAACATCAGTACTTATTCCTTTTAGTACTTATTCCTTTTATATCAGTCGGCGACCAGGCAAAAATATCCAAGTTCATTTGAAGCAGTTTTCTGATCTCCTCCTCATCAGTCTGGCTTAATGATTCGCCAATCATAAGCTTCTGAGTACCGTTATTGAAAGTTATCTGTTTAACTTGCTCAATAGGTTGAATCACACTGGAGTGCGATCTGAAATCAGCAATCTCTCATGTCGTGTCCACAGATGGACCTGCTACATGAACTTTCTTTGATTGCTATAAACGAGAGCTTTTGCCCTTCATAGCAATGGAAAAATAATGCCTTGAAGAGGCCTGATCTCCCCTTATAACTTCTACTGAATTTTCTCTGGCATACTTCACGCATTGATGATACGTTGATGTTACTGCTCTCATTGCGTGCAACCATGGCCGGCCTAAAACAGTATTGTATAACGATATAGAGTTTATCACCATGAACTCCGTGGCCTTGGTGTAACCTTGCTCCTCCTTATTAGAGGTGACTGACAAAATAATTTTGCCATAAGGCGAAGTAAGCTCGCCATTAAATCTTACCATAACAGTCTTTGTCGAGCTCACGTTTGCGCTTGGCACTCCCATCTGTTTCAAAATACTAACAAAGATAATATTTGCTGAGCTACCATTATCAATCAAGATACGTCGGAATTGGAAGCTTGAGATCCACAAAGATATGACTAAGGCATCTTTATGTGGGTGGAAAATCCCTCTACAATCATCCTCAAAAAAATAGATAATAGGGCCAGGCTTTGTCACCACTAACGACTCCCCATAGTAACGATCCAAAGTCGCTTCACGAAATTTTCTTTTTCATGCATGATTGGATTCCCCATTATTTGGTCCGAAGGAGTTTATCATAAATATTACTTCTCGATTTTCTTTAGGGTACTCTTTTTTCCGCTCTCTGTCATGACGTTCTTCTTCTCGGCTAACATTTCTGGGCCTCTTCTTATCACTGGGACGATCTTGCATGTAGTCCCGCAATTGTCCCAAGTCCACAAGTCGCCTGATCTCTTTTTGAAGCTCCCAACAATCGTCTGTATTGTGTCTATGATCTTTATGGAAATTGCAATACTTAGAACGATTCTTCTAATTTGACTTAGTGGTCTGTCTGGGAGGCTATTGAATTATATCTGACGTATGAATCTCCTGCAGGATTTGTGATATCGGCATGCGCAATCCAAGAAGGCCTGGTTCTTGCCAAACTACTGGCTTGGAATTTGAATTCCTTGATTGGTCTTTACGCCAATTAGACGTGCCAGTTTTAGCCTTGCCAATATCTTTCTCATGTTGCCTGGGATGATCACGAAATAACCCCCTGCCTTTCCTAGCCATTTTTACATCTTTTAACTTCATGTAAGGCTTGGATTTCTCCATTAGCTTCGTCATAGTCCGACGACACTTTTTGGTTAAAGAATCTTGGAATCGGCCATGACGCAAACCTAATGTAAAAACATTAATAACGAGGTTTGTATTACATCCCTTAATGCAAGTCAGTTCCTCATTAAATCAGCTCATATACTGACGCAAAGTTTCCCATTTCTCCTGACGCAGAGCTAACAGAAAATCCGGTCCTTTCATTAACCTCTGACAGGTTATGAAACGGTTGATAAACGTGTTTCTGAACTCATTAAATGACGTTATAGAGTTCGCAGGTAAAGAATGTAACCATTCAAGAGTTGATCCCTTCAAAGTGGTCGCAAAAGCTCTGCAAAGAGTGGAATCGCTGGAATTATACAAATTCATGACATGTTTGAACTGTCGGAATATGGTCCACATGATCAGTTCTCCCATCATACTTTTCAAACTTCGTTGGATCAAACCTTTCAGAAAGTGGAATAGTCAGTATTTCAGGGGAGAAAGGCATCTCAGTTCCCTTTAATAGTGCATCCAGCTCGTCCAAAGGCCGAACTATCTCTACTTGACTCCTGATCTGTCGATGTGAGTTAATAATCTCAGTCTGAATACTGGTCCCTCATTTTGGTTGATGACTGGCCTTTCCATGGGTAGGCCGTTCTTCATAAAATTGTGGATCAACATACCGTGGAGTTTTTACATTGTGGGTTTATTTATACCCAACTATAGGCCTTATCAAATGACAACCCATATATTCATATAGATCACCTAACTAGTATTTGAATCATGAGCTTATGCTGCGCCAGCCCATTTAACAGGCGAGCTTATCCAACTTCAATTCGGAGCCCATATAACGAATTCGACCCGTTTAGAATTTTATACCTAGGTCAGTTTGAGGGTGGAGTTTTACACATATCATATCTATGTATTTTAATCCAGATCATCCCTTTTCTTTTTGACTTAAATGGGGATTTTTTTTAAATGTACAAAAAATCACTTAATTGACCTAACCTCTATTTTTTTTTTTAAAACTTAATATTTAAATTAAGAAAAACTCAAAATTAACATTCTCTCTAGCTTTCTTTCTCTTTCTGGATCTATTTTTTTTTTTTCAATAAAGGGAAAAAAAAAAAGTTAAAATTTTTTCATTAACTTTAAATTTGAAAAGACAATAATATTTTACCATTTTTGCTCATATCGGGTTAAATTAAATAAAAATGTTACCTTTTCAATCTAATATAATTAGAACTCTAGTAAAGTGTAGATTTTAATAGTAGAGGAGACAAATTAGATTAGGATTGAAGTACAAAAGTAAAAAAACATGACTAACCGTAACATTAGAAAAAATATGACCGACAAAGTGTAGTTTAAGTGGGGAGGGGTAGCCATGCATCCTGAATGAGATAGTCTTTCACTCTGTGTGTGTAAAGGGACACTCGTGGGAATATCAAAAAAGAAAAACTATGCCTATAAACATGCAATGCATAAATATACAATACATGTACAAAAAGATTTGTAATTTATTTCAGATGGACTATATATATGTAATATGAAGGTCTAGGGAATAAAATGACATATGTTGAAAGAACATGAGGCATAAGGTTTTTTCTTTTTTTCTTCTTCGATAAGATGTATCCGAACTAATTTACACGCTCATCGACTACTCATATCCTTGGACAATATGAATGGAACATCTTCTACATCTGTGAAATATGTAAACACATTCCTTAGGTCATCTTTCCCTTATAATTGAATAAAAATAAAGTAAAAAAAATAATAATGAGGAGAAATTTGATATTTTTCCTTCCTCTGGCAAAATTAGTGAAAAGTTAAATAACTAAACGTGATCTAATTAAAATATGGACAAATGACAGTATGTTATTGTTCAGATTTGACAATTAATTTATTTATCAATGTGGCATTAGAGGACGGCAATGTGGATCACGAGAATCCATCATGATTCCGTACCATGTGAAGCACAAATAGGAAATGATATTTTCATGCGGTGTGAATCGAAAATACCAAAGAAAACGAAAAAAAATGAATGATATACCGCTAATTGCATTTTACCCTGAATGGTGTATTTTGTCCCTAAAGTATTGGCACACGTGATCAAATTCTCTCTAAATTAACACCAATTAATAATAAGAGAGCCACATAACAAATTGAAAAAAAAGAAGATCACTTTAAAAAATTAAAATTAGAAACTCACATAAAAAAAAAATGCTACAAATAGGAGGACGAAAAACATCTCATTATTAATGACTTAATTCATTTAAAATCCTACTTAATAATTAAAATAAATATAGCGATTAGGCTTTAGTTCTACCCTTGTCTAACTACATTTGAATTTGTGCCAGCAAGAAACTACATTTTCTATTGGCCTACGTGAACCGTGCATGTTTTTTTTATTTGCCTTGCCCTTCTTGGTTCTATAAATAGACCCACTAATTCTCAGGACAACACAAGCCACTACAACAAAAACTGTCTATAAGAACATTTTTGTTAGGACATTATATGTATTGTGCTCTATAAAGGTATTTTTTGGGGCACAAAATTGAAAGTATTGCATAAAAGTAAATTTGTTGGGACACTATATGTTATTGTGCCCTATAAAGGTACTTTTCGGGACATTAAATGTGCCCTATAATCAAATATTTAAAGGACACAAAGTGGTGTCTCAATAACATTTAATTAGTAATTAAATAAATTAATATTTATATATAATATAAAAGGACATAAAGTAGTACCCTATAAACAAAAATTATAACCTGGCATAATTTTGTGTCCTATTATAATTTAATTATATATATTAAAATAAATTAATTTATATTTACACAATTTAACCCAAAAAAAAACAAACAACGGCGCCCTATGATTCCCACTCACACATTTGGTGAAAAAAAAAAAAAGACAAGTCATTTTTTTGTTTTCCCCCACACCCACACGCTCGCTCATTCTCACTCACTCTCTTAGTCTTGATACCCACCCCCAAACCCTTTCATTCTTTTCCTCTCTATCGCTCCATCGCCGATGACATCTCTCTCGATCTCAGCCCTCTCCATCGCTCTATCGCGGATGATATCTCTCTCGATCTCAGGCCTCGTTGTTGTTGGTGGTGTTTGTTTCGGCTTCTCGCCGTTCTTTTTTCGACCGTCATCGGTGGGAGGCCCATCGATTTGAGCAACATAAGCTTCTGTACTTAACCAAGAATGAGAAGATCGAACCAGTTACAGTTTTAAGCTTCCATAGCCGACGATCTTACAATACATAGCAACGAAAAAGAAATCATATCGGGTTTTGATGCTTCTATGAGTTTTCTCCTCTTATAGTTTCTACACGAACTACTTCATTGCTTCTTCTTCGTCTAAATTCTGGGTTTTCAGATCCTCGCGTGTTCGATTTTTTCCTAACCTTTATTCGCCAGGTTTCTGATAATTTCAGGTAAGCATTTTAGTAAAATCATTAACCATGGAAATTTTGATAGGCAAAAGTTAGGGTTTTACATCACTAGGCTAATCTCGAGGCTTCAGTAGATGGATCTAAGAGATCAGATCGACAAATATCGGGCCTAATTCATTCTCACTTCTCAGATTCTTCGTTTTGTTCTCAGAAGGTAATAATTTCTCCTCAATTTTAATTGAATTTTGTAGTTTTCACGTGTCGAAAATGGTCTTAGACTAGGGATTTCAATTTGAATGTGAATTGAAAATAGTTTCAGACTAGGGCAATTGAAAAATAAAAAGGGTACATTTGTTCTCTTCGATTGTAGAAACAGGTTAAATTTCATATCTCGAATCTCTAATCAGATCTCCCTAATGTCAATGAGCGGGTTAAATTTTATTTTGTAATAAACAATCCTAATCTCTCCCTATCAAGATGTATTCGATTAAGTGTGTTTCTATTATGTTATGTTTCTATTCACGTTTTGTGTTTCTGTTCTGTTTTTTATGTTTCTGTTTTTCTGTTTTTGTTCATGTTCTTGGTTTTCTTTATGATTTATTTGAAGTATTAGAGATCAATTAAAGGGTTAGGGACATCATTAGGAGAATGAAATAAATGTCCTTGGGCAAAAGCTATAGAAATTTATAAAAACTGAGAATTTTGTACTATGTTTCTGTTCCGTTCTGTACCCTGTTTCTGACCTATTCCCCATTTTCTATATTGTTTTTGTTGTGTTCCCAGTTTAGCTGTTCTTTTTTTAGCCTTAGGGTGAGTAATGTTATTTTTACCTGGTTGATTAGCGATGTTGAAATTGATGTCGAAATTGGATAACTAGTGCTAAGCCCCTGTCTCTTCATCTTGCTCACAGACTTCTTGTGATCGTTCACAAATCTGTCCAGCTCCAGAGCATCTCTGTATTGATTACCTCGATATCAAGCTCAATCTCGTCCCCTTCCTGAGCCAAATGAGAATTCCTCTTCTTTATGATCTGCACCAACTTATCCATCTTCTCTGGCGGTAAGTTTTGTAGATTCACTCCCAATTTTGCCTTCTCCTCGAAACTCATCGGCTGTTTATTAGGATCCTTTGTTATGCACCAGGTTGTTTAATTGTTGGGATCCTTTGTTATGCACCAGGTTGTTTAAGTTCTGCAGATTTACTCACTAGGTTCATTGCTCTTTTTTTCTTTTTCTTTTTAGTCCATTGTTATGCACCAGGTTGTTTAATTGTTAATTTTTTGTTCATGTTTTTGATAATATTATTTGTTTGTTGTTTCAGCTCAATTTCGTTGTTCAATTTTGGTGATACCAAGTTCGTTGCTACCAGGTTTGTTCCTCTTTTTTTTCTTCGTTGCTCTACAATTGCATGCTACTTTTTCTGTTGATGAGTGTTCTCTCTAAAGTTTGTTGCATGTTCTTTATGTTTCCTGTTCTATTCTACTTCCATGTTCTCTTTGATTAATTCATCATCGTCGATTAATCCATTGTTGATTATGTTTTCTAGTACTGCTGCTTGCATGCCTTCACTTGCAATATTCTAGTAGCCGAGTGTTCTCTCCAAAGTCAGTTGCATGTTGTTTTTGTTTTTGTTTTAGTTCGGCTTTCTCATGCCATTGTTTTGTTTTGGTTCCTTCCTGTTTGAGGATGTTTGTGTTTTGCTTGGTTTGGCTTCCTTTCATCATGTCATTATTTTTTTGTTCATATATTGGTTAATGGTTTTGTTTTTTTTTGGTTATTATTTAGCTTGTGTATTTGGATAGTTTGTTTTGCCTTATATCTTGCACTTTTTTGTTTTGTTTTGTAGAAAATTATGGGATTGACTTACTTTATGTTGGATCAGTTGAGAAAGGAGGCGAAGTATTGCATAAAAAATATATTTAACACATATTTAGTATGTATATTGCTTTTGTAGTTAAACTTTGTTTTTATTTATGAATAGTGGCTTAGATGTTGAAAGGAAGTAGTGACCTATGACGGGTATAATTTTGTGTATCTTGAGGGTTTTTAATTTCTCATTTTAATGAAAAATTTTGAGTTCTTTATGTATTTTGTATTGTGAGGAATTTTTAGTTTTTACTGTTTGGATTTAGAGTATTTTGATATTTTAAAATAATTTTAAATTAAAAAAAAAAAAAATTAGATACTTTTTGGGATGCTAAATAGTGCCCTTATTTGTTGGTTTTTGTTTTTTTGTTTTTTTTTTTTTTTTTTATTTATTTTGTGACACATTTTGTGTCTTAATAGATGTTTTTCACAACACTTTGTAGTGCCCTAATATATATAATTTTAAAAATATAAAATGCTATAGAGACAATATATGGTTTCCTAATATCTATCTAATAGGACACTTATTATTGCCTTACCAAGTTCAAATAAAAGGGCACTATATAGTTCCACCATTTTGGCGCCTTGGATTGATATCCCAGACTAACAGGATGAGTCTTCCCCCCCCCCCCTGGAAGAGATATTTGCTGTAGTTATAGGGGAGACTCAGATTTTCTTCAGGGAGATGAATGACTGGCTCAACGAGTATGAGGATTGTCTTGATAATATTGAGACAACTTGCGATGAAATTGATGCTACTGTAATATCTCTTCAGATGCAAATCGGTCAGCTAATTTTCTATATTGAGGCCGAGTCAGAAATGGTGGCGCTGAGGGACACACAATCCATATTCATCGAAAGCAACCACGAAGAACTGGAAACAAGTGAGAGGAACTGGGATCAGTTTGAAGACGATGTAAAATCACAATATACCACTTGTGATTATCTACCATTTGAGATCCACCAAGTGTTGCCACCATTGATCAAATACGATCACGTCTACGAGGATCCGATGTGGCTCACTTGTCCTTCATCGCCTTTAGCACCGTTCTTTTATACCTACCAAGCACATGAGCTGGCAACAAGTCATGTTGAGAATAAGAGCCGATTAATGGAAAATCTCATCAGTCTTGAGGGCGTTTTGAATCAAGACCCGTATGTTGTGTTGTACGACGCACACTACTAGCGGAAGTCGCTCTTTGATGAGCCCTTCTCTATGCCAAGCCAAGGACAATAAACCAAGAGTTTCTTGGGAGGCAACCCAAGTCTAAAATAAATTAGATCCATCACTGCCTAATTTATTCGGAGGTGAGATTGTCTCGCCTCCCAGGTACGTGTTCTAAACCCCCGTATTCGTTATCATGCTTTATTGGGATCGCTGATGAGTTACTGTGGACACTGCCCGTTTTAAGTTTGGGGGTGATGTGTAGTATGATATTATGTTTTATTGTTTAATTATATGCATGCTTGTTTTGTTTAATTAGTATGTCATTGTTTGTAGTAGTTGTTGTGTGTGCTGAGTTTTATAGTTCATCTAGACCATTACCCGATGATGATATTCCCCTAGTTGTTTCTTGAGGTCATGCGTAATGCCCATTCATGTGTGTTCTATGTGATTGATGTTTCGTTGTGGTAAAAGTTATTGTGGATCCTAATTTGCACAAGCACTTAAACTCAATGTACTAGCTATCTATTGATTTGACATTAATCATCCGTTAGCCAAATTCATGACAATAGGAATTCTAGAACCCGATTTGGGGGAAATTCAAGGAGAGGTAGTTCAAGAGATATGATTTAGACATTCATTTTGATCTCTTGAGCCTTTGAAGCTTACCATGTAATATCATTTATCCCTTGTTACCCTGTCAAAGCCTATTATTTGTTTCAATTTTGAACACGTAACAATTACCCTAGCTAATTAATTTTTTTTTCCAAACCTTTATCGCTAAACCTAAGGCACAATTTTAGTGAAATCATGTTAGCATTTGTTTATGCTACTTGAAGTGAGCGGTTGGGTTTTGGGCGAACTATTGATTAGTTCAGTAATCGAGTACTCACTTGTCATTTTTCTATCATATTTCTGTACCCGTCAAATTATAACAAATCAAATAAGTTTGGGGGTATGTTTGTTTTAAAAAAAAAAAAAGAATAAATATAGTTTTATTTTTTGTTTTGTCTTGACAAGTGAGTACTACATTTTCAAATATAAGTCCAGGGTTGTTTCGAATTGATCTATGTGGGGTTATGAGTGTGATTGAGCCAGGTGTTGTGCCTCGGGTATCGTTAAGTTAATAACGTTAACCTATTTTTATATTCCTAATATACCCTTGGCTTTTGAAAAAAAATAAAAAATGAACCAAGTCCTATTGATCTTTTTGAATTTCTACGCTTACATTAATAGAGAGTGGAACCCAGTCTGGTATATGGATTTAGTATACCTTATTGGTTTTAGTCATGAACTCTGTTGGTGGATAATCCAATCTGGCCTGTGGATGGTTGTATGATTGAGTTTTCGCACACACACTTGAACATGATCTAGAATGGCACTTACTGCCATTGAATGTTGAAATTCTAGAACACCACATGGTGCGTTTGACTCTTGAAATCGATATGATTGGGGGCTGATGGGGGAAAACTTTTTGGTCGTTAGATGAATTTCAACACTTAAACGTTATTTTTTTTAGTTCATTTGTATTTTTCGTTTTTAGTAATTAAATTTGTTAATAGTTGTGGTAGTTTATTTTATTGTGTGGGTGTTTTGTTCAAGGATGAGCAAAATTCCAAGTTTGGGGGTAGTACCTAAATTGGGATAAATCTATCTCTATAGACCTTTATACCAGTATATAGGATGCTTTTCCAAAATCGTTCATTGATGATGTTTTAGAAATCCATACTTTTGTAGTTAACAACATCCCTACGTCGTTTTCAAGCAATAGAATATCATCAAGTACAACACTAGGAAGCATGCCTTTCCATCTTTTTTTTTTTTTTTTTTTTTTTTTATATACATAGATCATCCATATTTTTTAGGTGACCAAACAATTTGATTGTCTCATGAAAAAGGATGTTCTACCTTCTATAAGCTTGTTTAAGTCCATAAATGGACTTTTGCAACTTGTGCACCTTCTAGCTCTCGCCTTCAGCAATCAAGCCATCTGGTTGATGCATCTAAATATCTTTCTCTATATTTTCATTGCGAAAAGTTGTCTTCAAATACATCTTCTAGAGTTTATAGTTATGGTATGAGGCTATAAACAATGAGTGTAAAAAATCAAATTCTAGTGGACTTTAACTTGGTGACCTATGAAAAGGTTTTCTCGTAGTC
Source organism: Eucommia ulmoides (assembly GCA_016647705.1). Classification (NCBI taxonomy): domain Eukaryota; kingdom Viridiplantae; phylum Streptophyta; class Magnoliopsida; order Garryales; family Eucommiaceae; genus Eucommia; species Eucommia ulmoides. Next base: position 20,485,488 of record CM028339.1, read on the forward strand.
AAGGTTTTCTTGAATAAATCCATTTTACCATCTGAGTTTAGTTTTCTTTTGAGGATCCATTTTTACCCAATGGAAACGATTCTCTCAGGTAGATCCACAAGAGTCTCTACTCAATTAGTGTACATGGAGTCCATTTCAGATTTCATTGTTGTTTGCTACTTGTCACTATCGATGTTTAACGTCGCATTTTCATAGTTAGTAGGGTCATTATTCTACTAAAAGTAGCTTATATCTATCGTTTTGTCCAAGATATCCCAGATATCTATCAGCAGGAGTAGAAGTTCTACTAGATGTATGAGAAATATGTGTTTTGGACGTATTTACCACTATTGGTCCCAAATTATCAGTTCGTCCAGCTTGCTTGGTGTCTAACACCAAATCTATCTTTTGCCTAGTATTGGATTCTACGAGAAACACTTCCTCTAAGAATACAGAGAAATTAGTAACAAACACCCTTTGTTTCTCTGGGTGATAAATGAAGTATCATGTGGTTTCCTTAGGATACCCCACAAACTTGTAAATGTGAATCCTAGATTACAACTTTTCTTCTTCAAGTCTTTTGACATAAATCGGACAACCCCAAATCTTAACGTACTTAAGACACAGTTTCATCTTTTCTTTTGTGGTGTAATGAGCACAAACTTAGTTGGAAAATTGTTCTATAAATGAGTTGTTGTCATTAAGGTATATTCCCAAAATAAAATTGATAAATTAGTGTGACTCGTTACCGATATGACTATATCTAACAGGGTCTAATTTTTCCTTTCCGATAAACTATTTAATTGTGGTGTAAGAGGAGGAGTCCACTAAAAAAGTATACCATTAAGTTTGAGAGAGTATAGAAACTCCACGGACAAGTATTCTCCATTTTGATCTGATCGGAGTGCCTTAATACTCTTCCGGATTTGTTTATCTAATTCATTTTTTAATTTTTTTTAACTTTCAAAAGAATCAGACTTGTGTCTCACAAGATACACAAAATAATACCTAAAACAATTGTTTATGAAGGTCATAAAGTATAAATATTCAACTCGAGCTAAGGAGCTCATAGGCTCACACACGTTAATATATACTGTTGGCCTAGTAGAATACAAAAGAGGAGGTGTGAATTGGATAATTAAAATTATCAAAATAAAATACTTAATAAATCAAATAATTAATTTTAATCCTAAATTAATTATTATCTTTATATCACAACGAAATTATATAATCAACTAGGTGCACACCAAACAACAATAATAAACAAATTAAAGATTGCAGCACACCATAGATTTATACTGGTTCACCAAGTTATTCTTGGCTAATCTAATCCCCCAAGCCCCATGGAGAGATGCAACCAATAATACTCAAGATCCCTTTAAAGGTAGGAACCAAATCCTCACAACGATTCTTTTACGGGTTCAAAATCAACTTTTACAAAATCATTTTTACAGGCTAAGGAAGAACCTCTACTTTTTATAGGTTAAAGAATAACCTAATTCTTTTTAACACAAATACAAAAGAATCAAAACCTCACCAATACTCCAAATATCCTTTTATCCAGTAAGGATTGAACCGTTACAAAATTCACTCAAACTCAATTCTATCTAGGAAGAATTACTACTTTAATCTTTTTATAGGAAGAAACTGAAAATCGGTTACCCTTTGATTAAATACCCCTAACAGTATTTAATTCGTCACACTACTCACCAATACAAATTGATAAGCAAATAATCTTACCGGAGCTTCTACCACCTCAGATAAATTAAAACTCGATTAATTTCCCAAATCTAGTGATAGAAAAGTGTGAGATTGAAAATCTGATTTTAAATAAAAGATGGGTAGCAAATAATTTAGCACGTAATCAGATTTAAGAAATTGTTTATAAAATATTTTATTCAATAAAGAATAAAAAACAATTTCTGAAGATCAATTTCCAAAAATTAAATAAACAATGCACAATAGAAAGTAATTGGAAAGATCTCACTCATACCGAAAAAATAAATAGAACGTAGTTACTTCAGATCTAGTAGTAACAGTGATTAATAGCAAAAGCTTCTCAAGATCGTCTCTTAGAATAGCTCTCACAAAATCTCAGAATGATCTCTTAGAATAGCTCAATATGATTTCTTAATCACTTTCACTTCTTAATCATATATGAAAAACGCAGGTTTATATATATGAGATATAAATTACCTCTCTAACAGCTAGTTCTCATGTGTTATGATACATAAATGCTCTCTTTGACCCCTTATATCATTATGACTTTATTTTGGTTCAATTCACTTAATTATAGCTTTTAAATCTCTCAATTAAGTCCCCTAAATATTTTTCAATCTTAATTAAATAGAATAGAAACAATTTTATATACCAAATTGAGAAACAGTCAAACTTAATGAACCAAATCAATAGGAATTAAATAATAGATGAAGCATATCTTAAATATCATAAAATCCCTAAAATCTCTCACAAATCCCAACAAAAAACGGCTACTTTTAGATATGAAATCAGAATCCACAACATCCTAAAACTACGCCCTCAGTCGACCACTCGATTTAGGATGTAGCCAAGTTAAAGCTGTTGCATTAATCGGTCGACATATCTATCGACTTGGAGATTCAGAGAGTTCCATTTCTCTTCACAGGTCGACCAACCTGTCAACTTAGAGATACAAAGAGTTTTATTTCTCTTGACCGATTGACTTACCTGTCGACTTAGAGATACAGAGAGTTTCACATGTTTTGTCCGGTCGACCTACTAGTCGACTTATGCATGCTGAATCTCTTTTCTAAACTCATTTTGAACTCATTCTTATTTATGTTTTTTCCCCTTTAACCATTTTCTTTTCTAAATAAGCTCCACTAACTTCTTAAATTCCATTTAAGTCAATTATAAATATTTCTTTTCAAATAAACATAGGAGCAAATAATTTCATCTTATCAAAACACACATAAACAATAAAAACTTTTGTGCCGTGTGTTTTCTTAATTGGAATATTAAGAGTTGAAATTCACTTGAGTTGTTTTTCTTAATTTTTTCAAACTCTTAATTCTTTATCATCTTTGTCATCATCATTTAGCATTCATTCATAATTTGTTATTGCATCTTCATCACTAGAACTAATAAATTGAAACACTTGAACAAACCATTAGTCCCACAAAAAACATCAACATTTAATTGTCCATCAAAATCTGAAGATCAACATATACCCAACCCAATACTTAAGCAGTCTTTCCCAAAGTCTAATAAAAGGTAGATTCATCATTTTGGCCATGAGGCAAGATTAACAAGTTGGTAATTTCTCTAAGCTAAATGGGCCCAAGATTCCATCTTTATCCATCTTGTTGATTTTTTTTCTTACTAATATGAATTTTCCTTTGTAAGACCTCTTTTTCTTCTTTATCTTTTGGTTCACTTTCAAAGACGAGTTGGGTTATCTCTTCCTATTCTTATTTTCTTTTGTGGTGGAAGGCTCGTCCACTATGAGCATCGAACCCTTGGGCCTTTTCATGGTCCCGTCGATGTTCCCTAACATGTAAACAAGTCCCAAAATAGTGAATTCTATATTTTTTCAAGTTGATGTTCACCAAGAACTAATCAAACATGTATGGCGGCGACTACAAAATAAGATCCACAGTTAAGTTTTGATCAAGAGGTGACCCCAATTTCTTTAGTTTCTCAACTTGAGTATTATCTTAAGAATATGGTCCCTAACGGATAACCTTGTTGTTATCTTGGTTCTTAAAATCTTCTTTGTGATGTTATACCTAGCAGTATAACTATGCACACTAAAGAGAGATTCAAGGTGTAGCCAAAACATTATTGAAAATGGCAGGAAATAACTTGCGACAAAATATTTTTGTAGCCAAAAGATTTTTATTTTTCTTTTTAATTGGAAACTTCATTGGCTACAAAAACAACTTTTGTAGTAAATTCCTTTACATAAGACAATGAATGTCAATTTGTAGCTATAATCAATAAATAAAAAGTAAACAGAACCATACAATTGTATTAAAAACCAAAAATATTAATATTCCAATTCTACCAATATCCTTAAACACTAATATGACAAAAACAAAATGTCTTACAAAGCATCATTAGAAAATAATCAAGAAACAAACGATGTTCGTTAAGCGATCAATATCATCGATTCCATAATATGTTGAAATCTGCAAATTGTTAAAAAAAAAGAAAAAAAAAAAAAAAAAAAAGCAACTTAGAATAAATTAACCATAATTGTAATGTTAAAAAAAATGATTGAACATAATGGGTTACCATGAAGACGAAGATTCTGTAGGTCCTGACTGTTTTCGTGTCATCGATCTCATAATTTTTTTCTACTCCGCTTCCATTGTGTCTATCTTATTTTGTTGATCTTGCAATTTCTGCTCAACCTCTTTCGATGTTCCTTGTGTGGATGAAATTTCATTTGACGAAGTTTGTCTTGGTCCAAAACCAAGTCCCCCGATGTAACCGGATGTTCTCCCAAGAATGTCATCGCATATGTTATCCTCTGTCTCCGGGTTCTCACTTTCTTGGGTCTGTTCTAGACGAGCCACCATATTCATCTACAAATTCTAAATACAATTAAAAAAAATTGAATTTTATTTAATGATCATAAAATAGAAATGGTAAGAAAAAAATGGCTCACATTATCCTCTTCAGCTGCATTAGATATCCATTGCCCATTTGCTCTCTAATGTGTAATCCGATGTAGATCAATCCTACCCCGAGCCTGCAATTATTGAATTTTTAAGTATATCACATACAATAATTGACAGTAATTTGTTTAAATTAATTAGAATAATAGACAAATACTATTTTTCAAAATGTGGTGCCGAATGACCTTGAGCTCGAAACATGGTTATAGCATTGCTTATTTCGATTGGTTGAGTTAGTTGAAGATATTTCCTATGAATCGGTAATAAAAGTATGAATACATAAATTAACTAGAAATTAAATACTAAGACAATCTTTAAATTTTGAAAAGAAGACATACCTTCCACCTCGGGGACTCAAACAAACCACATAGGCTTAACCAATCATCCAATTGCATATCTGGCTTATATGGATGTTGACGTGGATCCTTTCCTTCCTTTCCTTCTTTTATCATCCATTTGAAATATCGGACTAGATCAAATTTATAATCTGTATACCTATTTGACCACAAAATATTCATGGTTTTCTTCACTTCCGGCAAATATAAACCAACAATCTCAAATTTAGCCTTCAAAAATAAAAACAAAAGTTAAATTATAATAAGAATTAAATTATAACAACAATCTCAAATTTATCCTTCAAATAATGAAACAAATTACTAATAAGAATGTTGATAATAAGATAAGTTATGTAATTATTAAATTATAATACTTATACCTCAACATGTCTGAGTAATATGATCTTATCTTCATTTGGCACTTTTGTCCACGTGTTCACTTCCCCATTTATGGGTGCAAAATTTCTCACAATATACCCCATCTCACTTGAAAACTCACTTGACAAATCATCATCTGTTGGCCTATTAACTAGGGTATCAAATTCAATTTTCAATGGGTTGTCATTATTAGCTTTCAATAATTTGGTTGTCTCATGTCCTATAGTTGGTCCACGTTTATTGGCGCGAATGCCCTTATCTGTCGACACAAATTTAATGAAACACAAAAAGAGAAACACAAGAACAGAAACAAAAACAGCAAACAGAAACATAAACAGAAAAAAAATATACGTTTCTGTTCTGATCAAATTGGGAACAGAAACACAAGAACAGAAACAGAGACAATGCAGAGATAGAAACAAAAACAGCGAACAGAAACACAAATAGGAAAAAAATATAAGTTTATGTTCTTATCAAATTGGGAACAAAAACACAAGAACAAAAACAGAAACAATGCAGAGACAGAAACAAAAACAGTGAACAGAAACACAAACTAGAAAAAAATATACGTTTCTATTCTGATCAAATTGGGAATAGAAATAGAGAACAGAAACACAAGAACAAGAACAAAAACAGAAATAATGGAGAGATAGAAACAAACACAGCAAACAGAAACACAAAAAAAAAAAAAAATACGTTTATTTTATGATCAAATTGGGAATAGAAACAGAGAAGAAAAACAGAAACAATGCAGAGACAGAAATAAAAGCAGCAAACAAAAACACAAACACAAATAGACACCCCAATCTGATGAAAGCAGGGAAAGCTTCTGGGTATTGGAAGAAGCAATTAAAAGCATTAAAATTCCTAAAATTAACTTTTTATGATTGAGAGCCAATTGGAAGGTGTTGGTTGCATGCATCGACGGAAAGGGAACAAATAAAAGTTAATGGAAGTAGGAAAACAATTAACTTAGACTGTCGCAAGACTCGATTGAAAGAAAAAGAAAAAAAAAAAAAAAGAGCAAAGCATGATTTATGGACAAACTCTGAACACGAATTTTGAGAGCATTCTCCCACACAACATTTAAATATTTTGGGCCCAGCACACAACAATTAATCATAGCAAGACAGCCATGACAGCATTTAAAAAAGAAGAAGTTATACCTGCACTATTATTTATTTGTGTGTCATCCACACCGTTGCCATCTTGTCCTTGTAATAGAGGAGACACATTATCATTGGTATCATTTGCAGATGACACATGTGATCTCAATTGCATTCGGCCAGGTGCCATGTTACCTAAATTATAAGAGGGGAATATAATATTAATTAACATATAATTGAGAAACGAAAATTATGTTATTTGTTAAACACGGAAAATAGAAGATATGATATAATACATAACAAAAAATGAAATTAAATTGATCTAAAAAAAATTTAATGTGATTACTTATTCTATATCACTATCATGCTCTTCGTTTTCATTGACTTTTTCACTGCAATACTCAACAATTGTATCATCTTCTTCACTTTGATTTTCAGATATATTATCTTCTTCTTCTATAGATTCATTACCATCATCATCGTCACAAGTAAAAGTAATTGGAACAAATGTAGATGGTGAATCAAATTTTTTCCTCTTGCTTTTCTTATATATAGGTATTGCATCCACTTTCTTTGGTTCGATACCCTTTCTATGTAAATCACCTCCCTCAACAACATCAATAACATGAGCAAATATAGTTGAATCATTCTCTTGGTAAGCATCATTTGTATTAACATTATAGAAGTGTTCATTTTCTTCTAACGTGTGATTAGCATCTTCTTCAGTTTCTTCTGACTCAGGGATATCCCAAAAATGTCTATGTTGTACATGTTGTACGATTCTCTAATTATTACCTAACTTGGTATCACTGATATAGAAAACTTGTTGAGCTTGATCGACTAGTATAAAAGGACCAGATTGATACCATTTTTTTGGAAATGTTAACACTTGTATGTTGTGACTCTTGGTGAAATGTATTTTTATTACTAAGATCAAACCAATCACATTGGAATAACATGACCTCGCAATTTAATAGGTAATTTAAGATAATAATTCTTTTTAATACATCGTAAAAGTCAAGGACCCTTCCCTCATGTTCCCCCTCAACCACCAATCCACTATTTTGAAATTTTCGATGACCATCACGATCCATAATGTGAAATCGAACACCATTGACAATGAATCCTGGGTATTGTTTCGCTCGTGGATCGGGCCGATTTGCTATGGACCAAAGGTCATCTGTGGCTTCCGGTGATTTTTCAAGACTTAATCTGAAAAATCATAAAGCTAAAGGTATTAAACTAAATTGATAATAAAATAAGTTATAAACAACTAAAATTGCGTTACTTACACGTTTCTGAAACCACGATGGAAAAGATTCTCGTAGCTTTTGCTGAATGTTTTGTTCACCTCTCATTCTCAACTCGTTCTTATACTCACTACCTATGAAAAAAAAATGGTTATTTCAAAATATATTTGTTTGTTTTCAAAGAACAAAATAATTTATAGCACTTACATCAGATTCGACTGTACTTCTTTGCAATTATTCAAAATATACCATCGTATCACTCCATATTCCTTTTTCAAAGTATCATAAATTGTTTGTCCGAAAGGACGAACCTTTTGTGTGAACACTGACAATGTAGTGGATGATTTTGTCTCTTGTATACTACTATCATCATTTCGTTTGTCACAATTAAATGTAGTTTCGATCCCCCGCATGTACATTGAGCAAAAAGTCAAGCATTCTTTTGCAATATAAGCCTCTGCTATTGATCCTTCCGGACGAGCTTTATTGATTACAAATCCTTTCAGTGTTCCAAGGTACCTTTCAATGGGATACATCTATCGGTATTGCACAGGACCTGAAAGTTTAGCTTCACTTGGCAAATGAATGGTTAAGTGCACCATAACATCAAAGAAAGATGGAACGAAAATCATCTCTAACTTACAAAGGATAATAACAATGTCCTTTTCTAATTGTTCCAATACCGATAATGTCAATGTTTTTGAACATAGAAGTCAAAAAAATCGTCCCAAGTCAAACGATGCAGTACAAACTTCAGAATTTAAGTACCCATATATTCTAGCTGGAATTAGACGTTGTAGTAACAAGTGACAATCATGACTCTTGAAACCTAAAACCTTTCCCTAACAAACATTAACACATCGTGCAATGTTTGCTGCATAGCCATCTGGATACCTGACAGACTTTAAAAGCTCACAATTTTTTTTTTTTTTTTTTTTTCGTCTTTGGTTAAATTATAACATGCAATTAGCTTCACATAGGAATCACCACGTTTTTTCAAATGCAACTCTTTCCTTATTTTCATATCCTCCAAATCAAAACGAGCTTTGATTGTGTCCTTGTTCTTCCCCTCAATACCTAACAATGTCCCAAGAATATTGTCACATATGTTTTTCTCTATGTGCATAACATCGAGACAATGCCGAAGCTTGAGTTTCTCCTAGTAAGGTAACTCAAAAAATATACTCCTTTTTACCCAATTTCTTTCATTTTTTCCACGCTTTCTTTTCTTAGTTGACACCCTTTTTCCTGGTCTCAAAATAACAGGCAACTGCGCCAACTATTGTAAAATATCACTTCTAGACATCTCCCTCAGTTTCATATCAATTTCTGACTTACCATTAAATTTTGTACTTCGGCGCCAAGCATGATTTGTAGGCAAAAAATATCGGTGCCTCATATAACGTGTTTTACTCCATATACTTAGTGATGGAGTATTCTCATTACATGTAGGACATGCCATTAACCCAGAAGTGCTCCACCCGGATAGGCTTGCATATGCTGGAAAGTCATTTATAGTCCACAAAATTGCAGCATGCAACTTGAAATTTCTTTCACTAACAACATCATAAGTATCAACACCATATTCCCACAACTCTTTTAACTCATCTTTCAAAGGTCGAAGATAGACATCAATATCCTTTAGGGAGGATTTAGGTCTAGGAATACATAATGACATCATAAAGAAGTGTTGTTTCATACATTTCTATGGTGGCAAATTATACGACATTAAAATAACGGGGCACATACTATATGACGTGCTCATATTTCCAAAAGGATTAAACCCATCTGTTGCCAATACCAACCTTACATTGCGGGCATCTTCGGCAAATTCAAGATATTTATCATCCAAGTCCTTCCAAGTTTTAGAATCTGCTGGGTGTCGCATAACATTCACATCCTTAACGCATTTTTCTTTGTGCCATCTTATTTCTACAATAGTTTTCTCGACATAAACAACCGTTGTAACCTTGGCTTCAATAGAAAATACCGAAGCACTTTATGTGGAATTTTCTTACCCTTCCCATAATTTATCTTCCATCGAGACTCGTTACATATAGGGCAATATTCCATATTTTCATTATCTTTCCAAAATAATGCACAATTGTACTTGCATGCATGGATTGGAATATATCCTATGCCCAAGATACGTAACATTTTTTTTGCCTCGTAATAAGAAAAATGGAGTTTCTTACCATCTAGTAATGACTCTTTTAGAAACGGCAAGAACATATCGATTGACTTGTTGCTCTACTTGTTAACTACTTTAAATTAAGCAACTTAATCAGATACGTGAACAACGAAAACTTGGTGCATCCCGGGTAGAGTTCGCATTGCGACTCCTTAAGGTAACGATTAAATGTATCATTGTCAACATGGTAATCATTTTCTTTGAATGGCTCATCGACTCCCATCCCTCTATTCGCATTTGTTGAGTTACCTCCAAATATGTCATCCAACAAATCATCAAACTCGTCGTGTATATCACCATTATCATCATTGGTCGGTTCTTCATCATCGTTATTGTCACCGACACCCCTACTACTTGTACCAGTTCTAGGAGTAAATGTTTCCCCATGAAGGGCCCATACCTTGTAGCTTACTTGCATCCCATTGACAATCAAATCGCATTCCACTTCAAATATATTTTTTAATTTAGTGTTCACGCAATTGGTATAAGGACAACGAATTTTACTGTTATTCGATTCAATGTGATCCATCACAAATTGAATAAATGATTCTACTCCATTTAAATACTCGTCACTCAACCTATTTTTTGCATTCATCCAACTCTTGTCCATTTCTGAATCAAGGATATCTAGCTTCAAGAACATATGACATGTATGGATCACAATAAAGATAAATTTAGATACACCGATATCCACCACATTCCAAATTAGTTAGATTTACAAAAAAAAAAAAAAACACAAAAAAATCAAAAAAAAACAAAGTAGGTCTTATAATAGATAACAAAAAATAGAACAACAAAGAAAGCATACACAATTGAAACAAAAACAACAAAGTACTTATCAAACATGGGAATGGAAGGGACATTCTTATAACTATTTCATTCTTTAATTGAATCCCTCATACCAAACAAGGTGCAATGTTGTGGAATTGAACTTTATTTAATTTTCACAAGAATTAATGACATCATCATGCAAAAACAGGTAATGTACGATTACCAAAATATAAAGTAGTTAAATTCAACTTTACTTAAATCCATAGGACCTATAGACATCTTCTGGAATTAATTCAAGAAACAATAACTATATGTATACACAAACAATTTGTAGCAATATGCAAATTTTTTGGTTGTGGGTGCGGGAGGATTGGGCTGTGAATTGCTCGAGGATTTGGCATTTTCAAGGTTCCTAAACCTCGAAGTCATAGACATGAATCGAATCAAAGTCTCTAATCTCAATTGGCAATTTCTATTCAGGTACATATATGTATACACACAAGCAGGAGATGTATACACCTTGATTGGATGCTTGATCTTGAAGATTATTTTGATTATATGGGGAATGTTAAAGAATAGAAAATCAAATTAGCCTCCAAGAAACTTTAATGTAGCAAACTGGTGGTATGAATTACAATTTTAGGGAATATGCCAATGTATTCATTATAGAAAAGAGCTATGCAAACCGAACGACTATCAATGATTGGTGATGCATACATCGACTACGAAACAAATATCAAAGAATCTTTGGATTATTATTGGTCGCATGCCAATTTTTTAGATTAAATCAGAATTGCAGATTGAATCTTTGTAGGTATGGTTCAAATTAAGTCATAGACTTGGATAGAATCAAAGTCTCTAATCTCAATTGTCAAGTTGCCTATAAGTTCATAATCACATTCTAAATTTTTACTGCATATTTTTTTTGAAAAAATTTAATGTGAAATGAATTTAATATTCTTGATGTTTTATTTGCAGGAGGGTAGAAATTGGATGATGTAATTGCTGGTTGTAGCCTGTTTGTCTCTGGCTGCTAAATTGGAAGAGACTGAGGTTCCTCTCTCCTTAGATCTACCGGTAACAAGAGTGTTTCAAAATCTATTACTTTTAAAGTTTCGAGGGTTAATTGATGGATTGGGGGTGGCTTATGCATTATTCATTCTACAGGTGGATGAATCAAGATTTTGTTTGAAGCTAAGACCATACAGAATGGAGCTACTTGTTCTAAGCACATTGAAATGGAGGATGCAATATTTCTTACCCAAATGCAGCAAACCCGTAGATACAGATTGCAATATCCAAAAAAGTATAAACAAAACCAAAACCCTAAATCAAATATACATATAATCGATTTCTGAAAAAAGAACACTACATTTGGATGAACGATTTCGGGAAAACGAAGAAGAATCGCTCCGTGTTCCCTTGCTCCGGTTTATTTCCAAGCCAATATTCCAATCTTCGTCGATTTGTTCACTCTTCCATTGCTTAATCGATTTGTTCGCTCTTCCACAGCTCAATCGCTCAGTTGGTTTCTTTATGGGTGAGTGTAAGAGGCGACGACTGTTCGCTTTGGTTTCTTCGTGGGTGAGTGTAAACGGCCTTTGGTTTTTAGGCTAAAAAATATGGTTCGATTCCCAAGGAATTTGCCTACACTTTAAACATCAAAACTACGTCGTTTTGGTATGACAAAGTGATTGCCGATGAAATTGGATCGTCGTCAATAGTTTAAAACTTCTACAGTGCATTAGCGACGAATGGTTTTCATCGCCAATATGATTGGTGAAAATTTTTAGCTCTTTTTTTTTTTTGGCGCCAAGAACAAAAGTTGAGAATAGCGACAAATTCTAAAATTTCGTCACCTAAACCTCATATATGGCTACGAAATCAAAGTTCGTCGCTAAAAGGTGTTCACATTTGGCTACGACATATAGTTTTATAGCTAATGGATTCATTTAGCTACGATTATTATGCCGTCGCCAAAAATTTCGTAGCCAATTCTCTATTTTCTTGTAGTGAATTATCTTTTTTCACAAGTTCAAGAAGAAACCTATGTTTTTACTAGGCTCAAGACTAACCTAATTCTATTACAAGAAGAATCAAAACCTAGTCCTTTTAACAGGCTAAATATCAAACCTACCACCCTTCACACTTTTACAATTATCCTTTTTGCTTGATTAGGAAGAACCTTTACAATAATTCAATTTTATCACCAAAATAATCAAATCTAGTTTTTTTCAAGGAAAAAAAATAACCTAACATTTTTGCAGGATAAAGATCAAACCCTAACCTTTTTCACAAGAAAAATATTAAAACCTAGCTACCTTGACTAGACACCATCCCAAATATATCTAATCCACTCAAACTCGTAATACAAAAATATTAGTTTCTTCCCACAGAAGCTTCTACCACTTCAATATGAATATATTCAATTAATACGCCGAATAATTACTACGTGCTCGATACAATGTGACACAATTAAAATATGATTAATAAAAATTAATGGGTAGCACAAACATAACACGTAATTAGATATACAGGTAGAAATCATTTAAAAAGAGTTTTTGGCTTTTAAATTCAAAACGATTTTTCTAACAATCCTATACCAAGCAATCAAGATAAATAAAACTTTAAAGTGAATTAATAAAGCTTTGATGGATTTCACCGGGAAAACACCAAAGGTAATGACAATATAGCAAGTAGAACTCAAACCAGTGATGCCAAACAATAAGCGCTTTAGATCAAGAACTTGAATAGAATCTCTCGTAAAACTTTTAGCGATAATCTCACTCTTATAAAAGCTCAAAATGATATTCTTGATGTATTTTATACAATTTCCACAGGTCTCTATTAATAGATCAATAATAAATCCTCTAACGGGTAGTTTTTTAAATATATGCAATAAAATAACACTCTAAGACCCCATATATCATAACCTTTCAGTTAGATATGTTCGACTTAAAAATATTTTTTAAATCTATCATTTAAGTCCATAAAACTATTCTCTATTTAAAACCATATAAACATAAATTATTAAAATACTAAAATGAAGAGAATCTGAAAATATATAAACAATATCAATAGGGATTACTAAATAGGTTGTTTAAACTTGAAATACATTTCCCTCCAACCTCTCTCTTGGAATCATGAAAACGGATAGTTTTTTACCAAGAGACCAAATCAACCGAATTTGTAACTGAAGTAGTCGGTTGACTGACTAGCCCTATTTGGTTGGTTGATTGTGCTAGGCTTCTAATTTAGCCGTAGGCACAATACCAGTCGTTTTATTGATTGGATCATTATATTTCCAATTTCTACCATTTCATCTACAAACTCAAAGGGTTGACTGGCCCTCTTCATTTGGTTGACCGATTGGATTAGTGTACTTACTTCCTTACCCATTTTAGTTACAGTTTTAAATGGTTGCATAGACACCCCGTTTTGACCCGCTTATTTAAATTTGCAAAAAGTATCAAGTCTAAAGCACAAATTTGGATAAAATTTAAACTTATGTTTAAAGGGAGCAAATTTCCACCTTAGATTACATTGAATACTACAAAATCCCAAAAAACAAATACCAGAAAGTATAAAATTGTTAATTTGACTGAATTAGGTATAAGTAAAAGTTTCAGGTCAACATCGAAAGTTATTAAAGTTAAGGATGGATACAATGACATTATTAAAGGTAGATTTTTCATGAAATAACTTTTAATATGAATGAAATTAGTTACTACACTTTAGTTTAAGGAGATTTCGTTAATTACCTTTGTTATCCATTTTGACCCCTGAAACTATTACTACTACCAGTTTCGTCTTCTTGATACCAAAAATACTTCTATAACTTTTCATTTAAAGGTATCAAATCCTCCACAAATTCAAGCCAAATGCCTTGATCCGACCATGGAAATGTTATGTCAAATCCTAAATTCCCAAAGTGATTTAGGATTTGGTGTTAGTTTGAAATTGAAGATCCAAAGTTGTCTAGACAAAACCATCAAAGCCCATCCAACTAAGGGCCCAACCCAAGTAAATGGCTCAACAAAATTAGCATTGAAAGCCCAAAATAAACTTCTAAGAAGTTGCGTACAAAATATCTAAGGAACTAAGTCACTTAGAAAGTGACTAATCGTTATCGAAACCAAACCAATCCAGTTCGCCACCTATTAAAGGAATTTAATGGTTATTAAATACCCATACCATCAAGAATTAAATGATTGGGATGACATATCAAGATAAGGTTCAAGGCATATAGATATTTTGAGCGAAATATCTCAAAGTAACTAAAATCTTGAAATGTAACTATCGGTTACAAGGCAAACCAAACCAGTTCAATCCAAATCTAAATGGATGTGTGCTCTCCAAATCATGACTCACCATATGGAATTAAATTCAAGGTGACACATCAAGACTACATACATTGCACCTTGGAAGCATTAATGGAAACCAAACCGAAATAGTGAAACCAGCTAGTACTTAGCCTCTAAACCAAACCAAAAGTGTCACATCAGGCCATTAATGCACCCATGTGCAACCCATATAATTGGAGATAAGATAATGATTGGTAATTATTGCCAATTATTATTAATGATTTCCAATCATTACCAAATCTTTGAATATATTTCCTTCCATCTTAAATTCGTTTAACACAAAACAAAATGAAATGAATAGACCAAGTCCCTTAGGCCAAACACTTCTTAAGAAACCCCCTTAGATTGCCTCTGCATTGATGGATGCGTAGGCATCCCAGGCCTATAAATATGTGGTCTATTTTTATTTGGAAAAGGTCTTAGATCTACACCTTCTCTCTCTAAGATCAAATTCCACTCTCGGGTGTCTAGGGTTTCTAAGCTTTCCCTTCAATAAACACCTCAAAATTATATTGAAGTACTATCTCAAAGGAGTTCTTGAGAATATTGGATAAAGATCTGTAGAGGTGGATGGCAACTGATTGAGGATAACCAAAGAAGACCAAGGAGGAAAAGAAGGTAACAACTTAGGGAAGACTACTTCCCCTACGTAGGTATGTATTTTTGAAACACCCTTTGCTCTTCACTTAGATATGCATATTATGTTTGTACATAGCATAATCATGTAGTATCTATACTTAAATTTCATGATCATAGCATGTGTAACAAGTAATTAAATATTTAAATTTCATGAACATAGCATGTGTAACAAGTAATCAAGACAAAAACTTTGAAAACATGTCAAAATCATCAAGTTATCTCATAAATACTCAAGAAAATCAAGAACACGAAGAACACATGAAACCAAACTGAATGAACTATGTTTGAGCTGATCTTTGGTAACTACCCCAAGTATGTAGTCAACCCATAAAGGTTTGGTTACACCTTTAATAATAAACCACATCATTTAACCTAACACAAACAAACTACGTAAAGACCTAATTCTCATTAATTCAAGATACATAGGCAACCCACGTGCAGGTTCAGTAGCATATCTAAATAATCTAGTCCTAGTTTGCATTTCATATAACTTGCATATTCATATTCTTGTATCTTATAAACTGCTATTGGGTTGTCGTTGCCTAGAATAGTGTAGTATAATATAGTATTTATGGGTTTCCTTACATAAACAAACAAAAAATATTTTCATTTTCAGTTGTAGTTGCATAATAGATAACATTTACTATTTATATCATGTCAAAATACATAAAATAAATATTAAAACTTTAAAGAAAAGGGGAATTATTTTGTCAAAGAAAATGAAAGAAAACTTCTTGTATGATGTTTCAAGGTGAAAATTCATTTAGACTAAGGTACCATCTTCGGAATGGTGTCTTGGGGTGCCTAATACTTTCCTCGAGCATAACCGACCCCCGAACCTTAAGGAAATCTCTAGTAAAAAACCAAATATTTTATGAGTCGAAACTTGGGCCATATTCAATGTAAAAAATGAATTTCCTAAAATTCCAGTGACCTATCATACCATTTAATCTTATTCTAGGTGGCGACTCTGATTTCAACATAAATCTCGGCCTACAAAATGTTTTCCAAATCGGAGCCTAGAAAAGTCCTTGAAAAACATGTTTTCTAAAATGAATAGATTTTTGAGGATTTTGAGAGAGAGAGGAATGGAAACGTGTTTTCCTCGTCTTCTTGATCTCTATTTCCTCTTATTTTCGAAGGAAATCTAGGGAGCATCAGGTTAACCGATTGCGTTTCTTAGTTGACCGACTGGATCAGTAGGACTTCGTTTTAACTCCAAAACTTACTATTTTAATCAGTTAACTGATTGCTTTTCTCAGTTAACTGAATGACCTAAAAACACAACTTTTTATACTTTAAAACACAATTTTCAATTAGGTCAATTATTAAAATCATTTCATATGAGGAGCACAAATAACGTCTCATTTTAGGATCTTAAACCTATCACTTCTTATCATTACACACATAGATTTAGCTTATTATATGTGCCGTGCATGATCCTAATTCAAGGTACATTAAGAGTATCTATGTAAAGAGTTGTTTTCAACATCTTCAAAACTCTTCACATCTTCATTATCTCCATCTTGCACCTTTTATGTTTTCTTATTTAATCAAATACATAAAACTATAAATCTAAAGTAATCGATAAAACCATTAATTCTACCAAAAATATCAATACTTATTTTTTCATCAAAACCTTGGATTCAACAAAATTCCCTAGTGAAAAACCACAAGTATGTATATCTCATATGCTCCCAATTACAACTTAATATTTTAGTCGATATATATTTATCTAGATCTAATCTTTTAATTTATTTAATCTATTTCACATGTATCATAAACGTATAACAAAATAAATAAATGCCCCATAAATGCAGGCTAATCGGGAAAAAATGAAGCAACATAAAATAATTGCCCTGTACACGCATATAAATAGGCTAGGATGATCATGGACTTGCAGTTCAATTCAAACTCAGCTAGTGGGACAAATATTTAGGTTTAGTGTGGATATGTAATTATTTAATTAATCTTTTTGAAGGCTAATAATCATATGGGCCTCCTTCTAGGGCTTTCAATTTTTTAGTCTCTATTGTTTGATGCTCCCGACTGGGCTTCTCAATTTTTCTATCATTGTTGGTATTCTTCTCTGCCTTCTTAAAATTATAAATACAAATAAAAATAATAAAAATAAATGTATACATTTCGAAAGAGAGAAAGGGGTATCGAGAATGGGATCAATACAATGAAAAGAAAAATGAGGCAGAGCATGCAAGACTACTTTGAAAAGAAAAGAAAAAAAAAACTCATAATTAATTAAAACCTTGATTGGAATTAAAAATATCCAATTTAAAGAATTAAAACCAATCTACCATATAGCTCAAATGGTTTTATTCCATGATCATCCCATAACTAACTTGTACAGTACATCATAAGTATAATTGAAAAACCTTTTAATCTCATTAAAAAATTTGATTGGATCGATAAATATTGATATTCCCTAATTAATTAGGAAATAGTCCTTATCGTATAAGAATTTTTAGTCCATGATAATCCCATAACTATCACGTAGAGTACATCACTTGTAAACTTTAAAAACGATTTAATCTTATTACGAAATCTGATTGGATCGATAAATATTGACATTACCTAATTAATTAGGAAATGGTTCTTATCTTATAAGAATATTATTTAAAATTTATTTAAATTCAATATTTATTAAAAATTATTTCATAATTATTACAATTCAATTCAATTTAATTTTTGAATTATCCAAATTCTATATCCATTAAAATTATCTCATCATATTAAAATGGAATTATTTGATAAACATGTAAAATAATTTTGAAAATTATTCCATATTTAAAATTTAAAAATATTTATCCATTAAATAAAATTTAAAAAATATTTTAAAATTTAAATATGCACAATTATGAAACTTAATTAATCAATAATAATCATTATTTATAAATCATGATCTTATAATAATTTAAAATGATTAATTAAATATTTGATTTAGAATGTTTAAAATACAAATTTTAAATAAGATGCAAAATCTAATTTGTTAATATTTTTACAAAGATTTAAATTAGATTAAGGCAGAATTTAAAATTCAAGATTTTGGCCCTTCCAATGAAAATTCGGCCACCCTTGTGAAAATTCGGCCAACCCTTTGTTTGTTAATGATATTTTTGTTTTGTATAATTATCAATCATTGATTTGAATCTTACTACTACCTAGATTGAAATCGAAGCTATTCCATTTAGTTGTTATTAGAAAAAGATTCGTAAAAACCCCAAAAATATTTTTCTTTTCAAAATTTTCAGTGTGGATAATATTTGAAGCAATACACTTGTGTTGCTTCTAAGAGAATAATTTTCCTCTACCTGTTCTTGATATTGTCTAGTCACTCTTGGAAGATCCTTCTCAGATCATAAGCTCCTGACGGTAGCAACAGTGGCATCATTGTCGTGTGCTACCATCTGTGGAAGTGTTATCCTATTTTGAGTGCTGTCAGTGTTGTCCTAGCGCACACTACCCACATGGGCAGTGCATGTCACCACGATGCTCTGTAATCGTCGTGATATAGACTACCATAGTGGCACAGTTGTGGTTCTTGGTGGCTCAATGCATTTTTTATTTTAGGAAATTCAAATACTTGCGATTCTATTAGATTTTGCAAGCTTTGGCCTTTCATATATTTAGGAAGAAAAGACAATATTTCAGCCCTTCCTATGAAAATTTCTCAATCGATTCTATTGGTCTCTATCTACTTATTAGATATGTTCATTATTCAAAACTCTGGACCCCTTCCTTTCGTATTTGCACGTTGGCCCTCGAATTTCTAAACATTAACATTACTACCTATTCTTTTTTCAAGAACTTTTCTAACTTCCATTTTCCATTGACTGTAACCCATTAGACTCATACCAAAAGTTGGACGGTGGAAATAATAAATGAATAAATTAATTAATCAATTGAAATTAGAATAATTCTAATTTTTTCCTTCCCGAAGAAAATGCTTTTTGCCTAAGATATTTTCTCTAACTGTAAGTCACGTCTACCCACATATCGTAGTCATGTTCGATAGTTAGAAATTTCACCAAGAGAACCTCCTTATGATTTTTGTATTATACGATATTGTTATCTTTTGTTACCGAAACAACCAAAAAAGTATGAAATATTAAAAAACCCTTAGTCCAATTATATGTATGTTGATTTATAATATAATTTCTTGTAACACCAATTGGAATCTCATCCAAATCGTAATGCTGCTCTTACTAGAGGCTTCGATGAATTTTACAAATTTGAATCACTTAGGACATGTTTCTATTTGCTAAGAGCGATAGATCCTATCTTACATACTCATACATTCACATGTATATCCCGCTATACCCAATGAATATATTTGAGATCTTGTGGTTAGAGAACAACATTTAGTATTAGCAATTTCTAAAATTCCATATATGTAAAATGTAATATCTCGAGTTAAAAGTTCACAAATACATTCATATATCAAATATCCTATTTTGGCATTGAGAAAAGCTACCATATAGAATATCAAGGATGATCATGTTCAGTCCCTTACTACAATAGTAAGTTCCCTTGTGGTTCTTCTAGTCTCTCATACAAGTAATTTGAGACCCATATTGCTAAAGAGAAAACAACTGAACTAGTTAATTAGTTTAGATTGTTGAAGACTACTTTTCAATAATCCAACACCAACTAGGAACAATTAAGAATCTTAAGTTACCAAATATCTTTAGTCCTCGCATTTTAATCACATTAAAAAGTTGTGATACTTCAACTTAGTATCCAAGGCGTAAAACAACAATGATATAATTAAATAAAAATGTCAAAAATATTTTTTATTAAAATTTGAGATTGAAATATTTTAAAGATAGAAGTAAAAAATGTAAGATTAGAATATTGACTATTGAACTTACATCCAACATCTCATATATTTGTAAAACTAGCATATAACCTATGCCTGAAGGCATAGGCTTTAAGTTTTCCATTGTTAAGTTAATTTTATATAGAAAATTACAATTTATTGAGAACAAATAAATAATATATCGGGGAAACAAATCAAAAAAATTACATTAATGAATTTACAAATCAGAAGTATGCAACTGACACAGAAAATAGCGGATAATTTAAAAAACATATTGACAAAATCCAGTTTATTTATATAATATTATCAATTTATTGAGTCATATTTTTTTAATAAATACAACCAATTAACAATGTAACAAATAATTGGCAATTGTTTTCAAATGAACAATAATAACTTAGTAAAAAGTACATGGTATTTTTTTTTTAAAAGATTCATTTATTTGTAATTCTCACATTCAAACCTTATAGCTTAAAATAAAGACAATAATAACACAACTAATAATGATAGACTTTCTAAATGGATACTAAAAAGTAATTAAAGATGCATGGTAAAATATTAAAAAAAAATTGACAAAGCCACATATGTTTTTACAACATTATCGAATATCATAGTTTTCAAATGCACACAATCCAAATCATCATGTTTTCAAGTACAAACAACAATATCCAACAAAACAAAAGACAACAATATAAACTTCATAAAACTCAATCACTAAGACAATGGCGTGCACAATATAAATTTCAACACAACAAACTTCAAGAATAGAATGTAATTTCTGGGAGAACAACAATCTTTCCTAAATAAAAACACACAAAAGAATGTTAAAAAAATCAATAAATTTAATTAATGTAATAGCAATAGATGGACAACTTTGAATTCATCAAGTATCTTGAAGTAGCTTCAACTCCAAATCCTTATTAAGGCATATTGCAAAAACCTTCATATTAGAAACCTTCCAAAATGAGGATCTTTAAAAAACAATAAACAGAGAAGCTTAGATCCTATTTTTTTCATTATTTTGAGTTTTGTCTAGAATCTTGTAACCTGATTTGGCTAAATTATATAGATCTAGTATTTTTTTTTTTCATTCTACAAATTCTATATAATCTTTCCAAATAAATATCATAAAAACAAACTCTATCAACGTAATACACAAAACTTAATAATAATAAACACGAAATTAGATCCGTCTAAATATTTCTAATCTATAAGATACCTTATTAATATTCCTCTAACATGTATTCGTAAAATATTGTGTCTCTATATTCGATCTGATCCAGGTATACCTAAGAGAAGTATTCATACTTTGAAAGCACAAATTTAAGACAACCCAATCAAAAGAATGGGACAACAAAAACTTGTAGAAAATGAAAATTAGATCCATCTGATTATGATAAGCACATTGTTCATAAAGTACCACAATTGAACCAATCAGTGAAGTTGAAAGTAGTAATAGAATTTCAATTGTTCCATTAAACAACAAAATTTGGGAGCTTCCTTGTGCCTGACAATCTTATTCTCGAGCTCATCCATCTTGGCGACAACTACCTGATCAAGTTCATTTCCCTATTTCGAAAACACAAACGTCGACAACGCCTGCACTCCAAACTCCTACACCACACCCTGAAAAAAATGCAAAAGTATCAGTTGATTGATTGATTGATTTGTATAAAAAAATAACCATACAGATCGATTTAATCTAAATTCGCATCATCAAATTGAGGAAATGTATCCAAAAATCTGCCCCAATTACCCCCAAAACCGGGGGTTAAATTGAAAGGCCTACTATCACTGATCATTTTCAAAGCTCAACTATCACACAAATGTTTAGAAATAATAAAGGAGATATAAAATATTGAGATTAAATATGAAGAAACTGCAAAACTACTGAAGCACCCCAGATTTTGATAGCAAAGGAAGTAGAGATCAACAAGAATAGGAAAACAAAAGTTTTCATTCTTCTCTCTCTAAGTCCCCCAAATCTATTCATTTTTTAAAATGGTTTTCAAGGGGTTTTCTAGGCGTCGATTTTGAAAACGTCTTAGGGCTGAGATTTATATTTAAAAATGAGTCGTTACCTAGCATGGGTTAGACGGTGTGCTAGGTCATAGGGATTTTAGAAATTCATATTTTTTTTTTAATTTTGAAATGCCCCGTGTTTTGACTGGTAAAGGTTTTGTACCAAAGATATCTTTAAGTTCGTGGGTTGATTATGCTCGGGGAAGGTTTTACGCACCCCAAGACACCCATCTGTTACCTTAGCCTAAATGAATATTTACCTTTAAAAACTATCCAAGCAATTTTCTTTGGTTTACTTACCAAAATAATTCCCTTTTTCAATTTTTTTAGTCTATTTTATACATTTTTATATGTAATGAAAAGTTGGTAAAGGTTAACTATCTATCATGCAGCTACAAATAAAACGGATTGAAAATGAAATTATTTTGGTATTTTTTAATGCAAGGAAAGTAGGTAAACTAAACTAAACTAAGCAGCTACAACCCAATGACAATATATAAGAATGAAAAACAATAAATATTTTTGTATTTTTCTTTAACCGACCAAACCTTATAAAGGTTTCTTACATATCCATGTTTTCATAGGGAATGAGGTCGACGTGTAGTTCCAACATGCAAACTATATGAAATGAATTTTTTTTTTGTATTTTTTAATTATTGAAACTTATAGAGGTTCCCTGCATAGCCTTGTTTTCACAAGGGATGAAGTCGACATGTTGTTCCAACATGCAACATGACATGATATTATTATTAAAGGTGACTGGATCCTTATGTGGGTTGCCTATGTACTTTGGCAAGTAACCAAGATTAGGTCATCATGTAGTTCATTTATGCAAAATGATATGATTTTTTATTATTAAAGGTGACCGGACCCATACGTGGGTTGCCTACGTACCTTGGCGAATAACCAAGGATCAAGTAATCACGTAGTTCGTTTATTTAAGGTTATAACTAGTTTTTGTTGATTTTATTGTTAAACAAGACATAAATCACAACATGATATATGAATGATCTCTTAGATTTTGTCAAGAACACCTCAATTGAACTCATTTGTTTACGCAAGTTAGTGTCTATTTTTAAGTTGTTAGTTAAAAAGAAAAGAAAATACCATATATATATATATATGCCAAGCCTACTCATAAATAACAAAGACGAGAATGTTTCTGACGAAGGTGCACACATATCCCCAAAGGAATAGAGGTTTTCTCTTTATCCCGAATTTTTATCCAAAAAGGTCTGTCGGTGTAGTGTATATATATATAAGGTGCTAGTCCACTAGCCTAAAGACTTAGTGCCGGGTTGTGATCTTGACATTTAGGATAAAGTAAAATAGTTATTAATAGTATATGCTTAGATTAATAATTATGAGAGATTCGTTAGTAGTGTTCATGAAAAAATGGTAGAGACTATGCACACCTCATGGTATGATAGATATTTTGTGCATGATCTTTACATGTTATTACCATGTTCTATGATATTTTGGGTCCTCACATGTTCTTGAACGTTCTTGATGATCTTGACATGATCTTAAATATTTTTAATATGGTTTGATGAATATGACTTATATTTATCATTTTGTACTTAATTACAAGTTATTTATGTTATATGGATAAAATTTAAGTATAGATACAACATGATTAAGCTATGTACAAGAAAAATACATAAATTTAAGACAAGATTCAAGGAGTAGTCTTTTCCTAAACAAAATACCTTCTTAGCCTTCTTAATCTTCTCAGTTATCCTCGATCGGTTGCCTTCAACTTCTTGAGTTCCCACTTCAAAGCCTCAAGAACTTCCTCTGAAGAAAGAATTTCAGCAGAATTTTGAGATGTTATCTAAGAGAAATTGTTGGAAACCCTAGAACCCGAGAGCTTTGTCCAGGTTTAGACACATATAGTTTAGGTTCCAACTCATGAAATATGAAAAAATAGTCCTCAGTTTTTATAGATTCTTGCTCCTCCTTAGGGTCTATTTGGCTTAGGGGTCATGTCCTCTTGTCTTGATCAAGAATAGCTTTGAACGAATTTTGAAGATTGTGGAAGATTTTCAAAAGATTTGTTAATGATTACCAAATATTTGAAAGATTCTTGAAATAATTAGCCATCATGGGAAATAATTATACAATATTCAATGTGATTGGTTGCACATGGATGCATTTATGGCTTGAAGTGACATTTCCGGTTCGGTTTGGTGGCTAAGTACCAGTTGGTTTCACTATTTTAGGTTGGTTTCCATTAATTCTTTTAGGGTTAAATGAATATGGTCTTGAGGTGTCACTTTGAATTTAATGCTTGATAGTTATCCTTGATTTTATGGGATTGGAATTGGTTGGATTTGGATCGAACCATCTCAGTTTGTCTTCTAATGGGTAGTCACATTTCAAAGTTTTTGGTTAACCCTAAGATATTTTTAACCTATCCATATCATCCAAATAATTAAATTCTTGATTGGATGGACACCTAACATTAAGTTTATGCAAGGTGGTGAACCGGATCATTTTAGTTTCGATAATGGTTAGTCACTTTCTAATTGACTTAGTTCCTTCCCTAGATATTTTTGTAGAGAATATTCTAGGGGTATTTTAGTCATTTTACTGATATTTTATGAGTCATTAAATGATTTATTGGGCCCTTTATTCAATTTTCTTTGACGATTAGTCAAGATGACTTCAGTTTGGTCAATTTCAAACCTGAGTCATAATCTTTAGTTACATTGTGTAACTTGGACTTGTCATGACATTTCCAAGCCTTGATTCCGGTAGTTTGGATATGTTTTAAGGATATTATTAATTTAAAGAATAATTTAAATAAATATGTTTTGTGTCGAATAGATGAAACCGAGGATAGTATATGTTTCAGGGGTTAAACTTAGTATCTGAGGTAATTTGGTAAAATTTCTGATAATTAAAGGGTAGTAACTAATTTTTATTCTTAATAGAGGTTATTTAATGAAAATCAACCTTTAATAATGTCATCTTAGCCCTCGTTTAATTTTAGTTTTTTTTTAGGTTGACCTGAGACTTTTACTTTACCGAATTTAGTCAATTTCAATAGTTTTTATGTTTCCTTGTGTTTTTGTGGTTTTTTCTGTATTATCTAGTATGATCCAAAGTATAAATTCATTTCCTTTAAATCTAAGTTTAAAGTTTATTTGAACTTGTACATTTAATTTAACACTTACTGGGTGAGACAAAATGCGGTGTCTACAACTGTCTCTCTTTGTCATGCAAGTTTACTCGTAATGATAAAGAAGGAGACCCATATATTGTGTTATGCTAGACATAAAATTTAAATTTTTTACTTTAAGTAAAGTTTAGGAGTTTACCTAAACATTGTTACATCTACCCTTTGGAAGTGAGAAATGATTTTCTCCAAGGATGCTAAATGACCGGTCCTCGATGATATCAGAGAAGGCTGAATGACCAATCCCTGAGGCTTTGTGGATAGATCTTCTCCACATAGGCTGAATGACCTTTTCCTCAGGCTTTTACTGATCTTCTCCATGCAAGTTGAATGTCCTGTCTTTGAGGGTTATGGAATTATCTCAAAGGAGGCTGAATAACCTATCCTTGAGGGATGTTACAGACCTTCTCCAAAGGAGGCTGAATGACCAGTCTGTTGGCCCAGTAAGCTATCCAAGAGAGAGGGGGGTGAATTGGGTACTTATAGAAACTTAATCAATTTAAATCATTTAACATTTAATTTAAAAAATAATTAATTTATCCTAAATTAATTATTATCTTCAGTACACAACGGATAAGTGTTTTAATCTAGATGCATACCCAAACGAAATGTAAAGAAAGTAAACAATGCAACACACCAAGATATATCCTAGTTCAATTAGCTAGCCTTGCCTAATCTAGTTCTTTGACTTCCACGGAGATTTGCACACTCTAAAACTCTGATTCCTTTAACGGTAGGAACAAAACTCTTACAACGATTCTTTTCTCAGACTCAGATCTAAGGAAGAACCTTATCTTTTTTTAGACTAAAGACTAACCTAACTCTGTTACAGGAATAATCATAATCCAATATTTTTAATAGGCTTAAGATCAAACCTTACTAGACTCACAAATATCATTTTCCTAGGTAAGGATTGAAGTTTTATAAATCAATCAAAATTAATTCTATTAAGGAAGAATCGAAACCTAATTCTTTTCAAGGGAAAAAAATAACCCTACCTTTTTATACCTTAGACAAAGATCAAACATCAACCTTTTTCCCATAAAAGATTGAAACCCAAGATACCTTGACTAGATACAACCCCAACCGTATCTAATCCGCACAAACTCACCAATACAAAAATAATTAGTTTATTCCCACTCGGAACTTCTACTACCTCAAAATAATTATACTCGATTAATGTCCCAAAATTTACTACGTGATAGAATTTAAATGAGTAGTTTAATAATTGATTATAATAAGTAAGGGTAGCAGAGAATCAAACATGTAATTAGATAATATCAAAAAATCATTTTAAAAAGAATATTTATGCTCTTAAGTTTAAAAACTATTTTTCAACAATCCAAAATACAAGTAATAAACAAAAATAATAACTCAAATTTGAGCACAATAACTTGGAAAGATCTCACCAAGAAAAAACACCGAAAGAATAGAATCAAAATCCCAAGACAACACCATTCGATGACGTTAACTCAACAACGCTTTCGCTTAAGAACTTCTCACGCAAATAATCTTATGAATGATCTCTCAACTAAATCTCCGAATAATATATCTTAGAAAAGCTTAATAACTTCAAAGTTCTTGATGTGATTGTATTATTAGATCTCAAATTCATAGGTATATTTAAACTAATTTGAAACAAGCCCTCAAATGGTTAGTTTTCACAAGATAAGTCTTTAAAGTGCACCTATAGACCCCATATATGATAACCATTCAATCCTGGTATAATTCTCTTAAAAATATCTTTTAAATCTCTTAATTAAGTCCACAAATTATTTCATAAACTTAAATCACAAAGATATGAAGTATTTAGTTGCTAAAATTGAGAGAATCTATAATTATATTTACCATATCAATAGGGATATTAAACTATATGTGTCATATTTTTTATATATTGAAATCCCCCAAATATCTCCATTAGATTTGCCAAAAACGGCTAGTAACAGCAAGTTTTTTACCGAAACTTTAAAATCCTCGAAATCTCAACCAACACAGTTGGTTGACCGATCCATGCCTAGTCGGTTGACCAAACAATATAGCATGTGACACACACCAAACCTTAAAAGGCGATCGGTTGACCAAATACCCCTTAGTTGGTTAACCGATTGATGCAGGTTTCATTTCTAAGCTAAAATCAAGCCATGGTCGGTTGACCGATCCTACAATGGTTGGTTGACCGATTGATTCAGAGAGTTTCACTTGGCTAATCAGTTGACTGATCTCTCCTAGTCAATTAACTGAATGATGTAGAAAGTTACCATTTTGCAGCCCATAGCCACTTTGTTGATCGAACCTCTGCTGGTCGGTTGACCGAACAATGCTGAAAGCTCTCTTTCTTAACTTATTTTAATTCCAAACTTCATCATTTAATCCCGTTAACTGATTGCTTTTCTCGGTTAACACAATTCATACTAATATTTAATTTTGTACACTAATCTCAGTTAGGTAAATTTTTATTTTTTCAATTTTGCATTGGAGAAAATATTTGAACAATGATTATGATCCTAAACTTTATCAAATTAAACATAAAAAAATATAATTTATCAATTTGTGCTGTGTGTGATCCTAATTCCAGACACAGTAAGAGTATAAGAGTATTTGAGTTGTTTTTACCTAATTTCTTCGAAATGTTCCATACTCTTAATTTCTTTAACATCTATCTTTACATCCTTCATAATTTTTTCATCATACGATCTTTAATTGGAACTCTTATATTGAAACACTAAACAAACACATTAGTTCCCCCAAAAATATCAACCCTTAATTGTCCATCAAAACCTCGGGATCAACAATCTACCATTTTTTTATGACGACAATTAACTTTAATGTTTTCTTCAAAACAAAAAAGTAACCACAATCCCCGTAAATTCGAGAACGGGTTTTTTAAGTCATTGATGCACAATCATGAAAATAATTCAAATTAATTCATCAGTTATTCAACAAAAATACAAAATTCAATTTAAACCATTATAGATATTCAATAAAGCACAATATGATCAATTCACTAAGTTTTATGTTTAATCAGTACAATGCTTAGGCGAATAAATTCTTAAACATCAAATAACTCGTTTAAAGCTCAATCCTAATTTCTCCTTTATAATTCCCCATTTGTCAATCAATTTAATTCAATAAAAATCAACCATATTTTTCCCCTTTGTCATCTCAAAATGTGGGAAAGGGGAACCAAAAACATCACTTTAGGAAAACATCATTATGTCTTGCCATACCTAAACCTTGAATAATTCTCATGAAATGATATTTCGTTAAAGATTTGGTAAATATATCGGCAAGCTGATTAGAGGTATCAATATATCAAATAGTAACGTCATTTTCTGAATATGATCACGAATAAAATGATGTCTAATCTCTATGTGCTTAGTTCGTGAGTGTTGTATAGGATTCTTACTTAAACATATAACACTTTTATTACCACAATAAATCGGGACTTCCTTTATACACACTCCAAAATCATTCAATTGTTACTTGATACACAAAATCTGAGCACAAGAATTTCCAGCTGCCATGTACTCAGCCTTAGTAGTACACAAGGCTGTGGAATTCTTTCTCTTGCTAGACCAAGAAACCAAGGAATGCCCTAAAAAGGTGACATGACCCGCTTGTGCTATTCCACTTGATTTTGCATCCAACAAAATCAGCGTCGAAGTAACTAGTTAACTTGAAGTCACTCCCCCTAGGATACCATAATCCTAGATCACTTATCCCTTTTAAATAACAAAAGATCTACTTAACTGCAGTTAAATGCGATTCTTTAGGATAAGACTGGAATCTAACACACAAGCAAACACTAAACATAATATCAGGTCTACTAGTAGTAAGATATGGCAAGCTACCAATCATACCTCAATACATTTTCTCATTACGTTTTTACCCGTATCGTTTTTGTTTATTTTTGAAACTGTTGCTATAGGAGTTTTGTACTCTTTAGCACCATCCAAGTTATACTCTTTTAGCAACTCTTTAGTGTACTTGGCTTGATTTATAAAGATCTCTTCTTTGGTTTGCTTAATTTGCAATCCAAGGAAGAAGGTCAACTCTCTCAGCATACTTATCTCAAATTCGACCTGCATTATCTTAGCAAACTTTTGGCAAAAATCATCATTAGTAGAACAAAAAAAAAAATATCATCAATGTAAATTTGTACTAATAGGATATCAGACTTAGTTTGCTTGATAAGTAAAGTTATATTACTCGGACCCCTTCGAAAACCATTTTTGATTAAATAACGACTAAGTCTCTCATACCAAGCTCTCGGAGCTTGTTTAAGCCTATTAAATGCCTTTTGATGTTTAAACACGTGATTAAGAAATTTATCACTCTCAAATCCCAGGTGTTGTTCAACATAAACTTCTTCTACTTGAAATCCATTCAAGAATGCACTCTTAACATCCATTTCATATAATTGAAAATTACGTCAACATGCAAATACTAGTGACATTCTAATCGTGTCTAATCTAGCCACAGGCTCACAAGTCTCATCATAATTGATTCCCTCTTCTTGATTGTATCCCTATGCAATTAATATTGCTTTATTTCTAATTATCATACCAGTTTCACCATTTTTATTACGAAAAACCCATTTAGTACCAATTACAGGATGAAAGTCGGGTCTAGGAACTAAAGACCACATTTTATTACGCTTAAATTGACCTAATTCTTCTTACATCGCGGAGATTCAAGATTCATCAGTTAATGCCTCATTTACATTCTTAGGCTCAATTTGAGATAGAAAGCAAGATTTATAGTATCTCTAATGGAGAAACGTGTACTTACACCTATTTCAGAATGACCAATAATTTCTTTTACCTAGTGTCTCGGCACTATGTTTATAGTTCGTGGTAACGTCGAATCCTCTTCCTAAGGCTTTTCTTTCTGAGGTTCCTTTATCATATCATCGCCTTAGTTTTGGTAAGTTAAAGTACTTCCATCATATCATCCATAACCTTTCTCGACATAAATGGATCAGACTCTTCAAATACAACATGCATAGACTCCTCAAATACTAATGTACATTTATTAAAGACTCTATAAACTTTACTATTAGTAGCATATCCAAGAAAAATACCATGGTCAGATTTAGCATCAAATTTACCTAGATTATCCTTATAATTCAAAATAAAGTATTTACAACAAAAAACTATTAAATAGGATATATTAGGAGTCTTACCATTCCTAATTTCATAGGAGGTTTTGTTAAAACCTCGACGAATAGATACCCGGTTTACCATGTGGCAAGTTGTACTTACTACTTCGGCCTACAAATAAGTAGGTAAACGATTTTCATTTAACACATTCTAGCCATTTCTTGAAGTGTCCTATTCTTCCTCTCCACAATATGATTTTGTTGTGGTGATCTTGATGCAGAAAAATTGTGAGCATATTCGTGCTCATCACAATAGCTAATTACCTCATAATTTTTTAACTCTTGGCCTCTATCATTACGGATATTGATAATTGAACATTGCTTCTCATTTTGAACACGTTTACAAAATTTAGAGAAAATATAAGCAACTTCATTCTTTTTAGTAAGGAAGAACACCCAAGTAAATCTAGAATAATCATTAACAATCACGAATGCATAGAATTTACCTCCTAAACTAGTACTGACATTTGTACCAAATAAATCAGGATGTAACATTTCAAGACATTTAGACGTTGATGTTTGCATCTTTTTCTTAAATGATGGTCTAGACTACTTGCATAACTGATATGCATCACATACTTTATCTTTCACAAATTTCAATGCAGGTAGGCCACGTACAAGACTTTTCTTAGATAAATTAGATGACAATTCCGTACTCGCATTCCCAAGTCTCCTATGCCATAACTATTATTTTCAGATAAAACATTTAAACATGATAAACTATAAATTTTGAGAAGTAAAATCATCAAAAGAACATGTATACACATTCTCCAAATATCACATGACCTCCATCTTTAGGTGTCAAAGATCTAAATTTTGATTTATCTCCCGTCATGTGCCGAGAACAACCACTGTCCAGGAACCATTCGTCCTTGCCTACCAATGCTTTCAGAATAACCTGCAAGGAGTACCCCAAATAGTTCCTAAGTGGTACCTAGTCTATGTAGGTTCGATCTTGTTAGTCGGGAAAATTTTAGTTCCTTTAGGAACCTAAACTTGTTTGCAGTTGGATACTTCAGAAAAAAAATCTACGAATAGTATGCTCCACAACATTACACTTAAAACAACTAACAAGATCCTTAGTTTTAGAAAAGAAATTATGAAACTGTTTTTGTTTAAGGTTTTTCTAAAACCCAATACCATCGTTGTCAAAGATACCTCGTGAACTTTCCAAAAGAATTTTGAAATTGTTCTTACCACTTGTGAATTTGAGAACTATTGAATGTTGATAGGTGTAAATTACCCATCTATTTTCAATCTGAACATTGTTAGTTTTTGAGTATGTTTAGTATGTTTTAATATGTTTTTATGTGTTTTTGTATAAATCAGGTGTTTGAGGTGAAATAGGATGAAAATGGATAAAAAAAGATCACATCGGATCAAACACGATGGAAGAACGGTGGAAAAAAGGGTAAAGAAGCTAAAATTCAGAACTTGCAGCCACCGTCGCGGTGACCAATCCACTGCCGCAGCGGTCAAAGTACAGAGCCAAGCCTAAACTCACTGCAGTTTCACCATCTAGGTAGTGAAACCACCGCCTAGGCCGTCAGAATATAGAGACTTAGATCACTATTCCACCATCTAGGTGATCACTAAACTGACAAACCTACTGCCTAGGCCATCACTCTATACTAGATTTTAGATGTTTTTAGGATATTTTTCCTATTTATACCCCTTCATTTCCTCTCCTGCGGCCAAGAGAGCTCCATAGAACTTAACATATTTTAGAGAGAGGTTTTGGGAGTACTCATTCAAATCCTAAGGAGAAGATCACGTTGCCAAGAAGGAGGAGGAATCTCGAAACGTTTTTAGCGATAAATCTTCGGACTAGGCTAAGTTTCTCTTGTTTCTTCTTTTATTTATTAACTTAGGATTGTTGTATGATCATGTCTAGATTAGTTTTCATTGTATAACTGGTTATGGACATGAGCTAAATGGGTTTTTGTCTAGGGATTAATATATTTTTGAAAATGTTGTTTTGTTGAGTTGGTGTTTCGTTTGCGGTTGTTATTCATTATTTTGATTGTGTTTATCATATTGTTATGTTTATTATGCTTAGATTGATATATCAAGAATACAGGGTTTGACACTCAAGAGAGGTAACCCCGAATTCGGACTAAAGTAAACATAACGCCAATTGATAACGTTGGGGCAAGACTCACGTGACCTAGTGTCGTTAAGACGTTGAGAGGGACTTATGCATTGACTCGAAGTCATGTATTCCCACGTCTTACACTCAGGAGAGGTGGCGGTGGAGTTTTAGAATTGAGATTGTAGATAGGGTAAACACAATGCGATGATCCAATAACCTGGTCAGGAGTTAGATTGTGTGTAATCAATGACCTTGGGGCGAGACTCACGTGACCTAGGGTCGTTAATACATTGAGGGAGAATTCTTTGTTAACACGAAGTCGTGTTATATCACTCGTCTTATACTCAGGAGAGGTGGCAGGGGAGTTTACGAACTGAAATTGTCGGATAAGTCGACCACCGTTAACGTAAACTAAAACGAGACCAAACACGTTTTTTTAAACAAAAGTTAATCCCTAGGTAATACTTTCCCTAAATCATCTCATAGTAATATTACTATAGTTATTTTAGTTAGATTAATTAACTTAGTATTAGTATTATTAATTTTAAACACATTTATTTTCACCTAGATAAAGTTAGGTTGTGATAAATATGGTACTCAATAATAATAAAAACCAATCCTTGTGGACACAATACCCTTACTATCTCGATCTATACGAAAACTTGACCTCGTATACTTGCGAGTGAAAGTAGGGGCGTATTTATGCTCTACCAAGTTTTTGGCTCCATTGCCGGGGATTGTGTTTTTTATTATTATTGATCTTGTGAGTATATGACCGAATTTTACTTTAGGAATTTATTTTGTGTATAAATTTTTTGTTTGTAGTTTTTGTTTTTGTTTTTCCGCATGGTACTTGAAGATGGTAGATCAACAGGTACTCTTGCAGTTCTTTTAATGGGATTCCGGGCCTTTTTACTATGCTTGGGATCGATACAACGATTTGCTACTCTGGTTTCCGAACCATCATTTTCCAACGGAGAGTCAACTCATCAATTTCCTCAATGGGTTACAAGCCGCAACCAAAATATGGGTGGAGGGAGGAAATGGATCCCTCTATCTCTATGACCTAACCGCGGACAAAGCCATTTGGTTGTTGGAGGAAATGGCTGCCTATGATTATCAAAGTAAGAATCATTCACCAAGTCACTAAAGCTTTGGGAATTTTTCCAAAACCACGGCACCATGGGTTGACAATTCAGATCATGACGAGGAGTTTCCCCCCAATCTAGAAGAAACGCTCGTAACTATTATAGGAGAGACTTAGAAATTGTTGAGGAAGATGCATGACCGGATCAACGAGCATGAGGATCGTCTTGATCATATCGAGACGGTCTACACCGATATCGATGAGACTGTAACGTCTTTGCAGATATAAATCGGTAATCTCCTTTGCTTTGTTGAGTCCGAGGCAAGAGCGGTGGCACTGAGAGGTGAACAAGCTGAATCCAATTATGAAATCCACTGTGAGGAGCCGGAAACGAGTGAAAGGAGCTTGGAAAAGTTCAATTATGCTTATTCAAATGAGACGGGAACCCAAGCATAGATCAATGATTGTGATTCGTTACCATTGGAGATCCAGATAGTGATGTTGCTATCGATTCTAGATGATCACATCTACGAGGATCCGATGTGGTTCACTTGTCCTTCGCCGCCGATAACAACATTCTTCCATGCCCACCAAGTACATGAACAGGTGAGGCGTGCCGTTGGAAGCCCAAGCTATTTGCTAAATCTCGCTAAGCTTGAGGGCATTGATAATCAAGACCCGTATGTGGTGTTGTACGACACTTACTACGGGCAGAAGCCGCTCATTGAGGAGCTCTTCGGCGTGTCAGGCTGACGACCACAAGCCAAGCGCTTCTTGGGAGGCAACCCAAGGAAAAAAAGTAAATTAGATCCGTCATATCAATTTAATTTGGAGGTGAGAGTCTTCAGCCTCAAAGGTATATGGTCTAAACCCCTAGTCTTCATTATAATACTTTATCATGTCATTGGGATTGCTGACTAGGTTATTATGGGCATTTTCTGCTTGAGTCAGGTGTGATATGTAGTATGTTTTTAGTATGTTTTAGTTAGTATGTTTTATTGTTTCTACGTGTGCATGTCAGTTTAGGATAGTTTTGTGTATGTGCTGAGTTTTAACGTCATTTGGGCCTTTACCTGATGATGAGTCTATCCCCTGGTTGTTTATTGAGGTCGAGCGTAAAACTAATGCATGTATGTTTTGTGTGCTTAACGTTATGTCTTGCACGAGCACAAAAACGCATTATATAACCGTCTAATTGATTTGAAAATGATTATTTGTCACCTAAATTCATGACATTAGGGTTTTTAGAACTTGATTTGGGGGAAATTCGAGGCGAAATACTAGGGGAAGTTATTCGAAAGATATGATTTAGGCATTCAATTTCTCGCTTCAGCCATTTAAGCCAACCTTGTTTAATTATTACCCATCGTTACCCTGTTGAAAGCCTAAATGCCATTTCAATTCTGAACACTTAAACAAATACCCTAGTCGATTAAACTTTTTCTAAACCTTTATTGCTTAACCAAAGGCACACTCTGAGAGAATCAAGTTAGCAGTTGCAAATACTACTTGATGTGAGCGGTTGGGTTTTGGATGAACTTTTGATTTATTCTATATTTGAGTACTCACTTTTCATTTTTGTTCATTTTTCACACACCCCATCAATTATAACATTCGAATAGGTTTGGGGGTGTGTTCGTTGAAAAGAAAATAAAAGAAAATAGAAAGAAAAACGAATCAAATGTAAATACGTTTTTTATTTTCGTTTCTTTTGACAAGTGAGTACAACATTCTTAAATGATTGTTTAAGGTGGTTTCCCAATTTAACTATGGGGTTTCGAGTATGAGAGTGTCAAGCGATGTACCTTGGGTAACGTCAAGTTAACGACGTTAACCAGTTTTCTCTTAAAAATTTAACTTTGGCTATTTGTCCTAAACCGAACCAAGACCTATTGATATTTTTGAACTTCCGAGCCTACATTAGTGGAGAATAGATTCCGGGTCAAGCCTATGGATTTCCTATACCTTCGGGAGTTTTTTTGTTATGTGCTTAAATGGTGGATAATCGAATCCGATTAGCGGACAGTTATATATTTGAGTTTTAAACACACACAGACTTTAGTAGGATCTATAACGGAGCTTACTATTATAAATGTCAAAATTCTAGAACACTACATGGTGTGATTTTATGCCTGAACTCGATAGGATTGGGGGCCGATGAGGGATAATTCGTTTGGCCGGTAAATGATACTCAAAACTTGCACATATTTGTTTTTTGTGTTTTTCATTTTTAGTACTTAATTTTTATATTTTCTTTTACTGCGTAGGTGTTTTGCTCAAGGAGTAGCAAAATTCCGAGTTTAGGGGTATTTGATAGGTGTAAATTACTTATTTATCTCCAATCTGAACATTGTTAGTTTTCAAGTATGTTTGGTACGTTTTAATATGTTTTTATGTGTTTTAGTATAAATCAGGTGTTTGAGGTGAAACACGATGAAAACGGATAAAAAACGATCACATCGGATCAAAGATGGTGTAAGAACGATGAAAAAGGGCAAAGAAATTGAAATTCAGAACCTGCGGCCACCGCCGCGGTGGTCAAAGTACAGAGCCAAGCCTAAACTCACTGCAGTTTCACCGCCAAGGCGGTGAAACCACCTCCTAGGCCCTCAGAATGTAGAGACTTAGATCACTATTCCACTGCCTAGGCGATCACTGAACCGACATACCCATCGCCTAGGCGGTGAATCCCACCGCCTAGGCTGTCATTCTACACTATATTTTAGAAATTTTTAGGATATTTTCCCTATTTATACCTCTTCCTCTCATCTCCTCTGGCCAAGAAAGCTCCATAGGACTTAGTATATTTTAGAGAGAGGTTTTGGGAGTGCTCATTCAAATCCTAACGAGAAGATCATGTTGCCAAGAAGAGGGAGCGATCTCGATACGTTTTTAGTGATAAATCTTTGGACTAGGCTAAGTTTCTCTTGTTCCTTATTTTATTTCTTAACTTAGGATTCTTGTTTGAGCATTTTTAGATTAGTTTTCATCGTATAACTATCTATGACCATGAACTAAACGGGTTTTTGTCTAGGGATTAATATATTTATGAAAATGTTGTTTTGTTAAGTTTGTCTTTCGTTTGCGGTTGTTCTTCATTATTTTGATGTGTTTATCATATTGTTATGTTTATTATGCTTAGATTGATATATCTAGAATACGAGATTTGATACTCAGGAGAGGTAACCCCGGATTCGGACTAAAGTAAACATAATGCGAATCGATGACGTTGGGGCAAGACTTATATGACCTAGGGTAGTTAAGACGTTGATGAGGACTTATTCGTTGACTCGATGTCATGTATTCCCCCGTCTTACACTCGGGAGAGATGACAGTGGAGTTTTAGAACTGAGATTGTCGATAGGGTAAACATAACGTGACGATCCAATAACCCGGTTGGGAGTTGGATTGTGTGCAGTCAATGACGTTTGGGCTAGACTCACGTGACCTAGGGTCGTTAAGGCACTGAGGGGGACTTCTTCATTGACACGAAGTTGCATAATATCCCTCGTCTTACACTCGGGAGAAGTAGCGGGTGAGTTTACAAACTGAGATTGTTGGATAAATCGAATACCGTTAATGTAAACTAAAACGAGACCAAACACGTTTTTGTAAATAAAAGTTAATCCCTAGGCAATACTTTCCCTAAATCATCTCATAGTAATATTTGTATAGTTAATTTAGTTAGATTAATTAATTTAGTATTAGTATTATTAATTTTAAACACATTTATTTTTGCCTAGATAAAGTTAGGTCATGATAAACGTGGTACTCAATAATAATCACAACCAATCCCTGTAGACACGATACCCTTACTCTCCCGATCTATACTAAAACTTGACCTCGTATACTTGCGAGTGAAAGTAACGGCGTATTTACGCGCTACCAAATGTAAATCCGACATCTTGGATTTCAATTCAATATTTTCAGATTCACAGTCCATCACTTGTTTGTTTAATCTGTTAATTGTACTTTGCAGGGCATTAATTTTAGAACACTATTTTTTTTAATCCTGAGTTGGTTCTTGATAAACATCAAATAAGTCATCAAAATCTAAAGGACAAGAACTAGAAAATTTAGGTACCTCATTTCTAGTGGCCATTAAAGCAAGCATGAATGATCATTCACTGCCTGATTTTTCCAAGCTACTCGATTCGGAATCACCCTTGATGGCTTTCAACGATTTTTTCCTGTTCTTATTTTCTTTCTTCTTTTTCCTTCTTTTTTTCTCTTTGGCAATCAGTTTCGAAGTTTCCAGTCTTGTGACAGTTGTAACAATCTACATTAGTTATGTTAAATTTCTTCTTTCTCCAGAATGTTCGTCGAGTCATTCTTCTAAAATTCTTTGTGAGAAGTGCTATATATTTTCTTGCTCACTATCAAGACTAATATCATCACTATCATCCTCTTCCTCATTTTTTTGAACTTTCAATGCCAAGGACTTCTTTTCTATATTTTCGATATCGTCCTCATATTCTCGAATAGCCGTCTTATGTGTCATTAGGTTGCCGATGAGGTCATCAATATCATACTTCAAAAGATCATTTCCTTCTTCTATCGCAGTAACCTTTAGCGCCCACAGTTTAGTTAACGATCTCAAGATATTTTGAACTTTATTCTTCGTAGTGTAGGGATTTCCAAGTTGATTCAGGTTGTTGTAGATATTGTTGAATCTTGTGTACAATTCTTGAATCGATTCTAATTCACCCATTCTGAATAGTTCAAATTGACGGACTAAGGCATTGATCTTTGATTGTTTCACCTGATTTGTCCCTTCGTGGGTGATTTGCAATTTGTCTCACATTTCTTTTGCTAATCCACAACTTGAAACCACCCTGGAATATTTGTTAGCATCTAAAGAATAAAACATAAAATTTATAAATTGAGAATTAACCAAAAGTTTCTGTGGATGTCGGATTTTTGGCAACCTCAACGATATGGTATGGTCACTTGTTGGTGGAGATGATATACTTGTATTACCGGGATGGAAATGGCAAAGTCCGAGATGAGGATCTTCCTCCATGCGAGGATGGGGATCTTCCTCTATGCGAGGATGGGGATGGAGAGGTCTGGGATTAGTCTACCTAACCCAAGATGGGCAGAAGTGGAGTAACCAGCATCGATCCCGAGTAGGGATACTACCCAGGAGTCTTCTAATCCGTGGACAGTCTTCTAATATGAGAAGGGGTCCTTAGCCGAGAAGGGACAGGCCTGAGTTAGAATTAGCCCAAAAACCTTCTTGTCTGAGAAGAGGAAAGCTGGAATGCTTTCTGGTCTGAAAAGGGAAAAATTGGAATTCTTTCTGGTCAAAAAAGGGGAAAGCTGAAATGCTTTGTGATCCATGGAAAAAATAAATCAGAGCTTTAGATGAAGCAAATCTGAGATAGGAAGCACCTAGAAACCTACACAAAGGACTTATCGGGATGGACCCAGCGTGTCCCTTCTTGCGTGAGAATCAGCGTACAGGGGGAAAATTTATAAAATATCCTACCAAGAAGAGAGAGTTATTTTTGTTTGTCAAAATCATCTACCTTTGACCAATTGTATGCTCTCCCATATACAGGCAAGGTGGAGATTTGATGAAGGGCTTAATCATAAATTATTGTCTCCTCAATATATCATTAATATCCTATCTTGGCATATAGCCAATGAGAGGGTGCCAAGGAGCTTCTTTTGTTAGCCATATTGGAAGATAATTGTGGATATTTTAGGATATTTTTAGATATTCATGGGATCTTTGAGGGACATTTAATAGATATTTGTGGGGATATTTGTGGAGATATTTGTGAAAATATTTTGTAGGTATTTGTGGTTTGGGGAAGTGATCCAGCCCATAAACCGAGGAAGGCACATTCCTACTGAACCCGAGATAGAGAACTTGACCCCTTCCCTTCCTGGATAGCTGAAGGCGAGAAGGGGAGATATGTGGAGCTCTTTGCTCTGCCCTTCTAAGATAGTTGGAGATGGGAAGGGGGGCTTT
The DNA here is from genome assembly GCA_016647705.1 of Eucommia ulmoides. NCBI lineage: Eukaryota > Viridiplantae > Streptophyta > Magnoliopsida > Garryales > Eucommiaceae > Eucommia > Eucommia ulmoides. Next base: position 20,525,519 of record CM028339.1, read on the forward strand.
GTTGAGGAGCTTGCGGAGTTGATTTCCGATACTGACAATGTCGCTGTGGAGAATACCAAGATAGAGAAGGGTTGCCCTTCCTAGCGGTGGTTCTCCTTCCTTTTCTTGCGAGTGCCTCTAGATATCTTTTGAGTAGTTGGTATGGGCTAAGGTGTACCCCTACTCGGCACAATCTTCATACTTAACCTTTAGCAAGAGTTGATCTTGGTGGAAGATTGATCTTGGTAGAGAGTTGTGGACACGTGGAGGTCTTCCATTGGTTGTATTGGAGTGACTATTTTTATACTCATCAGTAGCCCCCCACTCCTTAGTAGTGAGGTACAAGGTACTAGGGAGTAGTGTTGATTCCTCTGCCTATTGGGGGAACTTTGCTCCCATCGTAATATCGAAAATGCCGAGATGGGAAGGAATCTGAGCTTGACAAGGTGGCTAAGTACGTAGTTTAGCTTCTGCTCCGTGGATTGCCTAAGCTCATCTCAGAGATAGACCTGAGCCCTACTCGTTCATTTTCGTAGACTTGGACATTTTTTCTTTTATGCCCATCTTTTGTCCTTGGGTCAATTGTTACGCTAGTGTTGACCATTTTGCTCAAACGAATTATACCCTTCTTGGGTTGTTGCACACCCTTTCGGCCAAGTTGCTAGGAAGAGATCATGATCATGCTTTTATCTTCTCGGTTTATATTTTTTCTCGGCAAAGATGTCGTTCTATGTCATTCCACCATATCTATGTCTTCTCTGTCCCCCAACCTATCCTCTGAGTAGAGAAAGGCTCGCGTGGTAGGTAATACCTGAGGGGGGTACTCGCATGGAATATGGCCCTTGTAGTCCCTAGGGGGTTCTCTTTAGTAGGGTTCATCCCTAAGCCATTTCTGGTTATCCCAAATTGTCCTTGCAAGAGTATCGTACCTTTATGTCTCCTGAGCTTAGCTCAGTTGTTAGGGGTGGGATGCTTGACTGTAAGTTCTCAGACTCGATCAATGTTTTGTCGTTAGAGGATGATAGCTATTAGTCCCTGGGCCTCAAACTAACAAATTGTGGAGAGGGTCTACTTATACCGTCGATGCGGTGTGCCGAGATAGGTTTCTTTATAGAGATTATCCTTGATGTTGGGTGTCGGGAAGTTATTTTTTCCTGGAGATCACCCTCGATGCTAGGTGTCGGGATACCACTGAGGAGAATCACTCGCAAAGTTGAGAGTCAGGAAGCGACTTGAGGGGTCAGAATACCATTGAGAAGAATCATTCACGATGCTGAGAGTCGGGATGCAACTTAGGGGATCGGTATACCATTTGAGGCGATTCATTCTCGATGTAGGAATAGGGATTAGGATTTGGGGAACCATCTATGACTCAAGGGGTTGAAATATCGTGGAGAAGAATCATTCTTGACCCTGGAGTAGGGATGAGGATTTAGAGAACCATCCATGACTCAAGGGGTCTAAATGCCATTGAGGATAACCATTCACGATGCTAGAGTCAAGATGAGACTTAAGGGGTTGGAATGCCATTGATGGAGATAGGCTAGAGGGCGGCACATTTCCTTCCAGAATGAATAATTTTCACCTGCAAACAAAGGTGGTCAGTGCATAAACGGCCCCTCACCTAGTGTGCCTATCGAGTGCGCCATGTGATCTTTATTAGCTTGTATAGTCAGCTAATCAAGATAAACGAGCTCTGGTACCAATTGTTGGCCCAGTGAGCTACCTAAGAGATAGGTGAATTAGATAGTTATAAAAATTTAGGCAATTTAAATCTTTTAACACTTAATTTAACAAATAATTAATTTATCCTAAATTAATTATTATCTTTGTTATGCAATGGATAAATTTTTAAATCTAGATGCACACCCAAACAAAATATAAAGAAAGTAAACAATGCAACACAGAAAGATATATCCTGGTTCAAAAAGCTAGCCTTTCCTAAACCAATCCCCCGAGGTCCACAGAGATTCGAACCTTCTAAAACCCTGATTCCTTTAATGGTAGGAACCAAGCCCTTACAATAATTCTTTTTCCTGGCTGAGAATCAACCTTTACAATTCTCTTTTCACAGGCTAAGGAAGAACCTTATCTTTTTTCAGGCTAAAGACTAACTTAATTCTATTATAATAAAAATCACAACCTAATCTTTTTAGCTGGCTTAAGATCAAACCTCACTATACTCACAAGTATCTTTTTCGAAGGTAAGGATTGAAATTTTATAAATCACTCAAAATTAATTCTATTTAGGAAGAACAGAAACCTAATTCTTTTCAAGAGAAAAGAATAATCTAACCTTTTATACCCCAGGAAAATATCAAACCTCAATCTTTTTCCCAGAAAATATTGAAACCCAAACCACCCTGACTAGATACAGCCCCAACTGTATCTAATCCGCACAAACTCAACAATAAAAAAAAAAAAAAAAAAAAAAAAAAAAAGAGTTTCTTCCCACTCGGAACTTCTACCATCTCAAAACAATTATACTGGATTAATGTTCCAAAATTTACTATTTGATAAATTTTAAGTGAGGAATTACATATTTGATTATAACAAGTATGGGTAGCACATAATTAAGCATGTAATAAGATAATATCAAAAAATTGTTTTAAAAAGAATATTTATGCTCTTAAGTTTAAAAATTATTTTTCAACAATCCAAAATCCAAGTAATAAAAAATAATAATAACTCAAATTTGAGCACAATAACTTGGAAATATCTCACCAAGAAAACACTGAAAGAATAGAATCAGAATCCCAAGACAGCACAGATCGGTGATGTCAACTCAACAGCGCTTTAGCTTAAGAACTTCTCATGCAAATAATCTTACGAATGATCTCTCGACTAAATCTTAGAATAATATATCTTAGAAAATCTTAAGATCTTCAAAGTTCTTGATGTGATTAAATTATTAGATATCAAATTTGCAGGTCTATTTAAACTAATTTGAAACAATTCGTCGAATGGTTAGTTTTCACAAGATAAGACTTTAAAGTGCACATATAGACCCCATATATTATAACCATTCAATCCTGGTATAATGATCTTAAAAATATTTTTTAAATCTCTCAATTAAGTCCACAAATTATTTCTCAAACTTCAATCACAAAGATAGGAAGTATTTAGTTGCTAAAATTGAGAGAATCTATAATTGTATGTACCATATCAGTAGAGATATTAAAATAGATATGACATATCTTTAATATATTCAAATCCCCCAAATATCTCCATTAGATTTGCCAAAAATGTCTAGTAATGGCTAATTTTGGATCGAAACCTTAAAATCCTTGAAATCTCAACCCATACAATCGGTTGATCGATCCATACCTAATCGGTTGACTGAAAGATATAGCGTGTGACATAAGCCAAACCTCAAAAGGCAGTCGGTTGACCAAATACCCCTCGGTCGGTTAACCAATTAATTTAGGTCACATTTTTAAGCCACTATGGTCGGTTGACCTATCCTACCATGGTCAGTTGATCGATCGATTCGCAGAGTTTCACTAGGCCAATGATTAACTGATTTGTCCTGCTCGGTTAACTGATCGATGCAAAGAGTTACCATTTTGCAGCCTATAGCCACTTTGTTGACCGAACCTCTGTTGGTAAGTTGACCGGACCTCAACTTATTTAAACTCCAAACTTCATTATTTAATCCTGTTAACCGATTGCTTTTCTTGGTTAACACAATTGACACAAATATTAAAATTTTAAACACTAATCTCACTTTGGTCAATTTTTGTTTTTTTTCAATTTCACATTGGAGCAAATATTAACACTAATTAGGATCCTAAACTTTATCAAATTAAACATACAAAAATATAATTCATCAATTTGTGTTGTGTGTGATCGTTATTCAAGATACAATAAAAGTATAAGAGTATTTTAGTTGTTTTCATCTAATTTCTTCGGAATCTTCAATACTCTTCATTTCTTCAACGTCCATCTTTGCATCATTGATAATTTATTCATGATTCAATCTTTAATTGAAACTCTTATACTGAAACACTCAACGATCATATTAGTTCCAACAAAAATATTAACCCTTAATTGTCCGTCAAAATCTCATGATCAACATAGTCCTTGATGCTCTAAAAGAAGTCCGAATTACCTAACCTTGAGTATCTAGGGGATTTCTTCAAAGAAGGATGAATGACCCTTCTTTGAGGATCTGCCCCACCTTCTTCTTCAAAGAAGGCCGAATAATCGACCCTTGAAGAATCTCACAAGAGACTGAATGACCATCCTTGAGTACACTAATGGAATTTCATCAAATGAGGCTGAATGACTAGTCCTTGAAGAGTATCAAACATGGATAAATAACCTATCTTTGAGAATATATTCCGCAGTATTAGGAGAATGACGACTCATTGTCATCTTCATAGTTTCTAGGGAAAGCAAATGCCAGGAACATATGAATGGTTTCATTGGTTACCGCTGCATCGTCCTTTAGGTGGACTAAATTCCTTCCAAATGGGTAAGGAATATTCTTAAAAGAGGGCCAAAGGGCTAGTCCTTGAGGATTAGTACGGTATACTTTTCTAAGTGGGCTAAATGGCCTATCCTTAAATATCTTTAAGGAGGTTGAATGACCATCCTTTAGTACTACCGTAGCATTGGAGAATGACAACTCCTCGGTATCTCTGTAGCTTTCTCAGAAAGAAAATGGCAAGAACATATGAATGGGTTCCTTGGTCATCATTGTATTATCATAGAAACACTACACTCCTTGCCAAAGGGTGAGGAATCTCCTCAACAGAGGCTGAATGATGGATCCTTGAGGACCTCAAATGAGGTTAAATGACATATCTTTAAGTATCTACGTGATCTCTTCAATCAAAGCTCAATAGCCATCCTTGGAGATTATCGCAGTCTTACCTAAACGGCGAGAGATATTCTCAAAGGGAGCTGAATAACCATCCTTGAGAATGACTACCAAATTTCGCAAAGGCAACTGAATAACCATCCTTGAGGATCCTAAAGGAGGCTAAATGACCTATCCTCGAGGATCATCGTAGTTTTGATGACTTATTGCAATATCTGATGAATTATTGCCATATCTGATGGCTTATTGTCACATCTGATGGCTTATTTCCATCTACGATGACTTTTTGTCATCCCTAATAACTTATTACGATCTACGGTTAAGGCCGTGCCCATTTAGAAGCTTTCCTATATCTCTTAGACTTATCCAAGAATCAGGCCAAATGTCGTTCTAATTGGTAAAGTAAATTAAGATTGGGTGGAATGATTCTGGGTTAGACAAAATAATTCCAGGGTGTCTTGTCAGTCTGAAGCTAGGTCGATGGTATATTTAGAGTTGGATTGACCGAAACCCATTAGGGCACCCACATATCTCAAACTTAACTGAGAATCAAGTCAAATGTAGTTCATGACATATCATTTAAATTGATATTTGGTGCAAAAGGTTCTTGGTTAGAGAAACCAATTCCTGGGTCGTAATATCAAAATATGATTCAAAATGACTGAGAGAATTCTTACTAGAGAAAACGCTCGGGGAAACTTGACACTTGGTGGTGTTTATGGGCTACTTCCAACCTGAGATTGCCTAACGAGGACTCGACAACTTACTGGGAGAAATTTAACCTTGGATAAAATGTGCCATAATCATTAACTGGGGCTTAATGATACTTATCTATTTCAAGGATTATGGATTCTATTCTTAGATTTTGGATTTTTTCTTTAGTCATAATTGATGAATTTATCAAGAAATCTTAACGGAGAAATCTGATATAATTTAGCCCAACTCTAGCTGAGGAGAATTCTATCACAGTATCTCAATGGAGAAATAAGATATAATGTTTCCCAGGTCTAGCTGGGGAGCAGGATTATTTCCTGAGTGTTTGGAGAATGCAACAGAACCCACATGAGTTAACCATATATCCTGAACTAAGCATGTAACTCTTAATGTTTGTTTGTGATTGGGGACCTCTTTGGGTTGTTTATGTATTTTAATTTTACAATTTATTATTTAGTCATTTGTTTTAGACAATGATCATCAGATGGCTAAAACCCATATGGGTTATCTATATACACTTATTTCCTAGGTCAGGAATCGAGTCAAAATATAGTTCCCCCCCCTGTGCCTTCCATTATTGTTCTACCTAACATGAGGATTGACAATTAGCTTCTCAAGGAAGTCAAGGAACTTCTTCGAGATGCGCCCTGATACAAGGCTGAGTGAATGTTATAAGGCTCACACTTCTCTAACTTCGACCAGACTCGCTTGGGTTGCCTACGTACCTTTGTGATCTAACAAGGATAGGTTGAAGTGTAGTCCACTTGGGATGAAGGAATTTCATTTAAAGTGACAATTGAACATATAAAGATTTCATGAATCTTGATATTTACTAGGACTTAGGTCAACACCTAGTTCATCTTTGATTGGGGAATTAATTTTAAAGTTGACATGATTAAATCCTAAATGATGGGATATTTTAAAGTTGACATGATTCAATCCTGATTAATGGGTGATTTTTATTTAATGGTGATGGAACCCATATGTGGATTGCCTACGTATCTTATATAATTCATCGTTGGATGAATTTTTTTATTTTTTTATTTTATTTATTTATTTTTTTTTTTGTTTTTAAGAGGGCGACCGAACCCATATATGGGTTGCTTGGATATCTCAGATAATTGAGAATCAGGTCGGCACATAGTTCATCGCAGGATAAAGGTTTTTTATTTTAAGAGGGCAATCGAACCCATATATAGATTGCCTGTATATCTCAGATAATTGAGAATCAGGTCGGCACGTAGTTCATCGTGCATGATTGATAAATTTAATCAAGTTTATTATAATTTGGGTATTTCATTTCACGTCGTGAGATGAAATGAACAGTGTTTCTATTAGGAAAACATGAATAAGATGAAATGTGCCCCAATCTTTTACTAGGGCAGTGATGGGATAAGTTTCGTTGGGAAATCTAATCCGACACTTCCAATCGTGTGATTTATGATTATCGACAGTGTAAAATATGCCCCAATCTGTGGGTTGGGGAAGAGACTGATTAGCCACTGGATTGAGAAGCTAAATAGATTTGTCTTGATATTTGTCGGGGGTAATGAAAAATGAATTCGGGAGTTATTGATTTAAATCCCCGAATACACTTCTCGACGTGTTTGTTTTTTATAAAATTAATCTTTATAATTTTGCCAATTGTTGTAATACCTGGGCCATTTCATTTTTTATGATACTGATGATTCTTTCACAGGTTAAATTGAACTGTCAAATTTACCTTATCATAAAGAGATTTGATTTGATTTTGATTTTACCCTTTTTGATTTGATACTCTTCTGATTTGACGTTAATTATGATTTGACCTCTATTTTCAAACTTTTATGACGACGTGACTTGAACTAATTGACCATACCAAAAGTGTCAACTCATGCAACCCTTTCGACATTCTACGTGTGTTGATTTATATCTATAATTTTTGAACTAACACGTTAAATCGACCTAGAATTAAAATTCAAAAAAAAAAAAAAAAATCATTTTTAACAAAGGGGGGGACAAAATGTAATTTTTGCATCCTTGCACATTGCCCAATGTAGAGGGATGGCTTTAAATAGATAGGCTAGTGGCCAGTCTGGTTTTTGAAAAACAGAGAAAAAATAGAGGGAAAACTTGAACAGTTGTAGCGCGTTTTCTCCGAATTTTTCCAACTTCCTCTTTATATTTCTTCTAATTTTCATTCGTTAAAAGGTAGGTTAAAAGGTAGGTTTATGCTACGTAGATTATTTCCACCTATTGTTTAAAAGAATGGATGAGTTCTAAACCATAAAATTAGGGTTTTCTCATTTTATTTGAAAATCCCATTTTTCAAGAACTCATGCATTCTGTTTGCATTTCAAGTTTGTATACTTATTGAAATGCAATAGTTTGAGTTTGTTTCATAGCTTACAGTAGAAATGAATAGTGTTCTTCCCTGCCCTAACTGAAATGACGTTTTTGAACTTTTGGGGTGGTGCAATGTCATTGTTTTTTTCTTGTTCCCATGCGTGTATATTATGTTTGATTATGTTTAGGAAGTATGTTATGGATTAATTTTATTTGTAATGTGTTCATGTATATGGATCAATATTCTTGTGCATTTTTAGCAAAATTTGCTTTACATCCCCATTTTTTGGTGATTGATTTTAGAAATTAGTTTGAAATGAATCATTTTGATCACTTTTTTCATTTGAATAAATCTTTTTTTTTTTTTTTTAAAGAGCCTTGGATATCATCTTTCATTACTTTGGATTGATAGTGTAATTTAGTTATATCTTGAAATATCATTGTTTGTTCTTGAAGTGTATTTTGTATTCGTATTTTAATGTTTCCCTAAAGTGAGATGGGTTACAATTTTGGCATATCACACTTTTAGGGACGGGATTTTCGAACTTGATATTTTTTTTATTTTTTATTATTATACTTTGGTTTAATTAATGAATGATACGTATTTAGATTGAAAGAAGGCAAATGTATCCGTTGAGTTTTCAGAGGGATAGATTCATTCCCTTGCCCCCAGTGTTTGGCCAATGACAGATCTTTAGGGATTAGTTACGACCGTTCATGATTGTTTCCTGGGAATAATGGCAGTGGTGAGTTTGATACATCTTCTAAAAAGTCACATAATAATCCTAAGAATTCCAACTTTACCCTTAAGTCGAAATCCTAGTAATAGACCTTGAACTTTTCTTTTTTAGACGACACTATATCAGTTGTGGGTTCTTGGGGTGAAAGTGGTTGTCGTCCGACCCGTTGTTGATGAAAAGACAAAGCTCCTGAGACCCCTCTTAGATAGAATACTTCAAAGTGCTCCCAAAGTCAAACTAGGGTGTTGGCACTTAAGATTTTTGATGATGTGCCTACCCCTTCTGCATCTATTACTGAGGAGACCTTTAGAGAGTCTTGAGTTGGTGACCTGTCAACGACTGGTTTTGTGGGTACTGATAGGTGTAATTTATCTATATATTTCCAAACCGGTTTTGGTACTTTTTGAGTATTATTATAATGTTTTAATATGTTTTAATTCGTTTTTGTTTATTTGTTTGTAAAATAGGTGTTTGGGACGAAAAATGATGAAAACGGTCGATAAATGAGCAATTCGGTGGAACGTCGATGGAAGAAAGGTGGAAAACAAGTAAAAAGGCAAGTTCAAGACTGCAGGCCTACCATCACATCGATCAATCGAACATAACCTTCTGCTTGACCACCGCTACAGCAATGCTTCTTGTATGATGAGGATTTGATCGCTCGCGTATATAACTACTCGCAAGTGTACGAGGTCATATTTTTAGTATAGTGTGATCGTGAAAGATCGGGTTATCGTATCCATAGAGATTGGTGTTGTTACTATTGAGTACCGCGAGTGTCATAACTCGACTTTATCTAGGCGATAAAAATGTAATTTAATTAACTAATACTAATACTAAAATACTATTTGAACTATACTAATTACTAATATGATATAGTTATGTGATGGATTATCTAGGGATTAACTTTATTTACTTAAATGCGTTTGATATCATTTAGTATACAATAATGGTGTTCCACCTATTTGATAATCCAGGTATCTAAAGCTCCTCCGCAACCTCTCCCAAGTGTAAGACGGGAGATGTAACGCAACTTCGTGTCAACGAAGAAGTCCCCCTCAACGTCTTAATGACCATAGGTTGTGTGAGTCTTGACCCAACCTCATTGATCGCACACAAAATCTCAATTCATAAACTCCTTCGCCACCTCTCCCAAGTGTAACACGAGGGATATAACGTGACTTCGTGTCAATGAAGAAGTCTCCCTCAACATCTTAGCGACTCTAAGTCACGTGAGTGTCGCCCCAACGTCATAGATTTTGTGCGTTGTGTTTACCCTATCGATAATCTTAGTTCAAAAACTCCCTCGCCACCTCTCCCGAGTGTAAGACGAGGGAATACACTACTTCGAATCAATGAAGAAGTCCCCCTCAGTGTCTTAATGACCCTAAGTCACATGAGTTTTGCTCCAACGTCATAGATTGTCCACAATCCTAATCCCAACCGAGTTATTGGATCGTGACGTTTTTTTATTCTAATCCGAATTCGGGATTTGTCAAACCCCGTATTCTCAATATATAAATCGAAGCACAATAAACAAACAATATGATAAAAAGACACTCACAATAGAGAAGAGAAATCATCAAAGAAATGCAACTAAACCAAAATCACGTTTTTGTAAATGAAATTAATCCCATACGTAATCCACATTTAACTAATGGCCATAGCCATTTATACAATTGAAACTAGGCTAAACATGCTCAAACATACATAGAAGATAAGAAATAAAAGGAAAAACGAGTGAACTTAGCCGATATCTGAAAATTAGCCGCTAAAACCGTCCACTGAACAATTCTCCTTCTTCGCGTGTTGATCTTCTCGTTCCGATATGTTTGAGAACTCTCCATAACTCTCTCTCTCTCTCTATTCTATCTAACCCTAGGAAGGCCCCCTTTTGCCGAAGAGAAGAGAGGAGGGAAGGATATAAGACCAAAAATATCTAAAAATACTTTACAAGTGCAGAGAGACCACCGTGGCAGTGGTGTCACTGCTGCAGAGGTGAATATATAGAGCTGTTACAAAGTTTCTGTAGGTTGATCGCAGCGGCGGCACAGCGGTCATGCCACTGCTGCGGCGGTGACATGCTTTCTTGTTTTAGCTGTAACTTCTTCGTCCGAGCTTCGATTGAGGTGATTCAAAAACCTATGGAAAGCTAGCACAAATATATAAAAATTCTATGTTTTGAGTATTTCCAAAATAGGATTTCATCATAGTATAAATTGGCCTTAAAGTTACAGCACCTGTACCGGTTTTGCAGGTTTGGTGACCGCCTAGGCGAAAAAGTAGCCGGTAGACTTAGAAATGTTTCTGCTAGGGTTTCCGCCTAGGAGGAGGAGTTTCTTGCCTAAGCAGCGGGCTGTCAATAGCCTTTTTTTATTCTCAATATCTTAACTGCCTAGGCGGAGGTCTGGATGCCTAGGCAGTGGGCTTCTTTCATATTTTTGCCTCCTTGCTTGTTTATCCACCATAAGTTTGACTCACCTTCAGTTTGATCTTATCGTTTTCGCTCCAGTTTCCTATATTTTTCTCCATATACCTGATTTAATACAAAATGATAAAAACTAATTAAAACATAATAAAATACTATATAATGCTCGAAAACCAACTTAATTCGGTTTGGAAATACGTAGGTTGATCACACCTATCAAATACCCCCAAATTTAGAATTTGGCTAGTCCTCGAGCCAAACACACACACTAACATGAAAAATACAAAATGAAATTAAATAACAAACAACCTAAAAATAATCTAAACATAAATACATGCGAGTTTGGAATCCTTCTAACGGCCTATTTATTTTTCCCTCAACAACCACCAATTATTTCGAGTTCAGGCAGTAACACAAAACATCTAATGTTATAGAATTTTGACATGCAATAATGGTGAACTCTATTCTAGATCCTATAAACGTGTTAGTGCGAGACTGAATAATATGGATATACAACGATCATATTGGATTATCCCCCAACGAAATTTATGAGTTAATGATTACCATAAGCTGGATTGGGGTCCACTCTCCACTAATATAGGTTTAGTAGTTCATGAAGATCATTAGGACTTGGTTCGATTTTGGTATATTTGGCCAAGGGTAATTTGGAATAGAAAATGTGTTAACGTTTTTAACTTAACATTACCCAAGGCTCAACGCTTGAAACATTCACTCTCAAACCCCCATAGAAAGATTGGAAACAATCTTGAACATGAAATTAAAATCGGCGTACTCACTTGTCAAAAGAAACTGAAATAAAAACCGTATTTACATTTAACTCTTTTTTTTTTCAACGAGCACACCTCCAAACTTATTTGAATGCTATAATTGAAGGGGTGTGTGAAATACAAATGAAAAATGACAAGTGAGTACTCAAATACCGAACCAATTAGAAGTTTCCCCTAAACCCAACCACTCACATCAAGTAGCATTTACAATTGCTAACTTCATTCAATCAAATGTGCCTTTAAATTCAGTGATTTAGGTTTGGAAAAAGATCCACTGGCCATGGTATTAGTTTATGTGTTCTGAATTGAATTTACATTTAGGATTCAACAGAGTAACGAGGGATAAACATGTATCAGGGTAGGTTTAAAAAGGCTCAAGTGACAAAACGAATGCCTAAATCACGTCTCCTGAACTACCTCGCCTAGGATTTTGCCTCAAGCTTCCCCTCAATCAAGTTCTAGAAATGAATTTGGTTAATCGATAATCGTCCTCAAATCAATTGAATAACTATACATTGAGTCTATGTGCTCGTGCAAATTAGGATCTACAATAATTTTGACCAGAACGCATAGTCAAGCACACAGAATACACATGTATGGGTATTACCCTTGACCTCGAAAACAACCAGGAGTAATTATCATCATTGGGTAATGGCCCAGATGAACACAAAACTCAACATATAACAACAACAAAAACATAAACATATTCTAACCTAAACACATATATAATATGGAAAAATAATAACACATAAACTAACAATACTACATACTACACATCACCGACAAACTCAAAGTGGACAGTGTTCTCAGCAAACCCAATCATCATTCTTCAACATATGGAATTAAAACATGCTGACGAATGGTGTTTAGAACACTTACCTGGGAGGCGAGAGGATCTCGCCTCCTATTCAAGTCAGATGTGACGGATTTAACTTATTTGACCGTGGGTGACCTCCCAAGAAGTGCGTGGTTTAATGTCCTTAGCCTGACATTTTCAGAACGCCCTCAAGATTGGTGAGGTTTTTCTTTGAATAGCTCAATCTTTCAACGAAATGCCTCACTGGATTAAGTGCTTGGCCAAGCAACATAAAACAGATTGGAATCCCGTAAAAAGGGATGCATCAATACCCGTCGATCTAACATCGGCACGTACCCTGCATAAGAAACAAAAACAAGACTTTATCTTGTTTTGTGAAAGATCGGGTTATCATATCCACAGGGATTTGTGTTGTTACTATCGAGTACCGCAAGTGTCATAACTCGACTTTATCTAGGCGATAAAAATGTAATTTAATTAACTAATACTAATACTAAAATACTATTTTAACTATACTAATTACTAATATGAGATAGTTATGAGATGGATTATCTAGGGATTAACTTTATTTACTTAAATGTGTTTGATATCGTTTAGTTTACAATAATGGTGTTCGACCTATTTGACAATCTTGGTATCTAAAACTCCTCCGCCACCTCTCCCGAGTGTAAGATGGGGGATGTAATGCAACTTCGTGTCAATGATGAAGTCCCCCTCAATGTCTTAATAACCCTAGATTGCGTGAGTCTTGACCCAACCACATTGATCGCACACAAAACCTCAGTTCGTAAACTCTTTCTCCACCTCTCTTGAGTGTAAGACGAGAGATATAATGTGACTTTGTGTCAACGAAAAAGTCCCCCTTAACATCTTAACGACTCTAGGTCACATGAGTCTCGCCCCAACGTCATAGATTTCGTGCGTTGTCTTTACCCTATCGACAATCTTAGTTCTAAAACTCCCTCGCCGCCTCTCCTGAGTGTAAGATGAGGGAATACGCCACTTTGAATCAATGAAGAAGTCTCCATCAACGTCTGAAAGACCCTAGGTCACGTGAGTCTTTCCCCAACGTCATACATTGTCCACAATCCTAATCCCGACCGGGTTATTGGATCGTGACGTTTGTTTATTCTAATCCAAATCTGGGATTTTTCAAACCCCGTATTCTCAATATATAAATCTAAGCACAATAAATAAACAATATGATAAACACACTCACAATAGAGAAGAACAATCATTAAAGAAACGCAACTAAACCAAAATCACGTTTTTATAAACGATATTAATCCCATACATAATCCACGTTTAACCTATGGGTATAGACATTTATACAATTAAAACTAGGCTAAACATGCTCAAACATAAATAGAAGATAAGAAATAAAAGGAAAAACGGGTGAACTTAGCCGATATTCGAAGATTAGCCGCTAAAACCGTCCACCGAACAATTCTCCTTCTCCGTGTGTTCATCTTCTCGTTTCGATATGTTTGAGAACTCTCCATAACCCTCTATCTATTCTATCTAACCCTAGGAATGCCCCCCTTTACCGGAAAGAAGAGATGAGGGAAGGATATAGGGCCAAAAATATCCAAAAATATCTAAAAACACTTTACAGGTGCAGGGAGACCACCGTAGCAGTGGTGGTGAATATACAGATCCGTTATAAAGTTTTTGTAGGTTGACCGCCGCGGTGGTGGTGCCACCGCTGTGGCGGTGACACATTTTCTTGTTTTGGATGTAACTTCTTCGTTCGAGTTCTGATTGAGGTGATTCAAAAACCTATGGAAATATAAGAAAAATATATACAACTTCTATGTTTTGAGTGTTTCCAAAATCAAATTTAATCATAGTCCAAATTAGCCTTGAAGTTATAGCACCTGTACCGGCTTTGTAGGTTTGGTGACTGCCTAGGCGAAGAAGTAGGCGGTGGACTTAGAAATGTTTCTGCTGGGGTTTTCGCCTAGGCAGAGGAATTTCCCACCTAAGCAGTGGGCTGTCAGTAGCCTTTTGTTATTATCAGCATCTTCACTACCTAGGCGGAGGTTTGGACGCCTAGGCGGTGGGCTTCCTTCATATTTTTGCCTCTTTGCTTTTTTATCCACCGTAACTTCGACTCGCCCTTGGTTCGATCGCATCGTTTTCGCTCCAGTTTCCTATGTTTTTGCCCCACATACCTGATTTAATACAAAAAGATAAAAACTAATTAAAACATAATAAAATACTATATAAACGCTCGAAAACCAACTTAATTTGGTTTGAAAATACATAGGTAGATCACACCTATCACTTCCCACCACTGCAATGTTCGCCCGATAGAAAGCTTACTGACTTCCCACTGCTGTAGTGGTTTGACACCAAATGTTTTAGATATTTTGAGATATTTTCTAGATATTTTTTATCCCTCAATATCTTCCCTTCTTCCCAACACATAGAGGATGTTTTTTAGGACCTCCTTGAGAGCTCCAAGGCCTATCAACCAAGAGAAGATCCCAAAGCCAAGAAAATGAAACGATCTTGGAACGATTTTAGCGTCGGTTCTTCGGATAACGGCTAGTCTCCTTGTTTCTCCCTTTATTTCTTAGTTTTGGTTGATAGTTTTGTTTATGTTTAGCTTGTTTATTGTTGAATATAGGGCTATGGCTATGTATAACTAAACATATATTGTCTAGGGAATGATTAATTTATAAAAACATTGTTTGTTTTATCTTTGTTTCGTTTTCAGTTTTCATCCATATTCGATCGTGTTTACCATTTTATTACAATCATTATATGTTTGTTGTGGTATTGTGGTTTGTTTGAGAATATAGGGTTTGACACTTGGGAGCGGTAACCCTAGATTCGGACTAGGATTTAAACACAACGTGACGATCTAATGACTCCAAAGAGCATTGGAAACTATGCAATCCGTGAGGTTAGGGAGACACTCATGTGACCAAGTGTAGTATTGACGCTAGACTGGGACGTCGGCATTGACGAAAAGTCTCATATTCATTCACTGTACACTCAGGAGAGGTAGTGAGTGAGATTTCAATACTTAGATTGTTGGATAGTTTAAATGTCGTTAATGTAAACTAGATTGAATCGAACACAATTAAGTGAACGAAGTTAACCCCTAGGAAATATAATCCCTTAAACGTCATAATAATATTGTAGTTGTTAATAGTTTAGTATATTCTATTAACAAAAATATAAATTGAGTCTCTTAGATAAAATCCGGTTATGACAATTGCTGTACTCAATGACAATTTAATCTAATCCCTATGGATACGACAATCCTACTCTTCCCATTATACTAAAATTTGACCCGTACACTTGCGGAGAAAGTAGCGAGGTAATATTTCGCTACCAAGTTTTTGGCACTGTTGTCGGGGATTGGCTTTTAGATTGTTGTTGATATTGTGAGTAAGTAACATGATTTTAATTTAGGCACTTAATTTTTTTATAATTTTTGTTTTTAGTTTTGTCTTAATTTGCAAGGTACTTGAAGATGTTAGATCAACAAGTGCTATTGCATTTCTTTCAAGGTTTTGATCTATTTTATTGTGCTTGGGATAGATACAAGGAGTTGCTATTCCGGTTCCCCAATCATCGTTTCCTAAGGGAGTGTCAATTACTAAACTTCCTCGATGAGCTATTAGCCACAACAAGAAGTTTGGTAGAAAGAAGAAACTGTACCATCTCTTTTGACCAACTAACCGCAGACAAAGTCTATTAGTTATTGAAAGACATAGCGGAGTTTAATTTTCACTGTTGGAATTATTCAACAAGCTACCAAAGCTTGGGGGATAGTTTCACAATTTTGCCACTATGGATTGACACCCCAGACAAACATATGGAGTCTTCCCGCACCGTGGAAACCATGTTCACTGAATTTATGGAAAAGACTCAGGCTTTCTAGAGGGACACGAATGATCGTCTTAATGAGCATGAGGTTCGTCTTGACATTGTTGAGACGACCTGTGCTGAAATTGATGAGATCGTAAACTCTCTTGAGACTCAAATCGATCAGCTTATTTGCTTAATTGAG
This sequence comes from Eucommia ulmoides, assembly GCA_016647705.1. Taxonomy (NCBI): domain Eukaryota; kingdom Viridiplantae; phylum Streptophyta; class Magnoliopsida; order Garryales; family Eucommiaceae; genus Eucommia; species Eucommia ulmoides. The sequence goes on from CM028339.1 coordinate 20,542,162, forward strand.
AGTGAGTTAGAAGAAGTGGCACTGAGAGATGCAAAATCCATATCCAATTGTGAAAGCGACGAGGAAGAATCGAATATGAGCCAGAGAAACTTGGGCTCATGCTATGACGATGATTCGAATGAGACGAAAACCTAAGCATGGATCGACGATTGTGATTCTTCACCATTTGAGATCAAACTATTGATGACTCCACCGATCCAAGACGATCATATCTATGAGGATCCAATGTGTCTCAATTGTCCTCCACCGCCTTTTGCAATGTTCATTCAGGCCAACCGAGCACATAAGACGGAGACGAGACTTGTTTAGAGTTCGAGCCAAGCAATGCCATATTTTGCTAAGCTTGAGGGCGTTCTGAATCAAGACCCATATGTAGTGTTGTATGACACTTACTATGGGCGAAAGCCGCTCTTTGACTTATACTTACTATGAGTGGAATCTACTCTTTGACAAACACTTCTCTATGTCAAGCTGAGGACATTAAACCAAGCACTTCTTAGGAGACAACCCAAGTTCTTAAAATAAATCAGATCATCACCGCCGACTTCACTCAGAGGTGAGATTGTCTCGCCTCCCAGGTGTGCATTCTAAACCCCATTCGTCACTATAATGCATGCTAATTGTTGAGATCGATGATTGGGTCATTGTGGACACTGACCATTTTAAGTTTGGGGGGGATGTTTAGTATGTGTTCTTGTTGTTAGTTGTGTAGTTTTAGTTTGAGGTATGCATGTTTGTTTAGTTTGGTGTAAATGTTTTTATGTTTGTAGTATGAGTTGTTGTGTGCTAAGTTTTGCATTCTTCTGGGCCATTACCAGATGATGATATTATCCCCTAATTGTTTTTTCGAGGTCAAGGGTAACGCCCATTCGTGTGTGTTCTGTGTGCTTAGCATGTCGTTTTGGTAAAAGTTATTGTGGATCCTAATTTGCACGAGCACGTAGATTCAATGTATAGCTATGCAATTGATTTAAGGTAGATTATTCATTAGCCAAATTCATAACAATTTAAGGGATTTGAGAACCTGATTGGGGAAACATGAGGTGAAATCTTAGGTGAGGTAGTTCAAGAGACATGATTTAGGCATTCATTTTGTCGCTTAAGCCTTTGAAGCTTACCTTTTAATATGTTTATCCCTCGTTACCCTGTCGAAACCTATAAGCCATTTCAATTCTGAACACGTAACAAATACCCTGGCCGTTAAAAACTTTTTCCAAACCTAAGTCGTTAAACCGAATACACAATTTGAGTGAAATCAAGTTAGCATTCATTTATTCTACTTGAAGTGAGCGGTAGGGTTTAGGGTGAACTTTTCATTGGTTCAGTATTTGAGTACTCACTTGTCATTTTTTTTTATTTTAACCGCACCCGTGAAATTATAAACATCGAATAAGTTTGGGGGTGTGGTTTGTAAAAACAAAACAAAAAACATGTGTAAATATAGTTCTATTATAGCTTCTTTTGACAAGTGAGTAAGGAGCTCTTAAATATATGTTCAGGGTTGTTTCAAATTTATCTATGGGGGTTCGAATGTGATTGTGTGTCAAGCACTGTGCCTTGGGTATCATTGAGTTATTGACATTAACCTGTTTTATATTTCCGACTCAACCTTGGCCATTTCCCGAAAATCGTACCAAGTCCTATTGATCTTTTTGAATTTTAAAGCCTACATTAGTGGAGAGTGGAACTCAGTCAGGTATATGGATATCTTAATCCTTTATGGTATAAGTTGTGAGCTTCGTTGGTGGATAATCCAATCCGGTCTTTGAATAGTTATATAATTGAGTTTTCACACACACACTTGAGCAAGATCTAGAATGGCGTTTACCATTATAGAATGTTGAAATTCTATAACACCACATGGTGCGTTTTATGCCTGAACTCGATGTAATTGGGGGCCCTTGAGGGAAAACATTTTGGTCAGAATAGTTGAATTCAAAACTCGCATGCCGTTGTTTGTGTTTTTATTCGTTTTTAGTATTTGTGTTAGTTAATTAATTGTGTTTGTTTATTTTAGTTTGAATATTTTGCTCGAGGACTAGCAAAATTCTAAGTTTGGGGGTATTTGATAGGTGTAATTTATCTATATATTTCCAAACTGGTTTTGGTAGTGTTCGAGTATTATTATAATGTTTTAATATGTTTTAATTCGTTTTTATATGTTTGTATTTAAAACAGGTCTTTGGGACAAAAAAGGATTAAAACAGTCGATAGACGAGCAATTCGGTGGAATATCGGTGGAAAAATAAGCAAAAAGACAAGTTCAGGACTTTAGGCCCACCACTGTAGTGATCAATCAAACAGAACCTTCTACTTGACCACCGCTGCCGTAGTCACTCGTTAGAAAGCCTACTGATTTCCCACCGCTGCAACGGTCCAACATTAGATGTTATAGATATTTTGGGATATTTTCTAGATATATTTTATCCCTTAATATCCTCCCTTCTTCCCAACACACAAAGGATTTTTTTTAGGACCTCCTTGAGAGCTCGAAGGCCTATCAACCAAGAGAAGATCACAAAGCCAAGAAGAAGAAACGATCTCGGAGCAGTTTTAGCGTCGGTTCTTCAGATAACAGCTAGTTTCCTTGTTTCTCTCTTTATTTCTTAGTTTTGGTTGATAGTTTTGTTTATTTTTAGCTTGTGTATTGTTGAATATAGGGCTATGACCATGTGTAGCTAAACATATATTGTCTAGGGAGCGATTTGTTTATAAAAATGTTGTTTGTTTGATCTTTGTTTCGTTATTGTTTTTTCATCCATATTTGATTGTGTTTACCATTTTATTACAATCATTATATGCTTGTTATTGTATTGTGGTTGGTTGAGAATATAGAGTTTAACACTCGGGACAGGTAATCCCGGATTCGGACTAGGGTTTAAACACAATGTGACAATCTAATGACTGCAGAGAGTATTAGAAAGTATGCAATCCGTGAGGTTGGGGCGAGACTCATATGACCTAGTGTCGTATAGACGCTAGACGAGGATATTGGCATTGATGCGAAGTCGCATATTCATTCATTTTACACTGTGGAGAGGTAGTGAGTGAGATTTCGATACCTAGATTGTCAAATAGTTTGAATGTTGTTAATGTAAACTACATTGAATTGAACATGTTTAAGTGAACAAAGTTAATCCCTAGGTAATATAATCCCTTAATCGTTATATTAGTATTGCAGTTATTAATTTATTTTAGTATATTTTATTAACAAAAATATAATTTGAGTCGCCTAAATAAAATCTGGTTATGACAATCGCGGTACTCAATAACAATTTAATACAATTGTTTTTACCCTACTCTTCCTATTATACTAAAACTTGACCCGTACACTTCGGTGAAAGTAGCGGTGCAATATTCTACTACCAGATACTCTTATGGATCAGAAGATTGCTGGTCTTTCAAACACAGCTAAGATAGTGACGGATCCAGACTATTTCTCTCAAGATGATGAGGTTCCTGAATAGGGCATTCTTGACGATTTCCTGGGAAATGACTTCGAGCCTGGAGATCCTATCCCTAAACCTTTCTATGACGAAGCCCTCACTTTTGAAGTGGATAAGCTCTAGTCCATAGCGATCGAGGATCAGTCCTTAGTAGGAGATATTCATGATCATCCTTCCATATTTTTTTTTTTAATTCTGCTCAGGTTTACTTCTAAAACCTTTCTTAATTTTCTTTTTCTCTACAAAAACAACATTTTTTTGTTTCACGGGTTATTTTTTGTATAGGTCGAAGCCCGTTGTAATGGGAATTTGAAGGGGTCATGGCTGACTTTTTGTACCTTCTACTCGAGGATGACGCACTCCGATTATCACTTATTCCTCCAAGGATGCGGCTTTGGATATGTTCTCAGCATTCAGGCTTCCCGTATAGATCAAGGGTATCCTAATTCCTAGATTAAGTGTTTGTTGTCGACGATGAATTCTCTTTATCTAGTATGTGGAGAGTTAGCGCTGACACCCCTTGATTGGGCGATGATAACCGGAGTTAGCTTATGAGGACTAACCATTCTCTCGAGGTAAACGTCATGGGTAGAGGCAGATGAGTTCCTGGGTGATATACTAGAAAATGAGAGGAGCAAGGAGTGCATTAAAAAAAATCACTTATTGGATGAGTTGACCTTCACACTTTAGCTCGTAAGGACTTGGAGTTGAGGGACCAGTATTATCGCATCTTACTACTTCTATTTTTCGATGGCACTTTTATGGCTTCCTTGAGTTCCACCATCTCTCTTCACTTCATGGGGACTCCGAGTGAGTTGGACAACTTAGTCGAGCTTGACTGGGGAGATTTACACTCGTAGCCTTTTTGGCAAGTATGCGCTCTCGCATATCGACTCGTGTTGGCTACGTCATGAGTTTCTAGTAGTTTTTACTTATGAGTTCATTTGAAATCTTTGAACTTTTTTCTTTACATTCTTCTTTTATATTTCTTAGTTGGCTTATATTTTTTTTATTTTTTCTTGCAATATTGGGAACATGAGTACCTTCCCTCATGTCGTCCATACTCCTTTGGAAATGATTGCTTTCCCCATGGGACGAAATGGCATCACTCCAACCTATATGAGGGTTCCTCTTTCTGAGACCATATGGTGGCTCGTACTCAGCTAGTGTTCTTGATGCGTAGAGATATTATTTGGCAGCCATATCGCCGTGACATTCACTGAGTGAAGATGCTTTATGAGAGGAGACTATCGGCTCATCGTTGTATCTTTAAAGGTCTATTTTCTTGGGAGTTGTTCATGGGTGAGAGAGCTACACCTCATATTTTTGGTAGGTTATGTCAGCCTCTTGATCCTTTGGGTATTCAATTTGGAACCTATGTTGACGTTGTTGATCTTGATATGCTTAATACAGCGGTTCCTACAGACGAGTTAGTTACTTCCCCGATTTATGAGGACGAGTATCTTCAGTGACTTTCACGTATATGGAATGGCCCTCAAATAGACATAGCACACCTGGTGGGTAGTACTGTGCTAGGCCACAGGGTATTGACCTTATGGGCTAGTTATAGTAAGGATGAGATGGTTTTGGCCTCTAAGCTTACCACCATTAGAGTTGAGAGAGACGCTCATAGAGAGGAGTGTGAGCAGCATCACCAATTTGGTGAGGATTTATAGCGAGTGATCAATGGACATCATGCGTTATTATCAGATCATTAAACTCTGATTCTTCCACTTGAGGTTCATATGGCTACTCCCAGAACAGTAGAGTTTATGGTTAACTTAGAGGCTTCTATCCCTTTTGTTACGTGGACCCTACCTACTGGGGGTTCAGGAAGGGGTATAATCTGACCCATGTCAAACCCTTGATAGGCACATATATTTTCTTTTCTTAGGTTGTACATTTATATTTTTTGGATATGTATTGTAATGGATATAGTTGTATATGTATCATTTTTTGTATATGTATTTTAGTGGATATAATTTATATATTTTTATTTTGGATGGATGTATATATAGTTTTCTTTTGTGATGTTTACTTCTTCTCTTTATTATTGTATTTATGCATGGTATCTATATGTATTATTTTAGCTCTTTACATTTATTATCAGTGGGGTAGAGTATTGGTGTAGATATTTATCCAATCAAAGTACTTATTTTTACTTATTAGATTATTAACATATATTTCTTTTTCTAAAATCACCATATGCTAAAGTCTTTCCTAAAACATAATTAAGCCTGACTATGATAAAAATATTTTATGCATGAGTTTTTCTTATTCATATCATGATATCATGCTGGGTTGTTTCGGACGCTGCCCACTTTCTCGGGAAAAAGAGAAGAGATCGGCTGGCCTTTTTTCCCCAAAAGAGACAATCATCTTATCACACTGTCTCTTCCCTGGATGTAGGGAGGCCCAGCAGCATTACAACTCAGTCTGGATAGGTAGGATAATTTTGAATAATTATGAAATTACAAAGAGAATTTAAAATTTACTTGAATAAGTCACTTTTTTTTTTCCATATATGTGGATGATATTTTCTTTGAGTGAAATTTATCCAAGGTGGTTCCTCCAAAACTATTCTTCTTAAGTTCTCATTCGACCATTCGAGCCGCTTTATTTTGTTTGATTGGTTGGAGTCGTTGGCTTTAGCTGAGTTAGCACTTCTAAAGTTCATGCTTGGGTTCGTCATAGAGCTTCACCAAGTGATTGTAGATGGGTTATTCCTTAAGAGTTGGGTATGCCACCGGGTACCAATATCTTCATGCTTTTGTTTTGGGGTAACTAAGATGACTTCATGTTTAGAAGAGGTGTCTTTTTTGCTTCAGCTTCGTCTGTCAAGGGAGATTCGATGCTTCTTGTTGTCGTTGAGGACTCGGTTATCACAGACTCTAAGTGTGAAGCAGAAGCATTGACCATTGTGCCTGAATATTGACGACGATGCCTTAGAGTTTAACACCCTTTAGAGGTGGTTTTCAGATGATCATGAATCCCAGTATTTTAGGGATATGTAGAGTAGTTATGAGAGTTGGCGTGGGTGCCGGATGATCATATTGGTTGCTCTATTGTTGTTGGAGACACTGTTCTCTAGGAAGAAAAGTGATCTCTTAGGTCAAACGATCCTCTTAACTGAGAGGATGCTCTCTGATTCATCTTGCCTGATTGTCCCTATTATACTAGCTGAGTTGTACCTATCGTTGATTGCTTGTCAAGCAGTGGATCATTAATTCATCGAGAGTTGTACACTACAATAGATATGTCTTACTTCCCATATGATTAGACTACCTATGGCGGTTTGGTGCTCAGAGGATTTGATAGTAGATCAGTTATCTTATCAATTTCCTTTGATTACGTAATGTCATGGCTATCTACCCGACTAGGCGTTGCTTTTGGTTGAGATTGTCAGTTTGGGCGTCGTATGGACTACTACACGTACGATATCAATTGACATTTTCTGGGATTACATAGACTTCCCTTTCATTCCTTTTTCGGGATTCCAAGGTTGTGTTCCCTACATTCCTAGTCAAGCGCTACGTCAATTCGGTAGGACTCAACACATTACCTTGGTCGATGGAACGATTATAGCTCGTTATAGCTTCGAGTTGGGAGACCAGGTTCGAGATACCGCGGCTTATACTTAGTGGGAGCATCTGCTAGGTGTAATTTGTATATATATTCCCAAGCCAATTTTGGTAGTTTTCAAGTATTTTTATAGAGTTTTAATATATTTTTATTTATTTATGTATAAATCAAGTGTTTGGGGCAAAAATAGACGAAAACGGTCCATAAACGATCACGTTGGTGGAAGAATGGTGGGAAAATTTGTAAAATGATAAAAGTTCAAAACCTGCAGCCCACCGCTACAGCGGTCAAAGTACAGAGAGCTGTTACATTTCCACCGCTGCCGTAGTGAAACCACAGCTGCAGCGGTTAAAATACAGAGGGCTCTACCGCTGCAGTAGTCATTCAGCAGAAAACCACTAACTTCCTTACTACTACAGAGATGATCCCATCGCTACAACGGTCAGCTGCCAGACAATTTAGATATTTTAGGATATTTTGCTGATATTTTAGATCTTATAAATATTTTCTCTTCTCCCACAAACACTTAAAAATGTTTTCGAGAGTGTCTTGAGAGCTCCAAGTCCTATCAACCAAGAAAAGATCGCATAATCGAAGAATATGAAATGTTCTCAAAGCGATTTTAGTGTCAGTTCTTCAGATAACCGCTAATCTCTTCGTTTCTCTCTTTATTTCTTGGTTTGGTTGATTGTTTTGTATATGTTTATCTTGAATATACTTGTATATGTGGTTATAGTCATGTTTAGCTAAACATATATTGTCTAGGGAGTGATTCGTATATGAAAACGTTGTTTGAATAAATCTATGTTTCGTTAATGGTTGTTCATATTTATCCCATTGTGTTTACCATTTTATTACAATATTAATATTTTTTCATGGTATTAGGGTTGATTTTGAGAATACAAGGTTTTATACTCGGGAGAGGTAACCCCGGATTCGGACTAGGGTTTAAACACAACGTGACAAGGGCGTTAGAAGGTATGCAATCCATGAGGTTGCGGCGAAACTCATGTGACCGAGTGTTGTATAGACGCTCAAGGGGCACTTCGGCATTGACACGAAGTTACATATTCATTTACTTTATACTCGGGAGAGGTAGTGAGTGAGATTTCGATATCAAGACTGTCGGATAGGATGAATGTCATTAATATAAACTAAATTGAAACGAACAAATTTAAGTGGACGAAGTTAATACCTAGGCAATTTACTCCCACTAATGTCAATATTAGTAAATTAGATTAATTAGTTTAATTAGTTAATTAGTTTAGTATATTATTTAAAAAACAAAAATATAAATTTAAGTCATGTAAATAAAGTTCGGTTAGGATAATCGTGGTACTCAACGACCATCTAATCAAATCTTTATGGATACGACAACCCTAACTTTTCCCACTCTACTAAAACTTGACCTATACACTTGTGGTGAAAGTAGCGATGTAATTACGTGCTACCAAGTTTTTGGCACCGTTATCGGGGATTAGCTTTTAGATTGTTGTTGATATTATGAGTAAATAACTTGATTTTAATTTAGCCATTTATTGTGTTTATAATTTTTTTTCTTTGTAGTTTTCTTTTTCATACAGTGTATTTGAAGATACTAGATCAACAAGTATTGTTGCATTTCTTTCAACGAGATTCTGAGCCATTTTATTGTTCTTGGGATCGATACAAGGAGTTGCTATTCCGGTTCCCCAATCATCGTTTCCCTAGAGAATGTCAACTACTAAACTTCTTCGATGGATTACTAGCCACAATCAGAACATGGGTTGAAGGAGGAAACGGTACCACCTATTCGACCAACTAACCACAAATAAAGCCTATTGGTTGTTGGAAGACATGGTGAAGAATGATTTTCACAGTTGGAAATATTCAACAGGCTACCAAAGCTTGGGGGATAGTTTCACCATTTTGGCACCATAGATTGACATCCCGGACCAACAGGAGGAGTGTTCCCCCACCTTTAAGGAAATGTTTGATGAATTTATGCAGGAGACTCAGGCTTTCTAGAGAAAAACGAATGACTGGCTAAATGAGCATGCGGATTCTCTTGACAATATTGAGATGGTCTGCGCCAAAATTGATGTGACCGTAATGTCTCTTCAAACGCAAATCAATAAACTTATCTGCTTTATTGAGATCGAGTCGAAAATGATGGCATTGGGAGACAAACAAGCTATATCATGTGAAAGCCATCGGGAAGAACCGGATACAAGCGGAAGAAGCTTGGGTGAGTTCAATGATGATTATTCAAATGAGATGGGAACCTAAGCATGGATTGATGATTATGATTCTTCACCATTGGAGATCCACATTGTGATGCCACCACCGATCCAAGGCGATCACATCTATGAGGAATTGATTAGTGATCATGCATGTTGATGAGAATAATTGATAAACATATGTTCACTTAATTTATACTAATGATCTTCTTCTAAGTATATTTCAAAGAGTTTCAAATTATAATATTACTCAAGAAAAGATAAATATTCATATCGAAACTCAAAGTTGAGTCAAGAATAAAAATAAGGTGGATTCAAATAGAGAATTAATTAGAGTTGAATCTTCATTCAACTCAATGGTAAAATGATCTCATTCTTACATAATTATGTAAGAAATTTAAATATCATACTTTGATTATATGCCTACATGGATTTTTATTGATATATATTGCATGATTTGTTAATTTGCATTATCTCTGAATATATAGCATGATACCGTTGCACATGGATATCCCTATAATTGTTATATGTATGGTTTTCATCTAATGTCTCATATTTTTATTAATGATTATTGTTCAAAAAGGGAGTTGATATTTTATGAGAGAAATATGCACTTATCCATGGTTATGCATACATTAGAGTTATGATTGATAAATTATTCTTCAGATATGCTTCCTATTCTAGTGTGTTAAAGATCACATGTTTTAGTTCTATAATAGGAATATATTATTTGGTATCATTAGTAAGGCATGCGAACTTAACTGAAATTATATGATGCCATGCTATATTATTGAAATATTTTGCCTCATGATTATTTTCCTATGCATGAATTTGCTTGTTTACAATTATTTAGGGGGAGAAATTTTTATAAGTGGGGTAATAATGTGTTGAAAAATATGATATTGAAGATTTTTATAGTTTCGATTGGCTTGTTGATATACTCACTAAATCACTAGCGAAAAGTTAATGTTCACGACATTTTACAAGAGTAGTGATGTTTTTAGTTCCCCTTCCCCACTTTTTGAGATAACAAAGGGGGAGAATTTATTGATGTTTTGTTCAATATCTTAAGGAGGAGACTTGAATATCTTAAGGGGGAGACCATAGTTTGCATGTATGCAGGGGGAGTGTGAATTATTTATTATTGATCATATTTTGTGCTTTGTTGAATATGATATGTTTATCTTCATGATTATGCTTTAACAAGTTATGCTTTGTTGAATATCATATTTTTATTATATTATCTTCATTATTATACTTGAACAAGTTAAAGAACCCGTTCTCAGATTTAGGGAGAGTGCGGTTACATTATTGTTTTGAAGAAAACATCAAAGTTAATTGTCATCATAAAAAAGAGGGAAATTGGTGATCCTAAGATTTTGATGAATAATTAAATATTGATGTTTTTTGTGGAACTAATGTATTTATTGAGTATTTCAGATTAAAAAGTTCTAGACAATATTATGATGTAATTGTAAAAGATACAAAGACAATACAGAGACAATAACATCATTAAGAAATTGTGAAGGATGTACAAATGGATAATAAGAGATTGAAAATTTTGAAGAATCTAGGTGAAAACAACTCTAATATATTTTTACTCTTAATGTATCCCAAGTAGGATCACACATGGTACAAAAATAATTTTATAATTATGTGTGTTTTTTATAGGATCCTAATTAGTGAAATTATTTGCTCCTATGTATAATTGAAAAATAAATAAAGATAATTGATTAAAATTGAATTTAAGAAGTTAGTGGAGCTAATCGAGAAAAGAAATCTGTTAAAGGGGCGAAAACATCAAAGAAAAATATTTTAAATAAAATAAAAAAGGACCTCTACATGGTCTAGTCGACAAATAAGTTGACTTATGAAAATTAGACAAAATCCTTAAATCGTTTGGTCGACAGGTAGGTTGATCTATAGCCAAAGAATGAACTCTCTGAATCTTTAGGTCAACTTGAGAAACTGTCTGAATCGTCCGGTCGACAGATGATAGATGGGCGGTCGACTGATGGGCGAAAGAATTTTGGCTTGGCTAGTATCCTGAATCGAGTGGTCAATAGATGTGTCTTGGTCAGTCGACTGATAAGTCTATTTCAGGTTTTCTGGAATTTCGGGATTTGTTCAAAAACTAGCTGTTATTTGGTTACTTGATTCAAAGATTTTAGGGATATGGATATCTTTAAGATATAATACTCTTATTTGAATATTTATATAGATTTGGTACATGCAATTAAAATGTTTTTCAAATCGATCATTTTAATACTTCCTATCTTATTGATTTGAGTTTGAAATTTCTTTTGAGGGACTATATTAAATATTTTGAAAGTTATAATTAAGTAAAATACACCTTAAATGAAAATAACCAATATATGGGGTCTATAGGTGATTTTAAATTATATATTTTGTGAAAATTAGTTGTTACAGGGCTTGTTTCAAGTGGCTTTAAATAGACCTGTGGATTTCATATAATATTAACACCATATAAAAAACTATTCATTTCATAAGTTTTTATAAGAGTCATTATTCTGATATTATTTTGAGAGATCAAATTGTGAGATCAATTGCTAAGGAGTTCTTGAGTTAAAGCACTGATTGTGTAAGCGTCACCGATTTGAGCTGTCTAGTGTTTTTAATCTTTAATTCGTCGGTGTTGTTCGGGTGAAATCTTTCCAAACTATTAGTCTTTATTGCCTATTCATTTTTCTATATTTCCTTGGATGATAAGATCTTGATAAAATAATTTTTTGAACTTTAAATCGCATAAAAATATTTTAAAACGATTTTTGGTGAAAATCTGATTACATATTTCTGTGCTATTCATATTTATCATAATCAAATTTTTATATTTTTTTGGTGAAAGTGTTCCAAGCATATTCTTAATTGAGTTTATTGCGATTATTGCTTGTTTGGTTAATTGATTGTTGAGAAATCGTTTTTAAACTTTAAAAGTATAAAAAATATTTTAAAATGATTTGTGTGATAATCTGATTACGTGCTCAATTTCGTGCTACCCGTATTATTTTTATAATCAGATTTTTTAGTTTCCTCACTTAATTCTATCACTAGTAAATATCGGGACATTAATTGAGTTTAAATTTATTTGAGATGGTAAAAGCTCCGAGTGGGAAGAACTTGTTAATTTATTGTCATTGGTGAGTTGAGTGTCGGATTAGATACTATTGGAAGTGTCTAATTGATAGGTGTAATCTTCCTACATATTTCCAAACCAAATTAAGTTAGTTTTCGAATGTTTATATAGTATTTTATTACGTTTTAATTAGTTTTATTAGTTTTTGTATAAATCAGGTGTGTGGGGTAAAAAGATAGAAAACTGGAGCAAAAACGATGAGATCGAACCAAAAATGGTTGAATAACAGTGGAAAAACAAGCTCAGACGCAAAACTATGAATCAAGCCCACTGTCGCAACGTCCAGACCACCGCTGCGGCAGTGAAAATACTGAGAAGACAAATGCTACTGACGGACCACTGCCTAGGCGGTGAACCAGCATAATGTTTTCCAAATCCACCACTGTCCTCACCGATACGTGATCAACTAACCGACCTACTCCACCGCCATGACGCTGAATCCCACAGCCGTGACCGTGACCGTGACCCTCTGCACAACCTAGATATTTTTTTAGATATTTTTGAGATATTTTGTCTATAAATACCCACTCCTCTCCCCTCATCTTCACCCCCTTGGCCATTTTGGCACCTTAGAAGATATTTAAGGGTAGATTTAAGAGTTTTAGAGGTGGAGTTCACATCCTAGAGTGGAGAAGACGGCGAAGCGATCGCTGAGCGTTCTTAGTGGCTAATCTTCGGATAAGGCTAAGTTCTTTGATTCTTTTCCTTATTTCTTTAACTTAGGATCATGTGAGTATGTTTAGCTCCTTCTTTTATTGTAAATGCGGTTATGGCCGTAGTTAAATATGGATTGTATAGGGATTAACAATAAATTTATGAATATGTGTTTGGATGATTTTGGTGTTGCGTTTATGTTTGTTCTTCGTAATTTCATTGTGTTTGTCGTATTGTTTGTTTATCATTCTTAGTTAGATAAATGGAGAATATGGGGTTTGATAAACCCTGGATTCGGATTAGGGTAAACAAACGCCACGATTCTACAACCCGATCGGGGTTTGAATTGTGGACAATCGATAACGTTAGGATAAGACTCACGCGACCTAGGGTCATTAAGACGTTGAGGGGGACTTATTCGTTGACACGAAGTTGAGTTATATCCCTCGTTTTACACTCGGGAGAAGTAGCGAGGGAGTTTTAGAATGGAGATTGTCGATTGGGTAAATACGACGCACGATCTAATGACCCGGTCAGGAGTTGGATTGTGTGCAATCAATAACGTTGGGCGCGACTCACGTGACCTAGGGTCGTTAAGACATTCAGGAAGACTTCTTCATTGACTCGAAGTTATGTATTCCACCGTCTTACACTTAGGAGAGATAGCGGTGGAGTTTACAAACCGAGATTGTCAAATAGGTCAAATACCGTAAATGTGAGTAAATCGAGATCGAACACGTATTCGTAAACACATTAATCCCTAGGCGATTATTTCCCTTAAAACCTATTAGTATAGTTAATTTAGGCTATATTAATATTAGTATTAATTAATTAAATACATTTGTTTTTAGCCTAGATAAAGTTAGGTCATGACAAACGCGGTACTCGATAGTAACGACACTAATACCTGTGGATACGATAACCTGAACTTAACGATCACACTATACTAAAACTTTGACCTCGTACACTTGCGAGTAGTCTGATACCACAAGGATGCGAATCCTCCGCGCGTACGAGTTTTTGGCGCCGTTGCCGGGGATTAGTTGTTTGTCGAATACAATTTTCGGCGATCGCCACCAAGTTTTTTGGTAACGATTGTTGGGAATTGTGTTTGTCGTTTATTGTCGATATTGTGAGTAAATGACTTAATTTTACTTTAGGCATTTATTTTTTTATATAATTTTGGTTTGTAGTTTCATTTTTATTTCTTATGCAGGGTACTTAGCGATGTTAGATCGATGGGTATTGATGTATCCCTTTCGACTGGATTCCAAGCCGTTTATTGTGCGGGGCCACGGACATAAGCCGATGAGGCGTGTCATTAAAAGATCGATCCGAACAAAGCAAAACCTCGCTAGTCTTGAGGGCATTCTGAAAATGTCGGGCCGAGGACACTAAACCATGCGCTTCTTGGGAGGCAACCCAAGGTCACAATAAATTAAATCCTTCTCCGTCGAATTTAAACGGAGGCGAGATCCTCTTACCTCCTAGGTACGTGTTCTAAACCCCCTTTATTAGCATGCTTTAATTCCATATGTTGAGATTGATGATTGGGATCGCTGAGGACATTGTCCATTTTAAGTTCGAAAGTGAAATGTTGTATAGTATGTTAGTTTATGTGTTATCATTTTCTCGTATTGCATGTGTGTTTAGGTTAGAATGTGTTTATTTCTTGTTGTTGTGTTGCATGCTGAGTTTTGTGTTCATCTGGGCCGTTACCTGATGATGATAATTACCCCTGGTTGTTTTCAAAGTCAAGGGTAATACCAATTCATGTGTGATTCTGTGTGTTTGACTGTGTTGTTTGGTAAAAATTATTGTAGATCCTAATTTCCACGGGCACATAGACTCAATATACTTCTATTCAATTGACTTGAGAAAGATTATCAATTAGCCAAACTCAGGACACATTAAGGATTTTAGAACCTAATTGAGGGAAAACTTGAGGCGAAATCCTAGGCGAGGTAGTTTAGGAGACATGATTTAGGCATTCTCTTTCTCGCTTAAGCCTTTTTAAGCCTACTTTGATATATGTTTATCCCTCGTCACCCTGTTGAAGCCTAAATGCTAATTCAATTCTGAACACATAAACTAATACCCTCACCAATTGACCTTTTTCCAAGCCTAAATCGCTGAATTTAAAGGCACATTAGAGTGAATCAAGTTAGCAATTGCAAATGCTACTTGATGTGAGCGGTTGGGTTTAGGGCGAACTTCGGATTGGTTCGGTATTCGAGTACTCATTTATCGTTTTTCATTTGTTTTAACCATACCTATGAAATCATACTAATCGAATAAGTTTGGGGGTGTGGTTAGTTAAAAAAATCAAAAAATTACTTTACGTTTCTTTTGACAAGTGAGTACGTTAGTCTAAAATGTTTGTTTGGGATTGTTTCCAATCTTTCTATGGGGGTTCGAGAGTGAATGTGCCAAGCTTTGAGCCTTGGGTAACGTTAAGTTAACAACGTTAACCCGTTTTCTATTCCAAATTACCCTTGGCCAAATATACCAAACCCGAACCAAGTTCTTCTGATCTCTTTGAACTACTAAACCTACATTAGTGGAAAGTAGACCCCAATCAGGCGCATAGAAATCCTAGTACTTTACAGTCTAAGTCATAAATTTCATTGGGGAATAATCCAATCCGGTCGTTGTATAGTTATATTATTGAGTCACACACTAACACGTTTATAGGATCTAGAATGGCATTCACCTGTATTGCATATCGAAATTCTAGAACATTACATGATGTGTGTTACCGCCTGAACTCGATACGACTGGCGGTTGTTAAGGGACAAAAATGACTTAGCCGTTAGAAGAATTTAAAACTCGCATGTCGTTATGTTTAGGTTGTTTATATTTAGCTTGTTTGTTATTTCATTTAGTTGTGTTTTTCATTTTCGTGCCTATGTTTGGCTCGAGGACTAGCCAAATTCCGAGTTTGGGGATATTTGACAAGTGTGATCTACCTACATATTTCTAAACCGAATTAAGTTTGTTTTCTAGCATTTATATAGTATTTTATTATGTTTTAATTAGTTTTTTTACTTTTTGTATAAATTAGGTATGTGGGGCAAAAGGATAAGAAACTGGAGTGAAAACAATGAGATTGAACCAAAAACGGTCAAAGAACGGTGAAAAAGCAAGCTCGGAGGCAAAATTGTGAAACAAGCCCACCGTCGCAGCGTCTAGACCACCGCTGTAGCGGTGAAAATGCTGAGAAGACAAATGCTACTAACGGACCAACGCCTAGGCGGTGAATCCCACTACCTAGGCGGTGAACTAGTAGAATGTCTTCCAAATCCACCACTATCCTCACCGTCGCGGTGATCAACTAACCAACCTATTCTACCACCGCGGCGCTGAATCCCACGGCCGCGGCGGTGACCCTCTGCACAACCTAGATATTTTTTTAGATATTTTTGAGATATTTTATACATAAATACCCATTTTGCTCCCCTCCTCTTGCCCCTCCCCCCTCTCCCCCCCCCTCCCCCGCGGCCATTTCGGCACCTAAGAAGATATATAAGGGTAGATTTAGGAGTTTTAGAGGTGGATATCATATCCTAAAGTGGAGAAGATGGCGAAGCGATCGTTGAGCGTTCTTAGCGGCTAATCTTCGGACGGGGCTAAGTTCTTCGATTCTTTTCCTTATTTCATTAACTTCAGATCATGTGAGCATGTTTAGCTCCTTCTTTTATTATAAATGCCGTTATGTCCGTAGTTAAACATGGATTGTATAGGGATTAACAATAAATTTATGAATATGTATTTGGATGATTTCGGTGTTGCATTTATGTTTATTCTTCGTAGTTTCATTGTGTTTGTCATATTGTTTGTTTATCATACTTAGTTAGATACATGGAGAATACAAGGTTTGATAAACCCCAGATTCGGATTAGGGTAAACAAACGCCACGATTCTACAACCCGATCGGGGTTTAGATTGTGGATAATCGATGATGTTAGGACAAGACTCACGCGACCTAGGGTTATTAAGACATTGATTGGGACATATTCGTTGGCATAAAGTTGCATTATATCCCTCGTATTATACTCGGGAGTGGTGGTATAGGAGTTTTAGAATGGAGATTGTCAATAGAGTAAATACGACACACGATCCAATGACTCGGGCAGGAGTTGGATTGTGCGCAATCAATGACGCTGGGCGAGACTCACGTGACCTAGGGTCGTTAAGACGTGGGGGGGACTTATTCGTTTACTCGAAGTCATGTATTCTACCGTATTACACTCGGGAGAGGTAGCGGTGGAGTTTACGAACCGAGATTGTCAAATAGGTCGAACACCATAAACGTGAGTAAATCGAGATCGAACACGTATTTGTAAACAAGTTAA
This sequence comes from Eucommia ulmoides, assembly GCA_016647705.1. Lineage (NCBI taxonomy): Eukaryota > Viridiplantae > Streptophyta > Magnoliopsida > Garryales > Eucommiaceae > Eucommia > Eucommia ulmoides. The sequence goes on from CM028339.1 coordinate 20,559,572, forward strand.
TCCCTAGGAGATTATTTCCCCTCAAACATATTAGTATATTAGTATAGTTAATTTAGACTATATTAATATTAGTATTAATTAATTAAATATATTTGTTTTTAACCTAGATAAAGTTAGGTCATGACAATTGCAGTAATCCATAATAATGACACAAATCCCAATGGATACGATAACCTGATCTTTCATGATCACACTATACTAAAATTTTGACCTCGTACACTTGTGAGTAGTCAGATACGCCGAGGATGTGAAATCCTCCGCGTGTACCCTAATCAAGGGTAACTAGTTTCAATCTCTTCCGATAAAGAGATTGAGGTGTTAATTCTTCCTTGATTGAATTTGTGAGTGATAAAGGTTCCATCCTTACCTAGGAAAATGATAGTTGGAGTGTTTTGTGAAGTTTTGATTCTTTAGTCTAAAGTATAAAAAGAATTAGGTTATTTTTGAGTGTGTAAAAAGTAGAGGTTATTCTTGAGCCTGCAAAAAATAAGTGGTTATTCCTGAGCCTAGGAAAAAGAATTTGTAAAGGTTGATTCTGAGTCTGTAAAAAGAATCATTGTGTAAAGGTTTGGTTCCCACCTGTTTAAAAAAAGCTTAGTGATTAGTAAGTGCGAATCTCCTTGAGGCTCGGAGGACTAGATTATCCAAGATTAGCTTGATGAACCAGGATAAATTTCTGGTCTGCTGTTTGCTTTACATTGCTTATTTTTTGTTGTTTGGTGTGCACTTAGTTAATAATATATTTCCACTGCTATATAGAGATAATGATTAATTTATGATTAAAATTAATTATTTGGATTTTTGAAGTATTTTATGTGATAATTTTTTTATATCTACCCAATTCACCCCCCTATTGGGTAGCTCACTAGCCAACAGTTTCAAACCCAACTCTTCTATAATGGGTTGGATAGACAGACAAGAACGATCGTGGACACCGCATCTAGAGGTTCTCTGTTATCTAAAACTCTTGACGAGACTCTGAGCGCTTTTGGAGGAGATAGCGGCCAATAAGTATCGATGGCCCAATGTGCGAAATGTAGGATAAAATGTAGCCTCCATTCATGAGGTCGATCCTCTTTCTACCTTGTCGGCCCAAGTGTCGAAACTCACGGAGTAGTTTCTCACTTTCTCTACCAGAGACGTCTCTTCAAGTCGAGAAACAGAAAAAAAAAAAAAAAAAAAAAAAAAAAAAAAAAGGGAAGTAGTTCCCAATCGGGGGTTGATAGTGAGTTTAAGGAATGTCACTTCGTCAACAACCAAGCCTCTACCTTTAGGCCCGCCAACAATATCCCAACTCACTACCACCCGAGATTCGAAATCATGAAAATTTCTATTATGCAAACAACAAGAATATTGTGCGACCTCATCCCGGATAGTTTTGTCAATAACAAGGATTTCTGCTACAGCAACCAAGTCGTCCTTTACAACAACAACCGGTGGAAAGAAATCAACCATCGTTGGAAGATTTGCTCGGCTCGTTTATGAAGGAGATGCAAAATATTATGCGAGAAACGCATAATCGTCTCAACAAGCATGCGTCTTGACAACATTAAGATGACGTGCACCAATACCAAATCGACAGTAAAGTCTCTGGAAAGTCAAATTGGTCTGCTCTCTTGTGACATAAAGGGGTAAACCTCTGGAAAGTTTCCAAGTGATACGAAAACTAACCCAAGGAGTTGCAAAGCCATCACTTTGAGGAGCGAAAAGAAAATCAAAGCAACAACGCAAAAGGAGGAGGAGCCAAAGGAGAAAATTGATGCTGAAAAAGATAACCATTTTAGATGAGGAGAAGAAAAAAGCTCCGAAGGAAAATCTGGGTTCTATCTCTTTTTTGGACAATCCACCGATAATCAATCCACATTTTCCATATCCGCAACAGTTTCAAAAGAAGAAATTGGATAGACAATTTGCAAAAATTCTTAAAATTTTCAAGAACATCCATATCGATATACCGTTTACCGATGCATTGGAGCAAATTCCCAATTATGGGAAATTCTTGAAGGACATAATGACTAAGAAGAAGAAATTGGAAGAATATGAGATTGTCAAGCCCACAGTGGAATGTAGTGCAATTTTTTAATGGAATTTGCCCCAAAAGTTGAAAGATCCTAGAAGTTTCACTATTATGTGCATTATAGGAAAATCTTATTTTGAGAAGGTGTTTGATGATCTTGGAGCAAGTATCAATCTCATGTCCCATTTATCAAAAATTTGGGTTTAGAGATGCAAATCTTACTACTATTTCTCTGCAAATGCTAGACCACTCATTAACCTATCCAAAAGAAATCATTGAAGATGTGCTGATAAAGGTGGATAAATACATCTTTCCTGTGGATTTTGTCATGTTGGAAATGGAGGAAGATCAGGAGATTCCCATTATACTTGGGAGGCCTTTTCTTGCAACCGGGAAAGCGTTGATTGATGTGCATAATGGCAACTTTAAGTGTGAGTGACGAGAAAGTAAAGTTCAACATTTTCAATACAATAAGATTTTCAGAAAAGTGTCTAACTTGCAATCAGGTGAAAGTGGTAGAAACTTGCATTAAAGAGTTATTTCTTGAAATTTTCCACCAGGATCCTTTGGAGCACACTCTCACAAATTCCTTATTTATGGGGGATTTTGGTGAGAAATAATCAAACACAAATGAAAGTGTTGTGGACAACGTCTTATCTCTTGAAGTTGTACCTAAAGATGTAGTAAATTCGATTCAAATAGAGACCCTTGATGAAGAAGATAGTTCGGTAAATCTCTCAAATCCATCTCACAATGGGTTGGTTCTCAAGCAATTATCGGATCACCTTTGGTATACATTTTTGGGAGAGAACTCTACCGATACGGTCATTATTTCATCGTCTTTGACTCAAGAAGAAGAAGAAAAACCGCTCATTATCCTAAAAAGTCACAAGTCCAATTTCGCTTGGTCTTTTTCAGATATCAAGGTAATAAGCCCGACCATTTGCATGCACAAAATTTGGATAAAGGAATCATTTAAGCCCCCAATTAGGCATTAAAGAATGCTAAACCCTGCAATAAAGAAGGTGGTTCGTTCTGAATTGTTAAAGTTGTTGAATGCCGGAATCATCTATGTAATATCAGATAGTGAGTGGGTAAGCCTAGTGCAAGTGGTTCCAAAGAAAGATGGCATGACTGTAGTGAAAAATGAGATAAATAATCTAATTCTCACATAAACCATCACGGGATAGAGAGTGTGCATTAACTATAGGAAGTTGAACAAAGCCACAAGGAATGATCACTTTCCTCTTCCATTCATTGACCAAATATTGGATCGTCTCTCCGGTTAAGACTACTACTGCTTTCTTGGTGGCTATTCTAGCTATAATCAAATAACCATTGCACCGGAGGATCAAGAAAAGATAACGTTCACTTGCCTGTACGGCAGTTTTGCATACCGTCGTTTGTCGTTTGGATTATGCAATGCTCCAGCAACTTTCCAACAGTATATGATGGAGATCTTTTCAGATATGGTGGAAAATATAATAAAAGTATTCGTGGACAATTTCTTAGTCTTTGGTTCATATTTTAACCATTGCCTCTATAATTTATCACTTGTTCTCAAGCGATATGAATAGAAAAATCTAGTTCTAAATTGGTAGAAGTGTCATTTCATGGTCAAGAAGTCCATTGGGTCTCTTCCAAAGGACTTGAGGTAGATTGGGCGAAGATTGAGATAATTGAGAAACTTTCCCCACCAATCAATGTAAAGGGAGTAAGGAGTTTCCTAGGCCACGCCGGATTCTACCAGAGATTCATCAATGATTTTTCAAAAATAGTGAAGCCGTTGTGCCATTTGCTTGAAAAATACTCCCCATTCATATTTGATGATTCTTGTGTAGGATCGTTTAATGTTATGAAGGAGAAATTGATCTCGGCTCCAATTATAGTCACTCCGGATTGGAATGAGCCATTTGAGATTATGTGTGACGTGAGCAATTATGCCGTTGGAGCTATTTTAGGCTAACGCAAGGAGAAAATTTTCTGGTCAATATATTATGCAAGCAAAACGTTCAATGATACACAAAAGAATTATACTACTACAGAAAAAGAGATGTTGGAGATGGTCTTTGCTTGTGATAAGCTCCAATCATACATTATTGGGTCTAGGGTGATCATCTATACAAACCATGCTGCCATCCGATACTTATTTGCAAAGAAGGATATGAAGCCACATGTAATCCGGTGGATTCTCTTACTTCAAGAATTTGATGTTGAGATTCGAGACAAGAAGGGGAGTGAAAATATGGTAGCTGATCATATTTCAAGGCTCGTGTTAGAAGGTGTTGGTAATGATTTGTGTATCACATAAGTTTTCCCAAACGATCCATTATTCAATATCGAAGTTAAACTTCCGTGGTTCGCGGATATAGTTAATTATCTTGAGTGCAAAGTATTACCTTTGGAACTATCTAGTGCCCAAAGGAAAAAATTCCTATTTGATGTGAAGATTTATATGTGGGATGACCCCATGTTGTTCAAGAAATGCGTCGATCAAGTCATCCAGTGATATGTTCCGAGAGGGAAAAATTCAGAAATCTCCATCATTGCCACTCCTCGCCATGTGGGGGGGCATTTTGGCACAACACGGACAGCCCCAAAGGTGCTTCAATCAGGTTTTTATTAGCTGACTCTTTTTCGTGACTATTCTTTCATAAAACTTGTGATCGATGCCAGAGGGTCGGCAACATCTCGAGCCGGAATGAGTTGCCCTTAACATCTATTCTCGAGTTAGAACTCTTTGATGTTTGGGGAATTGATTTCATGGGACCTTTTCCTCTGTCCTTTGGTCAGGAGTATATCTTGTTGGCAGGGGACTACATGTCAATATGGGTAGAGGTTGTGCCCACACCGACCAACGATGCTAAAGTGGTTCTAAAATGTCTTCAAAAGAACATATTGACAAGGTTCGGAACTCCTCGAGCCATCATTAGCAATGAAGGAACCCACTTCTACAACAAAATTTTTAACACTCTACTGACCGAATATGGAGTTTAGCATAAAGTGGCGATTGCTTACCATCCCTAAACAAACGGACAAGCCAAAGTTTCAAATCGAGAAATCAAACAGATTTTGGAGAATACGGTTCACTCCAACCAGAAGGACTGGGCGGTGAAACTAGATGATGCATTGTGGGCATACCGCACAACTTTTAAAATACCGATCGGAATGTCTCCATATCGGTTGGTGTCCAAAAAAATGTGACATTTGTCGGTTGAATTATAGCACCATGCCTATTGGGTGATTAAGAAACTAAACTTTGATCTCAATACTTCAGGGAAACATCATCTCCTATAGCTTAATGAGCTGGAGGAATTCCGAAATGAGGCATATGAGAACGCTAAATTATACAAGGAGAAAACCAAGATATGGAATGAAAAACACATTGTTAGGAGAGAGTTTAGCCTGGGACAATAAGTGTTACTTTTCAACTCTTGACTGAGACTTTTTCCAAGCAAGCTGAAGTCTAGGTGGTCCGGACCATTGAGATTAAATACGTATTTCGATTCGGTGCTATTGAATTGGAAGGTGACGATGGACAAATTTTTTAAGTCAACGGGGAAATTATCAAGCATTATTATGGAAATGAAGAACGAGTTATGGAGAGTATCTCTCTCGTTGTTAACTGATGTGGATTGTTGTTGAGTCTAGCTAGGGACGTTAAAACCTTGTTTTTGAAATACAACCCAAGGGAATGGTTCTCGCCTATTTTTGCTAAAATGTTTTTTTTGGAGGTTGTAATGATCGTGATGCGTGTTTGTTAAGTAAATGGAGGAGATCGGACATTCGGGAATGTTAAATGAATATTGAACAAGAAGAAATATAATAACGGCAACGAAAAGGTATCCGACCATTGAAAAAAATTTAGAAAAACAAGACTAAAGCCTTCAAGCCTTAGCTCGCTGCAGTGCCCAAATAGCAAAAGACACTCTGGTCTTTGCTCACTGTAGTGAGTTGGCCTACTCGTTGCAGCGCAAAGGCCCCTGTTTCAGTTAATAGGGGCCGACCCTCATTATTTTCCTATTTCAAACCCTAAAACACCCGATTCTCAACCAAACCAATATCTACCCTCAAATGCATCTCTCCCATCCTCAAAGAACTAAATCCCACCAAAAATCAATCGATTTAATGCCATTCACACAACCCTAGCTTTAGTCGCCCATTGGATTCGATTTCAAGTGGCGTGGCTTCATTTCATATGATTTGGGCACCCAATAATCTTCAAGTAAGTAGTTTCAAGGTCCTTTCTAATTGTGAACCATCATTTTGTTGTTGATTAGCTTGTTGGATTAGAGTTTTATTGTGAAATTTTTTATTGTGGTTAAAACCCTTGACCCTTGAGTTGCCTTTGGAAAATATTTTGTGTTGCTATGATTATGGGTAGGTTTTTATGAAGTAAACATTGTGTAGTGGTGGTTTGATTGTGGGATTGATGTTTTTGGTGTTAAGCTTGTGTTATTCGTGTTGCCATTTGTGCGATTTCTGTGCCGTTGAGATTGTGGATCAAATCTTTTTATTGTGAATACCACATTGTGATTGGTGAAGGGTTTTTGTGTGTTGATTCGTAGAAAAATCATGTCACCAAAATTCATTTCGAAACGACAAAGAGGTGAGGGGTCTAGTTTGTAATCTGTAGATACGGCCTTAGATTACGATTCGAGTCGTTTTGTTTTCACACAAGCTGAGCAGCATTTCAATAGGTATGAGAAAAACCAAAATTGTTTCGTGAACGCGGTTTCGCTGAGACCGACGATCTTCCAAACAAAATAGCGGATGTGATAAGAGATAGAGGTTGGAAGCGCTGCTGTAGACAACCTGGCCCAGGTGACATCACCTTGGTTCTTGAATTCTTTGCAAACGCCGTAGAATACAAGAACTACATGACCTGGGTCCAGAATCGTATGGTGAAAATTGATATTGAAATGATAAACGAACACTTGAGGTTGCTATTGCGGATATTTTTACGCTTTGATTTTACTCGCAAGTAGACATGGTCAAGTTTTAATAGTAGAAGAAGTGAGGAGTTGTCGTATCCATAGGGATTGGATTAAATTGTTGCTAAGTATCGCGAATATCGTAACCGAACTTTATTTAGGCGTTCCAATTTTTGGTTTTTGTAAAAATATAAAACTAAACTAAACTAATTAAACTAAAATACTAAGAATAACGTTTATGAGAATAAATTATCTAGGGATTAACTTCCTTCACTTAAACGTGTTTGATTTAGTCTAGTTTACATAAACGGTCATTAATTTATCCGACATTCTAGGTATCTAAAACTCACTCACTACCTCTCCGGAGTGTAAAGAGAATGAATATGCAATTCGTGTAAACACAGATATCCCTATCTAGCATCTAAACAATTACATGAGTCTCACCTCAACCTCACAGATTGTACACGTTCTAATAATCTCTCGAAACATTAGAACGTCGCGATGTGTTTAAACCCTAGTCCGAATATGGGGTTACCTCTCCCTACTGTCAAACCCCGTATTCTCAAATCAACCAAAATATTATAACAAACATATAATGGAAGTAAAAAAATGGTAAACACAATCGAATAGGGATGAACAACCGATAACGAAACAACGATTTGCTCAAACATATATATTCATGAACTATATCAATCCCTAAATAATAAACGTTTAGCTCTTGGCCATAACCGAATATTCAACTACAAATGATATATACATGATCAAACAATAAACAAGAGTTTATAAATAAAGAGAGAAACAAGGGAGAATAGTCGATATCTGAAGAATGAATGGTTTCACGTTCAAAAAATCTGCTCCGATCTTGTTTGCTCTTCTCTAATTGATGAATTCTCTTTCTTGGTATGATCTTAAACTGTCAAAAAACTCCCAAAAACGTTCTTGGTCTTGTGGAAATGAGTAGGAATCAAGAGAAATGAAAAATATCTCAAAAATATAAAAAAATATCAATGTCAGCTGGTGTCCGGGCATTGCAGCGATCAAATGCATCACTGTAGCAATGGAAGGAAGAAAAATCACTATGGAAACGGCGCTGCAGTGATCAAACCATCGCTACAGTGATACAAGGAGAGTGGCTGGCACCTTATTTTTATTTTCGCCATAACTTTTGCATCCGAACTCTGATTGTGGTGATTAAAAAACCTATAGAAATATAAGACATAGATATACAACTTCCATGGTTGGATATTTCCCAAAATCGGATTGTATCATTATCAAAAATGGACTTAACGTTACTACACTTGAACAAATTTTGCATCTTGTTTACCATTTGTTTATAAACCTACAAAACAGTACAAAGACATATTAAACTAACAAAAATGATTGAAAACACACAAATATTTGAACCTAAAAATACTTGATTGTTGGTAAATAAACCACTCATCAAATACGCCCAAACTCAAACGTATTCTTGTCCTCCAGTAAAAACACCCACACTAAAGAAAACAAACTACTACAACGAAGTAATGAACACAACTTACTAAAAATGAAAGACACTAACGAACTAAAAACACCGACGTGTTAGTTTTGAATTTCAACTAATCGACCAAAAAGTTTTTCCTCAACGGCCCCCAATCATATCGAGTTAAAGAATAAAACTGCACCATGTGATATTCTAGGATTTTAACATTCAATAACAGTAAATGCCATTCTAGATCCTTTCCAAGTGTGTGCGCGAAAACTCAATTATACAACCATCCAAAGACTGGATTGGATTATCCACCAACAAAGTTCATAACTTAACACCGACAACGTACAAGATTTTCATATGCCAGACTGGGTTCCACTCTTCACTAATGCAGGCTTAGAAATTCAAAAAGATCAAAAGGACTTGGTTCAATTTTTATCAACTGGCCAAGGGTATATCGGGAATATAAAATAGGTAAATTTCATTAACTCAACGATACCCAAGGCACAATGCTTGGATCTCAATCATACTAATACCCACAAAGACAAATCCAAAACAACTTCGAACTTACTTTTAAAATGTAGTACTCATTTGTCTAAACAAACAAAAACAAAACCATATTTACACATTTTTTATTTTTTTATTTATTTTTACTAACCACCCCCTCCAAACTTATTTGATTTGCACAATTTCACTGGTGTGGAAATATGATAGAAAAAGGACAAGCGAGTACTCGAATACTGAACCAATCAAAAGTTCACCCAAAACCCAACCGCTCACTTCAAGTAGCATAAACAAATGCTAACATGATTTCAACCGAAATCGTGCCTTAGATTTAGCGACAGTGGTTTGGAAAATTTTTAATCAGTTAGGGTATTTGATACGTGTTCAAAATTGAAACGGCTAACAGGCTTCGATAGGATAACGAGGGGTAAAACATTTTGCATAGAAGGTTTGAACGGCTCAAGCGATCAAAATGAATGCCTATATCATATCTCCTGAACTACCTCGCCTAGGATTTCACCTCGAGGTTCCCCCAATTAGGTTTTAGAATCCCTTAAATTATCATGAACTTGGTTACTGGATAATCGACATCAAATCGATTAGATAGCTAGTACATTGAGTCTACGTGCTCGTGCAAATTAGGATCCACAATGACTTTTACCAAAACAAGATGTCAGCGCATAGAACACACCTGAATGGGCATTACCCTTGACCTTGAAAAACAACTAGGGGATGATATCATCATCGGGTAATGGCCCAGAAGAACTACAAAACTCAACACACAAAAACAACTACAAACATAAACACACTTTAACTTAAACTAAACAAACATGCATGAAAACAATTTAACTTAAACTACACAACATTGAACAACTATTAAACTTAACTACATAACTAACAAAAAATCATTTAACAAGAAAACATATAAAACATAAAGCATACAAAACAAAAATGTCCCCCAAACTTAGAACGAGCATTGTCCACAGTAACCAACATCGATCTCAATAATTGACATATAGCGTGGTGACGAAGGGGGTTTTGAACACGTACCTGAGAGGCGAGACAATCTTGCCTCAAGTGTGGTCGACAGTAATGGATTGATTTATTTGAAAACTTGGGTTGGTGATAGCGGAATATTACATCGCTACTTTCACCGCAAGTGTACGGGTCAAGTTTTAGTACAGTGTTGGAAGAGTTAGGGTTGTCGTATCTATAGGGATTGGATTAGATTATCGTTGAGTATCGCGTTTGTCATAACCGGACTTTATTTAGGCGATATAAATTTATAGTTTTTGTAATAATTACTATACTAATAAACTAACTTATTAAACTAATTATACTAATACTACAAATATTGATGTTTATGGGAGTAAATTGCATAGGGATTAACTTCGTCCACTTAAACGTGTTCGTTCAATCTAGTTTACAATAACGGCATTCAAATCTATTTGACAATCTCAGTATTGTAAACTCATTCACTCTCTCTCCCGAGTGTAAAGTGAACGAACATGTGACTTCGCGTTAACGCCGAAATCCCTCTCTAGCATTTTTTAGAACACATAGTCACATGAGTCTCACCCCAACGTCATGGATTGCACACTTTCTAATGCCCTCCCGGGTCATTAAATCTTTACGTTGTGTTTAAACCCTAGTCTGAATCTGGGGTTATCTCTCCAGAGTATTAAACCCAGTATTCTCACTATATCATAACAAGCATATAAACATGGCAAAATAGTAAACACCATTGGATAAACAAAGAACAACCGTTAACAAAACATCAATTATATTCAAACAACATTTTTGTGGATTACATAAAGCCCTAGACAATATATGTTTAGTTTTTTATGATCGTAACCATATATACAATGAAATACGAACTAAACATATACAAAATATCCAACCAATCTAAGAATAGAAGAGAGAAACGAGGAGACCAGCCATTATCCAAAGAATCGTCGCTAAAACCACTCGGAGATCGCTTCCTCCTTCTTGGCTTTGTGATATTCTCTTGGTTGAATGTGTTTTGAGCTCTCAAAACCACTCCCAAAACATTCTAGGGTGTTTAGGGGGTGAAGGGAATACATATGAGATCCCAAAATATCAAGAAAATATCTTAAAATATATATTCTATTGACAGTCTGACCGCCGCAACAGTGGAAATGCATAGAGTTTAGCAACTCTCTGTTGTTTAACCGCGCGGCGGTGGTGTCACAGCTGTGGTAGTGACATCTTTTGGTATTTGGACTATAACTTTCTCATCCAAACTCTAATTAAGGTTATTAAAAAACCTATGGAAAGCTAAGACAAATATATACAACTTCCATGTTTTTAGGTTTTCCAAACTCGAGTCACATAGTTGTCCAAAATGGCCTTGAAGTTACTACACTTGTACCAACTTTGCCTCTTTTCACCCATTTATTCAAAAACCTAAAAAACAATACAAAAATACGTTTAACTGACAAAAGTTCTTGAAAACACACAAATATTTGAATCTAAAAGTACTTGATTTGTTGGTAAATAAACCACTTATAAAATACCCCCAAACTCAAATGTTTGTTTGTCCTCAAGCAAAAACACTCACACTAATATAAAAACAAACAAAATAACTGACACAAAAACGAAAAAGACATAAACAACGACATGCGAGTTTTGAATGCAACTAATTAGACCAAAATATTTTACCTCAACAACCCCCAATCATATCGAGTTCAGGAGTAAAACGCACCATGTGATATTCTAGAATTTCGATATTCAAGAATGGTAAACGCCATTTTAGATCCTTTCAGCGTGTGTGTACAAAACTCAATAATATAACTATCCAACGATCGGATTGGATTATCCACCAACAAAACTCATGACTTTAACCATAAATGATTAGGATATCTATATGCCTGACTGGGTTCTACTCTCCACTAATGTGGGCTAAGCAGTTCATAAAGATCAATAGGACTTGGTTCGGTTTGGAATAGGGCCAAAGGTATATTGGAAACATAAAACGGGTTAACGTCACTAACTCAATGATACCCAAGGCACAACGCCTGGCACAATCACACTCGAACACCCATAGATAAATTTGAAACAACCCTAAACTAACATTTTAGAACGTCGAACTCACTTGTCAAAAGAAAAGAAAAGAAAAGAAAATAGAACGATATTTACATTTATTTTTTTATTTTTATTTTTATTTTTATTTTAATTTTTTTTTAACATGAAGCACACCCCCAAACTTATTCGATCTTTATAATTTCACGGGCGTGGTTAAAATGAAAGAAAAATGACAAGTGAATACTCGAATAGCGAACCAATCAAAAGTTCGCCCGAAAACTAACCGCTCACTTCAAGTAGCATACACGAATGCTAACTTGATTTACTCAAATTGTGCTTTCGGTTTAGCGATAAAGGTTTGAAAAAAAAAATCAATTGGCAAAGGTATTTGTTAAGTGTTCAAAATTGAAATGGAAAATAGGCTTCGACAAGGTAACGAGGGATAAATATATAACATGGTAAGTTTCAAAAGCTCAAGCGATCAAAATGAATTCCTAAATCACGTCTCCTAAACAACTTCATCTAGGATTTTGCCTCAAGTTCTCCCCAATCAGGTTCTAGAATCTCTAAAATTATCACGAGCTTGGATAACGGATAATTGGCCTCAAATCAATTGAATAGATATACATTGAGTCTACGTGCTCGTGCAATTTAGGATCCACAATAATTTTTACCAAAACGACAGGCCAAGCACACATAATAAACATGAATGGGCATTACCCTTGACCTCGACAAACAACCAAGGGATAATTTCATCATCGGATAATGGCCCAGATGAACTCAAAACTCAGCATGCAACAATAACAACACACAAACACAAACTACACAAAACAAACATGCACACAATATACTAAACAACACAACTAACAACTAAACATAGTAAACATACTACACATCACCCCCAAACTTAAAACGAAAAATGTCCACAATGACCCATCAGCGATCCCAATGAAAGCATAAAGCATTATAATGAAGATGGGGGTTTAAAATACGTACCTAGGAGGCGAGAGAATCTCGCCTCCGAATTAAGTCGGCGGAGATAGATCTAATTTATTTTTGACTTGGGTTTCCTCCCAAGAAGCGCTTGGTTTATAGTACTCAGCTCGACATGGAGAACGACTCGTCAAAGAGCGACTTCAGCCCGTAGTATGTGTCATACAACACCATATATGGGTCTTGATTTTGAACGCCCTCAAGATTGGCAAGAATTGGCTCTATAAGGCTCATACTCTCAACTCGTCTCATTTCTGTCTCATGTGCTCGGTTTGCTTGGATGTACTGAGCTAGAAACGGGGTAGGATAGGTGAGCCACATTGAATCCTCATAGATGTGATCGTCTTGGCTCGGGGGTGGCATCAGCAATTGGAATTCAAATGATGAAAAATCACAACTATTAACATATGATTTTTCATCGCCAAACCATACTTGGGTTGTAGTATCTTCATGATCGTCTTCGATCTTACCCAAGTACCTTTCGCTTGCTTCCGGTTCCTCATGGTGGATTTCACATTCAAATGTGATTTGTTCGCTGCTTAGTGTCACCGTCTCTGACTCAGTCTCAATAAAGCAAATAAGTTAACCAATTTACGTATGAATAGACGTTACAATAGAATCAATCTCAGCACAGACCATCTCGATATTGTCAAGATAATCCTTGTGCTCGTTGAGCAAATAATTTGTTTTCCTCAATAATATCTGCGTCTCCCCCATAACAGTAGCGAACATTTTCTCCAAGGCGGGGAAATACTCCATATCTTGAACCGGAGTGTCAATCTATAGAATCGTGGTGTTGGAAAAATCCCCCAAGCTTTGGTGACTTGGTGAATAATTTCAAGTCTAATAATCAAAGGCTGCCATTTTCTCTAACGACCAAAAGGCTTCATCCGTGGTTAGTTGGTTGAATATGGTCGTACGATTTCCTCCTTCAACCCAATTTTTGGTTGCGACTTGTAACCCGTCGAGGAAATTCAGAAGCTGACACTCCCTCGGGAGACCATAGTTGGGGAACCAGAATAACAACTCCTTTTAACGATCCCAAGCACAATAAAATGACTCAGAATCCTGTTGAAAGAATTTCATAAGTACATGTTGATTTAACATCTTCAAGTACTTTGTAGGGGAAAAAAACAAAAACTACAAATTATAAATATAATAACGGCAATCTAGTTTACATTAACACCATTCGAATCTATCCAAAAATCTCAGTATCGTAAACTCATTGACTCTCTCTTCCGAGTGTAAAATGAATGAATGTGTGAGTTCGCGTAAACACCGAAGTCCCCCTCTAATATTTTTTAGAACACATAGTCGCATAAGTCTCACCCCTACGTCATGGATTGTACACTTTCTAACAGTCTCCCAAGTCATTAAAACGTTGCGTTGTGTTTAAACCCTAGTCCGAATCTGGGGTTATCTCTCCCGAGTGTTAAACCCCATATTTTCAATATATCATAACAAGCATATAAACATGGTAAAACAGTAAACATAATCGGATACACGAAGAACAACCATTAACAAAACATCAATTTTATTCAAACAGTATTTTCGTGGATTACATCAAGCCCTAGACAATATATATTTAGATTTTCATGGCCATAACCGCATATACAATGAAATACAAACTAAACATATACAAAAAATTCAACCAATCTAAGAATAAAAGAGAGAAATGAGGAGACTAGCCATTATCCATAGAATCGTCGCTAAAATTGCTCCGAGATCACCTCCTCCTTCTTGGCCGTGTGATCTTCTCTTGGTTGAATGTGTTTTGAGCTCTCAAAACCACTCCCAAAATATTCTAGGGTGTTTGGGGGGTGAAGGGAATACATATGGGATCCCAAAATATCAAGAAAATATCCTAAAATATCTATTATGTTGACAATCTGACCGCCACAGCGGTGGAAACGCAGAGAGTTTAGCAACTCTCTATTGTTTAATAGCTGCGGCGGTGGTGTCACCGGTATGGTGGTGACATCTTTTGGTATTTGGGTTGTAACTCTCTCGTCCAAACTTTGATTCAGGTCATTAAAAAACCTATGGAAAGCTAAGATAAATATATACAACTTCCATGTTTTGAGATTTTTCAAACTCGAGTCGTATAATTGTCCAAAATGGCCTTGAAATTACTACACCTCTACCAACTTTACCTCTTTTCACCCATTTATTCAAAAAACCTAAAGAACAATACAAAAACACATTAAACTAAAAAAAATGCTGGAAAACATATAAATATTTGAATCTAAAAGTATTTGATTTGTTGGTAAATAAACCACTCATCAGTTGCCTCCCGAGAAGCGTTTTGTTTAATGTCCTCGGCTTGACACCGAGAAGGGCTTGTGAAAGAGCGGCTTCCACCAAGAGTATGTGTCATACAATAAAACATACGGGTCTTGATTCAAAACACCCTCAAGCTTAGCGAAATGTGGCATTAATTGGCACGTGCTCTCGACTTGATTCTTTTCCGGCTCATGTGTTTGGAAAGCTTGAATGAACGAAGTTAAAGGTGGTGAAGGACAAGTGAGCCACATCTGATCCACGTAGATATGATCGTCTTGGATCAATGATTACAACACCAATTGGATTTCAAGAGGAGAGGACTCAAAATCATCTTCTGACTTGTCATCAGTCAACAATTCTTGAGCCTCGCCTTCTTTCGAATCATCTTCATAATACACCTCCAAAGTCCTCCCACTTTCATTTGGTTCTTCATAGTGGCTTTCACTGATGGATATGGCTTGTGTATCTCTCAGTGCCACTACCTATGACTCAACCTCATTAAAGCAAATAAGCTGACCGATTTGGGTCTCAAGAGACGTTACGGTGCTATCAATTTCAATGCAGGTTATCTCAATATTGTCAAGATGATCCTCATTCTCATTGAGACGGTCATGAGTTCCATTCCAGAAGCTTGAGTCTCCCACATGAATGCAACTAACATCTCTTCAAAGGTGGGAGAAGACTCCACAAGTTGGTCTAGGGTATCAATCCATGGCGCTAAAATTATGGAACTGTTGCCCAAGCTTTGGTAACTTCTCCAATACTGAAAATCAAACTCCTCCATTTCTTCCAACAACCAATAGGCATCGTCTGTGGTTAGGTCGTAAAAAGAGGTAGTACCATTTTCTCCCTCTACCAAAGTTCTGGTTGGGGCTTGTAACCCCTCGAGAAAATTCAGTAATTGACACTTCTTTGGGAAATTATGACTGGGGAACCAAACGAGCAAATCCTTGTATTGTTCCCAAGCACCATAGAATGGCTCAAAATATCGTTGAGAAAATCATAAGAGCACTTGTTAATCTAACATCTTCAAGTACCTCGCAAAGCAAACCAAACTGAAAACAAAAATTATAAATAAAATAAATGGCTAAATTAAAATCAAGTTACCTTTTCATAATATCAACAATAATCTGAAAACAAATCCCTGACAACGGCACCAAAAACTTATTGGCGATACTTTAATCGCTTTGAATTTTACTCACAAGTGCACGAGGTCAAGTTTTAACAGTATAGGAAGTGAGGGGTTTTTCTATCCACAAGGATTGAATTAAATTGTCTCTAAGTACCGCGATTATCGTAACCGAACTTTATTTAGCCGTTCCAATTTTTGGTTTTTGTAAAAATATAAAATTAAACTAAACTAATTAAACTAAAATACTAAGAATAACATTTATGGGAATAAATTATCTAGGGATTAATTTCGTTCACTTAAAGGTGTTTGATTTAGTCTAGTTTACATTAACGATCATTAATCTATCCGACAATCTAGGTGTCTAAAACTTACTCACTACATCTCCCGAGTGTAAAGTGAATGAATATGCAATTCGTGTCAACATTGATATCCCTATCTAGAATCTAAACGATTACATAAGTCTCACCCCAATCTTAATGATTGCACACGTTCTAACAATCTCCCGAAATATTAGAACGTCGCGATGTGTTTAAACCCTAGTCCGAATCCGGGGTTACCTCTCCTGAGTGTCAAACCCCGTATTCTCAAATCAACCAAAATATCATAACAAGTATATAATGAAAGTAAAAGAATGGTAAACACAATCGAATAGGAATGAACAATCGATAAGGAAATAACGATTTACTCAAACATGTATATTCATGAATTATATCAATCCCTAAATAATAAATGTTTAGATCATTGCCATAACATAATATTCAACTAAAAACAATATATACATGATCAAACAACAAACAAGAGTTTAGAAATAAAAAGAAAAACAAGAGAGAATAGTGCCTCGTTGGTTCTTTCTCTCTCTCTCTATTGGTCTTTCTCATAACTGGAAGCCATGTCCATGTAAGTCATGTTCTAGATCTAAATTTTCAACCGTAAGTCTTCGCGTCGTGTTCATAGCCGTTCTGCTCCGCCAGATCTGGATTTTTCGAGTTTCAAAAATTCTAGATATATGAATATTGATCTGTTAATTTTTGTTTATTTTTTGTGAATTGATTTTTGTAGATTTTTTTGTGAAAAGATTGCATGAGTGTTAATGTCTATATTTCAAATCTGGGACCCTAGATCTGGGTTTTCATGTGGGCTGGTGGCTCCTTAGAGTGATGATTTAGGCAAAAGGAGTAAGACTCAGTCTTGCATGTACATATTTTTAATTGTATCTTAGAATATAAAAATAAATAAATAAATTACAATAAAAATGGAAGATATGCGGTGATCTCATATATTTATATAGATAGATAGATAGATATATTTAAATTGTAAAGGGATATATATAGGGAGACCCATGGAAAAAAAAAAAAAAAAACAAACAAACTAGAGCAACGGGACATGGAATTAAAAAGAAACCTGAATATATATATATATATATATATACACACACACACATACACATAAGAATATTTTGAGTATTTCGACTTCGGATTTCAGGTAGAATTCACAACTCTTTTAATATATGTATTTAATTTTCCTATTGTGTAATTTATGCTATTATTGTTATTGAATTTTACCTGTTAAATTGTATGAAATAATTATGACTATGTAAAATTATGTCAATGTGTTTTATTTGTCGCGTTAATTAAATACACGTCTCAAAAGGGTTGAAATTCTACTGAGCGTTAGTTCATAGCCCCACAGTTTGATTTCAAGGCCGATTAGAGCGAAATGGCGTCGGAAATTATATTAGAATTTCTATTTATAAAAATTGTATGTGTTATGTACGATTGTAAGATCGGCATGATAATTCGATAATTATAATTACTGTCGTGATTGTAAAATTTATCAAGTATTTACAAAAAAAAAACATTGAATATTGGGTAATTAATTTAATTGATTCCCTTAAACTTTGGAAACTCCACTTAGGTTAGGGAGTGTTTGGTATCCAGGATTTGGGCCACAGGAATTGGGTATTTGAAATGAAGAGTTCCAAATTGAACTTTGTTAAAAGAAACTTTGTTTTGGGTTTTGACACTATACACCCCTAAAGTTTGATAATGTTTTACTTGGGTCCTTTGATTCCAATTTGAGCACATTAACATCCTAGTACTTGATGACATGAAAAATATATTGGATTTTATTAATTAAAATGTTGATTATCTAGTGCCATTTGTAGAATTATCGGCGGTAAGAATCTTATCTGAATTTCTATTTAAAATTTGTAAAAATTATATTTATTATTCATTATTGTAAAATCGGCTCGAAAATTTGATAATGTTATTTATCATCGTCGTGTGGAAAATTTATCATATTTTTATTAATTAAAATATTTATTATTTAGTAAAATTATCATCGTGATAAATAAAATTGTCGCCGTAGTTGTAAAATTTGCAGGCTCGCTAGGAGCGAAACAGCGATAAGAATTTTAGTTGAGATTTCATTTGATTTGCTATTTGTAATAATTGTAGTCATTGTTTATTGTTGTAAAATTAATTTGATAAATTGAGTATAAGTATTAGGGTCGTATTGAAAACTTTCTCGGATTTGCACGGAATAAATTATTGGTTATTCAGCTTAGTATTAATTCTCCAAGGGGAGAAATCAAGTGACAGCCCTAGGAAACCAGGACGTTACTGGTGGCATCAAAACTTAGGTTATGGATTTTGTAGACTTTTTGTTAGAATGTCGTGTCAGTAGTAGACCATAGGATAGATCGTTGAATTGTGAGATCGAGTTAGAACATGAGTTTGGAGTCATAGGTAGTACGTATGTATTCAACACTGCATTACGCATACGTGTCACTTATACTATTGCATTATTACCTTATTATTTGAATTCCGGGTCATTACAAAAGGTCTAGGTTGGTCTAGTTTGAGAATGACGGTGTATCCAAGAGGGCATGAAACTGTGTTGACGACGTTAGTTATAGTAGTGGTGATGGATGGTGGAGTGGGCTGGAAAGTTAGTTGTAAGGAGAGTAGGTTCATTTGTCTTAGGTAGAGAGAGATAGGTTGACTTGGCGATGTTCGCAAGTATTGATGGTTTGGAGATTCGGAGAGGGTGCCGACAGTAAGGATGGTGGGGATATGAATGGTGGTGGAAGTAGATAGGTGTTCATTTTACATTAACGATAATATTTGCATGATTTTTTTACTTACGATTTTTAAGAGAACATGATAATGCGTTAACGTTAAGACAGATGGACCAAAAAATGTGCATTAACGTTAACGCACACCCAATTTAAATACACAAATAGCAGATACAGTACAATCATGTTAGCGTTAACACTCAAACCAAGAAAAATGTGTATTTACATTAATATTAGTGTTTTGTGTAATTTTTTCACATATGTTTTTCTAGACAACATGAATGTGTTAACGTTAATACAGAAAGAGACCCCCCAAAAATGTACATTAACATTAACGTCAATGTTCGCTTTTTATTTTCTCACATATAGGTTCCAAACAACATGAATATGTTAACATTAACACAGGAGATCCCCTAGAAAAATATGTATCAACGTTAATGCAAACCCAATTCAAACACACATTCAACTCAAAATGACAAAATACTATATATGGTAGTTAACGTTAACGCGCACAAGATAAAAGTTTATGGCAGAACGTTAACATAAATATTCAAGCAACATACGTTAACATACAGAACCCCCAAAAAATAAAATATATTAACATTAAAACCCACAACCTGATGGTAAAAAATACGTTAACGTTTAATGCATACAAAAAGATGATGAAAGATGCGGTAACGTGAAACACACAAAAAAATATGAAAAATACATTAATGTTAACGTAAATTTCAAATCATAGTTTTGTAACATAGATAAGATTTGACCTAAAAAAACATAATAAATAAATAAAAACACATGAAGGGTGTAGTACTGAAAATGAGTAAACGTTAATATTTACAAAATGAGTTAACGTTAACGTAACTGATGAGTGGTTTATTTACCAACAAATCAAGTACTTTTATACTCAAATATTTGTGTATTTTCAAGCACTTTTGTTAGTTTAATGTGTTTTTGTATTGTTTTTTTAGGTTTTTGAATAAACGGGTGAAAAGAGGCAAAGTCGATACAGGTGTAGTAACTTCAAGGCCATTTTAGACAATGATGTGACTCGATTTTAGAAAAACGCAAAACATGGAAGTTGTAGATAGTTGTCTTAGCTTTCCATAGGTTTTGAATCACCTCAATCGGAGTTTGGACAAGAAAATTAAAGCCAAAATACCAAATAGTGTCACCGCTGCAGCGGTAAAACAGCAGAGAGTTGCTAAACTCTCTGCATTTCCACCACCGTGGCAGTCATATTGCTGACAGAATAGATACTTTGGGATATTTTCTTGATATTTTGGGATCCCATATGTATTCCCTTCACCCCCAAACACCCTAGAATGTTTTTGGGAGTGGTTTTAAGAGCTCAAAACACATTCAACCAAGAGAATATCACAAGGCTAAGAAGGAGGAAGTGATCTCAGAGTGATTTTAGCGATGATTCTTCAGATAATGGCTAGTCTCCTCGTTTCTCTCTTTTATTCTTAGATTGATTGGATGATTTGTATATGTTTAGTTTGTATTTCATTGTATATATGGTTATAATCATGAAAAACTAAACATATATTGTTTAGGGCTTGATGTAATCCACAAAAACGTTGTTTGAATAAAATCGATATTTTGTTAACAATTGTTCTTTGTTTATCCGATTTTGTTTACCGTTTTTCCATGTTTATATGCTTGTTATAATATACTGAGAATACGGAGTTTGACACTCGGGAGAGATAATCCCGAATTCGGACTAGGGTTTAAACACAACACGACGATCTAATGACCCGGGAGGGCGTTAAAAAATGTGCAATCCATGACATTGGGGAGAGACTCATGTGACTATGTGTTCTAAAAAATGGTAGAATGCTAGACGGGGACTTCGGTGTTAACGCAAAGTCACATATTCATTCATTTTACACTCGGGAAAAGGAGTGAATGAGTATACAATACTAAGATTGTCAAATAGATTTGAATGCCGTTAATGTAAACTAGATTGAAACGAACACGTTTAAGTGGATGAAGTTAATCCCTAGATAATTTACTCTCATAAACGTCTATATTAGTAGTATTAGTATAATTAGTTTAGTTTATTAGTATAGTAATTATTACAAAAACTATAAATTTATGTCGCCTAAATAAAGTCCGGTTATGACAAACACAGTACTTAACGATAATCTAATCCAATCCTTGTGGATACGACAACCCTAACTCATCTAACTCTATATTAAAACTTGACCCGTACACTTGCGGTAAAAGTAGCGACGTAATATTCCGCTGCTAGTAACACACACAAATAGATGAGAAAAATACGTTAACGTGAAAAAAATAATAAATAAATAAATAAAATAAACATGAACGCAAATAACGTTTACATGAATTCAAAATATAATTTTATAATATAGGTAAGTGGTATTACTTGAAGTTTCTCACATTAACGTTAACACTCCTGCTGTACAATTTTATCTTATTGCATAGGACAAAATAGCAGATTTGTAAATATTTATGAACAAAGTGGTCAAAATGCAGAGACTTTTTTCTGAAAGAATCTTGAGGTCTGAAAACTTAATTGTGGTTGACAGGGGGTTTGAATCCTCAATAGGCTATCAAGAGATGACTAAATAATAAAATTCTCTTTTTAATTAATAGTATATTTATCTTCAAAATTTATAAAACGCAATTAGTCACTACAATTTATGTTTCTGCTTTCGGATATTAATACTCAAGTAACGAAATAATACATATACATATTTTATGTCCCAATATTAAAAAAATTTAAAATACGCTGGTGTAAACTAGTCTTAATTGGAAAAAAAAAAGTAAAATGGTGGGGGGAGGAACTATACATCTCACCTCTCTCTCTCTCTCTCTGTCTAGTTTACAGTCATACCTCACACTAAAACGTTCAGCATTGGATCCAACCTAGTAATGTAAATGCACATAAGTTGTAGCGGGTAGTTGGTACGGATTTTAAAAAAGGCTTTTTGGTGGTTTTATTGGCACATGCCACGATGGGCCTTCGACTGGGGTGAAGTCAATAAAAATAAATAAAAAAAGCTTCAACCATATATTAATAAGATCCATTACTGGCGACTTTAATGTAGAAAAGGAGATGATGGGTCATTTCTGCTGGAGCAATGAAATCGTGGAATATTTTACTTGTTTGAATTAGTCTTTGCCAGCTATTGCCTGCTTTTTCTATTAACCTCATGGCAGGCACCATGCGTGTTTTTCGTTTTTCACTAATACACCAATAATTCATCCTATGCCAATTCTCCTCCCCCATGGATCTATAAATAGACCCATTAATTCTCGGAATCTTACAAGCTTTCCATTTGATTTTGTTTCTAAAAAATGGAGAGTATCAGTAGTAGTACTAACTACATGAACTTGGCCGTGCCATTAGCATGGGGTTGTGTTTTAGGTCTTGTTGTTTATTGGGTTCATAGGTTCTTAAACTGGGTTTGGTTTACTCCAAAGAAGCTGGAGAGATGCCTGAGAGAACAGGGTCTCAAAGGCAACTCTTACAGATTATTCCTAGGAGACCAGTACGAGAGTGGTAAGTTGATTAACGATGCCTTGTCACGTCCCATCCCCATTGACGGCAATGTCCCCGCACGCATCATGCCGCACATCATCAAAACTGTTGCTACTTATGGTAACATATCTACAGTATTGTACTTCAAATGTTTTTTTTTTTTTGGTCACACATACATAAATGTTGTTTAAAAACAACGTTGTTTTAGGTAAAAATTCATTTATGTGGGTTGGACGGATACCGAGGCTCCACATCGGCGAACCGGAAATGGTGAAGGAGATATTCACAAAGTATTACATATTTCACAAGAATCATCATTCTCTTGACCCCATTACCAAACATCTCTTGGCCGGAATCGGCAGTCTGGAGGGTGAACCCTGGGCTGCTCGCCGGAGAACACTAAACCCTGCTTTCTATTTACAGAAGTTAAAGGTTAATATATAATGCCGCACCATTCTCTTTCATTATTTCTTGTTCGTAAACTCTTTTTTTTTTTTTTCTTTTTTTTTTAAATAACAATATTAATAATAATAAATTATTATTTGTTTATATATAGCTGATGCTGCCTGCAATCCACTCGAGTTGTGAAGATATGGTAAACCAGTGGAAAAAATTAGTCCCACCGGGAACCTCAGCGGAGGTTGATGTTTGGCATTACGTTGAAGCCCTAACAGGGGATGTGATATCACGAACGATATTTGGTTGTAACTACGAAGAAGGAAGAAGAATCTTTCAGATTATGAAAGAACTCTCTCTTCTCGTAACTCAAGTCACACAATCCATCTATATCCCTGGCCGAAGGTAATAACATCAGCATTATTTTCATGTTCGAACTTTTGTTGTCTTGATAGAGTGATCTAATGCAATGAAAATAATGTGGGTGGTGTTGTTTGGTCGTAGGTTTTTGCCAACAAAAACGAACAACAGAATAAGGGCACTTGACAAAGAAGCGAAAGCTAGAATAACAAAGATCATTAACGAAAAAGTAAAGGGGATGAAAGCTGGGATAGCCAAGAATGATGATTTGTTGGGTATGTTATTAGAGAGCAATCAGAACGAGATTAAAGAACAAGGGAACAACAAGAATGCCGGGATGAGTATTGATGAGATCATCGGTGAGTGTAAGCTTATCTTTTTCGCCGGACAGGAAACCTCTTCTGCTCTCCATGTTTGGACAATGGTCTTGCTTAGTAGGCATCCCGAGTGGCAAACACGCGCTAGAGAAGAAGTTTTGGAAGTGTTTGGAGACAAGACTCCTGATTACGATGGAATAAACCGCTTAAAAATTGTAAGTGTATATATTTTTTACTTAATGTTTACCTTTTAAAATAGAAATCTAACCAGAACAATTTGGACTGTTTTAGGTGACCATGATTTTGTACGAGACTCTGAGGTTATACCCGCCAGTGATTGAGATGACTAAAGTTGCTCAAGAAGACACGATGCTAGGAAAGATCATGGTACCAGCGGGAGTGCACGTGATGATGCCGGCGATCATGGTTCAACAGGACACCGAAATATGGGGAGAAGACGCCACCGAGTTCAAACCCGAGAGGTTTTCCGAGGGGCTTTTGAAAGCCACCGAGAGCCAATTGGGGTCTTTCTTCCCGTTCAGCTTGGGACCCAGAATGTGCATTGGCCAAAACTTGGCCCTTTTGGAAGCAAAAATGGCAGTGGCGATGTATCTGAAACACTTTTCCTTTGAGTTGTCTCCGTCCTATGTTCATGCTCCCTACGGTCTCATGACCGTTCAACCTCAATATGGTGCCCATCTCATTCTACACGGAATCTAGATTTACTGTGGTTGTAGATTTGGTCTCAAATAACGTATGTGCGTGTTTCTTATTTCTGTTGATGTTTGCTATTAATTTGCATTGTTTCATGATTGTATTGAGGAAAAATAAAAAATAAAATAAAAAATAAAAGAAGAAGAAGAAGAAATAGATGCTTAATTTGTACCACCGTCTCTTCCAATAATATGACATATGGCCACAAGTTCGACCTCCAGGACGTGACGTAAGATTTTAGAATGACTCTTGCTTTTCCTTGTCGTTAGATTTTTTGGTAAAAACTTAGACATTGCACATTGTTTACATTTTTTTATCGTAGTTAAATCTTCCGTGCAAGTTAGAGATTGCAAATCATTTATTCTTCTTTCGAAATTAAAGTTTTCAGAAAAATCGGTTAATTTAAATTCAGTTGTTCTATTATGATGATATTTGTGGGATTTTCATACTGCTTAAGTGTGTAGTTATATTTTGTTTTGGGAAGTGGATTCTGATAAATGTACTTAATTCATAAATTATTTTTATTATGAAGACATTACATCGAAAAAATATTTTGTATTAGGTATTCCAATAAGAGATGGATCCACTACTGGTGTTAGATAGAATCAAAGAGTGGTGTGACGTTTGAGACTGTCAGGACAGTCGATGATAATGAGTGGTTTAGACTTTTATAGTTTTGTTACGAAATAATTGGTTATGTATAATTGAATTTTTAGTTGGTAAAATTTTTAAAAATATATGTCAATTAACAGTTAGTTGTATATTTGTAATTGGTTGAGTAATGTCAAGTCGAGGTCACGCCTACACTCGGATTTGGGGTTCGGAGTGGGGTCTAACATTTCCACTCAAGAATCTCTATTTATTGACATTTGAATTTATGTGAAAACCACCAATAAATATATCATCAATGCATCATAAATTGGAAATAGTGAAAATAGGAATAAATACTAATCAAATGTCACTAATGTGCCTAAATAACACATAATGGTTCCGGATCTGCTCCACTTGAAGAATATTAATTCCTGAATCAAAAAATTACATAATCGGAGAAAAAGACCTAAAGATTAGTGCACTAAAATTTATGAATTCTCAGTTTTGAATCCAAACATTAATTAAATAATCAAAAAGAAAATGTGAAACAAAATACAAAGAAGTACAGAGAATTTGGCAACAACATACTTGAATTTTCATTGCAAATCCATAATCATGAATGTTACTAAGAGGTGGAGGGAGGAATGACCTTCAAATCGCACAACCCAAATCATCAAATGTTAAATCTCAAAACCTAGGTAGGAAAATTGAAAAAATAAGAGATAGAGATAGAGAGAGAAGTAATGAAATCCAGAACTTATAATTATAACTGATGCGTGGAGTACATCAATAGATCGTGTTCTTCGATTGCATGTCTAGGTAACGCCCATGGAAGGAGATGGTGGACCGATAATAGTTGTGGAGGTGAAGAGATGATGCCGACGCATTAGTCGCGGACGGTAGAGGTTCAGAAGTAGAGTAGGGAGATAGAAGCCTATAGCCAGTGGTGGAGAGTAGATCTGACACATCGATGGTCAGAGATAGCTGGTCAGATTCACAAAATCAAAAGATTTGATGGTAGGGTTGGAGTATGGAAGAGAGAAGGTCTATTTGATATAGATTGTGGGAGGGAGGCAAATGGCAAACCTGGGAGGTAGGAAAAGGTGGTCGAAATTGGAAGTGATTAAAGATGATCGTTGGAGGGACGACGTTGTGTGTCACGGTCCGAGCTTTTTGAGACTGGAAAGCGGCCCGTACGACGCTAACTAGGGGATCGCTTAGTAGTAAGTTTGAAGACCAGAGAATATCAAATAGCGAAAACAATTTTCAATAGTAACGAGTTTCCCTACAACAACACATGCCGACAATGTAGAAAAGAATACAATTACAATAATAACAACAATTGTATTACTATCAAATATTACAAGGTGTAAAAGACTTGAATAACTTCAAGAGCATATCTTCTCACACAGTACTTTAAGGAAAAAAATACAAGTGACAACAATAGATATCATTATGCTCGATGAGACATAATGAAGTCTTTCTACAATAAATGAAAGAAATAAACTAAGTTAAACTAAACTAAGCTAAACTAGTCTAGAAAATAAATGAAAAGGGTCATGGACAAGCGGCCATATGCGAGAACAAGCATTGAACAATCTAAGACCGTGACATTCTCCCCCACTTAAGAAGTCAACGTCCTCGTACACTTCTTCTGATGGTGCTTCAGAATTTGTCTGCGATTGTTGCGTCTTCTGCTGTCTTCCGGATAGGTTGACCTTGTAGAGCTTATCCACTGAATGAGGATATAGTGGTTGATCTGCGACAATCTCACTGCAGCCCAAATTAACATCAAAGTACTTGTGCAGATTGAAGCGAGAATTAATACTCCTCATAACAGTCCACAACTGAGTATCATGCTTGAGAAACTGTGTGGCGATGTCTCTGGAATAGAGATGTTCGAGTGATGGAGATAAGGTTGTAGAACTCAAAGTTTTATCCACCACGTCCACCGTTATACCTGTGTTCCCTGAAACTCCGACCCTTGGTACACAAAGTCGGGACTTCCGTCTTTCTGGATGTAGTCCCACCGAAAATAAGTGGGTCTTTGCGCCATTGGCTAACATGAAAGAGGATTAACTTAATGGGAACTTGATAGCTGTAGATTTTTTCCCATCCGAATGAGGGGGAAACTTCTTTGGAAGTCTTCTTGGAGAAGCAATTTGAGCATAGTCAAACAACCATTTTGCTGAAATCAAATGTGGCATTTGTGGATTAGTCTATCCCCCACCAAGCACAAGAAGGTCGTCTGAATATTCCTCCATCTCAAGCTGCAGAGCTGAAAACTGATAATTATTACCGCTATATATCCGCAAACTGATAATTATTTATTTAGTTTTCAGAAATTCGGGATCAGAGAGTACATGATCCTTGAGTTAAAAACCATGTATTCAAATGCCAATTCCGGGTCGATTTGAATTGTTTATTTTATTAATATATAATTTAAGTAGATTGTACGTAGTCTAAATATATGTAATTTTGTAAATTTTATTCATTCATATATAATTGAAACATAATATATTAAATGTATCATTAAATTATGTATTAATTTCGCTGTGCAACTTTGTTAAATACATGAAAAGAATGAAAAAATATGCTTCTCCTTCATTTATTCTCCAACAAAGACATTTGCTTTTAGTATATAACATTAAATATTAGTTGCATCTTGATAATTTGCTTGACCTAATACCTGTAGGTAACACCAAAAGATCGTTAATTTGGCACCGTGAAAATTACATTTTTTCTCCGTGAAGTATAAGATATTATATGTTCCCTAGAATTTATTAAATTAAACATTTAATCTCTCAAGTTCTATATTTGTTTTAATCTGACAAAATTAAAAATGATTGTTAATAATTTTAAATAAAAAATGAGTTGTACGTAACTTTTTAATGAAAATATTTTCATTATTTAATTATTCAAATAAATATAAAACGTTTTCTCATGACTTTTTGCTAATAACGATTTATTTATTTTTTCTCATTTTCAGACAAATTGTTGTTAAAGAAAAGTTAATGAAATAGTCATTTTTTCCATGTATTACCCATCCCATATTCCATATTTTAAGGATCCAAAATATAATTTTCCCTTTCGGCATATGCCAACTTAATTACGATCAGTTCTCGGATTCATTTAACAATTTTACGATCACTTCTATGCTTGAATCACTTATTGAGAGAATAACGACAATATGTTTTGAATACTTTAATATTTCTGTTCCCAAGTACTAATTAGGTCATAATAATTTACGTTTGCTATTCATTCACTTGACTGGAGTATTTATTGATCCACGTTGCCCTATTCTATATAATATCCAACCAGATCTCATTTCCTGCCAACTTTAGTCCTAGTCAAACTGCAGTATCAAACGAGAAAAAATTCTATTTTTGGATCTCACAAATGGCTTTTCGATAGTAGCAAAATAGGACGCGCATCCATACTGCGAAAAGGTAAAATAAACGAAATTAATTTTTTAAATTGCAGAAGAAGACACAATGAGATTCATGGTACCAGCGGGAGACGACATGATGATGCCGGCGATCATGGTTCAACAGGACCCTGAGATAGGGGGATCAGACGCCTTGGAGTACAAACGGTATATAGGCTTTATGAAGGATAGCAACCCATATTTTGTATTGGCCAAAACTTGGTTTTAGCAACTCGATCATCCTTTGTGCCATCTTGAATTTGGACAATTTTAGTATCAAAATGAACTCCAAAAACTCCTGCGCCACATTTGGTATAGATAATACCCTAAACCATATTTAGATGAGAATTTGACTAGGATCATGTTAAATCTTGGGTCATTTTAGGATTTTAATTTTATTTTAAATTCAAATTATTGTTATAATTTAATTTAATCTATAAAAATCAAACTACATAATATATATATATATATATATATATATATATATATATATATATATATATATATATATATATATATAATATTAAATATTTTTCGGCTATTTTTTACTTTTAATCTTAAAACAAAAAATATATTTAAAAAATACAGTTAATTATAAATAGATTTTTAGTTTTAATTTTAACATAAAAAATACATTTAAAAAAATGACATACCGATTTTATTATTAAACCTCCACTCACCAGTTACAAAATTGCTCAATACATTTGATATATCAATTACAAATTTATATTCATTTCATATCAGTTGCAAATATGTATTTTAAGTATTTAGGATTAATTTCATATCAGTTACAAATTTTATAATTTAGGAACAGTTACAACATTACTTGTTTAAATAAAATCATTGTTTATAATGAAAAACATGTAGAATCTTGTTAACTCTCATGGTATCAGCCTAATCGTTCATTTCAGTAAAAAAAATTCTTCAGATGTGCAATTTCTGAATAGAGAAATCGCTAATCCTTCTCTCTAAAACCGTAGATCTTCCGTTGTTCACTCGCCGTTATACTTTTCGTTACCGGTTTGACCTCCGTGCGACACCTGTTCCCAAGAACCCTCCAGCGCCGCTACTACCAAGCTCCTGCCAAGATCCACTACCCAAAACCCTCCAGCATCGCCGGTCTTAAACTCTAGATCTGGCGCTGCCATCCACCTCTTCATCATCTACCTTGTCTCCAAGTTCAAACAGTTGTTGGTCTGCCCTAATTTCCGCGTTGCTTCTATAATTCCCAATTTCCCCAAGCCTTCTAATTCGACAAATTCCAAAAAGTACCCCGTTGGTTTTTAAAACTCATTGGATTCCCCAAAATTTATCAAAACATCCCCATATTTTCCTGAATTCAAAGATCTTTCCCTATAACTTTCTACAAGTTCGTATTTGCACCCCTAACTTTTCAAGAATTACCATTTCACCTACCCCATATCAATCATGTCTACGAATGCCAATAGTAACTCTCATATCTCTACTAAACCCCAAAACCTTATTATTCTCACTATCACTATTGATCACTAATTTGAAGTTGCATTGTTAATCATTATTTATTCGGTGGAATCCTGGTAACATCTTTTCAAATTTCTTTCTATTTAGTATTGCTTGATTATATTTGGAATTTGATCTTTCAAATTGTTTTTTAATTTTTTATTGAAAAATATTTTTGAAATAATTTCTTGAAGAAATTTGATTACGTGCTCAATTACATGCTACCCAATTTTTATTTAAAATTAGATTTTGAATATCTCACTTTTCTATCATTAGTTTTAGGATATTAATTGAGTTCTAATTTATCTGGGGTGAAAGAAGCTCTGAGTGAGAAAATCACGTATCAATTGTTTGTAATTGATGAGTTGATTGTCAGATTAGATACTATTGGGAATGTCCAATCAAGGGTAACTGGTTTCATCTCTTCCGATAAAGAAATTGAGGTTTTGGCATTTGCCTAAGGTATAAAAAGATTAGGTGTTAATTTTTCCTTGATTGAATTTGTGAATGATTTTGTTAAGGTTTTATCTTTACCGGGAAAAATAATAGTTGGAGTATTTTTGTGAAGTTTTGATTCTTGAGCCTAAGGTATAAAAAGAATTAGGCCATGATTCTCCCTATAATAGAATTAGGTTATTCTTAAGCCTGTAAAAAATAGAGGTTATTCCTGATCCTGGGAAAAAGAATATGTAAAGGTTGATTCTGAGCTAGTAAAAAGAATTTTTGTGAGGGTTTAATTCTTACTTTTAAAGGAATCTTGAAATTAGTGGGTACGAATCTCCGTAGGGCTCGAAAGATTGGATTAGCCAAGAGTAACTTGGTGAACCAGGATATATCGTGCTGTGCTACATTATTTATTTTACTTATATTGTTGTTTGGTGTACATCTAGTTGATAACACATATCCGATACTATAAAGATAATAATTACCTTTAGAATAAAATTAATTGTTTGAATTTTGAGGTGTTATTATTATTTTGATAATTTTGTAATACTACCCAATTCACCCCCCTCTTGGGTAGCTCATTGGGCCAACAATTGGCATCAGAGCTGGTTTAGCTCGACGCACTTAGCTAACAAATATCACGTGGCGCACATAATAGGCACACTAACTGAGGGGCAGTCTATGTACCGACCACCGTTGTTTGCAAGTGAAAATTAGTCGTTTTGGAAAGATAGAATGATAGCCTTCCATTAGGTTACAAATTACGATATGTGGCTAACAATCGAGGATGGCCCGTTTGTTCCAATGGAAAACGAAGTCGAGAAAAGGAAAGAACAACTAACTATTTCTGATAAGCAGAAACTCTCTATAAACTCTCAGGCTATTAACATTTTATTTTTGCTCGTTAGATGCTAATGAATATTCTAGAGTTTCAGGTTGTAAATCTGCAAAGGAGATGTGAGACAAGTTATAAGTTACCCACAAAGAGACACGTCAAGTGAAGCAATCAGAAATCAATGCTTTTATGAGAAAATTTGAATTGTTCAGAATGGAAGAAACTGAATTGATTCAAGAGACAAATACTCGCTTCAACAACATTTGTAATTACTTGAGTCAACTTGGAAAACCATACTCTATGGAGGATAGAGTTCGAAAGGTCCTAAGATCTTTAACAAAAGTATGGGAGTCAAAAGTGACGGCAATTTAGGAAGTTAAGGATCTTGACAAATATGAAATTGATGATCTCATAGGCAACTTGATGACTCATGAAGCGGCGATTAAAAGATATGAGAATGACACCAAAAATAGCAAGAGAAAATCCTTGGCGCTAAAAGCTTAGAAAATTGAAGAAAATGATGACAGTGATTATGAAAGTCTTGACAGTGAGTAAGAGAAAGTTGTGACGCTTTTTACAAAGAATTTTAGAAGAATGACTCGGCGCATATTCTGCAGGAGAAGAAACTTCAACATGAACAATGTGGAATACTACAATTGTCATAAGACTGGCCACCTCCAAACTGAATGCCCCGAGCTAAAGAAAGACAAAGTAGAAAAGAAAGGAGAAGAAGAAAGTGAAGAAGAGTATGAAAATGTCAACAAAAGTTACATGAGATGACTCGGAGTCGAGTAGCTCAGAAAAATCGAGCAGTAATGACTCGTTTATGCTTGCTTTGATGGCCACTGAATTTGAGGTACCAAAATGTTCAAGTTTTTGCCCTTTAGATTTTGATAAATTATTTGATATTTATCAAGAACTTTCGCATGATTATAAAATTCAATGTTAAAAAATTAATGCCCTTCAAAGTACAATTAACACATTAAATAAGCAAGTAATGGATTAAGAATCTGAAAACGTTGAATTAAAATCCAATATGTTAGATTTACATTCAATAGTTCTCAAATTCACTAGCGGTAAGAATAATTTGAAAATGATTTTGGGAAGTTCACGCGATATCTTTGACAAAGCTGGTATTGGATTTAAGAAAAATCTTATGCAAAAATATTTTCATAAATTCTTTTCTAAAACCAAGGATCTTATTAGATATTTTAAATGTAATGTTGTGGTACATACTATTCGTAAATATTTTTTAAGAATATCTAATTGTAGGCAAGTTTGAGTTCCTAAGGGAACTAAAGTTGTTCCAACTAACAAGATCGGACCCACTTAGATTGGGTACCACCTAGTAACTCTTTGAGGTGCTTTTTGCAGGTTATCAAATAAATATTTATTTGCAATGACAAATTGTTCTTAGGAAGCGGCTGTTCTCAACACGTGATAGGAAATAAAGTAAAAATTTACGTCTTTAACACCTAAAGATGAAAGTCATGTGATTTCTGGAAACCATGCCATGAGTAGGAAATTAAGCTTAAATGAGTTAGTAAGAAATTCTAAGACTTTTGTTGGTTTACATATTCTCTTGCTGTCTTAGAATTATTGTATGTTTGTCAGAAAAACTTACATACTAATATGTGATATCTTTATGCTATATAAGATCTACTAGAAGTCATATTTAAAAGACGATATTGAAGATTTTAATAGTTTTAATTTGCTTGTTGGTATACTCACTAGATCTCTAACGGAAAATTAAAGTTCATGTCATTTGCTTAGAGTAGTGATGTTTATGGTCCCCCCCCCCCCCCCCTCCCCAATTTTCTTTGAGATTACCGAGCGGGAGAATTAGTTGATGTTTTAAAGAATATCTTTAGGGGGAGTTTTTTTATATATACTGAAATTTGTTCTTTGTTGAAAATCTTTTGTTTATCTCCATTACTTTGCTTTAATGAATTAAAGAACTCGTCTTCAAATTTAGGGGAAGTGTGGTTACATTATTGTTTTGAAGAAAACATCAAAGTTAATTATCATCATAAAAAAGGAGGAGATTGTTGATCCTAAGATTTTGATGGACAATTAAAAGTTGATGTTTTTGTTGGAACTAATGGTTTAAGTGAATGTTTCAGTTTATTAATTCCAATTATAAAGATATGATGATAAGTAATGAATTGATGCTAAAAGATGATGACAAAGATCATGAAAGATTAAGCAGTTGAAGGATTTGAAGAAACTAAGGAAAACAACTCAGGTTAAATTTCAACTCTTAATATTCCAATTATGATCACACGCGATACAAAATGATTTTTATAAATATATGTGTTTTTTATAGGATCCATTAGTTAAATTATTTGATTCTATATGAAATTGAAAAAGAAATATTGATAATTAATTAAAATTGAATTAAAGAATTTAGTGAAGCTAACCGAGAAAAGAAACCGGTTAAATTGGCGAAAACGTTGATGAGAATGAATTAAAAATGAATTTAGAAGAGGTTCCCAGCATTGACAAGTCGACAAATAAGTTGATCAGAGTATAGAAGGAAAAGTCTATGAATCTCTCGGTCGATAGGTAGGTCGACCTGAGCTTAAATAGTGAACTCTCTGAATCGATAAATCAACAAGACGGTTGACTTGTAACTAGAAATGTAACACTCTGAATCTCTAGGTCAACCAATGGGTAATTAATTTTTGTCTTGGCTACATCCTAAATCAAGAGGTCGACCGATGATCCTTGGTAAGTCGACTTATGGCACTGTTTCCGGATTTTGTGGAATTCTGAATTTTATTCTAAAAGTAGTCATTACTAGCCGTTTTATGGTTAAGATTCATGATATATTTTAGAGATTTGATGTTATTTGAGATATGCAACATATATTATGATATTCCTATAGATTTGGTTTATTAAGTTTGAATATTTTTCAATTTGACACATGTAATTCTTTCTATTTTATTTAATTGTGATTGAGAAATATTTGGGGGACTTAATTTAGATGTTTAAAAGCCATAATTAAGTGATTTGAATCAGGACAAAGTCTTAATAATATAAGGGGTCTATAAGAGTAATTAAATGTCATAACAATTGGGAACTTGCCGTTGGAGAGCTTATTTAATTTCCTTTTATATAGACTTACATTTTTTATATTAAAGAGTGATATATTAGAAGATATCAATCATTCTGAGTTATTGAGCTCTCATGCTTTCGAAGAGTTATCATACTGAGAGTTTTGTGAGAATTGTCTTGAAAATTATTCTTGGGATAGTGAAGAAAATTATTATTAATCACCGATTTGAAGTTGCAATTCTAATAATTATTTATTCGGTGGAATCCTGGTGAGATCTTTCCAAATTTATTTCTATTTAGTATTGTTTGATTATATTTGGAATTTGATCTTTGAACTTGTTTTCCGATTTTTTATTGAAAAATATTTTTGAAACAATTTCTTGAAGAAATCTGATTACGTGCTCAATTACGTGCTACCCAATTTTTGTTTAAAAATTAATTTTCAATATATCACTTTTCTATCACTAGTTTGGGGATATTAATTGAGTTCTTATCTAGGGTGGTAGAAGCTCTAAGTAGAAAAATTACTTATCAATTGTTTGTAATTGGTGAGTTGAGTGTCGGATTAAATACTACTGAGAGTGTCTAATCAAGGGTAGTTGATTTCAATCTCTTCCAGTAAAGAGATTGAGGTATTGATCTTTGCCTAAGGTATAAAAAGATTAGGTGTTAATTCTTCCTTGATTGAATTTGTGAGTGATTTCGTAAATGTTTCATCCTTACTAGGGAAAATGATAGTTGGAGTGTTTTTGTGAGGTTTTGATTCTTGAGCCTAAGGTATAAAAAGAATTAGGTCATGATTCTCCCTGTAATAGAATTAGGTTATTCATGAGCTTGTAAAAAGTAGAGATTATTCCTGAGTCAGGAATTGTTTTTTTGTAAAGGTTGATTATGAGCCTGTGAAAAGAATCTTTGTGAGAGTTTGGTTTTTGCTTTTAAAGGAATCTTGAGATTAGTGAGTGTGAATCTCCGTGGGGCTTGGAGGACTGGATTAGCCAAAAGTAGTTTGGTAAACCATGATATATCATGGTGTACTGCCTTATTTATTTTACTTATATTGTTGTTTGGTGTGCATCTAGTTGATAACACATATCCGTTGGTATAAAGATAATAATTAATCTTAGGATAAAATTAATGGTTTGAATTTTTGAATTGTTATTATTATTCTGATAATTTTGTAATACTATCAAATTCACCCCTCCTCTTGAGTAGCTCATTGGGCTAACAATCACCAACGTCATTACAGTCAAACTTACCAATAACAATTTTCTTTTGTGGTCTCACCAAATGGAAGTTTTCCTCTATAGCTAAAATCTTCTTCGATTTGTTGATGGTTCCTACGCTTGTCCTAGCGATGAACCTGACCAATCTATTTGCCTCCGAGTTGACAAAACACTTGTTAGTGTCATCTCTACAACACTATCTGAACCCATATTAGCCTCTATGGTTGGGTGCAAGTTCTCTACTGTCATTGGGATACTCATTCAAGATCATTTCTCCTATAAATCCATTACCAAATATCGCATTGCAGGAAACGACTCTCCACCCTCGAGCGTGGCACTCGATCTGTATCTGAATATCTACAAGAAGCCAAGTCTATTTCGGATGCTATTGCTGCTATAGGTAAGTCTTTCTTCGACAAAGATTTGGTTAATGATGTTCTCAAAGGCCTTGGCTCTGAGCTCGACATATTAGTCACCGTAATTGAGAGTTTGGACTTACTACCAAAATTCTCTAATCTACATGCTCGACTGTTGAATCAGCTAGGTCATCCATCTGCTAAAATCATGTCTTACTTAGGTTCTAATAAACTATTATCTAATTCTTTTAAATTTAAATCATCTTTCGGCTTCGGGTGTGTTTTGGGTAAATCCACAAATCTCTTGTTTTTGAGTTCACATGAAATATAAACTTATTTTCCATTTACTTTAGTTCATTATGGTGCATGGCAATTTCATGTGTTTTCTGTTTATGGTTGTAAATATTATGTGTTGTTCATTGATAATTACACTCATTTTACTTAACTATACTTTATAAAAGAAAATTTTG
This sequence comes from Eucommia ulmoides, assembly GCA_016647705.1. Lineage (NCBI taxonomy): Eukaryota > Viridiplantae > Streptophyta > Magnoliopsida > Garryales > Eucommiaceae > Eucommia > Eucommia ulmoides. Next base: position 20,596,198 of record CM028339.1, read on the forward strand.
AAGTCCTTCAACATTTCAAAAACCTTTTAGCCTATGTACAAACTCAATTTGCCACACACATCCAACAATTTTAGAGTGATGGTGGTGGGGAATATGATAGTGGTCTATTCAAATCTCTTTCTCCTTCCCTAGGTATTCATTATAGACTCTTTTGTTCTTATTATCCCGAACAAAATGGCCTTGCTGAACGGAATCACTGCTATATTGATGACATAGCTCGTACCCTCATTCTCACAATTCATGCTCCTCTCCATCACTGGCCCAAAGTAGTCTCCACAGCTATTCATCTAATAAATCGTCTCCGCTCCTCTAAACTTCAGTAGTCCTCACCATTCTCCCATTTTTATAGTTATACTCCTTCCTACTCTGACCTACATGTGTTTGGTTATGCATGTTATCCATATTTAGGTGCTTACCTAACTAATTAACTTTCGCCAAGAACTGTTGAATGTGTGTTTTTAGGCTACAGCTTGCAGCACAAGGGTTATCGTTGTTTGGACCTCACAACTGGTAGAGTGTACATTTCTCGACATGTTCGTTTTGATGAACAAAATTTTCCATTTGCATCTACCACCAGACCCATCATCATGGGCCTTTGTTCTTCTACTTCCACCAGCTCCTGGTCAACCTCTACAATCGGCTACACAAAATAGTGTTCTGCTTTCTTTTCATCTACCATTTCCGTTTCATTATCAGCGCCGATAAAATCAACCCTCACAACCTAATTCTTTTGTTCCTGCCACCCCTAAGGCTCCTCTAGTTCCTCTGCAATATTCCATGATCACATGTTATACGGATGGCATACGCCATCCTCTTATTTGGATAGATAGAACAATCTAATATCGTCACCCATAGGCTTTACTTTACTCCGCTTCTATCTCCCACTGACGAGCATACCCACTACACTCAAGTCGTTCGTATCCTTAAATGGCGTCAACCCATGACCAGTGAATTTAATGCCTTACTGAAGAACAAAACATGGGTTCCTGTCTTTACGTCTCTACATCAACATGTTGTGAGTTGTAAGTGGGTCTTCAAACTCAAGCATAAAGTAGACGATTCCTTGAGCGACACAAAGCTCGCTTAGTTGCCAAGGGATTCCATCAACAAGAGGGTATGAACTTTGATGACACATTTAATTTTGTAATCAAACCTACAACTGTTCATAATGTGCTCAGCCTTACCATATCCTTTGGTTGGACATTAAGCCAACTTGATGTGAAAAATGCTTTTCTTTATAGCGTTTTGGATTAAAACTATCTATATGTCATAACCACCTGGTTTCGTAGATCCAGCTCATCCTTATCATGTTTGTCATCTACAAAAGGCTATTTGTGGCCTCAAACAAGCACCTCGAGTTTTGTTCCAATGTCTTAGCATATTCTTCTTGCATTATGGTTTTACCTAGAGTCAAGCTGATCATTCATTGTTTATCTATTACTCTAACTCTGTTGCGATGCTTCTTTTTTTATAAGTCGATGACATTATAATTACTGAACATCAATCGTCTCTAGTTTCATTGTTCATCACCACTCTTAGAAAGGAGTTTGAGGTTAGTAACCTTGGTTCCTTACCTTACATTCTGGGCCTTGAAGCAATTTCCTCCCTTGGTGGCTTACGCCTTTCTCAGTTCAAGTATACTATCGATATTCTTGCACGTTTCTCGAGGATATACTGCAAATCTTGCAATACCCCTATATGTGCTAAAACTTAGTTATTATCTCAAAGTGGAGATCTATTGTTAAATGCCACTGAGTATCGCCAATTGGTTGGCTCCTTGCAGTATCTTACTTTCACCAGACCAGACATTGCCTAGGTTATTGATATTGTTGCTGAGTTAATGAGCCAACCTCGAACACACCATCTTATAGCCACCAAACAAATCCTTAGGTACCTTAAAGGGACTCTAAACTTTGGCCTCTTCTTTCAGTGTAGTACTAACCTCTTGATCCTCAAGGTCGATTCTGATGGTAATTGGGCAAGTTATCCTGACTGTCGTCTCTCTACCACTAGTTTTCATGTTTTCTTGGGCTCTAATCTGATCTTTTGGAACACCAAGAAACAATATACTATCTCTCAATCAAGTGCCGAAGCTGAGTCATGATATTTTGCCCATGTTTGTGCCAAATCCACATGGGTCCTTCATATGCTCTAGGAGTTCAAATTCCCATGTCCACACCTATCATCTTTGTTGGCCCAGTAGAATACCCAAGAGAGGGGGTGAATTGGGTATTTAAAAATTTTATTAGAATAAAACTTCAATAAATCAAATAATTGATTTTAATTATAAATTAATTATTATCATTATAACACAGCCGAATAAATTAATTAACTAGGTGCACACTAAACAGAAAAAATAAACAAAGTAATTATTGCAGCACACCAAGATATATCCTGGTTTACCAAGCTACTATTGGTTAGTCCACTCCTCCGAGCTTTACGGAGATTTGCACCCACTAATTCTCAAGATCCTTTTAAAGGTCAGAACCAAACTCATACACCGATTCTTTAATAGACTCAGAATCAACATTTACAATATCCTTTACCAGGCCAAGGAAGAACCTCTACTTTTTACAGGCTAACGAATAACCTAATTCTTTTTAACACTAAGGCCAAAGAATCAAAACCTCACCAAACACTCCAAATATCCTTTTACCCGATAAAGATTGAACCGTTACAAATTTCACTCAAAAATCACAATTCAATCTAGGAAGAATCACTACCTCAATCTCTTTATAGGAAGAGACTGAAAACCAGCTACCCCTGATTAAATACCCCCAATAGTATTTAACCTGTCACTACTCACCAATACAAATTGATAAGCAGAAAATCTCACTCGGAGCTTCTACAACCCCAGATAAATAATAATTCAATTAATATCCCAACTAATGATAGAAAAACGTGAGATAGAAAATCTGATTTTAACAAGATATGTGTAGCAAATATTTGAGCACATAATCTGATTCAAGAAATTATTTGTAAAATATTTTTCTTCAATAAAAAACAGAAACAATTTCTAAGATCAATTATTAAAATATAAACAAGTAATGCAATGATAGAATATAATTTGAAAGATCTCACATGGAATCCACAGAAAGAATAAATAGATTGATGTAACTTCAATCTGGTAGCAGCAAAGATTAATCGCAATTGATTCTAAAGATCACTCTTAGAATAGCTCACAAACTCTTAGAAAGATTACTCTTAGAAAAGTTCACTCTTATGATACGATATGATTTCTCTTCCTTAATCATATAAGAAATTCGTAGGTCTATTTAAGGGAGAATGAAAATAGCCTTCTAACGGCTAGTTCACATGTGTCATGACAATTAATAGCACTTATAAACCCCTTATATCATAATGACTTTATTTTGGTTCAATTCACTTCATAACAGATTTCAAATCTTTCAATTAAGTCCCCCAAATATTTCTCAAACTCAATTAGATAAAATATAAACAATTTTACGTACCAATTTGAGAGACATTAAAAATTAATGAACCAAATCAATAGGATTTATATTTCAGGTGAAGCATATCTTAAATATAAAAATATCCTTGAAATCTCTCTCAAATCCTAACTAAAAATGGTTACTTTTGGATATAATCTCATAATAAATAGTTTCCGGAAACAGCGCGTCTAGTCAACCGACCAGTCGACTGGTAAATTCAGGTTGTAGCCAAAGGCATTCATCGGTCAACCTATCTGTCAACTTGTAGATTAAGAGAGTTCGTTTTGCCTTCACCGGTCGACCTACTTATCGACTTGTAGATTCAGAGAGTTCACATTCTCTTGGTCGGTCGACCTACCTATCAACTCATAGATACAGAGACTTCATGCTGATTGATCCGATCAACTTACCAGTCCACTTGTGTCTTCTGGATCTCTATTCTGAACTCATTTTTAACTTATTCTCTTTTACGTTTTTGCCCCTTTAACTATTTTCTCTTCTAAATAAGCTCCACTAATCTTCTTATATTCCATTTTAATCATTTCAAATTATTTCTTTTCAAATCACATATTGGAGCAAATAATTTCACTTAATCAACACACACAAAAATAATAAATACTTTTTGTGCCGTGTGTGTGTTCCTAATTGGGATATTAAGAGTTGACATTTACTTGGGTTGCGTTCCCTAAGTTTTTCAAACTCTTAATTCTTCAATATTTTCAACATCATCATTTAGCATCCATTTAATTTGCATCTTCATCACTAGAACTTTAAATCATTGAAACACTCAATTAAAATATTAGTTCCGCCAAAATATCAACACTCAATTGGTCATCAAAATCTTAGAATCAACAACCTCCCCCTTCTTTATGATGACAATGAACTTTGACATTTTCTTCTAAACAAAAATATAACCACACTCCCCCTGAATCCGAGGACGGGTTTTTAACTCGTTAAAGCATAGTAATGAAGATTTTATAAATATAATCAATAATGCACAAATTAAAAATACTCAATAAAACATAATTTTAAAAATACTCCCCTTTAATAAAACATCACTACTTTCTCCCCCTTATTATCTTCAAAAACAAAATTTTAGGGAGGGGGGAAAAACACATAGATAATTCCACTCTAGGAAAACATCATTATGCCTAGCCCTACCCAAACCGCTAATGATTTTTATAAACTAATATTCCGCTAGTGGTTTGGTAAAAATATCAGCAAGCTGGTCGGAGATATCAATATACTCAATAACAATATCCATTTTCTGAATGTAATCACGAATAAAGTGATGTTTAATCTCTATGTACTTAGTTCATGAGTGCTGTGTAGGATTCTTATTTAGACAAATAGCATTTTTATTATCACAAAAGATCGGGACCTCCTCCATACAAACTCCAAAGTCATTTAACTATTGCTTAACATATAAAATTTGAGCACAATAGTTACCAGCTGCCATATATTCAGCCTCAGTAGTGGATAAGGCTGTAGAATTCTGTTTCTTACTTGACCAAGAAACCAAAGCATGTCCTAACAAATGACATGATCTACTTGTGCTTTTTCGCTCAACTTTGCAACTAGCAAAGTCAGCATCGGAGTAACTTACCAATTTAAAATCACTCCCCCTAAGATACCATAATCCTAGGTTAGTCATCCCCTTTAAATAACGAAAAATTCGCTTAACCGCAGTCAAGTGTGATTATTTAGGACAAAACTGAAATCTAGCACAAAGACAAACACTATACATAATATCAGGTCTACTAGCAGTTAAATACAACAGGCTACCAATCATACCTCGATACAATTTTTCATTAACGCTTTTGTTGTATCATCTTTTTCTATCTTTGTAGTCATTGCCATAGGAGTTTTGTATTCTTTAGCGCCTTCCAAGCCATATTTCTTTAGCAGCTCCTTGGTGTATTTAGCTTGGTTTATAAATATTCCTTCTTTGGTTTGCTTAATTTACAATCCAAGAAAGAAATTCAGCTCTCCCATCATGCTCATTTTAAATTCAACATGCATTATCTTAGCAAACTCTTGGCAATGATCCTCATTAGTAGATCCAAAAATGATATCATTAACATATACTTGTACTAATAGGATATCAGAATCAGTTTACTTTACAAATAGTGTTATATCACAAATACCCATTCAAAAACTATTTTCGATCAAATATTGGCTAAGCCTCTCATACCAAGCTCTCGGAGCTTGTTTGAGCCCATACAAAACCTTGCGAAGTTTAAATACGTGATCAAGAAATTTATCACTTTCAAATCTCGGGGGTTGTTCCACATAAACTTCTTCAGCTAGAAAGCAATTTAGAAATGCACTCTTTACAACCATTTGATAAAGCTTAAAATTACATGAACATGCAAAAATGAGTAGCATTCTAATTACTTCTAGTCTAGCAACAAGAGCATAACTTTCATTATAATCAATTCCTTCCTCTTGATTATAGCCCTGTGCCACTAATCTTGCCTTATTTCTTATTACCATACCAGATTTATCATTTTTATTTCTAAAAACCCATTTAGTACCAATAACTGGATGAAAATCTGGTCTCGGAACAAGACACCACACTTTGTTTCGCTCAAATTGAACTAACTCATCTTGCATTGCAAAAATCCAAGATTCATCAATTAATGCCTCATTTATATTCTTAGGCTCAATTTGAGAAAAGACATCAAGATTAATTATATCCCTAAGAGAAGAACGAGTACTTATACCTTTTTGGAAATTACCGATGATTTCTATAATTGAATGTCCTGGTACTTTCTTTATGGCTCTTAGTAAAGTCGAATTCTTCTTCTTAGGTTCCTCCTCTTGTTGGGACTTCTTAGGTATAGTATCACCTTGGTTTTGATTATTTAAGATACTTGCATCATCATCATCCAAAACCTTTCTCGACAAGAATGGATCAGCTTCCTAAAAAATAACATGCCTTGTTTCTTCTACGACTAAAGTATATTTATTATAAACTCTATAAGCCTTACTATTAGTAGCATATCTAAGGAAAATCCCATAACCATATTTAGCATCAAATTTACCAAGATTATCTTTGTCATTCAAAATTAAACACTTGCATCCAAAGATTTTAAAATAGGAAATATTAGGAGTCTTAGGATTCTAGATTTCTTATAGGGTTTTGTTAAACCCTCTACAAAATGATACTCGGCTTATTACGTGACAAGCTGTACTTTCTACTTCAGCCCAAAAGTAGGTTGGTAAGCGATTTTCATTTAGCATTGTTATGGCCATCTCTTGAAGCGTTTTATTCTTCATTTCCACTATACCATTTTGTTGCGGTGATATTGGTGCAGAAAAGTTGTGAGTATAACCATGTTCATCACAATAACTTACCACATCATCATTCTTAAATTCTCTTTCTCTGTCACTACGAATGTTAATAATAGAGTATTGCTTCTCATTTTGAACACGTTTACAAAATTTAGCAAGAATAAAAGCAACCTCACTTTTTTTAGCAAAAAAGAATATGTAGGTAAGTCTTGAATAATCATCAACTATAACAAATACATAGAACTTACCACCAAAACTAGTAACATAGTTAGGCCTAAACAAATTAAGATGCAATAATTCAAGACATCTGGACGTGGACGTGTGTATCTTTTTCTTAAATGATGATCTAACTTCCTTGCATAATTGACATGCCTCACATACTTTATCATTCACAAATTTCAAATTAGGTAGGCCATGTACAAGACTCTTCTTAGATAAGTTAGAAATTAACTCCATACTAGCATGCCCAAGTCTTCTATGCCATAACCAACTATTTTCAGATAAAGCATTCAAACAAGATAAATTTTGAGAATTAAAATCATCAAAAGAGCAAGTATACACATTCTCAAAATGTGATGCTACTAGCAAGATACTACTATCATAACTATTCTTAATAATAAATCTATTATGATCAAATATAACATTATAACCCTTGTCAGATAGTTGAATAATAGTAAGCAAATTATGTTTAAGTCCATCAACTAGTAACACATCTTTAATAAGAGTAGTACCATTACCGATATTACCTATACCGATAATTTTACCCTTTACGTTGTCTCCGAAAGTCACATGACCTCCATCTTTAGGTGTCAAAGATGTAAATTTTCCTTTATCTCCCATCATGTGTCAAGAACAACCACTACCTAGGAACCATTTTTCCTTGCTATTGATGCTTTTATAATAACCTGCAAGGAGCACCTCAAATAGTTCCTAAGTGGTACCCAACCAAAGTTGGTCCGATCTTGTTAGTCGAGATAATTTTAGTTCCTTTTGGAACCCAAACTTATCTAAAGTTAGATATTTTAGCAAAACATCTGCAAATAGTATGCCCCATAATGTTACATTTAAAACATCTAACAAGATCTTTGGTTTCAGAAAAGAATTTATGAAAGCGTTTTTGTTTAAGATTTTTTTGAAATCCAATATCGGCTTTATCAAAAACTCCACGCGAACTTCCCAAAAGCATTTTTAAGTTATTTTCACCACCGGTTAATTTGAGGACAATTGATTGCAAATCCATCAATTTAGACTTCAATTCATTGTTTTCAAATTCGTAATCCACCACTTGCTTATTTAATGTGTTAATTGTACTTTGAAGGGTATTTATTTTAGAACACTAATTTTTATAATCATGTGAAAGTTCTTAATAAATATCAAATAATTTGTCAATATTTAAAGGACAAGAACTTGAATATTCAATTACCTCACCACCAATGGCTATGAATGCAAGCATGGACATGTCTTCACTCTATGAATTTTCTGAGCTACTTGAATCGATATCATCCCAAGTAGCTTTCATCGATTTCTTCTTACTCTTCTTTGCTTTATTCTTTTCTTTCTTTTTCTTTTCCTTTTCTTTATCCTTCTTTGATTCGGTAAGCATGGTTATGCTTACAACTTTTCTGTACCAAGATCACCGCAACAAAATGGTGTAGTAGAAAGAAAGAACATAATGCTTCAAGAGATGGACAGAACAATGCTAAATAAAAATAGCTTACCAACCTACTTCTGGGCCGAAGTAGTAAGTACAATTTGTCACGTGGTAAACCAAGTATCAATTCGTAGAGGGTTTAACAAAACCCCATATGAAATCTGGAATGGTAAGACTCCTAATATTTCCTATTTTAAAATCATTAGATGCAAGTGTTTCATTTTGAATGACAAGGATAATCTTGGTAAATTCTATAAAGGCTACTTGGGATTATATCGAATCAAGTAACTCCAAAAAATCAAAAAGTAAAGAAATATCCATGTTTGCATTGATGGCCACTAGTGGTGAGGTAACAAAATATTCAAGTCCTTGTCCTTTAGATTTTGATGAATTATTTGATGTTTATCAAGAACTTTTGCATGATTATAAAAACTAGTGTTCTAAAATAAATGCCTTTCAAAGTATAATTAATACATTAAACAAGCTAGTAATGGACTACGAATCTGTAAACAATAAATTGAAATCCAAGATGTCGAATTTACATTCAATTGTTCTCAAATTCACCAGCGGTGAGAATAACTTGAAAATGCTTTTGGGAAGTACACGTGGATTTTTCATAAAGCCAGTATTGGATTTCAAAAAAATCTTAAACAAAAACGTTTTCAAAAATTCATTTCTGAAACCAAGGATCTTGTTAGATGTTTTAAATGTAATGTTGTGGCGGCATACTAATCGTAAATGTTTTACTAAAATATCTAAATGTTGACAAGTTTGGGTTCCAAAAGGAACTAAAATTGTCCCAACTAACAAGATCGGACCCACGTAAACTGGGTGCCACTTAGAAACAATTTGAGGTGCTCCTTACAGGTTGTTCTAAATGCATCAATAAGTAAGGACAAATGGTTACTAGACAATGGTTGTTCTCGACACATGACAAGAGATAAATCAAAATTCACATATTTGACATCTAAGGATAGAGGTCATGTGACCTTTGGAGACAACGCAAAGGGTAACATTATCGGTATAGGTAATATCGGTAATGGTACTACTATTATTAAAGATGTGTTCCTAGTTGATAGACTCAAACATAATTTGCTTAGTATTAGTCAACTATGTGACAAGGGCTATAATGTGATATTTGATCATAATAAGTGCATTATTAAAAATGTTCATGATAGTAGTATCTTGTTAGTTGCTTCACGTTTTGAGAATGTTTATACCTACTCCTTTGATGATTTTACTTCTCAAAATTTATCCTATTTGAATGCTTTATCTGAAAATAGTTGGTTATGGCATAGAAGACTTGGGCATGCTAGTATGGAGCTAATTTCTAAATTATCTAAGAAGAGTCTCGTACATGGCCTACCTAATTTGCAATTTGTGAAAGATAAAGTATGTGATACATGTCAATTAGGTAAGCAGTCTAAATCATCATTTACAAAAAAGATGCACACCTCTACGTCTAGATGTCTTGAATTGTTGCATCTTGATTTATTTGGATCAAATTCTATTGCTAGTCTTGGTGGTAAGTTTTATGCCTTTGTAATAGTTGATGATTATTCTAGACTTACCTAGGTATTTTTCCTTGCTAAGGAAAGTGAAGTTGCTTTCGTATTTGCTAAATTTTGTAAACGTGTTCAAAATGAGAAGTAATGTTCTATTATTAATATTCGTAGTGACAGAGGAAGAGACTTTAAGAATGATGATGTTATTAGTTACTGTGATGAGCATGGTTATACTCATAACTTCTCTACACCAAGATCACTACAAGAAAATGGTGTAGTGGAAATGAAGAGCATGACGCTTCAAGAAATGGAAAGAACAATGCTTAGTAAAAATCACTTACCAACCTACTTATGGGCCAAAGTAGTAAGTATAGCTTTCCATGTGGTGAATCGAGTATCAATTTGTAGAGGGTTTAACAAAACCTCATATGAAATTTGGAATGGTAAGACTCCTAACATTTGCGATTTTAAAGTATTTGGGTGTAAATGCTTCAATCTGAATGACAAGGATAATCTAGGTAAATTTGTTGCTAAATCTGATTATGGAATGCTACTAACAATAATGCTCATAGAGTTTACAATACTCGTATATTAGTAGTAGAAGAATCTATGCATATTGTATTTGAGGTAACTGACCCATTTTTGTTGAGAAAGGTTCCAGATGATGATGATATAGGTATTTCAAATAACGAAAACCAAGGTAAAAATGCAGCTAAGGAGTCCCAAAAGGAGGAGGAGGCTAAGGAAGAGGATTTGACGTTTCCATGAGTTATAAAGACATTACCGGGACATTTGGTAAAAGAATTTATTGGTAATTTCGAAAGAGGTGTAAGTACTCATTCCTCTATTAGAAATATAATTAATCTCTCTTTCTTATCTCAAATTGAGCCTAAAAATGTAAATGAGGCATTAACTGACGAATCTTGGATTTCTGCAATTCAAGATGAGTAAGTTTAATTTGAGTAGAACAAAGTATGGTGTCTTGTTCCGAGACCAAATTTTCATCTTATTATTGGTACTAAATGGGTTTTTCAAAATAAAAAGGATGAGTTTGGTATGGTAATTAGAAACAAAGCAAAATAAGTAGTACAAGGCTATAATCAAGAGGAAGGAATTGGTTATAATGAAACCTATGCTTCTGTAGCTAGATTAGAAGCCATTAGAATGCTTCTCACTTTTGCATTTTCACATAATTTTAAGCTATATCAAATGGATGTTAAGAATGTATTTCTAAATGGTTTTCTAGGGGAAAAAGTTTGTGTGGAATAGCCCCTGGGATTTGAAAGTGATACATTTCCCGATCACGTATTTAAATTCCGTAAGGCTTTGTATAGGCTCAAACAAGCTCCTAGAGCTTGGTATGAGAGACATAGCTAATATTTGATCGAAAAAGGTTTTTGAATGGGTATTTGTAATGCTACACTATTTGTTAAGCAAACTGACTCTAATATCCTATTAGTACAATTTTATGTTGATGAAATTATTTTTGGATTTACTAATGAGGATCTTTGCCAAGAGTTTACTAAGATAATGCAGGTCGAATTTGAAATAAGCATGATGGGAAAGCTGAATTTTTTTCTTGGGTTGCAAATTAAGTAAACTAAGGAGGGGATATTCATAAACCAAGCTAAATACACTAAGGAGTTATTAAAGAAATATAGCTTGGATGGTGCTAAAGAGTACAAAACTCTCATGGCAACGACTACAAAGATAGACAAAAATGATACGGGAAAAAGTGTTAGTGAAAAAATGTATCAATGTATGATTGGTAGCCTGTTATCCTTAATTGCTAGTGGACCTGATATCATGTATAGTGTTTGTTTATGTGCTAGATTTCAGTCTTGTCCTAAAGAATCACACTTGACTACGGTTAAACGAATTTTTTGATATTTAAAGGGCACGACTGACCTAGGATTATGGTATCCTAGGGGAAGTGATTTTAAATTAATAAGTTACTATGACGTTGATTTTGCTGGTTGCAAAGTTGAGCGAAAACGTACAAGTGGGTCATGTCATTTGTTAGGACATGCCTTAATTTCTTAGTCAACCAAGAAACAAAATTTGATAGTCTTATCCACTACTGAGGCTAAGTATATGGCAGCTGGTAATTGTTGTGCTCAAATTTTATATATTAAGCAACAGTTAAATGATTTTGGAATCTATATGGAGGAGGTCCCGATTTATTATGATAATAAAATTACTATTTATCTAAGTAAGGATCCTACACAACACTCACAAACTAAGCACATAGAGATTAGACATCATTTTATTCGTGATCACATTTAGAAAAATGGACATTGTTATTGAATATATTGATACCTCCGATCAACTAGCTGAAATTTTAACCAAACGATTAGCGGAAGATCAGTTTGTAAAAATCATTCGCAATTTGGGTATGGTTAGGCATAACGATGTATGCCTAGAGTAGTGTTTCTTTGTAGTTCCCCCTTCCCCAATATTTTTTGAGATGACAAAGGGAGAGAATTAGTTGATATTTTAATGAATATCTTAAGGAGGAGCTTAAATTATTTTGTTGAAAATCTTATGATTATCTTCATTACTTTACTTTAAAGAGTTAAAGAACCCGTCTTTGGATTTAGGGGGAGTATGGTTACATTTTTGTTTTGAAGAAAATATCAAAGTTAATTATGATAATGAAAAAGGGGGTGATTGTTGATCCTAAGATTTTGATGAACAATTAAATGTTGATGTTTTTTGTGGAACTAACGATTTTATTGAGTGTTTCAGTTTATTAGTTCTAGAGATGAAAATGATGATGAAGATATTGTGACATTGCTAAAGATGATGACAAATATGATGGAAGATTAAGAGTTTAAAGAAATTGAAAAATATAGGGAAAACAATTTAAATTAAATTTTAACTCTTAATGTATCCCGGTTAGGATCACAAAAGACACAAAATATTTTTCAAAATTATATGTGTTTTTGTAGGATCCTAATTAGTTAAATTATTTGCTCCTATGTGTAATTCAAAAAGAAATAAAGATAATTAATTAAAATTGAATTTAAGATTTTAGTATATCTAACCGAGAAAAAGAAATTGGTTAAAGGTTTGAAAACGTCGAAGAAAATGAATTAAAATTGAACTAAGGAGAGGATTTTCAGGATTGATCAGTCGACTTGTAGGTCGACTTATGAAAGATAAGTAAAGTTGCTGAATCTCTCGGTCGACAAGTAAGTTGAACTGAGCTTAAACGGTGAACTCTCTGAATCGGTTGGTCGATAGACAGGTCGACCTATGGCCAAAAGAGGAAGTCTCTGAATCGTTTGGTCGACAGGTGAGTCGACTTGTGAAACATCCTAAATCATCTGGTCGACAGATGAAGTATGGGCGGTCAACCAATGGGTGAAGGATTTTTGGCTAGGGTACATCCGGAATTGGGCGGTCAACTTATGGGTCTTATTTCAGGATTTATGAAATTTTGGATTTTATTCAAACAGTAGCCATTACTAGCCGTTTATGGTTAATATATGCGAGATATCTTAGCGATCTGATAGAGTTTGAGCTATTTAATGAATATTTAAATATCCCTATAGATATAGTTCAAGTAGTTTTGATATTTCTCAATTTGGTACATGAAATTATTTCAATCTTATCTAATTGAGATTGAATAAAAGTTTGAGGAACTTAATTAAATATTTGAAGAGATATTTTAATTGAATTATACTAGGAATGAAGTATTATGATATAGAGGGTCTATTGGTGTAATTAAATATCATAATTTATGGGAACTAGCCGTTAGAGGGTTTATTTTATTCCCTTATAAGTAAACCTGTGTTTTTGAGGTTTTCAAAAATTAATCAAGATAATTCCAATTATTTTGAGTTATTAAGCTCTCATACTTTTTAAGAGTAATCATACTGAGTGCATTGTGAGATCTTTCTTGAGATTCATTATTGAGAAACATTTGTTGTGGATTATTGCTTTGGTGGCAAAATATTATGTCGCCACTTTCACCGCAAGTGTATGGGTCCAGTTTTAGTATAAATTAGGAGAGTTAGGGTTATCGTGTCTACAGGGATTGATTGAAATTATTGTCCAGTACCGTAATTATCATAACCTAATTTTATCTAGGTGATAAAAATTGTAGTTTTATAATTAAATATACTAATACTAAAATACTAATTAAACTATATTTCTATTTTGAGATGTTTAGGGGGATAGATTATTTAGGGATTAACTTCATTTACTTAAATGTGTTTGATCTCGCTTGGTTTACGTTAACGGTGTTCGACTTATCTAACAATTTCTGTATAATAAACTCGCTCATTCCCTCTCCCGAGTGTAAAGAGAGTGAATATGTGACTTCACCTTAACATCGAAATACCCCTCTAGTATTTTTTAGAACACATAGTCACATGAGCCTTGCTCCAACATCATTAATTACACACTTTCTAATTCTCTCCCAAGTTATTAGATCGTCGTGTTGTGTTTAAACCCTAGTCCGAATCTGGGGTATCATCTCCTGAGTATTAAACCCCGTATTCTCAAAAATATCTAAAATTATACTTTATAGCTGCAGGGGTCACCGTCGCAATAGTGGGCATGTCGGCAAGGTTACTGCTACGGCAGTGGGCATGTCGGCTAGGTCACCGCTGCGGCTGTGGGCACAGTAGGCAACATCTCTACATTTTCACCGCCGTGGCGGTGACTTCACGCTGCGATAGTGGGTTTTCTGGATTTCCAATATTCTCACCACCGCGGCGATTGGCTACAGCTTTGAAATAATTGTTTTTTTTCTCGTTTTCCCATCGTTCTTCCACCGACTTGCTCCGATTAGCTTGAAATTCCATTGTTTTAGCTCGTTTTCACCCCAAACACCTGTATAATACAAAAACACATAAAAACATATTAAAACGTAAGAAAATGTAATAAACATACTTGAAAACTAATAGGTTCATTTGGGAAATAGATAGGTGAATTACACCTATCATGCTTTTACCGATCAAAAGTGTCATTGCTATTCTAATCATTATTCTTTCAGTGGAATCCTAGTGAGATCTTTCCAAATTACTTACTATTAGTTGTTGCTTTATTCTATTATTTATTATTTGGAATTTGATCTTTGAAATTGGTTTCGGGATTTTTTATTGAAATTATTTTTTTTAAACAATTTCTTGAGAAAGTCTGATTACGTGCTTAATTGCTTGGTACCCATCTTTATTTGAAATCAGATTTTGAAATTCTCACTTTTCTATCACTAGTATCGAGACATTAATTGAGCTTGAATTTATCTGGGGTGGTAGAAGTTCTAAGTTGGAAAATAGTTTATCAATTGTTTGTAATTGGTGAGTTGAGTGTCGGATTAGATACTACTGGAAGTGTCTAATCAAAGGTAGCTAGTTTCAATCTCTTCCGGTAAAGAAATTGGGGTTTTGATCTTTGCCTAGAGTATAAAAATATTAGGTTTAATTCTTCATTTATAGAATTGTGAGTGAATTGTAATGGTTCAATCCTTACCGGGTCAAAGAATATTTGGAGCGAATTTGTGTGAGGTTTAATTCATGAGTCTAAGGTATAAAAAGAATTAGGTCGTGATTCTCCATGTAATAAAATTAGGTTAATCTTTCGCCTAGTAAAAAGATAGAGATTATTCCTTAGCATGTGAAAATAAATTATAAAGGTTGATTCTGAGCCTGTGATAAGAATCTTTATGAGGGTTTGGTTCCTATCTTTAAAGGAATCTTGAGTTTAGTGGGTGCAACTCTCCGCGGAGCTCGGGGGGACTTGATTAGCCAAGAGTAGCTTGGTGAACAAGTATAAATTTCTGTGTGCTGCATTATTTATATTGTTTATATTTTGTTATTTGGTTGTGAACCTAGTTCATAATACATAATCTACTGCTATAAAAGATAATAATTAATTTTAGGATAAAATTAATTATTTGATTTTTGAAATGTTATATTCTGATAATTTTTAATACTATCCAATTCACCCCCCCTTCTTGCGTAGTTCACTGGTCCAACACATTCCTCACCAAATTTATTCAGCACTTCTTTACCTTCTATCCTTCACAGGGATCCTTCAAGAAACTCTCATCCATGATCACTTGGGAAAAGAATAATATCCATAAATAAGGTCAAAAGTTATGCCTAAACATATCCACTATCCACCCTACTCTACTGCCTAAGCCAACATCACTACCCGAAATCAAATCCTCGCCAAAATTTGTGTCAAAGGACCTCAGCGATCCTAATTGGAAAGTATTTATAAATGACGAAACTCGGGCCTTACAGAAACATGGAACTTGGGAGCTTGTTCCTTCTACTGCGAAACAGAAATTTGTTGGCTCTAAATGGATTTTTCGATTCAAGCTCAATTCGGATGGATACTTAAACAAATATAAAGCACATTTTGTTGCTCAAGGATTTACCCAACGACTGAGAATTGATTATATTGAGACCTTCTCTGCAGTTTTTAAGCACACTACAGTTAGAGTTGTTGTCACTATCACTGTCAAACGAGATTGGCCCTTACGACAGTTGGATGTCAATAATGCCTTCTTACATTAGCATCTGACCAAAGAGGTTTATATGGATCAACCTAGGGGAGTTGTTGATCCTACAAAGTCTACAAATACTTGCAAACTCAAGAAGGCAATTTATAGTCTCAAACAGGCCCCACGGGCTTGGTATTCGGAATTAGAAAACTATCTTCTTACCTTCAGTTTTAAAGTTTCTCATGCTGATCATTGCCTTTCCATTTTAAGTCAATCGGGCATTATTATTTACTTGGTTATCTATGGTGATGACTTGATTATCATTAGAAGCAATCCAAATGAAATCAATCAGTTTATTTTAAAACTTGGGCAACGCTTTTCTATTAAAGATCTTGGTTCTCTTAATTGTTTTTTTCGTGTGTGGGTTGTGTGAACCTCAAATGGACTATTCTTATCTCAAAATAAGTATATTCAATACATCTTTGGTAAGACACATATGGTAGGTGCAAAGATAGTCAATACTCCTATGTCTACAGGACATTCGTTGCGCTTCAAGGATATCACCCATCTTAATGATGCCAAGCTCAATCGCACTACTGTTGGCACCTTACTGTATTTGGCATTAACCAGAATAAAAATTAGCATTGCCGTTAACAAGCTTGCACAATTTTCTCACCGTCCAATGGAGAAACATTGGTCCGCAACTAAGTATGTTATTCGTTACCTAGTTGGCTCGATGAACTATGGTCTCTTCATTCATCGTAAGTCTGCACTTTATCTTCATGCATTCTCTGACGCAACTTGAGCTGGTAATAAGGATGATCACTCTTCCACAAATGCATTTCTTGTTTATCTTGGTAAATATCTAATCTCTTTGAATTAAAAAAAACAAACGAGTATAGCGAGATCATCAACTGAAGCAGAATATCGTTTTGTTGCCTCCGCTACTGCTAAAATTCAATAGGTCAGGAACTTACTTCGTAAGCTTGTGATCTCATCACCAAAGCAGCCGGTTGTTTATTATGATAATTTAGGGGTCATATTTCTAGGAAAGAACATCTTGCAGATTTACTCACAAAATCTATTCCCAACTCTACATTTGAATATATTCGATGCAAGATTAGTGTTTTCGATCTCCCACCATCTTGAGGGTGTGTATAACGAGACTTGATATCTTTTTACTGATCTGGGTGTAATTGTGTGTAATTAATTTTGGTTAGGATTTGATTATATTTTGCATTATGTATTTTTGGTAGTTTCCTTATTCTTTTCTAGGTCTTCCTCTAAACATATTGTATATATACTAAACCTATTCTATGAATAAATGTGTGGAATTACATTCTCCTTTAAATTCTTTACTGACCTTCCTTCATTGATTAAAGATTGGAAGAATTGGAATTTTTTCTTTAGTAGAGATTGTGACGGTTCTTCCAAGGAGATTGGTTTAGATCCTATAGTTCTGTGGGGGTTTTTGTCATCCAAGTAACGAATCCGTCCGAATTTATTGTTTTATGAAAGTTGTAGTCTTCACCACCATTCGTCTCATCTCTCTTTCTTTTAAATTTTAGGTAAAGAAGCTCTCAAAAGACTTCTCCTTAATCCCGTTGCCGCTGCAAGATTGACTAAACTCTTAGTTCTCGAGGTTCGTTCACATAAAGCCTTGACCTTCGTCCCTTTTGGAGTTAAGATCAAGAATATGTCACAAAACAAGAAGGATCAACTCATGTTCCTGTCTTTGAAGAATTGGGAAGCCCCAGTTTGTCCTGCCTCCCTTGCTTAGGGCTCGTCGTGATGGGGTAATTTTCCCAATTTATCTATCACAAACGTTGGGAATTGAGATAGACACTATCCCTCAGTTTCTAAAGACGAAGAATTGGAGCATCCTCTTATTTGTCAAATCCGTGGCGAGAACGTTATCTCTTTTCTAGTTTTCGGTGCTT
The DNA here is from genome assembly GCA_016647705.1 of Eucommia ulmoides. Classification (NCBI taxonomy): domain Eukaryota; kingdom Viridiplantae; phylum Streptophyta; class Magnoliopsida; order Garryales; family Eucommiaceae; genus Eucommia; species Eucommia ulmoides. The sequence goes on from CM028339.1 coordinate 20,614,500, forward strand.
GGTCTCACTCTCCTACAGGAGATACGTGGCTTGAAAGCTATGCATCATGAGCCCAACACTGTTGCGACTAGTCGATGAGTAGTTGCTAGCTCTCAGTGTTGTAGAGATACTATGGATGGATTTAAAATCGCAAGGGACTCTTCTCGAGCCACCATGCAATAGAATCTTGGCGAGCTGAGGTCTTCTATACCCTATTTACCAATGAAAATTGATTAGGCCGTGATGACTCTAGTGGAGCCGTCTTGGGATCGTGATCATGTTAGAATTGTGTCAAGGGCATATACAAAATTATTCCGTCTGGGATTCCATACTAGTCTCCAGGTATCTCCTTTGCTTAAACAAATTATTTTTTTGTTGGGTTCACTTTTCCCTTTGCTCACTAATCATGTTTTCCTCAATGCGTACACATCTTTTTCGCTCTTGCCGAAGGCTCCAATTCTATCAACGAATTGGACAATCAATTGGTTTTCCAGATCGATGAGTCCAAAAGACTCGAGAAAGAACTAAGTGGTGGACTTATGCTTAATTTAAAATTTTCATTTGAAAATAGTGTATACAACTACTTTTTTGTTATGTTGTATTGGTTATTGTCTTACTCGATAGTTATTGGTTGCATTTGTTATTGTTGTGTTTAGTCGTTGACAAGTACTTTGAGAATGTTTTATAAACAAAAAGGATTATGTCCAAAAAAATGTGTACTTGAATTCATTTTTCAACTACAACTAACACTAAAAAGAATGTCACCACAATGTTTCTATTGTTTTTGCTTATTCTACGTTTCTGATCTTTTTGTTTCTGAATATTTTAGCTAGTTGGACGTGTCGTGTTAGTTCAATTCTCTTCTAAGGAGATTTAGAGATTATGAAGTTACATGATATTGGTTTATTCGATATTAGGAGTTTGATTTAATATTGTTTCATTGTTACATTTTATTTTATTTTTTGGTGATTTTTAGTTTTTGGGAGGTTAGGATTATGTGTTCCTCAATTATTTGTATCCTAGTTTTAATTTTTAATGGTGAGTAATAACGGTCATCTCATTTCGTTTAGTTTCTTGTAAAAAATAGTTTATTTGTATTATTAAATTGTTAATATGTAAATTTATTACTGGTAAAAATTGATTGTTGGTATTGCTTTAAACGTTTAACGGGGTATAACACCAGCCACTAAATGTCAAAATAAATATTTTAAATAAAAAATATTTTTAACGTATTGGGGATTTCTATTAACCATTATACCAAAAATAAAATAGTCGATAAATATAAGATAGTTACAAGTTAAATCTTTACTTACCACTAAATGTAAAAATAAATTTATTTACTTTATTTTTAGTTGCATTTAAATTTTTCACTATATAAAAAATAAAATAGTTGCTAAATGTTTTATATTTACCGACTAAATCGTCATTTGCCACTAAATGTGAAAAGAAATTAAATTTTATTTTGAATAGTGGCGTTTAAAGTTGCCACAATACAAAATTTAAATAGCTGCCAAATCTTTGATATTTAACGGTTAAATCATAGCTACTAATTGTAAATTACTCATTATATCCTACTACAACTGCAGTATTAACGGTAGTTGTATGAATTGTCGATAAAACCTTGAGTGGCAAAAAAATAAGTTTTTAGCTACTAATAGAACTACCATTAAAACCCATTTTTCTTATAGTATATTAAAGGATAAACTGTGTGTTCAAAATAGTTTCCTTAAAAGACAAGAAACTATGCGTTCAAAATAGTTTGCCAGTAGCTATCAAAGGATAAACCTACAAAGACTAATAATCTATTCATTCAAAACAGTTAAGTACAGCTTGGGCTGGGGAAAATTTAAGATTGTTGATCATTTCCTTTAAAAAAAAGTATGAACCACCGAGCCCCAGTCTTCAATTGGGCACATTTTAACTGTATTAACTTCCTTTGTGAAGTTCTTTATGAAACGATAATAAAAGAAAGGATAAAGGTAAATAAAATAGAAATGAAATAAATAAATAAATAAGAAATAAATGAAGTGAACAAATGAATGACTATTTAAATAAATAAATCAATGTTTAAATAAATGTTTAAGTGAATGAATGAATAAATAAATATCGAAGTAAAATGTGTTTAACTAAATAAACGTCTAAATTTTTCTATTTCAAATGTTTATGTTTTTAAGTTCAATGTTTAAATAAATAAATAAATAAATGTTGTTATGTTTATGATTTTATGATTAATGTTTAAATAAATAAATAAATGTCTTTATGTTTAACTAAATAAATGTTTTTATGTTTCGTGTTTCAATAAATAATTAAATATTTTTTATGTCTAATGTTTAAATAAGTAAACAAATTTCTTTTAATGTTTAAATAAATAAATATTTAATTTTATATTTAAATAAATAAATAAATATTTGTGAAACTTTGGTTTCTATTATGAGAACCATTGTTTGTAAGCTTCAGTCTCAAACTGAGAAAACACCCTCAGAATTAGTTTCTCTAACCATAACATTTCCACCCAATCTTGAGTTACTTTACTTGTTAGAACTACATTTGACCTGATTCTTAGCTATCCTAATATATGTAAGAAAATCCTTGGTTGGGTACAGTTATAATCAGGAGATGGTGATGAGACAACATTCTCTAAATGCTACGATATATCCCCTCTAGGACTGGTCGATTGACCCTCCTTAGTAGGACTTGTTAGAACTATATTTGATCTGATTTTTTCTAACCTAAGATATGTAGGAAATCCCCTAGTTGAGTATGGTCATTACTCAGGAGATGGTGATGAGTTAACATTCTCCAGCTGTAGTGTTTCTTGCTATTTTTTTATTACTATTTTATTTCATGTCTGTAGTGTTCATCTCTATCTTTAGATCACTATTTAATTTCTTGTCTGTAGTGTCTTTCTCTATCTTTGGATTAATATTCAATTTCTTGTCCATAGTGTTCCTCGCTATCTTTGGATTACTATTTAATTTCTTGTTCGCTGTGTTCCTTGCTATCTTTAGATCACTATTTAAATGTTTTGTCTACAGTGTTCCTCACTATCATTAGATCACTATTTAAATTTATTGTCTATGGTTTTCCTCGCTATCTTTGGATCACTATTTAAATTTCCTTTCCGCGATGTTCCTCGCTAACTTTGGATCACTATTTAAATTTGATGTTTTGCGGAACAAAATGTTTTTGCCTCCTATCTTTGTCATTATGAGTAAACTCGCATGACAAAGAGGGGCAGTTGTAGACATCGCATTTTGTCCCGCTCATTTAGTTTTCTAAAGTATCGGGTCTAAAGTGAAAATTCGGATAAACTTTAAACTAAGGTTTAGAATTACAATAAAAATTGTCTATAAGGACACTTTTGTAAGGGAGCTACATAAAATATGCCCTGTAAAGTTACTTTTTGAGGCACAAAATTGAAAATGTCCCATAAATATAAATTTAATATTTTTAATATTAATAATCTTATTCTTTTAGTAAAAACTAATATATAATCAAATATTTCAATGGCACAAGGTAGTGCCTTAATAAAATCAAATTAGTAATAAAAAAAATTAATATTTATATATAATGTAAAAGGACAAAAATTTGTGCCCTAAAAACAAAACCTATAGTAGGACACAATGTTATGTCTTATTATTATTGAACTATGTTTTTAAAAGGACAAATAATAGTGCCCTTATAGGTTTAATAAAGTAATTAATTAAAATAAAATAAAATAAAAATGAAATTAAAAATATTTTTCCCCAAACGACTTCGCTTACTGTCAGCGCCAATTCCTGTCCCTTCTTCTACTCTACAATATTTCATCAATTGATAAAAAAAAAAAAAAAAAAAAAAAAAAAAAAAAAAAAAAACCACCTATACACATTAAACCCATCATTCCTCTTTGTTCTCTCTTTCAGCGATTGAGAATAGAAGCTCATTCATCTATCTTCTAGCTCTCTCAATCGTCACCTCTCTCCTACGCTACTCAATCGTCGCTACAGAAGAAGATAGATAGAGAGAGAGAGAGAAAGGGAGTGAGGGAACGTAACTGGTAAGACTTAGATGCCATGGACTCCGATTTAATCTATATTGAGGTAACGCCATCACCATATACATACATGCCGCCGACTCCATCAGCAACAGCGTTCATGTTCCACACCACTCTAAAGAACCATTCATCTTCCACCGTTTGCGATTGCAAACCCTAGGTGATGGTGTAAATTACCTATGCATTCCTAATCCAAATTTATTAGTTTTCGAGTACGTTTATAGTTATTTTTATATGTTTTAATATGTTTTTATTCTTTTTGTATTAAAATAGGTGCGTGGGGTGAAAAGTTATGAAATCAGAGCGAAAATGATGTGATCGAACCAAAGCGGACGAAGTTACGGTGGATAAAGCAAGGAAGCAACATTGTGAAAGAAGCCTACTGCTTAGGTGTCTAAACCTCTGCCTAGGTTGTGAAGATGCTGATAACATTTTCAAGTCCACCACCTACTTCTTCGCTTAGGCAGTCACCAAACCTGCAAAGCTGGTAGAGGTTTTGTAACTTCAAGGCTATTTTGGACTATGATTCCATCCGATTTTGGAAACACTCAAAACATACAAGTTGTATATATTTTTATTATATTTCTATAAGTTTTTGAATCACCTCAATCGGAGTTCGGATGAAGAAGTTACAGTCAAAACAAAATTGCAAACCTGCAATAACTTCGCCGAGGTGAAGTTCCGGTAGAAAGTTAACCGACCTAACTTCGCCTAGGCGAAGTTTTCTTTGCCTAGGTGAAATCCTCTGCGCAAAATAGATATTTTAGAGATAGTTTTTGGCTTATTTAAGCCCTTCTCTCCTCCTCTCTTCCTTCCTCTTGAGCTCCTAAGGCCTTAGCCATATTTTAGGGTTAGGATAAGGGATTTTTTAGGGAGAGATCTTAACCTGAGGTGGAGGATCAACGAGGAAGCGATTGATCGACGTTTCTAGTGGAAAATCTTCGGATATCGGCTAAGTCGCTCGTTTCCTCAATTTGTTTTCTTTATTTTGGAAATTGTTGAGCAGGTTTAGCTCGTTTTACATTGTATAAACAGTTAGGGCCATGAGTTAAACATGGATTGTAATAGGGATTAACGTATTATTTATGAAAATGTAGTTTTGGTTGAATTTGTGTTTCATTCTTGGTTGTTCTTCGTATGTTGATTGTGTTGTCGTGTTTTCTATGATTATATGCTAGTTTAGATATATTGAGAATACGGAGTTTGATAATCGGGAGAGATAACCCCGGATTCAGACTAGGGTTAACACAACACAACAATCTAACGACCCGGGAGGGCGTTAGAAAGTGTGCAATCAATGACGTTGGGGCGAGACTCACATGACCTAGAGTCGTTAAGATGTTGAGGGGGACTTCAACGTTGACACAAAGTCACGTATTCCCCTATTTACACTCAGAAGAGGTGGCGAGGAAATTTACGAACTGAGATTGTTGGATACGCCGAACGCCGTTAATGTTAACTAAATGAAATCAAAAGGATTTAAGTAAATAAATTTAATCCCTAAGAAATCTACTCCCCTAAACAATCTCAAATTAGCATTTATAGTATAGTTAACTTAATTAGTATTTTAGTTTAGTATTAGTGTTAAATTAAATTCTATTTCTGTTGCCTAGATAAAGTCAGGTTATGACAATCGTGATACTCTATAGTAACAACACCAATCCCTGTGGATACGATACTCGACCGAAAGGTTTATTATACTAAAACTTGATCCGTACGCTTGCGGTGAAAGTGGCAGTGCTTATTTAGAGGCCACCACTAGGTGCAGTTTTCTCTAAATCATATATTCTTCTTCATATTCTCTATTTTTCTATAAAATTAATGTTCATATTATTGTTTCTAATTAAACAATTAATCGACATAAAAGGTTGATTGGGAAGGATTAAGCTCAATTATGGTTAGAAGAGATGGTTTCGAACAAGGATTAGAAGCAAAGCGACAGCTTCATTGCTTCAATCGCTTCAAGCTTGTCCAATTTCGGCAGCGCTATGCAAAAATAATCAACAGGTAATTTCCAAAAACTAAGATCGTTTGTGCCTTGCTATTGTTTGGAACATTTCATGATTATACAAATGAATCAAATTTTGGTGAACAATAAGAACATCTCTTGGTTTAGCCAAACTATAGTTAAATATGTTGGCAGATTGGGCCTTTCATAGCAACTATATTTTTCATTTTTATTTTATTCACTGCAAAGTTTCAGTAAAAAAAAAAAAAAAGTCTGCCATAGGTGAGTGTGGCTTTTTTGCTTCTAAATCTCATCCTTGTTCCTTGTTTCTGTTTCTATTTCTATTTCAACACTCTCCTTGTTCCTTGTTCTGTTTGTGTTTCTATTTTTCTATTTCTTCAAGTAATTTCATAGATATCATCTTCTTTGTTTAATGTTAATGCTGAATTGCTGATTGTTGGGTGATAAATTGACATTCTCTCAACATAATCTGCAAGGAGATGACATGGATAAGCTGATTCTTCTTATATACTTTGTTGATTTGGGTATTCATTATTTATGATTATTAAATTTTTATTTTGCTTGTTGATTTGATTTGGATTTTGTTTTAATGTATTCATTATTCAGAGGTGGCTCTGGTTGTGTGTTCGTTGGCCTTCGCGATTGACATTGAAGCTATAATTTAAACTCTATTTTTCCCTACCAATGTGTTTGATCTTCATTGAGAGATAAAAAAATTTCCACTTTGTGTTTGGAATTTTATCAAGGTATTGGTTTTTCTGATGGCGTTAAGGTTTTTCTTTGGTTTTTCAGATGGCAAGCTAATGGGGTTAGATGCAAAGTTTGGTTTGTAATCTCTTAATTAAAGTTGTGTTAGGATTGTTTTTGTGTGAATTTGAATAGATGATATTTGTTTTTGTAGGGAAGTACAAAATCATTGTAATTAAGACTGCAAGTACAAAACCATTGTAAGTTTGGTATAAAACCAAGGGCTCCTGCTTGTTCATCAACTTTCACTTGCTTTTTGTTTCAAAACTTTTTAAATTTCTCCCTTCTCTAAGACATGTATTTGTTGTGCTCCTACAACAATTTTTACAGAACCGAATTGGCATTATGGAACTAGATGATGTTATGATAACAACCATTATATGTGGTGGTGGAATATTATGTCACCACCTTCACCACAAATGTACTGGTCAAGTTTTAGTATAAATGGAGAGAGTAAGGGTTATCATGTCCACAGGGATTAGTTGAGATTATTATCGAGTACCGCGATTGTCATAACATAATTTTATCTAGGCGATAAAAAATGATTTATAATTAATTAATACTAATACTAAAATACTAATTTATCTAATTTATACTATACATACTATATTGAGATGTTTAGGGGAAAATATTATCTAGGAGTTAACTTCGTTTACAAAAATGTGTTTGGTCTCGTTTAGTTTACAATAACGGTGTTCAACCTATCCGACAATCTCTATTTCGTAAACTCACTCACCACTTCTTCCGAGTGTAAGATGAGTGAATATGCAATTTCGCATCAATGAATAAGTCCCCCTCAAAATCTTAACGACACTAGGTCACATGAGCCTCACCCCAACGTCATGAATTGTACACTTTCTAACTCTCTCTTGGGTTATTAGATCGTCGTGTTGTGTTTACCCTAATCCGAATTCGCGGCTACCTCTCTCGAGTGTCAAAACCCAATTTTTCACTATATCTAAACAAGCATATAAACATGGCAAACCGATAAAACATAATCGAACTAGCGAAGAATAATCGTTTAAAGAAACACAACTCAAACAAACAACATATTCATAAATATTATTAATCCCCAGACAAAATCTGTTTAGCTCATGGCCATAACTATTTATACAATGCAAAACAAGCTAAACATGCTCAACAAACTGCCGAAGTTACGAAAATAAAGAGAGAAATGAAAGAAACTTAGTCGTAGTCCGAAGATTTGGCACTAAAATCGTTCAATTCTCCTTCTTTGCAACGTGTTCTTCTCCTTCAGATTTGGTTGATTACTTCCCAAAACACTCTCAAAATATTATAAACCCTAAGGGGTCTCTTTTGGCCGAATGGAGATGAGAGAGAAGAAATAGGGAACAAAAAATATCTAAAAAAATATCTAAAATCAGTGCAGAGTGACCACCGGTGTGGTGGGAATATAGGCAAGGTCACTACTGCGATAGTGGGCAAAGTAGGCAGCTTCTCTGCATTTTCACTACCGCGACGGTGAAATCATGTTGTGGTAGTGGGTTTTCTACATTCCCAGTATTCTCACCACCGCAACAGTGGTCTGGTCTCCATGGCGATAGGCTACAGCTTTGAAATAATTGCCTTTTTGCTCGTTTTCCCACCGTTCTTCCACCGACTTACTCTGATTAGTTTGATATTCAATCATTTTAGCTCATTTTCACCGCAAACACCTGATTTATAACAAAAAGAATAAAAACACATCAAAACGTATTAAAATACTATAATAACACTCAAAAACTAACAAGTTCTGTTTGGAAATAGATAGGTAAATTACACTTATCAAATACCTCTAAATTTGAAATTTTGCTAGTTTTCGAGCAAAACACTCACACTAAAATGAAAAACACAACTAAATTAAACAACATGAATAACCTTAACACAAATAATTTAAACATAATGATATGCGAGTTTTGAATTCTTCTATCGACCAAAATATTTACCCCTCAACAACCCCCTATCATATCGAGTTCAGGTGGTAAAACGCACCATGTGGTGTTCTAGAATTTCAACATTCAATAATGATAAACGCCATTCTAGATCATGTCAACATGTGTGTGCGAGATTCAATAATATAACTATCCAAGATCGGATTGGATTATTGACCAATGAAATTCATGACTTAGACCGTAAAGGACTAGGATATCCGTATGCCTGATTGGGGTCCACTCTCCACTAATGTAGCCTTGGAAGATCAAAAAGATCAATAGGACTTGGTTCGATTTTGGAATATTTGGCCAAGGGTATATCGGGAATATAAAGAACGGGTTAATGTTGTTAACTTAACAATATCCGAGGCTCAACGCTTGACACACTCATACTCAAACCCCCATAGATAAATTGAAATAACCCTGAACATATATTTAAGACCGACGTACTCAATTGTCAAAAGAAACGTAAATTAAACAATATTTACATATGGTTTTTTTTTTAACTTACCATACCCCCAAACTTATTTGATTATTAGAATTTCACGAGTGTGGTTAAATCGAAAAAAATAACAAGTGAGTACTCGAATACTGAACCAATTAAAAGTTCGCCCTAAACCCAACCACTCACTTTGAGTAGCATATACGAATGCTAACTTGATTTTACTCAGATTGTGCCTTTAGTTTAGCGATAAAAGGTTTGGAAAAAGTTTTATCGGCCAAGGTATTTGTTACGTGTTCAGAATTGAAACGGTATTTAAGCTTCGACAGGGTAACGAGGGATATACATATTACAAGGTAAGCTTCAAAGGCTCTAGGAAAATGAATGCCTAAATCATGTCTCCTAAAATACCTTTCCTAGAATTTTGCCTCAAACTTCCCCTCAATCAAGTTCTAGAATCCTTAAATTGTCATGAGTTTGGCTAATCGATAATCTTCCTCTAATCAATTGAATAACTATACATTGAGTCTATGTGCTCGTGCAAATTAGGATCCATAATAACTTTTACCAAAACGCACTGTCAAGCACACAGAACACACATGCATGGGTATTACCCTTGACCTTGAAAAACAATCAAGGGGTAATATCATCATCGGGTTATGGCCCAGATGAACGCAAAAGTCAGCATGCAACAATAACAATACAAAAACATTCTACACTAAACAAATATGAAAACAATTAAATAATAAAATATACTAACATACTATATACTACATATCATTGCCAAACTTAAAATAGACAGTGTCCTCAACAACCCATCAGCAATCCCAATGACAACATAAAGCTTTATTATGAAGACGAGGGTTTAGAACACGTACTTGGGAGGCGAGAGAATCTCGCCTCCGAATCAAGTCGGCAGTAACGGATTTAATTTTTTTTTTTCCTTGAGTTACCTCCCAAAAAGCGCGTGGTTTATTGTTATCGGCCCGATACGGAGAACAACTCATCAAATAGTGGTTTCCGCCTATAGTAAGTGTCATACAACACTATGTATGGGTCTTGGTTCAGTACGCCCTCAAGATTGGAGAGATTTAGCATTGTATATCTCGAACTTTCAACAAAACTCTCTACCAGTTCATGTGCTTGGTGGGCATGAAAGAGCATTTCTTTTGGCTACTAATAGGTGTAAATTACCAATATATTTTCAACCTGAATTTGTTAGTTTTCGAGTACGTTTATAGTTATTTTCATATATTTTAATATGTTTTTATTCTTTTTGTATTAAAACAGGTACGTAGGGTGAAAATGTATGAAATCAGAGTGTAAATGATCAATTCGTATCGAGAATGGTTGGAGAACGATGGAAAAATGAGCAAGACGAAAAGATTCTACAAACAAGCCCACCACCATAGCAGTGAAGATGCTGAGAAGAACAAAATACTGTAGACTGCCCTCGACCTAGGCGGAAATTCCATTGCCTAGGCAGAAATCACCCACCGCCAAGGCAGAGAATCCACCGCCTAGGCGAAAATGAAGCAGAAAGTTCTCCCAAGGCACTGCTGTTTCCATCGCCTCGGCGAAACCTTAACTGACATACTTCATCGCCAAGGTGGTGAATCCCATTGCCGCGGCGGTCAACTGTCGCACAATGTAGATATTTATTTAGATATTTTGTCTATTTATACCCATTTCCTCCTTCCTCCTTTACTCCGCTCCAGCCATTATAGTCCTTAAGTCCTAGGTTAGGATATAGAGAAAGTATGGGGAGTGCTCAAACATATCGAAAGGAGAAGATCAATACGCGGAGAAGGAGAATCCTTCGGTGGACGGTTTTAGCGGCTAATCTTCAAATATCGGCTAAGTTCATCTGTTTTTCCTTTTATTTCTTATCTTTTATGTATGTTTGAGCATGTTTATCCTAGTTTCACTTGTATAAATGGCTATGGCCATAGGTTGAACGTGGATTATATATGGGATTAATATCATTTATAAAAACGTAGTTTTGGTTTAGTTGTGTTTCTTTGATGATTGTTCTTCAATGTTTGAGTGTGCTTATTATATTGTTTGTTTACTGTGCTTAGATTTAATTATTGAAAATACAGGGTTTGACAAATCCTAGATTCATATTAGAATAAACAAACGCTACGATCCATTAACCTGGTTGAGGTTAGAATTGTGGACAATCTATGACGTTGGGGCAAGACTCATGCCACCTAGAATCATTAAGACATTGAGGAGAACTTATTCATTGATTCAAAGTCACGTATTCCCTCATCTTACACTCAGGAGAGGTGGCGAGGGAGTTTTGGAACTGAGATTGTCGATAGGGTAAACACGACGCATGAAATCAATGACATTGGGATGAGACTCACGTGACCTAGAGTCATTAAGACATTGAGGGGGACTTCTTCGTTGATTCGAAGTCATGTTATATCCCTCGTCTTACACTCAGGAGAGGTGGCGAGAGAGTTACGAACTGAGATTTTGTGTGTAATCAATGAGGTTGGGGCAAGACTCACGCAACCTAGGGTCGTTAATACGTTGAGGGGGATTTCTTCGTTGACACAAAGTTGCGTTACATCTCTCGTCTTACACTCGGGAGAGGTGGCGGATGAGTTTTAGATACCGAGATTGTCAAATACGTCGAACACCATTATTGTGAACTCAACGAAATCAAACGCGTTTAAGTGAATAAAGTTAATCCCTAAATAATCCATCCCATAACTATCTCATATTAGTAATTAGTATAGTTAAAGTAGTATTTTAGTATTAGTATTAAATTATATTCCATTTTTGTTGCCTAGATAAAGTCGAGTTATGATAATCGCAGTATTCGATAGTAATCTCCACCAATCTTTGTGGATACGATACCCGACGGAAAGGTCCATTATACTAAAATTTGATTCGTACACTTGCGATAAAAGTGGCAGCGCTTATTTATCGTCTACCAAGTTTTTGGCGCTGTTGCCAGGGATTGTCTTGTTGATTTCTATCGATATTGTGAGTAAATAACTTGATTTTAATTTAGGCATTTTTGTATATAATTTTCGTTTGTATTTTTTTTTTTTTTTTTGTTTCCGATAGGATGCTTGAAGATGTTAGATCGACAGGTGCTCTTGCGATTCGATCATTGAACATTTTACCAGTATTCAGGGCATGTGTTGGGCCGAGAAAATTAAACCAAACACTTCTTGGGAGGCAACCCAGGGTCACAAATAAATTAGATACATCTCCTGTCTTCAATATCATGCTATACACTATTATTGGGATCTCTGACGGGTTGTTTTGGGCAATACCTGTGTTGAGTTGGTGGTGATGTGTTAGTATGTTTTAAATATGTGTTTTAGTTGGCATGTTTTACTGTTTTTATTGTGTCCATGCTTGTTTAGGATTAGTTTGTTTTGTTTAGTTGTTGTTTTGTGCTAAGTTTTGACGTCATCTGGGCTTTTACTCGATGATGATTTTGTCCCCTGATTGTTTTGAGGTCGAGCGTAACGCTCATTCATGTGTGATTCTGTGTGCTTAACGTATCATCTTAGTAAAAGTTATTGTAGATCCTAAATGCACGAGCACGTAAACTCAATATAGCACTATCTAATTGATTTGAAACTGATTATCCTTCAATCAAGTTAATGACAATAGGGATTCTAGAACTTGATTTGAGGGAAATTTGAGGCGAAATCCTAGGCGAGGTTGTTTAGGAGATATGATGTAGGCAATCATTTTGTCGCTTGAGCCTACTGAAGCCTACCATGCAATATCATTATCCCTCGTTACCCTATCGAAGCCTAAAAGCCGTTTCAATTCTGAACACTTAACATATACCCTAGCTGATTGATTTATGTCCAAACCTATATCGCCGAATTAAAGGCATAATTTGAGAAAATCAAGTTAGCAGTTGCAAATGCTACTTAAAGTGAGCGGTTGGGTTTAGGGCGAACTTTATATTAGTTCGGTATTTGAGTACTCACTTGTCGTTTTTGTTCATTTTTCACACACCCCTTAAATATTACAAATCAAATGAGTTTGGGGGTGTGTTGTGGTTTAAAAAAAATTAAATAAATAAAATAAAAATAAATAAAATTGTTTCTTTTTGATATGACAAGTGAGTACAACATTCTTAAACATTTGTTCAGGGTCGTTTCTAAATAAACTATGGGATTTTGAGTGTGATAGTGTCAAGCGATATGCCTCGGGTAACGTTAAGTTAACAACGTTAAACCATTTTTTAATTCCAAATTTACCCTTGACCATTTTCCCAAAAACCGAACCAAGCCCTAATGATCTTCATGAACCTCTAAGCCTACATTAGTGGAGAATAGATCCCGGGTCAAGCGTATGGATTCCCTATACCTTAAAGGTTTTAGTCATAAACTATATTTAGGGATAATCCCATCTAATCAATGGATAATAGTATATTTGAGTTTAATGACACATACTTAAACAAGATCTAGAATGACGATTACTATTTTTGAACGTTGAAATTCTAGAACATCATATGGTGTGATTTATGCTTGAACTTGATAGGATTGGGGGCCGATGAGGGAAAAATCTTTCGGCCGGTAGATGATAATCAAAACTTACACATTTTAGTTTTTATTGTTTTTTTCATTTTAGTTTTTAATTTCGTAATTAGTTTTTATACTTTCTTGTATTGTGTCGGTGTTTTGCTCGAAGACTAGCCAAATTCTGAGTTTGGGGGTATTTGATAGGTGTAAATTACCTATATATTTTCAACCCGAATTTGTTAGTTTTCGAGTACTTTTATAGTTATTTTTATATATTTTAATATGTTTTTATTCTTTTTGTATTAAAATAGGTACGTGGGGTGAAACTGTATGAAATTGGAGCGTAAATGATCAATTCGTATCGAGAACGGTGGAAAAATGAGCAAGAAGGCAAGATTCTGTAAACAAGCCCACTGCCACGGAGTCCAGACCACCGCCGCGATGGTGAAGATACTGAGAAGAACAAAATACTGCTAACTTCCCTCGGCCTAGGTGGAAATCACCTACCGCCTAGGCGAAAATCCAACAGAAAGTTCTCCCAAGCCACCGCTGTCTCCATCGCCTCAGCGAAACCTTAATCGACATACTTCACCACCGCGATGGTGAATCCCACTGCCACGGCAGTCAGCTGCTGCGTAGTATAGATATTTATTTAGATATTTTGTCTATTAATACCTCTTTCCTCCTTCCTCCTTTGATCCCCTATGGCCATTACTGCCCTTAAGGCTTAGGTTAGGATATAGAGAGAGTATGGGGAGTGCTCAAACATATCGGAAGGAGTAGATCAACACGCGGAGAAGGAAAATCGCTCGGTGGATGGTTTTAGCAGCTAATATTTGGATATCGGCTAAGTTCATCCGTTTTTCCTTTTATTTCTTATCTTTTATGTATGTTTGAGCATGTTTAGCCTAGTTTTACTTATAGAAATGTCTATGGCCATAGGTTAAATGTGGATTATGTATGGGATTAATATCGTTTATAAAAACGTACTTTTGGTTTAGTTGCGTTTCTTTGATGATTGTTCTTCAATGTTTGAGTGTGTTTATCATATTGTTTGTTTATTGTGCTAAGATTTATATATCGAGAATATAACATTTGATAAATCCTAGATTCGGATTAGAATAAACAAACGCCATGATCCATTACCCTAGTCGGGGTTAGGACTGTGGATAATCTATTACATTCAGGCAAGACTCAATCAACCTAGAGTCGTTAAGATGTTGAGGGGGATTTCTTCGTTGATTCGAAGTTGCGTATTCCTTCATCTTACACTCAGGAGAGGTGGCAAGGGAGTTTTAGAATTGAGATTGTCAATAGGGTAAACACAACGCATGAAATCAATGATGTAGAGGCGAGACTCACGTAACCTAGAGTCATGAAGACGTTGAGGGGGACTTCTTCGTTAATTCGAAGTCACGTTATATCCCTCGTCTTACACTCAGGAGTGGTGGCGAGGGAGTTTACGAACTGAGATTTTGTGTGCGATCAATGAGGCTGGGGAAAGACTCATGAAACCTAGGGTCGTTAAGACGTTGAGGGGGACTTCTTCGTTGGCACGAAATTGCGTTACATCCCCCGTCTTACACTCGGGAGAGGTGGCGGAGGAGTTTTAGATATTGAGATTGTCAAATACGTTGAACACTAATATTGTGAACTAAACGAAATCAAATGCGTTTAAGTAA
Organism: Eucommia ulmoides; assembly: GCA_016647705.1. Lineage (NCBI taxonomy): Eukaryota > Viridiplantae > Streptophyta > Magnoliopsida > Garryales > Eucommiaceae > Eucommia > Eucommia ulmoides. The sequence continues at coordinate 20,629,794 of CM028339.1, forward strand.
ATAAAGTTAATCCCTAAATAATCCATCCTATAACTATCTCGTATTAGTAATTAGTATAGCTAAAGTAGTATTTTAGTATTTGTATTAAATTATATTCCATTTTTCTCGCCTAAATAAATTCAAGTTATGATAATCGTGGTACTCGATAGTAATCTCAACCAATCCCTGTGGATACGATACCCGACCTAATGGTCCATTATACTAAAACTTGATCCGTACACTTGCGGTGAAAGTGGCAGCGCTTATTTAATGTTCGCCAGCAGTGAATGACAAGTGAGCCACATCGGATCCTCGTGGATGTGATCGTTTTGGATCGGTGGTGGCATCACAATGTGGATCTCCAATGGTGATGAATCATAATCGTCGATCCATGCTTAGGTTCCCGGCTCATTCGAATAATCGTCTGTGAATGCTCCCCAGCTCCTTCCGCTCGTTTTTTATTCCTCGTGGTGGCTTTCTATGGATGTGGCATTAGTATCTCCCAGTGCCACCACATCTGACTCGGCCTCAATAAAGAAGATTAGCTGACCGATTTTCTTATGAAAAGACATTACAGTTGCATCGATTTCGGCGCAGACCATCTCGATATTTTCAAGACGATTCTTGTGTTCATTGATCCAGTCATGCGTCTCCCTCCAAAATGCTTGAGTCTCCCTAATAAAAAAAGCGAATATTACCTCCAGGGTGGGGGAATACTCCATATTTTGGTTCGGGGTGTCAATCCATGACTCCAAAGCGGTGAAATTATCCCCAAAGTTTTGATAACTTAGTGAATAATTCCAATAAAGAAAATCGAACTCGGCCATGTCTTCCAACCACTAATAGGCTTCGTCCGTGGTTAATTGGTCGAAAGAGAAGGTATTGTTTCCTCTTTCAACCCAATTTCTTATTGCGACTAGTAACCCATCGAGGAAGCTCAGTAGTTGACACTCCCTCGGGAAACGATAATTCAGAAACTGAAACAACAATTTCTTGTAACGATCCCAAGCACTATAAAACAGCTCAGAATCCCATTGAAAGAAATGCAAAAGCACTTGTTAATCTAACATCGTCAAGTACCCTACAAGACAAATAAAAAAAAAAAAAAAACTACAAAGAAAAAAGATTATAAACACTAAAACGTGCCTAAATTAAAATCAAGTCATTTAGTGACAATATTAACAATAATCTAAAACACAATCCCTGACAACGACGCCAAAAACTTGGTGGTGGAATATTACGTCGCCACTTTCACCACAAGTGTATGGGTTAAGTTTTAGTATAGATGGAGAGAGTAAGGGATATCATGTCCATATGGATTGGTTGAGATTATTATCGAGTATCGCGATTGTTATAACCTAATTTTATCTAGGCGATAAAAAATAATTTATAATTAATTAATACTGATACTAAAATACTAATTTATCTATTTTATACTATATATACTATATTTATATGTTTAGGGGAAAAGATTATCTAGCGATTAACTTCATTTACAAAAACGTATTTGGTCTCATTTACTTTACGATAACGGTGTTCAATCTATCCGACAATCTTTATATCGTAAACTCACTCACCACCTCTCCCGAGTGTAAGATGAGTGAATATGCAATTTCGCATCAACGAAGAAGTCACCCTCAACATCTTAACTAGATCACATGAGTCTCACCCCAACATCATGGATTGCACATTTTCTAACTCTCTCCGGGGTTATTAGATTATCGCATTGTGTTTGTCCTAGTCCGAATTCGAGGTTACCTCTCTCGAGTATCAAACTCTAATTTCTAACTATATCTAAACAAGCATATAAACATGACAAACCGATAAACACAATCGAATTAGCGAAGAACAACTGTTAAAGAAACACAACTCAAACAAACAACATTTTCATAAATATTACTAATCCATAGACAAAATCCGTTTAGCTCATGACAACCATTTATACAATGATAAATGAGACAAACATGCTCAACAAACTATCGAAGTTAAGAAAATAAAGAGAGAAATTGGCGCTAAAACTGTTCAACGATCGCTTCTCCTTCTTCGCAACGTATTCTTCTCCTTCAGATTTGGTTGAGCACTCCCCAAAACATTCTAAAAATATTATAAACCCTAAGGGGTCTATTTTGGCCGAATGGAGAGGAGGGAGAAGAAATAGGGAATGAAAAATATCTAAAAAAATATCCAAAATCATTGTAGATTAACCGCCGCGGCGGTGGGCATGTCGGCAAGGTCACTGTAGCGCATAAATCACGTCGCCACTTTCACCGCAAGCGTACGGGTCAAGTTTTAGTAGAGTGGGAAGAGTAAGGGTTATCGTTTCTATAGGCATTGGTTGAGAATATTGTCGAGTATCGTCATTATCATAACCTAATTTTATTTAGGCGATAAAAAATGAAGTTTATAATTAATAATATACTAATACTAAATACTAATTTATCTAATTATACTATATTACTAATATGATATGTTTATGGAAATAGATTATCTAGGAATTAACTTTACTTACTTAAATATGTTTGGTCTCGTTTAATTTACGTTAACGTTGTTCGACTTATCTGACAATCTTTGTATCGTAAACTCATTCACTCTCTCTCCCGAGTGACAAGTAAATGAATATGTGACTTCGCATTAACGCTGAAGTCCCCCTCTAGAATTTTTTAGAACACATAGTCACATGAGTCTTTCCCTAACGTCATTAATTGCACACTTTCTAACTCCCTCTCTGGTTATTAGATCATCGCATTGTGTTTAAACCTTAGTCCGAATCTGAGGTTATCTCTCCCAAGTATCAAGTCCCATATTCTCAATATATCTAAACAAGCATAGAATGGAAATACAAAAATGGAAAACACAATCAAATAGCGAAGAACAATCATTAACGAAATACTGATTTCAAAATCACATATTCATAAATTATAGTAATCCCTAGACAATATCCATTTAGCTAATCGCCATAACCGTATATACAATGATAAATGAGCTAAACATGCTCAAACCATAATCCTAAGTTAAGAAATAAAGAAAGACACAAGGGAAACTAGCCGTAATCCGAAGATTTGGAGCTAAAACCATTCCGGGATCGTTTCTCCTTCTTCACAACGTGTTTTTCTCCTTCAAATTTGGTAGAGCATTCCCCAAAAACCTCTCAACCCTATTCTAACCCTAGGAACTCTCTCATGACTGAAATAGAGGAGAGGAGGAAGATATAGGGTTAAAAAATATCTAAAGTGTGTGCAAAGTGTCCACTGTGGTGGTAGGTGAGTCGGTTTGGTCACGGCCTTTGCGGTGGAATCAAAGGCCTCTCTATTGGCCTTTGAGAAATATTTAGGCCTTCTCTGCATGTCAACCACCGCGGCGATGGTCTAGACGCCTCAGCGGTGGGTTGCAATTCTGAATTTTGCCCTTATGCTTATTTTCCCATCGTTCTTCCACCGTTCTTGATGCAATTTAATCATTTATGATCCGTTTTCATCTCTTTTCACCCCACACACCTTATTTATAACAAAAAAAAAAAAAAAAACGTATTAAAACGTAATAAATTGTAATAAACATACTCGAAAACTAACAAGTTCAGTTTGGAAATAGATAGGTAAATTACACCTATCAAATACCCCCAAATTTGGAATTTTGCTAGTCCTCGAGCAAAATACTCACACTAAAATGAAAAATACAACTAAATTAAATAACATGAACAACCTAAACACAAACAATCAAAACGTAACGATATGCGGGTTTTGAATTCTTCTACCGACCAAAACATTTTCTTCTCAACAACCCGCAGTCATATCGAGTTCAGGTGGAATGCATTATATGGTGTTCTAGAATTTCAACATTCAATAATGATAAACTCCATTCTAGATCCTTTCAACGTGTGTGTGCGAGACTCAATAATATAGCTATCTAAGACCAGATTGGATTATTGACCAATGAAACTCACGACCTAAACCGCAAAGGACATAGGATATCCATATACTTGAATGGGTTTCACTCTCTAGTAATGTATGCAAAGTAGTTCATAAAGATCAAACAGACTTAGTTCGGTTTTGGAACATTTGACCAATGGTATATCATAATAGAAAATGGGTTAACGTCGTTAACTTAACATTACCCAAGGCTCAAACGCTTGACATACTCCCTCTCTAACCCCCATAGATAAATTGGAAACCATTCTAAACATACATTTAAGACTGGCGTACTCACTTGTCAAAAGAAACGAAATTTAACAATGTTGACATAAGTTTTGTTTTTTTTTTTTTCTTTTTCAAATTACCATACCCCCAAACTTATTCGATTTTTAGAATTTCACGGGTGTGGTTAAAAATAAAAAAAATGCGACAAGTGATTACTCGAATACCAAACCAATCAGAAGTTCGCCCTAAACCCAACCGCTCACTTCAAGTAGCATATACGAATGCTAACTTGATTCACTCAAATTGTGCCTTTAATTCAGCGATATAGGTTTGGAAAATGATTAATTGGCCAAGGTATTTGTTTATGTGTTCAGAATTGAAATGGCATTTAGGATTCGACAGGGTAACAATGGATAAACATATAACATAGTAAGCTTAAAAGGCTCCAGCAATAAAATGAATACCTAAATCATATCTCCTGAACTACCTCGCTTAGGATTTTACTTCTAGCTTCCCCTCAATTAGGTTCTAGAATCCTTCAATTGTCATGAGTTTGGCAAATTGATAATCAGTCTCAAAGCAATTGAATAGAAATACATTGAGTCTACATGCTCGTGCAAATTTGTATCCACAATAACTTTCACCAAAACGCATTGTCAAGCACACAGAATACACATGCATAGGTATTACCCTTGACCTCAAAAAACAACCAGGGGGTAATATCATCATCAGGTAACGGCCCAGATGAACGTAAAACTCAGCATACAATAACAACAACACAAAAATATTATACACTAAACAAACATACAGTACGGTAAAACAGTAAAACATACTAACATCCTACACATCACAGCCAAACTTAAAATAGTCAGTGTCCTCAACAACCCATCAGTGATCCCAATGACAACATATAGCATGAAAATGAAGACGGAGGTTTAAAACACATACCTGGGAGGCAAGAGAATCTCGCCTTTGAATCAAGTCGGTTGTGACGGATTTAACTTATTTTGTTCCTTAGGTGGCCTCCCAAGAAGCGCATGTTTTATTGTCCTTAGCCTGACATGGAGAACGGCTCTTCAAAGAGCGGTTTTCGCCCGTATTACGTGTCGTACAACACAACGTACGGGTCTTGATTTTGTACGCCCTTAAGACTGGAGAGATATGGTATTGAATAGCTCAGTCTTTCAACGTGACTCAGCTCTGGATTATGTGCTTGGTTGGCATGAATGTACTAAGCTGGAAATAGGGTAGGATAGGTGAGCCACATCAGATCCTTGTAGATGCGATCCTCTTGGATCTATAGCGGCATCACCAACAAAAATTTAAATAGTGAAAACTCACAACGACTAATATGTGAATCTCCATTACCATTCCACACTTGGGTTCTCTTAGCTTGATCGTCTTCTCTCTCCCCTAAGTGCCTTCCGTTTGCATTCGGTTCCTCATGGTGGCTTACACATTCGAATGTGACATGCTTGTTTCTTAGTGCCATCGCTTCTGACTCGACATCAACAAAGTAAATAAGATAACTGATTTGTGTCTGCAGAGACTTTACAGTGGCATTAATGTCGACACAGACCGTCTCAATATAATCAAGACAATCCTCGTGCTCGTTTAGCAGGTCATGCGTCTCTCTCCAAAATGTCTGAGTCTCTCCCATAACCGTGGAGAACACGTATTCCAAGGCAGGAAAAGACTCCACATCTTGAACCGGAGTGTCAATCCATGGCGCCATAGTATTGGAACAATCCCCCAAACTTTGGTGACTTGGTGAATGATTTCAACTTTGATAATCAAGGGTCGCCATTTCCTCCAACGACCAAAAGGCTTCATCCGAGGTTAGGTCGTAGAAAGAGGAGGTACTATTTTCTCCTTCTACCTATGTTCTGGTTGCGGCTAATAACCCATCGAGGAAATTCAGGAGTTGATATTCCCTCGGGAAACCATGGTTCGGAACAGGAATATCAGCTCGTTGTAACGATTCCAAGCGTAAGAAAACAGCTCAGAATCCAGTTGAAAGAAATGCATCAATAGTTGTCGATCTAACATCTCTAAGTATCCTGCATAAGAAATAAAAACAAAACTACAAACAAAAAATAAATTATACAAAAAATAAATGCCTAAATTAAAATTAGTTCATTTACTCACAATATCAACAATAATCTAGAACACAATCCCGGTAATGTCGCCAAAAACTTTGTAGCATGTAAATCACATCGCCACTTTCACCGCAAGTGTACGAGTCAAGTTTTAGTAGAGTGAGAAGAGTAAGAGTTATTATTTCCATAGGGATTGGTTGAAAATATTGTCGAATACAGTAATTATCATAACCTAATTTTATTTAGGCGATAAAAAATGAAGTTTATAATTAATAATATACTAATACTATATATTAATTTATCTAATTATACTATATTACTAATATGAGATGTTTACGGGAATGGATTATCTAGGGATTAACTTCATTTACTTAAATATGTCTGATCTTGTTTAGTTTACATTAACGATGTTTGACTTATCTGACAATCTTTGTATTGTAAACTCATTCACTCCTTCTCCTGAGTGACAAGTGAATGAATATGTGACTTCGCGTTAACGCTGAAGTCCTCATCTACCATTTTTTAGAACACATAGTCACATGAGTCTTTTCCCAACGTCATTGATTGCATATTTTCTAACTCCCTCCTAGGTTATTAGATCATTACACTGTGTTTAAACACTAATCTGAATCCGGGGTTACCTCTCTCGAGTGTCAAACTCTATATTCTCAATAAATCTAAACAAACATATAATGGAAATTCAAGGACAGAAAACACAATAGAATAGCAAAGAATAACCATTAACGAAACACCGATTTCAAAATCACATATTCGTACATTATAGTAATCCCTAGACAATATCCATTTAGCTAACGGCCATAACCGTATATACAATGATAAATGAGCTAAACATGCTCAAACCATAATCCTAAGTTAAGAAATAGAAAAAGAAATAAGAGAAACTAGCCGTAGTCCGAAGATTTGGTGCTAAAACCGTTCTGAGATCGCTTCTCCTTCTTCACAACGTGTTCTTCGCCTTCGGATTTGGTGGAACATTCCCCAAAAATCTCACAACCCTATTCTAACCCTAGGATCTCTCTCATGGCCGAAATAGAGGATATGAGAAAGATATAGGACTAAAAAATATCTAAATAAATATCTAAAGTGTGTGCAGAATGACTGCCGTGGCGGTGGGTAGGTCGGTTTGGTCACAGCCTCGGCGATGGGATCAGAGGCCTCTCTGTTGTTTCACCACAATGGTGGTGGATTTCTCTGCTGCAATGGTGGATATTAAGCAATATTTAGGACTTCTCTGCATATTGACCGTCGCGCCAGTGGGCTGCAGTTCTGAATTTTGCCCTTATGCTTATTTTCCCACTATTCTTCTACTGTTCTTGATTCGATTTGATTGTTTATGATCCATTTTCATCCTTTTTCACCCCACATACCTGATTTATGACAAAAAGAATAAAAATATATTAAAACCTATTAAAATGTAATAAAAATACTAGAAAACTAATAAATTCGGTTTAAAAATAAATAGGTAAATTACACTTATTAGTCACCGCTGCAGTAGTGACCTGTCGTTATGGCAGTGGGTACAATAGGCTACTTCTCTGTATTTTCACCGCCGTGAAGGTAAAAGTATGCTGCGGCGGTGGTCTGGTCGCCACGGCGGTGGGTGTCAGCTTTGAAACAATTGCCGTTTTGCCTATTTTTCCACCGTTCTTCCATCAACTTACTCTGATTAGCTTGATATTCAATCGTTTTAGCTCCTTTTCACCCCAAATACCTAATTTATAACAAAAAGAATAAAAATATATTAAAACGTATTAAAAATGCTATAATAACACTCGAAAACTAACAAGTTCAGTTCGGAAATAGATAGGTAAATTACGCCTATCAACATGTCCAAGAATAGAAGAGGCTATGTATCGGACTCTGCGTTGGATTGACAGGTGCATAGTATGTATATATATATGTGTGTGTGTGAGTTTAATAGTGATGAACATTAGGCTTGTTGAGTACAAGGTAGTGTGCAAATTGTTTACTTTTATAGTTGATTCCCTTTTATTTTATTTTATTTTATTTTTTATTTATTTTTATTCTCTCATTGTTTCTTCGTGTTTCTCATATTTTATATACTTACTTGTCCTAGATGAGAATAGCTCACAAGCGACCAAATGAGCAGAACTTATTTGGCATTGTACAGGGTGGTTTAGATCCAGTTTTAAGGTAAATAGTAGTACAATGTGTATCATTCCTTGTATTTTCATCCTTCCAAATAATTGCAGCAAAATGGTTTTTTTTGGAGGGATAAGGTTTTGCCTAATTGTCTCTTCATGAATTTGGAGCCTTTGTTTGATGCATATGATTGTTGATATTGATTCCTATGTTTATGTATCAATCATACTATGTGGCAGAGAAATATTACATCGCTATTTTTACCGCAAGTGTACGGGTTAAGTTTTAGTATGGTAGGAAGAGTAAGAGTTGTCATATCCACAGGGATTGGATTAGATCATTGCTAAGTACTGCGATTGTCATAACCTAACTTTATTTAGACGACTCAAATTTAGGGTTTTTATATATTAATAATAAACTAAACTAATTAACTATTATACTAATAAGACGTTTATAGGAGTATATTGTCTAGAGATTAACTCCGTTCACTTAAACGTGTTTGTTTCAATCTAGTTTACATTAACGACATTCAAATCTATCCGACAATCTAAGTATCGAAAACTTACTCACTAACTCTCCTGAGTATAAAGTGAATGAATATACGAATTCGCGTCAATGCCGAAATCCCCCTCTAGCATCTATACGACACTTGATCACATGAGTCTCGCCCCAACCTCACAGATTGCACACTTTTTAATACTCTCTCGGGTCATTAGATCATTGCGTTGTGTTTAAATCCTACTCCGAATTTGGGGTTACCTCTCCCGAGTGTCAATTCCCGTATTCCCAATATATCATAACAAACATATAATAGTGGAAGAACAGTAAACACAATCAAATACAAATAAGTAACCGTTAACAAAACATCAATTTATTCATAGCACGTTTTCATGAAGTACATCAAGCCCTAAACAATATATGTTTAGCTACACATGGAAATAGCCTTATATTCAACAATACACATAAACAAAACTATCAACCAAAACTAAGAAATAATGAGAGAAACAAGAAGACTAACCATTATCCTAAGAACCGATGCTAAAATCGCTCCGAGATTGTTTTCCCTTCTTGTCTTTGTGATCTTCTCTTGGTTGATACGCCTTGGAGCTCTCAAAGAGGTCCCAAAAAATGTCCTCGTTATCTTGGGAGAAGAGATGATATATATGGGATCCAAAATATCAACAAAATATCCCAAAATATCTAAGACAGGTGGAGCCGGACCATTGCAGTAGTGGGAAGCACTACTGTAGTAGTGGAGAAGTCAGTAGGCTTCTGCAGCAGTGGGAATTACCACTGAACCGGTGGAGGCCACCACTACAGCGGTGGTCAAGCATAAATATTCTGCTTGATCCTGTTGTTTAACTGCTGTAGCGATGGTTTTCACTGCTGCAGCGGTGGAACTATAGATGCAGGATGATCTTTTTTTCTCATTTTCCACCGTTCTTCTACCAACGTCCCTCCGATTTGCTCAATTATAGACAGTTTTCATCACTTTTCGTCCCAAACACCTGATTTATAACAAAACAAATAAAAATGTATTAAAAGATAATAAAGTATTACAAAAATACTCAAAAAGTACTAAATTCGGCTTGAGAATATTTAGATAAATTACACCTATCACTATGTGATAAGTGTAATTTATCTATTTATTCTCAAGCCAATTTTGATAGTATTTCGAGTATTTTTATAGCACTTTAATATTTTTTAATACGTTTTTATTCTTTTTGTTATAAATCAAGTGTTTGGGACAAAAATGAATAAAAACGGTCCATAAACGATCAAATCGATAAAACAGTGGTTGAACATAGATTGGCTAAACATAGATTATCTATGGGATTAATGTAATTTATGAAAATATCGTTTGTTTGAATTGTGTTTCTTTAACAGTTGCTCTTCACTATTTAATTGTGTTTACCGTTCTGTCATGTTTATATTCTTGTTTATATAAATTATGAAATCGGGATTTGACACTTGGGAGAGGTAACCCCGAATTTAGACTAGGGTTAAACACAACGCGACGATCTAATGATCCGAGAAAGTGTTAGAAAGTATGCAATCCATGACGTTGGGGCAAGACTTATGTGACTATGTGTTCTAAACAATGCTAGAAAGGGACTTCGGCGTTAACGTAAAGTCACATATTCATTCACTTGTCACTTGGGAGAGGGAGTGAATGAGTTTATGATACAGAGATTGTTGGATAGGTCGAATACCGTTATTTATAACTAAAAGAAACCAAACACGATTTTGTAAACAAAGTTAATCTCTAGATAATTTATTCCCCTAAACGTCTCAAAATAGTATTATAGTATAATTTGTGTAAGTAGTTAATTAGTTTAGTTTATTATTTATTATAAAATCTACAATTTGAGTCGCCTAGATAAAGTTAGGTTATGATAATTACAGTACTCAACGATAATCTCAACCAATCCCTGTGCATACGGCAACCCTTACTCTTACAACTCTATACTAAAACTTGACCCGTACACTTGCGGTGAAAGTAGCGACGTATTTACGCGCTACGTAGTTTTTGGCACCCTTGTTGGGGATTGTGTTTTAGATTATAGTTGACATTGTGAGTAAATAACTTGATTTTAATTTGGATATTTATTTTGTTTATAACTTTTGTTTGTAATTTTGTTTTTTATTTCTCATGTAGGGTACTTGAAGATGCTAGATCGACAAGTATTGATGCATTTCTTTTAATGAGATTTCGAGCTGTTTTATTATGCTTCGGATCATACAAGGAGCAGCTATTTCGATTCCCAAATCATGGTTTCCGAGGGAGTGTCAACTTCTGAATTTCCTTGATGGGTTACTAGCCGCAACTAGGACATGGGTGGAAGGAGAAAAGGATACCACCTCTTTCTATGACCTAACCACTGATGAAGCCTTTTGGTCGTTGGAGGAATTGGCGGCCTTTGATTATCATAGTTGGAATTATTCACCAAGTCACCATAGCTTGGGGGATTGTTTCAATACTACAATACCATGGATTGATACCCTAGTCCAAAATGTGGAGTCTTCCATCACCCTGGAAAGGATATTTGTTGTAGTTATGGGGGAGACTGAAATTTTCTAGAGGGAAACGAATAACCGACTCAATGAGCACGAGGATCGTCTTGATAATATTAAGACAATCTGTGTCGAAATTTATGCGATTATAATGTCTCTTTAGACGCAAATCGGTCAGCTTATATGTTTTGTTGAGGCTGAGTAAGAAGTGGTGGCACTAAGAGACACACAAGCTACATTCATCGAAAGCCACCATGAGGAATCGGAAACAAGCGGGAGGAACTTGGATCAGTTCGAAGACGATGCAAAATCACAAGATAACACTTGTGATTATCCACCATTTGAGATCCACCAAGTATTTCCACCACCGATCCAAGACGATCACATTTATGAGGATCTAATGTGGCTTACTTGTCCTTCACCGCCTTTTGCACCGTACATTCAAGAAAGCACCGTACATTCAAGAAACTCAAGCATACGAGGCGGAGCTGAATCAAGTTGACAGCTCGATCCCTACATTTCTAAATCTCTCCAATCTTGAGGGCCTTCTGAACCAAGACCCATACGTAGTGTTGTATGACACTTACTATGGGCAGAAACCGCTATTTAACGAGCCCTTCTCTGTGTCAAACCGAAGACCTTAAATCAAGGGCTTCTTGGGAGGCAACACAAGGTTTCAAAAAATAAATTAGATCTGTCACTGCCGACTTGATTCAGAGGCAAGATTCTCTTGCCTCCCAGGTATGTGTTCTAAACCCCCATCTTCATTATAATGCTTTATGCTTTCATTGAAATCACTGATGGATCGTTATGGATATTGCCCGTTTTAAGTTCGGGGGTGACATTTAGTATGTTTAGTATGTTATTATGATTGTTAGTTATGTTGTATTATTTCTATTATATGCATGTTTGTTTAGGGTAGTTGTTGTGCATGTGCTAAGTTTTGTACTTCATCTGGGCTATTACCCGATGATTAGTCTGTCCCCTAGTTGTTTATTGAGGTTGAGCGTAATGCTCATCCATGTATGTTCTATGTGCTTGACGTCTCATTTTAGTAAAAGTTATTGCGGATCCTAATTGCATGAGCACATAAACTCAATGTATAACTATCCAACTGATTTGACGTCGATTATTCGTTAGCCAAGTTCATGATAATAGGGATTCTAGAACCTAATTTGGGGGAAATTTTAGGCGAAATCCTAGGCGTAGAGTTTAGGAGATATGATTTAGGCATTCATTTTGATTGCTTGAGCCTTTGAAGCCTACCATGTTATATTTTTATCCCTTGTTACCCTGTAGAAGTCGAAAAACCATTTCAATTCTGAACACATAAGAAATACCCTGGCCGATAAAACTTCTTTCCAAACCTATATCGCTGAGCCGAATGCACAATTTGAGTAAATCAAGTTAGCATTCATGTATGCTACTTAAAGTGAGCGGTTGAGTTTCGGGCAAACTTTTCATTAGTTTAGTATTCGAGCACTCCCTTGTCATTTTTTATTTTTTTAACTACACCCGTGAAATTGTAATAATCGAATAATTTGGGGGTGTGGTTTAAAAAAAAAAACTATTGTAAATATCGTTTTATTTTTGTTTCTTTTGACAAGTGAGTACGAAGTTCTTAAATGTATGTTCAAGGTTGTTTCGACTAGATCTTTGGGGGTTCGAGAGTGATTGAGTGCCAAACATGTGCCTCGGGTATCGTTAAGTTAATAACGTTAACCTGTTTTCTATTCCTAATATACCCTTGGCCCTTTTCCAAAAAATCAAACCAAGTCTTATTGATTTTTTGAATTCTTAGCCTACATTAGTAGAGAATGGAACCCTATAAGGCATATGGATTTCCTATACCTTATGGTTTTAGTCATGAACTTTATTGGTGAATAATCCAATCCGATAGGTGGATATTTGTATAATTGAGTTTTTGCACACACTTTAATAGGATCTAGAATGGTGCTTACTATTATTGAATGTTAAAATTCTAAAATACTAGATGGTGTGTTTTATTCTTGAAGTTGATAGGATTGGGGGCCGATGAGGGAAAACCGTTTGGCCGGTAAGATGAAATTCAAAACTTGCACATTATTTTTTTTTTTTTTTTTTTTGTGTTTTTCATTTTTAGTATTTAAATTTTTTAATTAATTGTTGTAGTTTCTTTTATTGTGTGGGTGTTTTGCTTGAGGACTAACAAAATTCTTAGTTTGGGGGTATTTGATAAATGTAATTTATCTATTTATTCCCAAGCCGATTTTGATAGTTTTCTAGAATTTTTAATACATTTTTATTATTTTTGTTATAAGTTATATGTTTGGGGTGAAAAGGTATGAAAACGGTTCATAAACGATCAAATCAGTGAAACGGCGGTGGCAAAACGAGTAAAAACAGTAAATCTTGCAACTGCAGCTGACCGCTACAGCGGTGAAACTACTGGGAGTGCAGAAAGTTCACCACCACAATGTGTAGGCCACCGCTGCAGTGGTGAAACAACATGATGCTCACTGATGAACCACAGTTGCAGTGATCAAGCCACCGCTGCAGAGTTGACCACTGCCAACATACCCTCTGCTACAGCCGTGGCCCCTACACTTGTAAAGTGTATTTTTTAGATATTTTTAGATATTTTTTATTCCATATCTTCTCTCCTCCTCCATTGTTCAATCGTGAGAGCTTATATATGTTAGAATATATTAGAGAGGTTTTTGGGGAGAGCTCATCCAAACCTGAAGAAGAAGATCACGTTGCGATGATGGAGAAACGCTCTCGGAGTGGTTTTAACGTCAGATCTTTAGATAACGGCTAAGTTCCTTCATTTCATTCTTCATTTCTTAACTTTGGTAGTTTATTTGAGCATGTTTAGCTCATTTGTTATTGTATATAGGATTATGACCATTGGCTAAACATGGATTATCTATGAGATTAATGTAATTTATGAAAATATCGTTTGTTTGAATTGTATTTCTTTAACGGTTGTTCTTCAGTATTCGATTGTGTTTACCGTTTTCTCATATTTATATGTTTGTTCAGATATATTGAGAAATCGAGGTTTGACACTCGGGAGAGATAACCCCGAATTTGGACTAGGGTTAAACACAATACGACGATCTAACGACTTGGGAGGGTGTTAGAATGTGTGCAATCCATGATGTTGGGGGCAAGACTCATGTGACTATGTGGTCTAAACAATGCAAGAGGGGGACTTCAGCGCTAACGCGAAGTCACATATTCATTCACTTGTCACTCGGGAGAGGGAGTGAATGAGTTTATGACACGGAGATTGTCGGATAGGTAGAATACGGTTATTGATAACTAAATGAAACCAAACACGTTTTTGTAAACGAAATTAATCCCCTAGATAATCTATTCCCCTAAACATCTCAAAATAGTATTATAGTATAATTAGTGTAAGTAATTAATTAGTTTAGTTTATTATTTATTATAAAATCTACAATTTGAGTCGCCTAGATAAAGTTAGGTTATGATAATTACGGTACTCAACGATAATCTCAACCAATCCCTATGGATACGACAACCCTTACTCTTTTAACTCTATACTAAAACTTGACCCGTGCACTTGCGGTGAAAGTAGCGACGTATTCACACGCTACTACTATGCATGTGTTTTTTTAGAATAGTAGTGTTTTGTAACGTGTGGTCATGAGATTACCCCATCTCTACACTCGGAGCTCTTGAAGACAATTGCAGGTTGTGAGGAGGACTGCATGAGTAGAGGTGGAAAATCTTGAAGTGTGGGGGCTCAACTATCGGATGGCGATGATACTAGTGGTTGGAGGGTTAGGCAGAGGACCTAATTCTTCATATCAAACTGTTGTAGGTAACTCTCATTTGTTCTTGTATAATGAAGGTGATGTGCAAACGTTGTTGTATGAATCTTGTTCTTGTTGCAAGAAATTTTTAGTTTATTAATCTTCTATTGGGGAAGAAAAACAAATTTGCATTATTTTTAAGTTAATGTATTGGTTAATGTTCTTTTGGTTATTATTTAGCTTGTATATTTGGGTAATTTGAGTTATGTTTTTTGTATTGTGATAAATTTTTAGTCTTTATTGTTTGGATTTAGAGTATTTGTTATTTTAAAATAATTTAAAAAAAAAAAAAAAAAAGAAAGAAAGAAAAACCGGATACTTATTGAGACACTTAAAAGTTTCCTATGAGATAGTTATTAGGGCATAATCTAGTGCCCTAATATATTTAATTCAAAAAATATTAAATGATACAGAGACAATATATAGTGTCCTAATAATTATCTTATGCAACACATATTATTACCTTAACAAGTTCAAACTAAACGAGCATTTTTTTGTGTTCTAATATCCTATTGGGGCGGCGTTTTATAAGGCACATTAACAAGTGCCCCAAAATGTCAAGTGTCGCAATATTGCGACACTTTTTGTTGCCCCCAAAGGCTGTTTTTGTTGTAGTGTAGATCGAACAATTTTTCACCTCAAACTACATTTGATAAAAAATAATAATAATAATAATAATAATAATAATAATAAATGAAAAGAAAAAAAAAACACATGAAAAAACATAAAATTATCAATTCGATCGAACTTCGGTATAAACAAAGATTTTGGGTTAATTTTGAAATTTTTAAAAGTTAATGGAGACTAAAATGACAATATTGAAAATAGATTTTCCATAAATATTACTTTGAATATATTTAAATTAGTTTCTACCCTTTAAATGAATACATTAAATAGACAATCTTTTAGCAAGATTTTTGCATTATCTCATGAAATGAATACATTAAATAGACAATCTTTTAGCAAGATTTTTGCATTATCTCACGATGAAACTAAATATCCTAGGGTAATTTGTGTCTAAAAATAGCCTAATTAGCCCCTATCATGGCAAGGCCATTAAAGCCATTAAATGTAACATGAAATGTATCAATAAATGGCAATAAATTGGGCATTGAATGTAGCCTTAAATGAATTATTAAATGGTTAGATTTTGATCATCGTGACAAAATCTTCATGATCACCTACAAGATACTATTGCCTAAGTCTTTCTAGTATTAAATGACCTTAAATGGTCATTAAATAACCAATTAAAATAGGCTGACTATGCTTGCGCACTCACCAATGCACATGCATGCCTTTACCTATAAAAGGCAGCATGTTTTCATTAGGAACAAAGTTTTTCCGAACCACTTCTCTCTCTGAGTTCGAATTCCTCTTTCGGGTCTCTTGATCTCTTAAGTTTTCTACCTCATAAACACACATAAATTCTAGTAAAAAAACTGTTGAAAGGTGTTCATGACACTTCTTCAAGAGCAACCAAGCAAAGAGGAATAAGAGATTAAAGAAGGAGAAGAAAGAATAAACACTTAGGGAAAGAGCAATCCCCCAAGTTATGTAAGTTTTTCTTAAACTTCTCTTTGTATTTTGTTCATTTGTTATTTTTGATTTGTTTGTACATATTGTTCTTTGGTTGTTTTGAGTGTCTTAGGTCTTGTACATTGTGTATATACTCTTGTTTTTTGTGTCAAACACAATAAGAACATATGCTATATGCATAGTATCTTTGGCCTTTGTCAAGAAGAATGAAACCAAACTCAATGAACTTAAAATAAATTAACGATTATGAACTACTGACTATGGACAACTAACTACTAACAACTAACCTTTACTTTTCTTGCTCTACGCTTTTCCGGGCTAATCTAGATCACGGCCTAGCCTTACGTTTCAGGCTGCGGACTGACACCATAATATATATAAGCCTAGATCATGGACTGGTCCACGTCTCAGATTGTGAACTAACACCCTTTATATATTATTATATCTAGACCCTTATGGCTAAATGGTGGAATAAAGAGAGGTTCACTAATCCTTCAGGGATAAGTGTGTGTCTTTTTCAGAAATGTTTTCTCATTCTTAGTTATGAGTAGATTTGACACTTATATTCTATATTTTCTTCTCCTTGGGATTAATAAAAATAAACCTTATCATTAAATTTGTCTAAGCAAGTAAGATCGGTTTGAGTATTCTTAACAAAATTAAATGTACATATCACTAACCATTTGGGTCATGTCTTCTTACTTTATCTAAAAATAAATAAAAATGGTTTGGAGTTTTCAAATAAGAAATTTAGCGGTGACATATCCCTTATTCAAATCGCCCCAGGTTGTTGATAATTACAGCGCTTATTTTTTATTACTCAAACCAAATGTCAGATCTAACTTCCATCCTGCCAAATATCAGATCTAACTTCCAGCAGCCTTATAAGTGAGTCAACTTGAATTTTAAACATATTATTTCCTTGTAGAAATCGTGGATTTATATTATATTTAACTTTTGCAATTTACTACAAACGCATTGTTCTATATTCACTACATTACATGACTTGAACATTTGACATTTACCAAATATAAATATATATTATTTCCTTGTAGAAATCGTGGATTTATATTATATTTAACTTTTGCAATTTACTACAAAAGCATTGTTCTATGTACACTACATTACATGACTTGAACATGACTTGAACATTTGACATTTACCAAATATATATATATATATATTGACTTCAACCTTTGAACAGGTATATTGACGTCAACCTTTGACATTTATCAAAAATTACATTATTTAGATCAATTTAACATATTACCCGCAGAATTTTCGATTTTCACATTTGTACTACATTGAACATCCAACTTTGGTACTTTTGTAATTTTTCACATCGTGTTCAATTCAACATACTATTTTTAAATAATGTAATTATATATATAAAATTCATCTAAATAAGATATTTAATATAATATTACGTTCATAATTTTTTCATCAAAATTTCATATTCGTGTTGGATTTAAAATGATAGTTGCAGAATTTTTAATTTTCACATTCATATTACATGTAATATGCTAATTCAGAATTTTCGTAATTCTTCACATTATATTGAATTCAACTTGATAATTTTTTTTTTATAATTTAATTATATATTTAGATTTGTCTGAATAAAATCTTCAAAATAATATCATGTTTATTTTTTTCCATAAAAAATTCACATTCGTATTATATTCAACATAAGTTTCACGTTTGTATTACATTAAATACAAAATGCATCATCGTGTTAAATTCAACATGATGATAAATCAGATAGAAAAATATATATAAATGAATGTTATTTTGAAACCAATGACTATTTCGATCACAAATCTATAATCAAATCAAGTAAACCATATATAAAAAAATTTATCGTTATTTTAAAAATATAAATATGGTTTAATTTTAATTTGGCAATTGTTCCTAATCCTATGAGTAAATTGTGGAAGGGCAATATCGTCCGTATTTAGTTTGTGGATTTTGAATTTAGGACTATCCAGTAACACAATTTTAGAAATTCAAAATTATTTGGTTCAATTAGAAATGTGTAAGATAATTCAATAAATTCCTAATAAGACCATTTCATCATTTTCTCTATTTTTATGGGAAAAAGGAATGAGTAGTGTTAGAATCATCAATTTAGGTTAATAGTTATATTATAAATAATAAATTTATAAATTAAATTATGAAAAATACAAGAATAAAAGGTGAATGTCAAAATGTTGAGGGAAGTCGTGGCCAATTTTGGCTGTAATGACTTGCGAAGCCTCTTATGAGATCACTTTATATATGTTATATGTTAACAGTTAAACGTTTTATCTCTTACCTAATTATGAACGTGGATAGCGTGATGTTTCCAATACAGGTACAATATAAAAAACCGATTAATTTTTTTCTTAAAAAAAGAATATAAATACGTCTATAATACAACAATATATTATTATTATTACGGGTACAATATAAGAACACGATTAATTTTTAAAAAAAATAAAATTATATAAATACGTCTACAATACGACAATATATTACTATTATTATTATAAAAAATTTATGATTGTCTATATTATTTATAATACAACAAATTTTATAAATAAATTGTTATATAAAAATAAAAAATACATAAATGAAAAAAAAGGTATACTAACACTACAAAAAACTTTTAAATTATCAACCAAATCATATCAATAAGTTAATTGAAACACATTCAAATAAACCTTAAGAATATTTTTCATTGTTTCATCAAGTTCGACAATAAAATAATAAAACTACACAATCAAATTTAATAAAAAAATATAAAAAAAATAAACTACATTAGAGGAGCATCTTTACTCGAATGGAACATTGATATGTCTTCTAATCATCGGATTCGCTTCCAATATATCAGATACACCTCCGACATCTAAATATTTTTCTTCTACAAGATACATGGAGAATACATATCAATTCATAAAGTGTTATGTCCGACAAGTGTGTCCATATATTCGATATGAGTACGACAAACATAAGAGGAATATATGTGGTTCCTTATCTGTAAGCAATGCATAAATATGTCCATTTTCGTTATGAAAATAAATATAAATTAAAATAACTATCAATTCACGAGTTTGTTGCGCCAATGCGAGAACACGTCGATCTCTAACTCAAATCGCACCATGTTGTTGATAATTATTGCCCATGTTTTTTAATACTCCTACCAAATATCAGATCTAAATTCCAGCAGCCTTATTTTAATCATATTATTTCATTCCAAGGATTTATATTATATTTAAGTTTAGCAATTTAGTATACAAAAGCATTATTCTATAGACACTACATTCTATGACGTGAACCTTTGACATTTACCAAAATTTACAATATTTAGATCAATGCAAAAAAAAATCCACTATTTATATTACACATATATTGACTTAAACGGTTGACATTGATCAAAATTTGAAATATTTAGATCAATTCTAAAAAAACATCCATGTATTATAGGTATATTGATTGTCATTCTTCGAATTCTCTCTTTAGGAATAAATACTTGATCCGGTCAAACCAGACTCTTCAAAAAAATTTGGTCAATATTCTAAACAATTCACTAGGTATATTACAGATATATTACTTTAAAATAAGGATAATTTACAGATATTAGAGGTAAATAAGGATAATTTACCAATATTAGAGGTAAATAAGGTAAACTTTAATAAATTAGAATGAATTAATGACAAATGTGGATAGAAATTTCATTCCTTTGAAACAAACACCTACAACAACTGAAAGCTCAAGAGGACATCAGCGTTGCGTTTGCCAAATACCTTCCAACGAAAAAATAAGTTATATGGTCTAGGATTATAGAAAATTTAGTTCATGTATTCATCAAAGTCTATTTTCATATTTGTACCTATACCTACGCGTAACCTCATTATTTCTTGTTTTATCAATAATATGGCTCAAGTTGGCCACGTGATGAACTTCCAACTATGTTCACATATCCATACTACTTCAACTAGTTTGGAGTGGCTATCGTGGGTTGAACATAAGAATCTTGCTTGGATCGCTTACTTCTCTAGCCCACCTAGACGTTCAATGGACGGCCAGTGCTAACTTCTTATTGGATTAGTTCTTCCGGGCCGGACAATCCTACGAAGGGTTTATGGGGCCATTAGGTCAAATTGGGATGGGCTACTCCACTTACTTCCCATCTGACCCCAACACCGGCCGATCCATAACATTCTTAATAATCAAGAGTTTAGTGGGAGAGAATTTCACCCCTATCAATAACTACTAATATTGGAGAAACTACTGCCCACGATTAATAGAGCTTTGAAAGCCTTGATAGGTTAGCTCATGATAAGTGACCCGATACATGAATAGAGGAAGGCCCTATAAAGAGCCCAATCGAGGATAAATAAAATCCATAGTGGAAGGCCAATTGAAGGTACAACACAAGAACCCCACGACCCCCACACATGAGGAATATCACAACTGACCAATCGTTCATAAGCGAGGTTAACTCAAAATCCCATGCAAATAGGAGAAGATCGTGAAGAGGGCGATCTCACCAACAAAATGACCCAAATTGAGAAGTCTATATAACGGGAAGATATCAACATATTATTTTAACCCTCAAGTACTTGATCTCTCACTCAAAAATAGGCTAACTTATTCTCACGCTGGAGGGTCTTTGGTCAACACCACAATAGTGTCCCTTTGAGCTAATCGGTTTTGCACGTTATAGTAGTAGGTTGTGAAGGTATTTGGCACGTGGTAAATCTTCTGTATGTGTTATAGATTTTTGACAACACCATTTGGCGCCATCTGTGGGAAGATTAAACAAAAAGCATATCGTCACAATGAAGAGGTAATTACGAGTAAGAGGAGCAGGTTTGAACCAAAGAAACAACATTTCGTCACCGCTCAGTGCTGAAGTTCCTATAGAAACGTCAGAAGAAGTTAATGCTGATCCTCCACTAGTGGGGTAAACGATTGATTCGCGGATCGATGCTCTAACGGGAAAAATATCACAAATAATAGGTGTAATCATGTGGATGGCATAGCAGATCACCAACAACGCACAACAACCCCTTCTTGTTAACAACGGTTTGGGAGAAGAAGCGGAATCCCCAAAATCTCTGGAACCAATATCATATGCATAACAAGTTATCCAAGAAGATCCCAGCTATCACCCAGCAGAAAGAATAATGCTCAGCTGGATTGAGACTAATGATTCTTATCAGCAACCCAGAAATAGGGAGGAGAGAGAACTACCCCTAGATGAACTGGAGATGCTTCTGAAAGGAATTGAGATATCGTTCACCTCTGACATATTAGAGGTGCCATTCTCAGATAAGTTTAACCCGACAAGTTCAAAAAAATACAATGGAAAGATAGACCTGATTGACCATATTCACTAATTCAGACATGTCATGGCGCTGTATGGAGTGGGCAACTCTGTATTGTACAGAGCTTTTACAACTATTTTGAAATAACCTTCTTTGGAATGGTTGCACAAGTTGTCTCCTAATTCCATCTCATCATTTACGGACTTCGGGAAATAATTCATTAGTTGCTTCATAACTTGCCAAAGGTTGATGAAGGGACTCGATTACCTGCTAGCTCTACGACAAGAAAAAAGAAGAGTCCTTGTGCTAGTACATGAACCACTTCAACGAAAAACTATTGTGTAATTAGGATTATAACACAAATCTCGTAATAAATATGTTTACTTCAGGGTTGCGCCATGGACGAATCCTAGACTTTCTCACCAAGCACAATCCAAAGAGTATGACCGAACTAATACAAAGGACCAAACCCCACATAAAGCTAGAGAAGAAAGGGTATCATCCGAAGATAACCCTAGGCAAAGTGAGAAAGACAACAGTGGAACAAAGAGTAGTAGTTCAGACATGTAGAAAGATCGTTCAAGGAGCTCAGGATCGAGACCGGATGCACGTCAGGAACCAAACCTTTTAGGAGTATGGATGCGAATTTCCAGAATTCTGCATGAAATCCGTTCATCCAATGTAGTTTAGTGGCCACCCAAGATCCATGCAAAGTCCAATAGGAAGAACAAGGCAAAATATTTTGAATTTCACAAGGATTATGGCTATGACACAAATGACTGCTAGGATATTAAAAAGGAGATTAAGTGATTAATTGACATGGGTTAGTTGCATAGCTATTTGCAGGAGCGAACAAGGGATAGAAAGAGGTCCAAAAGTGAAAGCCATCATAAAAACTGTAATACCCGGGAAATTTATTTTTTTGAAAACATTATTTTATATAAATATAATATTTTTGGAATTGTTTGGGCAAATTTAGGGTATAAATAATATTTCATGATTTTTGGGAACGGAATGTTAATTTTAAATGGATTTTTAAGTTTTGGGACTATTATGTTATTTAAAATATATTTTTTAGAATTTTAGGATATAATTAATATTTTCTATATTTTAAGGGGGATATTTGTATAAATAATAAAATAATATATATATGTTGTCTTCATATAATGAAGACAACACATATTAAGTAAACGTATATATATTTATATGATTACACGTGTTATATAATAATAATAATAATAATAATAATAATAATAATAATGATGATGATGATGATGATGATGATGATGAAAAAGTAATCATCAGAATGATGGAAATGGAGACAGGCATTATATAAGGTTGCATATAAGGTTAAGGTTGATAGGGGTGATAATTACAGGATATTACGTTAAATGTTTTTATTCGAAAAATATATTTTGGTTCGAATCTCATCTTCAGATTTCAAGTAGAATTTCTAACTCTTTTAACATATGTATTTAATTTTTTGATTGTGTAAATTACGTTATTATTGTTGTTGAATTTTAACTGTTAAATTTCATGAAATAATTATGACTATGTGAAAATTATGTCAATATGTTTTATTTATCGTGTTAATTAAATGCTCATATTAGGGGGTTGAAGTTCTACTGAGCGTTGGCTCACAACCCCACATTTTTTACTTGTAGGGCCAACGAGAGTGAGGCGACGCCAGGAATTTGTAGTGGAATTTCCATTTAAAAATTGTAATAGTTGTATTTATTATTCTCCATTGTAAAATCAAATCGATAAATCGATAAGTTAAAAATTCGATAATTAAAATTATCGCTGCCGGATTGTAAATTAAAATATTTTTATAAAATGAATTATTAATTACTTGTCGCCGATGCATTTTAAATTTTTTTGAATTTTATAGAATAAAATTTTGGTCAATCGACTTTAATATTTATTTTCCAATAGTAGAAACCGTGTAATGGCACTAGGAAACCGGGTCATCACAAAAACCGTGATAAAGAGAGTAAAGAAAATGGTCCCAACATTAATCGTGAAGTTATTTACATGATAAACACTGTTGGACCTGCCACTGGAGAAACCAACCACAAATAGAAGAGGAAAATCCATGAAGCAGCGTTGGAATGCAATTACGGAGAAGAAATGTCGGTAACTATGAAACCAGGGCCGGTCATTATGTTCACTGATGAAGATTGCAAGGAAATAGTGCATCTGCACGAAGACGATTTGGTCATAACACTCTAGATCTCCATTTTCGAAGTAAGGAGAACCTTGATTGATACGGGCAGTTCTGCCAACATCATTTTTGTGAACACACTGAAACGAATGGGGGTGCCCAGCTCTCCCAAAGGGAAGATCACCTTATTAGTTATGGTAAATAAGGAAGAGAATGGGTACACCAAGGCCACAGGGTTCATGAATGGACTTTACATCCTCATATAATGCGATATTGGGATAACCATAGCTACATGCAATGGGAGTCATAGCATCTACATTCCTCCAATGCATCAAATAAGCAAAAGATGGCGCAGTAGCGGTTGTACATGGAGACTAGGTGGCATCCAGGAAGTGTTTCGTAATATCTATGAAGGGGAGGAAGAAGACCAAATAGCAATTAAAGCTGAAGCAGAAAGAAGCTCCATCAAACAGCTTAGCTTAGGAGATAGATGACTTCAGAGAGCACCCAGTGTTCTCCAACCGACTGAGAAAGTACAAGGAATAACCTTCGAGGAAAGAGCGAAGAAGTTGATGATATGCACATCTGATAGGTGTAATCTACCTATATATTTTCAAATCGATTTTGTTAAGTTTTAGAATCGTTTTTATAGTATTTTATTATGTTTTAATTAGTTTTTATTCTTTTTGTATAAATCAGTTGTGTGGGGTAAAAAAGTATGAAAATAGAGCATAAACGATCAGATCGAACCAAGAACGGTGGAAAAACAAGCACGAGGGCAAAATTTTGAAAACTAGCCCATCTTCTAAGCAATGAAAATGCAGAGAGGGCCTAAATCTGCTGGAAGCTCACCGTTTAGGCGGTGAAACTATAGGATGGTCACCAAATCCACCGCTGTCTTCACCGCAGCGGCAATCAACGAATCGACATACCCACTGCCTAGGCGGTGACCTCTGCACAGTTTAGATATTTTTTTGGATATTTTTGAGATTTTAGCCTATAAAATCCCCTCTCCTCTCTCATTTTTGGCCTCTCTTGCATGCTACCACCCTTGGGCTATACTTAGGGTTGGGTGGAGGAGTTTTAGAGGGAGAGCTCACATCCCGAAAGAGAACAAGACGGCGGAGCGACCGTTGAACGGTTCTTAGCGACAAATCTTCGGACTAGGCTAAGTTCTTCGATTTCTTCCTTTATTTCTTTAACTTAGGAATTTGTGAGCATGTTTAGCTCGTTCTTTATTGTAAATACGGTTATGGCCGTTAGTTAAACATGGATTGTGTAGGGATTAACAATATATTTATAAATATGTGATTTGTATGATTTCGATGTTGCATTTATGTTTGTTCTTTGATGTTTGATTGTGTTTATAGTATTGTTATGTTTATTATGCTTACATAGATATATAGAGAATTCGGGGTTTGACACTCGAAAGAGATAACCTCGGATTCGGACTAGGATAAACACAATGCGACGATCCAATAACACGAGAGGGAGTTGGATTATAGGCAATCGATGATGTTGAGGCAAGACTCATGTGACCTAGGGTCGTTAAGATTTTGAGGGAGACTTATTCATTGACACGAAGTCTCGTATTCCCTCGTCTTACACTCGGGAGAAGTGGTGAGGGAGTTTACGAACTAAGATTATCGATAGGGTAAACACAACGCAATAATCCAATAACCCGGGAGGAAGTTGGATTGTGTGCAATCAATAACATTGGGGAGAGACTCACGTGACCTAGGGTCGTTAATACATTGAAGGGGACTTCTTCGTTGACACGAAGTCATATATTCCCCCGTCTCACACTTGGGAGAGGTGGCCGGAGAGTTTACGAACTAAGATTGTCAAATAGGTTGAACACCGTAAACGTAAGTCAAATGAGATCGAACATGTATTTGTAAACCAAGTTAATCCCTAGACAAATATTTCCCCTAAAACATCTCATTATATTAGTATAGATAATTTAGTTAATTAGTTTACTTTAATATAAATTTTATACATTCTTTTTAGCCTAGATAAAGTTAGGTCGTGACAATTACGGTACTCGAGAATAATGACAACCAATCCCTATGGATATGATACCTGATCTTAAAAGATCCATCATACTAAAACTTTGACCTTGTACACTTGCGAGTAGTCAATACGCAAGCGTGTAACAAAACGCTCGCCGTACAAGTTTTTAGCGCCGTTGCCGGGGATTGTGTTTTTTCATTATTATTGATATTGTGAGTAAATAACCCAATTTTACTTTAGGCATTTCTTTTATATATAATTTTTGTTTTGTAGTTTTGTTTTTAATTCTTATGCACGATACTTGGCGATATTAGATCAACAGGTATTGGTGCATTCCTTTCAACAGGATTCCGAGCCGTTTTATTGTGCGTGGCCACACAGATAAGCCGGTGAGTCGTGTCGTTAAAAGATTGAGCCGAACAAAGCGAAACCTCACCAAGCTTGAGGGCATTCTGAATATGTTAGGCCGAGGACATTAAACCACCAGCTTCTTAGGAGGCAACCCAAGGTCCAAAATAAATTAAATCCATCTCATCCAACTTTGATTCGGAGGCGAGATTCTCTCGCCTCCCAGGTACGTGTTCTAAACCCCCTTCATCAACATGTTTTAATTTCCTATATGTTGAGTTGGATGATTAGGCCGCTGAGAACACTGTCTGTATTAAGTTCGGAAGTGATGTGTAGTATTTAGTATTGTTAGTTTATGTTATTTTATTTTTACCGTATTGCATGTTTGTTTAATTTAGAATGTTCTTGTGTTGTTGTTGTTGCATGCTGAGTTTTGCGTTCATCTGGACCATTACCCGATGATGATATTACCCCCTGATTGTTTTTGAGGATAAGGGTAATACCCATGCATGTGTGTGTGCTTGACAATGTGTTTTGGTGAAAATTATTGTAGATCCTAATTTGCATGAGCACATAGACTCAATGTATTTCTATTCAATTGATTTGAGGACGATTATCGATTAGCCAAACTCGTGACGAATTAAGGATTCTAGAACCTGATTGAGGGGAAGCTTGAAGCAAAATCCTAGGCAAGGTAGTTCAGGAGACGTGATTTAGGCATTCGTTTTTATCGCTTGAGCCTTTTTAGCGTACCATGTAACATGTTTATCCCTCGTTACCCTGTCGAAGCCTTAATGCCGTTCCAATTCTGAGCACATTAATAAATACCCTAGCCAATTGATCTTTTTCCAAACCTCTATCTCTTAACCAAAGGCACATTTGAGTAAATCAAGTTAGCAGTTGCAAATGCTTCTTGATGTGAGCGGTTGGGTTTAGAGAAAACTTTAGATTGATTCGGTATTTGAGTACTCACTTGTCATTTTTCGTTCGTTTTAACCACACCCGTGAAATCAAATCATAATTATCGAATAAGTTTGGGGGTGTGGTTATATATATATATATATATATATATATATATATATATATATATATATTTATTTTTGTTTCTTTTTTACAAGTGAATACATCGGTCTAAAATGTTTGTTTAGAATTGTTTCCAATTTATCTATGGGGGTTCGAGAGTGAATGTGTTAAACGTTGGCCTTGGGTAACGTTAAGTTAATAATGTTAACCCGTTTTCTATTTCAAATTACCCTTGGCCAAATATTCCATAACCGAACCAAGTCCTTCTAATCTCTATGAACTACTCAACCTACATTAGTGGAGAGTGGACCCCAATTCGGCATATGGAAATCCTAGTCCTATACGGTCTAAGTCATGAATTTCATTGGTGGATAATCCAATCCGGTCGTTATATACCTATCTTATTGAGTCTTGCACAAACACGTTTACAGGATCTAGAGTGGAGTTCACCATTATTGTATGTCGAAATTCTAGAATATCACATGATATGTTTTACCGCCTAAACTCGATATAACTGGCTGTTGTTGAGGGAAAAATGACTTGGTCGGTAGAAGGATTCAAAACTCACATTTTGTTATGTTTAGATTGTTTTTAGGTTGTTTGTTATTTAATTTAGTGGTGTTTGTCATTTTAGTGTGAGTGTTTTGCTCGAGGACTAGCAACATCTCTAAGCCAAACCGAGGAAGAAGAAATCAGGAGGTTACTAGGAAAAAACATAGATATTTTTTCTTGGGCTCCAGAAGATATGGAGGGGATCAACCCTGATGTGACAGTCCACCGACTTGACATCTCTAAGTCTTACCCACTGCTCAGGCAAAAGAGAAGGACATTCAGCTTAGAGAAGAAAGAAGTAATCAAATCCGAGGTAAAGAGATTACTCGAAATAGGCCACACAAGGGAGGTGATATACCCAAAATGGTTATCCAACCCTGTGCTCATCAGAAAGAAGAATTGAAGGTGAAGAATGTGTGTAGACTTCACCGACCTCAACTAAGCATGCCCAAAAGACTGCTACCTAATGCCAATGATAGATCAAATAGTAGATGTAGCGACAGGGCAAGAATTGTTGAATATGATGGATGTTTATTCAGGTTATAATAAAATTCAGATAGACAAGCAACATGACAAAAGAACAATATTCATCACTCCAAGAGGTACTGACTTTTACAAGGTAATGCTATTTGGTTTGAGAAACGCAGGGGCGACTTATCAGCGACTGGTGAACCACATATTTTAAGAGAAAATTAGAACAACCATGGAGGTCTATATAGATGATATGCTGATCAAAAGTTTCAAGAAGGGGGATCACCTGGGGAATATGGAAGAAGAGTTTGCGACACTACGAAAGTTCAATATGAAGTTGAACCCATAAAAATGTGCTTTTGGTGTAACATCAGGCAAGTTCTTGGGCTTTATGGTCAACCAGATAGGGATCATGGTGGACTCAAGATAAATAGAAGTCATCCATGACACAAATTTCCCTACAACCATAATGGAAGTTCAAGTGCTGACGGGAAGGTTGGTGACTCTAAACAGGTTCATCTCCAAATTTATGGGTAGATATGCTCATTTCTTTAAGATCTTGTAAGGGATTAAGAACTGTTACTAGGATGAGGATAGTGAACAAACTTTATAGTCCATAAAAGATTACTTGGGCTCAGTCAAAACACTAGCCAAGGTAACCCCTGGCAATGAGTTCTACTTATACTTAGTGGTGACCACCGTTATTGTCAATGTTATGTTGGTAAAAGAATATCTAGGAGGACCAAGGCTGGTGTTTTACACAAGTAAATCACTAGTTCCAGCTGAGACTCGCTATAATGAACTGGAAAGCTCGCTCTGGCTTTGGTAACTTCAGCTCGAAAGCTAAGGCCATACTTCCAAGCTAATCAACGTGCTAACTTCGTACCCCCTCAAAGTAGTAATGCACAGACTAGAGGACTCAGTGTGTCTCGTGAAATGGGTAGTAGAAGTTAGTGAATTCTTCATTAAGTATATTGGTAGCACATAAATTATGTTGCTACTTTTATCGCAAGTGTACTGGTCAAGTTTTAGTATAGATTGGGAAGAGTAAGGGTTGTTATATCCACAAGAATTGAATTAGAATTGTTATTAAATACTACAATTGTCACCACCTAATTTTACCTAGGTGACTTAAATTTATATTTTTTTGTTAATAAAATAATATACTAAACTAAGTTAATTAAACTAATTATACTAATATACTAATATAGACATTTAAGGGGGTAAATTGTCTAGGGATTAACTTCGTTTATTTAAATGTGTTCGTTTCAATCTAGTTTATATTAACGACATTCATCCTATCCGACAATCTTGGTATCGAAATCTCATTCACTACCTCTCCCAGGTGTAAAGTGAATGAATATGTGATTTTGCATCAATGCCGAAGTCCTCCTCGAGCGTCTATACGACACTTGGTCACATGAGTCTTGCCTCAACATCACGGATTGCATACTTTCTAACGCCCTCCCGGGTCTTTAGATCATCGCGTTATGTTTAAACCCTAGTCCGAATTCGGGGTTACCTCTCCCGAGTGTCCAACCCCTTATTCTCAGTGTATCATAACAAGCATATAAACGTGGAAGAATGGAAACACAATCGGATAAACATGAACGACCATTAACGAAACATATATTTATTCAAACAACATTTTCATACACGAATCGCTCCCTAGACAATATATGTTTATCTACACATGGCTATAACCAAATATGAAACAATAAACAAGCTAAACATATACAAAACTATCAACCAAACTAAAAATAAAAGAGAGAAACGAGGAGACTAGCCGTTATTCGAAGAATCGACGCTAAAATTTCTCCGTGAACGTTTCATCTTCTTTGCATTGTGATCTTATCTTGATTGATAAGTCTTGGAGCTCTCAAGACACTCCTAAAAATGTTCCTTTTGTGCTTGGGGGAGAAGAGACGATATTTATAGG
Source organism: Eucommia ulmoides (assembly GCA_016647705.1). NCBI lineage: Eukaryota > Viridiplantae > Streptophyta > Magnoliopsida > Garryales > Eucommiaceae > Eucommia > Eucommia ulmoides. The sequence continues at coordinate 20,660,323 of CM028339.1, forward strand.
ATCCAAAATATCAACAAAATATCTTAAAATATCTAAACTGTGTAGGGCTTGACCGTTGCAGCGGTGGGATCACCGCTGCAATGGTAGAGAAGTTAGTAGGTATACGACAAGGATTTAATCACTCGCATATTGACTACTCTCAAGTGCACGAAGTCAAGTTTTAGTATAATGGATCGTGAGATCGGATATCGTTCCACTGGGGATAGTGTAAATTAGTTGAATACCGTGATTTTCATAGTCTTATATTATCTCGACTTTTAAAAAATTGTTTGTATTTTAATTAATAACTAAGATAAATGACAATTATAGGGTTATTTCTAACTATATTGATTACGTAGGTATTGATTTCTTTCATGTCATACATATTTGACTTCGTTTAGTTAGCTATAACGGTGTTTATCCTATCCGACAATCTCTGTATCTATAACTCACTCACTCTCTCTTCCGAGTGTAAAGAAAATGAATATATGACTTCGCATTGATTCCCAAGTCCCCCTCGAACGTGTTTTTGAACACATAGTCACATTAGTCGTAAACCAACGTCATAGATTGCACACTCTCCAACTTCCTCCCAGGTTATTGGATCGTCGCGTTGTATTTACCCTAGTCTGAATCCGGGATTACCTCTCCTGAGTGTCAAATACCGTATTATCGGTTTATCGTAACAAGCATAATATTAAGAATAACAGTAAACACAATCAGAGTCAGACAAACAATCATTAAAGTAACGTATATTCAATCAAACTAGTATTTACATGACTTAAAACAACACCTAGATAATATTTATCTAAACTACATGATCTTATCCATATAAACATACAAAACAAGAGGGATTCAACATCAATAGATATGGAAAAGAAATTACAAAGATAAAAACAAAGGAAGAACGATCAAATCTGAGAGTAGAATGGTCCACAGTCGCCAATGATTGATCCGCAAATGATTTGTCTTCTCAAATGATGAACTCTTCTTTTTGCTCTCTTAAGAATGGCTAAGGAACCCTAAGCTAAGGTTAGGAATGTTCAACAACCTTTTTCACAAGTGGGGGAGAAGTATTTATAGGCTCAAGGTTTCAAAAATATCTAAAAATATCTTTATGTTTGTGTAGAGCTGACTGCCTAGGCTATGGGATTCACTACCTAGGCGGTGAGTAAGTCAGTTAAACCTTCATTGTGGCAGTGGAGGAGGCGGTGAATTCAGGAACTCTCTGTCGTTTTACCGCCTCGGCGGTGGAATAGTCTCCAAACTTTCTGCACTTTCACCACCTAGGCAGTGGGACTTGTTCAATTTTAGCACTCCTTGCATTCTCACCACCTAGGCGGTGGGACTGTAGTCTTGATCCCTTGTATTTTTCTAACTTTACTTCGCCATTTTCCCACCGTTTTGCTAATTTATAGCTCGTTTACGTCCCTACACCTGATTTACATAAAAACAACTAAAACGCAATTAAAACATTAATAAAACACTTGAAAAATAGCAAATTCGGCTTAAAAGTAGATAGGTATTTTTAACTTATCAGTAGGTTTCTGGTGATTGACTGCTGCAACGATGGGGAGTTCAACAACTCTCTGTATTTTAATCGCTGCAGTGATCGAGAATTCAGGAACTCTCTGTACATTGACTGCTGCAGGGGTGGTTTCACCGCTGCAGCAGTGATGCAGGTTCTGAATATTGACGTTTTTGCCCTTTTTCTCTACCATTCATCCACCGACTTGATCGTTTATGACCCGTTTTAGTCCCTTTTCATCCCCAACACCTAATTTATAACAAAACAAATAAAAATGTATTAACACATATTAAAATTCTATAAAAATACTCGAAAACTTCCAAAATTGGTTTGGGAATAATTATAAATTACAACTATCATATATGCCCTGAACAATAATCTAAGGACAAGTTCTGGCAGAGTTCATTGCCGAGCTTACTCCCCCAAGAGAAGTAGTGACAAAAAACAGAAAATACTCCAATCAGTCGACTGCACTGTGGAAGTTATGGGTTGACGATGCTTTGAATGTGAAAGGGAAAGGGTATGGTGTAGGAATAGTCCTAGAAACATCCGAGAAATATCAGCTCGAAAAAGCTATGTTGCTTGCATTTCGAACTTCCGACAACAATGTAGAATATGAAGCAGTAATCCTTGTGTTGGCCCAATAAACTATCCAAGAGGGGGGGTGAATTGGGTAGTAATAAACTATCCAAGAGGGGGGTGAATTGGGTAGTAATAAAAAAAATTAATCCAAGTAATAATACTTTAAAAATCAAATTATTAATTTTTACCCTAAATTAATTATTATTTTTATAGCAGCGAAAATAAATTATCAACTAGGTGCATACCCAAACAACAAAATTTAAATAATATAAAGAAAACAGCACATCATAAATTTATACTAGTTCATCAAGCTATTCTTGGCTAATCCAGCCCCCCGAGCTTCGCGGAGAGTCGCACCCACTAATCACTGTGATTCCTTTAACCGAGTAGGAATCAAACCCTTACAGAATGATTATTTTCACAGGCTCAGAATCAACCTTTACAATTTATTTTCATAGACTCAAGAATAACCTATTCTTTTCATAGGCTAAAGATTAACCTAATTCTTTTATACTTAGGTTAAGAATTAAACCTCACACAAAAACACTCCAAGTATCCTTTTACTTGGTAAGGATTAAGCCGTCACAAATTCACTCACAATTTAATTCTATTAAGGAAGAATTAACACCTAATATTTTTATACTCTAGGCAAAGATTAAAATCTCAATCTCTTTACCCGAAGAGATTGAAACCAGCTACCCCTTGATTAGACACTCTCAATAGTATCTAATTCGACACTCAACTCACCAATTATAAACTTGATAAGTGATTTTCCGATTAGGTGCTTCTACCATCTCAGATAAATTTGAACTCAATTAATGTCCCAAAACTACAGATAGAAATAAAGTAAGAAATTCAAAATCTGATTTTTAAAGAAAACGAGTAGCAATAAATTTAGCACATAATCAGATCTTCTCAAGAAATCGTTTCAAAAATAATTTTCAATTTAAAATTCAGGAAACAATTTAAAAGATCAAATTTCCAAGTACTAGATAATAAAATCAAATAACAATAAATAGAAAATAACTTGGAACGATCTCATCAGGAATCCACCAAATAAATAATGATAAGCAATAAAATTTCATGTCGGCAATCAGCAATAATCCACTCCAAAATTTCTCAAGAATAAATCTCAAGAAAATTGTCACAATACACTCAGTATAATCTCAGAATGATCACTCTTAGAAAGTACTAGAACTGAATAGCTTTTTAGAATTGAATGATTGGGATTATTGAAACCTAAAAATCGCAGGTCTTTTTATATGGGATTAGAACAAGCTCTCTAACAACTAGTTTCCATATTTCATAACAAATAATTACTCCAATAGACCCCTTATATTAATAAGACTCAATCCTGGTATAATTCACTTAATTATATCTATTAAAACATTCAATTTAGTCCCTTAAACTTTCTCTCAATCTCAATTACATAAGATAGAAAGAATTACATGAATCAAATTAAGATAGAAAGAATTACATGAATCAAATTGAGAAATATCCAAAATACATTAACCATATCTATAGGGATACTAAAATATTAACTATATATCTCAAAATCTATCAGATCCCTAACATATCTCTAAGATCCTAACCATAAAACGGTTATTTTTTGGATCAAAACCACAAATTCCTCAAATCTTGAAACTGATCATCGGTTGACCGACCAACACCTATCGGTCGATCACCCTATTCAGGACGTAGCCCAAGCCAAAATCACTTTGCCCATAGGTCGACCACCACATATCCATCAATCGATCGGACGATTTAAAGACTTCCATATGTCGACCTCCCTATCGACTTAACGATTCAGAGAGTTCATTCTTTGACCATAGGTCGACCTATCTGTTAACCGAACAATTTAGAGAGTTCAACTATTTTCTATAGGTCGACTGATCCTACACCATAAGTCAACCGATCGATTCAGAGACTTCAACATATTCCCATCTACACCCATCGATTGACTGATCCTCTCAGGTAGGTCGACCGAACAATATTGGATAATCAATTTTTTACTAATTTTTTTTTACGTTTTTGCCCCTTTAATCGATTTATTTTCTCGGTTAACTCCACTAAATCCTTAAATCCAATTTTAATCAATTATGTTTCTTAAATCAATGTTTCTTCTTCAATTACATATAGGAGCAAATATGTTAGCTAAATAGGATCCTATTAAAAACACACCTAATTGTAAAAACATTTTATGTCGTGTGTGATCCTAATTAGGATACATTAAGAGTAACAATTTAACATGAGTTGTTTTTCCTAAGTTCTTCAAAGTCTTCGGTCTCTTAATGTCCATAATCTTTGTCAGTCTCTTAGGCATCCATTCAGTATTTTTCTCAACTTCTTCATGATAATATCTTCACTGGAACTAATAAATTAAAACTCTCAATAAAATTGTTAGTTCCATAAAACATATCAACATTTAATTGTCCGTCAAAATCTTAGGATCAACACCTTGGACTAATTTTTGCTAAAGAATTAGTAGCTTAGGATTTGGAAGTAAGATTGGACTCACAACTGGTAGTGAACCAAATAAACGGAGTATATTCGATGAATGAAGAAATATTACGCCTTCACATAGAAAAGGTAAAAGAGCTAACCATAGCACCCCAAAGTTGTAGTTTCGAAGCCATTCCGAGAGATGAAAACGAGAAGGCTGATGAACTCTATATGATGGCATCATCTGTCGGACCAGGGCAGTGGTCTGAAATGGTGAAATTCCTTGAACAACCCTCAGTAACAGCACCAACTAATTTTTGGACATGCATAGGTCAACTAGACCAAGAAGAAGACTAGAGAATCCTTTAGTTCGATATCTAAAGAAATGAACACTACAAGATGAGAACGAGTAAACTCGCAAGATCCTGTACAAGGTGTCAAGGTATGTTATGACCAACGACAAACTTTATAGGAGGTCCTTTACTCAACTACTATTGATCTGTTTAAGACCAAAAGAAGCCACCTATGTCCTACAAGAAATCCATGAGGGAGTTTGTGGAAATTATCAAGGAGGGAGAACTTTGGCACACAAGGCACTCACAAATGGTTATTATTGACCAACGATGTGCATCGATGGCCTTTGGCTTAGTGGGGGATGGACGTTCTATAGGGACACTCGTCCTTGGATAAAAACCTAATTGAAATTGACAAAGGGATATTATATTTCTCTCGGAATGACTTAAGCCATTCGTCCCTAAAGGTGTTAAAACCATGATTTCCCCAATTAACTAAGAAATTAGTAGACTGATGGGCTTTGGGAGATGTCGTCTTCTCTGAAAGAAGAGTCAATGACAAACCAACCTCTGCCAGAGTGTTGGATGGACTCAACGTTATCTCAGATAAATTAACAAAAATAAAAAATAGACTGCTGATGGCGGAATATTACATCGCCACTTTCACCACAAGTGCCCAAGTCAAGTTTTAGTAGAGTAGGAAGAGTAAGGGTTATCGTTTCTACAGGGATTGGTTGCGATTATTGTCGAGTACCATAATTATCATAACCTAATTTTATTTAGGCGATAAAAAATGAAGTTTATAATTAATAATATACTAATACTAAAACACTAATTTATTTAATTAAACTATATTACTATTATGAGACATTTAAGGAAATGGATTATCTAGGGATTAACTTCATTTACTTAAATGTGTTTGATCTCTTTTAGTTTATGTTAACGATGTTCAACTTATCTGACAATCTTTGTATCGTAAACTTATTCACTCCCTCTCCCGAGTGACAAGTGAATAAATATGTGACTTCGCATTAATGCTGAAGTCCCCCTCTAGTATTTTTTAGAACACATAGTCACATGAGTCTCGCCCCAATGTCATTGATTGCACACTCTCTAAATCCCTCCTGGGTTATTAGATCGTTGCATTGTGTTTACCGTAGTTCGAATTTGGGGTTACCTCTCTCGAGTGTCAAACCCTGTATTCTTAGTATATCATAACAAGCATAATAAACAAGAAGAAACGACAAACACAATCGAAATAACGAAGAACAACTATTAACGAAACACCGATTTCAAAATCACATATTCATAAATAATAGTAATCCATAGACAATATCCGTTTATCAAACGACCATAATCGTATATACAATTATTAACAAGCTAAACATGCTCAAACCATAATCCTAAATTAAGAAATAAAGAAAGAAACAAGAGAAACTAGCCGTAGTCCGAAGATTTGGCGCTAAAACAGTTTCGAGATCGTTTCTCCTATTTCATAACGTGTTCTTCTTCTTTGGATTTGGTGGAGCATTCCCCATAAACCTCTCAACCCTATTCTAACCCTAGGAGCTCTCTTATGGCCGAAATAGAGGAGGGGATGAAGATATAAGGCTAAAAAATATCTAAATAAATATATAAAGTATGTGCAAAGCGACCACCGTAGCGGTGGGTATGTTGGTTTAGGTCACGGCCTCGCGGTGGACTCTGTGGTGGGATCAGGGCCCTTGATGTTGTTTCACCGCCTCAGCGATGAGGTCACTGCCTCAGTGGTAGGCTTCCAACAAGTTTTAGGCCCTCTCTGCATATTGACCACCGCAGCGGTGGGCTATACTTCAAAATTGTGCCTTCATACTTGTTTTTCCACCGTTTTTAAACCGATTTGATCGTTTATGATCCATTTTCACCCCAAACATGTGATTTATACAAAAAATAAATAAAAACATATTAAAACGTAGTAAAATACTATAATAACACTAAAAAACTAACAATCTCGGTTTGAAAATAAATAGATAAATTACACCTATCAAATACCCCCAAACTTGGAATTTTGCTAGTCCTCAGGCAAAACACTCACAGTAAAATGAAAAACACAACTAAATTAAATCAGATAAACAACCTAAACATAACAATATGTGAGTTTTGAATTCTTCTATCGACCAAGTCATTTTTCCCTCAACAACCCCCAATCATATTGAGTTTAGGTGGTAAAACACACCAGGTAATGTTCTAAAATTTCAACATTCAATAATGGTAAATGTCATTCTAGATCCTTTAAATGTGTGTGTGCAAGACTCAATAATATAGCTATCCAAGACCAAATTGGATTATCCACCAATGAAACTCATGACTTGGAAGTTCATAAAGATCAAAAAGACTTGGTTCGGCTTTGGAACATTTGGCCAAGGGTATATCGCAATAGAAAATAGGTTAAGGTCGTTAACTTAACGTTACCTAAGGCTCAACACTTGGCACACTCACTCTCGAACCCTCATAGATAAATTAGAAACAATCCCAAACAATCATTTAAGACCGACGTACTCACTTGTCAAAAGAAACAAAATTTTTACTATATTTACATATATATATATATATATATATATATATATTTTAACTTACCATAGCCCCAAATTTATTCGATTATTACAATTTCATGGGTGTGGTTAAAAATGAAAGAAAAAAATACAAGTGAGTACTCGAATATCAAACCAATTTAAAATTTCTCTCTAAACCAACCGCTCACATCAAGTAGCATACATGGACACTAACTTGATTCACTCAAATTTGTACCTTCGGTTCAGCGATATAGGTTTGGAAAGAATTCAATTGGTCAGGGTATTTGTTATATGTTCATTATTGAAACCACATTATAGGCTTCAACAAGGTAATGAGGGATAAACATATTACATGGTAAGCTTCAAAGGCTCAAGCGATCAAATGAATGCCTAAATCATATTTCCTAAACTACCTCGTCTAGAATTTCGCCTCAAGTTTCCCCTCAACGAGGTTCTACAATCCTTAAATTGTCATGAGTTTGGGTAATTGATAATTGGCCTCAAATAAATTGAATAGAAATATATTGACTCTATGTGCTCATGCAAATTAGGATCCACAATAACTTTCACCAAAACGCATTGTTAAGCACACAGAACATACATGCATGGGTATTACCCTTGACCTCGAAAAACAATCAGGGGGTAATATCATCATCGGGTAACAGCCCAGATGAACACAAAACTCAACATGCAATAACAACAACACAAAAACATTCTACACTAAACAAACATGCAATACGGTAAAATAGTAAAACATACTAACATCCTACACATCACCACCAAACTTAAAATAGTCAATGTCCTCAACGACCCATCAACAATCCATCAACGATCCCAATGAAAGCATAAAGCATGATATTGAAGGCGGGGGTTTAGAACACGTACTTGGAAGGCGAGAGAATCTTGCCTCCAATTTAAATCGGCTGTGACGGATTTAACTTATTTTTTACCTTGGGTTGCCTCCCAAGAAGCGTGCAATTTATTGTCCTCAGCTCGACACAGAGAATGGCTCGTTAAAGAGCGGCTTCCGCCCGTAGTACGTGTCATACAAAACCACATACGGGTCTTAGTTTTGAACGCCCTCAAGACTGGCGTGGTTTGGATTTAATCAGCTCGATCTTTCAACTTGACTCAATTCCAGATTATGAGCTTGGTTGGCATGAATGTATTGAGCCAAAAATAGGATAGGATAAGTGAGCCACATCGGATCGTCGTAGATGTGATCGTCTTGGTTCGATGGCGGCATCACCAACTAGAATTCAAATAGTAAAAACTCACAACGATCAATATGTGAATCTCCATCGCCAATCCATTCTTGGGTTCTCTCTTCATTTGAATCTTCATCAATGAATTCTCCAAAGCTCCTCCTACTCATATTTGGTTTCTCACGGTGGCTTTCACATTCGAATGTGACATGCTCGTTTCGCAGTGCCACCACTTCTGACTCGTCCTCAACAAAGCAAATAAGATGACCAATTTGTGTCTGCTGAGATGTTACGATCGCATCAATGTCAGCGCAAACCGTCTCAATATAATCAAGATAATCCTAGTGCTCGTTGAGCCGCACATGCGTCTCCTTAAAAAATGTTTGAGTCTCCTCCATAACTGTAGTGAACACGTCTTCTAAGGCAGGGAAAGACTCCACATCTTGAACAGAAGTATCAATCCATAGCACCGTAGTGTTGGAACAATCCCCCAAGCTTTGGTGACTTGGTGAATTATTTCAACTTTGCTAATCAAGGGCTGCCATTTTCTCCAATGACTAAAGGGCTTCGTTCACGGTTAGGTCATAGAATGAGAAAATATTGATTCCTCCTTCCACCCATGTTCTGGTTGCGACTGATAACCCATCGAGGAAATTCAGGAGTTGACATTCCCTTAGGAAACCATAGTTCGGAAACCGGAATAGCAGCTCGTTGTAACGATTCCAAGCGCAATAAAACGGCTTGGAATCTTGTTGAAAGAAACAAATGAGGACTTATCGATGATCCATCTTCATGTACTTTGTAAAACAAAACAAAACTCAAAAGAAAAATTATAAATAATATACATGCCTAAATTAAAATTAAGTTATTTACTCACAATGTCAACAATAATCTAAAACACAATCTCCGACAACGGCGCCAAAAATTTGGTGGCGGAATATTACGTCGCCACTTTCATCGCAAGTATATTGGTCATGTTTTAGTAGACTAAGAAGAGTAAGGCTCATCATTTCCATAGGGATTGGTTGAGATTATTGTCGAGTACCGTAATTATCATAACTTAATTTTTTCTAAGAGATAAAAAATGAAATTTATAATTAATAATATACTAATACAAAAATACTAATTTATCTAATTAAACTATATTACTATTTTGAGATGTTTAAGGGAATGAATTATCTAGAGATTAACTTCGTTTACTTAAATGTGTTTGATCTCGTTTAGTTTACGTTAATGATGTTCGACTTATCTGACAATCTCTGTATCATAAACTCATTCACTCCCTCTCCCGAGTGACAAGTGAATGAATATGTGACTTCGTATTAATGCCGAAGTCTACCTCTACCATTTTTTAGAACACATAGTCACATGAGTCTCACCCCAACATCATTGATTGTACACTCTCTAACTCCCTCCCGGGTTATTAGATCGTCGTATTGTGTTTACCCTAGTCTGAATTCAGGGTTACCTCTCCTGATCGTCAAATCCCGTATTCTCAGTATATCATAAGAAGCATAATAAACAAGGAAAAATGGAAAACACAATCAAAATTATGAAGAACAACTATTAACGAAACACCGATTTCAAAATCACATATTCATAAATTATAGTAATCCCTAGACAATATCCGTTTAGCTAACGGCCATAACTGTATATACAATGATAAACGAGCTAAACATACTCAAACCATAATTCGAAGTTAAGAAATAAAAAAAGAAACGAGCGAAACTAGCCATAGTACGAAGATTTGGCGTTAAAATCGTTCCAAGATTGCTTCTCCTTCTTTACAACCTGTTCTTCTTCTTTGGATTTGGCTGAGCAATCCTAAAAAACCTCTCAACCCTATTCTAACCCTAAGAACTCTCTTATGGCCGAAATAGAGGAGAGGAGGAAGATATAGGGCTAAAAAATATCTAAATAACTATCTAAAGTGTGTGCAAAGTGACTGCCACGGTGTTGGGTATGTCGGTTTAGGTCACGACCTTGGTGATGGACTTAGCAGTAGGATCAGGGACCTTGCTGTTGTTTCACTGCCTCGACGATGGGCTTCCAGCAAGTTTTAGGCCTTCTTTGCATATTGACCGTCGTGGCGGTGGTCTAGACGTCGCGGCAGTGGGCTATATTTTAGATTTTTCCCTTTATACTTGTTTTCTCACCGTTCTTCCACTGCTCTTGAACTGATTTGATCGTTTATGATCCGTTTTACCCCTTTTCACCCACACACATGATTTATTTAAAAATAAAATAAAAACATATTAAAATACTATAATAACACTCGAAACCTAACAAGTTCGGTTTGGAAATAGATAGGTAAATTACGCCTATCAACTAGAAAGAACTATACAATCAAGAGATTGAATGAAGTTAAGAACTTACGCGAATGAAGAGGTCATCTTTCGTCTCACTTCTTTGAATCGTCGCAAAAGTCAGAAGGGTAAATGATATGGGAGCAACTCCCGTCCATGATTGAAAGCCTTGATGGGTCAGATCGGGTTAATAATCCGATCCAGAAGAAATAACCCTGTAATCATTACAGGCTGAACCCACTAGCCCATTGTGAACGAGATCAGCTCATAACGAACGACCCGATACAAGAATAGAGAAAGGCCCTATAAAGAGGCCCAATCGATGATAAATAAAATCCACAGTGGAAGGCCAATTGAAGGTACAACCCAAGAACCCCACGACCCCCACGCATGAGGAATATCGCAACTGACCAATCGTTCATAAGCAAGATCAACGCTAAACGCCATGCAAATAGAAGAAGATCGTTGTGAGGGTGACCTCACTAACAGAGTGACACAAATTGAGAAATCTATATAAAGAGAATGTATCAACATGTTATTTAAACTCTCAAGTACTTGATCTCTCACTCAAAAATATACTAACTTATTCTCATGTCTGAAGTTCATTTGCAATTAGTGTTTAGTTGGTTTTATGTTCACTTGTAGCTAGTGACAATTAATTAAGGGGATTTTATTATTTAGTCCTCTATAGAGACCCTATTGAGAATTTAGACCCCACTAATTCTTTAGGAAAAAATCCTTCATTCTAGCCTCCCTGGTAACATTTATTTACGATTTCTATCATTTTGTCTTATGCAAGAAAACAAAAATATGTACACATAACGTTAACGTTAACTCAGTCTTTATTTTTAGTAATACACTCTCTCTTGTATTTTTTATTTTATTTTTTTGGTGTGTGTTAACTTATTTTTAAGTGCGTTAACATTAACTCAATTTTTGTATGTGTTAACTTATTTTTTTTGTGCATTAACGTTAACGCATTTTTTATTATCAGGTTATGAGTTTTAATGCTAACGTATTTTATTTTTTAGGAGTTCTGTGTTAACGTATTTTACTTGAATATTTACGTTAACATTCTATCGTATACTTTTGTCTTGTGCGCGTTAACATTAACTACTATATGTGGTATTTTATCATTTTGGGCTGAATGTGTTATTAGATTGGATTTGTGTTAACGTTAATACACATTTTTTCTGGGAGTCTGCTGTGTTAACGTTAACGCATTCAAGTTGTCTAAAAATTCATATGTGAGAAAATCAAAAGTAAACATTGACGGTAACATTAATGCACATTTTTTGAAGTTATTTTCTGTGTTAATGTTAACACATTCATATTGTCCAGAAAACATATGTGAAAAAATCACACAAAACACTAACGTTAACGTAAATACACATTTTATTGGTTTGCATTAACGTTAATACACATTTTTTAGAATCTCTTGTGTTAACGTTAACATATTTACGTTGTCTGAAAATCCATATGTGAGAAATCAAAAACAAAAATATTAACGTTAAAATACACATTTTTTTAGTCTCGTCTGTGTTAACGTTAACACGTTAAACATTGTTTAAAAAAAACACATGTGCAAAAATGAAAAATGTTGTGCATTAACGTTAACGTTAATAAACATTTTCACTTCACCACCGAATCGAACATCAACACTTGTGTTAACGTTAACTTTAAATCTACTGGTGTTAACGTTAACGTTAATGCACATTTTGGGAGTCTTTTCTGTGTTAACGTTAACACACTCACATTGTCCCAGAAACCATTTTGTGAAAAAAATACACAACTACTAACGTTAATGTAAAAAAAAAAATGAATACCTTATCCACTTTCAACACAAAGCGAGCAAAAATCGTATAACCACTAACGTTAACGTTAATCTAGTTGGTGGTCGGCGGTGGTTGCCCGATCTAACTAGTGGTGGCCAATGGTTGTCCGAATCGAAAATGAACATCACCACCGCTGACAACGGACATTAACACCGCCAAAGAACACCACCAAAACAAACAATACTACTAAATCGCAATAAAAAAACATTCAACAAACAAAAACAACAAAAAATTGAAAATCGCAAATATCCAAATCTAAAAAACTCAGATCTCTACCGTGAACATGGAGAGAAATCAGAAAATAATAAGAAACCGTTTTATTTGCAGGCGAAGAGCATCAAGGCTTCGAGTACATTTTAATTGAATTTGTTGAGAAAAAAGGGGAATGGTCATGAGCTTACCGAGCTGCGATTAAGAGGGTAATTATAGCGGCACTTGACGCCCTAAAAACCCAAAATCCGCATGGAACTCGAACAGTAATTAAATGTACCCACCTTCGATTACCCGGCGAAAACCCAGATCTGGGTTCCGATTACGATGAATGTCGCCGGCGTGGTCAAGGATTGGATCTGATAGCCTTTATGTGGACGGTGATTGAGGACCTCCTGTTGTCAACGAAATCGTAATCTAAGCTGTAAGACCCGTCGGCGGTGGAATCGAAGCCTTCGTCGGTGTCAAAGAAAGTGACGCTTTCTCCACCGTCATCGTCGGAGACGAAGAGTGCAGATGTGAAGAGCTTGAATGTGAAGACCGGAAGCCGAATTGCTGATCCGGCAAGGCTGTTGTTTGGATCGGAAACCAAAACTCGATGGCTCCAGACTCGATCTGACGTACGACGGATGGACAGGCCTAGTGGTGGCCCTTCAACAATGAATGTGGCGACGGGGCCTGGTACTGCTCCTCTATTTCGGTTGTGTGTGTGTGAGAGAGAGAGAGAGTGTGAATGACTTTCAATTCTTTTACATATTAAAAGGGTATATTAGTCTTTACAATATGTCTGTAGATCTGAATACTAAAGTGGAGGTCTGAATTACAAACAAACTGTTTAAAAAAGATTTTTTTACAAACAACCTCTTAATTTAGGACTATTTAATAAAAACCTCATTAATTAACAATGTATAATAAATTATATTTATGATTCTCATGGCCGTATTCTTAAATACCACGAGAGCCATTGGCAGCAAACATTAATCATAGTCAAACTGAAGATGTGATCATATTATTTATGGTGAATCATTCATATTTTATTTGTAGGGAATCATTAATTTATATTTCAACTAGCCCATGTTTAATTAAAATTATGTTTGGACTTTTGGACGTTTGAACTTGCACATTCATATGATATGATATACCTTCGTTACCGTGGCAGTTTGGTAGCGCTTTTATATGATTGCCCCTTTAACGACTTGCCGTGTCCGTTCCGTAACCTAGCGTTTTCAGTCTTTTTCGTTTTCAAGTATAAAGATAAAAATAAAATAAAAAATCAATTATTTAGCACTAAACAAATTACATAAAATAAAAATAACAAAAAAAATATATTTTTATAATCATTTAGAGAAGGAAAAAAAAGAGTTTTTATTCAAATTTATATTGTAAAAGATCGATATAAATTTTTAGTCCTAAAAAACATTCACAAACAAATTTACATTTCTTTAAACTATTATCCTTGCATGCCATCTAATTTACAACTGATATATCTCTTTGTAAAAATTATTCAAACGTCATTAATATTCCAACCTATCAATTATGAAAATAAATATTAACAAAACAAAAATCATTTTCTTAACATTTACAATAGATTAAATTCATGAAAATTCTAGCATTTTGATATACATTTCATCATCTTTATTTTGATATCCCGTATGGATTATTTAGTAATGTTGCAAAAAAATTTCAGCACGTGCAATCAGCTTCACACGTGCCAAAGACTTTATCAACTTCTTCTTTCAACCTGCAACACCGATTAGTTCTTAAGGGAGACACCAATGTGGTAACTGCTAAAGAACCTCCGGTGTGCGAAAAAATAAGTCTACTTTTTAAGAAAGCACAAGCACTTGAATCAATCGTAAAAATAACTTGTTGATATCTTCCATTTTTATAAACTTTCCTAGATTGTGCTATTTTGTTGGTGAGGTTGCCCGTTTCGTAATCCACTCCTATTAACATGGGATATGGCCACGATCTCCTTCTATTCAATATGGGAGAAAATCTCTATAACGTTCCCATTAAACATAGGCCATTACAGTCAATGGGGGTAATGTTCCTTATGCATAGGGGACGTGAAAATGGTGGGTTGACCTGTTCTTGGCCTTGTTACTGTGGGTTCTGATTACCCATGTTTGGGCCTGTAAGTAAGGCTTACTTTATTTGCGCGCCAGACTATTAAGGTCTCTTTCCCGGTGGGCCTGATATGCTCAGCCCAAAATAATCATTGGGTCATATCTTTCGGGTCAGATCATTGACCCGATCTAACCCGTTAAGGCTCTCAAGCCTTTGATTGTTATGGGCGTGAGTTTTCCCATATCATTTGCCCTCTTGACTTTCGTGACGGTTTAGAGAAGAGAGACGAAAGATCACCTCTCCCATTAATGTAAGTTCTTATCTTCCTCCAATCTTTTGATTGTTGTTGTTTGTTTGTATCCCTCTTTTGATTTTTGTTGCTTTGTTTGAAATGTCGTGGATTTAATCAAACAGTTCTACTAAGACTAGTTCATCGTCAAATCTCCTTGCTGAGCAGACGACGACAGTCCAGACTACTCAGTTCACCAATTCCTCAGTTAATTAGGGAGATCACGGTGCAAGTTCTATCCCAAAAGAATGTCTTGAGCCACTTCGAGAATAGCAGACCCACCGCCGTGGCAGTGAAAGTGCTGAGAGTGCAGAAATCTCACAGCTATGGCGGTGAAAGTCCCGAGAGTTTGTTGAATCTTCATTGCCGTAGCAGTCATTCCACCGCCGCAGCAGTGAAGTTAGCTGAAATGCCCACTGCCTCGATGATCACTCTGCAGATATTTTGAGAGATATTTTGAATCCTATAAATATCGTCCATATTCTCCCCAAACAAAAGGTTGACATTTTCAGGAGTCTTGAGAGCTCCAAGGTCATTCGACCAATAGAAGATCACCATGCGAAGAAAAAGGAAGCATTCTCAGAGTGGTTTTAGCGACGAATCTTCGGATAACAGCTAAGTCTCCTCATTTCTATCTTTTTCTCTTAGATTGGTTGTATGTTTAAATGTGTTTAGCTTGTATTTAGTTGTATTTAGGGATATGACTAGGTGCAGCTAAACATATATTGTCTAGGGCTTGATTGACTTCATGTAAATGTCGTTTATATAAAATTTATGTTTCGTTACTGGTTGTTCGTGTTTATCCGATTGTGTTTGTCGTTTCTCCATGTTTATATGCTTATTTAGAGATATTGAGAATACGGGATTTGACACTTGGGAGAGGTAACGCCGGATTTAGACTAGGGTTTAAACACAATGCAATGATCTAATAACCTGGGAGGGAGTTAGAAAGTGTGCAATCCATGACGTTGGGGCAAGACTTATGTGACCAAGTGTTGTATAGACGCTTAAGGGGGACTTCGGCATTGATGCGAAATCACATATTCATTCACTTTATACTTGGGAGAGGTAGTGAATGAGATTGCGTTACAGATATTGTCAGATAGGATGAACGTTGTTAATATAGACTAGATTGAAATGAACACGTTTAAGTGAACGAAGTTAATCCCTAGGCAATAATTTCCCATAAACGTCATACCAATATATTAATATAATTAGATTAATTAACTTAGTATTAGTATATTTATTATAAAAACTATATTTTTTATTGCCTAGATAAAGTTAGGTTATGCAATTACGGTTCTCAATGATAATATCAACCAATCCTTGTGGGTATGACAACCCTGACTCTTCCAATCTGTACTAAAACTTGACCCGTACACTTGCGATAAAAGTAGCGATGTATCTACGCACTACCAAGTTTTTGGCGCCGTTGTCGGGGATTGTGTTTTTTATTATTGTTGACATTGTGAGTAAATAACTTGATTTTAATTTAGGCATTTATTTTATTTATAACTTTTGTTTGTAGTTTTTTTTTTTTTTTTTTTTTTTTTTTTTTTTTTTATTTCTCATGTAGAGTACTTGAAAATGTTAGATCGACAAGTATTGATGCATTTTTTTCAATGGGATTCTGAGCCGTTTTACTGTGCTTGGGATTATTACAAGGAATTGCTTTTCCGATTTTTGAATCATGGTTTCCTGAGGGAGTGTCAACTTCTGAATTTCCTCAATGGGTTACTAGACGCAACCAGAATGTGGGTTGAAGGAGGAAACGGTACCACCTATTTTGACCAACTAACCACATATGAAGCCTATCAGTTGTTGGAAGACATGGCCGGTTATAATTATCACTGTTGGAATTTTTCAACAAGCTACCAAAGCTTGGGGGATAGTTTCACCACCACGGCGCCATGGATTGACACTCCGATTCAATATGTGGAGTCTTCCCCCCTGGTGGAAATGTTAGCTGAATACATGGGAGAGACTCAAGCATTTTAAAGGGAGACGAATGATAGGATCAATGAGCATGAGGATCGTCTCAACAATATTGAGACGGTCTGCGCCAAAATCGATGCGACCGTAATATTTATTCAAATGCGAATCGGTCAGCTTATCTGCTTTATTAAGGCTAAGTCAGACGTGGCGGCACTGAGAGATACACAAGCCATATCATGTGAAAGCCACCGTGAGGAGCCAGAAATGAGCGAAAGGAGCTTGGGAAAGTGCAACTATGATTATTCGAATGAGACGGGAACCCAAGCACGGATCGACAATTGTGATTCGTCACTATTGGAGATCCAAATTGTGATGCCACCATTGATCCCAGATGATGACATCTATGAGGATCCGATGTGGCTCACTTGTCCTTCGTCGTCAAAAGCAATGCTCTTTCATTCTCACCAAGCAAATGAGTCGGTGGAGAATCTTGTTGAAAGCTTGAGCCGAACAGAGCCAAATATCGCCAATCTTGAGGGCGTTCTAAACCAATACCCATACGTGGTGTTGTATGACACTTACTATGGACGGAAGCCGCTCTTTGATGAACAATTTTTCATGTTTGGTCGAGGACAATAAACCACACGCTTCTTGGGAGGCAGTCCAAAAATAAATTAGATCCATCACTACCAAATTCATTCGGAGGCGAGATTCTCTTGCCTCTCAAGTGCGTGTTCTAAACCCCGTCTTCATTATAATGCTTTATGCTTTCATTGGGATCACTGATGGGTTGTTGAGGACACTGCCTGTTTTTAAGTGTGGGGGTGATGTGTAGTATGCTAGTATGTTTTAAGTTTTGTTAGTTTAAATATTGCTTAGTTTATTGTGTGCTTGTTTGTTTAGTGTAGCATGTGTTTATGTTTGTTGTCGTTGTAGCATGTTGAGTTTTGCGTTCATTTGGGCCATTACTGGATGATGATATTATCCCCTGGTTGTTTTTCGAGGTCAAGGGTAATGCCCATTCATGTGTGTTCTATGTGCTTGGCATTTCATTTTGGTAAAAGTTATTGTGGATCCTAATTTACACAAACACGTAAACTCAATGTATAGTTATTCAATTGATTTGAGGCCGATTATTGATTAGCGAAACTCACGATAATTTAAGGATTCTAAAACCTGATTGAGGGGAAACTTAAGGCGAAATCCTAGGTGAGGTAGTTCAGGAGATATGATTTAGGCATTCATTTGGATTGCTTAAGCCTTTGAAGCTTACCTTGTAAAATGTTTATCCCTCGTTACCCTGTCGAAGCCTATTAGTCATTTCAATTTTGAACACATAACAAATACCCTGTCCAATTGAATTCTTTTAAAACCTATATCGCTAAACCGAAGGCACAATTTGAGTGAATCAAGTTAGCATTCGTATATGCTACTTGAAGTAAGTGGTTGGGTATAGGGCAAACTTTTAATTGGTTCGATATTCGAGTACTCACTTGTCATTTTTCTTTCGTTTTAACCACACCCGTGAAAGTGTAATAATCGAATAAGAATGGGAGTGTGGTATGTTTCCAATTTATCTATGGGGGTTCAAGTGTGATTGTGTTCCAAGTGTTGTGCCTCAGGTATCGTTAAGTTAACAACGTTAATCCGTTTTATATTCCCGATATATCCTTGGCCATGTTCTAAACCGAACCAAGTCCTTCTGATCTTTTTGAACTGCCTAGCCTACATTAGTGGAGTATGGAACCCAGTCAAGCATATAGATATCCTAATCCTTTATGGTTAAGTTGTGAGTTTCGTTGGTGGAAAATCCAATCCGGTCTTGGATAGCTATATTATTAAGTTTATTAAAGACATGTTGAAAGGATCTTGAATGACGTTTACCATTATTGAATGTAGAAATTCTAGAACATTACATAGTGCATTTTACTACCTGAACTCGATATGATTGGGGGTTGTTCAGGGAAAAATGTTCTAGTTGATAGCTGAATTCAAAACTCGCATATCGGTATGTTTAGATTGTTTGTGTTTAGGTTGTACATGTTAGTTAATTTCATTGTGTTTTTCATTATAGTGTGAGTGTTTTGCTCGAGGGCTAACAAAATTCCAAGTTTGAGGGTATTTGATAGGTGTTATTTATCTATTTACTCCCAAGCCGGTTTTATTAGTTTTCTAGTATTTTTATAGCATTTTTATATGTTTTAATAAGTTTTTATTTATTTTGTCTTAAATTAGGTATTTGGGGGTGAAAATGGACTAAAACGGTTCTAAATGATCATATCGGAGCGAGCTCGGTGGGAAAACAAGCAAAAAATGCAAGATTTCAAAGCAGCAGACCCACCGCCACGGCGGTGAAAGTGCTGGGAGTACAGAAATCTCACCATGTGGTAGTGAAAGTCCAAAGAGTTTGCTGAAACTTTACCGCCGTGGTAATAATTCCTCCGCCGCAGCGGTGAAGTTAGCTGACATGCCCACCACCGCGGCGGTCACTTTGTAGTTATTTTGAGATATTTTAGGATATTTTGAGATATTTTAAATCCTATAAATATCATCCCTATTCTCCCCAAACAAAAGGTTGACGTTTTCGGGAGTCTTGAGAGCTTTAAGGCCATTCGACGAATAGAAGATCACTACGTAAAGAAGGATGAAGTGTTCTTGGAGTGGTTTTAGTGATGAATCTTCAAATAACGACTAAGTCTCCTCGATTCTCTCTTCAATTCTTAGTTGGTTGAATGTTTGTATATGTTTAGCTGGTATTTAGTTGTATTTAGGGCTACGACCATGTGTAGCTAAACATATATTGTCTAGGGCTATATGTAATTCAAGAAAACGTCATTTATATAAAATCTATGTTTCGTTAATGGTTGTTCTTGTTTATCTGATTGTGTTTGCCATTTCTCCTTATTTATTATGCTTGTTATGATATACTGAGAATACAGGGTTTGACACTGGGGAGAGGTAACCCCAGATTCGGACTAGGGTTTAAATATAACGCGACAATTTAATAACCTGAGAGGGAGTTAGAAAGTATGCAATCCACAACGTTGGGGCAAGACTAATATGACCAAGTGTCGTATAGATGCTTGAGAAGGACTTCGACATTGACGCGAAGTCACATATTCATTCACTTTACACTCGAGAGTGGTAGTGAATGAGATTTCGATACAAAGATTGTCGGATAAGATGAACGCCGTTAATGTAAACTAGATTGAAATAAACACGTTTAAATGAACGAAGTTAATCCCTAGGAAATAATTTCCCATAAACGTCATACCAATATATTAGTATAATTAGATTAATTAACTTAGCATTAGTATATTTATTATAAAAACTACATTTTTTATCGCCTAGATAAAGTTAGGTTATGACAATTACGGTACTCAATGAAAATCTCAACCAATCCCTATGGATACGACAACCTTGACTCTTCTAATCTGTAGTAAAACTTGACCCGTACAATTTTAGTGAAAGTAACGACGTATCTACGCGCTACCAGTAGCCTCTAATTGTGCTAAGGCATTTTAATTACCTGAGTAATTTCCTTTACTTATGTTCTCTTTGCAATTCGAATTTAAAAATTTTGTGACAGATGTCTGGATGTCTTCTTGGGTTGTCTTATGCAGGTAGAGAATCTTGAAAAATTCTTCACCTTACAACAAGGGTTGAGGACAAGCTAAGAAAGTTGTTGGCCCCAGAAAAATGGTCCTACAAGGTTATTGCTGGTAAGGGCGCAAAATGCGCCCAGCTACTTACACTCCCAAGTATAAGAGGTCTAAGTTTTAGTATAATGTGATAGTTAAGATCGGGTTATCGTATCTACAGGGATTGATGCCATTACTATCGAATACCGCATTCGTCGTGACCTAACTTTATCTAGGCGAAAAACAAATGTATTTAATTAATTAAACTAATACTAATACAACATAAATTAACTACACTAACATGCTAATATGTTTTAGGGTGAAGAATTTCCTAGGGATTAAGGTGTTTACAAAGATGTGTTCAATCTCGATTTACTCACGTTTACGGTGTTTGACCTATTTAACAACCTCGGTACGTAAATTGCACCGCCACTTCTCCCGAGTGTAAGACGGGGGAATAAATGAATTCGAGTCAAAAAATAAATCCCCCTCAACATCTTAACAACCCTAGGTCTTGTGAGTCTTGCCCAGCGTCACTGATTGCACACAATCCAACTCTCAACCAGGTCATTAGATCGTGCGTTGTATTTACCCTATCTATAATCTCCGTTCTAAAACTCCCTCACCACCTCTCTTGGGTGTAAGACAAGGGATATAACGCAACTACGAGCCAACAAAGAAGTCCCCCTAAATTTCTTAACGACCCTAGGTCGCGTTAGTCTTGCCCCAACGTCATCGATTGTCCACGATTCAAACTCCGACCAGGTTATAGAATCGTGGCATTTGTTTACCTAATCCGAATTCGAGGTTTGTCAAAATCACATATTCTCCATTTATCTAACTAAGCATGATAAACAAACAATACGATAAATACAATCAACTACAAACAACAATCACAAACGAAACGCCGAAATCATCCAAACACATATTCATAAATTTATTCATTAATCCCAACTACAATCCATGTTTAGCTAAGGCCTTAGCCACATTTACAATGAAATAACAAGAGAAACATGCTCACATGATCCTAAGATAAAGAAATAAGGAAAAATAATCGAATAACTTAGCCTCGTCCGAAGATAAACCTCTAAAAACGCTCAACGATCGATTCACCTTCTTCTCCACTTCAGGATGTGAGTTCCACCTCTAATACTCCTAAATCTACCCTTAGATATATTCTAAGGGGATCAAAAATGAAAGAGAGGCAGAGAAAGGGGAGGAGATGGGTATTTATAAGAAAAAAATCTCAAAAAATCTAACAAATAACAAGGCTCTGCAAAGGGTTTCCGCCTAGGCGAAGGAATTTTGGCCTAGGCAGAGGTAGGTCAGTTTGGCTGATCGCTTAGGCGAAGAAGTAGGCGGTAGACCTGGAAAAACATTATGCTGGATTTCTGCCTAGGCGGTGGAATTTCTGCCTTGGTCGAGGTCAGTCAGCAGCATTTTGTCATTCTCAACTTCTTCACCGCCTAGGCGGAGGTCTGGACGCCTAGGCGGTGGGCTTCCTTCAAATTTTTGCCTCCATGCTCATTTATCCACTGTAACTTCGTCTGCTTTGGTTCGATCTCATCGTTTTTACTCCAATTTCCTATCTTTTTGCCCCACACACCTAATTTATACAAAAAGTAAGAAAAGTAATTAAAACATAATAAAATACTATATAAACGCTTGTTAACCAACTTAATTCAGTTTGGAAATACGTAGGTAGATCACATCTATCAAATACCCCC
This sequence comes from Eucommia ulmoides, assembly GCA_016647705.1. NCBI lineage: Eukaryota > Viridiplantae > Streptophyta > Magnoliopsida > Garryales > Eucommiaceae > Eucommia > Eucommia ulmoides. The sequence goes on from CM028339.1 coordinate 20,682,917, forward strand.
AAACTTGGAATTTGGCTAGTGCTCGAGCCAAACACACACACTAAAATGAAAAATACAAAATGAAATTAAATAACGAACAACCTAAAAACAATCTGAACATAACAACATATGAGTTTTGACTTCTTCTAACGGCCAAGTTATTGTCCCACAACAACCGCCAATTATTTCGAGTTCAGGTGGTAACACACAACATGTAATATTCTAGAATTTAGACATGCAATAATGGTGAATGCCATTCTAGATCCTGTAAACGTGTTAGTGCGTGACTCAATAATGTAACTCGGTTTTCGAGTTGAAACTCCGCTCCTCTCCTTTTAGTCAAGTGGCTCTCTCTAAGCTTTTTCTTCCATCTCGTAACCTTAGGGTGACCTCCCAACCAAGGTTAAGGTTAGTCACCCCCTCGTCTGGTCAAGAAGAGACAACCAGATTGGATCATCCACCAACGAAATTCATGACTTAGACCGTGAAGGACTAGGATTTCCATAGGCCGGATTGGGGTTCACTCTCCACTAATGTAGGTTTAGTAGTTCATAGAGATCAGAACGACTTGGTTCAATTAAGGAATATTTGGCCGAGGGTATTTCGGAATTGAAAACGGGTCAACGTTGTTAACTTAACGTTGCCCAAGGCTCACACATTCACTCTCGAACCCCCATAGATAGATTGGAAAATAATTATGAACTTAACATTTTAGACTGACGTACTCACTTGTCAAAAAAAAATAAAAAAATTAAAACCATATGTACACTTGATTTTCTTTTTCAACGATCACACCCCCAAATTTATTTAATTGTTACAATTGAACGGGTGTGTGAAATACAAATGAAAAATGACAAGTGAGTACTCAAATACCGAACCAATTACAAGTTTGCCCTAAACCCAAACGCTCACATCAAGTAGCATTTGCAATTGCTAACTTGATTCACTCAAATGTGCCTTTAAATTCAGTGATTAAGATTTGGAAAAAAATCAACTGGCTAGGGTATTAGTTTATGTGTTCAGAATTGAAATAGTATTTAGGCTTCGATAGGGTAACGAGGGATAAACATGTTACAGGGTAGGCTTTAAAGGCTCAAGCAACAAAGAGAAAGCCTAAATCACATCTCCTGAACTACCTCCCCTAGGATTTCGCCTCAAGTTTCCCCTTAATCAAGTTCTAGAATCCTTAATGTGTCATGAATTTGGCTAATCGATAATCGTCCTCAAATCAATTGAATAACTATACATTGACTCTATGTGCTCGTGCAAATTAGGATTTATAATAATTTTTACCAAAAATCATAGTGAAGCACACAGAATACACATGCATGGGTATTACCCTTGACCTTGAAAACAACCATGGGTAATTATCATCATCGGGTAACGGCCTAGATGAACACAAAACTCAACATATAAACAACAACACAAAAGTATAAATACATTCTAACCTAAACACACATGCAATACAGAAAAACAATAACACATAAACTAACATACTATACTACACATCACTTCCGAACTTAAAACGGATAGTGTTGTCAGTGATCCCAATCATCAATCTCAATATATGGAATTTAAAGCATGCTGACGAAGGGTGTTTAGAACACGTACCTGGGAGGCAAGATGATCTCACCTCTGAATCAAGTCAGATGTAACGGATTTAGCTTATTTGACCTTGGGTTACCTCCCAAGAAGCGCGAGGTTTAATATCCTTGACCCGACATTTTCAGAACGCCCTCAAGATTGGCGAGGTTTTGCTTTGGATGACTCAATCTTTCAACGAAATACCTTATCGGCTTATGTGCTTGGCCAAGCAACATAAAACGAATTGGAATCCCGTCAAAAGGGATGCAACAATACTTGTCGATCTAACATCGCCAAGTACCCTGCATTGGAAACAAAAACAAAACTACAAAAAAAAATTATATACAAAATAAATGCCTAAAGTAAAGTCAAGTCATTTACACACAATATCGACAATAACGACATCGCCAATTCCTGACAATACGATGCACTTGCTTCTCCTATCTAAAACTAAAGTCCTGGGACGTTACCGCGTTTCTCCGGCAACAACATCAAAACAATCACCGGCATACGATACACTTCCTTCTCCTATCTAAAACTTAAGTCTCCGGCCGTTACTGCATTTCTCTGGCAAGAACATCAAAACAATCCCCAATAACGGCGCAAAAAACTTGGTAGGAGTGCGAAATGCGCCCAGTTACTTACACTCGCAAGTATACGAGGTCTAAGTTTTAGTATAGTGTGATCATTAAGATCAAGTTATCGTATCCACAGGGATTGGTGTCGTTACTATCGAATACCGCGTTCGTCGTGACCTAACTTTATCTAGGCAAAAAATAAATGTATTTAATTAATTAAACTAATACTAATATAACCTAAATTAACTGCCGTAATATGCTAATATGTTTTAGGGTGAAGAATTATCTAGGGATTAACGTGTTTACAAATATGTGTTCGATCTCAATTTACTCACGTTTACGGTGTTCAACCAATTTGACAACCTCGGTACGTAAACTCCACCGCCACCTCTCCCAAGTGTAAGACGGGGGAATACATGATTTCGAGTGATTCAAAAAGTCTTCCTCAATGTATTAACGACCTTAGGTCACGTGAGTCTTACCCAGCGTCATTGATTGCACACAATCTAACTCCCGACTGGGTCATTGGATCGTGCGTTTTATTTACCCTATTGACAATCTCTGTTCTAAAACTCCCTCACCATCTCTACCAAGTGTAAGATGAGAGATATAACACAACTTCGAGCCAACGCAAAATTTCCCCTCAATATCTTAACGACCCTAGGTCGCGTGAGTCTTGCCCCAATGTTATTGATTGTCCACGATTCAAACCCCCACCAGGTTATAGAATTATGGCGTTTGTTTACCCTAATCCTAATCCAGGGTTTGTTAAAATCCCGTATTCTCCATTTATCTAACTAAGCATGATAAACAAACAATACAATAAATACAATTAAACTACGAAGAAGAATCACAAACAAAACACCGAAATCATCCAAACACATATTCATAAATTTATTCGGTAATCCCTACTACAAACCATGTTTAGCTAAGGCCTTAGCCATATTTACAATGAAATAATGAGCTAAACATGCTCACATGATCCTAAGATAAAGAAATATGGAAAAACAATCAAAGAACTTAGCCTCGGCCAAAGATAAACCGCTAAGAACGCTAAACGATCGATTCACTGTCTTCTCCACTTCGGGATATGAGCTCCACCTTTAAAACTCCTAAATCTACCCTTAGATATATTCCAAGGGGCTCAAAAATGCAAGAGAGGTGAAGAAAGGGGAGGAGAGGGGTATTTATAGGCAAAAGATCTCAAAATATCTAATATATATCAAGGCTGTGCAGAGGGTTTACGCCTAAGTGAAGGAATTTTCGCCTAGGCGGAGGTAGGTTGGTTTAGCTGATCGCCTAGGCGAAGAAGTAGGCGGTGGACTAGGAAAAATATTCTGTTGGATTTTCGCCTAGGCGGTGGAATTTCTACCTAGGCCGAGGTCAGTCAGCAGCATTTTGTCATTCTTAGCTTCTTCACAGCCTAGGCGAAGGTTTGGACGCCTAGGTAGTGGGCTTCCTTAATATTTTTGCCTCCTTGCTCATTCATCCATCGTAACTTCATTTGCTTTGGTTTGATCTCACTGTTTTTACTCTAGCTTCCTATATTTTTGTCCCACACACCTGATTTATACAAAAAGTAAGAAAAGTAATTGAAACATAATAAAATACTATATAAACACTCAAAAACCAACTTAATTCGATTTGGAAATATGTAGGTGGATCACACCTATCACTTGTTTCCCACTATTTCACTCCGCCAACAATGGATGCATCCAAATTTAACCAAATAGAAATTTTGCAGATCAGGAAGAAGAGGAAGAGACATGCAAAGAAACCTTCTAGGCTATCTAAGCAGTCATCAACTCAGTCTACTGCCCCTGTTACAGCTAGGTCTACAATTCAACCATCTTCAGTTCAACCTGCTGCTCAACCAACGGCTCCTTGTCCTCATCTTATTCTTTTTACAGTCTTTGAGTCTGATAATGATTCTCAACCCTTGAGTAGGTGTAGGCGTGGGGTCTTCCAGCCCAAGTTCTAGTTCTCATAAAGATCAGGGATCAGAGCTTGACATATGTGCAACTGGCGTGTCTACCAACCATGCGGCAAAGTCTACTTGAACATACTCTCATCCTTCTCCTCCTACAACAGTTGCTTCTAATCAGGGGTGTTAAGTAGTCACGGCATGTCACGTAAGTAGATATGCCATCTGATAAAGAAGGTTGGTTGTGGCGTGTATTTACGCATGCTACTTTCACCGAAAGTATACGGGTCACATTTTAGTAAAGATGGGGAAAGTAAGGGTATCGTGTCCACAAGGAATGGTTGAAATTATTATCGAGTACCGCAATTATCGTAACCTAATTTTATCTAGGCGGAAATAAATGAATTTATAATTAATTAATACTAATACAAAGTTAATTTATTTAATTATACTAATATTATATTGAGATGTGTTGATCCTCAGATTTTGATGAACAATTAAGTATTAATGTTTTGGTGGAGCTAATGTTTTGATTGAGTGTTTTAGTTTTAAAGTTTTAATGAGGAAGATGAAAAATTAAATGGATGCTAAATGATGATGTTCAAGATATTGAAGAATTAAGAATTTGAAAAAATTAGGGAAAACAACTCAAGTGAATCTCAACTCTTAATATCCCAATTAGGAACACACACATGACACAAAATGTATTTTATTATTTATGTGTATTTTGATTAAATGAAATTATTTGCTCCTATGTGATTTGAAAAGAAATATTTTTGATTGACTAAAATGAAATATAAGAATATTAGTGGAGCTTATTTAGGAGAGAAAATGGTTAAAGGAGCGAAAACGTAAAAGAAAATGAGTTAAAAATATGTTCAGAAGAGAGATCCATAAGACATCAGTCGACTAATGAGTCGACTAGACCAAGATGCTGAAAGATCCTGTATCTCTAAGTCGACCGACATGTTGACCGGATAAGAGAAGTTGAACTCTTTGAATCCACAAGTCGACAAGTAGGTCAACCGATGAAGGCAAAATGAACTCTCTGAATCTACAAGTCGATAGACAGGTCGACCGATGAATGCGGCAGTGTTGGCTTGGCTACAACCTGAATTGGGCAGTCGACTGACCAACTGACCGAATGTGCTGTTTCAGGATATTGTTTTATCCGAAATTATATCTAAAAGTAGCAATTTTTGGTTTGGATTTGAGAGAAATTTCAGGGATATTTTCTATATTTAAGATATGGTTCACATATTAATTAAATCTTATTAATATGGTTCATTGATTATTAATGTTTCTCAATTTGGTACTTAAAATTGATTCTATTCTTATTAATTGAGATTGAGAAATATTTGGAGGGTTTAATTAAAAGATTTGAAAGCTGTTTTAAAGTGAATTGAACCTAAATGAAGTCATTATGATATAAGGGGTCTATAAGTACTATTAATTGTCATGACACATGTAAACTAACCGTTAGAAGGCTGATTTTATACTCCTACATATTGACCTGCGAATTTCTTATATAAAATAATATCTATTGAGAGAGAAAAGAAGTTAAGATCATTTTGTGAGCTTTTGTAAGAGTTATTATATTAAGATATTGTGAGCTTTTCTGAGAGACGATCTTGAAGATCAACTGCTATTAATCTTTGCTGCTACCGTATTTGAAGTTACGTAGTTTTAATCATTCTTTCAGTGGATTCCGGGTGAGATCTTTCCAATTATATTCTTTCATTGCATTATCTGATTATTGTTTGTAAATCGATCTTAGAAATTGTTTATGATTTTTTGAAGAAAATAGTTTTACAAATAATTTCTTGAATCTGATTACGTGCTCCAATTTGCTACCCATATCTTAGTCAAAATCAAAATTTTCTGTCTCACGTTTTTCTATCACTAGATTGGGATATTAATTGAGTTATTTTTTATCTAGGGTGGTAGAAGTTCCGAGTGAGATTTTCTGCTTATCATTTTTTGGTGATTAGTGTGACGGGTTAAATACTGTTGGGGGTATTTAATCAAGGGTAGCTGGGTTTCAGTCTCTTCCTGTAAAGAGATTGAGGTAGTGATTCTTCCTGGACAGAATTGTGATTTGAGTGATTTGTAAAGGTTCAATCCTTACCTGGAAAAAAGATAGTTGGAGTGTTTTGTGAGGTTTTGATTCTTGAGCCTTAGTGTTAAAAAGAATTAGGTTATTCTTTAGCATGTAAAAAGTAGAGGTTCTTCTTTAGCTTGGGAAAACGATATTGTAAAGGTTGATTCTGATCGTGTAAAAGAATCGGTGTGAGGATTTGATTCGTACCTTTAAAGGGATCTTGGTTTTAGTGGGTGCGACCTCCGTGGAGCTCGGGGGACTGGATTAGTCAAGAGTAGTTTGGTGAACTAGTATAAATCTTTGGTGTGCTGCTATATAAATCTTTATTTGCACTTAGTTGATTATTTTATTCCGCTGTGATATACAGATAATAATTAGTTTAGGATTAAAATTAATTATTTGATTTATTAAATTTTTTTCTGATAATTTTTAATTACCCAATTCACCCCCTCTCTTAGGTATTCTACTAGGCCAACGTTTGGCATCTGACCTGGTTTAGCTTGAATTTTTAGCTAACAAAGATCACATGGCACACATAGTACGCACACTAGCTGAGGGGTAGTCTATGCATCGACCACCCTTGTTTGCAGGTGAAAGTTACTCGTTTTAGAAAGACAAGATAATAACCTTTTTTCAGGCTACAAATTACGATGTGTGGCTGACAATCGTGGATGGTCCATTTATTCCAGTGAAAAACGGAGTTGAGAAGAAGAAGGAACAACTCATGGCTTCCGATAAGTAGAAATTCTCCATTAATTCTCAAGTTATCAATATTCTCTTTCACTCTTTAGACGCTAATGAATATTCTAGAGTTTCTGGTTGCAAATCTACAAAGGAGATGTGGGATAAACTACAAGTCACCCATAAAGGGACAAGTCAAGTGAAGCAGTCAAAAATCAATGTACTTATGAGAAAATTTGAGCAGTTCAGAATGGAGGAGAATGAATCGATTCATGAGATGTACACTCACTTCAACAACAAATGCAACAATATAAGTCAACTTGGAAAGCCATACTCCATGGATGATAGAGTACGAAAGGTCCTAAGGTCCTTGACAAAAATATGAGAGTCAAAGGTGACGACAATCGAGGAAGCCAAGGATCTTGGCAAATACGACATTGATGATCTCATTGACAATTTGAAGACTCATAAATCGGTGATTAAAGGTTACAAGGATGATACTGGAAATGGCAAGAGAAAATCCATGGTGCTAAAAGTTCAAAAAATTAAAGAAGAAAATGATAGTGATGATGAAAGTCTTGATAGTGAGCAAGAGAAAAATGTATCACTTCTCACAAATAATTTTAGAAGAATGACTTGGCGCACATTCCGTAGAAGAAGAAACCTCAACATGTCTAAAGTGGAATACTATAACTATCGTAAGACCGGTCATTTTCAAAATGATTGTCCCAAACCGAAGAAAGATAGAGAAAAGGAAAAGAAGAGGAAAGAAAAAAAACAAAAAAAAGCAAAGAAGAGTAAGAATAAATCAATGAAGGCTACTTGGGATGATACAAATTCAAGTAGCTTAGAAGAATCAAATAGTGAGGATACGTCCATACTTGCATTAATGGCCACTGGTGGTGAGGTAATTGGTTGTTCAAGTTCTTGTCCTTTAAATATTGATGAATTATTTGATGTTTATCAAGAACTTTCACATGATTATAAAAATCAATATTCTAAAATAAATGACCTTCAAAATATAATTAACACATTAAACAAGCAAGTGGTGGACTACAAATTTGAAAACAATTGATTAAAATCTGAATTGATGGATTTGCAATCAATCGTTCTCAAATTCACCGGCGGTGAAAATAATTTGAAAATTGTTATGGGTAGTTCACGTGGAGTTTTTGATAAAGTCGGTATTGGATTTCAGAAAAATCTTAAACAAAAACGCTTTCATAAATTTTTTTCTGAAACCAAGGATCTTGTTAAATATTTTAAATGTAATATTACGAGGCATACTATTCATAGATGTTTTGCTAAAATATCTAACTGTAGACAAGTTTGGGTTCCAAAAGGAACTACAATTGTCCCAACTAACAAGATCGGACCCACTTAGGCTGGGTACTACTTAGGAACTATTTGAGGTGCTCCTTACAGGTTATTCTAAAAGCATCGATAAGCAAGGATAAATGGTTCCTAGATAGTGGTTATTCTCGATACATGATGGGAGATAAAGAAAAATTTACATCTTTGACACCTAAAGATGGAGGCCATGTGACCTTTGGAGATAACACAAATGGTAAAATTATCGGTATAGATAATATCGGTAATGGTAATACTCTTATTAAAGATGTGTTACTAGTTGATGGACTTAAACATAATTTGCTTAGTATTAGTCAACTATGTGACAAGGGTTATAATGTTATATTTGATTATGATAGATGCATCATTAAGAATAGTCATGATAGTAGTATCTTATTAGTTGCATCACATTTTGAGAATATGTATACTTGCTCTTTTGATGATTTTAATTATCAAAATTTATCATGTTTGAAAGCTTTATCTGAAAATAGTTGGTTATGACATAGATGACTTGGGCATGCTAGTATGGAGTTAATTTGTAACTTATCTAAGAAGAATCTTGTACGTGGCCTACCTGATTTGAAATTTGTGAAGGATAATGTACGTGATGCATGTCAATTAGGCAAGCAAGTTAGATCATCATTTAAGAAAAAAATGCACACGTCCACGTCCAGATGTCTTGAATTATTGCATCTTGATTTTTTGGGGGCAAACTCTACTACTAGTGTTGCTGGTGAGTTTTATGCATTTGTCATAGTTGATGATTATTCTAGACTTACCTGGGTATACTTTCTTACTAAGAAAAGTGAGGTTACTTCTGTTCTTGCTAAATTTTGTAAACGTGTTCAAAATGAGAAGCAATGTTCTATTATTAATATTCGTAGTGATAGAAGAAGAGAATTTAAGAATGATGAAGTGGTAAGTTATTATGATGAGCATAGTTATGCTCACAATTTTTCTGCATCAAGATCACCGCAACAAAATGGTATAGTGGAAAGGAAGAGCATAACGCTTCAAGATAGAGCCAAAACGATGCTCAATGAAAATTATTTAACAACCTACTTCTGGGCTGAAGCAGTAAGTACAGCTTGTCACGTGGAAATCGAGTATCAATTCGTGGAGGGTTTAACAAAACCCCATATGAAATCAGGAATGGTAAGACTCTGAATATTTCCTATTTTAAAGTCTTTGGATGGAAGTGTTTCATTTTCAATGACGAGGATAATCTTGATAAATTTGATGCTAAATTTGATTATGAGATTTTCCTTGGATATGCTACTAATAGTAAGGCTTATAGATTTTATAATAAACGTACTTTAGTAGTAGAAGAAACAATGCATGTTGTTTTTGAGAAATCTGATCCATTCTTGTCGACAAAGGTTTTGGATTATGATGATGCAGGTAGCTTAAATAACCAAAACCAAGGTGATGATATACCTAAGGAGTCCCAACAAGAGGAGGAACCTAAGGATAATAATTTAACTTTACCAAGGGCTATAAATAAAGTACCAGGGCATTCAATTAAAGAAATCATCGGTAATTTTGAAAAAGGTGTAAGTACTCGATATTCTCTTAGGGATATAACTAATCTTGCTTTCTGATCTCAAATTGAGCCTAAAAATATAAATGAGGCTTTAATTGATGAATCTTGGATTTTCGCAATGCAAGATGAATTAGTTCAATTTGAGTGGAACAAAGTATGGTGTCTTGTTCCGAGACTGGATTTTCATCCAGTTATTGGTACTAAATGGGTTTTTGGAAATAAAAAATGATGAATCTGGTATGGTAATAAGAAATAAAGCAAGATTAGTGGCACAGGGCTATAATCAAAAGGAAGGAATTGATTATGATGGAACTTTTCTCCTGTTGCTAGACTAGAAACAATTAGAATGCTATTCGCATTTGCATGTTTACTTAATTTTAAGCTATCTCAAATGGATGTAAAAAATGCATTTCTAAAATGGCTTTCTAGTTAAAGAAGTTTATGTGGAACAACTCCTGGGATTTGAAAGTGATAAATTTCCGGATCATGTATTTAAACTTCGCAAGGCTTTATATAGACTCAAACAAGCTCCGCGAGCTTTATATAAGAGACTTAGCCGATATTTGATCGAAAATGGTTTGCGAAGGGGTATTTGTGATATAATACTGTTTGTAAAGCAAACTGATTCTGATATCCTATTAGTACATGTATACATTAATGAAATTATTTTTAGATCTACTAATAAGGATTTTTGCCAAGAGTTTGCTAATATAATATAGGTTGAATTTGAAATGCACATAATGGGAGAGTTGAATTTCTTCCTTGGATTGCAAATTAAGCAAACTAAAGAAGGGATATTTATAAATCAAGCTAAATACACCAAGGAGCTTCTAAAGAAATATGGCTTGGAAGGAGCTAAAGAATACAAAACTCCCATGGCAATGACTACAAAGATAGAAAAAGACGATATGGGCAAAAGCGTTAATGAAAAAATGTATCGATGTATGATGGGTAGCCTGTTATATTTAATTGCTAGTAGACCTGAATTTTTCATTATTTAAAGGGGACAACTAACCTAGGATTATAGTATCCTAGGGGGAGTGATTTTAAATTGGTAAGTTACTCCAATGCTGACTATTCCAGTTGCAAAGTTGAGCGAAAAAGTACAAGTGGGTCATGTCATTTGTTAGGACATGCTTTGGTTTCTTGTTTCTTAGTCAAGCAAGAAATAGAATTCTATAGCCTTATCCACTACTGAGGCTGAATACATGTCAGTTGGTAACTGTTGTGCTCGAATTTTATATATGAAGCAATAGTTAAATGATTTTTGAGTTTGTATGGAGAAAGTCCCGATCTTTTGTGATAATAATAGTGTTATTTGTTTAAGTAAGAATCCTACACAACACTCACGAATTAAGCACATAGAGACTAGATATCATTTTATTCATGATCACATTCAGAATTTTTTTTTTGTTATTGAGTATATTGATACCTCCGACCAACTTGCTGATGTTTTTACCAAACCACTAGTGGAAGATTAGTTTGTGAAAATCATTTGCGGTTTGGGTATGGTTAGGCATAATGATATTTTCCAAGAGTGAATTACATGTGTGTTCCCCCCCTCCCTATATTTTGTTTTTGAAGATGACAAAGGGAGAGAAAGTAGTGATGTTTTATTAAGGGAGAGTATGTTTAAATTTGTGCTTTATTATTGAGTACCTTTAATTTATGCTTTATTGATAATATTTTCATTCCTATACTTATATAAGTTAAAAGAACCCATTCTCAGATTTAGGAGGACTGTGGTTATATTTTTATTTTAAAGAAAACATCAAAGTTAATTGTCATTATCAAAAAGAGAGAGATTGTTGATCCTAAGATTTTGATGAACAATTAAGTATTGATGTTTTGGTGGAACTAATGTTGATTCTAAATGATGATGTTCAAGATATTGAAGAATTAAGAGTTTGAAGAAATTAGGGAAAGCAACTCAAGAGAATCTTAACTCTTAATATCTCAATTAGGAACACATACATGACATAAAATGTATTTTATTATTTATGTGTATGTTGATTAAATGAAATTATTTGCTCCTATATGATTTGAAAAGAAATATTTTTGATTGACTAAAATGGAATATAAGAATATTAGTGGAGCTTATTTAGAAGAGAAAATGGTTAAAGGGGAGAAAACGTAAAAGAAAATAAGTTAAAAATGTGTTCAGAAGAGAGATCCAGAAGACATCAATCGACAGATGTGTCGTCTAGACCAAGCTGCTGAAAGATCCTGTATCTCTAAGTCGACCGACATGTCGATCGGATATGACAAATTGAACTCTCTGAATCCACAAGTTGACAGATAGGTCAAACGATAAAGGCAAAATGAACTCTCTGAATCTATAAGTCGATCGATGAATGCGGCAGCGATGGCTTGGCTACAACCTGAATGGGGCGGTTGACTGACTGTTCGACCGGATGTGCTATTTCAGGATATTGTTTTATCCGGGATTATATCCAAAAGTAGCCATTTTTTGTTGGGATTTGAGAGAGATTTTTGGGATATTTTCTATATTTAAAATATGGTTAACATATTAATTAAATCCTATTAATATGGTTCATTGAATATTAATGTTTCTTAATTTGGTACTTAAAATTGATTCTATTCTTATTAATTGAGATTGAGAAATATTTGGAGGGTTTAATTAAAATATTTGAAAGCTATTTTAAAGTGAATTGAACCTAAATGAAGTCATTACGATATAAGAGAACTATAAGTGCTATTAATTGTCTTGACACATGTAAACTAGCCGTTAGAAGGCTGATTTCATACTCCTATGTATTGACCGACGAATTTCTTATATAAAATAATATATATTGAGAGAGAAAAGAAGTTAAGATCATTTTGTGAGCTTTTATAAGAGTTATCATATCAAGATGTTGTGAGTTTTTCTAAGAGACGATCTTGAAGATCAATTGCTATTAATCTTTACTACTATCGGATTTGAAGTTACATCGTTCTAATTATTCTTTCTATGGATTCCGGGTGAGATCTTTCCAATTATATTCTTTCATTGCATTATCTGATTATTATTTGGAAAATGATTTTAGAAATTGTTTATGATTTTTTGAAGAAAATATTTTTACAAACAATTTCTTGAATTTGATTACGTGCTCCAATTAGCTACCCATATCTTAGTCAAAATCAAAATTTTCTATCTCACAATTTTTTATTACTAGATTGGTATATTAATTAAGTTATTATTTATCTGGGATGGTAGAAGCTCCGAGTGAGATTTCCTGTTTATTATTTTTTTTGTGAATAGTGTGATGGGTTAAATACTATTGGGGATATTTAATCTAGGGTAGCTGGGTTTCAGTCTCTTCCTGTAAAGAGATTGAGGTAGTGATTCTTCCTAGACAAAATTGCGATTAGAGTGATTTTTAAAGGTTTCATCCTTACTTAGGAAAATGATAGCTGGAGCGTTTTGTGAGGTTTTGATTCTGGAGCCTTAGTATTGAAAAGAATTAGGTTATTCTTTAGTCTGTAAAAAGTAGAGGTTCTTCCTTAGTTTGGGAAAATGATATTGTAAAGGTTGATTCTGAGCCTGTAAAACAATCGGTGTAAGAGTTTGGATCCTACCTTTAAAGGGATCTTTGTTTTAGTGGGTGTGACCTCCGTGGAACTCGGAGAACTAGATTAGCTAAGAGTAACTTGGTGAACGAGTATAAATTTTTGGTGTGCTGCTATATTTACTTTGTTATTTTTGTTGTTTGGGTGTGCACTTAGTTGATTATATTCTTTCATTGTGATATAAAGATAATAATTAATTTAGGATTAAAATTAATTATTTGATTTATGGAATTTTATTCTGATAATTTTTAATTACCCAATTCACCCCCCTTCTTGGGTATGTCACTGGGCCAATAAGAGGTTTTAGGGAAAAGATTGTCTAACTTCGTTTACAAATATGTGTTTGGTCTTGTTTTAATTTACATTAATGGCGTTCAACCTATTCGACAATCTAGGTTTGTAAACTCACTCGCCACATCTCCCGAGTGTAAGACAAGTGAATATGCGACTTCATGTCAACGAAGAAGTCCCCCTTAACATCCTAACGACTCTAGGGTACATGAGTCTCGCCCCAACGTCATTGATTTCATACTTTCCAACTCTCTCCAGGGTTAATGGATCGTCACATTGTGTTTAACCTAGTCTGAATTCGGGGTTACCTCTCTTGAGTGTCAAACCCCAATTTCTCACTATTTCTTAACAAGTATATAATCATGACAAACCAATAAATACAATCAAAATAGCGAAGAACAACAATTAACGAAACACAAACTCAAACAAACAACCTTTTCATAAATTTATATTTATCCCAAGACAAAATCAGTTTAGATCATGGCCATAACCGTTTATACAATAGAGAGGGAGCTAAATATGCTCAACTAACTACCGAAGTTAAGAAAATAGAGAAGAAACAAAAGAAACTTAGCCGTAGTCCGAAGATTTATCGCTAAAAACGCTTTGAGATCGCTTCTCATTCTTCGTAACGTGTTATTCTCCTTCGGAATTGGTTGAACACTTCCAAGACCTGTCTCTAAAATGTATGAAACCTAATGGGTCTCTAATGGCTGGAGGAGAGGTAAGGAGAATAAATAGGGAGCAAAAAATATCTAAATTAATATCTAAATTTGGTGACGAGTGACCGCCGCGGTGGTAAGGATCACCGCAGCGGTGGTGAGTATGTCGGTTTGATCTTCGCCGCAACAGTAGAGTCAGCGGTGGATTCAAAAACCTCTCTGTAGTTTCACCACCTCAGCGGTGAGCTTCCAGTAGTTTTAGGTGCCTTTTCACATATTCACCACTGCGGCAGTGGTCTAGACATTACAGCGGTGGCCTGCTTTTTAGAATATTGCCTCCATGCATGTTTTCCTACCATTTTTCCACTGTTCTTGATCTGATTTGATCATTTAGCATCTATTTTCATGTAGTTTCACCCCACACACCTTATTTAATGCAAAAAGAATGAAAAACATATTAAAATAAAATAAAATGTAATAAACGTACTCGAAAACTAACAAATTCGGTTTGAAAATATATAGGTACATTACACCTATTAGTTGGCCCTTCAATTCCTGATCACTAAGAGATTTTTGACAACAACATCAAATTCTTATATGAGGAGTCTTGAAATAGAGGTCGGGCCAAGATTGGGAGTCGTAGCATGGCTTAACTCTTCAGAATCCTCATCTGCGTACTCCTTCAAGTAATTATCTTTATTTTTAATAAGTCTTAGACTTCTTGAGTTGTTTACATTGGTTTCTGATCAGCTGCCTTTACTTTGCAGAGCATCCATATTTCGTTTACATAGGCAAATAGTTCTGATAACGTGAGTGAGTTAGATACTCAGCTCATGCATAAATTAACCGAATCTAATCGCTTGGAAGAAGACATGCGTGCTCTCAAGGAATATAAAGTCTCCCTTGAGAAAGATTTAGCACTGGTGAGGTCATCTCAAGAGACGTTTGAAGCATAGATGTGCTCCGCCAACGAACAACGTGAAACAGATATGCCCTGAACAACAATCTAAGGACAAGTTTTGGCAGACTTCATTGCCGAGCTTACTGCCCCAAGAGAAGTAGTGATAAAAAATAGAAAATGCTCCAATCAGTCGACTACACTGTGGAAGTTACGGGTCGATGATGCTTTGAATATGAAAGGAAAAGGGTATGGTGTAGGCATAGTCCTAGAAACATCCGAGAAAGATCAGCTCAAAAAAGCTATGTAGCTTGAATTTCGAACTTCTGACAACAATGTAGAATATGAAGCCGTAATTCTTGTCTTGGCCCAATGAACTATCCAAGAGGGGGGTGAATTGGGTAGTAATAAAAAAATTAATCCAAGTAATAATACTTTAAAAATCAAATTATTAATATTTACCCTAAATTAATTATTATTTTTATAGCAGCGGAAATAAAATATCAACTAGGTGCATACCTAAACAACAAAATTTAAATAATGTAAAGAAAATAGCACACCATAAATTTATACTGGTTCACCAAGCTATTCTTGGCTAATCCAGCCCCCCGAGCTCCACGAAGAGTCGCACCCACTAATCACTGTAATTCTTTTAACCAAGTAGGAACTAAACCCTTATAGAATGATTAATTTCGCAGGCTCAGAATGAACCTTTACAATTCATTTTCATAGACTCAAGAATAACCTATTCTTTTCACAGGTTAAAGATTAACCTAATTCTTTTATACTTAGGTTAAGAATTAAACCTCACACAAAAACACTCCAAGTATTTTTTTACCCAGTAAGGATTAAACTGTCACAAATTCACTCACAATTTAATTTTATTAAGGAAGAATTAACACCTAATCTTTTTATACTCTAAGCAAAGATTAAAATCTCAATCTCTTTACCAGAAGAGATTGAAACCAGCTACCCCTTGATTAGACACTCTTAATAGTATCTAATCCGACACTCAACTCACCAATTACAAACTTGATAAGTGATTTTCCCATTAGGTGCTTCTACCATCTCAGATAAATTTGAACTCAATTAATGTCCCAAAACTACTAATAGAAATAAAGTGAGAATTTCAAAATATGATTTTTAAAGAAAACGGGTAGCAATAAATTTAGCACATAATCAGATCTTCTCAAGAAATCGTTTCAAAAATAATTTTCAATTTAAAATTCAGGAAACAATTTCAAAAATCAAATTTCCAATTAATAGATAATAAAATCAAATAACAATAAATAGAAAATAACTTGGAACGATCTCATCAGGAATCCACAGAATAAATAATGATAAGCAATTAAATTTCATGTCAGCAATCAGCAACAATCCACTCCAAAATTTCTCAAGAATAAATCTCATGAAAATTGTCACAATACTCTTAGTATAATCTCAGAATGATCACTCTTAGAAAACACTAGAACTGAATAGCTTTTTAGAATTGAATGATTGGGATTATTGAAACCTAAAAAACGCAGGTTTTTTATATAGGATTAGAACAAGCTCTCTAATACTGCTTCCTCCTTCCATCCATGTTCTGGTTGAGACTAATAACCCATCGAGGAAATTTAGGAGTTGACATTCCCTCAGGAAACCATGGTTCGAAAACCGGAATAGCAGCTCGTTGTAACGATTCCAAGTGCAATAAAATGGCTCGGAATCTTGTTGAAAGAAACAAATGAGGACTTGTCGATGATCCATCTTCAAGTACCTCGTAAAACAAAACAAAACTAAAAAGAAAAATTATAAATAATATACATGCCTAAATTAAAATTAAGTTATTTACTCACAATGTCAACAATAATCTAAAACACAATCCCCGACAATGGCGCCAAAAATTTGGTGGTGGAATATTACGTCGCTACTTTCACCGCAAGTATATTGGTCAAGTTTTAGTAGATTAGGAAGAGTAAGGGTCAGATCCATAGTTACAGCCTCTGCTTCCCCGCCCGGTACTTGAATTTCGTATTCGGTAGAAAAGAAAGGCTGGCTACCTTCGTCATTTCCATAGGGATTGGTTGAGATTATTGTCGAGTACCGTAATTATCATAACTTAATTTTATCTAAGCGATAAAAAATAAAATTTATAATTAATAATATACTAATACTAAAATACTAATTTATCTAATTAAACTATATTACTATTTTGAGACGTTTAAGGGAATGAATTATCTAGGGATTAACTTCATTTACTTAAATGTGTTTGATCTCGTTTAGTTTACATTAATGATGTTCGACTTATCTGACAATCTCTGTATCATAAAGTCATTTACTCCCTCTCCCGAGTGACAAGTGAATGAATATGTGACTTCGCGTTAACGCCGAAGTCTCCCTCTAGCATTTTTTAGAACACAGAGTCACATGAGTCTCGCCCCAACGTCATTGATTGTACACTCTCTAATTCCCTCCCGGGTTATTAGATCATCATATTGTGTTTACCCTAATCTGAATTCAGAGTTACCTCTCCTGAGCGTCAAATCCCGTATTCTCAGTATATCATAAGAAGCAGAATAAATAAGGAAAAACAGCAAACACAATCAAAATTATGAAGAGCAACTATTAACGAAACACCGATTTCAAAATCACATATTCATAAATTATAGTAATCCCTAGACAATATCCGTTTAGCTAATAGGCATAATCGTATATACAATGATAAACGAGCTAAACATACTCAAACCATAATCTGAAGTTAAGAAATAAAGAAAGAAATTAGCGAAACTAGCCGTAGTATGAAGATTTGGCGTTAAAACCGTTCCAAGATCGCTTCTCCTTCTTTACAACGTGTTCTTCTTCTTTGGATTTGGTTGAGCAATCCCCAAAAATCTCTCAACCCTATTCTAACCCTAGGAACTCTCTTATGGCCGAAATAGAGAAGAGGAAGAAGATCTAGGGCTAAAAAATATCAAAATAAATATCTAAAGTATGTGCATAGTGATCGCCGCGGCATTGGGTATGTCGGTTTCGGTCACGACCTTGGCGATGGACTTAGTGGTGGGATCAGGGACCTTGCTGTTGTTTCACCGCCTCGGCGATGGGCTTCCAGCAAGTTTTAGGCCCTCTTTGCATATTGATCGCCATAGCGGTGGTCTAGACGTTGCGGTAGTGGGCTGTATTTTAGAATTTTGTCTTTATGCTTGTTTTCTCACCGTTCTTCCACTGCTCTTGAACCAATTTAATCGTTTATGATCCGTTTTCACCCCTTTTCACCCACACACATGATTTATTTAAAAATAAAATAAAAACATATTAGAATACTATAATAACACTCGAAACCTAACAAGTTCAGTTTGGAAATAGATAAGTAAATTACGCCTATCAACTAGAAATTACTATACAATCAAGAGATTGAATGAAGTTAAGAACTTACGCGAATGAAGAGGTCATCTTTCGTCTCACTTATTTGAATCGTTGCCAAAGTCAGAAGGGTAGATGATATGGGAGCAACTCCCGTCCACGATTAATAGAGGCTTGAAAGCCTTGATGGGTCAGATCAGGTTAATAATCCGATCCAGAATAAATAACCTGGTAATCATTACAGGCTGAACACACCAGCCCATTGTGAACGAGATTAGCTCATAACGAGCGACCCGATACATGAATAGAGGAAGGCCCTATAAACAGGCCCAATCGAGGATAAATAAAATCCACAGTGGAAGGCCAATTGAAGGTACAACCCAAGAACCCCACGACCCCCACGCATGAGGAATATCGCAACTGACCAATTGTTCATAAGCAAAATCAACACTAAATCCCATGCAAATAGAAGAAGATCGTGGTGAGGGTGACCTCACTAACAAAGTGGCACAAATTGAGAAGTCTATATAAAGAGAATGTATCAACATATTATTTGAACTCTCAAGTACTTGATCTCTCACTCAAAAATATACTAACTTATTCTCATGCCTGAAATTCGTTTGCAATTAGTGTTTAGTTGGTTTTATGTTCACTCGTAGCTAGTGACAATTAATTAACAATGTATAATAAATTATATTTATGATTCTCATGGCCGTATTCTTAAATACCACGAGAACCATTGCCAGCAAACTTTAATCATAGTCAAACTGAAGATGTGATCATATTATTTATGGTGAATCATTCATATTTTATTTGTAGGGAATCATTAATTTATATTTCAACTAGCCCATATTTAATTAAAATTATGTTTGGACTTTTGGACGTTTGAACTTGCACATTCATATGATATGATACACCTTCATTACCGTGGCAGTTTGGTAGCGCTTTTATATGATTGCCCCTTTAACGACTTGCCGTGTCCGTTCCGTAACCTAGCGTTTTCAGTCTTTTTCGTTTTCAAGTATAAAGATAAAAATAAAATAAAAAATCAATTATTTAGCACTAAACAAATTACATAAAATAAAAATAACAAAAAAAAAATATTTTTATAATCATTTAGAGAAGGAAAAAAAAAAGAGTTTTTATTCAAATTTATATTGTAAAAGATCGATATAAATTTTTAGTCCTAAAAAACATTCACTAACAAATTTACATTTCTTTAAACTATTATCCTTGCATGCCATCTAATTTACAACTGATATATCTCTTTGTAAAAATTATTCAAACGTCATTAATATTCCAACCTATCAATTATGAAAATAAATATTAACAAAACAAAAATCATTTTCTTAACATTTACAATAGATTAAATTCATGAAAATTCTAGCATTTTGATATACATTTCATCATCTTTATTTTGATATCCCTTATGGATTATTTAGTAATGTTGCAAAAAAAATTCAGCACGTGCAATCAGCTTCACACGTGCCAAAGACTTTATCAACTTCTTCATTCAACCTGCAACACCGATTAGTTCTTAAGGGAGACACCAATGTGGTATCTGCTAAAGAACCTCCGGCGTGCGAAAAAATAAGTCTACTTTTTAAGAAAGCACAAGCAGTTGAATCAATCGTAAAAATAACATGTTGATATCTTCCATTTTTATAAACTTTCCCAGATTGTGCTATTTTGTTGGTGAGGTTGCCCGTTTCGTAATCCACTCCTATTAACATGGGATATGGCCACGATCTCCTTCTATTCAATATGAGAGAAAATCTCTATAACGTTCCCATTAAACATGGGCCATTACAGTCAATGGGGGTAACGTTCCTTATGCAGAGGGGACGTGAAAATGGTGGGTCGACCTATTCTTGGCCTTGTTACTATGGGTTCTGATTACACATGTTTGGGCCTGTAGGTAAGGCCTACTTTATTTGCTCACCAGACTATTAAGGTCTCTTTCCCGGTGGGCCTGATATGCTCAGCGCAAAATAATCATTGGGTCATATCTTTCGGGTCAGATTATTGACCCGATCTGACCCACTAAGGTTCTCAACCCTTTAATAGTTATGGGCGTGAGTTTTCCCATATCATTTGCCCCCTTGACTTTCGTGACGGTTTAGAGAAGAGAGACGAAAGATCACCTCTCCCATTAATGTAAGTTCTCATCTTCCTCTAATCTTTTGATTGTAGTTGTTTGTTTGTATCCCTCTTTTGATTTTTGTTGCTTTGTTTGAAATGTCGTTGATTTAATCAAACAGTTCTGCTGAGACTAGTTCGTCGTCAAATCTCCTTGCGGAGCAGACGATGACAGTCTAGACTACTCAGTTCACCAATTCCTCAGTTAATTAGGAAGATCATGGTGCAAGTTCTATCCCAAAAGAATGGTTTGAGCCACTTCGAGAACAGTACGACATTCCTTCGTCTATGTCGATTAGGGTTCCATCTGAAGACGAATGCCCTTATACTGCTAAAGTTGTTAAAATATGCCTTTTTGTGTGGATGTTCGAATATGGACTCATACTTCCTTTTACTCCTTTCCTGCGCAATCTTTTTCACCAACTAAAAATTACCCCTACTCAATTAACCCCCAATGGCTTCCGTCAGATCATGGTATTGTTCTTTCTCGTGTAAATAACTTCCTCCTTACTGTAGATATAATTAAGAGTGTTGGTTCCTTCAAATTTATTTCTGAACTTGGGAGATTTTATTATTCCATGGCTAAGAGGTTATTCTTTCTTACTGACCTTTCTGCTGTGGTGAGAGGAGATTGACCAAGGCGGTACTTCTTCTTCAAGGATAATTGGGAGTTTTCTCCCTAAGAAATAGGCAACTGATAGATGTTGTTTATCTATTTATTCCAAAGTTAGTTTTTTTAGTTTTCAAGTATTTTTACAGTGTTTTTATATGTTTTAATACGATTTATTTATTGTCTTAAATTAGGTATTTCAGGTGAAAAGGGACTAAAACGGTTCTAAAGGATCATATCGGAGCGAGCTCGGTAGGAAAATGAGCAAAAAGACAAGATTTCAAAGCAGCAGACCCACCACTGTGGTAGTGAAAGTACTGAGAGTGCATAAATCTCACAGCCATGGTGGTGAAAGTCCAGAGAGTTTGCTGAATCTTCATCGCCATAACAGTTATTCCACCACCGTAGCGGTGAAGTTAGCTAAAATGCTCACCGCCACGGTGATCACTCTACAGATATTTTGAGAGATATTTTGAATCCTATAAATATCGTCCATATTCTCCCCAAACAAAAGGTTGACGTTTTCAGGAGTCTTGAGAGCTCCAAGGCCATTCGACCAATAGAAGATCACCACGCAAAGAAAGAGAAAGCATTCTCGGAGTGGTTTTAGCGAAGAATCTTCCGATAACGGCTAAGTCAACTTGTTTCTATCTTTCTCTCTTAGATTGGTTGTATGTTTAAATGTGTGTAGCTTGTATTTAATTGTATTTAGAGCTACACCTAGGTGTAACTAAACATATATTTTCTAGGGCTTGATTGACTTCATGTAAATGTCGTTTATATAAAATTTATGTTTCGTTACTGGTTGTTCGTGTTTATCCGATTGTGTTTGCCGTTTCTCCATGTTTATATGCTTATTTAGATATATTGAGAATACGGGGTTTGACACCCGGGAGAGGTAACACTGGATTCGGACTAGGGTTTAAACACAATGCAATGATCTAATAACCTGGGAGGGAGTTAGAAAGTGTGCAATCCGTGACGTTGGGGAAAGACTCATGTGACTAAGTGTCGTATAGACGCTTGAGGAGGACTTCGGCATTGATGCGAAATCATATATTCATTCACTTTACACTCGGGAGAGATAGTGAATGAGATTTCGATACAGATATTGTCAGATAGGATGAACGTTGTTAATGTAAACTATATTGAAACGAACACGTTTAAGTGAACGAAGTTAATCCCTAGGCAATAATTTCCTATAAACGTCATACCAATATATTAGTATAATTAAATTAATTAACTTAGTATTAGTATATTTATTATAAAAACTACATTTTTTATCGCCTAGATAAAGTTAGGTTATGACAATTACGGTACTCAATGAAAATCTTAACCAATCCTTGTGGATATGACAACCCTGACTCTTCCAATCTATACTAAAACTTGACCCATACACTTGTGGTGAAAGTAGCGACGTATCTACGCACTACCAAGTTTTCGGTGCCATTGTCGGGGATTGTGTTTTTTTATTATTGTTGATATTGTGAATAAATAACTTGATTTTAATTTAGGCATTTATTTTGTTTATAACTTTTGTTTGTAATTTTTTTTTTTTTTTTTATTTCTCGTGTAGAGTACTTGAAGATGTTAGATCAACAAGTATTGATGCATTTCTTTTAACGGGATTCCAAGCCGTTTTACTATGCTTGGGATCATTACAAGGAATTGCTCTTCCGGTTTTCGAATCATGGTTTCCCGAGAGAGTGTCAACTTCTGAATTTCCGCGAAAGGTTACTAGACGCAACCAGAATGTGGGTTGAAGGAGGAAATGGTACCACCTCTTTCGACCAACTAACCACGGATGAAGCCTATCGGTTGTTGGAAGACATGACCAGTTATAATTATCGTTGTTGGAATTATTTAACAAGCTACCAAAACTTGGGGGATAGTTTCACCACCACGGCACCATGGATTGACACTCCGATTCAAGATGTGGAGTCTTCCACCCTGGTGGAAATGTTAGCTAAATATATGGGAGAGACTCAAGTATTTTGGAAGGAGACGAATGACAGGATCATTGAGCATGAGGATCGTCTCGACAATATTGAGATGGTCTGCGCCAAAATCGATGTGACCGTAAAGTTTCTTCAAATGCAAATTGGTCAGCTTATCTGCTTTATTAAGGCTAAATCAGACGCAGCGGCACTGGGAGATACACAAGCCATATCATGTGAAAGCCACTGTAAGGAGTCAGAAATGAGCGGAAGGAGCTTGGGAAAGTGCAACTATGACTATTCGAATGAGATGGGAACCTAAGCACGGATCGACGATTGTGAATCGTCACCATTGGAGATCCAAATTGTGATGCCACCATTGATCCCAGATGATCATATCAATGAGGATCCGATGTGGCTCACTTGTCCTTCGCCGCCAAAAGCAATGCTCTTTCATTCTCACCAAGCAAATGAGCCGGTGGAGAATCTTATTGAAAGCTCAAGCCGAACAGAGCCAAATCTCGCCAATCTTGAGGGCGTTTTGAACCAAGACCCATACGTGGTGTTGTATGACACATACTATGGGCGGAAGCCACTCTTTGATGAGCAATTTTTCATATTGGGCCGAGGATAATAAATCACGTGCTTATTGGGAGGCAACCTAAGTCCAAAAATAAATTAGATCCATCACTACCAAATTCATTTGGAGGCGAGAATCTCTCACCTCTCAAGTACGTGTTCTAAACCCCCGTCGTCATTATAATGCTTTATGCTTTCATTGGGATTGCTGATGGGTTGTTGAGGACACTGCCTGTTTTTAAGTGTAGAGGTGATGTGTAGTATGCTAGTATGTTTTAATTTTTGTTAGTTTAAATGTTGTTTAGTTTATTGTGTGCTTGTTTGTTTAGTGTAGCATGTGTTTATGTTTATTATCGTTGTTGCACGTTGAGTTTTGTGTTCATTTGGGCCATTACCGGATGATGATCTTATCCTCTGGTTGTTTTTCGAGTTCAAGGGTAATACCCATTCATGTGTATTCTGTGTGCTTGGCCTGTCGTTATTGTGGATCCTAATTTACACGAGCACGTAGACTCAATGTATAGTTATTCAATTGATTTCAGGCCGATTATCAATTACCGAAACTCATGATAATTTAAGGATTCCAGAACCTGATTGTGGGGAAACTTAAGGCAAAATCCTAGGCGAGGTAGTTCAGGAGATATGATTTAGGCATTCATTTGGATTGCTTAAGCCTTTGAAGCTTACCTTGTAAAATGTTTATCCCTCGTTACCTTGTTGAAGCCTATTAGTCATTTCAATTCTGAACACATAACAAATACCCTGTCCAATTGAATTCTTTCAAAACCTATATTGCTAAACCGAAGGCACAATTTGAGTGAATCAAGTTGGCATTCGTATATGCTACTTGAAGTGAGAGGTTGGGTATAGCGAGAACTTTTAATTGGTTCGATATTCGAGTACTCACTTGTCAGTTTTCTTTCGTTTTAACCACACCCGTGAAAGTGTAATAATCGAATAAGAATGGGGGTGTGGTATGTTTCCAATTTATCTATGGGGGTTCGAGTGTGATTGTGTTCCAAGCGTTGTGCCTCAAGTATCGTTAGGTTAACAACGTTAATCTGTTTTACATTCCCGATATATCCTTGGCCATGTTCTAAACTGAACCAAGTCCTTCTGATCTTTTTGAACTGCTTAGCCTTCATTAGTGGAGTGTGGAATGCAGTCAAGCATATGGATATCCTAATCCTTTACGGTTAAGTTGTGAGTTTCGTTGGTGGATAATCCAATCCGGTCTTGGATAGCTATATTATTAAGTTTAGCACAGACATGTTGAAAGGATCTAGAATAATGTTTACCATTATTGAATGTAGAAATTCTAGAACATTACATAGTGCGTTTTACTACCTGAACTCGATATGATTGGAGGTTATTGAGGGAAAAATGTTCTGGTTGATAGCTGAATTCAAAACTCGCATATCATTATGTTTAGATTGTTTGTGTTTAGGTTGTACATGTTAGTTAATTTCATTGTGGTTTTCATTTAAGTGTGAGTGTTTTGCTCGAGGACTAACAAAATTTCAAGTTTTGGGGTATTTGATAAGTGTTATTTTTATCTATTTACTCCCATGCCGGTTTTATTTGTTTTCTAGTATTTTTTTAGTGTTTTTATATGTTTTAATACATTTTTATTTATTTTATCATAAATTTGGTATTTGGGGTGAAAAGGGACTAAAAGGATTCTAAATGATCAAATCGGAGCGAGCTCGGTGGGAAAACAAGCAAAAAGGCAAGATTTCAAAGCAACAGACCCACCGCCACGACGGTGAAAGTGCTTGGAGTGAAAAAATCTCACAGCGCGGTGGCGAAAGTCCAGAGAGTTGGTTGAATCTTTACCGCCGCGGTAGTAATTCCTCCGTCGCAGCGGTAAAGTTAGCTGACATGCCCACTACCGCGGTGGTCACTCAATAGTTATTTTGAGATATTTTAGGATATTTTGAGATATTTTAAATCCTATATATATCATCCCTATTCTCCCCAAGCAAAAGGTTGACGTTTTTGGGAGTCTTGAGAGCTCTAAGGCCATCGACGAATAGAAGATCACTACGTAAAGAAGGATAAGGTGTTCTTGGAACAATTTTAGCGATAAATCTTCAAATAACGACTAAGTCTTCTCGATTCTCTCTTCAATTCTTAGTTGGTTGAATGTTTGTATATGTTTAGCTGGTATTTAGTTGTATTAGGGCTACGACCATGTGTAGCTAAACATATATTGTCTAGGGCTTGATGTAATTCACGAAAACATCATTTATATAAAATCTATGTTTCGTTAATGGTTGTTCCTGTTTATCTGATTGTGTTTGCCATTTCTCCTTGTTTATTATGCTTGTTATGATATACTGAGAATACAGGGTTTGACACTGGGGAGAGGTAACCCCAGATTCGGGCTAAGGTTTAAACATAACGTGACGATTTAATAACCTTGGAGGGAGTTAGAAAGTATGCAATCCATGACGTTAGGGAAAGACTCATATGACCAAGCGTCGTATAGATGCTCGAGAGGGACTTTGGCATTGATGTGAAGTCACATATTCATTCACTTTACACTCAAGAGAGGTAGTGAATGAGATTTTGATACAGAGATTGTCAGATAAGATGAACGTCGTTAATGTAAATTAGATTGAAACAAACACGTTTAAGTGAACGAAGTTAATCCCTTGGCAATAATTTCCCATAAACATAAACGTCGTACCAATATATTAGTATAATTAGATTAATTAACTTAGTATTAGTATATTTATTATAAAAACTACATTTTTTATCGCCTAGATAAAGTTAGGTTATGACAATTACGGTACTCAATAAAAATCTCAACCAATCCCTATGGATACGACAACCCTGACTCTTCTAATCTATAGTAAAACTTGATCCGTACAATTTTAGTGAAAGTAACGATGTATCTACGCGCTACCAGTAGCCTCTAATTGTGCTAAGGCATTTTAATTACCTGAGTAATTTCCTTTACTTATGCTCTCTTTGCAATTCGAATTTAAAAATTTTGTGACAAATGTCTGGATGTCTTCTTGGGTTGTCTTATGCAGGTGGAGAAGCTTGAAAAAGTCTTCACCTTACAACAAGGGTTGAGGACAAGCTAAGAAAGTTGTTGGCCCTAGAAAAAAGGACCTACTAGGTTCTTGCTGGTAAGGGCGCAGAATGCGCCCAGCTACTTTCACTCGCAAGTATACGAGATCTAAGTTTTAGTATAGTATGATCGTTAAGATCGGGTTATCGTATCCACAGGGATGATTTCGTTACTATCGAATACCGCGTTCGTCATGACCTAACTTTATCTAGGCGAAAAACAAATGTATTTTATTAATTAAACTAATACTAATATAACATAAATTAACTACACTAACATGCTAATATGTTTTAGGGTGAAGAATTGCCTAGGGATTAACACGTTTACAAATACGTGTTCGATCTCGATTTACTCATGTTTACGATGTTCGACCTATTTGATAACCTCGGTACGTAAACTCCACCGCCACTTCTCCCGAGTGTAAGACGGGAGAATATATGACTTTGAGTCAAAAAATATATCCCCCTCAATGTCTTAACAACCCCAGGTCATGTGAGTCTCACCCAGCATCAGTGATTGCACACAATCCAACTCTTGACCATGTCATTGGATCGTACGTTGTATTTACTCTATCGACAATCTCCTTTCTAAAACTCCCTTGCCACCTCTCCCAAGTGTAAGACAAGGGATATAATGCAACTACGAGTCAATGAATAAGTCCCCTAAACTTCTTAATGACCCTAGGTCGCGTGAGTCTTGCCCCAACGTCATCGATTGTCCACGATTCAAACCCCGACTAGATTATAGAATCGTAGCATTTGTTTACCCTAATTTGAATCTGAGGTTTATCAAAACCCCGTATTCTCCATTTATCTAACTTAACATAATAAACAAACAATACAATAAATACAATCAAACTACAAACAACAATCACAAACGAAACACCGAAATCATCCAAATACATATTCATAAATTTATTCATTAATCCCTACTACAATCCATGTTTAGCTAAGGCCTTAGCCACATTTATAATGAAATAACGAGCTAAACATGCTCACATGATCCTAATATAAAGAAACAAGGAAAAAAAATCGAATAACTTAGTCTCGTCCCAAGATAAACTGCTAAGAATGCTCAACGATCGATTCACCATCTTCTCCATTTCGAGATGTAAGCTCCACCTCTAAAACTCCTAAATCTACCCTTAGATATATTCTAAGGGGCTCAAAAATGAAATAGAGGCGGAGAAATGGGAGGAGAGGGGTATTTATAGGCAAAATATCTCAAAATATCTAATAAATAACAAGGCTGTGCAGAGGGTTTCCGCCTAGGCGAAGGAATTTCCGCCTAGGTAGAGGTAGGTCAGTTTGGCTGATCACCTAGGCGAAGAAGTAGGCGATGGACCTAGAAAAACATTCTGCTGAATTTCCACCTAGGCGGTGGAATTTCCGCCTAGGCCGAGGTCAGTCAGCAGCATTTTGTCATTCTCAGCTTCTTCACCGCCTAGGCGGAGGTCTGAACGCCTAGGCGGTGGGCTTCCTTCAAATTTTTGCCTCCTTGCTCATTTATCCACCGTAACTTCGTCTGCTTTGGATTTAGTTTCCTATCTTTTTGCCCCACACACCTAATTTATACAAAAAGTAAGAAAAGTAATTAAAACATAATAAAATACTATATAAACGCTTGAAAACCAACTTAATTCAGTTTGGAAATACGTAGGTAGATCACACCTATCAAATATCCTCAAACTTGGAATTTGGCTAGTCCTCGAGCCAAACACACACACTAAAATGAAAAATACAAAATAAAATTAAATAACGAATAGCCTAAAAACAATCTAAACATAACAACATGTGAGTTTTGACTTCTTCTAACGTCCAAGTTATTGTCCCTCAACAACCGCTAATTATTTCGAGTTCAGACAGTAACACACATCATGTAATGTTCTAGAATTTCGACATGCAATAATGGTGAATGCCATTCTAGATCCTCTAAACGTGTTAGTGTATGACTCAATAATATAACTAGACAACGACTAGATTGGATCATCCACCAACGAAATTCATGACTTAGAGTGTGAAGGACTAGGATTTTCATAGGCTGGATTGGGGTCCATTCTCCACTAATGTAGGTTTAGTAATTCATAGAGATCAGAACAACTTGGTTCAGTTAAGGAATATTTGGCCGAGGGTAGTTCGGAATTGAAAATAATTATGAACTTAATATTTTAGACCGACGTACTCACTTGTCAAAAAACAAAAACAGAAAATTAAAACCATATGTATGCTTGATTTTATTTTTTATTTTCAACGATCACACCCTCAAACTTATTTAATGGTTACAATTGAAGGGGTGTGTGAAATACAAACAAAAAATGACAAGTGAGTACTCAAATACCGAACCAATTAGAAGTTCTCCCTAAACCCAACCGCTCACATCAAGTAGCATCTGCAAATGCTAACTTGATTCACTAAAATGTGCCTCTAAATTTAGTGATTAAGGTTTGGAAAAAAAATCATTTAGCTAGGGTATTAGTTTATGTGTTCAGAATTGAAATAGCATTTAGGCTTCGACAGGGTAACGAGGGATAAATATGTTACAGGGTAGGCTTTAAAGGCTCAAGCAACAAAGAGAATTCCTAAATCACGTCTCCTGAACTACCTCACCTAGGATTTCGCCTCAAGCTTCCCCTTAATCAAGTTCTAGAATCCTTAATATGTTATGAATTTGGCTAATCGATAACCGTCCTCAAAGCAATTGAATAACTATACATTGAGTCTATGTGCTCGTGCAAATTAGGATTTACAATAATTTTTACCAAAAAGCATAGTCAAGCACACAGAATACACATGCATGGGTATTACCCTTGACCTTGAAAACAACTAGGGGTAATTATCATCATCGGGTAACGGCCCAAATAAACACAAAACTCAACATATAAACAACAACACAAAAACATAAATATATTCTAACCTAAACACACATGCAATACAGAAAAACAATAACACATAAACTAACATACTATACCACACATCACTTTCGAACTTAAAACGAATAGTGTTCACAGCAATCCCAATCATCAATCTCAACATATGGAATTTAAAGCATGCTGACAAAGGGTGTTTAGAACATGTACCTGGGAGGCGAGAGGATCTCGCCTCCAAATCAAGTTAGATGTACCAGATTTAGCTTATTTGACCTTGGGTTACCTGCCAAAAAGCGCGAGGTTTAATTTCTTCGGCCTGACATTTTCCGAACGCCCTCAAGATGGGTGAGGTTTTGCTTTGGATGGCTCAATCTTTCAACGAAACGCCTTACCGGCTTATGTGCTTGGCCAAGCAACATAAAACGGATTGGAATCCCATCGAAAGGGATGCATCAATATTCGTCGATCTAACATCGCCAAGTACCCTGCATTGGAAACAAAAACAAAACTACAAACAAAAATTATATACAAAATAAATGCCTAAAGTAAAATCAGGTCATTTACACACAATATAAAAAATAACGACATCGCTAATCCCCGATAATACGATATACTTGCTTCTCCTATCTAAAACTTAAGTCCTGATCCGTTACCACATTTCTACGGAAACAACATCAAAACAATCCTCGGCATACGATACACTTGCTTCTCCTATCTAAAACTTAACTCTCCAGTCGTTACTGCGTTTCTCCGGCAATAACATCAAAACAATCCCTGGCAACGGCGCCAAAAACTTGGTAGGGGCGCGAAATGTGCCTAGCTACTTATACTTTCAAGTATATGAGATCTAAGTTTTAGTATAGTGTGATCGTTAAGATCGGATTATTGTATCCACAGGGATTGGTGTCGTTACTATCGAATACCGTGTTCGTCGTGACCTAACTTTATCTAAGCGAAAAACAAATGTATTTAATTAACTAAACTAATACTAATATAACCAAAATTAACTACAGTACTATGCTAATATATTTTAAGATGAAGAATTACCTAGGGATTAACGTGTTTACAAATGCGTGTTCCATCTTGATTTACTCACGTTTTCGGTGTTCGACCAATTTGACAACCTCGGTACATAAACTCCACCGCCACCTCTCTCGAGTGTAAGACGGGGGAATACATGATTTCAAGTGATTGAAGAAGTCCCGCTCAATGTCTTAACAACCCTAAGTCACGTGAGTCTCACCCAGCGTCATTGATTGCACATAATCTAACTCCCGACCGGGTCATTGGATCGTGCGTTGTATTTACCCTATCGTCAATCTCCGTTCCAAAACTCCCTCGCCACCTCTCCCGAGTGTAAGACGAGGGATATAACGTAACTTCAATTCAACAAAAAAGTCCCCCTCAACGTCTTAACGACCCTAGGTCGCGTAAGTCTTGCCCTAACGTCATCCATTGTCCACGGTTCAAACTCCCACTGAGTTATAGAATCGTGGCGTTTGCTTACCCTAATCTGAATCCGGGGTTTGTCAAAACCCCGTATTCTCCATTTATCTAACTAAGCATCATAAACAAACAATACAATAAATATAATCAAACTACGAAGAATAATCACAAAATGAAACACCAAAATCATCCAAACACATATTCATAAATTTATTCAGTAATCCCAACTACAATCCTTGTTTAGCTAATGCCTTAGACACATTTACAATGAAATAACAAGCTAAACATGCTCACATGATCCTAAAATAAAGATATAAGGAAAAAGAATCGAAGAACTTAGCCTTGTCCGAAGATAAACTGCTAAGAATGCTCAATGATCGATTCGCCGTCTTCTCCACTTCGGGATATGAGCTCCACCTCTAAAATTCCTAAATCTACCCTTAGATATATTCTAATGGGCTTAAAAATGCAAGAGAGGCGGAGAAAGGGAAGGAGATGGGTATTTATAGGCAAAAGATCTCCAAAGATCTAATAAATATCAAGGCTGTGTAGAGGGTTTCCGCCTAGGCGAAGGAATTTCTACCTAGGCGAAGGTAGGTCGGTTGAGTTGATCGCCTAGGTGAAGAAATAGGCGGTGGACTAGGAAAAACATTCTGCTGGATTTTCGCCTAGGTAGTGGAATTTCCGCCTAGGCCGATGTCAGTTAGCAGCATTTTAACATTCTCAACTTCTTCACCGCCTAGGCGGAGGTTTGGACGCCTAGGCAGTAGGCTTCCTTCAGATATTTGCCTCCTTGCTCATTTATCCACCGTAACATCGTCTGCTTTGGTTCGATCTCATCGTTTTCGCTCCAGTTTTTTATATTTTTGCCCCACACACCTGATTTATACAAAAAGTAAGAAAAGTAATTGAAACATAATAAAATACTATATAAACGCTCAAAAATGAACTTAATTCAGTTTAGAAATATGTAGGTGGACCACACCTATCACTTGCTTCCCACCATTTCACTCCGCTAACAATGGATGCATCCAAATTTAACCAAATAGAAGATTTGCTGATCAGGAAGAAGAAGAAGAAGAGACATGCAAAGAAACCCTCTAGGCTATCTTGGCAGTCATCAACTCAGTCTATTTTCCCTGTCACAGCTAGGTCTAGAATTTAGATGTCTTCTGTTCAACCTGCTGCTCAACCAATGGCTCATCGTCCTCATCTTATTCTTTTTATGGTCTCTGAGTCTGATAATGATTCTCAACCCTTGAGCAGGTGTAGGCGTGGGGTCTTCCAGCCCAAGTTCTAGTTCTCATAGAGATCAGGGGATTAGAGATTGACACACGTGCAGCTGGCGTTTCTACCAACCGTGCGGCAAAGTCTGCCTCAACAGACTCTCAGCCTCCTCATCCTACAACAGTTGCTTCCAATTAGGGGTATTAAGTAGTCGCGGAAAGTCACATAAGCAGATATGCCATCTGCTAAAGAAGGTTGGTGGCGGCGTGTACACGCAACTTTCATCGAAAGTGTACGGGTCAAGTTTTAGTATAGATGAGGAGAGTAAGGGTATTGTGTCCAGAAGGAATGGTTAAGATTATTATCGAGTACCACGATTATCATAACCTAATTTTATCTAGTCGAAAATAAATGCGTTTATAATTAATTAAAACTAATACTAAGTTAATTTATTTAATTATACTAATATTATATTGAGATGTGTTGATCCTAAGATTTTGATGAATAATTAAGAATTGATGTTTTGGTGGAACTAAAGTGTTGATTGAGTGTTTCAGTTTTAAAGTTTCAATGAGGAAGATGACAAATTAAATGGATGCTAAATGATGATGTTTTAAGACCGGATGTGCTCTTTCAGGATGTTGTTTTATCCGAGATTATATCCAAAAGTAGCAATTTTTGGTGGGGATTTGAGAGAGATTTCAAGGATATTTTCTATATTTAAGATATGGTTCACATATTAATTAAATCTTATTAATATGGTTAATTGATTATTAATGTTTCTCAATTTAGTACTTAAAATTGATTCTATTCTTATTAATTGAGATTGAGAAATATTTGGAGGGTTTAATTGAAAGATTTGAAAGATGTTTTAAAGTGAATTGAACCTAAATGAAGTCATTATGATATAAGGGGTCTATAAGTACTATTAATTATCATGACACATGTAAACTAACCGTTAGAAGGCTGATTTTATACTCCTACATATTGACCTGCGAATTTCTTATATAAAATAATATCTATTGAGAGAGCAAAGAAGTTAAGATCATTTTATGAGCTTTTGTAAGAGTTATCATATTGAGATATTGTGAGCTTTTCTGAGAGACGATCTTGAAGATTAACTGCTATTAATCTTTGCTGCTATCAGATTTGAAGTTACGTCGTTCTAATCATTCTTTCTTTGGATTCCGGGTGAAATATTTCTAATTATATTCTTTCATTGCATTATCGAATTATTGTTTGGAAATTGATCTTAGAAATTGTTTCTGATTTTTTTAAGAAACTATTTTTATAAACAATTTCTTGAATCTGATTACGTGCTCCAATTTGCTACCCATATCTTAGTCAAAATCAGATTTTTCTATCTCATGTTTTTCTATCACTAGATTGGGATATTAATTGAGTTATTATTTATCTGGAGTAGTAGAAGCTCCAAGTGAGACTTCCTGCTTATCATTTTTTGGTGAGTAGTGTGACGGGTTAAATACTTTTGGGGTTATTTAATTAAGGGTAGCTGGGTTTCAGTCTCTTCCTGTAAGATATTGAGGGAGTGATTCTTCCTAGACAGAATTGTGATTTAAGTGATTTGTAAAGGTTCCATCCTTACCTAGAAAAAAAATAGTTGGAGTGTTTTGTGAGGTTTTGATTCTTTATCCTTAGTGTTAAAAAGAATTAGGCTATTCTTGAGCATGTGAAAAGTAGAGGTTCTTCCTTAACTTGAGAAAAAGATATTGTAAAGGTTGATTCTGACCGTGTAAAAGAATCGGTGTAAGGGTTTGGTTTGTACCTTTAAAGAGATATTGGTTTTAGTGGGTGCGACCTCCGTGGAGCTCGGGGGACTGGATTAGCCAAGAGTAGTTTGGTGAGCCAGTATAAATCTTTGGTATGCTGCTATATTTACTTTGTTATTTTTGTTGTTTAGGTGTGCACTTAGTTGATTATATTATTCCGCTGTGATATAAAGATAATAATTAGTTTGGAATTAAAATTAATTATTTGATTTATTAAATTTTATTTTGATAATTTTTAATTACCTAATTCACCCCCTCTCTTGGGTATTCTACTAGGCTAACCATTAGTATCAGACCTGGTTTAGCTTGAATTTTTAGCTAACAAAGATCACATGGCACACATAGTGGGCACACTAGCTGAGGGGCAGTCTATGCACTAACCACCCTTATTTGCAGGTGGAAGTTACTCGTTTTGAAAAGACAGGATGATAGCCTTTCTTCAGGCTACAAATTACAACATGTGGCTGACAATCGTGGATGGTCCATTCATTCTAGTGAAAAATGGAGTTGAGAAGACGAAGGAACAACACACTGCTTCGGATAAGCAGAAATTCTCCATTAACTCTCAAGCTATCAATATTCTATTTTTCTCTTTTGACGCTAACGAATATTCTAGAGTTTCTGGTTGCAAATCTACAAAGAAGATATGGGATAAACTACAAGTCACCCATGAAGGGACAAGTCAAGTGAGGTAGTAAAAAATCAATGCACTTAAGAGAAAATTTGAGCAATTCAAAATGGAGGAGAATGAATCGATTCATGAGATGTACACTCGCTTCAACAACATATGCAATAATATGAGTTAACTTGGAAAGTCATACTCCATGCATGATAGAGTACGAAAGGTCCTAAGGTCCTTGACAAAAATATGGGAGTCAAATGTGACGGCAATCGAGGAAGCCAAGGATCTTGGCAAATACGACATTGATGATCTCATTGACAATTTGAAGACTCATGAATCGATGAATAAAGGTTATGAGGATGATACTGGAAATGGCAAGAGGAAATCCTTAGTGCTAAAAGTTCAAAAAATTAAAGAAGAAGATGACAGTGATGATGAAAGTCTTGATAGTGAGCAAGAGAAAACTGTATCACTTCTCACAAACAATTTTAGAAGAATGACTCGGTGCACATAATTACAAAAACCAATGTTCTAAAATAAATGCCCTTCAAATTACAATTAACACATTAAACAAGCAAGTGGTGGACTACGAATTTGAAAGCAATGGATTAAAATCTAAATTGATGGATTTGCAATCAATCGTTCTCAAATTCACCAGCAGTGAAAATAATTTGAAAATGGTTATGGGTAGTTCACATGGAGTTTTTGATAAAGTCGATATTGGATTTCAAAAAAATCTTAAACAAAAACGCTTTCGTAAATTCTTTTTGAAACCAAGGATCTTGTTAAATGTTTTAAATGTAATATTATGAGGCATACTATTCATAGATGTTTTGCTAAAATATCTAACTGTAGACAAGTTTGGGTTCCAAAAGGAACTAAAATTACCCCGACTAACTAGATCGAACCCACTTAGGCTGGGTACCACTTAGGAACTATTTGAGGTGTTCCTTGCAGGTTATTCTAAAAGCATCGATAAGCAAGGACAAATGGTTCCTAGATAGTGGTTGTTCTCAATACATGACAGGAGATAAAGAAAAATTTACATCTTTGACACCTAAAGATGGAGGTCATGTGACTTTTGGAGATAACGCTAATAGATGCATCATTAAGAAGAGTCATGATAGTTGTATCTTACTAGTTGCATCACGTTTTGACAATGTGTATACTTGCTCTTTTGATGATTTTAATTCTCAATATTTATCATGTTTGAATGCTTTATCTGAAAATAGTTGGTTATGGTATAGAAGACTTGGGCATGCTAGTATGGAGTTAATTTATAACTTATCCAAGAAGAATATTTTACATGGTCTACCTGATTTGAAATTTGTGAAGGATAAAGTATGTGATGCATGTCAATTAGGCAAGCAAGTTAGATCATCATTTCAGAAAAAGATGTACACGTCCACGTCTAGATGTCTTGAAATATTCCATCTTGATTTGTTTGGGCCAAACTCTGTTGCTAGTGTTGGTGGTACGTTTTATGCATTTGTCATAGTTGATGATAATTCTAGACTTACCTAGGTATATTTTCTTGCTAAGAAAAGTGACATTGCTTCTATTCTTGCTAAATTTTATAAACGTGTTCAAAATGAGAAGCAATATTCTATTATTAACATTCGTAGTGACAGAGGAAGAGAATTTAAGAATGATAAAGTGGTAAGTTATTGTGATGAGCATAGTTATGCTCACAATTTTTCTGCATCAAGATCACCGCAACAAAATAGTGTAGTGGAAACGAAGAACAGAACGCTTCAAGAGAGAGCCAGAACGATGCTCAATGAAAATCACTTAGCAACCTACTTATGGGCTGAAGCAGTAAGTACAGCTTGTCACGTGGAAATCGAGTATCAATTCGTAGAGGGTTTAACAAAACCCCATATGAAATCAGGAACGGTAAAACTCCTAATATTTCCTATTTTAAAGTCTTTGGATGCAAGTGTTTCATTTTCAATGACAAGGATAATCTTGATAAATTTGATGCTAAATCTGATTATGGGATTTTCCTTGGATATGCTACTAACAGTAAGGCGTATAGAGGTTTATAATAACCGTACTTTAGTAGTAGAAGAAACAATGCATGTTGTTTTTGAGAAAGCTGAACCATTCTTGTCGACAAAGGTTTTGGATGATGATGATGCAGGTATCTTAAATAAACAAAACCAAGGTGATAATGTACCTAAGGAGTCCCAACAAGAGGAGGAACCTAAGGAGAATGATATGACTTTACCAAGGGCTATAAAGAAAGTACCAGGGCATTCAATTAAAGAAATCGTTGGTAATTTCAAAAAATGTCTACTCGATCTTCTCTTAGGGATATAATTAATCTTTCTTTCTTATCTCAAATTGAGCCTAAAAATACAAATGAGGCTTTAATTGATGAATCTTGGATTTTCGCAATGCAAGATGAATTAGTTTAATTTGAGCGGAACAGAGTGTGGTGTCTTGTTCCGAGACCGTATTTCCATCCAGTTATTGGTACTAAATGGGTTTTTAGAAATAAAAAGGATGAATCTGGTATGGTAATAAGAAACAAAGCAAGATTAGTGGCACAGTGTTATAATCAAGAGGAAGGAATTGATTATGATGAAACTTTTGCTCCTGTTGCTAGACTAGAAACAATTAGAGTGCTACTCGCATTTGCATGTTCACGTAATTTTAAGCTATATCAAATGGATGTAAATAGTGCATTTCTAAAATGGCTTTCTGGCTGAAGAAGTTTATGTGGAACAACTCCTGGGATTTGAAAGTGATAAATTTCGCTATTATCTATTTAAATTTCGCAAGGCTTTATATAGACTCAAACAAGCTCCGCGAGCTTGGTATGAGAGACTTAGCCAATATTTGATCAAAAATGGTTTTCGAAGGGATATATGTGATATAATACTGTTTGTAAAGCAAACTGATTCTGATATCCTATTAGTATAAGTATACGTTAATGACATTATTTTTGGATCTACTAATAAGGATTTTTGCCAAGAGTTTGCTAATATAATGCAGGTTGAATTTAAAACGCGCACGATGGGAGAGTTGAATTTCTTCCTTGGATTGCAAATTAAGCAAACCAAAGAAGGGATATTTATAAATCCAACTAAATACACCAAGGAACTTCTAAATAAATATGGCTTGGAAGGAGCTAAAGAGTACAAAACTCCCATGGCAACGGTTATAAAGATAGAAAAAGACGATATGGGCAAAAGCGCTAATGAAAAAATGTATCGATGTATGATTGTTAGCCTATTGTATTTAATTGCTAGTAGACGTAATGTTATGTACAGTGTTTGTCTTTGTACTAGATTTCAGTCTTATCCTAAAGAATCGCACTTGACTGTGGTTAAGCAAATTTTTCATTATTTAAAGGGCACAACTAACCTAGGATTATGGTATCCTAGGGGGGGTGATTTTAAATTGGTAAGTTACTCCGATGCTGACTATTCAAGTTGCAAAGTTGAGTGAAAAAGTACAAGTAGGTCATGTCATTTGTTTGGACATGCTTTGGTTTCTTGTTTCTTAGTCAAGCAAGAAACATAATTCTATAGCCTTATCCACTATTGAGGCTGAATACATAGAAGCTGGTAACTCTTGTGCTCAAATTTTATATATGAAGTAACAATTAAATGATTTTGGAGTTTGTACGGAAAAAGTCCCGATCGTTTGTGATAATAATAGTGTTTTTTGTCTAAGTAAGAATCCTATACAACAATTGTGAATTAAGCACATAGAGATTAGACATCATTTTATTCATGATCACATTCAGAAAAGAAATATTGTTATTGAGTATATTGATACCTCCAACCAACTTGCTAATGTTTTTACCAAACCACTAGTGGAAGATCAGTTTGGGAAAATCATTCGTGATTTGGGTATGGCTAGGCATAATGATGTTTTCCTAGAGTGACTTACTTGTGTGTTCCCCCCCTCCCTAAATTTTATTTTTGAAGATGACAAAGGGAGAGAAAGTAGTGATGTTTTAATAAGGGGGAGTATATTTAAATCTGTGCTTTATTATCGAGTACCTTTAATTTATGCTTTATTGATAATATTTTCATTCTTATACTTATATGAGTTAAAAGAACCCATCATCAGATTGAGGGGGAGTGTGGTTATATTTGTATTTTAAAGAAAATATCAAAGTTAATTGTCATCATAAAAAATAGGAAGATTGTTGATCCTAAGATTTTAATGAACAGTTAAGTATTGATGTTTTGGTGAAACTAATGTTTTGATTGAGTGTTTTAGTTTTAAAGTTCTAGTGATGAAGATGAAAAATTAAATGGATGCTAAATGATGATGTTCAAAATATTGAAGAATTAAGAGTTTGAAGAAATTAGGGAAAGCAACTCAGGAGAATCCTAACTCTTAATATCCTAATTAGGAACACACACATGACATAAAATGTATTTTATTATTTATGTGTGTGTTGATGCAATGAAATTATTTGCTCCTATGTGATTTGAAAAGAAATATTCTTGATTGACTAAAATGGAATATAAGAATATTAGTGGAGCTTATTTAAAAGAGAAAATGGTTAAAGGGGTGAAAATGTAAAAGAAAATAAGTTAAAAATGTGTTCAGAAGAGAGATCCAGAAAATATCAGTCGACCAAACCAAGCTGCTGAAAGATCCTGTATCTCTAAGTTGACCGACATGTCAATCGAATAAGAGAAGTCGAACTCTCTGAATCCACAAGTCGATAAGTAGGTCGACCGATGAAGGCAAAATAAACTCTCTGAATCTATAAGTTAACCGATGAACGCGGCAGCGATGACTTGGATACAACCTGAATTGGGCAGTCGACTGACCGGTCGACCGGCTGTGCTGTTTCAGGATATTGTTTTATCTGGGATTATATCCAAAAGTAGCCATTTTTTGTTGGGATTTTAGAGAGATTTCTGGGATATTTTCTATATTTAAGATATGGTTCACATATTAATTAAATCTTATTAATATGGTTCATTGAATAATAATATTTCTTAATTTGGTACTTAAAATTGATTATATTCTTATTAATTGAGATTGAAAAATATTTGGAGGGTTTAATTGAAATATTTGAAAGTTGTTTTCAAGCGAATTGAACCTAAATGAAATCATTATGATATAAGGGGACTATAAGTGCTATTAATTGTTTTAACACATGTAAACTAGCCGTTAGAAGGCTGATTTCATACACCTATATATTGACCGACGAATTTCTTATATAAAATAATATATATTGAGAGAGCAAAGAAGTTAAGATCATTTTGTGAGCTTTTATAAGAGTTATCATATTAAGATATTGTGAGCTTTTCTGAGAGACGATCTTGAAGATCAATTGCTATTAATCTTTGCTGCTACCGGATTTGAAGTTACATCGGTCTAATCATTCTTTCTGTGGATTCCAAGTGGGATCTTTCTAATTATATTCTTTCATTGCATTATCTGATTATTATTTGGAAATTGATCTTAGAAATTGTTTATAATTTTTTGAAGAAGATAATTTTACAAACAATTTATTGAATCTGATTACGTGTTCCAATTTGCTACCCATATCTTAGTCAAAATCAAAATTTTCTATCTCACGTTTTTCTATCACTAGATTGTGATATTAATTGAGTTATTATTTATCTGGACTGGTAGAAGCTCCGAGTGAGATTTCCTGCTTATAATTTTTTGGTGAGTAGTGTGATGGGTTAAATACTGTTCGGGGTATTTAATTTAGGGTAGCTGGGTTTCAGTCTCTTCCTATAAAGAGATTGAGGTAGTGATTCTTCCTAGACAAAATCGTGATTGGAGTGATTTATAAAGGTTTCATCCTTACTTGGTAAAAGGATAGTTGGAGTGTTTTGTGAGATTTTGATTCTTGAGCCTTAATATTGAAAAGAATTAAACTATTCTTTAGTCTGTAAAAAGTTGAGGTTCTTCCTTAGCTTGAGAAAAGGATATTGTAAAGGTTGATTCTGAGCCTGTAAAAGAATCGATGTGAGGGTTTGGATCTTTCTTTTAAAGGGATCTTTATTTTAGTGGGTGCGACCTCTGTGTAGCTCATGGGACTAGATTAGCCAAGAGTAGCTTGGTGAACGAGTATAAATCTTTGGTGTGCTGCTATATTTACTTTATTATTTTTGTTGTTTGGGTGTGTACTTAGTTGATTATATTATGCCGTTGATTAAAATTAATTATTTGATTTATTGAATTTTATTCTAATAATTTTTAATTACCCAATTCACCCCCCCTCTTGGGTATTTCACTAGGCCAATAAGAGGTTTTAGGGAAACGATTTCCTAACTTCGTTTACAAATACGTGTTTGGTCACATTTTAGTTTACATTAATGGCGTTCGACCTATCCGGTAATCTTGGTTTGTAAACTCACTCGCCACCTCTCCTAAGTGTAAGACAAGTGAATATGCGACTTTGCATTAAAGAAGAAGTCCCCCTTAATGTCCTAACGACGCTAGGTTACATGAGTCTTACCCCAACGTCATTGATTGCATACTTTCCAACTTTCTCCCGGGTTATTGGATCATCGCGTTGTGTTTTACCTAGTCTTAATTCAGGGTTACCTCTCTCGAGTGTC
The DNA here is from genome assembly GCA_016647705.1 of Eucommia ulmoides. Taxonomy (NCBI): domain Eukaryota; kingdom Viridiplantae; phylum Streptophyta; class Magnoliopsida; order Garryales; family Eucommiaceae; genus Eucommia; species Eucommia ulmoides. The sequence goes on from CM028339.1 coordinate 20,724,275, forward strand.
AAACCCCAATTTCTCACTATTTCTTAACAAGTATATAGTCATGAAAAACCAATAAACACAATCAAAATAGCAAATAACAGCCATTAACGAAACACAAACTCAAACAAACAACCTTTTCATAAATTTATATTAATCCCTAGACAAAATCAGTTTAGATCAGGGCCATAACCATTTATACAATAGAAAAGGAGCTAAACATGCTCAACTAACTACCGAAGTTAAGAAAATAGAGAAGAAACGAAAGAAACTTAGCCGTAGTCCGAAGATTTGCCGCTAAAAACACTTCGAGATCGCTTCTCCTTCTTCGTAGCGTGTTCTTCTCCTTTGGAATTGGTTGAACACTTCCAAAACCTCTCTCTAAAATGTCCAAAACCTAATGGGTCTCTCATGGTTGGAGGAGATGAGAGGAGAAGAAATAGGGAGCAAAAAATATCTAAATAAATATCTAAATTTGGTGCCGAGTGACCGCCGCGGTAGTAAGGATCACTGCCACGGCGGTGGGTATGTCGGTTTGATCTTTGCCGCAATGGTAGAGTCAGCGGTGGATTCAAGAACCTCTCTTCAGTTTCACCGCCTCAGTAGTTTTAGGTGCCTCTCCGCATATTCACCGCCGCGACAGTGGTCTGGATACCGCAGTGGTAGGCTGCTTTTTAGAATATTGCCTCCATGCATGTTTTCCCACCATTCTTCCACTGTTCTTGATCCGATTTGATCGTTTAACTTCCGTTTTCATACAGTTTCGCCCCCCCCACACCTGATTTAATACAAAAAGAAAGAAAATCATAATAAAATGAAATAAAATGTAATAAACGTACTTGGAAACTAACAATTCAGTTTAAAAATATATAGGCAAATTACACCTATTAGTTGGCCCCTTAATTCCTAATCGCTAAGATATTTTTGACAACTCCATCAAATTCTTATATGAGGAGTCTTGAAATAGAGGTCGGACCAAGATTGGGAGTCGTAGCATGGCTGAACTCTTCAGAATTCTTATCTGCGTACTCCTTCAGGTAATTATCTTTATTTTTAATAAGTTTTAGACTTCTTGAGTTGTTTACATTGGTTTCTGATCAGCTGTCTTTGCTTTGCAGAGCATCCATATTTCTTCTGCACTGGCAGAAAGTTCTAATGACGTGAGTGAGTTAGATACTCAGCTCATGCATAAATCAACCGAGTCTAATCGCCTGGAAGAAGACATGCGTGCTCTCAGGGAACATAAAGTATCTCTTGAGAAAGATTTATCACTGGTGAGGTCATCTCAAGAGACGTTTGAAGCATAGATGCGCTTCGCCAATGAACAACGTGAAACATTACAGAGAAGTAATGAGTTATTCTGCATAGAGAACATCAAACTTTAAGCGGAGAACTCTACTTTGAGGGCAGAGATCTTCGCTCTAAAGGGAAAGGTCAGCTCAACATGCTCAGAAGTAGATCTCTTGAGGGCTGACCTCTAGGTCGAGGATGTTGCCTTCTCGGGTAAAGAAGTTGCTCTCCAAGCAAAGGAGGATGCACTCCAATACCATCAAAGTGAGAAGAATCATTTCTTAGCTCAGCTGATCCAAGAACAACTATGGTCCGCTAATTAGACGCAAACAGTGGAGAGGCTAACAGTAGAGCTGGCGGCGAATGCAAAGAAGACTAGGCAAAAGATTATTCAACTCTAGGTGAAATTTAAAATTAGGTCAAAGATCATATAGATGGTAGGCTTCCTCTACTACCAAAGACTGGTGTTAGGAGAATGCCCAGGGATACACTTCTCCTTCTTGGAGATTGAACTGCAGGAAGAAGCAGAAGGAGAAGATGTTGCTGATGAAGATGAAGAAAATGGTGACGCTAAAGAAGGTACACTGAGAGGTGTAATTTATTTATTTTTTATTCCCAAGCCGGTTTTGTTAGTTTTCGAGTATTTTTATAGTGTTTTATTGTGTTTTAATACATTTTTATTTATTTTATTATAAATTAGGTATTTAGGGAGAAAACAGACTAAAATGGTCCTTAAACGAGCAAGTTGGTAGAAGAACGGTCGAAAAAAATAGCAAAAATGTCAATATCTTTAACCTGTATCCACCGTTGCAGCGGTGAAAATACAGAGAGTTGCTGAAAGCTACACTGCTGCAGTGGTGAAACCACAGCTGCAACGGTCAAAATACAGAGAGCTCCACCCTTGTAGTGGTCACTCGATAAAAACCTATCGACCTCTCTACTACTGCAGTAGTGATCCCACCGCTGTAGCGGTCATCTGCCAGATAGTTTAGATATTTTAGAATATTTTGAGATATTTTACGTCCTATAAATATTATCCCTCTTCTCCCCCAAATGAGAGTAGACGTTTTTGGGAGTCTTGAGAGCTCTAAGGCCATTCAACAAAGAGAAGATCATCAAGGCCAAGAGGATAAAGGGTTCTTAGAACGGTTTTAGCATCGAATCTTCAGATAACAGCTAGTCTCCTCGTTTCTCTTCTTTATTTCTTAGTTTGGTTGAATGATTCGAATATGTTTAGCTTGTTTCTAGTTGTATATAGGGCAACGACCATGTGTAGCTAAACGTATATTGTCTAGGGATTGATTGACTTCATGTAAATGTTGTTTATATAAAATTAATATTTTGTTAATGGTTGTTCATGTTTATCTGATTGTATTTGCCGTTATTTCACGTTTATATGTTTGTTATGATATATTGAGAATACAGGGTTTAACACTCGGGAGAGGTAACCCCGGATTCGTACTAGGGTTTAAACATAATGTGATAATCTAATAACTCGGGAGAGAGTTGGAAAGTGTGCAAAATCTGCAATGTTAGGGCGAGACTCATGTGAGCAAGTGTCATATAAACGCTCGAGGGGGACTTCGACGTTGACGCAAAGTCACATATTCATTCACTTTATACTCGGGAGAGGTAGTGAATGAGATTTCGATACCGAGATTTCCGGATAGAATGAATGCCATTAATGTAAACTAGATTGAAAGGAATACGTTTAAGTGAACAAAGTTAATCCCTAGGCAATAATGTCTCATAAACGTCATACTAGTATAATTAGTTTAATTAACTTAGTATTAGTATATTTTATTATAAAAACTACATTTTTATTACCTAAATACAGTTAGGTTATGACAATTACAGTACTCAACGAAAATCTACACCAATCCCTATGGATACGACAATCCTTACGCTTCCCACTCTACTAAAACATAACCCGTAACTTGCGGTGAAAGTAGCGATGTAATTTACTCACTACCAAGTTTTTGACGCCGTTGCCGGGGATTGGCTTTTAGATTGTTGTTGATATTGTGAGTAAATAACTTGATTTTAATTTAAGTATATATTTTGTTTATAATTTTTGTTTGTTGTTTATTTTTTGTTTTTTATATAGGGTACTTGAAGATGCTAGATCAACAAGTATTGTTGCATTTCTCGCAACGAGATTCTGAGCCATTTTATTGTGCTTGGGATCGACACAAAAAGTTGCTTATTTTGTTCCCAAATGATGGTTTCCAGAGGGTGTGTTAACTTCTGAATTTCCTAGACGAGTTACAAGCCCCAACTAGAACATGAGTGGAAGGAGAAAACAATACGACCTCTTTCAACGAACTAATCGCAAATGAAGCCTTTTGGTTATTGGAGGAATTAGCAACTTTTGATTATCAGAATTGGAAATATTCACCAAGTTACCAAAGCTTGGGGGATTATTCGAACACTCCAGCGCCATGGATTGACACCCCAGACCAAAATATAGAGTTTTCCCCAACCTGAAAGAGATATTTGCTACAGTTATGGGGGAAACTTGAATTTTATTGAGGGAGACAAATGATTGACTCAGTGAGTCGGAGGATCGTCTTTATTATATTGAGACGGTCTACACTGAAATCGATGCGACCATAACATCTCTTCAGACACAAATCAGTCAGCCTATCTACTATGTTAAGGCCGTGTCAGAAGTGGTGGTATTGAGAGATTCACAAGGCATATCTGAATGTGAAAGCCACCATGAACAACCGAATGAAAGCAGGAGAAACTTGGGCGAGATCGAAAACGATCATGCTGATTCTAAGATAACCTAAGTAGGGATTGGCGATAAAGAATTACATGTGGACTGTTGTGATTTTTCACCATTTGAAATCCAACTGGTGATACCACCCTCGATCTAAGACGATCACATCTACAAGGGTCCGATGTGGCTCACCTATCCTACCCCGTTTCTAGCTCAATACATTCATGCTTCCCAAGCACATGAGATGGAGCTTAATCAAGTTGAGAGCCCGATCCATACATTACAATATCTCGCCAGTCTTGAGGACGTTCTGAATCAAGACACGTACGTGGTGTTATATGACACATACTATGGGCGAAAGCCTCTCTTTGACGAGCACTTCTCCATGTCAAGCCGAGGACTATAAACTAAGAACTTCTTGGGAGGCAACCCAAGGTTCTAAAATAAATTAGATCCGTCACTACCGACTTGATTCGGAGGCGAGATTCTCTCGCCTCCAAGATACATGTTCCTTATCATGCTATATGCTTTTATTGGGATCGTTGATGGGTTAGTGTGAACACTACCCGTTTTAAGTTTGGGGGTGATGTGTAGTATGTGATTATGTTTTATTGTTGTTAGTTATGTTTTATTGTTTCAATGTATGCATGTTTGTTTAGGTTTGGTTTGTTTATGTATTTGTTGTTGGGTGCTGAGTTTTGTACTTTATCTAGGCCATTACCCGATGATGAGTCTATCCCTTAGTTGTTTATTGAGGTCGAGTGTAATGCTCATTCATGTGTATTATGTGTGCTTGACGTCTCGTTTTAGTAAAAGTTATAGTGGATCTTAATTACATGAGCACATAAACTCAATGTATAACTATTCAATTGATTTGACGTAGATTATCCGTTAGCCAAGTTCATGACAATAGGGATTCCAGAACCTGATTTGGGAAAAATTCGAGGCAAAATCCTAGGCGAAGAGTTTAGAAGATATGATTTAGGTATTCATTTTAATCACTTGAGCCTTTGAACCTTACCATGTAAAATTATTTATCCCTCGTTACCCTGTCGAAGCCTGTAAGCCGTTTCAATTCTAAACACGTAACAAAAACCCTGACCAATTGAATTCTTTCCAAACCTTTATCTCTAAACCTAAGGCACAATTTGAGTGAAATCAAGTTCGTATTTGTTTATGCTACTTGAAGTGAGCGGTTGGATTTTAGGTGAACTATTGATTGGTTTAGTATTCGAGTACTCACTTTTCATTTTTTCTATCCTATTTCTACATCTGTCAAATTATAACAAATCAAATAAGTTTGGGGGTGAGTTTAAAAAAAAATAAAAAATAAAAATAAAATATAGTTTTCTTTTTATTTTGTTTTGATAAGTAAGTACTACGTTTTCAAATATAAGTTCAGAGTTGTTTCGAATTAATTTGTGTGGGGTTATGAGTGTAATTGAGCCAAGCATTGTGCCTCGGGTATCGTTAAGTTAATAATGTTAACCTATTTTTATAATCCTGATATATCCTTGGCCATTTTCCAAAAAATAAAACCAAGTCCTATTAATTTTTTTGAATTTTCGAGCCTACATTAGTGGAGAAAGGAACCCTATTAGGCATATGGATTTCCTATACCTTATTGGTTTTAATTATGGGCTTTATTGGTGGATAATTCAATCCGATGAGTGGATATTTGTATGATTGAATTTTTGTACACACACTTTAAAAGGATCTAGAATGGAACTTACTATTATTGAATGTTGAAATTATAGAACACCAAATAGTGCGTTTTATTTTGAACTCAATAGAATTGAGGGCCGATGAGGGAAAATCATTTGGCTGGTTAGATGAAATTCAAAACTTGCATGTTGTTGTTTTTAGTTTGTCTGTGTTTTTTATTTTTAGTATTTAAATTTTTTAATTAGTCATTCTAGTTTCTTGTATTGTGTGGGTGTTTTACTCGAGGACTAGCAAAATTCTAAGTTTGGGAGTATTTGATAGGGGTAATTTATCCATTTATTTCCAAACATAATTTAGTAGTTTTTAAGTATTTTTATTGTGTTTTAATTTGTTTTAATTAGATTTTATTTGTTTTTGTATAAATCAAGTGTTTGGGATAAATAGGAGCTAAAACGGTTGAAAATAAAGCTAATCGGTTAAACGGCAGTGGAAGAACGATGGAAAAATTATGAAAAATGCCAAGTTGTCCATCGCTACAACGGTAAAACAACAGAGAGCTCAATTTTACTCTATCTGTCCACCGTTGTAGTGGTGAATCCACCGCTGCAGTGGTGAAACAATAGAATACCCACTGATGAACCACGACTATAGCGATCAAGCCACCGCTATAGCGGTGACCACTGTCGACATACCCACCGCTGCAGCGGTAAACCCTGTATATGTAAAGTGTTTTTTTAGATATTTTGAGATATTTTCGTTCCCATATCCTCTCCCCCTCTCATATTTTCGGCCATTAGACCTCATGAAAGATAATAGAGGTCAGCCTTAAGAGATTTTGGGGGAGCTGATTCAAACCCGAAGAAGAAGATCATAAAGCGAAGAAAGAGAAACGCTCTCAGAGTGGTTTTAGCGTCAAATCTTCGAATAACAGCTAAGTTCCTTCATTTCTTTCTTTATTTCTTAACTTTGGAAGTTTGTGTGAGTATGTTTAGCTCGTTTATCATTTTATATATGGTTATGTCCATTGGATAAACATTGATTATCTATGGGATTAACATAGTTTATGAAAATGTCATTTGTTTGAATTGTGTCTCTTTAACGGTTGTTATTCACTATTCGATTGTGTTTACTATTCTTGTATTTCTTTTATATGCTTGTTTAGATATATTGAGAAATCGGGGTTTGACACTCGGGAGAGGTTACCTCGTATTTGGAATAGGGTTTAAACACAACGTGACATTCTAATGACCAGGGAGGGCTTTAGAAAGTGCGCAATCCATGACATTGGGGCGAGACTCATGTGACTAAGTGATGTATATACGCTCGAGGGGGACTTCAGAATTAACGCGAAGTCACATATTCATCCACTTTACACCCGAGAGAGATAGTGAGTGAGTTTACAATACTGAGATTATCGGATAGGTCGAATACCATTATTGTTAACTAAATGAAACCAAACACGTTTAAGTAAATGAAGTTAATCCCTAGATAATTCATTCCCCTAAACATCTCAATATAGTATACATAGTTTAATTAGTTTAGTATATTATTAATATAAAAAACTATATTTTTATCGCCTAAATAAAGTGAGGTTATGATAATCGCGGTACAAAACAACCGTCTAATCCAATTCCTGTGGATACGATAACCCTAACTCTCCCAATCTATACAAAAACTTGACCCGTACACTTGCGGTAAAAGTACCAACGTATTTACTGGCTATCATACACCTCGTGCTAAAGAAAAAAGAATTACATCAAAAACTCCTACATCAGCAACTGAAGTGCCTACAATCAGCTCAGATCCAAACCCCTCTGGTCAGCTCAACCCAAGCTCAGATCAAGCTCATGCTCTACCTAGTGATGTTGTCTCTGATCCTGTTGGTCTACAGATCTCTAGCTAGTTAAATGTTACAGACTAGAGTACCATCCTTTGATTTGACAATCTGTCTTTTCAATTTTTAATGCTTGTAATTTTATTTTATTTTTAATGATGATCGTTTTTGTAATTATGACCTGTTATAAAATAGTAGCCGCCAATTAATCTTGGAAATATATTCTCATGGTTAAAGTACGTATTGTATCAACGCACGTTACTTACTTCATAAATGCACATTTCTTGACATTTCATTCACACTTCTCTAGCGGTTCTTTCTTCATCGGTTTGGCTATTCAAAGCCAAACCATGCATTGATGTTTCACATTCATTCAAAGTTTTCTCTTTACTTAAGTTTTAAGATAGTTTTCTCCTATTTTCTCCCTCTCATCCATTTCCTCTCTTAACCATGTCATGGCCATCCTCATCCACTTTTGAGGCTATACAAAATGAAAGGTAGTAAGAGATTCGGCTAGGGGAGAATTTTCATGCTTTAATGACGACGACGAAAACCTTTACTAATGGGCATCCTCGTCTCAGAGCCTTGGAAAATGCTTGTGTCGTCTTCTATGCTATGGAGGCGGTGCACTTCTGTGCCATCTCACAGCTTCATGAACTCAGAGATTAATTGACGAAATCAAAAAGAGAGGCTTATGAACTATCTGCTGACTTGCACTTTCATAAGTAGGATGCCGATTCCATGAAGGAGAAGCGGGATAAACTTTGGGAGAAGAATAAATAGAAAAAAACAAACATCTGAGAGTTGGTCCTCAAGATCAACCAACTTGAAGAGCATGACTTCTACCTTTCCCACTCGAACTCTGAAAGACTAGGTCCCATTTCTTCTGCTGGGTCGAATCAATGCCACCCACTTAACCCTGGTTTCACAGAATAAGTTTCAAACTGCCTTTTCTTTTCTTTTGGAAGTGAACAACTTTCTATTTTTTTTTATTCTTTCTTCTATAACGAACAGTCTTATGTTCTCTATCTTTTTGTTTTTTTAATTTTTAGTTTTTTTGTAACAATGGACCCCTCTTTTTTATTTGTATAAAAAGATGGATTTTGATATATTTGTGTTTCTCCTTTGTTGTTCGTTTGTTCGCCTCCTACTTGCCCTTCTTCATAACTTGGTTAATACACTAAGCTAGTTATGAACCAATTTAGGCTTTTGGCTAGAGTAAATAAGATGTTTCAACACGAACATGGTCACAATACGCAAAGTCACAAAATGAAGTTAAATCAGATTTTACCATCACATTAATCCTTCCAATGAGAATTTCTCATTCGTATTGTTCAATAACATCATTCTCAAGATATTGTTCTTTTCCAGTCTTGAACTTATCAATTTTTACCTTGTTCTTTTCCAGTCTTGAACTTATCAATTTTTACCATGGAGTTAGTGTAGACTTGAACAAGTGTTCTGGATTTTAATCTTGACTGAATAAGTAATGTGTTGAAGATGAAAAGTCCATATTTGATGGAGTCATTGTAGGAGTTTATTTAGTGACTAATAAGTCTACACATATCATACTTAGTTTTGAACACTGAACGTCACAATTGGTAAACTAATCTGCTTTGCTCTTTGAGTGATATGATTTATTTTGCTGAGCAAGATGATCTACTCTGCTTTGTGAGTGAGCTTCAATGCTTTACTATGTGAGTAAGGTGATCTGATCTGCTCAGTTGTGAATGAGAAAACTGATCTGCTTTGCTCTGTGATTGAGTTGATCAACTATGTTCATGTATGAGGTGATTTGCTTAGTTGATTGTACGTAGTAAGTGAGTTGACCTGCTCCGCTCACTTTTATGTCACGCTTAGTTTTTATATGCTAAGTGTTTTATGATTAAGCTTATATGCTCTCCTCATTTGTCAATGAGTGAGCTGATATGCTCCACTCGTGTTTGAGTTGATTTGCTCAGTTATATATATAGTAAGTGAGCTGACTTTCCCTCCTCACTTTTGTTTCACATTTATTTATTTATTAATGCTAATTGTTTTATGAGTAAGTTGATCTGCTCTACTCATTTATGCAAGAGTGAGTTGATCTTCTTTACTCATGTCTAAGGCGCTCTACTCAGTTATATATATAGTGATTAAGCTGACCTGTCCTCTTCACTTTTGTTTCACAATTTGTTTTTTTCCTACTAAGTGTTTTATGAGTAAGTTGATCTTCTCTACTCATGTCTAAGCTGATCTGCTCAGTTATTTTATACTTAGTTGCAGCTCCAAATTCTTTTGTACACCTAGTTTCAATTCACTAAATATTTTTTGCACTTGGTTTAAATCAAAATATCACAGAAATAGGTTTTTGCAATACTTGGTAGAGAAAACTTTATTTTTTTGCTTCATTCAATGAATGTCTCACATAGAGATGAAAAGAAATTTCAAAATTCAATCGAAATAATATGCCAGTTAGGAAGATAAGAAATCTCATGTGAAGTTCTTTCACAAGTAAGAGATGTTCCACGGCCTTGGGACTACCACGCCATCCTGGTCTTCCAACTAGTAGGTCCTTGGCCTATTTACTTTGGTTACTCAATAGGGACCCTCCCAGTTAAGGGCTAGTTTTCCCAAACGAGCCTCTGGGTGGTGCAACATCACTCTTGTGAGTACCAGTTCCCCTACTACAAAGTGCCTCAGACGTACTGCATGGTTGAACATCCTTGCTATTCTTGACTTATAGGCTGCCATCCTTATTGTTGCCTTGTTATGTCTCTCTTCCAGCTGGTCCATCTCTTGCTGTATGGATTTTTCATTTTCTACAAGGTTGATTGTACCATATCGTATTTACGGTAGCCCAATCTCAGCTAGAACTACATCTTCAAATCCATAAGTCATGGAGAATGGTGTTTCTCTTCTAGTAGATGTTAGTGTGGAACAATAAGCCCTCAAGACTCCTGGTAGCTCTTCCACCCATTTTTCTTTGGCATAATCCAATCGTTTTTTTAATGAATGTCACATGGTAAATGGTGTTCCGTTATTAGATATGAGTATTGCTAGAATGTCTAAACGACATATCACATTCTTCCAAATGAAGTTTTTTACTTCATTCTCTTCTACTTTCACAAAGGCTTTAACTTCGACACACTTGGTGAAGTAGTCAATCATTACAAATAAGTACTTTTTGTTCCCTAGCGCTATGGTGAACGACCGTAAAATGTCCATTCCCCATTGTGTGAAAAGCCATGGGCTGGTTATTAGTATTGGTTCTTCAGTTGGAACTTTGATATCATTGGAGAACCGTTGGCACTTGTTGTATTTCTTGACGTATTCTTGTGCATCGTTGTGCATTGTTAGCCAATTGTAGCCAATTCTGAGTGCCTTATGCGCCAATGTTCTTCCTCTTTGATGATTTTTGCAAACCCCTTCATAGATCTCTTGCATGACATAAGTGCCTTCCTTTGGTCCTAAACAAAGCAACAGAGGGTCCTAAATAAAGCAACAGAGGCTAAGAAAAAGATCAGTTATACAGGTTATCGTTGGTCAACACATACCTTGATGCTTTGTACAGGATCTTTCTCGTTGATTCCTTGTTGTCTGGAAGAGTTCCATCATTTAAATACTGAACTAAATGGGTTCTCCAGTCTTATTCATTATCTAGTTCACCTATGCCTGCACAAAGGTCAGCTGGTGCTGCTATGGATGGTTACTCAAAGAATTCCACTATCTCATACCATTGATCTAGTCCGAATGAAGAGGCTAGTACGAATAGTGCATTAGCGTTCTCTTTTTCAGCTCTTGGACCAACTTCAAACTTGCAGCTTTGGACTGAGGTGGTTATATTTTTCAAGTTCTCCACATAAAGGTGCAACATTTTCTCATTCATCGTGTACACTCTGTTTATCTGGTTGGCCACCAGTTGTGAGTCTAGTCTCATCACCAGATTTTGGGCTCCTAATCCTTTGGTAAGAGTCAACCTAATGATCACTACTTCATACTTTTCTTCATTATTGGAGGTTCGAAAACCAAGCTGCACAGCGCTTTCAAGTTTATCTCCTTATGGAGTTTTTATGATGATAGCAACTACATCCCTTCATGTTTAAAGCTCCATCAACCCACAATTTCCATGGTATAGCCAACGGGTCAGGGCATTCTCCATCTTACATTATTTCTTCGCATGGAGAAGTCAGTTCAGTAATGAAATCCGCTAAAGCATGCCCTTTAATTGTAGTTTTGGGCTTGTACGTGATGAAGAACTCACCAAGGTCTACTACCCACTTCTAAATATGTCTAATAGCCTTTGGTCTGTGCATTACTGCTCTGAGGGGGTAAGAGGCTAGTATATTGTTCTCGTGCACTTCAAAGTACGGCCTGAGCTTCTGAGCTGAAGTTATCAAGGCCAATGAGAGTTTTTCCAGTTCAGTATAGTGAGTCTTAATTGGGACTAGCGACTTGCTTATGTAATAAACTAGCCTTTGCTCTTCTGAGTGATCTTTTACTAGCGCTCTAATTACTGCGATGCTCGTCACTGCCAAGTATAAGTAGAGCTCATCTCTTAGTTTACCTTGGATAGAACTTCAAGTGAGCTCAAGTACTCTTTGATGGATCGCCACACCTTTTCGCAGTTATCATCCCACCGAAAGTTCTTGTTTTCTTTAAAAAAATTGAAAAAAGGGGCACACCTATTAATAGATTTTAAGATGAATCTGTTAAGGGCTGCCAACCTTCCTGTTAACACTTGGACTTCTATTATGGTTATCGGGAACTTCATGTTTCGGATGACTTCTATCTACCCTGAATCTACCATGATTCCTGATTGGTTCACTATAAGGCCTAGAAATTTGCCAGATGCTATACCGAAAGTGCATTTTCCTGGGCTCAAATTCATATTGAACTTCCTCAGTATAGAAAAAAATTATTCTAGATGCCCCAGGTGATCTTCCTTCTTAAAGCTTTTGACCAGCATGTCATTTATGTAAACCTCCGTGGTTACTCCAATTTGCACTTGGAACATGCAGTTCACTAGTCGTTTATAGGTTGCTCGTACATTTCTTAGGCCAAATGGCATTACTTTGTACTAGTAATTACCTCTTGGAGTGATGAACGTTGTTCATTCTTTATCCTGCTTATCCATCAAGATTTGATTATAGCTTGAGTATATATCTATCATGGTTAGTCGTTAGTGCCATACTACTACATCCACCATTTGTTTTATTCTGGGTATTGAGTACCAGTCCTTTGGGCATGTCTGGTTGAGGTCAGTGAAGTCCACACACATTCTTTACTTTTCATTCTTCTTTTTCACAAAAACTAGGTTGGCCAGCTATTTCGGGTTCATCACCTCCTTTATGTGGCCAATTGTAAGAAACCTCTATAACTTAGATTTGATCACCTGTTCTACCTGATCGGTGGGTAAAAGATGGAGATGTTAAACTGGTGGACTGCCATATTAGGGCTGATTCTCTTCACGTCTTCTAGAGACTAGGCGAAGATGTCTAGGTTTCGCTCTGGCAACTTTCTGGTCTTCTCTACCTTAGTCTAGCTTAGGGATTTCCCTATCATTAGCTTCTAAGCTCCTTGTTTAAAGATAATCTCATGTACTTGCTCAGCAGGTTGAAGAATACTAGGGCACTCTCTAAAATTATCAATCTCTTGAGCTAAGCTATTTGATAGAGCTTCTTCATATTCCAACTTTAATTGATATCAGGTCTTCTTCTTCCCCTTCATAGCTATTGTGAAGTACTGCCTGGGTGCCACTTTGTCTCTATGTATCATAGCTACTGAGCCAAGTCTTGCATACTTAATACATTAGTAGTACGTCGATGCCGCAACCTTCATTACATGCAGCCATAGCTATCCTAATATTGCATTGTAGGGAGATGAGAAGCTCATCATCATGAACTCCGCAGCCTTTGTGTACCCATTTTCTTCCTTGTTAATCATAACTAATAAGGTGATATTTCTTTTTGGAAAGCTGAGGTCATTATTGAATTCTACCATAACTGTCTTAGTTGAGCTAAAATTAGAGCTAGGTACTTTAAACTAGGATTCATCTTACCTTGAAACTGAAGACCCAGAGGGTGATGACCAAGGTATTTTCATAGGGATGCACTATCCCATTGTAAATGACTGGTCCTGGCTTCACAGTTACTGATATTGCTTTTCCATTGCAGCGCTCCAATGTTACCACACATATTTTCTTCTTCTGTTCATTTTGGTTTATCTAGTAGTAGGTCCAGCAGTGTTTATCATGTAGATAACCTCATGATTACAACTGGGATGATCATCTTTGCCTTCATTGTCACGATTATTGTGACGAATTTTGTTTCTAGATCTCTTATTGTCCCCTGAACGCTTTTATAAGTACCCACATAACTGAACCATGTCAATTAGTTGCTTGATTTTCTTTTTCAGCACCCAGCAATCATCTGTGTCACGACCATAGTTGATAGGTGTAAAATACCTATCTACTTCTAAGCCGAATTTGGTAGTTTTCGAGTGAATTAGTTATATTTAATTGTGTTTATGTTAGTTTTTATGTAATTCATGTGTAGGGACTTAAACAAGCAATAAACGAACAAAAATAGTAGAAAAATAGGGAAAAAATGATGAAGAAACAAGGTTTCTAGATCAAAAAAGCCACCGCCACAACGGTGAGAATGCAGAGACTGCTGAAAAATACACAAGTCTCACCACCTAGGCGGTGAAAGTACAGAAAGTTGGAGTTATTTTTCACCACCACGGTGCCACGGCATTGATCCCCACCACCACGGCGGTGAACGATCAAAGAGTTTGGAAAACTAACCGACTTACCCACCACCGGGACGATGACTTCTACGCAGCAAAGAAGTTATTTTTAGATATTTTGAAACCTTACACCTATAAAACCTTTTTCCCCTATTTCCATTAAAAATATTGGAAGGTTGGAATGTCCCTAATCCTTAGGACGTGGTCCTTGGCCATTTTTTAAGAGCTCAAAGAGGAGATTCATCATCTGGAGAAGAGGAAACACTAGCAGATCGATCCTCAACGAAAGTGGAGACCACTCCACTTTAAGATTTGATCTTTCTCTCTTTGCTTCTCTATTTTTAACTTAATGTTTTATTGTAAATGATGATGAATACCTCTTTGTTTAATGTTCTAATAGCCAAGATCATGACAGATTAGATAAATATTAGCTAGGGATCGATGTAGTTGTGTAAATACTAGTTTGATGAAATTTATGTTTCTTTAACGGTTGTTTGCTTTTAAATTTGATTATGTTTATCATTTTATGATAGTTTTAGTATGCTTGTTAAGGTATTAGGGTTGGATTTGAGAATACGGGGTTTGACACTCAGAAGAGGTAACCCCGGATTCGGACTAGGGTAAACACATCGTTACGATCTAACGACCCGGGAGGGCATTAGTGAGTGTGCAATCGATGATGTTAGGGAAAGAATCATGTGTCCTAGCATCATTAAGACGTTTACCCTTCCTCATTGACGTGAATCCACGTATTCACTCGTCTTACACTCAGGAGAGGTGGCGAGTAAGTTTACAAACCGAGATTGTCGAATACCATAAACACCGTTATTGTTAACTAAATAAAATCAAACAGGTATTAAGTAAATGAAATCAATCCCTAGGTAATCAACTTAGTTAGGATTAACCCACTAATTCTAGTTTAGCTTAATTTTAATTAGTTTAATTTAAGATATTTCTTTAACCATCTGAATAATAGGAGACTATGCCAATTGTAGTACTCAATTATTCAAACCGTCCCTATAGGAACGATATCCAATCTTAAAGATCCACTATATTAAAACTGGACCTCGTGCACTTGCGAGTAGTCAATACGCGAGCGCAAAACAAACGCTTCGCCGTACAAGTTTTCGTTCCTCATGAAAATCATAATATTTTGATCTGTTCTTTCTGTTGGACCTCATGGCCATCTTTAGTGGCTATCAATTCACCTCAGACGACCAGATTTCATGCAAAATCCCGGAGATTGACATTCGTAGACCTGTGAGGTTTGGTTCTTGACATGCATCTAGTCTTAAACCTGACCTTTTGGGATGATCTTTTTACCTGTCTAAGTTGCTGCCCATAGCTCTATCATGGTCCTTCCTGCTTTGCCTAAGGTGATCTTTGGTTTAGCCCCTTCCTTTTCTCGTAAGTTTGACATTCTCCAGCTTCATGTAGGATTTAGCTTTCTCCAACATATTAGTTATGCTCTTTGGGTTATGCTTGGTCATGGAGTCTTGGAATCTAAAATGGT
The DNA here is from genome assembly GCA_016647705.1 of Eucommia ulmoides. NCBI lineage: Eukaryota > Viridiplantae > Streptophyta > Magnoliopsida > Garryales > Eucommiaceae > Eucommia > Eucommia ulmoides. The sequence goes on from CM028339.1 coordinate 20,740,007, forward strand.
GCAACCTTAAAGTAAATGCAATGATAATGAGGTTAGCGTCACAACCCTCAATCCACGTCAACTCTTCATGGAAGTGATTCATGTGGTGGTACAAAGACTCTCCATTTTCCTGTTGTAGAGTCAGCAGATAATCAGCTCATTTCATCAACCTCTGGTAATTTATGAAGCGATTAACAAACTTCTTCCCAAAGTCCTTGAACGATGAGATGGAGTTAGGTGGAAGCTTGTGTAACTACTCCAGGGCAGAGCTCTTTAAGTTCGTAGTGAAAGTTTTGCATAGCGTAGAGTCACCTACTCCATACAAATCCATAACATGTCTGAATTAGTGGATGTGGTCCACAGGGTCTGGTTTCCCATCATAATTCTCGAACTTTGTGGGGTCAAACGTTTTCGAGAGTGGTACAGCCAAGATGTCTGAGATAAATGGCATGTCAATTACTTTCAAAAGCACATCTAATTTATCTAGGGGTAGATCTCTCTCCTTCCTGTTTATGGTCTGCTAATGTGAATCAACTATCTCAGTTATGCTGAATAACCTTCTCTTCAGTGGTTGGTTGCTAATATCTCCATGGATAGCTCTTTCCCCTTGGGATAGTGGGTCTACAGACCCTAGAGACTTCGTTTCTTTTCCCAAACTGCTATTAACGATTAGGAGTTGTGGTGCATTCTTGGCGATCTTCTAATCCATCCACTTGAACGCATCTACCATTTTTTATGTCTTCCCTATAAAGGAGTCGATTTTTGAATCAGTGCTCTGTACTTTTGAGGGAGGGTTAGCACAAACTTCTTCTAATGCTACTATAGGAACCTCATTCTCAACAAGTACGATCAGCTTCCCATGTGCCAATGACCTTTTCAACTTCTTCTTTCAACCTACAAAACTGATTAGTTCTTAAGGGGGACATCGATTTAGTGTCAGCCAAAGAACTTCTAGCGCGAGAAAAAGTAAGTCGATTTTTAAAGAAAGCTCAAGCACTTAAATCAATCGTAAAAATAACATGTTCATGCCTTCCTTTTTTATAGAATTTCTTAGATTGTTTTATTTTTTTCGTGAGGTCGCCTGTTTCGTGATCCACTCCTATTAGTATAGGATTTGGACACGATCTCCTCCCATTCAATATGGGAGAAAATCTTTGTAACAGTCCCATTAAACATGAGCCGTTACAGTCAATCGCAGGTAACATTTCTCATGCATAGAGGACGTAGAAATAGTAAGCTAACAAGTTCTTAGCCTTGTTACCGTGGGTTCTGATTACCCATGGTTGGGCCTGTAGGTAAGGCTTGCTTTGTTTGCTCGTTAGACCATTAAGGTCTTTTTCTCGATGGGCCTGATATGCTCAGCCCAAAAATAATCATTGGATCAGATCATTGACCCGATCTAACCCACTAAGGCTCTTAAAACATTGATAGTCATGAGCGGGAGTTTTCCCATATCATGTAGTAACCCACAAATTATAAATAAATACTAACCAAAAAACCTATTTTTGTGAATTTTCACAACATATTAAATTCGTGCAAGTTATGTTATTTTAATTTACATTTTATCCTAGTCATTTTGATATACACATCCATTATTTTTTAATAATATACTTTAAATATTTATGCCTTTTTTGTTAAATATAATTTTAGACGACATCGTGAGTTTTTTTGTTTTTTTTTAATGTGATTACTAAGAAAATATCCTATTGTCTTACGTTTCTTGTGCCTTACAACCATTTAAGTTAAATTATGTGTTGGGTTATTTGTCTTAGTGAACATTCACTAACTCAAAAATATGATTTCGATGTGGAGTTGATTTAGTGAATGTTCAGTCACATTCTGTACTGGGGTATATATGTGGTGAACATATACAAAATAAAGTAACAATGTTGTTTGGGGTAATTGTTTTACTAGACATTCACTAAACAAACAACTGCTTACTAATGGAAGTGTCTAAGTAAGCTTTCACTAAGTAATTTTTTGTTGTGTTGGTGAATTGATTTACTGCATGTTCACTAAAATAAATGGGGATACTTATTCTCTGTGAACATTCACTAACTAATTTATTAGTCTTACTAGTTGTTTTTGGTGGACATTTACCAATATAAATTACATTATATGCTGGGTTATTTGTCTTAGTGATCATTCATTAGGATTAATTTTTCACTAAAAAATAATCAATGTAGATATCAAAATAAAGAGTTTTAAATGTAAATTTAAATAGTATAATTTTCATAAATTAAAACAATCGTGAACATTCACAGAATGAGGTTTTTGGTTTGTGTTTATTCTCATAATTGATGAGTTATTAAGGAAATAAAGTTTGTCCGGTTTTAGTGATTGTTCATCTTTTTTCCTCTCAGAAATAAACAACATGGATATCAAATTAAAGGATGATAAAATGTAGATTTAAAATAGTATAATTTTCATTAATTTAAATTGATGGTAGTATTTCAGGGTGTCACTTTTTCAACACTTAGGCCCCAGACGCGTATACATCCTCTCTCTCATCTCCTGGTCTCTAGACGGCAATCCCCGAAGACTTAATCATTTTTCTTCTCAAGAAGAACAAGTTTCCTAAAGTGGATTGGATCAAACCTTTGGGCCATGATAATGGGCCACAAAGTCTAAGCCTATGGACTATCTCCTCAAACACTCCATCAAGGACTAAGCGTAGGGTTTTTGACTAATTGACCATGTTCACAACTCTAATTAACAACACTAATCGCTCTCCAACTCTTATAAATACCTAGAGGCATTTAATTCCATAAGATAATGCTTATTATTCATCTTTGAGCAATTATGTATCCTTTTTTTCCCGAGCTCCTACTCTCACGCCGGACGGGCTTCGTAGGGCATACACCCAGCGAGTCCTTATGCAAGTACCCACTTTCGGGAGGTCGGATGTTAAGATCTCGCAATGCACTTCATGAACACTTAACGAATTTCTGGATCTCCAATTGTCCAAGACTCGACACCCCACGTCATCACTCTAACTCAGTACCAACTCCTAAATAGAATATGAATGGACCATAATGCTAGTACTTACCAATTCTCAACAACAACAATTAGGCTCTTCCTACTGGAAGAACATAGAAAGACTTCCCTTGGTCATCAACTCCTTGTTCTGCTATGACTTGATGATCACAAGGTCTGGTCAAGTAATTAAATAAAGAAATAAAACTCCTCCAGTTAGTAGAAAACCGAACGACCTTCTCTCTAGAGAAATATCAAGGGTCCCGAGATCCAACGCTAGGGCCCCTACCCCCTGCCAATGAAGACACGTTGCCTCCCATGGCCCTATGGACCTTTCGTTGGGCAGACCTTTAGAGCTGCTGAAGCTTTGTAGATTAATAACTTAGAACGCCAGCTAGGTGAATTCTAGAACTACTTCCAAGTCCTCCTCTCTCTCATGCCGATGACCCCTGCCCAAGGGGGACGACTTTCTAGACCACAGGACGAGAGATGCAGCCATAAGAATCTGAAAATCGCATAATCCATTGTAATAGAAACACTTTGAGGGCCTGACCTTAGCCCCCTAACCAAAGAGTGGGCGAGTAAGACTTGGCTCCCCTTGCTACCTCAAGATCGATATTACCGCCCTTGCAAGAGCCTGAGGCAGAGGCCCACTCGGGGTCGCTATAGGGAAAAGCACTTCGCCACGTTACAAGGTCCAAGCATAGGGACTGACATGTGCAAGTTGTGGACTCTTATTCTCTACCATTCGAACAACACAATGCCCAGGCCACAACTAGCCTTGTGTCGCCCTTCACCAGATACGGGGCACGGCCGAAGCAGCAGGACTCCCCACCGAGGTGAGGTCCCCTTTCATAGAGTACATCTTGGAAGAAGTGGTGCCCCTACAAGTTCACCCACCAGATGAATCTTTATGACGCGATCTGAGACCTAGTAGACTATTTGTCCATTTTTAAGTCCCATATGGAGATGCATACTGCCATAATGGCTCTAAGGTACAAGTATTTTCCATTTACCTCCGCAGGAGTAGCCTGATCTTGGTTTCGAGATCTATCCCCCGGCATCCATTTCTACTTTCTATGAACTCGAGCAGCTATTTCTTACCCAATCCAACCACTCACGCTAAAGGCCGAAGACCATGATGCACATCCTCACACTCCAGCAAGAGCTCGGTGAGATCTTAGGCAAATACACACTTTGAGAAACAGTCCATAGACTGAGAGGACTTCCCGGATACTATAGCGCTAAAATTATTTATTGATAAACTTAGGCATAGGAGATTGTCTTATGACTTCTACTCCAACTCTATACCCAACCTTCGTGAGGCTCTAGAGAAAGGCACCTGGTTTTACAACGTTGATCTGCGCGATAACGTCAAAAATGACTGAAAATGAGGTTTTAAGAAGAAGAAAAGAGGTAAAAGAACTCTCGAGCAAGGCTCAGGCTTAGGGATCTAGAAGACTTGAGGATGAAGAATGTGTTGATCCTAAGATTTTGAGATTTTGATGGACAATTAAAGGTTGATGTTTTTTGTGGAACTAACAATTTTATGGAGTGTTTCAGTTTATTAGTTCCAATGATGAAAATGATCATGAAGATATTATGGCAATGCTAAATATGATGACAAAGTTGATGGAAGATTAAGAGTTCGAAGAAATTGAAGAACCTAGAGAAAATAACTCAGGTTAAATTCTTACTCTTAATGTATCCCGATTAGATCACACACGACACAAAATATTTTTCAAAATTATGTGTGTTTTTATAGTATCCTAATTAGTTAAATTATTTGCTCCTATGTGATTGAAAATAAAAAACTAAAGATAATTTACTAAAATTGAACTTAAGTATTTCGTGGAGCTAACCGAGAAAAGAAATTGGTTAAAGAGGCGAAAACTTTGATGAAATTGGATTTAAAATAAATTCAGGAGAGGAATTCAGCATCTCTCAGTCAACAGGTAAGTCGACCAGTGATTAATGAATGAAGTTGTTGAATCTCTCAGTCAACAGGTAGGTCGACCTGAACTTAAAACAAGAAGTCTCTGAATCTCTAAGTCGACAGGTGAGTCGACTTGTGATCAGATAATGAACTCTCTGAATCTATAAGTCGACAAATAGGTCAACTTATAAAACTCTCTGAATTGTCCAGTCGACAGGTGATGGATGGGCAGTCGACCGATGGACGAAGAGAGTTTGGCTTAGCTACATCCTGAATTGGGCGGTCAACCGATGGGTCTTGGCCGGTTGACAGATGGAGTTATTTCATGATTTAAGGAATTTTGGATTTTATTCAAAAAAGAGTCGTTACTAGCCGTTTTATGGTTAAGATATGTGAGATATTTTAGGGATCTAATATGTTTTGAGTTATTTAATTAATATTTAATTATCCATATACATATGGTTCAAGTAGTTTTGATATTTCTCAATTTGGTACATATATTTCTCAATTTGGTACATAAAAAAAAAAAAAAAAAAAAAAAAGAGAAGCCCTCACTTCCACACTAATGATATCTATAAAAGACACTTCTTTAATTACGATAGCCCACTCATGTGAGATACATATGTCATTAAGAGTTCATGAAACTCAACCATCCAATCACTCAAGATAAATGCACTCACACTACATAAATGGATCAAAACAAAGTAGTGCGTTTTTAAAAGTCTTTTTATGATTTATTTTTCCTATTGCACCTAGTTCTCAAGATCTCTTGTCCCTAGGTTGGGTAGTTTCAAAAGTAACTTACTAAAGTATAGGTTTTAACCCCTTCCCCCTTGATGTATTCCTGATGTTTTTCTCTAAACGAGGTCTTTGTTTGTGGATCTCCAAGATTTAATATAATCCACATTAACAACACCATTACTTATGTCAGATCTTACAATACTATGTTTTCTCCTTATAGGTCTAGATTTTTCGTTATAATAACGATTTTTACTCTACCAATTGTAGTGGTGCTATCACAATATATTAAAATATTAAATTAGGTGGAATTGGTTTTTCCCAATATGGAACTTTATATAATAAATCTCTTAACAAATCCACTCTCTCATTGCAGAAGCTAGAGCTATTTGCTCAGCCTCCATCATTTAATTAGCAATGCTAGTATGTTTTTTAGACTTCCAACATATAGTGTGAGCACTGAATGTAAAAACATAACTAATGGTAGAAAAGAGAATCACCTGACAATGTATTCTAGTCTGCATCAGTAAAACATTCAATTACCTCAGGATATTTTATATAAAACAATCCAAAATTTTTAGTGCCAAATAAATATTTCAATATCCGCTCAATGGCATACCAATGTTCTTTACTTTGTTTGCTAGTAAATCTACTAAATACTCTAACTACATATGCAATGTCAGGTCTAGAGAATGCTAGAAATGAAAAGAGTAACAATATGCTCACAATTACAAAAATTATATTTATTTTTTTTTCAAAATATTCTCAATTTAATGCGACTAATCAAGAAAACTATCATCATATGTTTTTGTAATTTTTATTCTCAAAATAAAATTAGCCTCACCAAGATATTTAGTATCAAAATGGCTACTTAGCATATTTTTTGTTTTATCTATCACATGTAAATTAGATCCGAATATTAAAAGGTCATCTACATATAGACTAACCAAAACATGAAACATGTGAATTTCTCCAAGATTTACAATAGATGCACTTATCACACTCACTAGGCTTAAAATCATTTTCGATTATGCAGGAATCAAATTTCTCATGCCATAGAGGGTTTTATTTAATATACACATTTTATTTTCTTATCTGAGCTCAATAAACCTTCAGGTTGATCCATATAATTTTTTTTTTATCTAGATCTCCTTTTAAAAATGCAATTTTTACATATATTTGATGGATTTCTAAATTAAAGATTGCAGCAACGGAAATTAGCAATCAAACTGGTGTAATTCTGGTAACTGGAGAAAAACTAACAAAAAATCCAATTTTTTTTTTTTTTTAAAGCCTTTAGCAACTAGTCTACCTTTAATCTTAACTATGGAACCAACAGGTTTAAGTTTTTTTCCTAATGACCCATTTAAACCCTATAGTTTTAAAACCCAAGGAAAATCAACTAATTTCCAAGTCTTCTTACAAATTAGGCTGCATCTCATCATTTACAATCTTTTTCCAAAAAGTTGCGCCTAGTGATGACAAAGCTTATTGAAATGTACTTAAATTTTCCTCATTATTAAAAACATAAAAATCAGGACCAAAATCTTTTTCAACTCTAGCTATTTTAATCCTCCTTGATTCAGTTTCAAAATTATTTTTATTTTGTAAAATAGGAGTAGAAGAACTAGAATAAAAAAAAATTCAATTACTTTACCCCTACTATCTTTAGATTTAAAAGAAATTTTTTCTTCATGAAAAATAACGTCACTAGATTCGCTAAAAATATTATTTTCAATACCCAAAAAATCTATAGGTTGTACTATCTACCCATATCCAAGAAAATAGCAAGTGGTAGCCCTAGCACCTAATTTAAGCCTTTTAAGGTTTGTTAATCAAACAAAGGCTAAACAACCCCAAACTCTATGATAGCTCAAAGATATACCCAAGAGGGGAAGTGAATTGGGAAGTTAAATATTTAGAAAATAACTTTAATTTTTCTAACTGATTATTATATTGTTATTAAGCATAAATGTGAATTACTAGATTCCCAACTGAATAGATAAGGGATAGATAAATTAACATGCAGATTTAGAGTGGTTCAACAAGATATGCTTCCCTATATCCACTCTTCTGAGCTCTCGCAGGGAATTCGTAATCCACTAACCAATCCAATCCCTTTTGTAGGTAAGAATCAAGCCCTTACAACTCTAATTTTCTCATGCTCAGAATTAAACTTTTACAATAATTATTTTCCTAAGCTCAAAATTAGACCTTTATCCATGATTAGGTAAGGTCCCTTATGCCCAATCAAAAGCTCTCACTTAAACTAGTTACGTTTAGATCCAAGCTACCACTCACAAGAATACAAAAAATTAACGTTTCTTCTCATAGGACCTTTGGTAGTCAATTATTTCGTCGCTACGATACCACAAGTGTATGGGTCAAGTTTTAATAGTATAGTAATGAGAAAGAGTTATCGTATCCACAAAGATTAGTTTAGATCGTCACTAAGTACCTTGATTATCATAACCTAACTTTATCTAGGCGATCCAATTTTGGGTTTTTGTAAAATAAAACTAAAATAAAATAAATTCAAAAACAAAATACAATATGAATTTTCTATGCACAAAAGTTCTAGGGGCTTGATTTCATCTCGTTATTTTCATGTTATCCTATTAAGAAATTATTAGTTAATTCCGTTCATTCAATAATCAAGGCCTTCGTGCTATATGTCTCTCACTACCTCTCCCGAGTGTCAAGTGAGATAATATGTAATCACTTCAATACCGATATCCATATCCCATATTTAGGGAAAAACATTAGTTATACCCGAGCTTATAGATTACGTAAGGTCTAAATATCTCCAAATCTATTAAGGCTTATGTTGTGTTCGACCTAAGTTCAAACCTGGGATTACCTCTCCTGAGTGTTAAATCTCAAGTTCTCAATTTAACCAAAATATCATGTAAAAGCATACATTGGAAGTATTATAAAGATGAACACAATTGAATGGTAATTCTAATTGATCAATTTAGAACTCGATTACCTCTCAGTCTCACGAGATCCTAAATTCCCAACTTGAACATCTAGGTGTTGATTTTCTCTGGGACTCACAACAACCTATGTTATGCACTCTCAATTCCGGTTACGAATTCAACTACTCTTGAGTATGAAATTCGTAACCTAATCTTGTCTAAATCATTGACCACATTGTTGGCCCAGTAGAATACCCAAGAGGGGGGAATTGGGTAATTAAAAAATTATCAGAATAAAATTCAATAAATCAAATAATTAATTTTAAGCCTAAATTAATTATTATCTTTATAACACAGCAAAATAATATAATCAACTAAGTGCACACCCAAACAGCAAAAATTACAAAAGTAAATATAGCAGCACACAAAAGATTTATACTGGTTCACCAAGCTACTCTTTGCTAATTCAGTCCCCCGAGCCCCACAGAGGTCGCACCCACTAAAACCAAGGTCCCTTTAAAGGTAAGAACCAAACCTGTACACCGATTCTTTTACAAGCTCATAATCAACCTTTACAATATCCTTTTCTCAAGCTAAGGAAGAACCTCTACTTTTTACAGGCTAAAAAATAATATAATCCTTTTTATCACTACAGCTCAAGAATATCAAAACCTCACAAAATATTTCAACTATCCTTTCCCCAAGCAAGGATGGAACCTTTACAAATCACTCTCAATGCAATTCTATCCAGGAAGAATCATTACATCAGTCTCTTTACAAGAAGAGACTGAAACCCGACTACAATTGATTAAATACCCCCAATAGTATTTAACCCATCACAACTCACCAATACACAAATTGATAAGAAGTAAATCTCACTCGGAGTTTCTACGACCCCAGATAAACAATAACTCAATTAATATCCCAACTAGCGATAGAAATACGTGAGATACAAAAATCTGATTTTAACAAGATGTGGGTAGCAAATTTGAGCACGTAATCAGATTCAAAAAATTATTTGTAAAAATATTTTCTTTAAAAATTAGAAACAATTTCTAAGATAAATTTCCAATAATAAACAAGTAATGCACAATAAAAATTAATTAAAAAGATCTCACCCGGAATCCACAGAATAATTAGATAAAGCAATGTAACTTCATATCCGGCAGCAACAAAGATTAACAACTGTTGATCTTCACGATTGTCTCTCAGAAAAGCTCACAATATTTCAGAAGGATAACTCTTATAAAAGCTCACAAATGATATGATATGATTTCTCTCTTGTTTACTACTTAATGATATATGAAATTCGTAGGTTTATATAAAGGAATATGAAATCAACTTTCTATCAGCTAGTTTACATGTGTCATGACACTTAATAGTACTTATAGACCCTTTATATCATAAGGACTTCATTTAGGTTCAATTCCACTTAAAAACATCTTTCAAATCTCTTAATTAAACCCCCAAAGTATTTCTGAAACTTAATAAATAAGTAATGAATCTATTTCAAAGTACCAAATTGAGAAACATTAATATTTAATGAAGCATATTAATAGGATTTAATTAGTATATGAACCATATCTTAAATATAGATAATACCCCACAAATATCTCTCAAATCCCAACCAAATACGACTACTTTTGGATATAATCTCGAAATCAAACAGTATCCTAAAACAGTGCGTTCGATCGACTGCCCAACTTAGGTTGTCGCCAAGCTATTGCTGCTGCGTGCATAGGTCAACCACCTGGTCGACTCAGAGATTTAGAGAGTTCAGTACTACTTCACCGATCGACCTATCAGTCGACTTGTTGATTCAGAGAGTTCAGCCTTCTTAACCAGTCGACCTGTCGGTCGACTTAGAGATACAGGATGTTACAGCTTTCATGTTCGGTCGACTAACTAGTCGACTATTGTGCTTGGATCTCTTCTCTAAGTACATTTTTAACTTATTTTCTTTTACGATTTTTCCCCTTTAACCATTTTCTTCTCTTGATTAGCTCCACTAATATTCTTATATTCCATTTTAGTCATTCAAAATTATTTCTTCTTATTTCACATGGAAGGAAATAATTTAACTTAATCAAAACACACATAAAAGATAAAATACATTTTGTGCCATATGTGTGTTCCTAAATAGGATATTAAGAGTTAAGATTCACCTGGGTTGTTTTCCCTAATTTCTTCAAACTCTTAATTATTTTTCATCATCTTGACATCTTCATTTCTCATCCATTCAATTTGACGTTTTCATTACTGGAACTTTAAATCACTGAAACACTCAATTAAATGTTAGTTCCATCAAAACATCGATATTTAATTTTTAATCAAAATCTTAGGATCAACACACATGAATCAAACACAATAGGCCTAGGGAATACATAAAATGGAATTAAATCTAATAATTGACAAAATATTCACAACATGATTCAAACGAGACTATGTCAAGCCTTAGATCTAGATTACAAACACAACATAGATAAATTCATGGTTAATTGATAGGTGTGATTTACCTACATATTTCCAAACCGAATTAAGTTAGTTTTCCTGCTTTTATATAGTATTTTATTATGTTTTAATTACTTTTTATACTTTTTATATAAATCAGGTGTATGGGATAAAAAAGTATGAAACTGAAGCGAAAATGATTAGATCAAACCAAGAACGGTGGAAAAACAAGCACGGAGGCAAGATTCTGAAAACATGACCACTGCCTAAGCGTCTAGACCACTACCTAGGCACCTAGGCAGTGAAAATACTGAGAAAACCCTATTCTTGCTAGACACTCGCCGCCTAGGCCGTGAGATTCACCGCCTAAGTGGTGAAACGACAGAATATTTTCCAAATACACCGCTATCCTCACCGCTGCGGCGATCAACCAACCAACATACCCACCGCCTAGGCGGTGAATCCTACCGCCTAAGCGGTGATCTCTGTATAGATTGAAGATATTTTTAGATATTTTTTGGATATTTTGGCTATATATATCCCCTCTTCTCTGGCCTCTATTGGTAATTTGAGCCCCTTAGAATATCTCTAAGGTTAGATAAAGTAGTTTTAGAGGGAGAGCTCACATCTCGAGGTGGAGGAAGATGACAGAGCAATCGTTGAATGGTTCTTAGCAACAATTCTTCGGACGAGGCTAAGTTCTTCGATTTCTTCCCTTATTTCTTTAACTTAGGAATTGTGAGCATGTTTTGCTCATTTTTTATTTGTAAATGCGGTTATGGCCGTAGTTAAACATGGATTGTATAGGGATTAACATTATATTTATAAATATGTTGTTTGGATTATTTCAGTATTGCATTTATGTCATTCTTCATAGTTTGATTATGTTTATCGTATTACTTGTTTATCATGATTAGATAGATAAATGGAGAATACGGGGTTTGATAAACCCCATATTTGAATTAGGGTAAACAAACGCCACGATCCAATAACCCGATTGGGGTTAAGATTGTGGATAATCGATGACGTTGGGGCAAGACTCACATGACCTAAGGTCGTTAAGACGTTGAGGGGGACTCCTTCGTTGACTCGAAGTCATGTATTATCTCGTCTTACACTCGAGAGAGGTGGCAGGGGAGTTTTAGAACGGAAATTGTTGATAGGGTAAACACAACATGACGATCCAATGACCCGGTCGGGAGTTGGATTGTGTGCAATCAATGACGCTGGGCGAGACTCACGTGACTTAGGGTTGTTAAGACATTGAGGGGGACTTCTTCATTAACTTGAAGTCATGTATTCCACTATCTTACACTCGGGAGAGGTGGCGACGGAGTTTACGAACCGAGATTGTCAAATAGGTCGAACACCGTAAACGTAACTAAATCGAGATCGAACACGTATTTTTAAACACGTTAATCCCTAGGAAATTCTTTCCTCTAAAACATATTAGTATATTAGTTTAGTTAATTTAGGTTATATTAATATTTGTTTAATTAATTATTTATATTTTTGGTCGCCTAAATAAAGTTAGGTCATGACAATTATGATACTCGATAGTAACGTCACCAATCTCTGTGGATACGATAACCTGATCTTTTACGATCACACTATACTAAAACTTTGACCTCGTACACTTGCGAGTAATCAATACACGAGGATGTGGAATCCCTCGACGTACAAGTTTTTGGCGCCGTTGCTAGGGATTGGTCATTAGGCGAATTTAGTTTTCAGCGATCACTACCAAGTTTTTTGTAACGATTGTCGATGATTGTTTGGTTCGTTATTGTCAATATTGTGAGTAAATCACCCGATTTTACTTTAGGCATTTCTTTTGTATATAATTTGTTTTTTGAAGTTTTGTTTTTTGTTTCTTATCCAGGGTACTTGGCGATATTAGATCGACAGGTATTGATGCATCCCTTTTGATGGGATTCCAAGCCATTTTATTGTACGGGGCCACGCACATAAGCCGGTGAGGCATTTTGTTAAAAGATCGAGCCGAACAAAGCAAAACCTCGCCAAGCTTGAGGGTGATCTGAAAATATCAGGCCGAGGACGTTAAACCACTTGCTTCTTGGGAGGCAACCCAAGGTCAAATTAATTAAATCCATCTCCATCGAATTTAAACGGAGGCTAGATTCTCTCACCTCCCAGGTACGTGTTCTAAACCCCCTTCGTCAGCATACTTTAAATTTCATATGTTGAAGAATGATAATTGAGATCCTTGAGGACACTGTCCATTTTGAGTTTGGCGGTAATGTGTAGTATTTAGTATTGTTAGTAAATGTGTTATTATTTTACCATATGCATGTGTGTTTAGGTTAGAATGTGTTTATATTTTTGCATTGTTGTTTTCATGCTGAGTTTTGTGTTCATCTGGGCCGTTACCTAATGATGATATTACCCCTGGTTGTTTTCAAGGTCAAGCGTAATACCCATGCATGTGTGTTCTGTGTGCTTGACTATGCATTTTGATAGAAATTATTGTAGATCCTAATTTGCGCGAGCACATAGACTCAATGTATTTCTATCAATTGATTTGAGGACTATTATCGATTAACCAAATTCATGACACATTAAGGATTCTAGAACTTGATTGAGGGAAAGCTTGAGGCGAAATCCTAGGCGAGGTAGTTCAGGAGACGTGATTTAGGCATTCTCTTTATCGCTTTAGCCCTTTTAAGCCTACCTGTTATATGTTTATCCCTCCTTACCTTATCGAAGACTAAATGACATTTCAATTCTGAACACATAAACAAATACCCTGGCTAGTTGACCGTTTTCCAAACCTATATCGCTGAATTTAAAGGCACATTTTAGTTAATCAAGTTAGCATTCATGTTTACTACTTGATGTAAGTGGTTGGGTTTAAGTCAAGCTTCAAATTGGTTCGCTATTCGAGTACTCACTTATCGTTTTTCGTTCATATTTAACACACCCCTCAAATTGTACAAATGAAATAAGTTTGGGGGTGTGTTTTGTTAATAAAAAAAAATAATAATCAAAAAAATAATTTACGTTTTTTTTGACAAGTGAGTACATCGGTCTAATTTGATTATTCGGGATTATTTCTAATCTATATATGGGGGTTCGAGAGTGAATATGCGAAGCGTTAAGCCTTGGATAACGTTAAGTTAACAATGTTAACCCGTTTTCTATTCCAAATTACCCTTGGCCAAATGTTCCATTACCGAACTAAGTCCTTCTGATCTTTTTGAACTACTGAACCTACATTAGTGAAGAGTGGACCCCAATCAGTCCTAGTCCTTCATGGTCTAAGCCATGAGTTTCATTGGGGGATAATCCAATTTTGTTGTTATATAGCCGTATTATTGAGTATCGCACAAACACATTTACAGTATTTAGAATAGCATTCACCATTTTTGCATGTCAAAATTCTAGAACCACATGATGTGTTTTACCGCCTGAACTCGATATGACTGGCGTTTGTTGAGGGAAAAATAAATAGGTCATTAGAAAAACTCAAAACTCACATGTCGTTATGTTTTGATTGTTTTTAGGTTGTTTTTTATTTAATTCAGTTTTGTTTTTCATTTTCGTGTGTGTGTTTGGCTCGAGAACTAGCAAAATTCCAAGTTTTTAGGTATTTGATAGGTGTGATCTACCTACATATTTCCAAACCGAATTAATTTAGTTTTCGTGCGTCTATATAGTTTTTTGTTATGTTTTAATTAGTTTTTATACTTTTTGTATAAATCAGGTGTATGGGGAGAAAAGGTACGAAACTCAAGCGAAAACGATCAGATCGAACCAAGAACGGTCGAAGAACGGTGGAAAAACAAGCACAGAGATAATATTCTGAAAACAAGCCCACCGCCTAGGTGTCCAGACCACCGCCTAGGCGGTGAAAATACTGAGAAAACCCTATTATTGCTGGACACTCTCCACCTAGGTGGTGAAACGACTGAATATTTTCTAAATCCACCGCTGTCCTCACCACCGCGGCGATCAACCAACTGACATACCCACCGCCTAGGCGGTGACCCCTGCACAGACTAAAGATATTTTTAGATATTTTTTGGATATTTTAGCTAAATATATCTCCTCTCCTTCCTCTTCTTCGGCCTCTCTTGGTATTTCGAGTCCCTTCGAATATATCTAAGGATAGATAGAGTATTTTTAGAGAGAGAGCTCATATCCCAAGATGGAGGAACAATCGTTGAACGGTTCTTAGCGACAATTCTTCGGACAAGGTTAAGTTCTTCGATTTCTTCCCTTATTTATTTAACTTAGGAATTATGAGCATGTTTAGCTCGTTCTTTATTTGTAAATGCAGTTATGGTCGTAGTTAAACATGGATTGTATAGGGATTAACACTATATTTATAAATATGTTGTTTTGATGATTTTGGTGTTGCGTTTATGTCGTTTTTCATAGTTTGATTATGTTTATCGTATTGTTTGTTTATCATGCTTAGATAGATAAATGAAAAATACGGGGTTTGACAAACTCTGGATTCAGATTAGGGTAAACAAACACCACGATCCAATAACTCGGTAGGGTTAGGATTGTGGACAATCGATGACGTTGGGGCAAGACTCAAGTGACCTAGGGTCGTTAACACATGAAGGGGGACTTCTTCGTTAATTCAAAGTCATGTATTTTCCCATCTTACACTCGAGAGAAGTGGCAAGAGAGTTTTAGAATGGAGATTGTCGATAGGGTAAACACAACACAACGATCCAAAGACCCGGTCGGGAGTTGGATTGTGTGCAATCAATGACGCTGGGCGAGACCCACATGACCTAGGGTTGTTAAGAAGTTGAGGGAGACTTCTTTGTTGACTTGAAGTATTTTATTCCACCGTCTTACACTCGAGTGAGGTGGTGGTGGAGTTTACGAACCGAGATTGTCAAATATGTCGAACACCGTAACCGTGAGTAAATCAAGGTCAAACACGTATTTGTAAACACGATAATCCCTAGGAAATTCTTTCCCCTAAAACATATTAGTATATTAGTATAGTTAATTTAGGTTATATTAGTATTAGTTTAATTAATTATTTACATTTTTGGTCGCCTAGATAAAGTTAGGTTATAACAAATGCGGTACTCAATAGTAACGAAACTAATCCCTATAGATACGATAACCTGATCTTTCACGATCACACTATACTAAAACTTTGACCTCGTACACTTGTGAGTAGTCAATACATGAGGATGCGGAATCTCTCGACGTACATTAATCTTCTCAATAAATTCATAAATGTAAGTAGTTTAACACAATATTACAAATACGAACTTAAAACAAAAGATTAGGAAGAAGAAAAAGGTAGAGAAAAGCTTATTGTGGGTTTGGGCTCCAGATTTGCAACTCCACCGGCCAACAATGATGTTTTCTTTCCCGATCTTGCATCAAAACACAATCACCCGGTGTTCTCGCCCAAAATCGCTTCTAATCGCTCCCAAAAATCATCTCTTTTCATTCCTTTTTTCGTCCTCCTTTTTCTCGCATCTAAAATGAGCCCTAATTGCTTATTTAACACTTCAAATCTGACAGAGCGTGCTGCAGTGGGTGTTTTACTGCGCTACAGCGCGCTATGGCTAAACACACTAATCGCGCGCAAAATTGCGCTGCAACTCGCGTTGGGCAGTACCTGCCCCCGCTTTGTATCGTGGCCGTGTCTTTCTCGTCCGAATTCCGATTGAGGTAATTCAAAAAGGTATGGAAATCTAAGATGTATATGTACAACTTTCATGTTTTAAGTTTGTCAAAAATCGGATTTCATAATAGTCAAAATTGGCCTTGAAGTTACAGCATTTGTAATCCTACAAAACACAGCAAAAACACATTAAACTAACAAAAATGTTCGAAAACACACAAATATTTAAACGTAAAAGTACTTGATTTGTTGGTAAATAAACCACTCATCAAGCTTCTTCCACCTGAATTCAAAATAAACTCAATTGATGACCCGAATACTAGTGATAGAAATGTCTGAGAAACTAAATCTGGAGTCTTAGAAAATTAAGTACAAATACTTTTTCAACAAAATTTTCAGAAAAATTTCTTTAAAAATATTTTCAATGTATTCAATGATAAAAACGATTTTTGTATCATAGAGATTAGAAGCTAAAATATCTAAGGAAGGGAAACCAAGACACTTAGAAGGTAACCAACCGTTATCGAAACTACACTGATTCGATTCTCCACCTAAGTTAGGCATTTAATGTGCATTAAATTCCCATCCCATTAAGAATTAAATGATTGATATGACATGGATAGGCCACATTCAAGGTATCAATGTATTTTGCTCCAAATATCTTAGAGTTCACCGATAACCTTGAAATGTAACTACCCGTTTTTTAAACCAAACCAAATCGGTTTGCCACCTAACCCATCCATTTAATGAACACTGATTTCACATACCATAAAGCACTAATTTCTTAGAGATGACATGGAATGGATGGATTCATTGAATATAGATATTTTATCAAAATATCTCAGGTGTTGATCTTAAGATTTTGATAGACAATTAAATGTTGATGTTTCTGGTGGAACAAACGATTTGATTAAGTGTTTCAATTTATTAGTTCCAAATGATAAAGATATGATGACAAAGATGACGAAAGATTAAGAGGTTGGAGAATTTTAAGAACCTAGGGAAAACAACTCAAGTTAAATTTCAACTCTTCATATCCCAATTAGGATCACACACGACAGAAAAATATTTTTAAATAATTTTTTTAAATATGTGTGGTTTTTAGGATCTTAATTAGCTAAATTATTTTCTCCTCTATGTAATTGAAAAAGAATTATTAATAATTGATAAAAATTGAATTTAAGTATTTAGTGGAGCTACCCGAGAAAAGAAATAGGTTAAAGGGGTGAACGCGTCAATAAAAATAAATTAAAACAAATTGAGAGAAGTGTTCCAGCATCCATAAGTCGACCGATAAGTTGACCAGAGCATAGAAGGAAAAGTCTTTGTATCTCTCAGTCGACAAGTTGGTCGAACTGTGCTTAAATATGAACTCTCTGTATCTATAAGTCGACAGAGCGGTCAACTTGTGATAAGAAACGGAAGTCTCCGAATTTCTAAGTCAACAGATAGGTAGATCGATGGGGACATAATTCTTGGCTTGGCTGCATCCTGAATTAATCGGTCGACAGGTGATCTTGGTCGGTCGACTTATGGGATAGTTTTAGGATATTATGGAATTTCGGATTTTATTTTGAAAGTAGCCGTTACTATCCGTTTTTTGGTTAAGATTCACAAGAGATTTTAGGGATTTAATGTTATTTCAGATATGCAACATATATTATGATATCCTTCTAGATTTGGTTTATTAAGTTTGAATATTTCTCAATTCAATACATGTAATTCTTTCTATCCTATTTAATTGTTATTGAAAAATATTTGGGAGACATAATTGATAAGTTTAAAATCAATAATTAAGTGATTTGAACCAGAATGAAGTCTTAATGATATAATGGGTCTATAAGAGCAATTAAGTCTCATAAGAAGTGGAAACTAACCGATAGAGAGCTTATTTTATTCCCATTTATATAGACCTGTATTTTTATATATCAAAAAGAGAGATTAAGAGTATTATACTGAGATTTTCTAAGAGAAATCATATTGAGAAATGTGAGATCTTTTCTAAGAATTATTTGTTGTGAATCATTGTTGGTACCGAATCTAAAGTGATATTGCTATAATTATTCTTTCGGTGGATTCCGAGTGAGCTCTTTCCAAATTACTTTCTATTTAGTATTGCTTGATTATATTTGGAATTTGATCTTTAGAAATTATTTTCTGATTTTTTATTGAAAAATATTTTTGAAACAATTTCTTCAATCAATCTAATTACGTGCTCAATTACGTGCTACCCTTTTTTGTTTAAAATCTGATTTTAAATATCTCACTTTTCTATCACTAGTTTTGGGATATTAATTGAGTTCTAATTTATCTGGGGTGATAGAAGCTCCGAGTGAGAAAAATCACTTGTTAATTTTTAATTAGTGAGTTGAGTAACGGATTGAATACTGTTGGGAGTATTTAATCTATGGGTAGCTGGTTTCAGTCTCTTCCTGTAAAGAGATTGAAGTAGTAATTCTTCCTGAATTAAATTATTTTTTGAGAATTTTGTAATGGTTCAATTCTTACTAAGTAAAAGGATATTTGGAGTGTTTGTGAGGTTTTCATTCTTTAGCCTTAGTTTAAAAAGAATTAGGTTATTCTTGAACCTATAACAAGTAGAGGTTATTCCTAAGCCTGTGAAAAAGAATTTGTAAAGGTTGATTATGAGCCTATAAAAGAATCTTTGTGAGAGTTTGGTTCCTACCTTTAAAGGGATCTCCAGTTTAGTAGGTACGACTCTCTGTAGGGCTCAGAGGACTGGATTAGCCAAGAGTAGCTTGGTGAACCAGTATAAATTTCTAGTGTGTTGCTATCTTTATGTTATTTATTTTATTGTTTGGTATACACCTAGTTGATTTTATATTTTCACTGTGATGTAAAGATAATAATTAAACGAATCAAACGTGCGCTCACCAAGTAATGACTTATCATAGAGCATAAAATGCTGGAGGAGAAATTTGGACTACAGATATTACATCTTGAAAGCATTGATGACAACTAAACCAAAATACTGAAACTAACCGGTACTTAGCCTCTAAACCAAATCGGAAATGTCATATCTTGCCATTAATGTACCCATGTCAACCAATAGGATCAAAACCAAATCAAGAAAGCAATTCCCCTAGGCTAAACAGTCCCTAAGAAAGATATTGAAGTGGCGTGTGCATTCATCCATGCACAAGCCCTTGACCTATAAATAGGAGGCTCCTGTTTTCATTTTTTTCGAGTCTTAAAGACCTAGCTTCTCTCTCTATGCTTGAGCAATGGTCTCGGCTGCTAGGATTTTTTAGGTATGTGTCTTGAACATCCCTTGATCTTGTCTTAAATTTCATGTATTATACTTGTACATAGTATAATCATGTAGATATCATGCATTAATTTTATGTACATAACCTAAATAACCAATAAATAACTAAAAAAATGTTAAATTTATGTTATACAAAACCAAACCATATTAAAATTGTTCAAAATCATGCCAAGAACATCAAAAACATCCAAGATCATGTTAAGAACATGTGAGGAACCAAATCGTCTAACAACATGTTGAGAACATGTGAGGTTCCAAACAAAGCGTCTATCACACCATGAGTTGTGCATAGTCTCTATGATTCTTTCAATAACACTTTAAACCAAACTCTTATGATTGTTAACCTAACCATACAAACTGTTAATAAACTAATTTACTTTATGTTAAATGTCAAGATCATAGCCTGCCAGACTAGTGAACTGGAACCTATATATATGTGTATCTATTTACTACATCGATAACCCCTTGTGGCTAAAAACTCGGGATAAAGGGAAGGCCTCTATTCCTTCAAGGATATGTGTGATTCCTCTTCAGAAACCTTCATATTTTTCTTAGTTACTCGGGATAAAGGGAGGGCCTCAATTTGGTACTACTGTTAATTCTAGTTCTTCTAATAGTCATTGTTCGGATCGTGAGACTGATATAATTTGCAATCATGAGAATACAGATAAGGCTATTGAGCTGCTTATTGCTCTTACATATGTTTTTGGAAAAGAGAATTCTAAACTAGAGCAAACAATTGAAAGTCTTGAAAATAAGAAATTTAGTACTGTGAAATCTCTCAAGAAAAACAAAATTGGACAAATATTTTGAAACTGTTGAGTTTAAAAATGCTTTATCTAAAATTAATAAGTTGTGTGAGAAAATTGAGTCTCTTGAGGATGAGACTGAGGTTTTGAAAAATGATTTCTATGATCTTCAACATAATGAATTTAAAAGGAAACATCTTGAAACCTTGAATGATGCCTTGAGTATTGAATTCGACAATACAAGGTCTAAGCTTGATAGAGCTAGTGTGAAAATTCATTCTATTGAAAATGAGTGTTAAATTCTTAAGAATGATTTTGATTTTATGCATAAAAAAAAATTTGGTCTACAGGTAAACGTTAGCACCAATGAACGGTTATTTGAGAAGACTCAAAAGGAGCTTAAAGAAGCAATGGATAAATTCAAGGATGTTGAGAGTACTAAATCTATTGAAAAATCAATAGTTACTAAACCTGTTTCTCAAAATCTTAAACAATATCATGCTCCCATACGAAACACTGACTATTAAAAGAGGCATGCTAATAGTATTAAGTGTTTTTATTGTTATAAATTTGGTCATTATGAAAACTCTTGTTACTTATTACATGGTTACCCTGTCAGATCCAGAAACAATTAGATACCAAAAAGAGAAAATTTTGTTGCAGGTACCAATCAGAGATTTAGACAAAGGTACAATGAATACTACGTGTTGACAAGGACATTTGAACAGACAAGAAGGTACAATGAATATGCCCTGCCAAAGAAGGAACAAAGGTTCAATGTACCAAATAAGAAGAATCAGCACGTGCCAAATAAAATAGTACAGAAGCAACAAGCCCAATATGTGAGAGCTGACAAAGCCTATCCACAACAAACGAAAAGATAACAGTACAAGAAAAAGTTATACCAAAGCTGCCTAAAGCACCAAACAAAGGCAAATAAGTTCTTACTAAATCAGTTCAAAAAATTGCCATTCCTAAGAAAGGGGAAATTAAGGAGAAAAATCAAGTATTTGTGAAGTCAAAGGATTCCAAGTCAAAGATTAGTAATCCATCAAAGGTACACACACCACTTTCTCCCAAAGATAATTCAGGTGTCAAAAAACTTTAAGTTTAAGTTTATTAATTTTGTTAGGGAGACTGAATCTGTTCATTTTGAAATTTAGATGTTTATGATACATGTGTGCGTGTGTGTGTGAGCGTGTGTTTAAATGTGTGAGTAATTAAATTTTTATAAAATATATGTGGATTAAAATAAGAGGTAAAAAATTGAGCTAAGTTGATCAAATTAGGGTTTAAATGCACAAAAAATCAAACAACTCGAAATGAGCAGTCGATTCATGAGTCGACCGACAGTAGCACGTTAGAATACAGAGAGACACGTTGCATTCATCTGTCGACTGCCTCTAAGATGACAGTCGACGGACCATTACGAGATATAAATACCCATCACTTGTTCATTTCATTTCGTCCAAAACTAAAACCCATTTTCCTCCAAAACCCTTCATCTCCCAAGTTCATTCAAGCATAAACTTCACGAAATCAGTTCATTTCGGCTTTGATTAGAAGATTTTTGGGTTGAATCTAAAGGTCTAAGGCTTGGATCTGAGATTTGGAGACTCATTACTCGCGAAAAAAAAGTTGGTTCTCTCTGATTTCCAGGGTTTCGGTTGGTTCTCTGTTTAGGCTTAATCTCTTGAGTTATTTTTGTGGATTTGTTTTAAATTTGTGGAGAAAATGCCTAAAATCAAGAATCATGCTCAAAGGATTACGTTTGACAGTGAACTTTTTTGAAAGGAAGAGGATGAGAAAAAATATAATGAGGGGTTTGCCAACCGAAAGGTTTTAGGTTACAAACCTATAGATTTTGTTAGTTTGAAAGAGAAAAATATTGATTTTGAAGGATATTTTAGAAATTTGGGGTGGGTCAATTTTGTCACCCAAAGGAATGAGTGGATGCCGGTGTGTGTAAAAATGTTTTATAGTAATCTCACTTACAATAATATTGAAATTTCATCCTATGTTAAAGGAAAAGAAATCCGGTTTAATAGGGGGTTATTATGTGATATTTTGGAAATACCTAGAAGATACCTAGTTCCGTACAATACCCTTCACTGGCTTTTGATAAATTTCAATAGAATGACAATTGTTAAGAAATTTGACTGAGATGGAGATAAAGTAGGATCATTATCACTTGAGCATCGATTCCTTCATTTGGTGCTAACCTATACAGTTATGCCTAGAGGGAGAAGTCATGCTAATGTAAATGACTTTGACCTTTAATTGATGAATGAGATTGTTGAATGGAGAAAATTGGATCTAGCTCCTATCATGATGGACCACATAAAGTATCATGTTCAGAAATCCTCTGGGGTATTACCCTATGCTGATGCACTCCAAAGGTTGTTTTGATCACTTTCGAATTGAAATTGATAATGATGAAGAAAATTTCGTGACAATTACACCCAGATGGATTAATGTGGGTAATGCTTCTTTAATTGGATATGAGTACAGAGGAAATAGATGGGTAAAGAAGAGGAATCAAAAAAGGCAAACAATGCAAGTTGTGGGCGAGGAAGACAATAATTAAGAAGAAATTAGCATACATCAGAAGATGGATTTTCTTCATGATCAGATTGATGATCTGAGAGTACATGCGGATCTAATAGATGATCGGATGACTGGGTTAGAAAATAAAATGGTCCAAATGAATATAAACATGGAAGCTGGATTTGGGAAAATCACGGAGAATCGCGAACAAATGTTTCAGTTTATGCAGTCATCTCATCACGGATACCAGCAGCATTACAGTGCTCTACTACACTTTACAGGACATCCTATGTTTGGAGCACAGCAGTCCTATGGAGGACCAACTGCTGCAGGGCCATCTAGAGCAGGGTCATCTGGAGCAGGACCGTCAACGCCATTTCATCAGCAAATGACTCTAGGACCAATTGTTCAGCCAGGAGTTCAGTATCTTCAGCAGCCAGCTACTAGTCCGATGGGACTTTATTATCACTTTACTGAACAGAGCCCTCATTAGACTTTATCGTTTATTCTCTCTTTAAATTTGTTATTGAGACAAGTTTCACAGTAACTATTTCGGTCTGTAATAGCTAATTTAGGATTCTGGTGAAACTTGACTTCTAGCATATGAATTTTGATGGATGAGCTAGACTTGATCTACTTAGTTAGATTTTTTATCCCAAATGATTATCCACGTGGTATTTGTTGAAAATGATTTTAATGCATAAAGTTGATTTTATGGATCGATTCAATGTGTTTTTAAAGAGTTATATATTTAAATATTCTGATTTAATTACTTTAGGTTTATTCTTTCAAAGTATATTATTTGTTTGCCTAGAGTAGAGTTCTTATGCGTTCCCTTTTCCCCAATTTTTTTTGAGATGACAAAGGGGGAATATTAGTTGATGCTTTATTGAATATCTTAAGGGGGGGTTTATTTTTATATTTGTGCTTTGCTGATTATTTAATAAATATTTTCATTACTACGCTTAAATGAGTTATAAATCCCATTCTCGGATTCAGGGGGAGTGTGGTTATATTATTGTTTTAAAGAAAATATCAAAGTTAATTGTCATCATCAAAAAGATGGAGATTTTTTATTCTAGGATTTTGATGGACAATTAAAGGTTGATGTTTTCGGTAGAATTAACGGTTTGATTAAGTGTTTCAGTTTATTAATTCCAAATGATGAATATATGATGACAAAGATGATAAAGGATTAAGAGGTTCAAGAATTTGAAGAACCTAGGGAAAACAACTCAGGCTAAATTTCAACTCTTAATATCTCAATTAGGATCACACATGATACAAAAAGATTTTTAAATAATGTTTATAAATATGTGTGTTTTTTAGGATCCTAATTAGCTAAATTATTTTCTCTTATGTGTAATTGAAAAAAAAATATTAATAATTGATTAAAATTGAATTTAAGTATTTAATGGAGCTAACCAGGTAAAGAAATAGATTAAAGGGGTGAAAGCGTCAATAAAAATGGATTAAAAACAAATTGAGATAAGTGTTCCAGCATCCATAAGTCCACAGGTAAGTCAAACGGAGTATAGAAGGAAAAGTTTTTGTATCTCTCAGTCAACAAGTTGGTCGACCTGTGCTTAAATATGAACTCTCTGTATCTATAAGTGGACAAAGCGATCGACTTATGATAAGAAATGCATCTCTTTGAATCTCTAAGTCAACAGATAGGTCGATCGATGGGCACAGAATTCTTGGCTTGGCTACATCCTGAATCAATCAGTCGACAGGTGATCTTAGTCGGTCAACTTATGGCACTATTTCAGGGTATTATGGAATTCCGGATTTTATTTTGAGAGTAGACGTTATTAGCCATATTTTGGTTAGGATTCAAGAGATATTTTAGGGATTTAATGTTATTTGAGATATGCAACATATATTATGATACCCCTATAGATTTGGTTCATTAAGTTTGAACATTTCTCAATTTGGTACATTTAATTCTTTCAATCCTATTTAATTGTGGTTGAGAAATATTTGAGGGACTTAATTGAGAAGTTTAAAAGCTATAATTAAGTGATTTGAACTAGAATAAAGTTTTAACGATATAAGGGGTCTATTAGAGCAATTAAGTCTCATAACAAGTGGGAACTAGCCGTTAGAGAGCTTATTTTATTCCGATTTATATAGACCTACTTTTTTATATATGAAAAAGAGAGATTAAGAGTATTATACTAAGCTTTTGTAAGAGAAATCATATTGAGAATTGTGAGAGCTTTTCTAAGAGTTATTCTTGTGAATTATTTTTTGTGAATCATTACTGCTACCGAATCTGAAGTGACATTGCTATAATTATTCTTTCGATGGATCCCGGGTGAGATCTTTCCAAATTACTTTCTATTTAGTATTGCTTCATTATATTTGGAATTTGATCTTTAGAAATTGTTTTACGATTTTTTATTGAAAAATATTTTTAAAACAATTTCTTGAATCAATCTAATTACGTGCTACCCATTTTTGTTTAAAATCAAAATTTGAATATCTAACTTTTCTATCACTAATTCTGGGATATTAATTGAGTTCTAATTTATTTAGGGTAATAGAAGCTTCGAATGAGAAAAATCACTTGTCAATTTTTAATTGGTGAGTTGAGTGATGGATTGAATACTTTTGGGAGTATTTAATCTAAGGATAAATGGTTTCAATCTTTTCCTGTAAAGAGATTGAGGTAATAATTCTTCTTCAATTAAATTATTTTGTGAGAATTTTGTAACGGTTCAATCCTTACCGGGTAAAAGAATATTTTGAGTGTTTGTGAGGTTTTCATTCTTTAGCCTTAGTTTAAAAAAGAATTAGATTATTCTTGAGCCTGTAAAAAGTAGAGGTTATTCCTAAGCCTGTGAAAAGGAATTTGTAAAGGTTGATTCTGAGACTCTAAAAGAATCTTTGTGAAGATTTGATTCCTACCTTTAAAGGGATCTTGAGTTTATTGGGTGCGACTCTCTGTGGGGCTCGGAGGACTGGATTAGCCAAGAGTAACTTGGTGAACCAGTATAAATTTCTGGTGTACTGCTATCTTTATGTTATTTATTTTATTGTTTAGTATGCACCTAACTGATTTTTTATTTCCGCTGTGATATAAAGATAATAGTTAAACAAATTGAAAGTGTGCTCTCTAAGTAATGACTCATCATAGAGTATAAAATGATGGAGGAGAAATTGAGACTACATACATTGCATCTTGAAAACATTGATGACAACTAAATCGAAATAATGAAACTAACTGGTACTTGGCCCCTAAACCGAACCGAAAGTGTCACATCTTGCCATTAATGCACCCATGTAAACTAATAGGATTTAAAGGATTGTAATGATTGGTAATGATTACCAGTCATTACCAAATCTAGTAAAAGATTTGGTAATCATTAGAAAATCTTTGAGAATTTTCTATTCCATTCCAAATTCATCCAAAGCTAAGCAAAACCAAATCAAGATAGCAATTCCCCTAGGCTAAACAGTCCCTAAGGAAGAAATTGAAGTGTCTTGTGCATTCATCCATGTGCAAGCCCTTGACCTATAAATAGGAGGCTTATGTTTTCATTTTTTTCAAGTCTTGAAGGCCTACCTTCTCTCTCTATGCTCAAGCAATGGTCTCGGCTGCTAGAATTTTCAAGGTATGTGTCTTGAGCATCCCTTGATATTGTCTTAAATTTCATGTATTATACTTTTACATTGTATAATCAAGTAGATATCATGCATTAATTTCATGTACATAACCTAAATAACCAATAAATAACTAAAAAATGTTAAATTTATGATATACAAAACCAAACCATATTAAAATTGTTCAAAATCATGTCAAGAACATCAAGACCATCCAAGATCTTGTTAAGAACATGTGAGGAACCAAATCATCTGAGAACATGTGAGGATCCAAACAAAGCGTCTATCACACTATGAGTTGCGCATAGTCTTTATGATTCTTTCATTAACACTTTAAACCAAACTCTTATAACTGTTAACCTAACCATACAAATTGTTAATAAACTAATTTACTTTATGTAAAATGTCAAGATCATAGCCTGCTAGGCTAGTGAACTGGAACCTATATATATGTGTATCTATATACTACATCGACAAACCCTTGTGGCTAAAAACTCGGGATAAAGGGAGAGCCTCTATTCCTTCATGGATATGTGTGATTCTTCTTCAGAAACCTTCATGTTTTTCTTAGTTACAAGTTGGGTTGTCATAAATATATGGTATTTTCTTTCCTTTTTTAACTAAACAACTCAAAAACAAAACTAAACTAATGAGTTCGGTTAAGGTATTCTTGACAAAATCAAAGAGATTGTGTATACATCGTGTTGTTATTAATGTCTTGTTTTAAAGATAAAATTAGCTAAAACTAATTTATAAGATTATATAAAGGAACTATGTCAGACCTGATCTTTTGTTATTCACCAAAGTATGTAGGCAACCTCATACAAGTTCGGTAACGTTTAATAAAACAAAACTATATCCTTTAAACTTTATATAAACGAACTACGTAAAACCCTAATTCCCATTGATATGAGATATGTAGGCAACCTATATAAGGTTTGGTCTCTTAAAAAAAAATTAAAAAAAATAATAATAAAAAATAAATAAATAAATAAAAAATCATTTCATTTAGTATAGCTTGTATATTTACGTTTCTGTTTATTATAAACTGCTATTGGATTGTCGCTGCCTAGAATAGGGTAGAATAGTTTAGTATTTACTGCTTTCAATATGTCAAGAAACACAAAAATATTTTTAGTTCTAATTGTAGTTGCGTAATAGATAATATTTGTTGCTTTAATCATGTCAAAATGCATAAAAAAAATAAAAAAATAAAGGAAGAAACTTTAAAAAGGAAATTGGTTTGTTAATGAAATTAAAAAAAAAATTACTCGGTTAATGTTTAATAGTGAATATTTATTTAGACTAAACTACCGTTTATGAGCAGGTGTCTTGGGGTGTGTAAAACCTTTTCCGAGCATAACCGACCCCTGAACTTTAAGTATATATTTGGTACATAGACCTTATGAACTTAAAACACGGGTCATTTCAAAGTGAAAATGAATTTCTAAAACAACCAGTGACCTAGCACACTGTATAACCCCATGCCTAGTGGCGACTCCGTTTTCAACCTAAAAAATCCCAACCCAAGAAGTTTTTCAAAACTGATGCCTAGAAAAGCCCTTAAAAACTATTTTCAAAATGAACGGACTTGGATGACTTAGAGATGGAGGAATGAACCTTGTTTCCTTTTCTTCCTGATTCTCTACTTCTTCCGCTATCAAAATCTAGGGTGGGTCAACCAAGACCAATTGGCATGGTATTTTTTAAATCAATTAAAATTTAAAATTTTCTTTCTACCACACCATTTGATTCAGGTGAGTATGGCAGAGTAGTCTCATGAATTATTCTCAAAGATTGAGCGAAAAGTGAGTAATTATTATTCACATATTCTTGGTCTCTACCACTTCTAATTCTCTTTATTTTTCTACCGAATTGATTTTTAACTTCAAGAAGAAAATATATAAATTTTTGAAAAGTATCATTTTATTTTTAATAGATAAACACAAGTAAATCTTGAAAAATCATCAATGAAAGTGATAAAATATTTATTTACTCCACGAGTTAAAATTCCTTCTAATTCACAAATTTTAGTGTCAATTAATTCTAACCATTCGATATTTCTTTTTACATTTTGTGAAGTTGTTTACTTTTTTTTGTTTGACTACACACTTTGCATTTTTCAAAAAAAAAAAATTATTTGTCTTGGCAATAATCTTAAGGTACTCATAATTCCCACATATTTACTATTAATATAACATAATCATGCATGCCAAAAATTCATATAAGTCAACATATAAAATGAACTCACTGAAATTTTACTATTCTCAATGCTCAGTTTAAACATACCATCACAAGCATATCCTTTGCCCCAAAATACCTATCTTTTTTGTTTTTTTTGGATAACACACTGACCAGACTCCGTGGTATGTTTGAAGCCAGTTTTATTGGGTAAAAAAATTGATATAATTTTTTTCCTCATGGACAGAGTATATAAAATATCTTTTAAATCAAACACATGTCCATAATTGAATTTATGATCAACCTCACCACTCCCAAGTATCTTAGTTTTATTGCAATCGCCAAGCATTATTATTTTTTTCTTCCTCAAATGGAGTATATTTTTTAAACCAAAATTTATCATAGAAAACATGTCTATTAGAACCAGAGTCTACCCACCACTTTTCTACAAATTGAACCATCTTAAAATCTGTAATCATCTCCACAAGTGTCTCCTCGGTAACGTTAGCCTATAGAATAACTTTACAATTCCAAAATTTACAAACTTGAGCAATATGATTACTTTCGCCACAGACAAAACAACCGTCAAATTGATTTTTGTGATGGGGGTACTTTGTTCAAGTTCATGTTACTCATGTTGTGAGGTTTAGTAAAACGTTTCATATGTTTCTTTTTTGGCTTCAAATGAAATTTTTTTTAGGAGGATACTTTCTGGACAATTTATTATTACAAGAAATAAGATTTACCTTTACGATGGAATGATCACTGACTTAATATGTCATAAGATAAACTTAACCTCGGACTTTCTCTTCTACACATCCATTTATGATTAACATCTCTAGTGAAGTATCTTTTTTATTGTGACCCATGATTTTTTAAGCTCTCTCCATGAGTAAATTATTCCGACCACAATAAGATTATCTCTAATCGTAATGCCTTCATATCTTACTTATTCTATGTTTATTTAAAAATTTTGAGTATTCTCCACAATGGACTTGTTATCTAGCAGTTGAAATCGAAAAAATCAGATTGCGACATATTTCTTTGGACTTGCTTTTTAAGTAATCATATTTTCATTGTAAGGCTTTCCAAATTTTCTTTGCAGTTTTATGAGTAGTAGCATAATAATAATAATAAAATTGATCCAAAAGGCAATTCGATAGATAAAAATGACAATTATACTTATCTTGTTTATGTTTTTTTACTTTCTCTTGCTGAGTGTACTTTTTCTTGTCAGTTATGTTATCGGTAGAAACTTTTATTGGATTCTACTTCATAAGAATGTAGGCAACTTTAAGAAAACTTAGATTAAAAAAAAAAAAAAAAAAAAAAAAAAAAAAAAAAAAAAAAGGTACATTGTTTTTCCATGTCTTGAAATAGACTCCCTTGAAGCCCAAAGGCTTGTTCAGCTCTCCGACACTTTTGTTTGGTTTCTCGATCATTAATTCCATTTGTGAATATCATTAAAATTGTTGGAGAAAATACAAATAATTAGTGTAAACTACAAACTAATAACGGACTGAGGCACAAAAATCTTGTTCTCTTTAAGGAGATTCAATCCCTCTACGGTTAGAAAAGCCTTGAGACACATACAACATAATTTTTCATTGACTTCTTCCCTCCAAGATATAATAACCTGAATTAGTCGTTTCATTCATACTAACTTTGCACTAGTTGTAGAACCAAAAATTCCACCACGAGAACACATATATTTTCCCAATATAAAGTATGTACGTATATGAAATATTAATGATTCACAAATCTTGTAGGAAGACCTATTTATAGGCACTCAAAACACACAAGATTAAAGATAATAATCAATTAGGAAAATTAATAACTTTTGTTTTTGAAGATTTCATTGTTTATTTTTTTATAACTACCCAATTTACCCCCCTCTTGGGCAAATATATGGGCCAACATCTTTGTCTTTTCTTGTTAAAATAATTGAGAAGTGAAAAACATAAACGATATAATGATGTATATGAAAGTGTTCTTTACCATGATATACAACATGAATATTTATAGGAGAACCGGGGAACCCTAGGGTTAGGGTTTTGATGTAATAGGATAAGTGGGCCAAGCTCAAACTCAAGGCGGTAAATGAGAGGTGAACTTCAGTTTGGAAACTAAGGAGCGAAAGTGTCCAAGTGGATGAGTCTTAGTGAAAATATTTGTTATCTGATCAGATGAACTAATGGATTGGAGACGAATCGTTTTCTAGAGAATGTGATGACGAATGAAGTGACAATTAGTCTCGATGTATTCTGTGTGCTCGTGGAAGACATCATTGTGAGCGATCTGAATGGTACTCCTATTGTTATAGTGTAAAATAGTGACAGTAGGAGAAGAGATTCCCATGTTAGCAAGGAGCCACCGAAGCCAAAGTAGTTGTTGAGTTGTATTTATCATGGCACGATATTCAATTTCGTCACTATAACGAGCAACCACAATTTGTTTCTTACTACTCCAAAAAATGAGAAAGTTACCCAAGAAGAAACAATAACCAGTGGTTGAACGTCTGTCAGTGGAATTTCCGGCCCAAGTGGCATCAGAATAAGCTTGTATAGTGGAAGCAAACTAGGCTGAGAAATGAAGTCCATGAAATAAAATGCCCTTGACATATCGAAGGATGCGAAAAATAGCCAAATAATGAGTGGTCCGAGGAGTAGAGAAGAATTGGCTGACTTGATGAATGACAATGGCGATGTCTAGGCGAGCAACAGTGAAGTATACAAGACTTGCAACTAGTTGGCGATATATAGTGACATATTGAAGTGGTGAACTATCTAGTGGAGTAAGTCTGATATTCGACTCAAGAAGAGTAGTGGCAGTGTTGAAGTCAGTGATGCCAACCTTCGGAAGAAGATTCGAGGCATATTTGGTCTAAGAGAGAAAATATCTATTTGAACCGTATAAGATTTCGAGGCCAAGAAAATAGGTAAGCACACT
This sequence comes from Eucommia ulmoides, assembly GCA_016647705.1. Lineage (NCBI taxonomy): Eukaryota > Viridiplantae > Streptophyta > Magnoliopsida > Garryales > Eucommiaceae > Eucommia > Eucommia ulmoides. The sequence goes on from CM028339.1 coordinate 20,771,955, forward strand.
AAGGTCTTTCATCTCGAATTATCTGCTGAGAAACCGTTTGAGTTTAGAGATACCACGTAGATCATTCCTAGTAACAATCATATCATCCATGTATAATAAAAGAAGAATAATACCATTGTCAATGTGGTAAATAAATAGTGCCGAATCATGAGCACTGGATGTAAACCCAAACTGATGAAAGTTAGTGTTGAATTTTGTAAACCAGACACGTGGAGCTTACTTCAAACCATATAAGGCAAGATGAAGGCAAAAAAAACTTTATTTCGATGGGTAACTAGGCCAGGAGAAGTATGCAAATAAACTTCCTCAAGAAGATCTCCATTGAGAAATGCATTTTGACATCCATCTGAAAAGGAGTCCATTTTCGAAAGGCAGCGATGGCAAGAAGAGTACGGATAGATGTGACCCTCGCTACTAGAGCAAATGTCTCTTCATAGTCAATTCCATATTCTTAAGAAAAACCCTTGGCAACAAGTTGGGCTTTATATCATTCAATAAAACCATCAGAAAGTGTTCTGATCTTAAACACCCATTTGTACCCAATGGGAGTTATCCCAGGGGAAAGATTTACAATATCCCAAGTATGAGTTTTAGCTAGAGCCTGAAGTTCTTCGTCCATTGCTTTCTGCCAAAGGGGACTAGTACTAGACTTCTTCTAGGATTGAGGCTCATGCAAATGAAGTATAGTAGAAAAGCAATGACAAGATGATTCCAATATACCATCGAAACTGCCTTGATGAGACAATTCCAACGACGTAAAAATCAACTCGGTCCAACCCATCACACCCATCCCCAGGCCTCTATCGCCCGAGGTCGAACGTGACACCGACTTGACGTCACCTGACTAGTTAATATATATATATATATATACTTGTATCGCTATACATTTTTTTATTTCCAAAAAAATATAATATATTTACTCACTTCAAAATTTAGGAATACCCTGTCCCAAATATTTACAACAAAATCACAAAAAGAAAACTGAACCTTCCACGGTTCACACCTGCCCAGCCAACCCTTCCAAAATGACACCACCTCCTAACTCTAACTAGTGTTAGTAGTAGACCCACTCCTATCTGCGGCACCTGAAACTAAATATTTTATCGATGTACTATCTTTATAATATAAAAATATTTCATAGATCAAGCATAATTATCAAATACCACATTTCAAAATATAATCTAATAAAACCGCATACCATGCCGAAATAAATTTCCACAGTCATTATTGGAATAATTTAATATATTAAAATCAACTAATCCAACATTTCGACATATAATAAAACACTGCACTCATATTTCCTACAAGCTATAGGATCGTTTAACCTCATGATCAGAAGTTACGATGGTACCGTAACATGTACAACTGTGCCATCTAAAGTGACTATCAGTGCCAAGGCCATTTAATATCCCCAATGGTAAAGGCAATCACCCGCAGGATTTGCACTCCTGACAGGTCCACATATATCCACCCTGTAGGATTTTCCTGACAGGTAACAACAAATATCCACCCTGCAAGACTTGCCTAATAGGTAATACATATCTTACAGGACATGCTCTCCTGACGAGAAGACAATTATGACATAGTCGAATAACAAAAACCACTTTTCACATTTAAAAATCTACTTGATCCGTATAACGTTATAAAACCATCCATTATAATAAATATTTTTTTCCACAATTTATATAAAAATATAATTTGTCAATTTATATAGAAGACAATACACTCACATTGATTTTTGCGCTACTAGAAATATTGTCACCGAATACTACGCTGGCGGTGGCGCTTGTGAACCTAACAGTGATAGGGCCTAAATTAATAATATATTTGAAATAAGCCTAATATGCAATGCATGGCCCTAAAATGCATCATTTTCTATATTCCAAATTTTGATTATAAAAAATTACTACACGCCCAATTTCTATGTCAATATTAACTGTACGAAAATTATTATAGTAACGATTACAAAAATTTGCGTATTAATAATTTAAATTTATAGAAAACTATTAGTCAGCTGTTAAAATTTTTATTGGCCGATTAAATACTAAAAATTTTCGTTTTAGTAAAATTTACAATTTTTATTTTAACTGTATTCTTCGCAAATTAGATATTTCTATACTGGCTGTATTTCCCGAATCCATTATATATATATTTTGACATAAATATATCTATATATTTGTCTGCATAGTTAGTCTCATAAATTGAACGTGTAATATATTTATTATATATATATATATATATATATGTATGTGTGTATGTGTGTGTGTGTGTGTGTGTGTGTGTATGTGTGTGTGTGTGTGTGTGTGTGTGTGTATGTGTGTGTGTGTGCGTGTGTGTGCGTGCGTGTGAGAGAGAGAGAGAGAACAAAAGTCACTACCTCTTTCTTTTTTTCTTTTTTTTTTTTTTTTTTTTTGCTTCACGGTGTGAAAGACACGCACACACCACACACACACACACACACACACACACATACACACACACACACACACACACACACACACACACACACACACACACACACATATATATATATATATGTACCAATTCTTTTCAATCACTACCTTTACCACTTTTGACTTTTTTTTTTTTTTTTTTTTTTTGGTGTTTGATCATGCACGTGTAATGCTTAGACATTACCAATTTTTTTTCCGGTTCCTTCTTATCCACGATTTAGAAGTTTATTTGGGTTTTTTTATTTATTTATCATAATTGATTTAGATTTTTTTTTTCAAATTACGCCAATCTCCCCCAAATCTCTTTAAGGTATCATTTAAGCCCAAAATCTAAAATTAATATTTTAAAAATGATAATTGACCCCTAAAATTTTTTAAAGTAAACATTAAATGACACAATACACCCCTTTATTTTCTAAATATTCCAAAATGCAATTGAAAATTATGCACATGCAAATATTAGGTCTTACAACCATTCTCCCCTACAAGAAATTTTGTCCCAAAATTTTAGTTACCTTGAACAAATAAATGCAGATATTTATTCTTCATCTCATCTTCTCGCTCCCACGTCCCTTCCTCCACCAAGTGACTGCGCCGTAACACTTTTACCAATGAAATCGTTTTCGTCCGCAACACTTGATCTTTGAGGTTCAGAATCTGGACTAACTCCTCAACGTAAGTCAAGTCTTCTTTCAATTCAATTGGTTGAGAAGTCAACACATGCGAAGTGTTTGACATATATTTCCTAAGCATCAACACGTGGAAAACGTCATGTAACCTGGATAATTCTGGTGGTAGAGCTAGTCGATAAGCCATCATACCAACTCATTCAAGAATCTCATATGGCCTGATATACCTCGAACTTAGCTTTCCTTTCTTCCCCGAATCTTATTATGCCCTTCCATGAGGATATACGTAAAAACACATGATCACCCACTTCAAATTCCAACTCCTGCCTACGCTTGTCAGCATAGTTCTTCTGCCGACTCTGAGCAGTCTTCATTCTTTCCTGAATCACTTTCACCTTGTCCACCGTCATCTAGGCTATATCTGGCATCAATAATTTTTGTTTTCCCACTTCAGTCCAACAGACTGGAGTTCTGCATCTCCTGTCATACAATGCCTCATATGGTGCCATCTCGATTGTCAAATGGTAGCTGTTATTATAGAAAATTTCATCAACGTCAAATGATCATCCCAACTACCAGGAAATTCTAGAACATAACCCCTCAACATATCCTCCAACGTCTGAATCGTATGCTCTGATTGGCCGTCAGTCTAAGGATGAAAAGTCATACTAAATTTCAGCTTAATACCCAGAGCAGCTTGAAGACTCGGCCAGAATTTTGACGTAAATCTCGAATCTCTGTCTGACACTATGGAAACAGGCATGCCTTGCAATCGGGCAATCAGTTTCGCATACTTATCTAGGGAGTACGTCGTCTTTACAGCCAAAAAATGAGCAAACTTGGTGAGCCTATCAACAATTACCCAAATGGAATTATGTCCTTCTTTAGTGCAAGGTAATCCAAAAACAAAATCCATCATGATATGTTCACATTTCTACTCTAGGATAGGTAGAGGCTACAATAATCTACCTAGGCGTTGGTGCTCAATCTTGACTTGCTGACAAATGAGACACCTGCAACAAATTCAGCAATTTTCCATTTCATTCCATTCCACCAATAATATTCTCGCAGATCATGATACATTTTAGTATTGTCTGGATGCATTGCGTATGCTGTGTTATGCGCTTCCTCCAAGATATCTTTCTTCAGATTGGCATTATTAGGCACACACAATCTATTTTCAAACATCAAGGCTTCATCATTATCTCGGACGCGATAGTCGACTCTGTGACCATTCTTTACTTCATCTCTGATCTTTCCCATTTGGGTATCTAATTTCTGCACTTCTATAATACAGAGAAATTAATGTCGGTCTCAAAGTTAAAGTCGCAAGCAACACTGCCGTCTGACCAATCGCCAACTAGACTTGTAGAGACCTCAACTCAGCATATAGATTAGTGTGAACAACTTGAAGGTGTGCAATTGAACCTGCCGATTTTCGACTCAGCGCATCTGCCACAACATTGGCCTATCCAGGATGATAGTAGATGGTGCAATCATAATCCTCAATTAACTCTATCCAACATCTCTGCCTCAGATTTAGTTCCTTCTAAGTAAATAAATATTTCAAACTCTGGTGATCAGTGTATATCTAGCAACTCTCGCCATACAGATAATATCTCCAGAGCTTCAAGGCCAACACAATTATCGCCAACTCCAAATCATGTGTCGGGTAGTTACGCTCATGGTTCTTTAATTACCGAGAGCCATATGCAATCACGTAACCATGTTGCATCAGTACACACCCTAGCCCCTAGTGTGAAGCATCACTATAAATCACAAAACCACCACCTTCTGTTGGGAGGGAAAGTATTGGCGTAGATATCAGTCTATTTTTCAACTCTTGGAAACTCTGCTCACATTTATCAGTCCACTCGAATTTAGATTTCTTGTGGGTCAATCAGGTCAACGGGGCAGTTATAACAGAAAATTCTTGTACAAACTGACGATAATAACCCGCCAATCCCAAGAAGCTTCGAACTTCGGTCACACCTTTCGGTCTTTCCCATTGAACAAGGGCTTCAACTTTCTTTGGATCAACTTGGATACCATTCCCCGAGATAACATACCCCAAAAATACTACTCTATCTAACCGAAACTCACATTTACTAAATTTTGCGTACAACTGCTTCTCTCACAAAGTCTACAACACAATCTTGAGATGCTCTGCATGTTCTTCTTTATTTTGGGAATAGATCAATATATCATCAATGAACACGATAATAAATAGATCTATATAAGGCTGGAAGATCCGATTCATCAAATTCATAAATGCAGCAGGGGCATTCCTCAACCCAAACGGCATAACTAGAAATTCATAATGCCCAAACCTCGTACGAAATGTTGTCTTCGACATATCACTGTCTCTGACTTTTAGCTGATAATATCCCGATCGAAGATCTATTTTGGAAAACAACTTAGCCTTCTGCAATTGGTCGAACAAATCATCAATTCTAGGCAACAGGTATTTATTACGAATCGTTACCTATTCATTTCCTCGCACCAATGTTCGGCCTCTCCTTTCAACTGGAAGGTGGCAAGAAGAACTTGGTTGTCATTGGTAATTCTCATTGCCTCGAATATGTGCCCTACGCTCCTCAACTAATTTTTAGCATCAGCAGAACCCGCAGTTCCCATAAAAGCCAGGGGGTCCAATTGCTTGAATCTTTTCAGGAGTACTGCCTGGGAAGTAGTTGTTTCAGTTTAAGTCTTCTGGCATTCTATCATCTTTTGATGCTGCTCTGTCAGTTGCACAACAATCTGTAAAATTCGTTCGACTGCATCCAAACTTTCTTACGTCCTATCCCTCTTCTTTTGGGGCCCAGTATTCCTAGTAATTTCATTTTCATGCTCCATACTTAATATCTTAAATGAAATTTAATAAGTAACAGGGCCAATAGATAAACGACAGTGCATAACAAAAATTTACTATTTAATCCAATAAAATAACTACCACCCACGTGCCGAACCTACCTATCGACACCCTATCTCGTGGTCCACTACTAACTAGACAATAGGGCACGTCTATAAAACCTATAACCTAAGCTCTAATATCAAAAAGTGTCACACCCTTTCCCGGGCCTCCATCGGCCGAGGTCAGACGTGACACTGACTTGACGTCACCTAACCAGTCAACAAATATACATACATATATATATATATACATATATATATATATATATACATATATATATATATATATATATACTTGTACAGCTATAAAAAAATTTATTCCCAAAAAAATATAATATATCTACTCACTTCAAAATTTGGGAATACACTTGTCCCAAATATTCACAACAAAATCACAAAACAAAAATTGAACCTTCCACGGTTCACACTTTCCTAGCCAACCCTTCCAAAATGACACCACCTCCTGACTCTATGTAGTGCCAATAGTGGACCCACTCCTAGCTGCGACACCTGAAACCAAATATTTTATCGATGTACTGTATTCATAATATAAAAATATTTCATGGATCCAGCATAATTATCAAATACCACTTTTCAAAATATAATCTAATATAACCACATACGACACTGAAATAAATTTTCACTGTCATCATTGTAATAAGATAATATATTTAAATCAAACAATCCAACATTTCGACATATAATAAAATACTACATTCATATTTCCTACTAGCTACAGGATCGTTTCACCTCACGATCGGAAGTTACGATGGTACCGTAACTTGTACAACTGTATCATCTAAAGTGACTATCAGTTCCAGGGTCATTTAATATCCCCAATGGTAGGGGCATTCACCTGCAGGATTTACACCCCTAACAAGTCCACATATATCCACCATGTAGGACTTGCTTGACAGGTAACAACAAATATCCACCCTGTAGGACTTGCCTGATAGGTAACAACAAATATCCACCCTACAGGACTTGCCTGATAGGTAATCCACATCTCGCAGGACATGCCCTCCTGACGAGAAGACAACTATGGCATAGTTGGATAACAAAAATCACTTTCCACATTTAAAAATCTACTTGATCCGTATAACGTTTTAAAACCGTCAATTGTAATAAATATTTTTTTTCACAATTTATACAAAAATATAATTTGTCAATTTATATAGAAGATAGTACACTTACCTTGATTTTTACGCTACTAGAAATACTGTCGCTGAATACTACGCGGGGGACAGTGCCTGTGAACCTAACAGCGATAGGGCTTAAATTAATAATTTATTTAAAATAAGCCTAATATGCAATGCGTGGTCCTAAAATGCATCCTTTTCTATTTCCCAAATTTTGATTATATAAAATTACTACACCTAATTTTTATGTCAATATTAACTGTACGAAAATTATTATAGTAACGATTACAAAAATTCTCGTATTAATAATTTAAATTTATAGAAAAATATTAGTCAACTGTTAAAAATGTTATTGGCCGATGAAATACTAAAAAATGTCGTTTTAGTAAACTTTACAATTTTTATTTTAACTGTATTCTTCGCAAATTAGATATTTCTATACTGGTTGTATTTCCTGAATCTACTATATATATATATATATTTTGACATAAATATACCTATATATTTGTCTGCATAGTTAGTCCCATAAATGGAACGTGTAATATATTTTATTCTAACATTGTATATATATACACACATACACACATAAGTGTATGTATATATATATGTAAAAAAAGAAAGAAAACAAATGAAATACCTGTTCTTGTTCCAATTTATTTTTTTCTTTCTTTTTTTTCTTTCTCTCTTTTTTCTGTTTGTTTCGGCTAGAACTATATGAAACTTATATATATACCAATTCTTTTCAATCACCACCTTTACTACTTTTGACGACCTTTTTTTTTTTTTTTTTTTTTTTTGGTGTTTGATCATGCACGTGTAATGCTTAGACATTACCACTTTTTTTTTTTTTTGGTTCCTTCTTATACACGATTTGGATAAGTTTATTTATTTATTTTTTTGTTTTTATTTTTATTGATCATTATTGATTTAGAATTTATTTATTTTTCAAATTATGCTAATCTCCCCAATCTCTTTAAGGTATCATTTTAGCCCAAAATCTAAAATTAATATTCTAAAAAAGATGATTGACCCCTAAATTTTTTAAAGTAAACATTAAATGACACAATGCACCCCTGTATTTTCTAAATGTTCTAAAATACAACTAAAAATTATACTTATGCAAACATCAGGTCTTACACAACCACTCATGCGCCCTCACGCGCAGCTAGAATCCACCTATCATTCCTCCCGTGAGATCCACTCCCCGTTGCTGAACTTTTGTGCCACGTCAGCTTTATTAATAGCCACGTCAACTACCACATAAGCGCCCTGTCAGCAGTCAACACCCACTTAGAGAAGAGCAAGAACTGTGTCAAGAATATGTCAATGTTTGCATTTGGCTCGTCCATTTTGTTGGGATGTACTAAGACACGAGCGATGAGGGAGTATTCCATTTTTTCGAAGTAAGTTAAAAAAGACACAATCCTTGTATTCCATTGTATTATTTGAGCGAAAAACTTTGATATTTCTCGAAAATTGGGTTTGAACCATAGAGGTATAAAGAGAAACAACCATGTATATCGATAGTAGTCGTCCACAGAGATAATAAAGTAACGAGAACCACCCATTGAGGAATGAGGAGAAGACCCCCAAATATCAAAATTGTTAGCCTAGTGAGCTACCCAAGACGGGCTAAATTGGGTAGTAATAAAAATTATCAAATAATAACACTTCAAAAGTCAAATAATTAATTTTATCCTATAGCAGCGGATATGTGTTATCAACTAGGTGCACAGCCAAACAACAGAATATAAATAATGTTAAATAGTAGCACACCAAAATTTATATTAGTTCACCAAGCTACTCTTGCCTAATCTAGTCCCCCGAGCTCCACAGAGAGTCGCACCCACTAAACTCAAGATTCTTTTACATGTAGGAACCAAACCCTCACAATGATTTTTTTCACAGGCTCAGAATCAACCTTTACAATTCCATTTCACAGACTAAGGAATAACCCTATCTTTTTCTCAGGCTAAAGATTAACCTAATTCTTTTATACTTACACTAAGAATTACACCTCACACAAAAACACTCTAAGTATCCTTTTACCCAGTAACGATTGAACCGTTACCAGTAGCGGAATATTAGATCGCTACTTTCACCGCAAGCGTACAGGTCAAGTTTTACAAAATAAAGAAGAGTAAGGGTTGTCATATCCATAGGGATTGAATTAAATTGTTGTTTAGTATAGCAATTTTCATAATCAAATTTTATCTAGGCGACTCAAATTTAGATTTTTATAGAAATAATACTAAACTAAACTAATTAAACTAAAATACTAATAGTGACGTTAATGGGAATATATTGTCTAGAGATTCACCTTTTTTCACTTAAATATGTTTGTTTCATTCTCATTTACATTAACGGTATTTAAACTATCCGACAATCTAGGTATGGAAAACTCACTCACTACCTCTCCTGAGTGTAAAGTGAATGCATATGTGATTTCGTGTCAACGTCGATGTCCCCATCTAGTATCTAACGACACTGATCACATGAGTCTCTCCCCAACCTCACGAATTATACACCTTCTAATACTCTCCCAAGTCATTAGATCATCGCGTTGTGTTTAAATCCTAATCCGAATATGGGCTTACCTTTTCCGAGTGTCAAATCCCGATTTCTCAAACCAACCAATATATCATAACAAGCATATATTGGAAGTAATAAATCAGTAAACACAATCGGATGAAAATAAACAACTGTTAACAAAACATCGATTCATTCAAACAACGTTATCATGGATTACATCGAACCCTAGAAAATATATGTTTATCTATACATGACTATAGCCCAATATTCAACTATAAAAAAACTAAACAATATCAAATACCAACAAATATTTAAGAAATAAAGAGAGAAATAAAGGACAATAGCCGTTATCTAAAGAATTGACGGTTCCGCGTCCGTGATTTCTACTCTGATCTTGATTTTTCCTCTTCAAATGGATGATCTTTCATTGTTGGTATGCCTTGGAGCTCTCAATAGAATCCAAAAACTTCCCAAAAATTGTGCTTGGTGTATTGGGGAAGAAGGGGATATTAAAGGATCCAAAATATCTAAGAAAATATCCCAAAATATCTAAGCCACCTGGTGTCAGACTACTACATCGATGGGAAGCACCGCTGCAGCGGTAGGAAGTCAGTAGGTTTCTACAATTAGCCGCTATAGCAGTGGAGGCTATTACTGCAGCGGTAAAGCTCACCGCTGCAACGGTGGTCAAGCAAAATGTTTCTATTCGATTGATCGCTGCAGCAGTGGTTTTCACCGCTGCAGCGGTAAGCCTACAGTTTCTGAACTTGGCCTTTTTCAACTTTTCTCCACTGACGTCCCACCGATTTGCTCCATTTTCAACTGTTTTCATCCATTTTCATCCCAAACACCTGATTTATACCAAAACAAATAAAAATGAATTAAAACATATTAAAACATTACAATAACACTCAAAAACTACCAAAATGGGCTTGGGAATATATAGATAAATCCCACTTATCAGTTACAAATTCACTCAAAAATAATTCTAGTCAGAAAGAATTATCCCTAATCTTTTTATACTCCAGACAAATATCAAAACCTCAATCTCTTTACCAGAAGAGATTGAAACCCACAGCTACCCTTGATTAGACACTCCCAATAGTATCTAATCTGACACACAACTCACCAATTACAATAAAATTCATACGTCCTTCCCACTTGGAGCTTCTACCACCTCAAATCTATTTAAACTCAATTAATGTCCCGATAATTACTAGTGATACAATTAAGTGAGGAAACAAAAATTGGATTATAAAAATAATACGGGTAGCCCAAAATTCAGCACGTAATTAGATTATCAGACAAATCATTTTAAAATATTTTGTTTATGCTTTTAAAGTTCAGAAACGATATCACAAGATCAATTATCCAAGAAAGTGATAATAACAATAATAAACTCAATTAACAATAAGCTTGGAATACTTTCACTAAGAAAACATAAAAATCTGATAATAATAGATATGGGTATCACACAAATAAATATGTAATAAGATTTTCACCAAAAATCGTTTTAAAATATTTTTATGTGATTTAAGGTTCAGAAAATGATTTTATAAAGATCTTATCAACCAAGAAAATATACAAAAATAAATAGGCAATAAAGACTAATAGATTGGAAAGATATCACCAGGATAACATCGAAGAATTATAGACTGAAACGTTAGACAGCTCAACCCAGTGATGCTAACACACTCAGCACTTTAACTCAAGAACTTCTCAATAATTTATCTCACAATTTGATCTCCCAAAATAGTATATGAATGATGACTCTTAGAAAAGCTTAGAAACTTAATAGTTCTTGATATTGTCTCTTTTTTATGTAAAATCCGCAGGTCTATATATATGGAATTAAAACAAACCCCCCAACGGCTAGTTTTCAAATGATATGTATCTAAAAACACCTATAGACCCCATATATCTATATATTTCATTTTAGGTATAATTTACTTAAATAAAGCTTTCAAAACATTTAATTGAGTCCCATAAAAAAATTCAAACTCAAATCGATAAGATATGAAGTATTAAAAGGATCAATTTGATAAACACTTTAAGTTTATGTACCAAATCTATAGGGATATTCAAATTGGAGTAGTATATGTTTAATGTATCCATATCCCTAAGATCTTTTAATCAAGTAAACAAATAACAGCTAGTAAAATAGCTAGTTTTAGATATGATCTTGAAAACCACAAAACCTGAAACCGAAACAATCAGTTGACCAACCAAACTTCATAGGTCGACCGCTCGATTCAGGTTCTAGCCCAAGCCAAAACGTTCTCTCTCGTCGGTCGATTTCTACTCCTTAATCTATCGACCGAACGATGCAGAGAGTTACCTATGCCAAAATCCAACTATGGTAGGTTGATTGGTAAACCTTAGTCTGTCGTCCTAACGATTCACAAAGTTTCACTTTTAGCCATAGGTCGATCGATTATACACCACAAGTCGACCGAACGATTTAGAGACTGCATAATTCTCAACACCTTCTCATCAGTTGACCGATCCTTTTAGACAGGTCGACCAATCCTGTTAGAACACATTTTCCTTAATTTATTTTTAACTCAAATCTTTGACCTTTTTGTCACCTTTAACCGATTTATTTTCTCGATTAACTTAACTATCACTTAAATTTAATTTTAATCATTTATCTTTCTCAAATCAATATTTCTTCTTCAATTTCACATAGGAGCAAATATGTTTAACTAATTAAGATCCTATAAAAAAAACACATAATCATAAAATTATTTTTGTGTCATGTGTGATCCTAATCGGGATACATTAAAAGTAAAAATATATTAGAGTTGGCTTCACCTAGATTCTTCGAAATCTTCAATCTCTTAGTATCTGTCTCTGCATCCTTCACAATTTCTTCATGATGTTATCGTCTTTGCATTGTCTCTGCATTCTTTATAATTACTTTATGATATTGTCTGTAACTCTTTAAATTGAAACACTGAATAAACATGTTAGTTCCACCAAAAAAATATCAATATTTAATTGTTCATCAAAATCTTAGGATCAACAAGAATGAATTAGATCAAAGGGTGCAAGAGAAATGGACGGACTCTCTTTGAAAGGTAGGGGTAGTTGTTTTGCAAGTTGGCAATGGATACATTCGAAGGACTCATACTGAAGTGAACCTAACTGACCACTAGAGACAAGCTATTTGACTCTATTGGATGAAGTGTGGCCTAACTGAGAATACCAAATTTGGGATGGTAATAGGAACAGTGGTGGTTGTAGAGATAATGATGATAATGAGGAGGAGAATACAGGTAGTAGTAGTGAGATTGCATAGGTTGATGAAAAGACATGTAGCTGTGGTGGTGGTGGTGGAGTTTGAGGTGGGAGGTACAAACTGCTGCGTTCAAATAAACGTCCAACTTTACGACCAATCCCAAGGGTTTTTCTTATCCGAGGATTTTTCACACGACAACAACTATTTAAAAATATAACTTCAAATCCCAATTCACAAACTTGCCTAATAAACAAGAGATTTAAGGTGAGTTTCAGAATTAAATACGTGTTAGGAATAGAAGTATAAGAAGTAGAAACCTGACCGGTATGAGTAACACGCATTTGAGAACCTTCAATGGTAGGAATACTAGGGGTATTCATAGCAGATAGTTTATTTGAGAAAATATTGGGATCAAATGTCATATGATTACAGCAAGCAGAATCAAAGAACTAAGTAGAGTTACCTGTGGTAAATAAGAGAGTAGGGTAAAGGTTTGTACCATTCTTGGAGAAAATATGATAGAGGAGTAAGGTCATATCTACAATAGACATGGTAACAGTAGTGAGGTAGGAACTGAACCCTTTTTGGGATTGAGAATTATCAAAGAACCTGCAGACATCGTTATTAAATCGGATCAATAATATACAACTAAGTATATTGTACAATATGAATGTAGAGAAACTATTGTCATGGTTGGATTTAGAATGCTAAAATTATCTAGGAATCGGTCTATACTCGTGAAGAACCAATTCAAAACCCCTTGAACCGATCAAATCCCCATGATGAAATAAATCAACAATATAAAAGAAACTCTATTGTATGATCTGAATTTGATTAAACAGAGGCCACAGATGGATATGGAATGTAGAATTTAGCCACAAATCGGTATTAAAAATTCAATAACCGGTTAAAAATAGGTGAACTAGCTACGAGAAAAGTCCAATAGTGAACCGGTCAAACAAATGGTTAACTAGAGCTAACGTGGCAACTGAGGAGGAAGTCAATGATTACGTGGCGATGGTCAATGCTGATGTGGCATCCATGTAGCAAAAAATACCCAAGTATTGCTAATGTGCCAGCTAACGTGGCGTTATAAGTAGGGTTGAGTGGGTGTTGACTCCTGACAGGGCGCCTATATGGAAGCTCACGTGACTGTCAAAAGGGCTGACATGGCACAGAAGTTCAGCAACGGCAAGTGGATCTCACACGAGGAAGGACGAGTGGCTTCTAGCCACGCGTGAGGGCACATGAGTGGTTGGACCATGCTGATTTTTGCGTCGTTGGAAACATCTCATCTAGACGGGTCTGATGATATATTGTAAGAAGGATTTGGAGCCTTGGCTGAGGCGATAGAGCCCAAAATTCAAGACAACGAAGTTTAATGGTACTGCAAGCTTTGGGAAGCGCACGAGGGCACGTGGATGCAACAATGTAGGTGATTTTGGTGGCATTGTGTTCGTCTCTACAAGATGAAGATGGTGGTGTGGTGATTATTGATACAGTAGCGATGATAAGGCCTATAGCAGCGACAAAAACCACGAGAGAAAAGAGAAAGCAGTGTCGAAAGCTTTAGGGTTGCGAATTTTGTTTTTTAGGAAGAACAGGTCCAGAAAAGATTTGTTATTGATATCATGTTAAGATATTTCAGAAGTGGAAAGCATGAACGATATATTGATGTATATGAAAATGGAGAACTTTAGGGTTAGGATTTTGACCTAATGGGCCAAGTGGACAAAACCCATATATTACATTAACATTTTTCATTGATGTGTATATGATGTATTCATTAGTTGTAATTTATTTATTTATTTATTTCTATTTGGAATAATTCGTTGTTGATCTAAGTACGTTGATTTAGAGATTCAATTGATTGTTTTTCTTTCTTTTTTTCTTATTTAGTCTCTAGTTGAAGGAATACAATTTTTGTTCACTTAGTTGTATAGTTTTTTATATTGATTTGCTATTTCACGCTTACATACAAATTTTACATATATTGCAGTACAAGTTTTGGTGATATATATACATATAGGACCTATATTCCACCTGAATTAATTAATAATAATGGAATAAAAGATTAATCTCCTCATGTTCTTTAAATGTTAATGCACGATGGAAGAACAAATATTGGCCCCAAGACAAAGGATACTCCCATAATCTAAATTGGCTTGAAAATGAGATACAAATAAGTTACAGAGATATCCTCCTTGACGCATCCCAAGTTTTTGAAAAGAAAAGCATAAGAACTAATAAAGCGTAAAATAGAAGGGATTTTTAAAGTGTCGGTTTCCTAAAAAAATTACTTAGGCCATTTTAAAAATAAAGAGTCGTCACCTAGCATTGGGCTTAAATGGTGTGCTAGGCCACCATATTTAAAAAAATAAATAAAAAAATAAAATTTTTAAAAGGAAGTAAAAATTTACTTAAAAAACATAGTCAAACCAAAGATTTATTTAAAAAGTTCGGAGGTTGGTCACACTCAGGAAAAATGTTAAGCACCCCAAGACGCCCGTCTGAAAATGGTACCCTTTAACCAATTAAGTTCAATTAGTTTAAGTCCAAACGTTTTATTCTATTTTAAAATCTTTCCTTCTTATGAAAATGTTTTTGGTATTTTTCAAAAGTAAGATGAAACACTTTTTTTTTGGTCATTGGGGAATGTTCCCCCGGGGGTAGTTTTAAGTAAGTTTTCAAGGGATTTATTTGATTTAAATGGACAAACTAAAATAAGAAAAAAAAAAATATGAAGGTATGAATGCGAATGCAAATGACAAAATTAAAATAAAGTCATACAAACTTTTATTGATGCAAAAGTTGTATGTAATCACCTAAAAACTACTTGTATGATTTTTTATGCAAGAATAGTCTTAATTTAAATGTGTCACTACATTGGGTATGAATACGAGAATAAATCAAAAAAACTACATGAATTAATATGATTATGCATGGCGAAGATTTAATTATCTAATATATATATATATATATATATATATATATATATATATATGTGTGTGTGTGTGTGTGTGTGTGTGTGTGTGTGTGTGTGTGTGTGTGTGAAAAGTGCAAGTAGTGTACGTGTCGTATATTAAATGGAAAAGGTGATATGAAATATGAAATCTAGAATAACCAACATATGATGAAACATAAGAAGTGTAGGTAGTGAAAGTGTCCTAACCATGTTGTCTAAAATATACCAAAGTAAATATTCAAGATGTCATAAGGTAGATGCAAATGATATCAATGTTTATTTTTAA
Organism: Eucommia ulmoides; assembly: GCA_016647705.1. Classification (NCBI taxonomy): domain Eukaryota; kingdom Viridiplantae; phylum Streptophyta; class Magnoliopsida; order Garryales; family Eucommiaceae; genus Eucommia; species Eucommia ulmoides. Next base: position 20,788,113 of record CM028339.1, read on the forward strand.
ATTTTCCTAATTAATTCAAAGAAATCCCGATTTGAAATTTCTTTGAGTCTGATGGTGATGAGAATTGACAGAATATCGTGGAAACAAGTTTGTCAAGATTAATCTTTCCAAAACTTAGGCGGAATCCCACAAAATGGCTTACTGATACTGAACGTTTCTAAATTCTACTCTAGTTGGGAAATTGAAATGAGTTAACGAAAAACTCTCCCACAATTAATCAAATCATCGAATTCACCGTAAGGTTTGTAAGGATTAATTCTAACAAACTAAGATTTTATATATTTTTTGTTTTGGATTTTTATATATATATTTTTAGGTTCTTTAAGACAATGGAAAAAAAAAGGAAAAATAAGGAATTAAAACATCTTTAACCTAACAGTCAGGGATTGAGTTTAAGCACGAGGCAAACCATCTCGGCATTTTCATTGGACAACACATTTTAATTTTTTATATGAATTGCAATATAACAAAGAATAATACAAAAGAAATAAATATAGTAAAAAAAAAAAAAAAGTGTCATCGTCTAACGCTCGAAAGTTCAACTTGAGAACGAAGAACCTCGTCCCAACATTTTCATCGAGTCATCAGACAATTAGAAAAGAAATAACTTTTATGAATTTAATATTGTGAGAACAAAATAAACAATGGAAAATTAAAAATCAAAATACATACCTACTCTGGCCAAGATTCCCGATGCTCGGATGTTTTCCTCTCCCGTAGATGACTTTCTGAAAGGGCTCTTACTGAGAATCACTCTCTAGGAGAATTTTTCTCTCAATTTCTAAATGAATGAGCTATGAGGAGGGTGTTGGCCCAGTAGAATACCCAAGAGCCAGGTGAATTGAGTAATTAAAAAATTATCAAAATAAAATTCAATAAATCAAATAATTAATTTTAAGCCTAAATTACTTATTATCTTTACAACGGAATAATATAATCAACTAAGTGCACACCCAAACAGCAAAAATAGTAAGGTAAATATAGCAGCACACAAAAGTTTTATACTGGTTCACCAAGCTACTCTTGACTAATCCAGTCCCCTTAGCTCTATGGAGGTCGCACCCACTAAAACCAAGATCCCTTTAAAGGTATAAACCAAACCCGCACACCGATTCTTTTACAGGCTCCGAATCAACCTTTACAATATCTTTTTCTCAAGCTAAGGAAGAACCTCTACTTTTTACAAGCTAAAGAATAACCTAATTCTTTTTAACACTAAGGCACAAGAATCAAAACCTCTCAAAACACTCCAACTATCCTTTTCACAGGTAAGGATGGAAGTTTTACAAATCACTCACAACGCAATTCTTATTCAGGAAGAATCACTACCTCAATCTCTTTACAGGAAAATACTGTAACCCCTACCCTTAATTAAATATCCCCAACGGTATTTAACCCGTCGCAACTCACTAATACAAAAATTTGATAAGAAGTAAATCTCACTCGGAACTTCTACCACCCCAGATAAACAATAACTCACTTAATATTCCAACTAGTGATAGAAATATGTCAGATATAAAAATTTGATTTCAACAAGATATGGGTAGTAAATTGGAGCGCGTAATTAGATTCAAGAAATTGTTTGTAAAAAATATTTTCTTCAAAAAATCAGAAACAATTTCTAAGATCGATTTCCAAATATAGAATAAAAAATAAATAATAAACAATATGGAAAGATCTCATCCGGAATCCACAGAAATAATTATTAGAACAATGTAGTTTCAAATTCGGTATCAGCAAAAATTGATCGCAATTGATTCTCAAAATCACTCTTAGAAAAACTCACAATATCATAGAATGATAACTCTTATAAAAGCTAACAAATTATAGAAACTCTTTTAACTCTCTCTCATTGAATGATTAGTCCTAAATAAAATTCGCAGGTCTATTTAAAGGAATATGTAATCAACCTTCTAACGGCTAGTTTACATGTGTCATGACAAATAAAAACTCTTATAGACCCCTTATATCGTAAGGACTTCATTTAGGTTCAATTCCACTTAAAAACATATTTCAAATCTCTCAATTAAATACCCAAAGTATTTCTCAATCTTAATAAATAAGTATAGAATCTATTTCAAGTACCAAATTGAGAAATATTAATATTTAATTAACCATATTAATAGGATTTAATTTGTATATGAACCATATCTTAAATATAAATAATATCCCCTAAATCTCTCTCAAATCCCAACCAAAAATGGCTCATTTTAGATACAATCTCGTATCAAACAGTATCCTGAAACAGCTCGTCCGGTTAACTGCCCAATTCAGGTTGCAGCCTAGCTATCGCCGCTACGTGCATAGGTCGACCACCCGGTCGACTCACAGATTCAGAGAGTTCAGCACTATTTCACCAGTTGACCTATCGGTCGACTTGTTGATTAAGAGAGTTCAGCCCTTCTTGACCGGTCGACATGTCGGTCAACTTAGAGATACAGGATATTACAACTTCTATGTCTGGTCGACTCACCAGTCGATTGCTGTTACTGGATCTTTTCTCTGAATACGTTTTTAACTTATTTTATTTTATGATTTTGTCCCTTTAACCATTTTCTTCTTTTGATTAGCTCCACATATATTCTTATATTCCATTTTAGTCATTCAAAATTATTTCTTCTTATTTCACATAGGAGCAAATAATTTAACTTAATCAAAACATACATAAAAGATAAAATATATTTTGTGCCATGTGTGTGTTCCTAAATGGGATATTAAGAATTAAGATTCATCTGGGTTGTTTTTCCTAATTTCTTGAAACTCTTAATTCTTCTTCATCATGTTGACATCTTAATTTCTCATCCATTTAATTTGACCTCTTCATTACTGGAACTTTAAATTACTGAAACACTCAATTAAACATTAGTTCTATCAAAATATCAATACTTAATTGTTCATCAAAATCTTAGGATCAACTGAGGGTCTTATTTATAGGAAAATATCGGAGATGAAAACATTAGGAAACCCTAAAAATTAGGTCTGGCCGCCTAAAACCTTGTCCCAATCGGACAGGGAAAGGGAAAATTTGGAAAAAAAATTAAAAAAAAAAAAAAAATTAAAAGGATCTGGACCCCTGGGCGTGTGAAATCACACATTCCTTTGCCCTTTCTCTCGGCTTGACACGTGGCGATGGGACCCGCCATCTCTCGCTCTCTCTATTTCTCTCTTTTATGTTTTTTTCTCTCTGCTTTCTTTTTATTTTTTTAGTTGACAGTGGGTAGGCCACTCACCCTCTCTCTCTTTCTCGCACTCTCTTTCTCTCAACCAACATGTAGACCCAGTCCCTTTGTTTCTCTCTCTCTCTCTCTTATATGTCTATCTCTTATGTTTTGTCTTCTTTCTTTCCCTTCTTCTCTCTCTCTCTCTCTCTTCTCTCCCATTTTTTATTTATTTTCCCCTTTTTTCTTTTTCTATTTTTACCCCCTTTTTATTTCGATTTTTTTCTTTCTTTCTTTTTTTTGTTTTTTTTTTTTTTTTTTGTTTCTCTATTTTTTCCATTTTCTGAAAATAAAACAAAAATAAAAATAAAGTAAACTATAAAACAAAACATAAAAATTATGTGTGACGGTCAAAATGTCGTGTCTACAACTGTTCCTCTTTGTCATGTGAGTTTCACTTTCTTGACAAAGATAGGAGACCACATTATTTTGATCATCCTACTTTCTAAATTTTTCAAAACATTACCTCTTTGTTTTTAAAATTTATAACGGAGGGGTGAAATTCAAAAATACCCCTTTCTGGGCGTGATGAAAAGGAATGGGAATAAAATGTGTATGAATTACAACCGAACCCTAAAGTGGTTGCCTATGTATCTCGATAATGCCAAGAATTAGGTCACACATAATTCAACATTTTCCCCAGGTGGGGCAAGAAACGAATGCAAAATAAAATGGCACTCACTGAGACGCAATGTAACATGAAGGGTACTCACATAGAAGGAATGCAAAATATATGGACACTCACTGGAAGGCAATGCAAAATAAAAGGCACTCACGGAGATGCAAATGCAAAAATAAATGAAAGACCATCACGGAACGGTAATATGCAAAATGAAAGACTATTATGAAAAGGCAGAATACAAAACGAAAGGCCATCATGGAGAGTAATCAAGATGAAAAAACCATCACGAAGAAGCTAATTCAAAATAAAAAACCATCACGAAGAGAAAAAATACAAAATACAAGGCCATCACAGAGAGTCAAAATCCAAAATGAAAGGCCAACGTGGAGTGTCAAATGAATAATGAAGCTGTCGCGAGGAGGTAAATAGAAAAACCATCAAAAAGAGGTAGAATGCAACATAAAATTCCATCAAGGAAGGGAAAGTGTGAAATAACGATAAGATATAAATTGTGCCCCAGCCTAGGACCAGGGCTGCCAAGCTTAAAAACTCCCTAGATGCAAAAATAGATAAATTTGATATAATATGTCTCATCCTGGAACTAGGGCAAAATAAGGGAAAAAAGATATAAAATATGCCTCAGCCTGTGGCTGGGGTTGACACTTAAATGATTGAATCTTTACAAGTTGCTTATGTACCTTAGCATTATGCCAAGGATTAAGTTTAGCGTAGTTCACTGGATGCCCTTTTAAGGGAAATACAGGCACCAGGAAGCTTATTTAGAACTTCTAAATTTTAACAACAAGAGTTTACGATTTGAGTAGACAGAAAGGTAAGAGGACCTAATAATAAGAAAATTCATGCTTCCAAACTTTTGAGATCCTAGTAAATGGACAAGATAACAATGCCATAAAAAATCTTAGTATGAAAAAAATTGTCACCTTTGATTACTCACAATTCCGTTCCCCCATTTTGGCCATAATCGTTCGGCTGACGGCACTTTGTCTTGGGGTAATTCGATGAGATTTCATTATTTGAATTTAGAAACTTCATTTTCCAACTCAGGGGAAGGGCCCAACATGCCTCGGGGTAATTCAATTAGACTCTTTTCTTGAATTTAGAGTCTTCAATTTTCAACTTAGGAGAGGGACAAACATTCCTCATCAAGGTCTCATTGGCTTGCTCGATTGGATTCATGTCTTTCCAAATTTTTAAGTGCTTCGATACTTGGGGTTCTAATGCTCCTATATACTCTATGATTTCTTAAGTCCTGCAAAACTAATTTAGTCCAAAAAATGGGTAAAATATTGAAAATTACTAAAACAAGTACCTTCAATGCCCGATATGGATTTCTGTGAGATTTTGAGTTGGATTGTAGAAGAATATGCTTTCAATACACTTTCAGATCACACCCAATTTTCTTTTTTGTAAATTTTGATTCCATACAAATCCATCAAGTTCTAATCCGGAGAACTGTCATTTGTCCATCAAATTGTCCTGAAATGGACCTTGAGCCAACCAATCTATTCCATTTTCTTTTCTCTTCAAGTCTCTTCCATATTCGCACCAGTGCTTCTTGCTTGGTTAGTTGTTTGACTATTTCACCCCTCTTCTTTTTCGTTATTTTTCTTTTTTTTTTCTTTTTTTTTTTTTTTTTGAGAAATAATTGATCGAGCTTATAATGGTTCGAGAGCAACGAAGCTTAGAAATCAACTTTGTCTTCTTTGCGAATCAAGACCTTCTTACAACCTGATGATCCACCCAGGAATGAGTAAATTTGGCAACCAACAGTGCGGGTTGATGGTGACAAATCCTCATTTTTTCAGCGTTGATCTTTATCGAATGATTGGATATCGGTATCATATTTGAGTGCTTCTTCATCAGGATTATTGACTTAGGAAAATTGTGTTCCCTTTTTATTGGGTCCGACAATAGGCAAGCCAGGATATTTACATAAGATTTTATCAAATCACTAAAGAACTAGTAAAGACAATTTGATCAGCTTGCAGCGATATATCAAAACATCTTTTTAGGGCAATGGATGTTGATAGGTGTGATCTACCTACATATTTCCAAACCAAATTAAGTTAGTTTTTGAGCGTTTATATAGTATTTTATTACGTTTTAATTAGTTTTGATACTTTTTGTATTAAAACAAGTGTTTGAGGCAAAAAGATAGGAAACTAGAGCAAAAACAATAAGATCGAACCAAAAACTATTGAATATCGGTGGAAAAATAAGCAAGGAGGCAAAATTGTGAAAGAAGCCCACTACCGCGGTGTCCAGACCACCACTGCGGCGGTCAAAATGCTAACAATACCAATATCTTGCTGAACTTCCATCGCCGTAATACAAAAGATGTATGATGTTCTTCCTACTCCACCGCCTACTTCACCACCTAGGCGATTAACCAACCGACCTACCTACAGTCGCGGCGGTGATCCCACATCTGCGGCAGTGACCTTTGCATAGCCTAAGATATATTTTACATATTTTTTAGATTTTTGCTTATAAATACCCACTCATCTCCCCTCCTCTTGCACCCCCCGGCCACTAGAGCCCCTTGGGCTATACTTAGGGTTGGAATTAGGAGTTTTAGAGGGAGACCTCATATCCCAAAGTGGAGGAAGATGGCGGAGCGATCGTTGAGCGATTCTTAGCAACAAATCTTTGGACGAGGCTAAGTTCTTCGATTTCTTCCCTTATTTCTTTAACTTAGGAATTGTGAGTATGTTTAGCTCATTCTTTATTTGTAAATGTGGTTATGACGGTAGTTAAACATGGATTGTATAGGGATTAACACTATATTTATAAATATGTTGTTTGGTTGATTTCGGTTTCGTAGTTTGATTGTATTTCTCGTATTGTTAGTTTATCAAGCTTAGATAGATAAATGGAGAATACGGGGTTTGACAAACCCTAGATTCAAATTAGGGTAAACAAACGCTACAATCCAATAACCCGGTCGGGGTTAGGATTGTGGATAATCGATGACGTTAAGGTAAGACTCACGTGACCTAGGGTCGTTAAGACGTTGAGGGGACTTCTTCGTTTACTCAAAGTCATGTATTCCACCTTCTTACACTCAGGAGAGGTGGCGGTGGATTTTTAGAATCGAGATTGTCGATAGGGTAAACACAACACAACAATCCAATAACCCGATCGGGAGTTGGATTATGTGCAATCAATGACACTGGGCGAGACTCACGTGACCTAGGGTCGTTAAGACGTTGAGTGGGATTTCTTAATTGAATCGAAGTCATGTATTCCACCGTCTTACACTCGGGAGAAGTGGCGGTGCAGTTTACAAACCGAGATTGTCAAATAGGTCGAACACCGTAAATGTGAGTAAATCGAGATCAAACACGTATTTATAAACACGTTAATCCCTAGGCAATTCTTTCCCGTAAAACATATTAGTATATTAGTATAGTTAATTTAGGCTATATTAATATTAGTATTAATTAATTAAAAACATTTGTTTTTAGCCTAGATAAAGTTAGGTCATGACAATTGTGGTACTCGATAGTAACGACATCAATCCCTGTGGATACGATAACCCGATCTTTCATGATCACACTATACTAAAACTTTGACCTCGTACACTTGCGAGTAGTCAATATGCGAGGATCGAATCCTTCCGCGCGTACAAATGTTAATCTTGACTTTTGAATCCTTCAGTACTCTAGAACTACTGTCCAATTTGGTCAATCGCCTTTTGGATCTCATTATCATTTGGAAGTACCGAATCTTCCTTTGTTTCTTTTCCCATTGGATTGTGGTCTAGCTCTATATTAAAATAATATATTCACATTCTCGCTCAGTCATATCGTACAACATATGCAGGCAATTTTGGGTACCTAAAGAGAAAGATTCAAACATTAGACTATAATTTGGATAAAATAGTATTTCATTTACTGAAATTTAAAAAACATCAGAGCACATTCTTTTTCCATCAAAAAAACTAACGAGGTGGAAAGGTGAGTACACAAAAACGCCTCAATTTTATCAAAACACCTAGCAAATTGAAACTGAACTAGGACCCTAGTTTTGTAATCTTTAGATTTTCAACTCGAGCCTCTGGTATATGACTCGCTCCTATCTCCACCAATATTTTGGTAAAGATCGGCTTCACCACTCCCAGAAGGTCCATGCTCAAGTAGTGAATTCAGTTGGAACTTTGGCGCAGCAGATCAATCTTTTTGTTGGGGAATGTGAAGGCCCCCATCCACATGAACTCTCTGATCTTATCTTTTAGTTTGAAGCATTGCTTATTCGTATGTCTCCTAGTCACAAAACGGTACTCACAGAAAGTATTTGACGTTGCTGCTTTACTCCTTAGCTTAGGCTCGCAAGATAAAAAAAGTGTTAGTATCCCCTACTACAAACACTTTTGGTACAGCTCAGCGATAGATCTTGAAAGGTCTAATTGTTCTTTTTCATCGTTTCAAAAGTTTCCCCAGTAGTACGAGGTGGATAGTCTGGGTGGTATTGGGTTCTCGCTTTTATGGTATAGTTAGGAACTTGAGGTATGGGGTTTTGGTTTGGCTGATATGTGTGGTAAGCGAGTGTTTGGTAGACTTGGAGATAGTATTGGAGAATGTGGTTTTGGTAAGGGGGAGACACGTTCTTGTATTGGTACTAGTGGGCACAGTTTTGGAAATATAGCTAGTTCCAAGGGAAATTTTTGTTTTAAGGGAGATAGTTATGAAATTGGTTGTTTTGGTTTAGGTAAGTTTTAGGATAGGAAGCATGGGGATTGTTTTGGTTAAGCGTTTGCTGGGGGAAACGATGAAGACTACCTCATTTTATTTCTTCTTTGGCGGAGGTGACCTCTTTGTCGGATTAAGTGATGCCCCTTCAATCTTTTCATTCCTTATTCCTTCTTCTATTACCTCAGCTTGCTTGATCGCGTCACTGAAGGAAGCCACCGCTATGCTCGAAAAACCCTAACAGAACGGCGTGTCTGAATCGATTTGAATATCTATAACTAAGCCTTCTTACTTGAGCTAGGGAAAACTTTGGCAGCCTCTTCACTCTAGCGGGCGGTATACCTTCAGAAGCTCACATATTTTTTCTTCAATTTCTGGTATAGGGTATTACAGTTTAGCGCAGCATCTTTGTTGTACAATTACTGCACAAAGAGTGCCTCAACGAGATCCTCAAAGGTCTTGATCTGAGATAAGTCCAGGGTCATGTACCAGCTCAAAGCTAATCCCTTCAACGATTGACGAAACATCTTCTAGACTAGATTCTTGTTGTGAGTATAGACTCTTAATTCCTCTTTATAGATGCTAACGTGTCATTCTAGGGGGGCTAGTACCATCATATTTTTGTGAATTTTGAAACTACGAAGTTTTCTAGATACACCACCCGAGGCGGTATTGACAGTTCCTTGTACGTCACTTTTCTGGAGGGCTTCTCCCTTTTTAACCCTTCTATGGTTCTCTCCAATTCTTCCATTTTTTGAGCCCAGGTAGAGGGGGTCCATTCTCTTCTTCCATATTTTCAGTTTCCATGGTCAAGGCTAGTTGATTGACATTCAACTCGTTGGATAGAGTAACGACTCTCTCCGGGTGAATGAGGATCAATGGTGTAGAAAGAGTTGGGCATTCGGCTGAGGTCTGATTGAAATTCCTCTTGCTAGGATATGCTGGAACTTTATACGCAAAAGGATGAGGGCCCATCTAAGGTCCATAGTATACCAGTACCGAGAAGTTCAGGCAAGTAGGGTTCTGATTCGGCATTGAATTCTCTATCCTAGAGATTGAATGGTTTCCATTCGGCAATTCAATCATGGTGGTTCAACTGGATGAGAGAATCGACATCCCCTGAGGTCATTGGCTTAGTTTGTTGACCTTTTCTATCAGCATGTCGATGGTCTCTTGCATCCGAGCCATTTGGGTTGTGCAGGAGATTCGAGATTGTCGTCGGATGTCATCCTCGTCTAATGCTTGAAGGTTCAACTTGAGATCAAGGACCTTGTCCTGGAGTTTTCATTGAGTCATAGAACAATTACAGAAGAAATAACTTGCAAGAATTTAATATTACAAGAACAGAAGAAATAGTAAAAAATTAAAAATTAGAATACATACCTGCTCTAGCCAAGATTCCTGATGCTTGGGTATTTTTCTTTCCCGCAGACGGCTTCTTGAAAGGTCTCTCACTGAGAATCACTCTCTAGGAGAGTTTTTCTCTCAATTTCTGAATGAATGAACTAGAAGGAGAAGGGTCATATTCATAGGAAAAGATAAGGAGTAAAAAACACTAGAAAACCCTAAAAATTAGGTCAGACCGCCTAAAACACAGTCCAAAGCGGACAAGGAAAGGAAAAATTTGAAAAACAATAAAAAAATAGATGGTTCTGGACCCCTGTGTGCGTGAAATCACGTGCCCTTTCGCCCTTTGTCTGAGCTTGACACGTGGTGGCAAGACTCGCTATCTCTCTCTTTCTCTTTCTTCTTTCTTTCTCTCTTTCCTCTCTTACTCGTTCTCCTCTCTTTTTTACTTTTTTTTTTTTTGCTAACAAAGGGCGAGCTCCATGCCCCCCTCTCTCTTTCTCTCTCTCTCTCTCGTCTGACATGTGGCCCTGTTTTCAAGCTGAACCTCCAAGCTAGCGTTAGAGGAGTAAACTCTCATCTTTTTTTTTTCTATATTGTATTCTTCTTTATTCTATTGAAATTCATATATATTAAAAATAAAAAATAAAAATAATTCTTCCGATGATCCGATGAAAACTCTGAGACGTGTTTCCTCGTACTTAAACTTAATTTCCGAGCGTTAGGTGAAGGATGTTTTAATTTTTAATTTTTCTATTTTTCAATTTTTTCATTGTTAAAAAAAAAAAAAAAAAAAAAAAAAAAAGAAAAAAAATCCGAAACAAAAAAATATGATAAAATCTTAATTTGTAAAAATTAATCCTTACAAACCTTAGGATGAATTTGACGATTTGATAAATCATGGGAAAGTTTCTCCAAACCTCGTTTCAATTCCCTAACTAGAGTGGAATTTTGAAACATTGGGTTTCAGGAAATCTTTTCTCTCGGTAAACCATATCATGAGATTCCACCTAAGTTTTGGAAAGATTAATTCTGACAAACTTGTTTCCGTGACATTCCCTCAATTCTTATCTTCATAGGATTTGAGAGAATTTAAAATCGGGATTTCTTTGAATTAATTGGGAAAATTTAAAAATAGATATCATTCGCATCTACCTTACAACATCTTGCATATTTACTTTTGTACCATTTAGACAGCATGTTTAGGACTCTTTTACCACATACACTTCTTATGTTTCATCATATATAGGCTATTCTAAATTTCATATTCCATACCACCTTTTACGTTTATTATACGACACGTACACCACTTGCACTTTATATATATATATATATATATATATATATATATATATATATATTAGATAATTAAATATTCGCCACACATAGTCATATTAATAGATGTTTTTTCTGATTTATTCTTGTATTTATACCATTTGCATTGGCACGTTTAACTTAAGACTATTCTTGCATAAAAAATCATACAAGTTGTTTTTAGGTCATTGCATACACTTTTGCATAAATAAAAGTTCATATCACTTTATTTTAATATTATCATTTGCATTCATATTCATATCTTCATAGTTTTTCACTTATTTTAATTTGTCCATTTAAATCAAATAAATCCCATGAAAACACACAAAACATTACCCCCGAGGACTATCCTTGTTAAATTCCTTAATATATTATAAGAGGTCATACTGTGGGAACATTCCCATAAATATATACATATAAAAACAATGACCCATCTTTCTTTTGAAAAATACCAAAAAGATTTTCATAAAAAGGAAAAGATTTCAAAATAGAATAAAATGTTCGGACTTAAACTAATTAGACTTAATTGGATATAAGGTACCATTTTCGGAAGGGCGTCATAGGGTGCCTAACACCTTCCCCGAGCGTAACCGACCTCTGAGCTCTTTAAATGAATCTTTAGTTTGCCTATGTTTTCAGAGTCATTTTTTACTTGGGCCTTTAAAAAACAAATAAGGAAAAAAAAAAAAAAAAAAAAAAAAAAAAGGGTAACCTAGAACACCATCTAAACTCAATGTTAGGTGGCGACTCCTTATTTTTAAAATAGCCTAAGTACGTTTTTCATAAAACCGACTCTTTAAAAAAACCCTCTCTTTTACACTTTATTATTTGATATCCTTTTCATTTTGAAAAATCAAGGTGTGTCAGCTACAGCTGTAGACACGACATTTTAACCGTCCCGCAAAAATTTGTACTATATTTTATAGTTTACTTTATTTTTATTTTTATTTTATTTTCAAAAAATATAAAAAATAGATAAACGAAAAATAAAAAGAAAAAATGAAAAAGGAAAAATCAAAATAAAAAGGGGGTAAAAATAGAAAAAAAAAAAAAAAGGAAAAAATAAATAAAAAGGGGAGAGAAGAGAGAAAGAGATATAGAAGAATGGAAAAAGAAATATGAGAGATGTGTAGGAGATCAAAGAAGGAAAAGAGATAAAGAAAGAGAGAGGGTGGGGCCACATGTCGACCGAGGGAGAGAGAAGGTGTAGGGCTCACCCACTATCAACCAAAAACATGGGAAAAAAAAGAGAAAAAGAGAAGAAAGAAAAAAGGGGGAGGGAGATAGAGAGAAAAAAAAATAGAGAGAGATGGTGAGTCTCGCCGCTACGTGTCAAGGTGAGAGAAAGGGCAAAAGGGCACATGATTTCACACGGCCAGGGGTCTAGAACCTTCCAATTTTTATCTTTTTTCGAATTTTCCCTTTCCCTGTCCGATTTTGATTGGGTTTGAGGCAATCAGACCTAATTTTTAAGGTTTCCTATTGTTTTTCACGCCTGATCTTTCCTATAAATAAGACCTTTCTCCTCCTAATTCATTCATTCAGAAATTGAGAAAAAAAAACCTCCTAGAGAGCGATTCTCAGCGAAAGCTCTTTCGGGAAGCTATCTGCGTGACAAGAAAAAACCCGAGCATTGGGAATCTTGAGCAAAGTAGGTATGTTTTCTGATTTTTAATTTTTCAGTATTTCTTTTGTTCTATCAATATTAAATTAATGCAAGTTATTTATTTTGTAATTTTTCGATGATTCGATGAAAACGATAGGACAAGGTTCCCCGTTCTCAAGCTGAACCTCCAAGCGTTAGACGATGACACTCTTATCTTTCTTTTTATATATTGTGTTCTTCTTTATTCTATTTCAATTCATAAAAATAAAAAAAAAAATAAAAAAAAAAAAACTAAAAATAAATCATCCGATAATTCGATGAAAACACTGGGACAGGTTTCCTTGTGCTTAAACTCAATCCCCGAGCATTAGGTGAATAATGTTATAATTTATTTTTATTTTATTTTTATTTTTTTCTTATTTTGTCATTGTTATAAAATAGATAAAGAACAAAAACAAAATATTAAAATCCAAAACAAAAAAAATATAATAAACTCTTAGTTTGTAAGAATTAATCCTTACAAACCTTAAGATGAATTTAATGATTCTATTAATCGTGGGAGAGTTTTTCATGACTTCGTTTCAATTCCGCAACTAGAGGGGAATTATGAAACATTCGATTTTAGGAAATCTCTTCCCTCGGTAGACCTTTTCGTGGGATTCCGCATAAGTTTTGGAAAGATTAATATTAACAAACTTGTTTCTGCAATTTTCCCTCAATTCTCATCAACATAGGATTTGAGGGAATTTCAAATAGATATTTTTTTTAATTAATTTGACAAATTTAAAAATAGACATCATTCACATCTACCTTACGACATCTTGCATATTTACTTTTGTGTCATTTAGATGACATGTTTAGGACACTTTCAACACCTAGACTTATTACGTTTCATCATGTATAGGTTATTCTAGATTTCATATTCCATACCAACTTTTCTGTTCAATATACGACACGTACACTACTTGCACTTTATATATAAATATATATATATATATATATATATATATATATAATTAAATCTTCGTCACGCATAATCAGATTAATTCATGTAGTTTTTTCTAATTTATTCTCGTAATCATACTATTTGCATTGGTACGTCTAAATTAAGACAATTCTTGCATAAAAATCATAAAAATTGTTTTTAGATCATTAAGTACACTTTTGCATAAATAAAAGTTCATATCACTTTATTTTAATATTATCATTTGCATTCGGATTCATACCTTCATACTTTTTCCCTTATTTTAGTTTATCCATTTAAATAAAAAAAAATCCCACGGAAACATACAAAAAACTATCCCTGGGGACCATCCTTATCAAATCCCTTAATATTTGATAAGAGGTCATATTGGGGGAACATTCCCAAAAATAAAAAAAAATAAAAAAATTATCCCATCTTACTTTTGAAAAATACCAAAACGATTTTCATAAGAAGAAAAAAATTTCAAAATAAAATAAAATATTCAAACTTAAACTAATTGGACTTAATTGGATATAAGGTACTATTTTTTAACAGGCATCTTGGGATGCGTAACACCTTCTCCGAGCGTAACCGATTCCTGAACTCTTTAATTGAATCTTTGGTTTGGCCGTCTTTTTTTAGTCAATTTTTACTTAGGCCATTTAAACTATTTTTTTATTAAAAAAATTGATGACCTACCACACCATTTAAATCCAATGCAAGGTGGCAACTCCTTATTTTTAAAACAGTCTAAGTGATTTTTTCAGAAAATCAGTGCTTTAAACACGTCCTCTCTTTTACGCTTTATAATTTCATATCCTTTTCCATTCAAAAAATCAGGGCGATTTAAACATGCCAATACAAATGGTATGAATAAGAGAATAAATCAGAAAAAACTACATGAATTAATATGATTATGCATGGCGAAGATTTAATTATCTAGTGTATATATATATGGAAAGAGCAAGTGGTATATTTGTTGTATATTAAACGGAAATGGTAGTATGAAATATGAAATCTAGAATAACCTATATATCATGAAATATAAAAAGTGTAGGTGGTGAAAGTGTCCTAAACATGTCGTCTAAATAATACAAAAGTAAATATACAAGATGTCATAAGGTAGATACAAATGATATCTATTTTTAAATTTGCCAATTAATTCAAGTTTGTCAGAATTAATCTTTCCAAAATTTAGACAGAATCCCACAAAAAGGTTTACCGAGGGAAGAGATTTTCTAAAACCGAACATTCTAAATTCCACTCTAGTTGGGGAATTGAAACGAGGCTGCAAAAAACTCTCCAACGATTTATCAAATCGTTGAATTCATTCTAAGATTTGTAAAGATTAATTCTTGCAAACTAAGATTTTATTATATTTTTCTGTTTTGGATTTTTATATATTTTTTTATTTTTTATTTTTAGGTTTTTTATAACAATGACAAAATAAAAATAAAAAAATAAATAAATAAAAGAATTAAAACATCATTCACCTAACGCTCAGGGATAAAGTTTGAGCACGAGGAAACCCTTCCTAGCATTTTCATTGGATCATCAGATGACTTATTTTTAGTTTTTTTTATATGAATTGCAATAGAATAAAGAAGAATACAATACACACACACCCACAAACACACATATAAAGATAAAAGTGTCATCGTCTAATGCTTGGAGGTTTAGCTTCAGAACGGGGAACTCATCCTAACGTTTTCATCGCATCATCGAACAATTACAAAAGAAAAAACTTGCAGGAATTTAATATTGATAGAACAAAAGAAATAATGGAAAATTAAAACTTAGAAACATACCTGCTCTGGCCAATATTCCCGATGCTCCGATTTTTTCCTTTCTTGTAGACGACTTCCCGAAAGGGCTCTAGCTAAGAATCGATCTATAGGAGGGTTTTTCTCTCAATTTCTAAATAAACGAACTAGGAGGAGGAGGGTCCTATTTATAGGAAAGAATTGGGCGCGAAAAACACTACGAAATCCTAAAAATTATGTCTGCCTGCCTAAAATCCAATACAAATTGAATAGGGAGGGAAAATTCGGGAAAAAAAAAAAAAAAAAAGGTTCTGGACTCTTGCGTGCATAAAATCACATGCCCGTTTGCCTTTTATCTCAACTTGACACGTGGCGGTGGGACTCGCCATCTCTCTTTCTCTCTCTTTTTCTTTCTTCTCTCTTTCTCTCTTTCCTCTCTTTCTTTTTCTCCTCCATTTTTCATTTTTTTCGGCTAACAATGGGTGGGCCCTACGCCCTCTTTCTCTCTTCACTACAACAAAAACTACCTATAAGGGCACCTCTGTTGGGATATTATAGGTATTGTGCCCTATAAAAGTACTTTCCGGGGCACAAAATTGGTAGTATCGCATAAAAGTAAGTCTATCGGGACACTATATATATTGTGCCCTATAAAGGTGCTTTTCGAGACACTATATATATTGTACCCCTACAATCAAATGTTTAAATAACACAAAGTAGTGTCCTAATAAAATTTAATTAGTAATTAAGTAAATTAATATCTATATATAATGTAAAAAAACATAAAATAGTACCCTAAAAACAGAAAACTATATTAGGGCACAATTTTGTGTCCTATTATAATTTAATTATTTAATTATAGGTCAATTAATGGTGTCCTAATACATATATTAAAATAAATTAAAAAAATTAAATTAGAGGACAATTAATGGCGCCTTAAAAACAAAAATTATATTAGGGCACAATTTGGTGTCTTATTGTAATGAAATAATTTAATAATAGGTCAATTAACTGTGCCCTAATAGATATAATAATAATAATAAAAAAAAAAAAAAAAAGAGATTAAAATTGAAATTAACGGTCAATTAATATTTCCCTAATAGATATAATAAAATCAATTGGAAAAGACAAAAGATAAATATGATAACTATCCTCTGAAACGACGTCGTTTTTATGACAAAACAACGTCGTTTTGTCTAGGCGCCAAACCAAAGAAAACATCCTACTCTTTGTTTTTGTGGAAGAAGGCTTCACAGTAAGCACGAATCATTGCAGCCCTAAGCTCCAAACAAGAAGCACGATGAGTCTTTCTTTGTCTGTTGGATTTTCTGCAAGTGATCCTTTATTTTTCGTATTTTTTTGTGATTCATGAATTAAATCCGTGTTTATTCGTAGCTCTCAATTTTGATGAGTCTCGTTATACGATTTGTTGTTGTTACTTATAGCTTTGATCTTTAATGATGTTTAGTTTGTATTTTTATACTTGTTTGCTTGATCTAATGCTTGTTAAGATGATGCTTAGTGTGTTTTAATTTATCTTCTTGAAGAACTCGTCTGTTTGCAAGAAATGACATTAAATTTAAAAAAATTATAGAAATAATAGATGGACATTAAATTTAGTAATAATACAAAAAATATTAAATTTATGAAAATAAATGAAAGAAATAATAGAAAAGCGAAAATATAATATATATAAAAATTATCGACGTTAAATTGACAAAAATTATAAAAATAATATTGATCGATTGAAATATCTGAGCAAGGGATTCACAAGATTCGTAAAACGAAAACTTGCCAGTGCAAGAAAAGGGTGAAGCAAGAGTGCACACCACGGGAGCAAGAAATCGATTACAATCAAACCAAGAATCAAAGAAAAACCCATGAGTCAAAAGTTTTCTTCCCCAATCGATTATTAGATATTTAATTTAGGTTTTTGATTTTGCTCACCGCAACAAAAATTATCTTAGAGTGCACTTTTTTTGAGACACTACATGTAATGTGTCTTATAAAATTATTTTTCAAGGCACAAAATTGAAAACGTGACTTAAAAATCAAATTAATATTTTTGACAATCATATTTTTATTATTTTAGTTAAAATTAATATGTAATTTAATATTTATAAGATAAAAAATAGTCTTCTAATAAAATAAAAAAGAAAAAAACATATCCCGCTCATTCATTTGCTGAAAATAAAAATTCCCATAACCTCACCCAGCAAACCCTCTTCATTCCTTCATCGGTTCATCTCTCAATTCCCATTTCCCTCTCTCTCTAAGATTATCTCTTGCAATGGGCCGCAAAGACAACCATGGATCGTACGGTCATTACCGCACCTCCGCTACCCCCGTGTCGCCACATCACGTTGCCATCGCCCACGCCATCGCCATCGCATCTCCATCGCCGATGTGCTCGACTTCCAAACTCCAACGTCGCCGCCTTGCCTCTGGCAACACCATTTCTGTCGCAACCGGATCTGAGCCCTCTCCCTTTCCTCGCACTGTTGTCGGGCGCGGACCAAATCAATCCCGATTCTGGCAAAATTGGAACTCGAGGTCAATAGATCTGGCCATTTGACAGAAAGAGGACACTGTTTGTTGGTGCACGAAGACGATTTTGAGACAGCGGCCAGCGGCGGCGGCGATGGCTCGACGATGGCATAAACCGATCTGTGAGTATTTTTGTTCTCAGTTTTCCCGACAACGGTATCCATGATTTTGCTTTTGTTTCATATTTCTGTTCTCAGATTTCTAGTCAGTAGCCATGGATTTTAAATTGTGGATGTTAAATTTGTTGTTGAAACATGTTTTATCATTTCGAAAAACAATTGAAATCATTTCAATAACATTAATTGAAATATTTTCAATAACATCAATTGTCCAACCTAATTAGGGAATTTGGGTTAATTTCTAAAGGGAAACAATGATTACTACATAAGGGCGACATTAAGCTGATTTGTTTCATCATCTCTTTTGTTATTCCTTCAAAGTTTTCATGCTTCATCTACTTTCAAATTAGATTTACAGTGAACGATGGACATCTTGTTCATTGTAGCTCAAAAGCTCAGAAACTGGAATTCGCACTCCATTTATTTTTTATCTCATTCATAACTAGACCTTAAGTGTTTATCAAATAGTGATGGAAAGTAAGAGAAACATGCAAATGAAAATTTAAATAAATCAACTTACGGGTTTTCTTATTTGGACATTCTTCTCTTCTTAGTTTTTTTTTTTTTTGACTTGTTCATGGCAATCATTTGGAGGAATGATTTCTTTTGCAATTTCTTTGGCTTTACTTCTGTTTTCATGGTCCAAATGAAGGGTTCTTGAATTTTTTTTCTCATTTCTCAGCCTTCATTGTCAATTACCAATTGTTTTTGGCGGGTTCTAAAGTTAAACATTGAACTCATGTTATTTATTTGCTTGCTATGGTGTATAGGGTCAGATGAAGTTGTTTGGAACTATTGTTTATCCAAAGAACAGATACTTGACACTACAGTTCTCTAGAGGTGGAAAGAATGTGTTGTACGAGGATTACTTTGATAACATGGTCAGTATCTTCATTTTGTTTCTTGCACTTAATTTTCCTTAAACTCATGTGGTGATCCATATTATTTTCTTTTATCTGTAGTGGCATGATATATCTGATTCTATCATTTGTTGTCAATGAGTTTTAGCCCTACTATATGATGCTCATTGCATAAGTAAAACCTTTAAACTCCATTTAGTATTCAGATGCAGGATATCTGGCTTTGTTATGTTTGCTTTCGATAGGCAAGTATGGAAATCATATTTCTGTTCTCAGATTTCTAGTCAGTAGCCATGGATGTTAAATTTTCTGTTGAAACATGTTTTAGGAGTTATGGATCATTTCGAAAAATAATTGAAATCATTTCAATAACATTAATTGAAATCTTTTCGATAACATTAATTGTCCAACCTAATTAGGGAATTTGGGCTAATTTCTAAAGGGAAACAAAATATAGGAAACTAGGTTTGGTGTTTCTGTTCCCACATTTCTGTTCTGGAACAAAAGTAGAAACATGGGAACAAAAAATGCGATCAGTTGGTGCTCACTAATTTTCAGGTATCATTTTGATGTTCTACCCTAATTTCTCCTAATTTTCGAACTTAGTGTTCGAACAAAAATTTCTTCTATTATTTCCCCCAAGTAGTGTTTCTGTTTGCAGTCATAAAATTCAGCTATTACTTCCCCTAACATAAATTTATGTTTTTATGAATGAACATATCTAAATTTCTAATTGGCCCTCCTGTCGAGTGGATTCATCGGGGCGAGCTTTATCATCAAGAAGAAAAGCCATCGCAGAGCTACTGTTGCTTCTGGTGTTAGAGCTGGTATGAATTTTCTCATGATTTCGTTTTGAATCTATTAATTTCTGTATGGTTTCTACATTTGTTAATTATCGCAATTGATTTGTTCGACGTGTGTAGGTGTTGGTGGGTATTCGTATCTATTGGAGCCTCTTTAGTGGTTGGGCATGATTACTAGTAAGTTTTTCTCGTTTAAATTTTACTTTAACTTTGTTCGTTGATTCTTTGTGCAATCGATTGAGGTTTTGCTTATTTTTGGAATCTTGATTTCGTTATGTTTGGTGTGTTTGTTTGTTTTTTATATGACTTGCATTGATTTTTGATCCGTAATTTGTAGTTTTTGATGAACAATTATACGTGAAATCATACTAATGTTTAGCATTTGATGCATTTTGAATTTCAATTTTGATTAGTTTATCATTATTTGCTATGAATTACAAGAAAGCATCCAATTTCAAGAATAAGAAAAATGCAAACCGATTTACATCATTGACGGAGAGAAAGATATTGAATGTGGGTATGCATATTGGGTTGGATTTACTCATAGGTAGTGTTTGGTTGTATGGAATTGAAATTAGAACTAAATTCATGAAAAAATATAGAAATTTGCATGCGTTCCATTTCTAAAAAAATAATTTCTCTCAAGACATACTGTGAATTAAAGTGAATATGAATTGAACCCTTTGTCTAAATTCATGTCCAGAGCTACTAATTTTGTCGGAGCCTCAAATTTTAGAATGGATTAAACTGTTTCATTGGGTTAGGGTTATATCATTTTCCTAGATTACGATTCACAGGATTTGAACACTATTTTGTGTTTATTATCTTCAGAAGTTTGATCTTTTTCTGTCGAGCTCGCCGCAATGCTTGGTGTAAGAACTTCCAAGTAAGGTAGTATTTTGGTTGCAGGGAATTGGGGCATTGGAATTAGAATTAAAACTGAATGTTTGAAAATTTTTAGTCTTTTTACATGCATTCATTTCTAATTCCAGTTGCATTGATTAACACCTTTTTCCTTTGCTTTGCAGGAAATTTCGGGACTAATTTACTTTATGTTGGATCAGTCGAGAAATGATGCAGAGTATTGCATAGAAAATACATTTAACACATATTTAGTATGTATATTACTTTTGTAGTTAAACTTTGTTTTTATTTACGAATGTTGGCTTAGATGTTGAAAGGTAGTGACCTATAACATGTATAATTTTGTGTATTTCTGGGATTTTTAATTTTTCATTTTTAATGAAAATTTTTGATTTCTTTATGTATTTTGTATTGTGAGGAATTTTTAGTTTTTATTGTTTGGATTTAGAGTATTTTGATATTTTAAAATAATTTTAAATTATAAAAAAATAAAATAAAAAAATTAGATATTTTTTGGGACACTAAATAGTGTCCTTATATGTTGGTTCTCTTTGATAATTTTGCAACACATTCTTGTGTCCTGATAGAGATTTTTTACAACATTTTGTAGTACCTTAATATATATAATCTAAAAAATATAAAATGTTATAGAGGTAATATATGGTGTCTTAATAGCTATCTTATATGACACTTATTATTACCTTAACAAGTTAAAAAAAAAGGGCACTATATAGTGTCCTTATAACCTATTGGGGCGGTTTTTTACGGGGCATCAGTTCAAATATCACAAAAAGCCTAAGTGTCGCAATAAGAGTTCTGTCGCGACACTTTTTCATGCCTTGAAAGGCCATTTTTGTTGTAGTGCTTCTTTCCTCTCTCTCTCTCTCTCAACCGACATGTGGCCCCACCCCCTCTCTTTCTCTCTCTTCTCCTCTATCTCTCTCTCCTACACCTATCTCCTCTTTCTCTTTCCCTTCTTTTCTATCTCTTTGTCTCTTTTCTCCCTTTTTTATTTCTTTTTCCCATTTTTTCTTTTTTTAATTTTCACCCCTTTTTTATTTCAATTTTTCTTCTTCTTTGTTTCTCAATTTTTTGTATTTTTTAAAAATAAAATAAAAATAAAAATAAAAAGTAAATTAAACTATAAAATAAAACATAAAAATTTTGCAAGACAGTCAAAAAGTCGTGTCTATACTCCTAAAGGAAGAAATTCACCGGTACCAAAATTCTAGAATACAATGGACGAATTTAGAAAAAAATAATAATAGATTTTTTCATATTGTGACTCTTCATAGAAGAAGGAAGAATAAAATCTCCATGCTTAAATCTGATGGGTACTGGATTAATAATGAAGATAACTTAAAAATCCATGTTAGAAGTTATTTCAACAACCTATTTTCTGAAGATATTGTTAGCTCTAGAACAAAACCTCCAAATATATGCCCTGTGATTGAAGATTCTTTACACCTGACCCTAACTCGGGTGTCTTCGGTCTAGGAGATTTGGGAGTCCTTCTAATTCATAAAGGATTTCAAAGCTTCGAGCTGGAATGGGTATCAACACATTTTCTTTAAGAGAAATTGGGGAGTTGTAGGAAATAATGTTTGTAGTTTTGTTCGTAATTGTTTTCAAAATGCTACCATACCTAGTGGTACTAATAAAAAGTTTGATTGCACTCATTCCTAAAATTGACTTGCCAAAGACTATTACCCAATAATAACAACACATAATGTGATCATAACTAATCGGTTAAAAAAATACCCTTAATTAAGCGCAAAATATCATAGTATAGCGTGCTTAAATACAGGTGTCGAACCACATAGATCGATCTTGTAATTGTCAATTTTCAAATATTTTTCTTCCTTAGAGAAAACGAGTTTTGATTTGAGTTTTAATAAAAGAAAAATAAGTACTAAATCTACAAATAAAATACAATAGAGTACCAGGTTAGGAATTGTGGATTTAGTATTTTGGATATTATGTTGTTCTTGTATTTTCTATTCATATCGGATTTGTGTAAATGAGTGTTCTCAACTACAAACCGGAACTACTAAGAAAGATATGGATTGTTATTCTCTGGCATGATCTATCTTCGATATTTAATTCCTACACTATTTTTTTGAAGATATTGTTAGCTCTAGAACTAAACTTCCAAAAATGTGCCCTATGATTGAAGATTCTTTACACTTGACCCTAACTCGGGTGCCTTCGGTCCAGGAGAATTGGGAGTCATTCTAATTCATGAAGGATTTAAAAGCTTCGGGTTGGGATGGGTATCAACATATTTTCTTTAAGAGATATTGGGGAGTGGCAGGGAATGATGTTTGTAGTTTTGTTCATAATTGTTTTCAAAATGCTACCATGCCTAGTGGTACTAATAAAAGTTTGATTGCTCTCATTTCTAAAATTGACTTGCCAGAGACTATTACCCAATAATAATGACAGATAATGTGATCATAACTAATATCTCAAAAAAATACCTTTAATTAAGCACCAAATATCGTAGTATAGTGTGCTTAAGTACAGGTGTCGAACTACATAGATCGGTCTTGTAATTGTCAATTTTCAAATATTTTTCTTCCTTCGGTGAAAACGAGTTTTGATTTGGGTTTTAATAAAAGAAAAATAAGTACTAAATCTACAAACAAAATAAAATAGAGTACCAGATTAGGAACTGTGGGTTTTGTATTTTGGATATTTTATTCACATCGGATTTGTGTAAATGAGTGTTCCCAACTACAAACCGAAACTACTAAGAAAGATATGGATTGCTATTCTATGGCACGATCTATCTTCGATATTTAATTCCTACACTACACTATGTTGTGGGTGCAAAAATAAATATTGCTAGAAATCACGTGGTATGAGATCAATGACTATTTCTACAACTCTTGTATGATCTCGACTTCATATATTTGCATTGGACAAAACTGATAAATCTTTTGAGAAATAAAATTCACAATAAGAAACTTGGGATGTTTGTGAGTAGCATCACTATAAACCCTCATGAGACTATACTCATTTACTAGCGGTGACCTAGGGGTATAAAGGATTGTAGCGTACGCTATATTAAGTTTTGGTTGAGAACTAGCAAAATTTAGGTTTGGGGTTGTGATAGCACCACATTTTGTGCGATCTAATACCACTAAACTAAGTTTTGCTATCTCTTAAATAAATTAAATTAATAGAATTAATTTATTTTATTTGTTTTTTGTAGATTTTTGGAAATGGTACAAAATTATGTTAATTTGGAGCAAAATGCAAAGAAAATGATCAACCGGATAAAAGTTGCAATTTATTGCATTAAAGTATAGACCACTATCTACTCTTTTGGATATAACTAATTAGACAGTTAGAATTTTGGGTTGAACCAGGTTGCATATAAAACTGGACTCAGTAAGCTTTCCAATGACTTGCCATAGATCCAAATCGGAGTTCGTATGAGAAAGATATAGCTGTTAGAAGTTAGCCCTATCTGTTTGCCAAATACTGCTCGGCTCGGCTCCTTTCTGCGGCTCAGCTCCTATATGCGGCTTAGCTCCTAAATTTCTAGTTTTGACCCCTTTTTCTTCCTCCAAAACGATTCCATTACACCTCACTTTCCATCAACCCATTTAATGGGTTGGCAATGATTTCTTTAGGTAGTGGAGGGGACAAAAGCAAATGCTAAAAAAGGGGTGAGTTTGTGAGTATATATATATATACACACACAAACACATACAGGCACACAACCATATACATATTCTCACACTGGAACACATCCGTCCCCGAAAATATGTTAAAAAAAATGTAACAACGAAATAATAATGCTAAACCTCCCACGGGTTCGCCTCAGAAAGCCTACTTCCAAACCCACGCTATAGCAAGACTCTACCTAGTGCCAGTATGGGACTAAATCTTAGCCGCTGTACCTGAAACCAAATTTTTTATCGGTGTACTGTATTCATAATAAAAACATTTTTGTATAGATCAAGTATAATAATAATTTAAATACCACATACCACACGGAAACTCAGTTTTTCCTGTTACCACAGAAATAAACTCGTATATCTATAACATTCCTTCCAAGCAGTGAAAATCAACCAGAATAATAGATATATTTATACACCAACCATTTTAAAATAATATATATATATATATATATATATATATATATATATATATACCCCACCGACTCAGTCCAAATGGTTCATCGTACATGACAAAACACCACACCACCCTCTAATTAGCCATAGGATCATTTTAATCTCACAATTGGGAGTTGCAATGGTACCGTACTACCCGCAGGATTTGTATTCCCTGACGGGTCAATCCACATCCCTTACGGGAAGAAAATCCACATCTCTTACGGGAAGAAAATCCACATCCACATCTCTTACGGGAAGAAAATCCACATCTCTTACGGGAAGAATATCCACATCCCTTACGGGAAGAATATCCGCATCCCTTACGGAAAGAAATACTATGGTATAGTCGAACCAAACACCAATTTTCACCTAAAAAACAAATGACTCGGTCCACAATCATTTTCCATCCTTTTAGAAATCAACTAGATTCAACAAATCATTTTCCACCCCTTTAAAACCAACGTAATCCACAGATGCCCAGAACCGCTTGATCCATATAAGTTGCAAATTCGTCCAATTTTTAAATAAACACATTTTCCATAATATATATGAAAATATAATTTGTAATTTACGTAGAAGACAGTACACTCACCTCGATATCCGTTCTGCAAAAATTACTTCGGACCATACTCTATCGAGATGCCGGTGCCTGCGAACCTAATAGTGACAGGCCTAAATTAATATTTTATTTAACAAAACCTAATCATGCAATGCAGGTCCTAATTTTCATAATTTTCCCATTCCCCATATTTTATTATAGAAAAATTATTATTTGGCTAATTTCATTCTGTTAAAAATTATGGTACACAATTTATAAATATGATCGGTCACACAATTTATTATCCCGATTACGTAATTTTGATGTTAGTAGTTAAATTTAACAAAATTAGAAATTAATCGAAATTTTACCCTTTTCCAAATTGTTGAAGTCCAATGGATTTTTTATTTCTGGTTTACCACCGCGGCGACGCGCTCCTTCTTTCTTTAATTTGCTCACTGACCTGCCACCGCCTCAGCAAGATTTACACTTCCACGAAGAACTTCCCTTTTTTTACTCTGTTTTGGCGTACTGACCTTCCACCGCCAAGGCGAACACCTTGTCGCCTAGGCGAGGGTCGTCTTCTTCGTCCTGCTCCCTGTTTGCGTTCAGACAGCCCCTCTCTCTCTCTCTTACCAGCTCCGACCATTCATAAACCCCCTATGACAGTCACACACACATGACGATTACACATGCACACATGAAATTGATAACAACCCACACACACACAACTACCAAATGCTCACGCACACCTCCAGACCACCCATGACAATCACCCACCCACATGCACGCCGGACGATCGGCGACTGATCACACCCATGCGAATGAACACTCAAAACCCACACATACAGTGGCACATACAAGTATTCATCTGAACACACGCACACACATGATCTTGCGCACACACACACATACACTATCCGACACAAAAAATCACAGACACACACACACACACACACACACTTACCAACGATGGCCAATACCCCCACACCGTCGAGAAAAACGGCAACGACACAACCAATCCACGATCGCTGGATTATCAACGACCAATACCCATACTCACGCCGGAGAACCCACCATCGCTAGCGATCACGAACAGCTCCGGCAACCTCCCTCTGATCCTCTCTCTCTCTCTAAAATTCAGAATGATTTCTTTCTCTCTAAGATTTTGGATTATGAAAATCTTGCATGGATTCCTTTTATATGCGTGATTCAAGTGGTTTCAATTCATCCTAGCTTGCCACGTCGCCTCCCACTTTCTCTCATCTCTGTCACCGGCAGTCTCTCGTCACACACCCACATGTGCATATATATGATATATATATATATATATATATATATATGAGAAACTTTTGTTTTAATTACTCTTTCCCTCCCCTAATTTCTTTAAATCCTTATTTTAGTCCAATTCAACCTTTTTAGATTTTCTTATATTGTAATTTCACCCCTAATATTTTAAATTTTAGATTTTAATTGACAATTTTCATCCCAAGTCTAGAATAAATGTTTCTAAATTTGCAGTTTGACCCATAAACTTTTAATTTGGATATGAATTAGCAAAATTTTAACCCGTATTTTTCCAATTACTCTAAAATCCAACCAGAATGATGTACGTGCTAAAATCCGGGTCTTACATCTCGTTTATAAATAATTTAGTTCAAAGTAGTTAGCTAACAGGATTTAATTAATCAAATTACTTTTCCCTGAAATAAAAATATATAAGTCTGTCGGTTTTTTTATCTTTTATTTATTTACTTATTTATATATAAAAAAATATTTTTCTTTAAATAAGTGACATGTTCAAAGTTAACTCCACTGGGCTTTCTAAGATGTCCATGTAGCGAGTATTGGGCCTATAATCCCTATCCAGTTGGCTTGAGACATTAGGTGTTAAAGCACTCTTCAGGCTTAATAACTCGAGCAACTTAGGTTTCGAAGTTAACGAGCCACTTATCATTGTAAGAAACTGCTTCTACCTTTCAACCTTTTAACCCGAGCACTCAAAGCTTACTAAGGCAAAAGGCCCGGTTACTTAGTGGAAGTTCATTATTAAGATAGAAAATCATTATTATTATCACAAATGATTTATTATTATAATAATTAATAATTAATATATATATATATATATATATATATATATATATATATATATATATATTATTTTTTTAATATATATTTAAAATTTAGGGATAGGTTATAGATTCTTTTCTGTGAGACTTACTTTGTGGCCTATTTATTGAACCTCCAAAAAGAAGTTGAGTTACGTCAACCCATTGAATATGGCATGATTTTTTGTGGTTTGGGTTGACTGTTGGTCCACTGCATCCTAGTCCTTAATTTTGGGATGCGGTGGCCTGGGTATGATGGATATTGTAATCATAGGAAGATTATCTAAATGTGTCGCTGGTGTTTGGATCTCACATTCCTTATGATTTTTTACCTTA
Source organism: Eucommia ulmoides (assembly GCA_016647705.1). Taxonomy (NCBI): domain Eukaryota; kingdom Viridiplantae; phylum Streptophyta; class Magnoliopsida; order Garryales; family Eucommiaceae; genus Eucommia; species Eucommia ulmoides. The sequence continues at coordinate 20,815,961 of CM028339.1, forward strand.
TCCTCCTCTATGTACGTGTTCTCATTTTCTAACCTCGTCTAGTCACTTTCACTAGCGTATCCCACTTCTTTCTCTACCTTGTTAACTGGTGATGGTTGAGCCAAATATGGCTCAAACTCAAGATCATATCATTGGGGTTGGTCACCAATTTCGCTCGGCTGTGGTCCTTTTGATGATTCTCCATATTCACTATCGTGCTCCAGACCACTCTCCTCAACACCTACCCAATTGTCAACCTCCAAACCACTTCTTCTATTTTTCTTATTTAATAATTCAATAATTATCCTGAGTTGGACTTCTAATCGATATATCATTTCAGTTTGTTCTTCCAAGGTTTGGCCTGAGATTTATTTTTGCTCTACTGAGAATTGTTTGATTTCTGCTGAAGGTAGGCTTCGTTCTTCCAAGAATTATAGAATTGGTTGCCACTCAGTGGGATCAAAATGACTAACTTCTTAGAGAAACGATGGTTGGCATTGGGGTGGGTACTAGGATTAATCGTAATAATACGACCCTGAAGACTCACTATAATATTGTTAATTCCATCCATAATAATTCGAATATTGATCATTTTGGGTGGCGGATAATATGGATCAGGATAAACATTATTATAGGTATATGTGGGATTTTGGTAATTGTAAGGACATTGATTGGTGAACTGGTTTGGGTTTTCGTATACCGTACGTGAGTATGGATCATAGTGCGGTATTGAGAGAAAAGGTTGTTCAAAATTTGCAAACTAAAAATCAAATCTCTAAAAGTAATTATCCGTTAACCCAAGTCTCAATTTTTTTTTTATTAAAAAATTTTGATAGAATAATTGTACGGCGCAGGATTCGAAACCTAGCGTATACGACTACTCTCAAGTGTACAAGGTCAAAGTTTTAGTATAGTGTAATCGTGAAAGATCAAGTTATTGTATCCACAGGGATTGGTGTCGTTACTATCAAGTATTGCGTTTGTCATGACCTAACTTTATCTAAGCTAAAAACAAATGTAATTAAATAATTAAACTAATACTAATATAACAAAAATTAACTATACTAATACACTAATATGTTTTAGGGGAAAGAATCGCCTAGGGATTAACGTGTTTACAAATACGTGTTCGATGTCGATTTACTCACGTTTACGGTGTTCGACCTATTTGTCAATCTTAGTACGTAAACTCCACTGCCACCTCTCCCGAGTGTAAGACGAGGGAAGACATGACTTCGAGTCAACGAAGAAATCCCCTTCAACGTCTTAACAACCCTAGGTCACGTGAGTCTCGCCCAGCATCATTGATTGCACACAATCCAACTTCCGATCAGGCCACTGGATCGTGCGTTGTATTTACCGTATCGACAATCTTCGTTCTAAAACTCCCTCCCCACTTCTCCCAAGTGTAAGATAGGGGATACAACGCAACTTCGTGTCAACGAAAAAGTCCCCCTCAACGTCTTAACGACCCTAGGTCGCATGACTTTTGCCCCAACGTCATCGATTATCTACAATCCAAACCTCGTCCGAGTTATAAAATCGTGGCATTTGTTTACCCTAATCTGAATATGGGATTTGTCAAACCCCGTATTCTCCATGTATCTAACTACGCATAATAAACAAACAATACGATAAACATAATCAAACTATGAAGAACAAACATAAACGCAACACCGAAATCATCCAAATACATATTCATAAATTTATTGCTAATCCCTATACAATCCATGTTTAGCCACGGCCATAACCTCATTTACAAAGAAAGAACGAGCTAAACATGCTCACATGATCCTAAGTTAAAGAAATAAGGAAAAGAATCGAAGAACTTAGCCTCGTCCCAAGATTAACCGCTAAGAACGGTCAACGATCGCTTGGTCGCTTTCTCCACTTCAGGATGTGAGCTCCACCTCTAAAACTCCTACACCTAAGACTAAGTATGGCCTGAGGTGCCCAAATAGCCGGGGAGGATAAGAGGAGGGGAGAGGAATGGGTATTTATAGACAAAATATCTCAAAATATCTAATAAAAATATCTAGGCTGTGCAGAGGGTTACTGCTGCGTCTGTGGGATTCAGTGTCGTGGCGGTGGGTAGGTCGGTTTGTTGATCGCCACAACGGTGAGGACAACGGTGGATTTGGAAAACATTCTGCTGGTCCACCGCCTAGGCGGTGGTCCGTCAGTAGCATTTGTGTCTTCTCAACATTTTCACCATCGCGGAGGTGGTCTGGACGCTGCGGCGGTGAGCTTCTTTCACAATTTTTCCTCTGTTCTTATTTTTCCATCGTTCTTCGACTATTTTTGGTTCGATCTCATCGTTTTTGCTCCAATTTCCTATATTTTTGCCCCACACACCTAATTTACACAAAAAGTAATAAAACTAATTAAAACGTAATAAAATACTATATAAACGCTCGAAAACTAACTTAATTCGGTTTGAAAATATGTAGGTAGATCACACCTATCAAACACCCCCACACTTGGAATTTGGCTAGTCCTCGAGCCAAACACACACACGAAAATAAAAAACACAACTAAATAAAATAACAAACATCCTAAAACAATCTATAAACATAACGAGATGTGAGTTTTAAATTCTTCTAACGGCCTAGTTATTGTTGTCCCCCAACAACTGCCAGTCATATCGAGTTCAGGCGGTAAAACACATCATATGGTTCTAGAATTTCGACATGCAATAATGGTGAACGCTATTCTAGATCCTGTTAACGTTTTTGTGCGAGACTCAATAATACAATTATACAACGATCGGATTGAATTATCCCCTAACGAAACTCATAACTTAGACCGTGAACGACTACGATTTCTATATGCCTGATTGGGGTCCACTCTCTACTAATGTAGGTTGAGTAGTTCATAGAGATCATTAGAACTTGGTTTGGTTGAGAAATAGTTGGCCATAGGTAATTTGGAATAGAAAATGGGATAATGTTGTTAACTTAACATTACCCAAGGCTCAATACTTGGCATATTCACTCTCGAACCCCCATAGATAAATTGAAAAACAATTCCGAACTAACATTTAAGAATGACGAACTCACTTGTCAAAAAAAAAATGAAATTTAACAATATTTACATATATTTTTTTTTTTTCAACTAACCACACCCGCAAACTTATTCGATTAGTATGATTTTACGGGTGTGGTTAAAACAAAAGAAAAGCAACAAGTGAGTATTCGAATACCGAACCAATCTGAAGTTTGCCCTAAACCCAACCGCTTACATCAAGTAGCATTTGCAATTGCTAACTTGATTCACTCTAATATGCCTTTAAATTTAGTGATTTAGGTTTGAAAAAATGGTCCACTAGCTAGGGTATTAGTTTATGTGTTCAGAATTGAATTAGCATTTAGGCTTCGACAGGGTGACGAAGGATAAATATGTATCAAGGTGGGCTTTAAAAGGCTCAAGTGACAAAGAGAATGCCTAAATCACGTCTCCTGAACTACCTTGCCTAGGATTTCACCTCAAGCTTCCCCTAAATCAAGTTCTAGAATCCTTAAATTTAGCTAAATGATAATCGTCCTCAAATCAATTGAATAGAAATACATTAAGTCTATGTGCTCGTGCAAATTAGGATCTACAATAATTTTTACCAAAAAGCATAGTCATGCACACAGAACACACATGCATGGATATAACTCTTGACCTTGAAAACATCTAGGGGTAATTATCATCATCGGGTAACGACCCAGATGAACACAAAACTCAGCATGTAACACAACAACACAAAAACATAAACACATTCTAACCTAAACACACATGCAACACGAGAAAACGATAACACATAAACTAACATACTATACTACACATCACTGCCAAACTTAACATGGACAGTGTCCTTAGCGATCCCAATCATCATTCTTCAACATATGAAAATTAAAGCATGCTGACGAAGGGGGTTTAGAACACGTACCTGAGAGGCGAGAGGATCTCACCTCCGTTTCAACTCGACAGAGATGAATTTAATTTATTTAACCTTAGGTTACCTCCCAAGAAGTGCGTGGTTTAATGTCCTCGGCCCGATATTCAGAGCACCCTCAAGCTTGGTGAGATTTTGCTTTATTCAACACAATCTTTCAACGAAATGCCTCACCGGATTATATGCATGGCCCCGCACCATAAAACGGCATGGAATCCCGTTGAAAGAGATGTATCAATACCTATTAATCTAACATCTCCAGGTACCCTGCATAAGAAACAAAAAGAAAACTACAAATAAAAATTATATATAAAAGAAATGCCTAAAGTAAAATTGGGTCATTTATTCACAATATCAATAATAAACGACAAAACATAATTCCCGACAATCGTTACCAAAAACATGGTAGCCATCGCCGAAAATTGAATTTTCTCAACCAATCCCCCGCAATGGCGCCAAAAAATTGTATGGCGTAGGATTCGCATCCTAGCGTATATGACTACTCGCAAGTGTATGAGGTCAAAATTTTAGTATAGTGTGATCGTGAAAGATCGGGTTATCATAGGGATTGGTGTCATTACTGTCAAGTATTGCGTTTGCCATTACCTAACTTTATCTAGGCTAAAAATAAATGTAATTAATTAATTAAACTAATACTAATATAACATAAATTAACTATACTAAAATACTAATATATTTTAGGGGAAAGAATCGCCTAGGGATTAATGTGTTTACAAATACATGTTTGATGTCGATTTACTCACGTTTACGGTGTTCGACCTATTTGATAATCTCAGTACGTAAACTCCATTGCCACCTCTCCCGAGTGTAAGACAGGAGAATACATGACTTCGAGTCAACGAAGAAGTCCCCCTCAACGTCTTAACAACCCTAGGTCATGTAAGTCTCGCCCAGCGTCATTGATTGCACACAATCCAACTCTCGACTAGGTCATTGGATCGTGCATTATATTTACCCTATCGACAATCTTTGTTCTAAAACTCCATCCCCACCTCTCCCGAGTGTAAAATAGGGGATATAACACAACTTTGTGTCAACGAAGAAGTCCTCCTCAATATCTTGACGACCCTAGGTCACATGAGTCTTGCCCCAACGTCATCGATTGTCCACAATCTAACCCCCCGGCCGAGTTATAGAATCGTGGCGTTTGTTTACCCTAATCCGAATCCGAGATTTGTCAAACCCAGTATTCTCCATGTATCTAACTAAGCATGATAAATAAATAATACAATAAACACAATCAAACTACGTAGAACAAACATAAACGCAACACCGAAATCATCCAAACACATATTCATAAATTTATTGTTAATCTCTATATAATCCATGTTTAGCCACGGCCATAACCGCATTTACAATGAAAGAACAAGCTAAACATGCTTATATGATCCTAAGTTAAAGAAATAAGGAAAAGAATCGAAGAACTTAGCCTCGTCCGAATATTAGCCGTCAAGAACACTCAACGATCAATACGCCGTCTTCTCCACTTCGGGATGTGAGATCCACTTCTAAAACTCCTAAACCTAAGCCTAAGTATGGCTTAAGGTGCCAAATGGCCAGGGGGGACAAGAGGAGGGGAGAGGAGTGGATATTTATAGATAAAATATCTTAAAATATCTAATAAAAATATCTAGGCTGTGTAGAGGGTCACCACCGCGGTCGTGGGATTCAGCACCACGGCGATAGGTAGGTCAATTTGTTGATCGCCGCAACGGTGAGGATAACGGTGGATTTTGGAAAACATTCTGCTGGTTAATTGCCTAGGCGGTGGTCCGTCAGTAGCATTTGTGTCTTCTTAGCATTTTCACCACCGCAGCGGTGGTTTAGATGCCATAGCGGTAGGCTTCTTTCACAATTTTGCCCCCGTGCTTGTTTTTCCACCGTTCTTCGACCATTTTTGGTTCGATCTCATCGTTTTTCCTCTAATTTCCTATATTTTTGCCCCCACACACCTGATTTATACAAAAAGTAATAAAACTAATTAAAACGTAATAAAATACTATATAAATGCTTGAAAACTAACTTAATTCTGTTTGGAAATATGTAGGTAGATCACACCTATCAAATACCCCTAAACTTGGAATTTGGCTAGTCCTCGAGCCAAACACACACACGAAAATAAAAAACACAACTAAATGAAATAACACACATCCTAAAATAATCTAAACGTAACGAGATGCAAGTTTTAAATTCTTCTAACGCCCTAGTTATTGTTGTCCCTAAAAAACCGCCAATCATATCGAGTTCAAGCAGTAAAACACATCATGTGGTTCTAGAATTTCCACATGCAAGAATGGTGAACGCTATTCTAGATCTTGTAAACGTGTCTGTGCGAGACTCAATAATATAACTATACAATAACCAGATTGGATTATCCCCCAACGAAACTCATGACTTAGATCGTGAACGACTACGATTTTCATATGCCTGATTGAGGTCCACTCTCCACTAATGTAGGTTGTGTAGTTCATAGAGATCATTAGGACTTGGTTCGGTTAAGGAATAGTTGGCCATGCATAATTTGGAATAAAAAACAGGTTAACGTTCTTAACTTAACATTACCCAAGACTCAACACTTAGCACATTCACTCTCGAACCCCCATAGATAAATTGGAAAACAATTCAGAACTAACATTTAAGAATGACGGACTCACTTGTCAAAAAGAAATGAAATTTAACAATATTTACATATGTTCTTTTTTTTTTTCATTTTTTTTTTCAACTAACCACACCCCTAAACTTATTCGATTAGTATGATTTTATGGGTATGGTTAAAACGAAAGAAAAGCAACAAGTGAGAACTCAAATACCGAACCAATCTGAAGTTCGCCCTAAACCTAACTGCTCACATCAAGTAGTATTTGCAATTGCTAACTTGATTCACTCTAATATGCCTTTAAATTCAAGGATTCAGGTTTGGAAAAAAGGTTAACTAGCTAGGGTATTAGTTTATGTGTTCAGAATTGAATTAGCATTTAGGCTTTGACAGGGTAATGAGGGATAAACATGTATAAAGGAAGGCTTAAAAAGGCTCAAGCGACAAAGAGAATGCCTAAATCACGTCTCCCAAACTACCTCACCTAGGATTTCGCCTCAAGCTTCCCCTAAATCATGTTCTAGAATCCTTAATGTGTCATGAATTTGGCTAGTCGATAATCATCCTCAAATCAACTGAATAGAAATACATTGAGTCTATTTCCTCTTGCAAATTAGGATATACAATAATTTTTACCAAAAATCATAGTCAAGCACACAGAACACACATGCATAGGTATTGCCATTGACCTTGAAAACAACCAAGGATAATTATCATCATCAGATAACGGCCCAGATGAACACAAAACTCAGCATGCAACACAACAACACAAAAACATAAACACATTCTAACCTTAACACACATGCAATACAAGAAAATGATAACACATAAACTAACATACTATACTACACATCATCGCCAAACTCAAAATGGACAGTGTCCTCCGTCATCCCAATCATCATTCTTTCAACATATGAAATTTAAAGCATGCTAAAGAATAGGGTTTAGAACACGTACCTGGGAGCTGAGAGGATCTCGCCTCCGTTTCAACTCGACAGAAATGGATTTAATTTATTTGACATTGGGTTACCTCCCAAGAAGTGTGTGGTTTAATGTCCTCAACCCGATATTCAGAACACCCTCAAGCTTGGTGAGATTTTTCTTTGTTCCGCATGATCTTTCAACGAAACGTCTCACCGGATTATATGCGTGGCCCAACACCATAAAACGGCATGGAATCCCATCGAAAGGGATGCATCAATACATGTTAATCTAACATCTATAGGTACCCTACATGAGAAATAAAAAGAAAACTACAAACAAAAATTATATACAAAAGAAATACCTAAAGTAAAATCGGGTCATTTACTCACAATATCAATAATAAAGTACAAAACACAATTCCCGACAATCGTTACCAAAAACTTGGTAGCGATCGCCGAAAATTGAATTTTCTCAACTAATCCCCGACAACGACGCCAAAAACTTATACGGTGTAGGATTCGTATCCTAGTGTACAGGACTACTCACAAGTGTACAACATCAGTTTTATTACAGTGTGATCGTGAAAGATCGGGTTATTGTATCTACAGGGATTGGTGTCATTACTATCGAGTATCGCGTTTGTTATGATGTAACTTTATCTAGGCTAAAAACAAATGTAATTAATTAATTAAACTAATACTAATATAACCTAAATTAACTATACTAATATACTATTATGTTTTAGGCAAAATAATCGCCTAGGATTTAACATGTTTACAAATACATGTTCGATCTCAATTTACTCACGTTTACGGGGTTCGACCTATTTAACAATCTCGGTACGTTAACTCCACCGCCACCTATCCCGAGTGTAAGACGGGAGAATACATGACTTCGAGTCAACAAATAAATCCCCATCAACGTCTTAACGACTCTAGGTCACGTTAGTCTCGCCTAGCATCATTGATTGCACACAATCCAACTGCCGACCGGGTCATTGGATCGTGCGTTGTATTTACCCTATTCACAATCTCCATTCTAAAACTCCATCGCCACCTCTCCCAAGTGTAAGACGGGGGATATAAGACAACTTCTTGTCAACGAATAAATCCCCTTCAACATCTTAACGACCCTAAGTCGCATAAGTCTTACCCCAATGTCATCGATTGTCCACAATCCAAACCCCGACCAAGTTATAAAATCGTGGCGTTTGTTTACCCTAATCTAAATCTGAGATTTGTCAAATCCCGTATTCTCCATGTATCTAACTAAGCATGATAAATAAACAATACGATAAACATAATCAAACTACAAAGAATAAACATAAACGCAACACCGAAATCATCCAAACACATATTCATAAATTTATTGTTAATCCCTATACAATCTATGTTTAGCCACAGCCATAACCGCATTTACAATAAAAGAACGAGCTAAACATGCTCACATGATCCTAAGTTAAAGAAATAAGGAAAATAATCGAAGAACTTAGCCTCGTCCAAAGATTAGCTGTTAAGAACGCTCAACAATCACTTCGCCGTCTTTTCCACTTCGGGATGTGAGCTCCACCTCAAAAACTCCTAAACCTAAGTCTAAGTATGGCCTAAGGTGCCCAAATGGCCGGGGGGACAATAGGAGGAGAGAGGAGTAGGTATTTATAGACAAAATATCTCAAAATATCTAATAAAAATATCTAGGTTGTGCAGAGGGTCATCGTCGCGGCCATGGGATTCAGCGCCGCGGCGGTGGGTAGGTCAATTTGTTGATCACCGTGGCGGTGAGGACAATGGTGGATTTAGAAAACATCTTGTTGGTTCACCACCTAGGCGGTGGTCCATCAGTAGCATTTGTGTCTTCTCAATATTTTCACCACTACAGTAGTGGGCTTCTTTCACAATTTTGCCTCTGTGCTTGTTTTTCCACCGTTCTTCAGCCGTTTTTGGTTCGATCTCGTCGTTTTCACTCTAATTTCCTATCTTTTTGCCCCCCACACCTGATTTATACAAAAAGTAATAAAATTAATTAAAAACTAATAAAATACTATATAAACGCTCGAAAACTAACTTAATTCAGTTTGAAAATATATAGGTAGATAACACCTATCAATAACCTGAATCCTTACTTGAAGATCTAAACTCGAAGATTGGATCTCAGTTAACCTGCGAAAATAAAATTCAAGAAAAAAAAAAAAAAAAGGGATCAATATATACATGTGGAGAAAGAAAAAATAACAACTAAAATCGACAATTAGTGATGCCAATCCCCAGCAACGGATCCGAAATTTGATCGCTCAAAACTAATACTCGTAATTAAGCACAAAATATCATAGTATAATGTGCTTGAGTACGGGTGTTGAACCATAGGGATCGGTCTTGTAATTTTCAATTTTCAATTATTTTTCTTCCATCAGTGAAAACGAATTTTGATTTGAATTTTAATAAAAGAAAAATAAATATTAAATCTACAAGCAAAATAAAATAGAGTACCGAGTTAGGAATTATGGATTTAGTATTTCAAATATTATGTTGTCTTGTATTTTTGTTCACATCGGATTTGTGTAAACGAGTGTTCCCAACTAAAAGTCAGAACTACTCAGAAAGATATGAATTGTTATTCTCCAGCATAATCTATCTTCGGTATTTAATTCCTACACTACACTAATCTAAGATTAATTAAAATCTAGGCATAAACCATCCAGACCAATAATTAATCCCCAAGAATACTATTATGTGACCATTAGATCATGAGCACAGGTACAAGATCTAATATTATAGTAGTAATCAGATCTAAACCAAAATCTCTACAAGAAAATATTTTGACAATAAATCCAACCACAATAAAATTAAAATTAAGAACAGTATTTTTGCCACACAATTGTTTATACAATATCCAAACATGAAATAGAAAAATATAATATTACATAAACACAAAATACATTACCACAATCCTAAGCCGATTGAAGGAAATTAGTCGCTCATTGTAGTGAAGAACGGAGTTTTCTCGGATACAATCCTAAAAAATGTTGTTTCCTTTTTGCCTTCAGTAATTTGTCCTTATACCTTCAACAAGAGGACAAGATGATGGAGGAAGAAGAAAAGAGGATGGTGAGAAAACTATCCTAACTACCAAACTAACAAAAGAAATGCTAAAGAATAATATTTTGGCCTCAACTCTCGGCCTAAAACCCCCTCTCTCCCAAATGATTCATGAACCTAAAAAGAGAACCAAAAATAAAATAATAATAATAATAATAATAATAATAATAATAATAATAATTAAAAAAAAAAAGCATTTGCTTTTGTCCTCTCCACTACCTAAAGAAATCATCACCAAACCATTAAATGGGTTGATGGAAAGTGAGGTGTAAAGGAATGGCTTTGGGGGAAGAAAAATGGGTCAAAACTAGAAATTTCGGAGCTAAGCCGCATATAGAAGCTGAGTCACGGAAAAAAGCCGAGTCACGCAGTATTTGGCTGACAGATAGGGTCAACTTTAAACAACTATATCTTTCTCATACGAACTCCGATTTGGCTCTATGTCTAGTCGTCGAAAAGCTTAGAGAGTGTAGTTTCATATGCAACTTACTTTAGTGGTATTAGATCGCACAAAATGTTGTGCAATTGATAACCTGAGAATTAATCCACTCTTTAAGGAAGTTTAAAAAAAAAAAAAAAAAGTGGAATTATTATTAAATTGGATCTAGAAGAAACCTATGATCGTGTTAATTGAAGATTTCTTATGGAAACCTTGACTTACTTTAATTTTCCTTCGATGCTCGTTAATCTCATTTTGGCCTGTGCCTCTACCCCCTCCCTTTCGGCCCATTACAATGGAGAACCTCTTGAGAAATTTCAATCTTCTAGAGGTCTAAGGCTAGAGGATCCCTTGTCCCCTTATTTGTTTACTCTATGCATAGAACGTTTATCCCATCTCATCTGTGATAGTGCGAATAAGAGTAATTGGAAAGGCCTTAAGACTGGTAGAAATGGCCCTAGCATTTCTTATCTGTTTTTTCCTGATGATCTTGTGCTATTTGTGAAAGCTAAGGATAATCAATTTCAAAATATTATGCATATTATAAATGATTTTTCTAATGCTTCTGGTCAAAAAATTAATTTCTCAAAATCTAAGTTGTTCGTTGCCCCTATGATTCCCCTTTGGAAAGTGAAAAATATCAGTAGGGTCCTAAAAATCAGTATAACAGAGGATTTGGGCACCTAGTTAGGTTTCCCCCTCATTCACGACATAATTAATTTTCTCCACATCCAAAATGTTATTCAGAAAATGCAAAGTAGGCTATCCAATTGGAAATCTAATATGTTATCATCCGCGGGTAGAACTACTCTTATTAAATCGGTGTTGTCTACTATACCAACTTATTCTATGCAAACCATTCTCATCCATCTTAAAGCCTGTGATAAGATGGATCAAATCAATCATAACTTTCTTTGGGGGGATAGCGATAATGGTAAAAAAAATACCATCTTGTCAATTGGGATAAAGTGTGTCAAAAACTTGAAAATGGGGGGCTTGGGTATCTAATTAATCAGCAAGAATTAGTAATAGAGCTTACCTTGCTAAATTGGGTTGGAAAATTGCTAATAATGACCAAAGTCTACAGGCTAGAATTATCAGGAACAAATATAATGCAAAAAATAGCCCTAACTCTTGGAAAAGAAAAAATGGTAGCTCCCACATTTGGAGTGGTATTTTGGTTGCTAAGGATATTTAAAAAAACATATTAAATGGAAAGTGGGTAGTGGCACCACTACCAACTTATGGAGTGACTGGTGGTGTGATGATAATTCCCTGGGCTACCAAGATACTCAAAATATGTTTGATCTCAATGTGGACAGTATTGTTAATGATGAAGGTAATTGGTACCTAAATCCTATTCTACCCTAAATCCTATTCTACACCTCATTGATGATGAAACTGAGAGGAAAATTCTTGAAATGAAACCTTCTTCTTTGGAAGACATTGATAAACCCCATTGGCAACTTGAAAACTCTTGTGTTTTTTTTATCAAGTTTGCGTAGCATCTTGAAATTCCCTCGGATAGTGATAATATGGTGAGCAATAAGTGGGGGTGGATATGGAAATTAAAAATTCCTCAAAACTCAAAGTTCATTTTTTGGACTGTTTTCATAATATACTTGTCACTAATTCCTTTAGAGCGAGTGGAGGTAGTGACACGTCTAGCTTTTGTCAACAATGTAATAGTACTATTGAAAATATGGAGCATGCTCTTCGTTCTTGTCCTAAGGCTTCGGCTATTTGGGATGTGTGTGGTTGCCCAGATTTCAGATATAATTCATCTTCCTATTGTTTTTTGGATTGGGCTAAAAAACACCTGAAAGGGAGTTTCCTAAACCCTAAATTCTATCTTTTTGTTGCTACCATTCGAAAAGTTTGGAAGGATAGAAATAATGAGGTCTTTAGAAATAATTGTCTATCTGAGAGAAAAATTATCTTCAAGATAAATAATTATACTAATCACTTAATTAAAACTTTTCTTGAACCAAACTTCCTAAATAACTCTAAGAATATTTCTTTTTACTGGAATTCTCCCCCTGCAGGCTATCTGAAACTTAACACTGATGGGAGCACGAGACGCAACCCAAGAAGAGGAGGAATAGGAGGCCTCTTGAGAGATAACCTAGGAATTTGGAAAATGGGCTACTATGGCTACTTGGAGAACTGCACGACGCTTGAAGAGGAGTTGAAAAGCCTTGTTACTGGTATCAAACTAGCGGCTAGCAGACAGTATCCACATGTCATGGTGGAGACGGATTTAGCAGAAGCGGTCACCTTTGTCCAAAATCCCTGTCCGAAAAATCATCGGTTCAAAGACTGGATCGAGGAGTGCAAGCAAGTTTTAGTGATCAATGACTACACCCTCCATTTCGCTCCTAGAGAAACAAATAGTTGCGCCAACATCTTGGCTAAGAGAGGAGCTAGGGAATTACCCTAGAGATCCTGTCGACTCATACGACGGATATTGAAGATATTCTATTTGAGGAAATGGGCAAAAGGGCCTTCGAAATGTGCCTGAACGAGTGATTGTGGTTGTTGTTTTTTTCTTTTCTTTTCTTTGTTCTATTTGTTTGTTTTTACTTTCCGAACTACCAAAAAAAAAGTATTTATGCATGGTATATAGGCAGAGTTAATTTATGTTTTGAGTTTGGGTTCGAGTGTATTTGTTAACTAACTGATGTATGTTATAACATTTGTTTTGGTTGAAAATTAATTGAAATCCCAATATATATGCTCTAAATTACATTCTTAATATAAACAAGTTTTAATTAATGAATGATGGTACCTCTTTCCTTAATTAAGGCCTCTATCATGATGTTGGGACTAATTTAAGACAATTGTTTGTGTTCATGCTTGCTGTATTAGTTTCTGAAAAATCACATGTATATGTAAAAAGTCCATATTGTAGAAGATTACTATGTTTCGTTCCAAGCCTTTGCGCATATGAAATTATTAAAACAAAAAGGCATCTTCCTCTCTAAAATTGAATTCATATAAGTTATTGTTGTAAATTTTATTTTTAACCCTCTAACTATTGACCTATTTTTATGTGGTTCAATAAACTTGTGTGTTTCCTTTTGAATCATGTATCTTTAATTACAGTTTTAATTAGTCATTCCATCTAATTTAACTGTTAAATTAGACAAAATTAGAGCTAATATTATAAATTTATATTTTTTTTAATTCATTTTTTTCTTTCTTTTTTAATTTTATTTTTTCATTTTCATCATTTTTCTTTCTTCTTCAGAACCCATGACCTCCAGCTTCCACGACCTTCTTTTTCAGTGTCGTTGCCCTCAGCTTCATTTCCTTCGCTTCTTCCCCCTCCATTATCCCCTCACCGCCTTCTCCACCACCTCCCTCCTCACCTCTTCCATTAATGTCCCTCTTTTCTACTCGTTGAAGAATTGCTCTACAAATGTCGACCACATAACCATTAGAACTCCAGTGCACACTACAACCGTCTTTGTTGGTGAAGCACTTCAAGCCGCCTTCAATTCCATTGACACAGAGGATACTATTAAAAAAATAATTTAAAATTAAATATTTTATTATAAGTTATATTATTTTATTTAATAAAATTATTATTAATATATATTTATAATAGTTATAATTATGTGTTTTAATTACATGTTTATTACACATTATTATTGTGATTAAATTATAAATTTTGTTAAAATGACTTTATAAATTCAATTATAAATATATTTGTTACAATATTTATGTGTATTATTAGTGATTTTAATAATTATAATATTATGGGTACTTAATATTATAATAAAAGTTATATAATTCATACACTATATATATAGGTGTATGAGAATGAAAGAAAACATAGAGATATAGAAGAATATAAAGTGATGTAGAGGAAAATTTAGATAAAATAGTGTAATACTATACGATGATAGTATGTGAAATAATTTGTTTTTATTGAAACAAAAAAATAGAGAAAAATTATATTTTGTAATATTTGACATATATTATATATTTGATGATTTACGGGTAATAGGGGTCGCGATCAATTCAATACAGGGATGTCCTGCTTGCACCTTGACTCCTTGGATCGCTGTATCTTGGGAAGAGCTCGTCATTCAACCCAGTGCATAGAGAGAGCGCATCTCTTCTTATGACATTGTTTACACGCCTCAATTTACTAGATATGTATTTTTATTTATTTTTATTTATTTAATTGTTGATATTTTTAGTTATTTAATAAGATTAAAATTACATGTGAAATATATTTATTATTTAATTTGAGTTTATGTAATTATGTGAAATTTGAACAGTATTGTAGTGAGTCAACCCATGTGAAAAATGAGTGTTGAGATTGAAAACGTCATCACTTAGAGGTATTCCACTCATTTTCCACCGGAATTATCATACGATAGTTCTCTTTCAACACCAAATAGTAAATCCAACCTGAAAAGACAAAGAAATCAAACACCCAATAAACCCTAAAAAAAAAAAGACACAAAAAACTCAAACTTCGATGGTGTAAGCAGAAATGACGAATCCCCTATTCCTGTGAATTGGGGACGTGCACCAAACGGGCATATAGGGGTGGTGGTGTTAGCTGAGTGATTGTAACAACTCAGAGGTTTAAAATACTTGAAACCATTGGGGAATTTGAGGTGGTGGTGTTGGTTGGAGGAGGTGGTCGTTGGCGAGGTGGGGAATATATAAATTATAATTTTTATCCCTAATTTCGTCTAATTTAACAACAAAATTAGATGAAAGTACTAATTAAAATAATATCAAAGATACATGATTCAAAATTAAATGCACAAATTTATTGGACTATGTGGAAATTAGTCAATCAATAGAGAGTCAAAAATAAAATTTATTATTTTTAAAATTGTCAATTATTATATTTATTTCTCATTTTGAAAATTGATCAATAAAGGGAGGGTCTAAAGACAAATGTGGAGAAGTGATCAGGAAATGTTGGCAACGGAGTGAGGGTAGCACCTCTAGTACAAAGGTTGTGGGAGAAAAAAAAATTGACAGACAGACATCATTTGAAAATTTGAATATGGAATTCAAAACAAAACAAAGACAGACAGAAAGCATTACGGAATTTTTATCCAAAACTAACTTACTCTCACATCGTTTTAGTGCCTAAAATTGAAACTCCAAGCAATGTGATTTATAATTTGATCGCTAAACTTGTGCCAATGCACTTAAAAGTTGTGCAGAGTAACGATGTTTATGTTTGTTTTTTCTTCTCATAAATCTATCCCTCCGAGATTTATTTTTAAGTTCCAATCGGCTCGTTTAGTTAATGAAATGGAATCAAGATGGAATGAAATAGAAAAAAAAAATGGAATGAGAGAAAAAATAAAATAGATTTGTCAATTGAATCACTATTTCATTGTTATAAAATGAAATAATGAATATAATAGTAAAATATAACAAAATTCTCATAACACCCTTTTATATATCAATTTTGAATATCTATCAAATAATAGATTATTTAAAAAAATGATTACAAATAGATTTTACTCTAATTAATATATTAGTGTATATATACACATATATCACACACACACACACATATATATATATATACACACATATTTATATAGATACTATATATATACACATATTTATATAGATATTGTATATAATATATAAATATATATACTTTAAAACGTGGGCCACCCGATGGATAAATATTGAGGCAGACTTTTGAGAATAGGCATTTGTTGAAATTAATTTTTGATTCCATAAGGCTAGGAATTTTAAATTTTAAATTTTTCATTTCCTTAACCATGCGGAGTTATAAATTCTGAATCTTTAAGTATATGTATGTCTGCGGATTTTTTTTATTTTTTTTTCTTTTCGGCTAATTAGGCGTGTGATGCTGGTTCCATTCCCTTCCAAGAAGATTTTGAGATGTTATTAATTTGGATGATATTGATTTATGTTATATTAGAAGTTGCATTCAATATTATTTAATTGATATTTTTATTTTTATTTTTTTGCATTTTTTAGATTTTGGGAGGTCAAATTTACATCTCCCTCAATTATTTGTATCCTCATTTAGATTTTTGTTAGTGATTAATAAAATTCCTTTCATTTTGTTGAGATTATATTAAAAAGTATTGATTCTTACTATTAAATTGCTATTATGTAAATTTATTAGTTGAAAGAGTTGATTGCCACAATTGCTTTAAATGTTTATCGGCTACAACACTAACCATTAAGTATCAAAATAAATATTTAAATAGAAATTATTTTTTTAATTTTTTTGTCATTTAAATGTCATGCTATACAAAAAAATGCATAAATTCTGAATCTTTATGTATATGTATGTCTACGTTTTTTTTTTGTTTTTTTTTTTTGCTAATTAGGCGTGTGATGCTGGTTCCATTCCCTTCCAAGAAGATTTTGAGATGTTATTAATTTGGATGATATTGATTTATGTTATATTAGAAGTTGAATTCAATATTATTTAATTGATATTTTTATTTTTATTTTTTGGCATTTTTTAGATTTTGGGAGGTCAAATTTACGTCTCCCTCAATTATTTGTATCCCCATTTAGAATTTTGTTGGTGATTAATAAAATTTCTCTCATTTTTTTGAGATTATATTAAAAAAGAATTGATTCATACTATTAAATTGCTATTATGTAAATTTATTAGTTGAAAGAATTGGTTGCCACTATTGCTTTAAATGTTTATCAGCTACAACACTAACCATTAAGTATCAAAATAAATATTTAAATAGAAATTATTTTTTTAATTTTTTTGGCATTTAAATGTCATGCTATACAAAAAAATGCAATAGCAGGTAAATGTTTTACATTTACCAGCTAAATCATCACTTGTCATTAAATGTAAAAATAATTTTTTTTTTAAATTTATAATGGCATTTAAATTTTTGGCTAAACAAAAATATAATAGTTGGTAAATATTTATATTTAGCGGTTAAATTGTACCAACTAATTATCAATTAGTTGGTATATCATATAACAACTACAGTATTAGTAGCAGGTATATGAATTGTTGGTAAAACCTTTAGTGGCAAAAAAATGAGTTTTCACCAACTAATAGATTGTTGGTAAAGCCCATTTTTTTGTTGTAGTGGGAGTTTAATGATATTCAATCTTAAATCTTCAATTTGAAATATTTGTTTAGCTGAAATATTTTTGAAACAAAAATCGTTATCATAGTCGCATTCTATAAAAGAATTTCTAATTTTGACTGAGTAAAAAGATTTGATTGCTTTAATATGGAATATGTGAGAACTTGTTCAATACATTGTCTATAATTTCTAAAATATTTACACTTGCATATCACGATTGAATCTTGTTAGTGTAAAACCTTCTACACGCTTAGTCGAGTTGAGTATTGATATAATTTTTGTAAGTGTGGGTAGAAGCTCTTTGTAAGAAAAGAGAAGTGAGAAATTAAATTGTAAACTTGAACTAGGGTATTAGGTCAAGTGAGTGTTTTTTTTTTTTTTTTTTTTTCGTTTGGTTGAGTGTAAGGGTAATTCACTCAAATCGTGTATATGGTTTGATTCTTACATGGGAGAGGATCAATTTAGTGAATGGAACTCTTCGTAAGAGCTCAAAAGAGTAGATGTAGGCAAAAGTAACTTATCAAACTACTATATATATCGATGTGTCATTGTCTCTATCCTTTACTCTTGTAAGTATTAATATCGACATTGTTAATACATGTCCACAGTTAATTAACGAAGCAAACTAAAATTGATTAAAAAAAATTAATAGGTAAGAAAACGTAGATAATTTTAATCCATCCAATCCACCTCCCTTCTTAGATAGCTTTTCAAGCCAACAATTCTTACCAAAGCTATTTTTGTTGAATAGGTTTTAACACTGATCTAATCGATCTATGGAGCACAACGTATTTGATTCTAAGGATAATCTATTTTACATATATGTTATTGATTGTGATATACCTGTATGTTTTGTTAACCCCAAGGGTGTAAACCCCGGAAATAGATTTTGATGATAACAATATGTTTGAAGTTTTGTATTTACCGTGATTGTTGAGTGTGTTATAATAGAAAAAAATGCTATATTGGAGACACAAGAAGAATTATGAAGAAGATGAATCAAAGAATGATAAATCAATGAATGAAGATAATGAGTCAAAGAATAAAGAAGAAATTATCAAAAGCTCAAATAATTGACAAGATTCAAGGCTCTAAAGATCCGATGATTAAGACTAAAGTTACAAGCCAAGTTGAAAACTCTAGCGGCTTGAGATGGCTTCAAAGAAGCACAGTGTATATCAAAAGATAAGGTAAATTTCTTCCCTATTTTTTCAATAGACATTGACTCTACTAGGACAAAACACATATCACACTTGTATCATTATGTGGCATATTAATTCTATAATAAATATGTGTTTGATTGTTTATAGAATGTGTACAATTGAGTTTAGAACATAAAGGTGAAAAACAAACTAAAAATAATTCCAAAAATAGGCTAAAAACTAAAAGACTACTCAAACAGGTTGACTGAATACCTTAATAGTCAATTGATCGAACCAATAGTCTTGAAAGAATAGAAAATAGCCTAAACCGTTCAATCAAAACCCAGAACCAGTCAACCAATTTGACCAATAGACTAAAGAAATAAGAACTAGCCTTAGTTGGTTGACCGATAGGATCAAGCCGCTGAACCGATTACGACAATAGGCTTTGAACGAAAAATGTTTTGAAAGCATATATCTAGATCTAATTTATTTGTCACACATCTTTAGTCTAGATCGTGTTGCTCTGAAAGCATGATAAACAAATTGGATTTTCCTTATACTTTATAAGAGTTAATTTGCTTACATTTGAAATCCAACGTTTTTGAGAAAATCGTAAGGTTGCATTTGGGTAAGATAATTCAAGAAAGATTTCACTTGGAAAAATAATTTCACAACTATTTTTTCTAAAATTCCTTGTTGAGGTACTACTAAAAGGGATTGGTAAAATACATTGAATTGTAAATGGAAATTTAAAGGTGGAAATGGAATTTTCAAATCCCTTCGAAACATGTGTTATTTTCAAATCCATCAAAAAGGGATTTCACTTCTCCCAATTTATATAATTAAAATTATATTATTAAAATTACATTGCTAAAAAATTTATTTTTAAAGTTATATTATTATTATTATTATTAAAATAAAAATTATATGATTAGCTATATTTTCATATTTTCCATTATTAAACTTTAATGAATTTCAAAATTCTACTTACAAATACTTACTACCTAAATAAGAAAATTATGAAATTACTTAATCAAATTATTCATCTAAAATAGTTATCCAAACAATGAATGTGCAAATGATGGGATTTCAAAATGGTGAATTAATTTTGAAATCTCATTATTTATAAATTCCAAGAATTTATCAAATCCTTTACCCAAATGCAACCTAAGAACTTTCTAAGAGATATCAAAAATGAGTTTTCTTCTTAAATCACAAATTCATTGAATTTGGTATATTGGATAAAAGAAGAACTTGCACTGCCGGCGAGATTAAGTTACTTTTTGAATTCTTAAATCCCTCGTGTACCAATTCAATAAGAGGTAAGTTAATTGGACAACATTACTAAACTTTATAAGAGAATATCATCTTGAAAATTGTCTTAGCTTTAAATTAAAAAAAAAAAAAAAAAAAAAAAGAAGATTCATACTTATTATACTTGAACTTAAATTGAGTTATTTGATACTTTTGTATCAAGTGATATTCATTGAACATAAATTTATTATACGCGATTATTTGTGTACATCCTTTACTTGAAATATCATTCGTACACGCACTTTTATAAGCACCTAACTAGGTCAATAAAGGGTGTATTAAAATTGTAGGTGATTAATAGGAGCTTTGAGTGTTAGACTTATAAAACTAACAAAAAAATAATTTCATATTGTAAGGGTATGAACTATAACTTAAACGAGGGTATTGGTCTAAGCAAGATATTGTAAAAAGGCATAAATGAAATTGTCTAGTGACCGATTGTAGCAAGACATAAATGATCTTGTCTTGTGAGAGAGTGCAGCAAAGCATTAACAAAATTTCCTTCCGAGAGATTGTATATAGGCATAAATGACTTTGTCTAGTAAGATATTGTAGCTAAACATAATCAAACTTGTCTTGTGAGAGTGTAATAATTTGGTCTTCAATGGGGAATAACATCCAAATTTTGTGGATTAGAAATCTCTGAAGGTGCTCGAGGGAGTAGACATAAGTAAGGAGGGGCATTACCGAACTACTACAAAACTCTGTCTTTATTGTCTCTATCTCTATCTCTTGTGCATACTTGATTACAATATGCTTTTATATTTTCTATTGCACTTCATAACATTTGTACCTTATTGAATACTTGATAAATGTTAATTAATGATCAAATTTAAAAGAGAGTAAAATCGACTAACTTATTTGCAATACCTAATTCACCCCCTTTTGGTATACTTGAACCAACAATTCATACCAAAACTTAGTTGCTTAGAGTCTTAAAAACTATAGAAAAGTGATCCATGGCCTTACCCAAAATCCAATCCATACATAGGCCATCGTTTATCACAAGAGAAAACTTTGTACTTTGGAAGTCCAGTTAGCAAAGAAAATTTGGGACATGTTCGAAGTTACACATAATGGCACCAACCAAGTGAAGGAATCTAAGATAAACGCATTCTTACATCAATATAAAGTGTTCAAGATGGAGGAAAATAAAAGCCTTCAACATTTGTACACCCGATTCAATAAAATCTACAGTTGGTTGAAGGCAATTGGAAAGTTGTACACCATGGTTGAACGATTAAGGAAGATTCATCGGTGACTTCCAAAGGCATGGAGACTGAAGCTAACGGTGATTCAGGAAGCGAAGGGCCTAAACACCTAATCCATGGAGGCACTAATCGAAAACCTCACAACACATAAGACATCAATCAAATATTCAAAAGATAATTCGATCAACAAAAACAGCACGCTAGCACTCAAAGCTCTCTGTGATGAAGACCAAGATGAATATGATAAGAGCTTTGGTAGTTACCAAAAGAAAATCTTGTCACTAATCACAAGGAATTTCTGATGATTGATGAAAGGAGATTTCAAATTAAATAAACAACCCGATTCCCTAAAATTCAAGCGTTTCAACTGTCACAAGACTAAACATTTCCAAGTAGACACCTCAGAACCCAACGAAGATTATAAAAGCAAGGAGAAGTGACTCCTCCAAAAAGGGAAGAAGAAGTACATGACAGCCACTTGGGATGACATAGAAAGTAGTAGCTTGGAAAGCTTACCAACTGAGGAAGAAACAACCATGATGGCCTTAATAGACCATGGATACTAGGTACGCGATATACATTATCCTAGAAATGAAGTCGATGTACTCTATGATGTTTATGAAGAATTATTAAATGAATACAAAAAATGTAATTCTATAATATTTTGTCTTAAGAAAATGATTTCATCATTAATGGAACAAATCAATAACAAAAATGTTGAAAATATCCCTCTCAAATATGAAATTTGCACATTGAAGAAATATGATTTTTTGGAAAACAATTAGGAGCTAAATCTTAAAATCGAGAACCACAAATTTACCATTTTTAAGTTTACTTTGGGAGAGGATAAGTTCAAGCTTATTTTGAGAAGCCAATGAGGTGTGCTCTACTAAGCTAGACTTGGATAAAAACTGATTTCTAAACAAAATGCCTTAAAAAATTCTTTTCTGAAACCAACAAAAGAATGAAATGTTTGCAGTGTCTCAGAGTTGGGCACTCTATTAAATCATGATTTACCAAATCTAAAACTATCAAAACAATCTGGATACCTAAAGGGACACTAATTTTGCATGTTAATCCTCCCCAACCCAATTAGTATTGGTACCGCATGGGAATCATTCGAGGTGTACCATGAAGGTTAAACTAAAGACATCTTTATGCAAGGACAAGTGGTTCCTAAATAGTAGATTCTCACGACACATGACGAGTGATAAAAGTAAATTTTTCTTCCTCATCACCTAAGGATGGAGGTCATGTGACGTTCGAAGACAATGCCAAGGGAAAGGTCATTGGCATCGGTAATATAGAGCTTCCTCTGGATCACAATGCTGAAATTAATTAATAATGGAGAGAAATATTCACTCGAGGTATATCCTATGGAAGAGAATGAGGAATTGATCAAAGCTTAGAAGAATATAATTGGGCATCCTTCAAAGCTAATCATAAGTGACATTCACCTTGGGGTAAGTACTAGTTCTTCACTATGTAACTTATTAAATGTTACGTTTGTTTCACTCAAGGGAAGTATCCATCTTATTAATCTTGGTTTTGCCTCTTTCTTCGTCATCAAATAACAAAGAGCTGCATGATCAGAGTAAACAATGACTTTAGTACCAAGTAAATAAGATCTAAACTTTTCTAAAACAAAAACAACAGCTAAGAGTTCTTTTTCGGTAGTAGAATAATTTCGTTGGGCATCATTCAAAGTCCTTGAAGTGTAATAAATAGCATGAGATATTTTCTCAATTCTTTGACCCAATACGGCGCCTACTGCAAAATTACTTGCATCACGCATTATCTCGAAAGGAACATTCCAGTCAAGGGGTTGTATTACTGGGGCAGACGATAG
The DNA here is from genome assembly GCA_016647705.1 of Eucommia ulmoides. NCBI lineage: Eukaryota > Viridiplantae > Streptophyta > Magnoliopsida > Garryales > Eucommiaceae > Eucommia > Eucommia ulmoides. The sequence goes on from CM028339.1 coordinate 20,839,565, forward strand.
GCGTTCCTTCAGCTCATCAAATGCCTTTTTGCATGCCTCATCAAACTCAAAGGATGTATCCTTTTGTAGCAACTTGCATAGGGGTAATGCTATTTTGGAGAAGTTCTTGATGAACCTTCGGTAAAAACCTGCATGTCCAAGAAAAGAACGAACTTCCCGTACACTTGTGAGATAAGGTAGAGATTGAATAATATCAACTTTAGCTTTATCTACCTCAATTCCCCTAGATGAAACAACATGACCCAAAACTATACCTTGTTTAACCATAAAATGACATTTTTCAAAATTTAACACAAGATTAGTTTCTATGCATCTTTGAAGAACAAGTGTAAGGTTATGCAAACAATTATCAAAGGAGTCTCCATAAACTGTGAAATCATCCATAAAGACTTCTATGATATTCTCAATGTAATCAGAAAATATGCTCACCATACACCTTAGAAAGTACCCGAGGCATTGCAAAGACCAAAAGGCATGCGACGATATGAAAATATCCCGAAGGGGCATATAAAAGTCATTTTTTCTTGATCCTCCGGAGCAATTGCAATCTGAAAATAACCTGAATAACCATCAAGAAAACAATAGTAAGAACGACCCGCTAATCTTTCAAGCATTTGATCAATAAAAGGTAAAGGAAAATGGTCCTTGCGGGTTACAGCATTTAATTTTCTATAATCTATACAAACACGCCACCCATTCTGAACACGGGTGGGAACTAACTCTTTGTTTTGATTTTTCACAACAGTTATTCCAGTCTTTTTAGGAACCACTTGAACTGGGCTAACCCAATTGCTATCCGAAATAGGATAAATCACTTCTACTTCAAGAAGTTTGAGGATCTCCTTCTTCACTACATCCATCATAGGTGGGTTCAATCTTCTTTGTGGTTGACCAGAAGGCTTTGCTCCCTCTTCAAGCAAGATGCGATGCATGCATGTAGAAGGGCTAATTCTTTTGATGTCTGTAATTGTCCAACCAATAGCCGTCTTATGCTCCCTAAGAACCTACACAAGCTTTTCTTCTTGCGGTGCACTTAGTTTACTGGAGATGATCACTGGTAATGTTCTTCTATCTCCAAGGAACACGTACTTGAGGTGATTGGGGAGAGGCTTCAAATCTGGAATAGGGGCCTGTAAAACAGAAGGTAAAGGCCTCTCGTTAGAAATTGGTAACATAATATAAAGAATATTACCTGACTGCTGTAACTTTAGGAAATCATTCAATGCTATAATAGTTTCCTACAAATCAATACTTAAAGCCAATTCTTCATTATCTTTCTTAAGATGCTTACTAATGGTAACTTCCAATTCATCTTTTCCATCAAGTTCAAAAATTTCCTACGCTAGCGAATCAATCCGATCAATAGAATAAATATGATTATCATCAACAGGATATTTCATGGCATCATAAATATTGAACTTAACAATATCACCATCAAATTCCATAGTAAGTATGCCATTATGAACATCTATCATAGTCTTGGATGTTTTTAAGAATGGTCTTCCTAACAAAATAGGTGCAGTTTGATCATTATTCTCCATATTAAGCACATAGAAATTAGCAGGGAAAACCAAATTATTAACTTGCATAAGAACATCCTCAACGACACCCTTAGGATAGGTATTAGATCTATCAGCTAATTGAATCACAACACCAGTTTTATTTAAAGGTCCAAGTTTTAAAGAAACATATATAGAATATGGCATGATATTAATAGATGCTCCTAAATCTAGCATGGTCTGCTCAAATCTAGTGTTACCTATCGTACAAGGGATAGTAAACGTACCTGGATCTTTACACTTTGCAGGAAGTTTTCTTCAAATAACTGCAGAATTGTTCTCCCCAACTCTCACCTTCTCACATCCTTTAAGTTTCTATTTTATCTTAATTGTACATAATTCTTTCAAAAATTTAGCATAACGAGGCACTTGTTTAATAGCATCTAAAAGTGGAATATTTACCTCGCATTTACGAAAAGTCTCATATAAATCTCTATTTTGCTCATCTTTTCCAGATTTTGCTAAAGCCTAAGGAAAATGAGGTATTGGTTTATATTCAGAAAGAGGTGGAAACTTACGCTTAGGTACATCGTCGTCATTGGGAACATTCGTCTCATCATCATTGGGGACATTCCTGTCTTCAATGACATTTTTCTCATTTTCTTGCTTCAATGATGCAGGGACTGTCTTGACAGGAATATCAACCTCTTTACTACTCCTCAAAACGATTGCACTTGCATTTTCTCTTGGATTTACAATCGTTTGAAAGGGTAATTTTCTCGAATTTTTGCGTCTCTATCTGACTAATTGCGGTTGCCATCTGGCCCATTTGATTCTTCAAACTTTGAATATTGGCCCTTGCCTCTTGTTGAAATTGTTTTGTCTCCTGTTGAAATTGTAAAGTATTAGTGGCAAGAGATTTAACAATATCTTCTAAAGACATACCAGAATTAGAAGTTTGACCCGATTGTTTTCTAGGAGAATATGGCTGATTGTATTGCTGGAAAGTTAGACGGTTTTGAGTTGCCGATTGATTTATTTGTGGATTCCCATAGCTAAAATTGGGGTGATCCCTCCATTCACTTGCTCAATGGGCTCCTCTTGAAGAGTTGGGCACATACCGGTTGGATGCCCTACTACCTAACAAATCCCACAAGCCTTCACCGTTTGTATGTTACCTACAGCCATTTGATGAACAAAAGAGGTTAAACTAACAATTTGTTGTTCAAGGGAGAATACATTTACCTCGTTGACATGTTTAGATGGTAGATCAAGCCTAGTACCGAATTGTTGAAAGTTTGCCGCCATGTCGCAATCAAGTTTCTAGCGGACTCGGCCGTCTTATCTACCAACGCTCTTCCACTAGCAGCATTGATCATGCTCCTATCGGTGGGTAAAAGGCCTTCGTAGAAATATTGGATAAGTAGTTGCTCGCTAATTTGATAATGGGGGCAGCTTGCACACAGCTTCTTGAAACATTCCCAGTACTCGTACAAGGATTCTCCATCATGTTGCCTTACACCACAAATCTCTTTCCGAATGTTAGCTGCCCTTGAAGCTAGGAAATATTTCTCCAAAAACAACATCTTCATCTCTTTCCATGTGGTAATACTTCCAGATGGTAGATAGTAAAGCCAATCCTCTGTTGCATCCCTTAATGAAAACGGGAAGGCTCTTAACTTGATTTGTTCTTCCGTCACTCCCGTAGGTTTCATACTCGTGCATACCACATGAAACTCCTTTAGATGCTTATGAGGATCTTCACCTGCAAGACCATGGAAAGTGGGCAAGAGATGAATTAGTCTAGATTTTAATTCAAAAGTAGTAGTAGCATCTAAAATAGGGAACGTTATGCAAAGGGGTTATTGGTTTAAGTCAGGGGCAACAAGCTCCTTCAACGTTCGATTTTTAGCCATAATTTCTTTCTCTGGTAAATCAAAATCACTAGAAAATAGGGAATGAAGAACTGGATCGTCCTTTTTCGATTTATGTATAGCTTCCTTCTTTAACCTGTGCAAGATTCTTTCTATATTCAGAATACACTGCAAAACACTTTGTTTAGAAGAACGAGTAACGGACATACATAGTTAGAAAAGCAAAAATAAATCACGAAAAGATAATAATAATAATAATAATAATAATAATAATAATAATAATAATAATAATAAAATAAGTAAAGATAAAATAAAAAAAATAAAAAACAAAAAACAAAAAACAAAAAACAAAATTGTGCCACTGTTTATCTAGTTTATGAATTAGAATTTAATTTAATAAATTAATATTTATTTTTTTTCTAAAACAATAACTGTAATGTAACTAAATTAAATTTACTACAAAACTAAACTAATTTAAAACCAAAACCAAAAATCTATGCCACTGTTTATCTATTTGATTCAATTATGAACTAAAATAAAAATTAATAAAATAATGGCTTTAAAGTCCACTGATTGGTTTAAGTAAAAAAAAAAATCTAACAACCGTAGGGGTGACAATGTATTAATGGGCGGTGAGAAAAGCTAAAATTATCAAACCTACTGTTGGCTGCACTCTAAAAAGAAATAAATAAATAAGGAATGAAATCCAACCTACTGTAGAGTGTAGTGTGACAAAACTAAAAACTAAACTAAATTAATGGGCCATTTTATTTCTTAATTTCAACAGTACCGTTTTAATTCTTTTTATTTATTTTTTTTAGTTTTAGTTTTCTTTGATTTTTTTTTTATTTACTGTTTCGACTGGATTCTTTTAGGTAAATTTTGAAAAAAAAAAATTTACTGTTTCGGATGGTTTTATTTATTTATTTTTTTTTTTTTTTAAATTACTGTTGTTTTTTTTAACCGAAATAAAAGTTCAAGAAAAACACAAATAAAATCAACTAGAAGCACTCTCTGGCAATGGAGCCAAAATTTAGTGTGCTGTTATAGACAACCAAAAATAAAATCCTACTCCTAAATATAAACTGTAGTAGTGTGAGCAGGTATTGTTTCCACAGAGAGTGTCTAGCCTAAATTTGTGCTGCGTGAACAAGGATAGGAGGGTTTTGATTTTAGAATAGCAAAACTAATAAAATAAATAAGAAAAAGAATTGCAAACTTAATACCGAAATTCAATTATGAAACACACATTGGTCTAAGTCAACATTCACCTTCGGAATTTTATAATTGTTCATCGATGCAAGCATAAATCAATTTACACATTCAAATATTCACCGTTGGAATTATTTTCCTATATCTCCTTACTTGTAGTTAATTAGAAAATAAGTGATCTAATTAACCCTAACTACTAAACAACCTTAGACAAGCGCTAAAGGTTTAATCTAGTAACAGCATTAAGAATTAGAGAGATCGATGAAGTTAAACACCACAAGCACAAACGATTGTGTTTAATTTAGTTGAGTGTCCTTCCTAAGATCTAATAATTTCTGACATAGCAAATCATCAAATTTTAGTTGCTTCACAGATTAGAGGGATCAAACAATTACGGATTTGATATCTAACCTAGCAGTAGATTACAATGAATAATAAACTAGTAGACCTCCTAGCGATTAAACGAAACAATCATGAAAATAGGCACATAAGAACATCTAATACTCAAAATATAAATTGAACAATGAAAATAAATTAGATCTCACAGTTTTATTGATTCCGAGACTTTAGTTTTCTTCGACCAAGAGAAATGGCTTAGCCACACAAGGCCATGGGAGCTTACAAATTAGAAAAGAGAAAAGACAGAAGAAAATGAGTCCAAGGTCATTGTTCGGCTCCCAAAAAAAAAACTTATGCCTCCCTCCAATGAATTTGGCCCTCCTCCCAATATAAGAAAAACAGAGAAACTAAAATAATATTTTCTCTTCCCCCCCACTCCACTGTCCGAAGCCAAATTAGGAAAAGAAATTAATTTTCATCCAATCATTTCCAAATCAAGCCACTATCTCATGGAAGTAAAAAAAAAAAAAAAAAAATTAAAATCAATGCCCTATTCTCTTAATGCCTGTTTTTATTCCTTTGACCCCTAACTTAGCCAATGGCTTAATTCTTATTAAATTCACTTTATCAGTTCAGAATTATATGGAAATGGATATAGGTTGATCCATGAACTGGGTTGGTTCGCGGGTCAAATCGGGTCTCGGGTTGGTTCGCTCCATTTTTCTTCAAATTGGATTGCCGACAGTGCAGGTACAGCCACTTCAAGCTCAATTTAGACCATGATATAGTCCGCTTCTGGAGAAGTACAAAACATGAAAGTTGTATATATGTTTCTTCTCTTTTTATATCATTTTGAATCACCTCAATCGGAGTTCGAAAGTGAAAGTTATGGCCTGATTACGAATATGTGTCGAAACAGCCTAAAGCGCGCGATTTATTCCGTTTTGCTCCAAACGCCTTCATTTGTTTCCTAAATTAAAATATAAGTTTAGTGAGTACAATTAGGCCCAAAATAAGCATGAAATATTAAGTATAAATGGCTAAATATATGGACATTTTCGCACTTATCAATTTCGATTCCAATTTCGATTTTGATTTCGAAGACGGAGAGCATAGTATGGGATTGGGATGTTCCGATTTCACTTTCTATTCGATTTCGATTTCAATCCTAGACACATTCTACTTCGATTTCAATTCTAATCCTATTTCGATTTCAATTTCAATTTTTCTGCATAGGTACGTATAATCTTTCCCTCTTATGATTTTCTAAATTTAATTTTTAGTTTTGAAAGAGAAATTCCTACTAATATCTAGTTAAGGATCTGGAAAACAAAAATTGAGCATTGCTTCTGTTTCATGAAATTTTGAACATTGTTCATGTTTCTGTTTTATGTTTCATGTTTTTGTTTAATGTTTCATGTTTCATGTTTTCATTTCTAAACCTATGTTTGTTTCATGTTTCTGTTTCATATTTCTATTTCTGTTTTTGAACAAATAAACTGATCTTGAAGATTTGGTTTGAATCACACATCAAATTTCTCTGTAATAATTCAGATTCTCAGTAATTTGTTTGAGTCTGGTTTGAATCCAGATCTTTGCACCTATGATTCTCAGTAATCTGTTTGAGTCTGGTTTCAAACAAATTTCTCAAAGATCCAATTAATGATAAATTATGATGTGTGATTCAAACCAAATTCAAAGAACCTGTTTGAGAAATCCGGTTTTGAAATCTTTTTTTGGGCTAATTTTCTATCCTTAATTGCTACATGTACCCAGTAGTTACTAGTTAGCATAATTGCAAATTCTCCTTATTCCACTTATATCTGTCTATATTAATTTTTTATTTTACTTATCTTGATCTATATTTTATTTTAGTGATGGACACTACGGTAACGGATGAAGTTAAATTGGATAATTCGAATGGGAATATTGATTCGAAACTATCGCTTCCCCCTAAAAGTACGGTACATAAAAGAAAAAAACCTGAAGTGTGGGGTCATTTTGATGAAACTGAAAGTGGGGATGAACCGAAAGAATCATGTAAATTTTATAAAAAAGTTTATAGTGCTAATCCAAAGTTTCACGGTACAAGTAGTTTAAGAAACCATTTGTATAGTTGTCCTAAATATCCACATAGAAAACAACTTAAGGGGAAAGCAACATTAGGTTTTAAACCTAAAAAAATTGGGGAAGAGGGTGGTCAAGTTGTTGCATTAAGTTTTAATCAAGAGGGCGCTAGAAAGGCCCTTGCGGAGATGATCATATTTGATGAATTGTCTTTTAGATTTGTGAAAAATTATGGGTTTCATTGTTATTTAAGGCACGAGGCGTAATGACCCCTTAGGTACAAGGCGAGGCGCGAGGCAAGGACTTCTTTGAAGTGAGGCGCATATTTTAAATATGTGCTTCTCTATTATCATAGACGCTAAAAGTATTCAAATATCACCAAAATAAAATAATATATCGCATGGTTAGTAAAAAAAAAAAAACACTTTAAACTAGTTTCATGTAATACTGCACTTCAAATCGAACTTCAATACTTGAACGAAAGTTAAAAAAAAATGATAACTACACTCAAAAAATAAAAATCAATCACGCAATAAACATTAAAATCAAATAGTTAACAAACATAAACATTAAAATAGGGTTGTTTATGCAATAAATATAATTTATATATTGGGAAAAAAATAGTTAAGTGGTGAGAGATAAGGAACAAAACAGGGGTTGTTTGTGCCCCGTTTCTATGTAAAAAAAACATGGTTGTTTTTTGTTTTTTGGGCACAAAACAACCCCTTTTTGTTTCTTTTTTTTTGCAAAACATTGTGACTTTGTGAGAGATAGAGAACAAAACAGGGGTTGTTTCTGCCCTCGTTTTGTGCAAAAAAATAGGGGATCTTTTTTGTGCAATTATTGTGATACAAAAGGGAAAAAAATAAAGGAGTTAAGTGTTATTAAAGGGCAAAACAGGGGCTATTTTATGCCCCTGTTGTACTGCAAAAAACAGGGATTTTTTCCGCCGCTGTTGTTTTGGAGAAAAAAAATCGAAGAAGAAGAGAGGGAGAAAAGAAAAGAAAATTGAAAGAAGAAGAAGAAAAAGAAGAAGAAGAGAAGACAAGCCAAGAAGATGAAGAAAAAGAAAAACAAGAACAAGATTGTTTTTTTAAAAGGCGCGCACCTCTTTAGAGTCTTCTCGCCCCACAGTGGTGAGGCATAGTAGTTGCACCTCACGTGGCCTTGTGCGCCTCAAGCACGCCTTTCACAAAAATGATGGGTTTAGGAGGTTTTGTAATGCTTTGCAATCGAAATGGTTAAATATTTCTCAATATACAATTGCTTCCGATATAATGAAGATTTTTTATTTAGAAAGAGAAAACTTGAGAATTGTTTTGAAAGGTCGTAGGATATATTTGACTATGGACACATGGAAGTCTATTCAAAATTTAAATTCTTGCATTGTTGACAATCATACGGGAGAGACTATTAGTAAGAAGATTGAGAAATGTTTGCTTGTATGAGATGTTGTACTCACATCTTAAATTTGATAGTGGTGGAAGGGTTAAAAGAATTCGATGATTATATTCAAAGGGTTCATGGAGCAATAAAGTATATAAAATCTTCGCCTAGTTGACTCCAATCTTTCTTAAAATGCATCAATATGTTGAAAATTAAGTCTAAGAGTCTTTTGTGTCTTGATGTGCCAATAAGATTGAATTCCACCTACAAAATGTTAGTATAGTGGGAAGTTTGTAAAGGCATTTGAAAGATTAGACGATGAGAAATTCTAGATTTTGTGCTTATTTTCTTGAAAAAAAATATGAGTGATATAACTAGATCTCCTCCGAATGATGAAGATTGGGTAAGATGTCGTGTGTTTGTCAAGTTTTTTAAACTGTTTTATGAGGCAGCAAAACGTTTATCGGGTACTTTGTATGTTACTTTGAACTCATTTTTCGATGAGCTTTTTATAATTCAAGGCGCAATTGATCGCTTAATCTTGAATCAAGATAATGTGATGGTTAAAATGGCAATGAATGTGAAATCAAAAGTTGACAAGTACTGGTGAAATAGGGACAAGATTAATGTTATTTTGTATGTGGTTGTTTTAAGAAAGAAACTTTCATATCTCCAATTTTGTTTTTTGAAAATGTATACTATTGAGATTACTATTGTATGAATGTTATTCTTCTATGGAGTCAATGAGTATGCATGTTGGAACTAGGGGTGAGAGTGACCCAAATGGGAGTAAGAGTGGGGATGAGATATCTACGTCAATTATGGACATTGATATTATGGATGAAAATTCACATAAGTTAATTGATTCCCAATTTAAGAGTATTATGGAATGAAAAATTGATATGGGAGGGAAAGTTTGAGGTAGAAAAATATTTAAACGAATTACCTGAAAAGATTAAGAATGAAAATTTTGATATTTTGGATTGGTGGAAGGTTAATTGTAATAGATATAAAGTGTTGGCTTTAGTTGCTATTGGTTGTTCCTGTGTCGACTGTGGCGTTAGAGTTTGCGTTTAGTACTGGGGGACAAATACTAGATCCATTTCGTAGTTCATAGTCCCCTCAAATGATTGATCGTCTTGTTTGTGCACAAAATTGGTTGTTATCTTCAGTGCCAATATTTCTTCACAATATAATGAATGAGGTCGAGAAATTTGAAAAAGATATCGAATCAGGTTTGTATTCTTTAAGTTTTTTATTTTATATAATTTAATTTTTTTATTATTCATAATGTTGAGATGAGATTTACTAATTATTTGATTTAATTTATGACAAGTTCTAAATCAATCGACTTCAAGTTCAACAGGCAAATAATCAAGTACTATTACAATTTGTTGATGACGTGAACCACATAGTTAAGTTTGTCTTAGGGGTCAGATGAGCCGACAGCGGAATATCCAACAGAAGAAAACTCAACTAATAATTCTTTTTTAGTACGAAGTTCCCCATCAGGGCAATAATCTCCATAATTACTAGTAATTAATTCCTTCAAAAATAGACGAATAGCATAGAGCAAATTGAATTTTCTTAAATTACTTGTTCTGATGTTGATAAAGGATTCATTGATAGAATATGTTGATGCCAAAAAGTGGTGCTGGCCAACAGTATAGTCCGGGGAGAATACCTGAGGCGAAGGGCGACCGATAAGACAACAGCGAGCTGAGTTCAGGGGTGGTGACGGGCTCCGAGCAGGGCTCCAATCTTCTGCACACAGTACCTGCACAAATACCTACTGGGGTAATTCCCAGTAAGTCCCTCCGGCGTGAGGATAAGTATTCCGAAGTGGAGGGCTAAAGGTATAGATTGAATTCAGTAGTAGTCACGTACCTTTGGGTAGTGGATGCCCTAGTGTATTTATAGGCGCCAGCACTTGATTAGTGCCGCGAATTTAGGGGAGAGAAGCTCAGGTTAATTAGCCTAATCTGCTGGACAACCAATGAGCAGACAGGTCAACCCTTTAATCCTCTGGGCTGGCTTTTGAGCCCATAACTGGAGGCCCATGGACCATGGCCTCACACCGGCCTGGCGAACTCCCGAGTGCTATGGTGGCGAGCAAAGGGTGCCACAGATTGTCAGTTCGGGAGGTCGGACCTCAGCTCTTCGGTCCTGATCTCTTCACTGCGACGACCCTCAGTTCGGCTGGGGGACACCTCAGCTCGGTACTGAGGGGTTCTTTAGCCCCCGTTCCGGTCATTTTTCTATAATTGATGAACTTTTGACCCCGTGATGTCCCTTACCAGATTTTCCTATATCAGAATAGATTTCAGAGTATGCAGGGTTTAAATCTATTATTTTCTCCATTCCTTTTATTGCAGAATTTATTTGGTCATAAAAATTATAAACATCATCTTTTGTCCCGATAATTAGTTCATCAAAAGCAAGCATAAACTTTTCTAGAAAAACTTGATCATTCATGATCCTCTTTTTGTAGGGCTATCAATTTCTATAATTTCAAGCAAGTATTTACGAATTTTATTTAGAATTTCTATTTTTCTATCATCACTTTTTCTTTCATTATTATCTCTCTGTATCTAAGCATAGGCTATTTCGATATTAGGAGAAAGTTGTATTAAGGGTTTTACAGCAACAAAAGTAAGATAAGCACGTTGTAAGGCTTCAATTTCTTCATGAAATTTAATAACATCCTCGGACGTTCCTAATTCAATATTTTCAAAAGCAGGTATGAATTTTTTCACAAATTCTTTCTTATTCATGTTGAGAGGTTTCTGGTAAAAGGGATTTTTTGTTTTAAAAAGACAGAGTACTCATTTGTAAATACTATGATAAAAATATTTAGGCTTCGTGATATGTATACCTTTTCCTTATCAAGCTTTACTTTATACCTGTAGGGGGTCCATCACGTCTTCTTTTAGAACCAACGACCGTAGCCTCCAAAAGCCGCTTCAGTATTCCAATGTCAATCCAAGGTACCCAAAAAACGCCTAACTCTGGCAAACAGGGCTGAAGGACTCCAGACACAATACTAAGCTTAAATCGCTCCAGGTTCTAATAAAAGATAGGATAGGATTCTCACAGGTAATGTGGGTAAATATGCTAAGGAAAACGTAACACATATTTTTGAAACACTGAACACTTTATTTCATAATATATAACAAACTTTCCTCCTGAGAGAGGTTTACAAGCACATTTTTACAGGAAAATTCAAAGGTAGGTTGTTATACTCTGCCTAATTAAAAGGTTTGAGTCCGTTTATATACACACGGAACTTTATTACCAAACAAGAAATAAGATAAGGTTCAGTACAACACAGGTGCAACTTTTCAAAAGTAAATAGTGTTTTACAATTTTTTCAAAAAGTAAACAGTGTCAGCACAGTGGCGCCGATGCATTTGGACAAGAACAGTAACTCATCTTGTGAATGAACAGTTACTTGGATAAGCATAGTAGCATGAGCAGCCACTGACATGTGGACTTCTTTTTGTCCGATTAGTTTTATTTCAGCACATAATTTCAAGCATCCTCCACGGGTGCTACATTGAGACGTTCTACAGTACTAGTACTTCTTCGTCACTTTCACCATTAATGTCTGCCCAAGCTCTCTTCTTTTCAACAGTCTCTTTGCAATAGTCACAGGTTCCTTCAGCATGTTTGAGCATTTGACAAGTTAGTTTTTTAACAATTGGGCTTGCTGAGAACTTCACCCTTTGTATCATTTCCAACCATTTTATAGCAGAGGTCTTTGCGGCATCATAAAATTGGCTGCACTCAGTGGTTAATATTAGCAAGTTATCGGTGCTCATAGGGTAAACATATCATTTATCCCATTCGATGAATTTTCTTAGTTTCTTCTCCATAACATAAAATCCTAAAGCCCTTCTTGTAGCGATGAAATGTTCAAGTTGACCATCTTCTAGGAGCTCTGGAGTTTCTTTAAAATTAGGGTTATATTTGGGGATCAAGTTAGCACAATTTTTTGATAGCTGGACAATATGATAGGCATCATGTCCTTTTTCAGAAGCAGCACTGAAACATTTTATTAGCATGGTATGCTGTTTCCTTTGGTCACGAAAGCTTTTGATGGCTTCTTACACCCTCTTTGGCAATCCCTTTTCAGCACTGGTTCTTGGGTAAGAAATAATAAAATCTAAATATCTGAAATTAAGCATGTGATCTATTTCGTTAACAGGGGTTTCAGGTAAGTAGGCCATTCTAGGGTATTTCCCTTCATGAAAATGGTAGATAGCAGATTTTTCATCTACTCGAATTTGATAAGCAACCTTGAGATTATTGATGTAATTTTTATAAAAAATTTCATTTAGACATCTTAGCATGCTGTCTTTGGCTTTAGAAGAAGAGGAAACTACATCAACGAATTTCTTTTCTGGAACAACAGGATTCTGTGGGGGTTTTATGAAAGGGACAAATTTTTGGATAGGAGAGCTAGGAACCGTAAGGGTTTTCTTTGCTTTTTTCATTTAATCAATATATTGATTAGAAGAGCATATAAGAGTGACATTTTGCAAGTCTTCAATGATTTGGCTTTCTGGAGTTTTGGAATTTTCAACATCGATTCTTTGAGCATCTATTTTTAGAGCACTGGATGAACAATCATCATTTTCAACACTGGAGGCTTGACCTTCCTTTTCCTTTTCTCTTTTAGCACTTTTGCGTTTATGCAAATGGATCAGTTCCTCAACAGCACTCAAGAAATAGTGTCCTTGCGAACAATATTTCTCCATTGATTCTACAGCACTTATAGGGATCTCGATCGAGATCTCGTCAGTTTTCATGTCCTTCCCTGGATAAAAAGTCAGCGAGAATATTTTGTTTACCTAAAACTAGTCCCAACCGCACACTATTAAGCGGTTCAAAGTTTGAAGTAGTCAACCCGCACACTTCAACTCGCCCCAACCCACACACTATGTGGCGGTCTATGGTTCAAAGTAGTCCAAACCGCATAGTAATGATTTATGCAGTTTTAGCCCGAACTGTCTCAATTCGACTGTCGCACACCCCTACATTTAACATTGCGGAAAGATAAAATCGTCCAAATATAATTTTGGATTTGAAATTGAGACTAATTAGTAATAAAATTTCATAAGTTATAGATTATTTTATTTAATTAAAAAATTGATGGATCGTAGATTTGGATTATTTGGACTTCGGTTATTGTCCCATTAAATAAATCAATTTATTTGACAATTAACCACTTTTAATTAAATGGTGGGGGGCAACATTACATTAAATGAAGCGAGCACACGAGCTCAGACACAAGAGACAAACACGAACACTGTACTGAATCCAATCACTGCCAATGAAACCTACACAAACAATAAACCAATCGGGACCCAATCCCCTGTTAGAGTGAGACCTCCGTGCCATGTCCATGGCCCATCTCGATGATGACAATGACAACCTCACATGGCCATGACATGCACATGCACTTCAAAAGAAAAAGAACATATACTCTCTCTCTAAAATCCAGCGCACAATGAAAACAACTGAACACTGACGACTACTCTGATCAATTTGTTGCTCCGCACCCTTGCATGGTTGTAATGATTGTCCTAGGCTCATAGGACCCCTGTCCTACCCAATTCCTATAATTATCACACATTATTATTCGTTTTCTTTTTATGGATTTTAGGCCCTAATTGTTTTCTAAATATACTTCATTCATAATCAATCTATTGCATATTTTTATATTTGAGTCATTTTAAATAATTAAATCAATTTTAGATTCAAAATCAAATAATATTTTAAATTTTTATAATTTTATATCATACATTATTTTTAAAAAAATAAATAAATAAATAAATATATATATATATATATATATATATATATATATATATATATATATATATATATATATATCTCAAAATATCTCACACAAAAAATTTCACTCCACTTATAAAATAATTAAATAAAATTACATTTTGCACACTTGAAGTTTTATATTTATATTTTAATTAGTTATTTTTTCATTATTTACTATATTTTACACTTACAAATTAAAAAATTCTATATAGTGCCTTTAGATACGAAAAATTTCTAGTAATATTTAACATCTCACTTAAATCGGGTAAAATAGTTTTAGACTGCGTTTTGGTATAGGGATCTACAGGAAGAATTTCATTCCAAAAATAAATTTTCGATTTCTTTTTTCAAAATCCTTTCTTTGAGTACTAGCAAGGAGATTTGTAAAATGCATTAGAATTTTAAAATGGAATTTCAAAAAAGATAAAGAGGATTTTCAAATCTCTTTAAAATAAGTGGTTTTTTTTGTTCCAAATTCCTGTAAATAGGGATTTCTAGATCTCTTCTCTCTATATATATTATTAAAATTATATTACTTAAATAATTATAAAAAATATATTATTAAAATTAAATCACTAAAATAGGCATAAAAATTATATTATTAATTTACTAAAATTTTAATTATATTTTTAGGTATATTTTTATAATTTCTATTTATTAAAATTCAATTATTTCAAAATTTTGCATGCAAATACTTATCTATTCAAATAAAAGAATTATAAAATTACATAATTAAATTTTATATTTAAAATATTATCAAAATAAGAAATTTGTAAAGATTGAATTTCAAAAATCAGAATTTTAAAATTCTATTATTTATAGATTTTAACAATTTATCAAATTTCTCACCAAAAACACCCTTATAAGTATACTAGTTGTTGGATATAATATTTGTAATTTAGTAAGGTTTAATTTAGTCCTCCAACTTTGAAACAAAACAATATTATCCCATAAATTTGTAATAAAGTGTATTTGGTTTTTGTGTCATAAAAAAGTATTGGAATGGTGGGAAAAAAAATGTCACATTATTTGTACATGACATCCTTATTTTTATTTTTATTTTTCTGTGTGTGACTTTTTTTGTTATTGTCGTTTTATTGAGTTGGATATTTCGTCGGCGAATCTAAAAAACTGATTAAACAGGAGGTGTGTTTTTTTTTTTATGTGCATTTATTAGATATTTATATAAATTAAAGGGGCTAATAAAATTTTAAGGATGTTAAACGATGTGTGTGTATATATGCATGGGGGAGAGGGGGACCATTGTCAAGTGAGGAAGAAACCTTACCACTAGACCAACCCAATTCTCAAATAAATAGAATACTTAATAAAACTACAACCACCAAAGATGTAGGTCCGCCTTCAATTGTTTGAAAATAATTCAAATCCACTGAATTTAGAAGCGTTTTATGCATTTTTTATTGTCAAGTTTGAGATATGTAGCATTACTCATTCAAGGCCGGCCCCAGGCTAAAGCCACAAAAACAATTACTTTGGGCTTTCATTCAACAAAGGCACCAATTTTTTCAAGTCATGTAGGTACTTGATTCTTTTATTGCATAAAAAACTTGTTATTACCCTAATTAGTGCATGTGCTTGGTCCAAAATCCTTAATTTATTTTTAAAAAAATCACAATAATTACACTCTGATCAATGCATTGATAAAAGTATGTACCAACATGTTATTAATGAAACCAAAGCAAATGAATTGTGGAAAAAATTAAAATTCTTATACGAGCGAAAAACTAGATTGAATGAGGCTAACTTGATTTAGAGAATTATTCACTTAACTTATATGGATTGATAAAATATAGTTGATCACAAGAATAATTTTTAAGGCCTTATTGATCAGTTGATTACTATGAAACTTGTTTTGGAAGATGAAGTGCAAACATTACTACTTCTCAGCACATTACCTGATGGTTGGGAAACGTTTAGAATACCACTTAGTAATTCAATGTTAGATGGAAAGTTAACGATGAATATGGTAAAAGATAGTCTCATTAATGAAAAGGCAAGGATAAAATCGCAGAGCTCATCCTCAGAATCGCAGGCATTGGCTACTGAAAATCAAAAAAGACGGGAAAGAAGTAAAAGCAAGAATCCTCGTAATAATGGATGGTTTTGACAAATCGAGAGGTAGATCGAAACGTAAAAAGGACTTCAGGTGCTTCCACTGCAACAAGTAAGGACACATTATTCGAGATTAAAAATTCTTGAAAAGGGAACAATTTCAAGACCAAACTGACAGGGACAAAGAAGATGAAAAAACCAATGCCGTTGCTGATGATGGAGATATTGTGACTCTTTATAAAGATGGTTATGTCAACCTTGCATGCCGTGATAACAATTGGGTGATTGATTCAAGTGGCTAATTTCATGTTACTTTTCGTGGTGATTTCTTGTCAATTTACACTGGAGGTGACTTTGGCTATATAAAGATGGATAATGACAATGCATCTAAGATCATTGGCATGGGAGACATTTATCTAAAAACTGGCATCGGTTGCAAATTGATACTTAAAGATGTCCGACATATTCCAGATAATCGACTCAATTTGATTTCCACCGAAAAACTAGATGACGAAGGTTATAGTAATCATTTCGGTGAAGGAAAATAGAAACTCACCAGGGGGTTTTTGGTGTTGGCCAGAGGCATTAAATAAAGCAACTTGTATGTGATGCAAGTGAGATTAGGTAAAGGAGAGGTTAATGCAGTTAATGATTCTTCTATGGAGTTATAGCATCGACAACTTGATAAGTGAAAAAGAACTCCACAAGCTCGCCAGAAAATAATTCCTAACAGGTATAAAAGGTACATCTCTTAAAACTTGCATGCACTAGTCGATAAACAACATAGAGTTGTATTTCAAAATTTTAATCCATCTAGATGACGTCATCATTTGGATTTGGTATATACTGATGTTTGTTTCACAAAAAATAAAACACCTGGTGATGCTTTAATTCTGTTACATTTATTGATGACTTTTCTCGAAAAGTGTTTCACTACAAGAAAAACGTTTTTTAGCAAGAAAAAATTTTGTCGATAAAAGTACTGGATTTGTCACTAAAGCTTCTTAGCGAGGACAGTCGTTGCAAAAACCTTATCGAGAAAAGTATTTAGTGACGAATTTTGTATTCCTCGCTAAAAGCTATGTATTTAGCGAGGAATTATTTCGTCGCTAATTTCCTCACAAAATAAACTACTTGTTCACTAAAAGTCACCTTTTGTAACGATTTTTTTTTGAATAATTATGTCGCTAATAGTTAGCGACCAACTAAATTTCTCGCTAAAAGTAACAATTTGCAACAAATTTTATTTGAATAATTTCCTCGCTAATAATTCACATTTAACGACTAACTAAATTTCTCACTAAAAGTAAGATTTTGCAATGAATTTTATTTGAATAATATACCAAATTATGAAAAGAGAAACAAAAATCTATAACAATATACATTTCAAATATATGTAAATAAAACTCTCATAACGAATAAACATGTCTCAACTCATATAACGTAAATAATATCAAACTAAATAAATTTTTTTTTTCAAATTCTCAAACAATACATAAAAAAAAAAAAAAAAAAAAAAAAAAAAAAAAAAAGAAGAAGAACAAAGGAGTGTGGATAGATGTACTAAAACAATCTCATTCTAGCCAAAAAAAAATTGTATCAAATATCTTCCCTTGCACAAAAATAGTCTTTGTCATTTCAGATCAACGAACAATTAATCTGCATCACAAATAAATCAAATAAATCAATAACTCAAATCTTACTCAAAGAACATGAGGCAAAGTATAATTTTATTAATCGAGTCACAGTGAACAACTAATGTCCTTAAAACATTGACTTACCTCTTTCTTTTGTTCATCCGAGAAACATAATGTTGCAGAAACTAGGCGAGTCTTCTGAGCATGCTCATCCTACAGAATTAAAAATAAAAAATAAAAAAGAGGAAGGGGAAAAAGAATTTTAGTTCTTATTATCAAACTAGTTCATATAGTGTGCAAGTTTCAAATTGTAAGGAACAATTTGAAATGTTGTTGTTCTGCCAAGTTTTTTAGAACAATTTTATGGGAACACCAAAGGAAAGGATTTGACCCCCAAAAAAAAGTATTAGGAATCTAAACATCCATAAAACGAGCAATAAGGCATACACAAGACCACTAAAGGTGTCTAATAACAAGGACAACCTCCACTGTTCAAGGAAAATATTTTTGTACAACCATATCATATAAATGAGTGAAGCTGTCAAATGATGATAATAGCAACAACACACAACAAGAAGAACGAAATAGAGAAAAAAAAAAAATGCAACGCACAATTTAATCTAACCAATGCAAATATCAATCTGTAATCCCATTTTGATCTCTATGTGAAAAACAGAAAGGTTTGCACCCAATAAAAAATGCAAGGTCATGCGTTGATGATCTAAGCTACAAAATTGAAAGCCTAGTGAATCGAGAGTTTCTCGTTAGATACCATGACATTAGTTTACAAAACAGAGTTTAAAGAAGTGAGTAGATGGGTAGTAATAATGGTGTACCTCTGCATTGCATCCTCAGTGAGGTAAATAGGAGTGGCATTCATGGCATTTATTAGGCTAAAAGGTTGCACAACCCGAATATCATCAAGACCAAGAACCGAATCAGCATGTTTATGAGTCCAAACAATTTGCAGTTTTTATACAACATCAGTTACACTTCACACACGCTTCTCCCTTCAATTATAAAAGAAAAATGAGAAGAAAACATGAAAATCAAACAAAGTAAACTGCACAAGTGAGAAAAATTAATCAAATTAAAAACTAGTTCTTCAATTTGTAGTTTACAAAGGAAAACGTAATATTACCGTAACCGTTTGTTCAGTGTTTCCACTTCCAAATTTAAGTTCTTGTCCCAAAAAAGGTTCTTTTTTTTTTCTTTATCAAGAGAAAAAACTTAAAATTAATAAAGATTTTGAGAAGTCGACATCAAGAGCGGAGGACCAACAAGCAAAATAGATATAAAATCAATAGAAATCAATGGAAAACCACAAGAAAACAAGAAATGAATAAAGATGGGTATACTTTTTGAGTGGCAATGGAAAGCGATTTAGGGTTCAAGGAGAGAACCAATTGAATGCCTGGGGTGAAGCAATTTCTTCAAGCACCCCTTTCTTTCCTCGAATGCAATAGCTAGGGTTGATGAAAGAAAGAATCTGATAGAGCAACACGTGAGAGAGAGCAGCGGCGTGAGGTTTCTATATTTTGGTCTGGTAACATGGAATTGAAGCCTTCGAATTGAAAGATAGAAAAAACGCAAAGGGGTTCACTTCCAATTCCAATTCTGAAGCTCGAATTCCATGAAATTCCTTCTTTTCTAATGAAGTTCACATAAATTTGAACCAATTCAAGGAGAATTAAATGTTAGATTACCTGGCCGTCGGTGAGAGGAAAGGAGAGGGGCTTAGAGGCCATCGGTCAGAGGGTATGGTGGCGGCTAGCGCTTGAGAGACGTCCGATGGACCAGAGAGATGAACAACAAAGATGATTATGCAAGCAAGGTGAGCGATATCGGTGGTGAACCTCATGTGATGGGAGATATCAGTGCAGCAAGGCGAGCGATGGTAGCCTTAGGTCTTATGCGAGGGGTCTTAGAGGTTGATGAACGAACGTGGAAGGAAAAAATGGTTTCGACGATGAAAAGAGCAATGCCTTTTTTTATTCGGTTTAGCGCTAATTGTTTTCACTAGTAATTTAAATATCACACTTTTAATAATAAAATGTGATAAAAGTATTTATTTACTACCAAGTTTATTTAAAAAAATGAGATAAAAAAATATTTTTAATCACATAATAAATTTTAAACAAGATTATATTTCATTTATATCTTTACAAAATAAAAGTAAATTTACTAAAGCATGATAAAAAAAAAAAAAAAAAAAAAAAAAAAAAAAAAGTATTTTTTTCTTATAGTGAGCGTATAGCAAATTGTGGGAAAGCCATAGTAGAGGTATAGGCAAGGGAAGATGAATTAAGCGTGAATGGAGCTTGAATTGTGTATGTATATATTATACTAACATTTTGATAATTAAATATAAATATATTATACTAATATTTGGATAATTAGTGAGGAATTAGTTGGTTGCTATATATTATAAATTTTTTAGCCACAAAAAACAATTGTTGCTAATATTTTTTTATTTGTTGCTGAAACAAAATTAAATAGCGGTAAAGTATTTGTGACTAATTTAGTGACAAAATGCATATTTCGTCACCAAAACTAATTTTTATTGAGGAATTTTTTGTGTCATTGCCAATAATCATTGAGCTTAGCGTGAAAATTAAATTTCCTCACCAACACTATCATTTTGCGACGAATTTTATTTTTGTTGCAAAAGTTCATTGCTAATAGTACTTTTGCTTATAGTATTTGTCTATTCTTTGAAAACTAAAGACTAGGTATTGGAGGTGTTCAAGCATTTCCACGCCAATGTTGAAAAAAAAAAAAAAAAAAAGGAAACTCATTTTTTCGTCTCAGATTGTTTTGTAATATTCTTTGAGTCATTCGATATGATTGTAATATTATGTCAAGTCCTTGAACAAATGGAAATTATTTCGCCAAATAACACTGTCTTGTTAGTCATCACCGGAATTGAATAACTTAAATTTGAATGGATCTTTAGTCTTCTTTAACTAACATATATCAATAATAAAAAACCAGAACCCCCCCCCCCCCCCCCCCCCCCAAAAAAAAAAAAGACTTCCAAAATTCTCAAGAGTTCCGTCCCAAATTAAATGAGTCAATCTTAAACGAAAATCATATTGATCTGTATTCCCAAATCAAGTGGTACCTTCAAAGTGTTACCAAAACCAAAAACCGCAATCTAAACCATACTCAGCCAAATGTCGCCCAACCTCTCACCTCTTAAATTACCTAATTGACTAGTGCCCCTAAATTAAGTGGTAGACCTGAAGTTTCTCCAAAGTCAAAATTATACTCCATCCCAATACCTTGGATCACAAACCATAAATACTCATATTTCATAAGCCTAATTTTTTCGCCTTCCACCGTGTGATCCCATTTTTTTCATGAACTCTTCATGTCTTATCCTCGAAAAAGTGAGGGATTTTACTGAACCTACCCTATGGTAAAACATTAATCGCTCCGATTACGAGCTAAAGTCAAACTCTAAGGGTACCATTTATGAGCCTAATTTATACCCCTTGGTGTGTTGGGATTTATTTCTTGATAAAATTGGGAAAAAATTTTAAATCCACCTCTCAATCTAGTTAGCCTTCCGGATGGTAGAGGATTTGTTTTGTTAATGGCTTGAAACTTTCAATAATTTCTATTGTGTTTTAAAGGACGTCTCAAAAGTCTAATGTTTATTTTTTTCAAATATTTCAAAATTGTCTATTTATGATCAATTTGTTGAAAATGAGCTTGATCATGATAAATATGATTTTGATAATAAGAAAGACTTTGATTTAAAAAAAAAAAAAAAAAAAAGTGAAGCAAGATGATTCGTCTTAACCAGAAAATGAAAATGACTCTAAAAAATCCTATCCCTGGACCCCATGCATTTCCTGATACATATTGCAACACTCCATCCACCATAAAAAAAAAAAAAAAAAAAAAAATTGCCCCCTTTTTTTAAGCCCAGAATTTTCAATTCCGACCAATGGGATGAGATCAAAGTAAACAAAAAATCATTCACCATCATCGCCTAGGATACACATTTCCCAATGGTCAGCCAGATTACCAAAACGGTGTTATCTTTCCTATCAATTTCAAACTCTACCTTATCTTTCTCCTAACACCTAAAAAATTGGTAAGAGCATTGATTGAACCCAAAACGCATTTCCCAACTAAGTAATCCGTCATAAAGTAAAGTCATTACCCGAAAAGTCATTATCGGAAAGTCCATCTTTCAAAAATCCATTCCTCAAATGACCCATTGCAACGGCTACTCAATCTGTCATAAAGCTATGTCATGTATTTATTTTTTTGTTCTGCGCCTTTCCACGTATTTATTTTCTTGTTCTACGCCTTTCCGCGCTTTTAAATCAGTAATTTTATTTTATGCACTTTATCTATTATTATTGTGTTTCTGTAAATATTTACTCTCTCACATAAGAAAAATGAAAAAAAAAAATATGAATTGATCTTTATTGTTCGAAAAATAAAAAAACAAAAATCCAAAAAAAATGAAAAATCGCAAAAAACGAAAACAAAAAAAATTAAAAATCTTAACTTGAAATCTAAGAAATTGAGAGCTTTTCGTATCACCGTTTCGGATTTCCCAACCAGTTTGAAATTTTCAAACGGTGGATTGAGGAAGACACTTTCCTAAGCCGAGTTTCGAGCTTGGGATACGTTGATAAAATGGAAGGAAAATTTTTTTATTTGCATTTCATATATGTTTTCATGTAAAAAATTAATTTTTTGTAAAAATGATTTTTCTAAAAAAAAAAAATCAATCATTTTGTTTTTTATTAAAAAGTACAAAAAAAAATTGTGAATATGAAAAATATAGTCTTTTCAAGAAGGGAGTATTTTTTTTGGAAAAAATCACTAAAAACGAAGTCATTCCAAATTATTTTCACTAAAAATGAGTCTTTTTTAAAAGAACGTAATTTTCTCGAAAACCCATATGTTTTGTTTCAAAGAAGAAGAACAATAAGAAATTTATTAAAAAGAAAAAAAAAAATACCTTTTGGCATCCATTTTCTTTCTTTTTATCAAAATAACCCAAACTTAAAACTCGATACATTAAAATCCCCTGGGGATCATCCTTATTAAATCGTCGATATTTGATAAGCGATCATACCGAAGAACATTTAAAAATGACAAATAAAATATTTCTCCATCTTATTTTCTCGTTATAAATTTTTTTTGGAAAAAATAAAATTAAAAAACAAAATTTTAAAAAAAAATGAAATAAAAATTTTCTCTTTTCTTAAAAAATGTAAAAAACGAAAATTAAAAAATAAATAAATTATTTTTTAAAAATGGAAAATCAAACAAAAAAAAATAATAATAAAAAAGGCAGAAATTTAAAAAAAAAAAAAAAAAAAAAAAAATCTCTTTTATTTTTTGATTTAAAAAAAATGGAAAAAAAGGAAAAATTTAAAAAGAAAAAGAAAATAAATAAAAAATAAAAAAATAATTAAAAGAAGAGATTTCAAGGTCAATTAAAACATTCGGAATTAAATTTTGAATTGAACTTAATTGGATAAGGTATCATCTTTGAACGAGTGTCTTAGGGTGCTTAACACCTTCCCCAAGTATAATTGACCCCCGAATCTTTAAAAATGAATTTTTGGTCGAACCGGGCTTTTGGAGTCAAAATTTTACTTAAGCTATTTTTCAAAACGTTTTAAGAAAAATCTGTTAACCTAGCGCACCAATTAAACTCAATGTTAGGTGGTAAGTCATTTTTCTAAAATTGGTTTAAGTTATTTTATGAGAAAACCGACGTTTTAAAAATCCCATCTCTTTATTTTATTTCGGCATCAAGTACTTTGTTTTCACCAGTCTTAATCTTTGGTAATCATCTTCTAATTGGTGATTCAATATTCCTCTCTGAACCCGTAGTTATCATTTTTTGTTGTATCAACCGATTTTGGTGATATTTATGCGGTGATCCAAGAGTGTTTCTCTTGATGATGTGAACGATTGTAATCCCATTTGTTGACACCACATTTTGTCCCGCTCGTTTTAATTTTGAAAAATATTAGGTCTAAAGTGCAAATTCGGACAAACTTTAAACCGATGTTTAGAGGAAAAAATTTCCGCCTTAGATTACGCTTTAATATTACAAAAAAAAAAAAAAAAAAAAGATGAAAAATCACCAATTCGATTGAATTTCGGTATAAACAAAAGTTTCTAGTCAATTTACAAATTTCTAAAAGTTACTTGGAGACTAAAATGACAAAATTAAAAGTGGAATTTCAATGTATATCACTTTTAATATGTTTAATTTTAGTTTCTACACTTTAATTTTAAGAAATTTCACCAATTACAATTACTTTATGTTTGGACCCCAAAAACTTTCATTCTCACCGATTTTATCAAATTGACGGCCAAAAAAATTTTTTTTTTTTTTGAAATTTAACTTTTGAATAATACTTTGGATGGTGTAATTTCATGTTTAAATTGTTAATTTCCAAAAAATCTATTAATAAAGCCTTAATTAGACAAATGAGTGCTCAAAACACTAAAAACAATGCGAGTGTTCTCTCCATGAATAGGACAAAACATAGGATGCTTCTTGGGAGTGTACATAGCCAATTGGGAGCTTTTCAAGAACATTTTCATAAGTCGCAAGCATTTAATGTGATCTTTTGGAAGATTCTTCACGCCATACCTTATATAGGAGGGCTGGAAAAATAATCATTGCAACCTAGGAGAGTAGCCTCCCATCAATCAAATGGAATTAAATGCCTCTTGATTTTCCTACGCATTCATGAATGCACAGGCAACCCATTGCCTATAAAAGAGGACCATTTTTCTTAAGGGCAACACACTAATCACTTTTCTCTCCCTCTCTCTCTAAGCTCAAATCTTCTCTCGAGTTTGCTTAATCCCTAAGCATTTCACCTCTCAAGCTCCTCCAAAAAGCTTCCAAAAATCCATCAAACCCTCATCTTGATACTCCTTTACAAGGAGTTTAAGAAACCTCACAAGAACAACCAAGTAAAAGAAAAAAAAAAGCAGAGAAAGAAGGAGAATACCACTCCCCTAAGTTATATAAGTCTTCATCAACCATTTTTTGTGTGCATATTATCTTTGTCTTTTGTCAAGAACTACAAGACACTTTTGATGTGTATTATCTTTGTCTTTCATCAAAAACTACAAGAAACGTCTTGTGTGCATATCATTTTTGTCTTTTATCAAGAAATACAAGAAACCAAACTCTAAAACCTAAAGTAAACCGACTAACTACTAACTAATGACTATTTTCTTTTCTTGCTCTGCGCCTTTTTTCTCTTTACTTTTCCTGCATTTTTTTTTCAGCCTCAGCAATGGATCAGCACTAAGTCACAGACCATCGCTTGGCACCTTTTTTTCTTTTTTTTAGCCTAGGCCTTTAACTGGTATTAAGTCCCAGACTCTAGTCTGACACTTTTTTTTTTAACCTAGGTATTTAACTGGTATTAAGTCTCAAACTCTGTCCTAACACCCTTTTTCCTTTTCTTTTAGCCTAGGCCTTTGACTAGTATTAAGTCTCAGACTCTAGCCTGGCACACTTTTTTTTTTTTTTTTTTTTTTTTTTTAACCTAGATCATGAATTGGCACTAAGTCTCAGGTCATGGACTGGTGCCCTATATATATATATAAGTCGAGTCTTCGGACTGGCCATATATAAATCTATGTCAAGACCCTTGTAGCTAAAAGGTGAAATGAAGGGAGACCATCTATCGCTTATGGGATAAGTGTGTGTAAGTGGTGCCTTTTTCAGAAATACTTCCTCATTTATGAGTAGGATTGGTCATATATATATATATATATATATATATATATATATATATATATATATATATATATATATTCTTTTCTTTTCTTTCTTTTTTAACTAACAAACAATAACATTAACCTTTTCTAAGCAAGTAAGTTTGGTTATGGTGTTCTTTATAAGAATCAAAAGTTCATATCATTTCCTTATGTTTCATGTTTTGTCCTTATTTTTCCTTAGACAAACAAAAAAGAATAAACAAAAAAGCAAAAACTTTATGTTGGCCCCATTGAGCTACCCAAGGGGGAGGTGAATTGGGTAGTATTTAATAATTATCAGAATATAACACTTAAAAATCAAACAATTAATATTATCCTAAAATTAATTATTATCTTTTATAACAGCGGATTATGTGTTATCAACTAGGTGCACACCCAAACAATAAAATATAAGCAATATAAATAATGCAGCACACAGAAATTTATACTGGTTTACCAAGCTATTCTTGGCTAATCCAGTCCCCTAAGCCCCACGGAGAGTCACACCTACTAAACTCAAGATCCCTTTAAAAGTAGGAACCAAACCCTCACAATGATTCTTTTTACAAGCTCAGAATCAATCTTTCTAATTCCTTTTCACAAACTAATGAATAACCTCTATGTTTTTACCAGGCGAAATGTTGGCCCAGTTAGCTACCCAAGATGGGGGTGAATTTGGTAGATAAAAAATTATCAGAGAAAATACTTCAAAAAATATAAATAATTAATTGAAATCTTAAATTAATGATTATCTTTATATAACAGCGGAAATATAATATCAACTAGGTGCACACCAAATAACAAAAATTAATAATGAAAAATAGCAGTATACCAGAAAGTTATACTGGTTCACCAACCTACTCTTGGCTAATCTAGTCCCCCGAGTCCCATGGAGAGTCGCACCCACTAAACTCAAGATTCATTTAAAGGTAGGAACCAAACTCTCACAAAGATTATTTTCACAGGCTTAGAATCAACCTTTATAAATTCTTTTTTCTAGGTTTAGGAATACCCTCTACTTTTTACAGGTCTAAGAATAACGTAATTTTTTTTGTACCTTAGACTAAAGAATCAAAACCTCACAAACACTCCAAATATCCTTTTACCAAGTAAGGATTGAACCGTTGCAAAATTGCTCATAAATCAATTCAATTAAGGAAGAATTATTACCTCAATCTCTTTACAGAAAGAGACTGAAACCAACTACCTTTTGATTAAATACTTTCAATAGTATTCAATTCGTCACTCAATTCAACAATTACAAATTAATAAGTCATTTTTTTCACTCGGAACTTCTACCACCCCAGATAAATTATAACTCAATTAATATCCCAAAATTAGTGATAAAAAAGTGAGATATTCAAAATCTGATTTTAAACAAAAATTGGGTAGCACATAATTGAGCACGTAATCAGATTTCTTCAAGAATTTGTTTCAAAAATAGTTTTCAATAAAAAAATCGGAAGACAATTTCAAAGATCAAATTCCAAGTAAATAATCATTATAGCAAATAAACAAATAACTTGGAACAATCTAACCAGGAATCCACCGAAAGAATAATTATAACAATGACACTTCAGATCGGTAATAGTAATAATCCACAGCAAATATTTCTCAAGAATAACTCTCAGAAAAGATCTCACAATTCACTTAGTATGATAACTCTTAGAAAGCTCAAAAGGTGAATGGCTCACAATAATTCCCTTGATGTGTCTCTTTTTAATGTGAAAAAACGCAGGTCCATATAAAAGGGAATAAAACAAGCCCTCCAATGACTAGTTCCCATTAATCATGACGTTTAATTGCTCTTATAGACCCCTTATATTATTAACACTTCATCCTGGTTCAAATCACTTAATTATGGCTTTTAAACTTCTCAATTAAGTCCCCCAAATATTTTTCAATCACAATTAAATAGGATACAAAGAATTACATGTACCAAATTGAGAAATATTCAAACTTAATGAACCATATCTATATGGATATCATAATTCCGAGAGTTTTATTTCTGGTCACAAGTCGACCTTCCTGTCGACTTATCGATTTAGAGAGTTCCCCATTTAAGCTCAGGTCAACCTACCTGTCGACCGAGAGATTCAGCAACTTCAAATTCTATACATCGGTCAACTTGCTTGTCGACTTACCAATGCTGGAATCCTCTCCTTAATTCGTTTTGAATTCATTCTCATCGATGTTTTTGCCCTTTTAACCAATTTATTTTCTCGGTTAGCTCCACTAAATTCTTAAATTCAATTTTAGTTAATTATCAATATTTCTTTTTCAATTACACATAGGAGCAAATAATTTAACTAATTAGGATCCTATAAAAACCACACATATTTATAAAAATTATTTTGTGTCGTGTGTGATCCTAATTGGGATATTAAGAGATAAAATTTAACCTAAGTTATTTTCCTAGGTTCTTTAATTTATTCAAACTCTTAATCTTCCATCATTGTTGTCATCATCTTTAGTATTGCCACAATATCTTCATGATTATTTTCATCACTAGAACTAATAAACTGAAACACTTAATCAAACCGTTAGTTCTACCAAAAATATTAATGTTTAATTGCTCATCAAAATCTTAGGATCAACAAGAAAGATTAACCTAATTCTATTACAGAGAGAATCACGATCTAATTCGTTTTATACCATAAGCTCAAGAATTAAACCCCACACAAACACGCTCCAAATATCATTTTACCTAGTAAGGATTAAACCGTTACAATTCACTCACAATTCTACAAATGAATAATTAAAACCTAATATTTTTATACTCTAGGTAAATATCAAAACCCCAATCTCTTTATCGGAAGAGATTGAAACCAGCTACCCCTGATTAAACACTCTTAATAATATCTAATCCGCACACAACTCACAAATTACAAAAATTTATAAGTTCTTCCCACTCGGAGCTTCTACCACCTCAGATTAATTAATACTCAATTAATGTCCCGAAACTAGTGATAGAAATAAAGTGAGGAAAATCAAAATCTGATTTTAAACAAAAAAAAAAAAAACAGGTAGCAAGCAATTTAGCACGTAATCAGATTTTCTAAAGAAATTGTTTCAAAAAATATTTTTCAATAAAAATTCAAAAAACCATTTCAAAGATCAACTTCCAAGAAAATAATAATAATAATAATAATAATGATCATAATAATAATAATAATAATAATAATAATAATAATAATAATAATAATAACTTGGAACAATCTCACCAGGAATCCGCCGAAAGAATAATGATTAGAATAGCAATGACACTTCAGATTGGTAGTAGCAATAATCCACAACAAATGTTTCTCAAGAACAAATCTCCAGAAAGATCTCACAATGCACTCAGTATGATTTTAGAATGATGACTCTCAGAAAACTCAGGAACTGAATAACTCTAGAATTTTGATTGATTTGGATTATTTTATTTTTTAAACCTAAAAAACACAGGTTTATTTATAGGGGTTTATAACAAGTCCTCTAACGACTAGTTACCATATATCTTGACAAATAATTACTTCATAAGCCCTCTTATCTAATTAAGACTCAATCCTGGTATAATTTACTTAAATATATCTTTTAAAACATTCAATTTAGTCCCTTAAACTTTTACTAAATCTCAATTAGGTAAAATAGAAAGAATTACATGTACCAAATTTAGAGATATCTAAAATACTTGAACCATATCTATAGGAATATTCAAATAGGAGTATTATATCTTAAATATAAATATATCCCTAAGATATCTCAATCAAGTAAACAAATAACGGCTAGTTAACAGCTAGTTTTTTAATAAAATTCGAAATTCCTCAAAACCTGAAACAGGCCGTCGATTGACCGATCAACACCCACCAGTCGACCGCCCAATTCAGGGCGTAGCCCAAACCAAAAACTATTCGCCCATCGGTCGACCGCCCAACCTTTATCTGTGGACCAAACGATACAGAGACTTTTACAAGTCGACCTACCTGTCAACCTAACGATCCACAGAGTTCATCTTCTAAGCACAGGTCACTTACCTATCGACCAAACGATTCAAAGCGTTTATTCTCTAAGCACAGGTCGACTTACCTGTCGACCGAATGATCCAGAAAGTTTCATAAGTCAACTCACTTGTTGACCTAATGATCTAGAGATTTAGCCTTATAACCTCAGGTCAACTTATCAGTCGACTGACCATTGCTGGAACACTTCTCTCAATTCGATTTTAATTCATTTTATTCGACGTTTTCGCCCATTCAACCGATTTCTTTTCTTGGTTAGCTCCACTAAATTCTTAAATTCAATTTTAATTACTTATCAATGTTTCTTTTTCAATTACACATAAGAGCAAGTAATTTAACTAATTAGGATCCTATCAAAAATACACATATTTGTAAAAAGAAATTGTATCGTATGTGATCTTAATCGGGAATCATTAAGAGTAAAAATTTAATCTGAATTGTTTTCCCTAGGTTCTTCAATTTCTTCAAACTGTTAATATCCGTTATCTTTGTTAGTTTATTTAGTATTTAGCATCCATTTCAGTTTCTTCATGATAATATCTTCATTGGAACTCATAAACTAGAACACTCAATAAAATCGTTAGTTCCGCCAAAAAACATCAACATTTACTTGTTCATCAAAATCTTAGAATCAATAATCTCGCCCTTTTTTATTATGACAATTAACTTTTATGTTTTATTCAAATTAAAAATGTAACCACACTCCCCTTAAATCCGAGGACGGGTTATTTAACTCGTTAAAGCAAAGTAATGAAGATAATCATAAGATTTTCAACAAATAACAAATTTCAATATATAATAAACTCCCCCTTAAGATATTCAACAAAATAATTCAAGCTCCCCCCTTAAGATATTCATTAAAACATCAACTAATTATCCCCCTTTGTCATTTCAAAAAAAAATGGGAAAGGGGAACTAAAAACATCACTACTCTAGGCAAATGTCTTGAACTTTAATTTTTCACTAGAGATTTAGTGAGTGTAACAAACTAATCAAAAGTATCAAAATCTTCTACATCATCTTTTTAAATTTAAGTATAACACATTATTGTCCCACTTATAAAAAAAATTTCCCCTATATAATTGTAAATAAACAAATTCATCCATAGGAGAATAATCCTGAGGCAATCAAAATATTTCAATAATATTGCATACAATCATATAATTTCAGTTAAGTCCGCATGCCTTACTAATGATACTAAATAATGTCTTCCATTTATAGAAACAAAACATGTGATCTTTAACGCACTAGAATAGAAAGCATATCTCAAGAATAATTTATCAATCATAAATCTAGTGCATGCATAACCATGGATAAGTGCATATTTCTCTCATAAAATGTCAACTCCTTTTTTGAACAATAATCATTAATAAAAATATGAGACATTAGATGAAAACTAGACACCTAATGATTATAGGGACATCCATGTGCGACGGTATAATGCTATATATTCAGAGATCATGTAGATTAATAAAACATGCAATATATATATCAATAAATCAATAGAAATCCATGTAGGCATATAATCAAAGCATGATATTTAAATTTCTTACATAATTATACAAGGATAAGATTGTTTTACCATTGAGTTGAATGAAGATTCAACTCTAATTAATTATCTTCTTGAATCCATCTTATTTTTATTCTTGACTCAACTTTGAGTTTCGATACGAATATTTGTTTCTCCTTGAGTAATCTTATAACCTGAAACTCTTTGAAACATACATAGAAGAAGATCATTTGTAGAAATTAAGTGAACATGTATTTATCAATTATTCTCATCAATATGCATGATCACTAATTAATTCCAAACAATCGTAATCCTATCAATTAATGAAGTTATCTCAAGTAACACGCTCTTTATAATCATTAACGCATAAGAACATGAATCTTAATAATAACATGCACAATAAAATTTTAGAACCCTTCCAAAATAATAATCATATGAAAACCTTTAATATATTATGATATTATGCATTACAATAAATTAAGATATCATTTTAAGAAGCAAAACATATCAACTCAATCCAATACATTTGAAAAAAAGATATATTCATGAATAAGAGCACATTATACAAATGATCTTGTTAACATGCAACAAATCGTTAATACTACTTAGTAAGAGCATGAACACTTGATTCATTTTCTAAATTATGTAACATGTTTCAAAATCAAACACGTGATATCTGCCAGATATAAGCACATTATAAAAACGTGTTAATATATTTTAAATAAATGTGATTACCAGAATCATCATGCAATATTTCTAAGATAACAAGTAACGCATCATTTAAACTAGATCTTAAAAATCATTATCAACTTACCTATTTGGCAAGTCGGACACCTCCCTTTTTAATAAATTTAATCGCGAAGGGTTAGGAGTACCTTTTATATCCTTAGTGACGACTTTTCTTTTCACCTCATTTATACCACCAATTGATTTGAGTACACAATTTCTCTTAACCGATGGCTTTGGTACATCTTTCCTGCTTTTGCTTGCTGCTTGTGGGTTCTTTGTAACTTCACATCTCGAATTTGGTGTATCTATTCTGTTCATACATGTCACTTATGAATTCTTTGTAACTTCACATTTTGATTTCGGTACATCCTTTTTGTTTGCACATATCGATTATTGTTTCTTTAAAACTTCACATCTCAACTTTGGTATACCTTTCCGCTTTATACATATCACTTTTGGATTCTTGGTGACTTATTGTCTTGATTTTGATATAATCTCTTTGGTTGTTCCTTTTGGTCCAGTCCCAGAACTATGTAACTTTGCACAAGCCATTTGTATAGCTCTTTTCGGTATCCATTTCACTTTGGATCCATTCGTAGCCATAAACTTAGGGTTCCTGACATACATGATACTTTAAAATGTCCAACCCTAATGCAATAATTGCATCTCTACTTCGACTCAATTCTTTTAGCAATAAGGGCAAATATCAGAGTCGTCTTATAATTGCTTGATGCTTCAAAACTACTGGAATCCGTATCATGCAATTTTTCTTTCGTAGGTCTCTCTTTTCTCTTTAGGTTACTTTATGATCCAACCTCATACTGTTGAACAACCGTCTTATGGGTTATCAAATCAATGATGAGTTCATCGGTAGTGAGTTTGGTAAGATCTTTGGCCTCCTTGATTGCAATCACTTAATCAGTTCCCTCATATGTGTCTTTTAATGTATCCCATATTTCTTTCGCAAAAACACAACCTGAAATTTTCTTGTACATATTTGCATCTAAAGAACAAAGCAAAATGTTAGTAGCCTGTGACTTAATAGATAATTTTCCTCTATCAAATAAACTCAGTTGCTCCTTTCTCTTGGCTACTCCATTTTCCATAGAAGTGTATGGACCATCTTCAATAGCCAATCATACCTCGTAATTAGTAGCTTGCAAAAAAAGTAATCATTCTATTCTTCCAAACAGCATAATTACTACCTATAAACAACGGTAGACAATGCATAGAAAGCTCCTCACCCAGTGTGTCTATCATGTGCACCATATGATCTTTGTTAGCTTGGTGTGTCGAGCTAAACCAACTCTGATGCCAATTATTGGCTCAGTGAGCTACCCAAGAGGGGGGTGAATTTGGTAGTATTAAAAATTATCAGAATATAACACTTAAGAATCAAACAATTAATATTATCCTAAAATTAATTATTATCTTTTATAGCAGCGAATTCTGTGTTATCAACTGGGTGCATACCCAAACAACAAAATATAAACAATATAAATAATGCAGCACATAGAAATTTGTACTGGTTCACCAAGCTAGTTTTAGTTGATCCATTCCCCTAAGCCCCACGAGAGTTGCACCCTCTAAACTCAAGATCCCTTCAAAGGTAGGAACCAAACCCTCACAATAATTCTTTTCGCAGGCTCAAATCAATATTTACAATTCATTTTCATAAGCTAAGGAATAACATCTATCTTTTTATCAGGCAGAAGATTAACCTAATTCTATTATAGGGAGAATCACAACCTAATTCTTTTTATACCTTTGGCTCAAGAATTAAACCTCACACAAACACTCTTCAAATATCCTTTTACCCGGTAAGGATTGAACCGTTACAATTCATTCACAATTCTATAAAGGAAGAATTAAAACCTAATTTTTTTATACACTAGGCAAATATCAAAACTTCAATCTCTTTACCTGAAAATATTGAAACCAACTACCCCTAATTAGACACTCCTAATATTATCTAATCCGCACACAACTCACCAATTACAAGAATTAATAAGTTATTCCCATTCGGAACTTCTACCACTTCAGATTAATTAATACTCAATTAATGTCCCGAAACTAGTGATAGAAATAAAGTGAGAAAATTCAAAATCTGATTTTAAACAAAAAAAAAAAAAAAATGGGTAGCAAGCAATGTAGCACGTAATCAGATTTTCTAAAGAAACTGTTTCAAAAAATATTTTTCAATAAAAATTCGGAAAACAATTTCAAAGATCAACTTCCAAAAAAATAATAATAATAGCAAATAAGCAAATTACTTGGAACAATCTCACCAGGAATCCACAGAAAGAATAATGATTAGAATAGTAATGACACTTCAAATCGGTAGTAGAAATAATCCACAACAAATGTTTCTCAAGAACAAATCTCAAAGAAAGATCTCACAATGCACTCAGTATGATTTTAGAATGATGATTCTCAAAAAACTCAGGAACTGAATAGCTCTTAAATTTTGATTGATTTGGATTATTTTATTTTTTAAACCTCAAAAACGCAGGTTTATTTATAGGGGTTTATAACAAGTCCTCTAACGGCTAGTTACCATATATCATGACAAATAATTACTCCATAAGCCCCCTTATATCATTAAGACTCAATCTTGATATAATTTACTTAAATATATATTTTAAAACATTCAATTTAGTCCCTCAAACTCTTACTAAATCTCAATTAGATAAGATTGAAATAATTAAATTTACCAACTTGAGAGATGTCTAAAATAATTGAACCATATCTAACGAGCCCCATTGTTCCGAAAAGGAAAAGAATATTAAATAATAAGAAGCTTAAGGATAGGGGTTTTTAAAGCACCCATTTTCTCAAAAAAACATACTTAGGCCGTTTAAAAATAAGGAGTCGCCCCTAGCATTTGGTTTAAATAGTGTACTAGGTCACCAAATGTTTAAAAAACAATTTAAAATGTCTAAGTAAAAAATTGACTCCAAAAAACACGGTCAAACTAAATATTCATTTAAAGGTTCGGAGGTCAGTTACACTCGGAGAAGGCGTTAGGCACGCCAACACGCCAATCCAAAAATGATACCTTATCTCTAATTAAGTCCAATTAGTTTAGTCCTAGTGTTTTATTTTATTTTGAAATAATTTCCTTCTTATAAATCTTTTGGTATTTTCACAAATAAGGTGGGACAAGTTTTTAAAAATTTTTTGGAATGTTCTCCCGGTATAACCTCTTATCGAATATTAAAAATTCGATAAGGATGGTCTCCAGGAGATATTTATATATGTTTTCTAAAGACTTCTTTACTTTAAATGGGCTAACTCAAATAAGTGAATAAATATAAAAATATGAATGCAAAAACTAAAATTATTTGAATTTTATTTTATATGCAAAAGTGACAAAAAAAATACTAAAGGGTTTAATTTAAATATGTTAATGCAAACTGATATGAATACTACATGAATTAACCTGATCATATGTGACAATGATTTAATTATTAAAAAAAAATGTAAGTAGTGCAAATATCGTGACTAGATATGAAAAAGTAACATGAATTTATGAAATTAAAAAAAAAAAAAAAAAAAAAAAAAAAAAAGACTATACATAGAAAAAAAAAAAAAAAAGTGTGAGTGGTGAAAGTGTACTAAATATGTCGTCTAAATAATGCAAGAAGTAAATATGTTAGATGGATGCAAAAATGTTTATTTTAAGTTTGCTAAATTAATTTAAAGAAGTCCTGATTTGAAATTTCATCAAATTCTATGAATATGAGAATCGAGGGAGGTTCGCGGAAACAATTTAGTTAAAATTAATCTTTCCAAAACTTAAACGAAATCCCATGAAAAATTTATCGAAG
Organism: Eucommia ulmoides; assembly: GCA_016647705.1. Taxonomy (NCBI): domain Eukaryota; kingdom Viridiplantae; phylum Streptophyta; class Magnoliopsida; order Garryales; family Eucommiaceae; genus Eucommia; species Eucommia ulmoides. The sequence goes on from CM028339.1 coordinate 20,875,333, forward strand.
GAAGAGATTTCCTAAAATCATTCGTTTCTAAATTCCACTCGAGTCGGAAAATAGAAATAATACCACGGAAAACTCTCACACGATTTATCGAATCGTCGGATTCAACTTAAGATTCGTAAAGATTAATTCCTACCAATAAAATATTTTATTATTTTTTTTATTTTTTATTTTTTTTTATTTTTTAGGGTTTTGCTAAGAAGAATAAAAATTAAAATTAAAAAAATACAGAAAAATACAAAAATGAAAAAATGCAGCAAAATAAATAATAAAACATTCTTTACCTAACGCTCAGGGTTAGGTTTAAGCATGAGAAACTCACACCGGCGTTTTCATCGGATCATCGGACGACTTGTTTTTTTAGTTTTTCCTCTTTATTATTATAAAATAAAAAAATACAGAAAATAAAAAATAAAATAAAATAAAATAAAAAACCAAAACAAAAAAAAAAAAACAACGAGATACGGGTGTCCTCGTCTAAACACTTAAAGGTTCAGATTGAGAATGGAGAACCTCATCCTAGCATTTTTTTATCGAGTCATTTGACAATAAAAAAAATAAAGTTTGCAGCAATTTAAATTGCGAAGAGAATAAAATAAACTAAAAAAAATTAATAATTAAAAACCATACATGTTCTAGGTCAAGAATCCCAACGCTCGGGCTTTTCCTCTCTCACAGACGACTTCCCGAAAGGGCTTTGAAAATCACTCCTCTAAAGGGGGTGGCTCCTCTCTATTTTTGAACCTCTCCGAATGATTTCTCTCTGAATTTTTTATGTCTAAACTATGAGGAGGAGAGTCTAATTTATAGAAAGAATGTGGAGTGAAAAATCCTATAAACTCTAAGAAATCCTAGTCCCAATTCAACAAGGAAAATAAAACAAAACCTAAAAGGAAAGGAAAAAAAAAAAACTTAATCCCATTTTGACAAGGAAACCTTTTTTTTTCTTTTTTTTTTTTCTTTTATCCTTCTTTTCTTTTTTTCATTTTTTCTTTTATTTTTCTCTATTTTTTATTTTTTTGAAAATAAAAATAAAATAGATTTTAAAATAAAGCATAAAATTTTTGTGAAACAGTCAAAATGTCATGTCTATAATATCTATAGGAATATTCAAATAGGAGTATCATATCTTAAATATATCCATATCTCTAAGATATCTCAATCAAGTAAACAAATAACGACTAGTTAACAGCTAGTTTTTTACTAAAATTCGAAATTTCTCAAAACCTAAAACAGGTCGTCGGTTGACTGACCAACACCCACCGATCAACCACCCAATTCAGGACGTAGCCCAAGCCAAAAACTATTCGCCCATCGGTTGACCGCCCAACCTTTATCTGTCGACCAAACGATACAGAGAATTTCACAAGTCGACCTACCTGTCGACCTAACGATCCACAGAGTTCATCCTCTAATCACAGGTCGACTTACCTGTCGACCGAACGATTCAAGGAGTTTATCCTCTAAGCACAGGTCGACTTACCTGTCAACCAAATGATCCAAAGAGTTCCATAAGTCGACTCACCTATCGAGCAAATGATCCATAGAGTCAGCCTTATAACCTCAGGTTAACTTATCAATCGACTAACCATTGCTGGAACATTTCTCTCAATTCGATTTTAATTCATTTTTTTCGACGTTTTTACCCCTTTAACCGATTTCTTTTCTCGGTTAGCTCCACTAAATTCTTAAATTCAATTTTAATTAATTATCAATGTTTCTTTTTGAATTACACATAGAAGCAAATAATTTAACTAATTAAGATCCTATAAAAAACACACATATTTGTAAAAAAAAAAAAATTGTGTCGTGTGTGATCCTAATCGGGAATCATTAAGAGTAAAAATTTAATCTGAGTTATTTTTCTTAGGTTTTTCAATTTTTTCAAACTCTTAGTATCTGTTATCTTTGTCAGTCTCTTTAGTATTTAGCATCTATTTCAACTTTTTCATGATAATATCTTCATTGGAACTTATAAATTGAAACACTCAATAAAATCGTTAGTTCCACCAAAAATATCAATATTTAATTGTTCATCAAAATCTTAAGATCAACACTTTAGTTTTTCCTAAAAATGATTTCTAAGTTTTACCTTGAAAAAGGGAATATCTTTAAAAACATATTTTTCTAAACATAATAGCTTTAAAAAGTATTTTTCTAAATTTAATAGCTTTTAAAAGTATTTTTCAGAGCTTGTTTTTTTATAAACTATTTAACATATTGTCTCCAAAAAAACCCTTTTTTCCAAAGAATGATTTTTGCAAAAAGTTATTGTTGATCCTAAGATTTTGATGAACAATTAAGTGTTAATATTTTGGTGGAACTAACAGTTTAATTGAGTGTTTCAGTTATTTAGGTTTCAGTGATGACGATGCAATGACAAATTCTAAATAAATGCCAAATGATGATGTCAAAGATGATGAAGAATTAAGAGTTTGAAAAAATTAGGGAAAATAACTCAGGTGAATTTTAACTCTTAATATTCCAATAGGAACACAGACGGCACAAAAACAAAACATTATTGTTTATGTGTGTTTTGATAAGATGAAATTATTTACTCCTATGTGATTTGGAAAGAAATATTTATAATTGACTAAAATGGAATATAAGAAGATTAATGGAGTTTATTTAGAAAAGAAAATGGTTAAAGGGGCGAAAACGTAAAAAAAAAAAAAAAAAAAAAAAAAAAAGTTAAAAACAAGTTCAGAAAAGAGATCCAGCAGATATAAGTCAACTGATGAGTCGACCGGACCAAGCAGCATGAACTCTCTAAATCTCTAAGTCGACAGAAAGGTCGACCGGCCAAAAGAATATGAACTCTCTGTATCTCCAAGTCGACAGGTAGGCTGACCAATAAAAGTAAAATGAACTCTCTGAATCTCTAAGTCGATAGACAGGTCGACCGATGAACGCAGCAGCGATGGCTTGGCTACATCCTGAATTGGGCAGTCGACTGATCGGTCGACTGGGGGTGCTATTTCAAGATTCTGTTAATTCCGAGATTATATCCGAAAGTAGTCATCTAATATTTAAATCCTACTGATTTGATTCACTAAGTTTTAATATTTCTCAATTTGGTACATAAAATTGTTTCGATTCTAATTAATTGAGATTGAGAAATATTTAGAGGACTTAATTGAAAATTTTAAAAGCTATAATTAAGAGGATAGAACCAAAATGAAATCATAATGATATATGGGGTCTAAGAGAGTATTTAATTGTCATGACACATGGAAACTAGCCGTTAGAGAGATGATTTATTTCTCATATATATAGACCAGTGTTTTTCATAAATAATCAACACATTAAGAGAGAGCAAAAAGAGTTAAGATCATTTTTGAGCTGTTATAAGAGTTATCATTCTAAGATATTGGGTGAGTTATTCTAAGAGGCAATCTTAAGAAATATTCGCTGTTAATCTTTGCTACTACCGGATTTGAAGTAACATCGCGTTATTTATTTTTTTTCTGTGGATTCCGAGTGAGATCTTTTCAATTACTTTCTATTTGTGCATTACTTGTTTAAATTTAGAAATTGATCTTAGAAATTATTTTTTATTCTTTACTGAAGAAAATATTTTTTATAAACAATTTATTGAATCTGATTACGTGCTCAATTATTTGCTACCTATATATTTTGTTTAAAATCAGATTTTCAATCTCACATTTTTTCTATCACTAAACTTGGGATATTAATTGAATTATTATTTATCTGATGTAGTAGAAAGTCCGCGTGAGATTTTCTGCTTATCAATTTGTATTGGTGAGTAGTGTGACGGGTTAAATACTGTTGGGGGTATTTAATCAAAGGTAGCCGATTTTCAGTCTCTTCTTATAAACAGATTGAGGTAGTGATTCTTCTTAAATAGAATTGTATTTTTTAGTGAAATTTGTAATGGTTCAATCCTTACCGGGTAAAAGGATATTTGGAGTGATTGGTAAGGTTTTGATTCTTTGGCCTTAGTGTTAAAAAAAAAAAAAAAAAAATAGGTCATTCTTTAACCTGTAAAAAGTATATATTCTTCCTTAACCTGATAAAAGAATTTTATAAAAGTTGATTCTGAGCCTGTAAAATAATCGTTGTATGGGTTTGGTTCCTACCTTTAAAGAGATCTTGAGTATTAGTGGGTGCGAATCTCCGTAGGACTCGGAGGACTGAATTAATCAAGAGTAGCTTAGTGAACTAGGATATATCTTGGTGTACTGTAATATTTAATTTGTTTATTTTTGTTGTTTAGTGTGCACCTAGTTGAATATATTATTTCACTGTGATATAAAGATAATAATTAATTTAAGATTAAAATTAATTATTTGATTTATTGAAGTTTTATTCTGATAAATTTTTAAATACCCAATTCACTCTTCTTCTTGGGTATTCCACTGGACCAACAGTTATTATGTTTTTCCAAAAATATGTCTTTAACAAGTTTTCTCGAACTAAAAAAATTATCCGGCCATGTCATTGGTTTAACTGTACAATCAACCACATTTGAACCATGACCTCATAATTACGTAACAATTGAAATAACATATATTAAACAACAGGAAAATACTAAAATGTCAATGAATAAAACATAAAGTTAGCGGAGAAATAAAATTATTTGAAACGAGGATATAGATTTTGAATTTATTTTTAAAAAAAAAAAAAAATCTAAAAATGAAACCAAAAGTTAGAGAGATACCAAAATTGTTTGAAACATGAATATAAATTTTAAATTTACCAAAAAAAAAAAAAAAAAAAAAAAAAACCTTCTAAGAATAAAACATAAGGTTATAGGGAAAATAAATTTGTTTGAATCAAGAATACAAATTTTGAATTTGCAAACCCGTCTAAGTTTTATTACCTTACCAATTAAAATATTATAATTAACTTAAAAGAAAAAAAAAAAAAAATCACATGTTGCTGACAATTTTGATAAGATATTTTTCGGTTATCATCTAAGGTCTAATTGTTTACTATACTAATTCTACCTAATACGTTTTCTTCGTCAAAATACCAACGATTAACCAGTATACTAATTTTTTTAACCAGCTAATCCAACCACCGCTGCAGATAATCGCAACAACAAATATTCTAACAAAATCAATATTTTGTTTTGAACAAAATAAACAAGAACAAATATCATAAAAAATTTTGAACAAAAATTTACATAACAAATTATAATTAAATCTGCAACAACAAACAAACAATCAAAGAACAACAAGGTTTTAATTATGATTAAAAAATTTATAGATCGTAAAACAACAAAAACAAAGTCAAGAGAAAACAAAATTGCGTAAAAAATAATCAAACAATAATAAAAAATTTAACTACAATCAAAAAATTTGCAAATCTAAAACAAAAAATTCTGAAAATGGCAGCAAATTTTTTTATTTATAACGGATTTTAGAGACAGAGTTCCGAGAACAAATCTGAAAAAAAAAAAAAAAAAATAGTTGTTCTGAAAATATATTCCAGATATGAAGATCTCAAAAACAGAGAGAGAGAGAATCTCAAAACATTGCCATTGCCATTGGACCCACTACCCCCATGTGGAGCATAAGAGGAGAACGCAATAGCCTCATCATCATAACAAATGAGAACAACTCCTTGCGTTCCTCGAAATATGCTTGCTATCCTGAGAACTCGAGTATCATCAATCGTCTATTGAAGTTGAATAAAGAATTATCCATTGGGACGATTGTTGTTACACCACAGGCGTTCACCCAAAAGTGCTACTTCTTCAACTTTCATATAAGTCTAGGTTCTTCCTATTGCATTACCGATATATGGGTCATCACAATCTTCACCTATTATACCCTAGCATCTTGACTAGGGCTTATATCAAATTCACATATTATGGCTCGTGGTCATCCCAATCACAATCTTTGCACCCACACTGTAATAGGCTTGGGTCGGGTCTGACATCATATGCAACACCAAGGACTCTCACCCAAAAGTGCTAACTAAAGGTAACATTTGAGATCCTTAAACCCTCCTATAAATTCAGGTTTTCCAAATTGCATTATCGATGTGGGATACATGTCGTCACAATTGCGTATGTTTAATGAATTGGGCTTTGGAATAGTTGGAAGTAAGTCTTAACAATGACATCAAATTAATAAAAACTCTTGAACCAAATTAATACTTTAGTTTTAGTCTCATCTATTAGAGTTTATGAAAGCAAAACTAATATTCCCATTAGGATTGAGTTGTCATCTGTTGTTCCACCGTCTCGTTGGCCAACACTGAATGCCGAATTCCGGATACGGTCACCAAAACTCTAGTCGTCAGTTGCCGGTTTTTTTTAATTACATTCAGATAATTTTTTAATAACAATTTTAAGTATACTTTTTAGTTACATTAAACCAATTTTCTGGCTACCGGTTACCGAAAAATTACATGAATGTAATTGAAAAATACACTAAAAAAATAGTTACATGCAATTAAAAAATAAACTAAAAATGATTACATGTAACTAAAAAAAAGTTACATGTAGTTAAAAGATTCCGGCAGGCGATAGCCGAATTTCGGCAACCAATGACCTAAGGTCCGACGGCAAGTAGTGCCAGGCGTCAGAGGGTCGTGCCGACAATGCAAATCTTAATTGGAAGTATTGGAGATATAAGAGTACATTTATCATGGACTAAAACAAAAGATAAAATTTAATTAAGGGACACTAAACTTAAAATAGGATAAATTATAGATTATACCGTATAATTGAGATTATTAACCAATTCTCTCTTTTTACGTTTAATAAAGGGTAGTACCAGTGTAGAAAGGGGGGGATTGGGTTATGTAATTTTTATTTTTATTTTTATTTTTACAAATTGTGTTTTCTCATATTGAGTTTGTCCTATAGAGTCCATATTATTTTATTACTTGCACTTGAGTTAGTTCTAAAAAATTCTTTTAATGATTAATATTAAGTGATAGAATTTTAATAATTTACTTCAAATAATAATAATTAAAAAAACAAAAAAGAAAGTGCAATGGTTTATTGTTAGCCCCCAACCAAGCTAGAGGACAAGTTGGCACAGACCTAGTGCACTTTGCTACCAGATGTGGTGCATGCGGCACAAACGAAGGCATTGCTATACGAAGGCACCAACTTGGTGCATATTGTTAACCGAACTTGGTGCAAGTAGCACCAAATAGCGGGGTTGACAAGAAGATACACAGAGGTTGACTCAAGTTCTAAGGTAAACAAATGTTGGGCGGGGATATATCTTAGTTAGTAAAATGTGGGCACGATGGTGCCAAGTTGAGGTAACATGGCACAATATATGGTTACACGGTTAAACCAAGGAGTCAACCGTGGGTAGGGGTTCACTATTGACTCCATTATGTCTCCTCAGACAATTTCATGTCTACTACTAACACTCCAATTATTTTACTTAAAGTATTATAAGGAGGGTGCCCCTCCCTCCAGACCCAAGGCAAGGCAACACCCTAGGTGTGTTGTGGGGCCTCGGTACGACAAGACAAGGTGTAAGGCACGGCTTACACATGGTGGTAAGCTTGGGATAAGGCTTACCCAAGAATATCGATTTTGAGGCATAAACTAAGGCATGGCGTGTCGGCGAATAGTGGCATCGTGGCACAACACCAATGGGTGTTGGGCGTTTTGATGGTGATCCTAGGAGAAATGTGATAGGTGTGATCTACCTATGTATTTGCAAACCGAATTAAGTTAGTTTTCGTGTGTTTATATAGTATTTTATTATGTTCTAATTAGTTTTCATACTTTTTGTATAAATCAAGTGTGTAGGGAAAAAAGATAGGAAACTGGAGCAAAAACGATGAGATCGAACCAAAAACGATCGAAGAATGGTGGGAAAACAAGCTCAGAGGCAAAATTGTGAAACAAGCCCACCGTCGTGGCGTCCAGACCACCGCCGCGATAACGAAAAAGCTGAGAAAGACAAATGTTACTGATGGGCCACCGCCTAGGCAGAAATCCATCAGAAAAAACAAAAATAAGCTACTGACAACCCACCGCCTAGGCGAAAAATTCTACCGCCTAGGTGGAAATCCAACAAAGACTTTTCCACGTCTACCGCTGTCTTTATTGCCGTGGCGGTCACAAACTGACCTACCTCCGCCTAGGCGGTAGATCCCTTCGCCTAGGCGGAGAGCCTCTGCACAACCTAGATATTTTTAGGATATTTATTTAGATATTTTGTCTATAAATATCATCCCCTCTCCCCCTTTCTTGAACCCCCCGGCCATTTGGGCACCTTAAGTCATATTTAGGCTAGGATTTAGGAGTTTTAGAGGTGGAGCTCACATCCCAAAGCGGAGAAGACGGCGAATCGATTGTTGAGCGTTCTTAGCGGTTTATCTTCGGACGAGGCTAAGTTCTTCGATTGTTTTTCCTTATTTCTTTATCTTAGGATATTGTGAGCATGTTTAGCTTGTTATTTCATTATAAATGCGGCTATAGCCTTAGCTAAACATGGATTGTAGTAGGGATTAACGAATAAATTTATGAATACGTTGTTTGGATGATTTCGGTGTTTCGTTTGTGATTATTCTTCGTAGTTTGATTTTATTTATCGTATTGTTTGTTTATCATGCTTAGTTAGATAAATGGAGAATACGAGGTTTTGACAAACCCTGGATTCGAATTAGGATAAACAAACGCCACGATTCTATAACCCGGTTGGGGTTTGGATTGTGGACAATCAATGACGTTGGGGCAAGAATTATACGACCTAGGGTCGTTAAGATGTTGAGGGGGACTTCTTCATTGACACGAAGTCGAGTTACATCCCTTGTCTTACACTCGGGAGAGGTGGCGAGGGAGTTTTAGAATGGAGATTGTCGATAGGGTTACTACAACGCACAATCCAATGACTCGATCAGGAGTTAAATTGTGTGCAATCAATGACGCTAGGTGAGACTCACGTGACCTAGGGTCGTTAAGACGTTGAGGGTGACTTCTTCATTGACTCAAAGTCATGTATTCCCCCATCTTACACTCGAGAGAGGCGGCGGTGGAGTTTACGTACCGAAATTGTCAAATAGGTCGAATACCATAAATGTGAGTAAATCGAGATCGAACACGTATTTGTAAACACATTAATCCCTAGAAGATTCTTTACCCTAAAACATATTAACATATTAGTGTAGTTAATTTAGGTTATATTAGCATTAGTTTAATTAATTAAATATATTTGTTTTTGCCTAGATAAAGTTAGGTCACGACAAATGCGGTATTCGATAGTAACGACACCAATCCCTGTGGATACGATAATCTGATCTTAACGATCACACTATACTAAAACTTAGACCTCGTATACTTGCGAGTGTAAGTAGCGGCGTATTCACGCACTACCAAAATGCTAGGATCAGTGCCATATAGGTAGCATGGCAATGGGAAAGACCTTGGCATGCGACCAAGGCAACAAGTGTCAAGATGCAGCAACATGCATTGGAGGAATAGGGTGGCGTTAGACCAAGCTGTTGGGTACACGTTGGCAAATAGTGTGCCGTTGAGCAATGTTGGTGCACATTGGCAGCGTTGACCTATGGTGCAAGGCAATCCTAGGTGTGGTGCTAGGATTGGGTTTCATGGATGAGGCATGGAACCAACGGAAGAGCTTAGTGAGACACCAAGGCAAGGTATCAGAACATAGGCACAACGCTATGTTGTGGGTAGTGTCATGTGCCCGACATGACGCACCGTTAGACATAGTTGCGCACTCTAGTGCAAAATATACATACAACGATGGCAAGTCGTGGGTCACAATGACACAACAAGATGCAACAGAACAATGGATTGGACTAGGAAACTGGGACTTAGCTTATGGACAAAAATCAATTAAGTGTGGTAGTTTTGTGGGCATGTGTTGAACATGTGAGGCAGTTTTTGGGGTCTATCCAGAAAACTGACCAAGTAACTGTCTGTGACACATGTCCAGCCACTTGTATTGCATTTGTGTGGCAATTATTTGCATGTTGTCTAGCAGTTGGGGTTGCCAACTGCATTTGTTGCCTATATATATTGTGCATTTCAAATTTGTAAAGGGTATGTTATATGTTATGAGTGTTCCTGCAACCTTTGGCCAAAATTGTGTATGTGTTTCCTTATTTTTGCTGAGTAATAAAAATAAGGTTGGTTGAGGTTGTAAACATTGTGTTCCATACTATTTTCTGGCACATGTAAGTGCATTTGGGTTTGTGCGACATTGTGTTATATATGAACAAACAAGAGCCGGACTAGTTAGTGGGCAACTAGACCATCACAGGCGCAAAAACATTTAGGCAAAATTCAAACCTGTGACATTTGTTATGGTAGTCTTAATTTGCCCTATTGTTTATAAGAAGAAAAAAAAAAAAAAAAAAATTGCATGAATTCTTGTAGGTAATATTATCGCCGGGTGTCAAAAGTATTGGTTCAAGTTTTGAATGTTAATGAATAGAAAGCTGAAAAATGGAAAAAAACAATAGTTAGCCAGCAAAAGATAGATAATTTTATGTACCCAGAAAAATATATATAATTTTATAACATTAGAGAAACTTCAATAGTTCGGTCATCCTCTATACCATCCTAATTTTTGACAATTCTGATACCAAAAATAAGTTCCAAAAGCTCAGCCATCATCTGTGCCATTTTGGCACAGATACTCTGCATGTGCCATGTTTGACATAGGCTGTAATACCTCGAAAAAATTATACTTTCAAAAATATTATTTTATATAAATTTAACATTTTTGGGTTGTTTTGTTTTATGGTATAAATAAATATTTGATAATATTTTGGGAGATAAGTGTAATTATTGGGTTTAATGGGAATTATTTTATAATTGTGGGGTGTTAAGAGATATTCCTCAAATCTTAATATGTAAGCCACTGTTTGTGTCCATAAATTAAAGAGAAAAAAAAAATCAGCCACCACAAGATATATATATATATATATATATATATATATATATATATATAGAGAGAGAGAGAGAGAGAGAGAATATAAGGAAAAAATTACAGTAGGGGATTTTGGAGAGTTTTTGTTGAGTATGAAAATATTTCGATTTAGATTTCGGTTTCGGATTTCAGGTACAAATTCTAACTCTTTTAATATTTGTATTTAATTGCTCACTTGATTACGTGATTCATGCGAAAGTTGTCGTTAAATTTTAACAATTAATTTTCATGGAATATTCAGAGATATTATTTGAAAATTATGTACGATACACATTTATGTATTTAGTTTTGAATTGATTAAATGCACATATTAAAGGGAATGAAATTATACCGAGCATTGGCTTACAACCCCCACAATTTTGATTGTAAGGCGGTGGGAATGTAGCTGCACAGGAAATTTTATTTGAATTTGTATTTAATATTAAAAATAATTGTATTTATTATTTATTGTTGTAAAATTGCCTCAATAAATCGATAATTATAACAATTTTCATAGTTTGTAAAAATTTATCAAATTTTTATAAAATAAAATATTGAAAATTATCGATAATATTCATATTCAACATTTATATTTATAATAATCATTCCATGAGTCTATGGAATTTGAGTCTTTATTTTGACGTTTTGTGCCCCTGAAGTTTGATAGAAATTTTGCTTTGATCACTTTGGTCTCAATTTGAACATATTAATATCTTAGCATTAGAATTGATTCGATAAATAAAGATTCGATATTAAGTTATTTTTTTGTAATATTTGTATAAACTATTATCGTTGTAAAATCTATTCGACTAATTGATAAATTTATAATTACCACCGTTGCCGTATTATGAAATTTCTCGATTTTTATGAAATGAGATATTGGTCGTTCAGTTTTAGTCTTAATTCTCCGAAGGAAGAAACCGCATGACGGCCCTGGAAAATCAGGTCGTTACAAAGTGGTATCAGAGCGTAGGTTACGACCACCCTAGACTTGGGTTATGGTACCCTTTACTCATAATAAATTGATTAGTATTTAAAAATAATACAAATATTGCTTCAAAAGAAATTCCTTAATCATGGGACTGGTGGACAAAGCATGGAATATATATATATTTTCTTAGAAGGCTATAGGGGCTTATGGGAACATAGAAAAAAACCCAAGAAACAATTAAGTTTGATAAGTTACCAACTTATTCAATAATAACCTACTTGACTTGCATTCATAACATGGTTACCAATGTCTTACTTACTTTGATATTTCTCCATCCTAGTTAATAATAATCTATTATGCATAATATGTGTGCTAAATATGTTGGCTCAGTTAAAAATATCATAATATGTTAATATGTGATAGTGGACAAATTTATAATATGTAGTCGTGGACAAAATATTAAAATTTGGTGGTGGGGTTAATATATATATATATACACACACACACACGCATATTATAAATATCTTATGTGGCGTTTGATTAATACAACTTACCAATAGTAAGTTAAGGTAAGATTTGGTAAGTGACGTGTTAGTTGTGGACCACAGGATAGTTAATAAAAGGATCAATTTAAAGGTGTTTATTGTCTTCTATATAAATGATCAAATTATATTTTTGTATTAAATTATGGGGGGAAAAAAGGTATGGATGAAAATGAACAGTTTTATGATATTAAATGGATCAAGTAAAATTTTAAAAAGTAAAAAATGATTTTTCTTATCCTACTATGTCATAGTCGTCTCGTCAAAAAAGCATATCCTGCAAGATGTAGTTGGTCTTTACAAGAGGCCATGTATTATATTCTATGTAAATTGTCAAATTATATTTTCGTACTAAAATGTGGAAAGAAAATGTTTATTAAATGAATTATTTTATAACGTGATGCAGATCAAGTGAATTTCTAAATACAGAAAGTGATTTTATTATTCAACTATGTCATAGTTGTCTCGTCAGAAGGGCATGTTCTGCGAGATGTGGTTGGTCCTTATAAGAGGGCATATCCTCTAAGATGTTATGTTGTAACCTAACAAGAGGGCAAATCTTGTAGGGTGGTTGATATTTGTTGTTGCTGTTGTCGTTGTTGTTGGTGGTGACAATGATGATTATCATCATGATATGGTGGTTTATACCACATGTTGGCTTTTACCATTGAAGATATTAAATGGCCCTAACACTAATTACAACCTTAGATTGCACAAATGGACAGGTTACGGTACTGTACGACAAGATTCTTTTTATACGCTCACGTATTGACTACTCGCAAGTACATAAGGTCAAGTTTTAGTATAATGGATCGTGAGATCGGATATCATTCCACTGGGGATAGTGTAAATTAGTTGAATATCGTGATTTTCATAGTCTTATATTATCTCGACTTTTCAAGAATTGTTTGTATTTTAATTAACAACTAAGATAAATGACAACTATAGGGTTAGTTCTAACTATATTGATTACCTAGGTATTGATTTCTTTCACGTAATACATATTTGACTTCGTTTAGTTAGCTATAACGGTGTTTATCCTATCCGACAATCTTTGTATCTATAACTTGCTCACACCCTCTTTCGAATGTAAAATGAACGAATATATGACTTCGCGTTGACGCTGAAGTCCCCCTCGAACGTATTTTTGAACACATAGTCACATGAGTCGGGAATCAACGTCATGGATTACACACTCTTCAACTCTCTCCCAGGTTATTGGATCGTCGCGTTGTGTTTAACCCTAGTTCGAATCCGGGGTTACCTCTCCCGAGTGTCAAACCCCGTATTCTTGGTTTATCATAACAAGTATAATATCAAGAATAACGGTAAACACAATCATATTTAGACAAACAACCATTAAAGTAACGTATATTCAATCAAACTAGTATTTACATGACTTACAACAACACCTAGATAATATTTATCTAAATTACATGTTCTTAGCCATATAAACATACAAAACAAGAGGGATTCAATATCATTAGATTTGGAAAAGTAATTATAAAGATAAAAATAAAGAAAGAACGATCAAATCTGAGAGTGGAATGGTCCACAGTCGCCAAGCATCGGTCAGCAAATGCTTTGTCTTCTCAAATGATGAACCTCTTCTTCTTGCTCTCTCAAGAATGGCTAAAGAACCCTAAGCTAAGGTTAGGAACGTTCAACAACTTTTTTACAAGTGGGGGAGATGTATTTATAGGCTCAAAATTTCAAAAATATCTAAAAATATCTTCTTCTCTGTGTAGAGCTGACCGCCACGATGGTGGGTAAGTCGGTTAGCTCACTGCTGCAGCGGTGAGATCGCGCTGTGGCAGTAGGCTAAAATCCTAACTCTCTTATCTTTTACCGCCGCGGCAGTGGCCTACCGCTGTGGCGATAGTACGTTGGGCTCAAATAGCCCTTCTCTACATTCTCACCGCCGTGGCGGTGGCTTACTGTCCTAAAACCTTGTATTTTTTCATCGTTTCTTCGTTGTTTTCCCACTATTTCACTTGTTTATAGCTCGTTAACGTCCCTACACCTGAATTACATAAAAATTAACAAAAACACAATAAAACATTAATAAAACACTCGAAAACTGGAAAATTCGGGTTAGAAGTAGATAGATATTTTCAACCTATCAAATACCCCCAAATTTGAAATTTTGCTAGTTCTCGAGCAAAACACCCGAATACTAAATCAAACTAACTACACTAATTAACTAATTTCTAAACTAAAAATAAATAAACATTAACAAATATGAAGTAAACATATGTGAGTTTCAAGTTCAATCGAAGAAACCAAGTGGTTCTTCTCTCAACAACCCGTAATTAGATCGAGTTAAAGAATAACACACACCACGTAGTGTTCTAGAATTTCAACACTCAATATCGGTTAAAACCATTCTAGATCCATTTGAAATGTGTGTGTGTGAGAACTCAAATGTATAACTAATCAAACACCGGATTAGATTATTCAATAACTAAATTCATGACTTAAACTTTAAAAGATTTAGGAAAACCATATGTTTGATTGGGCTCAACTATCCACTAATGTAGGTTTGGAAACTCACAGAAATCAATAGGGCTTGGTCAGCTTTGAGAATGGCCAAGGGCATTATAGTAAAAGAAAATAGAAAATCGTTGTAATTCAACGATACCCGAGGTACAAACGCTTGTCACTAAATCTCTCTTTTAACCCTCAAACTTTGAAAAATACAACCCTGAACAAGAATTTAAGAACTTCGTATTCACTTGTCGAAAGAAACGGAATTAAAAACTATATTCACATCGTTGTTGTTTTTTTAGACAAACGAGCACACCCCCAAACTTATTTGAATTTGTACAATTTTAGGGGCGTGTAAAAAGAACTACAAGACTGACAAGTAAATACAATAATACTGAACCAATAAAAATTTGTCTGAAACCCGGCCTGCTCACTTCAAGTTAGCATTTGTCTATGCTAATTGATTTCACTCAATTTGAATCTTAGGCTTAGCGACAATGGTTTGGAAAGATTTAATTGACTAAAGTATAGATATGTGTTCAGAATTGAAAAGTTTATGGGCTTCAACAAGGGAACGAGGGAATAAATTTTTCAGGTTAATTTCAAAAGGTTTAAGCAAAAAATTTGAAGGCCTAAATCATGCGTCCGGAATTACCTCACCCATAATTTCTCCTCAACCCTCCCCCAATCAAGTTCTAGATTCCTCATTTCTATTATGAACTTATTACTAAATAATCAGCCTCAAATCGTTCAAATAATTATACATTGAGTCCATGCGATCGTGCGATTTTAGGATCAAAATAATTTTTACCGAATCGACATGCTAAGCACACAAAACACACATGAATGGCATCACTCCCGACCTCGATATACAATTAGGAGATAATTTTCATCATTGGAAAATAGCCTAGACAAACTCAACAACTCAACATACACATACGACTTCATTCATTAACATATCTACTCTCAATCTAAAAAACTAGCATACATACACCAACTAAACATTACACATGCATAGACAAAGATTAAAATACAACTTAACTAGAAATTAAAATCTATAGTATATATTAGAACGTCTACAAAGCGTAATTACGTATACATAAAACATCCAAATATAATACATTACAAAATATTTGTTCATCATTTTCTTCAAAAAAAAACAAAAATGGATGAACACCCCCCCTCCCCCCCCCCCCCCCCCCCCCCCCACTTAAACAAAGCAATGTCCACACTATCTAAGCATCGAACCCAATTTCAATATATAGCATTCATTGAAAAATATTTGGTTGGAACACATACCTAGGAAATAAGATATAGAATTCTCATCTCCTACTGTCCATCCGGGGGAAAATCATTGCCACCACTGTCGCGTCGGAATGGAAATTGTGGTGGTTGCATAAGGTGCAGTGGCATATGTGGCATAGGTGGATAATCACTAATGTCAAAACCTTAGGTAACGTTATGTTAACAACGTTAACCCGTTTTCTATTCTGAATTACCCTTAACCAAATATTCCTAAACTGAACCAAGTCCTAATGATTTCTATGAACTTCCAAGCCTACATTAGTGGAGAGTAGACCCCAATCAGGCTTATGGAAATCTTAGTCCTTCACAGTCTAAGTTATGAATTTCGTTGGTGGATAATCCAATCCGATCGTTGTATAGTTATATTACTGAATCTCGCACTAACACGTTTACAAGATCTAGAATAGCGTTCACCATTATTGCATGTCAAAAATCTAGAACATCACATGATGTGTATTACCGCCTGAAATCGATATAACTAGCGATTGCTGAGGGCAAAAATAAATAGGCCGTTAGAAGAAGTCAAAACTCGTATGTTGTTATGTTTAGATTGTTTTTAGGTTGTTTGTTATTTAATTCAGTTTATTGTTTTTTTTTTATTTTAGTGTGTGTGTTTGGCTCGAGGACTAGCCAAATTCCAAGTTTAGGGGTATTTGATAGGTGAGATCTACCTACGTATTTTCAAACCGAATTAATTAAGTTAGTTTTCGTACGTTTATATAGTATTTTATTATGTTTTAATTAGTTTTTCTCCTTTTGTATTAAATCAGGTGTGTGGGGCAAAAAGATAGGAAACTGAAGTGAAAACGATGAGATCGAACCGAAGGCGAGTCAAAATTACGGTGGATAAACAAGCAAGGAGGCAAAAATATGAAGAAAACCCACTGCCTAAGCGTCCCGACCTCCGCCTAGGCAGTGAAGATGTTGAGAATCAAAAAAGGCTACTGACAGCCCATCACCTAGGCAGGAAATTCCTCCGCCTAGGCAGAAACCCCAGTAGAAACATTTCCAAGTCCATGGCCTACTTCTTCACCTAGGCGGTCACCAAACCTGCAAAGTCAGTACAGGTGTTGTAAATTTAAGGCTATTTTGGATTAGGATTCAATCCTATTTTGGAAACACTCAAAACATGGAAGTTGTATATCTTTTTCTTAGCTTTCTTATGTTTTTGAATTACCTCAATCGGAGTTCGGATGAAAAAGTTACAGTTAAAACAAAATTGCCAACCTGCAGTAACTTCGCCGAGGTGAAGTTTCCTTCACCGAGGTGAAGTTCTGGCAGAAAGTTAACCGACCTAACATCGCCTAGGCGAAGTTTTCTTCACCTAGGCAAAAATTTGGCAGTACAGGCTTGATATTTATTAGATCTTTTGAGATCTTTTGCCTATAAATACCCCTTTCTTCCCCCTTCTCCGGCCTCTCTTGGTTTTTTTAGCACCTTAGGCTATATTTAAGCCTAGGTTTAGGAGTTTTAGAGGTAGATCTCACATCCCAAAGTGGATAAGACGGCGAATCGATTGTTGAGCGTTCTTAGCAATTTATCTTCGGACGAGGCTAAGTTCTTCGATTGTTTTTCCTTATTTCTTTATCTTAGGATCATGTGAGCATATTTAGCTCGATTTATATGTTTATACGGTTATGACCACGAGTTAAATATGGATTGTAGTAGGGATTAACGATATATTTATAAATATATTTGTTTTGATGATTTCGGTGTTGCGTTTATGTTTGTTCTTCGTAGTTTGATTGTGTTTATCATATTATTTGTTTATTATGCTTGGATTGATAAATGGAGAATACGGGGTTTTGACAAACCCCGGATTCAGATTAGGGTAAAAAAATATCATGATTTTATAACCCGATCGGGGTTTGAATCGTGGACAATCGATGACGTTGGGGCAAAGACTCACGCTACCTAGAGTCGTTAAGATGTTGAGGGGGACTTCTTCGTTGACTCGAAGTTGCGTTATATCCCTCGTCTTATACTAGGGAGAGATGGCAAAGGGGTTTTAGAACGGAGATTGTCGATAGGGTAAATACAACGCGACGATCCAATAACCCAGGAGAGAGTTGGATTGTGTGCAATCAATAACGTTAGGCAAGACTCACGTGACCTAGGGTCATTAAGACGTTGAGGGGGACTTCTTCGTTGACTCGAAGTAGTGTATTCTCCCGTCTTACACTCGGGAGAGGTGGCGGTGGAGTTTACATACTGAGGTTGTCAAATAGGTCGAATACTGTAAACATGAGTAAATCGAGATCGAACACGTATTTGTAAACACGTTAATCCCTAGGAGATTCTTTACCCTAAAACATATTAACATATTAGTGTAGTTAATTTAGGTTATATTAGTATTAGTTTAATTAATTAAATACATTTATTTTTTGCCTAGATAAAGTTAGGTCATAACAAACACGGTACTCGATAATAACGACACCAATCCCTGTGGATACGATAACCCAATCTTAACGATAACATTATACTAAAACGTTGACCTCGTACACTTGGGAGTAGTCATATACTTCGAATGATAGTAGAATCCTTCGGTGTACAAGTTTTTGGCGCCGCTGCCAGGGATTATTTTGATGTTATTGTCGGAGAAACGCGGTAATGGCTCTGAACTTAAGTTTTAGATAGGAGAAGCAAGTTTTTCGGGACTGAAAATAATGATCTTACCGCGGACCTTTGTCTGGTTATTCTTAGCTTCTGTGATATTAGTGTAGAATTCCCTGACCAACGAGACTTCACTAAAGGGAGGCGACTGACAAAAATACTCCTAACCTCGGCTCCGGATAATGTCCCAGAATTCTACCGGTATATCATCCAATGGCCCAAAGCCTCTTTGCTTTATGCATGGTATTTTGAACTCGTGCCGATTGAAGTGTTCCTCGGCCGCCTTTGAAACAAATCGGGTGGCATCAAAGTCAAGAGTTGACTCCGATGCTTCACTTTGGGCCCTTTTGGAAGCAAGTCTTTTTGGCATGGTCCCTAACAATCACAAACACAGAATAGAACAATGCAATCAAATCCGAACAACGCAAACCAACATCACAAAACCAAACCGTTAAGAACACCACTCATTTGCAATCCGCACAAACCAACCACAATTATTTCAACACAAATTAAACAATGTAGAAATACAATATATCTCCACACAATGCCATATTCTATAGAAATAATATTCATTACCATGATTCAAGCAAAAACCCCAAAATGAAAAGAAAAATCGTGAAAATGGGGCCTAGGGTTTAGGACATGAACCAAATTCATCCTATAATTTCATCATAAACATGAAATATAAGTTGAAAAACACTTACTTGATAGAACAAATTGGATCAAACGGCTTGAAATTGGAAGAAATTGCCCTCTTGGTTCGCAAACCCTAAAAATTCGAAAGGGGGGCTTGAATCTCAAACTGGGTGGATGATTTGAGGTGTAAATCTCTAATATGGAATAAGGAAGGTGGGATTTTGGGTTTTGGAATGGTTTGGTAGGAAGAAACTAGAGAGTTTTTGGGATATTTGAGTTTTGAATTCGGTCAAATAAAGAGCAAATAGCGTTTTAATCGAACAGAGGCTTTACCACCACGGCGGTGGGATTCACCGCTATGACAGTAAAGCACCTTTTTGAATCATAACATCCTGAAGTCTCACCACCACGACGGTGAAGTGTTTTGCTGGAAATGAATCCATCCTGTATTTTCACTGCCGCCGCGGCGAGCTTCTGCTGATTCTCTTCATTTTTCTCAACAAAACTCCTTACCACTCGCTTCCACTTCACCATTTCAACAATTTTAAGTACAAAATACAACCCTGAATATCCATACTCCTAGATTCACCACCAAACATGTTCCGAGACCATTCTAACCTCCAAAAATTAATAGCAAAAATTGGGCAAGTTTCATACCCTTGGAGACATATCAAAAAGATTTTCTTGATTTAACGTCCCTAACTGGACCTGATTTGCTTGATTTAGCGTCCCTAGCTGGACTTGCATTCCCTCAGGTTAGTTTCCGTATTACTTGGAAATTTTTCCATGGATTGATCCTTGACAGCACTTGCAATTTTACCGATTTTAGTTTCCAAAGATTTTACGGTTGCATTCGTGTTCGTACACGTGGTCTCAATCGCATCAAGCCTCACCTCATGTTGGTTAAGCCGGCTATGCGTCTCACGCAAAATTGTCTGAGTCTCCTTCATGAAAGAACCCAACACTTCATCCAAGTTTGGCTTTTGATTTTGAATTAGAGGTTATTGCATTGGAAATCCTTGAGCTTAAGTTCCATATCCGGTTGGTAGCCTCAACGTGTTCTGATTGTTCGCATATAAAAAGTTTTCATGATTGCGAAGACCCAAATTGTAGTGAATTGGAATGTTTGTGGCGGGTCTGAAAGTATAGGCTCGATTGTTCATAAAATAGCATTCTTCAAAATCACTATCCAAACCGGGTTGAGAACCGCTTGCAAAATTCCCATCTCCATGACTTGATGAAGCACCCTTAGTAGACAAGACGACCAATTGTTCCGAGAGTTTGGTGACTTTGGCCGATAAGGTCGCGATGTGATCGGCCTCTTGAATTGTAGCAACCCCTCTCGTATTCCCCACATTCGGTCATTGATAATTATTGGTCGTCATCTCCTCCAATAACGCGTTTGCTTCAGCCGGAGTCTTTGATAACAATGATCTGCCCAAGACAACATCAACTGTGGTTCTAATTTGGCCGTCTAACCCATTGTAAAAGAGTTAGGTTTGAATCCAATCTTGATACCAGTGTTTGGGGCACTTTCGCGACAAATCCTTGAACCTATCCCACGCCTCAAAGAGTGGCTTGAAATCTCATTGATGAAACTACGCAATCTCGCTTCTCAATTACGAGGTCTTCGACGGCGGGAAAATTTTGGTAAGGAACCTTTGAACAAGGTCCTCCCATGTATTGATACTACCCAGTTGGATTGATTGAAACCAACCCCTTGCTCGATCACGAAGAGAAAATGGAAATAGTCTCAATCGAATTATGTCCTCCGCAACTCCATTGATCTTAGCAGTATCGCAGATCTCCAAAAAGGTGGCCAAATAAATGTTGGGGTCTTCGTGAAGATTTCCTCCATATTGGTTTTGTTGTACCATATTGATTAGGGCGGGCTTCAACTCGAAGTTATTAGCTTGTACCGGCTGCCTTCGAATTTTACAATAATTATCCATCATCATCGACCAATAATAGTCTCTGAGGACTCGTTGTTGATTCTTAGGCACCGAGGGCTGCTAAGGAAGTGCCTACGGCACTGGCGGTTGTTGGGGCATATTTTGCGTAGCTTCTTCTCCACCGGTCATAGTTTCTACTTGGTTTTTTCTTTTTCTTCTTATCTATCGCAAAGTTTTCTCAATCTTGAGATCCAGACTGAAAGACTCCAAGCTCTTACTACGTTGCACACACTGCTCAGTCACAACAAATAAATCAAATAAAAAAATAAATTAAATGAAAATAAAATAAAAGAATTATTGTGATTAATATTCAACCACTTGGTTACAATATCAACCAAATTAACACAATCCCTGGTAATGGCACCAAAAACTTGTAGGACGAAGTTTTTTTTACACGCTCGCGTATTTATTACTCGCAAGTGCACGAGGTCAAATTTTAGTATAATGGATTGTGAGATCGAATATCATTCCACTGGGGATAGTGTAAATTAGTTTAATACCATGATTTTCATAGTCTTATATTATCTCGACTTTTCAAGAATTGTTTATATTTTAATTAACAACTAAGATAAATGACAACTATAAGGTTAGTTCTAACTATATTGATTACCTAGGTATTGATTTCTTTCACGTAATACATATTTGACTTCGTTTAGTTAGCTATAATGGTATTTATCCTATTCGACAATCTATGTATCTATAACTCGCTCACTCCCTCTTCTGAGTGTAAAGCGAACGAATATATGACTTCACGTTGACGCCGAAGTCCCCCTCGAACGTCTTTTTGAACACATAGTCATATGAGTCGTGAACCAACATCATGGATTGCATACTCTCCAACTCTCTCATGGGTTATTAGATCGTCGCGTTGTGTTTAACCCTAGTTCAAATCCAAGATTACCTCTCCCGAGTGTCAAACCTCGTATTCTTGATTTATTGTAACAAGCATAATATCAAGAATAACGGTAAACACAATCGGATTTAGAAAAATAACCATTAAAGTAACGTATATTCAACCAAACTAGTATTTACATGACTTACAATAACACCTAGATAATATTTATCTAAACTGCATGTTCTTAGCCATATAAACATACAAAACAAGAAGGATTCAACATCATTAGATATAGAAAAGCAATTACAAAGATAAAAATAAAGGAAGAACGATCAAATCTGAGAGTGGAATGGTCTACAGTCGCCAAGGATCGGTCCGCAAATGCTTCGTCTTCTCAAATGATGAACCTCTTTTTCTTGCTCACTCAAGAATGGCTAAAGAACCCTAAGCTAAGGTTAGGAACATTCAAAAACTTTTTAGCAAGTGGCGGAGAAGTATTTATAGGCTCAAGGTTTTAAAAATATCTAAAAATATCTTCTTCTCTGTGCAGAGCTGACCGCCGCGGCTGTGGGATTTACCATCGCAGCGGTGGGTAAGTCGGTTAGCTCACTATTGCGGCGATGAGATCGCGTTGCGGCAGTGGGTCAAAATCCTAAATTTTTTATCTTTTACCGCCACAGCGGTGGCCTGCCTCTGTATTAGTGGGACGTTGGGCTCAAATATCCCTTCTTTGCATTCTCACTGCCGCGGCGGTGGCTTACTGTCCTAAAATCTTTTATTTTTCCATCGTTTCTTCACCGTTTTCCCACCATTTCGTTCGTTTATAGCTCGTTAACGTCCCTACACCTGAATTATATAAAAACTAACAAAAACACAATAAAACATCAATAAAACACTCGAAAACTGGAAAATTCGACTTAGAATTAGATAAGTATTTTCAACCTATCAGGTACCGTTATAACTCTTGATCGTGAGGTAAATGATCATATGGTTAGTAAGGAAATACAGTATTTTATTATATAAACGTGAGCTGACTAATCGATTTAAATTCGATTGTTTTATTTTGATGATATTTTGTTGAAATTTTGATATTGACAAGTGAATAGTTATATTTTTGTTGGGATTTGGATACTGCCCAGTGTGGTTATATTTTGTTGAAAAATGAATTTCGATAAAAACACTTGATCCATAAAATAATTTTTGTATTATGAAGACAGTACACCGATAAAATAATTTGGATAGATATTGGTACACTACTAACGATTGATAGAGTCGGAGTGTGGGAAAATTGTTGAGACTTTTGGGGATTTTTTGAAATATTTGTATATACATGTTTTACTTGAGTATTAAACTCGGTTATGTGAGTTTTGATCCTATGAGATGTGTTTATATGATTGAGACGTATGTATGTGTTTAATACGTATTTATGTGGTTGAGACATACTTATGTGTTTATGACATATTTACATATTTTTCGATATATATTTATGCGATTTGAAATATATTATGTATTTTGAGACATAATTATGTGGTTAACACATGTTTATGGGTTTCAAGACGTATTTATGTGATTGATACGTACTTATATGTTTTGAGACGAATTTATGTAGTTAAGACATATTTATGTGTTTTAGGATGCATTTATGTGGTTAAGAAGTACTTATATGTTTTGAGACATACTTATGTATTTGAGAGGTATTTATGTATTTTCAGACTAATTTCAAAAAATCTGTTATTGAAAGTTTGGATTGTGTTGATATTTATGAAAAAATTTACAAGATTATTGGAATTTTAAAGTGAATATTGGAGATGAATATTTTTAGTCGCACAGGGCAGTCTACGAGGAATTTGGGCTATCTATTGGTTAAGATATTGGTTGTGGCAATATGTTGGTTTGAAATGTTAGATGAAATTGATAAACGCTGATTATGGGATAGGCAGTAGACTTGAAAACTCATGACAAGTGGGACAAATTATTGAGATCGTAGACTTATTGGAATTGAGATAGATCCAATCAAGTGAAACTACCGTGATGTTTTAAAGATATATTATTTTATTACTGTTATTTTTATCAGAGTAGTGCAGCAAAAACATTTAGAAACATAAGATTCTTCGACAATTGGTTATCTATACTAGGTGTTACCGACGAAAATGCACCATGTATGTATGTTGTTGGATATATATAATGTGAGCCACCGCAAATGCAGATGTGGCGAATTGTATAATGGATTTTGTTGGTTATGAATTGTGAGTGACTTTTAATTATGGGACACTATATAGAAAACAACTATTCCAGAATTAAGTGTACCTAACATGACCGTGAGGTGCGATTATAAAATATTATTGTTTGGTACGAAATTTAGAAGACAAAATTTATTTAAGAGGAGTAGATTGTAATACCCCGAAAAATTTATACTTTTGAAAATATTATTTTATATAAGTTTAACATTTTTGAGTTATTTTGTATATTATGAAATTTTATGGTATAAATAAATACTTGATAATTTTTTAAAAGATAAGTGTAATTATTGGGTTTAATAGGAATTATTTTATAATTGTGGGGTGTTAAGGGTAATTCCTGAAATCTTAATATGTAAGCCACCGTTTGTGGCCATAAATTAAAAAAATAAAATAAAAAAAATCGGCCGCCACAAGATTATCTATCTATCTATCTATATATATATATATATAGTACGTGTATGTGTGTGTGTGTGTGTACAGAATATAAGGAAAAAGTTACAGTAGAGGATTTTGGAGAGATTTTGTTGAGCAAGAAAATATTTTGGTTCGGATTTCGGATTAGGATTTCAGGTAGAAATTCTAACTCTTTTAATATTTATATTTAATCACTCTCTTGATTATGTGATTTATGCGGAAGTTGTCGTTCAATTTTAACTGTTAATTTTCATAGAATATTTAGAGATATTATGTGAAACTTATATGCGATACACGTTTATGTGTTTAGTTGTGAATTGATTAAATGCATATATTAGAGGGGTTGAAATTCTACTTAGTATTAACTCACAACCCCACAGTTTTGATTGGAAGACCGGTGGGAATATAGCTGCACAGGAAATTTTATTTGAATTTGTATTTAATATTAAAAATAATTGTATTTATTATTTGTTGTTATAAAATTGACTCGATAAATCGATAATTATAACAATTGTCGTAGTTTGTAAAAATTTATCAAATTTTTATAAAATAAAATATTGAAAATTATAGATAATATTCATATTCAATATTTATATTTATAATAATCATTCCATGAGTCTATGGAATTTGGGGCTTTATTTTGATGCTTTGTACCACTGAAGATAGGGATTTTGCTTTGATCCCTTTGGTCTCAATTTGAACATATTAATATTTTAGCATTAGAATTGACTCGATAAATGGAGATTATATATTAAGTTATTTTTTTGGTAATATTTGTATAAACTATTGTCGTTGTAAAATTTATTCGACTAATTGATAACTTTATAATTACCACCGTCGTCGTATTGTGAAATTTCTCGATTTTTATGAAATGAGATATTGATCGTTCAGTTTTAATCTTAATTCTCCAAAGGAATAAACCGCTTGGCGACCCTGGGAAATCGAGTTGTTACATAGGCAGTACCATGTGCCATATTTGGATGAGGGTTTAATTAGGGTGGTTAAATTGAGTTATTTTAGGGTTTTAATTTTATTTTAAATTTAAATTATTGTTATAATTTAATTTAGGCTATAAAAATCAAACTACATAAAAAATACATAATATTAAATATTTTTAAGTGAATTTTTAATTCTAATTTTAATACAAAAATATATTTAAAAGCTATAGTTAATTCTAAGTTAATTTTTATATTTAGGTTTAATATAAAAATACTTTTTAAAAAAATAGTACATCAATTTTGTCACATCTTTTGGAACTATCACTCTAAATTAGGTGTGTCATAATACTAGTCATGTGCCATATTTGATAAATGGCACATCAAATTTGACCTAACTGTTGAAAATGCTCTAAGAGAGAGAAGAAAAAAAATGAGGAAGAGGAACGTGGGGGGCCAGGTGGGGACAGGAGGTTGGGATGGTTCAAAGGGTGACAGAGAATGTTTTTTTTTAAAAAAATGGGTTAAGAATAAAAGTTATAATTATTTTAAGAATAATAATTTTAAATCAATGGTTCAAAATGTCTCAAATGTAAAATATGTCATGATTTATAGAATAGATTAGCATATAAACCGTGTCTGAAGGTACGAACTAAAAAATAAACTTCACTTAAAGAAAAAAAAATGCAGATTAAACTCATTTATCAGAGGATTAAGCTCAAAGACACTCAGTAGCTCTAACAAACAAAATAAGTAAAAAAAAAAAAAAATGATCAAATTAAAAGAATAATCTTATAAATCATTATTCATAAAATAATTTGTGGAACGAAAAAAATTAGATAAATGAACTAAAAAATTATGTCTCAACTTAACTTTCTTGTATAAGCCAACATGTGAAATAACTACAATCCAAATTGTACAACTTAAATAGAACCAACCAATTTGGACAAATAACACCCAAATGTGGTATTCCAAACTCTTTGGACACTGTCACACATACCTTGCAAACAATAAAATAAAACAAAAGTCAATCCTCCAATATAGTCTACAAACATTCAAATTCAAAAGGAAACACTAAAAAAAAAATAAAAAAAAAATAAAAAAAAAAATAAGAGCCTACCATTCTTATCATTTGTATTAGTAGTAAATTATACAACCAATATTAACATCCCCAACATATTATGCATCTAGGTAATATAAAATATTCACTACAAATTGAGACAACAAAACAACTCAAAAAATAATAATAATTACCATTTAAACACGCTCAACATAATCTATAAGAAAACATAAACCTTTTCTTTAGTACTCAATAAACCATACTAAAGTTTCATGTCCGTTGTTTGGATGTCTGAAAAATCACAAACCCACTCTTCTATGCAAACAAATCACCTGAATTTTTTTTTATCCCCATATTCAACAAAAATATCTTATCTGAGGAGTTAAATTTAACATTTGATAATCATTTTATTTTTTTATTTTTTAAGTTTTACAATTTTGTGAATTAATGTTTAAGATTAGGATGAAGAGATTACTTATGTAATGCTTCCATTGGAAAAGATGATGGCAACATGCTATAGTTAGACCTCTAAGATAAGCAAAATTCGACCATTTTGCTAGACACCATCTCAGGATCATATCTGGAGTAAAATTTAAATACCTATAATCCGTCACTTAAAGTGCACAAGTTGCAAATGTTCATTTATGGACTAAGGCAAAGTGTCCCTGAATTGGAAGATTCATTTTTGACAGGGCAGTCAAAATCTTTTGACTATGTTAAGAACAAAGAATGACCCAAGTATGTACATTAATAGGATGGATAAACAAAAATTTCCAACTTATAAACAACAATCCAATCTTGGAATGTTATCTTTGGTTATAGTATAATTTTCAATAAAGATTCCCCATGAAGATTTGAAAAAGCTTCCTTAATACTAGGCATAAAGGTCTATAAGATAAGCCAAAGGATGATTACATTTCCAAATCTTTATAGATAGGGTCGGCTTAATAAATTGCTAATGAGGACCTCTATCAGTCCACCATGGAATTTTTCTGTTAATGGTATGAGCCTAAAAGACTCTAGTTAAGAGAAATACGTTGAGTAGGATTTCATATGCTTCGGCAATAGGAAGTCTCATGTATTATGTGCTATATACTAGAATTGATAGTAGACATGTTGTTGGCTTAACCAACAGCTATTAATTTCATTTAGACTGAGAATATTGAATGGTAAGAAAATATATCCTAAAGTATTTTGGAAGAACTAATGATTCTTTTGGTACGCTAGAATGGAATGGAATGAAATAGAATAACAATAGGATTGGAATTAGTATGATAATATAATGGAATGGTCATTATCATTCCTATGTTTGGTGACAAAAATGAATACATGTGGTATTGAAATGACATCAAATGGTAAAATATTAATTTAATTAATTTTTTAAACGTTATAATAGTTGATGGAATTAAATTTCATTCCAATTCAACTATTTGGTTAGTTTTTGGTCGCATGTTTTAGCCGATGAATGATTAAAACCTAATTTCATGTAATTGGGATTAACTAATACCAAGTTTATCTTGATGTTGGTTAATCCCATGTTTTGTAAGATTAGGGAATTCTTGGTAATGGGAATGTGATTTAATCCCATGTACAAAACATAGGAATGGAATGACCATTCCCGTGGCCATTACAATCTCGTCTCGCATCCAAATGAAACGTAAGGACAAATTTAGGTGGGTCATGAAAGGGAGACGTTGTGGATGTGATCTAGCTTGAACTTAAAGTTATGATATACAAACTAAGTTCATTACCATATCAGATGAAATTTATAAAGTGTAAGGATGTGAAAGTTCATTTGACGAACGTAGTTCCAACCGTTGAGTCAACAATACCTCAGTATTATGATGAGAATGGGTTTATAGCTTAGGCCAAGAAATCAAGATCTCATCAACATCCAAATATCAGAAGCGGTGCTTTTATGTAATCATTGAAAGTTAATATATCTATTTAGAGAGTATGTTCAACAGACAACGTGATAGAACTAACTAGATAGTAGTTAGTCGGATGAAGTATAGAATACTTTACCAGCTTAGCTATAGTGCTTGTGGGATATTGTTGGGAATAATCCCTATAAACAATCCTAGACGAACTTATTTTTTAGAATAATCTCAAGTAATCAAATAATCAAATAGGACAAAGTTGGTATTTCACATACCAACCTAATTGTTTATATATCACGATGTATGCATGATACAGCTGTCAAGATTCCATGGATATTTAATTGAAATGTCTTAACTTTTTAATGAGATTAAAAAGTAGTGAGATTGTAGACATTGGTAATTAAAGATCCTAAAATATTCCTAGTCATAGGATTATCAATTGGTAATTTATAATCTGGATAGATTAGCTTGTGGGGTATTTTTTCTATTGAGAATAGTGAATCTCATATCCATTGGCATGAGATACTGGAACAACTACAAGGAGCCTTTTAAGTGGTAAATAATGTCTAAACATGACCATACTTAATATTCTATGTATTCAATATTTTTTAAGGTCAAAATAGAATATCTGAGTTGTAATAGTGCATGTGATCTTTCGAATTGAGGTGTTGTCTGTCATGTGTATGCGCTCATATACTTTGATAATACTAAGTGTTACTCCTAACCATAGAACTTCAAAGGTATTAACTGGATATAGAGTTACATACCTATGATTATTCAAGTATACAAGAAAGGGTCGATCGCCCTTTAGCAAAAAGAGAATTGTCTTGTGTAATCAGATCTGATTTATTTAAAGTTTTTAGACAAAGCAGTATGGTGATTAAAATAAGATTTTAATTGATATCATAATATAAATCATGAATCAGGAACATATCACTTATCCCACCTGTTGGTTCTTTCAGTACGTAAAGATAATAAGATCAAATTGTGTCATAATTACAACTGAGTGGGTTCTCTGATTAAATTATTATCAAATGGATATAACCATTATATATGGGTAGACGTGACTTATAGTCGGTGGAGATGCTGTAAAGAAATGTTCTTTACAGAAGGAAAAAATTGAAATTATTTCAAATTTTATTAATTAATTAATTAGTGAATTAACTAATTAATCATTTCTAACCATCCAGCTTTTGACACGAAGCTAATGGGTTACCCATAATGGAGAATGAACTTTGAATAGTTCTTGAAAAATGAATGTATAGTAATATTGAACTGTTTAGAAGTTCCAAAAAGATTGAAACCTAACTACTCTGATCAAACACCAGCCCAACCATGTCTAATCTGCTCAAATTCACAAATACACAAAAATATGAGTTTTTTTCCAAAAGGAGCTTTCTACTATCTCAAAAGAAATATACTCGATTAATATTCCGAAATTTACCACGTGATAGATACAATGTGAGACAAATTAATATCTAATTATAAATAAATGTGGATAGAACAAAATAAAGCACGTAATCAGATAAACACACAAAATCGTTTTTAAAAAAGATTTTTATACTCTTAAATTTAAAAACGATTTTTCAAAGATCTTAAGAATCAAGCAAATATAATAATATGAAATCACAATAAAGAATAATAGCTTGGAAAGATCTCACCGGGATAACACCGAAGAATGTAAATAAACTCGCAAGACAGCACAAATCGGTGACATCAAAACAATCAGTGCTTTAGATCAAGAACATAACATAATATATCTCTCAAATGAATCTCTTAGAAAAGCTTAGGAACTAATGTTCTTGATA
This sequence comes from Eucommia ulmoides, assembly GCA_016647705.1. Taxonomy (NCBI): domain Eukaryota; kingdom Viridiplantae; phylum Streptophyta; class Magnoliopsida; order Garryales; family Eucommiaceae; genus Eucommia; species Eucommia ulmoides. Next base: position 20,905,851 of record CM028339.1, read on the forward strand.
TAATTTATCCAAATCCCGTAGTTCTAATTATATAGACCAGTATCAAGACCTCCAACCGCTACTTTTCAAAAGATATACCTCTAAAAGGCACTCTTAGACCCCCATATAATAATTCCTTTCAATTCTGGGATATTTCTCTCAAAAATTACTTTCAAAACTCTCAAATAAGTCCATAAAATATTTCTCAATTATCAATCACAAAAATTGGAAGTATTTAATTAACAAAATTGAGAGAATCATTTAACATGTGAATTAAATCAAATACCCCAAATTTCTCTCTTGAAATCATAAAAAATGACTAGTTTTTACCAGAAGACCAAGATCCTTGAAATCTCAATCGAAATAGTTAGTTGACTGATCCCAGGCCTGTCGGTTGACCGATTGATACAGCGTGTAAGCCAGGCCAAACGAAACACCCAGTAAGTTGACCGATTGCCTACCAATTGGTTGACAGATTGGTTCAAAAAGTTCAAATATCATTCTACTACGCCCATCGGTTGACCGATCTTTTCTTGGTCAGTTGACCGATCGATGCAGGTTCTACACTTTTTGCTCCAAAACCTCAATGTTTCAATCAATTGACCAATCCTTTTTTTATCAATTGACTGATTGATACTAGTTGGTCAACACCATCCCCAATTTCAGCTCCAAAACTCAACATTTGATTCAGTTAACCAATAGTTTTTCTCAGTTGACTGAACAACAACAACAACTAAGTCTTTGTCCTACTTATATAGGGTAGGTTACATGAATCCATTTACGCCATAGTAATCGATCAAGGGCCATCCCCTCTGTCAAGTTTAATGTCATCAAATCATTTCTAATAGTCTCGTCTAACGTCTTCTTAGGTCTACCTCTCCCTCTAGTATTCCCTTGTACTTGAATTAAATCACATTTTTTCACTGGTACTTCTATGGGTCTTCTACGCACATGCCTAAACCATCCTAGATGATTTTCTCTAATTTTCTCTTCGATGGGTGTTATTCCTAAATTCTCTCTAATAATTTTTAGGAATAACACCCATTGAAGAGAAAATTAGAGAAAATTGCTTACGATTGGGCATACACATAGAAGACCCATAGAAGTATCAGGAAAAAAATGTGATTTAATTCAAGTGCAGGGGACTACTAAAGGGAAAGGTAGACCTAAGAAGACATTAGACGAGATTTTCACTTAAGTCAATTTTCTTTTTAAACTTCACATAGGAACACATACTTAATCACTAATTAGAATCCTAAAATTCATCAAATCAACACACAAAAAAAATATAACTCATTTAATAGTGCCATGTGTGATCCTAATTCGAGTTGCATTAAGAATATAAGAATATTGAGTTGTTTTTACCTAATTTCTTCATGATCTTCAATACTATTTATTTTTTCATTGTCCATCTTTGCACTCTTGATATTTTCATCACGACACAATCTTTAAATAAAACTCTTTTTCCGAAACACACAACAAACTCATTAGTTCCACTAAAAACATCAACATTTAATTGTTCATTAAAACCTCAGGATCAACAGAATATGATTATTAGATAATTAGTAGGCACCATTCAAACAGAGTTCTTCGTGTGGATATTTTTTCGGTGGGACACTTGTGCTCCCATTTGGAAATCATTACTCGTACGAAGATTTGTTCATGCCGCTCCTGGAAGAGCCTTTTCATATCACGCCTTGGGAACTACCAGCTATAATCCTGCAGTATTGGAAGAGGTACAAAAATTTAATTCAATTTATTCTTTATGTTTATTTATTATTTCGTATTATCCAAGACTGACTCAGGCTTGAAAAATATTTGTGAAAAGATTTATTAAATATTTATATTCCTCTACGTTCAGTTAGATCTAATTTCCTACAGAAATACCTTGCCAAAGTGTCATCAAGGCTACACTGTCTTCCAGGCGATCCATTAGAAAGTTCTCAGTAGTGAATGAATTTAGGAAATCCTCCAAGGGCTCTTTATCTTCCTGCTTCAGTGTTAGTAAGCCTGCAAACAACTTCGGCTTCCATCCACTTCGGTTGAACTACCCCAGGAATACTTTCTCGAAATCGGCAAAGTAGAAGATAGACCAGGGCCTTAGATTGTGATACCATTCCCGGGCGCGTCCAACTAAAGTGACCGGGAACTACTTACAACACATATTGTGGGACACCCCGTTCAGGTTGAGTATCATTTTGAATGTGGAGACATGATTGGACAGGTCCGTAAGCCATTCATAAAATGGCATTTGGTTCGTGGGGTAGATGAACTGTAGGGGTTCTGGCTCATCCAAGATCTCCTTCATGAATGATGGTCGAGTAAGCATGGCTGGATCGAAGCCATTGTTGGCTGCCATGACCAGAATCTAGGCCTCCAACTCTTCCAATCGGCGCTCCATTGCCAAAGGTTGAGGTGGAGAGGGAATACGTCCATGATTTTGCTGATGAATAGAATAGGTGTAGGAGGCCTCCAAAGGAGGAAAGCGAGACTGTCTTCTAACTGGGTGCAAGTGTACATCTAAATGGATATAGCTCTCCAGGAGTTCCTCCCTTTAGATACGATGGTTTCCTTGCCCCACCGAAGCGTGGCCCATGACTCGAGATGGGACCCCAATTTTAAGCCATTTTGGTGGACAAATGGATAAATGCGTGGTTGATGCGGCGTTGGAGCTTGTAAAGCTTTGAAGGGTTAAATCATATGGCGATTGAATTTAACCATTTGGTTTTCGATATGCTCTAGCCTGGCCTCATCGGCCACTAGGGCTGGTCATGGGCCCGAGGGCCTGCCTAGCACGGTACCCTTTTTTTAAGAACTTGGACTTAAGTTTTGAGTCCATGAACAGGGCCAGGGCTTAAAAATCTATGCCCGGTCAATCTTAGGGTCGGGCTTAGGCACGACCATTTTATTTTAGGGTCGGCCCAGCCCAATATATATATATATATATATAAAAGCTCTAAGCCTAATGTCGAATTATGAATTATTCATTTTATTTAGGTATAGATGAATATTTTTTTTGAGTGTGAAATGCGGATGAATGTATTTTATAATTTTTATTTATATTTTAGTGTTTATTTTTTAAATTATCAAAAAATAAAAATAAAAAATCATAGGGTCAAGCCAGGCTTGGGCTTAAATTTTTTTTTTTTTTTTTGTAGGGTTAGGCTTGGGCAAAATATTAAGGCCCGGCCATAGAGTTGGTCCGGGTTAGAGTCCAACATTTTTTCGTAATACCTTATGCAAAGTCCTGCCCAACACTAGCCCATAACCACCCCCACCGGCCACTAGAGTAAATACAGGTGTCGAAGGATTCATTGGAGACTCTCAAGTAACATAATGTTCTGACTGTGTTGCTAGAGGTGGTGGTGGATTTTCACATGACACAGCGTTGCACGAACGGGTGAGCATGAACTGAAATATTTTAATGGATTAGAGAGTAGGAACAGGCATTTTCATCAAGTTTTTATAGACAACGCCAATTGATAATGCCTCTTCTTCGAGAAGATCAGTAATGGAAAGTGAAGTCGTTTGCACTCTCGCTTATTGTTCGTTGACTTGCACATATCCTTTACTGGGAAGATTTTTCCAAGTGAAGGATCTCGAGCGTGAGGATAAATATCTAGTAGAGGAAAATGCTTTGATGAACTTATCAAATATTAGATCTTACCCGAGTTTACCTCACGTTTTGTTATATAACGATGTATTAGGCGGGAGGTGGTTAGATTCAAAGGATGTGTCATCACCAATAAGGCCTTTTCACGTAGGATTCGACCAGTTGCGACCATTGGAGGAGCATCGCGCATATTATGCATGGAGTAGGCCCATGTGAGATTCGCGTCAGGATTCAGATAGGGGATGGGTCATAGGGCCCTAGGTAAGATCAACGAGTGACCCGTCAAGTAGGACCCTACCCGTGGGTACCGCGACACAGACGATGAAAATTCTCTCCACATCAACAACCAAGCATCTTGGTTTTGTTAAATGAGTACAAGGTTTATAAAAGGTTGGTGGAGGAGTTAGTGGATGATCACATGGGGGTGGTGGTGGTGGGGTGGGGGGCTATACAAAGATAATAGGAAAATATAAATGGAAACCTTTTTTTCTCTTAATTCTATTGAAAAGTTTTTGGTTGTGGTTTTTATAACTTTTGAAGATTAAATTTGTCAGAGAATTGGTACCGGATTATGTCAACATAAGGGAGTTCTTTATACTTTTAGAGGTAAAAAGTTGTCTATTTCCCATACTAGAGCTCACTTATACTTAAATACAAAATTAGCTAACCAGCCGACGAAGTCCCAGTTTCAAAAAAATTGATTGAAATCGGCCTAACGAGTTTCGATTTCAACCACAATTTTTTCTAATTTATTTAAAACCGGTCGTTGTACGGCCGATTTCTATAAATGGGAATACCACAGTGGCAGTCCCTAACACCGACTACAAAACAGCCTCCACCCCACACCCCACTCCTAAAAATAAATTAATTTTTTTGGAAAAAAAATAATTAAATTATTTTTAAATTATATATATATATATATATATATATATATATTTGTAATAATTAATTTTTTTTTTAAAAAAAAATATTTCTAAAAAAATATTATTTTCTGAATTATTAAAAAATTATTTATGAGGTTTAGAAAATTCAAAAAAATAATTAAAAAATGAAAAATATAATGTCTCTGCCAAGGATTGGCCAAGACTTGAACGAAAAACAAGACAAGGACATTGTACTCCATCAAACATTTACCCTACGAAAATCAGAATATGAGTATTACTCATCTAATATCAAATTTATTTGATGAATAATACCCATTTTCAAAATTCAAATGGATGAATTTTTTTTTTCCTATATATTCCTTCTTCTTCTTCATTATTTTCATTCTTCTTCATCAAATTGTTCTTCATTATTTTCTTCTTCTCTTTTGTTCATTGAAAATTTTGGAGTGCGACTTTAATCTACCATTTCATAAAGGTTAATAATAATACATTATTTTAGTAAATTTTTTTAGATGTTAATATATGTTTTGAGGTTAGATTTTGTGTAATTATAATTTTATGTGGTTACATATTGTTAGTATAACTATGTTTATATGTTAATATATATGTTTAGATTTACACAAAAATATTATGTTTATATGTTAAATTACTAACCTTGGTATAATATATCATTTATCCTAACAAGTTATCATTTAGCCTAGCAAGTTATAACAAGTTCAAATTTTTTTTTTTAACAAGTTCTTATAATTTAACAAGTTCTATTAGTAAACTATATGTTAAATTACTAAACTTAGTAAAATATATCATTTAGCCTAACAGGTTATAACAAGTTCTATTTTTTTTTTTTTTAACAAGTTCTTCTAATTTAAGAAGTTCTATTAAAAAATATATGTTAAATTACTAACCTTAGTAAAATATATCATTTGGCCTAACAAGTTGTATTATTTTTTTTAGATTTAGAAAGAAAAAAAAAAAAAGTTTGTTTATAAATTAAATAACGAAAAAAAAAAAATAGAATCTGTAAAATTCGAAGCCAACCCAATCTAGGCCGGCTTCGATCTTAAATTTTTTTTCCATTACTTCTAATTGTAAATTTATTTATGTAAATATATATTTTCAAATATAGCATAATTTTGTATAAGTTTTTATATAAAAAAAATAATTAAAACAACTAAGAGAAAAAAATTATATACAAATTCGAAAAGTGAAAAGAAAAAAAATGAATAAATTATTTATTATTTTTTTTAGTATGAAAGTATTTTTTTTTTATTTTATTTTTTTTTTTGTATTAAATTATTTAAATATTTGTTGACAATAATTTTAAAGAATTTTTGAAATATAAACAACTGTCTAATAATAAATTCACGAATGACCCAAAATTGTCCGATTATGAAAATGGAGTTATTCACTACAAATAGTTTGATAAAACTAAGTAGTTATCAATGTTAAAATAGTTCAATGATGGGTAGTATTTTCTAATTTATCTAAAAAAAAAAATTATGATTACTTGTAATTGTTATCGCGTTTAATTTCAATATGTTGTTCATGATTACTTTAAATTGTTTGCCTTTAAAATTACGTCGAATACTCTTTTATATAACTTCTAAAATAAAATTTAATTAATATTTAGATATTAATATTTATAAAAAATAAAAATAAAAATAAAAATAAAAATAGGTAAATTCATGTTTAAAAGTTCTCACACATAAATTAAAAGACATAAAAATATTAGACACATAAAAAATAAAAGCATAAATTATAAGACATAAAAAAAAAATAAGAAAAAAAAATATAAGAATTAAAAGAAAAAAAAATAAGACACATAAATTATTTAATTTTTCCAAAAAAAAAAAAGTTAATTATTGAAATAATTTATTTATTTTTCCAAAAAAAAAAAAAAGAAGGCACACAAATAATTTTCAAAAAAAATTAATTATAACAAACAAAATTAATAAACTCTTTTTTCAAAAAAAAAACAAGTGATTAAATTATAGATAAATAGAGAAAATACAAATCGATTCATCAAAAATATAATAATTCATAAAATAGGAGAATTTAAACAACAAACAAACCCTTAATGTTTCAATTTGCCATAATTTCCATTTTGCTTGATGAGTGCTTAAACAGCAGGCAAATGGAAAACAAATAAAGCAAAAACACATCACGTTCTAAATTCTGCACCATTGGGTAAAACTTTTACCATATATATATATATATATATATATATATAGAAATTGTTTAATTAATTTTTTTCAAAAAAAAAATTAATTTATTTTGAGGGGTTGATGGGGGGCTACTTTGTAGCCAGTGTCAGGGGCTGCCACCGTGGTAGCCCCATTTATACAAACTGGCTATACAACAATCGGTTAAAAAAATTATTGTGCTTTCAACCGAAACTCATTAGGCCAATTTCAACCAAAATTTTGAAATCGGGACTCCGTCGGCCGGTTAGCTCTAATTTCGTATTAAAGTGTAAATGAACTCTAGTAAGAAAAATAGGCCACTTTTGAGCTCTAAAAGTGTAAAGAGCTCCAACATGGGGTGTTCATCTCATTTTTCAAATAACGGGGATATATTGAGTTGTTTATCATTTAATTAATTTTTTAAAAAAATTTAACAGAAAAATTAATGAATTTGAAAAAAATTCGAAACCCATGGAAACCAAGAGTGGTACTCTCGGTTTTACTATAACCGGGAGTGGTACTCCCAATTTAAGTCAATTGTTTAAAAAAAGGGGGTATAACAACCTTGGGTATACGATTTTTTTATTTTTTAAGCCAAAGGTAGTATCTCCGGCAATAAACTCAGTAAAGTCGGAGGTGGTATGATAAGTGGTTTATTTATCAACAAATCAAGTATTTTTAGACTCAAATATTTATGTGCTTTCAAGCATTTTTATTAGTTTAATATATTTTTGTATTGTTTTGTAGGTTTATAAATAAATGGGAAACAAGATGCAAAATCGATTCAAGGTTAGTAACTTTAAGGCCATTTTTGACAATTATGCAATTTGATTTTGGAAAATATGAAAACATGGAAATTGTATATCTATGTCCTATATTTCCAAAGGTTTTTGAATTATCTCAATCGAAGTTCGAACGAGAAAGTTACGACGAAAATACAAATCAGGTGCTGGACATTGTCTCTATTTCGTTGCAGCGATAATTTGATCATTGCAGCTATGATTTGGTCGCTGCAGCGGTGGTCCGTCAGTGTGTTTCCGACCCCCTGATCGCTACAGCGATCTTCTGTTCTGCTACAACGACCCGGCACCAGCTAACAAGATATTTTCTAGATATTGTTTGGATATTTTGCACCTCTACTTGTATCACTCATTCCCACAATACCTAGAACGTTTTTGGGAGTTTTTTGAGAGCTCAAGATCATACCAAGTAAGAGAGTTCATCAATTAGAGAAGAAAAAACAAAATCGAAGCGGATTTTACGGACGTGGATATTTTGTTTCGTTATCGGTTGTTCATCCCTATTCGATTGTGTTTACCGTTCTTTTACTTCCATTATATGCTTGTTATGATATTTTGGTTGATTTGAGAATACGGGGTTTAACACTTGGGAGAGGTAATCTCGGATTCGGACTAGGGTTTAAACACATCGCGATGTTCTAATGTTTCGGGAGATTATTAGAACGTGTGCAATCCGTGAGGTTGGAGCGAGACTCATGTAATCGTTTACATGCTAGCTAGGGATATCGGTGTTGACATGAATTGCATATTCATTTACTTTACACTCAGGATAGGTAGTAAGTGAGTTTTAGACACCTAAATTGTCGGATAGATTAGTGACCATTAATGTAAACTAGACTAAATCAAACATATTTAAGTGAACGAAGTTAATTCCAAGATAATTTGTTCTCATAAACGTTATTCTGAGTATTTTAGTTTAATTAGTTTAGTTTAGTTTTATATTTCTATAACAAAAACCTAAAATTGGATCGCCTAAATAAAGTTAAGTTACGATAATAGCGGTACTTAACAACAATTTAAATCAATCCTTATGGATACGACAACCTTACTCTTCCTATTCTATTAAAACTTGACCCCGTGCACTTGCGAGTAATTCAAAGCGATTAAAATATCGCCAACAAGTTTTTGGCGCCGTTGCCGGGAATTGATTTTTAGATTGTTGTTGATATTGTGAATAAGTAACTTTATTTTAATTTAGGCATTTATTTTTTTTTAATTTTTGTTTTTAGTTTTGTTTGTCTTGCGAGGTACTTGAAGATGTCTCATCAACAAGTCCTCTTCAGTTTTTCTCAACGGGATTTCGAGCTGTTCTATTGTGCTTGGGAACGATACAATGAGTTGTTATTTCGGTTCCCCAATTATAGTTTCCCAAGGAAGTGTCAATGACTGAACATCCTTGATAGGTTACAAGTCGCATCAAGAACTTGGGTGGAAGGAGGAAACGGTACCAACTTATTCGACCAACTAACCGCAGACGAAACCTATTGGTTGTTAGAAAATATAGCGGAGTTTAATTGTCAAAGTTAGAATTATTCAATAAGCTACCAAAACTTGGGGGATAATTCCACCGTTTTGGTGCCATGGATTGACACCCCGTACCAACATGTGGAGTCTTCCCCTACCCTGGAAGAGACGTTCGTTGAATTTATGGGGGTGACTCAGGTTTTGTGGAGGCAAACGCATAACCGTCTCAATGAGCATGAGGATCGTCTTGACAATATTGAGATGACATGCATTGAAATTTATACGAGCGTAATGTCTCTTAAGACGTAAATCGGTCAGCTTATTTTCTTTATTAAGGCCAAGTCAGAAGTGGTGGCACTAAGACGCACAAGCCACATTCATCCATGAAATCCACTATGAGGAACCAAATGCAAATGGGAGGACTTTGGAGGTGCATTATGAAGATGATTCGAAAGATTATGAGGCTCAAGAATTGTTCATTGATGACAAATCAGAAAATGATTTTGAGTCCTCACCTCTTGAAATCCAATTGGTGTTGCCATCACCGATCCAAGACGATCACATCTACGAGGATCCGATGTGGCTCACTTGTCTTTTACCACCTTTAACTCTGTTCATTCAAGCTTCCCAAGCACATGAGTCAAATAAGAATCAAGTTGAGAGCACGTGCCAATTAATGCTACATTTTGCCAAGCTTAAGGGCGTTGAGAATCAAGACCCATATGTTGTATTGTATGACACATACTATGGGCAAAATCTGCTCTTTGACAAGCCCTTCTTCGTGTCAAGCCGAGGACATTAAACCAAGTGTTTCTTGGAAGGCAACCCAAGTTTTCAAATAAATCAATCCATCACCGCCGACTACCCTCGGAGGCGAGATTGTCTCGCCTTCCAGGTACGTGTTCAAAAACCCCTTTGTCACTATGCTATATGTCAATTGTTAAGTTTGATGTTGGGTCACTTTGGACACTGCCCATTCAAAGTTTGGGGGGGTTGTTTATGTTTTGTATGCTTTATAATTTGATGTCTTTTTGTTGTGTTATGTTAAGTTTAATTGTTGTTCAGTTAATTGCATGCATGTTTGTTTAGTATAAGTGTGTTTGTAGCTGTTGTTATTGTGTGTTGAGTTTTGTAGTTCTTTTGGACCATTATCCGATGATGATATTATCATCTAGTTGTTTATCGAGGTTAAGGGTAACACCCATTCATGTGTGTTCTGTGTGCTTCACATCTCGTTTTGGTAAAAGTCATTGTGGATATTGATTTACATGAGCACATAGACTCAATGTACTAGTTATCCAATCGATTTGATGCCAATTATCCAATAGTCCAAGTTCATGATAATTTAAGGGATTTTAGAACTTGATTGGGAGAAATTTGAGACGAAATCCTAGGCGAGGTAGTTCAGAAGATATGATTTAGGCATTCATTTTGATTGCTTGAGCCGTTGAAGTCTTCCATGCAATATGTTTTTGAATTGCTAAGCCTACATTAGTAGATAGTGGAACTCAGTTTGGCTTATGGAAATCCTATACCTCTTTGGTTTAAGTCATGAACTTTGTTGGTGGATAATCCAATTCGGTCTTTGGATAGTTGTGTAATAAGGGTTTTCACACACACACTTGAACAGGATCTAGAATGGCGTTTACCGTTATTGAATGTTGAAATTCTAGAATACCACATGGTGCGGTTTTATTTTTGAACTCGATATGATTTGGGGAGGGAAAACTTTTTGGTCGATTAGTTGAAATTCAGAACTCACGCGTCGTTGTTTTTAGTTTGTTTGATTTTTTTTCTTTAGTATTTAAGTTCGTTACTTCGTTGTACTAGTTTGTTTTCTTGTGTGTGTGCTTCTGTTTGAGGACAAGCAAACATTTGAATTTTTTGGTATTTGCAAGTATTTTTATATTCAAATATTTGTGAGTTTTCAAGTATTTTTGTTAGTTTAATATGTTTTTGTATTGTTTTGTAGGTTTGTAAGTAAATGAGAAACAAGATGCAAAATCGGTTCAGGTGTACTAACTTTAAGGTCATTTTTGACAATGATGCAATCTGATTTTGAAAAATATCAAAACATGGAAGTTTTGTATCTATGTCTTAGATTTCTAAAGGTTTTTTAATCACCTCAATTGGAGTTTGAACGAAAATGTTATGAAAAAAATACAAATCAGGCGTTGATAGGTGTAAATTACCTACGTATTTCCAATCCGAATTTGTTAGTTTTCGAGTACGTTTATAGTTATTTTTATATGTTTTCATATGTTTTTTTATACTTTTTGTATAAATCAGGTGTGTGGAGCAAAAAGATAGAAAACTGGAGCAAAAACGATGAAATCGAACCGAAGGCGAGTCGAAGTTACGGTGGATAAACAAGCAAGAAGGCAAAAATATGAAGGAAGCCCACCGCCTAGGCGTCCAGACCTCCGCCTAGGCAGTGAAGATGCTGAGAATGACAAAAGGCTACTGACAGCCCACCACCTAGGCAGGAAATTCCTCCGCCTAGGTGGAAACCCCAGTAGAAACATTTCCAAGTCCACCGCCTACTTCTTCGCCTAGGCGGTCACCAAACCTGTAAAGCTGGTACAGGTGCTGTAACTTTAAGGCTATTTTGGACTATGATGAAATTCTATTTTGGAAATACTCAAACCATATAAGTTGTAGATCTTTTTCTTAGCTTTTCATAGGTTTTTTAATTACCTCAATCGGAGTTCGGATGAAGAAGTTACAGCCAAAATAAAATTGCAAAACCTTCAGTAACTTCGCCTAGGCGAAATTTCAGCAGAAAGTTAATCGACTTAACTTCGCCTAGGCAAAGAAAAAAAAATCCTGCAGCACAGCCTTGATATTTATGAGATCTTTTGAGATCTTTTGGCCTAAATTTTTCCCTTCTCTCCTCCTCTCTTCCTTCCTTTTCAGCCCTTAAGGCCTTAGGCCATATTTTAGGAGGAGGATTAGGGATTTTTGAGGGAGAGCTCTAAATCCGAGGTGGAGGATGAGGAGGGAAGCGATCGTTTGACGGTTCTAGCGCCAATTCTTCGGATATAGACTAAGTCACTCATTTTTTTCTATTTGTTTTCTTCATTTTGGTAGTTGTTAAGCATGTTTAGCTCATTTTACATTGTATAAATGGTTAGGGCCATGAGTTAAACATGGATTGTAATAGGGATTAACATATTATTTATGAAAATGTACTTTTGGTTGAATTTGTGTTTCGTTCTTGGTTGTTCTTCGTATGTTGATTGTGTTATGGTGTTTTCTATGATTATATGTTAGTTTAGATATATTGAGAATTTGGGGTTTGACACTCGGTAGAGGTAACCTCAGATTCGAACTAGGGTTAACACAACACGACAATCGAACGACCCGGGAGGGTGTTAGAAAGTGTGCAATCGATGACGTTGGGGCGAGACTCATGTGACCTAGAGTCATTAAGACATTGAGGGGGACTTCGACATTAACACGAAGTCACGTATTCCCCAATCTTACACTCGGAAGAGGTGGCGAAGGAGTTTACCAACCGAGATTGTCGGATACGCCGAACGCCGTTAATGTTAACTAAAACGAAATCAAACGCATTTAAGTAAATAAAGTTAATCCCTAGGCAATCTACACCCCTAAACAATCTCAAATTAGTATTTATAGTATAGTTAACTTAATTAGTATTTTAGTTTAGTATTAGTATTAAATTAAATTCCATTTTTAGTGCCTAGATAAAATTAGGTTATCACAATCGCGATACTCAATAGTAATCTCAACCAATCCCTGTGGATACGATACCCGACCGAAAGGTCTACTATACTAAAACTTGATCCGTACGCTTACGGTGAAAGTGGCAACGCTTATTTAACAGCCACCAAGTTTTTGACGCCGTTGTCGAGGATTGTCTTGTTGATTGCTATCGATATTATGAGTAAATAACTTGATTTTAATCTAGGCATTTTTGTATATAATTTTCGCTTGTAGTTTTGTTTTTGTTTCCGATAGGATGCTTGAATATGTTAGATCAACAGGTGCTCTTGCGGTTCGATCATTGAATATCTCGCCAGTCTTGAGGGCATGTGTTGGGCCAAGGACATTAAACCAAGCACTTCTTGGGAGGCAACCTAGGGTCACAAATAAGTTAGATACATCTCCGTCAATTTGAGTGGGAGGCGAGATCCTCTCGCCTCTCAGGTATGTGTTCTAAACCCCCGTTTTGAATATCATGCTATATACTATCATTAGGATCGCTGACGGCTTGTTTGGACACCACCTGTGTTGAGTTGGTGGGGATGTGTAGTATGTTTTAATATGTGTTTATATTTTTAGTTAAAGTTTACTATTTTTATCGTTTGCATGCTTGTTTAGGATTAGTTTGTTTAGTTTAGTTGTTGTTTTATAGTGAGTTTTGACGTCATTTGAGCCTATACCCGATGATGATTCTGTCCCCTGATTGTTTTGAGGTCGAGCGTAAAGCTCATTCATGTGTGTTCTGTGTGCTTGACGTATCGTCTTAGTAAAAGTTATTGTGGATACTAAATGCACGAGCACGTAAACTCAATATAGCACTATCTTATTGATTTGAAACTGATTATCCGTCAATCAATTTCATGATAATAGAGATTCTAGAACCTAATTTGGGAGAAATTCGAGGCAAAATTCTAGGTGAGGTTGTTTAGGAGATCTGATTTAGGCAGTCATTTGATCGCTTAAGCCTTTTGAAGCCTACCATGTAATATCATTATCCCTCGTTACCCTGTCGAAGCCTAATAGCCGTTTCAATTCTGAACACTTAACAAATACCCTAGCCGAATGAACTTTTTCCAAACCTATATCGCTAAACTAAAGGCACGATTTGAGTGAATCAAGTTAGCATTTCGCTACTTGATGTGAGCGGTTGGTTTTAGGCCGAAATTCTAATTTGGTTCGGTATTCGAGTACTCGCTTGTCGTTTGTCGTTCATATTGTTTGCACATTCCTAAGGTTATAAGAATTCGAATACGTTTCGGGGTATGTTACTTAATCATTTTTGCACACTCTTAAAATTATAAAAATTCGAATGAGTTTGGGGGTGTGTTATTAAAAAAACAAAAAAACAAAACAAAAAAGTAGTTTCTTTTTGACATGACAAGTGAGTACGACGTTCTTAAACGTTTGTTCAGGGTTGTTTCTAAAAAATATGGGGTTTCGAGTGTGATAATGCCAAGCGATGTGCCTCAGGTAACGTTAAGTTAACGACGTTAACCTGTTCTCTATTCCAAAATACCGTTAGCCATTATTCCAAAACCGAACCAAGCCCTACTGATCTTCATGAACCTCCGAGCCTACATTAGTGGAGAATAGATCCCAGGTCAGGCGTATGGATTGCCTATACCTTAAAAGTTTTAGTCATGATCTTTATTTAGGGATAATTCCATCTAATTAATGGATAGTAGTATATTTGAGTTTAATCACACACACTTAAACAGGATCTAGAATGGTGTTTATTATTTTTGAACGTTGAAATTCTAGAACACCACATGGTGTGATTTATGCTTGAACTTGATTGGATTAGGGGCCGATGAGGGAAAAATCTTTCGGCCGGTAGATGATAATCAAAACTTACACATTTTTGTTTTTAATGTTTTTCGTTTGTAGTTTTTAATTTCGTAATTAGTTTATATACTTTCTCGTATTGTGTGGGTGTTTTGCTCGAGAACTAGTAAAATTCTGAGTTTTGGGGTATTTGATAGGTGTAAATTACCTACGTATTTCCAATCCGAATTTGTTAGTTTTCGAGTACGTTTATAGTTATTTTTATATGTTTTTATATTTTTTGTATAAATCAGGTGTGTGGAGCAAAAAGATAGGAAACTGGAGCGAAAACGATAAGATCGAACCAAAGGCGAGTCGAAGTTACGGTGGATAAACAAGTAAGGAGACAAAAATATGAAAGAAGCCCACCGCCTAGGCGTCCAGACCTTTGCCTAGGCAGTGAAGATGCTGAGAATGACAAAAGGCTACTGAAAGCACACCGCCTAGGAAGGAAATTCCTCTGCCTAGGTGGAAACCCCAGTAGAAACATTTCCAAGTCCACCACCTACTTCTTCGCCTAGGCGGTCACCAAACTTGCAAAGTCGGTACAGGTGTTGTAACTTCAAGGCTATTTTGGACTATGATTCAATCCTATTTTGGACATACTAAAAACACGGAAGTTGTAGATATTTTTCTCAGATTTCCATAGGTTTTTGAATAACTTCAATCGGAGTTCGGATGAAGAAGTTACAGCCAAAACAAAATTTCAAACCTGCAGTAACTTCGCCTAGGCGAAGTTTTTCTTCGCCTAGGCGAAAATCCTGCAGCACAGCCTTGATATTTATGAGATATTTTGAGATCTTTTGGCCTAAATTTTTCCCTTCTCTCCTCCTCTCTTCCCTCCTCTTCAGCCCTTAAGGCCTTAGGCCATATTTTAGGAGTAGGATTAGGGATTTTTGAGGGAGAGCTCTCAACCCGAGGTGGAGGATGAGGAGGGAAACGATCGTTTGACGGTTCTAGCACCAATTCTTCAGATATAGGCTAAGTCACTAATTTTTTTCTCTTTATTTTCTTCATTTTGGTAGTTGTTAAGCATGTTTAGCTCGTTTACATTGTATAAACGGTTAGGGCCATGAGTTAAACATGGATTGTAATAGGGATTAACATATTATTTATGAAAATGTACTTTGGGTTGAATTTGTGTTTCGTTCTTGGTTGTTCTTCGTATATTTATTGTGTTGTCGTGTTTTCTATGATTATATGTTAGTTTAGATATATTGAGAATACGGGATTTGACACTTGGGAGAGGTAACCCCGGATTCGGACTAGGGTTAACACAACACGACAATCTAATGACCTAGGAGGGCGTTAGAAAGTGTGCAATCGATGACGTTGGGGCGAAACTCACGTGACCTAGAGTCGTTAAGACGTTGAAGGGGACTTCGGCGTTAACACGAAGTCACGTATTCCCCAGTCTTACACTCGAAAAAGGTGGTGAGAGAGTTTACGAACCGAGATTGTCGAATACGCCGAACGCCGTTAATGTTAACTAAAACGAAATCAAACGCATTTAAATAAATAAAGTTAATCCCTAGGCAATCTACTCCCCTAAACAATCTCAAATTAGTATTTATAGTATAGTTAACTTAATTAGTATTTTAGTTTAGTATTAGTATTAAATTAAATTCCATTTTTAGCGCCTAGATAAAATTAGGTTTTGACAATCGCAATACTCGATAGTAATTTCAATCGATCCCTATGGATATGATACCCGACCGAAAGATCCACTATACTAAAACTTGATCCGTACGCTTGATATGAAAGTGGCAGCGCTTATTTAGCGGCCACTTGGCGTCGGACACTGTCCCTATATCACTTCAGCGATAATTTGATCACTGTAGCAATGATTTTGTCTCTACAGTAGTGGTCTGTCAGTGTGTTTTTGACCCCCTGATCGCTGTAGTGATCTTCTGCTCCGCTGCAATGACTCGGCCCCAGCTGACAAGATATTTCTAGATATTTTACACCTCCACTTGTATCCACTTATTCCCACAATACCTAGAACATTTTTGGGAGTTTTTTGAGAGCTCAAGATCATACCAAGCAAGAGATTTCATCAATTGGAGAAGAGGAAACAAGATCGAAACGGATTTCACGGAAGTGGAACCATTCATTCTTCAAATATCAATTATTCTCCCTTGTTCCTCTCTTCATTTCTAAACTCTTGTTTGTTGTTTAATCGTGTATATATCGTTTTAGTTGAATATTTGGTTATGGGCATGAGCTAAACGTTTATTATTTAGGGATTAATATATTTCATGAATATACATGTTTAAGTAAATCGTTGTTTCGTTATCAGTTGTTCATCCATATTCAATTGTGTTTACCGATCTTTTACTTCCATTATATACTTGTTATAATATTTTGGTTGATTTGATAATACGGGGTTTGACACTCGGGAGAGATAACCCCGGATTCGGATTAGGGTTTAAACACATCGCGAAGTTCTAATGTTCCAGGAGATTATTAAAACATATGCAATCCGTGAGGTTAGGACGAGACTCATATAATCATTTACACGCTAAATAGGGATATCGGTGTTGACACAATTTGCATATTCATTCACTTTACACTCGAGAGAGGTAAGTTTTAGACACCTAAACTATCGGATAAATTAATGACTGTTAATGTAAACTAGACTAAATCAAACACGTTTAAGTGAACGAAGTTAATCCCTAGATAATTTATTCCTATAAACGTTATTCTTAGTATTTTAGTTTAATTAGTTGAGTTGAGTTTATATTTCTATAACAAAAACCTAAAATTGGATCGCCTAAATAAAGTTAAGTTATGATAATTATGGTGCTTAACAATAATTTAAACCAATTCCTGTGAATATGACAACCTTACTCTTCCTATACTATTAAAACTTGACCTCGTGCACTTGCAAGTAATTCAAAACGATTAAAATATCACCAACATGGTACCTCCGGTTTTGATCTTTTCCACAATTGTATACCTATGTTGATCAAAATGAAATATCTGGAGGAAAGTTTTACGAGTATACATGTACAATTCCTCTTTCGGATTTAAGCCACAATTTTCCTTGGCCTCAAAATTCATAATTTTCAAAAGCGACCCCCAATTTAAGCCATACTTTTCTTTCGCCTTGACGAATCCCCAGCTCAAAACAACCCTAATCCAATCCTCCACATTTCCATATTTCGACTCAAAAGCCGCCAAAAGAAACTGTTCCATCACTCTCTAATTGACCTCCAAACAACAATCTGATCTGACAATCTGAATAAAACACAATTTGATCTCATCCGATAATTTCTCAGCGATTGAATCGTAATCCAATGGCTAAAACTCCACCTTCCGATCGACACGATTCAAGAAATCTGTTAACCATGATGATGATGACGATGACTTGTAGCTCAAGCAATCGTCGTCGAGGACCGTCTTGATCTCTTGTACTGTAACGGCATGTTTGGTTGGACGAAATCGGAGGCGGAATGGAATTGCATTCCGCCCTCGATTCCTATTTCGTTGTTTGATTCTTCAATGGAATCACTTTTGTGATTCCATTGGAATGAAATAAGGTGGAATGGAATTCCATTTGAAATGGGATGGAATAAGATTCCAACCCAATAGAATCAACATCCTAAATTACATAATAGCCCTTGTATTTAAGCCTTTGAAAATTGAAAACAAAAATTAAAAATTAAGAACAGAAACAAAAATTAGAGAATATAAATAGAAATAGAAATAGAAATTAGAAAACAGAAAATTGGGAATAGAAACATAAAATTGAGAACAAAAAATAAAAAATTGAGAACATTAACTGAAAATTGAGAACAAAAACATAAAATTAGAGAACATAAAATTGAGAACAGAAACTAAAAATAGAAAACAAATAATGAAAATTAAGAACAAAAACAGAAAATTGATAACAGAAAATTGAGAACATAAATTAAAAATAGAAAAGAAAAACATAAATTTAAAGAACATAAAATTGAGAACGAAAATAAAAAATTGAGAACATAAACTTAAAATTGAGAACAAAAACAGAAAATTAGAGAACGGAAACCGAAAATTACGAACAGAAATTAGAGAATAGAAACTGAAAATTGAGAACATAAACTTAAAATTGAGAACAAAAATAGAGAATTAGAGAACAAAAAATTGAGAACGAAAATTAAAAATTGCGAATAGAAACAAAAATTAAAGAATAGAAACTGAAAATTGAGAAAAAAAAAATAAAAATTAGAGAACAAAAACTTAAAATTGAATGGAATAGTGAAATAAAAACTGAAAATTGAGAACAGAAACAAAAATTAGAGAACAGAAATTTAAAATTGAATGGAATATTGAAATATAAAAAAAATGAGGGAATGAATAGAATAGTGAAATATAATAAAATTTTGTAATAAGAGCATAATGAGAATTTTATTATATTTCATTTCATTCCTTCACTCATTTCATACCAACCAAACAAGATAATAGAATAATAATTTCGTAAGGGCATAATGAAAATTTTACTTTATTTTACTATTTCATTCTTTCTCTCATTCCATACTAATCAAACAAGATAATGGAATCGTGATTCTATTGACAATTCCATTACATTCCTTCTTTCATTACATTACTTCTTTCATTCTATTCTACCCTCATCCTATTCCGTTCAACCAAACAAGCTGTAAGATTCAAATCGAGGTTAGCATGTTTCCTCTTAATCGAATGGGACCCGATTAAGACAACCTTGGATTCCGCTAAAACCATGTTTCGACTTTCAAAATCATGGTCGAGATCGAATCCAACAGTCATTTGGATCGGCAATGCCTTCGGTTTTTCGATATTTTCTTCGCTACAAGTTGAATTCAAGAAATCCTACTCAAAATTCAAGGTAATTTTAAGCCAATTATTAACGTCAATTTCTCGTCCGTTTGTGTCTGAAAATCAACCATTTTTTATAGCACGAGACAAGTTGTTCTGAACAAGAACATCGATATTTTCTATGTTCTCGAGATCGAGGAAAAGAACAGTATGTTCTCGAGAATCTCAAGGAAGAGAACGGCCAAGGGATAATCAGCGATTAGTCCTATTTTCAAGGTCTAATTCGCAATTAGTCCTTTCTTATTATTAAGTTTAGAATTAGTCTCTTAAGTTGAATTTCGCTTAAGTTTTAGTCCCGCATTATAAGAATTGTAAGGATAACTTGGTGAATAAATTCGGTTTTATAGTAAATATTAGTTACAATTTAATAATTGTTATATTTTTATATATATCTGTATATTTTTTGTTACATGTACTTATATAATATTAGTTACGTGTTGCAATAACATATATCTGTATAATATTTGTAACATTTATTAAATATTGCACACAGAAATTAGTTTAATATTAATTACATGCATTTGTGTACATTCAGTTACGTGTAACTAATTACATGTATTTTGTGTGATTTTTGTTACATCTAACAAAATTTTACACACAAAATTGTTACATATTACAAAATACAGTAATATTTATAATATGTAACAAAATTTTACACACAAAGTTGTTACATGTAATCGCGCATCTGCAAGCACGTGCAGTGGACTTCCGCCTTTTTAAAATAAATGAGACTAAAACACAAATTCCTTCCGCCTCTGAGACTTTTTTAAAATTAAGGGTAAAATAAGGGACCTCTCACCGAATGACCCTTTTTTTTTAGGAAAAATTAATGTTTAAGCCCAAAAAAAGTTATTGTTCATCGTTTAAACCCACCTACTTTATGTTAAACCAAAAACTCCACGTCCGGCAATTTCTTGCACCGATTAGTCAATTTTTCAAAAACGGCTAGCGACGAGATTATTGAATTCTCCCTCCTCCCCTGATTTGCGCAAGCATCGCCGTCTACTTAGATCAACGATGGTGAACAGTTCTAGTTTTTAATCGAAGATGGCGAACAAATCCAACCATAACGCCAATTCCGCCACCGTCGTATTTTCGGCCCCCAGTGCTCACTTCTACAAGGGAAAAAAATGGATGTTGAACAAACTTCTCAATCAAATTATTTAGAGAGAGAGATAGCAGACCTGGTAAAGAGGAGAACGTTGTATAGGTATTCAGCTTGAACAGCCATCTCTTGTTTAGAGAGAGAGAGAAATGATAAAGTGGATATTGAGCATTCCAACTGTTGCCAGTAAAGGCTTTGGAGTGTCTTTTTTACTATTTAAACATTGCACTCTGCAATTTGCTATCTGTTTACTTATGTAGAAAGGAGAGAGAATTTGTAGTGAAAGAAACGTGGGTCTGTATTAATGTTATATGTAACATCCCCTTGAAATATGGTGAGAGAAATGTGGGTCTGTGTTAGTGAGAGAAATTGGAAATCGCATTAATGTTACATGTAACATCCCCTGAAATATTGATGTTACATGTAACAGTCACATAAAAATATAGTTTGCATGTAATATCAACTGAAAATAATTATTGTTATAGGTGTTACATGTAACTTCCATTAAAAATATGTTTTAAAATAATTACTGATTATAGATGTTAAATGTAATTTCCATTGAAAATATATTTTAAAATAATTACTGATTATAAATATTACATGTAACATCTATTGAAAATATTTTTTTGAATTTTGGTAATATTAGATTGTGTTACATTCAACACATACATTGAAAAAGGCGGCACAAGGGGGATAATCAAATGTATCGCAATATTGGATAAAAAAAAATATAATTGGCTGTTCTTTTGGATGCTATATTCAACATTGCATTTGAATGTTACATGTAACATCCATGTATAATAAGATTTATACATCCAAAAAATATTATTAGCATATTGTAAAAAATATGACATTTTACTGATTAGTATAAGGTAAAAATATTAATTTTACAATCTCAGGAATTACGAAAAAAAAATCCATATATTCTAATGTTAGTATTAAAAGTTACATATGAGGGGTATTTTGGTCTAAAAAAAATAAAAGGAGTTGTTGGTGAGAAAAAAAACGAATGGGCTTGAATCGGTGCATTGCAAAACAAAATGGGAGTAATCCGTGCACGCCCCTTTTCTTTATCTTTCAATAAAAAAAATTTATTTCTCTTCATTTCTTGTCATTCGAAGATGCCGACCAAACAAAAAATATCCACGTAAAACCCCAGGTTGTGATCCACATTCACATTATCTTAAAAAGGGAAAAGAAAGAACACAAATACATAAACCCAACCAAAAAAATAGGGAAAAAGACTTTTTTGGTCCCTAAAAGATAGCTAGAGTGTCTAATTAGCCCCTAAATTTTAAAACTCTACACATTTGCTCCAACATTTCAAAATCGTTCCAAATTGGCCCTTGGGTCGGGTTTGGGTCGGGTTCCGTTAGTAAAATTTGGAGAAATTAGATGGAAAAAGTCACGTGACAAGCACACGACGTTTAGCCAAGGGTACATGCGTCATTTCATTCTTATTAATTTAATGGGGTCTATTTGCATATGTTGTTAAACTAAGGGGTCAAAATGTTCTTTGCCAAACTATTTTCTTCTCTATTTTTTTTTCTCAATTTTTTTTTTTTGGCTTTTTTTGGCTCCTCAGTCCCCTCCATTTCTCTGCACCACCAAACACTGCCGAACAACACCCCCGAACCAATCACCACCGCCGAACGCACCGTCGAATGGAATGACCGGCAAATGAAGACGCCGACGTATAGATCGACAAGAGCTCGAGTGGCTTCTGATTCGTCGCGGAGGTCGAAGACGACTTCGTCGACGGCGGACAACCTCCTCAGGTAAATCATCGATTGAGTAGCACCTATTTCGATTCAATTTCGAAATCAAAACCCCTAGGTTCGATTTCGATGGTGTTCGTCGTTTTGGTGGCGATGTTCAGCGGTGTTCTTCGATTTCGAAATCGAAATCGTGGTTCAATTTGGGTTTCGAAATCGAAACCCAAATTCGATTTGGGTTTCGATTTCAAAATCGAATCCCAAATCGATTTCGATTTTGATTTCGAACAGGGTTTCGATTTAAGTTTCATTTCGAAATCGAAACCCCTAGGTTCGATTTCGATGATGTTCGTCGTTTTGGTGGTGATGTTCGGCGGTGTTCTTCGATTTCGATTTCGAAATCGAAATCGATTTCCTGTTTCGATTTCGAAATCAAAATCGAGACCCTGAGGTTCGATTTCGGCAGTGTTCGTCGTTTTGGTGGTGGTGTTCAACGGTGTTCTTCGTGCCATGTTCTTCGGTTTCGGTTTCGATTTCGATTTCCTGTTTCGATTTCAAAATCGAAACCCCAAGGTTCGATTTCAGCGGTGTTCTTCGTTTACGATTTCGGAGTTCGTCGGTAGTGTTGTTCGTTTTGTGGTGGTGTTCGTTGGTGTAGGTGTTCGTTTTGGTGTTGATGTTGTGTTTTAATATGGAAGCCAAAAAATAAATATGATTATGTTTTACTCCCTTATTTTTAGCACAAAATTCTTAAAATATAATGGAATTATCCCTAGTTTTGCTCATATTTCCTCTTTCATAGAGGTTAATTTGTATTTGGTTTGGTTAAATATGTCATTCCTTTTGTATTCCTTGAGATTTTTAATTCTCCTTTTAATGAAAAAAAAAATCAAATAATATTTCCAAAAAAAAAATGTTGTTTGCTTCCCATAAATTTGTTGTTCCAATAAATTCTGTTTCGTTCCCATAAATTTGTTGTTGAAATTACACGTTCAAATTTAACAATATTTACATTTGCCGACGAAGAAGAAGACGGCAAAATTTGTTTGTTTGAATATGGGAGAGTCTTATTCGTCGGTTTCAAAATTTGTTCCTAGATTTTTATTTCAATATGGGAGGGTCTTATTTGTGTTCCAGATTTATTCCCAGATTTGTGTTTCAATGAAGAATAAACAATTAATATGAGAGTAGGAAGAATATTTGAAAGTTCCAAACAAATATTGAGTGAGAAGGATAAAAAAAAAAAAAAAAATTGACTCCTTAAGTTTAGATGATTTTTCAAAATTAACCCTTTTGAATAAAAAGACTAAAATATCTTTAATGAAACGTTGATCGCTAGTTGACTTAACGAAATCTGTCTCAGGGGCCAATTTGAAACGATTTTGAAATGTTAAGAGCAAATGTGTCAAATTTCAAATCGTAGGGACCAATTAAATACTCTAGTCATCTTTCAAGGACCAAAAGGATTTTTTTTCCAAAAGAATAAGTACCTAACCCCCACCAGTACTAAAAGGCTCCTCCAGCCTTCATTAATATCTTACTCTGTGCTGCAGCTGCTCATTAATATCTAGAGAGAGAAAATTGGAGACTAGAGAGAGATTACTATGTTCTGTTATCAACGTGGTAAAGGCAGATATTGTTGTTGTTGTTCTTGGGTCGGTGTTTCTTTTTCGTCCAAACATTCCTCCATGACATAGACAAGCACCCAACTCGTCTACTGCACCCGCACTTATCTTTCTCTCTCTCTTTTTCATCTTCTCTCTCTCTTCTCTTTATATTCTACATTCAAAAAGTTATTCACTCTCATTCATTGTATTTTTACCAGGACTTCTGCTCCAATAAATTATAAATTATCAAGTAAAATGTTAAATTTTAAGTGGTAGGTAGTGTTGAATATATTAAATATTCAATTTTTAACACTCCCAATTTCAAACAAAATTATTTTTTACAAATTTTTATTCTTAAAATAATTTTTACAACTTTATTTTTGTAAAATATTATCTCTCTACAATTTTTCTCTCTATTTTTTCTCAATTTAATATTTTCTCTATTTATAATTTTATATATAATTTCTTTTTGTCAGATTTTACCATATTGGTGTAAAATGTTTGATAATAATATTTAAATATTTTATGATATTAAGTGATAAATATTGTGAATCACATATCATTTAAATCTTTTAATAATTTCTAAATGATACTTATATTTGAAGCGATTGTTTAATTTTATTACCAAACACATTTAATTTGATAAGTAGTTAATAAATTAAGATTTAATTGTTTAATCCATTATCAAACAGGACTTAAATTACCGTTTGGTATTATTTTTTATTTTTTAAAAGTATATTCATAATAAAATAATATTTTTTTTTAAAAATACATTTATTTAAATATTTTTAAGAAAAAATAAGACATATGTTTAGTAAGCATTTGATTTTTCACATAAATCCCACTTTGAAATATTTGATAATGCAAATCCCACAAATTCAAGCCCATCAAAGAAAAACAAATCTTTAAATATTTTTTTCAAGGATGCCTCATAGTGCTGTGATTGAATTGCTGCTTAGGAACTGGAAAAAAAACAATAAATTAATATTTACAAAATTATCTTTCTAATGAGATAATTTTTGATTTTTTCAAACAAGAAAAAAGAAAAAAGTGAATGTTCATATGAATGTCAAAAAGGTCACTACAATACCGTTCAGTGTTTATGGACATTCACAAAATCTAATAAAAAAAAGTGGAAAGATACACTTCGTCTAAACATTCTCCAAACCCAAACCTATGAAAAGATAAATGAAAAACACTTCGAATGAACATTCTCCAAAACCAACCCCAAATGAGATCAAATGAAAACAACGGTGTAACCAATTTTCACCAACCATGTAAGAATATTCATAGAATAGAAAAAAGGGAACACAAAAATCAATAAACAGAAAATCAAAACAACACATGTAAAACATTCATAATCTGAACATATTTGGGGAATATTCACTATAAAAATCAAACCAAAAACTCCCCCAAAAAACACAGATCTGAAAGATCGATGTGAACAAAATCAAACAGTAGGAAATAATCACAAATGAAAAATCAAAACAAATCTAACCCCTGTACGAACATTCACAAAAAACAAACTCAAATACATATGGAGAATATTCAAAAATAAATCAAAAATCTGAACAGATTTGGGAGAATGTTCACAAATAAAATCAACCTAAAACTCTCCCCAAAACCAAATCTGAAAAAAATCGATATAAACAAAATCAAACAAAGGGGAATATTCACAATGAAAAATCAAAACAAACCTAGCGCCCTATACGAACATTCACCGATGTTCCGACCATCCAAAGCAATCACCATTTTCCAATCCACCTTCACTACCACCCGCCTACCAAGTATCGCAACCTGATACGGCCGGTCCATCGTCGCCGCCATTACCTTCGACGACTTGCTCCATGGGCCAATCTAACGGACCCAAACCAAACCCTAGCCCATGGAAGCCCGACCCGAGACCAAACCCGAACCTACCCAAGGGCACAAATTCATTCATTTGCTGTGTTGTACTCAACAGAGAAGAGAAGCTCCCGGAAATGGGTTCGTTTAGATTTACCTCCTCGCCCAACTGGAACTCGAAAAATGAACCCAATTCGGGTTTTATAATAGGTATTCCGAAAACCGATTTCATGGCTGACGGGTCGTGTTGCACAGTTGACGACGGAGCGGAGGCAGTAGCAGTTGTGACGGTGCAAGAACGCTTGCGTGTGCCGTCGCCGATGGGGACGTTACGGAGCGTGTCGCCGCGAGTCCAATACCGGCAGCAGGATTTGCAGAAGTGGCGAGGCTGGGAATAGAGAGAGGGAATGGCGCAAAGAACATGGTCTCGACATTTGCTCAACGATTAGGGTTTCTATTACCCCTATATACAAGGGGTAAACATGTTCATTCATATTCATGAAATGATTAAAAAATAACTACGTTTTGTTAGTAGTCTAAATAATAACCCCATTTCTATAATGGTTTGTTGAGGAGAGAGATAATAAAATTTGATCTAAAGAATAAAAAATAAAAAAAATAAAATCGGTACATGTCTCAAAATTACTTGTGATACTTTTCTTTTTATTTTTAGTATGTTCTAAATTAATTAACATCTTTTATTTTGAACTTTTTACATTTTGGAACTAAAGTTTTAGAGAAATCTTACTTTTAGCCATTATTCTTTCTAGAGTTTTTTATTATATAGTCCCCATAGAGAGACCATTAAGGAAAAAAAAAAATTCATAAGTTTGATTAGAATTCAGATCAAACAGTATAATTAATTAAATTTTTAGCTTTTAGATAGAACAAAATAGAATATGAAAAGACATATATACCCCTCTCATTTACGTTAACCATTTATGTTAAAGGATATCACTCTCTCAGTCTAAACCTAACATAAAGGAGATCTCTCTCTCACTCGAAACCTAACATCAGACTTTCTCTCTCTTTCTAAAATCGGTGGTCCATTGCAGCGGCGACATATCTCACCCAGCTCTTTCGCCTTCCTCCTTATCTCTTTTCCTTCTTCTCCGTCGTCCATCAGTATCTCCACAGTTGCTTTAACATCCTCTATATTCACCAGAATCCCCAATTTCTCCTCGTCCCCCCACCGTACGGCGACCTCAACACCGACACGGACACCTATTTTAAGAACTTCCACCACCAACTTCTCGTTAAAGAATTGCTCTACGAACATAGGCCATGTGATCATCAGCAAGCCAGAACAGATGCCTTCGATGGTGGAGTTCCAGCTGCAGTGCGTCAGGAATCCGCTGACCGCTGGATGGGAAAGAATCAGATCATGTGGCTCCCAACCCTTAATCGAAAGCCCTCTCCCTCTGATTCTCTCCTCGAATTTCTCCTCCGTCAGCCATTTTTCAAGCTCCGAGAACCTCTCCCCTGTTTTGATCACCGAAATAAACGGCCGGTTCGACTATTCCAGGCTGAGTCTGAGCTCAATCAGCTGTCTCTCTATCTCTCTATTTCACGATCTCTAAGGTTCTAGATTTCACGATTTTGTTTTGGATTTGTGGGTATTTTGGTTTTGTTGGTTTCTTGAATATTTTTGAAGTGGTGGTTTTCACGTTTATCACTATGTGTTTTGAATTTGTGGATTTTTTGTATAAATTTTGAAGTGGTGGATGATTGCGATGGCGAGTATCTCTCTCTCTCTCTCTCTCTCTCTCTCTCTATATATATATATATATATATATATATATATTTCTATCTAATTCTTGATAGTAATGGATATTGTTCGTTTTGGTAGTGTTTTTCGACAGTGTTGATATTCGATTAGGCGGGTGTTATTGGCGGTATTGATGTTCGTTTCGGACAACCATCAGCCACCACTAGCCAAATCCAGCAATTACCACCGACCACTAGACAAATTCGAACCTCCCCCACTTTTGTCTTCTGGGTTTGATATTTGATTCGATGGTGTTGTTCATGTTGGTGGTGTATTTTTTAATGTTAACGTAACTTTAAATGTACTGGGTTTGTAATTGCGTTAACGTTAACGCAATTAAGTTAAGTGTGTTGAGATATAATTATGTTAACGTTAACGCAATTAAGTTAAATGTGTTGGGTTGTAATTACGTTAACGTTAACGCAATTAAGTTAATGTGTTGAGTTGTAAGTGCATTAACGTTAATGCAACTAAATTTGTGTGTGTTGTGAGTGATTTTTATTTCACACATTTTTTGAACAACATTAAATGCATTCATGTTTAATACAGAGAGAGGCCAAAAAATATGCATTAACATTAACGCAAACTCACTCAAATGCATTAATGTTAATGCACACAAAATAAATCATAAAAGAGACGGTAATGTGAAACAGACACAAAAAATATGCATTAACGTTAACAAACACACAAATGAACAAGATACATTAACGTAAATATACACAAAAAACGCTAAATATTCAAGAGAAAAAACACACAACACGTCTGGTGGTAAAATGAGTTAACATTAACGTAATGCACAAAAATAAAATAAAAAAAATGCATTGATGGTTGGATTGTAATTGTGTTGAGCGTTAATACAAATAAATGTATTGAGTTTGTAATTGCGTTAACGTTAACGCAATTAAGTTAAGTGGGATGAGTTTTAATTATGTTAACGTTAACGCATTTAAGCTAAATGTGTTGGATTGTAATCTCGTTAACGTTAACGCAATTAAATTAATGTGTTGTATTATAATTGTGTTAACATTAATGCAAATAAATTTGCCTGTGTTGTGAGTGATTTTTATTTCACGCATTTTTTAGACAACATTAAATGCATTAACGTTAACGCAAATTTACCCAAAATGCATTAACGTTAATACAAACAAAACAAATAATGAAAGAGACGGTAATATGAAACACATAAAAAAAAATTATTAACGTTAACACACACACAAGTGAAAAAAATGCATTAACGTAAATACACACAAAATATACTAAATATTCAAGAAAAAAGACATACAACACGTCTGGTGGTAAAATGAGTTAACGTTAACGTAATGCACAAAACAGATAGATTTTACATTAACGTTAACTCATTTTACCGTTAACTCATTTTACCGTTAACTCATTTCAACTTGCAAAAAAAAAAAAAAATACAATAACATTAATGTCAATTTCCAATGTAATATTGTAATATAGATAAGTAGTAGTTACTTGAATAAATTTACGTTAACGTTAACACCCTTTTGTTGTCCAAATTTGTCTTATTACATAATGACAGAATGGCAGACTTATAAATAAATATTAACAGGGAGAGCCATAATAAAAGACCTTTTTTCTAAAAAGTTTGTGGGGTCCAAAAACTTAATTGTTCATGTCAGGAGGTCATTTTTCTTTATTGGATCTCTATAGAGGACTAAAAAATTAATTACCCTTCTTTTTATTTGAAGACATTAAACCGTAAATTAATTATCCAAATCATGTCAAGTTAATTCAAATTGTTAAAACTGACATTTTTTTTTTTTTACAAAAGTCACATAAATGAGTGTTGATTTTCGTGAAAAATAATGACGTGTTAACGATTCGAACTAACTTGACAAAATTTGGAGATTTTAGATTTAATGTGTTCAAATTGAAAAGATAGATGTTAAAGTAAAATTTCTCCGAAACTTCAAAATGCAAAAAGTTCTTTTACTTTTTAATAAATACATTTTGTTATTATTTTTTTCTTCAAAATAATTATTTTTTCAACTAAATATTTTAATTTCAAAAAAAAATTTATCACTTCAAAACTATTCACAATGATCATACAATAAAATAAAATTTATTTAAACATCATCCAATTTTTTTATATAAAATCAGATGTGATCCTCTATATCTAATATTTAAAAGTGGAAGGAAAGAGTTTTAATAATGTTAAATAATGCATTTTTCAAGTTTTTTTGTGGGTTTTAATTTTATTTTATTTTTATATATAAAATAATGAGTGACCCCATTCAATTTTTTTCCCTTTTTTTTTGCTATATTTTTTGAATTAATGTACAAATATATGATTAATTCCACTGGTTCACATTTTTAATTACTTCAAAAAATAATTTTGATTCAAATAATAATTCTACCCAAAAAAAAAATAAATACGATATAAATTAATTAAATTAGAATTTGTTGACTTGCAAAATTTGATAAAATTAATCTTAATTTATGATTATTTGTTTATTATTTTATAGTATATTAATAAAATTTAATTTGCCGAATAATTATTTATATAATTTTTAATAATATATTTATTTTCGATATTTATAAAACGTTATTACTTACTAAAATTTATATATTTGCTCCCATATATTGTTACCAAAATAACCAAATGATACTTATGTGTTTCATGCTTCAGTATTATAAATTTATTATAATTGTTTCGTAAGCCCGCGCAATGCGCGGGTTTAAAACTAGTAAATTTGAAAACGAAAGAATAATATTTTAACTCACTTTTTTGTTATACCACAAATTTAAAAAGAGAGAAGGATTGATTGGACCACAGAGACAGAGAGTCACAAGAGTATGCGAGTGTGTAATAATTAATAAACTCCCTCCCCTCTAACATGAAAGCTGCTTGAAGGACCAAACTATAACGAGTCCCCCCCCCCCAACACACACTCGTAGGGCATCTATCCTTATTCCTTAGCATCAACATAGGGGACCAGATAGAGATGGATATAGAAATTATAAATTTAAGCGTGTGGTTGGTTTATAATTATATTTTTGCATGTAGTTCATACTCTTTTCTTTTGGTACATATGTTTTGGGAGAAAAATGGAACTCTAGACGTTTGATCTTATTTTATATATATATATATATCAAAAATCGAGATAATTGAAATACTTTGATCTTGTTTTATTTTGTCTCTTCTACTTTATAAACCTACAATTTATCCTTTTCTAGTTATAACAGATGAAAATTAATATTTGTTTTTGTTTAATTTAAAAGAATATGTTAAAAATAGGTGAAATTGAAATTTTTATCTAATTTTTTATGTGAAGTGCCAAAATTATCATCCATTTTAATTTGCATTTATTTTTTCTTTATTGAAAAAATAAAAATAAAAGTAGAGAGACAGATATCTTTGTATTGATTTTATGTGAAATGGCTAAAATTATCATCCATTTTTAACAAAATGTTGGCTTCTCTATTTAATTAAGAATAAAAGCGAATGATGTTTAAAGTTTTAAAATAGAAACATTAATATAAGATAAGATCAAAATAGAGGGAGTAAAAGACAATTATCCACTTAGTTAATTTATATTTTGTTACTAAATTAGATTAGACTCTATTAAATAGTGGATTGTCCTTAAAATATTGGTCTAATTTCCACCCTTGCCACCTTGTGTTTCCTAGGTTGATTATCATTTTATTATGAAAAGGGACAAAGCGAATCGCTATGAAGAACTTACCGCTTCCTCTAATTTCAATTTATGATTTACCTCCTCCTCGTTGCAATTGGGAGAATCTCCATCTCTAGCCATGCTGATACTCTCCATTAATTTCTTCTCTGCTCGTCAAATGGCGGAAGGACCTCCCACCAAGTGCGTTCGCCGACAAGCATTCCATCGAAACTTCTCCCGATACAGGGTTGCATATGTACTCCACTTCAAATTCAGAGCAAACACATCCGGAGACGAGCACTCCCAAGTATAAACTGATGTTGTCTGCAATGCTGCAAGAAAATTCGCACCCCAATTCAGCTAAAAAGCTCTGAAATTCAAATATTGATTTTTTATTCTCATTTGATTTGGGTCCTTGTATGACTTACCTCTGAGGGCAATGGTGAAAGAATACGTTGAAGGGTCCATTTCTTCTGGGAAAGAAACATAAAAGGAGTCATAAGCAGAGCAAGAAAGGCATCAGAAAGACCAGATTTTATTGCCGCCTAGGCGTTTGTGTTTTTGCCTGAAAGAGAGAAGCTTGTTTTTTTTTTTTTTTTCTTTTTCCTTCTTCTTTGTTTACCTCTTAATGCGTAGCCAGGTGAAGAAGCAGTGGTTGAAATGGTGATGTTCGATCTAAACAACCTCGTAGATATGTAATTTTATAAATTAATTATCATCATTAATTGTCGTATAAAGAGAATATTTGTTATGAATTATGACCATCACCAAACAGCACCATAAACGCAAAAAATTCACTTCAACCACCATCAAGAGTAGAAAAGTTATTGGTATGAAAAAACAAAAAAAGAGAGTAAGGCATTACAACATCATCACCGAACATTTAAAAAATCATCGAACGGCACCAAATGCAAAATTTCGTGTTTTAAAGAGAGGATCCACTATAACTACAACAGAAGAGCAGGTAAAAAGTCAATGGGCTACATAAGAAGTCATTGCTTACAGACACATTTTCAACTAAAGCAATCAATCTTTTTTTAACCTTTGTCTTCAGAAACAAATGGAGGAAAAGTTCCGAAAATAGACAAGAACCACGAAAAATAGTCATGCTGGAGTCTCACTTTCTGATCGACGATTTGGGACACGACAAGGTTGTTTCTCCCATTGGGTGCCTCATAGACGGTGCCTTCCTTGTGGAAGTCGCTGACATCAAGGGATGCCGTAGCGGCAGAAACTGTCAGAGGAGACGCCATTTTAACGTAATGTAAAGCATAGACTATAAGGTCTAAAGAAGGAGTATTTTCATCCTGAACATATAATCACTGGTCTTCATGAAGCAAAATGACTATTTTGGAATGTTAAAATCCAACGAATCCTAAAAATATTGCAGCGCCGAAATTGGAGCCCATGACAAATACCCTTTAGGTTTAATGTTCATAGTCAGGAGTTCATACTCTCATCAAATAAAATAATTGAACAGAAAATAGCATAATATATTTGTTTATTTTTTATGTTTTTCGTTCGCCTTGTAATAACCTGATATCGCTGTCTAATAATTACTCCCTCGGTATAAGCACAAATTGTGATATAAATTAATACAAGGAGTGATTTGTAACCGAAAATGGGATCGGGACCAGCATCAACATCGAAAACTCCAATTCAACAGGTCCATCTATACCCTAAATCCCACAACATCACATGACCATTCATGCACACAGTCCCCCAAATTGGGGAATGCAACAACAAAGAAGTGACCCACCCATAAATGAAGTTGTCTAAGTAGCATTGTTTTGGGTTTCTTAATCTAAACCCTTCCCCTCCAATTTACTTGCTCAGGAATAGAATATAAAGAAAAAAGCCCCATACTATTCATTCAAAAAATTGTCTCTTTCTGTTTGAAAGCTTCACAACATGGCTTGAGATAACAACACCACTGGCCTTGTGCCCCACTGCCTAGATTTCTTTTTTGTCTCACCCCCCATCAGCCACAAGAAGATAATTTCTCATAAATAATGGAAGAAGATTCAAATTTTGAATGTTTTATTTCTTGATAAACTGAAGATTTTGATATTACCTTTTCTGCTGATTGTGCAGGCAATTATTATTTCAAAATTTAACTAACATTCACTATATAAAAAAGAAAGAACATGTAAGAGAAGAAGAACTTGATATATATAAATATAGAGAGAGAGAGAGAGGGAGAGAGAGAGATTGTACAATGGAGCAGCCTCCCCTGAGCTCACGGCAGCAAGAAGAGCCAGAGTTTGATTTGAAAGAATGGACATTGAGGACTCGAATTAGCCGCGAAAACATGAGATCAAGGCGGTTCTCAGCGTCGAATCTCAAGAGTTTCAGAGAAGATACCAGGTCGTTTAGATCGAACATCACCATTTCAAGCACTACTTCTTCCCCAGGTTACGCATTAAGAGGTAAACAAAGAAGAAGAAAAAAAAAATAAGCTTTTCTCTTTCAGGCAAAAACATAAACACCTAGGCGGCAATAAAATCTGGTCTTTCTGATGCATTGCTTGCTCTGCTTATGACTCCCTTTACGTTTCTTTCCCAGAAGAAATCGACCCTTCAACGTATTCTTTCACCACCGCCCTCAAAGGTAAGTTATACAAGGACCCAAATCAAATGAGAATAAAAAATCAAATTTTGAATTTCACAGCTTTTTAGCTGAATTGGGATGCGAATTTTCTTGCAGCATTGCAGGCGAGATCAATTTATACTTGGGAGTGCTCGTCTCCGGATGGGTTTGCTCTGAATTCGAAGTGGAACGAGGCGGAGAAATACATATGCAACCCTGTATCGGGAGAAGTTCCGATGGAATGCTTGTCGGCGAACGCGCTTGGCGGGAGGTCCTTCCGCCATTTGACGAGCAGAATCACGATGTCGGCTCCTCTCATATACCAATCACAACCGAGATTGATCATTTCCAAGCCTTATGTCGCTCCACACAACGATGAAGTCCATATTCGAATTCCAGGTTCCATTCCAAATCGCATCTTTTACCCCCCAGTGTTTCCCTGGCAATCCAAAGTATGTCAATCTCTCTCTCTCTCAAAATTGCAGAGAACAAATTAATGGAGAGTATTAGCATGACTAGAGACGCGGGAACCCAAAGCACACCGAACGAGCGAAGCTCGTCGAGTAGCCCTGCCCCAGCTCCGACTCCTCCGATTGAAGAAAGATCATTACAGCGCGGTGACGAAAAAGCTGGAGATTCTCCCAATTGCAACGACGACGAGGATGATCATAAATTGAAATTCGAGGAAGAGGTAAGCCGATTCGCTTCGACCCTTTTCATAATCAAATGATATTCAACCCTAAAAACACAGGGAGGCAGGCAGGCAGGCAAGGGTGAAATTAGACCAATATTCTAAGGACAAACCACTATTTAATACAGTCTAATCGAATTTAGTAACAAAATACAAATTGGTCATTGTCTTTTACTCTCTCTATTTTGATCTCATCTTATATTAATGTTTCTATTTTAGAACTTTAGCATCATTCTCTTTTGTCCTTAATTAAATAGAGAAACCAACATTTTATTTAAAAATCAATCATAATTTTAGCAATTTCACATAAGATCAGTACAAAGATATTTTTCTCTCGATTTTATTTTTATTTTTTTAATAAAAATAAATAAATACAAATTAAATGGAGGATAATTTTGAGATTTCACATAAAAAAAAATTAAATAAAAAATTTAATTTCACCTATTTTTAACATATTCAATGTAAAATTAAAGAAAAAACATTAATTCTTCAATCTTCTATAACTAGAAAAAAAAAGGATAAATTGTAGGTTTATAAAATAGAAGAAACAAAATAAAGAAAGATCAGAATAAAAATTTATTATTTAGTCTTTCAAATATGAAAAAATTATAAAAAAGAACACAAACTATTTTAATTAAATTTTTAGTTCTCAAATAATTTTTAGAAAATATTTTTTATATTTTAACTCTCTTTTCTCTTAATTTATATAAAATATCATTTTATAAGATATAATAAATTTCATTCAATGTTTAGTTTTGTGTGAATGAATGTTCACTCCATATTTAAAATAATATTTCGCTACATATTCATTCAATATTTCACAAATTCATTATAAATGTTTACTCAAAATTTTAGAAAAAATCAAAAATATTAAAACAATTTCTTTATGAATATACATTTCCGTATAAATGTCCACTCAAACAATATTTAAATCAATAAAGTATTTTTGTCAATATTTCTTTAATGTTACGTAAATGTTTACCAGTATTACAAAATAATAAATAGAGACAAATTTAATAACAATCACCAATACCAAATAATAAATAGAGCCAAATTTAATAACGATCACGAATACAAACATTCACACGATTGTTTCAATGATTGTGAATGTTGAGGGATAGAAATTGTGAAAATAAAACTA
Source organism: Eucommia ulmoides (assembly GCA_016647705.1). Taxonomy (NCBI): domain Eukaryota; kingdom Viridiplantae; phylum Streptophyta; class Magnoliopsida; order Garryales; family Eucommiaceae; genus Eucommia; species Eucommia ulmoides. The sequence goes on from CM028339.1 coordinate 20,941,265, forward strand.
AAACGGGGGGGGGGAGGGTAATTAATTGGCCCACCTTCAACAAGTGAAACCCTAACAACTGAATGCGGCGGCTGGTTCAAATCTTGAGCAATGTAAAATAAAACTAAAAATTAAAACAAAAACAAAAAAGGGGGAAAAGTGTAATCAATTGTCCCACCTTCAACAAGTGAAACCCTAACAACTGAATGCGGCAGCTGGTTCAAATCTTGAGCAATGGTGCTTCTTCCGGCAACAACTTTGCTTCTCGTCGAGATCTTCAAATGGATCTGGAAATTGTTCTGGTAGTACTCGTCCAGATTTCAGATCCAAAAAAAAAAAAAAACAGATCTGGAACGAACGGCGATGGGGGGATGAACGAGCACGGCAAACGAGACAAGCGGCGATGGCCACTGTTCACGGTGGCCGTCGGAAGGCCCTGAGCGAGTGTCGGACGGACGGAGAAGCTTGACGCGGGTGTACTTCACGGTCTTCTCACTGAACTCTCGCGGCTCACCACTCTGTCGTCAACAGCGATTGGCTCGCCCAGGCACAGGCCATCGTCGGTGGTGGGGCTCGCGATGCTGGGGCTTGCGGCTGAAGAAAAGAGAGATGGAAATTGCGGCTGATAATAAGAGGACAAGTAGAGAGAGAAATTTTATATATTTATTAATTTAGTGAATGGTTAAAAAATTATACAATAATAATATTTTATAAAAACATTAAATAATAAAAAAACTCATATATATATATATATTTACAAAAAAATATTTTTATTTTGAAATTTTAAAAATATTATTTAATTTCCGTTAATATTTTTAAAATAAATTTTAAAACTTCTAATCTAACAGATATTTAAATATCTTCCTAGAGATTTATTTTTTTCCTAAGTTATGTACCAAAAGAAAACAGTAACAACTTCATACAAAAATATAATTATAAACGAAACACACCCTTACGTTTAAAATCTATGTCCATCAGCCAGCTTTCATGTTAGAGGGGAGGGGGTTTATTAATTATTATACACACACTCGCATACTCTCGTGACTCTCTGTCTCTATGGTCCAATCAATCCTTTTCTTTTTTTAAATTTGTGGTATAACAAAAAAGTGAGTTAAAATATTACTTTTTCGTTTTCAAATTTATTATCACATCTCATTTTATATATATAAAAAAAAAAAATGGATGATATTTAAATAAATTTTATTTTATTGGATGATCATTGTGAATAGTTTTGAAGTGATAATTTTTTTTGAAATTAAAATATTTAGTTGAAAAAATAATTATTTTGAAGAAAAAAAATAATAACAAAATGTATTTATTAAAAAGTAAAAGAACTTTTTGCACTTTCCAGTTTCGGAGAAATTTTACTTTAGTTTTTATCTTTTTAATTTGAACACATTAAATATAAAATATCAAAATCTTGTTAAGTTAGTTCAAATCGTTAACCCGTCATTATTTTTTTTTGAAAATCAACACTCACATGCGGGATTTCCGAAAAAAATAATGTTAGTTTTAATAATTTGAACTAACTTGACATGATTTGAATAATTAATTTAGGGTTTAATGTCTTCAAATAGAAAGAATAATGGCTAAATTGAGATTTATCTTAAACTTCAAAGGTTTAAAATGCAAAAAGTTCATAATAAAAGATGTTAATTAATTTGGAAGATACTGAAAAGAAAAGTATCACAAGTAATTTGAGACAAATGGAATATATAAGTAGCCTAAAAATGTGGTTGATTATTTACATTCAAAATTGAGAGCACTATGAGGCATCCTTGGAAAAATATTTAAAGATTTGTTTTTCTTTAATGGGCTTCAATTTGTGGGATTTGTATTATCAAATATTTCAAAGTGGGATTTATGTGAAAAATCAAATGCTTATTAAACATATGTCTTCTTTTTTCTTAAAAATATTTAAATAAATCTATTTTTTTAAATATATATATATATATTATTTTACTATGAATATACTTTAAAAAAATAAAAAATAATACCATACTGTAATTTAAACCCTGTTTAATAATGAATTAAACAATTAAATTTTAATTCATTAAATAATTATCAAATTATGTGTGTTTGGTAATAAAATTAAACAATCACTTATCATTTAAAAATTATTAAAAAATTTAAATAATGTGTGATTCAGTAAAAATTTTAGTACTTATCACTTAATATCATAAAATATCTAATTATTACAGCTAACATTTTACACCAATACAATAAAATCTCACAAAAACAATTATATACAAAATTATAAATAGAGAAAATACTAAATTGGAAAAAAATAGAGAGAGAAAAGTTGTAGAGAGATAATATTTTACAAAAATAAAGTTATAAAAATTATTTTAAGAAAAAAAATTTGTAAAAAATAATTTTGTTTGAAATTGGGAGGGTTAAAAATTGAATATATAATATATTCAATACTACCTACCACATAAAATTTAACATTTTACTTGATAATTTATACTTTGTTGGGGCAGAAGTCCTGGTAAAAATACAATGGGATGAGAGTAAATAACTTTTTGCAGGTGGAATATAAAGAGAAGAAAGAGAGAGAAGATGAAGAAGAGAGAGAGAAAAATAAGTGCGGGTGCAGTAAACGAGTTGGGTGCTTGTCTATGTCATGGAGGAATGTTTGGACGAAAAAGAAACACCGACCCAAGAACAACAACAACAATATCTGCCTTTACCACGTTGATAACAGAACATAGTAATCTCTCTCTAGTCTCCAATTTTCTCTCTCTAGATATTAATGAGCAGCTGCAGCACAAAGTAAGATATTAATGAAAGCTGGAGGAGCCTTTAAGTACTGGTGGGGTTATGTACTAATTCTTTTTGGTTGGGATTATGTATTTGTGTTCTTTCTTTCCCCTTTTTAATATAATGTGAATGTGGATCACAACCTGGGGTTTCACGTGGATATTTTTTGTTTGGTCGCCATCTTCGGATGCCAAGAAATGAAGAGAAAAAAACAATTATTAAAGAAAAGGCGAAACATTCAACCCGATCGTGTTATATTCAATTTTTACTGCCGTTCAAATTCCATCTCACCAAAACAATCCTATAATATACCCAACATTAACTCCACTCCACTAGGTGCATAGACCAAGTCTCTTCTTTCTTTCTCTTTCTCTCTCTCTCTCTCTCTCACTCTCACACACACATTTGTTTAGGACAACGAGTTCGGGACCACTAACCATCGTGTTATATTCAACACGATAGATCATATTGTATTCCAATTTTTTCATTCAAATTGATAATTATTTCTCTACATTGATATGCTTGATTTTTACCAATACAAACCAAATCAATCCAACCAAATGAACCCTAAATTTCATATATATATATATATATATATATATATCAAAGTCACCATTCAATCCAAACAAATCAACCAAATCAATACAAACCCTAGAAAATACCAATGTGGGCTCTTTTACGAGAAATTGTTGTGTCTGAAATAATTCGGAATCAAAATCAAGCCATGGATGTTCTCCAAAGGAAACGGGTTCAAAATCGTTTTAAATTCAGACATCATTCTGCTCGTCGAGGATTTGGAAAAAGAAGCTCGCCGAAAAATTGAAGCGGTTTCTGGAGTATAAGGTAAGTGCATGATACCGATAGCCGAGCAGCCACGATGGACGGCAGAATTCGTACCTCATTCGTATGGTTGATGGCGACATAGAGTAGAGACTGGCACATGGCGAAGAATACAGCAGATCGGCACATGACTCACTAGATTTCTTTGAATCAGACTTCAAAAGATTTTAATGGAGAAACACAGGGACTTCTCTTACTGTCTTGGTGAAATTGGTTTTCAATTTGCAGATTCTTCATCATTAAACTCCATGAAACCAACTCAATACCTTGTAACTGGCATCTTCGATGCCAATTACATGGATATTCATGCTTCATTTCAGTCGCTTGGACCAAAAACTTGAAGGGTCAAATCCTAACCCTAGAAATCACTCATTCATCCAATCATTCCCTTTGCAGACGACGACGGTGTTGCCGCTCTCGTTCCACGATATGACGTCGTCAGTGACACCAGATGATACGTCTTCGTCAAAAACAGCGCCAATACCAACCTCTGCGCCATTTCTCTCCCCCTTCAATATTCCACCGATCACTATTCTCTAACCAAAAAATCAACTCTCTACAAACGATGATCTACGATCTATCTAAATTACCTAGAAATCGAATTGGAGGGAAATTCAGGCGGAACAACTAAAGAGCAAGAGAGCGATGTGGAATTACTAGTCCCAGCCTTGAAATCCGTAGAGAAATAGAGGAGAGATTTTAGATTGTTCCATTAGTCGAATCGATTTGTCGCGAGATCACCCCTCCCCCTGCAAATTCAGGACGATAAATCCTTCTTCAGACGTCTAGAAAGGAGAAGATCGAAGAGAGGAGGAGTTCTAGAAAGGTTTAGAGGCGTCTCACACCAAGACATCAAGGAAAGAAGAAGTAGCGAACGAAGGGTAAAATTTTCAAAAAAAAATAGGGACCATGTGGTGCAAACTACTGTTTTTGAAGGAATATTAGGTGGAAAAAAAAAAAAAGGACTTGTACCATTTAGTTTTAAAATACAACAAAAATTATCAAATATTTTTATCATTTTTTTTTTACATCAATAAGTTCTTTTATCTTTTTATGACCAAAATACCCCTCACATGGATGTTGAATGTAACATCAAAATTATTAAAAAAATATATATATATATATATATTTTTTTTTTTTTTTTGTTTGTTTTTTTTTTTTATTTTTTTTATTTTTTTTTTTCTGACCAAAATACCTTTCATATGGATGTTGAATGTAACATTCGGTGTTGAATGTAACATCAATTGTTTGTTTGTTTGTTTTTGGGTTTTTTTTTTTTAATATTATTTTTTTCTGACCAAAATGCCCTTCATGTGGATATTGAATGTAACATTTAAACACCTATGAGTGTTGAATGTAACATCGACTGTGTTTTTTTTTTTTTTTTAATGTTATTTTTTTCTAACCAAAATGCCCTTCATGTGGATGTTGAATGTAACATTCAACACCTGTGGATGTTGAATATAACATCAACTGTATTTTATTTTTTTTAATGTTATTTTTTTCTGACCAAAATGCCCCTAATGTGGATGTTGAATGTAACATTCAACACCTGTGGATGTTAAATGTAACATCAACTGTGTTTTTTTTTTTTTAATGTTATTTTTTTCTAATCAAAATACCCCTCATGTGGATGTTGAATATAACATCAACTGTATTTTTTTTTTTTTAATGTTATTTTTTTCTGACCAAAATGCCCCTAATGTGGATGTTGAATGTAACATTCAACACCTGTGGATGTTAAATGTAACATCAACTGTGTTTTTTTTTTTTTTAATGTTATTTTTTTCTAACCAAAATACCCCTCATGTGGATGTTGAATGTAACATCAACTGTATTTTTTTTTTTTTTAATGTTATTTTTTTCTGATCAAAATGCCCCTCATGTGGATGTTGAATGTAACATTCAACACCTGTGGATATTAAATATAACATCAACTGTTTTTTTTTTTTTTTTTAATGTTATTTTTTTCTAACCAAAATACCCCTCATGTGGATGTTGAATGTAACATCCATTATTCTCTTATTTTTGTATGCAGAATAAAATACACATGATATTATATTGAACACCTGTAAATGTTGAATATAACATCAATTGTTCTCTTATTTTACATTACGTTTAGTAACGATTTTATCCTAAAATTAAGATTTTTTTTTTTTTTTTTTGGGAACATATAAAAGTGACAAAAAGTGATAAAGTTTGGGGTAAAACTGTAATTTATGGCGGCGGCGACCGACGGCGGCGACCGGCGACCGGCGGCGGCAGGCGGCGGCGGCTGACAGCAGTGGTACACCAATTTGACGATCTTCCTCCTCAATATGAAACTCATGGGAGGGCATTTCGGTAAACTCAATCCTCACTATTTTTTAAAATGGAACTAATTGGTATAAGGAAAGGTGTTGATGGAACTAATTGGTGCAAGAAAAACGTGTTGACGGGACTAGTCGGTGCAAAGAAAAATCGATAGGAGTAAGTGGTAAATAATTTCTTTTTTTGGGATTAATAGGTAATTTTCCCAAAAAAAAAAGGTGTTGGACCATCTTGTAAATTTAATCTTTTAAGGAGACTTTTTGATATTTTCTCCCAAAAAAATAATAGCTATTCTAGCCGAATTACTACACTTCTTTTATGAAATGAAAAGAAAGATAATGTTTTTTTTTTTTCTTCACTCGTCTGTCTCTTCAATTCTCTTATGATCTCCAACTAAAAATTCGTATCCTTTGTGTTCGATTCAATATCCTAAGAAACAATATACTCAGGTCCGAGGTTCTAATTTGGTATGTTTATTAGGTTGGGAGAGAACAAACAAGACACCCAAAAACTTTTAAGAGGTTGTAATGAGAAGAAACCCCGTGCACCTTCTCATAAAGGGAAAGATTGTCAATTGTATGTAAGGAAACCCAATTAACTGTATAGATGGCATTGAGAGTTGTTCATCCCCTGAAGCACTTCGAACAAGAAGATAAAATGAGTAGTGCACGAATAATATCTAGGACATGTCGATATTTATGTTTAACTCAGCCATTTTGAGTAGAAGTGTCAGGGCAAGATCTATGGAAAAGTGTGTTCATGTTTTCGAAGGGTAATAATGAAAGACTGCTCTTTGTATTCCATGGCATTGTGAGATTTGAAGATTTTGATGTTGTGGAAAAATTGAGTTTGAACCATGGCAACAAAATCTAAAAAGATTTTAGGTATTTCAGAACGTTTATGTGTGAGAGATATCCAGATGCACCGAGAGTAGTAATCAACAAATATAACAAAATATCTAGATCCCCTATTGTGGTAGACAGTGAGAGGCCCCAAATGGACTAGGTCAAAATGTGTGAGAGAGATATATTCCCTAATGAGAAACAGTAAAGTATGTTGTTTAGCTTATTGACAGGGAAGACAATCAAGATGCTCAGTAGAAACATTTTTTGATTTTCCACTAAATACTAAAGTGCGGATACGTCTGATGGATGCATGACCTAACCATGCATGACAAATGCTTAGGGAAGATGAATCAGGTGAGATGATGATGCTGGTGGTAGTAATGGGGATGGTGGTGATGCAAAAGTTAGTGAAGGAACACGGGATGATAGTTGTCACACCCCACCTTGGACACCCATCACCCTGGGGTTGGCGTGACGATGACACAACAATACTTGGACATCCCACCAACTAGAAAACGACACTAGGCATACAAAAATATATAATCACATATACAGACCATATACATCCTCTCGTATGGAGGACACATTCATCCCCAAATATAATAACAACAAAAATATAATAACCATTAACCTCTCACAGGTTCGCCTCAAACAGCTCATCTCAAAAATTCCCATATAACTCCATCACAGGACTCTACCTAGTATCAGTAAGGGACCGACTCTTAGCTCCTGTACCTGCGAGTGTACTGTCTTCTTAATAAAAATATTTTAGATGGATCAAACATAAAACATATAAACATCACATATCAAATAACATAATATATAAATGTCTCATACCACAAGGAAAACACATCTTTCCTATATATATATATATATACATGTATATATATAGCACCCCAACTAGCAATGAAAATCAATTAGGATAATTTAACTAACCATATAGTATAATAAAATCAGAACATACAAATCCAGTATAAAATAATATATATAAATGTATTCATCCCAATCACCATATACGACAAAACACCAAATACGACAAAACACCACATACGAAACCACACAAAACCACACCAAGGCTAGCCATGTGATTGTTTTAACCTCACAATCGGGAGTTGCAACGGCACCGTACCACCCGTAGGATATGCTTTCCTAGTGGGACATAATAACGCTCTGCTGGACTGCCAAGCAGGTGAATAACGCTTTGCTGGACTATGTCAAGCAGGTGAACAACGCTCTGCTGGACTATGCCAAGCAAGTGAATACCCAACACCAATTTCCACCTCACCTCAACAACAACAACTAATTTCCACCTCAACAACGACAACTCTATCCACAATCAACTTCTACCTTTTTAGAAAAATAATGAAATCTACAATTTCAAAAATACCCAAAATACGCTTGATCCATATAAGTTATAAATTTATCCAATTTTAAATAAACACATTTTTCTATCATATATATATGAAAATAGATTTACTAGAAGACAGTACACTCACCTAGTTATCCGTTTTCGAAAACTTTTACCGATTATCCTCTACCGGTACTCCGGTGCCTGCGAACCTAATAGATACAGGGTTTAAATTAATATTTTATATAACAATAACCTAACCATTCAATATCGACCCTAATTTTCGTAATTTCCTATTCTCCGCCTTTATTATGAAATATTATTGTTCAATGAGAATTTCTCCGTTACAGTTTACTATATCGAATTTATTTATGTGAACATTCTCCATATTTATTATCGTCATTTTGACATTTTCGATACTAGTAATTATTTTTAAAAATCATAAAATTAAACGAGAAATATTACCCGTTCCAAAACGATTGTCAATTTTCTTTCTTTATTTTTTTCTGATTTTCTGCGTCCAGGCCCACCTCCAAAGCTAAAGAATCATCGCCGAGGCGAGAAACTCTCATCTGCACACTGATCTTCCACCGCCTAGGCCGAAAAAACCACCGCCTAGGCGAACGCTCCTCATTTTTTCTCTGATTTGCACATTACCCCTTTTTCGCCGAAGTGAACACCATTCTGCCTAGGCAAACTCGCCATCGACTAACCTGCTTTGTTTCTCCCAAAAACCAGTCGTCCCTCTTTCTCTCTCTCTCCTCGCTAACTTCGGCGACTAACAATCACAACCACGACAACTAACAAACACTCACATAGACAACCAACAACATACACATATATACACAAAACCACAAATATACACACACGCGGCAACACCACCGGCGACGGAACAGGGACATTCACACGCCACCGACGAGTTTTCTATCTCTAACCCACCGCCAGCGATACCCCACCGGAGTGAACGACCACACCGTCGAATAGACGGACAGCACACACACATATACACACAATGAAATATACACATATATGCATACAGTAGCATACACCTACACAACGCTCACATGATCAACACACGACACCCACAACCACAGCATACACAACACATAACCGAAAAACATCCTTACTCACTAATCGAACAGCGACGAATGGCCTACCCACAAATCACACAGACTCGACGACGGCGACAGTTAAACATACAAGCTCCACACACATACATCGACACCACTGACCGGACCACCCACGCCAACTGCTTTCTCTCTTTCTTCGATTTCTCTCTCTCATTTTCTCGACACACACATACATCGACACCACTGACCGGACCACCCACGCCAACTGCTTTCTCTCTTTCTTCGATTTCTCTCTCTCATTTTCTCGATTCTTCTTCGCTCTTCCCGACTATGTATGGATATATATGAATATATGTATGTGTATATATATATGTGTGTGTGTGTGTGTGTGTGTGATCATCGGCCAGACATGTGGCCGCCTCTCTTCCGTTCATTATCTCCACCGCCTCTCTCTCTCTCTCTCTCTCTCTCTCTCTCTCTATATATATATATATATATGTATAATTTGCACTAAACCCCCCCTTTTATTTTAGTTAAGTTATAATTTAACCCAATTCAAATTTTAATGTTTATCTAGATTAAAATCTAACCCCTAAAATTTTAATTCGCATAATTAATATGGCAATCCATCCCGGTATTTTCAAAATATTTTAAAACGCGACTTAAATTATACGTATGTCAAAGGTCGAGGTCTTACAATAGTAATGTGAATTAATTTGGAAGGTACAAACTACTTAACTCAAATAAACGTCCAATTGTACAACTAGCCCCAAGAGTTTTTCCTTTCCGAGGATCATGTACATGACAACCAATATTAGCGTATATTACTCTAAGTCCCAAATCACATAGTTGCCCAACAGACAAGAGGTTTAAAGTGGATTTTGGAATTAAATACTCGTCTGAAAAAGAAAAATGTGAGTAAAAATCTGACCAATATAACTAATACGCATATGAAAATCATCAGCAGTACAATAGTAAGAGCATTCACATGAGATAATTTTAAAGAAAAAATATTGGGATCAGAAGTCATATGATTATAATATGTAGTAAGTGAAAAAATAAGGAAATTTTTGTACTAGAATTTGAGAGAGGACGTTTGCGGAGTGAAGCTAAATCCCCAATAGAGAGAAAAATAATTGTAGAGGCAGAATCAATCCCCTTTTTAATAGCAAGAGCAGCAGGTGAAGAAAAAGGCTTGGATATTTTATTTGAATCGAATCAACAATAAACAAGAAAGTATATTGTATGAAATGAATCTAAAAAAATAAAGACCATGAATGCAATCTAAAGATCGAAATTTCCCAGGAACCAATTTAAGGTTGTGAAGAATCAATTGATAAACGCTTGAACCGGTCAAAAAAACATGATGAACAAAATCAATAATATATATATATATATATATATATATAGTATATTATGTTATGTTATTCAAAATCGAATTAAAAGATGTCATTGATGGATTCAAAATGTTGAAATTAGTTAGGGGTCAATATCTAAATCTCAAGAATCAGTCTGGAAAATGGTGAACCAGTCAAAAGAACATTGAACCAATATTGAACCAGTAGTTGACCTTGTTGATGGGGCAAGTGATGATGTGGTCCAAAATGCTGACATGGCACATGGGCAATGGAATTTACTGACATGGCAAATTATATGGCTACTGATGTGGCACCCACATGGACTATGACTTGGCAAAGATGACTGGTGTGAATGTGATGTGGCAATGACATGTCAAACAATTGGCATTGATTTGGTTTCGATGTGGCGCTTACATGGATCACGCATATCGTTGACTTAGTGTTGACTTGTTAATAACATGGCCTATTAGACGAGCGTGGAACTTGCGACAAAACGTTAGGCCCCGTTTGGCAACCGTTTCTATTCTAGAATTTTCCATTCCATTCCCAGATTTTTGAGAATTCTATTTGGGAATAACGTTTGGTAATTTTTGTTTTTGTTTCCATTCCATTCCCATTTGAGAATTGTGTCCATTTTTTTCTTAAAAAATGAGAAACAAAAAAAAATTATTTCTCATAATTCTCAAAACCAATTTTACTGTTCATCCGTTGGCCAACCACCGTCTGCCGCCTCCGGCCACGATCGCCAGTCACCTGCGGCATCACCGGTCGATCACCGCCGCCACCGGCCACCTAACAACCTCCGACACCGCTTGCCGCCGGCCGGCCGCCACCGTCACCCACCCGCTGTCGTCCGGCCAAAGCTAAAAAAAAAAAAAAAAAAAATCTAAAAATAAAATAAAATTGATTTTAGGATAAAATGGTTACCAAACACGATTATCTTTCCAAAAAAAAAAAATTATCGTTACCAAACGTGATTTTATTCTCAAAAAAGAAACAAAATTCTCATCTTATCCCATTCCCATCCCACTGCTGGAATGAAAACAAAAACAGTTACCAAACACCACCTTAGATACTTGGGCCGCACATAAGGGGACATGGTAGTTGCAATGGTGGTGTGTTATATCCATCTGGACACTTTCATATACTCTACTTTCCAAACTCAAAACAATACCAACTCATTTTTCGGAGAATGTTAATCTTAAAAATAATTGTCAACTACCACCCACCTCAATATTAATTGCTTCATTAATATTTCTTTATATTCATCGTCTAGTTTCTCAATAAAACAAACACCCTAACATTTTACCATATTTCTTGCTAACCGCATAGCACAACAGAAATCTCAAAGTTTTTACTTTCTTTCCTTCTTTTTTTCTCAGAATGGACAAATTTATATCCAAGTAATGATATATATTAACGTCAGAAGATCACAAAGAGTTCTACACTGATTGGATGCAATGAACCAAAAAAACTTGAAAAGAAAAGAGGAAAAATGCCTACCATGGGGATCAGTTATACATCAATGAAAATAACAAATGAATAGACATCCTCCAAAACAAAAACATGGTGTGCCCAACCGCCAAATCTTCATCACTTTCTCTAACGGTCCTATAAACAAAGTCAAGAAAAATCAATGATGAATTACTCAACTAATTATGAAAATCAATTAAATTAACTTATAATATTAGCCTGCAATTATGGTACCTCAGCTCTGCTACTGCCTTGAGGAAGGGAGGAGGTGGTGGTGCATCATCCGTGAATTCTATGCTCACTACTACTACACATTGGCTTCTCCAATACTTTCAATTGTATCAGCTTTATGCACAATTCGAGGGCTTAACTTTCTTTTGCTAAAAAAAAAAAGGGTAAGCAACATTAATTCTAAACCTAGTAATCCAATAAAGGACGTTTTTATGTGAGTGGCCCAAGCAAGAAATGGAGTGCAATAATAAACTCACCTAGCAGAGTTGATATGTTTTTCGATTACTTGTTTCTGTTCATCATCAAAAGCAAACCATTTTTCGTCCGAATCACCCACATCTGTATATGGATATGGGGAAAGAAGAGTGAGCCAACCCTAAATACATTAAAATCCTAGGAAATTATTGAAATATATATATATATACCTTGAAGTAAGATCTTGGATTTGTCAGAGTAGCCTTTCAATATCCAGTATACTCTACCACTGATGTCCAAACGGATAGGCTCTGTTCTAACCGCTTTGGATTTTTGATTATCTAAAATGCAAAATATAATACATAAATGAATAAGGCAGCATTTCTTTAGTGTTTTAGCTTACAAATTTTGGTTCTCTGAGTTCTTGGAACAAAAACAGAAATGTGGGAAAGAAACACTGAGACAGCATTTGTCTGCAGTTTCTGTTCCCCGATTTCTATTTTTGTTCTTACAGAACATGGAGCAGAAACAGAAATCTAGTAAATATTATGTTGTCCCAAATATGTGTTCTAAAATCTGGGATCAGAATAGAAGCAGATTTTTCTTCATATTTCTGTTTCTTTTCCCATTTTAATGGGAACAAAAACAGAAATGTGGGAGTAGAAACACTAAACAAGCAGGACTACAGTTATCAGCAACTGATGTTATAATGTGCATGAGAAATCAGGAAAGCATACTTTTGGGTAACATGTCCTTTGATTCCAACATCTCCGAATGAACTTTAGCTGCTTCAGATTTAATTTGAGAAATAATATCATCATGCTCAGAAATGGAAAGAGGAGCACCATTTTTAGCAATAATTGCTTTGGCAATGTCATCCTGCATTTTCTGCTTCAGATGCTTCTCCTGCACATATTATTAATGTTTAAAACAGGAAGAAAAAAAAAATGAGAGAGAAAACAATGTAAACCAATACCGTACACGGGCTACATAACATATCCTGTTACCTTGTTTTTTGCAGCTAGAACTTTTTCCCTCGTTTCCTTTGCTTTTTCAACAAATTTCGAATTTTGATCATCAATCCAATTCCTTATTTTACTGTCAGAAAAAAGATAACATACTAATAAACCTAACCCAAAAAATCGAAGGGTGCTTCAAAATGTACCTCTTTCTTTCTTCTTCTTCTTCATTTTTTTTTTGAGGTGGAGAGAGGGGAATGTTCACAAAAATTAAAAAAAAACATTTTTTTCTAATATAAATATGTGTTTAAGCGAAAAAAAGGAGGTAAATTTAGAGCACCCATTATTTATAAAGAATAAAAATTAAGACGAGGTTTTGTTAATGTTTCAACTTACGCAGTTCCGAGAGCTTCATCGCATACAAAATTTAAGAGCCGAAGCTTTTTGGAAGAGTCTAAGGTATCATAGCCATCCAAACCTCTATCTAAACAATCCAATGACATTGAACTCGAAATGCCCTTAGATTCAGCAATGCATCTTTTCAGAGCTTGGAACCATGAGTTTTTGTCATTTCCTGTGCTTAAAGCAGTGAAGCTGAAAAAAAAAGGGAAAATAATTATTTATTTCAATATACATGTGTGTGTGTGTATAGTATCAATAATCTATTAATAAATCAAAACAGAAAAACATTTTAACAGTTTAGATTTAACTTTAAAAGGTGAATGATTGAGATTGAACTTGTGCAACCTCTTAACCCACTAACTTCAAATTTCTCTACACCACTCACCTCATAAAAACCGACATAGTGCTTTTAGGCACGGGGAATTCCTAGTGCATTTATAAGATATAATTTGGACAAGATTACCCTTCTTCCAAGTCTTCCTCTATCACAGATAACAACTGGATATGAAACTGGACTGCTGATGAGTATTTTCCCCTGCGTCCACTTCGCCCATGCATTAGGTCTCTTAGTACACATTCCGCTTGCCCTTTCTTCACATCAAGAATCTACCAATCATGAATTAAAAAGAAATAAAAGCATCATAAAATCATCATGTAGTTTGTAAGTACGATCTTGGCTTTGGTTTTTCAGCAATACTATAAACTATAAAGACACCAAGTAACAAATAAATGAGTTAAGGAAGCAATATAAACCTACTTCCTTAGGTGGTGTTTGTTTAGTGCCTATGTTTCCAGATAGCTGTTTCCGAGAAGCAGAAACAGAAATGTGGTCAAAATATGTTTAGTTTTTTAAAAATTGTTCTAAATATTGAGAACCGGACAGGGAAAAAGATTGTGTTCCCATATTTTTTGTTTAAGTTCCTAGATTTTTAGGAACAGAAGCAGAATTCTGACAATAGAAACACTAAACAAGTGTCATAGTTATCCATCATGAATATGTAGCAACACATACAATTTCTATTGTTTACAGCATTATAACTAATAAAAATAACAAAAATTAACAGAAATAAAGTGACAATAAATTTCAATGGCTTAAATTAAATATAATTGCAACAACAATCGTGCTCCATACACAAACTATAATCGAACCACATTCTTTGCAAAACCAAAATAATTTTGATATAAAAGCTCAAGGGTGGAGAGAGAGAGAGCATATCATGCATACCTTTCCAAAGGCCTTACAGAATTCCAGGAATTGCAAAGCATTACCAATATCTTGTGCTGGGAGGTCAACTCCTGCTACTGTAGTCAACTCACTTCCCTGTGGCAAAGCAATACCAACACCAACATCACTGTTTGTTTGTGTCGGCATTTTCTGATAAGTGTGCTTTTTCCCTGCATTTAACGTTTCCACAACATTGTATTCTATAGTATCCTTCTCTACCTTTCCTTCTTCATTTCCCAAGGGTTTTAAGGCAACTTTCTTAAAGACCGTTGTCCTAGAATCGTGTCCTTCAGGAACACCAACCTTAGTTTTTTTGAGTCCCTTGTTCAAGTTTTCATGAGAAGTCTCCTTCAACAATGCATTGTTTTTCTTTTTTTGACGCTGCACCTCTTTTGAGTCATCCTTCTTCCTTTTGTTTGGGTTTTTCTCATCAGGACAATGGCCATTCTCCTTCAACAACCCATTGTCTTTGTCCATTTTCTTCGGGTTTTTCTCATGAGGTTGTTTGTCACCATCATGCAACTTCTTCAGAACACCCTTCTTAATTTTCTTAGCATTTTTCTCATCAAGAGGACTAGTCTTTCTTGTCGAAGCATTTTCTTCTGCTTCCTGCTTCATTTTCTTGGGTTTCCTCTCACTATCATCCCTTGCTAAAGATAGAGGATGCAAATTGGAATCTACCTTCCCATCAAAAGAATTTTCCTTCCCTTGCTTTTTAGGAGAGACAACCACAACCTCCTGTTAAAAAAAATGAAAAATGACCCATTTATAAAGAGGGCGGTGTTATTAAATAGTCTTCTACTCTTGGTTTTCAAATTTTCGTATCCTATTATAGAGCAATTTAACTTTTTGTACTTACCCATTTATTTTTCAGTCTTTACCAATAAATATTCACCTATATCAACTAAAAGACTAAAAACTTATTCGAATGTCAAAAAAATAAAATAAATAAAACAAAGATAAAAAATCATAAATGACTTGTTCCAACCACAATCTAATAATTTTCCCCCCAAAAAAGACCCCAAATTAGTAAGTAAAAAAACAGAACACCTTTTAAAGGACCTACCTTTTTGGGGGAAATACATGACTCAGGGCCTTTTACTTGCAGCATCTCTGAAACAGAAGAAAAACCAGTTGCTTTGGCAGTATGGACAAGTATACCAGTGGGTTGGTGACCTCGTTTCTTCCTAGAATTTCCATTTTTAGTCAAATCAACCAAAAAAAAAGATGTGTAATGATATTATGAAAGACTACAAAAAAAATATCAAAAAACTTACATGCAGAAACTGCAGTTGCAGATGCCTCTGCACTTGGGACAAGTCCAACTTTCCAATTCTGCCACGTCTTCTGCCTTCTCACCGTATCTGATTAAAGAATAATAGTATGAATAGCTATAATAGCTTGAGATACCCAATATATAAACATGAACAGTGCACATTAATAGAGTTTTGAACCAAGTTACCGTTTGATACGCTTTTTTTAAATACTTTTTAAAATCTAAAAAGTTAATTTGACACAAAAAAAAAAAACTTTTATTTAGTGTTTGGTTGCTTGGAATTGGAATTAGAAATGAATGCATGTAAAAGTCTAAAAATTTACAAGTGTTCATTTCAAATTCCAATTCCCTGGCTTTAATTTCATGCAACCAAGCACTATCTTACTTCAAAGCAAAAGCAAAAAATCATTAGTGTGTTTGATAGTCCATCGATAGGCATGTTTAAGAGTACTATTTTTAAGTGTAGAGTAAACATTACTTTAAAATTAACAACTTTTTTGCATTTTGAAAAAAGTGCTTAAAAACCAAAAAAGCAGTACCAAACGGTTAATATTGCAGATAAATACTATGTCTAACCTGTTCAATAGGCATTTGTGACAAAACTTAATAGTGCATGGCTTGTTCTGTTTTAGATTCTTGCAGGAAGCCGCAAAGTCCATGGTTTTTTGACGGCACTTCAAGCAATTTATTCAAGTCAGGAAAAATGAAATAAAAGGTGTCGGGGATCAAAATCAGAAAGGTAATGTTTGTTCGCATGGATTTCAAGCTTCAAAATTGGAATTGTAAATGAAATCATGCAAAAGTCTAAATTTTACATGCATTCATTTCCAATTTCAATTCCAAGATCTCAATTCCATGCTACCAAATGCAACTCAAGTTAAATTCAACCAGAAGCCTTGATTAATATACGATAAGCAATGTTGTCCAGAATGTGGATACACTCGTAATAGTAACAACAATAACAATAACAACAACAATAGTAATAATTATGAACTTAAGCTAACCACATTTTCCTAACATTCAGTATGAACTATTATTTCTATAATTCATTTGACTATCATAAAAATCGGTCATCCATTTTGATCTGGGAAAGTGAAATTAATGAACAATAAATGCCAAGACTTTCAAAGAATAATTTGCTTTTAATAGTTTGAAACATTTTAGTATTACATGTTAAATCTTTCCACATCAAGTAAGATTAATTAGCTTAATGCAAAAGTGAAAAAGGTTGACGGTGCCAATTATATACTCAACAATAAGTACCATAAGTGCGTGAGATTTTCTTAACCAAAAACAGGAAGCAATAGAAAATGAACCATGCAATAGATTTTACGTTCCTTCTTTTCCTAGTTTTGCCAGTCACCAGAGCAAAAATAGTTGTTGTAGATCAATGTTAGCTGTTAAATATAAACTCCATTGAAATCTATAGTGGTTGTGTGTGAACATGAGAGAGTAAACATGTCAAAATTCAGTGCAAGCTGTGGGGTTCTCTTGGGTCTCTTTCGACTATAAAAATTAGCTCATAAAGTGAGCCTCTCCCTCACAATTATAACCAAACCACCAGCCACTTTCACATCCGATATGAGATAAACCCAACAACAAGACTGTCCATTTGTGGCTATTGGGAAAAAATTGTTAGAACCTAGACTTTGATAGCAATATAGGGAGGATTTAGGCCTCTCTCAACCCCAAAAGCTAACTCATGAAGTGAACCTTTCCCTCACACTTATAACCTGACCACGAACCCCTTCCAACATCCGATGTGAGATAAACCCAACACAAACAACTACATACTTAATGTTTTATCACCATCCACCACCCAGTCTACCAGTTTGTGCCAACGTAAATGAACATTCAAGGAATGGTCCCTTAAGAAAATTCATTTTAAGTTTTCAGAATTTGTAATCTTTTGTTAATACGTAGTTCAAACTAAAAATAAGCCAGCACGATAGTTAGAAAACAAAATCGAAGTTATAATTAAGACACAGAGACTAAAAATGATAGCATTATCTCACAATGTAGAATAATCCACAACTCACAAGCATTCAATATTAGCAGCTAATTCTCCGCTGGAGACTGAATCAACAAACATTTAATAAATGGTCCAAGTAAAAGAAAAAAGGAAAAAGAAAAGGGAAAGAAAGTGAAGAGGACATCATTTTTTACCTGATGACAAGTCTTTCCATTTTGAGAATCGTAGATTCGACCTCCGACAACTCGAACGCCGGGGCAACTGGAGCGCTTTTTTGGCGACGACGGAAGCCCGTTTTCAGATTGTTTCTGGATCGATTTCTCCTTCTTGCTGCTGCCATTGATCTTCTTCTCCTTCCGACCCGATAGGCTCTTTTTGGAAGCAGGGCTCGAGGCAACTGCCATTGTCTCTCTTGATTGCGCGTAGAATTTCTGGAGCTAATTGGTCTGAACCCAGAACCAAAAAACCCTAACTCCGCGAAATTTTGAGACAGAAGGTGAAATGTGTTTCCTTATTTAGGCGTCTTGACGTTAATTTTGATTAATCGTGGCGGGAGATGATGAAAATTGAAACGGGGTTTTCCCCGGGAATGCGATTTGGGCGTTTTCCGCCAGTTGGTACGGGGGATAATTTTCAATTTCGCGCCGGAAAATTGCCAAAAAAAATGGAGGATCCCAAATGCCATTTACACGAAAATAATAAATAGAAAGCAAGTCATTGTGCTGTTTGCGCGAAACGGCGTCGTGTTAGACAGTAATTGACCCCACCATTCTCACACGTGGAAAAAAAGGTCGTTACGGCACTCTCCTACAAGCTTGATAAAAAACACCAAGGCCCCGTTTGGTTAGTGTTTCCAACCAAACCCAATCCAACCCAATCCAAAAAATAGGAATTGATTTTCAAAATTCTAAAGAAATCAGAAATAAAAAAAAGTTGTTTATTTTTGTGCCTAAAAAACTCAACCCAAAGTTCTCAACTTCCGACTTCATTTGCCGGCCGACCACCACCACCCGCTGCCGTCTGCCGCCGCCGCCCACAGTCCGGTGACCGACCGCCGTCTCCGGTCACCTTCGGCGACCTTCTGCTGCCGCCGGCGACCGTCCGCGCCGCCGGCGTCTATCTCCGGCGATCGTCGCCAGCCACCTCCGCGCCGCCGCCGGCCGTCCGGCAGCCACCAAACAAAAAAAAAATTCAAAAAATAAATAAATTAGTTTTAGGATAAAATCGTTACCAAACATATTCTGTTCTCAGCATAAAATAAAAATTGTCGTTACCAAACGTAATTCTGTTCCCAAAATTCTCAACCCAACCCAATTCAACTCAACCCAACTCATTCCAGTTGAGTTCAGAAAAGTGGGAACACTAACCAAACGCCACCCAAATTATCCTTTTTTTTTTCTTTTTTTTTTTATTTACGTTCTACATCTTTTGTAATATCTACATAGATTTATCGTCATTTAATATTGTTACATACCTCAAATATGTACTTATTTCTGAAAAAATGGATAGTTATCAATTATAAATTTATTAATCATCTCATAATATAATTATAAAAAACTACATGTCAATTATTTTTTTACTTGATTTAAATACACAAACACAATCGTTTAAATGATAACTTCAAATTTTAATCTTAGTCAACCATTTTAGCATTCTAAAATAACATAGATAGAATTCAATATGTTTACTTAATTAGAAAATTTTGATTATCGGGATTCAAAACTTGTGTTGAATTCAATATACAAATAATTATTGTGTTATCTTATTAGGAAAATTTACGTAGAATTCAACATGATCACTTATTAGAAACATTGTCATAATTTAATGGAGTTACATTTTCCAAAATACCAGTTAAATATCTATCAAAAATAAAATTTTCACACAAAAGGGGTAATTGTTAATTATAATTTCATTAATCATCTCTTAATACAATCATAAATAAATATATTTTTTATTACTTGTTTGTGTTGGGAATTTCGGACTAATTTCCAAATCTCTCCCAAGATCCAATTACAGAATATCAAGAATAACTGAGAAATTAGAAAATATAACACAATCACACAACATAAGAATTATAGTGAAAACTCCAAAATCGGAGAAAAGCTACTATCGTTATTAAAAATAACCTGAGAAAATTTACTATGTGAAAAATATTACAAACACTTGCACTCTCAAGAATTTTCTCCCGCCCAAAATAAAGATAATTACACTCTAGAGAATTTTCCATACAAATTCTCTAACTTGTGATACAAGCTCTCTACTTTGGATCTCTCAAACTCTCTGCATATTTTCTTTGCAGAGAACTTAATTTCTTCTCCTTGCTCATTTCCTTTATTTATAGAGGAGGGTTGAGCCCCTATTGTTGTATGAACAAAAGCTTCAAGAGAAGTAGACGCAGGAAACTCCAGCTCTTTCCATCCCACGTAAGCAGTCCATCTACCATCTTCCACTTTCTTCTGGTTGTTGTAGCTTTTCTTGACTTCGTGATTTTGGCCTTTTGTTGGTTTCTTCAAGAAGTTGTTGGATTGTTTGAAGGCTCCCAAATTGGGAAGGAAAAAAAAACCCAACAGTTTGCTTGATTTAATTAAACAACGATCCATCCAAATAATACATCTCAATCAACTATTTTAGTAAATAAAAATAAACTGTGTGGAATTCAGCATATCGCTTCATAATGATTATCTCGAATCATTATTGTGTTGATTTAAAGAAAACTGTTATTGATTTAAATTCAAGTAAATATTGAAAGATTTCTTTAGCCTGTAATCTCGGAAAATCAGTTTGTATTTTTTAACATAACGGTTATTAAACCAATTAGATTTACGCAACTGAATACAAAAAAAAAAAAAAAATTAAATCAATTTTAATATTCTTGATTCCTTAAGCGTTGATTTATCTACACTAGCATGTACAAAATAAACATATAAAAAGAATCTGTTGATGCCAAAAAGTGGTGACAGGTCAACAGTATGGGGGGCACAGGACAACTGATAGTGTAACTAACTGGGTGAATTTAGGGGTGATGACGACCTTCGAGCTGAGCTCCACTTTTTCACTCCGAGCACCTGCACAAAAACCCACTGAGGTTGTGCCCGATAAAGTCCCTATGGCGTGAGAGTAAGTATCCGGGGGAGAAGGACTAAAAGTGCTTTAGTGTCAGTAGAAAAGACATACCTTGGGCATTGAATGCCACGGTGTATTTATAGGCGCTGGACTCGATTAGCGTCGCGAGATCAGGAAGATAAACTCGGGTTAACCAACCTAACTCGCCAAGAAGCCAATGAGCAGGCAGATTAGTGCTCTAATCACATGATTTAGGCTTTTTGGGCCCATTTGTAGAGGCCCATGGGCCGAAACCTCCATACGGCCTGGAGAGGCCCCGAGGCGGAGAGTCCGTGTGGAGACTGCATGAGCTCGCCAGCTCAGCTCGGACTTCGTAGGCTCGGATTCTGTCGACTCGGCTCAGAACACTCAGCTCGACATAACGACTCTTAGCCCGGACCGAAGGTCTTTATGGTAAGCTCTTAACATCCCGCGAGGGGGGAGGATCCCGGCTCCCAGGTCGGCTGTTTTCCCACACTTGTTGCGACGTGTAACGAAATTCCCCTACATCAGAATCTAATGCAATAAAAGATTCTTATACCTTTCTGTGCGCTTCCACCTTTTAGCAAGCAAGTCTTGAGGCGTAATTTGAAACGGTTCTTTAGAGAGTAGCACGAACAGATCCTAAAATGAACTATGATTTGATTCTTCTAGAAGCGAGACAATTGACTTACCTATAATAATATCCCACACGAGGAACTCCATATTAATAGTGTCTATAGAATATCTAAGGATCAAATTTTAAATCTATAGATCTAAGGTAATACGGTTTTGATTCCAAATGGTAGTAAGAGTCAAAACCTTAAGAACAATGATGGAAACAGGGGGTAGTCAAATTTCCTTAGACTGACGGCCAAAATATGGAACTATTTATAGACTTTCCAGGTTAAAATCCTAGACTTAATCTTTTCTATATTACACTTTGACCCTTGAACTTCTAAATAGTTCACCATTACTACTTATTCTTTTTAAATGACTATCCCTATTTGTGTGTGACCCATTAGATTCATATAATTCCAATTTTGCTTTGTTAAGAAACAAATTTTCACGACACTTTTATAAAATGTGATTCATGTCTGCCCACATATCAAATCTATACCCAATTGATAGGAATTTCACCAAGATAACCTCTGCAACTGTAATTTCTACTCTATATGCTCTTTCTATCTTGTTTTTCCAAAAGACCCAATAAGGTATGGATAAAATCAAAATACCCTAATTTAATCATATCTATATCGATTGATAATATAATTTTCTTGTGAAAACCAATTGGAATTTCATCTCGATCGTCGCACCATTCTTAACAAAATCTTTATTGAATTATATTAAATCTAATCATATAGGATCCTCTTTGTTGAGAGTTATCAGTCTTATCTTGCATAATCGAATATTTACATATATGTTTAATTATATGTTGACCTAAAGATCTACACAAGAGAAGGGTGAATTTAATAGTTTACAAATTTAGTAAATAACTATCCTAACTGGTTATTATCTTATTATTAAGCGAAAACGTGAATTACTAGAAGCATAACCAAATAGATAAGAGATAGAGAAATTAACACGCAAATTTATAATGGTTCAGCAAGTTACTATTGCCTAAGTCTACTAGAGAAATTAACACACAAATTTATAGTGGTTCAACAAGTTACTCTTGCCTAAGTCTACTCCCCTGAGTTGCACAAGATGTTTATTAAGATATGTGACATATTTAGTGATGTGAAAATGAACCAAGTACGTGATGTAATGATGATGAATCTGGATCGATCCTGCTAAGTAAATGGATTGGAAGATCAAGACATTTTTACAAATCATTTTTTGTATTTCCTAAGGTAAACAACATTTATATTTGTCAAATTTGTTTTATCCTAATCAGATCACGCACTACACTTAAGTATGTGTGAAATGCTATTGCGTGTGATTAAGTAATAAATATGCAAGCACGAGTATTTAAATATGTTAATATTATTTCCTTCCATTTTTAGAGGTGTTGGGGTAAAAAAAATTTGAAAATTTGTGTCTTACCTAAAACAGTGTTAAAAGTTGTTGTTTTTGGGCATTCTATAAAAGACCACTGTGAACTCTTTTAGTCATAACTTCTTATATAATTGGTATTATCTTAAAAAAATTTCAAATGAACATAGACTCCTTAAACTTTCCAACAAATGGTCATATAGTTAAATCAGAGTTCAAAGAATGTGTTGTGCACATTTGAATTATAGGGTAGTATGCTATAATTTTCAGTAGACCAAATTTATAATATGTCGACCAAATGATCCAGAAAAGTGATTTTTTAGGGTTTTAAAGTGTTTTAGTTGACCGAGTTTATGAAATAATTGATTGATTGAAACAGGTTCCTAGAGAAACGAAAATAGCCGACTGATTTGTAGGATCGGTCGACCGATTGATGTCCAGAATTTTTTAGAATTTATTTCAAACGAGCGACTGATTAACTCAATTTTTTTTAAATCTTTTGAACGTTATTCTAAGATATTTTTACCTCAATATTTATGATTAAATATTTCTAAATTATTTTAAAATGGCCTAAAGTAGTTTTAAATATTTAGAAATATTTTTTCATTTGAAAGTATGGGTTTTACTGAAAATGCATTATGGTCCTTGAACTTCCCAATATCTCAGTGTTTTCGGCAAAACTTTCTTCCTTAATTTTTGGGGGTGATATTTGAATTATTTTATGGTTGAAACTGGACTAATTTCAAGTTATATTTATTGTCAAACTAGTCAATATTCTTTGGGTCAAATATTGAGGGTTTAAGGGAGAGAATTGTGGAGAATATCTTGCCAAAACTAGCCATTAGAAGATTTTAAATTTTGACTTATTAAAAGTTACGTGTTTACGCTTAAAAATTCAGAATTCAAGAGAGTATTATTTAAATTTTAAAAGAGAAAAAGAGTGATATTCATAATATTTCATAGAGAAAATAAGAGTGCTTAAAATCAGAGAAAATCTTGAGATCTCTTGTGTGAAAATTTGAGATAGTTTTTCTGAGTGAAAATTATGTGAACCTTGAAGTTGATTTGTACTGCCGAAATTATTTGATTTGATTCAAACATTCTAGTGGACATTTGTTGAGATTGTTCTTAAATTTTTTTTTCTTTGTGATTTCTGTGTTAATCTATTTTGTGCTAAATCTGGAAATATCATTTTATTAAATTTTATCTTGAGAAAGTGAATTGAATTTTATTTTTTAATTTATTTTTGAAAAATCGTAGATTTTAAACTTGAAAATTATTTCTATTACAAAGAATTAAAAAGATTTGATATAATTTACTTTGGTCATTTGATTATGTGCTACACTTGTATTAAATCTAGATAAACTTAACACGATTTTAAATAAAATATTCTGCAATTGTGTGCACTTCTATAACACTCAAAATCAGACCGAATTTTGAATTTGATATTTATAAGTGTTGGTAGAAACTCTTTATGAGAAAGACATTTTTTTTTATTTGTGTGAGGTTGCAGCTCATACCTAAGTGTAATTGTTCTAGGCGAGATGTGATTGAGTATAAAGGGAACTTACTCAATCAGGATTGTAAGGGGTTTGATTCTTACCTGTGAAAAGGATTAAAGAGGATTTTAGGGGATTGCATTTTCTGCGAGAGCTCAGGAGAATAGACGCAGGCAATAGTAGCTTACCGAACTACTATGAAATATCTGGTGTCAAGTTTTTCTATTTCTTTCTCTTTGTGTGCCTAGAAATAACACTTCTGCAATTAATCAAGATTAAAATTGACTAGGCTTAATTAATCTGATTAAAATTTTTAAAATTACCCAATTTACCTCCTTCTTGAGTAAATTTTTGGGCCAACAATATCCAATGGATGCTTTTAAAGTTTCGCGACTAGAATACAATACTTAATATCATCAAAGTATAGAAATGAACATATGTGATTATCGAATACCTCAAGTTTGCTGATCACAAGAACCATCACAACTATGATGTTCTATTTTAACAATTAGCAAAACTATTGTTTGGAATATCTAGGATGATCACGTTAAAGGCCCTTACTACTCTAGTAAGTCTCATTGTGGTCGTTTTAGTGTCTCAAACTAATAGTTATGACTTAAGATTCTCAAAGAGAAAACATCTTGCAAGTTAGTCCAAATTGTTAAAGACTCGTTTTAACAATTCAACCTAACTAGAAACATTTGAAATTTCTCACTCTTTTTAGTCACCATTAAAATTTAATATATTTTCAACTTAATGTATTTTCAACTTAATATCCAGGGTTCTACAACAACATGACTAATATGGAATAATATATAAAAAAAAAAAAAAAAATTCTTAATAATACTTGAAGTTATATTTTTACAAAAAAATCACTAAATGAGATAAAATAAGATTGACTTTAGGGATTATATCCAACAATATCCCACTAATACTATCGTGAATCAGTATAGAATCTTAACTGTTGTAAAGTTATTGCCTTACTGAGTGGATCTACTATATTATTTGTTATGCCTAATATTTTAATGTCTATATCATTTATTTCGACAATCTCACAAAACAAATGGAAATGCTACTCTACGTGTTTGAATTTCTAATAGAACCTGGGTTCCCTTGCTTGAGTTATTGCTCTATTGTTATCGCAATATAAAGGTATCAATTACTCAACGGTTGGAACCTTACCAAGTTCAGTATTAAACTTCTTAATCCAAACACCCCTTTAGATGAATCGATGTCGTAATGTACTGGGCCTCAGTATTAAATCATCAGGACATTCTTCAAACTCATTTATATCAAATAAATATTCCCAACTCTTTAACGCCATTAAAACTGTCAAGTCGTTTATCGATTTTGGTAAGTACTTCATCTTACTACGCGTCTCATTTAACAATTCTGCATAGAGCCCCTTTGTTTATTATTTTCTTAATAGATGACTTTTATTCACAGTAAATTATGCATCACCTAGCCCCCTCTCCCGCAGCAGAAGAAAAACTTCACGAATGCTTCATACACCAACGTTTGTTTGATGCGCATTAAACTGTTATCGATGCACAATTATGTCCCTACAAAATCGACATACCACTTGACATATCTACTTGTAATAATTTTCGCAATACACTAACATGCCTACCAGATCTTTGGGAACTTACGTTGACGAAGGAGTTGATTAGGAATGAAAACAAAACAAAAAAAACTAAAAAATTAATAATTCATTAAAAACAAATATTTATGGTGAACTTCTTTGTAAATTCTATTAATTTTCTTTCGGTAAAAAGGGAAAAAGGAGGGGGACTCCTAAAGACGGTTTGATATTAGAAAATATTGGAAGTTCCTAATTGCTAACTTAAGTAACAAAGGGAAATGTTAAGACTCTTCTTATTTGTAGGAAAATTAGGGCAAAAAATTGGAAGGTTAATGGAGGAAAAAGGAATGGGAAAATGGAGGGAAAGTAGTTGGTCAAAAAAGATGAAGGAAAATGACGGAAAAGTAGTTGGCAAGAGATTGTGTGGCGGGAAATTGATTGGGCACCAAAATTTGCCTATATATACATCAAACCATGCAAAAACCCCATCTGCATCTTATTCATTTCTTTTTTCCAATATCAAATCCCTTACATAAATTATTTTAAGGAAAAAATACATTTTAAACCCTCTAACTATTGACACATTTCTAAGTGGTCCTTTTCTGTTTGAGCATTTCATTTTAAATAATTTATGTATCAGCACGCTTTTAATGGTCCTTCTGTCAAAAAATTCGTCAAGACTAATATAATAGAGGGGAAAAAAATAGTATTTTTACACATTTTTAATTTTTAATGATTTTTTCTTCTTTTTTTTCTTCATTTCTCTTTCTCTCTCTTTTCCTCCCTCCTTCTCCCTGCCGGAACCACCCCTGTGACAAGGGTAATTCCACCCTTGAAATAGGGGGTACGGGGTTGGAATCACCCCCACAACAGGGGGTGGTTAACCCCCGTAAGAGAGGTGAACCCACCCCTTGTTACAGGGGTGGTTCCAGCGGGGAGAGAGAAGAAGATGGAAGGAGGAAGAGAAAGAGAGAGAAATAAAGAAGAAAAAAAGAAAAAACATCAAAAAATTAAAAATATATAAAAAGACTATTTTGCCCCTTTATTATGTTAGTTTTGACGAATTTTTTGACAAAATGACCTTTTAAAAACGTGCTGATACATAGAGAGTTTAAAATGAAACGCTCAAACAAAGAGGGACCACTTAGAAATGTGTCAATAGTTAGAGGGTTTAATATGTACTTTCCCTTATTTTAAATGGAAAATGGGTCAGAAAACGATAAGGGTAACGATAAGGAACATATGAAGATCCATTACACTTAGAAATGTGTCAATAGTTAGAGGGTTTAATATGTACTTTCCCTTATTTTAAATGGAAAATGGGTCAGAAAACGAGAAGGGTAACGATAAGGAACATATGAAGATCCATTACATTGAGGAAGGTTTAGGGGTAAGAGACTACGTTAAGTACAAAAATATGATAAGCACACGGTATGACATTCAAATAGCTAGGGCAAAAGTCATGATTTGGAGCCAAGACAAACCGCAGTGCCCACTATTATAGTTTGACGGCCGAGATAAAATGTGTAACCCAAGTGCAATGCGCGATCCATGGGATGTTGTTATCTCAGAACTTGGTGTTTAACAACATAACACTAGAAAACAAACTTTTTTAGTTCACTGTGATCCTTTCAAGGACACTGTTCAATGGGTTAATTGTCGTTATCACAAGATGTACAACTACGCCCCACGGGGCAAAGATAATGAGGAGACAAAAAATTTACAATAGTCAATGCTAATGGTAAAGAAAAATTGCGAGGTATCACTTGTACCACATCAAGATTCCAAAATTGTACTCTCTCAATATTTTGAAAAACAAACCAAATAACATCAATAAAATTTGTCGCGCCTTGAAATAAGAAATAAAACAAATGGAGAAACGGATTCATGTGAAATAAATGTTGAAAATAGTGGTAAAAATACTAATTTTAATTAATGTAATTAAATATCAATTAATATTATTTTCAATAAAATTTTCTAAATATGTCACAAATATGTTTGCAATGACATAATACTCATAAACAATAAAAAACAAACTCTTAATGAAATTTGTTGTTGAATGTAAAATATTACAAAATATAAAATATTTCACAGCAAATATTCAGAAATCTACTACATGCGATAGTAAATATTTCAGAACTTAAAATATACAACACCGAATATTCTAGAACATTAATAAACATTATAAAATAATATTCTTCAATAATAAATTAAAATACATGAAATTAGTAAAAAATTAGATTATACTTACAATTATTTATTGATGATAATATCAAAAATTTGTATCGATCAAGGCTACCATTTAACGATATTTCCTTAAAGTAAATTTCGACTTCACTTAAGTGCTTACGGTTATTCAGGCGTTTGCTTCCCATGATAAAACGATGACAATCCTTCAATACTAGCACTTGAAATCAAAATATACGTCGAACAAAACTAGTTTTGAACTCTTTTTCAAGAATAAAGTAACATAAATTCAAGTGTATATGCAGTGCAAGATGTTCTAAGTCATGCCTAAATGATAATGCAAACTTCTTTATTTATAGAGTAAACAAATGAGTAACTCCAACATACCAAAAGTCTCACTTTAAAACCACTAAGAGCACTTTAAAGCCACTAAGACTGATCACATGTAACTCCTTATTAAAATGAGTTACAAATATGAAAATAAAAATCTTGTTTAGCTAGGAAAATTGCTAGAATCAATTTAAAAAATATTCTAGAAAGAACTATCTTTACTTGGATCAACCCAAGTCCAAATCCAAACCCATGACCCACGACTTGACCCGGGTTCGCAATCCAAAATGGATTATAAAAGTGGCTTAAGTATTTTTCATCAACCAATGTGGGATTACTTATTTTACATAATTCAATCAATTTTATGAGACTATTTTGAAAGAAAAATTCTCATTTATATCTTAATGATTTTTTACAAATCAAAAGTTCATGTTCTTCTTCTCAAAAATCATTTTTGTTTAACAGCCTCCCACATAAATAAAATTGATCGGATAAACATGCATATGTAATGTAGACACAAGAGAGAGAGCTTAAAAAAGAAAACAACTGTATTGGAATAGATAGCTTTTGGTCTTGAACCTAGGTAGTTTTTGGCCCTAAACCTTCCCTAATAAGAATCTATCGAATTTACTTGGCCAACCAATAAATATGATATCTTGAACTGTTCGGCCTTTGGTGTAAACCAAGAAAATAGAAACCACACAGTTGTTACTAGACACTATTTGTTCTATAGTTGTGTTCATTTTGGCCTTGAACACCCTGGTTGTTTCACGAGTGCTCTAAAGAATTTAGTCTTCTTATTCTCATAGAACCAGCTCAGTTCACACTCATAGAGATGATCTCCTTAAAATATATATTTTCTAATACTTTTCTTGATAATATCAAGTTCTGAATCATGTTACGTATTTCAATCATCATTGTTTCATCCTAGGAATGAGTAATAAATATTAACTCTATGCAGTTATACACATTAATCACCTTTATAATTCGGTTGTCCCTTTAAACCTACATCTTGGGATCTCTAGTCAAGTAGGTTGAGTTTCTATTATGATGTCTATTTTGTTACATATATATTTTATAAATATCTATATTGAGACTTACCATTATACACAATTTTGTTCCCTATAAACAACATTATTTTTTAAAAACAAAAATGTGGAAACTATTTTAATTTTGTACAAGCTTTAACATATATTAACGTCTATTTCGTGAATCTCAATAACATTGTATCTCCTCTACATGTAATGACATATCAACCATAAGAAAATAAGAGTATAACTTGACTTAATAGATTTTTTTATATAAAATATTAGTCAAATTCTTTAATCTAGAATTTATTTGACTTCACATTGTCAAATCATACATAAATTTTATTTGACGATATCAGACTGTCAAATTACATATGTCATTACATTATAATTGTTATAATTTATAGATATTGAACAAACCAACAAACTTTGTTTATTGCTATAAAATCACAAATTCTTTAAGGATCAAGAAATACCAATTTATCAAGACACTTTCACATTTTTAAGTATTTGTAGATTGACCTCATATCTTTCCAAAATATATATTTAAGATGTTTTGAACAACCTCTTATGGAATATATACTCCCCCACAAGTTCTTGAATTATCAATAAAAGTATTAAAGAAAACTTTTTCCTCTTCTAATATGCACAAATCAATTTGGAGATTTCACCCTTCTTTGAATTAAACGAAAAGAAGTTTGTGTGAATTTGACGTCACTCTCAAGCCTCACATTTATGACTTGAAACTGTTTTTGTGTACCTTTTCTCAATTAATAAAATATTTTTGAGTCATATTTGACTCTACGAAGTCTCACAATTATGATTTAAATTTTTTATTTCTATTACATTATATTATTAAGTTACTTTTTGACAAAATAATTAAATCTTTTTTTTTTTATCTCTTCTATTAGTACAAGTTAATTGATTAATAGATATCTTAATTTAGCATACTAAACATTCAATGGCTCGATAAAAAATAAAATAAAATATTTCTTTTATTATTATTTTTGCTATTAATATTATTATACCACATAAAACATTAAAAAAACTTTATTCTTATATATATTTCTCACATATATATATATATATATATATATATATATAACATCCATTAAGTCAAAAGATGTATTTCATTAACCTTATCAGAAAGATTATCCACTTCCGTCACGTTAACTTGATAGATTGGTTTATGAGGTTTTCTTGTCATAACTCTTTTGTGATATTCTTGAGCATGATGTTCTAACTTGCCACAAACGTAACAATTACCTTTTAATTTTGTATTAAAATCCCCTTTAAAGTCATGACTTGGGTCTAAATCAATTTTTTTTTTTTTTTTATCAATCCATGGAG
This sequence comes from Eucommia ulmoides, assembly GCA_016647705.1. Lineage (NCBI taxonomy): Eukaryota > Viridiplantae > Streptophyta > Magnoliopsida > Garryales > Eucommiaceae > Eucommia > Eucommia ulmoides. Next base: position 20,972,563 of record CM028339.1, read on the forward strand.
ACTCCATCACAGTAGCTTTAGATTCCATAGTTCAAAAATCCACTCGCTTTTCAGCAACATGATGTTCCTCCTCTATTCTTAATTTTAAAATAAGATCTTTAAGACTCATCTCTTTACGTTTATGTTTAAGATATTTTCTGAAGTAACTCCAAGAAGAAGGTAATTTTTAAATTATAGTTGCCACGTGGAATGATTTACTCAGGATCATTCACTCTTCATGAATATCTTGCAAAATCACTTTAAGTTCCTCAGCCTGACTGACTACTATTTTTGAATCCATCATTTTATAGTCTAAGAAATTTCCAACTACAAACTTCTTAGAGCCAACGTCGTCTATTTTATATTTATTTTCAAGTGATTGTCATAACTCTTTCGCTGTTTTAACTGAAAAATATACACTTTAAAGTGTATTATTTAATCTATTCAAAATATAATTTTTGCATAGAAAATTAGCGTATTTTCAAGCTTCCACAGCAATCGTGGTTTGTGTGTTAGCATCCCTGGTCATGGATGGAACATCCTCTCGTAGGACTCTAGCAAAATTTAATGTTGTTAAATAAAACAACATTTTCTATTGCTTTCTTTTAAAATAAGCTCTGTCAAACTTCTTAGATTTCTCCCCATGAGCTACACAGGTAGTCACAGTTGTTGTATTCGACGCTCCATCCACCAATACATTTGGTGTATTCACATTAGTTGACATATCTCAATAGCCCTTTAAATAAAATAAAAGACTTTAATATTTCGAATCATCGAAATATAATCATGCAATAGATATGTCAAACATATAAAAATATGTCATTCAAATTCATCTATTTAACAAAAAAAATAATAATTTATGCATCGCATAAGCATAAATAGTTAATTGACATGAAATATTTACCATAACAATATGAAACACACACATACATATATATATAAATCGTTACCACCATATATACCATCTTGACATGTATCAATTAGTAATAATGCCAAAAAAATTGCTTTAAAATTGTTGGAAATAATAGTGAAAATACTAATTTTAATTAATATAATTAAATATCAATTAATTATTTTCAATAAAATTTTCTAAATATGTTACGAATATATTTACAATGGAATAATACTTATAAACAATAAAAACTAAACTCTTAGGTTGTGTTTGGGTAAGGAATTTAGAGGAGAGATTTCAAAATCATTTTTTAACAAATATCTTGTTTGGGCATTGAGTAGGATTAATTTGTAAAATCATTCAAATACCAAATTTAGGTGAAAGGAAGGATTTAGAAATCCTTTTGAGATAGGTGGAATTTGATAAATCCACCCAAGATAGGATTTGGGAAATTCGTCTTCGTTTTCTGCTTCTTCTGAATCGTCTTCGTCTTCATCTTCTGCATCGTCTTCGTTCATCGTCTTTTTCATTTGTTTTTGTCTTCTTTGGTCGTCGTCGTCCATCATCCATCATCTTTGTTTTCGTCTTCGATCGTCGTCGTCCATCGTTGATCGCTGTTTTTCATCGCATCTTCACGATCTGCGCTGTTTTTCGAACATGTCTTGGGGCTTCTTCGTCGTTCTTTGATCGCAATTAGGGTTCATTTGATTCATGATTAGGGTTCGTTTGATTCGCGATTAGGGTTCGTTTGATTCTAATTAGGGTTCGTAATGGAGCTTCTCCTTCGCAGACGACTGCCATATTTGCGTCTCCTTCGTCTTCTTCATTATTCTTCTTTGTCTCATTCACAATTAGGGTTCGCAGAAGTGGGATTAGAAAAAGAATAAAAAAAACTATGGTCATATTTGTGTGTTGTTTGTTTTTTTATGTTTGTGTTTAAGTTTCAATAAAATTGTTCTAATAATTTTGTTTTATTCCCATAAATTTGTTGTTGAAATTTGGGATTAAAAGAATATTGTTTACAAATATTTTACCTATCAAAACAAGGGAATTGTAAATTATACGTTCAAATACTTCAGCTCAAACAATTATCCAAATAAGAGATTTGTGAAATGAAGGGATTTCAAAATTTAGGATTTTTAAATCCTACCATTCCACAAATTCCTTGGATTTGTCAAATCCTTTACCCAAATGCAACCTTAATGAATTTTGTTGTTGAATGTAAAATATTACAAAATATAAAATATTTTATAGTAAATATTCAAAAACCCAATACATACGACAGTAAATATTTCAAAACTTAAAATATACGACACCGAATATTCTAGAATATTAATAAACATTATAAAATTATATTCTTAAATAAAAAATTAAAATGCATGAAATCAATAAATAAATAAGATTGTACTTACAATTCTTTACCAATGACTGATAGGTGTAAATTACCTATCTATTTTCAAACCGAATTTGTTAGTTTTCGAGTACGTTTATTATGTTTCAATACATTTTAAAATGTTTTTATTATTTTTGTATTAAAACAGGTGCGTGGGGGTGAAAATGTATGAAATCGGAGCGAAAGCGATGAGATCGAACCAAGAACGGTGGAAAAACAAGCTCGGAGGCAAAATTGTGAAACAAGCCCACTGCCTCGGTGTCCAGACCATTGCCGTGGCAGTGAAGATGCTAAGAAGACACCAAACTTGCTGAACTTCCATGGCCGCGGTGCAAGATCCACCGCCGTGGCGCAAGATCCACCGCCGCGGCACAAAAGATGCAGAATGTTCTTCCTATTTTACTGCCTTCTTCACCGCTGTGGCGATCAACTAACTGACATACTCCACGGCCGCGGCGATGGCCTCTGTGCAGAATAAATATTTTTTTAGGATATTTTGCTTATTTATACCCATCTCTTTTCCTCTCCTCTTTCTTCTCCCGGCCATAGGAGACCCTTTAGGGTTCCTGTGATATTAGAGAGTGTTTTGGGGGAGTTCAAGCAAATCCAAAGGGAAAGAACACAAAACAACAAAGGAAAAACGATCTTGGAACGCTCTTAGCGACAAATCTTCGGATTATGGCTAGTTTATCTCGTTTCTCTCTTTATCTCTTATCTTCGGATTAGGGCCATGAGCTAAACATGGATTATAATAGAGATTAATGTATTATTTATGAAAATATAGTTTTGGTTGAATTTGTGTTTTGTTTATGGTTGTTCCTTATAATTTTGATTGTGTTGCCGTATTTTCTATGATTATATACTAGTTTAGATATATTGAGAATACGGGGTTTGACACTCGGGAGAGGTAATCTCAGATTCGGATTAGGGTTAACACAATACGACAATCTAACGATCCAGGAGAGCGTTAAAAAATGTGCAATCGATGACGTTGGGGCGAGACTCACGTGACCTAGAGTCGTTAAGACATTGAGGGGGATTTCGGCGTTGACACGAAGTCAATATTCCCCCGTCTTAGACTCGGAAGAGGTGGCAAGTGAGTTTACGAACCGAGATTGTCGGATATGTTGAACGCCGTTAATGTTAACTAAAACGAAACCAAACGTATTTAAATAAATAACGTTAATCCCTAGGGAATCTACTCCCCTAAACAATCTCAAATTAATAGTTATAGTATAGTTAATTAAATTAGTATTTTAGTTTAGTATTAGTATAAATTATATTCCATTTTTGTCGCCTAGATAAAGTCGGTTTATGACAATCACGATACTCGATAGTAATCTCAACCAATTCCTATGGATACGATAACCGATTGAAAGGCCAATTATACTAAAACTTGATCTGTACACTTGCGGTGAAAGTGGTAGCGCATTATTTGCGGCCACCAATGACAATATAAAAAATTTATACTGATCGAAGCTATCGTTTAACTATATTTTCTTAAATTAAATTTCGCTTCTGTTTAGGTGCTTATGGTTACTCAAGCATTTGCTTTCCATGATACAACGATCACAATCCTACGATACAAGTACTCGAAATCAAAGGATATGACAAACAAAACAAGTGTTGAACTTTTTCTTAAGAATAGACTAACATAGACTCAAATGTATGTGTAGTGCAAGATATTGTAAGTTTTCATGCCCAAATGATAATGCAAACATCTCTATGTATAGAGTAAACAAATAAGTAACTCCAACACACCAAAAATCTCACTTTAAAGCCATTAAGAATTATCACATATAACTCCTTATTAAAATGAGTTACAGATATGAAAAGACAAGTTTTTGTTTGGTTAGGAAAATTACTAGAATCAATTTAAAGAAAAATTATGGAAAGAATTATCTTTACTTGGATCAACTCAAGTCCAATCCCAAACCCACGACCCATGACTCGACGTGGGTCTACAATCCAAAATGGATTATAAAAGTGGTTCGAGTGTTTTTCATCAACCAATGTGGGATTACTCATTTTACATATTTCAATCAACTTCATGATATTACTTTGAAAGATAATTTCTCATTCATATTTTAACAATTTTCGACAAATCAAAAGTTTACGTTCTTCTTCTCAAAAATCATTTTTGGCTAACAATACAAACTTCAAAAGATTCATAAAAACAATAATCCCGATGCAAGTGAGTAGATGACAAAGTTTTTTATCGTTCCATGGTACATAGATGACCCAATATTATCCGATTACGAAAATGGAGATATTCATTATGAATGGTTTGATAAAATTATTCATTTACCTGATTTTAAATTCAATATTTGGTTTTGAATTTTTGTTTTTTAAATGTCTTCTTTTGTTTTTATCACATTCAATTTTAATATGCATTTTTCCTTAAATTTTGTCATTAGAATTCTTTTATTTTCTGTACTAATTTAATTGAAATTAATATCTTTCAAATATACTATAAGGCCAACCATGAAAATAATTAAAATTTTCAAAATACTAATTAACTAAATGACAAACTCTTAAAACTCATTATTACCTTTTTTATAGATATAAAAATGAAAAGAAAAAATATGGAAATACTTAATAAAAAAATGTAACATCTTATAGATAACATGAACAAAATAGAGAGAAAAAAATAAAATAAAAAAATAACACACACAAAAAAAAAACAAAAGATGGTCAATAATTTTATGGTAAAAACACTATGCTAAATAACGTTTTTAAACTTGATGGTGCTATTTTAGATATCGTCCTCAATAGAAAACACTATCCTAAATAGGTTTACAACTAAATTTCCAGAAGGGTTTCAAACATTTAGTCAATTTTGACATTTAGATAATTAAAAACGTTATTTGAAAATAGTGCAATCGCCAAGTATAAAGACACTATTTAAAGTAGTGTCTTATTTGGTGCAGACGCTATTTTAAATAGCGTTTGCTTGCAAAGTATACTATTTATGATAGTGTCTTTTACCGATTCAATATTTGAAAAAATAAAACCCTAAATACGGTAATGGGAAACATCTCCAAACTTTCCCCGTGGGGTACCCTCGAACATTGGAGCTCTGTAGATGTGTTCCAACGACATTGTTCGATGGGTCAATCATCGTTATCGTTATCACGAGATGTACAACTACGCCCCATGGGGGTAAGGATAGTGAAGATACAAAAAATTTACGATAATTAATGCTAATGGCAAAGATAAACATACACGAGACGAGGTGCCACTTGTACCATGTTAAGATTCCAAAATTATGCTCTCTCAATATTTTGAAAAATGAACAAGATAACATAAAAAGAATTTGTCATGCATTGATACGAGAAATAAAAGAAATGGAGAAATGGATTCATGTGAAATAAAAACTTCACAAGATTTCGAAAAGTAATGATCCCGATGCAAAAGAGAAGATGACAAAGTATTTTTCCTATTTACGATACACAGATGACCTAACATTGTTCGATTACGAAGATGTAGAGGTGGTCATGGCCCAAGGGCCCGCCCAACCTTATTCTTTTAGGGCTTGGGCTTTAGGGTCAGGCTTGAGTAAGGCCAATTTTTTTTAAGGTCAACCTAACCCGAGGACTATTAATTAAAATATATATATATATATATATATACACACACACACATACACACACATCAAACAAACCTAACCCACCCTAGTTGGTTTGGCTTGATTTCATGTGAATGTGAATGGCATTGTTGGTTTGACTTGATTTTATATTTTAGTGTTTATGTTTATGTTTTAATATTTAATTTTTAAATTTAAAAAAATAAAATTATAGGGCCAGGCAAGTCCTAGGACCGAGCTTGGGCTTGATTTTTTTTTTGTAAGGTTGGGTTTGGGTATGAAAGTAAGGCCTAATTATAGGGCCGGGCCGGGCGAGGGCATAGTATTTTTTTGTAATATCCTAGCTAAAGTTTGGCCTGAGTCCGACCCATGACCACCCCTACAAAAATTAAACTATTTATTATGAATGGTTTGATAAAATTATTCAGTTACCTAATTAGAAAAATTCAATATTTGGTTATGTATTTTCCCTTTTTAATGCCTTATTTTGTTTTTATCACATTTAGTCTTAATATGCATTTTTCCTTAAAATTTGTTATTGCAATTCTTTTATTTTCTGTACTAATTCAATTGAAATTAATATCTTTCAAATATACTATAAGGCGAACCATGAAAATAAATAAAAAATTTAAAATACTAATTAAGTAACTAAATGACAAACTCTTAGATTGTGTTTGGGTAAGGGATTTCTAGGGTGAAAAAAGAATTTGGAAATCCCTTTGAGAGAAGTGGAATTTGACAAATCCTCTCTTCTCATCAGTTCGCTCCTGAACATCGCAAATCACCACCTTTGTTCGTCTTCTTCTTCTTTGTCTCTCGCTGCCGTCTTGGTCGTCTCCATCGTCTTCTTCTTCGTCTTTGTCATTGATCTAGGGTTCGTCGTCTTCTTTGTCTCCGTCGTCATCTTCTTAGTCGCCACCGTTCGTCTCTGTCGTCTTCTTCTTTTTTGTCGACTGCGATTTCGTTTTTGATTTTGATTTTGTTTCCGATTCCTGTTTTTGATTTTGTTTTAGGGTTCACGATGGCGAGAAATCACAAGTGAGAATCGTTTTAAGGTTCCTGTTTTTGATTTCGTTTGGGTTTGGCGACAACGATGGAGAGAAATCACATCGCGTTTGTGTTTGGCGATGGCATGTTTGATAGACGAGTGTTTGATTGGCGATGGCGATAGGTTTGGTTGAACGTTGTTTGTGTTTGGCGATGGCAAGAAATCAAGCTCTTTTTTTTTTTTTCTTTTTTTCTTTTTTTTAATGTTCCTAGAAATGGGATCAGAAATAGAAACAAAAAATAAAATAAAAAAATTGTTTTGTTCCCATAAATTTGTTGTTGAAATTACACGTTCAAATATTTCAACTTAAACAATTATCTAAACATGAAATTTGTGAAATGAAAGGATTTCAAAATTTAGGATTTTGAAATTTATTTTTTTCACAAATCCCTCATCCAAACGCAACCTTAAAACTCATTATTATTTATTTATTGATATAAAAATGAAAAAAAAAATCAATAAAAAAAATATAATATCTTATAGATAATAGGAACAAAAAAAAAAAAAAAAACGTATAAAAGAACATAAAGAAAAGAACAAAAGATGATCAATATTTTTATGGTAAAAACGCTATGCTGAATAGCGTTTTCAAACTCTATTTTAGATACCATCCTCAACAAAAAACACTACCCTTAATAGGTTTACAACTAAACTTCCCGAAAGGTTTCAAACACTTAGTCAATTTCGACATTTAAAAATCTGAAAACGCTATTTAAAAAGCGTAGTCACCAAGTATAAAAATTCTATTTAATATATCGTCATCTTTGATGCTGACACTATCTTAAATAGTATTTTTTGTGTGCAAACGCTATTTAAAATAGCATCGGCACCAATGCTAACGCTATTTTAAATAGCGTTTGCAAACAAAAAATAATTGTGTCTTTTACCGGTCCTTTATTTGAAAAAATAAAACCCCCAAGTACAATAATAGCGAAAATCGCCGAGCCTTGCCCCTGGGGGGCTCCTCGTACAATGGGCCTCGGTAGATATTGCGCTCAAACGATTAAAAATCAAGAATAATTTCGTGGACAATCCATAAAGATTAAGAAAAATGTTTTGGTGTACACGTGGCAAATACTAAATGGGCCAACGAGGATAAGGTACCGAATACAGATTTTATATTGGATCGCATTATGCGATGACGTGGCAATGCCTTTCATTTTATTACAGACAGAATAGGCACTTCATTAATGGAAGTACAACCTTAGACAGGAATTGGTGACTCTTCCCATCCATACATTTCTTCGAACGTCGGATTCGGAAGAATCAGTTTCCAGTCGTCTTCGTCGGCGCCGGTATTCTAACGTCTATATTTATCTTGTACCGGTAAGCTATTGAACAGACTATGATTGTCTCTATGCATGTGTTTCTTGTTTGACAGAGATGGTGAGCACAAGGTGTTTGTGCATATGCCCAAATGAGTGTTCAGTTATTTTTATTTTTTGGGTACAAACGGTTGGAGGAGGCGGTTTTGAATACTATACCTTTCCCTAGAGAGACACACTAAATAACTGCTACAAACAGTTGGAGGAGGCGGTTTTGAATACTAGACCACCCACTTAAGAGAATCATGCTAGGCTACAAGTCTTGGATGAGTGTTCACTTATGCATACTTTTTCCATTTATGAATCTCAGGCACTTCAAATATTTAATGTTACTTAATTACCCCCTTTTGGGATATACATAATAAGGTTAAACACTGTAAAAATATAACAAGGGGAACTTAGTAGATTGTCTTTAATTTTTTATCCTCACTTTTTTCTCTTTTTATTTTTTAGTTCTTTGAATAAGTTTTAGTCCTTCTAGTTGATATCATAGTTAATATTAACTAAAATATTAGTAAGAACTAAAAAATAAGTTGATAAGCACTAAAAAATAACTTGTTCTATAAATAGGATAAAAAAAAATCTAAAAACCACAAGTAGAGGACTATAAAATGAGAAGCCAATTAAAAATATAATTATGCTAAAAATGATAATTAATAAAAAAAGTTTAAATACCTTCAATATTTAGAGTTTTTTTTCACTCAATTTAGTGATATGCATATGTAACTTAAGTACTTGTTAATTATCTGTCAAAGGTTGCTAATTCCATATGTAATACTATTCCTACAGGCCTAGATGGCTGTGGTGCTAATATGCTGTAAGATGCCGTACAAAGACCAAACTCCGTCAGTTCCTAAAGCAACAAGACAGAACAACGAATGCGTAACATGTGGATGCATTCCTAGTCATTCTGTTTTCGGGTTTTTTTCTTCGATTTACGATCATGGTATTGGATTCAGAAGACAATATCGCTTGTGTAATAATAATGGCTCTATGATGAAAGCAAAAACAAGAAGGGACGTAGATATTCCACGAGGAATATCTAGTTCTACAGAGAAGCAAATAAGGTCATTGGATTCATATTTTGGGAAACTCAATGGTGATGCCGGTCGGCCTTCTTCAAGTTTATTGATCAAGAAAGAAGAATTACTTGATGAAAGTTGTCAATTCGGAGCAAAAACAGGACTAGGAGCTCTAGATGATTATCTTGAAAAACTCGGTGAAGGTAACAACTATTTAATGAGTCTTTACCGATTTTAAGAAAAAAACTCAAATTTCATTGACATTGCATTGAACAATACTAATTAGGATTTTGAAATACAAATGAAAAAAAGGATTGATACAATTTCAAATTACTATTTTTCACTTCTAATTTTATCTCTAGTTTGAAATTCCCGGTTGTAGTTTAAAAAAAATAACAATAAGAAAATAAATTTTTTAGTGAAATAAGAAAATTAATAATTTAACGCGGGCGGGGGGGGGGGGGGGGGGGGGGGAAATGAAAATATACTAAATTTTCTGTGTAATAATAAGTTTTTGTTTTATTTTAAAAGTTTTTGAATGTTTTGTGTCGTAAATTCTTAATACTCAAATTAACCAAAAATATGATTTTGATTAGCAATAATGGAACAAAATTAATTGCTTACTATTGACAATCTGGTGTGAATGTTTTATGTAGATGTATATTAAACCAAAACAAACATTACATTGAATGCTCCATGTTTAAAGGACAAAATTAGCCATTGCATGTATCATGTGAGGGGTTTAGAATCAAAAATCTTTTACCTATATTTTCTTGCGAAGTAAGTTGATTTGGTAAGGCTCGTGCATGCGCATAATCAAAATAAGGGGCTTGTGGAAATTTCTCCTTTTTTATTCTTTCATCTACAAGTGGTAAGAGGAAATAAAACTTTGTTATGGCTTCTCTTTCATTCAGGTATGGAGTCAAAAACACAGGCATCGTCTGCTTCTAGTGATGAAATGAGACAGCCAGGAGCACTTTCTGTCAAGGGATTTGAAAAAAGCAAAGTGAAAAAAATAAAGAACCGTATGGATTTTAAGAACATGGATAGAGAGGGTGATTTCGAGGGTTCATATGATGAAACCTCCGATCTTTACTTAATGTAAACAATTCATCCATCTCATTAAGTATTCTATCGTTGAATTCCACAATTCTTGGCTAATACTATTTTTTGTCTTGGGATGCAGAAGTATATTGGCTTCCATAAACATTGCGGTTTTCTTGTTCGAAATAGCGAGTCCAATAAGGAATTCCGACCTTGAGCTATTTTCACTCCCATTGGCTTATGGAGCAAAGATAAATCATTTGATCATGATCGGAGAATGGTGGAGGCTTGTGACACCTATGTTTCTGGTACAAGATTGATAGACTGGGTTCGTTCTTCCGTTCTATTATTGTTTTAAATTTTTCATACGTAAAACTAACAATTGTGAGAATTTTTTTTTACCCTGAATTCAATCCAATAAGAAGAGCTTAGGTAGCTTTGGGCTTCACGAAATTAAAATTGGAATTGGAATGAACATATGTAAAAACTTGAATTTATCACATTTATTTCTTTCTAATTTCACTTTTGAGGCTCCAATCCTATGAAACCAAACACTACCCTATTCCTCTAATAACCCATAAAAAATGTTGAAAGGCCACACGATTGTAATATGTTTCAACTGCAAGCATTAATGCTGCCTCTTCTGAAATCTTAGAAAATGAGGATTCCCTTTAGGCTTATATATAGCTCAGGATCAGGTAACACAAGCGATGTGGAATTTAACAGTATCAAGTGAAAATAGATAGGAGAAGAAACTTGGAAAAGTGGAAGGAAGTCTTCTCCTCCAAAAAATGTGAAGAAAAGTGGAAGGAAAGTCACTATTTCACAATTATGTCGTATATTTTATTCTATGAGTTTGTAAGGTAAAATTGTAAATTATTTGAAATAATTATTATGGCACTTTTCTTCATTCACAATTATTAAATAATAAACTCCTATTTTTCATCCGTCCTACCATTTAAGGAGAAAAAACTAATTATAAAAATGAAAGTGTATACATCCATATTCCCTTCCATTCAATTTCAATCCTTCCAACCAAATAGAGAATAAGTATGAGTTGAAGTCATCTTAGATGTTATAGGAGGCAATGTAAATGTTTTTATTTCCATTAAATTCGAAAGAGCTTGATGCTAATTTGAAAATTTATTATTTTTTTTATTTTTTTTAAAAAGAATGAAATTCAATATTTGCAGCATTCAGGAATTTTCCATGTTGCCCTCAGTTGCTGGGGACTTCTTACCTTTGGGCCTCAAGTTTGCAGAGCATATGGTTCTTTTACCTTCTTATTGATATACATACTTGGAGGAATTTCCGGCAACTTGATCAGCTTTCTTCACACCCCAGAGCTTACTGTTGGGGGGACGGTAAGCATCATTCTGTTATATTATTTTGTTTAGTGTTTCTGTTCCCAGAAACAGAAATACAAGAGAGAAAAAAGAAAAAAACAAGGAATTTGTTTATGTTCTGCTTGCTGAGTTTTAGAACAGAATTTCTGGGAATGGAAATAGTAATATGGGAACAGAATCACTAAACGATTTCCACCTTAGTTTTCTTGTCACAAGTGTCATTCTGTGTATTTTCTATTTCTTAATTCTTTGTTTTGTTCTTTCTTTGTCCTTCAAATTTCCTTTAGGTAGCAGGTAGAAGCACATAATTTCGGCCTTGGGATTGGAATTAGAATTAAATGCATTCAAATTTTTGGAAATTTGCCTGCCTTCATTTCTAATTCAAATTCCAAGGCCTGAATTCCGTACAGACATTAACTTCATGACTGATCAAATAACATAGCAAACATCATTTGAATCATTGCCAGGGACCAGTCTTTGGGGTGATCGGAGCTTGGTTTATCTATCAAATTCAGAACAAAGAATTAATTGAAAAAGATCGTTCTGAAATCATGATTCAGAAGGCAATTCTTGCCAGTGCTTTCAGCTACGTACTAAGCAACTTCGGTCCGATCGATGATTGGTTAGTAACTTCCTACAATTTTTTAGACAATTTGGATTCCAGATTAGCTAAAAGTTTATCATTTAAATGACTTCATTTACGTTGGATATTGCTATCCAAACAGCTCGTTTAGTGTGAAATAAATTGATAAAAAATAAAAGAAAATAAAAGAAAAAATCACCCTTTTTCGTCTTGATTAAGCAAGGAGTGTGGGAGTCTTATGGTTCGAACTCACAACCTTAGTGTGTTTTGTTGAATGCCACATTGATCCTGAGCTATATATAAGTCTAGGAGTAATTCTCCTCTTTCAAGGCATCTTTTGAGAGTGGGTTAGGCCTGTTGAGTTTTCTATATGGTATCAGAGCGAGGACTCTTATATGATAATGGGTGTGTTGAATCCCACATCGATGTTGCCCCCCCTTCCCCCCGAAATCCTCTCGCAGTGGTTTGTCAAAAAATCCACCATGCGCATGAGGGAGGCGTGTTGAATCCCATATCGATGTTGGGCCCTTCCCCCTAATTTGTTCATAATGGTTTGTCAAAGTACACTCTGTACGTAAGGGTGTGTGTTGAATCCCAGATCACTTGTGTTATGATACGAACCTCACTAAAATTAGTGAGACTCGAAACCAACTTAGGGTTTCTTCGCAAAAGATCGAACTAAATTCAGATTTCTAAAGAAATAAGAAATATAGAAATTGAATGATAGATTACCTTGACCCAACGTTTATGAACGAAACGTAAACCAATGGTATAAGGAACGATCTTGACCCAATGATTATAACGAATAGGGGTTTGCACGGGGTTGGGTGGTTTTTTTTTTGGACAAATCGGAGACTCAATCCGAACATTTTTGGGTGAAGAAACTACGGGCCTGATTTCGACCGAAAGGTTGCTGGAAATCGGTGTTGGGTGGGTTTTATCGGATTATGGGCGAGTTCGGTCGGGTCTGGTTGGTTTGTATGTTGAGATGGAGTAACGCATAAATCAAAACCCTAATCGAAACAAAAATCAAAACCCTAATCGAAGTAGAAATCAAAACACTAATCCATATAGAAATCAAAATCCAAGTTCAAAAAACAAAACATCAAAATCAAAAAGCAAATAGAACCATAGAAGTATAGAAAACTTACCTTCTGAGTCTTTGAATAATAATCGACGATGACGTCGTGAGTCTTGCGATGAAGAGCTTGGCTGACGATGAACGACGAAGAGCTTGGCTCAGATCTGGACGGTGGGAGGCTGAGATGATGCGATGAATGAGGCAGCCGCAGAAGATCGGTCGAAATGAACGCATGAAACCCTAAAAAAAGGTTATTTAGTTAGAGGTTCCAGTCAGGTCGAGTAAGTTCTGGGTGGGGGATCCAAAATCGAGGCCCGATCCACAAAGCTTCCGGTCGGATTGGGTCTTACCTGATCTGAACAAAAACAGATCACAGGCTCGAAGATTTTGGGCCGGGCCGGGCCGGTCGGTTATGGTGGGTGGGTCGGGCCCGTTGGGCTTTTTGCATAGTCCTAATAACGAATCACAAACCAAAGATATAGGATTTGAACACCACAAGAAATTCTTGATAAGTTCAAAAAAGTTTTTTGAAGAATTTAAGAGAAAACTTTCACAATTGTATTAATCAAAGTAATGTGTTTTTTTTTCCCATGGAATGCAAGTCTCTTAAATAAGTGACCAACAATAAAAGAAAACCTTAGGCTAATGAATAGTGCACGTGAACAGTGTCGGTGAACAGTGGTGACCACACTTCAAATAAAAAGAAAACCCTAGAGAAATAAGGAATCCTTGAGAAACAAGGAAACTCTCCTCCTAATCCGAAAAGGAAAAAACTAATTCCTAATCTAAAAAAGAAAAAGCTAATTTGGCAATCATGTCTTACAAATTATCAAATAAATATTCTAAATTAAAATTAAAAGACTAATAAATAAAATAAATATGCTGAATTTCGTAGTCCTCATGCTTTGGCCAATTTAAGTTCATGTTTAAGCCCTTTCATTTGTCTTTATGAGATGAATTAGATTTTGATTGTTCGATAGGTTTAATTTGGACTTAACTATTGTAGATATGGACCAAGTCTCTTAAATTAACCCCTTAAGTGCTGCATTTATTTTTCTTTGATCTTGCCCTAATAATAGGCCCAACTGAAACATGTAACGGATCCTCTGATGAAGCTCATTGATTCTCATCATGTTACTTGATCCTGAGCTATATATAAGTTTAGGTATCTTTCGAGAGTGAGTTAGGCCCATTGGGTTTTCTACATGTTTGGAAAAGGAATTTGATAAATTATGGAGCTTAAAAATGATGGAATTTGATTTCTAAAATCTCAATGTATACAAATACCCTGTTTGAAAATAATTTTTGAAATTGAAATTTCATTTATTCAATTTCACCTCGAGATGGAGAGGTACCTCGAGATAGAGAGATATATACCTCATTTGGAAGGATTTACAAGGTATTTGGAGAAGTCATTTTACCCCTTCCCTCTCTAAATCTTACTTTGAAATTCAAACTAAATTTCCAAATTCTCTCCTAAATCTATCACCCAAACGAACCCTTAGGCTTGTGTCATAAACTTTTTACCACTAGACCAATGGCTCTTTTAAGTACAAAATAACTTGATAAAACTATATTCGGTTTTTTTTTGGTCGTAGGACACATTTTGGAGCAGCTTTTACTGGTATAGCATACGGCTTCCTCACATCCCCGACACTACAAATGGATGATGCATCTTCAAAATCCGGCCAAGAAGACAGAATCACGCTTGTCAGACGATATGCAGATCCTTGTAAATCAGTTATTTTGTTCTTCGTTTTAATTCTGGTGTTAAGCTCTTTGCTTCTCGTTATAGAACCACCATTAAACTCACTCGCCATGGATACCTTAGTATAGAATTATAGAAACTGAAACAATATTGGAGTGTTTCGAATAAAACTTAGTGTTTCACCTTTTATTTGTAGTTTTTGTCGCATGTGAGTATTAGCCTTCTCAATTTTCTCAATGTTGTGTGTAAATAGATTGTAGAATGTTGAGATTGCTCAAGTAGCATTTGGAAGTATAGAATTGAAGAAAAAAATTGGAATTTGAAGTCTGCGATTGTGATTTTTTAAATTTTTATATGGGTTTATTTCCAATTTAAAATTCAAGACTCCAATTTCGTGCAACCAAACGCTTCCTTAGTTTCTTGCTAATGTTGATTTGGTATTTTCTTTGTGGTTCTATTTCAAGTCTGTGAAACAATATGCATCTCAAAACGTTGTTTGATTTACAATTTGAAAATAGTTTTATGTTATCCGAAATGATTTTTTTTCTTTCACTAGCGAGTGGAATATGTATATGCATGTACCCATGATAGCAAATGTGAAATAAAATGAGTTGTAACCATAATTTGTAACAAAATGTATTTTTACGTTAGACATTTTTTTTTTTTTTTTGTGTTTTTACGGTAAAGTATGTTCGGGTTAACTTATGCACATCTTGACTGATCATCTCAATGGGCAATTTTAGGATCACATTTTCCATATCAATCTGGTGCATTCGTGATTAAATTCAAGATTTTAACTCCCGGAGTGTTGCTCAAGAGAGTCGAACCTTGATTGACAAAGAAATAAGACACATTCTTTTGTCAAACGGACTATGGGTAGTATAGAAGCAAGTATCTATACGGAAAAATAAGGCATCACTGAAGGATGTTTTGTCAAAAAATTATCTAGCTAGGGTAGGCAAAACCAAATGAACTGAAAAGTTAAATTGTTTTGTGTAATGTGTAAATATTTAAACATTATGAAATAAAATGCAATTAGACTCAAACTTTAACCTTTAAAACAAGAATTTATGGTATTTAAAAGTGGCCTAGTTAGTTGAATCTAATTTTATTTAGTTACTTTTATTATTGAGTTCACGAATTAGACACTAAAATAAATATTAGCATGTAAATAATTTAAAAATAAGGATCAAAATAAAACCTAATATATGCCATAATAATTAAAACTGTAATAGAAAATTAAAATAGTAACAATTGCCACATGAGATTAAAATGTAATATATTTATGAGAAATACACAAATATTATTGACGTGCCCGTTTCAAAAAGCTAGTTTTATTCAAAAAGTATTTTGAAACACTTTTGTAAAATACTTTTTTTCAATCTTATTTATTTAAAATTTGGTTCGTCCATTTTGATAGGTAATGAAGGATTATCTCAATGTACGATTTCTTTAATCCTTGTCTCCAAGTCTGTATGGATGGCATCGACCAAATTATACTTTGACATATCTTTAATGTCCTCTACATATCGCACCAACTACTTTGAAACTTGTTTACCCGTTGTTGCGAAGAAGCACAATGTAAGTGTAAGCAAAGTAGATATACAATGTTTTTATTGTATTGAACATTGTTTTTGGTTACCCTTTGTTCGATTAATGACTTCAAAAATGCCACACTAAACTCTCTAGTTGGTAGGTCCTACTCAACAATAGAGAATCTCTCTTGGTGTATTGGCTCTGTACGACTAGTTCATCTTCTCATGTGATACCGAACATCAATAGTATGTCGAGTGGTTTGATGTTGATCAGCTTGTCACCTAGTTTAAAGGCTATTGTTGACGGATTATAACTTAATATAACTCTTTCTATCAAAGCATCATTCTTCTATATATTCTCTAGTGTCAATTGTTTAGACATGGAAGTTTCCAATAGTTTCGCACATGTAGTTCTTGATAGAAGTGATTCATGATGGTCCTACAACTTGCATTCTTTTACCAACTTGTATGTTTCTTTTAGATTCGAGCAGTATAGTTTCCATTTTTATTGGCTCTTTCTTTTTATTTCTTTGCCCTTGACCTACAAAGGGGAAGATGTTTGTGAGTTAGTAAACTTGAACTTTCACACATAAAATGCATTGTGAATATCACCAAATAAAAATATTTCTCGCAATGAATGTTCACTAGATAAGTGAATGTTCTTAGTCAATCAAAACTATTATTTTAGGGGATATTGACAATAAATGTTCCCAAGACAAGTAAACATTCACATTAATCAAAGCTGTTTTTTTAGGGATATCGCAAGTGATTATTCACACAGACAACATAATGTTCACATTAATCATAATTATTTGTAGGGGGACATGGGTTGTGAACATTCACAACATAGAAACACAACGCTAATGTGGGCACTGTGTTCGTCATGCAATAAACAATTGTGTGTTCACAAACTATGAGCCAACCAACTTTAAAAGTTTCAAATAGACAACTGAACAAGGTTTTAAATCGCGGTATCGGGTTACGTAACGGTAACGGTCGCGGTGTAACGGTATCAGGAGTATCGGCCTGTCCGTAACGGGAATCGGCCGTAACGGTCGTGAATTTTTTAAAATCACTAGAACATTCCCAAAAACTCAATAAGAATAATTGTTTCACTCATTTAACCTTTAATAAACACATTATAATAGATCTTATGACATTTTAAGGTTATATACAACACAATAAAGACATAAAAAATACGAAAAATCATCGTACTTAACAATCTTAAAAGAATAAGATGATGCATACAATACTTAATAAAAATATATTACACAAATATAATAAAAGAGTAAATTGTACTTGTACATCATATTATAAAAACAATACACTCGTATAAAATTATCAATACCAAAACGAATTGCGCGCAGGCTCTTCATAGTCGGCATCGGCATGATCACCACTCTGATTTTGTTGTGCAGCACCATAACCCCCAAAGTAGTTAAAGGTGCAATGATCATAAATGGTGTTGCTAGGGCCACTACCACCGGTACCGCTAGATTCTGCTCTTTCTTCGCAGTGACCGAAAGTAGAACTCGAACTCTCTTGATGTGGAGGAGGGACACCGTATTGGTAAGAAGGTGGTGGTGGATATGAGTATCCGGTAGTAGGAGGTTGTGGGCATCCTAAAGGACCCATACCCACATAATGTGGCGCCGAAACATATTCCGAAGAGGGATAATAAGGGTAAGAATATGGTTGTGGTTGACGCCACTGATGATAATTATCCCCTTGATATCCATATCCGTATCCTCCAACTCCAAGCATACCAAAGCGGTTTTCCATGTCATCATATTCTTCGGAATTTGAGGATTGTGGGTTTGGTCTTCTTCTTGATGATCCAATTGCACTAGAAACAGAATGCCTTCGTGGCTCACTAATATCCCCACGTTCGACATTGTCTGCAAATCCAGCCATTCCTAACTCTCCATGATACGGCGATTGTCTGGTGTCTCCTCCACCTCTACCTCCACCATCATCACCACTAGACTCTCCACTAGGTGGGCTCAAACCACGACCACTATCAGTATCACTTCCATCTCCAGATGGACTATCACTTTGCCAACGTCGAGGTGCTTGGCTACTGGAAGTAGCGACCTCATCATCGCTTACGTCTAACCATCTGGAGTTGTCCTGATCATCTAACAATGGTTCTTCTCTCTCTTGAAGCCATGGAGATAGTGGATCATATTCTTCAAAGATATAATCCAAGTTTATAGGGTTGAAGCTGTCTTCAATTTCACTTTGGCTTAATCTCGTAGCATGTCTAATTTTCAACCTCATATTATAAGCCACGTAAACAAGTTTATTCAGTTTTTGATACTTTAGACGATTTCTCGTCTTTGTATGTATCAAGCTGAATGTGCTCCAATTACGCTCACAATTAGAAGACGATGTTGTTTGGCTCAACACTTTAACTGTAATCTCTTGAAGTTCAGGGGCAGATGCACCAAAGTGGATCCACCATTCAGCTGTAGAAATAATATGAATTAAAACGATACGAAGATTGAGATTCTTATATTAATAGTTAATTGTTCATTGTATTATCTGGATTTGTGCGTGTTACTGCTTTTTGAGCCAATACTGTCCCGAAAGAATGTTCTTTATCACAAAACATCATAATCTATATTTAGAACGTAACAAATCAAAAACCCACAAATAAAACATATAAAATTTAGTAACTTGTTAGTCGCTAGTTGTTACTTAAAAAAAAAAGAAAAGAACTAACTTGATTAATAGCTTGAATTTGTTTATCAATATTCGGCTCCAATCTTTGAATCACTTTTTGAACTCCCTCCATTACCTCTCTATGGTCAGAAAGTTTACCACCATATTGAAATTGAGGATTTAAAAAATAACCTACATGAATTCAAAACAAAAAGCACATTTTGTTAAAGGAAGTTTAATTCTAACAAGTAACAAGAATTTTTAAAATTAAATTTACAATTAGTCAATTACTTACCAACCGCGTGCAAATCATGGTGTAATTGGAATTGCCATCTTTTGTCGATTATTTTCCAATATTTTTTGTAGTAACGACAATTTTTTTCAATGGCCATCTTCGCTTTGTCCATAGCTTCATAGACAAATCCCATTGTAGGCTTCTCATCTCCATCAACAAGCCTAAGCTCCCTCACCAATGGTTCTTGAACTTTTAAAATTTCTGAAGCTTTTATCCAAAAACCATTGTCGTTCACAATTTTTCTAACTTTTTTTCCACAGTCCTCCTTCGCCCATCTTTTGCTTTTCCACTCATCACAATTAAACATATTTTGTAAGGCATTCTTATACCTTACAATGCTTTCCAGCATAATGAAATTAGTGGCAAAACGTGTGATCCCGGGGCGTAATAACTCTTTTCCTTCAGTAAATCTCTTCATAAAATCAATAACCCAACTAGAGTTATAAATGAAGCGTGATATTCTTCTTGCATCATCCAAGACTTTCAGCACATTTGTTTTCTCTCCAATATCTTTCAATATCAAATCAAGGCAATGTGCAGCACAACCTGTCCAATATAAATTTGGTCTTTTTAACATAAGTTTTTTCCCCGCCGCTTTTATTGCAGGCTCATTATCAGTGACGATTTGGACAATATATTTTTCACCAATTTCATCTACCACCTTGTCTATAAGCCCGAAGTAATAATCGGCAGTTCTGCTAACAACATCGGTGGCATCCACTGATTTATGAAAAACAGTCCCCCGATTACTATAAATCAAAAAATTGATAATGTGCTTCCGGGTAGGTCCGCTCCATCCATCACACATGATCGTAACGCCCCTCTCCTCCCAACTTGGTTTATGAGATTCGATCTACTTTCTCAATTTTTCATATTCTCTAGGTAAGAAAACTTCAGTCACCTCGTAAGGAGTAGGGACTTTCACTCCTTTTCCAACCTCCCTTGCAACATCCAACATCCAACATTGGCTCAAGCCATGGCGAATTAACAACGTTTGTTGGCAAACATGTGTATAACACAAATTGACTAACTGCGACCCCTAATTTTTTCCTCAACCCTTTTATTACCCTTGTTGAGATCTTTTGTTGTTTGGGGGCTTTGCTACGGTGTAGATCAACATCAATCTCGGCCAACCGTGCTTCAGGTAAAGACGAATCAATCCAACTTTTTTTCGAACTCGATTCACGGACAGTAGAAGATCGTCGAAACATATTAGCAATACGAGTAGTAGTGCTTCCCCGTCTGGTGCTTTCACCAACCCCGCTATTACTTCCGGTCTCATATCGGTTGCCTGCATCCCTCCTATATCTCTCCCTATCTTCTTCTTCTCTATGAAATCTCATACTTTCTTTTCGTGCATAAACCATATCCGGATCATCCGAGTTATCATCATCACTCAAATCGTAAGGATTATCTCGATCACGTTGAGAAGCTCGAATTTGTTCAATCACTTCTTCTCTTTATTTTCTTTTATCCATTTTTTTCTCCAAGTTACCTTCAAGATGTTTCATCATAAGCGTTCTAACATCGGCACTAACACTTTGGCATGGAGTTACTTAACCCTTTTTGGCCGCCAAGTGTTGCTTCAATCTAGTTATTCCACCATTTATCTCTCTACCACAAAATTTACATTTTAATTTGTGTCTAGAACCACTAATAGGAATCCCAAATTTCCATCCAATATCATCACTAGGAGGATGTGATCCTTCTTCACCCGACATTGTTAAATTTTAATTTTCTGCAATTTACATACACAAATTTAATTCATACTATTTACTAAAATTATAATTGAAGCTAATTAACACTACATTAACCATTATATATATATATAATGTGATAAATAATAATGACAAAAAAAAAAAAAAAATTGTTACAAAAATATAAGTTAAAAATTTTTAGGACTAAATTCTAATTGTAAAAAAGCTAATTAACAATTTTAGGACTAAATTGTAATTGTAAACAAGTTAATTAACAATTTTAGGACTAAATTGTAAACAAAAAATATTTTTAAACCCCTTAATTATTTCTAAATTATAATTTATAAATAATTTTAATGACTAAAATTATTTCAGCCCCAAATCAAACACGCCCAATTGCAAATCGTGAAATCCCTAACACCCGAATGGAGAGAGAGAGAGAGAGAGAGAGAGAGAGAGAAACGGAGCGGAGGCGAGACGGCGACGGCGACGAGCTGCAACGCGAAGGAGAGGAGACGTCGCCGGTGACGCGAGAGCTACGTTCGACGGCGTTGAGCTGTTTCTGTTAGATGAACCGCGACGAAATCCTCAACGTTCGGTAAGTGTTTGGTTATCTTCTACTACTTTTTTCTCCTCCTTCCTCAATTATATGAAGAATCTTTGAACGTGGAAGAAATCTAAAAAGTGTGCGCGAAATCAAGGAGTCGGTCGGTCGGTCGGTTGTTCTTTACAGACTGTAATAGCCGTTAACTGCCCGTATCGACCCGATACGGTGCGATTCAGCCCTAGATGCCGGAATCGGCCGTGTATCGGTATCGGCCTACCCATTTTCTGGTACGAATCGGCCGTTACGGTACGTAACGGCCGATATTTAAAACCCTGCAACTGAATGCTCACATTAACCATTTTCACACAACTTTAAGTTTGTAAACCATAAATGTTTTCAAAATAGACAGTGAATGTTCACATTAATCACAATGGTTCTCTTAGGGATAGCCGAAAATGAATTTTCACATAAACAAATGATGGTTCACATTAATCAAGACTTTCTTTTAGGGGATATTGCAAGTGATTATTCAATTAGACAAATGAATGTTCAGATTAATCAAACTCATTCATATGGTTAGACATCGTCTATGAACATTCACAACAAAGAAGCGTAACGTTTTATGGATGTTGGTGGAATATTACGTCGCCACTTTCACCGCACGTGTACAGGTCAATATTGGCCCAATAGAATACCCAAGAGGGGAGGTGAATTGAATAATTAAAAAATTATCAGAATAAAAATCAATAAATCAAATAATTAATTTTATACCTAAAATCAAATAATTAATTTTATACCTGAATTAATTATTATCTTTATAATACAGAGGAATTAATCAATCAACTAGGTGCACACACAAACAGCAAAAATAGACAAATTAAGAAAGTAACACACTAGAGATTTATACTGGTTCACCAAGCTACTCTTGGCTAGTTTAGTCCCCCGAGCTCTACGGAGGTCGCACCCACTAAAATCAAGATTCCTTTAAAGGTAGGAACCAAACCCGTACACTGATTCTTTTACAGGCTCAGAATCAATATTTACAATTTCCTTTTCTAAGACTTAGGAATAACCTCTACTTTTTACAGGCTCAAGAATAACCTATCTTTTTACAGGCTAAAGATTAACTTAATTCTTTTTATCACTATGGCTCAAGAATCAAAACCTCACAAAACACTCCAACTATCATTTTCCCAGGTAAGGATGAAACCTTTACAAATCACTCACAATGTAATTCTATCCAGGAAGAATCACTACCTCAATCTCTTTACAGGAAGAGACTGAAATCCTGCTACCCTTGATTAAATATCCCCAATGATATTTAACCCGTTATAACTCACCAATACAAAAATTAATAAGTAAATTTCACTCGAAATTTCTACCACTCCAGATATATATAAACTCAATTAATATCTCAACTAGTGATAGAATTATGTGAGATGCAGAAATCTGATTTTAATAATATATGGGTAGCAAATTTGGGCACGTACTCAGATTCAAAAAATTGTTTAAAAGAATATTTTCTTTAAAGAATCAAAAACAATTTCTAAGATCAATTTTCAAAGACAATAATAAACAAGTAATAATCAATATGGAAAGATCTCACCTGAAATCCACAGAATTAATGATGAAAATAATATAACTTCAATTATGGAATCAACACAAATTTGATCATAGTTGATTATCAAAATCACTCTTAGAACAACCCAAAGTATAGTTGAATGACCACTCTTATAAAATCTCTCTCAAATATAGACTGATTTTTTTCTCTTAGAATGAATATAATGATTAGCTCTCTTAGAAAATTCGCAGGTCTATATAAGGGCACATGTAATCAGTCTCCTAACGGCTAGTTTACAAGTGTCATGACAATAAAATACTCTTATAGACCCTTCATAACATGAGGACTTCATTTAGGTTCAATTTCACTTAATAAAAACTTTTAAAACTCTCAATTAAATCTCAAAAATATTTCTCAATTAAAACAAATAAGTATAAAATTCATTTTATGTACCAAATTGAGAAACTTTAATAATTAACGAACCATATTGAAAGGATTTAATTTGTATACGAACCATATCTCAAATGTTAATAATATCCCCGAAATCTCTCTCAAATCTTAACCAAAAACGATTACTTTTGGATTTAAAATCGGATCAACCAATATTTAGAAATTGTGCGTTCAGTCGACTGCCCAGTCGACTGAAGGATACTAAAAGTATTCAATGCACTTTATCGGTCGACTCCTCAGTCGACTCGCAGATTCAGAGAGTTTGCCAAGCTTCCATCGGTTGACCTCTCTCTCAACTCACAGATTCAGAGAGTTCATCATCTTTCTTCGGTTGACTCCTCAGTCGACTGACCTCTCCTGAATCTCTTCTCTGATCTCGTTTTTAACTTACTTTCTTTTACAATTTTTCCCCTTTATCCATATTTATATTCAAATAAATTCCACTAATACTCTTATATTCTATTTTAGTCATTCAAAAACTATTTCTTTTTAATTCACATAGGAGCAAATAAATATACCCAACCAAAACACACATAAAAGATGAAATTCATTTTGTGTCGTGTATGTGTTCTTAGATGGGATATTAAGAGTTTACATTTACCTGGATTGTTTTCTCTAATATCTTCAAACTCTTAATACTTCTTCATCATCTTGATATCTTCATTTAGAATCCATTTACTTTGACATCTTCATTATTGGAACCTTAAATCACTGAAACACTTGATCAAACATTAGTTCCACCAAAATATCAATACTTAATTGTTCATCAAAATCTTGGGATCAACAATCAAGTTTTAATATAGTTTAGGAGAGTTAGGGTTATCGTGTCCACAGGGATTGGTTGAGATTATTGTCGAGTACCGTAGTTATCATAGCCTAATTTTATCTAGGTGACATAAATTGATTTATAATTAATAATATACTAAACTAAATTACTAATTAACTAATCTATACTATATATACTAAATTGAGATGTTTTAGGGGAATGGATTATCTAGAGATTAACTTTGTTTACAAAAACGTGTTTGATCTCGTTTGGTTATCAATAACAGTATTCAACCTATCCGACAATCTCTGTATCGTAAACTTACTCACCACCTCTTCCGAGTGTAAGATGAGTGAATATGAGATTTCGCGTCAACGAAGAAATCCCCCTCAACGTCTTAACGACACTAGGTCACATGAGTCTTGCCCCAACGTCGTGGATTACACACTTTCTAACTCCCTCCCGGATTATTAGATCGTCGCGTTGTATTTACCCTAATCCGAATTTAGGGTTACATCTCTCGAGTGTCAAACCCTCGATTTCTCAATATACCTAGACAAACATATAATGAAAATACAAGAACGACAAACACAATCGAATAGCGAAGAACAACCGTTAAAGAAACACAATTCAAACAAATGACATTTTCATAAATATTATTAATCCCTAGATAAAATCCGTTTAGCTCATGGACATAACCATTTATACAACAAGAAACGAGCTAAACATGCTCAATAAACTACCGAAGTTAAGAAAATAAAGAAAGAAATGAGAGAAACTAGCCGTTGTCCGAAGATTTGCTGCTAAAATCGTTCAACAATTGCTTCTCCTTCTTCGCAACGTGTTCATCTCTTTTGGATTTGGTTGAGCACTCCCCAAAAGTCTCTCTACTCTATTCTACTCTTAAGGGGTCTCTCATAGCTGAAATAGAGGAGAGGGGGGAAGGAAATAGAGCTCAAAATATCTAAACAAATATCTAAAATCTGTGCAGAGTGACGCAGCAGTAGTGTGCATGTCGGCAGTGTCACCGTTGCGATGGTGGATACAGTGGTGGGAGTATAAACATTCTGTGGTTTCATCGCCGCGGCGGTGGATTTCACCGTTGCGGCAGTGGATTTGCATAAAGTTTAGGCCTTTTCTTTGTATTTTGATCGCCGCGACGGTGGGCTGCAGGTTCTGAAATTTAACCTCTTTGCTCTTTTTCTACCTTTTTTCACCGCTCTTTATCGATTTGATCGTTTATGATATGTTTTCATCATTTTTTACCCCACACACCTGGTTTATACAAAGAGAATAAAAACGTATTAAACATACTCGAAAACTAACAAATTCAGTTTGGAAATAGATAGGTAAATTACACCTATAAAATACCCTCAAATTTGGAATTTTGCTAGTTCTCGAGCAAAACATTCACACAATACAAGAAAAAATAACAACTAATTACGAAATTAAAAACGAAAAACGAAAAACACTAAAAACAATAATGTGCAAGTTTTGAATATCATCTACTGGCCAAACGATTTTTTACTCATTAACCCCTAATCCTATCGAGTTTAAGAATAAAACACACCATGTGGTGTTCTAGAATTTCAACATTTGTTGATAGTAAGCACCATTCTAGATCCTATCAGCGTGTGTGTGATAAAACTCAAGTATACATGTAAGATCTCAATTGTAGCATGTACATCATTTTAGTTGTATTTTAGAGTAATTGTGAAAATTCGGGGTGAAATTAGGTCAATTAAAAATTCAAATAAAAAGTTTAGGGGTCAAATTGAAAATCTAGAAACAATAAATCCCAACTTAGGGAGGTAAATTGACATTTAACTTTTAATTGAAACTCAAAGGGGTGAAATTGCAAATCTTAGAAACTTTTAAAAGTTGAAATTGATTAAAATCAAGATTTAAAGGAAGTTGGGGGAGGAAAGAGTAATTAATTAAAAAATTTATTTTATATATATATATATATATGCGATCGGACGAGCAACTGGCCGACAGGGAAATAGAGAGAGCAGCGACGTGACACCCTTGGATAAAATGAACCCACTAAATTCATGCATGTGTAATGATAAAAAATCTAATGATCAAATATCTCAAATCAAATATGAAAATGAGAGAAAAATCTAGAGAGAGAGAGAGGGAGAGAGGATCGAAGGTGGTATCGTCGGCCGGCGGAGGGTGATCGTCGCTGGGTGGTTTGTCGGCTGTGTGGGTGGATGTTTTTTATCGTTCGTGTGCAAGTGTGCTGTTCCGTCGTCCGGCCGTCGTCATCGTTGCTGTGTGTGTGTGTGTGATCAGTTGTGGTTGCCGGCGTAGGACGTCGTCAGTGGGTATATGTGGGTTTAGTTGTGGGTCTGTGTTTTGTTTGTGGGTGTGCGTGTTTCGGGTGTGTGTGTGTGTCGCCGTTGATCGTTTGGCCGGCGGTGAGTGAGAACTAGTGAGAGAGAGAGAGTGTCGTCGGCCGGTGGGTTTGTGGGTGTGTCCGTGTTCAGCCGTGATGTGGCTATGTATGTGTGTGTGTAGTGGGTTTCAGTGTATGTGTGTACGTCGTCGGCGGTGGTGTGGTCGTTCGCTCCGGTGGTGCGTGATTCGTCTCTGTCGTTCAGTAAGGGTGTATGATCGTTGTGTGTGCGTGTGTGTTCTGTGCGGCCGGAGGGTGTGTGTGTGTGTGTGTGTGTGTGTGTGTGTGTGTCGTCGGTCGATCGCTGCGGTGTGGGTGTGAGGTTGCCGGCTGTTGATCGGCGTGAGCGTGTCGGCGAGAACCCAACCTGCGGAACAGAAAACACAAACAGAAAAAGGAAACAGAAAAAAAAAAAGGAAAAAGAGAAAAATAAATAAATATACACAAACAGCCCCAATAAAAATCCAAAATCCATCTCGTGGCCGACGGATGATTCGGAACAGGTAAAATTTCAATCGCTTATTAATTTTTGTTATATTAAATTTTATCTAGCGTTACAAATCCTAAAATCGTAATAATTTTGTAACGATTAATTAATTTTAATTACGTGGTACATAAAATAGTAACGATTCGGAATATAGGGTCTGCACTGCACGATTCGGATATTTTAGATAAGATATTAATTTAGACTCTGTCATTATTAGGCTCGCAGACACCGGTGTTCCGATAGAGTGTGGTCAGTGAAGGTTTTGGAGAGCGATTAACGAGATGAGTGTACTGTCTTCTTGCCAAACTATATATATATATATATATATATATATATATATATATATATATATATATATATATATATATATATATATATATATATATATATATATGTATGTATGATGAAATATTGGTTTACTTAAACTGTATGACTTTATAAATTATAGGGATCAAGTAGGAATTTGGGTAAGTTGGTAAAATGAATTTTCGGGGTATTGTGTTGGTTTCTAAAAGAGAGTGGAAAGTAATTGATTTTCTAAGAATGTTTGGTTTTCTAAAAACTAAGGTGGGAGAATGGTTTTGATTAAAATTGGTGGTACAAAGGTGGAAAAAATGGATTTTACTGAAATTGGTGGTACTTTTAAAAAGGAGAGTGAAAAATGTGATTTTGAAAATTCTCCCCGAAAGGGGTGTGGCTTATATTCTCCCCATAAGAGGTGTGAATTTTTGACGATATGGAGTGAAAATACATTTCTTCTCGTAAAGGATGTGAATTTTTAACTATACTGATGATTTTGATGATGCCATAATTGTTCTTCCCGCAAGGGGTGTGGTTTCTCCCCGAAAGGGGTGTAGATTTTATTTCTCCTCGTAAGAGGTGTGGATTCTTCCCATGGGATGTGGATAGTTCTCCCCATAAGGGGTGTGGATTATAGTTCTCCCCAAAATGGGTGTGGATATTTCGTATGAAGACATTCCTACGGATGTTACGGTACCGTTGCAACTCCCGATCGTGAGGTTAAAACGATCACTATGGCTAGCCAGTGTGTGTTGTGGTGGTTTGAGATGTGTGTTTGAGACGTGATATTTTACTTATATTGGGTGATTTATTATTTATTATGGTGATTGGTATTATTTTACTAGATGGGTTGGAATGAAACTTATATTTATTGCTCTATTCTCACTACTTATATTATGGAGAATTTTACTTGTTACGTGCTGTTTCTATACTCACGTTTGATCCATTTAGATGTTGTAGAATGAATTATTATTTTAAAAATATTTTTACTAAGAAGGCAGTATACTCGCAGGTAAAATAGTTAGGAGTCGGTCGGTCATCTATTGGCGCTAGATAGAGTTATGCGGGTCACGCAAAGGAGTCATTTGAGAAAAATTTTGGGGACGAGATATCAGAAATGAAATCTAAGTGAGGTTCAGGGAATTTGTTTGATTGTATTTATATTCGGGACGGTGTATCCCTATCAGATATTATATGTGTTGTATAGATTTACAATTTTGTTAATGACGTATTGAGGTTGGCTAGTCAGTTGGGCGGTGTCATGTTTACGTCACGCCGACCCCACATGACGGGTGTTTGGGGTGGGGTTTGACAATACAACTATCCGTCGATCGGATTGGATTATCCATCAAATAAGCTTATGACTAAAACCAAAAAAGTATAGGGAATCCATAAGCCTAACATGGGTTCTATTCTCTATTAATGTAGGCTTGGAAGTTCATAAAGATCAATAGGACTTGGTTCGGTTTTAGGAATATGGCCAAGGGTATATCGAAAATAGAAAATAGGTTAACATCGTTAACTTAACGATACCCGAGGCACGTGCTTGACATTCTCACACTTGAAACCTCACAGATAAAATTAAAACAACCCTGAACAATCATTTAAGAATGTCGTACTCACTTGTCAAAAAGAAATGGAAAAAAACCCCGTATATACATGTTTTTCTCTTTTTTGTTTTATTTTATTTTTACATGAATCACACCCCCAAACTTATTCAATTATTATAATTTCACGGGTGTGGTTAAAATGAAAGAAAAACGACAAGTGAGTACTTGAATACTGAACTAATTAAAAGTTCACCCTAAATCCAACCGATCACTTCAAGTAGCATACATGAATGCTAACTTGATTTACTCAAATTGCGCATTCGGTTTAGCGATAAAGGTTTGGAAAGAAGTTTTGTTGGCCATGGTATTAGTTAAGTGTTTAGAATTAAAACGGTTTTTAGGTTTTGACGGGGTAACGAAGGATAAACATTTAACAAGGTAAACTTCAAAGGCTCAAGCGATAAAAACGAATGCCTAAATCATATCTCCCGAACTACCTCGCCTAGGGTTTCACCTCGAATTTCCCACAAATCAAGTTCTGGAATCCCTATTGTCATAAATTTGGGTGACAGATAATCGTTTTCAAATCAATTGGACAGTTATACAATGAGTTTATGTGCTCGTGCATTTAGGATCTACAATAACTTTTTCTAAAACGATACGTCAAGCACACAGAACATACATGAATGAGCTTTACGCCCAACCTTAATAAACAATCAGGGGACAGACTCATCATCGGGTAATGGCCTAGATGAAGTCAAAACTCAGCACGAAACAATAATTATATTAAACAAACTAATCCTAAACAAACATGCATACATAGAAAATAATAAAACATACTACACATCACCGCCAAACTTAAAACGGACAGTGTCCTCAACAACTCATCAGCGTCCCAATGAAAGCATAAAACATTATAATGAAGACTGAGGTTTAGGACACGTACTTGGGAGGCGAGGGAATCTTACCTCCGAATCAAGTCGGTTGTGACGGATTTAACTTATTTTTGCCTTGGGTTGCCTCCCAAGAAGCGCTTGATTTAAGGTCTTCAGCCTGACACGGAGAAGTGCTCGTCAAAGAGCGGCTTCCGCCTGTAGTACGTGTCATATAACACCACGTACGGGTCTTGGTTTAGAACGCCCTCAAGACTGGAGAGATTTGGCATTGTTCGGCTTGACCTTTCAACAACATTCCTCATCGGTTTATGTACTTAGTGGGCATGAAAGGGCATTGCTAATGGCAGCGAAGGACAAGTGAGCCACGTTGGATCCTCGTAGATGCGATCGTCTGGAATCGATGGTGGCATCACAATTTGGATCTCCAATGGTGATGAATCACAATCGTCTATCCATGCTTGGGTTCCCATCTCATTTGAGTAATCATAGTTGAACTCTCCCAAACTCCTTCCGCTCGTTTCTGGTTCCTCACGGTGGCTTTCACTAAATGTGGCTTGTGAATCTCCTAGTGCCACTGTGTCTGACTTGGCCTCAATGAAGCAGATTAGCTAACCGATTTGAGTCTGAAGAGACTTTACGGTCATATCAATATTGGCTCAGACCATCTCGATATTATCAAAACGATCCTCGTGCTCATTATTGTGGTCATTTGTCTCCCTCCAAAACGCCGAGTCTCCCTAATAACTACAGCAAATATCTCTTCTAGGGCGGGGGAAGACTCCACATTTTGGTCTGGGGTGTCAACCCATGGCTCCAAAGCGGTAAAACTATCCCCAAAGCTTTGATAACTTGGTGAATAATTCCAATACTGAAAATCGAACTCAATCATATCTTCCAACAACCGATAGGCTTTGTCCGTGGTTAATTGGTCGAAAGAGGTAGTACCGTTTCTTCTTTCAACCCAATTTCTTGTTGCAGCTAGTAACCCATCGAGGAAGTTCAGTAGTTGACACTCCCTCGGGAAACCATGATTCAGAAATCGGAACAACAATTTCTTGTATCGATCCCAAGCACTATAAAACGGCTTGGAATCCCGTTGAAAGAAATGTAAAAGCACTTGTTGATCTAACATCGTCAAGTAACCTGCAGGAAAAACAAAAATAAAACTACAAAGAAAAAAATTATAAACAAAAGAAATGCCTAAATTAAAATCAGATCATTTACTCACAATATTAACAATAATTTAAAACACAATCCCTGACAACGGCGCTAAAAACTTGGTGGCGGAATATTACGTTGCCACTTTCACCGCAAGTGTACAGGTCAAGTTTTAGTATAGTTTAGGAGAGTTAGGGTTATCGTGTCCATAGGGATTGGTTGAGATTATTGTCGAGTACCGTAATTATCATAACCTAATTTTATCTAGGCGACATAAATTGATTTATAATTAATAATATACTAAACTAAATTACTAATTAAGTAATCTATACTATATATACTAAATTGAGATGTTTTAGGGGAATGGATTATTTAGGGATTAACTTCGTTTACAAAAACGTGTTTGATATCATTTAGTTATCAATAACAATATTCAACTGATCCGACAATCTCTGTATCGTAAACTCACTTACCACCTCTCCCGACTGTAAGATGAGTGAATATGCAACTTCGCGTCAGTGAAGAAGTCTCTTTCAACGTCTTAACAACACTAGGTCACATGAGTCTTGCCCCAACATCATGGATTACACACTTTTTAACTCCCTCCCGGGTTATTAGATCGTCGCGTTGTGTTTACCATAGTCCGAATTCAGGGTTACCTCTCCTGAGTGTCAAAACCCGATTTCTCAATATACCTAAACAAGCATATAATGAAAATACAAGAACAACAAACACAATTGAAAAAGGAAGAACAACCGTTAAAGAAACACAATTCAAACAAACGAAATTTTCATTAACATTATTAATCCCTAAACAAAATCCGTTTAACTCATGACCATAACCATTTATACAACAAAAAACAAGCTAAACATGCTCAACAAACTACCGAAGTTAAGAAAATAAATAAAGAAATGAGAGAAACTTGCCGTTGTCTGAAGATTTGCCGCTAAAACCGTTCAACAATCGTTTCTCATTCTTCACAACGTGTTCTTCTTCTTTGGATTTGGTTGAGCATTCCCCAAAAGTCTCTCTACTCTATTCTACTCTTAAGGGGTCTTTCATGGCCGAAATAGATGAGAGGAGGAAGAAAATAGGGCTCAAAATATCTAAACAAATATTTAAAATCTGTGCAGAGTGACTATCGCGGCGGTGGGCATATCAGTAGTGTCACCGCTGCGGCGGTGCATGCAACGGTGGGAACAAAGACATTCTGTGATTATATCGCCGCGGTAGTGGATCTGATCGTTGTGGCGGTGGATTTGCAGAAATTTTAGGCATTTTCTCTGTATTTTGACCGTCGTGGCGGTGGGTTGCAGGTTCTAAAATTTAGTCTCTTTGCTCTTTTTCCACCGTTCTTCTACCGCTCTTGATCCGATTTGATCGATTATGATCCTTTTTTATCATTTTTCACCCCACACACCTGATTTATATAAAAAGAATAAAAACGTATTAAAACGTAATAAACATACTTAAAAACTAACAAGTTCGATTTGGAAATAGATAGGTAAATTACACCACACTGTATAAATATGCACTGTGAACATTCACTACATTGAACCAAACATTTAACAAAACATGAGTAACATGATACTGAAAAGGCATTATGTGATGAATAATCTATTAAAACACGATGGCGATGAACGGGAGAATTTTTTTGATGAGAGGAACAAGTATTATAGTAGAACATTGTTTAATATAACAAATATAGAAATAAAAATAGGTTTTGTGTTCACCTTGTGTTCAATCCGATCTTCTCTTTTTCAAATTTGTCACTTGAAGTTATTATGTTTTTACCCTTTTTGATTGATTTTTAAGGGAATTAGTGTTTGATGGTGGCTTGTTTTAGAGTGCTGAAGGAAATCGACAGTTTCAAGCTAGAAAAGGAAAACACTAGTGTATATGCTAAGCTATTAATGGTTGGACACAGTAGGAAAGCGTGATTTACACATTTTTGGAAAATATATAACATAGAAAAATTGTCAACCAATTAGATTTGAAAACGTTTACAATGTGACTTTTATTTATTTATTTTTTAACAAAAATAGCCAATATGGATATCAAAATAGAGAGAATTAATTGTAGATTAAAAAGGAGTATTTTTTTAATAAATTTTGAACATTGTGAACGCTCACAAATTAGATTTGTTTATGTAGTGTTGATTTCCTAAATTGATGTACATGCACAATAGACACTTGATGGTTCATCAAAGTGGCACCATTTGTAAATTAGATGATATACAGAGTTAATGTTTGAAAGAAGGGTGAGGTCTTTTTAGTGAACAATCTTTGAGAACTAAAAGGTTAATTTCAGTACTACATGAATTTATTTATAGAATATACTATTTTGAAAGATTGTATAATTATAAAAAAAAACCTTATCATGAGATAGGACATGTATAAAATGATTAAATATTTTTTAGTTGTCCTGCGATTGCCTCGCTTTTTACGTCATGGCCAACTATTTGTACTTTTACCAAGATGTGCATCATTTGATCGACTAAGTGTAACTCTCCTCGAATATGGACCACAACAAATATTGTGTATTTGAAGTATTATTATATTTTAATTTTTACTGAAAATTGTCGATTTACTAAAAGTTGATGTGAGTGTTTTGTTCTATGGTACAAATATCCGCTCGATTGAATCATTATTTTTAGCACGGGAACACTAGTTTATAATAAAGAAAGAATGACTAAAGCAACCACTAAAATAAAAAGACAAAAAAGACTAACTCAAAAATTACAAAAGAGAAAGAAAAAAAAATGATAAAATTAGCATTTCAATTTGAAACCAATTGTTGAGCTGATCAATTGAGTAACTCTCTATTGATTCTTTTATTGTAAGTACATAATAGATATAGATATTATTGTGACTGAAAATCCGTTTAAGTATATGCTGATCTTAGTCTTAAATTATATCGTTTTTATTCATATCCTTTCAATCATACAAGGTGTATATATATGGCTGGATTATAGACATAAACCCTAGAATCAGGCTATCATATCCCCCACTTATCCCAATTACA
The DNA here is from genome assembly GCA_016647705.1 of Eucommia ulmoides. Classification (NCBI taxonomy): domain Eukaryota; kingdom Viridiplantae; phylum Streptophyta; class Magnoliopsida; order Garryales; family Eucommiaceae; genus Eucommia; species Eucommia ulmoides. The sequence continues at coordinate 21,006,901 of CM028339.1, forward strand.
ATCTCAATCAAATCTCTAAAATAGAAAGGTAGAATTATTCAATACTCCCCCTCAAGTTGGTGCATGGATGTTCTACATGCCCAACTTGTTTAAAAACTTTAAGAATACCCGATTTCGCACTGTTTTGGTGAGAATGTCAGCCAACTGATCCTCTGATTGAACTTAGGCAATTTCACAATCTTTCCATCTAACTTTTCTTTGATAAAAAATCTGTCGACCTCAACTTGCTTTGTGCGATCATGTTGAACTGGATTATGCGCGATGTCACATACTACTTTATTGTCACAAAATAGTCGAATAGGTTGTTTAGGTAGATAACCCAAATCCCGCAAACGGAATCTTAGCCACAATGTCTCACATAGTACATTTGCCAAACCTCTGAATTCAACTTCTGCACTCGAGCGAGCTACAAAATTTTCCTTCTTGCTTTTCCATGTTACAAGTTTACCTCCTAGAAGGGGAAAATATCCAAAAGTAGATTGCCTATTACCCACATCACTAGCCCAATCAGCATCAGTATAGGCTTCTATACTTTGATGGTCTATGTTTTTAGTGAATAATACTCATTTTCCTGGAGCAGACTTTAGGTACCTCAAAATGCGAATAACTGCATTCATATGTTGTTCTCTCGGGTTATGCATAACCAAAATATGGGCAACTTGGAGATAACTGATATGACATTGGATTCCAGTGATAATGGCTCACAAATTAGAGTAAATGAGAAAATGGGTGAATTGAAGATAAGTGACATGATATTAGATCAAAATAGTGATGAGCACCAAATAACTGAAGAGGTGGATCGTTCTCCAACTCAGTCAGCAATCGAGGTTCTAGAAAATATAGAATCATCCCCAACCGACATATCACACCAATTGTTTACTGAAGATATTCTTGAGCCATACAAAAGACAGTTACCATAATGTCACACAAGAGGTATCCCTAAATCCACACATAAACCTGAACTCTCTAGTAAAGTAAAATATCCCATGAGTCATTATGTGTCTAACCATCGTTTGTCAAAATTAAACATGTCATTTGTAAATCAATTATCTGTTGTATCTATTCCTAACAGTGTGCAGGAAGCCTTATCTGATCCTAGGTGGAAAGCAACTATGAATGAAGAGATGAAATCTCTAGAAAAAATAATACGTGGGAACTAGTTGACCCTCCACTAGGAAAGAAACCAGTTGGATGTCGGTGGATTTGTATCGTGAAGTATAAGGCTGATGACACAATTGAATTGTCACACCCCACCCTGGACACCCGTCACCCCTGGGCCGGCGTAACATTGACATGACATCACCTAACCAACTATATCAACCAAAAATACATCAGATATATCAAATTGTCATCTATACAACATATACATAATTTTTTAACTATATGGATATTCTCGCTTCAACAATAGGAACTATAAACTAAAACTCATGAACCTCCCTTAGGTTCACTTCTGACAGCTCGTCTCAAATTTCACTCCTACGACTCCAACGCATGACTCGGATAACTCTATCTAGTGCCAGTAGGGGACCGATCGACTCCTATTCGCTCCACCTGCGAGTGTACTGTCTTCTTAGTAAAAATATTTTATAATAATAACTCATAACTACAACATCTAAATGGATCAAGCGTATATATATAGACAACACGTAGCTAGTAAAATTCTCCATAATATAAGTAGTAAAAAATAAAACCAACAAGTATAAGTTCCATTCAAACCCATCTAATATAAAATGATACCAATCTTCATAATAAATAATAAATCACCCAATATGAGTAAAACACCACATCTCAAAGCACCACTCCACCACAACACACACTAGCTAGCCATAGTGTTCGTTTTAACCTCACGATTAAGAGTTACAACGGTACCATACTATCCATAGGATATGCCTTCCTATGAACACCCATCATTCCGCCGAAGCGGATGATCACTGTGCAGTATAAACGTCTAATATCACTCTGCCGAAGCAGATAAACATCACTCCGCCGAAGCGGATAATATCACTCTGCCGAAGCAGATAACCTCACTCTACCGAAACAAATAAATACTATAGCATCGTCAATCAATAACGTTATCATTAAATCACAAATCAATAACATCGTCTAATCAACATTGTCAAATCTCAAACATCACCCTCTATTTCCAAAATCGATTTTAATCCGAAATTCATATTTCTCATTTGCTTTTAAATGAAAACGTTTGATTTTACCTAAAACCACTCTTCCACTCTTTATTTTTAGAAACCAGATATTTTTCACTCTCTTTTAAAACCACCAAATCCAACAAAAATTATTTTTCCAACTTTCTTTCGAAAAGCATCGAAATTTTAAGAAAATCCATTTTACTCACCCACCCCAAAACCTGCTTGATCCATATCGTCTATAAAATTATCTAATTTCAGTAAGGCCATTTTATACGCATAAATATATATATATGAAAATAATTTGGCAAGAAGACAGTACACTCACCTCGATATCCGTTTTGCAAAACTGACACTGACCACACTCTATCTGGACGTCGGTGCCTGCGAGCCTAATAGGGATAGAGCCTAAATTAATATCTTATTTAGAATATCCTAGTCATACAATGCAGAGCCTATATTCCGAATCGTTACTATTATATATACCACGTTATTAAAATTAATTAATCGCTACGAAATTATTACGATTTCAGAAATTGTAACGCTAAATAAAATTTAATCTAACGAAAATTAATAATCGATTGAAATTTCATCTTTTTCCAAATCGTTTGACGGCCACGAAATGGGTTTTGAATTTTCCTAGGGTGGTTTCTGCAAATTCTCCCTTTTTGTTTTTTTTTTTCTTTTTCTTCCTTTCTTTTCTTTCTTTTATTTTTCTCTGTTTTGGCTTCTGTTTCCTATTACAGCCCCGGCCGACCACCCTCATTTCTCTCTCTACTATCCACTCCGGCGATCTCACTCACCGTCGACCACCCTACATCAACGATCACCCACACACCACGCACATATGCCATCCGACCAAACGACACACCCGCATGCACATGACCACCCGACGATCGACCCACACAACCGAAGACGACAACACACGCACATACTCACCGGCCGAACGGCCGAACCTACGCACATACACGTACACACGCTGAAAAACTGATCAGAATACCAACCATGTATTGCCGGACCACAACCAAACACACACACAAAATCAAACTCACCTACTCTCTCTCTAACTCACCACCGGTGATCAAAACCCACCCTACCGGATCACCGAACAACCGTCGAACAAACCGAACACACACACAATCATACACAGAACACTTATATACACGCAAACCCACATGATTTCCGACCATTGATCACATACCGACGAATCCTAGCGCCGATTCTCTCCCTCTTCGTTTTCTGTTTCAGTTTCCTGTTACCCGACCGACGACGACTCACAAACCACCGCCAGCAAACCCCATACAATCGATGACAAAATCCACCGACGGTCCTTACTCTCTCTCTTCTTTCTCTTCCTCTCTCTTTCCCGTTCTTTCTTTCTCACTATTCTTCGAGAGTTTTCTTCGATCTTTCTCTATTTTTCTCTCCGTTTGACTGTCCATATACACACACACATACACACACATATATAGGTGATCAATTGGCCGGCCACGCGTCCCATTTCTCTCCATTTGTTTCCACTGACTCAATCTATAAGTTATATATATAAATAATTTACATCAAGCCCCCCTCATTTTGTTAAGTTTAATGTTTTTATTTTAATGTTTTGAAGATTTATACTTTAACCCCCTAAACTTTTACATCACAAATTAAATTTCGAAATCCGCCCCACTATTTTAATTTGGATAGTAATTTAAACTCATTCTAATTTTTAATGTTTATGAAGATTGCAATTTATCCCCTTCATGTTTAAAAAAAATACGAATTAACCCCTCAAATTATAATTAAATCACAATTAACACCATCAACCCCGTTACTTTCGATTTTTTTTTTTTAAGTGCGACTTAAATTATACGTATGTCCAAGGTCGGAGTCTTACAACTCTCCCTCCCTAAAAGAAATTTCGTCCCGAAATTTTTCGTCAAACTGTTAATACGTTAGATTCGCACCACATAATTACATTTGTCTTACGAAATTTTAGAACAACTGATTCCTATGTAGGGTCCCATAATTACAAGTCACCCAATATTTATAATCATTTCAATTAGTCAAATTATATGCCCCTATTGCAACACTTCCATTTGCAGTGATTGATATTATATCCAATACCTAACGAATAGTGTGCACTTGGTGAATCACGCTAAACACGAACAACCAACAGTCAAAGAATCTCAATTGATTGAGCCTATTCATTCCGGCTATAATTTTTCCGTAACCAACACTTATTTATTTCATTCGACATTTCCAATCGACCAGTTTGCCACAACATCACCGTTTAACATTTAAACCAACAACACTCACAACCAAGTGCTTAAGAAGTCTCATAAGCACAATTAGCCCAAAATTATCAATCTCAGTATCTAGCTCAGACTTCAATTCTCTTATAAGCGTTTCCTAATATTACCGTTAAATCTTTCGCACTGCGCCAAAATCACATAAATATGTTTTAAATCATATCCAAAACATAACAATGTCCCTCAACACATAGATATCACCAACCACCTCACTACATATCCAAATACGTCAAACGGGTCCTCTATAAGAATTTCCTTCATGCCTCCATATTTAATCAAGTTCCTGATAAGGCCACGTGCTTTAATTCCGTTTCAATCTACCTAACCTGCTTCAAACAATTATCCACATATAAATATTAATTAACGAACATAGATACGTCCCAATCACCAAAATTTGATACATCATAAAAGTCATTAGTTATTGACTGTAGGATATTGCATTGTGAGTACATATCAATTCAAGGACATTTCAAATTATCCTTTTCCCATGAAATCTTAATGACCTTCACATGTTGACTTCGCCAAATAATTAACAACTCAGTACATCTAATTGGGTTTCTTTTTATCAACTCCGATTCTAGAAAAAAAAATAGAATAAATAAATAACCACACCAGACTGTCTTTACTTCTCGAAAATTTTCCATTCTTTCTTCTCCATTAAGTCTATTTGACTGGAATCCTACATCCTTTCCATATAGCGCTTTATCCGATGCTACCTTGCTCTATTAACGTCATGTGATTCTCCTTTCTATCAGAAATTTCAGAATGCAACTCCTCAACATATCTCCCAATACCTAAATTCACACCTCTCGATTGACCGTTAATGTACAAATAAGAAGAGTTACGAACTCTCAACTAGATACCCAAAGCAGTATAGAAACTCGAATAAAAGTCAAAATAATTATCAAGCAAGTCACAATACGGCGACACCTTTATGGTTTCAGATTTCTAATTCCAAAAATTTCGAGTAACTGATCAACCGAGTCTAAACACATGCGAAAATTTTTAATTTAGGAGCCACTGATTCTTATCAAACATATAATTCAACATCTAATTTGCACTTTTTATTTAAAATAATTATGTTATCCTAACTTTATTAGACATTTTCGTTGAACCGGTGCCTCATGCAACCTCACCCTCCAGTCAATATATACTGGCATACGCATAAAAAAAAAAAAAATTCATCGAACTACTCTCCCCTTTTTCATTTAGAATAGGTCAAAGCTACAATAGCCCATCTGGATATTACTACTCAACCTCAACTTTACTACCAAACAAATCGCCTAACAACAATTGTTACAATTCCCCAATTCCATTTCAATCTAATAATAATACTCACACAATCTCAATAGTTTATCATTACCGAGCATTACATACATTGTTCTATTTACCTCTTTTAAGGTCTTTTCCGTCAATTAGCATTATTAAACCTACACACTTTATTTCAAATTCTCAAAACTTCATCATTATCTCAGACACGCTAATCAGGTCTACAGTCAATTCCCGCTACATCACTAAACCTTCTTAGCTGGACATCCGACTTTTACCTTACTACAATACGATCAATCAATGCCGTTTTCAAAATCAAAATTTCAATCTGCATTACCATCTAATCAACCGCCCACTAAATTTACAAGAGTCTCAACTTAACCCCTAAAGTAATATGAACAACCAACTCACCAATTTTCAGCCCGAACTATTCACTATAGTCAGCCCTGTGATCATTTTCCATTCTCTTCTTCCTTAATCTTTCCCAACTGGACATCCAACTTTCGTGCTTCTACCATACAATCGATAAATATCAATTTTACATTGAAAAGTTCAATTAGCGTGGTCATTCGACCAACTGCCTGATAAACTTACAAAAATCCCAACCTGACACATACATTAATATGAATAACCCAATTATGCGCAACCACATTTTTCCCCATTTCCGATTTTAAGCACAAATCCCGTCATACAAAAATATCGCTAAATGTCAAACAATTACAATCGCTACAAGCTCCAAAAAGTTTCGAGTTCTAGTCACATGTTTTCGGCCTTTTCCATATTCCATCAACCCACCACTTCGGCTTTCTTTGGATTCACTTGAATACGATGCCTTAAGAGCACTAGTCATATTTACTGCATTAGTCACCGCTTTAGTAACACATTCTGGAGATGTTCGACATGCTCTTCTCTACTTTTGACTGAATCACCGTTTTTACCACGTCACAGTCTCTAATATTTGATTACGAATACCCTACTCAAAAATCTGACACCCTATTTGTTGCAATTAATTTAACAACCTATCCATTCTAACTTTTGCGTTACCAACACCGGATCTTTATGGAAACACACACCAGGTCTACATAAATCATTAGTTGATATTCTAATTTATTGTGATGACTTTTTTTTTTTTTTTTTTTTTTCCAGGGCCGTCATAAGGCTTCTTCTATTAAAACTTCCTAAACTGAAAACGAACTTACTCCAATTCCCAATAACCAACAATTTTTTCATACACCACTAAAATTATTTAAATTCAACTAAAGGCAATCAATTATCGAATTAAATTAATCCACTCAATTTTTCCTATACGATAGCGATCGCCTTTAAAGTCCCAAGATTATAATTTCAATCTCAATTTCTCACATTCATTAACACAAGTATAATTAACCAACTTAACGAGCCGAACGTTCACCTCCTTATCATTATGGAACTTATTTAACAGCAACCACAATTACTAATCACGCTTGCAAGCACCCTGTCAATTCTCAAAACTATATAGGGAAAATCCCTAGCTATTACAATATCCACTGCCAAAACTTGTTTGAACTGATGCCCAGCATCTGCGTATTGACTTGTGATATCCTTTCTTTAACACTTTTCTAACCTCCTAAACCCACTAACAGACTAACTGAGGTACTAGATATGCCTTCCCAACAATACATACTTTTATTCATCACAAATTTGACTCCACCCGCAACTCTATATTACTAATTCAAATGGATTATATTTACACGCACCTACTATCCTCCCAGATCCACAATCCTCGGCTACTTCCTATATATCATTTTCTATTACATTGCTACATGCCACAGCTGTTACTCCGTTTATTAATCAATCTAAAAAGTGCCTCCAAATTAAATTCTTGTCCAGTAACGTCACAGTTTCCTTTCAGATTGCCTAGAAGGCGATTAACTCCCTTTGAATATTATTTCTTATTTCGACTTAAGTGTGTTATGCTATATCATCTAGTATATTGATAACGACGTAATTTGTTGTTTGTCTACCTTAGCCTTCTTATCTTGTGGAAGACATCCCTCCTATCAATATCACCACGTGGTCATATCGCTGCTTGCCAAAAAGACAACCCTCCATGCACCATGCCAATGCACAAACTAACGAAATAAAACACCTAACACTCACATACCAAGCTTACCTATTGACACCCTATCTCATGTCCCCTACTGACTAGACGACTGGCACGTCCTCCTATCTTATGGTCTTCTACCGACACATCTCCTGATAAGTCTACAGAACCTATAACCTAGGCTCTGATAACAAAATTATCACACCCTACCCCGGACACCCGTCACCCTTGGGCCAACGTGACGTTGACATGACATCACCTAACCAATTATATCAACCAAAAATACATCAGATATACCAAATTGTCATCTATACAACATATACATAATTTTTCAACTATAAGAATATTCCCTCTTCAACAATAGGAACTACAAACTAAAACTCATGAACCTTCCTTAGGTCACTTCTGATAGCTCGTCTCAAATTTCAATCCTACGACTCCAACGCATGACCCGGATAACTCTATCTAGTGCCAGTAGGGGACCGATCGACTCCTATTCGCTCCACCTGTGAGTATATTGTATTCTTAGTAAAAATATTTTATAATAATAACTCATAACTACAACATCTAAATGGATCAAGCGTAAATATATAGACAACACGTAGCTAGTAAAATTCTTCATAATATACGTAGTAAAAATAAAACCAACAAGTATAAGTTCCATTCAAACCCATCTAGTATAAAATGATACCAATCATCATAATAAATAATAAATCACCCAATATAAGTAAAACACTACATCTCAAAGCACCACTCCACCAAAACACATACTAACTAGCCATAGTGATCGTTTTAACCTCACGATCGGGAGTTACAATGGTACCGTACCATTCGTAGGATATGCCTTCTTACGAACAACCATCACTCTGCCGAAGCGGATAATCACTACGCAGTATAAACGTTTAACATTACTTTGCCGAAACAGATAAATATCACTCTGCCAAAGCGGATAACCTCACTCTACCGAAACAGATAAATACTATAGCATCGTCAATCAATAATATCATTATCAAATCACAAATCAATAACATCGTCTAATCAACATTGTCAAATCTCAAACATCACCTTCTATTTCTAAAACCGATTTTAATCTGAAATTCATATTTCTCATTTGCTTTTAAATGAAAACGTTTGATTTTACCTAAAACCACTCTTCCACTCTTTATTTTTAGAAACCAGATATTTTTCACTCTCTTTTAAAACCACCAAATCCAACAAAAATTATTTTTCCAACTTTCTTTCGAAAAGCATCGAAATTTTACGAAAATCCATTTTACTCACCCATCCCAAAACCTGCTTGATCCATATCGTCTATAAAATTATCTAATTTCAGTAAGGCCATTTTATACGCATAAATATATATATATGAAAATAATTTGGCAAGAAGACAGTACACTCACCTCAATATCCGTTTTGCAAAACTGACACTGACCACACTCTATCTGGACGTCGGTGCCTACGAGCCTAATAGGGATAGAGCCTAAATTAATATCTTATTTAGAATATCCTAGTCATACAATGCAGAGCCTATATTCCGAATCGTTACTATTATATATACCACGTTATTAAAATTAATTAATCGCTACGAAATTATTACGATTTCAGAAATTGTAACACTAAATAAAATTTAATCTAACAAAAATTAATAAACGATTGAAATTTCACTTTTTTCTAAATCGTTTGACGGCCACGAAATGGGTTTTGGATTTTCCTAGGGTGGTTTCTGCAAATTCTCCATTTTTTTTTTCTTTTTTTTTTTTCTTCCTTTATTTTCTTTCTTTTATTTTTCTCTGTTTTGGCTTCTGTTTCCTGTTACAGCCCTGGCCGACCACCCCTCTTTCTCTATCTACTATCCACTCCAGTGATCACACTCACCATCGACCGCCCTACACCAACGATCACCCACACACCACGCACATACGTCATCTGACCAAACGACACACCCACATGCACATGACCACCCGATGATCGACCCACACAACCGAAGACGACAACACACACACATACTCATCGGCCGAACGGCTGAACCCAAATACATACATGTACACACGCTGAAAAATTGACCGGAACACCTACCATGTACTGCCGGACCACAATCGAACACACACACACAAAATCAAACTCACCTACTCTTTCTCTAACTCACCACCGGTGATCAAAACCTACCCCCACCGGATCACCGAACAACCGTCGAACAAACCGAACACACACACACACTAAGTCACATGTGCATACTGATCATAGTTGAACACACACACAATCATACACAGAACACTCATACACACGCAAACCCACATGATTTTCGACCATCGATCACATACCGGCGAATCCCACTGTCGATTCTCTCCCTCTTCGTTTTCTGTTTCAGTTTCCTGTTACCCGACCAATGATGACTCACAAACCACCGCCGGCGAACCCCATACGATTGACGACAAAATCCACCTACGATCCTTACTCTCTCTCTTCTTTCTCTTCCTCTCTTTTTCCCGTTCTTTCTCTCTCTCTATTCTTCGCGAGTTTTCTTTGATCCTTCTCTATTTTTCTCTGCGTTTGACCGTCTACATATACATATACATATACATATATATATATATATATATATATATATATATATATATATATATATATATATATATATAGACACACACACACACACATATACATACACACACATATATATAGGTGATCAATTGGCCGGCCACGGGTCCCATTTCTCTCCCTTCGTTTCCACCGACTCAATCTATAAGATATATATATAAATAATTTACACCAAGCACCCCCTATTTTGTTAAATTTAATGTTTTGAAGATTTATACTTTGACCCCCTAAACTTTTACATCACAAATTAAATTTCGAAATCCGCCCCACTATTTTAGTTAGGATAGTAATTTAAACTCATTCTAATTTTTAATGTTTATGAAGATTGCAATTTATCCCCTTCATGTTTAAAAAAAATATGAATTAACCCCTCAAATTATAATTAAATCATAATTAACACCATCAACCCCGTTACTTCTGATTTTTTTTTTTTTTTTTTTTAAATGTGACTTAAATTATACGTATGTTCAAGGTCGGGGTCTTACAGGAATGCTTTAAAGCGAGACTAGTAGTAAAGGTATACACTCAAACCTACGAGATTGATTACACAAAAATATTTGCACCTGTAGCCAAAGTCAACACAGTTCATGTTCTGCTTTCTTTAGCTGCAAACTTCGATTGGTCCTTACAAAAATTGGATGTAAAAAAATGCATTTTTACATGGTGAATTATTTGAATAAGTCTACATTGATCTCCCACCAGGATGCATGATACCCAAAAGACACAGCCGGAAGGTTTGCATACTAAAGAAATCATTTTATGGGTTGAAGTAGTCTCCTAGAGTATGGTTTGGAAGATTCATAAAATCTATGATAGCCTTTAGCTACCATCAAAGCAACTTGGATCATACTCTTTTCATCAAAAGGGAACAAGGTAATATAATTGCGCTCATTGTATATGTGGATGATATGGTAGTCACCAACACTCCAAATATCCTTTTACCCGGTAAGGATTGAACCGTTATAAAATTCACACAAATCAATTCTATCCAGGAAGAATTACTATTTCAATCTCTTTATAGGCAGAGACTGAAACCGGCTACCATTTGATTAAATATCCCTAACAGTATTTAATCCGTCACACTACTCACCAATAGAAATTGATAAGCAAATTATCTCACTCGGAGCTTCTACCACCCCAGATAAATTAAAACTCTATTAATATCCCAAAACTAGTGATAGAAATGTGAGATACTCAAAAATCTTATTTTTAACAAAAGATGGGTAGCACGTAATTTAGCATGTAATCAGATTTAAGAAATTGTTTATAAAATATTTTCTTCAATAAAAATCAGAAATAATTTCTAAAGATCAATTTTCAAAAATTAAACAAGTAATACAATATAGAAAGTAATTGGAAAAATCTCACCTAGAATCCACCGAAAAAAATAATTAGAGCGTAGTTAATTCAGATCTGGTAACAGCAATGATTAACAGCCAATGATTATCAAGATTATCTCTTAGAATAGCTTTCATAAAAACTCAATATGATATCTCTTAGAAAAACTCAATATGATCTCTTGATCTTTTAATTTCTCTTAATGATATGAAAAAAACGCAGGTCTATATATATGGGATAAGAAATTGCTCTCTAACGGCTAGTTCCCATATGTCATGACACTTAATTGCTCTCTTAGACCCCTTATATCATTATGGCTTCATTTTGGTTCAATTCACTTAATTATAGATTTTAAATCTCTCAATTAAATCCCTCAAATATTTCTCAATCTCAATTAAATAGATTAGAAACAATTATATGTACCAAATTGAGAAACATTCAAACTTAGTGAACCAAATCAATAGGAATTAAATAATAGGTGTAGTATATTTAAATATCATAAAATTCCTAAAATCTCTTACAAATTCCAACAAAAAATGACTATTTTTAGATATGAATTCAGAATTCCACAATATCCTGAAACTGACACATCAGTCGACCGACCAACCAATCGCTCGATTCAGGATGTAGCCAAGCCAAAGATTCTGCGCCCATCGGTCGACCTATCTGTTGACTTACAGATTCAGAGAGTTCTATTTCTCTTCACCGGTCGACTTACCTGTCGACTTAGAGATTCAGAGAGCTTGCCTGCTTTGTCCGGTCGACTTACCAGTCAACTTAAGGTTACTGAATCTCTTTTCTAAACTCGTTTTAACTCATTATTATTGACGTTTTCTCCCCTTTAACCAATTTATTTTCCTAATAAGCTCTACTAAATACTTAAATTCAATTTTAATCCATTACAATTTTTTTTAATTACACATAGGAGTAAATAATTTAGCTAATTAGGATCCTATTTAAAACACACATATTTATACAAATCATTAAAAAAAAAATTTGTGTCGTGTGTGATCCTAATTGGGATATTAAGAGTTAAAATTTAAACCTGATTTTATTTTTCCTAGGTTCTTCAAATTCTTCAACCTCTTAATCCTTCATCATCTTTATCATCAAATCTTCATCAATTAGAACTAATAAACTGAAATACTTAAACAAACTATTAGTCCCACAAAAAATGTCAACGTTTAATTGTCTATTAAAATCTTAGAATCAACAAAGGTCTTGCAAGATTACTTGTTCAAAGAATTTGTAATGAAAAATCTAGGCCCTCTAAAATATTTTCTTGGGATTGAAGTATCCCGATCTAACAAAGGAATAATTATGTCTCAAAGAAAAGATGCTCTAAATCTATTACGAGAGACTGGACACCAGTAAAATAATATCTAAAGCTATTTGTTAAGCCCAACCAGGTACTAGTTGACAAAGGAAGATACCAAAGACTTGTAGGGAGATTGTTGTACTTATCTCATACCAGACCAGATTTGACCTATTCCTTGAGTATTATCAGTCAGTTTATGCATAATCTTGGAGAATAACATATGAATGCAGTTATTCGCATTTTGAAGTACCTAAAGTCTGCTCTAGGAAAATAAGTATTATTTACTAAAAACATAGACCATCAAAGCGTAGAAACCTATACTGATGCTAATTGGGCTGGTGATATGGGTGACAGATGGTCTATTTCTGGATACTTTACTTTTCTAGGAGGTAACCTTGTGACATGAAAAAACAAGATGCAAAATGTTGTAGCTCGCTCGAGTGTAGAAGCTAAATTAAGATGTTTGGCAAATGCACTGTGTGAGACATCCACCTCTTCAGTTATTTGGTGCACATCACTATTTTGATCTAATATCATACCACTTATCTCTAATTTACCCATTTTCTCATTTACTCTAGTATGTGAGTCATTACCATTGGAATTCAATGTCATATCAATTATCTCTAAGTTGCCCATATTTTCGTTATTGTAATCTAGATTTTGAATTTTCTTTTGGTACTCCCCCTGAAATTCAGGTTTGGATAAGTACATTGTGTCTTCATTAAAAACAACATCCATATTGATAAATAATTGACATATTGGAGAATGATAACACCGATATCCTTTTTGATGAGTGGCATACCCAACAAAACACACATTTCAATGCTTGAGCAGTTAATTCAGTGCGTTGATACTTGTATAGATGTACAAATACCACGCATCCAAAGACATAAGCGCTAAACTTGAGACAGTTGGAACAACAAACTTATCATTAAGAGTATGGAACGATGTTTTAAAATCGAGGGTGTTGGAAGGTACCTGATTGATTAAATAAGCTGCTGAAGTTAAAGCTTCTCTACAATAAGATAACGACATATAGGCTTTGATTAGCAAAGCTTGAATAACAACCAACAAGTGCTGATTTTTTTTGCTCGGCCACCACATTTTTTTGAGGTGTGGTGGAGCAAGCTGTATGATGTATGATTCCTTGTGCTTCCAAATAATGTTGAAATTCAACACTCTAATATTCTCCGACATTGTCAATGCGAAGAACTTGAATCTTTCTATTGTACTGAGTTTCAATCTTTTCATGAAACTTTTGGAATATCGAGTTCACTTTACTTTTGGATTTCATCAAGTAAATCCATGTCATTCTGATACAATCATTAATAAACGTTACAAACCAACGTGCCCCACCCAAAGTAGTGACCTTTGATGGACCCTAGACGTCAAAATGAATAATCATAAATGGAAATAGACTTTTATTTAATCATAATGAAAATGAAGCACGATGGCTTTTTGTAAGTTGGCAAGTATCACAATGAAAACTAGAAACATCGATTCTTGTAAATAAACTGGGAAATAACATTTTGAGATATACAAAGGAAGCATACCCAAAACCGGCGATGTTGTAACCATAATTTTTTTTTTTAATTATCTTCAAAACCACCCACTATTAGCGCTTTCCATAGGCTTTCGATACTTTTTGATTCCAAGTCTAAGTAATACAACTTCTCCCGTCTAATACCATGAACAATCGTTTTCTCAGTTTTGATGTCCTTAAACACACAAAAATAAGGCAAAAGAATGACAACACAAGATAAATTAATGGTTATTTGAGAAACTGATAAAATATTATAATATAAAGATAGAACAATTAAGACAAACTCTAAATTTAATGTATTGGTGAACATAAAAAATTCTTCTCCATTAATTGGGGTCGAAGTTCTATTTGCAGTAGAGACAAATTTTTGGGTGGAATCATATGTCATGTGATTAGTTGCACCAGAATCAATTATCCATACATTATTCAAAAGGACATTTTATCGTGGGCCCCAAGGCCCATTAATAATTCATTCTTATACCTATGTAACTATTTAAGTTTAGAGAAAAACCCAATTGGTATATGGTAATTGTTTACTGTACAGTAACATTTACATCATCCATTCATTATGTTAACGTTGACATTGTTGCTGTGCAGCAATATTTGCATCTCCCCATTCATTATGTTGCTATTATTATAGTTGCTGAGCAGTAACATTTGCATTCCCTCATTTATTATGTTACAATTAATATAGTTAGAGAATATGTATTTGAGTTTATTTTAAATAATAAATATATATATGGTGTTTTCTCAATATGGGCTTGTATGTAGTGGCCCATTTTAATTTTAATGGTAAAAATGGGGTTCTCTCAAATTTTTTCTATTCAAAATAGGTTTTGAAATGTTTAAAATCTTATCACCATTGTCTGCAGCTATTACCAGTGTCGAGGCGTTGTCAGTAATTTTATCTTTCGTTTATTGTTTGGACAACTGTTGCAATGGAATGTTGTTGGTGATTTTTCTTCGGGTGACTAGGATCTCACAATTCTGGATAGTCTACCAGTTCAAAGCAACGAATTTTGGTATGACCAGTCTTATGGCAATGAGTGCATTTGTATAAACACTTGTTAACAATGGTGAATCTACCATTGTCGGGTTGTGCTCGATTTTGTTGGCCCTAATTAGATCGATTTTGAGCCACCATGGCACTAGGTTAAAATGCTCTAGTGGATGAAGAATTTTTTTTTACTCATCCCCCCCTAATTTTTTTCCTTCTATTTTTCCCTCTTTTTATTTATTTATTTATTTTTGTTGTTGTTGTTGAATTGGCACAAAACAGTAAATGAGAAACATTGATTTTCAATATGAGATTGGTAAATGGGCTTGGTAAATGGAATTGAAATATGAACATTAGTAAACGGGAAAATATTTTTTCAATATGAGATTGGTAAATGGGCTTTCAATATGAGATTGCAAGGGTTGGAAGGGTTACCGTTTCTTGGTGTCTCTTTGATGAAGCTGAACAACGAAACAACAAGGATAACCGCTATTTTTCAATTTGTAGAAGCTTCATGAATCCTTCATTTTTTCCCTTAATTTAAGGATAAAAAAGGAAAAAAATGCAGAGACCTTCGCGATTTCTCCCTTAAGGAAATAAAGCCTCACCTCGATATAGGGGTCGCAGCTACCGGTGACATCTTTTCTGGGTAAATCCTTGGCTTTAATGACATGGACATAGAGGTATTGAAAATCCAAGCAAATCATTAGGTTCGTAGCTAAAGGCCGAGATAAAAAATAATGAACCAATGGTTGAGGTCGCAGCTAAATCTGAGATCGAGAGGAAGCGGACAACTGAGATTGAAGCTGAATATGAGGTAAGGTTTTTTGAGATTAGGTTTTTGATTTCATAGTTTCTGATTCGAGGGTTTATGATTTTGGTGACTTTGATTCAAGCACATATGAAGGTGAAATGAATTTTTGGTTGAAAAAACAGAGGCAGATTTGATACTATCGCCCTTTTATTTTTTTTTCCTGAGATTTGGATTGAATTCAACTTGGCTTTGATGCCATCTTAAATTGTATCTTTTTCATTCATATCCTTTCAATCATACATGGTGTGTATATATATAGCTTGATTCTAGGCATAGACCCTAGAATCAAGCTATCATATCCCCTAATTATTCCAATTACAACCTCAATCAAATCTTTAAAATATGAAGGTATAATTACTCTAAAATAGGAAGGTAGAATTATTCAACACTTAGAATCTATTTAGCATGCAATTGCAATTTTATTCTCTCCACAAAAACTTGCTTTACATCAAATATCGTTTCTTACTATGAAAGAAAAAAAAAAAAAAAAAAAAACTTTAGAAATTTAACTAAAAATAACTAAAATTAGGAAAACTAAAAATACCACGAAAACTTGCTTTACATCAAATATGTTCCTCATTTGATTGGCTCCACATAAGTATTGGGATATTAAACAACTAGATGTCTCCAATGCCTTCCTACACGGTGCTCTTGAAAAAGAAGTCTATATGACTTAACTCCCGAGTTTTGAAGATTCCAAGCATCCTACCTATGTTTTATAATTAGCTCCAAAAATCTCTTTATGGGCTTAAACAAACACTTAGAGTCTGGTTTGCCAAGTTAATCAATTTTCTTCACACTTATGGATTTACTACAAGCACTGGCAACACATCCTTATGTGTGAAGAAAATTGAGAAGGAAATTCTCATTCTTCTTGTCTATGTTGATGATATTTTTATTACTAACAATAATAATGAGACCATTTATGAGCTGACTCGTGTTATGAATGACATATTTGCTATGAAAGACTTGGGAAAATTGTCTTATTTTCTGGGACTCGAAGTGCAATATAATGATACAGGGGTTATCATTAATCAATCTAAGTATTGTATCGATCTTCTCGTCAAGTTTGGCATGATTCACTGCAAACTTGCACCTACATCTGCCATCAGCAACTATTTTGCTTTTTGTTCTAGTAATGATATACCTTATAAAGACCCTACTAAGTTTCGAAGTATAGTTGGGGGACTGCAATATCTAACTAATACAATGCCTGACATTTCGTTTACAATCAACAGTGTTTGTCAGTACATTTATTACCCCACTTACAAACATTTTAAGGTAGTTAAAAGAATCCTAAGGTATCTCAAGGACACTCGTACTTTTGGTCTTTAGATCAAACCAATTCCCCTTAAACTTCAAGTTTTTTCAGAATCTGATTGGGCACCGATAGAAGAAGTACTAGAAGGTACCATGTGTTACTTGGTGCTAATATAATCTCCTGGTCATCTGAAAAGCAACCTATTGTTTCGAGATCTTCTACAGAAGCTGAGTATAGGGTGATGGCACATGCTACATATAAACTTACTTGGCTGATTTATCTCCTCAAGAATCTACAAGTCCAAAGCTCTTCCATTCCTACTATATGGTATGACAATCAACCAGCTTTAACTTTGGCTACTAATCTTGTGTTTCATGCTTGAACAAAGTATATAGAGGTTGACTACCATTTTCTAAGAGAAAAAGTTCTAAATAATACAATTCAGTTTGCTCATGTTCCTTCCTATGATAAGTTGGTTGATATTCTTACCAAGGGTTTTCCTACTACTCATTTTCAATCTCTAAGGTTTAGGCTCACCATTCAGTCTTCCATGGCTAGCTTGTGGGAGGATGATAACAAACTCACAAGATCTAACAAATTTGCAACTGTTGATCCTAAGATTTTGATAGACAATTAAAAGTTGATATTTTTTATGGAACTAACGATTTTATTGAGTGTTTCAGTATTAAAATTCCATTGATGATTTATTATGCAGAATTGAGTAAAAAGAGTTATGGATGCCAAAGAGATTGACAAAGATGATGGACATTAAGAGACCAAAGATTTTGAAGAATCTAGGGAAAAATAACTCAGGTTAATTTTTACTCTTAATGTATCCCGATTAGAATCACACACGACACGAAAATGATTTTATATTTATGTATGTTTTGATAGGATCCTAATTAAATGCTCCTATGTGTAATTAAAAAAGAAATATTGATAATTAATTAAAATTGAATTTAAGAATTTAGTGGAGTTAATTGAGAAAAGAAATTAGTTAAAGGGGCAAAAACGTCAATGAGAATGTATTAAAAACGAATTGGAGAGAAGTGTTCAGCAATGAGGAAGTCGTCCGAAGCGTATAAGACAAACTTGCTGAATCGATCAGTCGACAGGGAGGTCGACCTGTCCTTGGAGGATAAACTTTTTGTATCGTTCAGTTGTCATACTGTGAATGACCGGTCGACCAATGGGCAAGAAATGTTTGGCTTGGGCTACAACATGAATCGGGCGGTCGACTTATGAGTGTTTGTCGGTCGACTGATGAGTTTGTTTTAGGTTTTATAGAATTTCGGGATTTGATCCAAAATTAGCCGTTAACTAGCCATTATATGGTTATCTGATTGAGTAATTTTAGGGATATGGATATCTTTAAGATATAATACTCTTATTTTAATATTCCTATAGATTTGATACATGAAATTAAAATATTTTTCAAATTAATCCTTTTAATACTTCCTATCTTATCGAATTGGGTTTGAAAATTCTTTTGAGGGACTAATTTGAATGTTTTGAAAGTTATAATTATGTCAAATATACCAAAAATGAAAGATAATGATATATGGAGTCTATAAGTGTCATTTATTGGCATAACATTTGAAAACTAGCCGTTGGAGGTCTAGTTTGAGGGCTATTGAAAGAGACATGCGGTTTTGACATTAGAGAGACACAATATCAAGAACTATTCAGTTCCAAAACTTTTCTAAGAGTTATCATTATGATATTATACTAAAAAATATTGTGAGATTATTTTGGAGTTAAAGTTCTTGAGTTAAAGCGCTAATTTATTTGGCGTCACCAATCTTAGCTGTTTAACGATCTATTTTGCAATCTATTGGTGTTTTCCTGATGAGATCATTCCAAGCTTATTCTTTAATTAAGCATTTGATTATTATTACTTGCTTGGTGAATTGATATTTTTGAGAAATCGTTTTTGAACTTTAAAAGTATAAAAATATTTTAAAATGATTTGTGTGTTAATATGATTACGTGCTTAATTGTTCTACCCACATTCTTTATTATAATTGTTTCCTCACTTTATTTCTATCACTAGTATCGGGACATTGAGTATTTAATTAATTTGAGGTAGTAGAAACTCCGAGTGGGAAGAACTTATCAATTTTTGTAATTGGTGAGTTGTGTGCGGATTAGATACTATTGGGAGTGTCTAATCAGGGGTAGCTTGGTTTCAATCTATTTAGGTAAAGATATTGAGGTGTTAATTCTTCCTTTATAGAATTATTTCTGAGTGATTTGTAAAGGTTCCATCTTTACTTGAGAAAATGATAGTTGGAGCGTTTTTTGTGAGGTTTTCATTCTTGAGCCAAAGGTATAAAAAGAATTAGGTTGTGATTCTCCCCGTAATAGAAATTGGTTATTCTTGAGCTTGTAAAAAGTAGAGGTTATTTCTGAGACTGGAAAAAAAAATTTGTAAAGGTTGATTATGAGCCTATGAAAAGAATCATTGTGAGGGTTTGGTTCTTACCTGTAAAAGAATCTTGAGTTTAGTGGGTGCGAATCTCTGTAGGGCTCGGAGGACTGAATTAGTTAAGAGTAGTTTGGTGAACCAGGATATATCGGTGCGTACTACATTGCTTATTTCCTTTATTTTATCTTGTGTTGTTTGGGTGTACACCTAGAGCTTATTACACTTATCAGCTGTTATAAAGATAATAATTAATTTTAGGATAACATTAATTGTTTGATTTTTGAAGTGTTATTATTTAAATTAATTTTTAGTACTACCCAATTCACCTCCCCTCTTGGGTAACTCACTAGGCTAACAACAACCAATTCAAGATCTATTTGGATATCCACCTCAGCATAACATTATACCATTATGTTAGATTTGAAATGCAAAATGCATTTCATATCTAATGAAATCATGTATAAATAATTGGATTTCTTTATTTTGTATTGTCAAGAAAGACAGATAAATAAAATCTCAGACTTTACCTGTTTTCATCTTCTTTGTTCCAATATCAATGTTTCATTGCCTAAATATCAAAGTTATTTTTTTTTTTCAAATCTAGGTTATATTTTTTATTCCGTGACTCCAGACGCGGGTTATATGCTAGTATAAAAAACAGAAGAAGAATTTAAAAATAATTATGGGTATTACGTGAAAGAGAATTTCCATAGACATATCATGCAATAATTTCAAAAGTCGGACTCAAAATAAAAAATCCTTTTGGTCTTGTTTTGTTGACAATCAAAAAAATATTTTCGCTTTTAAAAAACACAAATACTACTATTACTCTTTAGCCAAAACTAATTGAAAAGTACTTTTATAAAACAATTCTTACAATAGTTAATCTATCAAACTGACCCTTTATAGTTACAAATTAAACCGACTATATTAAGGTTTTGTTTGGTAAGGAAATTGAGGCACGGATTTCACTTAATAAAGGAATTTTTAAAATTTCATCATCAAAATTCTTTGTTTGGCTATTGTTAAACAAGGATCGGTAAATTCAGGGGGATTTTGAAAAGGGAATTTAAGAGGTCTCAAATGACGTTTTAAAATTCCTTCGAAATTAACGTTATTCGTAAATCTTTAGGGGGAAGGATTTCTCTCTCGTCTCTCTCTTGTCTTTAAATTAAAAAAAAAAATCTCTGCGATTCTTCGGTTGTATAGGTAGGTGAGGCTGGGGAGGACTTGGAGAGAAGGATCAGTGATGGAGCTCAGATCGGTGAGTCTTCGCAGTGGATGGATCCTAGTTTGATCGACGATTCTCCAGAGCTCGTCGAAGATCGCCGGAGTTGGTCGCTGCTTGTCATTGTTTGCCGAAGGTCACCGATGATGACGATGGAGTTGAGGATTTCTTGAAACGGCAAAGATAATGATGATAGAGCATTTCGTTGGTGACGATGGAGCTCAAAATGTTGTTAAAATTATATTATTAAATTATTAAAATAAAAATTATATTGATGATATTATGTTGTTAAAATTATATTATTAAAAATAGGTATAAAAATAATAGAAAATTTTATTGTTTGATTCTTATAAGATATTGTATTAAGAAAATGGTTCTCTAAATGCCTACATTAAATTTTGGGTGCCCGTAGCTTTCTTAGAGTTTAGTCCCTAGTCATTGCCCCTTATTTGTATTGTATTTACAATTTATGTCATTCTGTTTAAAATATGAGAGTTCCCTTTCTCAAAAACTACCAAATCACAAAATCATCTCACACGATTCACGGTTGATAGAAATTAAAAACAAATACACGAAATTAATCTACGAAAAATCCTCTTTCTGACAATATGAATTTCGATTTTTTTGGGTAACTTTTTGTTGTCTTGTAAATGTTCATGATTTTTTGAAAAATGAAGATTAATTTTTTTTGAACAAATTCACGATTGCTAGAAATTCAAACCAAATCTGAGAACATTCAAACAAGATTTGAGAACGAGAACAAATCAACATGAACATTCAAACCAATTCCAGAACTGGAAAAATGGAAAGAAAGAAACTAAATCTGAGAACATTAAAATAAGATATGAGAACGAGAACAACTCAACATGAACATTCAAACCAATTCCAGATTTGGAAATGGAGAAACAAAAATTCCATGAACACATTGGCTGAACATTCATATAGAAAAATATATTCATATGAAAATTCATAGACCAAAAACAATATCAACAAAAAAATTCACTGCCTCAACAAAAATTCCATAAACACACTACCTGAACATTCACTAGAAAATGCATTTATATGAATATTCATAGACCAAAACACAAAAGCAACAACAAAAACAATTCACGGGGATAACAAAAGCTCTACATAAATTAACAAAAAATTACATGAACATTCATAGATCTTGAATGTGAACACCAAATACATTTACTATGATTTGAACATTGACATATATACAAAAACCTTACACAAATCACATAACTGAAAACATTTACATAATCTAAAAAAATTCCAGATCTGAAAAATCTCATTGTCGTTTTATTGTATGTTAATCATTTGTTCCCATGTACATGGTGGTAGCGGGGGAGGTTTGCGAGCACAGACTGGGAAAGAGATGGAAAGATAGAGAGAGAAAGAGGGATAAAGAGAAGTCCATCAGATCTGAACAAGCAAACGACGTCTACCAGATTTGAATAATGGCCGACGATGATTGGTGGTTTGTCATTCATCGTCTTTGTCTGGCAGACGCAGAGTCTACTAGATCTGAACAAAACTGTCGGTGATGGTTGGCGCAATCGTTCATCTTCTTCGTGTGTAGGCACAACGGTAGTTGGGGGAAATATTTTAGCAACGGTAGTTGGCGATCATTCGGTTGTGGCATTAAGACTCGAGAGAAGGGATTGGGAGAGGTGACTGATCAAATGGGAAATGAAAGATAATTTAGAAAGCTAGGGTTTCATGTATATATATAAGGGTATAGTTGTCAATTCCTTTTTTTTTTCTTCTTTGAAATCAACTTTTCTCTAAGAATATTTTCAAAAGGATTTAAAAAATAACCTTTTTAAAAAACAAGTTAAATGAGAAGAGAGAAAGCTCAAAATGACCTAAGAAATAAAAAACCCAAAATAATAGTAAACATTATATTATAAAAAATAAGGATAAAAATAATATTATATTTCACATTTCCTATTATTAAATTTCAATGATTTTTAAAATTCTGTAAACAAGGGAATTGTGAACTGATAGTAGGGATGTCACTAGTTCTGTTTTGGTCCGGTTTCATATAAAACCAAAACCAAAACCACTAAAAATATATCAAACCAAAATCAAAACCGTCGGTTCGGTTTTAAAACCAAACCATTTAAATTTACACAAAACTAAAATCAAAACCGTGAACCGCGAAACCATTTAAGATTTTTCAATTTAATAAAAAAACAAAACAAAACGCAAATCATTGTTTTTTTATATATAAATAAAAACATAGTTAAAATATCAAACATAAATTCTTTAAAAAAAAAACCCACAAAATAATCATAATTAAAGTTTTCAACGAGTAACTGTAATTAAAGTTTCTAAACAATAATCATAATTAAAATAAAATAGTAGACCACAACGACGTAGTTTTGGTTTGGCACAAAAAACAAAACGATGTCGTTTATAAGGATGGTTCCCATTTTATCTTTTTTTTTTTTTTTTTCAATTGATTCTATTATATCTATTAGGACACTATTAATTGACCTTTAATTTCAATTTTAATTTTTTGTAATTTATTTTATTATATCTATGAAGGTACAATTAATTGACCTATTATTGGCCCAGTAGAATACCCAAGAGGGAGGGTGAATTGGGTAATTAAAAACTTATCAGAATAAAACTTGAATAAATCAAATAATTAATTTTAAGTCTAAATTAATTATTATCTTTATAACACAGTGGAATAATATGATCAATCTATGTGCACACCCAAACAGTAAAAATAACAAAGTAGGAATGCAGCACACAAAAGATTTATACTGGTTCACCAAGCTACTCTTGGCTAATCCAGTCCCCCGAGCTCCACGGAGGTCGCACCTACTAAAACCAAGATTTCTTTAAATGTTTGAACCAAACCCACACACCGATTATTTTACAGGTTCAGAATCAATCTTTATAATATTTTTTTCTCATGCTAAGGAAGAACTTCTACTTTTTACATGCTAAAGAATAACCTAATTCTTTTTAACACTAAGGCACAAGAATCAAAACCTCTCAAAACACTCCAACTATCATTTTCACAGGTAAGGATGAAACCTTTACAAATCACTCACAACGCAATTATTATCCAGGAAGAATCACTATCTCAATCTCTTTACATGAAGAGACTGAAACCCGACTACTCTTGATTAAATACTCCCAATGGTATTTAACCCGTCACACCAATACAAAAATTGATAAGAAATATATCTCACTCAGAGCTTCTACCACCTCAGATAAAAAATAACTCAATTAATATCCCAACTAGTGATAGAAATACGTGAGATACAAAAATTTGATTTCAACAAGATATGGGTAGCAAATTGGAGCACGTAATCAGATTCAAGAAATTGTTTGTAAAAAATATTTTCTTCAAAAATCAGAAACAATTTGTAAGATCAATTTCCAAATATAGAATAATAAACAAACAATAAGCAATATGAAAAGATCTCAATCGACATCTACTGAAAGAAAATAGTATTGCAATGTAATTTCAAATCGGAAGTAGCAATGATCAGCAAATGATTCTCTTAGAAAAGCTCACTCAATTCTCAGTAAGATATCTCTTAGAAAAGCTCACTCAATTGATAAATTATGATCTCTCTTAATAATAGATGGATTCTCTCTCTTAGAATAATTAGTCCTAAATAAAATTCGCAGGTCTATTTAAATGAATATGTAATCAACCTTCTAACGGCTAGTTTACATGTGTCATGACAACTAAATGCTCTTATAGACCTCTTATATCATAAGGACGTCATTTAGGTTCAATTCCACTTAAAAACATCTTTCAAATCTCTCAATTAAACCCCCAAAATATTTCTCAATTTCAATAAATAAGAATAGAATCTATTTCAAATACTAAATTGAGAAACATTAATATTTAATGAATCATATTAATAGGATTTAATTAGTATATGAACCATATCTAAAATATAGATAATATCCCTTAAATCTCTCTCAAATTCTAACAAAAAATGGCTATTTTTGGATATAATCTCAGATCAAACAGTATCCTGAAATAGTACATTCGGTCGATTGCCCAATTCAGGTTGTAGCCAAGCTATTGCTGCTGCGTGCATAGGTCGACCGCCCGGTCGACTTGTAGATTCAGAGAGTTCTTCCTTATTTTACCGGTCGACCTATCAGTCAACCTCTTGATTCAAAGAGTTCAGCCTTCTTTCATCAGTCGACTCACCAATCGACTGCTGTCACTGGATCTCTTATCTGAATACGTTTTTAACTTATTTGCTTTTACAATTTCGCCCCTTTAACTATTTTCTTCTCTTAATTAGCTCCACTAATATTCTTATATTCCATTTTGGTCATTCAAAATTATTTCTTATTATTTCACATAGGAGCAAATAATTTAACTTAATCAAAACACACATAAAAGATAAAATACATTTTGTGTCATGTGTGTGTTCCTAAATGAGATATTAAGAGTTAAGATTCCCCTGGGTTGTTTTCCTTAATTGTTTTAAACTCTTAATTCTTCAATATCTTCAATATCTCCAACTTCATCATTTAGTATCTATTTAATTTGACGTCTTCATCACTAGGAACTTTAAATCACTGAAACACTCAATTAAAACATTAGTTTCACCAAAACATCAATACTTAATTATTCATCAAAATTTTAGGATCAACAATCTCTCCCTTTTTTATGATGACAATTAACTTTTATGTTTTCCTAAAAATAAAATATAACCATACTTCCCTTGAATCCGAGGACGGGTTCTTTAACTCATTAAAGCATCATAATGAAGATTTCAATAATGCACAATTTAAAAACATTCAATAAAGCACAATTTTTTTAGAATACTCCCCCTTAATAAAACAAACATCACTAATGTCTCCCCCTATGTCATCTTCAAAAATAAATTTAGGGAGGGGGAAAACCCACACATGTAACTCACTTTCGGCAAACATCATTATGCCTAGCCATACCCAAATCGCGAATCATTTTCACAAACTGATATTCCGCTAGTGGTTTGGTAAAAACATCAGCAAAATGGTCGGAAATATCAATATACTCAATAATAATATCTTTTTTCTGAATGTGATCACAAATAAAATGATGTCTAATCTCTATGTGTTTAGTTCGTGAGTGCTATGTATGATTCTTACTTAGACATATAGCACTTTTATTATCACAAAAGATCGGGACCTCCTCCATACAAACTCTATAATCATTTAACTGTTGTTTAATATATAAAATTTGAGCACAACAGTTACCAGCTGCCATGTATTCAGCCTCAGTAGTAGATAAGGCTATCGAATTCTGTTTCTTGCTTGACCAAGAAACCAAAGTATGTCCTAACAAATGACATGATCTACTTGTATTTTTTTGCTCAACTTTGCAACTGAAAAAATCATCGTCAGAGTAACTTACCAATTTAAAATTACTTCCCCTAGGATACCATAATCTTTGGTTAGTCGTCCCCTTTAAATAACGAAAAATTTGCTTAACCACAATTAAGTGCAATTCCTTAGGACAAGACTGAAATCTAGCATAAAGACAAACACTATACATAATGTCAGGTCTACTATCAGTTAAATATAACAGGCTACCAATCACACCTCGATATATTTTTTCATTAACGTTTTTTCCCGTATCGTCTTTTTCAATATTTGTAGCCGTTACCATGGGAGTTTTGTACTCTTTAGCTCCTTCTAAGCCATATTTATTTAACAGCTCCTTAGTATATTTAGCTTGGTTTACAAATATCCCTTCTTTGGTTTGCTTAATTTGCAATCGAATGAAGAAATTCAGCTCTCCCATCATGCTCATTTCAAATTCAATCTGCATTATCTTAGCAAACTCTTGGCAAAGATCCTCATTAGTAGATCCAAAAATGATATCATCAACATATATTGTACTAATAGGATATCAGAATCAGTTTGCTTTACAAATTGTGTAATATCACAAATACTCATTCGAAAATAATTTTCGATCAAATATCGACCAAGTCTCTCATACCAAGCTCTCGGGGCTTGTTTGAGCCCATACGAAACCTTGCGAAGTTTAAATACGTGATCGAGAAATTTATCATTTTCAAATCTCGGGGGTTGTTCCACATAAACTTCTTCAGCTAAAAAACCATTTAGAAATATACTATTTACATCCATTTGATATAACTTAAAATTACGTGAACATGCAAAGGCGAGTAGCATTCTAATTGCTTCAAGTCTTGCAACATGAGCATACGTTTCATCATAATCAATTCATTCCTCTTGATTATAGCCTTGTGCTACTAATCTTGCTTTGTTTCTAATTACCATATCAGATTCATCTTTTTTGTTTCTAAAGACCCATTTAGTACCAATAACTGGATAAAAATTCGGTCTCAGAATAATACACCATACTTTGTTCCGCTCAAATTGAACTAATTCATCTTGCATTGCGGAAATCCAAGATTCATCAATTAACGCCTCGTTTATATTTTTAGGCTCAATTTGAGATAAGAAAGCAAGATTAATTATATCCCTAAGAGAAGATCAAGTACTTACACCTTTTTCAAAATTACCGATTATTTCTTTAATTGAATGGCCTGGTACTTTCTTTATAGCTCTTAGTAAAGTCGAATCCTTCTTCTTAGGTTTCTCCGCTTGTTGAGACTTATTTGGTACATCATTACCTTGATTTTGGTTATTTAAGATACCTACATCATCATCATCATCATCCAAAATCTTTCTCGACAAGAATGAATTGACTTCCTAAAAAACAACATGCATTATTTCTTCTACTACTAAAGTACGTTTATTATAAACTCTATTAGTAGCATATCCAAGGAACATCCCATAATCAGATTTAACATCAAATTTGCCAAGATTATCTTTGTCATTCAAAATGAAACATTTGCATCCAAAGACAAATAGGAAATATTAGGAATCCTATCATTCCAGATTTCATATGGGGCTTTGTTAAACCGTCTATGAATTGATACTCGGTTTACTACGTGACAAGCAGTACTTACTACTTCGGCCCAGAAGTAGGTTGGTAAACGATTTTCATTTAACATTGTTCTAGCCATCTCTTGAAGTGTTATGTTCTTCTTTTCCACTATACCATTTTGTTGCGGTGATCTTGGTGCAGAAAAGTTGTGAGTATAACCATACTCATCACAATAACTTACCACTTCATAATTCTTAAATTCTTTTCCTCTGTCACTACGAATGTTAATAATAGAACATTGCTTCTCATTTTGAACACGTTTACAAAATTTAGCAAGAACGGAAGCACCCTCACTTTTTTTAGCAATAAAATATACCCAGGTAAATCTAGAATAATCATCAACTATGAAAAATGCATAAAATTTACCACCAAAACTAGCAACAAAGTTAGGCCCAAATAAATCAATATGCTATAATTCAAGTCATCTAGACGTGAACGTGTGCATCTTTTTCTTAAATGATGATCTAACTTGCTTGCCTAATTGACATGCATCACATACTTTATCCTTCACATATTTTAAATCAGGTAGGCCACGTACAAGACTCTTCTTAGATAAGTTAGAAATTAACTCCATACTAGTATTCCTAAGTCTTCTATGCCATAACCAACTATTTTCAGATAAAATATTTAAATAAGATAAATTTTGAGAATTAAAATCATCAAAAGAGCAAGTATACATATTCTCAAAACGTGATGCAATTAATAAGATACTACTATCATGACTATTCTTAATTATGCATCTATCATGATCAAATATAACATTATAGCTCTTGTCACATAGTTGACTAATACTAAGTAAATTATATTTAAGTCCATCAACTAATAACACGTTTTTAATCATAGTAGTACCATTATCGATATTACCTATACCAATAATTTTACCCTTTACGTTGTCTCCGAAAGTCACATGACCTCCATCTTTAGGTGTCAAAGATGTAAATTTTCCTTTATCTCTCGTTATGTGTCGAAAACAACCACTATCCAGGAACCATTTGTCCTTACTTATTGATGCTTTTAGAATAACTTACAAAGAGCACCTCAAATAATTCCTAAGTGGTACCCAGCCTACATGAGTCTGATCTTGTTAGTCGGGATAATTTTAGTTTCTTTTGGAACCTAAATTTGTCTACAATTAGATATTTTAGTAAAACATCTACGAATAGTATGCCTCACAATGTTACATTTAAAATATTTCACAAGATCTTTGGTTTCATAAAAGAATTTATGAAAGTATTTTTGTTTAAGATTTTTCTGAAATCTGACACCGACTTTATCAAAAACTCCACGTGAACTTCCTAAAACCATTTTCAAATTATTTTCACCGCCGGTGAATTTGAGAATAATTGATTGTAAATTCATCAATTTATATTTCAACCCACTGTTTTCAGATTCTTAGTCCACCACTTACTCGTTTAATGTGTTAATTGTACTTTGAAGCGCATTTATTTTAGAACACAGGTTTTTATAATCATGCGAAAGTTCTTGATAAACATCAAATAATTCATCAAAATTTAAAGGACAATAACTTGAACAATCGGTAACCTCACCACCAATGGCCTTTAATGCAAGGAAGGACGTATCCTCACTATCTGATTCTTCCGAGTTACTTGAATCGGTATCATCCCAAGTAGCCTTCATTGATTTTTTCTTACTCTTCTTTGCTTTCTTCTTTTCTTTTTTCTTCTTCTCCTTTTATTTATCCTTCTCCAGTTCGGGACAATCATTTTGAAAATGTCTGGTTTTACGACAGTTGTAGCATTCCACTTTAGACATGTTAAGATTTCTTTTCCCACAGAATGTGCGCCGAGTCATTCTTCTAAAGTTGTTTGTAAGAAGTGATACGTTCTTCTCTTGCTACTATCAAGACTTTTATCATCATTGTCATCATTTTCTTTAATTTTTTTAAACTTTTAGCGCCAAAGATTTCTTCTTGTCATTTCTGGTATCATCCTCATAACCTTTAATTGTCGATTCATGAGTCATCAAATTGCCAATGAGATCATCAATATCATATTTTTCAAGATCCTTGGCTTCCTCAATTGCCATTACCTTTGACTTCCATATTTTTGTCAAGGACCTTAGGACATTTTGTACTCTATCCACCATAGAATATGGCTTTTCGAGTTGACTCATATTGTTGCATATATTGTTGAAGCGAGTGTACATCTCATGAATTGATTCATTATCTTTCATCCTGAACAGCTCAAATTTTCTCATATGTGTATTGATTTTTGACTGCTTCACTTGACTTGTCCTTTCGTGGGTAACTTGTAGCTTATCCCACATCTCCTTTGCAGATTTGCAACCTGAAACTCTAGAATACTCATTAGCATCTAAAGAACAAAAAAGAATATTGATAGCTTGAGAGTTAATGGAGAGTTTCTACTTATCGAAAGTAGTGAGTTTTTTTTTTCTTCTCAACTCCGTTTTCTATTGGAATGAATGAACTATCCTCAATTGCTAGTCATACGTCATAATTTGTAGCCTGAAGAAAGACTATTATCCTGTCTTTCCAAAATAAGTAACTTTCACCTACAAACAAGAGTGGTCGATGCATAAACTGCCCCTCAACTAGTGTGCCTACTATGTGTGCCATATGATCTTTGTTAGCAAAATAATTCAAGCTAAAACTGTTTTGATGCCAATTGTTGGCCTAGTAGAATACCCAAGAGGGAGGGTGAATTGGGTAATTAAAAACTTATCAAAATAAAACTTGAATAAATCAAATAATTAATTTTAAGTCTAAATTAATTATTATCTTTATAACACAACAGAATAATATGATCAATCTATGTGCACACCCAAACAACAAAAATAATAAAGTAGTAATACAAGACACAAAAGATTTATACTGGTTCACCAAGTTACTCTTGGCTAATCCAGTCCCCCGAGCTCCACGGAGGTCGCACCCACTAAAACTAATATTATTTTAAATGTAGGAACCAAACCCACACACCGATTCTTTTACAGGTTCAGAATCAACCTTTACAATATCTTTTTCTCATGCTAAGGAAGAACCTCTATTTTTTACAAGTTAAAGAATAACCTAATTCTTTTTAACACTAAGACACAAGAATCAAAACCTCTCAACACACTCCAACTATTCTTTTCACAGGTAATGATGAACCATTTACAAATCACTCACAACGCCATTATTATCCAGGAAGAATCACTACCTCAATCTTTTTACCTGAAGAGACTGAAACCCAACTACCATTGATTAAATATCCCCAATGGTATTTAACCCGTCACAACTCACCAATACAAAAATTGATAAGAAATAAATCTCACTCGGAGTTTCTACCACCCCAGATAAATAATAACTCAATTAATATCCCAACTAGTGATAGAAATACGTGAGATACAAAAATCTGATTTCAATAAGATATGGGTAGCACATTGGAACACGTAATCAGATTCAATAAATTGTTTGTAAAAAATATTTTTTTCAAAAATTAGAAACAATTTCAAAGATCAATTTCCAAATATAGAATAATAAACAAACAATAAGCAATATGGAAATATCTCATCTGGAATCCACCGAAAGAAAATAGTATTACAATGTAACTTCAAATCGGTAGTAGCAATGATAAGCAAATGATTCTCTTAGAAAATCTCACTCAATTCTCAATAAGATATCTCTTAGAAAAGCTCACTCAATTGATAAATTCTGATCTCTCTTGATAATAGATGGATTCTTTCTCTTAGAATAATTAGTCCTAAATAAAATTCGCAGGTCTATTTAAAGGAATATGTAATCAACCTTCTAACGGCTAGTTTACATGTGTCATGACAAATAAATGCTCTTATAGACCCCTTATATCATAAGAACTTCATTTAGATTCAATTCCACTTAAAAATATCTTTCAAATCTCTCAATTAAACCCCCAAAGTATTTCCCAATTTCAATTAATAACAATAGAATCTATTTCAAGTACTAAATTGAGAAACATTAATATTTAATAAATCATATTAATAGGATTTAATTAGTATATGAACCATATCTAAAATATAGATAATATCCCCTAAATCTCTCTCAAATCCCAACAAAAAATGGCTACTTTTGGATATAATCTCGGATCAAACAGTATCCTGAAACAGTGCATTCAGAGAGTTCTTCCTTCTTTCACCGGTCGACCTATCAGTCGACCTCTTGATTCAGAGAGTTCAGCATTCTTTTACTAATCGACTGCTGTCACTTGATCTCTTCTCTGAATACGTTTTTAACTCATTTTCTTTTACGATTTTGTCTCTTTAACTATTTTCTTCTCTTAATTAGCTCCACTAATATTCTTATATTTTATTTTGGTCATTCAAAATTATTTCTTCTTATTTCACATAGGAGTAAATAATTTAACTTAATCAAAACACATATAAAAGATAAAATACATTTTGTGTCATGTGTGTGTTCCTAAATGGGATATTAGGAGTTAGGATTCACCTGAGTTGTTTTCCCTAATTGCTTCAAACTCTTAATTCTTCAAATATCTTCAATTTCATCATTTAGTATCCATTTAATTTGACGTCTTCATCATTAGGAACTTTAAATCACCGAAACACTCAATTAAAACATTAGTTCCACTAAAATATCAATATTTAATTGTTCATCAAAATCTTAGGATCAACACCTATAATTAAATTATTCAATTACAATAAGACACAAAATTGTGCCCTAATATAATTTTTATTTTTAGGGCACTATTTGTTGTCCTTTTATATTTTATATAGAATATTATTTTTTTTCACTAATTTAATTTTATCGGGGTACTACTTTTTGCCCTTTAAACATTTGTATCTATATATATATGTGTTATTAATAAAATAATAAGAAGATCAAAATTAAAAATACCAAATTTACTTTTATGTGACATTTTCAATTTTGTATCTTAAAAAATACTTTTATAAGGCACATTACATGTAGTGTCCTAATAAAAGTGCACTAATAGACAATTTTTGTTATAGTGAGAGAGGCTAAAAGTGTAAATAAATAAATACACAAACACACACACACACATATATATATTAAGGTTCAAATGTAAATATATATAAAAAATAAGGGTATATATATATGTATTAAAGTATTTTTAAAAATATCGGTTTCACGGTTTCGCGATTTGGATCGTGGTTCGGTTTCGCTGTTCGGTTTCGTAGTTTCTATCCCAAAACCAAAATCAAAACAAAAACCGCTTCGGTTGTTAATTTCTAAACTAAAACCGCAACCAAACCATTTAGTTGGCTTTAAAATCGGACCATTCGGTTCAGTTTCTTTTGGTTATCCATCGGTTCGGTTTTTTGTGGCATCCTAACTGACATAATCAAATTTCTTTTTTAAAGCAATTTTTAAATAAGGAATTTATCAAATCCCTTACCTAATAATTTACTCGATAATTTAGTAATTAAAACATAATTCTTTCACATTGTTGGGCTGCAAAGTGTAATCTACAGAGTCTTCCCTATTTGGCGACTGGAAAGAGAGGCACTGTTTGGGGGAGTCGGAACGGAACTTGATCAAATTTCTCTCACTGTTCCACAGCGCGAGTGTCTTCCATTGCCCAGATTCTTGGCCGGATTATTAGAAGATCAATCCTTGATTGAGCAGTTTCTTCATCATCATCATATGGGGTACGTGCAAGAAGCAAGAGAAAATCACGTCAAAAAGAAAGTCGAAGAAGGTATCTATTGCACGTATAAACTATAAATCTCACCTAAAACCCTAACGAAGAAATGTTCAGTTCATATGCATGATTCATTTCTTTATTTGTCATTATAATAAGTATCTGCTTGTAGGAAATAATATCTAGATAGTAATTTTACTTCCGTAGGGTTTAGAGATTAGATTTGCAGCTTGATGTACCATTTCAATCGGCTGAAATTCTGTCGTATGAGGTATTTAAACTACAACAGAGTAGGGGGAAGTGTTTTTGTGGATCTTCGTAGAAGTAAATACACCAATTAAATGGATTTTGGTCGCGACATACGAATCCGATGAGTTTGTGTTGCGAGTATGTGAAAGTTTAGAATTTTTTTTTTCAATAAATGTTAGGAGGAAGCCTGACATTTTCATTAGTTGGGTATATGATTTCATCAGATTTTGCTTTAGGAGTTTTGACTTGTTTCTTTAAGTTCATCCACAACAGCAGAAAAGAGATTCTTAAATCTTGCTCAGCTCTTTGATTAGCAACATAAAAGCAACAAGAGCCTATTGATAATTTGATAGGATATCTTCTTACTTATTAGATGGCTTTTGAAATTGATTAATTGGTATAGGATAGAAGTTTGTTGGACTGTTAGAATAGATTTTCTGGAGATTAGAACCGTTTGTTTATTGTTTCCGCTCCCTAATTTCTGTTCTTACTCCCTAAATTTTGGGAGTGGTTCCAAAATTCCTTAAAAATTTGAGAAACAAAAAAATCTTGATTCCTATTCACTCCGAAGAAACTATTCCCAATCTTGGTCCATGGAGTCCCCAGAAGGTAAGAACTCCAACCTGTCCGAGGGTAAATGTTGACCACCACCACCACCCCGCCAGCCACACCACGCCGAAGTCCGAACCACCAACATGCCGATCCACAACCACCACCGTTCATCTTCATCTTCATCTTCTTCTCTCTCTCTCTCTATCACACACACACACACACACACACAATAAATATATATAAACGATCCAAGCTTAGTTGCAACCATAACGCATTTTTTTTTTTTTGTTATAAGAAATTATAAAAACATGTGGAGAATAATTATCGTTTCCAAATGCGATTCTTTTCTCATAATACTCAGGAACAGAAATAGAATTCTCATCCCATTTTATTGAAGCTTTCGGGAAATAGTAATTTACCCTTAATTCTTAACATTGCAACAGTGGATAATATACAAATGAGTTACCATATTTGTTTGCATTATATTAATATCGTTTAGTTGCATTGGCATACCCATTAATCAAAATAGCAGCTTTACGCAGCAAAATGAAGCAGAAGGCGCTTGAAGAATGTCATTACTACACTGCAAAGTATGCCGAATGTGCTGCAGGAAGAACATTATCCGTTGTTTGGAAATGTCGCGAACAAGCTAAAGAGTTGAATGAGTGCCTTCATCAGTAGTAAGTCTAATTTGCTTACTTGCTTCATTTATCACAAATTTACCATTTTCTAATGAAAAAAAAAAAATAGAAGAAGATATTTTCATATGCTTAAATGGAGTTGAAACCCAAGAAAACTATGCTAGGGTTAAGCTAGGTGCAGGATATTTCTAAAATGGTCATGCTCCCGTCTCAAACTTGTGATTCTGTGCATCTTACTGAGAATCTTGCACCAAACTCACTCTTATCACACTCCCATCGCAACTAAACCTCAAAACAACCTTTTTTCAAATATGTTGGCCAAAATTTTATTTTAATATTGAAAAACATGAAATAGGACTTTTAAACATGCAATAAGTTTAAAATTTAAATGGAGTTGAAACCAAATAAAAATATGCTGGGGCTGAGCTGAAAAGCAATTTAGTGTAATCTATAATCTTGTGACTCGTTCTTTATTGCTTGGAATCCAGGAAAGGTAGCTATACTTATAATTTCCCATTAAGCTTGTTGATTTTTAAAAATCGATGGATTTGAGAGAAGTTTTCTAATGTTTATCATAAAGATTCATTTAAAGTATGCTCCATGCAATCTATTATAAACCTCAGTCCTCGGTACTAATAAACAATATTGCATTATCAGATTCAGATGGCTTACCTGCTATGGTGGTGATAGTGTTTCTTGTTGTGACTCTTTAAGGTTTTGTTTGGTTTGTAACTGTAAAATTGTTTTTTTTTTCCACATACTTTAAAGGGTTGTTTAGTTTAGAGTTTGAAAACAGTATGAAAAGTTCGAAAATAGTTTTCATAAACAGTTTTTGAAAATTGTAAAAAATTGTTTGGTTTGAGTTTTATTTTTTTTAAAATAAATCTTTATTAAAAATGTGTTAAAAATTAAAAGTAGAAGTGATGTGATGCATGTGGTTGATTGAAATTTAAAAAAAAAAAAAAAAAAGTGAGGAGAGAGATTGATGATGTTTTTTATTGAAAATGGGTATGTGGGAGCAAGAAATTTGAGTAGAGAAAAAAAATTAAAAAATATTTATTAAAATAATAAAAGTATGACATTAAAAAAGTGTTGTTTTGATTGACTGAGCATTGCGAAAATTGTTTGTAAAACAGTTTTAGTTATATTGTGAAAATAGAAGTAGTTGAATTTTGTTTTAAAAAACGAAGAATACGAACTAGTGTTGTTGACCAAACACCTTTACGGCTCGTTTGGTTGGACGGAATAGAATAAAGGTAGAATGATATGGAAGAAGTAATAGAATGAGAGAAGGAATGAAATGGAATTGTCAATGGAATCACTATTCCATTCACTTGTTTGGTTGGTATGAAATGCGGGAAGGAATTGAATAGTAAAATATAATAAAATTTCCATTATGCCCTTATAATAAAATTTTATTATATTTCACTATTTCATTCATTCCCTCATTTTATTATATTTCACTATTTCATTTAATTTTCAGTTTCTGTTATCTAATTTCTGTTTTGTTCTCAATTTTCAGTTTCTATTTTCTAATTTTTGTTTCTGTTCTCTAATTTTTTGTTTTTGTTATCAATTTTCTGTTATCTAATTTTCTATTTCTGTTCTCAATTTTCTATTTCTGTTCTCAATTTTCAATTTTTGTTCTCAATTTTCTATTTTTGTTCTTTATTTTTTGTTTTTGTTCTCAATTTTCTGTTCTTTAATTTCTATTTCTGTTCTTTAATTTTTTGATTGGGCTAGGTCAACGATGGTTTTTTTTGTAATTTTAGTTTTGATTCCATTGAGGTGGATTTGATTCCATTTCATTTAAAATGAAATCACGTTCTCTTGATTTTCATTCCAATGGAATCACAAAATGTGATTCCATTGGAGAACCAAACAACGGAATAGAAATCGATGGCATAATGCGATTCCATTCCGCCTCCGATTCCATCCAACCAAACATGTCGTTGAACTATTTTCTGATCTTGTACAAGTAGATTTCCTCTCAATGAAGCTCTATATCTAGGAACACTGTTTTGGAAAACTGTTTTTACATTGGAAAGCAAACAAATTCAACTAAATTTAGCAGATTTTATTTTCCCACTTCTTTTTGCTTATCCGCTCCCGAGTCCTACTTCAGTATGGTTTCCAATGTTAGCTTTTTGTAGTTTGCCAAGTCAATCTAGGTGGCGTTTGTTTAGTGTTTTTTCTTTTTTGGGTTAAAAAATTTGGAAGAACATAAGTCTCTTTCTTTCTGTTCTCAGAAGTTTATTTTAGAATGTGAGAGCAAAACAAACAGATTTTTTTGTTCCCACAATTCTGTTTATATTCAAGTTTTATGGGAACCAAAAAAAAAAAAAAAACAGAAACACTAAACAGATACCACCTATCAGTGTTTCTGATTCTGTTCCCAGAAAACTTGGAATATGAACAGAAATACGTGAATAAAACAAATATGTTTATGTTCTGTTCCCAAGAATTTGTTCTAACAATCTGGAAACAGAAAGATATCCTTTTGAGTTTTATATTTCTGTTTCTTTTCAATTTTTTTGGGAACAGAAACAAAAAAAAAAAAAAAAATGAAAAAAAAACACTACTGAAGAAGTCCAATGTCACCCAAAAGACCAAAAAAGAAATAAATAAATAAAGGCTGCTTTCTATTTGAAAGTATCTCAAGGCAGCAGAAAAAAGAAATTGATGAGTGTTACATTTTATATATATTTTGCAGTACTAATGACTCTATCTTGGAAGAATTGAAGAAAGCTTACATGAGTCAACAGGATGGTCAGTGATCTTAAATGTCAATTCCAATTTTTACATTGAGCCTGTCCATATCCAGATGTGGGATTGTTTTTATTTATTGGCAAAAACATGTCCGAGTATGGTTCTTCTTTTGTTTTTTTGGTAGACTATTCATCATTTTTTGTAATGCCATATGATTTTTCCTATCATTTAACTGGAAGAGTGTATGATGCATTCATTGGCATGTACTCTCTTACTAATTGTCTTTTTGCCTCTTTGCACTAGTCTCATACGTTTGTGAAAAATTAAAAGCGCACTCATAAAACGGGGGTGCTGCACCCGCTTTTAATGGCTACGGGGTGGTACATCCATTTTTATAAAAACGGGATTAGCAAACTCATTTTGTTGACAAGGGAAAAAATTATGAAGGAAAACTGGGGTTGGTAGACTCATTTATACTAAAGAAAAAAAAAAATATTAGGAGATAAAACAAGATTGACTATTCTGTTTTTACAACACGGGACTGACCTTTGGTTCTTATACCTCTGGTTTCTATAGCTAGGGTCTAAATCCCTTATTTCTCTTTCCCTTCTCTTCTCCATTGCTCCTTTGCGCGCTCTGTCTCTCCCCCCCCCCCCCCCCCCCCCCCCCCTCTTTCTTCTCATCAATTATAATTTTGGCTCAACTACTATTTCTAATTGTTATTTTCAACTCTTTTTTGTGTTTGTCAATTTTAAACTCGTTTTGTATACCCAATTGGTTGCATAAAAGAGAAAATCATTACATCTGTCAATACTTATATGAAAAACAAAAAATATAGAAAGTTCATTGTTTTTAAAAAAAATTACAAAGTCTAGTATAGTGTTTTGTTATTTATTGTAAAATCATTATCTTTTATTTAAAAGAAAATTTTCACTATTGCAAATGTGAAAAAATATTAAAATTCATTGAATCCACTATATTAATAATAATAAATAACAATTAAATTCAGAAATCACTATATTAATAATAAATAATATTTTAAACAAATTTAAATAAAATATTAAAAAGAAGAATAAGGAGAATTAAGAAAGGAGGTTTTGTGAGTTCTCTTTTATTCTAAACATCTATAGATTTGGTGCTTTGGTATGTTTATATCTTTTAAAAATTGATATATTGTCCAAAACGGTCAAACAAATTGAAAAAAATGTTCAGCAACTCGTAACTAACTGAGAAAAATTGAGTTTTTGGTAGTACTGGTTTACCAAATACTTAGGGTGGTCAACCGAATAGGACAGAAGGGTATAAAATGGTCTGAAACATTGTGCTGGTCGACCATCTTTGCCATAAGGATTCAAAAATTGTTTTCTGCATTCACCCGGTTGACCACCACAATAGGCCAGTCGATCATCACGGGCAAGAGGCTCCTAAAATTGGAAAAATACACTAGACGATCGACTGACAAGCTTTGAATTTATTGAATATTTGAACATTTTTATCTATTTCTTGCCTCATTTTTCAAGAATAGTCATTTTCAAATATTGTTAAATGATTCATCATTTATTGGAAATTTTTTTCCAAATAGATCTATGCAAAGAAAAATTAATTTAAATTAATTTTATGATATTTTAATAAGGCCATCATATTTTTAGAATGCTATTTGATTGTAAATCTTATTGACCACTTTTACTTGCACCTATATAGGACTAAGTTTTAAATTTGTTTATAATGATCTATGCCTTTTACGTGTCCAAATTGACATATTTGAATTTGAATTGCCTTGGTCAAGATTTTCATTGTGTCTCATTGGGTTGATTTTATGGGATTAGATTCAAATTTGATGACTATTGGGAGTATTTGAAAATGAGTTCATTAAATGTCACAAAATTATAGAAAATAATAAAACTTCTAGGTTGTATTGCATATCAATTGGATTTAATATTCATATATCTGAGGGTGAAATTGTTCTTCTTTATTATCATTTAGATATGAATTTATATTGAGTAATTATTTGAGAAAGATCTACTTGAAATTATCAGTGGCTATCTTTGATTTGATTGCTTCCTAGAAGAAACTCATAATTTGAATTCGAATATTATCTTTCGATTTTGAATTCTTGATAATCAGGACACTTGCTTAAATCAGAAATTATTTTTGGATGATTACATTGATATATAAATCATTGACTAAACCCACATGCTTTAAAATTAGTTATCTTATTTGATCGAGTTAAATGGTTTATTTGGATTACTTGATTACGTGCTCACATTCAATATAAATTCTAAAAAAAATTAGCACATGCTTAGTATTTGATCATATTCATATTGTGTTAAAACATTTCTATCACACTTAGTCGAATTGAAATTATCTGATATTTGTAAGTGTTGGCAGAACTTCTTGTGAAAAAAAAAAGTTTGTTTGTAGGGAATTGTATTGTAGTTTGAACTAAGTGTATAAAGTTCAAGTGAGAGCGTTTAGTTTGAGTGTAAGGTAATTCGATTAAACAAGGTGTAAGGAGTTTGATTTTCACTTGGGAAGAATATCTGAATTAGTGGATTGAATTCTCCACAAGAGCCAGAGGGAGTAGAGTAGGTAAGAGTAATTTGCCGAACCATTATAAAATTCTCCTTGTCACTGTCTTTACTCCTTATCTTTGTGTGTGATTGCTTATTTGTATGATTTCTTAACTGTGTACATCAAAACGTTTCTGCTGATAATCTAAGTATTCTAAAATTAGATAATAATTGAAAAGGTCACTTAGATTAAAATTTTGACATCCCCAATTCATCTCTCTCGAGGGTAGTTCTTTGAGCCAAAATGATGCTCTACCCTTAAGTACTAGATATTTTTCATTAGATAAGTGAGTTCCCATCCATTCCCAAACAATATCAATCATGTACAAGCCATCAACATGACTGATAGGTTGAAAATACCTATCTATTTTTAAGCCGAATTTGATAGTTTTCGAATATTTTAGTAATATTTTATGGCGTTTTTGTTTGTTTTTATGTAAATCAGGTGTAGGGACGTAATCGAGTGACAAACAAGCAAAGTGGTGAAAAAACGGTAAAAGAATTAAGTTTTGAGGACTGCAAACCCACCGCCACTGTGGTCCGGCCACCGCCGAGGCGATGGAGATACAGGGCGAATTGTGCAACATGTACCGCCGCAGCGGTCATTCACCGCTAAGGCGATGAAAGTCCAGAGAGCTCAATTTTATCTTTACTGTCGCAGCGGTGAAATGAACCGACTTACTCATCACCGCAGCGGTGACTCTATGCAGAAAATATCTATTTTCTAGATATTTTGAAGCCTTCTATTTAAACCCCTTTCTCCCCCATTTGTCAAAAAAATTTCCTAACCTTAGAGACTTGATCTTAGACCATTCTTGAAGATCTCAAAAAGGAGATTCACATATTGGAGAAGAGGAAACATTTTCGGATCAATCTTTGGCGACAATGGACCACTCCACTTTAAGATTTGATTTGTCTTTCTTTGTTTCTATCTTTGTAGCTTAACGTTTTATTTTGTATGATGATGAATATATCTTGTTTTAATGTTTCAATGGCTAAGATCATGGTAGGTTAGATAAATATTTTCTAGGGATCAATGTAGTTCATGTAAATATACGTTTGATTGCATATATGTTTCTTTAACGGTTGTTTATCTAAATTCGATTGTGTTTACCATTTTATTACAATTTTAATAAGCTTGTTAAGGTATTAGGATTGGTTTTAAGAATACGGGATTTGATATTCGGGAGAGGTAACCCCGAATTCGAACTAGGGTAAACACAACGTGACGATCTAATAACACGGGAAGGAGTTAGAAAGTGTGCAATCCATGAGGTTGGGTCAAGATTCATGTGACCTAGTGTCGTTAAGACGTTGAGGGGGACTTCTTCGTTGATGCGAAGTCACATATTCACTCATCTTACACTCGGGAGAGTTGGTGAGTGAGTTTAAGATACCGAGATTATTGAATAGGATAAACATCGTTATTGTTAACTAAACAAAGTCAAACATGTATTAAGTGAATGAAATCAATCCCTAGGTAATTAACTTAATTAGAACTAACCCAATAGTTTTTAATTTAACTTAGTTTTTAAATAATTAACTTCAAACATTTTTTGAACAGTTGAGATAATATAATACTATGCAAATCACGGTATTCAATTAATCAAGCGCGTTTCCTAGATGACGATATCCGATCGAAAGGTCCACTATATTAAAACTTGACCTCGTGCACTTGCGAGTATATTAAGACGTGAAAAAGTGGTCGCGTCCAAGTTTTTGGCACTGTTGCCGGGGAACGGTGTTTTGATTTGGTTGATATTGCGACTAAGTGATTAAATATTAATCCTGACAAATTTTTTTTGTTTTATTTTCTTTCAAATCATTTTTTTTATTTATTTCATTTGTTGTGATCGAGTAGTGCATGCGACGAAGAAGAAGTTTGGAATTCTTAACTCTTGATCCCGAGATCGAGTGTACTTTGAAAAGGATAAGGAGAAAGAGAAGAAACCAACTTCATGCCATGAATCGAGATCCAATGGAGCATACTATCCCAAATTCCCTATCTATGGGGGATTTTGGTGAAAAATCTTAACCACGCAGGAAGGTGTTATGAACTATGTCCTATCTATGGAAACTGTACGGAAGGACGTAGCAAAAGTCGTAACTAAAGCTATACCTAAAGCCGACACACCTTTTGCAGATGGTCCGAACCGTTTTGGATCAAGCAAATTTTCCTTCGGATCAATCAAACTGGAAGGTGATGAGGAAAGGATCAAGCACTATATCGGAAATAAAAAATGAGTTGTGAAGAGTATCTCCCTCATTGACGACTGATCTGGCAATTTGCTAAGTCCAGTTGGGGACAGTAAATCAAGCACTTTTTGATATGAAACCGAGGGAATGATCTTGCCCAACTTTTGCTATTACTTACTTTTTTGGAGGCCAGAATGGTCTCGAAGCGTGTTTGGAGGTGAATTGAGGAGTTTGGATACTCGGGGGTGTGTTTCGTACTTAAAATCGTTTAACTAGCAAAGTGGAAGCACGTGGTGTGGAGCCTTGTAGTGAAAGCTTGCAAAAACCAATGAAAATCTAGTAGGAAGCTCATCGCTGAGGTGGTGAAAATACAGGTTGCAAAGGTTTTTAAAAGGCGCTTCACCGCCTAGATGGTGAAACAACAGAAAGTTTGGGTTTTAGAAAAGGCGCTTCATCGCCGCAGCTGTGAAGCCTCTGTTCGAATAAAATGATACCGATCATTTTAAAACCACCACAACCACCTCTACAATCCCAAATCTCTCCATTTTCATCCTCTCAAATTGTTTCCAACCCTCAAATCCATCATTTTATTTACAAAATTTGTGATTTCCACCACAAATCATCATCGAAAAATCAATCTTCCACCCCATTTTCGAATCCTAGGGTTTAAGGAACAAAATGTGTGCTTTCATCTATTTTCAATCGTTCGGACCGAATTGTTTCAACAAGTACTTTTGATCCTACATTTCATCTATGTGTTGAAATCTTTGGTTGATTTGTGTAGACACGGCATTTTGACCGTCCCGCAAAAATTTTATGCTTTAATTTTTTCTTCAAAAAAAAAAAAAAAAAAAAATAGAGAAAAAAAAAATGAAAAAAGAAAAGAAAGATAAAAGAAAATAAGAAAAAAAAAATAAAACTGAAAAAAAAATGGAAAAGAAAAGGTTTCCTTGTCAAAATGGGATCAAGTTTGTTTTTCCATTTCCTTTTAGGTTTTGTTTCCTTTTCCTCGTCGAATTGGGACTAGGGTTTCCTAAGGTTTCTAGAATTTTTTACTCCCCATCTTATTATAAATAGGACGCTCCTTCTCATAGTTTAAACAAAAAAAAAATTAAAAGAGAAACCCTTCGGAGACATTCAAAAATTGAGAGGAGTCACTCCCCTTTAGAAAAATAATTCTCAAAACCCTTTCGGGAAGCCGTCTGCAAGAGAAAAAAATACGGATATCTATATTCTTGGCCTAGAATAGGTATGTTTTTCTAATTTTTAATTATTCTTTCAGTTTATTTTATTCTTTTCGCAATTTAAATTTTTGCAAGTTTTATTTATTTATTTATGTATTGTCGTCCGATGATCCGATGAAAACGTCGGGGTGGGTTTCTCATGCTTAAACTTAACCTCGATCGTTAGATGAATGACGTTTTCATTATTTATTTTATTTTATTTTGTTTTGTTTACAAATTCATAAACACAAAAAAATGAAGTCGTCCGATGATCTGATGAAAACGACGGGGTGGGTTTCTCGTGCTTAAACCTAAACTCCAATCGTTAGGTGAAGGATGTTTTCGTTATTTATTTTTCTATATTTTCTTTATTTATTTGTATTCTTTTTATCAAAACCCTAAAAAAAAAAAAAAAAAAAAAATAATAATAATAATAATAATAATAATAATAAAATCTTTTATTTGTGAAAATTAATCCTTGCGAACCTTAAAGTGAATTCGACGATTTGATAAATCATGGGAGAGTTTTCCGTAACCTCATTTGCATTCTCCGACTCAAGTGGAATTTAGAAACGAATGGTTTTAAGAAATCTCTTCCCTCGGTAAATTTTTCGTGGGATTTCTTTTAAAGTATCGAAAAAATTAATTTCAACTAAATTGTTTCCGCGAACCTCCCTCGATTCTCTTGTCCATAGAATTTGAGAGAATTTCGAAACGAATTTTTTTTAAATTAATCAGACAAACTTAAAGTAGATTTTTTTTCCATCCACTTAGCATGTTTATTTCTCGCATCATTTAGACGGCATGTTTAAGACATTTTCACCACTTACATTTTTCATGCATATAGTATTTATTTTTATTTTTTA
This sequence comes from Eucommia ulmoides, assembly GCA_016647705.1. Lineage (NCBI taxonomy): Eukaryota > Viridiplantae > Streptophyta > Magnoliopsida > Garryales > Eucommiaceae > Eucommia > Eucommia ulmoides. The sequence continues at coordinate 21,051,789 of CM028339.1, forward strand.
TTTTTTTTACGAGTCCACGCTACTTTTTCACATCTAGTCATGACACGTCCACCACTTTTTTTTAATTAATTAAATCATTGTCACGCATAATCATAATTCACGTAGTGTTCCTTATTCGATTCCATATTCATATTAGTTTGTATTGAAATATTTAAATTAAATCATTTAGTTTTTTAGTCACTTTTGTCTTAAAAAATAAAACACATTTAGATGTTAGTTTTGCATTCATATTTTCAAATCTCATTCATCTATTTTAGTTTGACTATTTAAATTAAAGAAGTCTCTCGAAAACATACATAAACCCCTCTCGGGGATCATCTTTATCGAATCCTTAATATTCGATAAGAGGTTATATCAGAGGAACATTCCCAAAAATCCAAAAACTTGTCTCACCTTATTTGTGAAAAATACCAAAAAGATTTCATAAGAAGGGAATAATTTCAAAATAAAATAAAACACTCGGACTAAACTAATTGGACTTAATTGGATATAAGGTACCGTTTTTGGACAGACGTCTTGGGGTGCCTAACACCATCCCCGAGCGTAACCGACCCCCGAGCCTCTAAATGAATCTTTAGTTTGACCGTATTTTTTGGAGTCAATTTTTTACTTAGGCCTTTTTAAATTATTTTTCTAAAAATTCGGTGACTTAGCATACCATTTAAACCCAATGCTAGGTGACAACTCCTTATTTTTTAAAAAAAACGGCCTAAGTATATCTTTTGAGAAAACCGGCGCTTTAAAAACCTCTTTCTCCTTAAGATTAATTATTTGTTATTTATTAAATTTTTCATTTTCAGAAAAATGAGGCGCGTCAGCTGGGGACAATTAGAAAATCAAGCCTAATATGTCCAAATAAGTCCAACGATTCCATGTCCAAATGTCATATTTTATTTTGTTATCTTTTCCTTCTATTTTTGTAAATAAGTTATGATGTTTGTTTCTTTTTTATTTATTTATTTTTTTCTTTTCTCTCGGGCTCTTATATTGTTGTAAACCCTCCGACACTAGTACGGTCGTCTTGTATCCATATTATCCTCTTGGAATTCTATGATACAAGACTGGGGGTTTCATACTTGATGGATTGATGATGTCTTAGGAAGTCTTAAAAACTAAACGAGTTCGGAGTTTCCAATATCGATTAAGCTACGAAAGAATTTTCATAAGTCATTATCTATTTTTGATTGGTCATTATCGGAATTGAAAACTTTGAACTCGGATGGGTTTTAAAACTACCTAAAACCCACGTGGACTAATAAATAGATTTATTGTAAGAACAGGACGAGATAGGAAAATTGATCCCAAAAAAGCAATTCTGGTTCCCCCCATCCGATGTTCGGTCTTTACTCGTAGCCGAGCTTAGACTCACTCCAGGATGACATCAGAAAGCAATCCTGAATCTCCCTGTGCGGCCCAGATGGAAACCCTCCAAGTACCAAGATGGAGAACTCCGTGCCAAATCCGAACCATGATGGCTCGAACTTCGCGGGATCAGTCTACTATGGACCCCAAATAGGCCCTCATCCTTTCTCCTATGGAGCACCAGTATACCCCAGCCAAGGGCATATCTATCAGGCTCCACCCGAAGGTTTGGCCCCTCCTGCAGCCCAAATCTTCATCCACCCAGAGAGGGTCGTTGCTCCACCAAATGATCTGAATGCTAATCGATCTGCCCCGGCCGTTGAAACCGCAAACAGAAACAAAGATGGACCCCCTCCAGCCTGGGTTCTGAAAATGGAGAAATTAAAGAAAACCATAGAAGAACTAAAAATGGAGAAGCCATCCAGAAAAGTGACGTACAATGAGCTGTCAGCACCACCCCGGGTGATATATTCGGAAAACTTCGTAGTTCCAGAGTTCACGAAGTATGATTGTATTGGCCCCCCAGAATGGCATGTAAGTATCTACAAGGAGAAGTTGGAGGTTCATGCTCGGAATGAAGACCTTTGCCTGGAGATGTTCCGGCGATCATTGAAAGGACCGGCTCTCAGTTGGTACATGACCTCTGGCGCATATTAAGACATTTGAGGATCTGGTAGAGGCCTTCTGTGAACAATATGTGTACAACCAAGACCGTAATACCCTCTACCAGATATTGAAGAGAAAAGATGAAAGCTTCCAAAGGTATACTGCCCGCTGGAGAGAAGAAGCTGCCAAAGTTGTCCCTAGGCTGAGTGATGAGGCTCAATTACAGATATTCAAGTCAATCCAGATGCCACCATTCTATCGAGATCTATCAAGTATAGCAGTGACTTCCTTCGGTGATGCGATCAAGCAAGCCGAGGTGACAGAAGAAGAAATAAAGAACGGAAAGATTGAAGGGGCCTTGCCAGACTCGACAAAGAGGTTAGCCCCACCAAAGAAAAGAGAAGATAAGGTAGCTGTTATCATTTTCCCCCAACAAACCCTCCACCAAAACAATCCCCAAGCTTCCTATCCCCAAAACCACCCGAACCAGAACAACCAATATCGCAACTATTCCCCTCAAAATTGCCAAAACTAACGTTACCCCCAGAACCAACCCTATTCCCAAAACTATCCCCGCTACTACCAAAACGCATCTCCACCTTACCAAAACGACACTCCCAATATTATCCCCAAGCCTACCATATACCCTCATATCAGCCAAACTAAAATCTACCACCTCAAATTCCTAACCACACCTTAAAGCCAAGTACCCAATACAACCTAGGCTCTCTACCTCGTGCTACTGGGGAAAACTTTCAGAACGATGACAAGGAGTTTCTAGACATTCTGGTCTCAATCACTGAGTTGTACTGGAGTTGTTTGAAGCAAGGGATGCTGACACCCCTTCCATCCTACGAAGTTAAACCTGGGAGTAAGGCAGCTTCTTCAAATGCTTTCTGTGAATACCACTCGGGAACCAGAGGACATGCGACCCAGTAGTGCTTTTAGCTAAAAGACAAGATCCGGGAGTTCATACGGACATAAACCATCACGTTTCCTAAAAAACCTGAGATCGGTTCACTAAACTGTCAGCAGAAATCGCTACTTGAGCATGCACCTTCAAGGAGTGGGAAAGTCAATCTTTACCAAAATATTGGTGGAAATGGGAGGGAGTTATGTGCCTGAGGCTCGATTTGAAAAATCTAAAGGTTGTAAAACTGGGTTTTCTTATTTACTTTCAATTTGCTAGAAGTTTTGATAAAATTGGGACATTTTTATATACTCACATCTCCATCCCGTTGGTCTTTTGAATGGAAAAGGATTTGCTCTGTAATGGCTTTCTAAATTTCAATAATGCAATACTGTTTATCCAAAATTGTGGTATAATATTTGAATCTTACTATTTCAGGTACCCAAAATTGCCTGCATATATTGTATGTAATGTGACTGAGCAAGGATGCAAGTATATGATTTCAATATAGAGCTAGACCATGATCCAATAGGAATAGCAACAAAGAAAGGTTTTGTTCAACCAAATGATGGTGAGATCCAAAAGGCCCCCTGACCAAATCCGACAGCAATTCCAGAGTACCGGAGGATTAGAAAATCAAGATTGGCTTCTATTTCCCTAACGATTCCTTGATATATCGTTGCAAGTTGATCAAGCCATCTCTGGCGGTCCTTTAATGATTTGATAAAATCGGGCGTAAACATCCTAGTTTTGTTGTCAGACCCAATGGTGAAAAGGAAACACAATCATTCCAAGTTAATGATTCTAATATAGAAGCTCAAATATTGCAAGAAGATCTCAATTTGCAAAGAAGATTTAATTTATTTTTAATCTCGGTAACCGAGCAAGAAGCGTTGCTGCAAATATGGAAGAGATTTGAAGAGAAAATAAAGAAGATAGATTGATTTGTTCAAGTTTTTCCGCCTCGATCCAAATTGGCAGACAAACAACATTTTTCAAGATCAGAACTTGATGGATTTGAATGGAATCAGAATTTGTAAAAAGAAACATTAGTCATGGTCTGGAAATGTATTGGAACCGTATTCCACTGCAATCCAACTCAAGATCTCACAGAAAATCATATCGGGCATTGAAGGTACTCGTTTTAGTAATTTTCGATATTTGCTCATTTTTTTAGACTAAATCAGTTTTGCAGGACTTGAGAAAACACAGAGCAAGTAGGAGTATTAAACTCCCAAGCATCGAATCACCTAGAAATTTGAAAAGACAAGAATCCAGTAGAGCAAACTAAGGAGATCTTGATGAAGCATGTTGGGCTCTCCCATGAGTTGAAAAGTAAAATATCAGAAGTCAAAAAAAAAAAAAAATTGAAAAAAAAAAAAAGTCTCATTGAATCGCCCCAAGGCATGCCCTGTCTTGAGTTGGAAAGCGAAGCTTCTAAATTCAAACGGAAGAATATCTCGATATCGCTCCGATCCAAGCACCATCAGCCGAAGCGATTACGGCCTAAAGGGGGGAACGGAATTGCGAGTCGTCAAAGGTAACAAATTTCAGACTAAATGTTTATGTTTGTCCAGTTACAGGGATCTCAAAGGGATTGGAAATATGGATTTTCCTATCACTAGGACTTCTTACCTTTCGACTCGAGTTGGAGACTCTTATTGCTAAAAACTCAGAAGCTCTAAATGAGCATTCAGGTATGCGTTTTGCCCTGAAAGAGGCATCTAGTGAACTACGCTAAACCTGATCCTCGGCATAATGCTAAGGTACGTAGGCAACCTATAAAGGTTCGGTCATCTGAGGCTGGGGCACATTTATATCTTTTCTTACTCATTTTTGCTCAGCCACAAGTTCGGGCATATTTTATATCTCTAGACTTTCTTTTATCCCCCAGCTAAGAGAGTTGGGGCTTGAGCCATTTTTTATCACTTTAAACTATCCTCTAAATAAACACTTATTCATCATGAGTATCGTCATAAGTCTCCTTTTTATCACTCTAAACAATCCTTTAAATGGATATTTGTTCATCATGAGTATCGTCATTTCTCTAAACGATCCTCTAAACGGACATTTGTTCGTCATGAGTATCGTCATGAGTCTTTTTTTTTTTTTTTTATTACTCTAAACGATCCTCTAAACAAATACTTGTTCGTCATGAGTCTCTGTTTTTTTATCACACTAAACAATCATCTAAACAGATATTTGTTCATCATGAGTCTTTGTTTTTATCACTATAAACGGACATTTGTTCGTCATGAGTATTGTCATGAGTCTTTTTTTTCATTACTCTAAACGATCCTCTAAACAGATACGTGTTCACCATGAGTATCGTCATGAGTCTTTTCTTTTTTCATTATTTAATTACTCTAAACGATCCTCTAAATGGACACTTGTTCGTCATGAGACTTTTTTTCATTACTTTAAACGATCCTCTAAACAAACATTTATTCGTCATGAGTATCGTCATAAGTCATTCTTTTATTACTCTGAATGATTCTCTAAACGGACAGCTGTTCGTCATCAGTCATTTTTTTTATTACTCTAAACGACCCTTTAAACGGACACTCGTTCGTCATGAGTATCGTCATGAGTCATTCTTTTATTACTTTGAATGATTCTCTAAACGGACAGCTGTTCGTCATGAGTCATTTTTTTTATTACTCTAAACGACCCTCTAAACGGACACTCGTTCGTTATGAGTATCGTCATGAGTCATTTATTTTATTTGTTCTATCGTTGAAAGATGCACTTTGAAGAAAAAAATTTAGAAAATGGGACGTTCAAAATGACGTTATCTCTTATCTTTGTCAAACAAGTGAAACTCACATGACAAATAGGGGCAGTTGTAGACACGGCATTTTGACTATCCCGTAAAAAATTTTATGCTTTAATTTATTTTTATTTCAAAAAATGAAAAAAAAAAAAAAAAAAATAGAGAAAAAAAAAAGAAAAAATGAAAAAAAAAAAAAAAAAAGAAAGATAAAAGAAAATAAGAAAAAAAAAACTGAAAAAAAAAATGGAAAAAAAAAGGTTTCCTTGTCAAAATGGGATTAGGTTTGTTTTTCCCTTTCCTTTTAGGTTTTGTTCCCTTTTCCTTATCGAATTTGGACTAGGGTTTCCTAAGGTTTCTAGGATTTTTCACTCTTCATCCTTATTATAAATAGGACCCTCCTCCTCATAGTTTAGACAAAAAAAAAATTAAAAGAAAAACCCTTCGGAGACATTCAAAAATTGAGAGGAGTCACCCCTCTTTAGAAGAGTGATTCTCAAAGTCCTTTCAGGAAGCCGTCTGCGAGAGAGGAAATACGGGTATCGAGATTTTTGGCCTAGAACATGTATGTTTTTCTAATTTTTAATTCTTCTTTCAGTTTATTTTATTCTTTTTGCAATTTAAATTTCTGCAAGTTTTATTTATTTATTTATGTATTGTCGTCTGATAATCCGATGAAAACGTCGGGATGGGTTTCTCATGCTTAAACTTAACCTCGATCGTTAGGTGAATAACGTTTTCATTATTTATTTTGTTTTGTTTACAAATTCATAAACACAAAAAAATAAAGTCGTCCGATGATCCGATGAAAATGACGGGGTGGGTTTCTCGTGCTTAAACCTAAACCCCAATCGTTAGGTGAATGATATTTTCGTTGTTTATTTTTCTGTATTTTCTTTATTTATTTTTATTCTTGTTATCAAAACCCTAAAAAAATCAAAAATCAAAAATAAAAAAAATAATAAAATCTTTTATTTGTGAAAATTAATCCTTGCGAACCTTAAAGTGAATCCGACGATTCGATAAATCATGGGAGAGTTTTTCGTGACCTCATTTCCATTCCTCGACTTGAGTGGAATTTAGAAACGAATGGTTTCAGGAAATCTCTTCCCTCGGTAAATTTTTTGTGGGATTTCTTTTAAAGTATCGAAAAGATTAATTTCAACTAAATTATTTCAACGAACCTCCCTCGATTCTCTTATCCATAGAATTTGAGGGAATTTCAAAATGAAATTTATTTAAATTAATCAGACAAACTTAAAGTAGATTTTTTTTTGCATCCACTTAGTATGTTTATTTCTCGTATCATTTGGACGACATGTTTAGGACATTTTCACCACTTACATTTTTCATACATATAGTTTTTATTTTTTTTTATGAGTCCACGCTACTTTTTCACATCTAGTCCTGACATGTGCACCACTTTTCTTAATTAATTAAATCATTGTCACGCATAATCACATTAATTTAGGTAGTCTTCCTTATTCGATTCCGTATTCATATTAGTTTGCATTAAAATATTTAAATTAAATCATTTAGTTTTTTAGTCACTTTTGCCTTAAAAAATAAAACACATTTAGATGTTAGTTTTGCATTCATATTTTCAAATCTCATTCATTTATCTTAGTTTACCTATTTAAATTAAAGAAGTCTCTCGGAAACATATATAAACCCCTCCCAGGGACCATCCTTATCGAATCCTTAATATTTGATAAGAGGTTATATCGGGGGAACATTCCCAAAAATCTAAAAATTTGTCTCACCTTATTTGTGAAAAATACCAAAAAGATTTCATAAGAAGGGAATAATTTTAAAATAAAATAAAAAATTCAGACTAAACTAATTGGACTTAATTGGATATAAGGTACCGTTTTTGGATGGGCGTCTTGGAGTGCCTAACACCTTCCCCGAGTGTAACCGACCCCCGAGCCTTTAAATGAATCTTTGGTTTGACCGTATTTTTTGGAGTCAATTTTTTACTTAGGCCTTTTTAAATTATTTTTCTAAAAATTCGGTGACCTAGCACACCATTTAAACCCAATGTTAAGTGGCAACTCCTTATTTTTTTTAAAAACAGCCTAAGTATATTTTTTGAGAAAATCGGCGCTTTAAAAACCCTTCTTCTTAAGATTAATTATTTGTTATTTATTATATTTTTCCTTTTTAGAAAAATGGGGCGCGTCAATTTGCATATTCATATCATGAATCATTGAATTTGAATTGTGCCCTGAACCCTTGAACCCCATTTTTGCGATTTTCTTTATCTATGAGATTTCGGTTTGATTTTTGGTGATGAACAAAATTTCTATGGATTTTTATATTGTGTGATACAAAATTGCATGCTACATTATTGAAATTTTGTTGAAACCGTTGCGATTGGTGTGTGCATATTGAGATTGTGACGTGTTCTTGACGGTGTTGATTCAGGGGATTGTTTTTCATTGTTCATATATGATTGGATTGCTGTATTTGTGATTGTGATTGATAGGATCCATGACTAAGCGAGCCGCATCAAAGAGGGCAAGGGGAGAATGTTCGAGTTCTCACACCGGGGGTCCCGCCGCTGACTATGATTCTGCCCACTTTTTTTCCAAATAAGCCGAGGAGCATTTCAACCGTTTTGAGCATAAACGAACATGCATTCAACAATGGGGATTTAGGCAATTAGACAGCCTCCTGGCGTAATTTTAGGATGTGATCCAAAGCAGCGGTTGGGAACGTTTTTGCAAATCACCACCTCGGGGCAAGGTGACTTTAGTGCGGGAGTTCTATGTAAATATCACCGAGGCAAATGACAACCGAACAAGGGTTCGAAATCGCCCCATCTCATTCAGTCCCGAGTTCCTTAATGAATTTTTGGGATTGGCAGCCCCGACACCTACTGACGAACCATATGGGGGTAGAGATCTGAGCTTGGACACCGTGATCTGAGCCATAACATCAGGCAACGTCTAGTGGACTCACACAGGACCGGGTCTAGCCAATTTTCCGGCTAAGTTTCTCAATCCAATCCCTAAAATTTGGCACTATTTTGCTTGCGACAGCCTTCTCCTAACATCTCACTTGTCGAACGTCTCCAAAAAAAGAGCCATGACGCTATACTCGATTCAGACGAGCAAGCTGATAAATGTTGGATTCTTGATCTACTCCTCTATTATTCATGCTGTCAATACAACAAATGTCGGTCTTCCTTTTCTTTTGCTTTTGATCGACCTATTCCAACGAGCCGGTGTATCAGTAACCAGGGATAGCCCTTGCCCCCCAATCGTTTCACTTGATCTAGCTATGATAAATCGGATGTGGAAAGTCAGAGCATAAGAGGCGGGGGAACAAGAAGCTGAAGAAGAAGAAGGGCCTACAGAGGAAGAGGCGGGCCCATTTGAGGCCCGCGGTGTGGTCACTTTGGAGAGGGTCTATAAGGAGCTCCAGGAGGTTCAGCTCGACAATTGCGTTTTTCGCCAAGGGCAATATAATTCAGATCTCCGAATTGTCGAGCTCAGGACATTCTTGGACCAATATACGCATCAACAAGATCAAGTTCAATGGCTCATTAGCGAGTGCCTCAGCGTTGACATGAACGTATCCACCAATGCCGCAATTACTGCCGCACCTCTTGCAACCGCCACACTTTCTTTTTCGACGCGACAGTGGTAGCAATGACGTTCTCCCAGGTGGACAGCAGGAGGTGAGACTTCTATGTCTTATCTCCTAGGTATGTGTTCAAAACCCAAATTTTTCTCGTAAATGCAATATATTGCAATTGAGTTTGCTGCTCAGTCAGTGTGGACACTGCCTCGTTTAAGTTTGGGGGGATATTCATCCAATTTTGTTTTTTGTAGAAAATGATGAGCAAAATTTTTGAAACAAATTTTTTTATGTATTATATTTGGATGTTTTATGTATACTTAGTTACGCTTTGTAGAAGCTTAAATGTATATTGTAGACTTTAACATATAGTTAAGTTTTATTTTAATTTTCATGTTTTTGTATGTGAAATACTTAGATTAGTGTATGTATGTTAGTATTTAAATTCAAAGTAGAGATGTTTATGTATGAAGTAGTATTTGCGTGTTGAGTTGTTGAGTTCGTCTGGGCTATTTTTCGATGATGAAAATTATCCCCTAATTGTATATCAAGATCGAGGGTGATGCTAATCATCTGTGTTTTGTGTGCTTGGCATGTCGATTAGGTAAAAAATCACTTTGATCCTAAAATCACATGATAGCATAGACTAACTGTATAATTATTTGAATGATTTGGCGCCGATTATTCAGTAATAAGTTCATGACAAATTTCAAGAATCTATAACTTGACTGGGGAAAACTTAAGGCAAAATCCTAGGTGAGGTAGTTCAGGAGGCATGATTTAGACCTTCATTTTTATTGCTTGAACCTTTGAAGCTAACTTTGAAAATTTTATCCCTCGTTACTCTGTCAAAGTCGATAGCTTTTTCAATTCTGAACATGTATCAAAACCTTATCCATTTAAAAAATTTCCAAACCTTTGTCTCTAAGCCAAACATACGAATTGAGTGAAATCAAGTTATCATTATTATATGCTACATGAAGTGAGCGGTCGGGTTTCAGACGAATTTTTATTGGTCCGGTATTAGTGTATTCACTTGTCATTCTTTGAATTCTATTTTCACGCCCCTAAAATTGTACAAAAATCGAATAAGTTTGGGGGTGTGTTATATGTCTTAAAAAAGAAATAAAAAAAAAAACTATGAATGTAGTTTTTACTTTCGATCTTTCAGCAAGTTAATACAAAGTTCTTAAAGCCTTGTTCAGGGTTGTGTTTTAAATATTTGGGGTTACAAGAGAGATATAGCGACAAGCGTTTATGCCTCATGTATCGTTGAATTATCGTAATTATAACGATTACATGTTTTCTATTCCTATGATACCCTTGGCCGTTCTCTAATGCCTATCCAAACCCTATTGATCTCTTTGAATTTCCAAACCTACATTAGTGAATAGTCGAACCCAGTTAAGCATATGGTTTTCCTAATCCTTAAACATTTTAAGTCATGACCTTAGTTATTGAATAATCCAATCCGGTGTTCGGATAGTTATACATTTGAGTTCTCACATACACACTTTAAATGGATCTAAAATGATTTTTATTGATATTGAGTGTTGAAATTCTAGGACACCACGTGGTGTGTGTTATTACCTGAAGTTGATCTGATTGAAGGCTATTGAGGGATAAACAACTTAGTTTCTTCGATTGAACTTGGAACTCGCATGCGTTTACTTCTTATTTGTTAAAGTTTATTCATTTTTAGTAGTTAGTTAGTTAGTTAATTAGTACAATTAGTTTATTTTAGTGTTAGGGTGTTTTGCTCGAATACTAGTAAAATTTCAAGTTTGGAGGTATTTAATATGTTAAAAATACCTATCTACTTCTAAGTCGAATTTGGTAGTTTTCGAGTATTTTAGTAATATTTTATGGCATTTTTGTTTGTTTTTATTTAAATCAGGTGTAGGGACATAATCGAGTGACAAGCAAGCAAAGCGGTGGGAAAACGGTGAAGAAATGGTGAAAGAATTAAGGTTTCAGGACTGCAAACCCACCGTCGCGGCGATCAGGCCACCGCCGAGGTGGTGGAGATGCAGGGAGAATTGTGCAACACGTACCGCCGAGGCGGTGAAAGTCTAGAGCGCTCAATTTTATCTTCACCGCTGCAGCGGTCAGTCACCGCCGTAGCGGTAAAGTGAACCGACTTACTCACCACTGCAACGGTGAATCCACCATCGCGGCGGTGACTCTGTGCAGAAAATATCTAGAATATCTATTTTCTAGATATTTTGAAGTCTTTTATTTAAACCCGTTTCTCCTCCATTTGTCAAAAACGTTCCTAACCTTAGAGACTTGATCTTAGACCATTCTTGAAGAGATCAAAGAGGAGATTCACATATCGGAAAAGATGAAACACTTTCGGATTGATCTTTAGTGACAGTGGACCACTCCACTTTAAGATTTGATATTTCTTTCTTTGTTTCTATCTTTGTAACTTAACGTTTTATTGTGAATGATGATGAATCCTTCTTATTTTAATGTTTCAATGGCTAATATCATGGTAGGCTAGATAAATATTATCTAGAGATCGATGTAGTTCATGTAAATATACGTTTGATTGAATATATGTTTCTTTAATGGCTGTTTGTCTAAATTCGATTGTGCTTACCGTTTTATTACAATTTGAATATGTTTGTTAAGTTATTAGGATTGGTTTTGAGAATACGGAATTTGACACTCAAGAGAGGTAACTCCGAATTCAGACTAGGGTAAACACAACGCGACGATCTAATAATCTGGGAGGGAATTAGAAAGTGTGCAATCCATGATATTGGGTCAAGACTCATGTGACCTAGTGTTGTTAATACATTGAGGGGGACTTCTTCGTTGACGCGAAGTCGGATATTCACTCGTCTTACACTCGGGAAAGGTGGTGAGTGAGTTTAAGATACCGAGATTGTTGGATAGGATAAAAACCGTTATTGTTAACTAAACAAAGTCAAACATGTATTAAATGAATGAAATCAATCCCTAGGTAATCAACTTAATTAGAACTAACCCAATAGTTTTTAGTTTAACTTAGTTTTTAAATAATTAACTTCAAACATTTCTTGAATCGTTGAGATAATATAAGACTATGCAAATCACGATATTCAATTAATCAAACGCGTTTCCCAGAGGACAATATCCGATCGAAAGGTCCACTATATTAAAACTTGACCTCGTGCACTTGCGAGTATATTAAGACGTGAAAAAGCGGTTGCATCCAATGACCTGGGGCACTAATTTTTCCGCATAATATACTTATAATTCTCAATTCATTCCACCACATCACAATACAAATAATCATTGTGCGAGAGGTGATAGGGACCGAGGGGGGGGGAGAGGGGGTTGTTGATGAGATTGACAGTCATGTGAACATGTTTTACTTAGATGATGATATGAATGCTGCATTAGAGTTACATGCAAATGCTAGGGGAAAACAATGAAGGTTTAGATGTTGTAAGGTTGATCGGGATAGGAAACGTGTCGATTGATTGTGACAATTCGGAGTTGCATAAAATATTTCATATTTTGATAAGTTGTCTTGGAATGATGACGATGACTTGGCAAAGCATGAGCCATAGTTGCACAAAAAGTTATTGGACATCACAGATGAACGTGTTTGAAATCGACATGGTTTTTAAGGACAACAAATTTTACAAAAAATTCCGTGAAGTATTATCATGTGATGAAAAATAAAGAGTATTTTTTTGGTGGAGATACACCTGAAGGGGTGGTTAGTTAAATGCAAATATAGATGCACTTGGAGGTTACGAGCGGGTGTTAAGAAAAGCCATGACGTGTTTGAGATTAATCAATACGGAGGGGAACATCACTACTTCCATAACCACACAATTTGGTTCATGCTAATTTGGATTCCGGTGTTATTTCAAACTTGATACTTAGCTAAATCAAGGCATTAATATTTTTTTCTTCAATTTTGACACAGCCAAGATTTTTATGGAAAATGATTAAAAAAAGAAAATGAATTTTTAGGAAAACGAGCAAAAAGAGGGATTTTTTTAAAGTGCTTCTTTTCTCATAAAAGAAATTAAGCCAATTTATTAATTTGTTTTTTTGAAAAAGGGACTCGACACCTAGCATTGAGTTTAAATTGTGTGTTAGGCCATCAAATTTTTAAAAAACAATTAAAAAATAACTTGAGTTAAATTTTGACTCCAAAAGACATGGTCCTACCAAAAATTCATTTTAAAAGGGTTTGGTGGTCACTTATGCTCAAGGAAGGTGTTACGCATCTCGAGATACCCGTCCGAAGACGGTACCTTATCCAATTATGTCCAAGCAAAAGTTATGTCCAATTATTTCATTTGATTTTTATTTTTGAAAAATCCCTTTGGTGTTTTATAAATAAAATAGGACAATTTTTCGGTATTTTTGAGATTTGTTTCTCAAGTATGATCTCTTATAAATTATTGATGATTTAATAAGGATGATCACCGGGGGATTTTAATGTAGTGAACTTTAGATTGGGTAGGAGGAAGAATAAAGGATTTTTTTTATGCATGCGAAAAATTTATTATATTTCTTTGTTTGAGGTTTGGAGTTTTTTTGTTTTTTCCTTAGAGAAATATTTCAATAGAAAAACATATTAGAATTGTTTGGAACACGCAAAATTCTTCTTTTTTTTTTTCCTTTTTTTTTTTAATTTCTTTTTTGGGAACACTTTAGTAGATAATACAATAGATTTGTTTTTTGTTTTTTCGCTTGGCTTGAAAGGGGATTTTTAGAGAAGAAATACAAGGGAGAGGATTGGTTTAGAAAAATTTAGTAAAATATTTTTTTTAAGAAAACTTGAATCCTTCCTGAAAATATTTTTGAATGTAAAGATCGTTTTGAAGGATTGCCCCCCCTCCCCCTTTAGTGATCTTTCAAAAATCCTTTTTTTTTAGAAAGAGGAAATTTCTTATAAAATATACAATAAAATAGTATTTATTTTTTAAATACATTTTCTTCTAAGAATAAAACTAAGGGAAAAAAATTAGAAATGCCTTTTTACGAAAGAAAAAACAAAAAAACAAAGCCAGTTTTATATTTTTTAATGATATGATAAAAGAGAAAAATATGAGAAGTTGTTGGCTCAAAGATCTATTTAAAAGGGGGACAAATTGGGTAGTGACAAAAAATTAAACAATAAATTGAAATGCAAGTTATCAATTTTCCTAATTGATTATTATCTTGTTAAGCAGCGGAAATGTGTTTAACTAAGTGCACACCCAAACAATCAGAAATATAACAATACAACACACAAAAATTTATTCTGGTTCGACAAGTTATGCTTACCTACGTCTAGTCTCCCGAACTCCATAGGAATTTCACAATCCACTAACCCTTTGATTCCTTTCTCAAGTAGGAACCAAACCATTACAATCCTGATTCTTTTCACAGACTCAGAATCAACCTATCATACTTTTGCACTATTACACTTATACTTTGCATAGGTTAACACGCCCGAATTTTCTAAAAGGAAAAGGATATGAAATATTAATAGCATAAATAAGAGAGGGGGTTTTTAAAGCTTCGATTTCCTACTGAACAACATGTATGCAGCACATATGTGTATTTTGAAGTGGATATCCAGTAAAGATGCAGTACATATCATTAAAGATGTGTATTTTTCAGTAGATATCCATGTTGTTCAGTAGATATCTACTGAACAACATGTTTGCAGCACATACATACTGGTCAGTAGATATCTACTAAACAGCATGTATGCAGTACATATGTGTATTTTGAAGTGGATATCCAGTAAAGATACAGTACATATCATTAAAGATGTGTATTTTTCAGTAGATATCCATGTTGTTCAGTAGATATCTACTGAACAGCATGTATGCAGCACATATGTGTATTTTGAAGTGGATATCCAGTAAAGATGCAGTACATATCATTAAAGATGTGTATTTTTCAGTAGATATCCATGTTGTTCAGTAGATATCTACTGAACAACATGTTTGCAGCACATACATGCTGTTCAGTAGATATCTACTGAACAGCATGTATGCAGCACATATGTGTATTTTGAAGTGGATATCCAGTAAAGATGCAGTACATATCATTAAATATGTGTATTTTTCAATAGATATCCATGTTGTTCAGTAGATATCTACTGAACAACATGTATGCAGCACATATGTGTATTTTGAAGTGGATATCCAGTAAAGATGCAGTACATATAATTAAAGATGTGTATTTTTCAGTAGATATCCATGTTGTTCAGTAGATATCTACTGAACAACATGTTTGCAGCACATATATGTTGTTCAGTAGATATCTACTGAACAGTATGTATGCAGCACATATGTGTATTTTGAAGTGGATATCCAGTAAAGATGCAATACATATCATTAAAGATGTATATTTTTCAGTAGATATCCATGTTGTTCAGTAGATATCTACTGAACAACATGTTTGCAGCACATACATGTTGTTTAGTAGATATCTACTGAACAGCATGTATGCAGCACATATGTGTATTTTGAAGTGGATATCCAGTAAAGATGCAGTACATATCATTAAAGATGTGTATTTTTCAGTACGTATCAATGCCGTTCAGTAGATATCTACTGAACAGCATGTATGCAGTACATATTGGTATTTTCAAGTAGATATACATGATGTTCAGTAGATATCCACTAAACAACATGTATTCAGCACATATGTGTATTTTGAAGTGTATATCCAGTAAAGATGCAGTACATTTCATTACACGTGTATTTTCAGTAAATATCTAATGTAATAAACAGCATGCATGCAGTTCAGATGTGTAATTTCTACAAACAGCATGTAAACACTGGAACAAAGAATGAACACAGAAAAACATATAAAGCAGTACATAGATATCCACTAACCCTGACATCTGGGCCATTATGCAGTTCCAATTTCAGTGTCCTTTGTCAATTTGGAAAGATCCCACTTCACAAACCTTGGGGATGCTTCCTCCTTATCTTCCTTGAGCACATTCACATTCTCGTAAAACCAATACTAGACAATTTAAAAGTTTATTAGTAATTATTCAATTTAATTTGGGTTTTCAGATTAAATGGATGTGTTAAAATAGAAATGAGTTATGTTTTGACGTACCAGCAATGCAATAACACACCCTTTCACCTTCTCAGGTTGTAGGGTGTTTTGCCGAATTGATGTCATCAACAAGCTATGAATTGCGTAATGCCAACCATAGGTGTGCATTTGTTCAATATTTTCAACATACTTGTAAAGGCCAAATGCAACAGATTGTCCACTGTTGGGCAACAAACACGTGCCAAGCAGATACAAACACAGCAAACTCACAACATGCCGAACGTCTTCATCGTTGTCACTTTGCACCAACTCCATGATTGCAGTTTTGATGTCAACTGTCGACAATCGCTTTTGGTCTTTGCAAATACTGGCCAAATATTCATTTTCCAGCTTGCCATATGAGAAATTGATGGCCTTCTCGCCACATTTCAGTCCAAAAATCAGTCTAACATCTGAAACAACAAACTTCAGATCAACACCTCTAATTTTGAAAGACTTGGTTTCTTCGTTCCAGGTCTTCAGTATTTTGACGATGTTGTCGTCCAATTTCTTGATCATCTCCAATGTCACTCTCTTCTTCAAAATTGAATAAAAAATTGGCCAAAATGGCGTAAGTTGCAGCAATTCAGTGTGTTTTCTTGTCAGAACAATCGTGTCAAGCAACTCGTAGACAAGCTTCAACGATGATCTGTATTGTACGTAAAATTTACCTACTCTCCGACTTGTTTCTGTTGTAGTCTTCCTTTCATTTTTTGTCGACTTTCGGGTTCTTTTAACGGGGGCATCATCGAGGTCACTGTCAGACACACATACTGAAAATACACATGTCGATAGGTTAACATTCAGACGACACATATACTGAAAATACACATTATCATAGGTTAACTGACTAACTACCAAAACAGTAGATACAAGCACACTGAACACCAAATCTAAACAACAAAACAGAGCAGTACACTTCCAAACATTAATCAAACAGTATCTTGTGATTGCAAACACATTGTTTGAACAAATATTTTGGAAGAAATCTTGTATATACAAACATAGCTAATGTATATACAAACAATTAATAAGAGCAGTACACTGTTTAATGTTTGTCAACTGGGGTTCTGTTCAGTAGATATCCACTGAAGATGTGTCTTTCTCAGTAGATATCTACTTACATTTCCAATTAAATATGTTTTTCATGATATATATGGTCAAGAAATACTCTGCAACAAGTATACAATTCAATCCAGATAGTACATGATATCAACTTAAATTTGCACGACACTGATGTCAAGAAATGAACGGATATCGCCTGAAATTTGTTCTAAATGTAATCAACAGCATATGTACATGATATCCACTTAAATATTTTGAATATAACGACTAGTATATGTACTGCTTACCTTCTTCCTCAACCTTTTCTTTGTAGTCTTTCTCAGGTTCTTTCTCTTTTCCTCTCTCTGCCGATTGCTGTGGTTCCATTGCCGTCTTCGATGGTTTGGACTGTTTGGAACTTGACGTTTCACCATCCTTCTTTCTCTTCTCTGAAGACCTCGTGTTCACCATTTCTTCTTCTTTTCGTGTTCGGTGATTTCTCAGTTCTTACGGTTATGTTGTTCGTTCTATTTCTAGGCGTTGTTCACTCGCAATTTCTGATGAATCGAAGTTCAAGGATTTATGCTCGTGCGATTCTTGCGTGAAAATGGCAGAACAAATGGCAATGAGTAAACTCCAAAGAAGACATAGAGGCTATGATGACGATAGGCTTCGGCAGAAACACAGTACGTGCAGTCGTGCAGTAGCATCATGGCAGCTGTGCATTGGGCTGATCGGTGGCATGGATTTGTAAATTACAAATCTAACGAGGGGCAAAATCGGCAATTCCATTTTCGTGGTTTAATTATCCATTGCCATTTAATTGGTTCTTTTATTGGTTCTGTTCAGATGATATCAACTGAATTCGTGTCTTGTTAAGTAGATATCTACTTAAAGGGTTTTTTTTTTTCTGTTCAGATGATATCGACCGAAAGTGTCTTGTTAAGTAGATATCTACTTGCCAATATAAATTTGTGATATGTCTGTACATTTAATTAGGTCTTCAATGATATACATGGTCAACAACTAACAAGTTCTGACAATTACCTTAATGATATATTGAGTCAATAAATGGACGGCACAAAGTTCCAAGTTTTGTAGAAACGGACACTGAAGGGTTCTCTTCACTGGGTTCTATTAAGATGATATCAACTGAATAGGTGTCCATTTTAAGTAGATATCTACTTAAATGTATCAAATATGATGTTTCTGTACATTTTCGTAGTGTCAATGAACGATAGACATTTAATTGGGTTTTTAATGATATACATCGTCAATAACACACAGAAACTTTAATTTTGTATATACAAACACATTATTTCAACAATTTTTTGGAGGCTTTCACATCAAATAATATCCACAGCACGCAAATTTAATGGATGAACATATGGGCAGAACAACTGCGACTAGAGGCACTGAAGTTATATTACAGAGTTCTTCTAACAATGTGCACTGCAGAAGCACAGATTTTGCATGCCAACAATCTAACTTCGCTGCTAACTAACCAATGAGAGGTTCCATAAATGCATGTTTGCTTGTTTAGTAGAACTGGTTCTTGTCACACATAAGACAGTAGATATGTTGTTCCCAACAGTGATATCAGTAAGGTAATAGTAGAAAGTTTCATTAGACATGAGGAAAGTCTTCCCAGAGAATTAAGGAGAATTAAGGGAAAAAGGGCTCGTCAATCTACAATTCTTTGACAATTGTGAGGCCGGCCTTCTCTGCAGAAATAATTCATGTTGGCTTTGTGGCTCATCCAATGCCAGCTCTGGATGCAATTGCAATGCATATCAACATGTCTTGTGGCAAAAACCAGCTCTGGATGCAATTCCAATGCATATCAACATGCCTTGTGGCAAAAACCAGCTCTGGATGCAATTCCAATGCATATCAACATGCCTTGTGGAGGCTTACACATGAAATAATATCCATAGCAGTAGATATGTTCAAAACAGTATATACGTACACTCATAACTGAACAGGCAATGCAAGGTACAAACAGCACAATACATTTCATGAAACAGTTCATACATATTCACCTAAGGATTTGTATTTCCAATTAGATATGTACTGAAATGTTAAACAAATTACACATCAAATAATATCCACAGCACTCAAATATATATACAAAACAGTATATACAAAGTAGTTTCTACATCTTCATATTTAGGGCCAACAGTGTCCCCCCCTTTACCACTATTTTTCATTCACTCAAACTTTTGGCCTCCTGCGATCCTTTATCCTTTCTGCCTTTTTTGATGTACAAATATTCGAAATCATCTCCCTTTTTTTTCTGTGCTCTGTCTCCCTGCTTCAGCCTTTTAACCATTGAGCTTTCGTCTGGTTTTTCTGTCAATTTTCTCTTCTTTTTTTTTGTCTTCTTCACCTTCTTTGGGCCCAGTCTCTCCATGCATATGTTGGGGACGCTGTTCAGTTTCTTCTGCAGAAACAGGGTCCAGAAGAGGACTATTTTTGGGCTGTTTGACCTCATTATCCCTCTGAGATAAAAGTAAGGTCAAATTCTTGAAGTTGTTGTCCATGTGTTCCTTTTGCCGAGCCATTTGTTAGGCTAATTCTTTTATTTTCTCCTCACCTTCCTCTTTTTTCGGCTCATCACTTGTCCTTTTCAACTCAGCCAATTCCATTTTCAATTTTGCAATTTTCTCTCATCTTTTCTTACTTTTTCCTCTCAGTTTCATACTTTTATTTTTCAACTTTGCGTTCTCGCGCTCCAAGCACTCAATTTTCGCTTGTAGTTCTTCATTTTCTTTTCTTATTTTACCTTCTTCACCCCCGCTTTTAGATGCAGTTCTAATTTGTGGCGTGAAATACGGCGTATTCAATCGGTCCGGACTGGCCGGAACGCCATCAGTGAAATGAGTGTCATGGAGGGTCGCCATACTCTCCGGTTCGCCTTCGTCACCGGCCTTCTCATACTCTTCACCTTCCTCACTCCACGATTCTTCTTGATCGTCCTTCTTTTGTTCAAATTCTCTCCTTTCCCACCACGCTTGTTTTTTAAATCATCAGCGTGTGTAATCATTTTCGTCTCAGTCCTCATCATTTTCATCGTATTTGGATTCACCTGTCAACATGCCGTTTGTTCAGAGGATATCACTAAACAGATTTGTAATTTCAAGTTTACATATGTGCATTTTCATTAGATATGTACTAAGTGGATATCCACTGAACATTAAAGTTGTATGCAGTACATCTTTAAGTTGATATCTACTGAAAATGTCTACAACATGTAAGCAGTAGATCTTTAGTATCTTTAAGTAGATATCTACTGACCAGCATGTATGCAGCACATATGTGTATTTTGAAGTGGACAACCAGTAAAGATGCAGTACATATCATTAAAGATGTGTATTTTTCAGTAGATATCAATGTTGTTCAGTAGATATCTACTGAACCGCATGTATGCAGTACATCTTTAAGTTGATATCTACTGAAAATGTATACAACATGTATGCAGTAGATCTTTAGTATTTTGAACTAGATATCCACTATCAACTAAACAGATTTGTAAATTCAAGTAAATATACATTACATACGTGTATTTTTCAGATGATATCTAGTAAACAGATTTGTAATTTCATGTAGATATCTACTAGATTTGTAATGTATGCATTACATACATTGTTTGAGAGGAACAAAAAATGAACAGAAAAACCTATAAAACAGTTTATATCCACTAACCCTGATATCTGGGGCATTATGTTCCTCGTTCAGTGCATTTTTTAGTGTGTCCGTTGTCAATTTTGAGAGATCCCACTTGACAAACCGTGGGGATGCTGCCTCATTATCTTCCTTGATGACATTGACATGCTCGCAAAACCAATACTACACAAAATGAATAGTTTATTAGTAATTATTCAATTATGAACAGCTTCAAATAAGTTTGGACGGGTCGTACCAGCAATGCAAGAACACACCCTTTCACCTTCCCAGGCTGACAGGAGTTTTGCTGAATTGATGTGATCAACAGGCTATGAATTGCATGATGCCAACCATAGGTGTGCATTTGCTCAATATTTTCAACATACTTGTATAGCCCAAATGCCACAAACACTCCACTGTTGGCCAGCAAACACGTGCCAAGCAGATACAAGCACAGCAAACTCACAACATGCCGAACGTCTTCATCGTTGTCACTTTGCACCGACTCCATGATTGCAGTTTTGATGTCAGTTGTCAACAATCGCTTTCGGTCTTTGCAAATACTGGCCAAATATTCACTTTCCAGCTTGCCATACGAGAAATTGATGGCCTTCTCGCCACATTTCAGTCCAAAAATCAGTCTAACATCTAAAACTGCAAACTTCAGATCAACACCTCTAATTTTGAAATACTTTGTTTCTTTGTTCCAGGTCTTCAGTATTTTGACGATGTGGTCGTCCAATTTCTTGATCATCTCCAATGTCACTCTCTTCTTCAAAATTGAATCAAAAATTGGCCAGAATGGCGTAAGTTGTAGCAATTTAGTGTGTTTTCTTGTCAGAACAATCGTGTCAAGCAACTCGTAGACAAGCTTCAACGATGATCTGTATTGTAGGTAAAATTTACCTACTCTCCGGCTTGTTTCTATTGTAGTCTTCCTTTCATTTTTTGTCGGCTTTCGGGTTCTTTTAACGGGGGCATCATCGAAGTCACTGTCAGACACATATACTGAAAATACACATGTCGATAGGTTAACATTCAGACGACACATATACTAAAAATACACATCATCATAAGTTAACTGACCAACTACCAAAACAGTAGATACAAACACACTGAACACCAAATCTGAACAACAAAACAGAGCAGTACACTTCCAAACATTAATCAAGTAGATATCCACTGGTGTTTAGTATATATCACTAAAGACGTATATTTTCAAGTAGGTTTCCATTATATATGTGTATTATCAGTTGATATGTACTAAAACAGCATGTACTGAACATTTTCGGTAGATATCTACTTAAATGTTCAGTAGATATCTACTGAAAACGTACACAACATGTATTCAGTACTTCTTTAGTATTTTCAAGTAGATATCCACTGGTGTTTAATAGATATCACTAAAGATGTATACGTTCAAGTAGGTTTCCATTACACATGTTTATTTTCAGTTCATATGTACTAAAACAGCATGTATGCAGTACACATGCATATTTTTAAGTAGATATCTACTGAACATTTAAGTTGATATCTACTGTACATTTTTTCAGTAGATATCCACTGAACATTTCAGTTGTATGCAGTACATCTTTAAGTTGATATCTACTGAAATTGTATACAACATGAATGCAGTACATTTTTACTATTTTCAAGACAGGCTGATGAAATATATACTGAAAAAACACATGTTGATAGGTTAACATTCAGATGATATCAACTGAATATATAGTTTTTCTCAGAGGATATCCACTTAATATTGCACGACACAGTTTCACAAATCAACGGAAATTTACTAAACCTTTTTTCTAAACTAATTCAACAGTTCATGAGTTTTCATATCCCACACATTCTCCCTATGAGACGTAATCATGATGATAGTAGATGATATCCAATCCAGAGTATATTTAGAAGATATCTACTTACATTTGCACTATATCAACAGTATATTGAGATGATATTCACTTAAAAATTTTGAATAAAACGACTAGTATATGTCCTACTCACCTTCTTGCTCAACCTCTTCTTTGTAGTCTTTGTCTTGTTCCTTCTCCTTCCCTCTCTCTGCTGAATGTTGTGGTTCCATTGCCCTCTTTGATGATGGTTTGGACTGTTTTGAACCTGACATTTTAATATGGTTTTTTTTCTTCTCTGAAGACCGCGTGACCACCATTCTTCTTCTTATGGTTTTCGCCGTGACCACGTTTCAATGTCTAAGGGTTTTGTAGTTAGTTCTGTTTGTGGGCACCGATCGCTTCCAATTTTACGGTGAAAATCGGTGGAAATCGACAACAATCAACAAAAATCGTCCGTTGGATATCTAGGGTTTACGGGAGTTCTGTTGCGTGAAAATGGCGGAAGTTGGGATTGATCATGACGATAGTGTTGTAGGGATTGATGATGATGAGGGCGGGAAGGTCGTGCAGGCGTGTGCGCAGGGGTCGCGTCGTGCTCTAGCTGTCGCGTCTGGTGACGTTGTGCGGCGGGAGTAGCGGTTGTAGGAGGATGGCATTCTTTTGTAAATTACAAATCTTTTGAGGGGCAAAATCGAAAATCTCATTTTCGTGGGGGTTTTGGGCTGGTCAAAAAGTCAATGGTCCTTGAAAAGGGAAAAATTAGAAATTTAGGAATGCAGAAATTTTTTTCCTTAATTTTAAAGTGTCGTGCGTGATTCTAATTCGGGTTGTATTAAGTGCAGAAAGGTAATGAGTTGTTTTCTCCTAATTGTCTTCAACGTTTTTAATACTCTGAAAATCTTAATTATCTTCATCTTACACCGGTCTTGAATTTTATTAATTCTCCAATAATCACCTGATGAATTCTTAAATGATTATTCTTTTCGACCTATTCTTTTTTCTCATTTCAACCTATGAAACTTTTAATTTGAAACCACTCAATAAAAACATTAGTTTCATAAAATATCAATATTTAATTGACCATCAAAATATTAGGTTCAACACATGTAAATGAATTTTTTTTTATTATTCTTTTTGCCAATTTAACCTAAACTTAAATCCGGCTTACAGGAATTGTCTTCCTAAATGCACCGTTTTAAGATTTCACACAGGTCGAAAAATCCAAAACGGTGGTTCGAAAAACTCTTCCTTTCTCTGATGTTTAAGTCAAGATTACTCTTTATTTTATTTATTTTTTTTATTTTTTTTTTACCATGCAAAATAGAACATATTGGGATTATTAACATTTGTTTTTCTTTCTTTCTTTTTCTTTTATACAAGCAAAAATAAAATTAGTGCAAGAAAAAGAAAATACCATATCAAAAGCTAATTAACACATTTAGAAGAACAAAAATTTAAGTACAACTGTATATGTCCTTGCAGTGTTTCGTCGGGCCAAGCGACCACATCTACTTGCCACAAGAATGCTAAAAATACAAAGAAAAGTAAACATAGACAAAAATAAAGTTGAATAGAACATATATATCCTTACAGTGTTTCGTACCATATCTACTTTACCGCAAAGATGCTAAAAGGAAAAAGTACATAAGATAAACCTTGGGTTAATTACACTTTATCCCCCTTTATAGTTAGGTTATTTTGCATTTTGCTCCCTATAGTATTTTCATCATCACTTACCCTCTGTGGTGGTGGATTAAAGTTCAACGGTTAAATTTTTCGTTAAGTTCAACGGTCAATGGGAAAAGTCAACTAAAAACTGTTAATTCATATTAAATAACATTTATACCCTTTAATAGAATTTATTTTAATACTAATCCAAAAGTTAGAGGCCAAAAGTGTATTTGTTTTCTTCCCACCATCTTCTTCCCATTTCATTCTCACGTTCAGCTGCACCAGAGAGCACCCCATCTTCTTCTTTACCGCATATAGAACTCAATAACATTGCAATCAGTTCGGTGTGGTTGCGATGACGAGTGAAAAAGGGTCGTCGAACACTATTGAGACAGAAAATCCATCCGGTTTGGTTGTAACGCGGAGATTTATCTCTCAAAGGAAGTTGTTGATGGGATTTCACAGTGGCGGCGATGGCGACGGTTGCTCAATTTGGGTCAAGAGCTTCTAACTACTCTCTACCGGATATGGGTTTCGACATCGAAGATACCACTTCGAAAAGAAGACAGGTGATAGATCGATCGTCGTTGTCTCTGTTTCACTCAATCAGGATCTGCAGATCCGGGCACCCACCCCACCCCCATCTCCTGCGAACCCACCACACCCCCATCTCTTGTGATCCACCCCCACCCTTGTTCCATCTCCAACTACCCACCCACCCACATCGTCTCCCACCCCCACCCGACCCTCACCTCTGGCGACCCACCTAGAAAATAGAGAGAGAGAGAGAAAAAAAAAAAAAATATATATATATATATATATAGAGAGAGAGAGAGAGAGAGAGAGAGAAATAGGGGGTGGTTGAGGGTGGTCGGCGTGGTGGTGACATGGTGGTTCGGTATGATGGACGAAAGTGGTGGCGCAGAGAGTTAGAGAGAGATTGCAAAGAGTTAGAGAGAGACAATGGTAATTCTGCAACAATGAAGTGAAAATGAAAAACAAAACTACACTTTTCATGATTCTTTAAATAGATAGTTGTAACGGCCGACAGGGTCGGTTTCTCAGGGCCGCTACACAGTTTTTCTCAAAAAAATTAATATTAAAACTGAATAACAAATATTTTATTTTATAAAAATTTAAGAAATTTAACAAATTAGGTCGACAATTATATTTATCAATTAATCAAAACAATTTTACAACAATAATAATAAATAAAAATATTGCAAAATTTAATCCAAATCTAATTATAATTTAAGGCGTAGCTCCAACAAATACTCTAGGGTTGTGAGTTAAAACTCAATAAAATTTCAACATTTCTAATATGTGTATTCAATCAATACAACAAATAAACACGTAGACATGTATCACACATAGTTTTTATATAATTATAATTATTTTATAAAAATTAACAATTATAATTCAACAATAATAATAACATAAATCACACAATAAAAATATTAAATACATATAGTAAAAGAGTTAAAAATTCTACCTGACATCATAAATTGATAATTAATAGAAAATATTTTTTTCTCGTCATCTTTTCCCTCACTTATTGCTCTTTTCTTGCTTGCATTATTCGTACATTCCCTACAAATACAAAGACAAAGACAAAGACAGAAAAAAAAAAACAAAAAAACATCTACTTCACTATTCTCACACACGCACACATATATATAAGTGGTCCCACTAGAATTATTTTCTTTTCTAATTCCCCTCCCTTTTTTGTTGGCTTTATGCATGCAAGACATTTCCATGTGGACAATGTGATGATAAATCCTAATTCAAGAGTTTTTTTTTAATACAAATTACACTATCATCCCCATATATTACATAATAGTATTATTAAACTCAATAATTACACTTTCATTGCCAAAAATTATCATATATATATATATATATACATCATAAATTTTTATAATATACAAAATAATCCCAAAATTATTAAAATAATATTTTCAAAATATAAATTTTCGGGATATTACAATCGTTGTGAATTAGTTGGAACAAAATGACAAAATTATCCTTATTTTTAAAATGAAATGACAAAAATACCCTCAATTCAGTTAATTTTTAATCATTTCACTTTAGTCCACCACCACAAGGAGGCAAAATGGTGACTGCGATATCACAGGAGGGCAAAGTGCAAAATGGCCTAACCACGGTGACAAAGTGTAATTAACCCTAAAACATATGTATCCCTATGGTGTTTGGTCAGACCAAGTGATCACGTCTACTTTGCCGTAAGAATGCTAAAAAAAGTACATAAAATAAAACCCATGCATCCTTATCGTGTTTTGTCGGGCCAAGTGAGTATGTCTACTTTGCCGTAAAGACATTAAAAGAAAAATTGCATAAATAAAACATTTGTAGGTGTTTCTTTGGGCCAAATGGCCATATCTACTTTGCTGCAAATGTGCT
Organism: Eucommia ulmoides; assembly: GCA_016647705.1. Lineage (NCBI taxonomy): Eukaryota > Viridiplantae > Streptophyta > Magnoliopsida > Garryales > Eucommiaceae > Eucommia > Eucommia ulmoides. The sequence goes on from CM028339.1 coordinate 21,078,739, forward strand.
AAAAGAAAATGTACATAAAAATAAAAGTGTGAAACATAATTAAATGCAGTGGTAAAAATAATGCTAGGAACATAATATGAGTTTTCTTTTTAGTGGCCTTAGGGTGTTTTGTCAGGTCCTACGAAAACAACCGCATCTATTTTGCCACAAGGACGCTATTTTCAGTGTTAGGTCCTTTTGTTCACGCAGGTTTGTAAAAGGAAAATAAAGTTAAATGACAATTCTCTAAGTATCATAACTTACCTTGGCTTTGAATAACACACCCAAACACCTCCATCCACTCCAAAAAAAAGAATCCAATGCATGTCATCTTATAAAATAGGTGGGAAAGAAGTGAAATTATTCTCAAATCAACTCTTTTTTTAATTAATTTTTTATTTGTTTCTAAAATTGATGATAAATAAACAAAAATAAGTCATCCAACATTTTATTGGATTCCAAAATTTGAAGAAAAAAAACCTTAAAATTGCTTGCCAATTTGATGAATTTCCTAATACCTGAACTTTGGGGTCAAAATAGAATTTTTCTAAGTTCTTTGATTTCACTTGATTTCAAACTCCGGATCCCCATATCAATCTTTCGAATTTTTAATTTAGTCTCAAAACCTTCAAAAGGCACAACTATGGTTTTCAATCTCTAATTGGAAAACTCTTGACTTTATAGGAATTTTTGAAATATTAATTTAAACCCTGGAGATTCAGTTTATTATTTTAAATTTCTAATTTAGACATTAAAATTTTCAATCGCAGTTTTCAAGCTTGAAATAATTCTTGAAACCTTCGAATAGAGACCTTCCATTTTCATTTGGAATTTTTTTGAAATTCATGATTAATTGACTCGGAAAAAACATTATTATTATTATTATTATTATTATTATTATTATTATTATTATTATTATTTTATTTTTTTAATTTATTATTACTTTAGAAAGAAGTTTCATGCATTGTCGGGACAAAATGTGGTGTCTACAAGTTTTTATCTTGAATAATAATTTATTTATTTATTATTTTTTTTGTGTGTTTCTTTTGTAATAAGACCTCGAACTAAAGATCGGTGTTATTATTGTCGATTTGAAAATCAATAAGAGTTTCATGATTTTATATCGAAATAGATGGTTGGCAGGAATTAAAACCATCAAGATTGAGACAAATCATATAAAAATTACCCAAGTACATGTTGGCATTGCAAAATTTGAATCCTGACACGATTGTGGAGTGACGTCATTTTCCCATGATGGGGCATAGAGTTCATTAGGGGTAGTGCATACTTGCGACATTGTACTGAGAGATCTACAAGATCTTACGTGAGGCCACCAAGGAGGTTGTTGGCCTCTTATTTCTATTTCAATTTTGGACTTGGGATCGTATGCCTAGGCTTCGCCCAACGTATCTCCAATCTACATATGAGAGTTTAGAGCCACTTGTGCCTGGACAAATTACGTTGAGAGTCGACCCTTTGGCATGCAGGTAATTTATGATGACCTTTTTGTTTGTTTTCAAGTATATTTGATGAAACTTCATCCGATAATTGTACAAGGAAGACATAAGGTAGATTCTAGACAAGAAAGAGGATAAAAGAACGAAAATTTTGCATTTCGTATGGATGTATGAGCTTCCTATGGTATACTATTCAATCTTCGACAATGAATTCATTTGATTGTATGATGTTTTTGTATCTATTGTGGATGTCTACTATAGGTGGAGTGTTGATTATTTGTTAAATATGTTGTCCATGCACGTTCGTTGGGTTTGTTCAGATTTGTTGGATCATCTTCAGGATGACGAGACTTGTCATTCACTTTTAGTCAAACGTACAACAATATTTCATAACTTACCTCATAATGTACACTATAAAGAAATTGTTTCTATATTAATGTTTAGATGGATTGTGTGGATGTCATACATGACTGAAGTTCTTGGCGAGTTGTTTGAGTATTGTCAAGACACTGAGGAGATATAGAGGGAACTTGTACCCCTCATATGTTTTGACATCGTTAAGTGGCACCATATTGACTGTGTGGTACAATAGTTTGAGTTAACGACCTAAGTTAGCTTTCTCATGTTACAACCTACGTGTATAACTTCATCCACTAGTAGCCGTTGCGATGTAATTACCGAGCTGCAAGCAAACAATAACGCATTTTTTTTATTCAATGGAAAAGCCGAGAAACCAAATATATATACACACACGAAAGGAAAAATACGATAATTAGAAGAATAAATAATAGAGCCAAATGCCATGGAGATTGTAAGACATCACTAAATTTATCATGAGACCAAAATCTATACTTTTATATTTTTATAACAATTCAAGGGGTTTTGACACTTCGTACCCATGAACCATTATTTTACTTTGGTCCCCTTGAAAATTTTGTATAAAAGGACTATATATGTGTGTGTGTGTGTATGAGTCTGTGGACAGGAAAAAGAATGAAGAGAAAGGAGGAGACTGAAATTGCTCATAAAACCTCTTAAAAATAGTCAAGTGCATGACAAGTGATTGTTCTTCGTCCGAAATTGCAATGGGCTAATGACTTGGACTATAGTGGTATGCTTAAGAAACTTTTAAAGCGTTATATGTTCAAATTGAAACCATGGGGACCAAAGTGAGATTGTGGTCAAACTTCAGCAGTGCAAAAATGTCGAAACCCCAAAAATGAATTAAAATCTTTAAAATTTTACATAAACCCACCCTGATATGTATAAATATCTAAAAAAAAATCCAATTTTTTTAACCTTACCGAAATCAATTTTCTAGATCTGTCATTGCTCATATGAGCTTATATTCAATTTCAAAAATAATTGTATATATGTGTGTGCGCGCGCGCGAGAGCACTCATAATAGGAAATTTAAGAAGAGGAAAAAATGCAGTGAGAAAAATAATATGTTAAGAGTATCAGAAAGATTTGCTTCAGTCTTCATTTTTCGCTCTCTTTTCGCCCAAGTGTTGGGAATGTAATGGCCGAAAAACTTGCTATTTTTCTTCTAACTCTAACGGTTCATTTGATTGGATCGAATGAAATTAGGGTGGAATAAAATTAGAGAAATAATGGAACGAGATAAAGAATTGAATGAATTTGTTAATGAAATCACTATTAGATTCTCGTGTTTAGTTGTTATTGTATGTTTAAAAAAATTGAATGAAATAGTACTCTTTTATATATCAATTTTGAGATCAAATTCTTTCACAAATATACCTAATAATAATATATTTTGAAAAAATGACTACAAAATATGATTAATATCCTATGTGAAAAATGTTCAAAATCTATCAACAACTAAAATCTTTTTGTTCTTAAATTTTTGTTTTCGCTTTGGGAGCATAAATAGATTTTTTTATTTTATTTTTTTTATCAAATATTTATTTTTGTATGGGAATAGAAACATATTTGGTGTTCTCAAATTTTCACTTCCTTTTCATATATAAATTTTTTTGCTTCTCAAATTTCTATTTTTAATTCAAGAAAACAATTAGAATTTTTGTTCCCAATTTTTCGTTTCTATTTCAAGAACAATAACATATTTTTTGTTCTCAAATTAATGTTTCTGTTTTGAGAACATGAACTGGTTTTTTTAACTTTCAAATTTTTATTTTTGTTCGAAATGTAAGTATGTGAAAACAAGAAAATATGTTTTTGTGTAGGAGAAACATAAACAGAAATCTAGAAACAAAAAAAAAAAAACATGTTTCTATTCCAAAAAAAATTGAGAACAAAAAAAATCTATTAATTGTATTCCCGAAACAAAAACAGAATATTAGAAAAATACAAACTATTTTCTTTTTCAAAATAAAAATATAAGATTGAGAACAGAATATTTTGTTTACTTCATTTAATGAAGAATATTTTTTATTCAAATTAATATATAACTAAATTGATAAAAATATGAAATATCGAATTTATTTTTAAATTGAGAATGTCATAATGATGTGAAATATTTTAGGTGTAAACCAAACCCCCCAAAACATTATGCAATCCTATTCCACCCCCACTCCAAACGCACCATAATGTTGAACAAGGGTGTCATATCATCAATTCTACGATGATAGTGTTTTTAATCTACTTTTGGAAAAATAAATAGAAAAAGCATAAAAACTATATATTATTACTACTAGAATTTTGTTCCCTTTTTTTTGGAACAGAACAAAACATCCATCATGATTTGACATTGACTTTCCTAGTTTAATATAACAAACATAAAATTTGTAGGTAACAGTTGCAATAATGAAAAAAGGAATAATAAAATCAACCCCAACACAAATGCATAACATCAAAAGCTGATACAGAAAAAGACAAAATTTCAAGGCATACAAATTTCTTCTCCACCATATCATACAGTGTGTTTCCAAAAATAAAAAAAAACAATTAAAATTAGACTTATACATAACAGCGAAAAAATGTTGAATCATTCAACTACGGGTGGTGTCATAACCAGCATTGTTTTTAACCTAAGTTGTTAAATCCATCTCCGTCTCGGTGAGTTATGAAGACCTAAGTTGGCTTTCTCATGTTACGACCTGTGCGTATAACTTCATCCACCAGTAGTAGCTGCGATGTGATTACCGGGCCGCAAAAACACAATAATGCATTTTTTTATTCAATGAAAAAATCGAGAAACCAAATATATATATATATATACGAACATGAAATAAGGAAGAAAAAATACAATAATTAGAAGGATAAATAATAGAGCCAAACGCCATGGCCCATGGAGATCGTAAGATAGACAATTTATCATGAGACCAAATTCTACGGATGCAACTCTTGCCTGGAGCTGTATATGTACAAATGTAACAAACAGGAAGAAAGAGGGATTGTTCTTTGAAGAGACATTCAATTTTTTACACACCCTGAGTTTATTATTTGACGCTTGACGGAATAATTGTCAAAAATACCCTCCATTTGACGGTCAATAGGTTCCCCCGTGTGCTGATTTAGTCCCACGACATTTCCTCTATCGTGCTCTCCCTGAAACAAATATCCAGATAGCATAAGAACCTCACATGCAATGGCAAAGCAACGTAAGGTCGAGGGGAAACTCAAGCCCCCCTCAACTTTTGAAATTTTTCACTTTTACCTTTATATTTTTATAAAAATTCAATTAAAACTTTTAAAATTTTGACATAAGCCCCCCCTAATTGATATAAATATCTAATAAACATCTAAATATTTTTTTTAACCCTCCCTCAATCAATTTTCTAGATCCGCCGTTGCTCATATGAGCTTTCAAAAATAGATGAAACTATATTTATATATATATATATATATATATACATGTGCTCATAATAGGAAATTTAAGAAGAAAAAAAATACCGTGAGAGAAATGATAACATCTTGAGTGTCGAGTCCTGAATTTTCAGCTAGTGTTTTAGGTACAACAAGAAGAGCATTAGCAAAAGCTTCAACACCGAGTTGGGCACGCTGTTCACAGTTCATGGACAACCAGTGTTCAGAAAATTATAAATATAAACAGAATGTTTAAAAACTGTTTGCAGGAAAAAAGAAAAGTTAGGTATTCGAATCATACTCCTTGCACAGTTTTTTTCACTTCATTGATAAGGTATTGTCTTGCTGCGACTTCAAAAGCCCCTGCCCCCTGAAACATAGACAACAAACTTTACATGCCAGAAATTCTGTAATAAGTAGCCTCTAATAATTTTTATTTTGAATCAATCAGAATCATGAATAAAAAACATTTTATCCCAAAATTTCATGATTGAATAATAATATTAAAAAGAAAAAACAAGTACTAAACCAGGTCCACTCTTCACATCCACATCTCACGTTACATCATTTTTTTTCCAAAACCTTAAACCTAGAAACACATACATCTTCACTAATCGCTTATGCAGAGTCATGCATTAATTGCCTTGGTATGCAGTCCTCCCATGATAAACAATAATTTAAATGTCATATTTATACGCCAAGCTTACATTGATCCAATGTTTTATGCCAAATATCATACAAGCCAATATGTTGAATATCAATGGTACTCTATTACTTGAATCTAACGAAGAATTGAAAAGCATAATCAAATGAGCAGCTCCAATGCATATAAGGAAACACAGGGAAGATGTTCAAAAATCTTGAAGAAATAGCCAAAGAGGAAAGGATTCATTTATTCCAGGATGGCTTGTCAAAAGGAAATATTTTCGTAGGCACTACAAACATTTAAGGCTGTAAACAGGAGTCTTCCATGTTACGTATTTTTTGAACATTTCACAATTTAACAATTATGTTCAACAAGTCTAAACTAATAAACCATCACAGCAGGATCCAATTCAGTCAAGCACACAGTAAGCACATTTAGTGTGAGAATTTCCATGTGTAATGATTCTCTTACATATAAGTCACACAAGATGTTTTAGAAATCAATGCTAACATTTTTCTAATATTCATTGTAAAGATTATAATAATATAATTTATGATTTTACAGATTAGTGCTCCAACCACCTTAGCACCTGAAAAATCGCATATACTAACAAAAGTAAAGCTGATCCATCTACATCATATTTTTGACTGCCCATGAAGCAGTATAAAAAAGCCATAAGACATAAGCACACAAGGATGACATACATTTGCAGTTTCTGCATCTTCAATGACATACGAAAGATTAGACGCAAAACTTACAAGTACAACTGCTTCATCTTCAATGGTATTCTTGACTGCTCTCAAGCCATCACGAACGGCATCCTTAATTTGTGCAATGGTATGGTCGTTAGGTCCTGTAAAAAAAAAAAAAAAACAGTACAGGGTGACTACTTGATTACCCGTGGTAATCAGATTGTGTTCGGCATATAAAAGGAATAAATGCTCCAGTCTACTGGACAACAGTTTAACAACATTAACTTGAAATTTAGAGCAAAGAATCATTTCATGTACCTTTTATCAGGATTGTGCAAGAATAAGGGTTCTTTACATTTTCCACAAAAGTATACTTCTCTTCTCCAAGAACATGCTCATATACCAGTCCAGCCCAACCAAGGCAGTCAGGAGTCAAGTCATCAACAGAATTAACAGCTTCCCCACCACAAGCCAAAACCAATCTTTCCATATTTCTCCTCTTTGCTCTACGAAGGGCAATGATCTAAAGAAAAACCACATTTGTAAAATAATAGCTTTATAACGAAAGAAATGTGTAGAAACAAAAACAATTAAATCTTGAACCAATTTTCAAGCAAATATGATCTCAAAGTGATAGAAGAAGTAATGTAACCAATTTTCTATTGAAATTCAAATTCCTTCTTTTCTTATTCTTACTAAGCATTTCTTATTCTTACTAAGCATCTGAACCGTGATTTGTCTTCTTATAACTCATCAACCAGATACATTCATTTTTGAAAGAACTGTTCAAAGAACAAGTGACGTCCTCTCTGCTGATCCTCAGACTTACCCTCCATCAAGTAATGGTATTTATTATGTTTGTGAAATTGACATTGCAAGCAATAAATATCTTTATAGATTCCTATGTATACTAAACTACTACAGCATTTTATGACTTTAGTTATTCATTTTATTCAAAAAAAGAAAAACCATCTTGAACCATTTTCAAGCAAATATAGATCGCAAATATGATTTCAAAGTGATAGAAGAAGTCACGTAAGCAATTTATGTCTCCATTTATTTGAGTATGTTATTCATTTGAAATATCAACCAAGAAAATAACATGCCTATGCTGAAAGTCCGTTTCTTATAAAATGAGATAGTATTTTTTTTTTTTTTTCCTCTGAAAATTAGAAAAAGAATCTAATGCATGCTTGTGCTGAAAGTCCGTTTCTTATAAAATGAGATAGTATTTTTTGTTTTTTACTCAGAAAATTAGAAATAGAATCTAATGCAATACCAATTTAGACAGCATATGAAGGCTATCAAAAAGACACACAACACGTGATATGTTCTAAAGCATGTTTACATGCAAATATGCAATCGGGTTTCAACAGTAATAAGCAATCACAATAGCCACATTCTGTTTCATCTCAGTTAATATTCACAACAAAAATTGATTTCTTAACTGAGGACCTTCTGATGCAGGACAGGAAGATGATCCCGGACAAGATCAAAACTTAAGAATTTTAAGAAATGATAATCAAAAATATAATTATGAGACCAACGTAAGGCAGTTGAGAAACCGGGAACAAGTAAATATGCAATTCAGCAATCAATCAAGTCATAAGTCTACATTCCACAACAAGTCAGAGCCCTTCGTACAGGCCACCCAAAGAACAAGATAATGTCTAGCCTAATGAAAACACTTCATTAATGACTACTGGCTACCGATTCCCTAAATTAGGAATTATAAATATTTAGGAACTAGGAAGCTAAAACATATAAATTAATGTAAACTGCATCACTGTGTTCCCCATCACCTTATAATTCTGATTGTGGAAATAGTGGAAGAAATAAAATTAAAAAATGATTAAAGTCAAATATAAATACCAAGCTACACAAGCATCCATTGAAATGCATAATGATTGTTTAAAATATTGCGCTTGTCTCACACCAAGCCAGAGCAAAAATAAAGTACACAAAAAACAAATAGCATAAAAAACGTAATAGAACTCCTTTAAGATTCAGATATGAACTCTAAGCTTTTGCAGGTTGAGAAATCTGAAGCAAAATCAAAACCCAACTAGCATAAAGTTGGCATCCAATGAACTCCAGGACTATCAAATAAGGCTCTAACACAAACTTGTTAAAGACAACAGGAATCCAGGAAACACAAACAAAGGATGAAGTAGGCTTGACTTACTCCTGCTCTTGCGAGAAGATCCAATGAAGGAGGATCAATCCCCTTCTGATTAATAATGACAAAGTTGTTGTCATTACCCGTGCAGACCTACAAGAAGGCCTCAAATATAAACATCACCAAGCCAATAATATGAATAAAAAAACGCTCCAATAAATATCATACAAATCACCTAAATTATTTACCTTGTTCTTTAGGGTAATGATTTTTTTCACTCTCTCATCCACTAAACGCCGTTCTGCCGCTACCATTGCCTCTCTTTGCTCCGCGCTCGAGTAGAAAAAACCTGCATTTATTTCGCTGAAGTAGTGGTATCAGGCTTGTGCAAATCAACGAAACATTAGTTGCATATGCCCAAACTCTAAAATTTAAAGCAAACTTTAAAATCTTATATCAACATCAACTTCAAACTGACTGGAAATACAATGAGAATTACAATGTCTCTAAACAAAATCCTCAAACTCTGGCTGAGAAAAGGTAAAGTGTGTAGCAGATAAAATGCTTTGTAACCAAATGGCAGTTTAAGTTCCAAGATGAAACATCAAAGCTGAATCTGAGTAAAATAAGCTAGAATGTATCATATGCTTTTTAATAATACAACCATCGGGTGCCTTAATCCTTATTTGAGAATCATGCATGAAAAGTGACATGTTACAATCATGTACTTCCAAGCCTGAGAAATGTGACAAAATACCAATTAAAAGTTTATCAAATCCTCAAATGAAATTCTCTGAGGTGCAAACAGAACAGACTATATGACATGCAAGGTTCCCAGTGAGAATATCACGAGTTAAACCTCGTGAATCGGTCAACAAATCTGTAATGAAAATATTAACATAGAATGATCAAAGATAGATTTTACAGCTGGAAGAGGGAGCATGAATTCTATGGAGGAAAAGAAAAAACACATTAACATCAAAACACATTCCCCTTGATCTGCAAAATATATATTTATAAAAATTACCTTTTCTCATACTCTAGTGACACATTGCAAGTCAAGATGTAACAGTTCTCCGATCGCCTCTTCATGTCAGGGTGTCTTGAACCATGGTCAAGGACAAGTCCCTCAACCTAAAAAGAACAAAATGACAAAATGAAAAGGCAAAGATAACAGAAGCATGCAATTGTAATTCTAAGTCCCTTCCTCTTCTCTCTAAAACACACGCTTGCACAGCACACATGTATAAACAATTGGATAAAATGCTTGCACACATCGTAGGCGGATTAGGCAGGTCAACAGGTGAAAATGAAGCTACTATAATCACTGTTCATACTTTGAAGAAAATGAAGATTTAAATCAAGAATAGTGAAAATTCTGGGCCACATACCAAACGAGTATCTACATCAAACTTGTGGCGCATATGCATAATTTCGACCATGAACAGATCAATTGCTTCTTCAGGCTTGCAAATGCAGAGAACCTGTCACATCTAATAATTAGTATTTGAATGCAAAAATTATATCAACATAACCACTAACCTATAATATTTGTGGAAGTATTAATATTTGTAAACTTTTTTAAAGGATTTTTCTTCAGATACATCTCAAATTACCAACCATATCCCAGAAGATTCTCTATAAGTATACAACTATGCCGCCATAAGGCAAACGTGATCCACCTATTGAACTCTTTTAGATTCCTAAAACTTCTGATTTGAATTTTCCTTATTTCGTTGAACATGTTCTTAAATCCAAAATAAAAAATTGGAGTCACGAATTAAGTTATATACAAGAATATATATCAAGTAAATTGTATCTGACTTTTTTAATGTTAAACAACAATTTATTAATAAAAGTCAAAATATTTTAACATGCATATTGCATAAGAAAAATTCATTAGACAAAGAATATACATGCCAAATATAATTTAAACATGATATTTTGATCTTCATATAAGTTAGTATATAAAAATATCCATGTATGAGGCACATTGGTGCATTACTGGTACCAATGTTAAATATCATTATTGAAATGATCGCCACAAATAAATATTTAAACAGGTAAATTCAGGTTAAATTTGTTTTGCTATCGAAATGGGTTCATATGTGAAATCAAACTTCCACATATGTATATACAAGCATAAGGAGCACTCACCGCATTTACAACAATGTCAGTCAATTGGTCTGCCAATGTTTCATACAGCTGCCAAAACAACGGAAACCATAATCAAAGAGCACATACTAGAATATGTTTGAGCTCATTAAAAAAAAACAATGGAGAAGGAAGTGGAACAAACCTTTGTTCTTAGTGTTGTTCTCGCCACCATATTGAGAATCTCTTTGTCAGGTTCATCTCCAATCACGACAGGAGTCTTAAATTTCTCAAGGAATTGTAGTGTAGCTCTTTTTGCGATTTCAAAGCCATCAACTAGAACTCGAGGGTGCATACCTGCAAGGAGGAAAGAGGAAATAGAAAATTGTCTCATTGACCTATCTATCGATATGCAAGGAAATAGAAAACAGGCAACTAGATGGGAAATGGTGATCACCATTAAACAAACAAGTTTATAAAACATGACTGTGAGCTAGCATGTCAAAAATTATGTGATGCATAACCACAATAAAGAAAATTTGACTCCAAAGTACAAAAAATGAGAAAGGAGTGAACAAAGAAAAATCAAATGCTTTGCAAAGGAACTGATGATTCTTTCTCATACAATTAGGAAGAAAGAAAAAAGGGAAAGAAAGACAGAATCATTTTTTTAATACAAATGACAATTTAAAGTTGTACATATTCATATCAAGAGACTAAAATCGTAGTAAGCCAAGATCCATTAAACAAGATCAATTAACAAAGTGCCAAAACCTTCATCTATGCAGCGTTCAGATTGCTTCATGAGCGCGCCAATAAAGAGCACTGTAGAAGTTGTACCATCTCCACTAGTATCATCTTGCGCAACAGCAGTCCTTGCAATCATAATGGCAGTTGGGTTTTGAATTTGCTGCAACCATACACAAGACATCAATCACTTGGAGAGAATAGCCACATCCAACAATAAATTAAAACATCCTGAATGAGAACAAATATCACAAAATGGAGCTTTATTTTTTGCTTTCCTAAATTCAAATGGATTTTTTTTGTGCTTCATCTACCAATCATTTTTTACACCCCTATTAGCTAAGAAGGTTTGGTACTGAGTACTAACGTTCAAAGTTCACATGAAGTGTCATGTACCATTACTAAAAATTTCACTACAACACTTGTTCAAAAGGTCAGCTTTACTGCTCAACTACTTTCAGATGTCTCCTTTCCACCTCCGTTGAACCATGTGCCATTCTTAATATTAATTTACATTAGAAATTCAAAATCACTATCATCTCCCAAACACAAAATCTATTGTTTCTTAACACCAATACAATTCCTAATTATTGCTTTATCATTGAACCCAAACGACCATAATTCTTACACATTAACCCTGAGTTTAGTAGTTACTGAATTTAAAAAGAAGATGATATTAATGACATGCCAAAACATGGCTACACAGTTCATGGCACAAATGCCATCAATATTATAGTACGTGAACACTAACATCCAATGCCAACACATCAGAAACATTCAACGGAAAGGTTCATAACGTCTACGCTCTTATATTAAACAAATTATTTTAGGGGAAAAGATAGAGAGGATTGATTGATCTAACCATCTCTTTCAAAAGCGTGTTACCATCCTTGGTGAGTTTAATATCGCCAGCTCCACCAACAAGCCTAAAAAATTGAAGGAAAATGAGGAAAATTGGAAAAATAGCTGCGGAAATGAAAATTAAAGAAAAACACATACATCTTAATGGTCCCTTTGGGACCAAGGTTGGTCTTGAGGACATCTTGCAAGCCCTTAGCCGCATTGATATTCATGTGCAGAGCAGCAGATTTGTTGAGAACTTCCGCATTCGGATTTAGAACTCGCAGAGACATCTTCGCTCCTAGCATGCACCAGAAGGATCAAGCATCATTGCAACAAAGTGAGTAAACCAATACTGCAGTGAGTGCGTTAGAGTACAGTATCATCTATACATATTAAGCGCAAAGAAGATGATTACCTGATACGAGCCAAATCTATAGAAGATTGGTGGTTATCAGAGAGAGACGGCGGAGAAGATCGACGGCGTTCGAAGAGATGCTCCGTCGGAGAGGGAGAACTGATGAAGGAGATGAAAAACTACTTTCTGCACTGACTGGCGGGGTGGGTTCTAGGGCATTTACAACATTACGACGTCGCTTTCTTTTGAAGGTAAATTCATTTATAGACCCCCAAGGTTTCTCATTTTCTCGTAATATTCCTATTATTTTGAATCCTCTATGGGTCCATCTACAATACATTTGTGACAATACACTTTGTTAGAATAATTAAGAAATAGAATAGAGAACCGGAAATGATTGTATTGATGTTTAAGAAAATAATATACATTATAAAGATATACAATAAGAATATTTATAGGGGACTAAGGGAACCCTAGAGTTAGGGTTTTGTCTTGATAGGCTAAGTCCATATATTATATTAACATTAACATCTCCCTCAAACTTAAAGCGGCAAATGAGATGTGAACTTGAGTTTAAAATCAGAGAATAAAAGTATCCGATGTCACACCCCACCCCGGAGCACCCGTCATTCGACCTGACATCACCGGACCAATCCACGAATATCCCAGCATACAAATATACATACACACTCGTGCTACTATAAAATTTTTCCTAAAAAATATATATACCTATTCCCAGAATTTGGGAGCACTCCTGTCCCAAAAATCCACAACCAAAAAATACCAAAATACCTGAACCTTCTGCGGTTCACATCCGACCGACTCACCTCCAACACGACACAACCTCTGGACTCTCCCTAGTATCAGTAGTGGACCAACTCCTAGCCGCGGTACGTGAAACAAAAAAAATTTATCCGTGTACTGTCTTCATAATAAAAATATTTCATAGATCAAATATAAATAAATAACACCACGTCTGAAATATAATATTATAAAATCACATACCCTGTTCCACTGCCACCAATGAAATAATATAACAATAATACCATATATCGCACACCATATTCGAAACCAGTTCCCCCACTGTCACCAATGTAAAGAAATAATGTATATTTAAAATACCAAATTCAAACATTTTAAATCAACCACACCCAGCCATTTTAAACCACCAATTGAAATATTTTAAATCCATCCATTCCAAATATTTTAAATCAACCAGAATACTATATCTATTCAAGTAGTGTAAATCGACCGAAATAATAAATATATTTATATGTCAACCATTTTAAAGTAATATATATATAGTTTATCGTATACCAACAATACACCACACCACCCTCCGACTAGCCATAGGATCGTTTTAGCCTCACGATTGGGAGTTGCAACAGTACCGTATCCCCTGTAGGATTTGCCTTTCTAACGGGTCACAACAACGCTCTGCCGGACTTTGCCTAGCAAATAATCAACACTCTGCAGGACTATGCCTGGCGGATAAACAACGCTCTGTAAGACTATGCCTAGCAGATAATCAATACTCTACCGGACTATGTCTAGCAGATAATTAACGCTCTGTCAAACTATGCCTAGCAGACAAACAATGCTCTGGCGGACTGTGCCTAGGAGATAAACAACGCTCTTGAACGCGCCCCGATTTTCCAGAGAAAATAAAAAAAAAAATAGATATATGCTTGGCGCTGGTAAAATAAGAAGGGTTTTTTAAAAACGTCGATTTTCTCATTAAAATATACCTAAGCCTGTTTTAGAAAAAAGGAGTCGCCACCTAGCATTGGGTTTAAATGATGTGCTAGGTCACCATATTTTTCTTTTTTGAAAACAATTTAAAAAAAAATGGCTTAAGTAAAACTTTGACTCCTAAAATAACATGGTCTCATCAGAGATTCGTTTAAAGAGTTCGGGGGTCAGTTACACTCGGGGAAGGTGTCAAGCACCCCAAGACGCCTGTCCAAAGACGGTACCTTATCCGATTAAGTCCAATTAAAATTTAAATCCGAATGTTTTTATTTTATTTTGAAATCCTCCTCATATACACACATACACATACACACATTGAGGGAAGTGATCTCCCTTTTAAACCTAGACCGTTCTGATGGAAGGTTGAGAATTTTTTTCCACCTCATCTTGTTAGCACATTATATTCAATACGAGTTAAAGAAACACACGCTCACACACGCACGCACACATCGAGGGGAGTAATTCCCTTCTAAATTTAAACCGTTCAAATTGAAGGTTCGAAATTTTTCACCTTATCTTGTCAGCACATTATATTTAATACGAGTTAAAGAAAACACACGCCCACACACGCATGCACACATCGAGGGGAGTAATTCCCTTCTAAATTTAAACCGTTCAAATGGAAGGTTGGGATTTTTCACCTTATTCTGTTAGCACATTATATTTAATACGAATTAAATAAAACACACGCACACACGCATCGAGGGGAGTAATTCCCTTCTAAATTTAAACCGTTCAAATGGAAGGTTGGGAATTTTTCACTTTATCTTGTTAGCACATTATATTCAATACAAATTAAATAAAACACACGCACACACGCATCGAGGGGAGTAATTCCCTTCTAAATTTAAACCATTCAAATGGAAGGTTGGGAATTTTCCACCTTATCTTGTTAGCACATTATATTTAATATAAATTAAATAAAACACACGCACACACGCATCGAGAGGAGTAATTCCCTTCTAAATTTAAACCGTTCAAATGGAAGGTTGGGAATTTTCCACCTTATCTTGTTAGCACATTATATTCAATACAAATTAAATAAAACACACGCACACACACATCGAGGGGAGTAATTCCCTTCTAAATTTAAACCGTTCAAATGGAAGGTTAGGAATTTTCTACCTTATCTTGTTAGCAAATTATATTTAATATAAATTAAATAAAACACCCGCACACACACACACACACTTCTCAAGGGGAGTAATTTCATTCTAAACTTAAACCGTTCTAATGGTAGGTCAGAAGTTTTCCACCTCGTATTGTTAGCACATTATATTTAATACAAATTAAATAAAACACACACACACACGCATCGAGGGGAGTGATTCCCTTCTAAATTTAAACCGTTCAAATGGAAGGTTTGGAATTTTTCACCTCATTTTATTTACTCAAAAAAAATAAAAAAAAAATAAATAAATAAATAATAAAGGAAGAAAAAAAATCTAATTTACAAAAAAAAAAATATTAGTATAATAACAACTTATTTAAAAATAAGAGTAAGATTTATAACAGATGAAAATTTACCACCTTCTTGGAGATTTTTTCTTCTTCAAAATTACAATAAAATGAAAATAATATTATTTTCTTCAAAATTTCTCTCCAGATTTCACTTCTCCCTTCCCAAAAAATTCTTCTAAAAAAAAAAAAATTTCTCTGGCCAAAAAATTCTCTCCCTTCCTATTGTGATCCTTCATCTATTTATAGGAAGGAATTTCTGATGAATCGTCCGACAAACACGCGAAAAAGTAAGAAAAATGGGATGGGTGCACCGAAATTTGGTGCACCCACCCCCTTTTTGGGTGCACCAAAAATGGTGCACCCAAAAAAGGGGGGCTGGGCAGAGAGCATATGCTCTCTGCCCCCCCTGCTGGCCGCATATGCGACCAGCATTAAAGCTGGCCGCACATGCAGCCAACACACTGGTCGCACCAGCGACCAGTGTATCTGGTCGCTAGTGCGGCCAACTGGTCGCACGTGCGACCTTTGTGTAGCCCCCCCCACCCCCGTTCGGTCTAGGCCTCTCTCGTTCTCGTCTGTTTCTTGTCCATTTTGTTCCGAATTAACGCGTTTTTATTCCACTTCGAAAAATCTACAAAACCAAAAAAAAATAAAAAAAAATAAATAAATAAATCAATTACTAATATTTAATTTACTTAAGAGATTAATAAAACTTAACTTAGCAGTATTAAACCGCACAAATACGGTACAATTAAAACAAAATAAATAGAAAAATAAAATTAAGGTAACTATAAAATAAAGTATAATTTTTTTGCGAGGCGGTCAAAATGCCGTGTCTACAGCTGCCCCTCTTTGTCATGCAAGTCCCACTTGCTTGACAAAGATAAAAAACCACGTCATTTTGATCGTCCCATTTTTTTTTATTTTTTTTTAGTGTATTTTCCAATAATAGAACAAATAAAATAAAATGACTCATGACGAACAGGTGTACGTTTAGAGTAATAAAAAGTTTAACTCGTGATGATACTCATGACGAACAAGCGTCTGTTAAGATGATCATTTAGAGTAATAAAATAATTCATGACGGTACTCATGACGAACATGTGTCCGTTTAGAGGATCGTTTAGAGTAATAAAAAAATGACTCATGACGATACTCATGACGAACAAGTGTCTGTTTAGAGGATCGTTTAGAGTAATAAAATAATGACTCCTGACGATACTCATGACGAACATGTGTCCGTTTAGAGGATTGTTTAGAGTAATAAAAAAATGACTCCTGACGATACTCATGACGAACACGTGTCTGTTTAGAGGATTGTTTAGAGTAATAAAAAAATGACTCATGACGATACTCATGACGAACACGTGTCTGTTTAGAGGATTGTTTAGAGTAAAAAAAAAATGCGTGCCCCAGCCCTCTTGGCCAGGGGCCTAAAGAAAGTTCAAGAGTATAAAATATGCCCCTACTTGTGACTGAGCCAGAATGAGAGAGCAAAGATATAAATGTGCCCCAGCCGAACTCTCAGATGACCAAACATTTATAGATTGCCTGCGTACCTTAGTATTATGCCGAGGATCAAGTTTAACGTAGTTCACTTTTCGCCCTTTTTCAGGGCAAAACGCATACCTGGACGCTCATTTAGAGCTTTCGACTTTCAGCAATAAAAGTTTCTAATTTGAACCGGAAGGTAAGAAGTCTTTGTGAGAGAGAAATCCATACTTCCATGTCCTTTGAAAACCCTGTAATTGGACAAAAAACACATGTAACACGAAAATTTAGTTTGAAAAACTTGTCACTCTTTACAACTCGCAATTCCGTCCTCCCTTTTCCGTCGCAATCCCTCATTTGATGGCGCTTGACTTTCTCGGGTCACGGGACAGTATCGGGAGATTTTTCCGTCTCGTCCTTCCGTCAATCTTAGAGATGTACTTTCTGGAGGTTTTCTCCGGGTTGTTGGCGGGGTCTGGTTTTTTGGACAACATCCCTATCAGCCTTTATTTCTCTGCACCCGCCGATTCTCATTTTCTTTTCTCTACTAGGCATCCTCAGTGCTTAGGAGAATCACATACTCCTGCTTGCTTTGTATTTTTCAAATCCTGCAAAACTGATTTAACCAAATATGGGAAAAACGTGTAAAACCTTACCCCAAACAGGTATCTTTATCACCAGATATGTTGACTGCGAGATTTCAAGCCGGATTGTCTGACAAGTATGATTTCAATGCAAATTTGAGCCATATTCGATGTTCCTTTTCACAGATTCCAACTCTTGCTCAAATCCATCAAGTTCCGAACACAAAAAAGTCTTACGGTCAATGGAAGTCAGCCGTAGTGGAAATTCCAAAAATGCCCCTAGGAGTGATCTAACTGTTCTCCCTTTTTCTTTTCTTTTTTTATTTTTCTTTTTTTTGCCGACACGGTCTCTACATTTTTCTCATAGCGCTCTTTCGAATTTTCACCATGTTCGAGCCGTACCCCCCCTTTTTTATTTGAAGCAACAGATAATCACAAATTGAAATAAACTTACTTAGAAAATAAGGACATTTATTAGGCAAAGTATTTCTTTACAGAATCCGA
This sequence comes from Eucommia ulmoides, assembly GCA_016647705.1. Lineage (NCBI taxonomy): Eukaryota > Viridiplantae > Streptophyta > Magnoliopsida > Garryales > Eucommiaceae > Eucommia > Eucommia ulmoides. The sequence goes on from CM028339.1 coordinate 21,097,252, forward strand.
GTTTAGGGGCTCGGGAAATACATCACCATCCATTTCCTAGAGAATCAACGCTCCACCGCTCAAAGCCTTATGAACAATAAAAGGACCTTCCCAATTTGGCGCGAACTTACCCTTAGCTTCATCTTGGAAAGGAAAGATTTTCTTCAATACTAACTCACCGACCTTGAAGACTCTAGGGTATACCCGTTTATCATGAGCTCTAGTAATCCTCTGTCTGTAACACTATCCGTGGCATATCGCTGTTAGCCGCTTTTCATCGATTAAACAAAGTTGGTCCAACCGTTGTTGTACCCATTTAGTTTCATCAAGCTTGGCCTCTATAAGCACTCGTAGAGATGGAATTTCCACCTCGGCCGGTATCACCGCTTCTGTGCCATAGACCAAAGAATAGGGGGTTGCCCCTGTCGAGGTCCGAACTGAGGTCCGGTAAGCCATCAAAGCATATGGCAGCATATCATCCCACTCTTTATAATTGTCAATCATCTTCCGGAGAATTTTCTTTATATTTTTGTTGGCGGCTTCCACTGCTCCATTCATTTTTGGACGGTAAGGCGCTGAGTTTTTGTGCTTGATCTTGAACTGCTGACATATTTTCTGTATTTCTGAACCCTTCAGGTTTTTAGCATTGTCGGTTATCAATGTTTGCGACAAACTATATCTTGACACAATATTTTCTTTGATGAATCGAGCTACTATCTTTTGAGTCACTCGGGTTAAGGAAACAGCTTCTACCCACTTGGAAAAATAATCAATTGCCACCAGGATAAAGCGATGACCACTTGGCGCCTTAGGGGTAACTTCCCCAATTACGTCCATACCCCACATTGAGAAGGGCCATGGGGCCGCCAAGCAATGAAGGTGCGAAGGTGGGACATGGATTTGATCACCATGAATCTGACACTTATGGCATCTTCGAACAAACTGCACGCAGTCGCTTCCCATCGTTAGCCAAAAATGACCGGTCCTCAGGATCTTCTTGGCGAGCATGAAGCCGCTCATGTGAGGTCCACATATGCCACCATGGACCTCTTTCATCAACTGGATGGCCTCTTCGACTCCAACACATCTCAACAGGCCCATGTCAGGGGAGCGTTTGTACAGTGTCTCCCAGCTTAGGAAGAATTGGCCTGCTAACCTCCGGAGAGTTTTCCGATCAACACTTGATGCCCCTTCCGGATACTCCTGATTTTTCAGAAAGTTCTTTATGTCATGGTACCACGGGTCTTTGGCTGGCTCAGATTCAAGCTGGCAGCAGTGGGCCGGTCGGCGTTGAACTCGGATTACCACCGGAATGATATCATCATCCTCTTGAGTGATAGATATCATAGATGCCAAGGTAGCTAAGGCATCGGCGAAGTCATTTTTTAGCCTCGGTATGCTTTCAAATTCTATCATCGTAAATTGCTCGCACAACTCCAGGAGGTGACTGTTATAGGCTATCAAGGTCGGATCTCTCGTGGCATATTTATCCGTCACCTGATTGATTATCAGCTCAGAATCTTCGAACACTAGCAATTCTTTGATTTTCATATCGACAGCCAGCTGGAGTCCCAGAATACAGGCTTCGTACTCAGCTCGATTATTTGTGCTCTGGAACTTCAACTTGGAAGCCACTGGATAATGTTGTTTGCCTGAAGAAACCAGAACGGCTCCGATTCCAGCCCTTCGAGAGTTCACTGCTCCATCAAAATACATTTTCCAAACTGTTTCCTCATTTTCTTCATCCACCGCATGAATCGACTCGTCAGGGAATAGCGTCTCAAGAGGCTGGTTATCCGTTTGAGCTGGACAACTAGCCAACTGATCCGCTATCGCCTGACCCTTCACTGACTTTTGGGTCTTGTAGATGATATCGAACTCCGTCAGCAGCATCTGCCATTTTGCAACTTTTCCTGACAGAATCGGCTTCTCGAATATGTATTTTAAGGGATCCATCCTGGCTGTCAAGTAGGTAGTCAGTGGGAGCATATAATGGTGCAGTCTTTGAGCAGACCAAGCCAATGCACAACAGGTCCTCTCCAGCAAGGTATAATTTTCCTCATACTTCGTGAAGCGCTTGTTGAGGTAGTAGATGGCTTGCTCCTTCTTTCCAGATTTATCGAGTTGCCCAAGAATAGCTCCCATGGAGGAGTCGAGAACTGACAAATATAGTAATAACGGAACCTTCTCCCGAGGCGGCACTAGAACGGGAAGGTTCGTTAGATAGACTTTAATTTTCTCCAAGTCATTCTGGCAATCTGCATTCCATCGCCCGTCACTTTCTTTTCGAAGTAGCTTGAAGATTGGCTCACAAGTGGCAGTGAGTTAGAAGATTAATCGGGCTATGAAATTTAATCGCCCCAGAAAACCTCGGATCTCTTTCTCATTTCTCGGTGGTGGCATCTCACGAATGGCCTTCGTCTTTGCAGGATCAATCTCGATTCCATTGCGATTTACCATGAAACCAAGAAGTTTTTCGGAAGCCACCCCAAACGTGCATTTTGCTGGATTGAGCTTGAGCTGGTACTTTCGAAGTCTGTCGAACATCTTTTTCAAATGGCAGAGATGATCCTCGTTCTCCTGTGATTTAACGATCATGTCATCTACATATACCTCCATCTCCTTGTGCATCATATCATGAAAGAGGGTCGTCATTGCTCTTTGGTATGTTGCCCTGGCATTTTTGAGACCGAAAGGCATCGCCCTATAGCAAAAGACTCCCCATGGTGTAGTGAAGACTGTCTTTTCTCGATCTTTCTCATCCATCAGAATTTGATTATAGCCAGAGAATCCATCGGCGAAAGAATAGAGCTTTCGCCCCGCAGTATTGTCGATGATGATGTGAATGTTTGGCAGTGGGAAATCATCTTTTGGACTTGCCCCGTTGAGATCACGATAGTCCACGCAGACTCTAATTTTTCCCGAGGACTTTGGCACGGGAACGACATTTGAGAGCCATTCACTGTAGTTATAGACTTCAATAATTCGGGCATTGAATTGCTTCACGATCTCCTCCTTGACCTCGAGGCTGACAGCGGGCCTCAGCTTCCTCAACTTTTGTTTGACTGGTACACTCCCCAGCTTTAGCAGCAGCTTATGGGCCACGATACTCTTGTCCAATCCTACCATGTCATCGTAGGACCAGGCAAAGATATCTTGGTAGGAAATTAAGAGCGTTGTCAACTCTTTTTTTCCAGAGTCATGAGGGCTGATCCAATCTTTACTTCCTTCAACTCTTCCAAGGTCCCCAAGTTTATCAACTCGGTCTCATCGTTACTGGGAATCGGCTTGTTCTCGAACTCCGTGAAAGCTTTTCAGATCTCACCATCGTCTGGCTGACAAGAGTCATCTTCTGTTTCCACTCCCATCGGGTTATGGTCTGGTTCTGCATTGAAATCATACTTATCGCACTCTGGCTCAGTTATATCGCATGCATCATACACTGGTGTTTTAGATATCCTGAAAGCATAAAATTTAAACATTTAAACCATATGTCGGATAAAACAGAATTGCATTCATTAAATATAAAAAACCATTACAAAGCAAAATCTCTTTCCATCTAGAAGGCAAGGTGGATGGAGGGATGACCAACAGAAAATCTCCCTAAGTTTACCGAAACGCTTGGCGAATTGGGAGAGAACAAGAATCCCAATTCTGCAGCTTTTCTTTTCCCTTGGTTCGAATACCAGACCCATGACTTGGCCTTGCCTCGTCTCTCATGATTACATTCACAGCTTCCTTGATCATTACTCTCTTAGGGTGCAACTTGAATCCTGCGGTCTCCTTCCCTTTGTTGATGATTTCTACTGGATAGGGGAAAGTGACCCGGATATGCAGAATTTTCATTGGCTGGTTGTCTGGGGATCCATCCCTCTTCTTCCGGAAGAACTTCGCCATGTCTGCTTTTGTCGGCTCGTATCCCAATCCGAATCTCCCCCTCTTCTCCTTGACTTCTATCGGTTCTGTAATTCCGTCTAGATTCTTGCCCAAACCTTTCCCGGGAATGCAACCTCGAGACTTTATTTCTTTAGCAACGAAGGCCACAGTATTAGACAGTGATGGTGTCATCTCGTGTCCTCCTTCCTTCACAAAGGTAGCATTCGCGACGTCGAACACGTGATAGGAGGCTTCAATTTTCTCCTTTTCCTTTCCGTCATCTGTTAACGGGACATGCCGACTTATCGCTTGATAGAAAGGTATGATATCTGAATCAGCCCTGATCACGTACAGTGTGTCATCAATGATAAACTTGATCTTCTGATGTAGAGATGAAGGCACTGTCCCAGCGTTATGGATCCATGGCCTCCCCAACAACAGGTTGTACGAAGCAGGTATGTCGAGCACTTGGAACTTCGCATTGAACTGTATTGGACCAATTTCAATTAGCAGGTCAATCTCTCCAACGCTATCTCTCCTAGCCCCATCGAATGCTCGGATAACCGTCTTAGACGATCGAACCTGTGATAGATCTATCCCCATTTCTTCCAGGGTCGACAAAGGACAGATATTTAGTGCCGATCCATTGTCAATCAGCACCCGAGCTATGAACATTCCATGGCTTTCGACTGTGATATTCAAAGGCTTGTTGTGACCTGTTCCATCATCGTCCATCTCGTCATCTGTGAAAGTGATGGTGTTAGATCCTAGGACTTGCTCAACCATAGTGACAAACTTCTCCGGAGAGATCGTGCTAGGCAAGTGGGCTTCATTTAGGACTTTCAGCAGTGCCTGTCTGTGTACTTCTGAGGTTAGGAGTAGTGAAAGCATCGAGATTTGTGCCGGTGCTTTGCTGAATTGCTCCACTATCTTGTATTCTAAATTCTTCATTGCCTTTAGGAAGTCGTGAGCCTCCGGTTCTAACACCGGCTTTTTCAGGGCCCCTCTTGGTTCCTTCATAGGAATCCTGATCAAATCCTGTGGCGTATACACCCTTCCAGACCGAGTGATTCCACTGGTTTCTCCTACTGAGATTGGAAATTCTTCTCCTTCTCCTGTTTTAGCGACGATCTCATAATTCCATGGAACCTTATTGAGATTTTCCACCATCTTTTGGATTGGGAAAGACAAAACTAGAGATTTCTCCAGTTTTTGGGCTACCCTTTCTAGATGTAATTCGAACCCTCTATAGAGAACCTCCGGGTGTAAATAAACACCACTGATATCGATCACATCAACTTCTTCCTCGACCTCCTCTATGAAAATTAGATTGACGCCACTTCCTGAGGAGGCGTGTTCAGGCAACGGATTTTGCTGACAATTTGGTGTACCGGCCTCAGGTTTTTTAGGAAACGTGATGGCTCCGGTCCGTATAAACTCCTGGATTTTGTCTTTTAGCTGAAAGCATTGCTCAGTCGCATGTCCTCTGGTTCCCGAGTGGTATTCACAGAAAGCATTTGAAGAAGCTGCTTTACTCCCAAGTTTAACTTCGTAGAATGGAATGGGCGTCAGCATCCCCTACTTCAAACAATTCCGATACAACTCGGTGATCGAGACCGGAAGGTCTTGTAGCTCTCTGTTGTCGTTTTGGAAATTTTCCCCAGTAGCATGAGGTAGAAGGTCTTGGTGGTATTGGGTTCCTGACCTTAGAGTGCGGTTAGGAATTTGAGGTGGGGTGTTCGGGTATGGTTGATAGGTATGGTAAGAGGGTGCTGGGTAGGCTTGAGGATAATATTGGAAAATGTGGTTTTGATAAGGGGGAGGTACATTTTGGTAATAGCGGGGGCGGCTTTGGGAATAGGGTTGGTTTTGAGGATAATTTTGGTTTTGGCGATTTTGAGGAGGGTAGTTGTGATATTGGTTGTTCAGGTTCGGGTAGTTCTGGGGACAAGAAGCTTGGGGGTAGTTCTGGTAATGGGTTTGCCGAGGGGAAACGACAACAGCTACTTCATTTTCTTTCATCTTTGGCGGGGCTGACCTTTTCGTCAGATTGGATTGGGCCCCTTCAATTTTTCCGCTTCTTATTCTTTCTTCCGTCACCTCGGCCTGTTTGATCGCATCGCCGAAAGAAACCACTGCTATGCTCGAGAGATCTCGATAGAACGGCGGTGACTGAATTGACTTGAATATCTCTAACTGAGCCTCCTCGCTCAGCTTAGGGACAACTTTAGCAGCCTCTTCCCTCCAACGAGCAGTATACCTCCGGAAACTTTCGTCTTTATTTTTCAATATCTGGTAGAGGGTATTGCGGTCTGGCGCGGCATCCCTATTGTACACATATTGCTCACAGAAGGCCTCTACCAGATCTTCAAATGTTTTAATCTGTGATAGCTCCAGGGTCATGTACCAGTTGAGAGTCGGTCCTTTCAACGATCTCCGAAACATCTTTAGGCAAAGGTCTTCGTTCCGAGCATGAATTCCTAACTCCTCTTTGTAAATGCTGACATGCCATTCTGGAGGGCCAGTGCCATCATATTTTGTGAACTCTGGAACTACGAAATTTTTCGGGTACACAATCCCGGGTGGTGCTGATAACTCCTTGTACGTCGCTTTCCTGGACGGCTTCTCCTTTTGCCATTCTTCCATAGTTTTCTCCAATTTCTCCATTTTCAGAAACTAAGCCGGTGGAGGGCCATTCTCTTCTTTGTTTTTAGTTTCAATGGCCGGGGCCGGTTGGCTATCATTTGAATTGTTTGGTGGAGCAACGACCCTCTCCGGGTGAATGAGGATCTGCGGGGCGGCGGGGGCCGAGCCCTCTGGCGAGGCCTGATAGACATGCCCCTGGATGGGATATGTCGGAGCTCCATAGGCGAAAGGATGAGGGCCTATTTGAGGTCCATAGTAGACCGGTACTGCAAAGTTCGGGCCGACGTGGTTCGGATTCGGCCCTGAGTTCTCCATCCCAATACTTGCAGGGTTTCCATTTGGGGATTCAGTCACAGGAGTCCCGTTGGACGGAGGAATAGGCACCTCCTGAGGTCGGCTAAGTTCGTTGATCCTTTCCATCAACCTGTCAATAGTTTCCTGCATCTGAGCTATCTGGGTCGTTCGGGGAGATTCGGGATTGCTTTCTGATGTCATCCTGGAATGAGTCTGTGCTCGACTGCGTGTAAAGATCGGACTTCGAAAGGGGGGAACTGGATTTGCTTTTCTGGGACCAATTTTCTTTGTCTTGTCCTTTCCTTTTCACCTACAAAAAAAAAATCATCTTTTTAGTTCACGTGGGTCTTAGGTGGCCTTAAAGCCCATTCTAGTTCGAAGATTTCAATTTCGATAACGACTAATTAAAACAAATGATGGTACATGAAAAATCTCTCTTTTTTTTTTTTTTTTTTTTTTTTTTTTGTCGTTCCCTACCGATATTGAAAACTTTGAACTTGTTTGGTGTGCTCCTTTTTTCTTTTCTTTTCTTTTCTTTTTTTTTTTTTTTTTAAGGACTTCCCAAGACGTCATAAATCCATCAAGTACAAAAATCCCCTTTCTCGTCTTGTATCATAGAATCCTGAGGGGATAATATGGATACAAGACAGTTTTGCTTTTGTCAGAGGATTTACAACGATATAAGAGCCTGAGAAGAAATAAGGAAAAAAATAAAATATATAAAAAATAAAAAAATAAAAAAATAAAAAATAAATGATATAAAAAAAAAATCACAACTTATTTACTGAATTGAGGGAAAAAAATAAAATAAAATAAAATAAAATTTAACATTCGGACTTTAGATTAGTTGGACTTATTCAGACATATTGGGCTCGACCCTCTGTGGTTCCCCAGTGGAGTCGCCAGCTGAACGCGCCCCGATTTTCCAGAGAAAATAAAAAAAAATAGATATATGCTTGGCGCTGGTAAAATAAGAAGGGTTTTTTAAAAACGTCGATTTTCTCATTAAAATATACCTAAGCCTGTTTTAGAAAAAAGGAGTCGACACCTAGCATTGGGTTTAAATGATGTGCTAGGTCACCATATTTTTCTTTTTTGAAAACAATTTAAAAAAAAATGGCTTAAGTAAAACTTTGACTCCTAAAATGACATGGTCTGATCAGAGATTCATTTAAAGAGTTCGGGGGTCAGTTACACTCGGGGAAGGTGTCAAGCACCCCAAGACGCCCGTCCAAAAACGGTACCTTATCCGATTAAGTCCAATTAAAATTTAAATCCGAATGTTTTTATTTTATTTTGAAATCCTCCTCATATACACACATACACATACACACATTGAGGGAAGTGATCTCCCTTTTAAACCTAGACCGTTCTGATGGAAGGTTGGGAATTTTTTTCCACCTCATCTTGTTAGCACATTATATTCAATACGAGTTAAAGAAACACACGCTCACACACGCACGCACACATCGAGGGGAGTAATTCCCTTCTAAATTTAAACCGTTCAAATTGAAGGTTGGGAATTTTTCACCTTATCTTGTCAGCACATTATATTTAATACGAGTTAAAGAAAACACACGCCCACACACGCACGCACACATCGAGGGGAGTAATTCCCTTCTAAATTTAAACCGTTCAAATGGAAGGTTGGGAATTTTCTACCTTATCCTGTTAGCACATTATATTTAATACGAATTAAATAAAACACATGCACACACGCATCGAGGTGAGTATTCCCTTCTAAATTTAAACCGTTCAAATGGAAGGTTGGGAATTTTCCACCTTATCTTGTTAGCACATTATATTCAATACAAATTAAATAAAACACACGCACACACGCATCGAGGGGAGTAATTCCCTTCTAAATTTAAACCGTTCAAATGGAAGGTTGGGAATTTTCCAACTTATCTTGTTAGCACATTATATTTAATATAAAGTAAATAAAACACACACACATACGCATCGAGGGGAGTAATTCCCTTCTAAATTTAAACCATTCAAATGGAAGGTTGAGAATTTTCCACCTTATCTTGTTAGCACATTATATTCAATACAAATTAAATAAAACACACGCACACACGCATCGAGGGGAGTAATTCCCTTCTAAATTTAAACCGTTCAAATGGAAGGTTGGGAATTTTCCACCTTATCTTGTTAGCACATTATATTTAATATAAATTAAATAAAACACTCGCACACACACACACACACACTTCTCAAGGGGAGTAATTTCATTCTAAACTTAAACCGTTCCAATGGAAGGTCAGAAATTTTCCACCTCGTATTGTTAGCACATTATATTTAATACAAATTAAATAAAACACACGCACACACGCATCGAGGGGAGTGATTCCCTTTTAAATTTAAACCGTTCAAAAGGAAGGTTGGAAATTTTTCACCTCGTTTTATTTACTCAAAAAATAAAAAATAAAAAAATAAAAAAAAAAGAAAAGAAAATAAATAAATAAATAAATAATAAAGGAAGAAAAAAAATCTAATTTAAAAAAAAAAAAAAGATTAGTATAATAACAACTTATTTAAAAATAAGAGTAAGATTTACAACAGATGAAAATTTACCACCTTCTTGGAGATTTTTTCTTCTTCAAAATTACAATAAAATGAAAATAATATTATTTTCTTCAAAATTTCTCTCCAGATTTCACTTCTCCCTTCCCAAAAAATTCCTCTAAAAAAAAAAATTTTCTCTGGCCAAAAAATTCTCTCCCTTCCTATTGTGATCCTTCATCTATTTATAGAAAGGAATTTCTGAAGAATCGTCCGACAAACACGCGAAAAAGTAAGAAAAAGGGGGTGGGTGCACCGAAATTTGGTGCACCCACCCCCTTTTTGGGTGCACCAAAAATGGTGCACCCAAAAAAGGGGGGTTTGGGCAGAGAGCATATGCTCTCTGCCCCCCCTGCTGGCCGCATATGCGGCCAGCATTAAAGCTGGCCGCACATGCGGCCAGCACACTGGTTCTCGTCTGTGGGGCCAGCGGGTCGTACGTGCGACCTTTGTGCAGCCCCCCCACCCCCGTTCGGTCCAGGCCTCTCTCGTTCTCGTCTGTTTCTTGTCCATTTTGTTCCGAATTAACGCGTTTTTATTCCACTTCGAAAAATTTACAAAACCAAAAAATAAAAATAAAAATAAATAAATAAATCAATTACTAATATTTAATTTACTTAAGAGATTAATAAAACTTAATTTAGCAGTATTAAACCGCACAAATACAGTTCAATTAAAACAAAATAAATAGAAAAATAAAATTAAGATAACTATAAAATAAAGTATAATTTTTTTGCGAGGCGGTCAAAATGCCGTGTCTACAGCTTTGCAAGACTATACCTAGCAGATAATCAACGCTCTACCGGACTATGCTTAGCAGATAAATAACGCTCTGCAGAATTATGCCTAGCAGATAATCCACATCCCTTTCAGGAAGAAATACTATGGCATAATCGGACCGAATATCAATTTTCACCTAAAAAACAAATGACTCGGTCCACAATTATTTTTTCACTCTTTTAGAAACCAACTAGATTCAACAAATCATTTTTCACCCTTTTACGTAATCCACAAAATATTTTTCTACAAACACTTAAAATCGCTTGATCCATATAAGTTGCAAATTCGTCCAATTTTAAATAAACACATTTTTCATAAGATATACAAAAATACAATTTGTAATTTACGTAGAAGACAGTACACTCACCTCTTTCTCTGCACTGCAAAAACGTCACTGTCCAAACCTACTGAGACGCTGACGCCTGTGAACCTAACAATGATGGGCCTAAATTAATATTTTATTTTACAATAACCTAACATGCAATGCATGACCCTAAGTTACGTAATTTCTCATTCCCCAAAATTTGGTTACGCGTAATTATTGTTTACCTTATTCTGTTACATTAATATTTTATGTACAACGTTATTAAAATTAATCGTCACAAAAATTATTACGATTACGGAAATTTTAACGCTAAAGATTTAGTTTAACGAAATTTATAATTGATTGAAGTTTTACCCGTTTTCGAATTGTTTAAAATTTCTTGTTTTTCTGCACTCCTTCCCACCGCCGCAGCGACAGATCTCACCGCTACAGCGATGGTCGTCTTCTTCGTCTGCCCCTATTTCGTTATAGATCCAGCGTTGATCTCTCTCTCCTCACCAGCTCCGGCGTCTTCACTCATTGTCCCTTTCTCACGATCAGAGCATACACGCACCACTCCAACGTTCCCACACACAGCAACCCACACCCACATACACACACACGTTTACACAGCATGCACACACACACAGAGTTGCACACACGGATGAACAGACACACACACAAAGCACCGATCGCACACCCATCATTAATGGCACACACACCCACATGCGATCAACATACCTACACACAGAAGCATACACCAACCTCACGGCCACTGATCACACACCCACATCCGACGCTCACCCAACGACACACACACACACAATGTCGCACACACGAATGAACAGACACACACATGCACACAACTATACACACACTCTCCAAACAACGATTGTCTGAACAACACTCACTTCACCAGAGACACACCACCCACACACTATTGCACCAAACGGAAATAGGGAAAACACATACACTGCCACAGCGGCGACACAAAATAGAAAACAGAGCACACTAACACATACGACGGACGAACACACACACGCACATACCCAGCCAACATCTGAACAGACCCTCATACAAGAAATGAGACACCGAACGGCGACGCCACACCCACACCTGTCGGAGGAGCACACCGCCGACCACCTCCATGCCTAAACTCTCTCTCTTTCTGGATTTTTACGTTTTCTCAATTCTTCTTTGAAGATTTGTTGATCACCACTTTGATGGATGCATTTATATGCATGGATTTAGTGGTTTGAGAATGGATCTCCTATTGCCACGTTGCCGGTTTCTCTCTCTCTCTGCCTCTGGCTCTCACAGCACATATGCACGCATATATATATATATATATTTTAATTACTCTTTTCTCCCTCTAATTTCTTTAAATCTTCTTTTTAGTTCAATTCAACATTTATGAGTTTCTAAAATTGTAGTTTCACCCTTAACATTTTCAATTTTAGATTTTAATTGACAATTTGCATCCCAATTTTAGAATAAATGTTTCTAAATTTACAAGTTGGCCCAAATTTTTTAATTTGGATATTGATTAATCCAATTCTACCCCACAATTTTTTCAAAATGCTCAAAAATGCCACTAAAATTACGTACGTTCTAAATCGGGGTCTTACATTCGGGTGGATAAGTCTTAATGAAAATATCTACTGTTTGATCAGTTAAATTGACAGATTATAGACGAACTGTATTCTGGAGAATGTAATGACGAATGAATTGATAATCAGTCTCGATGGGTTTTGTACACTCGTGAAAGACATCATTGTGGGTAATTTGAACAACAGTCCTATTGTCATAGTATAAAATAGTGACAGTAGGAGAAAACATTCCCATATCAGTGAGGAGCCACCGAAGCTAAAATAGTTTTTGTGTCGCAACAGTTATGGCACGATATTCAGTTTCAGTACTGGAAGGAGCAACCACAGTTTGTTTCTTACTACGCCAAGAAATGAGATAATTGCCAAAGAATAAATAATAACCAATAGTTGATCGTCGGTCGGTAGGATCTCCAACCCAATCGGCATCAAAATAAACCTATAAAGTAGAAGCAGACTGGGTTGAGAAATGAAGTCCGTGAAATAAAGTACCCTTGACATACTGAAGGATGCAAAGAACAGTCAAGTAATAAGTAGTATAAGGAACAAAGAAGAACTGGAAAACTTAATGAACGACATAAGCGATGTTTGGGCGAGTGACAGTGAGATATACCAGACTTTCAACTAGTTGGTGATATAAAGGAAAATCTAGAAGAGGTGAACCATCTAGTAGAGTGAGTCTGATATTCAGCTCTAGAGGATTAGTGGCGGTGCTGGAGTCAGTGATGTCAGCCTTGGAAAGAAAATCCGAGGCATATTTGTCATAAGAGAGAAAATATTCATTTGAACCGGATGAGGTTTCGAGGTCAAGAAAATAGGTAAGCATACCAAGATTCTTCATCTTGAATTATCCACTGAGAAATGTTTTGAGTTTAGGGATACTGCGTAGACCATCTCCAATAATAATCATGTCATCCACGTATAATAAAAGAAGAATAATACAATTGTCAGTATGACGAAGAAACATGGCTAAATCATGAGCACTGGATGTGAACCCAAACTAACGAATGGTAGTGCTGAATTTTGCAAATCAAGCACGTGGAGCTTGTTTCAAACCCTTTAAGGCACGACGAAGGGGACAAAATTTATTTCGAGGGACAATTAGGTCAAGAGGGGTATGCATATAAACTTCCTCAAGAATATCATCATTGAGAATTACATTTTTGATATCAATCTAAAATAGAGTCAATTTTTGAATATTTGCGTCGACAAGAAGAGTACGGACAGATGTGAGCCTCGCTAATGGAGCAAATGTCTCTTCATAGTCAATGTCATATTCTTGAGCAAATCCCTTAGCAACAAGTCGAGCTTTCTATCCTTCAACAGAACCATTAGAACGTGTTTTGATCTTAACACTCATTTGCACCCAATGAGAGTTTTTCCAAGGGAAAAATTAACAATATCCTAGGTGTGAGTTTTGGCTAGGATCTAAAGTTCTTCATCTACTGTTTTTAGCTAAAGATAATTAGTATTAGCCTCTTTATAGGATTGAGACTCATGCAGATGAAATATAGTAGAAAAAACAACGATAATCAGTGAGATAAGAAGGAGGATAAATTACCCTAATAGAGCAGTGGGAGTGATTTAGAGCATAGGTAGGGATGGTCATGGGCCGAGCCGGGCCGGGTTCGGGCGGGGCTTAGACTAATGTATTACAAAAAAACGTTGGGCCCTAGCCCGGCCCGACCCGGTGATCGGGCCTTAATTCTATACCCAAGCCCGGCCCTATAAGAAAATTTTAAGCTCAAAGCCCGGCTCACGAGGCCCCGACCCTATTTTTTTTTTTTTTTAAATTTCAAAAATAAATACAAAAAATAAACTAATAAGAAATATTAAAATTACAATTTCTAAAGGTAAACCAATATTCCAAACAAACCAAACCAATAAGAAATATTAAAATTACAATTTCTAAAGGAAACCAATATTCCAAATATTAGGGTTGTATTGTAATGTGTGTGTGTGTGTGTATATATATATATATTATTTTATTTTTATTTTTATTTTTTTAAATATCCTTCGGGCCGGGCCGGGCCAGTCCTAAAATTTTTGAGTCTTGCCCAAGCCCGGCCCTAATTTTGATCGGGCACTAATACCTAGGCCCAGGCCCGGCCCGTGGGCTCAAACCCTAAGCCCAAACCCTAAAAAAGTAGGGTCGGGCCATTCTGGTTGGGCGGGCTCCCAAGCCCATGACCATCCCTAAGCGTAGGTCTCAGAGACAGTTGGTACAGAATCATCGGCCACAAGAGAAATCTCAAGCATAGTCGGTGGAGTTGAAGGGGTGAGATCAGTTGGTGGTTCTGGAGTAGGTTCAGTTGGTGGTTCTGGAGTGGACTCAGCATATGCAAGACTGGGATTAACTGGTAGCGCTGGAGTAGGCTCAACAATACCTAGAATTGTATCCTCAAGAAATAACTCAATAGATAGATTAGTAAAGAATCCGGAGTTAGTGATGACATGTCAAATGACCGTAAGGAAGAAAACATTTGATATTCCCAAAAAATGACATGATGAGTTATACAAAGAGTTTTAGAAATGAGATCCCAGTACCGATACCCTTTATGTTCAATGTCATATCCAAGAAAACAACACAAGTGAGCCCTTGGTTCCAGTTTGTTGTGTTTATGAGGTTTGAGAAGAATAAAACAAGCACAACCAAAGACTCTGAATTCAGAGTAATCGAGAGATTTACCAAAAAGACAATCAAATAGAGACTGATGTTCCATTATGGCGGAAGAGATATGGTTTATCGTGTATATGGTGGTGAAGGCAGCATCACCCCAAAAACACTCAAGACAGGATGAAGAAATGAGGAGAGCACGAACTGTGTCAAGAATGTGTCTATATGTGTGTTCGGCTCGTCCATTTTGTTGGGATGTGCTAGGACACGAACGATGGAGGAGCGTGCTGTTTTTGTGAAACAGATTGAGAAAAACACGATCCTTATATTCCATTGCATTGTCGGAGTAAAAAACTTTGATATTTCTACAAAATTAGATTTAAACTATAAAGAAAACTCAGAATATATTTGGAATAGTTCGGATCAATGTTTCAAAAGAAACAAACATATATATCGAGAGTAGTCGTCCACAAAGATAACAAAGTAATGACAACCACCCATTAAGGCATGAAGAGAAGGCCCCCAAGTATCAGAATAAATTCGATCAAAGAGTGTAAAAGAAATAGACTGTCTTCATTGACAGGTAAGGCTAGTTATTTTGCAAGTTGACAATAGATACATTTGAAAGACTTATGCGGAACTGAACCTAACTGACTACTAGAGATAAACAATTTGAGGCGGCTGGATGAAGTGTGGCCTAGCCAAGAATGCCAAATATAGGATAGAGATAGCAACAATGGCGACTGTGGAGATAAGGATAATGATGAGGATGAGGATACTGGTGGTGGTGGTGGTGGTGGTGATAGGATGATGAAGGGACATGGGTTTGTGGTAGTGGTGGGGTTTGAGGTGGAAAGTGCAAACTATTGAGTTTAAATAGACGTCCAACTTTACTACCAGTCCCAAGAATTTCTCTAATCCGAGGATCCTGCACACGACAACTACCATTAGAAAATATGATTTCAAATCCCAATTCAAAAAGTTGTCCAATAGATAAAAGATTTAAGGTGAGTTTCGAAATCAAATACGTGTCAAGAATAAAAATATGTGAAGTAGAAACCTGACCAGCATGAGTAACATGCATTTGAGAACCATCAGCGGTATGAATACTAGAGATATTCATAGTGGATAATTTGGATGAGAAGATGTTGAGATCGAATGTCATATGATTACAACAAGTAGAATCAAAGAACCAAGAAAAATTACCTGTAGTAAGTGAGAGAGCAGAAGAAAAGTTTGTACCATTCTTAGAGAAAAGATGGTGGAAGAGTGAAGTCATATCTACAATAGAAATGGTAACAGTCATGGAAATAGGATCTGAATCCTCTTTGGCATTGAGAATGATCAAAGAAGTGCAACCCGCAGACAACGTTATTGAATTGAATCAACAATATACAACAAATTATACTGTGTGATATGAATTTGGAAAAACTGTTACCACGGATGGATTCAGAATGTTGAAATTATCTAGGAACTAATCTATACTCGTGAAGAATTGATTGAGAAACTCTTGAACTGATCAAATCTCTATGATGAGTCGAATCAACAATATATAGAGAACTATACTGTATGATCTAAATTTGATTAAATGGAGATCATAAATAGATCTAGAATACTGAAATTATCGTGGAACCGATATTAAATCTTCAAGAACCAATCAAAAAACGGGTGAACTAGAGTAGAAACCACATGAATATAAAAGAAACTATATTATGTAAGTCTCAAATCATAAAACAGATGTCGAAAATAGAATCAAAACGTCCAAAAACCCTAGGAATCGATCCAACTTTGTAGAAATCCAATCTAAAAAGGCCTGAACTGGTCAAAAAAATAGTATCTCTTAAAAACCGCTAACATGACAAAGGGACTAACTGGGCGCTGATGTGGCAAGTCACCAGTTGATGTAGAAAAGTCAATTGCTAACATAGTAGTGATGTGGCACTAACATGGCAGTGACATGGAAAATAGTCAAAACTGATATGGTAACGATGAGGCAGGTCAATGCTGACATAGCTACTGACGTGGCACTGACTAGGCTTTGCTTCGGCAGGGATTAGGGATGATGTTACAGAAAAATCGTTGAACAAATAGACGTGGCGCATGGATCTGACGTTATAAACAGTTGGGAGCTGTTACCAGCATGGGATGGCGTCTGCGAGCTTAGATTGGGGCGTTGTTGGTGTATTTGGAATTGTCTCATCGAGACGGTTCAAATGGTATGGCCATTGATGAATTTGGAGAATGGTTGGGGCGGTGAAACAAAAAATCAATGATTGCAGTAGTGGGACAAACAACTGGCATTTGGCGACGCGTGGAAGCGCGTGAGAGATCCAGTGGTGGTGATTTTGGTGGCGTTGTGTTCGTCTCTGCAAGATGAAGATGAAAACGATGGTGTGATGGTTGTTGATAGTGGAGCGATGGTGAGACCTATAGTAGTTACGAATACCATAGGAAAAAAAAAGCGACGGTGGAATACTTTGAGAGGATTGGGGTTTCGAGATTTTAACAGGAACAGGGCCATGAAACATTGACTCTTGATACTATGTTAAAATAATTGAAAAGTCAAATGGTGAACATGAAACAATTGTATTGATGTTCAGGAAAACAATATATATTACAGAGATATATAATAATAATATTTATGGGGGACTAAGGGACCCCTAGGGTTAGGGTTTTGACCTAATGGGTCAAGCTCATATATTATGTAAGACCCCGATCTTTGATATACGTATAATTTAAAGTCGTGTTTTAAAATGTTTAAGAAGTATTGGGGTGGATAGTATAAATTAATTTTGTGGATTAAAATTTTAGGGATCAAATTGTAATTTTTCAAAACATTAAAATGAGAATGGGTATAATTAAAATTTTAAATAAAAAAAAAAGAGAGAGAATTGTGTAAATTCTATATATATATATATATATATTATATACATAGATAGATAGATAGAAGTAGTGGAAATGAGGGCCACTTGGCTGGCCCTCATTTGTCATCATATATATATACATACATACATACATACATTCATAAGAGAGAAAGGGGGAAGGATCGAGAGAAATCGAGAAGAGATAGAGAAAGTGAAAGAGAAAGAGAGATCCGCCGGTGGGTTATGTTGCCGATCGTATGGGATTCGTCGGCGGTAACTTGTGGGTTTTGTTGTGTATACGTGCTGCGTGTATGTGTGTGTTGTGTGTGCTTGCTTTGTTTGTGTTCCCTTGTTTCCTGTTTCTGTTTTGGTGAGGCTGTGTGTACATGGGTTCCGACGGCGGTGTGCGTATGGGTATGTATTATGTGTGCTCAGTGTGTGTGTGGGGCTGATCACGAACCGAGTGTGTGTATATGCCGGCGGTGTGGGTTTTGATCATTTTCGGCAGTAGAAAGTTAGAGAGAGAGATGTCGATTGTGTAGGTGTCGTTGTGTGTGTTGGTGTGTGTGCGTGTCTCCTGTGGGGGAGTGGTTGCTCGATCTTGTATGGGGGTGTGCTCTACGCTGCTGACTGTGTGCAAGTGTGTGTGTGTTATGCTCTGTTTTCGGTTTGGGCAGGTGAGTAGCATGCGTGATCGGCGGTACTCTGTGTGTGTGTGTGTGTGTGTGTGTTCGTTACAGTGTGTGTTGTGTGTGTGGGTGGGCCATTGGTGGTGGTGAGTGCCGGAGTTGAGTTGGTAAGGTGAGAGAAAGAGAGTGTGGCGGCTGAAAAACCCAAAACAGAGCAAAGAGGAAGACGATCATCCGCTTAGGCGGTAATGGTTTCGCCTAGGCAGTGGGACATCAAGAACTAAAATTTCGCGAGTTCGCCGTGGCGGTGACCGTTTTGCTTAGGCGGTGGGCAGCAGTAAACAAAAATTAAAGAATTCGTGAGGAGATCGACAACCGATTCGGAGCGGGTAACGTTTCTCGTTAAAATTTCATGATTTGTTAATTTAATTACTAGCATCGAAGTTGTCGAAATGATGACAAACAAATAATGAGATCGTTTATAAGAACAAGGTTTATATATAGTAAACCGTAATGAAACGATACTAGTTGAATAGTTATATTTCATAATAAAATATGGGAAATAGGAAATTAAGGAGATTAGGATTTCATGGCGTGATTAGTTTGTTTTATACAAAAATATTAATTTAGGCCCTATCACCGTTAAGTTCGCAGGCACTGGAGTTCGGATAGGGGATAGTCGGTTAAAGTTTACGAAAGCGGATATCGAGGTGAGTATACTGTCTTCTTGCCAAACTATTTTTATATATATAAATGTGTGTGTAAAATGGTTTTACTTGGAGTGTATGATTTTATAAATGATATGAATCAAACAGGTTTTGGGTGAGTTGAGGAAATGGATTTTCGTTAAACTATGGTGGTGTTAAAAGGAAGTTGAAAAATGATTTTCGTTGGTGTTGGTAGCTTTAAAAGAGAGTGGATAATATTTGGTTTTCGAAATAAAATAAAGGAGAAAAATGGTTTCGTTGAAATTAGACGGTTTTCAAACAAAGGTGAAAAATATGATTTTCGGATTTAAAAGTTGGTTTTGAGAAAACGAGGTGAACGTTGGTGTTTTTGACGGTATTGATGAGGTGGTGATTTATATTATGGTCTGTCCGGAGGGTGGTCCGGCAGATGGATATTGTTTAGTGATTAATGATGATATTATTGAGTTGATTATGCCATAATTTATGTCATGTTCGGAGGGTGGTCCGGTAGATGGTGATTTATATTATGTCATGTCCGGAGGGTGGTCCGGCAGGTGGTGATTTATATTTGGTGATCGATATTATGTGGTGATTTATATTATGGCCTCCGGAGACGTCCATAGGTGGTGATCTGCGCAGTTAGGTCCGCTAGGAAGTCATATCCTACGAATGGTTACGGTACCGTTGCAACTCCCGATCGTGAGGTTAAAACGATCACTATGGCTTAGCTGGTGGGTATGGGGTTGAGATGTGTGGTAGAGATATGGTATTTTACTTATATTGGGTGTTTTATTATTTATTATGGTGATGGGTATGATTTTATATTAGATGGATTTGAATGGAATTTATCTATATCGCTTCATTTTTACTACTTATATACTAGAGATTTTACGAGTTATGTGGTGTTTATATACTTACGCTTGATCCATTTAGATGTTGTAGATTTGAATTACTATTATAGTAAAATGTGTTTACTAAAAAGACAGTACACTCACAGGTGAAATAGTTAGGAGTTGGTCTGTTCCCTACTGGCGCTAGATAGAGTTATGCGGATCGTGCGTTGAAGTCATTTGAGAGGAAATATAATGAGGCGAGGTGTCAGAGGTGAATCTAAGAGAAGTTTATAGGGTTCGTTTGGGTGTTCTTATTTGGGACAATGTATTTTCTATCATATTAAATTTTGTATATGTTGTACAGATGAATAGTTTGTATATTGTTGAATTATGGTTGGTTAGTCGGTTAGGTGATGTCATGTTGTTATCACGTCGGCCCCACGATAACGGGTGTCCGGGGTAGGGTGTTACATATTACATTAACATTAATACACTCAATGTCCGTACCATTCATTTGCCTTATATTTAATCTTAACCATCAATTTACAATAGTACAAAACTACTTAAACATAAATGAAAAAATCAACAGGTTGCATTGACTTGCCCAACCATTTTTTCCCCTTTCTTAGGTAGAGAAAGTGATGGGTAAAACCCTATTGTATCACTGGGGTATATACTAATCCATTAAGTGTATCTCGTGTAATATATTTTATCTTGATATTTAAACTACATAAGTTAACCCTATAATAGGATAAGTTGTATTAATTTGACCCTTACGGCATGTTTGGTTGGACGGATTGAGGACGAAATGGAATCGCATTCTACCCTCGATTCCTATTCCGTTATTTGGTTTTTCAATAGAATCACTTTTATGATTCCATTGGAATGAAAATCAAAGAAATGAGATTCCATTTGAAATGAGATGGAATCAAATCTAACCCAATGGAATCAAAATTAAAATTACAAAAAAATTCATCACTGATCCAGCCCAATTCAAAAATTAGAGAACATAAGGAGAAATTAAAGAACAGAAAATTTAGAACAAAAACAAAAAATTGAAAACAGAAACTGAAAATTGAGAACAAAAAAAATAAAAATTGAGAGCAAAGAATTAGAGAACAAAAACAAAAAATTGGTAATAGAAAATTGAGAACAGAAACAGAAAATTGAGATTAAAAACAGAAAATTGAGAATAGAAACAGAAAATTAAAGAACTAAAAATTGATAACAGAAACAAAAAATTAAAGAACTGAAAAATTAAGAATAGAAGCAAAAAATTAAAGAATAAAGAATTGAGAACAAAAACTGAAAATTGAGAACACAAACTGAAAATTAAGAACAAAAATTGAAAATTAGGAACAGAAATTGAAAATTAAGAACATAAACTAAAAATTGAGAACAAAAACAGAAATTAGAGAACAAAAACTGAAAATTGAATGGAATAGTGAAATATAATAAAATAAGGGACGGAATGAAATAGTGAAATATAATAAAATTTCACTATTTCATTACTTCCCTCATTCCATACCACCCAAATAAGTTAATGGAATAGCGATTCCATCGACAATTCCATTTCATTCCTCCTTTCATTCTATTACATATTCCATTTCATTCCACTCTCATTATATTCCGTCCAACCAAATGAGCCGTTAATATTTTTAAATGATTCTTACTCAATACGCATATTCTAATTAATTTCTCAATTGACCACGTATACTAATTAATAACATAAAAAATTTATCAAACAAAGTAAATTATATGTTTGATATTAAATTGAAATGCTTGATATTTTAAACTAAGCCCCTGCTTATTTTCACATACTATCCAATTGAAAAAGTTCATATAATAGAGCATATTTATTAAATTTGTTTCCAACTTAATTTTTCAACTAAGCACTTCAATTTCCAAATTACATGATTGAGTTGTGACGTCACAAATGTACTAACTTTAATCCCAATTTAATAACTTAGTTTTTCCAAATTATCCACTAATGTTTCTAAATATGTCATAATTTATGAAGATATTTCAATTCGTATTGTAATTAGTTATGTTAATTGATGAATTACATAATTATTATTCACAAACTCACCAAATTTAATCCTGATCGAAGAAATTGAACTTGCTTTTTACCGATTAGCACGTAATGTTTATAAATATGTGCTAATTTATGATGATATTCAGATCATGTTCAATGTCAATAGTTGACCTATGTAATTGAATCGTGAAATTATAACGAAACATCATGTAATATTATTCATAGCCCAAAATCTTTCAAATATCACCTACACCCTAAAACCAAATCAATACACACTAAACACTATATGCTAAAACCTAAACAATAATATATGATAAGCCATAGTCACAAAACCCAAAACCCTAAAACCTTAGCCTTATCCCCCCAAACCCTAAAGACAAACCCAAAATCATAAACCCTTTACACTTAATCCTAAACCATACACCCTTTACCATAAAACCTTAATCTTAAACCCTAAAACTTAATCTAAAAAAATCAATTGTAATACAAATTACTATAAATTATCCCCTAATGTATAAATGCATCCACTATCGTTGTTGGGCATAACGGTTTCCTAGACCAAATAATAGTGCCCACAAACCAAATAATAGTGCCACCAATGTACATATTGTTGTCACCAACAATGTTTGCTTTAACCCTAATTTATCATCAACACCCATGACGTTTGAGGTAACAAGGCCTGGAAGATGTTTTTTTTTGCCTAAATTAATGTTGTCATAGAACAAATATTTGCTTCCACGACTAGAACATACATACATTGCATTACAAACTCAAATAATGAAAATAACTTCCATTTATCATATGCCACCTACCATTTGTCGATGCCACCAATATATAAATACACTTTCATTGAGGCATTTATATAAATAATTAGTGCACATAACATTTGACAACAAAATCTAATAATTTTCTAACAATTGATTACAGATAAAACCTACCAAAATACAATAAAAACCAAAACCACAAATTGATGGTTTTATTTTCTTTCTTATGGACATTTATTCAAACATGTTGTGCACTATGCTCCTTGTAGACCATCCAAGTAAGGTCTAAAGACACAATAAGGAGTACTCAAAGGACCTTCTCCCTTCTTCTTTATCATCTCTTCAAGTTCGTTTTTCCTCCTTTGTAATTCAGGGATTACTTGTCATGCTCTGGATCCAATCATCGTACCAGAGAAAGAACCCACATGATGAAGCCCATCACATCTGTTACAACCTAATGTGATTTTAAAGTGAAAAACAAAAGAACAAAAGGGCAAAATCTTCTATTTTTAAGTTTGGTGATACAAGAACAAAATAATTAAGTAAAATCTTGTAAGATGATCATACCTTATAGTTCTCACATGTAAAAAACCTTCGACCGAAATTCAATTATGTCCATGAAGTTATCATGACAACCCTTCTTCCACAATTGCATTGAACATCCATAATTAATTCTCACTTACTAGTTCTGATGCCCAATTTTCGCAACAATTTCTCCTCAATCTTCTCTTTCTATCTTTATAGGGTTTTCTTCTAATTGATTAAAATGGATCTTTGGGATTAAAAAAGGCTCTTATATATATTAAAACAAATTAGGAATGGAAACCAAGTAAAATGGATCATACTGGTCCCACCAGATAAAATACCGGTGCCACCAACAGAATAGGAACATATGCCAAGTTCAAAAGATAATACTTGTGCCACTGATTAAATATTGGCGCCACCAATAATTTTTTCTTCTTCTTGAAACTACCTTAAATTGAGCTTGGAAATTTGTTCATTTAACTTGCAATTTTTTAAATAATTCTTGTAAAAGTAACTTGTCATTTTTTACCGAAACTTGTAACTTTTAGGTCAAAAGTTGTAAGTGTTCTGATGACCTACAATCGGCTAGCGAAAAAATCACCTTGAAATCTGAAATATGACTTTTTAAAAGCCTTTGGATGGGACATGGAAGGTTGAGATTGCGCCACATGGTACCGGATTGGACATCAATGGTTAGGATGGAAGAGAATCTGTCCCTTTTTAAGGTGAATGTATATACACCCAAAACCACTTGGGTGTATTGAAGTAAAATCCATAATATTACTATGTTTCTTTATTCAAAATCTATTCATGTAGTATGTGTTGAATTTAATATTTTGATGGACAATTAAACGTTGATATTTTACAGAACTAATAGGTTTATTGAGTGATTTCATATTAGAAATTCTATGTGTTTAAATGAGAAAAAGAATTAATTGAAAAAGTTAATCGTTGAAGATTTACAAGACGAAGATTTTATGAAGCGATTCAAGATGGGTGCAAAGTAAAGACATTGAAGATTTTTTTAGCATTAAAGATTTTTTATATTCTTAGGTAAAAACTACTCATTACTCTTATACTCTTAATGCAACCTGAATTAGGATTATGCACGACACTTTAAAATGCGTAATCATATGTGTGTTGTCGTCAAAAGTGATAAATTTAAGATCCAAATAGATTTTATAAAGTGTTAAAATCATAAAAATATTTTTGACAAAATGGTGAAGTGAGAAAATATTTTCAACACATAAAATGATAAAGTTTCTAGTCAACTCGGTCAACCGACGAAAAAGGTCGGTCAACTAACCAAAACAGTAGGTTGAAAGAAAATGTGTGAGGAAGTTACTAGCCAATTCGATTAACCAAGAAAATGGGTCGGTTGACTAACAAAAACAGTGGCTTGAAGGAAGTTAAAAGAGGAGTACATTGACCGAATTGGTTAACTGAATAAGAGGATCAATTGATCAACGGGTAATTGAGCAATGATAAAAAAGTTGACTGTTGCAGGAGTCGGTCAACTGAAGGTAAGGTGGTCAACCAACGGGTGCAGAACAATCAACTTTGACTTTTTTCGTTTCGCATGTTCTTTTACCCAAATCCTATGATTTTGAACGTTGGAAAAAGATATTTTTTTGGAGATTTGAGTATATTGCTATTATATTTCATATATCATTAAAATCCTATAATTTGGTCTATATATTAATTAATTTTTTGAATTGAATTAGTAAAACTACTTCCTATATTTAAGAGTTTTGAATCTAAAAAGTTGTAGGGACCAAATCAAGTTTTTCTAAGATTTTTTAATGGAATATATCTATTTTGATATTATATCATATATATAGGGTCTTAGAGTATCATTTTAAGCTTTATCATTTGGAAACTAGTTATTATAGGTATAGTTTGATTTCTATTTATAGAGACCTGTATTCTCAACTTTAGGTAATCAAGAACAATCAACATTTACTTTAAAAGAGAGTGATCTTTGTTGAAATATTTTCTAAGAGAGTTATTTTGATAGAGTTCTTGATCGGAGCGTGAAAAAGTTTTCATCACTGGCTTTGCTCAACACTGAGCTATCTTATCTATTTTTCAAGAAATCTCGGTGAAATCTTTCCAAGTTAATTTAAGTGTTTTTTTTAGATTATCTAATTGATTACTTGGAATATTTGTTTCAGAAAAATCATTGTTTTGTTTGAAAATCTTGCATATCTTAAGAAACGATTTTTGCCTACGAAATCTAATTAAATATTATTTGAGCTTTAAATTGAGTAAATCAAATGTATTTCTCACGTAGTTCTATCACACGGTTTTCGTTATTTTGAACATTATTGTTTTAAGGTGGTAGAAGCTCTTGTGAAAAGAAACTCGTGAATTTTTTGTATTTGCGAATGCGAATGGATTAAACATATTTGGGACGGTGTCTAATCAGAGTAGTTAGAGTTTAATCTTTAACCTATGAAAATGATTAGGTTTTGTCTTTAGACTGTTAAAAATATTAGATTTTGATTCTTCCTGTGATAAAATTAAGTTAGTTTTTAACATGAAAGAAAGATAAAGTTTTTTTCTAAGCCTGTGAAAAGGAAAAAATGTAATAGTGTAGGAGTGTAAAGATTTGATTCTTAGTCTACGAAAAAAATAATATTAATTCTGAACTTGTAAAAATGATTATAAGGGTTTGGTTCCTAC
Organism: Eucommia ulmoides; assembly: GCA_016647705.1. NCBI lineage: Eukaryota > Viridiplantae > Streptophyta > Magnoliopsida > Garryales > Eucommiaceae > Eucommia > Eucommia ulmoides. The sequence goes on from CM028339.1 coordinate 21,122,944, forward strand.
CTCAGAAATAAATTAAGGGATTGGTGAATTGCGAAAGTCTATGGAGCTTGGAGTCCAACATAATCTTTGTTCACGTGGTAATTTTTTTAAAATATAAAGACTCGGACAAGCTATTTTTGTCTATTTCAACTTTGGCGCAATTTGCACGCTTGTTTGTTTTTTCTATGGTTGAAAGCCAGGGAATGTTAGTCCAAAAAAAAACAGAACTAGGGAATATCCTTCCTGAGAGAGAGAGGCGTCGGTAGGATGATTAAGAATATGGGAAGGATCATAGCAGCCATGGAATAAAATCCATCTTTATTTGTACATTTCTCGTCCTCTGTACTTGAAAGTTGGAAAGATAGAGGGGGGCGAGGGAGGAATTAATAATGGTCAAAAAGCAGAGCTGAAAGATAGTGGAGGAATACTTGTTTGAAGAATAAATTAAAGATGGCTTTGGCGCTTTGCACGCCCGTTTCATTTGGATAAATACATACATAAAGCGATGTGATTTTTTATTAGAAAAAATGTCAGAAATAATTTGTTTGTTTATTATTTTTCTCTTAAAATTATTATTTTTGTTCTGGAAAAACTTAGAATAAAAATAGAAATTTGGAACAATTTTATTTTATTCTCAAAAATTTGCTTAAAACGTTTGGGAACATAAAAAATGCAATGTTTTTTTTGTTTTTATATTTTTGTTAACATTCTCAATTTAAGGGGAACAAAAATTAAAATATGATAATAAAATACTAAATAAATGTGGCCTTATATTTTAATTTATATTTCATTCCTTGGAGTCCAACATTATTTTATACAAAATAAGAAAATTACCATTTTTGTCATTAAACTTACCGGATAAAACATTTGGTCTAAGTTCTTATGCCACGTAGCAATGTTGTGTGGTGTATAGTCCTACACAACATTATTAATTTAGTGTTTTATCCCTTTTTAAATGTTGATTATTTTTTGGTTCTCTATCTAGCTAATGTTAATACGGGTTTGATAATTTTACCCTTTGCCTTTTAATTGTGTTTTAAGAAGATACAATTATGAAAAGAATCAGCATTTAATTAATAGCGATATTCTTTTAATTTCCTTTTTTTTTTAATCTTCAATTTTGCCTCTAATTGTCTTTTTATTGTCGCCTTCTTTGTGTACTTTGTGATTATGTAATTAGTGAACGTTCACTTAATAATCTTATTATTTTCTTCTGTTCATTTACATCTGAGCAGGTAGCTATTGGAAGTAAATGTTAACTACGAGTCATCCTAGAGTACTTGGCGAGTATACCACTAAGATTGAAAGTTCACCATTTTTTTAATTATATTATATCATTACTCACTTATCCAAGAGGTGTTAGTCCGGTTGACAAGGAAATGTGTCTCATTTTCTTGTCAACCAGAGTTCGACTCTCTTGGAAAGCACTCTGTGAATTAAATCTTGAATTTAATTTTGAATGCACTAGACCGATATAAGAGAGTATGCCCTTAAGATCGTCCGTAGAGGTGATTAATCGAGATGTATGTAAACTGATTCAGACAACATATTACCGTTAAAATAAATAAATAAATAAATAAAAAGTCACTTGAGCAGTTTTAAATGATAGGTATCTTATCACATCATTTTTTTTTCTTCACATTTTTCAAGTGAATATTAAGTACATGCATATATCCTTATTCACAATTGAGCACGTGGTTAGTGAAGATTCACTAATTGGGTTTTCATTTGTTTAGTATTTATGTTTCCAAATTCTTATTCCCTTTACCTAAAGTTTAAAATTTAAGAACAAAAACATATTTGGTTAAGATGTTTTTGTTCCCAAATATTTTCAAAAAAATTTACGTTAATTCCATAATTCTTGAGATTTTGAGAACCAACACAATGTTAGCTTCCATCCTAACTTATTCTCACTTAAATGGACAAAGTAGGCATTTTTTAAATTCTTAATGAAATCGTCATTCCAAACTTTTTTAGCCTCAACTATAGAGAAGTGATTTTTTTCCTTTTATTCATCAATTTAGGCAAGATAAACCTAATAAATTACTTTCCTATAATTATTTTGTTTAGTTGTAATCAATCTTATAGATATATGTAAGTTTATCATTTACATTTAAAGGAGAGAGAGAGACAGAGAGAGAACTAATAGTGTAACTAAACGTGCTTGTTTGATTTTGTTTTAATAAATTATGAAACAATTTAAAAACAATTGTTACCAAACGTATTTACGTTCTTAGGATTATTGAGAACATAAACATAATGCTCATCCCCTTTTTTAAGAGTAGAAATAGAAAAACGAAAGATGTTAACGGAACGGAACCTAGATTCTTTATTTTATCATTGTGATGATATGATGATACATGAGTTTATTCTAAGTGAATGTTAACTACATTATATTTTTCATAATATTTTGTTAGCATGTGGTTAGTGAACATCAACTGATTCAGATATACATAATCAGACAATAATGGACATTAATTGATTTAAATATAAATGATATTTGCAAATGATGGTCTAGTTAATCTACCGATGAACGTTCACTATTTGCATTATGTTTTTCTAGAAAATAGTTGTAATGCCGCATGTGGCCTACTGACCTAGTAACTTTTGGGCCGAATCCACATAACTAAAAATGTTTAACCGAAGTTACTTATAGTAGCACACATGGTATTTTTAAATCAATCAATATTTTCTAATACATTCGATATGAGATCTCACAATATCCCTCACTCATAGACACAATGTCCTCGTCGATTGGCCTAATTTTGTCCCCTTGGTTGGTGGTGTAGATAACAGTCCATAAACAGACCCATAACCCTCCATAAACCGACACAAAGTACTTACTCTAGGGCCTCGTGTCATCTCCGGAGCCTCCACTCTATCAACAACATAACAATACTTTTTCCGGACTAGAGTTGTTTTTTATACCATTTGTAACAACTCATGCAGTCCACTAGCCTAGTAACTTTTTAACCAAGTACACGTAGCCCAAAATAATTAAGTCTAGTTACTAGTAGTATCTCACATGATAATTTATATATTAGACAATCGTTTCTAACAACATGAGCCCACCCTAGCTGAAACTACCCTAGCTGAAGGTGACATAAAACTCGTATAAACCTAATTTTTTCCCATCACATTATCGATGTAAGATATGGTCATCACAATTTTCTCCCGTTATGTCCTAATGTCTTCGCTAGGTTAGGTATCAAATCTACTAATTAATGACTCGTAGTCAACTCCAATCACTTTAAATCCCTACACCCACAAAGTATAATGAGCCTTGGTCAGCTTTTTTTTTCTTTTTCTTTTTTAAACGGTAAGGTCAAAAGTGTGTCTTGGCCAACTTATACACACCTCGACTAATCATCTTACCGGCGATATTAAGGGCGCACTTTCTCATATCGTCTTGGTGCATTCAAGATTAAATACAATATTTAATTCCGGAGTACTCTTCAAGAGAGTCGAATCTTGGTCGACAAAAAAAAAAAAGAACACGAGACCCACTAACCTAATAACTTGTTTTAATTATTTTGGGTCAAGTGGACTTGGTCCAAAAGTTACTAGGCTAATGAGTCGTATGGGATTTTACAATATTAGTGGATATGGATATCAAATCGAAGGGGAAGAAGAGATGATTAATATGGGGATGACATGAATATAATTAACGTTAAAAATTTTGTTGGTCGCTTTTTTCTTTGACTAACATTAGTTATAACATTTAAAATTTTGTAGTTTCTTATGCTTTTAGTCATTTTGTAATTTTCTTTTGTTTTTTAATTGTTTAGCCAAAAAAAAATATAATTGAATGAAAGATACTTTATTTTTTTAATATTATTGAAGATTGAGTGTAGCGTGATTCGTTGCAGTTTTACTAAATATTTCCTCCACTTGCATGCACTGTTTTTGCATGCCTTTTGAGTTTCCATGCATTTTGGGATCTCATCTGACATCAAAAAGCTTTGTCTGAGAATATGATTCCAAAGCAAGATCGTAGAAGATTGAAATGGAATTTCAACCATCCAATAATAATAATAATAATAATAATAATAATATCACGCGTTCATACTCTCTTTTTACAATCTTCCCTTCAACAGAATCTTTTTTTCCTAATTTAAGGCTACGTTTGTTTAGTTTTGAAGGGGAAAAATTATTTTTGGTCCCTATATTTTGGGCTGAGCTAATCTTGAAGTTTTTCAAATTGCATATTTAGTCCTTACATAATTTTTAAAATTTTTCAAAATAAAAAACCATATTAAAAATATTAGACGAAAAATAGGTTGTGCACAACACATGACCATCTAGTGAAGACATTTTTGTCATTTTATTATTCTACTAAATCTAAGATTATTTCCTCCAATCCTTTTTTTAATAATTTGTCTAAAAAATTAGAGAAATAAGCACTAATCGTGGTTATGAGTAACGAAATAAGAAAAATATCCCCATTAAAAGGTCACGTGCTGAACATAACATATTTTTTTCCAAAATCATTAACAACACTTTCAATTTTGTGAGAATGAAACAAATGTAAAACTTTAGGCCGTGTTTGATAACCGTTTTCATCCCATCCCATCCCATTTCCAAATTTTTTAGATTTATGTTTGGGAACACCCTTTGGTAAAATTGTTTCTCATTCCACCTCATCCCCAAATCCTAGAATTGATTCTTCATTTTGTGAAGAGGCTGAAAAACTGGAAAAAAAAATTGTTTCTTCCCATTCCCAAACCTAAAAAAAGACATACTTTGAATTAACAGAATTATTAGTGAGATCCTCTTTTGAACTTTTATTAAGCTCATGTCACGATCATTTTTCTTCGTGCTTCTTTTCTTCGTGCATCGTCTTCTTCTCCATCTCCAACATCGACATCTCCGTCTTCTTCTTCGTCTGCTTCAACTCCTGGCCATCGTCGTTCGCTCGTCACCATCCTCCTCCATCGTCTTCGTCGTCGTTTTCACCATCCTCCTTCTCCTCCTTGTCGTTGTCCTCGATTTCGAGCTTGTCATTGTCATTTTCTTCACTCGTCATTGTCGTTCACTCGTCGTCGTTCGTCGTCGTCGCCGTCTTCTCTTGTCGCCATCGTCTTCAATTAGAGTTTCAATTTCGAGCAACAACTCTTGTTAGGGTTTCAATTTCGATTCGAGTTTAGGATTTCGATTTTGATTTCGATTGGAATTTCAATTTCGATTGCTTGATGATTTCTTGATTGTAGTTTAGAGTTTGTTCTTGATTTCTAGGATAATATCGTTACCAAATGCGATTCTATTCCAAATAAAAAGTAAAAAATTTGTCGTTACCAAACATGATTCGGCTCCTAAGAAGGAAATAAAATTTTGATCCCATCCCATCCCACTTGGATGGGATGGGATAAAAACGGTTACCAAACAAGCCTTGAGGATGGAATATGCAATTTGACGAATCTCAAGGTTCATATAGACATCCACCCTATAATCCACTTAATATAATTTATCATTTTACCCTCATATATTACAAAAATAAGTTAAATATTATATTATTAAGGGTATAATTATAATTTTACTCATTCTCCCTCACTTTCTTTCATTTTTTTTCCAAATTTGTGTGGAAAAAAAATTGTTTCGAAAATTGTACATTTTTCTTTCTATTTTCTTTGTCCTTCTATTTTCCATCCATACCAAACAAATTGTTTTTTTTTTGCAATCTTATTTTTTTTCATAAGTTTTTTTCATCCAACCAAACGCATACCGAAAATTATAATTTTCCTTGTTTAGAACTATAACCAGTTTTTACCCACTCAAAAGTGGTTAAAAACTTACTAAACATAAAACATTATATTTTTTTTACAAATTCCTATCTGTCCTATTATGAATACTATGATCTATAAATTTTGTTTAAAAGAATACGAGAACAGGATAAAAATATAATTTTTTCTACTTTTTATTTTAAGGTTTTTAGTAACAAAAACATTAACCAAACGCATTCTCTTTTTTCGAAAAACAAATGTAAAATTATGTTCTAAATTTTTACTTTTGAGAGTTTTAGGAGCAGAAAGATTAACCAAACACATTATGTATTTCAAAAAAAAAATAAAAAAATGGTTAAATCATGTTCAGGCCGGCCCCTGGCCAAGGCGGCCAGAGCATTGCTTAGGCCCCTAAATTTTGAGAGTCCTTGCAAATTGATTTCTATATTTTTAAGTTTTGATTCAATCACTATACTTACTATCTTTTTTTTTTTCTTTTTTTTTCGGTTTATAAAAAATTTATAAATATTTTAATAAAATATTAAGAAATTCTTGGTGAACAGTCCATGAACTTATAATTTTTGTCAATGCAGTTTACGTGGTACAATAATTTTTTTTAAAAATTCAAAGTTATCATACTACATTAAAGTCAATATAATTTTTCATGCAAACAATCACAATTACTTTAATGAAGCACAGTAATTTTAAATTTTTTATAGAATTATTGAACGTTTGAAAAAATGATTATATCGAGTAGGTTAAATGAATAGTGAATTGCAATATTTAAAATTATGGGAAAATCCAAATATTTAGACATTGATGGTTTGGAGGTGGAATGGAACTACAATTCCGCCTTCGATTCCCATTCTTTTGTTTGGTTATCCGATGGAATGAAAAATTTGATTCCATTTGAATTAAAAATGGATGGAATTGGATTCCATATTTTATGGGTTGGAATTGGATTCCATAATTCATAGTATGATTTTTTTTTCAAGTTATACATAAAATATCTTACCTTATTTCGGCCTATAATTCTCAATTTGACAATGACTTCATTATTTCCTATAAATTAATTTTATCAATACAGTCCTATATTAATTTGAATAAAAAATAAATATTAAAAAAATATGTTTTCATTAAATGATGGAAACAAAATATTTTGTTCTCAATGTTATATTTTTATTTTGGAAAAAAAAAATATTTCTTCCTAATATTCTTTTTTTTCGATAATAGAAATAGATTTTCTTTTGGGAATAGAAATATGTTTTCTATTTCCAGATTTCTGTTGATGTTTCCGAGGAAAAAATAATTTTTTTCACAAATTTATATTTCAAACAAAAATAAAATTTTGAAAGCGAAAAAATAATTTCATGTTCCCAAAATAAAAACATCAATTTTGAGAACAAAAAATATGTTACTATTCTCGAAACAGAAATAAAAATATGATAAAAAAAAATCTATTTGTTTTCCTGAATAAAAAAAAGAAAAAGAAAAAAGAAATTTGAGAATTAAAAACAAATTTATGTAGGACATGGAAGTGGAAATCTGAGAACAAAAATGTGTTTCTATTCCTAAAAAAATATTCAAGAAAAAAAATTATTTATGCTCCCAAAGCAAAAATAAAAACTTAAGAACAAAACGATTTTAGTGGGTAGATTTTGAATATTGTCACATGAGATATTACTCATATTTTGTTGTTATTTTTTAAAATAAATTATTATTATTAGGTATATATTGGGAATGAATTTGATCTCAAAATTTGATATATAAAAAGGCAATATTTCATTTCATTCCTTTAAATATACAATTACAATCAAACAAAATAATTGAATAGTAATTCTATTAATAAATGGGGATAATGACCTTTTTGGTCCCCAAATGGCTTAGGTGTTCAATTAGCCCCTCGCATTTGGAAGTTGACACATTTAGTCCTTCACATTTGATTTTTCGTTCCAAATTGGTCCCTCAGTTAAGTTTATGTTAATTACTGTTAAATTACATTTATACCCTTTAAAAAATTTAGTTGGGGTAATTTTATGTTTTACCTAAAACTTAAGGGTTAAACATGTAGTTTAGATTCTATTCATCTTCTTCATCTTCCACCCCTTCGCTCCACCCCCTACGATCTTCTTCCCCGGTGAGTGATTTTCGCCTTGAACGGGAAATGGCCATGGCTACTGAAATGAAAATCGCTATACAAATGGTTAGAAAAAACAAAAACAGGATTGCGATTAGATAGGCACTCTGTTGATGAATCCATAGCGACGAAAGTCGAGCGTGAGATCGAAAACATATGAAATTCTTATGGGTATCAAAAAAATTAAACCCACAAACTCCATTGTTGTTCCAACGTACCTTGCAATTGGAGAAGTACGTATCTTCTTGTTTTTTTTCCCACAATACTCCACAGCAATAAAACTAAATTTTCAAAAACTCTGTTTTCAAAAAACCTAAAAACCAAGTACATATGACAATCCACTACCAAACCCATTACTCTAATCTTTTTCTCTATTTTTCTCTCTCTTCTTCCATATCTTTTTTTTTCTCTCTCTACCCAAACCCACTACTCTCTCTGATCTTCGCAAACGGTGGTTAGATGGTGAAGCAAATTTGAACCACCTAATTGCGACGGCCACCTCCACCATATCCACCACCACTACCGTAACTGTCACCACCTTCATGGCGACCATCGCGGAAACTACTGCCTTTGTTCATCCCCTAAGCTTCGGATCTGTAGATCGATGGTGTTGGTTCGCCATTGGTGCGACAGTGGTGGTGGTTGGATTGACAGTGATAGAAAATGGCGGGAAAAATCTTTGAAGTGTTGAAGGTGTAGGGGAGATGTGAAAAAAGAAAAAATACGCTTTGGTCCCCAAAATTTTGAATAATTTATAAATAAATCCTATTAAATTAGTTTAAATAAAATGACAAAATTATCCAATTTTTTAACTTGAAATGACCAAAATACCCTTTGTTGATGTGTAAAACTGGTACACAGCTCAAGTATGATCTACTCGGAAGACAGTAGGTCCTCTTAGTGAGGTGGAGTCGTCAGTTGAAAATTCTTCGGGTGAGATGTGTTGGGTCCTAGGAGGACTAGCCTACTGTGTCCAGAATCTTACTCCTCAAGGAGTGTACCTGCAGAAGGCTCGAACCGGTATTTATCACGGTGAAGCCCTTCCGGCATGGTAATCAGTGCTCAGAGAGAAAAAGTAGAGTAATACAACAAGTAAATAAATGAACTTGCGCGTAATGTAAGCGTATCCAAACAAACATCGGGCTTGCACAATCCCCGATATATATAGGAGTTGGAGATGATTAGTCGGGCCTAAACACGGTTAATTAGTCGAAACCCTATGTTTAGCCGATAATCTGAAGCATTTAGGAGATAATCTCTAGGCTTGGGCTTGGGCTTTTGGGCCCATTTGGTGAAACTCGTGGGCCTTTGTCAGGCCTGCAGTGGTGAGCTGGTGGAGGAGAGTAGAAACCCGTGGAGTCTTGGAGAAGAAACAAGCTGAAAGGGGGAGCCGATCGAGGTGAACGACTAAGTCTCTGAAATTGATCGCCCAGGGCACAGTGCAAAGCTCAAAGAGGCACGTCCCTGTGGGGCTCCTCGCTCCTTCCTGGATGAAAATGAAGTTCCAGGGAGAAGCCGTGGTTAGCGTATGATCCAGCGTGGCATTGTGGATTTCGAAATGCGTCCCTCTCACTACGAAGACGAACACGTGACTAGGTCTCAAGTGCTGACTCAGAGGTGCCTAAAAACACCCTCATCACCCTTACTTACGCGTTGATCATTAACGTTGACCTAATAGAAGGACCAATTTGAAACGAAAATCAAATGTCAGGGACCAAATGTGTCAATTTCAAAATGTGAGGGGCCAATTGAGCACCCGAGCTATTTGACAGAGACCAAAAAAATCATTATCTTATAAATTTATTCAATTTCTTCTTTCATTTTATTTTTTCGCTTATTATATTCTATGCAACCAAATTATTCCATTTTTTTTTCTCATTACATTCTATCAACCAAATAAGCCATGGGAGATTTCATTTTTAAAATTTTACTTACCACCTCTAGTCAATGAGCCGACTTGTAAATATGCCCTAAACTAAGCGAAATGCCATGGAAGTCACACTCGGTTTTGAATCAACCACAACAATGATTAAAAAAAATATAATATTAAGCTGGTTGAGTTTTGGAATTAAATTTTCATCTAATTTTTAGATGAAAAGATAAAATTGTCCATTTATTTTAATTTTAATTTTAATATATTTTTTAAATATTTATGATAAAAAAAAAAAAAGAATCAAAATTAAAATAAATGGATAATTTCATCTATTTCATCTAAAAATTATATGAAAAATTTAATTCTATTAATTTTTAAACATATTCCATTAATTTAAACAAAAATAATAATTTCGCATTTTTTTAAAAATAGAAGTAGGTACTTTGAAGTGAAGGGGAATAAAGTGATTAAAAAAAAAAAACAGGAGAATAAAAGATAGGGAAAATCGGTGAAATTCCCTTTTTTTAAGTTTAATTGGTGAAAAGTCATTTTGTATTATTAAGTTTTGATTTAATCATTTAAGTTAGATTTCACTTGTGTTTTAATCCCGTTTTGCAAAAATTGTAGAGAGCCTTTTAATGAGTACATTCGGTTTTTATAGTGAATTATGTTACATGTAACTAATATTAGTTACAATTTCATAATTGTCACTTTTCATACATATTTGGCTATTTTTAATTACATGTACTTATATAATATTAGTTACATGTTACAATTATATATATATATATAATATTTTATGACGTAACTGAAAAAATTACATATTATTGAAACATGTATTTGAAAAATATCAAATTTTTTAGTTACATATCAGAACATGTAACTAAAAAGTTACATATTATTGGAACATATAACTGGAAAAAAAATAAAAAATAAAAATTAGTTACCTGTGACTAATACAGTAATATTATACCCAAAGTATTTACATGTAACTGGCGCGTGGCTATCATGTGAGCAAGACTTTTTCTTTTTTTAAAACAGATGGGACTAAATCAAAAGTTTTTATTGCATGTAAAACTTTTGACCAATTAAAGTATAAATGGAGGATTTCTCACCGATTGTCCCTAAAAGATAATTTGTCCAAAAATTTATGTGTGTTTATTTTCAATTCTAATTTTAAGATTTCACTAGTTTTAAACTCGCATAATATACTAGTTTAGAAAAAAGAAATATATATATATATATATTTAATTTAAATAATTTATATTATAATTATGATTCTTGATCTACATATGTTGGTGTCAAGAATCGGTAAGTACTAGCAGTATGGTCTGGTTAGGTGATAGGTGGGTCCTCCTACTGAAGTGGAGTTGCTGAGTTGGAGCTGGAATCATAAATTCTCCAAGTGGACTGTAACTGATTGCCTGGGGACTAGCTAGCTGGAGTCTAGAGTCCTGCTCTTTAGAGAGGCAATATTCGTGTAGATGTGGGGCCCTAGGGAGGCCACTGGACTTCCTTCAAGGGTAAGGTCTACCTTTATTGATGAGATCGTGCATGAAGTGGTTTCGTACAGATTCCCTATTCTGTAGATAGTTCCCTACGACGGGACTACCGACCCCTCGAACACCTCTCCGTCTTTGTCGTTTTCATGGATATGCATACAACCTCCATAGCGGTTCGTTGTAAGTCATTCCCTCTCGCCCTTTCCGGTATGGCCAGCACTTGGTTCCAAGACTTGGCTTCCGCCTCGATCTCAACCTTTGCCCAACTCAAGTAGCTCTTCTTGACCCAATTCAATTGTTCCCAGCGAAGGCCTAAAACTGTGACCCATGTCCTCGCTCTCCTGCATAAGATTGGAGAGAATTTGGGTGGTTTTGTGAATAGGTTCCACATAGAAAGTTTGTGTTGTGAAGGCCTTTTGGATGTCGTAGCCTTAAACTCTTTCATTGACAGACTGAGGCACTGGATGTTATCTTATGACCTGTGCTCCCAACCCGCCCCGAGCTTGACTTCCACCCTGGCCAAAGGTATGAGCTTCTACGAAGTAGACCTCAGGGACATCGTGAAACATACCAAGAAAGGACTCAGAAAAGAAGGGTCGAGTAGAAGAGATATCGAGCGGGGCTTAGGGTTCTCGGAGGCTGCAGGCTGAGAGACGTTTGGGGCTCCTTCCTAGGGATCGGAGGCTTCCACCACCTTCAGAGACTCACTGAGGAATGAACCCTCTAACAGCATCCATTGCAACAATCTTTGTCGAAAATTCAGGAAGTGGATTATTCCCACTTGCTCCTCCCCTCACAGAAAAACCCATAGGGAAATCCGTCGACAAATACTACGAGTTCCACCGAGATCGGGGTCACACGATAGACGAATGCTTCTAGCTCCGAGAATAAATTGAGGCCCTTATAAAAAGGGGGAATCTCAGAACGTTAAGCAGGGAAAACGCAGGCTCTGGGAAGAGCAGTCGCCGAGATGAGCGTAAAGGCCAGTCGAGAAGAAGAAACTATGGCCGACCCCCGCCGAGAAGAAAATTCGAAGAATACGATGATGACCTGCAGGTGGACGGCGAGATAAATGTGATCCATGGCGACCTTGGCCTCGGGAGGAGAGACAAAATCTTCTCAGAAGAGGTACTAGTGTAAAGCGAAAAAGAAAGTCATCGCCGATGTGTACAAGGTTCGTACAATTAATATTGCCACGTACAACATCATATCCTTCAACGAAGCAGACCTCAAAGGGGTACACACCCCTCACGATGATGCCCTGGTAGTTTCGGCCTTAATCAACCACTACAAGGTGGGAAGGATTTTGGTCGACGGAAAAAGCTCCACAGATATCATCTTTAAATGGGTATTTAACAGGATAAACGTGAGTTCTAGCTCCGTGCAACCCACCACTTTCCTCCTTGTTGATTTCGACGAAGACGTGGTAAGCTCCATGGGCTAGATCTCCTTATCCATCATAGTCGGTGCAAAGCCAGCCTCTGTCACAGTCTGGGCCAAATTCCTCATCGTAGACCGGCCTTCTCCGTATAACGCAGTCATTGGGTAACCAACTTTAGTTTCCCTAAAAGTCCTACAGAAGAAATGGTGGGGAAAGTAAGGGGGGATCAAGAGGTAGCCAGGTCATGCCCCAGGAAAGCGCTCGAGAAGAGAAAATAACAATCAGCAGTTGGGACCGAGAACAGTAAGGCCGAGCTTATTAGTCTGTCTGATCCCAGAATCGTGTCGATCGATGACCCTTGAGATGAGGAGCCCCGTCTGCGGAATTCCCATGAAGATCTGTTGGAGGTACTCGTCCATCTTACTATCAAGGGAAGGGCTGTCCGGATAGGTACCAAGCTCGGCGCAGCGCAGCAAGAAGTGCTCACTGATCTCTTCAGAAAAACTATAACATATTCGCTTGGTCTCACAACGAACTTCCTGGGATCAACCTAAATGTAGCCGTGTATCGTTTCTACGCTAATCCTCATAATCCCCCCGTGAGGCAGAAAATGAGAAAATTTCACCCGGAACACCAGAAAATCATTGAGCAAGAAATAGACAAATTGGTGAAATCGGATGTGGTGTAAGAAGTTGATTTCTCGAATTGGCTCTCCAATGTCATCTTTGCACCCAAGGCTAGAAACAAATGGCTCTTCTGCGTGGACTTCAAAGACCTCAATAAAGGGTGCCCTAAGGATTTCTTTCCTTTGCCGATAATAGACTTGGTCATAGATACTGTGGCAGGGCACAAGCTCTTGAGTTTTCTGGACACCTACACTGAATATAATTAAATCCCCGTGTTCCCTTCTGACAAGGGCAAGACCTCGTTCATCATGGATAAAGGCACCTACTACTACAAGGTTATGCCCTTCGGCCTTCGTAATGGCAACCTACCAAAGGCTTATGAATAAGATGTTCAAGGAAAAGATCAGCTCAACAATAGAGGTTTACATAAATGATATGCTCGTAAAGAGCACTAAAGAATATGACCACATCATCCATCTCTAGAACTAGGGATGCCTTAAAAAAATCGAATCGATGAGTAACCAAGAGAAACCGAACCGAATGGTCCGATTTTAAAACCGACTAAATAGTTTGGTTGTGGTTTTAGTTTTGAAATTAGCAATCGAAACGGTTTTGGTTTTGATTTTGGTTTTGGTTTTGGGATAGAAATTGCGAAAGCGAATCGCGAAACCGAACCATGAAACCGAGCCACAAACCAAACCGTGAAACCAATATTTTAAAAATATTTTAATACATATATACCCTTATTTTTTAAATATATTTACATTTTAACCTTAATATATATAGATGTATATATTTATTTATTTACATTTTTAGCCCCTCTCATCATAACAAAAAATGTCTGTTAGAACACTTTTATTAGGACACTACATGTAATGTATCCTATAAAAGTGTTTTTCGAGGTATAAAATTAAAAGCGTCGCATAAAAGTAAGTTTGATATTTTTAATATTGATTTTCTTATTATTTTATTAAAAACTAATATATAAGCAAATGTTTAAAGGGCAAAAAGTAGTATCTCGATAAAATTAAATTAGTGAAAAAATTAATATTCTATATATAATATAAAGGAATAACAAATAGTGCCCTAAAAATAAAAATTATATTAGAGCACAATTTTTTATCTTATTGTAATTGAATAATTTAATTATAGGTCAATTAATTGTGCCCTAATAGATATAATAAAATAAATTAAAAAAATAATTTAATTATAGGTCAATTAATTGTGCCCTAATAGATATAATAAAATAAATTAAAAAAAATTAAAATTAAAATTAAAGATCAATTAATAGTGCCCTAATAGATATAATAAAATCAGTTAATATTTTATGTTTGATATTTTAGCTATTTTTTGTTCATATATAAAAAAAAAAAAAAAACAATCTGCGGTTTTGATTTTATTTTTGGTTTTTATAAAATTGAAAAATCTTAAATGGTTTCACGGTTCGCGGTTTTGGTTTTGTGTAAATTTAAATAGTTTTGTTTTAAAACTGAACCGACGGTTTTGATTTTGGTTTTGGTTTGATATATTTCTTATGGTTTTGGTTTTATATGAAACCGGACTAAAACCAAACCAATGACATCTCTGTCCAGAACTGCTTTGATAAACTCCAAGCCTATCGTATGAAGTTAAACCCCTCCAAATGCATTTTCGAGGCCTCAATGGGGAAGTTCCTGGGCTACATGGTGTCCCAACTAGGCATTGATGCCAATCCCGATCAGATCAGCGTTGTTCTCGAAATGGCCTCTCCACGGACGAAGAAAGAAGTTTAAATGTTCATAGGGAGGTTGGTCGCCTTGAATCGCTTCATTTTGCGTTCCTTGGAGAAATATCTCTCTCTCTTCAAGATTTTGTGGGGCAACAAAACCTTCGAACGGACAACAAAGTGCAAGGCCACCTTCCATGAGCTCAAAATTTACATCTCCTTGGCACCGTTGCAGAGTAACCCCAAAGATGGGGAGGAATTGTTCCTCTACATCGTTGCATCAAACACCACAGTCAGCGCGACTCTGGTCCGAGAAGAGGATAGGATCCAAAGGCTCGTGTATTATTTGAGCCGAGTGTTGACCGACGTCTAGATAAGATATCAGCAGTTCGAGAAGTTGGCTTACGCCTTTCTTATCATGTCAAGAAAGTTGAGACAGTACTTCCAGGCACACGTGATCGTTGTCCTTACTGATCAACCTTTGAGGCAAGTTCTCTATTCCCTAGATATTTATGGTCGACTCATAAAATATAGCCTTGAGATCGACTAATTTCATATTGACTACCGACACCGAATAGCCATCAAGGGGTAGGTCTTAACCGATTTTATTGTCGAGCTGACTTTCCTGGAAGAGCCCGTCTTGGAAGACCATAACTCTGCCTGACGAGAGGCCCATCTCAGCCTGGCAGAGACACCTTGCCTGGAGGGAACCTCATCCCATCCCGGTTCAAGCGACAATCTCGGCCTAGATAAATGGCAACGTTTTACGGATGGCTCCTCAAATATAGAAGGTTGTGGGGTCAGGATGGTGCTGGTAACCCTGGACCTAAAAGAGATTGAATACGCCCTGCGATTGGGGTTCCGGGCCACCAACAACGAAACCGAATATGAAGCCCTTCTCACCAGACTCAGGCTGGCAAGGAAATTCAACGACAAGAGTTTCCAAGTCTTTTCTGACTCGCAACTTGTGATAAACCAAGTTAATGACGAATACGTGGCTAAGAACCTAAACATTACTGCTTACCTCAGAAGGGTGAAGGCACTTATGAAAATTTTTGAAAGTGTCCAAGTGAACCAAATTCCCCGATAAGAGAATAGGCATGCTAAGCTGGGATTCGAAAATGTCCAAGCGAGGTCAGCCTCATGCCTATCGAGCTAGAATTCGAGCTTATTCTTCTTGCCAAACAACTTGGTCACCTCGGCCCTAAAGTGGCTCTCACTTCTCATCAGCTTCTTGATTGGTCATGGAATCTCTTTAGTTGGGCCATGTGTTGCAGAATCGAGGACTTTACTTGGCTGGGGAGTGTTAGAAGTTGCCCTTCCCTTAGTGGGGACCTCCGATATGATCTTCTCAGCTCTAGCTTTCTTCAGCCCCTCAGCCCCGGCTTCCTCTGCCTTCCTCTTTCCTCTGTCTTGAATCTCTCCCACACCGCTCTTCTCAGGTGAGGCCAAGGGAGCTTGCTCTGGCTAGGGTGGTGTCTCCCTTCTCGCCGTGGCCCTCGCCGCTACCGACACCTCTCTCATCGGTTGCTCTCTCTTAGTTATCCTTCTTGGTTCTACCTCTACCCATATCGGGGTCTCATATTGGGAACTCCGTGCAGTAGTCGCCCCCCTTCCTGAGGAGCTCCCCCCTACGGAGCCCCCTCTTGGGACTGGGAGGCCTGCCCCTTCTCGGCAGCTTCCTTCGCAGCTTTATATTTCAATGCCCTTCTCAGTGCTACTTTATCCATCTCTGCCAAGGGAGCACCAAGACAGTTAAACAAGCCAAGAAGGAAAAAAGAGACAGAAAATTCAAAGTATTCGAAAACTTCTGAAAAGATGAGAAATCTTATCGTCTCAGTATTCGGGTCAATGTCCGGCACATGCAAGCTTGGGGCGATATAAAAATGGCGATTATACAGGGTCAACTCCAGCAAGTGATCAACATTCTTAAACTCCATGTTGAGGATGATCTTCCTTTATCGCTGAATCAGTGGACTTGGTTGTACTCTCTTGCCACTTACTTTCTTGGGAACTGTACACCAAAAAACACGAAAGGACGGTCAAGTTACCAACAGATTACACAATAAAAAAAAACACTCACAAACGAATTTGTTCTCACCTACAACACCCCACTCCCTTGGAATAGGGTTGACTTTCTCTTCCGTTGGGCCAAATTCCCAACCGATTCTTCCTAGAAAAAAAAAATTGGGGCTTCCAATTCTTGACGGAGGACTCCAGACTCGTGAAGAATTGGTTCCTAACTGCCACATAGCACTAACCCTTCCTAGATGACATAGACTTGGAAAAGAAATTGGATTTGAAGAGATCGACGGACAGTTAGATCCCCTCTGCTCTGCAAATGACGTATGTGCCCACAAAGGCCCTCATACAATTCAGAGCAAGATGTGAAGAACGCAACTGATACTTCGTGCAAAGGGACCATATCCATGGATGGATCGGGAACCTCAAGCCACCAAGCAGATGCTCCATATACACCGTGATGAAGCCATGAGGGGGTGCATAAGCTCTTTCTCCAAGAAGGGGAAGACGAATCTCCACCCCTTCGAGAAAGTAAAGTTGCTCCAGGCCGAGCCAAGTTCCTCCGTCGTCATTTTTTACCTAACCCTCCAGATGAGGCTATCCCAGGGAAGAACAACCTCATGGGCCCCCTGAAGCTGCAGGGCCTCCGTCACATCCCCTTCAAACTCAGTCTCACTCACATGGCCTAAACTAACCTCGATGGTAAGGTCACCAGCAGGCCTAACACCATCATCCCTATTGTGATGACCAGAAAGCCTGATGCCACTTGAAGAACTTGTCGTTCCTTTAGGTAGGGGTAATGCCAGTACCGGGTCAACCCGCTGAAGTGGGGAAGCGTTCAGGGCCCGTTCAAGGGTAGCAGACCCTGAACTTATACCCGACTCTGGGGCAGACCCCTACGAAGACCCTAAAGAAGACCCCCGAGACAAACCGAAAAGAAAAAGAAGAAGAAGTAGAAGACATAGCGAGAGGAGAAGGGGTACTTGTCGGGAAGGGGAGGGTGCTCCAGAAATTGCTCAAAGTGTAAAAATGAGCTTAGAGTGCCCCCTTTATATAGGGAGCTCTGTCCATCTGAACTATCGCGAAGGTGGGTGTTTTAAAACCTCCTGGAATGGCGCGCCGCTCAAAATCGTACGGACGTCTATCCTCCATTCATCGGCCGTGCAAGTGGCGATTCAGGGAACATTAAAGAGGCACAGACCTGATGGGACGTGCGCGTAACATTCGCGGGCCTCCAGTGGGTCGGCTGTTACCATTATCCGGCTGACTGTTCCCATCTCGAGATGGCCCAGTCCCTTTCTCGGAAAAAGTTCTATTCTCTCCATGATACACCTCTAAGGCCAAATAAAGTCCCGAACATCTCAGAATACTCCATAGAAGCGCCATAATTTCGGGAAAAAAAAAACTTATAGTAGAGTCTTTAGTACTTCGAGATTCCCTCAATGCTAGGTCCTGGGCGGCAAATAATGAGTGTAAACATGGTCACTTCCACGCAACCAATGAAGGACCGCCACGTGTCATCAGCTCTCCAATAGGGCCCGTCCTTACTAGCGACTAAGTATGAAAATTGTGCCAGGCAAAGGCACATCCCAGCCCATGGCTGTCATTCCAAGACCTTACCAGCAATACTCCCCGAAAATAGTAAGCCAGCCACCGTCGGGATGGGGAAATCCTTTCCCATCTCGGTACGATTCTCCGCACTAGCTCTGCCCATCTCGGAAATCGACTCCACAAGCTCCTTAGCAAAACGCCCCATTTTCGTCTTCGGTTATTCGGGAAGGGCAGATAAAGAAACTCCGCAAAACTCTCCCATTCCCGTCTCCGGCTATATGGGAAGAGTAGGGGATGAAACTTTTCCCATTGCGGGCTGTAAGAAGAATCCTTTTCAGATCATGGGTCAAGCCACTTCTCTACTTGCTGATATTCCTCGCCATAGGCCTCTACAAAAGGGTCAAAAAGCTTAGGCCCACGAAATTAAGCTCTACACTCGCCCTCTCATTGGCCACGCGCCGAGATGGGACGTTAATCCTTACTTAAGGTCATAAACTAATTAATTCATTGTCTATATAAAGGAGGGCATATCAATGCCCAAAGGTATACCAAATTTACTTACCCTTCTCGGTAGCATATTTTTATATCTTCTCCCTGAGCATTGATTTTCACGCCGGAGGGGACACACCGGGTCTATCCCGACAAATCCTTTGTGTAGGTGACAGGTTGCTACTTGTCCCAGCTTGGACCCATCCCAACTCGGATCCGTTCCTCCTCATATAAGAAAACTCTCCATGGACCAACAGGCCCCCAAGTTGCTTCACCACTCAGAATCCATCCCAGATCGCTCCAGCCCCGCCCATCTCGGGCCAGATGGGCTGATCCTGAACCTCTCCATCTCCATCCCAAAACGGAAGAAAATCTCCATCAACACTGACTAGACCATACCGTTGGGATCGCCCAAGATTCGACATCAACAAACTTGAAATCCCAACTCCTTGCTTTCTTATTCCCCCTTTGACAAACGGCATTTCCATTAGAAATTAAGAATTAAATCATAAATTAGTAGCCCAATTTTTTAATTAAAAAAATGTTGTTTCTGTTGGTTTATAGAGAGAGATTCATCACAGAGAGAGAGAGAGACCACAAACATACACACGCTAGCAAAAGAGACCACTCAGAGAGAGCCAAAAAAAGATTCTAACACACACACACACACACACAACTGCAAATAGAGGGATCTTGCAGCCGATCTTGAGGAAGCCACTCCACTGCCTTGCTCGGCTGCTCCATTCCAAGCCGATCTTGCAGATTGTAGAAGTAGATCGGAGCAGAGCGAACCACCAGTCCACCAAATTGAGAAATTGGAAGGCGATTTTGTTGGAGGCTAAGAAATCGAAGGGCGAATTTGTCTAAAGTTGGTAGCGTCGGCAGTTGTGTCGGAGGCTGAAGGCTGAAGGGGTTGGCGATGGCAACGGTTATGGCGGCAATGGCGACGGAGGCTTTGAAACGGCGATTGAGCGGAGGCTGAGAAATGGCTATGGGGAGAGGGAGAGGGCAATGAAGAACAAGAGAGAGAACCAAATGGAAAAATAGAAAAAAAATAATTCGGCCCTTAAATTCATACAAATAAATCTTATTAAATTATTTTGAATAAAATAATAAAATTATCTTTATTTTTAACATAAAATGATCAAAATATCCTTACTGACACGTTGACCGTTAATGTTGACTTAACAAAAAGGTCAATTTAAAACGAAAAATAAAATGTTAAAGACCTAATGTATCGACTTCTAAATATCAGGAGATAATTGAATACCTGAGTTTTTTGTTAGAGACAAAAAATTAATTTTTTTAAAAAAAAATGTAAAAATAGAATTTTTTTTAAAAAAAATTAAAAATGATTAGTTCATAAAATATTTTAGATTAAAATATTAATAATAATAATAAAAAAAAAAAAAAGATAGGAATAAAAAGTTTATTTGTTTCGAGCTATAATATATGATTTGGATGCCCCATACGCCTTCTTACTGTAGAAACAAGAAAGGTTGAATAATTTATTAGGGTCGTTGAGGTCCATCACCTTCAAATTTCTTCTCCTTTGTCAAATATTAAAAATATAACAAAAATGATGAGAGCAGAGAACATTCCTTGGACTCTTTCTCCCTTTCGTCAAAGTTTTTTGAATCTCTATTTAAAGAACTCTATTAAGCATTCTACGCCATCAAATAAACCAAGAAAACAAAATGGCAGCCATTTCATACGACCAAGCGCTAAACCTCCGCGCACCCAAAAATCGTCACCATTACGGCGTCGTGTCAGAAGAGATCGAAGGGCTCATTAGAGTCTACGCCGACGGGCGCGTGGAGAGGACTCCCGTCGTTCCGGACGTCCCCTCTTTCGTTCCGCCGGAGCTTCGCGTGATCTCCAAAGACGCAGTCATCGACAAAACGACCAATCTCTGGGCCAGGCTGTACGCTCCGGCCGGACGACCCACCGCGAAGTTTCCCCTCCTCGTGTACTTCCACGGCGGCGGGTTCAGTGTCGGCTCCGCCGCGTGGGCATGCTACCACGATTTCTTGGCCAATCTCGCAGCCACAGCCGGCTGCGTGATCGCGTCGGTGAATTACCATCTGGCTCCTGAGAGCCGCCTCCCAGCAGCCTACGACGACGGCGTCAACGCGGTGGAGTGGGTAAAACAACAGGCTTCAAACGGCGGCTCCGGCGAGCACAGATGGTGGTTCGAGAAATGCGATCTCTCCAGACTATTCTTGGCAGGGGACAGCGCCGGGGCCAACATAGCCCACCACGTGGCATCTCGGGTCGGATCCAAATACCCAAACCCAATGATCCTAAAGGGTACGGTTTTGATCCAACCTTTTTTTGGAGGGGAGGGGCGTACCGAATCCGAGAAGCACTCGATCCAACCTCCCAATTCGGCACTAAGCATTTCCTCTTCAGACATCTATTGGCGTCTGGCCCTACCAGTGGGGGCCACCAGGGAGCACCCGTGGTGCAATCCCCTGTGTACGGGTGCACCCAAGTTAGGTGGTATCCATCTTCTATCAACGTTGGTTTGTATATCGGGAGATGATATACTGAGAGACAGAAACATGGAGTTCTGTGCTGCCATGGGTGATGCGGGTCATCGGGTACAGAAAATGGTTTATAAAGGAATGGGCCACGCGTTTCAAGTTCTAAGTAACTCAGCTTCATCTCTGGCTCGAAAACATGAGATGATGTCACATATCAAGGCATTCATCCTCCAATAACAACTACATCATATTAATTAAAAAAAAAAAAAACGAGACAGAATTAGAATTTTAAATCTAAATTATAATTATACTAAGTGTAATGGAGACTTGAAGACTAAGCTTAGAAAATTCATTAGATAATCAATAGGTTACAAGTGTTTGGATATAGTAAGATAATTTTATTTGGACTCTATAATTTATGTTTTAGAAATATGAAGATGGGATTCGGATTAGTTAAACGATTTATCAATTTGGTATTTATGTAATTTTTGTTGAATCAGAATTTTTCATATAGAACTAGATATGAATATATTTGCTTTTTAATAATTTTTGACTGTTTCTAATCTATATTGTCTTGCACTATCACTTAGTAGAAATAAAATGTGCGTGTGTATTAATTCTTAAAATTTTCACTCTATACCATCAATCACTACATAATCATATTTTACTTTGAAATTCGTAAGACATAATAAACATATGGGGAAATTGTCTTTTAGTTCCCTAACAAAGTCTAGTCCGTGTTCAGTCTCAATCTTGAAAATTTTGACCTAAGCAAATTTAAAAATGGTATCTCTTAATATTTTTTATTTTTTTTTAAATGTTCACAATTCTTTTATAAAACTAAATATGAAAAGAAAAATAATAAAATTGTGATTGAATGAAGATTGTGAATTTTTTTATTTGACCTAATATTAATAAAATATTTTGAAAATTAAAATGTAAAAAAAAATTTGAAAGGGTCACAAAAATTTGAGGGCTCTAGACGGCCGTCTTGATCACCTTGCCAAATGACTGGCCCTATCCATGTTTTTACTCGATCAACTCTTCATGATTTTTAACCTTAATTGTTAATGTGATTTAGTTCCCTAAAGCGAAATATCATTGATATATTTGCCCCTTTATTCTGCTCAAGGACAATCCAATCCCATACGATAAATATCACAATTGATAGCTATGTATTTTTAGCAATTATTTTTCAATTCAAAAATTATTCTCTTTTTATACATTCCATTACAACCACTTGTGAAAACTTATTAATAGTCAACCATTCTCTTCTGATGTTGAATTCAACATCTCTTTTTGTTACATTCTAATGGCATACACATGCATATTGATTCCTAATCTGTCGTTAACACGTAATGTTATGCACAAGTTCAAATAACCTTAACAATAGCCAACTCAACAAGCCATCATGGAACTAAGCGGATGAAAAGACAAATTCCATCTTTCCCACCTCGGTATATCTTGTTGTTTTCCCAAGATATGGTGACCAATATCCTTGTGCCTGTATTTTATACATTTTTTTCTTCTATTTTTTCAAATGCACATTTCAAATGTTGAAGGTTGAATATGCAATTTTATTTTCAACAATCAACTATTTTGATATTTAGTAACAATCTTTATCTATGTATCAGAATATATCTAAATTTGTTGAATTTATAAGTAATAGTCTATGTCACATTTAACACTCACAAATCAATAGTTACATTCAACACGTGTATTAGTATATTCAAGATGAATTTTCCAGATTAAACAATACTAGGTTGATGATGTTGAATTGAACAATTCCTATTATCTGTTGCTTCAATGATTTGTTGAACAAGTTGAATTCACAATGTAAATATTTTGTTCGATATAATGAATATATTTTATTAAACATACTGAAAATGTCTCTTCAAATATGAAATGCGCGATAATATTGTTCTAAAAGAAAAATAGTATAATAGTTGAACTTGCGATTGTTCTAAAAGAAAAGGAGTATAATAGTTGAACTTGTGATTGCGAAGAACATTGTCCTTTTATCATTTCAAATTTTATTAAGTAACCCGTATCATGAATGATGTGAATAATGTTAGTAAAAAACTAAAATAAAAATAAAAATAATAGAATAGAAACTTAATTTCATCTCTAAATCAATCTTCGGGGATTTGATCTCATTTGTGGAACAAAAAGCGTGTGCAAGGAGGGATTCTCATCAATCCTTGGTGCATATTGCATGGTAACAAGAATCTGTCTTTGCGGACTTTCAAGTCTTGCTAACTTTAGTTTGGTTTTGACTAATCCAACAATCCACTAACTTTTTAACCTATGTAGTCAGCACGCCACTCAAACTTGGTTTTCATGGGATGGTCCTAGAATCTTAGCCACACACCAAACATGTCGCAATATTGTGTGCCTAATTTTTTTTTTTTTCTTTTTTTTTTTAAAAAAAAAAAAAGAAGTTTGCTTAAGTTTCGGTTTCCTATTGTAAGTAAATGTTGAAACTCCAATTAAAAAAACAATATTTTTTTTTTTTTTTACTGTTAATACATGTTTATGAACTTGGCTCATTTGATTAAACCCTAACTCTAGGGTTTCTTTAGTCTCCTATATATAGTTCCATTATAAATTTTTATAATTGTACTTTTTCTAAATATCAATATATCACTTCATGTTTTCTCAATATTTCGTCTCTCAATTATTTTAACACCCATATTTTTTTATTAGAGTAATTTTGTATGGACCCATAAACCCACTAATTTACAACACTAACATCACTATCAATTTTTTCAGGGAATTTTGACGGGGAAACCGCTAATTTATTTGTGTACCATAAACCTCCCTTGCATAAAGGTTGTTCTCCCAAAATTTATACCTTGAAAAAGAAAAATAGGAATTTTATTATTTAGTACTCATAATAATAGATTCTGTACAAAAAACTATCATTAACTGATATAAAAAAAATGCACAAGCAACGTAATTAGATGACTGTCATGAAATTCTTAACCGAATTACATTACATATAGAATTTGAACCATTCCGATCTAAGATCCTTGCAAGTGCAACTCTTCCCTCTGACACTGAGGCCTATTCATGGATTTTGCATAGCGCTAACATGGACTGTGTAACAATCCAATTTTCCAGGGCTGTCACTCGGTGTCACACCCCACGACCGAGATTAGGTGTGACCTCGACTTACTATTACCTAATCAATAATAAATATACACTAACTGTCAATTAACATAAATTTTCAAAAGAATTAAAAATATTTACCAACTTAAAATTCAACAGTTATACATATCCAACTTTTCTGTAACATTACAAAAGTTCTAACCACTCATTACCAACAATTGCCTAACAGCCTTAAAAACCACACTACCTTCTGACTCTATTTAATCCCAATAGTGGACCCATATTTAATTGGAGTATCTGAGACAAAATATTTTATCGGTGTACTGTCTTCATAATATAAAAATAATTTATAAATCAGGTATATTTAACAAAATCTCATTTTCAAAATAGAATATAACCACACTGACATTTTTTCAAACAGAATATAATTGCACTGAATAGTAACGAAATTTACAGCTATCATCAAGATATAACAACTGAATATAAATCAATAAATCAAATCACTTTTATATAATAAAATTTCAGAAACATACTTCTCTACTAGCCATAAGATCGGTTTACCTCACGATCGAGAGTTATAACGGTAACACAATCTATACAACTATGCAATTTAAAGTTGTCATTAGTGTCGGGTCTATTTCAATATCTCCAATGGTAGGAGCCAACACGTGGTATAAACCACCATATCATGATGATAATCATCATCATCATCAACAACAACAATAACAACAAATCAATCACCTGCAGGAATTACCCTCTTGTCAAATCACAACATAACGTCCTACAAGACATACCCTCATGTTAGAACCAACAACATCCCGCATGACATGCCATTCTGTCAGGATCACACTATGACATAGTAGTATAATAAATCAAACTACGTTCCACATTCAACTATTTACTTGATCCATTTAACGTTATAAAATAATTCATTTTAATAAATCTTTTTTTTTTCACATTTGGGTACAAAAATAAAATTTGGCAATTTACATAGAAAACAGTACACTCACCTCGAAAATTGCGTTGCTAATAGGCTATCATTGAAATATTATCGTAGTCGGCATCGCTTGTGAACCTCACAACGACAGGATTTAAAGTAAAAATTTAACTAAATAGAATTAATATGCAATGTAATGCGTGATACTAAAATGCAATTTTTTTCATTTTCAATTTTTTTTAATTATATAAAATTTACTATAATTAAACATTCTATTTTCACAACCTAATATCAATTTTACAACTAAAATATTATGGTTACATTTATAAGATTTATCGATTAATAATTTTACTATAAAGAAAAATACTAACAATATTACTAGTCAATGAATATTAAAAATATCATTCTAATAAAATTTAGGATTTTTACTTTAAATTAAATTCTTTATAAATTAAATATTTCTATACATCAATATAAACCCACTATATTTTCCAAACTCAAATATATATATATATATATATATATATATATATATATATATATATATATATATACACATATAAAAACTGCTACATATATACACATACATATAAATGTATCCATAATATATACATAATACATACCTGAAAAAAAATGGCCAAAAGGGATAGAATTATTAATAGACAGAGAGGAGCTAAAAAAAACATATGTAAAAGTTTCACTGCCTACTTTTTTTTTTTTTTTTTTTTTTTGGCTGCCAAGTGTTGCCATGCGTCACTTCCATGATTTTTTTTTTTTTTTTTTTTTTTTGGTCTTATCATGTTTTTGGCAACTAACCAAATACATTTTACATAACCCCTTCCACTCGAATCTTTAAATATTAATTTAAGGTTAATTTTAAAATAGCAACTGTCCGCTCTTCAAATTTTTTAAAACTAAATTTTTTAAATATCATTATAACCCCTAAAAATATTTAGTTGAAATTAAAATAACACATAAGACCCAAATATTTTCTAAATACACTAAAATGTAATTAAAAATATACACATACAAAATTGGGTCTTGCAGACGGCCTTCTAGTTCATTTGCTCTGTTTGAACATTCAACCTGTTAGAATAATTAAGAGGCGGAATGTTGAGAGAATATAAGAGACTTGTATTGATTTATGATAAATATTCAATTACAAAGATATACAAATAATCTAAATATAGGAGGTGATTAGGGTAACCCTGTTATGGTTAGGATTTGATTTTCCTAATGAGACTAGGGTTTGGTTTTCCTATTAAAACTAAGGTTGGACATAGTGGGCGAGGCCACATATAGTAACATCCCCTCTCAACTCAATGCGGTAAACGAGACGTGAACTTAAGTTTGGAAATCAAAGTGTGAAAGCATTCGCATGGATGAACCTTGGTGAAAATATCTATTGTCTGATTGGCTGAACTGATAGATTTTAGACGGATAATATTTTGGAAAATGTGGTGACGGATGAAATGACAATTAATCTCGATGTGTTTTGTACGCTTGTGGAAAACCTCATTATGGGACTTGAATATTAAACCTCCTAGTGAGAAAATTCATTAGAAAAAAGTAGGTTAGAAGTCTTTGGCTACTGTATCATAATTAGTACAATAGTTTTAATTTTTTTATGAATTTTATTTATACTCCATAATTTATGTTTTAGAAATGTGAAAAGGATTCAGATTAGTTAAATGATTTATCAATTTGGTGTTTATGTAATTGATCCTCTCCGAAACTATTTTCGAGAATTTAAGATTTCATGTTGTATTTAATTGTCATCGAAACAGAATTTTTTATATAGAATTAGATATAAATACATGTACATGTATTTATTTTAAATTCTGTGTAATAAGTTTTTGACTGTTGTCCATCTATATTATCACTTAGTGGGGACAAAATGTATTTCTTTTTAAATTTTAATTCTTAAAATATTTATTCTGTACGATCAATCACTACCTAATCATATTTTAGTTTGAAAATCCTAATACATATGGAGAAATTGCTTTTCCATTTCTTAAGAAAACAAAGCGTAAGTCCATGTTCGAGTCCGATCTTAAAAAATTAGAGGCCCTAAGTGAATTTTAAAATGAGATTCCTCAATGTTTCATTTTTTTTAAAAAAAATAATTCTTTTTATAAAATTAAATATAAAAAAAGAAAAGATAATTAATATTGTGATTGAACCTGATTTTTTTTATTTATCTTTTAATTTCAAGTGATATTAAAAAAATATTTTGATTAAAAAGAATATAAAAGTCAATGTAAAAGGATCCCACCAATTTAGGGACTCTGGCCCTATCCAAGTTTTAACTCGATTGACTCTTCATGATTTTAAACCTTGATTCATAATGTGACTTAACTCCCGAAAGCGAAATATCATTGATGGATTTGGACCTTTATTCTGCACAAAGGACAATCCAATCCCATATGATACATATCGCAGTCTATCAAATGCAACTACAGTATCTAAAAGCTGCCATTTTTGTATCGCAATCAACAACTATATATTTTTGGCAATTATTTCCAATTCAAAAGTTACTAGTTTACACCCGCACAAGGCATCCGGACTTAAAAAAATTATAATAAATTTTTAATATTAAAATTTGAAATACATACATATTATTTAATTACTTTGATAACAATATCTGAAAGCGGATGCGTAAATTTTATTGAGTAATGACGTTTTATAAATATCAAAATAAATATAATATTAAAAATTATATAAATAATTATAAAAATGAAATAATATTTCTACAAATTAACTCTTACTAATATACTATAAAATAACAAACAAATAACCAAAATTAGGATTAATGTTATCAAATTTTACAAGTCCAATAGATTCTAATTTAATTAATTTATATTGTATCTAATTTCTTTTTGTTTGGAAATATTTTTTCAATCACTGTCATTTTTTTTAAATGATTTAAAATGTGTATCAAGAAAATTAATCATATATTTGTGCATTAATTAAAAAATATTATATGTAACTAGAAAAAAAAAAATGAGTAGGACACTCATTACTTGATATATAAAAAAATAAAAATTCAAAAAAAAAAAAATGAGACTCACCATGATACTTAAAATGGCATTATCCAACCTAATTAATTTATATCGTATCAAATTTATTTTTGGTTGGAAATATTTTTTCAACCACAATTTTTTTTTTAAGTAATTTAAAATGTGCACCAAAGAAAATAATCATTTATTTGTGCATTAATAAGAAAAAAATTAATATGTCTAAAAAAATATTAAAAAAAAATAATAATAAGTAGAGCACTCATTATTTGATAAAAAAATAAAAATAAATAAATATAAAAACTCACTAAAATGTTTGAAAAAATTATTCTCCAATCTCATTAAAATATTATCTCTTCCTTCAGTATTAGATTCTCTGTTGATATATTTCATTACAACCACTTGTGAAAATTCATTAATAGTCAACCATTCTTGTCCGATGTCGAATTCGACAACTCTGTTTGTTACATTCTAACCACATACACTTGCGTATTAGAGATGATTCCAAATATATTGTTAACATGCATTGTGCACAAGTCCAAATAACTTTAACAATAGCCAACTTAACAAGTGGTCCTGTAGCTAAAGCAGATCAAAACATAGACAAATCCCATCTTGCCCACCTCTGTATATCGTGTTGTTTTTCCAAAATGTAGGCACCAATATCCATGTGTTTGCATTTTACACATTTTTTTTTTTAATTTCAACTGCACGTTTCAAATGTTGGTTGTTAAATTAGTAATGTTATTTTCAACAATCAATTACTTTGATATATAGTAACAACCTTTATCCAAATTTGTTGAATTTAATAAGTAATTGTCTATATTACATTTAACACTCACAAATCAATAGTTATATTCAACACAATGTGTATTTGTATAGTCACAATGATTTTCTCATGTTGAGTGATATAATTTTATTATTTGTTGTTTCAATAGTAGGTTGAACATGTTGGATTCAACAATTCTTATTAGCTGTTGTTTCAATGGTCTGTTGAATTTGTTATATAAAAATTATTTTTTGAGTATTTATGACCCAATTAATTGTGGGATCATTGGATAAATTGGGACATATGAATATACCCATATATTCTTTATGGTGTGAAAATGAATGTTATATATATATATATATATATTAGTGAAAAATCATTTGGAGGTGAATTAAATAGTTCCTTAAAGTATCCACTTGAAATTGTTGATTGATGTGTCGTATGGGTGGTCAGTGAGAAATATAAATAATTATTTATTAATATTCGGGTTACTTCTTAAAAGTAATCTCTCTAGGGCATTAAACTGATATAGATACAAAGTAGGTTAATGGCTATAATGTAAGACCCAAATCATAGTACGTACGTCATTAATAGTTGCATTTTAAGGTATTGAAAAATTCGGGATAAATTTTTGTTAATAAAAATCAAAATTAAAAGTTTAGGGGTCAAATTTGAAATTTAGAAAACATGAAAATTAAACTTGAGATCCAAATTGATAATTAAAATCAAAAATTGAAAATAGTAAGGGTGAAATTATAATTTTAGAAACTTGTAAAAGTTGAAAATGATTAAAATAAGATCTTAAAAGAAGTTGGGGGGAGGAAAGTGCATTTTAACTAAAGTTTTTTTTTAAAACACATATATGTATATTATATGTTGTGTGTGTATAACGAGGCTCAAACCGGCCGGCAAGGGAGATCGGCGTGGGAGACGTGGCAAGCTAGGAACGACTTCTCCCACTAACCTCATGCAATATATACTCACTCTTGTATGTGGAACTGATCGAAAATCTCAAACCCAATCTAGAAATTCAAAAATTCTAGAGAGAGAGGGGGAGACGGAGGGGAGGTTTCGGTGGTGGGTTCCCCGGCGTGGTCATTAGCGTGCGTTCAATGTTTTTTCATCTTTGTGGGTGTGCATGGATCATCGTCGTCAGTTCCAGGGGAGAGTGAAGGTGGTTCGGCCGGTGGGGTGTTTCGTCGATGGCGTTCGACAGTGTGCGTTCTTAGCATCGCCAGTGAGCGGGAGTTGGGTTCGACTGTCTAGTCGTCGACGATTTTCGATCTAGTGAGTATTTATGCGTATTTCTTTGATCATTCTAGTGGGTGTGTGCATGCATGCGTATGTGATCGGCGGTGGGATCGCCGGTGGGTTTCGGTTTCGTTCGACGGTGGCATTCGACGGAGTGTATGTGTTTCCGATTCTTGTTTTGTGCAGCATGTGAATGTGTGTGTTGCTTCGACTGCATGCGCGTGTGATCATCGCCATGGTGCGGCCAGCGGTTAAGGGAGATTAGTGAGAGAGAGTGTTGTCATGTGGGTATGCTCGGTGGTCTCGTGGGTAGGCGTGTTCGGTTGTGGGGTGGCCGATGATGGTCGTTGATTGGTGGTGTGGTTGGTGTAGGACTGGCAATGAGAATCGGCAAGGTGTAGGAGGCCACCAATAGTTGGCAACAGTAGAAAGAGAGAGGGGGCCGGTCGGCCGTCTGAAACAGAACAGGAAGACAGGACCGAAAGAAAAAAAAAAGGAATTTCACTTTTAACCCCAACTTAAATATAAACTCATCTCGCTACCATGAGCGATTCGGAAACAAGTAAATTTTAATCAATTATTATTTCGTTAAATAATTAATTTTAAGGAAATTGGAAATCTTGCATTTAGGGCCACACATTGCATATTAGGGTTTATTGTGAATAAAACGTTGATTTAGACCTGTCATAGTTAGATTCACAGGCTCCTGCTTCCAGGCAGTATTTTGGTAGCAGTCCGGTAGTCATTTGGCGACGGTGTTTTTGCTGTGCGAAAAACGAGGTGAGTGTGCTATCTTCTTACTAAATTATTTATATATATATATATATATATATATATATATATATATATATATATATATATATATAATGAAAAATAGTTGTAGTTAAATTAAATAATTTCAAAATGATATGGATCAAGCAAGTTTCTGGTTGAGTTGAGAAAATGGATTTTTAATTAATTGTGTTGGTTTCGAAAGGAAGTTGAAAATGGTTTTTTGCTAAAATTTGGTGATTTTAAAAGAGAGTGAAAAATATCTGTTTTTTTAAATATGTATGGTTTTTTTTTTAAAAAAAAAAAGTGAAAAAATAGTTTTGGTAAAATCAAACGTTTCCTTTTAAAAGAAAGTGAGAAATATGATTTTCGGATAAAAGGTCGATTTTTGGAAAAGAGAGGTGGATGTGTGATCTGACGATGTTGATTAGACGATATCATTACGTTGTGATTTGATGATGATGTTATTAATTTGATGATGTTGTTGATTAGACGATGTTATTGATTCGTAATTTGACGATGTTATTGACTTCACGATATTATAGTATTTATCTGCTTCGGTAGAGTGATGGATTATCTACTTCGGCAGAGTGATGATTATCCGCTTCGGCGGAGTGATGGGTGTTCGTAGGAAGGCATATCCTACGGATGGTACGGTACCGTTGCAAACTCCCGATCGTGAGGTTAAAACGATCATTAGGGCTGGCCAGTGTGTGTGTTTGAGGTGTGTGCTTAAAAAGTGTGTTTGAGATGTGGTGTTTTACGTATATTGACTGATTTGATATTTATTATCATGGTGATTAGTATGATTATTATATTAGTTGGATTTGAATGGAACTTAATTATGTCGCGTTATTTTTCTTGCTTTTATACTGGGGATTTTACGAGCTATGTGGTATTTATAAACTTATGCTTAATCCATTTAGATGTTGTAGAATGAGTTTTTATCATTAAAAATGTTTTTACTAAAAAGGCAGTACACGCGCAGGTGAAGCAGTTAGGAGTCGGTCCCCTACTAGCGCTAGGTAGAGTCCTACGATGGAGTCGTGTGGAGGGTTGAGATGAGCTTTTTGAGGCGAACCTATGAGGGGTTCATGGTATTATATTTTACTGTTAGTATATTTAAGGAACGGGTGTGTTTCCATAACAGAAATATGTATAACTTCATATAAATGATGGTTTATATATATATATATATATGCATATTGTCGTGTAATAGATAGTTGGTAGGTTATTTTCGGTGATGTTATGATGTCGTCACGCCAGCCCGGGATGTCGGGTGTTCGGGACGGGTCGTGACATATAACATAAACAAGACACAAGCGCACGTTCCATCGCCAACCAACCGACTGGTCAGGCTCGGGATTGTGGCCTTGGGGTCTTGGGGAATGCTTAGCTTAGTCTAGGTATCTGCTCCCTTTAAAAGGACAGAGAGTCCTCAACATATAGACATCAATCTTAAACTTGCATTCTGTTTTTCGGCAAAAGTTCATTGTTCTTGAAAGTAAGAGAGTTTCAATACTTTTCTGTTCATGGTGCTTTTGGTTTCCAGTGCTAATATTTGTTGGCCCACAAATCTACCCCATTTGGGAGGTGAATTGAGTAGTTATAAAATTTAAACAAATAAATTATCAATCAATCAAATCATCAATTTCCCTAACCAATTGTTATCTTGAGTTATAACGGAAACATATTTAACTAAATGCACAACCAAACAAGTAGAGATTAAGAAATTAAACACACTGATTTACCCTAGTTCGGCAAGCTACCCTTACCTACGTCTAGTCCCTTAAGCTCCTATAGGGATTTCGCAAACCACTAACCTTGATCCCTTTCTCAAGTAGGAACCAAACCCTTATTATCATTTTCACAGGTTCAGGACCTGGACGTAGGTAAGAATAACTTATCGAATCAAGATAAATCATTATGTGCTGCTTTTATATTTTTATTGTTTGGGTGTGCACTTAGTTAAATACGTTTATGCTGAATTACAAGATAATAATCAATTCAAAAATTTGATAACTTGTATGTTTAAAGATGTAATTACTTAAATTTTCATAATTAACCCAATTCACCCCCCCTCTTGAGTAGATCTATGGGCCAATATAGTCTATATATGGTATTTATGGACTTATCTTTCAAAATATAGCCGTTATAGGCAATGTTTGGATTCTATATGTATTGACTTGTGTTTTTGGAAAACGTAATCAAGAACAAGAGTTTCAATATCAATATTAGAGGGATCGATCAAAGCATACACAGATTTGATGGGAAACTTACCAGATTTCTCAAGCATCCAAATCGGTTTATCATCTACCTCTGGATTTGGTCATTCACTAGCCAAAATAGCCTATTTTTGTGTATCATTGATGAGGTGGAGAATTGGTAATAGGAACCAATCTCCATCATCATCTATGACATCAACAACTTTCATATCTAAGGATTCCTACAAGCCATTAGAATCAATAAGGCCCTTATCACACCACCAATCATTCCACGAATTTATATTAGTGCTATCGCCAACTTTCTACTTTGTACCCTTCGCAATAATATCTTTTGTTTTACTGATACCTTTCCATAAGTACGAACTTTGCGATTTCACTTTCCAAGAATTAGGGCTTCTATCTAACTTGTATTTAGCATTGATAATTCTATCCCACATACAGTTACCCCACTAGTAATTTTACAAGCAGTTTTAGACATAAAAGCTTTATTACTTTTCCATGATTCTCTAATTCCCAAGCAACCTCTTCTTTAGGTTTACAAACTTTTTCCCATTTAATAAGATGAAGTTTCTTTTTCCCATTTTATTCCCCCCAAAGAAAATTCCTATTAATTTTATCAAGATCATCACAAAATTTCTTAGGGAGAGGGGCAACTTACATCGTATAAAAAGGGATGGTTGAAGTAACGACTTTAATAAGCATAGTTTTGCATTTCTAGCATGTATAATCGGAACTCCCAGATAAACCCCTAAATCCTCAATACTTCTTATCCCTAGTCTACTACTTATAGTCGCTCGGAGCTTATGTATGTTTGAAGACACAAATAATTTAGACTTTTCAAAATTAATCTTGAGCTGGTAGACCTGGGAGAAATTGTTCAAAATATTTTTTATCATTGGCTTTAGCTTATAGCATTAAATCATCCGCAAAGAACAAGTGAGTAAGATATGGACCTTTAGTACCAATTTTTAGCCTTTCCCATTTCTTTCTCTCTTCCATTTTATTTATCATGTGAGAGACTCTCTCCATGCACAAGACAAACAAATAAGGAGACAAGGGGTCCCCTTGTCTAAGACCTCTAATAGGTTTAAATTCTTCAAGAGTCTCTCCATTCCATAGAATAAAGAGGGAAGAGTACCTAAAACAACTTACAATCAAATTAATTCAAGGCTCAGGGATATTGAACGCAAATAGGGTATCTTCCAAAAAATTCCACTTTATTTTATCATAAGCCTTTTCAAGGTTAATTTTGACTATCATTCTACCACTTTTACTTTTTTACTTTCTCAAGGTATGAATGATATCCTAGGTCACTATAATATTATCTATAGTCATTCTCCCAGGTATAAAGCTACTTTGGTTAGGACCATAATTTCATTACATAAAGGCCTAAGTCTCGCAACAAGAGTTTTAATCACAAGTTTATACATAGTGTTACACAGACTTATAAGTCTAAATTGATTGATAGATTTTAGATCACGGACTTTGGATATCAAATGAACAAGAGTTTTATTATTATAAACCAGCATAGCCCAAGTTTTAAAACAATTCCCAACAAAATCAAAGACACCATCTCCCACAAGGCCCCAATTTTATTTTATTTTAAATACAGCTTGAAAACCATCAGCTCAGGGGCTTTTAAGTCTCCTATTGTTTTAAGAACATTCCAAACTTCCTCTTTCGTTAGTTTTTCAATCAAATGAAGATGATCGGTATTCTTAATCTCAGGAGAATCAAGATGAAGCATATCCCTATTAACCATTCTATCTTCCTTAGAGAAGAGCTTAACATAATGATTTTTAACATGATTCTTTAATTCCTCTTTATCCTTAATCCAACCATGATGAGTTTTAAGCATATTTATTTTGTTTTTTCTTGGCCTGTGAATAGTCATAATATGAAGGAAAAAAAAATTATTACTATCCCCAGTTCTTCACCATTGAATTCTGGATTTTTGGGTCCAAAATATATCTTCTTGCTTCCAAAGACACAGATATTCATGCCTCAGACAATGTTGTTAAGGTAGTTCACATGATTTCTCCCTTAAGCAGTTTGTATACCTTTTAGCCTAGCCAAAATAATTCTTTTCCTTCTAAACAAGTTACCAAAAGTATTTTTGTTCCAAATTTTTAATTGTTCCGTAACATGGTCTAGTTTATCTTTTAATTCCACCTTATTTTTATTCCAATTAATCCTCAATTTTTTTTTGAAGTCATGATGTGTTAACCACATGGCTTCAAAACGAAGTGGTTTATTTTTAAAAGTTCTTAGTGAACCAAACAAATGAATTAAAATTGGGGAATGATTAGAATACTTACGTGGTAGTGTTTCCACCGTAGCCTCAGGGAACTTGGAGCACCAATCATCATTGGATAGAGCACGGTCCAGTTTCTTTCCGATTTTGATTCCATTTCTGTTGGTGCTCGTCCAGATGTACTTTGGAACGTTTGATCTCAAGTCCACCAGACCACATTCGTTCAAATTTTTATTGAATTTATTGATTCTGATTAGGTCTGATGGCATGCATGCGCTGGACTTCTCATATTGACTGGCTAAGTCATATTAAAGTTGTCGGCCACCATCCAAGGAGGTTTAGTGTTCTACGCCATATTCTTTAAATCTGTCCAAAGATCACTTCTAACTCTCGGATTGGGACTGGCATCGGCGGTCAAGAGAACCCATTCCTCACAAGTAGTTTTTTTTTTTTAATCTTATTGTGGATAGCTTGATTGCTTGTATTCAACTGACTAACCAAAATTTTGTCCAAAATCCAAAGCATCCAAACCCCCCCTACTCTGCCACTAGGGTTCACATGAACTGAAGCCATGTATCCTTAGTTATTAAGAAACCACCCATTGCATTAAGTTCAACTTTAGTTTCAAGTGGCACAATAAGATCAGGTCTATACGTTAAACCATATCTTTAAAAGAATTATGAAACGTACTGTTACTAGCTACCGACAATTCCAAGTTATAATCTTCATAGAAAACTTACTAGGTAGGTATGGAAGGTGATCTGGTTCCCAAAGCCCTAGAAGAAGTTTGCATCTCCTTTTGGTTTCCAACCAAGCTTTTGATGGTTCCACAAACACCTCTAAGAATGTCATTTGATCCACATTCCTTTCCAAGCGTCTTATCGTTATTCTCACCGTTTCGACCACCCAAAACACTTCCACTTCGTGCTCCAGCTCCTCATTCTGTTCCAAAAATAGTGAGGAGGAGTTTGTGGCCAGTAGAAATGTTTTTGTGTTTTTCATAACTCACTCTAGGATTAATTGAGTTATCGAAGGTCAAAAGTCTAGAGGAGGGATGAAAAATTTGGTGCATTTGCACTCTACATAAAATAAAAAATAAAATACATACTATTAATTGAAATTCAAACTAAGTAAAAAAATAATCATATCAAAATTTTAAAAGTGAAAATAAAATAGATTTAAAAATTACAAATTTTAGAATTTTAAAAAATTTAAATTTAAATTTTTAATTTTTATACAAAAAATACATTTAAAAAAAGGGCACCATTTTTGCCACAACTATTGGAGTCTCCTCTCAAATCAAGGTACGCTACACTACTATTGGAGTGTCATATTGGGTAAATGGCACATTAGATTTGGTCAAGTTATTGGAGATGCTCTGATGGGTGACTTTTTTGTCGGTTTAATCCTTAAGAGAGAGAGAGAGAGAGAGAGAGAGAGAGAGGTCAATTAGTGTGTGGGCCTTTTACTACCCCTCTCTTGCAATAAAAAAATAAAAATAAAGTAGACAATGTATGCCAAATATAAGAGTTATGGGTATTTTTGGAATTTAATTTTAATATCACGATGATATTAATTTTTAGGGTGATTCTAAATATCGATATTTAGTACTTAATTCTCTTGTCATTTTGTCTAAAACCACGAACTTCTTCTATCATTTAAAAAATAACAGCCACCACTTTATCATTTTTAGTCAAATATCATTTAGTTCCCTATAAGTTAAAAAGTTAATAAAAAATTTATTATGATGATAATTTTACCTTGAATAATTTAAAAATAAAAATAAAAATAAAAATATATATAAATATACCTTTAAGCGTAACCCTACCCTCTCCCCCCTCTCTCCTACCCTTCCGGAACAACCCCACCCTCGTTGGCTTTCTTCTTCTTCTTCTTCTTCTTTTTCCCCCTCATCCTTCTTTTTTTCTCTTCTTTCTCTTCCTTATTAATCTTATTCTATGCTCCAAGCACAGATTTGGTGATGGATCTACGCACCAGGACAGATCAATCGCCAAATCTAGAAAGAGAAAAAGAAAGAAGGAAAAAAACAAATAATCAACAGGGTGGGGAACGGTGGCAGTGGATAGGTGAATGATATTTACCCAAACGAATTAAATAGGCAAACAACACCCTTCATATTGTCCATGGATTTAATGATTTTTTGCTCCTTTTCATTCTTGGTATATGTTATAATTAGAGTTCAATTATGATATAGGGAAAATTACTGGATGATCTCAATTTAAATATGAAATTACCACTTGAATCCAACTGTTTGAAAATAAATCAGACAATCCTATTGTATAAATTTTTCGAACCGTCCAGTCTCAAATTTAAAAAAATGCAAAAATTGCATGACAAATTTGCCATTGTGAGATTTGTGGGATTGGAATTTTTCATATTTAATAGTTTCACAGCAAAAATATTTTATTAAAATCAAAATAACTATTGTTGTACATATTTTTTTACAATCTAATTACATATTCAGATTTGATCTTCAAAATGATATCAAATTCACTATTTTTTTATTAGTTTCAGATTTGTACATTCATATTACATTCAACATAATACTTCTAGAATTTTCAATTGTCACATTCGTGTTACATTCAACACGGTCTTATACATTATTAAAACACAGTTGAGTGTTACATTCAATATCTAAATTACATATATCAGTAAGTTATATTACATTCAACACGTTCATATAATTTGTGCTATTATTAATTGATATTATTTCTATTGCATTGAATGTTATATTCAATACTTACGGGACACACAGATTGTAGTGTTTTGATATATAACATTAGTATCACAAGTAATGCTATATATAACATTCACATACATCCTAATACAGAACTGAAAAAAAAAATTAATATCTCATTTTGAAGTTCATGATTTATAGATCATTATGGTGTAAAAAAAAATTATTGAACAACAATCACAATTGGGAGAAATTCTAGGTTTTGTTTTTCAGTTTCATTGGTAGTTTATAACCATATCGTGTTCCGCGTTTTTAGGAGTGATAATTTGTATGGAAGATAACAATTCATTAATAGGGACAAATTAGTCCACGAAATACCAGTAGGAGTAATTGATAAAAAAAAAAATTAATTAGATTCATTTGGTAGTTTCCACACCAATTTCGAAGTTGGTAGTAAGCGTCGATATATTCTTTATTTTTAAAGTATTATACACCTTGTATATATATCTGTTTCAAAACTTTTGACTTTTGATTCAAATTTTGCTCATAAAAAATTGTACCTATAAAATCAATTGTGATTTTCACAAATTACAACATATTCTTATCAATAACTAATATTTTCTAATAAAATTATATGTTTTCTATCAATTTGTACAACTATTATATGGTACATCCAAAGCTATAGGATGTACCATAATATTTGTTGGAAGTATCTTCATATATATTTGAGTCAATACAATAAGAAAATAATATGTATTTCTCCAATTTGGTGTTTCTTTTGTTTATCGCCGTGTCTCGTATTTTTATCGCCAATGCTTTCAACTCTTGGTGACTCTGAAGGTCCGAGGTCGAGGTACTAACGCTTTTCCATCTCAGGATCCTTAAAAGAGATAAATTGCAATGGTTTTCTTGCACAAATGAGTATTCCATAACAAATGTAACTGCACATACTAAATTCCTGCAAAATCACGATATATTTTTATTAATAATATGATAAAGTTATCATTAATGTATAACTCAAGTGGTAAGACACATTTAAATTAAAGCAGTTGAGAAGTCTCTCTAAGGTTAGATATTCGAGCGTGCGCGCGAAAAAATACTTATTGAGAGGAGTAGTCACGCACCCTGAATAAGACTTGTCTTACTCTACTGTGTGACTACTGTGTGAGTGTGGGCACACTAAAAAATAACCAAAAAAAAATAAAAATAATATAGTATGATAAAGTTAGTCTTTTAAAAGTAAAACATATTGATAAATCTTCGACTGTTGGATAAGAACTCGTGGATAAGTGTTCTTGATATTGCTGCGAAAGCATAAATATACATATATTTTGTAAAGAATTATTGTTTTGATTACTTTAAATGTATTTTTTTTAATGTAAAACTTGCCTATTTGGTTGGTAAAGTTTTAAACTACAAAATGAGTATGGGATACTCAAACAATGCTTCAAATATGTACTGAAAAAGAAACATCAGTAGGCCGCGTTTGTTGAGGTGGTTTGTTGAGGTGACGTTTGGTAACCGTTTATGTTTTCATTCTAGTAGTAAAATGAGAATGGGATGAGATGGGATATAAATTTTATTTTCTTCTTGGGAGTATAATCGCGTTTGGTAACGATAATTTTTTTTTGTTTTGAGAAGAGAATTGTGTTTGGTAACGATTTTATCCTAAAATTTTCTTCTTCTTCTTTTTTTTTTTTTTTTTTTTTGTTTTGGCCTGACGGCAGTGGCACCGTCGCCGGTGACGAGGACAGCGGTAGCTCTGGCGCTGGCGCCAGCTGGACGGCGGTGCTCCAGCGCCGGCTACTGCCGGACGGCAATGGCGCCGGCGCCAGCCGGGCAGCGGTGGCGGGTGGGTAACAGTGCCGGCGACTGGAAGTGGCCGGAAAGTTTTCCGGCCGGACAGTGACAGGCGACGGTCGCCGGAGATGACCGGTGATGGTCGCCGGAGATAGTCGGCGGTGACAGACGGCGGCGGTTGATGGCCGGCCGGCGGCGACAGACGGCGGTCGGACAGCGGATGAACAGTTACCGTGTGTTTTGGAAATGGAATGGGAATAATGAGAAACAATTTTTTTTTGTTTCTCATTTCTTAAGAAAAAAGTGAGCACAATTATGGGAATGAAATGGAAACGAAAACAAAAATTACTAAACACTATTACCAAACAGAATTCCCAAAAATCTGGGAATGGGATGAGAATTTCTGGAATGGAAACGGTTACCAAACAGGACCTTAGTGTTTAGGTTTCCAAAAACTAGGAACAAAAACATCAATACAGAAAAATAATCTATTTTTGTTCTACTCTTTTAGACTAATTATATAAAACTAAAATAGAATTGTTATCGAAACTCTATTTTTGT
The DNA here is from genome assembly GCA_016647705.1 of Eucommia ulmoides. Taxonomy (NCBI): domain Eukaryota; kingdom Viridiplantae; phylum Streptophyta; class Magnoliopsida; order Garryales; family Eucommiaceae; genus Eucommia; species Eucommia ulmoides. The sequence continues at coordinate 21,163,809 of CM028339.1, forward strand.
TCTAAATTTTCGGAGAATAGAAACACAAATCTGAGATGTCACCCACACGAGTGTTATCTGTCTTCAATTGTTTACAATCTTTCACTAACTTTGCAGCTGATATATATGTGTGTGTGTGAAAGAATATTGAAAGAAAAAATGTGTAACCTGGATTCGATAACCACCATTTTCTTTCTTGAAATCTTCTTCTCCTCCATTGTTTTGGGAACAGATTTCAACGTTATCATGATAAAAATTGAAGAAGAAAGCCCATTCACATGTAGATATGCGTATGGCTATTTCTCCAAGTTATGTGTGATTTATATGTTTTGGGGCTTCTATGTATAGAAGGTAGAAGGTGAGGACTGGGGACCGGGGGTTGGGGATTGGGGATTGGGGATGAACATGTTTGGTTGAAAGAATAAAAAACAAAAAACAAAAGAGAAATGAAAAAAAAAAAGTATCTTTTGTGGAAGAAGAAATATTTTTCTTAGGATTATTTGGTTGGAAGGATATAAAAGGAGAAAAATTTAATATTTTATATTTAGTAAAAAAATAAAAAAAATTATACACTTATTTAATTTATTATAATATATGACGGTTGAATTTTTTATTTTGTTTTGTAATATATAAGGGTGAAATAATAAATTAAATAAGTATATGCGTGTGTGAATTACTAACAAATAAAATTAAAATAAATAAATAAAATATCCAAAACAATATAAATGAATGAGTAGATAGGATATTAAAGGATGAGGGTATAATTATAATTTTGATATTTTTTCTCAAATTTTAACAATTTTCCTTCTATTTTCATTCCAAATTTGAGAGGGAAAAAAAAAGGGAGAAAATATTTTTTCCAATTATTTTTCTCTTCCTTCTCATTTTCCTCCCTTACCAAACAATTATTTTTTCCCACCCCTTTTTCTTTTTTATTTTCTCATCCACCCTTTTTTCCTCCCAATCAAACATACCCTAAAACCAATGTGGTGTTTTTAATAAGGATAATTTTGTAGACATCTCATCTTCCCACTAGTTGTGTATGGTGAGAGATTACTCCTTCTAAGTGAGTTGTGTTGGTTCGAAAGTTCAACGTCTACCCAAAAGGTGTTAGTTCGATTGGCAATGAAAATGTTCAATTTTCTTGTCAACTAAGGTTCAACTTTCCTGTAAGCACTTCAAGAATTAAACATTGAATTTAATTTTAAATACATCATGTTGATGTGGGATAATGTGGCTTTAAGATTGCTCGATGAGATAATTAATCAAAATATGCGTAAATTAGATCGGACAGACTTTATCAGAAAAAAAATAAATAAATAAACAGAACAAGAAAAAGATGGTCCCTCGTCTGGCAGCAATAATATTGTGTATTGGATAGATTTTTAGTCAAGTCCATCTCAATCTGAAACTAAAAATAAAGTAAATGAACAAATACAGAACAAACCCACCTTGAATCCATGTGGAGTTCACGTGAAACTGATGCCCATATTTTCCTTTCGTACTGACTTAGGATTTGAACTGATATTTCGTAGTTAAGTGAGAAGGAAGATGACAATGAACTTTACACGATTAAAATTGAATTTTACATAGGTATTTTTTTTATTATTTAAAAAAAATTATACTACTTAATAATATTTTAGATATCATTTATTATATTTTATTGATAAAAATATTCTTACAATATAATTTTTTTTCTCTCCTCTCTCTATACCTTGTTTTTAATTTTTAATTTTTTAAATTTTAAATTTTTATTTTGTACTATTTATTTATTTTATTTGCTCTATTTTTTATTTTATTTTCATATCTTTAATTTTTGTGTATGTTTTCTATAAAAAAATAAAAGAAAGCAAAAGTAACAAATTCGAAAATGAAAAGCTAAAAATAAAGACTAAAAGAAACACTTTAAATTTAAAGAGAGAGGGCAAATTATTAATTTGATCCTCTTATTTGCAGCATATTTTTTATATGGCTCTCCAATTTATTTATTTTTTCAATGTAGTCCTCTTATTTGTACACAATTTTTTATATGGCCATTCCGTTAAAAATTGGAGTTAACTTTATATGTGACTTGCACATGTCATCTTTTAAGAGTAAAAATATAATTTTTTTTTTTTCTTTATTTTCTCTCTTTGTCTTTTTCTCTCTTTTAATGAGAGAGAAATTGATATTTTAGAAAGAGATATAATTATACCAGGTGTAGTCTGTAATTTTGCAAACTGCACCTGCAGTCCTGGATTGACCTTGCGCAACCCCTGGATCCCTCTTCTTATATTTTGCATAGAAAATCCCCCTTCTCCCCTAAGGCCCTACTTCAAGTTTTTGCCTCGTTTTCCACTCTTGAAGCTCCCTTAAAGACCTTTCACCTTACCTAAAATACCCCATCTTAATAACAAAAAAAAATCAAGAGAAAAAAGTGAAGAAAGACACCAAGCATACATCCCCCTTACCGGAGGTAAAATTCTTCACTTAGATCTTCTTTCTCTTGCCCCTTCTTGCTTCTAAAGGCTGCACAACAATTGATGAGCACTTAGTTATAATACCCACTAAAATAATAATTGTTCATATGATACTTGAGTAACCGGAATCACTGTGTAGATCCGATGAAATATCGTAAGAACACAATGCTACTTAAGTAGTCAGAAATACTTTGTAGATTCGATGAAATATCGTAACAAAGATGTTGTGCTTGAGTAGCCAAAATCCATTTTGTGGATCCGACAAAACACAAAGAAAAAAGGGAGGAAAACATGTTTTTTTTTGTCGGTAAAAGACCAAGTTCTTATTGATTATATATTCCAAGTATTTATTTATTTTGTCATATTTGTTTTCTCATATTATTGTCTCCATCATTACACAAAAAAAAAATAATAATAAATAATTCTTGTTCATTCCCTTGCTTGAAGAGAACAAGAATATTCAATTTTCTTGCCAAAAAAATAAAAAGGTTAAAACCTTGACGGTGCATTTAGTTGGATGGAATGAGGGTGGAACGGAATCGTAATTCAACCATCAATTCTCATTCCTTTGTTTAGTTATCCAATTGAATCAAAAGTGTAATGCCCCAAAAAATTTATATTTTTTAGTTTAATATAAGTTATAATTTTTAGGGGTGATTTGGATATACTATAAAAATATTAGGGTATAAGTAAATATTAGTTACTTTATAAATGGTGATAAGTGCAATTATGTTTTGTTTTATATGCAAGGGTAAAGTTACTTACGAGTTGTAATGAGGTGGGTGTGTTTTGTGTGTGGGAAATGTGTAGAAAGAGACAGAAAAGTCCAAAAAAAAAAAAAAAAGGGTAAGGATAGGAGAGAAATGATAAGGAAAAAAAATAGGTGATGTATCACTTGAGAAATGTACATGTATGTATATATATATATATATATATATATATATATATATATATATATATATATATATGTGCATATGACATATGTATAATAATAATAAGAAGAAGGAGAAGAAGAAGAAGAGATAAGATGGTCTACCTGTGTAGATACATGTGAGGTGGCTGATAGGTGTGAGGAGAAGCAAAAACGTGAGTAATGAGTAAGTGAGTCCCATTATCCAACTCTATGTGTGGATGTGTTTGTGTTCTTTATAATTCAGGGGAATGGTGTTGATAATCTTATTATAATACTTAAAATTGGAATACAAACCTCTAGAATGAAGTACTGTTAATCTCTCCAATATCTTTATTCTTATTAAATCAATAGTCAAGATCTTCTCTTCTCATTACAATAACATTAAATGAATAGAAAATTACTTTTAATTCCAATTAATATCATTTTAATTTTTTTAAATTATATTTATAATATTGAATATTTTTTAAAAAAAAAATAAATTAATTTTATTTTTTTAATTTAAGAATTTTTTTTTTCATTATTATTATCAATTCAAACTTTCATTATTTTTTACAAAAAAAAATATTCATAATATTGATTTTTTTTTAAAAAAAATAATTAAATTAATTTTTATTCAAAAAAATGATGAATCATGTGGGTTGAAATGATGGTCCCTCAAAGATATTATGTTTTTCAATAATTTATTTTAGTATTAATTTTATCCTAGATAAATTAAAAATGCTTTTTTTTTTCAATTCAAATTCTACGATTCACTATTTATCTATTTGTGCAGTGATTTTTAAAAAAAAAAAACAAAAATTCTCTCAAAACTTAAAAGTCATTGTACGCCATAAAAGTTATTGTAATTTTTTATATGAAAATTACAGTTATTTTAAAGTAGTACAATAATTTTTTTATGTATTCAAAATTATTGTACCAACGTGGATGACATTAACTAAAATTTTAAGTTCGCATACTATTCATAAAAAGAAATTAAAATTTATGTCCATATTGTCTACTTACTCATAGTAATTTTACAAAACTTGAAAAATATGGAATATGTTGATAATTTTGTGATTTTTTTGCTACGAGGTCAAAAATCAATTTTATCATTCCATAATTTTGTGATTTTTATTTTGTTTATTTATATTTTATGCCTACTAACTTCTGTTATATTTTTTCAAAATAGGTTTTATTACAAAAAAAAATTAAGTATTCAATCAATTTTATCAAGAGTATCAAATGCAAACATTATGAGAAAAACAAAATACAATTCCTATTGGTTTAACATCCAAATAATAAACAATTATTTCGTATTATTATAAACAAACCTAATATTTTTTTAATTTTTGTCTAAACCTGTGCATTGCACAGGCTAAAACTTGTAAAGAAGAGAAAACGGAAGAAACAAAAAGAGGAGAAAAAGAGAAAAATAGGAGGGGATGAAGAGAAAAAAATAAGAGGAATAATGAAAAATTTAATTTGGTTAATCATCCATTCCTAATTTTAGGTAGAATTTTTAATCATTTTAATAATTGTATTTAATCGCTCCATTTATTGTATGATTTATGTTATAGTTGTTATTTAATTATAATTGTTGGTTTTCATGAAACACTTATGATTTTATATTATGTGGAAATTATGTTAAATACATGCATACGTGCTACTTGTTGGATTGATTGGATACATGTATTAAAGAGGTTAAAATTCTACTAAGTGTTGGTTCATACCCCTACAGTATTTATTGCAAGATTTACGAAAGAAGTTGTACCAGAAATTATAATTGGAGTTGGATTAAATTTTTGTGATATTTGTATTACCATTTATTATTGTAAGATTAATCCGATTAATTAGTAATCATAATTATCGGCATAATTTGTAACATTTATCAAATTTGTAAGAAATAAAATATTTGTTATTCAATTTTAGTTTTAATTCTCTTTAGGAGAAACCGAGTGGCGGCCCTGAAAAATCAGGTTGTTACAAGTAGTATCAGAGTTTAGATTATAGATTCTAGAAACTTGGTAAGTCTCGTGAGTGGACCATATGATAGGTCGTTGAATCGGAAGGAAGATTTAAATGTGAGTGTATTGTCTTACATGTAAATTGTCAAATTATATTTTCTTACTAAATTGTGAAAAAAAAAAAAAAAAAAAAAAGCATTTATTAAAATTGATCGTTTTATAACGTTAAATGGATCATGTGAAATTTTATATGTTGAAATGAATTTTTATTAATATCCTGTAATGTTATAGTTGTGTCTTGACAGGAGAGCATGTCTTGCAGGATGTTGTTAAATATATTGTTGATATGTTGTATTGAGACCTGACAAGAGTGGTTGAATATGATGTTGATTATCAGTATGATGTGGTTGAATATATTGTTGACTTTCAGTATAAAGAGGTTGAATATGTTGTTAACTATGAATGTGATGCGGTGATTTTTATCACATGTTACGATTATCAGTATGATATGATAGTTTTTACCATGTGTTGATGAGATGAGACTAGATAGGAGGTCAAGTCCTGTAGGTGATGAAAATATGTTGTTGACAATATGATGTAGTGATTGATTAAACTATAATGTTGACAATATGATATAGTGGTTGATTAAAATATGTTGTTGACAATATGATATAGTGAGACAGGAGTAGTTAAATATGGTGTTGACTATGAGCATGATGTGATGTGACCTGACAAAAGGATAAGTCCTACAAATAGTTGAATATGTAGTTGATTATTAATATAATGTGGTTTATACCACGTGGTTGATATATTGTTGTTGATTATTAGATCTTATGGCTAGTAAAGAAGTATATGTGTATTTTATTATATAAAAGTAAAAATAATGAGTTGACTTTAAATTTAGTTTTTCATTATGATAATATATGGGAGATTTTTATACTAATGTGTTGGCTTATGTTTTTTTGAAAGTGGATTCTGATAAAAATTCTTAATCCATAAATTATTTTTAGGTTATGAAAACAGTACACTGATAAAATATTTTATCCCAAGTAATTTAGGTAGAGACTAATCAACTACTAACGATAGATAGGGTCAGAGTGTGATGTGATTTTTAACTTTTGGGGTTAAAATAGAATTTTAGAGATTGTACAAGAGTTGGTGTAATTTATCAGGAGAAACCAACCATTGTAGAAAAAAAAGGTTTAGATGTAAAATTTTTGAACTTTTGTGTGTGGTGTGGATGTGCTAACTCATGTGATGGGTTATCAATAAAAAAATAAAATCAATATGTAATTATGGAGTATTTTATGTTAATAATATTGTAAGTGATCACTTAGTCATTCTAAGACTTCATTGTTTTTCACTACAAGTGTAATTATAAGACTTGGATGATTGATATTTTAGTATTTTTTAAGGGTCTCTTTTGTATTTAGTCATTGAAGGACAAAAATACATGTGGTTGATAATCTAGCTACAAGATTAAAAGAAAGGAAAAAAATTAATTAAAAAATTAAATTTAAATTAATTATATTCTGAATACATATCTAGTGTAAGTTAATTACGTAGACAATGAATAAAATATTATTGTGCTTTAAATTTATGCAATATTTTTAGCACAACTTGGCATCATTAGTTGTATCTTTTATGTTATGTGAGTACTAATTAATTTGTATTGGAAGATAATCATGTGAAAAAAATTAGATGATTAACTTGTTGGATTAAATACTAAATAAATATTTGCCTATTTTCAGAAAATTCCATTATTGAAGGCCTGTACTGATATTAAATTTTATAGATATGGTTACGAGTTTAAAAAAATTAAATTGAAAAAACAAATTGAATTGAGATCATTAACCTATTGGCACTGAGATAAACCTAATCCAAGTGAGACTACATATTTTAAAAATATACACTTGTTGATTTAAAAAATATATATTTAGAAACATAAGATTCTATAATAATTAGTTATCTGTGTTAGGAGTTACCAATCAAAATATACCCTTCATGTATGTTTTGTTGGTTACAATGTGGGTTACCGCAAATGGAGAAGTGACGATGTGACGTATGAATGAATTTTTTGAGTTATGAATTGTGGGTGACTTTCGGTTATGGAACCCTACATAGAAAATAATTGTCTTAGAATCGAGATGAACTAATATGACCGTACTACTCTAAATTATTACTCTAAATTATTTTTTCAAATAAATTTCGAGGACAAAATTTATTTAAGGGGGTAGATTCTAGTACCCTGAAAATTTTATATTTTTTAGTATAACATTTTATTGGGTTAATTACTCTTTGCCCCTTTATGGTTAGGTCTTATTACACTTTGCCCCTGTGTTATTTTCATCAGTATTTTGCCCCCTGTGCTGGTGGACTAAAGTGCAACGATTAAAAACTTAATAGACCTGAGGGTATTTTACTTATTTTATATATTTAAAAAATAAAGGTAAATTTGTCATTTTGTTCTAATTAATTCAATGGGTGGTCTATTAGAATTTATTTAAAATTTAAAGGGTCCAAATGTTATTTATCCATCTCATCCAAGTCTAATATAGGAAAAATGGGTGTCTAAGGTTTTACCATAGAAAAGTTCATAAAATAGGGGGCCACACCCTTGTGGCCGCCCATGGCGATAGAACATGTCATTTTTCTATACTCTTATAGGATTTATTCGTGTAGCTCTCTAAAGAGTCGATTCAAATCACGCCTTGGGATTTATCAGTGCTACTCGTGTCTGGCATTTTGGTTGCCTGCAATGTGGGACAGTACCTGCAAGCAGGAGAGTAGTGATGGCATCTTGGCTTCGTCCTTTCTTTTTTATTTGTTTTGTTTTCTCTTTACTATTTCAAAAATTTTAATTTTTAATTAATTTAATATTAAAATAATAAGAATAAATAAATATGGGGATATATATATAATTATACAGGTGAGAATATTATTTAGTGAAAGAAAAAAGAAAGAAAAAAAATGAAGAATTTTGCCAAAAATAGAGAAAAGAAAAGAAAAAAGAAAAATCACATAACAGAGGAGAGTTTAAATCGGAGACACCCGTCATTTCGATAAATGCGAAAGACACCCCTTGTCATTTTCATTATACCTGAGACACCCCTTATCTTTTAAGTTTGGTTACTTAAGACATCCTCCATTACATTTTGTTGATAAAAATATCATCGCAACATAATATTTTTTTATGTTTATTTCATATTTTTTCTGCTCTCTCTATATCTCTCTCTCTTGTTTTCTATTTTTTATTTTCTATTTATTTCACTTTTATTCTATATTTTTTGTTCCTTTTGTTTTATTTTATTTTTAGTGTTTTGACATGGTATTTGTAGAAAATGAAAAAAATCAAAAGTGCAAATTTAGAAAACAAAATGCAAAAAAAAAGAAAAAAAAAAAAAAGAAAAGTAAAATAGGATTTGAATTATAAAAAAATAAATTGCAAAAAAGAAAAAGAAAAAAGAAAATAATATTTTCTTTTCTTTTCTTTTTATTTTCTTTTATGTTTTTATTTTTCGAATTTTTTTACTTTTAATTTTTTTTTCTATAAACACAATCTATGAAAAATAAAGAAGTGAAAATAAAATTAAAAAAAAAAAAAAAAAACAAGAGAGAAAGATAAAGAGTAAAAAATAAAAAATAAAAAATAAAAGAAGAAGGAAAAAATATGTTGAAAGAGTATTTTTATCAACAAAATGTGATAAGGGGTGTCTCAGGTACAAACTCTAATAAAGAGCAAAAAAATATTATTTTTTTTAATTAATTATATGGATAATTTTGTTTGGACAAGTTTCTTTTATCAATTTGGGGCTATATTAGGAAGTTCACATATTAAATTTATTGGCGCCATCCAATATTCAACGTTAAATAACTGTAGGGGGTCTTTTTCAACGGAATCATAGCAGAGGAGGAGACAGAAGAATATTTTTTCTGAAAATAAAGAGCTTAGTTTTTGTTTGAACAAAGAGCATGGGAGGTATATATAAGTTTTTCCAGAAAAAACTCGGTGTAATTGGAAACTTATTTTCCCAATTACAATATTTGAATAAACTGCTATTGGGAATAATGTTTCTCTGTTGAAAATACTATTTCAAATAACATTTTCACTTGCAGTACTTGTAGAAAATCTATTAGTGTTTTCACTGTTGGAAACAGTATGTCAAAAATTGGCTATTATATTTCAAATTAATAAAGAAGAAAAAAAAAATATGAAAACGCTATTTGGAATAGCGGTTTCACAATTTTTTTTTTTTTACATTTTAAATGAAAATCACAATTTCAAAAAATAAAAAATAAATGTAAAATGGGCCCTTTGAATTGTCCCCAGCCACCTGGCAACAAAATCAAAATATTTTTTTTTTCGCTTAAAATTTACTCAACTCTAAGCTCTCCTACAACGCTTTATACAAGACCAAATTGATATTAATTTTGTTTTTAATGTATTTTTTGTATTATAGACTAAAATCTTGAAATTTTAACATAGTATAACTAATTTTCATGTTTCATATATATATGTGCAAAGTAGGTAACAAAATAAATTTTCACTATATTTTGGTGATTTTTGGCTTATGTTCGATTTCTACGACCATGCTTCATAAATTATCGAATTGACCCTAATTTTTTCTATATATTATCCACTTCACCGACTAACATCCTAAATTTTTAATTTCATAAAAATAATTCTAACGTATCAATTATATTTAAGTAAAGTGGGGGAAAACTGTTTTTTGGTATGTTTTTGTGACTTTTGGACCCTCCGTCGGTAACCGACATGGTTACCGAAGTTTCCCGAATCTTTTTTGGCATGCGAATTGCTTTTATCTCTCCACAATAATGCTTACAACAATGAAAACAAATTCCTATATGATTTTTTTTAAAAAAAATTCCAAGTTGGCAAAATAAGCCCTTTTTTTTCCTAACAAGTAACCCAAATTTCTCAATTTTTCAGCATGTTACATGTTAAAATCTCTCTGCAACAACGCTTAAAGTAATGAAAATGGATTACAGGATATTTTTTTTTTAATGAAATTGTTGGCCCAGTGAGCTACCCAAGAGGGGGGTGAATTGGGTAATATTAAAAAATTATCAGAATAATAACACTTCAAAAATCAAACAATTAATTTTATCATGTAATTAATTATTATTTTTATAGCAGCGGATAAGTATAATAAGCTCTAGGTGCACACCCAAACAACACAAGATAAAATAAAGGAAATAAACAATGCAGTACACACTGATATATCTGGTTCACCAAGCTATTCTTGGCTAATCCAGTCCTCCGAGCCCCACGGAGATTCGCACCTACTAATCACTAAGATTCTTTTAAACAGGTAAGAACCAAACCTTTATACAATAATTATTTTCACAGGTTCAGAATCAACCTTTACAAATTCCTTTTCTCAGGCTCATGAATAACCTTTTTTTTTTTTTTCCCAGACTCAAGAATAACCTCTACTTTTTATAGGCTCAAGAATAACCTAATTCTTTTTATACCTTAGGCTAAAGAATCAAAATATCACAAAAACACTTCAATTATCCTTTTCCCAAGTAAGGATGAAACATTTACAAATTACTCACAATTAATTCTATAAAAGAATAATTAACACCTCAATCTCTTTACAGGAAGAGACTGAAATCAGCTACCCTTAGATTAAAATACTCTCAATAGTATTCAATCTGCACACAACTCACCAATTACAATAAATTGATAAGTTCTTCTCACTTGGAGCTTCTACCACCTCAAATCAATTTAAACTCAATTAATGTCCCGATAATTACTAGTGATAGAATTAAGTGAGAAAATAAAAATCTGATTATAAAAATAATATGAGTAGCACAAAATTGAGCACGTAATCAGATTATCACACAAATCGTTTTAAAAGATTTTTATGCTTTTAAAGTTCAAAAATGATTTTATCAAAATTTTATTAACCAAGCAAATATAGAAAAATAAATATGCAATAAAGATTAATAGTTTAGAAAGATCTCATCCGGATAACACCGAAGAATTATAGATTAGAACGCTAGATAGCTCAATTCGGTGACGCTTACACAATTAGCGCTTTAACTCAACTCCTCAATAATTCAACTCCTCAATAATTAATCTCACGATTTTATCTCTCAAAATAATATCAAAATGATTACTCTTATAAAAGCTTATGAATTGAATAGTTCTTGATATCATCATCCTATTATATGAAATCCGCAAGTATATATATTGGAAATTGAAATAAGCCCTTCAACGGCTAATTTTTAAATGATAAGTATCTAAAAAACATATATAGACCCCATATATCATTGTCTTTCATTTTATGTATATTTGACTTAATTATAGCTTTCAAAACTTTCAAATTAGTCCCTCAAATATTTCTCAAACTCAAATCAATAGAATAGAAAGTATTAAATGTTCCAATTTGAGAAATACTTAAAATATATATACCATATCAATAGGGATATTCAAATAGGAGTATCATATATTTAAAATATCCATATCCCTAAAATCTCTCAATCAAGTAAACAAATAACAGCTAGTATTTAAATCAAAATCCACAAAATTCTCAAAATTCGAAACTGGCCATTAGTCGACAGACACACATCCATCGGTCGACCGCCCAATTCAGGATGTAGCCCACGCCAAAATTCCATCGTCATAAGTCGACTTATCTGTTAACCTAGAGATACAAAGAGTTCATCTTTTAAGTATAGGTCGACCTACTTATCGATCGGGAGATTTAAAGACTTTTTCTTTTAAGTACGAGTCGATTTACTTGTCGACTACCCATGCTGGAACTCTTCTCCTTAATTATTTTCTTTGACATTTGCACCCCTTTAACCGATTTTTTTCTCTCGATTAGCTCCACTAAAATCTTAAAATCAGTTTTAATTAATTATCTTTATTTCTTTTTCAATTACACATAGGAGCAAATAATTTCACTAATTAGGATTCTATCAAAACACACATAAATATAAAATCATTTTTGTGTCGTGTGTGATCCTAATCGAGATATATTAAGAGTAAAAATTGCTTAGAATTATTTTTACCTAGATTATTCGGAATCTTCAATCTCTTAGTATTCATCTCTACATTCTTCACAATTACTTCATGATAATATTTTCATTAGAACTAATAAACTGAAATACTTAATCAAACCGTTAGTTCCACAAAAAATATCAAAATTTAATTGTTTATCAAAATTTTAGGATCAACAAAAATAAAATTAAAAGTTGGCATAATATTTTTTTATTTTTTTTACAAAACAGTTTATTTCGCCAACTTTGGACCTTCCAACAAAGGTGAATATGTAACCAAAAATATCGATTTTTTGGCACGTTAATTATATCTTTCCACAACGCTTAAAACATTGAAAATGGATTACTCAATGATTTTTTAAAATTCTTTGAAGTTGGCTAAATAAATTGTTTATTCTAACAAAACAGTTTATTTCGCATATACTTTAGACCCTCTGATAGAGCTTGATATACAACTGAAATTTCTGTATTTATTTTGGTATCTTAAATGTTTATATCTCTCCGCAACGACACAAACAAGCAAATCAAATGATAAAGCTATAACAAATATTAAAAGATTCCTAACTTTTAATTTTTTACTAAATTAAAAGTTCAAGAAGTTAGTTCCTAATGCAGGCAAAACATGATAAAAATCTAGAGTAAATTCGATAATGTAAAAGGTGCAGCTGGAGGGTCCCAAAGTTACAAAAACATACTAAAACATAGTTTTTTCCTCAATTTATGTAAAGTATAAATGAAATGTGAGAATTATTTTTACAAAATTAAAAATTTCGAATGTTAGTCCGTGATGGATAACATATAGAAAAAATTGGGTTCGATTCAGTAACATATGAGGCCTGGTCAGAGAAATTGAACATGAGTCAAAAATCAGCGAAACATAATGAAAAGTTATTTTCTTACCTACTTTGTGGATACATATATATGAAACATAATAATTAGTTTTATTAAATTAAAAATTCTTGATATTAGTCCATATGTCACACCCCACCCCGGACACCCTTCATGTGGGGCAAGCATGACGTCGATATGACATCACCTATCTGACTAACCAACCACAATATGACAATATAATTTTTTTTTTTTTTTAACTATATCACCTATACACAATTCAATCAGATAGGGATACTCCGTCCTGAATTATAAGAACAACCAAACTAATCTCATGAATCTCACTTAGATTCATCCCTGACACCTCGTCCCAAAATTTCTCTCGATTAACTCTATCGCGAGATCTGCATAACTTTATCTAGCGCCAGTAGGAGATCGACCGACTCCTAGCTATTTCACCTGCGAGTGTACTATCTTCTTAGTAAAATATTTTTATAATAATAATAATTTATTCTGCAACATCTAAATGGATCAAGCTTAAATATGTAAACATTACGTAGCTCGTAAAAGGTTTCATAATCTTAGCAGTGAGAATAAAGCACTATATATAAGTTCCATGCAAAATCATTTAGTATAAGAATCATGCCAATCACCATAATAAATAATAAATCACCCAGTATAAGTAAAATACCACATCTCAAAACATCCTCTCAAACACACACACGCTGACCAGCCCTAGTGATCGTTTTAACCTCACGATTGAGAGTTTGCAACGGTACCGTACCATCCGTAGGATATGCCTTCCTACGAACACCCATCACTCCGCCGAAGTGGATAGTCACTGCACAGTTTATAACGTCTAACATCACTCTGCCGAAGCAGATAAACATCACTCAGCCGAAGCGGATAACATCACTCCGCCGAAACGGATAACCTCACTCTATCGAAACAGATAAATGTATGATATCGTCAAAACAAATACAGCATCATCGAATCACAATTTAATAAATATTGTCTACTCAACCTCGTCAAATCACCACGTCTATCTCTTTTCCTCAAAACCAACTTTTAAATTAAAAAAAAAAAACATATTTCAGACTTTCTTTTAAAGAAAACGTTTGATTTTATCAAAATCACTTTTCCACCCTTTATTCTTTGAAAACCAGGCATTTTTAGAAAAAAAAACAGATGTTTTCTATTCTTTTTTAAAAACACCGTCTGATTTCACCGAATCCATCAAAAAATCATTTTCAACTTCATTTCAAAAACCACCGAAATCTTCCGAAAATCTAGTTTACCAACTCACCCAAATCCGGCTTGATCTATATCATTTATAAATTCATACAGTTTAAGTAAATACGTATTTCACCATATAGATACATAGAAAAATAGTTTCGCAAGAAGACAGTACACTGACCTCGTGATCCGCTCCCAAAAACTTTTACCGACTATACTCTAACGTTACTCCGGTGCCTGCAAACCTATTAGTGACAGGGCCTAAATTAATATTTTAGGTAAAAAAAATGACCCAATCATGCAAATGCAGGTCCTATGTTCCGTATTTTTCCATTCTCCACATTTTATTATGTAAAATTATTATTTGGTAAATTCTCATTTCGTTAAAAGTTACTGCATTCCCAAATTTATTATTCCCGCTACGAAATTTTTGATGCGTTAGTTTAATTTGATAAACTAAAATAAATTCAACGAAAAACGTTCCCCGTTCTGAAACGTTCACAGGTCGCGAGATGGATTTCGAATTCTATTAGGGTTCTTCCTGTAATTTTTTTTTTTTTTCCTTCTTTTCTTCTTCTTTCTTTCTTTTTCCCCTCTCCATTTCTGTTTAGCTTTGGGTGTCCACCGGCCGGCCACGCACCGCACGTCGACAAGGCAGAACACACATACGCACACCATCACAGACGGCCGACGGCCGACCATCCACACATCCACCGACTGAACAAAACCGACGAACGCCCTTCCACGCACAGTGTCGTTGGTCCGGAAACACACACCACACCCACGCCGCACAAAACAAGAAACGAAAAACACCCACTCCGCCGAACGCCACTCCCGACGATCGACAACCCACATACGCCGGCAACACCCCTACGCCACCAGACGAGCAGCGACATACACACAGGCACGCGATCGCCGGCCGGACAGAATAGAGCACCCATGACGGATGAACGACGCACTGCCGGTGAACAGAACGCACATGCATACTCCGGCTGAATGACGGCCTAAACGACAGACAAAGCACATACACGCCCGACGAACAGACAGCCCACACCCACACACGATCGTCGGCGATCGGAACAGCACACCCATGTGAGACACACACACACACACCCATCCAATTATATACACACTGAAGAATTCCCACATACCCACGATAGCAGCAACCCACACCACTGGCCCGAACGGCGACACTCCCCTCCGGCGACGATCGGAGCACCAGCCGAACCCTCTCTCTCTCTACATTTTCTGTCTTTTTTTTTTTTTTCTTTCCCGATCACTGCGGCATGAATATATATATATAGTGGACGAGGATGCTCCCCCTTCAAGCCACGTTGTCCACTTCCCCAAAACGTCTGCCGACCGGTTGATCTCACGGCTGAGAGAATTGGACTGCTAAATGTTTCTAGAACCCCCTTTGCCTAAATTACTCTTCCCTCTCCCCTAATTTCTGAAAATCATATTTTTAGTTCACTTCACAATTTATTATGGTAATTTCACCCCTTAACATTTTCTAAATTGCAATCTCACTCCCAAAAGTTTTAATTCAAAAGTTAAATGTAAATTTTTGGATAGATTGTTGTCTAAATTTGTAAATTGACCCCTAAATTTTTAATTTGAATTTTAATTGACCTAACTTCACCCCGAATTTTCTCATACTTTAAAATGCAACTATTAATACCATACGTACTATGATTTGGGCCTTACAATATATATATTTTAAATGCGACTTAAATTATACGTATGTCCAAGGTCGGGTCTTACACCGTAATACAAACAATACATAAAAAAAGCATTAAGATCAATTTGATCTTGTATAGAGCGCCACAGGAGAGCCCTAAGTCGAGTAAATTTATGCAGATTTTTTTTTTTTAACTTCATTGGAGTAATTCAAATGGGAAAGGGCCAAATGGCACTTTTGGCCCTTTCCCATTTCACACACACACACATATATATTTTTTCAAATTGTGATTTTCAGTTACAACGTAATTTTTTTGTGTAAAAACGCTATTTCAAATAATTTTTCACATTTTTTTCCTTCTTTTAATTAATTTTAAATAGAAGTTGATTTTTCAAAGGGTTATTTATGTTTAAACCTTTTTTTAATAGTTACGGTAGAAAAAAATCATTTCTAAAAAGTCATGTTGTAATTTAGACCCTTTCAAAAAATCTCTTACCAAATAGTCTTCAACGGTTAACAAAAACTAGTGGATGGACATTCTTACCCCTGTCTATATCACTTAGATAAATCTATTCCTAATTATTTTGAAAAATCACTCACTCCCTCCACCGACCCACAAAGTATACATTCTTTTACCCAAACCCTAATGTGCTTCGGCAGATCAATCCGCGTCTTGGAGAGGAGCTCGAGGGTAATGATCACGCGAATCTTGCACCATTAAGGTCCGTAGGGCGCAAAATCGAACAAGGCAAAGTCGTAGCGGGGTAGCCTGGAGGTGACCATGCTCGGTCTGGGGGAGAACACTCGACGAACAGACACGATGAAATTTTAAGATCTGCTACAACTTCACGAACAAATGGTGATGTCCGGAGATGCGCCATTGGAAATGAGGGAGGGGAAGGGCGATGGATAGATGGCAACAAAATCTGCAGATTTGTAAAATTTCAGATTTGAGAATGGCAACGGTCTTGTGAACAGACGCTGAGTGATCGACGATCTGGAAAATCCAAAATATTGTGATTGTGATTGTGATTGTGAATGAAAATCTGGGAACAAAGAAACAAAAATCTTGGATCAAATATGGTTGTTCTCAAAATTTTTATTTATTTATTTTAGATCTATTTTTGTTTTTAGTTTTTGGAAATAATAACAATATTTTGGATTATTGTTATTTGTGATTTTTTTGTTCTTGTTGATTCTTGTTTTTGTATTGTAGATCTAGTTGGTAGAATTTTTTTTTTCGATTTGTTGTTCTTATTGATTTTGGTGGAAAATTGTTTACTCAATCTTTTCATATTTTTGTTTAATATTTTCTAGAAAGAATGTACCTAAAAGCAATACAAAGCATTGTGAACATTCGCAACAGTACAAAAGCATATATAGATGTTCACACTGATAGTCCAATTAAATTTGGTGCGACATGAATTATTGTTTCGATATGGTGTGAACATTCGCAACAATACACAATAGTGTGATTGTTTATAATTAAAGTAATCATTCATTTATATATACAAAAATCTAACAATATCCCAAATGAGACACTACCCAAACGTTAAGGGTTCAAACTGTAAAAATCCGAGAACTATAAAAATACCATGTCGCTTCTTTCATTCTCTGTAATGAATTTTCGGGGTTTTGGAGACGGAAATAGCAGCGATCTTACTTCGGCAATGGAGGACAGACCAAAGCTCCTGATTCTGTACGCAACGCAGACTGGAAATGCGCAGGACGCAGCCGAGCGGTTGGGTCGAGAAGCTGAGCGCAGAGGCTGCCCGTCCACCGCTGTCCTCTCGATCGATGAGTTTGATCCCGTGAGTTGTAAGCTTTGAATCCAACTTACATATATTTTTAGTTCTTATAATCTGATGAAGCTCCGTTTAGATTCCGGGAAAACTCTGGGAAAAAAATTTGCCCAAGTTTTTTGGCAAAGCAAAAAATACGAAATGAATAAATCGGGTGATCAGAACATATTTTTCCTCTCTTTTTTCGTTTTCCCCGGTCCATAACAACATAACTGAGCATAGGAATCTTGTAAACTGTCGTGATAATTACTTACTCATGAGTATTCGGCAAGTAATTATGAATAATTTAGACATTTCATGGGCTGGGAAGGTATTTCTGATCATTGGTTCCAAAGTAGATTTTGATTTTTTTCACAGTATGTAGAAGTTCATTTATGCATTTGGTCTTCAAATCCCCAAAATACCAAAGAGTTTGAATAAGGAATTTGCACAGAGAGAGAGAGACACACAGAGGGTTTCCTGCTTAACTGTGGCTGGAAATGGCATCACATTCGGATAAAAATATGCAAAAGAAATTCTGATCCTTTTATGGGGCATCTCAAATCACTTGACAGTTGACACACAGGATCTCCAATGAAGGCCATGTACTGATAGTCCCCTAGGTCTATGGGATTATCTTATTGTAAAAAAGAAAGGAAAGATGTTGCGAGCATTTGCCAATTTGATTTCCTTGTTGGGTGAATTTAACAATTTGTATTCTAGCTGATTGAGAACAGCTGCTTTATGTGGCCACACAATTCTCAATGATGGCATATTTTAAAAGGCAACAGCGGATGGATGCTTTTTCCTATGATGGGTACACATTTTATTTTAGATAATAATATTCTGAGTAGTTTTACATGTTGACAATTGCAGAGTTCTTTATCTCAGGAGAAAACTGTGGTTTTTGTTGTCTCAACGACAGGCCAGGGTGACCTACCAGATTCTATGAAGGTAGTTATCCTTTTACTGACACATTTTTCTCCAGAAGTTCAGGTTTCTACTGTTGAATTCTCATATTTTTAGTCCTTTTATTTCAGGTCTTCTGGAGGTTTCTGTTGCAAAGAAATCTGAGCCCGGGCTGGCTTAGAGGAGTTCAATGTGCTGTCTTTGGATTGGGTGATTCTGGTTACCAGAAATATAATGTAATAGTCCCTAGAGTTCTATTTGGTACTCTTTCTCTCTAGATTAACTATTTGATTTTAATACTATGTTCTTAATTTGCTTCTAGTATTTATTTCACTGGTAGGAGTTTGAGGGGGATGGTAGTAAGGATGATGTTATAGTCGAAAACGACTCGCCAGGAGCAAGCAAACAACAAAATGTTGTGCTCTAGTACAGCAGGGAAGTGACCGAAGGTCACTTAAGAGTTGTTAATAACTTTTTGTATTATTTATATAGTTTTCTCTTGGAATCTGAGGTGATTGAGTTTCCCTGATAAGAGGTTTATTTTGAGAGAGATTCTTAAATATTGGGGGGGGGGGGGGGGGGGGGGGGGGGGGGGGGGAGGGGGGTCTGTTGTAGTTTGTCTTGAGAAATCGAAAATATTCTGCCTTCATTATTCTCAAGTTGTGAGGAGTATCTGGAGGGACAACTACGTGGATTTGGAATGGATGGCCTCGGACGCTATTGGGACTACAAGTGGAATCGTGGTCCTTTGGGACGCCAGGGTGGTCACTAAACTTTATCATGGATTAGGGAATCACAATGTAGCCTATTTATTAATGTCTCTTGGGGATGGTTTTGGGTGAATATTCATGGGCCGTCTGTCTAATGGAAGCGGGAATTGGCTTTTGGGATGAATCGTGATCAATAGCCTTTAAATGGAGAAACCAATAAAAAATTTAGAACTGTGATATCTAAAATCTGATTTCATCAAATGGAAGAACATTTCGAAACAATAATGTGGACAACCTGAGCTTCTAATATAACTAACTCTAAATCCTTCAGGGTAACTGGTCTTTGTTTCTCTGACATAAAATATTTTTTAGAGAAAAAAAAAATAGAAAACCCTTGCAAAGGCAGTAGCCAGCACCTCCTTATGCATGAGATAATTATTGGTGGATTTCAAACAGCATCTGTACTTAATGCATCCCTGATTTGGTGGTCATATCGTAGGTCCCGATCCGCTATGCAACCACTAATTCAGGGTCACCGTCAATCCAAAAATGATGGAATGCCCATATCTAAGCTTGATGAGGTATTCCTGGGGGTAAATCCTTCCTTTGGTGGGAAATACTGACTTGGCTTTCTAAAATGTATGCTCATGATGATGATTAAGCTGTTTATTATGGAAGTCTGTTTCTTTTTTTTTTTTTTTTTTAAATTTCTGTTTGAGAAATAAAAATCCATTACATTGAAGGATCGATGCGTGATGCATAGGTTGATTTTATAAATAAATTACGTGTGACAATTCATGCATAGTTAGTTGTTTGCCATTGTACATGTTTCCTTGGACACTATGAGTATGGCAGTGAACGTTTGGAACTAATTATGTAAATACAGTTTTTAATAAGTTGTGATCAGATTGTGCAACTATTTTAAAAACTTAAGAAAATCAAGTATATATGAGAAGTTAATGGTTTTTCAAGGGCCATCTTTGAATTGTTACCTCTCTTTTCCTATGAAGAAATTGTCATTTTTTTATTCAGAAAAGTAGCTTAATTTATTGAAATCCACATCACATATATGTAAAAATTTGAATCATAAAAGCAAAAAAGGGTATAGGCATGAAGGTTTAGAAGCATGATATAAACTAAATGGAAAGGTAAATTTATGTTTAGAAGTAAGTTTGTTGCTGTTGTCCTAGTGAATCGTTGGCATGTAATGGGAAAAAAACTGCATGATGTAGGACCATAATAATGATCAAATATTTTGATGAGAATGCAGCATTGTCATCTCAAGCTTTGATTTTAATTCACTGTCTTTTTGGCTGCAGTTTGTTGCAAAGAAGCTTGACAAAAGACTTTCAGATCTTGGGGCAACTGCGGTTATTGAAAGAGGTCTTGGAGATGACCAGCATCCTTCAGGGTAAAACTAGAATTCATATGTGCAAAAGATGTTGCATGTTATGATAAAATGTTCTGTAAATTCTTGGTGAAAAGGTTGTACTTTCCGTTTTATGTTCTTTGTCTGTGTATATTGCTCATTGCGACAAAAACATTTTTTCACCTTATTTTCTTTTTCCCTTTTGATATGACCACATTTTTGTGAGAAGTTCTGCAAATTCTTCTATGGAAATGATGTCAAGCGAGGGAAACTCATTATTATGGAAAGAACCTTAGGCTGGATGATAAATTCCTTTTCCATTGGAAAAAAGGCCAACCTTCTTCATTAGGGTTTCTTTTTAATCGGCAATATTTCCTTTAAAAAAATAGAACAATCCATTCCGCATTTCTCCATAGTGATCATGTGTGCATTTGTGTATTGAAGTTTTTATATTTATAATTTTATATTAATAGTAAAGTATTTTTAATTTGCCTACCAAAAGAAAAATTATTTTGTGTTCTTAAGCTTTTGATGGATGCCGTTGACAGGTATGAGGGTGCTTTAGATCCTTGGATGTCTTCTCTGTGGAATTTGTTGCATCAAAATAATCCCAAATTGTTCCCAAGTGGTCCAAATTCTTTAATTTCAGATGATAATCTGGTGGATCAACCCAAAATACGAATTACCAATCACGATGTTGATGAAGTTTACTTGCAATCGTCCAATATGACAGGTAACTTCCTTTCATGGATTTGTTGTAATCTTGGCCTAAATGGTCTCCACCGTGGCGTACTTATAACTCAAATGCAATTTTTAGAATGGCATTTCTTGTGATCCACGTGTGAACTAATGAATTTGGGTTGTATTTGTAAGGATATCTAGGTCTTGTTTGATGTGGGTTTCTGTTTGTATTTTTCTTTTTGTTTATGTTCCCATAGAGCTAAGAAAAACGACAGAATAATTTATTTTTGATATTGTTGAGGGTCAGAAAAGAGTGTTGATGGATGTTTTAGTAAATATGCATCTAAGGGCGTTACACAGAATAGATCTAGAGAGTTTGAGAAGAGAGAGAGGGAACTATGTAGTCGTTCGGTTGACTACGTGATCTCGCACTTTATGTTTAGACCAGGTATTGTTTTTTTGGGAGAGAGAGAGAGTATATTTAACTTCTCTTGTTCCCTGAACTTGTATGTCTTCAAATGAAAGCTTAAGTCTTATTTATAATGATTTTCAAAACGTGTTTGCTCACGTGTATGCATTTTACCATTCATGCGTACATGAACAGTAGAATACGCATGAATAGTGAATTCAACGTGAATAATGAATTCCTCGTGAAT
Source organism: Eucommia ulmoides (assembly GCA_016647705.1). Lineage (NCBI taxonomy): Eukaryota > Viridiplantae > Streptophyta > Magnoliopsida > Garryales > Eucommiaceae > Eucommia > Eucommia ulmoides. The sequence continues at coordinate 21,185,986 of CM028339.1, forward strand.
CGTAAACCGGATGTCATGGATGACATCATTGATGATATCATTAATTAGCCTATGTCTGAGGTTAGCTTAACCGAACCAATGACAACTCTCCCTTATGTGTGAGCAGGCGAGGGTGTATGGTCAACATGGCCCTGCGGGCCCCGCATTCCGTCTCCATTCCATGATCTACCAAAAATCCCGAATCTATGAGTTGTTACCGTGGCCCAATTCTCTGAGGGAGCTCACGTGGTTAGTATTTTGCGTATGGATTGGACTTCGCATGGCTTAGGGGAGCATGGCTCCTTGAATGTGTTAGTTCTTTGTGTATGGATTGGACTTCGTACGGCTTAGAGGAGCATGGCTCCTGGAATGTGTTAATACTTTGTGTACGAATTGGATTTCGTTCGACTTAGAGGAACATGATTCATCATTAATGCATTGCGTACGGATTAGACTTCGTATGGCTTAGAGGAACATGAATCCTTGTTAATGCGTTGCGTATGGATTGGTCTTTGTATGGGTTAGAGGAGCAAGGCTCTTTGAATGTATTAATGCGTTGCATACATATTGGATTTCGTATGGCTTAGAGGAGCACGACTACTTGTTAATGTGTTGTATGCAGATTGGACTTCGTACGGCTTAGAGGAGCGGGGCTCCTTGTATGTTTTAATGCTTTGCGTAAGGATTGGACTTTGTATGGCGTAGAGGAGCATGGCTCCTTGTATGTGTTGTGGGTACGGATTAGACTTTGTATTGTTTACGGTAGCAGGAGGCCGTTGGCACCACCTAGGCTTCGCGGTTGGGCCTTGCTATCTTTAATTATCATTATTTTTTATTTTTTCTTTGTCCCCTTCTACATTTATGATTTCAGAAATTTATTTGAAACAAAAACAGTTACCAAACCCCACTTAGGGGACTAAGGGGGCATTCATTAGTGGTAAGAATTTCAGCCCAATAACCTTGAGGTTGTGGGTTCGAACCTTGAGAGCAGCCACCTTGTGCAAGTAATGGCAAAGGTTAGGTCCATTTTTGTTAATTACTCTCAAACGAGTTAAAATAGGAAATTATAATTTCAATGAAGATTAAGACTTTTTTTTTGGGTGGGGTGGGGTGGGGTGGGTTAAGCACAATTTTATTGTAAACCAAGAAAGAACAAACAGGCACAAGAAAATTACGAGATATCAAAATCTGAAACAAAGAAATAAACAAAGAAAAATTGATTCCAAAACAGCTTTAGAAAAGAAGAAATTTCAACTGCTCATCTAGGTGCCCTTGGTTCTTGGATCCAAATCATCCTTCGATCGATAAGTCAGCGGCTTCCATCTAATGACATAAAAAGTGACCCTCTGAAGCTGGCTGTCGGGCTGTGTCTCCAGACTTCTTTTGTTAAAAGATTCTGGAATTTCTTTCCTTCCGGACAGGTAATACACAACTGAGGCCAGAGAGATCTTACGGACACTGGTAGGCTTTAGACTTGCCCTCTCAGTTTGTACTGGCCAACTCAATGAACCTTTTCCTGTCCAAATTCTGCATCTGGATACCACATTTTCATGAATCCCTTGACACTATCTTGGAATATTCACACTCAAAAAATAGATGGTCATGATGTTTTGTCGAATTGTTGTACAAAACACATAATTGAGATGAGAGAGGTGTAAACCAGGGCAGCCTATCATTGGTGTTGGTGTGAAGCCTGCGATGCATAGCAACACGGGCTCTTTACTAGCTTTAACCTCTAAGGATTCCATGCAATGTTCATTTATCTTAGGTTTTTTACGCCTTTTGTCTTTGAAATTTATGGTGGTTGACTACTTTGTTGGACGTTTTGGAAATTTATGGTTGTTGACTTCTCTGTTGGACCTTTTTGGCTAGGATTGAAATGCATTTCCAAATGCAGTTGACTATTGCAACAACATTCTTTTATATTCCCCTTAATTAAAGAAAGAAGTACTTATTGATGAAAGTAGTGAAGTTCTTGTGCTTTAATGCTTATATTTTTGTTGCATCATTCTTTCTGTTCCCTGAGGCCTTGGGTCGGGTTTTTCTGCATGTCCGTTTGCATGATTTGTTGATTTGTTCTTCACTTGTCCATTTTTTTATTCGCTAGAGGCACTTAAAGTGAGGGAGCTGTAGATATTATGACACACGTTGGCCTATCCTAATTGCCAATTTCCGAGGCAGGTAGGTATCTGACATGCACTTACATCAAAAGCTTGTCATTTTTGCAGATTTGAACCTCCTTGAAATGCAAATTGAGAGGGCTCGCACAATGTCCCCTGGAAGATTATGTCTTGAAAGGAAGAGACCTGACTGCTTTTTGAAAATGGTAGTGATGCATTTCCAGCATGGCACTTGGTGAAACTATTGTTCTAGCAGAACAAATTTTATGTTGCCTGGTAAATTATGTTTTGAATTGCAAAAGGTTATTTTTATGCCTGGTAAGCACGAAAAATAAATTTGAAAGACGCAAAGGGGCGTCAGCCCTGTAAAAACAACCTAGCCTTCGGAAGGTTATATAGGCAGACAGTATTTAGAAAGAAGCCAAAAGTGCACGACTAGCATTGGCGGTGTTTGTTCAAAAAATGGTTTTAACTCTTTCCTTTGATACCGCAAGATCCATAATTCCATCAAATATTTGAACTACCCTTGATGTATGAGATGTCCCGATAATTTGAAACATTTCTAGTAACCACTAGCATGATGGGAGTACTGGAACAGCAATTCTGAGTCATGGTGCACTGTGCACATGATTACAGATTCACCAATTATACTTGTGTTTTGCTGAAAAGATGAATAAAAGAAGAATTAGTACATTATAACTGCACATGATTTGCAACTAGTCAATAATTGGTTTCCAAATATAGGTTTTCTGGTATTGATGGAAACCTTATTAGCTCATATTTCACAAAGAAACAACCATTCACAAACCACAATTTCGATTAGACCTTTAAATTTACTGATTCATAATTAGAACATGAATATTTTTGCTGAAACTTTGATGAGCAAATGATGAATTAGTATATCATAATAACTTTGTGTAACATGTAGTCAATTATCCACTTTGGAAATTAAATGTTTCTTGTATTATTATAGAATACCTTAGCACATCTTCTCCCTTCCTAACTTTTACAAGTACACTTTACCCCTAGTGCACCATGTTTTAGGTTACGTGACGAACTCCTTCGGGTAGGTTGATTTTTAATAATCTAATGTTTGGTTACATTTTCGGCATAGTTTAAATGGACTTAGGTTCACTTCCAGAACTCCCGTCTTCAGAGGAGCCATTTTGGTTACCATCCCCTGAAGGTGTAATATAGACTCCCTGTTCACCACCTTCTTCTTTTGGGATGGAATCCTCCGGTGACTCTTGCTCCACTCCTGGCTCCTCTGTCATTGGTTCCTCAACTATGGCTTCAGTGGATGGCTTCTCCCTGACTTCACTTTGGAATTTAATTTCTACGGAATTAGAATTCTGGAAATTGTAATTCCATGATAGTACAATTTTATTGTTTGGTAGTATATTGGAATTCAATCGTGACTCCGATTTCATTATTTGGATTATTCAAATATTCATTTCTAATTATAATATAATAAACGTTTTTTTACTATAAATATAATAGAACTTCATTAGAAAAAGATATATTTCACATATTTTTAGAAAAAAAAATATTTTACATATTTTTGTCGATTACTTTCTACACCAAATCTTAGGTAATAGGTTAATGTGTCACGTCCTAAAAAATAAAATAAGATAAATAAAATAAAAATTTCTTTCATTGCCTAGTTTTAGAGAGAGAACATTTTATCGTTGCCGTTGAAGTTAGAGTGAAAGAGAGAGATGTGAAACGAGGGTGAAGATGATGAACCGATCGGGAGGATTCATCTTTTTTTATAGACCAAATTCCAAAGAGTAGTTTTAGAATTATTTAGTTGGATTGTGGATTTCAAAATAAGAAATTGAGGTCCATGGTATTAGAAATGAATAATGAATCCAAGGTTAAATAAATGATCCAAACAAAAGAATTGGAATTGAGCTCTACAATTCCAATTCCATGACACCAAACACACCCCTAATTATTTCCAGTTTAGCCATAGTAAGGACTGGAGAAATGCTCATGCTCACAAACACTCGCATGACCTGATTTGATACTTTTCCTTTTGGAATCTTCACATAAGTGTGATTATCTTAGATCATTCTTTCTCTGACATTCATATGCACATCTGTCTACAAGTTTTTATGCTGAACAACTAATGACTGAATAAAATAATGTAATTTCTTATGTCTTTCACATTATGCAGATAAAAAATTATCCATTAACCAGAGCAGTTGATGGGAAAGATGTCCGTCATTTTGAATTTGAAGCTGTTTCATCAGTAAGTGAAATACTGCCTTCTTAATTCTGTCTAGTTTCAATGGTTAAGTTGGTTTCACCTGTTTATTTGCTAAGGCTATAAAAGGCCAAAAGTAGTTTTTCTCATTGCTATTGATTTTTTGTCTGTTTAATTTTCTCAGTCTATTGAGTACGAAGTTGGTGATGTTCTAGAGATTCTCCCTGGTCAATGCCCGGCTGCTGTAGATGCTTTTACAAAGCGTTGTGGTTTGAATGCGGAATCGTACATCACCGTATGTAGTCTTATATTCTGTTTGTTTCGTAATACATATTCTTATGACATAAGGGTTTCTATCTTTGTAAATGCATCTATTTGAGGTTTGTATTTTTAAAAGATGTGCACGTTCTGTGGTGGACCCTTCGAAGATATTCACAATAATTATATGCTGTAGAACTGATATAATGCTTGGTTATATGTGAAGAAGGCCTATTCAACATTCAATCATGGTGCAGTTTGAAAGTAGCGTGTAATGTATACCATTGGAGAATGGCAATGTAGGTACCAGTAGCCATGACGGCTTATGACTCTGACACAAATAAGGCCTTTGCAAAGCTGACGTTTGGTTCAACTGCATATGTTTATTATAAGGAGTTTATTTGTTTTTTATTCTATTTGTGGTGTATGAATGCCTTTTCTGATACCTGCTTATATCTGCATTGTTGATGGCTTGATGCACCTCGATTTTACCGTTACTAGTACTTCGTGTTTACACTAAAATCCAATCACTACGGTAGTTTATCGTAGACTTCGTAGTTACGAGTCACTTCCAATCCCAGAGATATGACATTTGTTTTGACATGGTTGTTTGCAGGTTCAGCTTAAAGATGACGAGAATCACCTTGTTGATACTGTAAATCCTATAAAGGTGCCCATTAAATTGAAGACATTCGTGGAGTTGGCCATGGATATATCATCAGCTTCTCCCAGACGCTATTTCTTTGAAGTAAGTATTTGTCTTAGCTCTTAGGTATCATCAGTTTTTCTCTAAATGTGTTCTGTCAGTCTTACTGTTTCCTTTTGTTATTTTCATAGATTTCACCAAGTCATGTTGACTAAATCAATGGGTTTTATGTAGAAGTGCAATGAATTTTAACATGCATCGAAGACTATTAGCGCACAGCACAGACTTGAATGGGTCAGATGATTTTCAATGTAACTTCTTGCACAAGTAAATAGAATAGAATTCCCAGTGAACAGTATCCTGCTTAAACTTTCAGGGTATCCAAAGTGGTTGCTAGTAGGTTGAGAAATTCCTTTATTTTACTGAATGACAGACCTATTTTGGATTTTAGTGCGTGTATGTGTTCTTAACCAGTCTAGAGGGACCATTCAAAATTTCAATCCGGTCCCAAGGGATCCGATTATGTTCCTGTGGACCAAGCATTGCAAACTGGATTAGGGTTCCTATTTCTAGTTAAGGGTAGAGACATTACCTGGGTACAGTATATACTTTGTCCTTGGATCCACTTCTGCGTCCCTCTAGATTATCGAAGCTCATTATTATTATGCTTCTTGACTGAAGAAGCATATTAGCTGACAATTGGCAGGCTATCATCAGTACAAACGTCTAAAATCATCTTTCTGTCATAGAATTATGGAGAACATTTCTTTTAATCTGGAAGTAAGATGCTCAATTGATTTCACACTTCTATTAACCTAGTCTGTTGCTATGTGATAGGCCCCAGGTTCGGTTTACCTATTCTAGGCGCATGGGGCAGTTAGGGTAGGGGGAATCTATGTCATCGGGCAGTCTGTTGGGATGGGAATGTTGGTTAGATTTTGTGTATTTTCTGTTAGCAAGTTTGTTATGCTTTGGGGGATAGGTCGTTTTAAGGGGAGAGAAGAGAAGAGAGGAAGGAATGTGAGATTTCTGATGTGAATTGAGCTTTGCTCTAGAGGAGAGTCCCAAGTCTCCCGAATACTTGGTGAGAGGTTATGTAATTCCATTTCCATTTCAGTATTTCAATAAAATTCCCATTCCATTTCAATATCATCATTGGTTCGAGCTTATCATTTGGTATCAAGAGCACGTACTTGGGGGGGGTGTTGCTGTGTGATCACTATTCATCATCATCTTCACCATCGACTACTAATGGCGGCCAAAAAAATTGCTCAACAAATCGATGCGAAGGAGGACCAAAAGGAAATTCAGCAGGAAGTAGGATCGATGAAGGAAGAGATGCAGAATATGAAGGAGGATATGAAGAAAAGACTGGACCAGCTCGTTAAGTACCATGAGGACTTAGCTCGACAGACTTCGTCTTCATCGTCTGACAAGGTGATAGAGGCTAGGGGGCTCAGACTGATGGTGGGAGGTTCACAAGCAAATCAAAATCAAGGTAACCCTAATTTTCCAAATTCGATTACCCACTTTCCCGATTCGATGACCCACCTCTTCGATTCACGCTCTGCTTTCTGATTTCAGAAATTGGAGATGCCATCGTTCGACGGCACCAATCCCGATGGTTGGATCTTGAAGGCCGAATGCTATTTTGCTCTCCACCAGTTCACGAACGACGAGAAGATTGTAGCAGCGGTCATCGGCTTCGAAGGTGACGCCCTACTGTGGTACCAGTGGGAAATCAAATGCCGATCCATCGCGTCGTGGGAGGAATTGAAGTTACAGCTGCTGAAACAATTTCGTTCATCTCAAATGGGGTCGCTCCATGAGCAGTGGTTGGCCTTGGAGTAGACCGGCGACGTACAGGAGTATCGCCGGAGGTTTAAAGAACTATCGGCCCCTTTGCAAGATGTATTGGATGAGATTGCGTTGGGACACTTCATCAACATGTTGCGACCGGAGATATGGGCTGAGGTAAGGGTCTTGGGTCCAAACAATTTGGGCCGGGCCATGGAGTTAGCCCAAAGGATTGAGGAGAAATTACTTGTGGCCCAACATAATAAACCCAATGCTTCAAAAAATTGGGCTGATCCAAATCAGGCTGCTGCTCCAACAGGGGCATTTCGATCCAGCAGCTATTACAGGCCCAATAATTTGGGCCGGCCCACTACTCCAGCAGGGGAATTTCGATCGTCCGTAGCTGGTGGCACTTCCGGAGCTAAACCGTATCGGGAAGTATGAAGATTGACAAATTTTGAATTACAAAAGAAACGAGAAAGGGGATTGTGTTGTCTGTGTGACGATAAATGGTCGCCCACTACTCCATCAGGGGAATTTCGATCGTCCGTAGTTGGTGGCACTTTCGGAGCTAAACTGTATGGGGAAGTACGAAGATTGACGAATTCTGAATTACAAAAGAAACAAGAAAGGGGATTGTGTTATCTGTGTGACTATAAATGGTCGCCTGGGCATAAATGCAAAACAAGGAATTGAGTGTTTTGGCTACCCAGGAAACGGAAGACAACTTGGAGGACACAGATGAGCAGCTGGAACACGAGGGACCATTATTGGAAACTATCCAATTTTCTCCAATTGCGGAAGTATCGCTAAATTTGGTAGCTGGTCTTACTTCGCCAAAGACTATGAAAGTGGAAGGGCTGATTGGGGATCAATGAGTGGTGACCCTAGTGGATAGCGGGGCCACACATAATTTTATATTCACAGCTTTGGTTGAGAAATAGACGTTACCCATTACAGCTACGGAAGCTTATGGAGTGACCATTGGTACGGGAGAAGCTGTTAAAGGGGAAGGCTGATAGGCCCCAGGTTCGTTTTACCTATTCCAGGAGCAAGGGGCAGTTAGGGCAGGGGGAATCTGTGTCATCGGGTAGTCTATTGGGATGGGAATGTTGGTTAGATTTTGTGTATTTTCTGTTAGCAAGTTTGTTTTGTGTATTTTCTGTTAGCAAGTTTGTTATGCTTTGGGAGATAGATCGTGGAGGAGAGTCCCAAGTCTCTCGAATGTTTGGTGACTGGTTATGTAATTCTATTTCTATTTCAGTATTTCTATAAAATTCCCATTCCATTTCAATATTATCACTAGTTCGAGCTTATCACTATGCTAGAAGTAAAACTCACAGCTAACTCACCACTCACATGAGTTGGTTGTGTCGAAGGCTACCTAAGCTCAATTCAGGGTTCAGCGGTGCGCTAACTCCCTGCAGTATCTTCCCTTTTCTGCTAACCATAAACTTTAAATTCTTGTTAGCCTTCTGCACCTTCGAATTTAAATCTACTGGAAGGGTTTTAAATAGAAGATCAATGAAGAGTGCATCCAGTATCTTTCCAAATCACCTATGTCACTTGGATGTTCATATAAGCTACATAAAAGCATATAATCTTAAAATTTCTCTCCGATTTTGAACAATTGACACAGCTTATAGACAGTAGTTTTGCCATGTGACATACGTATATATTATTATTATCAACCCTAACTGCTGCCTGGTTCTGTGTTCTCCAAGCTCAAACTGGATATATTATTATCAACCCTAACTGCTGCCTGGATCTGTGTTCTCCAAGCTCAAACTGGAGTTCCATATGTGCCACATATGGAACGGATTTTGAGGTTGGAATTCCTGTTTTTGTCTTCTCTACCCTCCAAGGTGCAGCCTACGTAAAATCGCTTGCAGCAACTTGAGATTCTTGACTTGGGGGAGTAACTTCATCGTGCAAGAATTTCAGGCTGTGATTTAAATAACTTGGTCCTTTTGATTGTTTATCCCTGTTCATTTCTTGACTTTGGTTTCTCTCTTTATCTTTGTTTACTCTCTGCGGTCCTTCTCTTCAAGACTTTATGGCGGCTACACTTTCATGAGGTACACTCTGATTCTATAAATTTTCCAGGTTATGAGTTATTTTGCGAGTGCTCAGCATGAGAAGGAAAGACTTCAATATTTTATCTCACCTGAAGGAAGAGATGATTTATATCAGTACAACCAGAAGGAAAGAAGAACAGTTCTCGAGGTAATTGGATTATTGGTCTTCCATATGCAGCTATAAATATATTCCATATATTTGTGCATCATTCCTTTTAAGTGGGAACTCCATCTTCTTTAAAATTGAGTTCTGTTAAGTAATAATATTAGTTATTTCCTGAGTTGGGGTTTACTCTTCTGCGAATATCTGAAATGTACTCTTTCATGTTGGAGTGCTGAATTCTGGGAGAAGATAAAATTAAGTTGGCACTATACCTTTGGATCCATCAATAACTGTGTTACTTGTCCAATTGACTATGTCATGACTGGAGGATAAGTTGAGTTGCTAAAATACCTCTTTGGCGGCCTTTCAAGCTTGGGATATTACATAGAAGATACTGATAGGCCCCAGATACGTTTTACTTATTCCAGGTGCAGGAGGCAAGTCAGGCAGTAGGGCTGGAGGAATCTGTTATCCTCGGTTAGGTTGTTGGGGTAGGGAATATTTGTTAGATTCTGTGTAATTCTGTTAGGCTAATTATTTAGGCTTTGGGGGAAGGAAAGGTCGATATAAGGAGTGTAGAGAAGAGAGAGGGCAGGTGATTTCTTTGTGAATTTGAGCATTGCTCTTGAGGAGAGTACCAAGTCTCTTGAAAACTTGGTGAGTGTTTGATGTAATTTCATTTCCATTTCGGTAGTCAATATGGTTTTCCATTCCATTTCAATACGTTTGCTAGTTAGAGCTTATCATTTGGTATCAAGAGCACGTTCCTGGGTGCTGCTGTGCGCTTGATCTGTTCATTATCTTCTTTAACATTTCATCGCTTCTACATTTCTTTTTCATCGATTCCATTCTGTTTAATTTTGGTTCGATTCTCTCCGATCAAATCTCTCTTGTCCACTTTCGTTTTTGGTTTTCTGGTCAGCGATTCATTTTGCATATCCAAGTGATACTTGGGTAGATGGCTGCCAAGAATGTGGGTCAGCATATGGATGCAGTGGAGGAAGTTGTCGGTTCCTTGAAAGCGGAAGTGCAGAATCTGACTTAGGGTGTCGATCAACTCCTCAAGCTTCAAGAGGAATCAACTCGAATAGCGTCGACATCGTTGTCTGGCACGGTGACGGAGGGCCATGGTTCTCAGCCCGATGGTGGGAGGGCCATATGCAGTTGACGGCAACAACAATTCCTCTGGTTTGCACCTTGATTTCCGATTTTGGAAATTGGAATTGCCAGTGTTTGATGGCATCAATCCCGACGGATGGATCCTAAAAGCTGAACGATACTTCACCCTCCACCGTTTCACGAATGAAGAGAAAATTGAAGCAACAGCTTCAAAGGAGATGAGCTAGTGTGGTATCAGTGGGAGAACAAGCGTCGCACCATCATTTCATGGGAGGAATTGAAGATACTGTTGCTGAAATAGTTTCGTTCAACTCATATGGGGTCGCTACACGAACAATGGTTGGCCTTGGAGCAAATTGGTGACGTTTGTGAGTATTGTCGAAGCTTCATAGAGTTGTCGGCACCACTGGACAATGCATTGAATGAGCTTGCTTTGGGACACTTCATCAATGGGCTTAAACCTGAAATAAGGGCTGAACTAAGGGTGTTGGAGCCATGTAATCTGGGTCGGGCCATGGAGTTGGCCCAGCGAATTGAAGAAAAGATGGGTGGCCCAATCTGCGAATCCCAATGTCCCAAAACAGCCTGCTGAAGCCTTTAAATCCAGCCAATATTTTAGGCCCAGCAATTTGGGCCGGCCCACTGCTCCAGCAGGGGGATTTTGATTGTCCGTGGCTGGTGGTGCTTCCGGAGCTAAACCGTATGGGGAAGTGCGAAGATTGACGAATTTTAAATTACAAAAGAAATGAGAAAGAGGACTGTGTTATCTGTGTGTCGATAAATGGTCGCCTAAGCATAAATGCAAAAGCAAGGAATTGAGTGTTTTGGTTACCCAGAAAACGGAAGACGACTTGGAGGACACCGAGGAGCAGTTGGAATACGATGGACCAGTGTTAGAAACTGCCGAATTGTCTCCAATTGCGGAAGTATCACTAAATTGTGTAGCTGGTCTTACTTTGCCAAAGACTATGAAGGTGAAAGGGTTGATTGAGGATCAACTAGTGGTGACTCTAGTGGATAGCGGGGCCACACATAATTTTATAGCCACTACTCTGGTTGAGAAACTGAAGTTACCAATTACAACCATGGAAGCTTATGGAGTGACCATTGGTACGGGAGAAGTTGTTAAAGGAGAAGGCGTGTGTATGGGCATTCATTTGCAACTTCAAGGAATTGATATTGTGGAAGAATTTCTGCCCTTGGGATTGTGAAGTTATGGTATTATTTTGGGAATTCAATGGCTAGAATCGCTGGGTATAACGTATTCAAATTGGAAGACACAAGTTATGAAATTCCAATTGGGCAATGATACAGTCACATTGCGAGGAGATCCTTCTTTGGGAAAGACCTTGGTGTCTTTAAAGGCCATGATGCGTACTTTGAAACGTGAAGGGTCTGGCGTTTTAGTAGAGTTGAATCCACTCTCTATGGAATCGGAGGAAGTAACAGACACACTGGCATTTGTGCAATCCGTCTTATCCAAATATGATCAGGTATTCTGTATGCCAGTAGGGTTACCACCAGCACGGGGATGAGAACACTCCATCGTCCTTAAGGACGACATGTCTCCAATCAGTGTGAGACCTTACAGGCACCCTCAGGCCCAGAAGGACGAGATCGAGAAGCTCATTAAGGAGATGCCAACTGCTAGAATTATTCAAGTGCGTACGAGCCCATTTTCTAGTTCGGTGCTATTGGTCAAGAAAAAAGATGGGAGCTGGAGGTTCTATGTGGATTATAGGGCTTTAAATAAAGTCACCGTACCTGACAAATTTCCAATCTCAGTCATCGATGAGTTATTGGATGAATTTCATGGGGCTTGAGTTTTCTCCAAGTTAGACCTCAAGTCTTGTTATCTCCAGATTTGAGTCAAGGATGCTGATGTGCCAAAGATTGCTTTTCAAACACATGAAGGATATTACGAGTTTCTGGTGATGCCTTTTGGGCTTACAAATGCACCAGCCACTTTCCAATTCTTGATGAACGAGGTATTCTGACCCTACTTTCGAAAATTTGTATTGATATTTTTCGATGACATATTAGTGTATAGCCCGATGGAGGAGTTATATGTGGAGCATTTGGCCAATGTATTGGAGCTGCGCAGCTCAATAGTCTATATGCCAACCGCAAGAAGTGTGAATTTGGTAAAACCCAACTTGCTTATTTGGGGCACACAATATCAGTAGATGGGGTGGCAGTTGACCCATCTAAGGTTCAGGCAATGCTATCTTGGCCTACGCCTACTACCCCTAAGGAGCTTTGTGGGTTTTTGGGGCTAACGGAGTACTACCAGAAGTTTGTTTTTGGCTATGGGAAGATAGCTCGGCCACTGACTGGGCAACTTAAAAAAGATAAGTTTGGGTGGAGGCAGACGAGGCTTTTCAAGATATGAAGCGCGCTATGACTCAAGTGCCCATGTTGGCTATGCCCGATTTTACTCAGCCTTTTACTATTGAGACGGATGCATCTGGTTTCGGCATGGGGGGCGGTGCTACTCCAAGGGCAACATCCAATAGCTTTTTACAGTCGTACTCTCGGGCCTCAAGCACATCTAAAATCTATCTACGAAAAGGAGCTAATGGTGATAGTGTTTGCGGTATTGAAGTAGCGGCTTTACCTCTTGGGTCGCAAGTTCATACTTAAAACTGACCAACAAGGCCTAAAATTTTGTATTGGAACAAAGGCTGGTGGGTACTAAACACCAAAAGTGGATCACCAAATTGATGAGCTATGATTTTGTTATCTAGTACAAACCGGGGGCTTGTAACAAGGTGGCGGATGCTCTATCTCGTCTTCCGGACTGCATTTCTTGCAACCAGCTAGCCGTAACTTAGTGGCAGCATTGAGAAAGTTTACAGACAGAATTGGAGGCTGATGCCTTCTTACAAAAGTTACGGACATATATCACCACTGGCTTGGTCATACATGCGGGTTTTTCGGTTGAAAATGGGGTGCTGTACTACAAGAGCAGGTTAGTCGTTCTCTAGAAATCTCAATTAATTCCGGTGATCATTGTTGAGTTTCATGGTTCTCCTTTGGGTGGTCATTCAGGTGCAGCAAAAATCTATCAGCGGATTGCAACGGAGGTGTTTTGGTTGGGCATGAAGAAAAATATCATCAAGTACGTGTAGGAATGCGAAGTGTGCCAACGAAACAAATACTTGGCAACTTCACCAATGGGACTCTTACATCCCATTCCTCTTTCGGTGCAAGAATGGGATGATTTGATGATGGATTTTATCGAAGGGTTACCTCTCTCGGATGGATGGGACACTATCTTGGTCGTGGTAGACCAGTTGAGCAAGTACGCGCATTTTATGGGGCTTAAACACTCTTTTACTGCTATTTCCGTTGTTGGCATTTTTATGAAAGAGGTGGTCCGGTTACATGGCATTCCAAAATCCATAATCTCCGATCGTGACAACTTCTTCATGAGTCAGTTTTGGCAAGAATTGTTTAGATTGCACGGTACTACTTTGAAAAGAAACATCGCTTACCATCCTCAAGCTGATGGACAGTCGGAGGTGGTCAATAGATGCTTGGAAACATACCTCCGTTGCCTTGTGTCCGAAAAACCACGCTGCTAGTTCCGTTGTTTGGCATGGGCCGAATATTGGTGCAACACAACCGTTCACTCCGCCACTCGTTGTGCTCCGTTCCGTGCACTGTGTGGGAGAGATCCACCATCGATTCTTCGTTACGAAAGGGGGTACACACCGGTGTCTGCGGTCGATGAATTGTTGGAGGATAGGGATGCTATTCTGGATGATTTGAGGATGTACTTGCTCCGTGCACAACAACGAATGAAGGCGTGAGCAGATGGGAAAAGAAGCGATGAAGAGTTTTCTGTGGGGGACTTAGTTTTTTTCAAGCTGCGCCCTTATAGGCAGTGTTCTCTTGCTCAACGACGAAATGAGAAGTTAGTAGCTCGCTATTATGGGCCTTTCTAAATACTTCAGCGTATTGGGTAAGTCGCATATAAGTTGGAGCTTTCATCTCCGCAACTTTACATCCTGTTTTTCATGTCTCTCAGTTGCGGCGTGCTAAGGGAGTCTCCACTCTTCCCCTATTATTCCACAACAGCTTTCACTAGACTTGGAGTTAGTTGTCGTTCCTAAAGCGCTACTTGGAGTATGTCCCAAACAGAATGGCGGCCCGGGGGAACTGGAAGTATTGCTACAATGGAAATTTTTACCTTCTTTTGAAGCCACTTGGGAAGATTACCTCTCCATATTACGGCAGTTTCTAGATTTTCACCTTGAGGATAAGGTGAAAGTTTGGGCGGAGGTTAATGATAGGCCCCAAATACGTTTTACTTATTCTAAGCGTAGGGGGCAAGTCGGACAGTAGGGCAGGAGGAATTTGTTATCCTCGTTCAGGCTGTTGGGGGTAGGGAATATTTGTTAGATTCTGTGTAATTCTGTTAGGCTAATTAGTTAGGCTTTGGGGTAAGGAAAGGTTGATATAAGGAGTAAAGAGAAGAGAGAGGAGGGCAGGTGATTTCTTTGTGAATTTGAGCATTGCTCTTGAGGAGGGTACCTAGTCTCTTGAAAACTTGGTGAGTATTTGATGTAATTTCATTTCCATTTTAGTATTCAGTGAATTTTTCCATTCCATTTAAATACATTTGCTAGTTAGAGCTTATCAGATACCTCACAGAGAAGTCCCGTCTCTATGGGAAACCTTGGGCCTTTAGATTCCACATGATCAATTTTCATGTCAGCAGCTAACCTTTGCTTTAAGTTTGTAAAATTTTAAATATGCAGAACTCATTGTCCTGTTCAATGCATTCAAGCACATCTGTAAGCCTATTTTTATTTGCCCTTTCCAATTTTAAATTGAATATAAGAAATTGAAAGCAGGTGGACTCTGTTAAGGCATTTTACCAGGCTCTTTGAGAAATGTGGAGAGATTTTAGAATAACCGCAGTTTAGGAGGATCAGTTTATGCAAAAGAGCATTTGTGGATCAGCTCTTACCATATCAGAGGGTTGCTAAAGAACTTTTGTGCCTGCCCACATCTTTCTTTAGTATTTGGTGGGTCATGGCCCCTATTTTTAGGTGCCCATTCTCTTAGTAGGAAACTGAATCCTGTATACTCAAAATCTTAGTGAGTCAAGTCTTTTGGTGCCTTTTAATTCTTTAACGGCAAAATGATTTTAATGAGATGACTTCCTCTTGGTCACTGTAATGTACGTATAAGATGGCTGTGATCCATGCTAAATCAAAATTTAGTAATTTATTGTTTTCTTCTTACCACAGGTATTAGAGGATTTCCCCTCTGTGCAAATGCCATTTGAATGGTTGGTGCAGCTGGTTCCTCCATTAAAAACTAGGGCTTTCTCCATTTCTTCTTCTCATTCAGCTCAACCTAATGAAGTATACCTAACGGTAAATGTTGTTTCATGGACAACACCTTTTAAAAGGCAGCGTACAGGTCTTTGCTCTGCGTGGCTTGCCAATCTTGATCCTCAGCAAAGTAGGGTTCTGAACAGAATACGACTAGATCATTTATCTGTTTTGTGCTTACTCATTTTCTCTCTTATCAATATGTTTCATCTTTCACTGTCTTTAGCAGGAGTCTACATACCAGCGTGGTTTCATAAAGGATCTCTTCCTCCACCACCACCATCACTTCCTCTCATTCTCATTGGACCTGGAACTGGTTGTGCACCTTTTCGTGGGTTTGTGGAGGAAAGAGCTTTACAAGCTAAATCCTGTCCCACTGCTCCAGTTCTCTTTTTCTTTGGCTGTCGAAATGAGGAGAATGACTTCCTGTACAAGGATTTTTGGTTGTTTCATTCACAAAATGGTGGGGTGCTTTCTGAAGAAAACGGTGGAGGCTTCTATGTTGCCTTCTCTAGAGACCAGCCACAAAAGGTTTATGTTCAGCATAAGATGCGGGAACAGGGCACAAGGATATGGAATTTACTGATTGGAGGTGCGGCGGTCTATGTTGCTGGTTCCTCAAACAAAATGCCCTCGGATGTTCTGTCAACATTTGAGGAAATCATTTCTAAAGAAAGTGATGTTCCCAGGGAAGCAGCAGCGAGATGGCTTAGGAATCTGGAGAAGGCTGACAAATACCATGTTGAAGCCTGGTCTTGAGCGCTGCCTTCTTGCTGGCGAATATAGTTGCAGAAAGAACATACCACCATTTTTGTGATGGTTAACGTAACACATGGCATTTAGTTCTGAAACAGATAGTTTTTATTTTTTATTTTCTAACTTGTAGTTGATGTTATTTAGTTAGAGATTCAGTTCTGATCCTTGGAGAACCCAAGGCTCCATTGATTATTTCTTTAGTTGCTCAGGTAGTTTCTATGCTATTTGTATGGTTCAGGATTAGAATCTTTTTGAAAATAAAAATGTTTGACCTTGCACTTGTACTTTCCATGTTGAGAATTGAGATGATAATCCAAATATTCTCTTCATTTGTGTTAGTCTCACCCTTATAAACTAGGTATAAAGTAGGGAACAATACAAGAAACTTTAAATAATATGGGAAACTTGTAGACAAGACATTTTGACCACTGGATAAAATAATTTTATGTTTAATGTTGTTTAATTTTTTATTTTATTTTTCAGAAAATACCAAAAAAAAAAAAAGAAAAAAGAAAAAAAGAAAACACAAAACAAAATGGCGTTGGTTTGGAGCAAATTGGAAAAAAAAAAGGGACAAATCTAGACAACTGAACGGAAGCATGAACAGTATCCAAATCCGTGAACAGTATCCTGCATAGTACCCCGCACGCGCGAACAGTATCCAAAACCGTGAACAGTATCCCGCATGCATGAACAGTGATCGCGAATAGTCCGCATGCGTGAACAGTGATCGCGAATAGTTCGCATGTGTGAACAATAACCGCATGATTGTGAACAGTACCGTTGCGTGAATAGTAAATTGTGTGAATAGTGAATCGCGTTTTTGTATAATTCTCATTTTGCTTTTTTCGGAGTCTATAAATGGGAGACTCAATTTCATTTGTGAAGGGGGGATTTGGAGAGAAATTTGTAGGGAGAGTGCTTATTAGAGGGAGGAGAATTTTTTTGGAGAGAAATCTTTGTCAGAGAGGGATAATTTTTTTTAGAGAATTCTTGTAAAGGATTTGGAAAGAGAGTTCGGGGAGACTATTTTTCTGTAATTTTTCTCTTTTTCTTTCATTTTTTTCAGAAAAAAAAAAACTTGCGAAAAATATAATGTGTTGTAAAAACGAGGTGGAAATCTTATTTGAGCGGTTTAGGTTTAGAAAGGAAACCACTCCCCTCAATATGTAAATTGATGGACCTAAAATTGGATAAAACTTAAAAGGATGTTCTACTGGAACACTTAAAAATCGGTTTATATTTCTGCATTAATTTTCCTATTTTGCGCCTTTCTGCGCTTTTATCTTGTTATATTTATTTCCTATTCTGCACTTTTCTGCACTTTTATTTGGCTGTATATATTTTTTATTTGGCGTCTTCCTGCACTTTTATTTTTCTGTTCTGCGCCTTTCTGCGCTTTTATTTCTATGTACTATTATTGTGTTTCTGTAAATATTTATTTCTCTCGCATTAGAAAATAAAAAAATGAATTGATCTTAATTGTTCTAAAAAAAATAAAAATAAAAACAAAAATCCAAAAAAAATGAAAAAACTCGCAAAAAGCAAAAACAAAAAAATCTTAACTTAAAACTTGAGATATTAAAACCCCCGGGGGGCCATCCTTATTAAATCATCAATATTTTATAAGAGATCATACTGAGGGAGAAACATCTAAAAAATAAAGAAAAAAAATAAAATTGTTTATCCATTTTATTTCATGAAAATTAAAAAAAAAAAGTTTTCTACTTATTTTTTGTTTAAAAAAAAAAAAAAACCAAAAATACTTTTAAGAAGAGATTTCAAAAATTCAAATAAAACATTCGTATTTAAATTTTGTTTGAACTTAATTGGATAAGGTACTGTCTTCGGACTGACATCTTGGGGTGCCTAACACATTCCCAGAGCGTAACTAACCCTCGAACCCTTGAAAATGAATTTCTGGTCAGACTATATTTTTTTGGAGTCAAAATTTTACTTAAGCCATTTTTTAAATTGTTTTCAAAAAGAAAAATTCGGTGACCTAGCACACCATTTAAACTTAATGTTAGGTGACGATTTTTTTTTCTAAAATTGACTTAAGTATTTTTATGAGAAAATCGACGCTTTAAAAAACTCCTTACCATTCGTTTTTCAAAAAAGTTAAAATTTCTTTTATTTAAGATTTCTATGGAAAATCAAGGCACGTCAAAATCCTGAACAGTACTGTAAAGACATAATTACCCTTTAACATTCCCCCTCAAGTTGGAGCATATATGTTGTATGCTCCTAACTTGTTACAAATATACTTTATCCTTGAATCTCCTAACGGTTTAGTGAATAAATTAGCTAATTGATCAACTGACTTTACATGTTTAGTTTCAATATGCTTCTGCAATACTTTTTTTCGAATGAAGTGACAATCAACTTCAATGTATTTTGTCCTTTCATGGAAGACTGGGTTGGATGTAATGTGAAGTGTTGCTTGATTATCATATACCAGATCCATCGATGAAGAGCGTTTGAATTCAAGTTCTTCCAACAAATGTTTCAACCAAGTTAACTCAAAAGTGGTATGGGCCATCGCCCTATATTCTGATTATGCACTTGACCGCGCTATAACTATTTGCTTTTTACTCTTCCAAGAAACGAGATTACCTCCAACAAACACACAATAACCTGTAGTAGACTTCCTATCTGAGGGAGATCCGGCCCAATCTGTATTTGTATATCCCTTAATTTGGGTGTGACCGAAGTTTTGATACAATAAACCACACCCCGGAGAACCTTTCAGATATCGAAGAATACGAATCACAGTATTCCAATGATAAGTCGTGGGACGATCCAAGAACTGATTGATAACACTCACGACAAATGAAATATCTGGTCTAGTAATCGTCAAGTAGTTCAACTGCCCAATTAACTGTCGGTATTGCGCTCGGTATTGCGCTGAATCTGTCAGTGGTACACCTTGATCTGCTAATAGTTTGTTGTTTGGATCCATAGGTGAATTAATCGGTTTAGCTCCTAGCATTCTTGTTTCACTTAACAGATCAAGAACATATTTCCTCTGACACAGGTAAATACCTTGACCAAATTCAATGACCATTTCACTTAATCTTCCAAATCATGCTCGAGGATACTGCTTGAGGTCATAAATGGATTTCTTCAAGCGACATTTAAGAATGCATTATTGATATCAAGTTGATGCAACGACCAACGAAAGGTGGTAGCCAAAGAGATGAACAAGTGAACATAAGCAAGTTTGGTAACGGGATAAAAGGTCTTAGAATAATCAAGACCATATACCTGAGTGTAACCTTTGGCAAATAAACGAGCCTTGAGTCGACCTATAGTGCCATTTGGATGAACTTTGACTGTGTACACCCATTTACATCAAACTATTGTTTTGTCAGGCGGAAGCGAGACAAGATCCCAAGTACCATTCTGGCGTAAAGCTAGCATTTCATCTTCTATTGCAGTTGTCTAACCAGGGTGAGTGAGAGCCTCTATGACAGATTTAGGAATAGAAACGGATGACAACAAAGCAACAAAAGAGAAATATGAAGGAGATATATGTGCATACGAGACAAAGTTAGAAATAGGATGTTGAGTACATGTGCTCTTACCCTTCCGAACAACAATGGGTATGTCCAAGTCAGACATGGATGCATGAACTGGAGAAGAATCTAAAGACACAGAGACAATGAGCTCGATGGCGGAAGCTACCTTCTGGCGACGAAAGTATACCTGCAAAGGTCGTGAAGGACGACTAGGCAGGACATGTTCTGAAGTGGAAGGAGATGGCGTCGGGTCTGGGAGGCTTGGTAAATGAAGGGTGACATCCATGTTATCCTGATGGGATGGGGCAGAAAAGTAAGGGGTGAACTCAAAGAAGGTGACATCTGAACATATGAAAGAGTAATGTAAAGAAGGACTATAACATCGATAACCTTTTTGTGTACGAGAATAACCAAGGAAGAAAAATTTTATGGTACGAGGATCTAACTTATCCTTACCGGGAGTCAACTGGTAGAAAAAATAGACACATCCAAAGATATGGAGAGGTAAAGCGAATTAGGGTGATCGGGGAAAAAGACTAGAATGAGGAATTTGCCATTCAGGGTAGAAGATGACATTCGATTGATCAAGAAACAAGCTGTAAGAACTGCATCTGCCCAGAAGTGTTTGGGAACATTCATCTCAAACATCAGAGTTCGAGCCACTTCTAGGAGATGTTGTTCTTACGCTCAGCGACTCTATTTTGTTGCGGTGTGTGAGGACTTGAAAACTGATGCAATATACCAGACTGCGAAATGAAGGAAGTAAATGATTGAGAAAAATATTTTCAAGTGTTATCATTACGAAGTATACGCACGAACATATTAAATTGAGTTTTAATTTCAGCACAAAAGGCAGAGAAAATGAAGAACAATTCAGAACGATCTTTAATTGAATAGAGCCATGTAACCCTAGAGAAGTTATCGACAAACGTGACAAAATAATGAAAGCCTAACGTAGAGGCACTACGAGAAGAACCCAAAACGTCTGAATGAACTAAACTAAGAGAACTTGATGCTCGAAATTAAGCCGGGGAAGTAAATGAAGTACGATGGTGTTTTCCCAATTGACAAAACTCACAATCTAAGGAGGACAAATGACATAAACTAGGAACAAGTACCTTTAGATTGGTAAGACAGGGATGGCCTAGGCTACAATGAATTTGGTGGACAGATGCAACTACAGGACAGGCAGTGGGCGGGATAACATGTGTCTTGTCGGGATTGTCGAAGTAATAAAGACCATTTTTCTCACGTCCTACGCCAATCGTCTTTTGTATTTTCAAATCCTGGATAATGATAGAATCAGAAAAGAAGTGAACAAAACAATAAAGTTATTGAGTAAACTTACTAACTGATATCAAATTAAAAGCAAAAGAGGGAATATACAAGACAAAGAATAAAGAAAAAGAGGGTGAAAGTTTCACAGTGCCAGTATCACAAACAGGGATGGTAGAACCATCAGCAACAGTAGTAAGGGACAATAAGGGAGATGACTGAATATGTGTAAATAAAAAAGAGGTACCTAACATGTGATCGGGACATGCAGTGGGGTTACCTGGTTAAGCTAGCGAAGTAATGGGGGAAGGTGTTTGCTTGGACGCCTTAAACTGGAGGAATTGAGCATACTCGTCATCAAATCGCCTTGGGAGTTGAAGAGTTGGATGCTGAAACGAGAGGAACTTGATTAGAAGTTGCCATATGAACATACTTAGGAGAACGACCAACTCTGTACCAATAAGTATCTTGGGTATGATTTTTCTTAGTACAAAATGAGCACCGACGATGTTGACTATGACAATGGCCAACCCGAAATTCATTACTACGACTTCCTCGGCCACCTCATTTCCCTTGATCGGTAACAACAACTTATTCAACTTTGGACCATTATAAAACGAACAAACAAGGTCTCCCATACAAAAAAAAAAAAAAAAAACTGATAAAACAAACGATAAATAAATACTGACATCAAATTTTAGGGCATTAAATAAGATTTATTTATTTATTTATTTATTTATTTATTTTTAACATGCACTTATAGCGGTGAGAGGGCAGAGAACTGAGTAGACGATGGCTGGCATCGGAGTAGGTGTTGCGAGGTTAGAGAATTGTCGGCGATGGTCGGATGTGGACTGTGAAGGTGGCGGAGGCTCGGATCTGGACGATGATTGTGGGGAAGGTGTCGGACTGCACGGTGATGACAGGATGGGGTCGGAGCTGTGCCACGGAGGTGATGGAGGCACGGATCTTGATGTCGACAATGGAGAAGACGTCAGATTTGGACAATGAAAGCGATGGAGGTGCGATTCTGGACGGTGGGGCTTTGGCGACGGCGGCTATGGTGTAGACTGGTTAGGGTTACGGATCGATGGCTGCTAAGGTTTCTGATTTATTTATTTTTTCGTACGAATGGTGAGGAAAAGAAATTGAAAGAGAGAATTGGGAAAAAAATGGTTGAACAGACTTACGGGATTAATATCCCATAACCTACTCTTAATACCATGTTAAAGTAACAAGAGAATATGAAAAGAATGATACGGTTCAACCATTTTGTTAGCCTCTCCCTCTATTTATAATAGTAATTAGGGAACAATACAAAAAACCCTAAACAATATGAGAAACCCTAAACAGTATTGGAAAGACATAATTACCCTTCAACAATTTTTGTATCCACATTCCGTGCATAAAATGGATAGAATGGGACTATCAGAAGCTCTCTCTAACCCACCTGCAAGACCAGAATGTTCACATTTTCATTATTTGGATAAGATCTGTTTGATGGTAAAAGATTTCTCTCTAATCTTTGTGAGTTTATGTTGCCCTGCCTTTTTTTTTTTTTTGATACATCAGAAAACATTCAAACAAAACAACAAACTCCGAGCATAAAAAGTGTGCCTCTGGGTCCATTTTCCTAAGCAACATATTAGTCATTCCCTCCGAGAGATTAATCATAACTTTAAAATCTTCTTCCATATCTGCTCTAATGTTAGCTATATAGTCCGCACATTGATTTTTTTCTTTAGTTGTGACTTGAATGACATATTCATTCTCTCGTATCATGCGCTTGCAATCATCAATCCACGGTTTGTATCTATGATTCCTCGGGCAATCGTCCAACAAGAGCTTCTCGACTTCGACAGCATCGATCGCAATAATAACTCTCGGATATTCCTTGAGGACTAGAGTTGAGATCCCTTTATGAATTCCTCTTATCTCCGCTTCAAGGTTGTTGCAGTTCTGCAAATGTCCACAGAATCCAAACTGCCAGATTCCATGCTTGTCTCTAAGAAGGCCTCCAAATCCTTCTTTCCCCATACTGCTTCGAGCACACCCATCCATGTTCATCTTGAAGAAACCTGCATGTGAGAGAAATCTACAATTCAAGGGGTCCGATCTTTCAGGACATAAAGATTTCACTAGATCATTCTTTAGTCTTAAGTTTTTTTGAATCACAATATAACAATCTCTTTGTGTTCCTTCAATCACTTCTCCATTTCTGTCCTTTCAGATCTCCCATAAAATAGCAAGAAAAAGATAAGAAGATTGGGGATGAGAATTCTTCCCTTTGATGTTGTCCTTAATCTAATTTTGCACATTTAACCTATTAAAAGAAAGTACCTAACTAGGAGTAAAAAAGTGAAAGTACCTGACCAGGAGTAAAAAAGTGATGCCAAACTCTTTTAGCCTTCTGGAAGTTCCTTAGGACATGGTCCATCGACTCACTAGTTTCTTTACACTTTTCACATAAACTCGACACATCATTCTTCCATTTAGCCACAAGTTCATTGATAATTAACCTTTTGTGACCAATTAGCCAGAGAAAATGTTTCATATGTTGTGGTATCTTGAGTTTCCAAATCCAATTCCAAATAGGATTAGTTCCCATGACTTTCACCTTATTGATTTCCCTGTAAGCTGATTTTAAAGAGAATAAACCTGAATTTTCAAATTGCTACACTGCCACATCTTCTTAAGAAAAATGGGAGAGGGGGGGGAGGGGATCCATATTGAGTATTTCTCTTTTGTCCTTTTCTGAGATAATGTGAAGGATTGAAAGAAGATACCAATTACCAAAATCATCAATAATATCTGAGACTCTCATTTCCTTATATTTTTGGTTATAGGTATCTCCTAGCGGCCCTTTACCACACCACCAATCGGTCTAGAGGTTAATTTTAGCACCATTTTTCACTCTCCATTTCACACCCTTAATGAGGTTAGCCTTATTTTTAGAAATACCTTTCCAGATATGTGATCCATTAGCCTTTTTCTCCCCAAAACTCGGACTATCCTCAATTTTATATTTAGCTTTGATAATTTTTATCCAAAGGTTGTCATCATTATTGAGAATATTCCAACCCAGTTTAGTCATGTATGCATCATTAAGCACTCTGGCTTTCTTAATACCCAACCCACCATTATCTTTGTTAAGACAGATTTTCTCCCAATTTACTAAGTGATTTTTTTTTCTTATCCTCAGTTTCTCCCCATAGAAATCTTTTATTAATTTTATCTAAAACATCATAGGTACTTTTGGGCAGAATCATAATTTGCATTACATAGCTAGGAATAACAGTGGTAACAGATTTTATGAGTGTCATTCTACTGGCCATGGCAAGGTTTTTAGACTTCCAGTTGGTCAAACGAATTTGGACTTTCTTAATAACATGTTTATAATGATCTTTACTATTTCTTCCATGAATCAGGTTAGCACCAAGGTATTTTCCTAGATCATTCGTGAGTTGGATGCCCAGTCTAGTGCTAGCATTTTTAGCCTCAGATCTTCAGATGTTCGGAGAGATAAACATTTTAGATTTAGTAAGATTGATTTTAAGGCCCGACATTTTAGAAAACTCATTTAGAATATCAGTCACATTATCGCACAAAATATCCCCAACTCTAGAAAAAAGAATCAAATCTTCAGCAAAAAATAAATGAGAAAGAGTAGGACTATTTTTAGTAAGTTTAATACATTTCTAGTGCTATTTTTTTATCACTGTTCTCGATTAGCAAGGATAATGGATCTCCTTGCCTTAATCCTCTTGAAGCTTTAAATTCATGGAGAGGTTCTCCATTCCAGAGGATTCTAAATGAAGCATTTTCAACACAACTAAGCGTAAGCTTAATCCAATTGGGAGAGAGATTAAAAAAATTAAGAGTCTCTTCAAGAAAATCCCAATTCACTCTGTCATATGCTTTTTCAAGATCGATCTTAATGACCATTCCACCAAATCTATTTTTAGTTTTCCTAAGACTGTGTAAAACTTCTTGAGTGACAATAATGCTGTCAAGAGACATTCTCCCAGGAATGAAACGACTTTGATAAGGACCAACAATATCTTTCAGGAAAGGCCTAAGTCTCGCAACAAGGATTTTCGCAACGATTTTCTAAGTAGTGTTGCAAAAACTAATGGGTCTAAACTGAGATATAGTATCAAGGATGCTCACTTTAGGAATCAAGGAAATAAAAGTTCTATTATTGTTATCAGGCATACACCCATTTGTAAAACAATTAACCACAAAATTATAGATATCATTGCCCACAATATCTCGGTTTTTCTTAAAAAATATAGCTTGAAATCCATCCGGCCCAGGGGCCTTAAAATCACCCATGAATTTGAGAGTATTTTTAATTTCCTCCATATTAGGGACCATGTCAAGTTGGTCATGCCAACATTTCTCAATAACAGGATTGGGGGGGGGGGGGGGTATTTAAGAATAAGTTGGGGTTTTCCAATCTATCCTTAGTAAATAGATTAGAAAAATAACTATTAACAAGAATTTTTAGCTTATCATCATCGTTGATCCAATTATTGTTATTATCCTTCAACATGCTAGTTTTATTCCTTCTTCTTATTTGGTTAGTAGTAATATGAGGTTAAAATCATCAATGAGGTCATGTTCAATCATTGGACCCTCGATTTTTGGAACCAAAGCATCTCTTCTTATTTTAATATGAGGTTAAAATCATCAATGAGGTCACGTTCAATGCATTCTAAATTTCGGGAGAAGCTACGCTCTTGAATCTTTTGGATCCCATTTATTCTAGTTTTGATATTACGTTTTCTTCTAAACAAGTTTCCAAAAGTCTTTTTATTCCACTCACAAATATCATTCTCAAAGTGTTTAAGTTTCACCATTAGATTATTCTCATTAATATCCTATTTATTCTTTATTATGTTGAAAAAATCAGGATGAAACCTCTACATCGCTTCAAATCTGAAAGACTTATTGTTCTTAGGAGCATTAAAACCACAAATATGAATAAGAATCGGAGAGTGATCAGAATACATACGAGGAAGGTTTTCCACATGGGCCTCAGGGAAATTTTGGCACCAGTCGTCATTGGCCATAGCTCGATCCAGCCTTTTATACACTTTAAACCCATACATGTTAACACCAGCTCACGTAGTTTTCAGACCACTGGCCCCTAGGTCGTTCAAACCACAATCTCTGGAGTTTTGTTCAAAAATTTTCATTCTAGATATATCATTAGAGCTACTAGTACCAGACTTCTCATTTGACTTTGTAATATCATTGAAGTCACCTGCCACCATCCAGGGTCTACTGTCTTTTAACGATAGGTTTTTGAGATCATACCATAAATCACTTCTCATCCTTGGATTGGGGCTACCATAAATCGTAGATAGAACCCATTCTTCGAAATTATTCTTTTTGATCAGGGCGTGGATAGCATGCTCCTGGATATTAACACTACTGATAGTGATTCTATCTGGGTTCCATACCATCCAAACCCCTCCAACTTTATCTCTTGGTTCAATTATAACCTTAGAAGGAAAGCCGAGATGGGAGAAGAAATTACCCAAAGCTTTAAAGGATACTTTAGTTTCCATAAGCGCCATCAAATCAGGTTGATAAGTACATACTAGATCTTTGAGGGCATTTTTAAACCTATTGTTACCAACCCCTCGACAATTCCAAACTAGAATCTTCATTGATCTGCAATTAGGTTGACTTGGGAAGTCCTCTGTGTCCCTCAATCCCAGTATCAATCTATGTCTCTTCAAGCTCTTCGTCCACCCGAGAGGTTCTGTGAAAATTTCCATGAATGGATTCTGTGACGTTCCTCTCTCTATCACTCGAAAGGCCACCCTCAGGTTCTCTAGGACCCAGAATGTCTCCATTAGGACTAGAACCTCCTTCTCCTGCTCTAGGAAGAGAGAAAAAAGGTTCATTTTTAGGAGATGTCGATTGAGCTTTGACATAGCAAGGCTTGAGGTTGATTTCTCCTCCTCTGGGTACATCGGGCGGCTTATGGTGTTTGGGAGGACATGGGGAAATTTGATTTTGGGAGGGTTTCTAATTCGAACAAATATGGTCGCTATTAGGTTTTTGATTACCTTCAATTCCCGATTTATTCACAACCCCGAGACCCTCACCAAGATCCTTATCTCCAACCCTATTCTCCTTACTTTGAGAAACCTTAGAAGTACCATGCCCTGCCATATCTTGCACTGTACCCATGCCTACTCCCATAGCCTTGAAATCTTTGATTTCTTTGCACGCCTTACTGACATCATTGGTACTCTTAACCAATATAGCTTTGTCTTTATCCTTTTGATTAAAACATTTTGAAGAGGTTTTGGGTTATCACTCTCCTGTATTCCTTCCTAATTGCCTTATGGTGCATCCATCATTCTTCTTGGTTCTTCTCATTTTGGGCTGTGTAGGTTCTTTCCGAGTTATTCCTATTGGCTTTAACTCCTCTATTTATTGGGCCTACCTCTTGCTCAAACAAATATTGGAACCTATTGGCTTTTGAGCTTTTCCCAGTGGGCCCATCCCCTTTGAATTTATTTCTTGTAAATCTCCTTTGTTTTTTTACTAGCATCCAGGGGTCAAATTCATTCTCATCATACCTATCCTTTCCATTCGTAGATTGCCCTTCTGGTTCCATCATCTGATTTGTATCAGCGGTCTTGTCTTTTTCTTCCCATAGAGTAACAGTTGAAATGTTATCCTTTCTCATTGCCAGTTGGATCTCCGGTGTCGTTTCGGTTGCATCCGTCGTCGTCTCCGGTAAGATTTCCTTCCTCTCCGATAAGCTTCCTTGTAGCTTCGACGAGCTTACTTGTTTATCTTGCACAAAAGGGCAAAATTCAGCACGATGGGATATTCTTCCACATTTGTAGCATAAATTATGCAAACTTTCATATTCCACTTTCTAATCCCTTCCCCTGAATTCATACTCTGGAACTAGGGGTTTATTCAAATCTAACTCCACACATATTTTGGCGAATTTTCCCCTGGAAGACACAGCTGTGTTCTTATCCATCTTTATTGGTCTTCCAAGTTTTTTCGCTGTACTATATAGCACAGTGGATTCATAATACTCGACAGGTAGTTGTGGTAGTCTGATCCACACCGTTGTCTTTGATTCAGTAGCCTCATCGGATCTAAAATCAGACTCCCATTTTCTAACCGTCAAATAGTGGTCTAAAATCACCCACGGTCCTTTGTTAAGAACTTTGTACGCATCAATGATTTTGTCAAATTTCGTGAGGTAGAACCCATAGTTCAAATTGATTAGCTCAAATTCCCCTCCTGGATTCCATGATTGTTGACTCTCTCTAGCATCATTTTGTATCCTATAGGCCTTCTTAACAACCTTATAATGACGGTATCTTTCCATTTTTCCCTTAACTTGTCACACTCCACCTTGGGCACCCGTCACTCGAGGCTGGGCGTGACGTCGACATGATGCTACCTGCCCAATCAACTAAATACATATAGATACACATAAATACATATGCTACTGTAAGGGTTATTTTTTTTTTTCAAAATACCTGAACCTTCCACGACTCATATCCGATCGGCTCACCTCTAAAATGACCCTATCACAAGACTCTATCTAGTGCTAGTAATGGATCGACTCCTAACCGCGGTACCTGAAACCAATTATTTTTATCGGTGTATTGTCTTTATAATAAAAATATTTTACGGATCAAGTATAAGAATTAAACACCACGTTTCGAAATATAAATTATATAACCACGTACCGTACTGAAATCCAGTTCCCCTGTCACTACTGAAATAAACTGATATATTTAAAATACCAAACCAAACATTTTAAATCAACCAACCCAATCGGTTTAAATCAACCTATCCGTGTGTTTTAATCAAAATATAATATAATATATCATCGCATATCGTGTTAAAAATCGAGTTCCACTGCCACCAATGAGATGAAATAATATATTTAACACTCAATCCAAATATTTTAAGTCAACCAATTTCAAATATTTTGAATCCACCAATCCAAATATTTAAACCAACCAGTTTAAATATTTAAACGTATAATAAAGTACACCACACCCTTTCTCCTACTAGCCATGTGATCGTTTTTACCTCACGATCGAGAGTTGCAACAGTACTGTACGACCCACAAGTTTTGCACTCCTGACAAGTCAAACCACCCTGCAGGACTTTGCCTAGTAGATAATCCACATCTCGCAGGACATATCCTCTTGACGAGAAGAAAATTCACATCTCGTAGGTCATACCCGCCTAACGAGAAGAAAATCCACTTCCCGTAGGTTATATCCGCCTAACGAGAAGAAAATCCACTTCCTGTAGGTCATATCCGCCTCACGGAAAGAAAATCCACATCTCGTAGGTCATATTTACTTAACGAGAAGAAAATCTACATCCTGTAGGTCATATCTACCTAACGGGAAGAAAATTTACATCTCGTAGTTCATATTTGCCTAACGAGAAGAAAATCCATATCCCGTAGGTCATATCTGCCTAACGGGAAGAAAATCCACATCCTTTACGGGAAGAAACTATGGCGTAGTCGGACTAAACATCACTTTCCACCTTAAAAACCGACTCGATCCAAAAATCCTTTTCCCACCTTTAAAACCAACTTAATCCAAAAATCATTTTCTACCTTTAAAACCAACCCATCGATCCAAAAATCATTTTTCTACTTTTAAAACCAACTCGATCCAAAAATTATTTTTTTCCCCACAAACACTCAAAAACGCTTGATCCATATAAGTTGCAAATTCGGCCATTTTTAAATAAACACATTTTTCATAATTTATATGAATTTTTTTTTTTGTAATTTATATAGAAGACAATACACTCACCTCGTTCTCTGCACTGTAAAAATATCACTGTCCAAAATCTACTGGGACGCTGGCGCCTGTGAACTTAACAATGATAGACCTAAATTAATATTTTGGTTAAAATAACCTAACATGCAATGCAGGTAATAGGTGTAAATTACCCCTATATTTGCAAACTGAATTTGTTAGTTTTCGAGTACGTTTATTGTGTTTTTAATATGTTTTTATTCTTTTTGTACAAAAACAGGTGCATGGGGTGAAAAGGTATGAAATCGAAGCATAAACGATCAATTTGAACCAAAAGCAGACGAAGTTACGATGGATAAACAAGCTCGGAGGCTAAAATATGAAGGAAGCCCACCACCTAGGCGTCCAAACCTCCGCCTAGGCGGTGAAGATGCTGAGAAAAGAACAAATGTTACTAATGGACCATCGCCTAGGCGGAAATTCCTTCGCCTAGGCAAAAATCCAGCAGAGGAAACAAAGATAGGCTACTGACAGCCCTCCGCTTAAGCGAAAATTCCTTTGCCTAGGCGGAAATCCAACAGAAAGATTTTCAAGTCCTCTGCCTACTTCTTCACCTAGGCGAACAACCAAACCAACCTACCTCCGCCTAGGCGGAAATTTCTTCGCCTAGGCGGAGGCCTCTGCGCAGAATATAAATATTTTAGATATTTTTTGGCCTATTTAAACCCTTCTCTCCTCTTCTCTTCTGATCCTCTTCGACCTTTAAGGCCTTAGGCTATATTTTAGGATTAGTTTGAGAGGTTTTTGAGGGAGAGCTCTCAACCAGAGGTGGAGGATGAAGAGAGAAGCGATCGTTCGACGGTTCTGGCGGCTATTATTTGGATATTGGCTAAGTCGCTCGTTTATTCTATTTGTTTTCTTTATTTTGGTAGTTTGAGCATGTTTACACTATTTTACATTGTATATGTGGTTATGACCATTGGTTAAACATAGGTTGTATAGGGATTATTAATATAATTTATGAAAACATTGTTTAGTTGAGTTTGTGTTTTGTTTGCGATTGTTCTTCGTTATATTGATTGTGTGCCGTATTGTTTGTTTATCATGCTTAGATTTACATATCAAGAATACGGGGTTTGACAAATCCCGAATTCAGACTAGAATAAATGAACGCCACGATTCAATAACCCGGGAGAGAATTGGATTGTGGGCAATCGATGACATTGGGGCAAGACTCACGTGACCTAGAGTTGTTAAGATGTTGAGAGGGACTTCGACGTTGACACGAAGTCATGTATTCCCTCTTCTTACACTCAGTAGAGGTGACATAAGAGTTTTAGAACTGAGATTATCGATAGGGTAAAACATAACGCGACGATCCAATAACCCAAGAGGGAGTTGGATTGTGTGCAATCAATGACATTGGGGCAAGACTCACGCGGCCAAGGGTCGTTAAGACGTTGAGGAAGACTTCTTCGTTGACACGAAGTCGCGTATTCCCCGGTCTTACACTCGGGAGAGGTGGCGGAGGAGTTTACGAACCAAGATTGTCATATAAGTTAAACATCGTTAACATAAACTAAAACGAGACTGAACACGTATTCGTAAACGAAACTAATCCCTAGACAACCTATTCTCTCAAAACTATCCCATATTAATATTAGTATTAGTATAGATTAAATTAGACTATATTAGTATTAGTATTAGTTAATTATATTCTATTTTTGTCGCCTAGATAAAGTCAGGTTATGACAATCGCGATACTCGATAGTAACAACACCAATCCCTGTGGATATGATACCCGACCGAAAGGTCCATTATACTAAAACTTGATCCATACGCTTGCGGTGAAAGTGGCATCGCTTATTTAGCGGCCACCAGCAGGCCCTAAATTCCATATTTTCATAATTCCCCATCCCCTAAATTTAATTATACAAAATTATTATTTCGTTCGTTTCGTTACGTTAATATTTACTATACGAATTTATTAAGATTAACGATTACAGGAATTACTCTTATGATTGTGAAAATTTTAATTCGAACAATTTAATTTAACGGAAATAATTAACGATTAACATGTTTTTACCTGTTTCCAAATTTTTTGCTTGCCGAGGGGTCGATTTCGTGTTTTTTTTTTCCTTCTTTTCTTTTTCTTATTTCTTTTTTCCTTCTTCTGTTTTCTATTTAGTTCCTAGCCGACCCCCCCTCTCTCTTGTTTCTGTTTTGATGTCTTGCAGCTGCCGACGAGTTTTCCTGCCGATCACTGCTCCGATCAAGCCCACACACTCACGACGGACAAACAGACAACACACCCACACGAAACACTCATTGCCAGACGACTCACATATCTCCGACGATGACACATACACATACACTGAAACACACACACACGATCACCGTCCGACCGAACGACACACCCACACAAAACTAATCGAACAACACACACGCACACACACACTACAGTAGAACACTACCACCACCGGCCTGCACAACACACACCACCGATGACGCTGAAACACACACGAACAACATATACACACTCTGTCAAACTCACATACACACGCAACAGCTACACATACACTCACAACCACCGGCGATGACAAACACACACACACCGACATTTGAACAACACATACGCATACACCGTCGTACAAAATAGAGACGATCACCCCCTCACCCACCGACGACAATGAACGAAAAACAGAACACACACACACATACTCATGCTGTCGGACAAGACAAACCCACCGACCGAACAAAATCGACGACCACCACACACGCACAACGTCGAGGGTCAGAAAACACACACACACACACACACACGTTGCCAATCATACCCAGAACACACACGCCTACATACCTTCGCCAACTGCCTTTACCTGACCTCCGATTATCTCTCTCTCTTATCTGTTTTCCTCTTTTCTTCTTTTCAGGTTTATGATCACGATTGCATGAACGAATTTATATGCATGATCATAGTGGATCTCCCTAATCCCTTGCATTGCCACGTCACTTCTCCCTCTCTCTGTTTTTGGTTTTTAATCCCGCAGCCGTATGAACATATATGTGAATATATCTATATATATAATATCTTTTCCCAAATTATATTTACTTCCCCTCAAATCCCTTTAAGTTATCATTTAAACCTATTTCCAAATTTAGTATTTTTTACAATTATAAATTCACCCCTAAAATTTTATTTCAAATTAGAATTAACACATTCTATCCCATTATTGTCTAAATGTTTTAAAATGCAGTTAAAATTATGCGTATACAAAAATTAGGGTCTTACATAACTGCTCCACTAGTTGTTCCGGAATGGCGACTATCCGTTTAGAGTTTCCGGTGCTTTGTTCTTCATTTTCCTCCATGTATTGCAGATCATCCTCTTGTGCATTGAAGTGAACATCCTCAAAAGCAAGCTTGTTACCTTGATGTTCCATGTTCAAAGCCTATTTGAAAGATTTAGTTTCTGTACTTGGTAGTTGGGACTCAGGTTCTTTCATACTGTTGCTTCCCACGTCTTCTATTTTTTTTGCTTCATTATTCTCAGTATTTTTCACTTCGATTTCCATTGGTGAATCAGAAGGTTGGTGATCACTTTTCACTTTCTTTATGCGTCTCTGTATTCCATCATCTTCCTCTTTGGATTTTTGGTTAAGGTTCTCGAAATCACTATTGATTTGCATAGAAATATTTTTTGAAGCTTGAGAGTTTCTATCTCTAGAACCCATCAAGATCTCATTTTTGTGGCCCTGTCTAGTCCTCATTGAAGCCTGACTTTTATCTTCTATCTTGTACTAAGCATTCAATTCTATATCTTTGCCAAATGATGTTTACTTTCTAACTTGATCTCCCTTTGACAAAAGATATTGATGGTTTTGGAGTATGATAGTCCCAGAGCAGCTCTCACACCTGCTGCTAAATCAAAGGGCTTTTGAGATGCGGCAGCTACTACTTCACCATACTGCTTCCTCGCTTTTATTGATTCAAAAGAATTTTCATCCAATGTTGATTCTTCTGTAAAATCATGGGTATCAGCTAAAACCTCTGGGTCATCCAAATGCTATTTTTCTGGTTGACATCTTGTTTCTCCTGTAACTATCAGAAGGTGTCTGTTAAAGGGTATTTATGTCTTTCTGTATTATTTAGGGTTTCCTGTATGGTTTTCTAATTCTTATTATAAATAGTGGGAGAGGGCTAACACAATTGTTAAGCCTTCTCATTCTTTTTATATCACCCTTTTACTTTAACATGGTATCCAAAGCAAGTTATGGGCGATTGATTCCATAGATTTGTTCAAACAGATTTTTATTTTTATTTTTTATTTTTTCCTACTATTTATACGAAAAAAAGAGAAAAAGTTGAAACCCTAGCAGCCCACAAAACCCTCGCTGCCGTCGCCGCTCAACACACTCATATTCGTGCCTCGTCGCTATCATCCAGGCTATTCTGAGCCTCGCCCACTGTTGCCCAGGCCATTCTGAGCCGCCGTCATCATCGCGAACCATTATTGACCCCCAAATCGAGCTGTACCATTATCGCAAACCAGATCCATTATTGCTGTCCACCATCGACGTCGTCCACGTCGTCGTCGTCTCTTCTGATGTTGCTTACCTTCGCTGGACTTCGTCGACCTTTGCCGGCCTTCATCGACCTTCGTCGACCTTCAATTGGCTAACTTGAGACTGCCGCTGCTACTGCTGCTTCTAGTTATTGTTCGTAAGACAGCCCTATAGATGTTCATGAGTATTGTATTGATTCTCATGTTCTTTGTTTAAGCCCCACAGTTGTTTGTATTGTTGGTTTGTTTCCCTTATGCACGTTGTTTGTTAGTTGTTGTATTGGATGGTACTAATGTCGATGGCTACACCTCAACCATTAACAACCCGTAAGTTGAACGGAACTAATTATTTAAATTGGTCTAAGGTTGTGAAAATAGCCCGCACCAGATAAAGAAAATATCGTCACCTCATGGAATCCGCCCTGGCAACAGATGATAAAAAGTATGACGACTGGATTCAGGCTAATGCGTAGATTGTAGCATCGTTGTGGAATTCGATGAAGCCTCAAGTTGCTGATCTCTGTACTCATCTAGATACGTCCAAAGTTATATGGGAGTATCTTCATGTATTATACTCCAGTAATCTCACTAGCATGTATAATTTATCGGTAGAGTACTTCTAACTTCAGCAAAGCATGCAATCCGTTACAGATTATTTTGCCACATTCAACAGCCTCTATGAGGAGATGAATACTATCCTACCGATGACTATTGATCTGAAAGAAATGCAAAAGCAACATGAGCAGATGGCTGTCATGAAGTTCTTGGCTAGATTATTCCCAAAATTTGAACCAGTTCGATCTCAGATCCTTTCTAGTGCTACTTTTCCCACTATCATAGAAATTTATTCTCACATCTCGCGTAGCACTACCAAGGACAATGTGTCTGGTTTGGGTTCGTCTGCGTCGTCTGAGTATTCAACGCTTGTTACTCAGATTCATACACGAGATCGTGATGTTCCACTCAGTGGTGGTTGTGGTGGTTTTTCTCGTGGTGATGGTGGTTTCTCTCATAGTGGTGGCCCTCGGGGTAGACGTAGTGGTCGTGGCTCACATCGACATTACTCTTTTTGCGGCAAGGATAATCATACTTGAGAAACATGTTGAGATTTAGTTGGTCGTCTTCCCAAATTCGCCAATGTAGTAACATCTGATCCAAATACTCCTACTATTTCAAAATCTCAGGTGGTTAAGGACATCTCTGATGATGAATATGCTCAATTCCTTTAGTATAAGGCATCCCAACAGGCATCTCTTCCCATTGCTTCTTTAGCTTAACGAGGTACTTCTACTGCCTGCCTTTCAATTTGCCTTCCCCTCCCACACCCTAGGTCATAGATTCTGCTGCCACTGATCACATGTCAGGTACTTCTTCCCTCTTTACTCATATTCAATCATCTTCTTCGTTGTCTTCTATTACAGTTGCTGATGGTTCCACTATCCCTATCCATGGCATTGGCATAGTGGCACCCTCACCCTTTTTATCTCTATCCTCTGTCTTGTATATTCTTTCGTTTTCTTTAATTTGATGTCAGTCAGTAAGCTTACCAAACACCTTAATTGTTCTGTCTCATTTTTTCCTAATTCTATCATTCTCCAAGATTTGAGGACGCAGAAGACAATTGGCACCAGGTGTGAGGAAAATGGCCTATATTACTTTGATGACCATGACGAGAGTTTTTCTATCCTTCCTACTGCCTGCCTTGTTGTTGCCTCCGCTTACCAGATCCATTGTCGCCTTGGTTATCCCTGCCTTGGCAACCTCAAGTTACTTGTTCCTAATTTGTATCATTTGTCTTCATTAGAATGTGAGTCTTGTCAATTAGGTAAGTATTATCGTATTTCATTTGCTTCCCCAGCTCATGTTCGAGCATCGAGTCCATTTAGTTTAGTTTATTAAGATGTTTGGGGTCCTTCTCGTGTTATTTCTACATTAGGTTTTTATTATTTTGTGACATTTGTGAATGATTTTTCCAGAGTTACTTGGGTTTATTTAATGAAAGATCGTTCAAAATTATTCTCTATTTTTTGTGCGTTTTGTATTGAAATTAAAACTTAATTTAATGTACCAGTTCGTATTCTTTGAAGTGATAATGCTCGAGAATACTTTTCTCAGCCACTTACTTATTTTATGTCACACTTTGGTATCTTGGATCAGTCTTCTTGTCCTCACACATTGCAACAAAATGGAGTTACTGAGCGTAAGAATCGACATCTCCTAGAAGTGGCTCGTACTCTTCTTTTTGAGATGAACGTTCCTAAACATTTATGGGGCGATGCGGTTCTTACCACTTGCTTTTTAATCAATAGGATGCCATCCTCTACCCTCAACAGCAAGGTTCCCCATTCCATTCTTTTTTTTCATTTTCCCTTGTTTATTTTACCTCCTCAAATATTTGTGTGTGTTTGTTTTGTTCATCAATTGACTCCTGGAATGGACAAGTTAGATCTCCGTGCTTTAAAATGTGTCTTTCTCGGCTATTCTCGCACACAAAAGGGTTATCATTGTTATAGTCCATCATTATGTCGCTCGTTTGTGTGTGCGGATGTTACATTTTTTGAGTCTACCCCTTGCTTTTCTGCCCTTTCCTCTCGAGATGATTTGGATATTATGATTCTCTTACCCAGTGTACCAAACCCTACACTATCTTCCTCTACTCTAGATCCTATCCTGCCTAGTCGTTCTTTAGCTCCTTTGCAGGTCTACTCTCGTCGCCAG
This sequence comes from Eucommia ulmoides, assembly GCA_016647705.1. Classification (NCBI taxonomy): domain Eukaryota; kingdom Viridiplantae; phylum Streptophyta; class Magnoliopsida; order Garryales; family Eucommiaceae; genus Eucommia; species Eucommia ulmoides. Next base: position 21,223,260 of record CM028339.1, read on the forward strand.
AAGGCCCCCTCTACTGTCGCACCCATCGACTCTGTGCCCTCAGATTCTTTTACAGCTGACCTATTCGTCTCTGACCTGGACATGCCCATTGCCATCCGGAAAGATAAGCGCACATGTACTACCCATCCTATTTCTAACTTTGTTTCGTATGCACACCTATCTCCTTTGTACTCCTCTTTCGTTGCTTATTTGTCTTCTGTTTCTATTCCTAATTCTGTTTCAGAGGCCCTCACTCACCCTGGTTGGGCAAAAACAATGGAAGCAGAAATATTTGCCTTGCATCAGAATGGTACTTGGGATCTAGTCTCGCTTCCGCCTGACAAAACAATAGTTGGATGTAAATGGGTATATACTGTCAAAGTTCATCCGGATGGCACCATTGATCGACTCAAAGCTCGCTTAGTTGCTAAAGTCTATACTCAGGTATATGGCCTTGATTACTCTGAGACCTTCTCTCCAGTTGCTAGGCTTGCTTCTGTTCGCTTGTTTATCTCTTTGGTTGTCACTTTTCGTTGGCCATTACATCAGCTCGATATTAAGAATACTTTCTTAAATGGAGATCTAACTGAGGAAATATTTATGGAGCAACCTCCTGAGTTTGTTGCTCAGGGGGAGTCTGGATTGGTATGTCTCTTGAAGAAATCTATTTATGGCCTCAAGCAGTCTTCTCGAGCATGGTTTGGAAGATTTAGTGAAGTGGTCACTAAGTTTGGTCTTCGACGATGTGAAGTCGATCATTCCATCTTCTACAAGCATAGTAAAGTTGGGAGAATATTGTTGATTGTGTATGTGGATGATATTGCGATTACCGAGGATAACCAAGGTGGAATTCAGGAAAACAAATTTTTTTTGAATAGTAAGTTTCAAACGAAAGATTTGGGTCACTTAAAGTACTTTTTGGGAATTGAAGTTACTTGATCAAGTCAAGGCATTTACTTGTCTCAAAGAAAATATGTTCTTGACCTATTGAGTGAAACAGAAATGCTAGGAGCTAAACCGATTGACTCTCCTATTGATCCAAACACCAAACTGTTAGCAGATCAAGATGTACTACTGATAGATTCGACATAATATAGACGGTTAGTTGGGAAGTTGAACTACCTGACAGTTACCAGACCAGATCTCTCCTTTGCTGTTAGTGTTATCAGTCAGTTCTTAGATCGTCCAATGACTTGTCACTAGGATACAGTGATCCATATTCTCTGATATTTGAAAAAGTGGTCCTAGTTGTGGCCTGCTATATCAAAACTTCGGTCATACTCAAATAAAGGGCTACACGGATGCAGATTGGGCCGGATCGCCCTCGGATAGAAAGTCTACTACTGGATATTGTGTGTTCGTTGGTGGTAACCTTATCTCTTGGAAGAGTAAAAAGCAGACTATGGTGGCGCGGTCAAGTACAGAATTGAAATACAGGGCAATGACCCATATCATTTGTGAGTTAACTTGGTTGAAACACTTGTTAGAAGAACTTGGGTTTGAACACTCTTCACCGATGGATATGGTATGTGATAATCAAGCAGCATTTCACATTGCTTCTTTAGCTCAATCTTCTATGAGAGAACAAAACATATTGAAGTTGATTGTCACTTCATTCGAGAAAAATTATTACAGAAACAGATTGAAACTAAACATGTAAATTCAATTGATCAGTTAACTGATATATTTACTAAATCGTTGGGGGGCTCAAGGATAAAATACATTTGTAATAAGTTAGGAGCATACAATATATATGCTCCAGTTTGAGGGGGAGTGTTAAAGGGTATTTATGTCTTTCTGTATTATTTAGGATTTTCTGTATGGTTTCCTAATTCTTATTATAAATAGTGGGAGAGACTAACACAATTGTTAAGTCTTCTCGTTCTTTTCATATCACCCTTTTACTTTAACAGTGACTATATTCCAAATCTTTTTCTTAAACCCTCAATACATTGATATCTAAGCATAAATGTCCATCCACTTGGTAATACCACGTTATTGGTATCACCGTGATGATTAATATTTTATCTATGATCATAATACTTCGAGCCTTTGAGGATGGTTTATTTGCATTTGAGAGGGCCATATTTTGATTGATTGCCTGTTTGGCACACTGTCAAATTGATAATTTAGAGTCTTTTCCCTTGTTTGTCAATATAATCGGATTTTGGATTGTCACAGCTTTTGAATGTCTGCCTATACAATTGTTTAAGACAAGTCAATTATAAGTAAAATCATTAAAATTCACTTTTCAAGAGAGGTGAAATCATGAAACATTTTGGATATATAATTTACGGGTACAACAGAATTTGCAAACAATATTATGCTTCAAATTTATATCCCAAATGTTCACACAGTTTTAAAACATATCAGAGTCGCTTCCCTTAATAAACAACAGATTCATATTTGCGATTGCTCTCAAATTAAACTCAATATTCAATCTCCTCATACAATACTTACAGTATCATCGTAATTTTTAAGTGGAAACAAACAATAAATGAAAACAATCCATATAATCAATCTTGCAACATATCCACACACAACTAAATATCTCCCTCGTATACCTTAAGGCCGATGTGCTCGCCTAGTCCTCACAGAAAATGGCCTCTTGCCTCTATTTGAACATTCTGAATTTACTTCCTTTCTGGAGTAGGAATTATCTGTGCTATCCACTCTGTTTATTTCCCAAAAAGAGAATGAAGTTGAATCATTTTTTACATTTGAAGACCTCTTTGGAAGGATTTCGTTCACGAGTAAGCTAAGTTTCTCATCTGTATCATGTTCATGGCGCTTCAACCACGAAATATTTTCCCTTTTCTTCTCATTCTTGTCATTTTTTTCATCAGAACTTGAAGAATCATTTCTTCCAAGGTGATTCAACAGTATTTTACATTCAGACTCTCCATCCGAATCTGAACTAGAAACATATGAGATTTTTTATTATTGCTCTACTGTTAGATCTCGGTCTACTTTATTTTTTCGGCTTCTAAAATTGTTGTCTGCCATTTCTTTACCCTTGGATTTGGCGCTCATTCCCAAAGCATTCTACCAAATCAATCCCCTTCTTATGCTTCATCTCTTTGGAAATTTCTATTCCCTTAGTTTCAACATTTAATGCTGAAGATTCACCGGGATTGAGTGCCCTTGTTGGCATATGATCTGAATTCTTGTTATCACCTAAATTATCATCATGCTGTTTCGGCTTAGAAAGTTCCACAACAACTTTTGTTGATGCTGTTGCTTGAGCAGCCATTTCAAAAGCAACTTGGGCTGCTGTATTGACATCTCTATACTCGCTCTTTGCTTTCATAAATCTATTGAATTCCCGATCATGTTTTAGTTCTTCAAGCAAATTTTGATTTCCTTCTCCCGCTTCATTATCACGCAAGTGAGTTGATTCTCCGTCTTCTTGTTTCTCCTAGATAAACAAAAATCTTCAGTTTATCACATTCTTTTAGTTCAAAATATATGTAAAAAAAAACTTTCAAATCTATTTGTTATTTCTTCTACTCTGTACTTTCTTGATTTCTTCTAAGGTTTCTCCTTCGAGACAAAGAACGATCCCTTTTTCAGAAGCAATTGCTTTAAGAACTTTCATTCTGGCTTCCAAGCTTGGCCGTCGGGTTGGAAACTTTTTTGCAATCTGGATAAATCGGAGGCAAAAAGAGTGTCTCGCTGCCAGAAATTTTGAAAAATTAGGATCCAAAAATAAAAATAAAATAGAAAAAGGAGACCTACTTTAGGATTGACTCCACAGTTGTTTCTTAATTCAACAGAATTGTTCGCGAATTGTTTCCCATATTTCAATATGAAAATCTTTTGCAGTTTTTGCAGTTCTGGCAGTTGCCCATATCTTGAAGCTGCAAAGATCAAGCTCGAGACCGCCTCATTCAGTTTATTAGGACATGCTCTATGCAAACCAAAAAAAAAAAAAATATTAAAAAAAGAATGAAATAACAAGTCCTTAACATAAATTTGCATTGGGTAATAGTATTAAAAAAAAAAAATGCTAGAAAATAACTAACTTCTTGTTATTATTCTTAATCAACATGACCCTTTCCATTAGCAGGCGGAAGTAGCCTTCTATGATAATAAAGGCATCCAACATTTCTGCTCCTTGATCACCCGATCATTCTGCGAAGAAAATTATCCTCCTACATACATACATTTCTGTATATATCTATACATATACTAGCGCAGACCCACACTAGGAAAAGTTTAATAAGTATAATTTCAGTTTATTTACCCTAAAATTTCAATAAATTTGACACAAATGTAAACTTTTTTTTTTTTTTTTTTAAAGTAATATGATAAAAGTAAAAACTCAAATTACAAAAGATAGTTATACCTGTTTCGTAAGGTGCAAAGTGTAAATAAAATTTCTTGTGGGTTGTAAAATGTATAGAAAAGAGAGATAGAGAGAAAAAAAATAGGAAGCTGGTAGAAAGTAGGAAATTATCCAGATATTATATTTTTTGAAAAACACAAAATTAAAATAAGATCATTAAAGGCAATTAAAAAATTCAAAACACTAGAAAATTAGGATTCGTGGACGGAAGGTTTCTCACGCATCTGACATTTTGTGTGTGTGTGTGTGTGTGTATGGGTTGTTAGAGTAAAATTAAATATATGGGCTTATATATTAAATATATGTGAATTATAGGTTATCAAATAAAAGTAGGCCAATTAAAGTGATCAATTTAAGTTTTGGGGCCTTAATTAATATATTATAAAGTATGGGCATTAATGTGTAGAGACAAGCGTAATTTCTATTTCTATGATAGGTTAAAATAGAAAATACGAACAGATGCGACTGTTTACAAATAGACACGAATGTTTATAAATATGGATCGTGGTCCCCAGATCACATAATGTTTTCTATTCTTCTGATCTCCATTGTCAGAGAGAAATTTATATAGAAAATAAGTGTAGATCTGGAAGATCATTGATAGGTGTAAATTACCTACATATTTTCAATCCGAATTTGTTAGTTTTCGAGTACATTTATAGTTATTTTTATTATATTTTAATATATTTTTATTCTTTTTGTTTAAATCAGGTGTGTGGGGCAAAAAGATAGGAAACTGGAGCGAAAACGAAGAGATTGAACCAAAGCGGTTCGAAGTTACGGTGGATAAACAAGCTCATAGGCTAAAAGATGAAACAGGCCCACCGCCTAAGCGGTGAAGAAGTTGAGAAAAGAGAAAAATATTACTGATGGACGACCGCCTAGGCGAAATTTCCATCGCCTAGGCAGAAATCCAGCAGAAGACGAGGATGGGCTACTGACAGCCGCTCACCTAGGCGAAGTTTTCTTCACCTAGGCAAAAATCCAATAGAATGTTCTCCCAGTCCATCGCCAACTTCACTGCCTAGGCGATCAGACCGAACCGCCTTAAATTCGCCTAGGCGAAGTTTTCTTCGCCTATGCGGATTTTCCCTACACATTCTTGAGATATTTTTAGGATATTTTGGCTATAAATACCCTCTCTCCTCCCCCTTGGCCGGTCTCTCTCTTGCTCCCTTGCCTTTTTGAGCCCCTTAGGCTATGTCCAAGGGTATATTTAGGAGTTTTAGAGGTAGAGCTCACATCCCGAAGTGGAGAAGACGGCGAATCGATTGTAGAGCGTTCTTAGCGGTTTATCTTCGGACGAGGCTAAGTTCTTCCATTGTTTTTCCTTATTTATTTATCTTAGGATCATGTGAGCATGTTTAGCTCGTTATTTTATTGTATATGCGGCTATGGCCTCGAGTTAAATATGGATTGTAGTAGGGATTAACACTATATTTATAAATACGTTGTTTGGTTGATTTCAGTGTTTCGTTTGTGAGTGTTCTTCGTAGTTTGATTGTATTTATCATATTGTTTGTTTATTATGCTTAGAATGGTAAATGGAGAATACGGGGGTTTTGACAAATCCCGGATTCAGAATAGGATAAACAAACGCCACGATTCATAACCCGGACGAGGTTTGAATCGTGGACAATCGATGACGTGGGGCAAGACGCACGCTACCTAGGGTCGTTAAGACGTTGAGGGGGACTTCTTCGTTGACTCGAAGTTGCATTATATCCCTCGTTTTACACTTGGGAGAGGTGGTTAGGGAGTTTTAGAACAGAGATTGTCGATAGGGTAAATACAATGCGACGATCCAATAACCCGGGAGGGAGTTGGATTGTGTGCAATCAATGACGTTGGGTGAGACTCACGTGACCTAGGGTTGTTAAGACGTTGAGGGGGACTTCTTCGTTGACTCGAAGTCATGTATTCCCCCATTTTACACTCGGGAGAGGTGGCGGTGGAGTTTACGTACCGAGGTTGTCAAATAGGTCGAACACCGTAAACGTGAGTAAATCAAGATCGAACACGTATTTGTAAACACGTTAATCCCTAGGCGATTCTTGACCCTAAAACATATTAGCATATTAGTGTAGTTAATTTAGGTTATATTAGTATTAGTTTAATTAATTCATTACATTTGTTTTCGCCTAGCTAAAGTTAGGTTACGACAAATGCGATATTCGATAGTAACGACACCAATTCCTGTGGATACGATAACCTGATCTTAACGATCACACTATACTAAAAATTAGACCTCGTATACTTGCGAGTGTAAGTAGCGGCGTATTTCACGCCCTACCAATCATAAAGACTCAGAATCAGATATTTCAACTTTCATATTATGGATTCAGGTACGCTTCCGCAAATTCAATATTTTTATTTTTGATGATTCAATATGAATGTTCCTATTTTTGTGATGGTTTTCACATATCGAAATTAAGTTTTACATGGGTAGATAGAGATAGAGATTGAGATTACTCGAAGAAGGGCACTTTCTTTGTGGCCATGGGAGAGGAGCTGGGCAACATCTGATCGGGCTTGAGACCAGAGAATATGGTGTTGATTTTTGAGTTGGGCAATCCTAGAAATAGCAAGAGTGACTACCATTTTGAATTTGAAAGTTTTGAAAGATTTGCCCAACAGAAAATCCAATTTCTTGCCCATCTTCTTGGCCAGTCTCTTGCTTTTGCTGCAAACTCTCACGCAAAGAAGTCTGCAAGACCTCATTGGAGGCAACATCAAGTTTCAACAATTGAAGCTTATTTATGCAGAGCAGTGGGAGCATTCAAGATATCAGTTAATAGTGAGCCATCACAACCATCTCTCAGTGCTAAAAGTCAAGAAATTAGGCTTACTTTAGTCAGGATGTTTGGTGGTTCATTATTACAAAGAAGAGGCCTATGTAAATATAGTTCTAATAGATGGTTAGGATTTCTCGAGTCTAGATAGATAAGCATCCCCTCGAACTTAGATGCACAAACACTAAACCTCCTCAAGTTTTGAAATCATCACTTCACCCCCTTAAACTTTTATATGAAGTGCAAAACTTACATTGCGATGTTTAGACTGTTGTTAAGATTCTTCGAAGGATTTCCATCTGACTTCCTCTCCCTCATCTCTAACAGTATGTTTGTTTGGATTGCATTATGATGTGATGAAATTCAAAATTTGATTTCATTCTGTCAGACGGAAACAATCCGTAAAGTGACCATATATTTATTGGCAAGTACGCGCTGAGAATCATACATATACAACATGTATTTCATGTTTATTGGACTTCGAAAATTCTCATGCACTTATATTGAAGTAAAATTGTCTTGTGTTCTAGAATTTTGTGCCTTACCAGATCTTGAACCCGCAAAGCAGATTCACACAAATAAGGAGGTAAGCGTAATTTTTTTTTTCTTTCTCTCTATTTTCCTATACTAGATTAGCATCAACTCTCTTTGATATTTCCTCGGGATGGAATGTTTGTGTTCGGAGATGGGGGAAATATATTTGTTATATGCTATGATCATAATTGTTGGGGGGGAAAAATAATGTTTCTTTGGTCACAAATAGTGAGATTTGACGAAAAATGTTAGTTTTGTACTTCTTTTAAGTGTTGATTTCAAACTTGAGGGTGGTTTAGTGTCAGAATGTGAAACTTTGGGGAGGGGGGGTTAAAGTGTCTTTTTTTTCTTTAAATTGGAATCATGTACAAATTCTTAAGGGCGAACTTCTCTATATCAGCCTGGTGCATTTAGGATTAAATTCAAGATTTAATTTGGAGTGCTCCCTAGACGAGTCGAACCCTGGTTGACAATGAAATAGAGCACCTCTCTTTGCTAACTGGACTAACATCTCTTGGGTTGTTGATTGAATATCTTATGTTTGTTTAGTGTTTACTTTTATATTTCAATTAACAAAAAAAATAAAAAAAATCCCTAAATTCGCTTCTAACGTCAAACAATTTTGTAATTACCTTTGACAAAATCAATATGTTCAAACTACAATTAAAGTAAATTAATATGAATAATTTTATTAGACAAAAATACCATTGCATTATAAAAACCTATTGATTTCATTTTTACTTTTTTCAAATGACTGTCTCTCTCTCTCTTCGTAATTGTTCATCTCTCTCTCTACCATTGCTACCCAACAACGGCTACCATTGACACTGAAGCCACAACCATCGTTGTTGTCATTGTGTTTTCTCATCTACTTTTTTTCGTCTCTCTTTCTCACTCTCACTTTTTGTTATCTGTCTCCCAATGCCATCACATCACTATCGACAGGGCCATCAAAGAGTTTAATCTACTTGCACGATACCAACTCGAGAGACTCGCATGAGATCGTTATATCTCATTTTTTTCTCTCCCTAGTCATATTTCTTTCTTGCTCTCTTTGCCTTTTTCTATCTTCTCCTAACTATTGCCTCTACCACTGGCAACGACAAAATCAAAATCAGCAAAAATGCCATATCTGGCATGAAATTAGTTAGGTGTAGTGTAAAACTAATAAGATCTAGTTAGAATCTAATCCCATCTAGGTAGATCTAGATCTAGCCATTTCTGATTAGATTTGATTAAATTAGTGCTTAAGTAGAGAAATTTGTTGAGAACGCAAATTACAATTAACACAACATGAAGTTACTTTTGAAGGCAGTAATTGATAATTATTTTAGAATTTAAAAAATTGAACAAAATGTTATAAAAATAAAAGAATAAAATTTAGCGAAACATTGAATGGCCTAAACATTGAATGTTCACACTTAAACAAATTAGTTGTGAATGTTCACAAAGCCAAGGTGTCCCTTGTGAAAACCCTACTGTTTCGTGTGGCATTGACTCTCAAACGATTAGTTGTGAACGTTCACAAAACCTACGTACCCCTTGTTAAAATCCTATGGTTTCGCGTGGCAATGACACTCAAACTATTAGGTTGTGAACATTCACATAGCGTAGGTGTCCCTTGCAAAAAATCTATTAAATATTCACAATCAATTATCGGACACTACAAAAATAATGTTTGTGAGAATATTCAAATTCGTATATAATCCCTCTTTATGAACATACACAACCCATTTCATGATTATAAACATAAAAATCATGGACATGTTCTTCCTTTTCGTATGAACATCCAATTTCACATGTCACCAAATTTACTAGCATAACTTAATAATGTGTGAACATTCACAATCTATATCATGCAAGTTTTTCCTTTCAATTTCAAATGCGCAACATTTTGTTTTGTAAATCTTCATGTTATCTAACTTTCTGTTTTAGTCCATTCTAGATGGTTGTAGAAATCAGGGCAAAAAAAAGAGCCAAAACTAATCAAGGTCATATCTATACTATTGTACTCTCAAACAAACATACGAGTTAGTTAAGGAGTACAAGTTATAGGAATGTCACAAAAAACTCCTCGCACAAACTTTGTTTGCAAAGACATTCAAAGCATTTTGTTCTGAAAGTTTGACACTAGCAAAAATATGCAAAAGAATGATGCGCTTATAGAGTAGATTATAATGAGTTATACCCCTTCAAGGATGACATTTATACTAGGAGACAATCTAGGAAACCTCAAGCCGCTAGATATACAATTGATATTCGATATAACATTAAGGGTTGAACCAGTTGTACAAAGTCGATACACCAGAAGAGATTCTTCATTCCTGAGTCGGCTCACTTACTAACCACACGAGTTTGGCGTGGCTTTTTTGAAGACATTGATCGAAAAAAGGATAACCATCATCATCGCTCAAGACACTAAAGACGTTGTTTGTCTACTATGCTTGCACTTGCTCACTACATGCTTCTTCGCAACATCGAGTTTCAAAGTGGTTGATGTGGTATAGGGAAGACATTAAAGAAATGTCCAAATATAATTGGGTCGATGCCATCCATACAGACTTAGAGACAAGTCTTAAAAAATCTTACATTGATCCAAAAGCACTTAAATGGTGTGTGATAGCATTGTAGGTATATTGATTATTCAAGATTTATCCCCAATCACTTCATTAAATACATTCATGACCAATTGCACTGACCAAGATATCATGGATTCATGACCAAGCAACCACTACAAGTATATCTATATACATTGAAGTGAACATTCACAAACACTTCAGTCTTGTGAATATTCACATCTATTGTCATTTACTATAGATAAAGTCCACAGACAGTATTTGAATATCTCATATACCATTACTTTATTTGTTTTACCAATATTGGCCATGCGAACATTACCCGATTGTCAAATCCAATTGAAGGTCGATAGTTTGCTATTCCAAGAATGCAATGCTGGAGCTTATCAACATATACATCATGTACTGGTGCAACTTTAATGAGCCAATTGTTGAGTACTTAGGTACTATATTATGCAATATACAAATCATTGCCATACATTTTAACTTGCTTTTCATTTTTTCTCTCAAAAGTTCTATAATAAATTTTGTTCTCATATTTTCTTATGTCAAGGAACACAATGTTGAGGAAAGTTTGCAAGAGATACAATTGGGAATCTCTTCAAAATCAATAAGTGATAATGAAACCATTGTTAAGAAAACACTAGTATAGCCGCAAGAAGATCTAAGCAAAGGGAAAGAGTCAGTCATAAAAGATTATCAAGATGTCAAATATATGATTAATAGATGATATAAGACTACATGGCCCCTATTGTTACTCATTCGTAATTGTAGCCTGACGCACCAACCTTGGATTTGGGCAAAGATTTTACACAACTCGAATCATGTGTTGGGGCCTAATTAACACAAAACATCACACTTGGAGATGTATATTTGCAGTTGGATAAAATGCAAGAAGAGTTTGAGGAGAAAAACTAGAGGAACATGAGAAAATTGTGTCATATCACAAGCTAATAGTAAACCTAACAATCGCAACACATAAGCAAAAGTCCAATATCGATGACTTGAATATTGTTTTTATGCGACTAGAGGTGCATATTGAGAAGACAATATGTGAATTATCAACAAAGGTCTTAAATCTTGACAAAAAAAAAAAAAGACACTCTTTTGACCGAAATGAGTGTACACAATGTTACACAGCAACATCGATGTCAGCTGGTGGAGGGAAAAAATGAAGAACTAAAGAACAAGTACAAGACATTTTAGACAAAATTGTAGGCTTTGGATTAGATTATCAAATTATTGAAGAAAAAAATAAAAAATAAAAAATCACACGAGTGTATGTGGTTAAGTTTAAGGAATTGGAAAGTATGATCAAGCTTTATGACGCAAATTTTAAATCGTACGGGAAACCAACCCCGCAACCTAAGCCAACAAATAACATCACAACAACTTTGACGTCTATGTACCTCTAGATCATAGATGTAGCCTCCCTTCCATGATCATGCCTATCGAGACATATATGGGTCAAGAAGGTCATCCTACTATGATTACCTCTGAAAAATCCCAGGAGAAACACCAAAGAGAAGTTCAACAGTGTAAGGGGGGAAAGAGAAACAAGATGAAAATCCAAGGATAATTGACCTCAAAAACATCATTGTAAGAGAATGCAAGGACAACATCAAGCTGCCGCCTCATAAAAAATCAAAGGTCGCAAGTATACTAGACAATCCAGATAGCGACAAGTTGTAATTAATTAATGAAAATGAGGGGATAGGGTAAGAAATATTATGCATAAAATTTATTAATCTTATTTCATACGACTGTTTAAGCACATAATACTCTATCATGTTTATCTAACAAATCTTTTATATACGGTGGAGAGGGACCTTTTTTCACTATGACATGTGGCGATGCAATATGCATTCTACTTTTTGATGTTGAATGTATCCTGATGCTTGTTTTTGTGTATGAATGTTCATAATGTATCGTCTGAATACTCACTCTCTATTTTAGAAACTAAATAGTCAATCTAAAACAACCTGAATGTTTATTCTAAAACACAAAAATGTGAATTAAAAAATATTTGTTAATTAAACTCTTCCTTTGTGGTTAATATACATAATATTAAAATAATTTTATGCGCGTGATGTTGTTGTTAGTGTTTGTTGTATGATATGAATATTCATAAATTGTCATTTCGTGAACATTTACAAATACTATTTTAATAGATCACAAATTCGTTAAACTATTTTTGTAAATACAGGTGATTAATTCATTCGGTTAGCTCCTTGATCAAAGGATACATAGAATTAACACATACAAGGTTGAAACTAGGTTTGATATGTTGGACCGATCACAATATGCATTAGCATGGGTTTGGGTAAGTAATTACTATTATAATGCAGGGTACTTGAAGTTTTGTTTTTTATTACTCATGCAGGGTACTTGAAGATGTTAGATCAACAAGTATTGATACATTTCTTTCAACGAGATTCGAGTTGTTTTATTGTGCTTGGGATCGTTACAAGGAGTTGTTACTCTGGTTCCCAAATCATGGTTTCCCGAGGGAGTGTCAACTAATGAATTTCCTTGACGGGTTACAAGCCGCAACCAGAACATGGGTAGAAGGGGGAAATGGTACCTCCTCTTTCTACGACCTAATCGCGGACAAAGCCCTTTGATCGTTGGAGTAATTGGTGGCATTTGATTATCAAAGTTGGAATTATTCACCAAGTCACCAAATCTTGGGGGATTATTCCAATACTACGGCGCCATTGATTGACACTCCGATTCAAGATGTGGAGTCTTCTCCTGCCTTGGAGGAAATGCACGATATTGCTATGGGGGAGACTCGGGTATTCTTGAGGAAAACTCATGATCAACTCAACGAGCACGAGGATCGTCTTGATTATATTGAGACAGTCTGTGCCAACATTGATGCGACCGTAACGTCTCTTCAGATGCAAATTGGTCAGTTTATCTGCTATGTTGAGGCCGAGTCAGAGACGGTGGCGCTGAGAAATGAACAAATCACATCCGAATGTGAAAGCCATCATGAGGAACCGGAAGCAAGAGGAAGGTACTTGGATGAGATCGAAGATGATCATGAAGATGCTACAACCCAAGTGTGGATTGGTGATGAAAAATCACATGTTAATAGTTGTGATTTTTTATCGTTCGAATTCCAATTGGTGATGCCACCCTCGAGCCAAGACGATCACATTTATGAGGATCCGATGTGGCTCACCTATCCTACCCTATTTCCAGCTCAGTACAAGTTTCCCAAGCATAAAATCCGGAGAAGAATTGAGTTGAAAGATCGAGTCGAACATAGCCAAATCTCACCAGTCTTGAGGGCGTACAAAATCAAGACTCGTACGTGGTGGTGTTTGACATGTACTACGGGCGGAAGCTGCTATTTGACGAGCCCTTCACTGTGTCGAGCCAACGACCTTAAATATGGCGTTTCTTCGGAGGCAACCCAAGGCAAAAATAAGTTAGATCGATCTCTTCCGACTTGATTCGGAGGCGAGATTCTCTTGCCTCCCAAGCACGTGTTCTAAACCCCCATCTTCATTATAATGCTTTATGGTGTTATTGGGATCGCTGATGGGTCGTTGTGAACATTGCCCGTTTTAAGTCGGGGTTGATGTGTAGTATGTTTATTATATATTATTGTTGTTAGTTATGTTTTATTGTTTTCTATGTATGCATGTTTGTTTAGGATTAGTTTGTTTAGGTTAGTTGTTGTTTTGTACTGAGTTTTGTACTTCATCTGAGCAATTACCTGATGATGAGTCTGTCCCCTGATTGTTTATTGAGGTCAAGCGTAAAACTCATTTATGTGTGTTCTGTGTGCTTGACATCTCATTTTAGTAAAAGTTATTGTGGATTCTAATTGCATGAGCACATAAACTCAATGTATAACTATCCAACTGATTTGACGCTGATTATCCATTAGCCAAGTTCTTGACAATAAGGATTTTAGAACTTGATTTGGGGGAAATTCAAGGCGAAATCCTAGGCAAAGAGTTCAGGAGATATGATTTAAGCATTCATTTTGATCGTTTGAGCCTTTTAAGCTTACCATGTAATATCATTTATCACTCGTTACCCTGTTGAAGCCTGATAGCTGTTTCAATTCTGAACACGTAACAAATACCCTAGCCAATTAATTTTTTTTCCTAACCATCGTCGCTGAGCCTAAGGCACAAATTGAGTGAAATCAAGTTAGCATTTGTTTATGCTACTTAAAGTGAGCGGTTAGGTTTGGGACGAACTTTGTATTGGTTCGGTATTAGTGTATTCACTTGTCATTTTTCTATTGTATTCACACACCCCTTTAATTATACAAAACGAATAAGTTTGGGGGTGTGATCTCTTGAAAAAAAAACAAACTATGTAAATATAGTTTTATTCTAGTTTCTTTTGACAAGTGAGTATAAAGTTCTTTAATGTTTGTTCAGGATTGTGTTTTTAATGTTTGGGGTTCTAGAATGATTGAGTACCAAGTATGTGCCTCGGGTATCGTCAAGTTAACGATGTTAACCTATTTTCTATTTCCGATATACCCTTGGCCATTTTTCAAAACCAAACCAAGTCCTACTGATCTTTTTGAATTGCTTAGCCTACATTAGTGGAGAATAGAACCCAGTCAGGCTTATGGATTCCCTATACCTTTTTGGTTTTAGTCATGAGCTTTATTGGTGGATAATATAATCCGATCGACGGATAGTTGTATAATTGAGTTTTATCACGCACACGTTGATAGGATCTAGAATGACGCTTACTATCATTGAATGTTGAAATTCTAGAACACTATATGGTGTGTTTTATTCTTGAACTTGATAGGATTGGGGGCCAATGAGGGAAAAATCGTTTGGCCGATAGATGATATTCAAAACTTGTACATTATTATTTTTAGTGTTTTTTGTTTTTAATTTCATAATTAGTTGTTGTATTTTCTCGTATTGTGTGGGTGTTTTGTTCGGGGACTAACAAAATTCTAAGTTTGGGGGTATTTGATAGGTATAATTTGTCTATATATTTCCAAGCCAATTTTGGTGTTTTCGAGTATTTTTATTGTGTTTTAATACATTTCTATGTGTTTTTGTATAAATAAGGTGTTTGGGGGTGAAAAAGAGCTAAAACGATTGAAAATTAAGCTAATCGGAACAAGTCAGTGGAAGAACAGTGGGAAAATGAACAAAAATGCATTATTCAGAAGCCTGCATCTACCGCCGTAGCGGTGAAACCACTGTCGCGGTGGTGAAAATGCTGGAATATAGAAATCTCACCGCTGCAGCGGTTAGGCCACCGCCGCGGCGGTGAAAGTCCAGAGAATTTTCTTACTATTCCAACAACGCAGTGATAAGCCACCGCTGCAGCGGTGACCTTGTCGACATGCCCACCGCTGCGGCGGTGATCCCTACAGTTGTAAAGTAGATTTTTAGATATTTTGTTTCCTTTATCTTCCTCCCTCTTTTCCAATTCAGAAGAGAGATCATTTAGAGATAGAATAGAATATAGAGGTTTTTGGGGAGTGCTTAACCAAATCTGAAGGAGAAGAACACAAAGCGAAGAAGGAGAAACGATCTTGAAGCTATTTTAGTGGCGGATCTTCGGAATACGGCTAAGTTCCTTCATTTCTTTCTTTATTTTCTTAACTTTAGTAGTTGGTTTGAGCATGTTTAGCTCGTTTATCATTGTATATACGGTTATGGTCGTTAGCTAAACGGATATTATCTAGGGATTAATATAATTTATGAATATGTGGTTTGTTTGAATTGTGTTTCTTTAACGGTTGTTCTTCACTATTCGATTGTGTTTACTATTCTTGTATTTCCATTATATGTTTGTTTAGATATATTGAGAAATCAGGGTTTGACACTCGGGAGAGGTAACCTTGAATTTGGACTAGGGTTTAAACATAACGCGGCGATCTAATTACCCGAGAGGGAGTTAGAAAGTGTGCAATCCATGACGTTGGGGTAAGACTCATGTGACTATGTGTTCTAAAAAATGCTAGAGGGTGACTTCGGCGTTAACGCGAAGTCACATATTCATTCACTTGTCAGTTGGGAAATGGAGTGATTGAGTTTATGATACAGAGATTGTCGAATAGGTCGAATACCATTATTGATAACTAAACGAGATCAAACACATTTAAGTAAATGAAATTAATCCCTAGATAATCTATTCCCCTAAATATCTCGATATAGTAATATAGTATAATTAGAGAAATTAATAATTTAGTTTAGTATTTATTAATTATAAACTCCATTTTTATCGCCTAAATAAAGTTAGGTTATGATAGTTGCGGTACTCGACGATAATCTCAACCAATCCTTGTAGATACGACAACCCTTACTCTTCCAACACTATACTAAAACTTGACTCGTACACTTGCGGCGAAAGTAGTGACGTATCTACGCGCTACCAATAGTTAATTAAATCGACATCGATGAATAATTTCATTTAGTTAACTGATTCTTTCTCGACGAAAAAACTAATAAAATTCTCAAATTTAGACTATTTCTTTTAAAGGGAAAAATTGGGATTTGGGGTTCGATTATGCTTCGATTAAAGACTTAAATTAGTCATTCTATGAATTAATTGACTCCAGATTGGGCTTGTTTAAAATTAATTTCAGTTGTATCATTCCGCATCATCCGAAATGGTACCTTTTTGCCTATGTCATCTTGTCAAATCCTCTATAATGACGTTGTAACACGTGTCACATGTCACTAAATCTAATTTATTCCTAGAATATTCATTTGTAATGTTTTTTTTAAACATTTTAAGGAATTTAATAGGTAGGGTCGCCTCAATAATCGCCAACTTGGCAATCTGTGTGCACCCTTTGGTCGGACCAATCTCGAAACACCACGTGGTCTTTAGTGCCACACCAATTGGTGTGACCCTAGGGTTTGGGAGCTATAAATAGCCCTCCAGGCCTCTAGTCTCGGGGCTCACACAAAAAAGCTTTTCAAGACGATCAATCATATCAGAGTCGCGGCCCTCAACCGATTCATTTCCAAAATGTTACATAAGTGCCTCGCGTTCTTAAAGATGTTCTGAGAAAACAAGGCCTTAGAGTGGACAAATGAATGTAAAAAGGCCTTCCATGCCCTAGAAAGGTACACTTTTCATCGATCTTGACTACATTAAACCTTAGCTAATTTTATTGTTAAACTAATGTTCTCCGAGAAAGAAGGCTCAATGACTGAAGCTACTACCGGGGAAGAGAATCGGGTAAGTTCAACTGCATGGACAACATTCGTGGATGGTTCTTCAAACTAGAATGGTTCAGGGGCAGACTTGGTCATCCATGTTCCATAGGGTGACATCTTGGAGTACGTCCTTTGGCTTGGGTTCAAAGCAACCAACAACGAGGCCAAATACTAATCTTTAATCTTCTTGTTGAGGATACTAGGAGAGCTTAGAGCAACCAAGGTGGAAGTCTATTGCGATTCTTTGTTAGTCGCCAATAACATAAATGGGGAATACACAGCCAAGGAGACGAAGATGATCACTTACTTGGGTAAGGTAAAGCAACAAGCCCAGAAGTTCGCTAAATTTAGCATCAGACAAATCCCGAGAGAAGAGAACAAACATGCAAACTTTCTAGCATGTTTTGCCTCCTCCTATGGACCCAATGTGCTACCTGAAAGATGTGATCCTACCCGAGTAAAAGAATGAAACAAGGAGAATATGATGACAAGATTCTCGATCCATGCTACTAAGAGGAATTCTTTACCACCATTCCTTTTTAGGACCATTGTTGCGGTGCCTCTGACCAAAAGAAGACAATTATATTATTCACAAAAAACATGAAGGCATTTGTCGAAATAATCTGGGGGCATGATCCTTAGCAAAAAAAATTTGAATTGACACTGACAAATAATTTGGGGGCATGATCCTTGGCAAAAAAAATGAATTGACAAGTGTAATTTTGACCGACAGTAGAAGCTTACGCAAAAGACTTGGTGAAAAGGCATGATAAATGCCAACTGTATGGCCCGTCATAAACCCTCAGCCACCAACATGACTCCTATGGTTTGTCCCTGGCCATTTGCACGATCGGGATTTGATATACTAGGTCCTTTCCCAATGATAGTGGCTCAAAAGAGGTTCATGATCGTGGCGATCGATTACTTTACCAAGGGGGTGGAGTCCATTGCTAAGATAACCAACACCTAGATAAAAGACTTTGTATGAAGACAAATTATCTGTCGTTTTAGAATTCTGAACGTGATCATTAATGATCACAGAACTTTATCCGAATGCAATTTGTTCGAAACCGTCTACTAAGATCTAGGGATTAATTACTACATATGTACTCCGGGACACCCTTATGATAATGGACAAATTGAAATCACCAATAGAACTATCCTACATAGTTTGAAGACCCGATTGGACAACCCATTTTGGGTGGAAGACTTGCGGATAGTCCTATCAGAATAACGCACGAGTTTGAAGGTCTTGATGGGGGAAACCCCTTTCTCGATGGTTTTTGTAACCAAGGATGTAGATATGAAGATTGTGTATTGTCTATATCACCCTCCAAGGTTTTAACTGAGCAGGTTGGAGTGATCGAGAGGACATTGGGACAAGCTCTGTCGACTGACCCTGGAATTTCTCTAGGTGGGCAGTACAAGGATGACCTTAAAAACTCTATTGGAACTATTCTTATGCTCATGTGCGACTCGATAAATGGGACAAGGCGAGCAAGAGGTCAGGGATAAGGAGTCATCTAGTAGCATTTCTACAAATCTACGAGTTTGTAAAGTGTTTAACTTACGAGTTTTACATTCTACGAGTTTCCCAAGTGTTCAACTTATGAGTTTTACATTCTATGACTATAGTGTTTGACTTAGAATGCTCTTGCATTTAAAATAACCATTATTTTTTTTTGTCTTGTGATTTGAAAAATCTATAAGGATATTCTCTCATTTTGAAAATATCTGGACACTCATATAAGTAGTTGCAAAAATAAGATTACAAATTTAACCTTTTTATTATATTATTAAAAAAAAAAAGTCTATAATTAATAATGAGAATTAATATTTTATTCAACCTAATGTTGATTTATTTTCTTACTTGTTAATTAGTATTATAATCAATTGTTGGATGGAGAAATTCTCATATATATGTAGTTTAAAAGGGTCCCAAATAGTGAAAAGGTAAACTGACAAAATAAATTCTAAAATTATTTGTCTTTCGAGACTCCAGCATAGTTTTAAAGTAACATTAGGTTTTTCAAATGACAAGAGGGGTCAATGATAAAATGTGTCCTAGTGACTTTCCCAAATGATGGTGTGTCACACCAAAATTTGCCCTTATTTCAAGAATACTCGCGTTATAGGTAATAAATAAATTTTGGAACCTACAACAAACTCTTTTCTATCAGAGATCCATTTTGCCAAAACTAACAATTTAGAAGGGAAAACAATCTCTCTCTCACACAAATGGCTTTTTGGCAATGCACATGCTACCAACCGGATCTGCTAATGCAGTGCCAAACAACCCTTACTGATGCATTATGGATAATAACCTAATGGGTGGGGTCTTAATTACAGATCACCAAAAATCATGAAACGAACTCAAAGCAAGGTACAACAAACAGCCATGATGAACACAAAGATGGATAATCGAATGCCTTCTTCAAGAACATTAATGTTCAACAATGGCAATTACTTCGAACTAGGCACCAGCAGAACACCAGATTCAAAGAAAAGGGCAATAAGAAAAGAGAAAAGTTTAAACAAAAATATAATCCTACAACATATGACATGAACTACAAGGAGTTAAATAAACGAAACGTGAACGATAATATCAAGATTGATCCACTAAGAAGTTTTTTATGCAACCCCCTTATTAGTCATCGAACTCATGCATATGATCTAAGAGGTAGTTTGCTGCCAGCTCCTCATTCTTATTACACGCAAAGAATACTTCCAATACTAAAGCTCGATCGAAACCCATTGCTTCAAGCTGCCAAAATCAAATCACCCAACAAATAATCACCAAATAAACTAGAGCATTCAGCTATATGACATAAATAGCCAATCCTCATGAGCTAAAAAAGGTAGGGGAAAAAAAGAGAGAAAGGAAAATGATGATGATGTACGGCATATATGACATGACTGACGACATTTAGGCGTCGACAGTAATGGCAAGCTAAAATGATTAGATACACATACATTATTCACCTCTCAAGATTTTTTTTGACAATGAATCCTTGTAGACACAATTTCCAAACCAAATATCAAGTGTATGCAATGTATGATCAAATTTAGGTGAAGATTTATTTCCAATGTACCATTATAATTTTTTCATTATATTTTACAAGCTGCTGAAGAATTCTTTGACTACATCACCTCAATCGATGACTGCTTTAGCGCACAAGAGGTGATGGATGCCAATTCTGAGCCTGTAAAAAAATTGAACACTTCCAAACCAAAGTAGTTCTTTTTCTCCTCAACTAAACTAAGTCCACGCCTCCCCCAAAAGAATTTCAGCAGTAGCAGTGACAAGTTGGAACAGAATTAAAATTTTAAGGCAGGAAACAACATGAAAGTATTTCCACAATGTGATGTTATGTCGGACTATCAGAGCATATGGCTCTGTGGCCTTCAATTTTAAGAGGAAAAATCAGGAAAAACTTGATGCCTAAAGCCTCTGGCACATATGCATGAATTAACACGAGGCATGCATCAAGGTGTAAAACAACCCAAAAACATGTGCACAGACAAATACAAAACGTACGCAAAAATAGAAGATCAAACTAAAAAACCTACACGTTCGATTGCCTCACGTTCTTCTGCAGTGACTGTAACAGCCTGTGGCATAGCTCCACCCAGTTGGCCCAAAATATTCCTGAAAACTCATTAGATGTGCAATCAGTATCTCACAGAGAGAGAGAGAGAGAGAGAGAGAGAGAGAGAGAGAGAGAGAGAGCATCAATATATCAAACACAATCTAGAGTATAATTAACAGTGATGTATGGACTTACTCCTCCCCTTCGACAGGCTCATTGATCAGGCGGAGAAAATCAGCCTGATGCTCTTGAATGAGCCTCATTAGGTGCGGGTTTTGCTTCCCAAGCTCCTGAAGCATAGGCTGTAACATAAAGGAGAATGTCATGACCCAATAAGAGGTCCAACCTTTTAAAAGAGCAAACAGTAAAAAGAAATATAGCTAACTATTACCTGCAAAATTTGAGGATTGGCTTGCACCATGCTTCTCAAGGCTTGGAACTGCAATAAAATGCAAATATTTATGCCTAAAATATATAATCATGTTCCACATAATTTAAAAAAAAATAACATGATATAAACCAGTCGGTACCTGTTGACTGTTGCGCAGAAAATCTAAATTGCCTGCACTTGCATTTGAACCCACACTAGGAAGGCCCTGGTTCCAGAACAACAATATCTATAACTGAACCTAAATAACAAAAAAATCAAGTATGCAATAATTACCTGAGGGAAAAGATCCAGAGGGTTGGCATTAGGCCCACTGGAAGGGACCACTGGTTGTGGAGCCAGGGCTGGAGGGTTCACTGCCTGTCCACCAGCAGGAGCTTGGGCCACAGGTGGAACTTCCGCTCGCTCAGGAATACCCTAGCAGGTTTATTTCGCACCAGGTTATGCGATGAATACCAAATAGCAGAAGAAGAATATTCAAGCAATTGGACGAGTGAGGAGACAACCTAAATGTCATACTTATTATCCTGTGGTTAGAAACAAGGGTTAAGTTTGAAAAATTCAACGCTGTGATGCAATTACCCTGATGACAAGATGATAAGTAAATGAACAGGCAGCCTGATTTTTCTACCAGTCTTAAAAGATAATATACCAAATAGTGGAACATAAGAGCTAAACTACAGTTTTAACCAAGCAACATCGCAATATGGTGAGTAAGAGGACAAGGGAACTCAGTTCAGATAGGATGACATACAAATAATGGAAGCTGCAGGATGCAACCACCAATTATTCTAACCAGATAATGAAATCGAGTAATCGGAGAGTATTTCATGCTTCTCTACAAGAAAGTACCCGACTTCAATTTATTATTGAGTCCTGTTAATAGCAAAAGATAACAGACACACAAATATGAAGACAAGGATAGCATGTTGATGCCAACCAAATTATGAACATCTAGAAAGTGAAAATGGACAATGGGAGTGTAGCTGAGAAAATTTCAAAATGCTTGATAGGAAAATGAATTCTAATATGTTCATGGAACTGTAAAAACAGCTACAGGGACAAAGATTAGGATGGACTCACTGAGTATAGGTATTCAACAGCTCGTTCAGGGTTATTATAAGCAGCACGAAGAGCACGGATAACCGTTTCCCGTTCCCAGCTCCCTCCCCCCATGTCAAGAATTTGCTGAACAGTTGCCTCTAAGTTGCTCCCAGCAACTATATTTGATGCAGCCTGACCATAAACATCTGCTTCAGAGCTGCTTCATGAAAAAAAAGGGGAGGGGGTCATTTATGAATTTATATGTATGAAGGCAGATAAATCAGGTTACGAAAATAAACTTAAAAGAGGCTATGACAATCGACCATAAATCTTAAATAAAAAAAGAAACCAAGAATGTATATACTCACGTGAGCAAGACAGGGGAAGGAGCAGGAGCAGGAGCAGGGGAAGGGGCAGAGTTCACCCTGCACAGAGCAAGCCAGAATTTTAACCATTGAAATGAAGAAACAGATAACAACTCAATGCTGTCTTAGATAACTCACGGTGCCAAAGTTGCTGCAGGTGCTTGTGATGGCTCTGTTGGCGGTGCTGGCGAACTTGCAGGTTGAGCCTACAGATTTAAGCAACTCCATCAGCATTATCATTAATATATTGTTTAGATCAAATTTTTAGAGATGGTTTCACCAAAATCACCGACAACCCAGATTAAATTTCCCGAAAACAATAGACGCAACCCGGAAGAGAGGAGGGCAAAAAAGAAAAAGAAACTCAAAGCATGTGAGAGTTGCATCTACAAATAGAAAAATAGAAAACACCGCTCTTTTACCATTGCTTTTGACTTGGACAACTAGCTCCATCCAATATAAATACATACCAAAAGGGGCATTTGTCTTATTATCCCCAAATATTTTTTTAAGGAAACTAGCTTATCGAGATCAATAATATAAGATATAAGTTCCTTCGCGTAATAATTGAATATTCTCCACCACGCCTCAGAAAACGGTAGAGAGAGAGAAAGAGAGAGATGAGCGTAACAGTATAGATTAATTATTTTACTTCAACAAGTTTTGCACTCACCAAATTTGGTGTGGCAGAAGATGTAGTAGTGGCTGAGCTAGACGAGGCCTTGCTCTACAATTATTTAACACGTGCATAATCAGTAATAGATAAAAAAAATAAATCATGCAACAGATATAAGCAGTTAATGATATACTGATAGTACCACTACCATGGGCAAGTAACCCCTCCACCCCCCCCACACCCCCCAAATCCCCCCCAACACCCACCCCTACACAAGGAGGGGAAGAGAATGAAGACAGAGAAGCATGACTAATCAGTAATCACTGACTGTAGTAATCACTTGTCAGCAGAAGATGTAGGCATGTCCCGGTAAAATCCAAACTTACGAGCAATCAATTAGCTATCTAAAATCCAAACTACCAAGTAATCAATTACCTACCTAGTATCTCAATTAACTCTGTCCTTTGGTGGGAGAGTGGTGTGTGCATGTGTTGTGTGAGGGGTTGGGGGCGATCCATCACATCCAAATGAAAAATTATTGAGAAACCCATCATAACTTAATTAATACTTCTCGTGCAAAAAAGTATGAATGGCATGACAGGTTACATAGTCGGCCAAACACACGCAGAGCATACCTTAGATAACATAACAACAACAAAACTATTCTCAACAACACTGTTTTCTTCCAGTGTTGTTGTATCCTTCAGAACTTTTCCCTGATGGATAAGCATTTGTTGCCCTGCAGGGTAAACATCTGCACCATGAATTGTCTCTATAATTTTCTTTACATCTGCCACCTGGTAAGTAATCAACAAGACAACAATCAATTCACACAAAAAGCATATAAGAAACAAAAGGAACATAAAAGAAACATGCCCAACACTATACAATTAATTGATCCTTCTGACAGAAGTCAGAATGATTTTATAAAAAATAAAATCAAGGAACCATGATATCTTGATGGCCAAACTCAAACTTTGACCCTCTAACTACTGACCAATTCCTAAGTGATCCTATTATGTTGCATTTCATTTTGAACCATGTATATTTAATTACAGTTTTAATTAGCCCTTCTGTTTAATTTAGGTGTCAAATTAGATGGGATAGGGGTATATTAGTAAATTTATATATATTTTTTCTTTTTTCTTTTTCCTTCTTTCTATTTTTCTTTTTCTTCTTCACCGAGCCATTCATGTCATCCATTGCTGAATTCAACCCCAATCCACCAATTGGAAGCAAATCCAGCATGAAATTTAATTGTGCCGGGAAAAAATGTTTGCACCACTGCCGGTCCATTTCTTCTGCAGATTTCACAAACGGTGCAATTTCTCCATCAAAAAACAAATCACCATTCTTCTTTAATATTCTCTCTCTTTCTCTCTCTCTCTCCACACACACACACAGTTGCTTCTGTTTCGATGTATTAATCTGTAGCGCAGCCATAAAGAAAAATCAGGGCTATAACCAATCGGCTTGGTTAATTCTTGATTCCAATCTCACCGGAAGTTTAAGCAAAAGCCGGAGAATTCTTGAGGGGTTATAGCTTCCAATTAAGGGATGCTCTGCTCTCATCTCTACTTGGTTTCAGAAATCAGAATTTGTATTTTATTGTGTTTATATTTATATTTACATCTTCCTGAATTTTGTAGATAATTGGGGATTTTGGGTGATTAATAGTAGGAAAAAAAAAATACTGTTAGGAGTCAAATAACTCAAAGTTTGTTCACAGATGCAGGTAATGAAGCTTTGTTAATGTCCCAATGCTCTTAGGGATTTTTCCAGTCGAATTGTTGCTCAAACTGAGGTTGAAAATTGGCCCTAGATTCCCCAATTCCCTTGGTATTTTGCCTCTAAATTCGTTAAGGCCAAGCTTGAAACTCGCAATTCGTTCAAGGCCAGGCCCAAAAATTTGATTTTGATCCAGCTTCAAATTAGTCAGCTTTTCACATTTCCCCCCATCTGACGACAGTTCATCGGTGAACTGATTGTCACTGAAAGTGAGGAATTCAAAGCTGTGGATGTACTCGAAATGATGCATCAGGAATGTCCCCCAAGAATTAATTCTTCAAGCAATTTGGCAAAACCCCACTGATGTTGGCGTTGCATTGGGGTAGAGAAGGCTGGTGGAGACGATGACAGTGGCAGGAAGTGATGGACATGGTGGGGGCAGGAGGTGATGGTGGTGGCGGTGACAGTGTCTGGAGGTGCGGGAAAGTCTCAGTGGAAAAAAAAAAGGGGGGGGGGGGGGGGGGGGGGGGAAGAAAAAACGAAAAAGAAAGAAAAAGAAAAAAGAAGGGAAAAAAGAATAAAAAATATATAAATTTACAAATTTATCCCCTACTTCGTCTAATCTCACAGGTAAATTGGACGGACTTACTAATTAAAACAGTAATTAAAGATAAAGAATTCAAAGTGAAACACACCAAACTTATTGGACCACATAGAAATTGGTCAATAATTAGAGGGCCAAAAATAGAATTTGCACAATTTTGATTGTAGCAAACACGGAATTCCAGACCAAGTCAATTAAGGAGAACCGTTGAGAAAGAAAGAAAATTGGAGGCTACAATCCGAAAGATAGAAAATTGGAGGTTACAGTCAAGGGTGAGAGAGACCAACAAGCAAGCAAAGGATAACCTTTGTGAAATATATCCGAAAGGACAAACAAAAGAACCCAATATCAAGGGACATGTAAATTCAAGCAATCAGTATGTCATATGCTGTTAAAAGTGCCAATGTCATCAAATAAAACCACTCGCACACACACCTTCGAGGGAAACCAACAAAGCTGTAACTGCAGCAAATGAACCAATTATGTACCACGAAGGCTAGGGTAAATAACCATAATATCAACAACGTAATATAGAAGCCAACAACTACAAAACTCTAACCTAAAATTTCATACTTATCAGCCAATCACGTCCTAATCCAAAACTTATTTTTTCGCCCCAAACTAGCCATGCAACTCTGATGTAGTGGTTTTCACATTGGCTTGCTTCCTTTCAAGTGAAAATATATCACGTGGTGTAACTGTTACTTCAATCCAAAATAAGGTTAATTGAATCTTGTTAACAAACTTGGATCTAGCGATTTTCACATTGCCTCGCTTCCTTCTTTCAAGTAAAAAGATATCACCTGGCGTTACTGTTCTTTTGAATCCAAAATAAAACTTAACTGACTTGTTATCAGCATTAAGAATTTTGAAACACACTGCCAAGAATTGAACTTGTGGACAAAATGATATTCAAGTATCACAATGAGGGAAGAATATAAAAGAAATCACATACACAACAACAAAGCCTTTGAACCCTCAAGGGTAGGTTACATGATTCCGTTTGCACCATAAAGATTGTTCCAAAGTCCTCCCCTTAATCAAGTTCAAGGCCATTCAATCCATTCAAATTGTTTCCCTCCAAGTTTTTTAGGCCTCCCTCTCCCTCTTGTAACATCCTCCACTTGAATTAAATCGCATTTCCTCGCTGGTACTTCTCTTGGTCTTCTCTACACATGTCCAAACCATTATAAACGATTTTGTCTCATTTTTTCCTCATTTCTCAATGTGTGTTTTCACAACTTCTCTTTAATAACTTCATTACTAACTTTATCCATTATATTTTTACCACTTATCCACCTTAACGTCCTCATCTCCATCACGCTAACTTTCTGAACATACTTCTTGTTTACACCCTAGCATTTTGAACCATATAGAATTGGTGGTTTTATTGCAGTTTTGTATAATTTTTCTTTCAACTTCAATGGTATTTTACAATTACATATTACCATCCTTTCTACAAGTATTACTAATAGCAGTACAAAAATTCCGTCTTATTTCTACTAAACCTTAAACCCTGAGATCGTAGAGCTCCTCTCAAACTTTCTTTGTGTTGAGACCTCTTCTAGTTTCATCAACTCGTACAATGTCATTCACAAACAACATACACCAGGGTACACCATCTTGAATATGTTTCGTGAACTCATCCATCACTAAAACGAAGAGGTAAGGCTTTAAAAACAATCCTTCATGTAATCCTATATGAATTAGAAAGACACAAGTATCATCCCCTACTTTTATTAAAGCAAATAGAGGCTTTATTGATGAATCAAAAGCAGGGTCTTTTTCTTTAGTTATGTAGTTCTCCCGACCATTAGACCCTTGATGAAGTTGGGTCTGGGAAAATTGTACAGGGGGAACCCTTTCTAACCCAGCCCTACAGATAAAAGCCTTACCTCAATGAACGAACAAAGAATAATGAAAGAATGAAAAATGAAAACAAAGCACTCCTGAAGTTTGGGGAAAAAAACTTAATCAAAGCTATACGAGCCCCTGATAGAAACAGGATGAAGAGAATCTGTAGAGACTTGAAAACAATAACTAGCAGTAGCCACCTTAGCCAACGAGTCAACCACTGTTACTTCCCTAAAGCAATGAGAGAGAAATTTCCTTTTGAGATTAGATCCTTGATGTCAGCCAAAAGAGGAGCCAACCTCCAAGAGCAGTTTAGCCCTTTGGTAATCGTATTCACCAGAATCATATAATCAGAAGCTATCTGAACATTACGCCAGTCTTTCTCCAAGCACAAATGGGGACCAATGAGGCAAGCCTTGGCCTTAGAGCCACCATGTTTGTAGCAACACTAATGGAAGAACAAAATGCCAACAACATTTTACCGAAATGATCTCTAACAATTCCACGATAACTCGTAGGGCCAAGATTAAGAAAAAAGCTCTGATCATACATGTCCTTAATCACTTCACCATACGCATTGGATGCTTGCTTCTTTTCTAATATCCACCACAATATTTCTCTAGGTACCTGATCATAAGCCTATTCCAAGTCCACAAAAACCATATATAAGTCTTTATTATTTTCTCTATATTTCTCCATCAATTGCCTGGGTAAGTATATCGATTGCATGGGCATAAATTCAAATTGATTTCCTTCTATAATTGTTTCATGTCTTGCTCTATATTCTGTTGCCCTCTCCCAAAATTTCATGGTATGACTGAAGTTTTATGCCCCCGATAAATCGTACAACATTGAACATCATCTCCATTTTTGTAAATAGGCATTAAAGTACTTCTCCTCCAATAATCTGACATTCCCTTATTCCTTATTATGTTATTGAAAAGTCCAGTCAACCAATCTATCCCAATATCTCCCAAATTCTTCCAAACCTCAATAGGGATCACATCTGACTTACTGTTTTTCCATTCTTCATCTTCCTTAGTGTTATTCTGACTTTTGAAGTCCAAATTCTACTATGAAACCTATAAATCCAATCTAAGGCAAATTAGGTAGTTTTAAACAAGATTCCCCTACAATGTTCTCATTAAATAAACCATAAAAATAACTTCTCAATTGTTCCATAGTCTCTTTCTCCTTTACCAAAGCTTTTTAGCCACTGTTTTTTATGTATCTCACACTTCATGTATCTTTAGTTTCTCTTTCACGTCTATTAGAAATTTTACATATATTATATATACCTCTCCATCTTTTGTATCCAACTTCAAATACAATTCATCGTGAGCCCTAAACTTGGATTCCTTTATGACTATTCTTACCTCCTTTTTTGCTCGTTTGTATCTCCATACTCACACTACTACGACACTTTTGACACTCCTTATACAATATTTTCTTGTCCCTAATTGATTTTTAGACCTCCTCATTCCACCACCTTCTTTATATTGTTCCCCTTCCTGACTCCTAGCACTTCTCTTTCAATCTCTCTAATGCGACTGCCATATCACCCACATTTTGTTCACTTCGTCATGTCTCTTCTATAACTCATCCTTGCTAATTTTATCCATAAACTCCTCTTATCTTTTCTCCTTTTAAATCTCTCCAACCTATCTTTGGTCACTTATTTATCTTAAACTCCCGCTTCCACCCCTTAAACTTTAAGTTGGTTTCCATCAATCTATGTTGAGCAGTAATACTCTCTCTAGGAATGATTTAGCAATCCTTACATACTAAATGATCACTCATTCTAGTAAGAAATCATTCTAGTAAGAACAAAGTCTATTTGGCTACTTCTCGGTCCACTCTTACACGTGATGAGACATCCATATTCCTAAAATATGTATTCAAAAGCACTAAATCATGTCACTGCAAAATCTATAATCCTCTTGCACATTACATTTTTCACCCAAAATCTATAACCACCATGTACTTTCTCATATGTCCCACGATCTTTCCCTACATGTCCATTCAAATCCCTACAATAACTATTTTTTCTTAGGTAGGTAAACTTTGAACAATTTTATCCATATGGTCTCAAAACTCTAGTCTAAAATCTTATTGCAACACAACTCGTGGCATACAGACTAATAACATTAATCTCCCCTTCCTATTACTATCTTCAAAACCATAATTCTATTTTATATTCTCAAATCCATAATTCCCAGTCCATTCCCCCGTACTCTTAATTTCCCTAGATCTCTCTCTTACCACTCAGTTTCCTATAAACACAAAATATTAGTCCTTCGTCTACCCGTCACGTCCAACAATTCCTTTGTCTTCCCTGTCCGCGTTCTTATATTCCAAGTTTCTAACCTAAGTTTATTTTCATGGACTAACTTCTTATACGCGTCCATCGTAATGCATCAACCCATGCATATTTGACATCGTATCCAAGTGAAGACACAGTAGCCTAGCGGAATAA
The DNA here is from genome assembly GCA_016647705.1 of Eucommia ulmoides. Taxonomy (NCBI): domain Eukaryota; kingdom Viridiplantae; phylum Streptophyta; class Magnoliopsida; order Garryales; family Eucommiaceae; genus Eucommia; species Eucommia ulmoides. Next base: position 21,253,329 of record CM028339.1, read on the forward strand.
CGATGAAAAGACTATATATCCTTCTATTAAACATAAAAAGGGCTAGATATTATTCTAGCGAACAAAAGGAGTTCTTAAATCCACAAGAAAGAGAAATATCAAAGTATATTAAACTTGAAAAATCGTATTACAAGAGGGTGTCAAGGGTGTATGTATAGCCCTCAACTGATCTCTAGACTAGTAGGAAAAGAAAACCCTGAACGGCTAAACCCCTAATATGTAGGGGGCGGGGGAGAAACCTAGTACTCCTACTAGTAAACATAAAAATAGAAAACAAACAAATCCTAATACTGGTAGGAAAAAAACATAAAAATAGAAAACTACCCATCCTAGCACCTATAACCAACGAAAAGTATTCCAAAAATAATTATACCTATTATACTATAGTATTGGCACTCTAATTAAATAAAAGAAATATAAATTCTGAAAATAATAATAATAATAATAGAAGTCATAATTTGCATGCGGTCTTTGTCTTACATCAGTCCACCACACTTGAAAAAAAAAAATCCTCGAGTTCGGTGTGACATATTGGAGTTTTCCATGCCAAGTGCCAACAAACCAAGTATTTCGAAGATTTTTTACACTTCAATACCTTCCAAAAAATAATTTCGCAATTCGAGAAACCCTAATCAACCTCACAGTATCCTTGAGTTGATTCACCATATTTACCAATAAAGGATTTTTAACATGGAAAATAATTTTCAAGTTCAATTAAATAAATATTAATCATTACGTTTAAATTTTCTTTTGAAGACCTTACACAAATATCTTTCATAAACTTTTCCTCATCACTTTTCAATTGGGCTTCAATAAAATCTTCTTTAATAATTGCTATAATAGTTTCTTGCTTCAGATGATACAAGTTCTTCGTGACCTTCTTGAGAGCTATCAATATCACTTGCTGCCATAGAATCGTCTTAAGCATATCCTAATAAATCTACTTCATCAGTGTAAGTTACTTCATCTTAAATATAGTCAAGAGTCCACATCGCTCTTTGTTTAACACGCGGACTCATATTGCTCTACCACTTTGCTTTATATTGCTCTTCTACCAGTTGCTCTTTGTAATACCATGATGAAAAAAATACAATCACAAAGTCTTTTCATTCTTTGACCGTGAGTGAATTCGAAACTTGCCCCATTTTTCATGTATTCTTGCAAATCCAACAGCCACCATAGCACCAAACCTTTAAGCTTATATGATACATACTTCATTTTTCTTCTTCCAAAGTATTCATTTACTCAAACAAAAGGAACTTCGAAATTCAATACCCCATCATAAAAAATTTCAATAACAGAAATCCCATTGAATTTAGGCAAATTATCATAGTACATAAAATCTCAATGAAGAGGATCAGGTCCATCAACATAGCAATCTCTGTTATCTGCACAATCTTTGTTGATGTCAGCAACGAATTTGTTTACCATCTTGAAAAAACTGGCGTTTGCATTCTTAGAATTCAACTCTATAAGTACTTCCTCTCCAAAGACTACGGTCGATTGATTCAGTGTCATTGTCATGTCTGTTGGCCATCATTCCATGATACATCAAAACTCTGATAACAACTAACACAGTGGAATGGCGATGAAAAGACTAGATATTGTTCTATTAGATGAAATATGGCTAGATAGTGTTCTAGCAGGCAAAGAGGACGCTTCAATGCACAACAAAGGGTTCTTGAATCCATAAGAAAGCGAAAAATCTCAAAGCATATTTAACTTGAATAATTGAAGTACAAAAGATTGTCAAGTGTGAGTTGATAGCCCTCTACTAATCACTACAGTGAGTTCCAATAACAACAACTACTAAGCCTTTATCCCAATTAAGTAGGGTCGGCTACATGAATCCGTTTATGTCATAAAGAAAATCCTAAACACCTAAGAAAAGGAAACAAGCTAGTCCTAATACTTAATGGAAAAGAAAACAAAAAACAGAAAAACAAACTAGTGCTAAAAGTCGTAAAAAGAAAAACATAAATACAGGAAACTATCAATACTATTACCTATAACCAAGGAAAAGTACCCCAAAAATAACTCTACCTACTAATACAATCCTAATAAGACTCTAATTTTTTACTAAATTACTTCTAAAACTCTATTAAACTAGAAAGCAAAATACATGAATAATAAAATTCAAAAAATAATTAAAAAAAATGTAATTTGCCTGGGATCCTTATCCTACATCACACGACAAGCCGCCTTCGGACGAAGCCCTAGCCAATCCATGCTCATTTCTCACTATATTTGGCCAGTGGTAATGTAGCGCATCATCAGCAGAGGACACCCCAACGTGTAATATATTGGATTCATGACGAAATTGCATGCACAAATTCCAAAAACAAGTATTCTACTCAAAGCATATACTTTTCACAGCCTAATCAAACATTTTTAACAAACAAATTCTACGATATCTCAGATATAGCTGGCACAAAATAAAACACATAAAATAACAGAAAGGGGAAAGCCTCGCAGTATGGATGGGAAAATACGCCCACAGTGACTAAGATGGATATCTTGCATTCGAAAACTAGTTGTTTGCCCTGTCAGTCCTTCGGGACACAAATAACTCAATTTTCTCACATAAACTATTTGTGTCAGTGGATTTTTTCGATCCAAAACTTGAGATAATGGATATAAACAAAAAAAAAAGGGACTTATGAATAGTTGTTAATAGAGTTGAAGTTAATGATGAGGGGCCAACATCAATTTATTCCGAATTACTTTACCTGTAGCTCCTCAAACAACATTTTCTAAACCAACCAAAGCCAATCTGAATTGAGAGCTCTTAGATAGAGGTTGTCGCCACCACAACTCCTACTCATTTTGGCCAGTGATACACTTATTAGAACGTTACTACATAATGCTTTAAAGTTATCTATGTCATCCTTGTCCCTCAAAAGGAAGGGGTGCACAACTTCTATTTCAATGTATGATGCTTAGCTCATCTGCTAGCCCTTCTTCTTCTTTAAGGAGGTGATTGAGATAGTAGGATATTAACCTTTAGAGCTACCAGAGACTATTGGGTTAAGGATTTACCCGGTGTGAGATATCACATTGTTCGCAGAACCCTAGATGCTGTCGAAATCGAGGATTGTCAACAAGAGCATTCTAGTGCATTGTAGATTCTTAACAAAAATTTGTATCATTTGATGATGCCATGTGAATCGCTAGAAACATGTGAACTGTATGGCTAACCCAAAAACAAAAGTTTCGTAAGGGGAACTAGAGTCGTTCCTTATGTGTGCGTATGATTACAACTACTTTTGATCTTTCTAGGGCATCTTTGGCACTACTTCTTTGATCACAACAACAATGTCACCAATTTCCGGTACGCCTAGGCTCCGGGACAACTTGTGCACATCGGTGCGTCTAGAGCCTTTAACAACTATGGCCGTCCCGATACGGTTACAGGGCTGATATTGGAGTCTGAGGCCGATTCACACAGTATCGGGACGATATGGGCATGTAACAAGGTCCGCTCTTGTTACGCTGAGGCGTCTCACTAAGAATGAGAGAGTGAGAGCAATCATGAAGACAAACAATTGATCGGCAGCTACCCACGAACGAGGATGATTGGAAGCGGGGGGCGAAGATGATCAGCAACAGACGAAGATGATCGGCATAGATGACGTCAACTGGAGAGAGGAAGTTGATCAGCATTTGGAGAACGTGGGCAAAGAAACTGAGGAAGACGTGAGAGAGGGAGTTGAACTTGAGGAAAAAATCGTGACAAAAATGACTGAACAATTGAGTAAAGTCACAAAAGTCACTACGCAATTGAGTAGAGTCACAAAAGTGATGTCTGAGCAATTGGGTATCTTACTTCATTAGGGATTAGGGTTAGTTTTATTATATATACACACACACACACACACACACACACATATGTATACATATTTTGCAAATTTTAAAAAAGTTCACATATTTTGTTTAATTTTAAGCTTTAGCCCTAGAAAAACAATTTGTTTTGGTAGTACGAAGGTTTTTCGTCATTTTTCATATCTTTATTGTGTTTAATATGTAATTAAATGTCATAATATATATTAGAATGTGCTTAATAAAGGTTAAATGAGTAAAAAAATTATTGTTATTGAGTTTTTTAGGATGTTCGGGTGATTTTAAAAAATTCATGACCGTTACGGCCGATTCCCATTACAGACGGGCCGATACTCTCGATACCGTTACACCGCAACCGTTACCGTTCATTAACCTGATGTCACGATTTAAAACTTTGGTTCCCTTACTAAAATATAATATCCGATATATAAATATTAAAAAGTAATTTTGGTTCAAATAGCAAATAGCAAATAGCAAATAGCAAAGGTTCTAGTACAATGCTGGTTCGAAAAACTCCTACCCTGATAACCAATAGCAAAAACAAACCAATAACCAAACTGAACTCTTAAAAATTCCAAATCAACAGAAACCAAACAATCTAAGTTGCAATTCTAATATAACGTGGTGTAGTGTGAAAGAGCAAACCTGCACCAAAATTGCTCAAACTATGGTCAAACACTACGGGAATTTGACCACATAAATTATCACTTCGTGAAAGTTGTTCCTTCGTGCAACAAACACCACTAAGATTCCAGAATAATTTATCACATAATTTAACCAAGTCTGTACCACGGTAACAAACGATATCCAATTGCAAAACAGACAGCAGAAGGCAAATTTTACATAATTGAAACAATCTAAAACGGCAAATTATATATCTAATAAGCTGATTGGTAGACGTGCGAAACAAAATTGACAACGGGACGAAAAACTCGCAAAGCCCTAATTCAGACCCTAGTAATGCAAAAAACAGACGGTTTCAAAGTTTTCACGTATTAATAGCCAATAATCTACAAATATAAAGGCTTGTGTACGTGTGCGCGCGCGCATAATTTTATACAAATAGAGTAGGAGAGATTGGTACGGTATCTTCGGGTTTCACTTCGATGTCAAAGTTCTTGCCCTTCAGAGTCTTCACAATAATCTTCATCTTCAAAATCGGCAGCCTTCACTGGTGAATCTACTGATACCCGTTCGCCGCCGGCGACACGAAACACGGCAATATGTTTGGGGAAGGGGGGGCGGTGGCCGGCGGTGAGAGAGTTAAAGGGGCAGGACAAGTCTCAACAGTGAAAAGAACGGAGGCTGAGGTCTCTGCCGCGGTTTATAATGCTGAACGATGGGGAATGGTTAGGTGACGGCGTCGTTTGAGACGGTCGCTTTCACGGTCTGTTCTTATTGGGCCTTTTAATCCTGACAAATAGACGCCAGTTCGATTGGGCTGATTGAAAAGCAGTAGTAACCCAATTATTCATTGGGCTTGTTGGTCTGGATATCATTATTATGGGCTTTGGCTTCGAAAGCACTTCAAGCCGAGTGGAGTATTCGGCCCTTAATTGGTTTCTAACCTCGGGTTCGGCTTGGTTTGGTTTACGACCCAAAAGCCCACTACTCTTCATTTTTGTCCACACTTTTTATTTTTTATATTTTTTTATTTTTTTAAATATAAAAAATTCCAAATAAAAAAATATATTAGTTTCGATAACAAAAATACCCTTCAATTATTTATTATTAATAATAAACATTAATTACTAAAAAAAATATTCACTATCTCATCACAACCATAATAAATATTCCTAACACTGCTACCACCACAATGAATATTTGTTATCACCGCCTTTACCAATAACAAATATTTGTTATCATCCCACCACAATCACAACAAACATTTAATATCATTGTTGATATAATCACAACAAATATTCACTATTATTATTGTCACTACCACAACAAATAAGTTACTACTATCATGGTCATCACTACAACAAAATATTCGTTATCACCAACACGAGTATTTTTATATTCACTATTCAGTGATAGGTGTAATTTATCTATTTATTCCCAAGCCGGTTTTGTTAGTTTTCGAGTATTTTTATATCGTTTTTATATGTTTTAATATGTTTTTATTCTTTTTAGTATAAATCAGGTGTGTGGGGGTGAAAAGAGATGAAAACGGATCATAAATGATCAAATCGGATCAAGAATGGTGGGAAAACATTCATAAGGGCAAAATTCAGAACTGCAACCCACTGCCGCAATGGTTAATATGCAGAGAAGGCCAAATGTTGCTGAAAATCCACCACCGCAGCGATGAGATTCACCACCGCAGCGGTGAAAGAACAAAAGGTCTCTGATCCCACGCCGTCTCCATCGTTGCGGTGAAGATTAAACCGACATGCCCACTGCCGCGGCTCTCACTCTGCACTAGAATTAGATATTTATTTAGATATTTTTGCTCCTTATTTTTTCCCTGTCCTCTTCCATTTGGCCATTAGACCTAATAAGATATTAGAGGCATATTTTGAGAGGATTTTGGGGAGCTCATTCAAATCCGAATGAGAAGAACACAAAACGAAGAAGGAGAAGCGATCTGGGAACGGTTTTAGCGTTAAATCTTTGGACTATAGCTAGTTTCTCTCGTTTCTTTCTTTATTTCTTAACTTCAGATTCTGGTTTGAGCATGTTTAGCTCGTTATTAATTGTATATACGGTTATGGCCGTTAGCTAAACATGGATTGTCTTAGGGATTAATAATATTTATGAAAATGTTGTTTGTTTGAGTTTGTGTTTCGTTAATGGTTGTTCTTTATAAATTCGATTGTGTTTATCGGTTTGTCATGATTATTATACTCGTTATGATATAGTGAGAAATTGGGGTTTGATACTCGGGAGAGGTAATCCCGAATTCGGATTAGGGTAAACACAACACGACGATCTAATAACCTAGGAGAGAGTGTGCAATCAATGACGTTGGGGTGAGACTCATGTGACGTAGTGTCGTTAAGATATTGAGGGGGACTTCTTTGTTGACGCGAAGTCGCATATTCACTCGTCTTACACTCAGGAGAGGTGGCGAGTGAGTTTACGATACAAAGATTGTCGGATAGGTCGAACGTCGTTATTGTAAACTAAACGAGACCAAACATGTTTTTGTAAACAAAGTTAATCCCTAAGCAATCTACTTCTCTTAATCATCTCATAGTAGTATTAGTATAATTAGTTTAATTAACTTAGTATTAGTATATTATTAATTTTAAACACATTTTTATCTCCTAGATAAAATTATGTTATGACAATTACGGTACTCGATAATAATCTCAACCAATCACTGTGGACACAATACCGCTACTCTCCCCATCTTTACTAAAACTTGACTAGTACACTTGCGGTGAAAGTGGTGTGAATTAATTACGCGCTACTATTCAGCTTTCGTGTTTTCTAAGAGTGATTATACTGAGTGCATTGTGAGATCTTTTCTGAAAGTTCTTGAGAAACTTTTGTTGTGGATTACCGCTGCTACCGATCAGAAGTTTCATTGCTATTCTAATCATTATTTTTTCGATGGAATCCTGGTGAGATATTTCCAAATTATTTACTATCAATTGTTGTTTGATCTTTGTAAACCTGCAGTAACTTCGCCTAGGTGAAGTTTCCTTCGCCGAGGTGAAGTTCTGGCAGAAAGTTTTATTTTTAAACTGACCTAACTTCGCCTAGGCGAAAATCCTGCAGCACAGCCTTGATATTTATTAGATATTTTGAGATCTTTTGCCTATAAATACCCCTCTCATCCCCCTTTTCCAGCCTCTCTTGGTTTTTTGAGCACCTTAGGCTATATTTAAGCCTAGGTTTAGGAGTTTTGGAGGTGGATCTCACATCCCGAAGTAGAGAAGATGGCGAATCGATCGTTGAGCGTTCTTAGCGGTTTATTTTCGGATGAGGCTAAGTTCTTCGATTGTTTTTATTTATTTCTTTATCTTAGGATCATGTGAGCCTGTTTAGCTCGATTTATATGTTTATGTGGCTATGGCCACGAGTTAAATATGGATTGTAGTAGGGATTAACGGTATATTTATAAATATGTTTGTTTGGATGATTTCGGTGTTGCGTTTATGTTTGTTCTTCGTAGTTTGATTGTGTTTATCGTATTGTTTGTTTATTATGCTTAGAATGGTAAATGGAGAATATGGGGTTTTGACAAAACCCGGATTCGGATTAGGGTAAACAAACGCTACGATTATATAACCCGATGGGGGGTTTGAATCGTGGACAATCGATGACGTTGGGGCAAGACTCAAGTGATCTAGGGTCGCTAAGACGTTGAGGGGGACTTTAGCATTGACACGAAGTCGCGTTATATCCCTTGTCTTACACTCGAGAGAGGTGGCGAGGGAGTTTTAGAATGGAGATTATCGATAGGGTAAATACAACGCGACGATCCAATAACCCGGGAGAGAGTTGGATTATGTACAATCGATGACGCTGGGCGAGACTCACGTGACCTAGGGTTGTTAAGACATTGAGGGGGACTTCTTCGTTGACTCGAAGTCATGTATTCTCCCGTCTTACACTTGGAAGAGGTGGCGGTGGAGTTTACGTACCGAGATTGTCAACTAGGTCGAACACCGTAAACGTGAGTAAATCGAGATCGAACACGTATTTGTAAACACGTTAATTCCTAAGCAATTCTTGACCCTAAAACATATTAGCATATTAGTGTAGTTAATTTAGGTTATATTAGTATTAGTTTAATTAATTAAATACATTTGTTTTCGCCTAGATAAAGTTAGGTCACGACAAATGCAGTATTCGATAGTAACGACACCAATCCCTGTGGATACGATAACCTGATCTTAACAATCACACTATACTAAAACTTAGGCCTCATATACTTGCGAGAGTAAGTAGCGGTGTATTTTACACCCTATCATTTAACTACTTGCTACCCATCTTTATTTGAAATTAAATTTTGAAATTCTCATTTTTTTATCACTAGTATCGGGACATTAATTGAGTTTGAGTTTATCTGGGGTGGTAGAAGTTCCGAGTGGAAAAATCACTTATCAATTGTTTGTAATTGGTGAGTTAAGTGTCGGATTAGATACTACTGGGAGTGTCTAATTAAGGATAGTTGGTTTCAATCTCTTTTGGTAAAAAGTTTGAGGTTTTGATCTTTACCTAAGGTATAAAAAGATTAGGTGTTAATTCTTCATTGATTGAATTTGTGAGTGAATTGTAAAGGTTCCATCCTTATCTGGGAAAATGATACTTGGAGTGATTGTAAGATTTAATTCTTGAGCCTAAGGTATAAAAAGAATTAGGTCGTGATTCTCCCTATAATAGAATTAGGTTAATCTTTAGCCTGTAAAAAAATAGGTTATTCTTAAGCTTGAGAAAAAAGAAGAGGTTATTCCTGAGGCTGGGAAAATGAATTATAAATGTTGATTCTAAGCATGTGAAAAGAATCATTGTGAGGGTTTGGTTCCTACCTGTAAAGGAATTTTGAGTTTAGTGGGTGCGAATCTCCGTGAGGCTCCGAGAACTAGATTAGACAACAGTAACTTGGTGAACCAGGATACATCGTGGTGTGCTGCTTTATTTACTTTACTTATACATTGTAGTTTGGTGTGCACCTAGTTAATAACACATATCTGCTGTTATAAAGATAATAATTAATTTTAGGATAAAATTAATTGTTTGAATTTTTAAAGTATTATATTTTGATAATTTTTAATAGTACCCAATTCACCACTCATCTTAGGTAGCTTACTGGGCCAACATAGTGTTATTGCTACCAACACAACAAACACTCACCATTGTCGTCGTCGCCTCAACAAATATTTATCATCACTACTGTTACCACCACAATAAACATTCATGTCCCAACCGCCAACACAACAAATATTAACTACCACTATAGCAAATATACACCACAACAGTAAATGGCCAAAAAATTAACACAAATTTTAACAAATTGTGGTCAAATATTATGTTAAATTTCAAAATCAAAATTAATATTTACAATAAATTTCAAATCTTAAATGTTTAAAAATAATGCTAACGACAACCATGGCTTATGACCGTCCACGGTCAGAATATCGACGACCAACACATTTCAGTGATGGTGGTCCATGATTTGTTCGAACACAGAAAAACAATAAGAAGCAATCTACGTGGTGGTGGTAGTGATTTGTTTAGAGAGAGAGAGAGGTGGCGACTCGGTCGTGAACAACCAGATCATCGACGGCTACCACTAAATACATGGTGCTAGCCGTGATTTGTTTAGAGAGAGATGGGGCAAGATGGTTAACAATCTCGATATGGCCGTTCAAGGCCAGATTGCCAATAGCCACCACCGGTATGTGGTGGTGGTCGTGATTTGTTTACAGAGAGAGAGAGGGGGGCAACGATTTGACTGTGAATGGCCAGATCTGGATCTCCATCGCAAGATCTGGTAGTGGCAAGCCAGATGTCGTTCACAGCCAGATCGCCAACGGCCACCACCAGAATTATGGTGATGGTCGTGATTTGTTTAAGCGGAGGGAGATAATTATTGTTTCGGACGGATAATAGTATCATCGTGGTAGTAATGGTGATATGACAGTTGTACCTTGTGGTGGTTTTTTTTTTTTTTTTTTTTTTCTGCCAGATGTAGGTTGTCCATCACCACCATCGACAATATGGTGGTCATCGGGGAGAGAGAGAGAGAGAGGAGAGAGAGCAAAATTGATAAAGATGATATATTAGAAATTGGCCTTTCTTCTATTGATGATTTCAAAGAGCAGTTTAGGTAAAACAAATAAAAAATTGTGATTTTTTTATTATAATTTACTTTATAAATAGTGTTTTATTAAAAGAAAAATAAGGGTTGGGAACCATTCTAATTTTCTACTTAAATATGGGGTTATCTTCAAATATACATTCTTTCTAATATTTTATGACAAAAAAATATGACCTTTCTCTATATCTATATATACTCTTACATGTAAGAGGAAAGATTTACTTTACTATTTGTATGAATAAAATTATTGAAGTGTACTTAAAAATTTTAAAAACAAAATTAATTTGTCCTTCAAAATATACTTTATATATATAATTAAATATAACCATACACAATTTTTTTGTTTAATATTTTTATAGAAAAAATCTAAATTGCATATTTTGGAGGAAAAAAATAGACTTCTAAATTCTGCTAGAAATAATTATTGAAATTTCAAAATAAATACTTAAATAATTATGGAATAAAACTAATAATACTTAAACAATATTAATTGGAACATTAACTAATCATGTATAGGAAACAAGATTAGAATATAAAAATTCTGTGAAAGATCTTAAAGTGTATATCTAACTAAAAGCGTGATGTGAACATTTACATAATTGAAACATAGGTAACAACAGAAAGCGAAGTAAATGTTTACGCAACGATAACATAAGACAAAGTAGAAACGGGACGTGAATATTTACGTAACAAGAACAATGTATTAAACTTTAAATAAAGACTTATCCGAATATTCAAACAATGAATAAAGTTGAAGTAGATCGAGGTTAGAGTTTGACTCTATACCCTTAAAGCAGATTCGCGCCCCTATAATAGTGCTAATGGTTAAATGAATGTCTGCCTCCCAAGGTACAATGATCTTGTGCTTGAACTGTTACAAAATTCTCAATATTCTGTGCTTTGGTGGTAATATGAAGTGAGAATGTTGTGAATCAGACTAATTGAAATTAATGTGAAATCTCCTAGTTATAGAAGACCAAAATACACTATTGAATAACTGCAACTTTGGAAATACATGTGTTCGTGTGAACATTCACAGGAACTGTCACAAATGAACCTTTATGTTTGTTTATTAGTGTTGCTGTCACTTAATTAATGTTTAAACTGTCCTGGTGGGTCAAAATTCAACCTGACCCGGATCCGATCCAAACCCAACCTGAACCCAAACCAAACCTGACCTGATTCGAGTTGAAATGTTTGTTGCTTAGTGGCTTGCTTTTATTCCTAACTTAAAAGTTGATACAAGCTTAGGTTTTTCCTCTACAACCAATGTGGTATAACTTACAATTTACAATTTAACTTATATCTTGACAAGGTTCTCGAGTTCTCCCTTCACAAGCGATATGAGATAACTCATCCATTGTAGTCATCAAATCAATTTCAAGTGGGTTCCTTTGAGAATTAAAATCTCATTCAAAACTCAATCATTTTTGGCATATAAATATACTACGTCGATCCTCAAATGATAAGGAACGCAACGAAATACTAACCTAATTAATTTAATTAATGAGTCTCACTTTAATTAATCAATTAAAATAGACAAATTTTTTAACAAATTGTACTTTAAAAAAACTAGTTAGTCTCATTTGGTGTATATATGGAAACATAAAAAGTATAAAGAATTATGAAAAATATGTAACACCATAATCATAAAATACATGTATTCAATTTAAAGTAATTTTTTTTGGTCATTAGAGAGATTTTGACTTTTCAATTGAAATAGTTTTCATTAAAAAAAATTATAGATATTTTAATATCTCTACTTTTATCAAAATTAAGGTTTTAAACATATTATATATTCACAGTACATAACATGTCATTTTTTGTGATTAAAAATATAGAGAAATATTATTTAAATTATCGCAGTGATATATACCTAATATTTTTATTATTTTAATAGTAAAACACATGATAAAATGGTACAATCATATTTACAAGCTCTTTATACTCTTTTTAAATGAAGATCTCTCTCTTCTCTACTATTAGAGTAGAAAATGAGAGTTAAACAATGCCGAATACTGATATCGACAATTTTGTCATCATTTTTCATCAAACCATCCTTACTGAGATATTTATACTCGTAAATATTTACATTTTTATAATTTATGCATAGTTTAGTTGTCATTGGTGATTTGGTTCTGTTGATCCTAAGATTTTAATGGACAATTAAATGTTGATATTTTTGGTAGAACTAGTGGATTTATTGAGTGTTTCAATTTATAAGTTCCAGTGAAGATATTATCATGAAGAAAATGAATGCTGAAGAGATTGACAAAGATGATGGACATTAAGAGACCGAAGAAATTGAAGAATCTAGGAAAAATAACTCAGGTTAAATTTTAACTCTTAATGTATCCCGATTAGGATCAAACACGACACAAAATATTTTTATGATTATGTGTTTTTTTTAATAGGATCATAATTAACTAACATATTTGTTCCTATATGAAATTGAAAAAGAAACATGGTTTTAATAAATATAATTGATTAAAATTGAATTTAAGAATTTAGTGGAGCTAACCGAGAAAAGAAATTGGTTAAAGGGGCAAAAACATCGAAGAAATTGAATGAAAATTAATTAAGGAAAGGTGTTCTAGCAATGGTTGGTCAACAGATAAGTCGACCTATAGAAATTAGCTGAACTCTCTGAATCAGCCGGTCGACAGGTAGGTCGACCTATGGTTATAAGACGAAGTCTCTAGATCTTACGGTCAACTGGTAAGTCAACCTGTGAATGTTTCTGAATCGTCTGGTCGACAGATGGATAAGTAGAGATCGATGAGTAGGCAAAGAATTTTGGCTTGGGCTACGTCCTGAATTGGGCGGTCGATGATGGGTGTTGGTTGGTCAATCGATAGCCAGTTTTAGGTTTTGTGGAATTTCAGGATTTATTCAAAAACTAGTCGTTAATTGTTTACTTGATTGAGAGATCTTAGAGATATGGATATATTTAAGATATGATACTCCTAATTGAATATCCCTATAGATATGGTTCAAGTATTTTTGATATTTCTCAATTTGGTACATGTAATTCTTTCTATTTTATCTAATTGAGTTTGAGAAAATGTTTGAGGGACTTAATTGAATATTCTAAAAGATATTATTGAGTGAATTATACTAGGATTAAGTCATAATGATATATGGGATCTATAAGTGCTTTTTAGATACTTATTATTTGAAAACTAGCCGTTGGAAGACTTGCTCTAATTTCTTATATGTGAACCTGTGGATTTCACATAATAAGATGACAATACACACAATATCAAGAACTATTCAGTTCCTATGCTTTTCTAAGAGTCATCATTTTGATATTATTTTGAGAGATCAATTGTGAGATCAATTATTGAGAAGTTCTTAAGTTAAAACACTATTTGAGTTAGCGTCACCAATCTAAGCTGTCTTGCGATACTATGTGCAATCTATTCGATGTTTTCCTGGTGAGATCGTTCCAAAATTATTCTTTAATTGAGTATTTTATTATTATTATTTGTTTGGTGAATTGATCTTTTTGAGAAATCGTTTTTGAACTTTAAAAGTATAAAAATCTTTTAAAAACGATTTGTGTGTTAATTTGATTACGTGTTTAATTGTGCTACCCGCATTCTTTATTAAAATCAGATTTTATTTTCTCACTTTATTTCTATCACTAATATCGAGACATTAATTGAGTATTAATTAATCTGGGGTGATAGAAGCTCTAAGTGGAAAAAAGCTTATCAATTCTGTAATTGGTGAGTTGTATGCGGATTAGATATTATTGGGAATATCTAATTAGGGGTAGCTATGGGTTTTGATCTCTTCCTATAAAAAGATTGAGGTTTGATATTTGCCTAGAGTACAAAAAGGTTAGGTTACTCTTTTCCCTTGAAAAAAGCTTAGGTGTGATTCTTCCTGATTATGATCAATTGTGAGTGAATTGTAAATGTTCCATCTTTACCTGGGAAAATGATACTTAGAGTAATTGTGTGGTTTAATTTTTGAGCCTAAGGTATAAAAATAATTAGGTCGTGATTCTCCCTGTAATAGAATTAAGTTAATCTTCTGCCTAGTAAAAAGATAGAGGTTATTCCTTAGCCTGTGAAAAGGAATTGTAAAAATTGATTCTGAGCATGCAAAAAGAATCATTGTGAGGGTTTGGTTCCTACCTTTAAAGGAATCTTGAGTTTAGTAGGTCCGACTCTCTGTGGAGCTCGGGGCACTAGATTAGCCAAGAGTAGCTTGGTGAACCAATATAAATTTCTGTGTGTTGCATAATTTATATTGTTTATATTTTGTTATTTGGGTGTGCACCTAGTTGATAACACATAATCTGCTGCTACAAAAGATAATAATTAATTTTAGGATAATATTAATTGTTTGATTTTTTAAGTGTTATATTTTGATAATTTTTAATACTACCCAATTCACTCCCTCTTGAGTAGCTCAGTAGGCCAATAATTGGTATCAGAGCTGGTTTAGCTCGACATACTTAGTTAACAAATATCACATGGCACACATAATAAACACACTAGCTAAGGGGCAGTCTATGCATCGACCATCGTTGTTTGCAGTTGAAAATTATTCGTTCTGGAAAGACAGAATAATAGCCTTCCTTCAGACCACAAATTATGATGTCTGGCTAACAATCGAGGATGGTCCATTTGTTCCAATGGAAAATGGAGTCAAGAAGAAGAAATGACAGCTGACTGCTTCCGATAAGCAGAAACTTTCTATGAACTCTCAAGCTATTAATATTTTATTTTGTTTTTTGGATGCTAATGAATACTTGAGAGTTTCAGGTTGTAAATCAGCAAAGGAGATGTGGGATAAGTTACAAGTTACTCACGAAGGGACAAGTCAAGTGAAGCAATCGAAAATCAACACTCTTATGAGGAAATTTGAATTGTTAAGAATGGGAGAAACTGAATCGATTTAAGAGATGTATACTCGTTTCAACAACATTTGCAATCACTTGAGTCAACTTGGAAAACCATACTCCAAGGAGGATAGAGTTCGAAAGGTCCTAAGATATTTGACAAAAATATGGGAGTCGAAGGTGACCGCAATTGAGGAAGCTAAGGACCTTACCAAATACGAAATTGATGATCTCATAGGTAACTTGATGATGCATGAAATGAAGATTAAAGGATATGAGGATGACGCCAAAAATAGCAAAAAGAAATCCTTGGCGCTAAAGGCTCAAAAAGCTAAAGATGAGGATGATAGTGACGATATAAGCCTTAACAGTGAGCAAAAGAAAGATGTGGCGTTACTCACAAAGAATTTTCAAAGAATGATTCGATGTACATTCCGTGGGAGAAGAAATTTCAACATAAACAATGTTGAATGCTACAATTGTCACAAGATCGATCACTTTCATATTGATTGTCCTGAACTGAAGAAGGATAAAAAAAAGAGAAAAAAAGAAAAAAGAAGAAGAAAAGAAAGAAAATCGGGAGGAAAACTACTTGGGATGATTCTAATTCGAGTAGCTCGGAAGAATCTGACAGTAATGGATCGTCCATGCTTGCCCTAATGTCCACTAGTAATGAGGTACCTAAAAGTTCAAGTTCTTGTCCTATTGATTTTGATGATTTATTTGATGTATATCAAGAACTTACATATGATTTTGTTTATATTTTATTGTTTGGGTGTGCACCTAGTTAATAACACATAATCCGCCGCTATAAAAGATAATAATTAATTTTAGGATAATATTAATTGTTTGATTTTTTAAGTGTTATATTCTGATAATTTTTAATACTGTCCAATTCATCTCCCTCTTGGGTAGCTCATTAGGCTAACAACTTCATTTATATTTGGTAATTGTAAATTAATGCGAAAAGATTAAAGCGGTACCTTTTAGATTCGAAAGATATGTTTATAACTCGTTCTTCGTTTCTTCTCTCGTCGGTAAGGAAAATACTATTAGAGTATTTTTTGATAATATTCAAAGACTCACTAACCAAGACCACTCAAAATTTCTATAATTTGATGGGATTAGAAATCTTAGAATCAATGTCTATTTATAGAGAGAATCCTAAATAGTATGTCATTTCCAATAGATGTCTACCGAATAGACGTGATGTCACAACCTGTCCTGGAACCCGTCATCCTAAGGCTAGTGTGACTACAACATGACATCATCAATATCCAAACAACCAAATGAAAGACAATATGTTCCCACCATATAATACAAACATTTAAATGGGGGACACATCCATCCCAAATTAATCCTAACAACCAGTATTCATCTATGAACCTTTTATAGGTTCGTCTTGGACAGCATCTCTCAAACACTTATATGACTCCATCACGCAGCTCTACCTAGTGCCAGTAGGGTACCGACTCCTAGCCGTTGTACCTGCGAGTGTACTGTCTTCTTAGTAAAACATTTCGAAAATATTAATACTTTCTAAATATTTCCACAATCTAGTATAGATCAAGCACAAGTATATAAGCAATGACAATAAAGCAATATAGATAAGTTTCATCTAGTATAAAGTCCTACTAATCGTCATAATAAATAATATCAAACCAACCAATATACGAAAAACACCACATTTCAACCACCAATCTCAAACACACACCTCCAACACCCACACACTGGCCAGTCCTAGTAATCGTTTTAACCTCACGATCGGGAGTTGCAGCGGTACCGTAACATTCATAGGAATGCCTTCCTATGAAATATCCACACCCCTTTTTGGGGAGAAATATAATCCACACCCCTTACGGGGAGAAATGTAATCCACACCCCTTACGGGAAGAAATATAATCCACACCCCTTACGGGGAGAACAACCATGGCATCGTCAAAAACAAATACAGCCTCATCGAAACCACCGTCTAATTTCACCAAATCTAGCGAAAATTCATTTCCGACTTCTTTTTGAAATCGATCGAAGTCCAGTTACCAATTTATTTAAATCCTGCTTGATCCATATCATTTATAAATTCGTACAGTTTAGGTAATCACAATTTTCATCACATATATATATATAGAAAATAGTTTGGTAAGAAGACAGTACACTCACCTCGATCCCCGTTTTGTACAACTGACACTGCCCGTATTCTATCTGGACGCCAGTGCCTGCGAACCTAATAGTGGCAGAGTCTAAATTAATATCTTATCTAAAATATCCTAATCATGCAATGTCGGCCTTATATTCCGAATTGTTACTATTCTATGTACCACGTAATTAAAATTAATTAATCGTTAGGAAATTGTTACAATTTTTGGGATTTGTAACGCTAAATAATATTTAATTTAACGAGAATTATTAGTCGATTGGAATTTTACTTGTTTCCTAATCGTTTGGAGACCACGAGAGGGGTTTTCAATTTTCAGTGGGGTGGTTCATGTAATTCCCTTTTCTTTTTTCTTTTTTTTTTTTTTTTTTTTCCTTCTTCTTCCTTCTTTTTTTCCATTTCTCTTTTCTGTTCCGTCTTCTACTTCCGTCCTGGTTTGAACCTTCCACCGATCGTCCTACTTCAAACATGAACACACCACCACCCGTTACTCACACCCTAAACGCCGAACACACATACTTCCCTCCCACAGTCACCGTGGACCGAACAAACTCCCTGCCGGACGACGACGTCACCGACGACTCCCTCTCCCTTACTTCATTTTCTGTTTTCTGTTTTGGGACTCGCCGGCGACCGACCGTGCTCTGATCACGCCACACATTCACAAAAACGGAACACCCGTGACGTCGACCGGAACACCTACCCGAACCGATACCCACATTCTCTCTCTCTCTAATACTTCGGCCGGCAGCACCCATCCTCACACTGGAGGGACACCCCCACGCCGTCGATGATCATACAACCAGACTAGACGGTGCCACCACACACCCCCACTCAGTCTCCGAACAACCAGAACACACCCACTACTGGTAGCCCACACACTCGACGACGAATCCGAACACACACACGCCAGCGAACGGCGACGATCAAGGACATACTGCCGGTGGACAGAACACACATCCACATACTCCCAGTAAGCCGATGATGATAGCCTAATACTCCCTCACCTGAGATCGACGACAACTCACACATCCACCGACACATACTGCCGATCTTCCTTTCTCTCTCCATTTCCTGATTTCTATTTTTAAATTTCAGATTTTTTTGGAAATGTTCTGATCATTACACGTATGTATTGCATGCGTTTAGTGGGTTCACTTCCTCCCAACTTGCCACGACACTGCTCTCCTTACCTCCTGCCGGCAGCAGCTTCATCGGATGAGCATATATATATATATATATATATATATATAATAAACTTTTTTAATTAATTACTCTTTCTCCCCCCCAACTCTCTTTAAATCTTAATTTTAATTAATTGAAATTTTTAAAAGTCTCTAAAATTTGCAATTTCACCCTTTTAAGTTTCAATTAAAAATTTCATGTCAATTTACCCCCTCAAAGTTTGGATTTAATTTTTTTTTTCCTAAATTTGCGAATTGACCCCTAGATTTTGAATTTGAATTTTTATTGACCCAATTTCACCCCGAATTTATTTTTATTTTCATTTATTTATTATTTTTTTTTTCAGTTACACTAAAATGTAACCAAAATGACGTATTTGCTATAATTGAGGTCTTACAACTCTTCCCTCCTAAAAGAAATTTCGTCCCGAAATTTTGTTACCTTAGTCGAATAAATGCGGGTATCTGTTCCTCATCTCGTCTTCTCGCTATTATATCGCATCTTCCACTGCATGTTTGCGCCATAACACCTTAACTAACATAATCACTTTCGTTCGCACACCTGACCTTTACAGCTTAGAATTTAAACTGACTCTTCCCCGTAGGTCAAATCTGTTTCCAACTCGATCGGCTACGAAATCAACCCATAAGAAGGGTTTGACATATGTTTCCAGAGTATCGATTCATGGAGAGCGTCGTATAGTCGAGATAATTCTGGCGGTAACGTAGGTCCATACGCTGTCGTGCCCACCCGATACTTTTTTTTTTGGTCCGATGTACCTTAGACTTAACTTCTCTTTCTTCCTGAATGTCATTAATTTTCGTCAGGCCACTAATACGTCAAAGTCGCATTACAAAGTTATACTCATCTCATGTGATTCTAGAACAACTGCCTCCCATATATGGTCTCATTATTCCAAATTGCCCAAAATTTACAACCAACAACTTTTCGTTAAATCATAACCATCCAATAAACAAGGTGCATTTGTCGATTACCCTTAATACGGATAATTCTCTGTCAAAGGATCCCAGGTTCCTAACTGTTTCCACTATGCTACTCTGATAAAATTAAAATCAGTAACAACACTATATGCTGGAAATATTCCAGTACGGGGAGTTGATTCCAACTCATCGTAACCGGCATTTATCCATTTCATCCAACATTTCCTAGTCACCTGTCGCAGCAATATTTTTCATTCAACATTTAACTTAATAATAATGGCCACTGGTCTCATAGGCACAGATAACTCAACTATCACTAACCTCGATACCTATCTCAACTCTTTAATATTTATATCGATATCTTTCTTAATATCTAAATATAACCAACTCTCATAACTACAACTTAAATATATCAAACAAACATTCTATGAGAATTCCTTTCATGCTCCCACATTTTACCAAGTCCCTGACATGGTCACGCTCTTCAGGTTCATTTCCCCCTGCTTAACATGCTTTCAAACATATATCCACATATGCACACAACTCGAAGGTCATAGGTATACCCCAGTCATAATGAAATCGACACATTTTGATAGTTACTAGCTATTAACTGTAAAATATTATGTCATGTATACATATCAGCTCGAGGATATTTTAAATTCTCCTTGTCCCATAACATCTTAATGACTTCTAATTCCCAGAAAAAGTAGTCGCATCGGCCTATTTAAAATTCCGCAGAAGTTTCGTTTTCCTATCTCAGTTCAGTTTAACAGATCGGAAACCTGTATCATTTTCATATAACACTTTATGCGATGCCACCATGATTAACGACAAGATAGTTATTAGCATAAACAGATTTTATTAACATTACACAAACATCCCTCTTACCAGAAACTGCCACGACACCATCCCTCAACATATCTTCCAACACCTGAATCGTATTTCCTAGTAAACCATTGATCCATGACTGGAACCAGGTATCAACTTCTACTTGGGCAACTAAAAGAGTATGAAAAAAAAATAAATTAACCCGCATGTTCAAATAACTATCAACTCCTGACACCACAATTTTCCCCACGGATTGTTCATTCACTGACGACTTATTTTACTTTGACAACAATTATTGTCCAAATCACAATATGGCGAGAACACCTATGATTGCAGAATTCCAGTTCCAAGATTCCGAATAACCAATTAATAGAATTCCTAGAATTACTAGTCCTTATCCCTTTTTGATTTTGATTGATTTGATTGATTTTTTTTTTAATCTTGTCCCCACTTAATTTTAACGTTTGCATTAGATTGGCGCATCACGCAATCGAACAATCCCATCAATATATATATATATATATATATATATATATATATATATATATTGGACATGCGCATCAGGAAAACACTCCTCGAACTACTCTTCCTTTGCTTTTCTGGTCTAGGTCAAGGCTACCATAGCCCATCTGGAGATTTCGTTACTTCTCGATCTTAGCTTTGACTAACCAATCACCGGATAACAGATGCCGTGATTTCCCATTTCCATTCCCAATCTACTAATCATACCCATGCCATTACAGTATAGTTAATATTATTGGGGTATTGCGTATTTTATTCCATGCACCTCTTTTAAGGTCTTGCTTGTAAATTGACATTATCAACCTTACACTTTTTATTTCAAATTCCCAAACTTCCTCATTCCCTCAGACACGCTAATAAGCTCTACGGTCAATTTCCACTGCATTGCTAAACTTTCTTAACTAAACATCCTACCCTTACATGTCCATACTATGGTAAATATCAATACCGAACAGCGTTACTATTCGACCAGCCGCCCACTAAACTTACAAGGGCCTCAACTTAACCCATAAATTAATATGAGCAATCAACTCACTAATGTTTGACCCGAAATATTTGCTATAGTCAGCACTGTGACCATCATCATTTCCTTCTACTCTTATCGTTTCCAATTAGACATCTACTTCTGCGCTTCTACCCTACCATCGCTAAATGTCAACTTCATACCTACCAGCTCCATTTGAGTGGTCACCCGACCGATTACCTGATAGACTTACAAAGATCTCTATTCGACATTAATATGTGCAACCCCGCTTTTTTTTTTTTTTTTTTCTTCCGACTTAAAGCACAAATCCCGTCATACAGGAGATGTTACTAACGTTAGAACGAATACAATCTCTACTAGTTCCATAAAGTTTCAAATTCCGATCACATGTTCTCGGCCTTCTCCATATTCCGTCAATTCACCACTTTGGCTTCCTTTAGATTCACTTGAATGCTATGCCTTAAGAGTACTAGTCATATTTACTGCACTAGTCACTGTCATAGTAACCCATTCTAGTTTTTACGTTACGAACACCAGATCCTTATGGAAACACATACCAGATTTACCTAAATCATTAGTTAATATTCTAATTTATTGTGACGACTTCTTCTTCCATTAAAATTTCCTAAACTGTAAGCAAACTTACTTTAATCCCCCAATATCCAACGATTAATATATGTTTTTTTTTTTTTTTTTTTCCAAAATTATTTAAATTCAACTAAATGCAATCAATCATCGAGTTAAATTAATCCACTCAATTTTTCCTGTCCCATAGCAATCACCTATAAAGTCCCAAGACTAAAACTTCAAATCTCAATTCCCCATATTTATTAACACCAGTATACTTAACCAACTTGTGTACCGAACGTTCACCTCCTTATCATTATGGAACTTATTTAACAGCAACCACAATTACTAATCATGCTTTACAAGCATCCTATCCATTCTCGGAACTACATAAAGAAAAGCCCTAGCTATTTCAATGTTCATTGCCGAAACTTGTTTGAACATCATCTGTGTACTGACTTGTGTTATTATTTTTTTTTTTTTTGACATTTTTCGAACCTCCTGAACCCGCTATCAGACTAACTGAGGTACTAGATATGCCTTCCCAACATTACATACCTTTATTCATCCCAAATTTGACTCCACCCGCAACTCTATATTACTCGTTCAATGGATTACATCTACACATACCTACTATCCTCCTAGGTCCACAAACCTCGGCTACTTTTTATATATCATTTCCTATTACCTTGCTACATGCCACAACGGTTACTTCACCTATTAATCAATCTAAAAAGTGCTACCAATTTAAATTCTTGTCCAGTAACGTCACAGTTTCTTTTCAAATTGCTTAGGAAGTGATTTACTCTTTTTGAATACGATTTCTTATTTTGACTTAAGTGCGTTCTACCATATCATCTAGTATATTGATAACGACATAATTAGTTATTTGTCTAACTTAGCCTTCTTATCTTGTGGAAGACATCCCTCCTAGTAATATCACCACATGGTCATATCGCTGCTAGCGAAAAAGAAAAGATAACCCTCCATGCACCCTGCCAATGCACCAATTAAAAAAAGACCGGACACTCACATACCAAGCTCACCTATCGACACACTATCTCATGTCCCCCACTGACTAGACGACTGGCACGTCGTTCTACCTCATAATCTTCTACTGACACGTCCTCAAACAAGTCTACAGAACCTATAACCTAGGCTCTGATACCAAAATTGTCACAACCCGTCCCGGAACCCGTCATCCCGAGGCTGGTGTGACTACAACATGACGTCATCAATACCCAAACAACCAAATGAAAGACAATATGTTCCCACCATATAATACAAACATTTAAATGGGGGACACACCCATCCCAAATTAATCCTAACAACCAGTATTCATCTATGAACCTTTTATAAGTTCGTCTTGGACAACATCTCTCAAACACCTATATGACTCCATCACGCAGCTCTACCTAGTGCCAGTAGGGGACCAACTCCTAGCCGTTGTACCTACGAGTGTACTGTCTTCTTAGTAAAACATTTTGAAAATATTAATACTTTCTAAATATTTTCACAATCTAGTATGGATCAAGCACAAGTATATAAGCAATGACAATAAAGCAATATAGATAAGTTCCATCTAGTATAAAGTCCTACCAATCGTCATAATAAATAATATCAAACCAACCAATATACGAAAAACACCACATTTCAAGCACCAATCTCAAACACACACCTCCAACACCCACACACTGGCCAGTCCTAGTGATCATTTTAACCTCACGATCGGGAGTTGCAACGGTACCGTAACATTCATAGGAATGCCTTCCTATGAAATATCCACATCCCTTTTTGGGGAGAAATATAATCCACACCCCTTACGGGGAGAAATGTAATCCACACCCCTTACGGGGAGAAATATAATCCATACCCCTTACGGGGAGAACAACCATGGCATTGTCAAAAACAAATACAGCCTCATCGAAACACAACTCAATAAATATCATCTACTCAATATTGTCAAATCACCACACCTACCACATTTCTACAAAACCCGCTTTTAAATTCAAAAATCATATTTCCCACTTTCTTTTAAAGAAACGTCCGATTTTATCAAAACCATTTTTCCATCATTTCTTTTTAGAAAACCAGACATTTTTAGGAAAATAGATGTTTCTTATTCTCTTTTTAAAACCACCGTCTAATTTCACCAAATCTAGCGAAAATTCATTTCCGACTTCTTTTTGAAATCTATCGAAGTCCAGTTACCAATTCATTTAAATCCTGCTTGATCCATATCATTTATAAATTCATACAGTTTAGGTAATCATAATTTTCATCACATATATATATAGAAAATAGTTTGGTAAGAAGACAGTACACTCACCTCGATCCCCATTTTGCACAACTGACACTGCCCGCATTCTATCTGGACGCCAGTGCCTGCGAACCTAATAGTGGCAGAGTTTAAATTAATATCTTATCTAAAATATTCTAATCATGCAATGTCGGCCTTATATTCCGAATTGTTACTATTCTATGTACCACGTAATTAAAATTAATTAATCGTTAGGAAATTGTTACAATTTTTGGGATTTGTAATGCTAAATAATATTTAATTTAACGAGAATTATTAGTCGATTGAAATTTTACCTGTTTCCTAATCGTTTGGAGACCACGAGAGGGGTTTTCAATTTTTAGTGGGGTGGTTCCTGTAATTCCCTTTTCTTTTTTCTTTTTTCTTTTTTTTCCTTCTTCTTCCTTCTTTTTTTTCCGTTTCTCTTTTCTGTTCCGTCTTCTGCTTCCGTCCTGGTTTGAACCATCCACCGATCGTCCTTCTTCAAACACGAACACATTACCACCCGTTACTTATACCCTAAACTCCGAACACACATACTCCCCTCCCACAGTCACCGTGAACCGAACAAACTTCCCACCGGACGACGACGTCACCGACGACTCCCTCTCCCTTACTTCGTTTTCTGTTTTCTGCTTTGGGACTCGCCGGCGACCGACCGTGCTCTGATCACGCCACACATTCACGAAGACGGAACACCCGTGACGTCGACCGGAACACCTACCCGAACCGATACCCACCTTCTCTCTCTCTCTAATACTCCGGCCGGCAGCACCCATCCTCACACTGGAGGGACACCCCCACGCCGTCGATGATCACACAACCAGATCAGACGGTGCCACCATACACCCCCACTCAGTCTCCGAACAACCAGAACACACCCACTACTGGCAGCCTACACACTCGATGACAAATTCGAACACACACACGCTGGCGAACGGCGACGATCAAGGACATACTGCCGGTGGACAGAACACACATCCACATATTCCTAGTAAGCCGACGATGATAGCCTGATACTCCCTCACCTGAGATCGATGACAACTCACACATCCACCGACTCACACTGCCGATCTTCCTCTCTCTCTCTCCATTTCCTGATTTCCGTTTTTAAATTTCAGATTTTTTTGGAAATGTTCTGATCATTACATGTATGTATTGCATGCGTTTAGTGGGTTCACTTCCTCCCAACTTGCCACGACACTGCTCTCCTTACCTCCTGCCGGCAGCAGCTTCATCGGATGAGCATATATATATATATATATATATATATATAAAATAAACTTTTTTAATTAATTACTCTTTCTCCCCCCCCCCCTCCCCCCAACTTTCTTTAAATCTTAATTTTAATCAATTGAAAATTTTAAAAGTCTCTAAAATTTGCAATTTCACCCTTTTAAGTTTCAATTAAAAATTTCATGTCAATTTACCCCCTCAAAGTTTGGATTTAATTTTTTTTTCCTAAATTTGCGAATTGACCCCTAGATTTTGAATTTGAATTTTTATTGACCCAATTTCACCCCGAATTTATTTTTATTTTTATTTATTTATTATTATTATTATTTTTTCCAGTTACACTAAAATGTAACCAAAATGACGTATTTGCTATAATTGAGGTCTTACACGTGATCCTTGAGACAAAGACCTGCACCCATTCACATGGTGGCTATTCATGAAATTTGGAGCCCATGTAGGCGCTCCACGTATTGATCTGATTTGCTCTATAATTCGACAGTAATAATAATTTATGAAATATTGAAGATGTTTGTTCATAGTAAACGACAAGAATTTAGATAAGTGGTTATAAGAGAATTACAATATTGTAACATACCTAAATTTATATAGTTTACATTAGATGATGTTTTGTGCTTAAGTGTAGAGAATTTATACTTCCATTTTCCACAAAATATATTGGACATAGGAAATGATAGACATTCGACTTAGGCCTCCTTTTGATAACGTAATTAAACATTTAAAACTAAATGCATTAAGTATTTATGAAATTAAGTGCGTTTGATAGCAAAATTAAGCAATTACTTAAAAAATAAGCATCCATTCAAAAAATTGTTCAAAATTTTAACTAATGTGTGATTCACTTAATTTTTTTTTTTTATCACACATCACTTAATACCATACAATATTTAATTATCACAACCAACATTTTACACAAATACTGTAAAATCTCACAAAAAGAGTTATATACAAAAAATTATAGATGGATAAATATTAAATTGAGAAAAAATAGAGAGAGAAAGTTGTAGAGAGATAATATTTTTGAAAAATAAAGTTGTAAAACTTATTTTAGGAATAAAAAATTGTACATTTTTTTTTGAAGTTAAAAGTATTAAAAATTGAATGCTTAATATATTCAACATTTAATAAATTCAACACTTAAAATTTTCAGCACGTAACATTTAAGTGGCTGTTAAACATGGCCCTAATTTTCTATAAAAGGCTTGATGTTAACAAATATGGCCTTTTTTGTGAAACATTTCCAAAAAAAAAATAAAAAATACATAATTATGTTCCATTATATATATATATATATATATATAGATATATATATATAGAAAAAAAAAACTAAACGTAGAATATATCACAGTTATGAATTTTTTGTCAATTTCACTCCCCAAAATATAATTTCTAATCATATAGTTTTACTAATGTATAACCTGTGTCTAAAGACACGATCTTAAAAAAATAAAAATAAAAAATCCTAATATGAAATAATTCTATTTTTTTAATTATGCCTTCATATGTGGGTTATGTGCTAGTTTAAAAATAAAAATAAATAATTCAAGTATGTATACTCGAGAAATAAAAAAAAACTTTAAAAAAATTACAGTTTAACTGAGAAAAAAAACGAATACAATATGAGAAGTGCGTGAAAATATTTTTACTGGTTCTTTTTGTTGTCAATGCCAATACAAAAAATAAAATAAAAAAAATTGGAAACAAAAATTATGAACTAAATCAAGTAATGTATAAAATTAAAGTAATTCAGAATTCAAAGAAGCTTTAGTATGAAAAAACAGATTTAGCAAAAATACTTAATATCAAGTAACCCCTAACTGAAAATCATAAATTAGAAGAATCAAAAGTTATTGAAAAGTACCCATACTTTTCAGGTAGAAATTATATGATAGCAACACAATTTTGCGCCTTTGAGATTACCTAATTAACTCCCTCTTGAAGCCTCTCATTCTTGAAATCTCTTACTCATTCTCTCAACACCAAAATTTAAATAATGCATCAACAACTCTACTAAAACTAACAAATAATTTCTTACAATCTCTATTACAATTCGACTTCAATTCAGTTCATTTGAATATTTTGTCAAGAAATTGGACGAAATAAATTACTTTTGGGATATTTTTGTTATTTGTCTCATCCCTCTATTTTTTTGCAATTATAAAAAATTATTTTTCCCCAAATCTGTCCCTACACTCGTACATTTCATAATTGTTGAGATTATAAAAAATTACTCTATATTTTAATAAAAATTCAATTAAAATTGTTAAATTTTTATAATTAGTATTGTATTTTTAAGAATTTTATTGAATTTTCATTAAAATACAGTGATAAAAGTTTTCGTTGCCCATAGTTATGAGATGTATTAATGCAAAAACAAATTTGTGACAAAAAAAAATATTCTTATAACTACAGAAAGAGAGAGAGAGACATAATATTACGAAAATACCCAGAAATTAATGGAATCTGCCTAAATTTCGTAACAAAACATTTGGTTGGTCAAATTGAATATGAGTTGCAATATAAGGGACCAAATGTACCACATTAGAAAATTTCATGATCCATTTAAAAATTCACCTAAACTTAAAGGAATAATTTTTTGGCAAAAGTACCCCTATGCTAATGGCATTTCATCTGATTTCATTAACAAAAATTATAATTGGACTATATTGGAAACAAAAATAAAACTTGAGGGACTAACGTGCAACATTGTAGACCCCAGGAACCATATAAAGACTCACCCCAAAGTTTAACGCTTGAAAGTGTAATTTTCCCTTAAATATATATTGATTATTATCTTTAATTTCTATATTTCCATAATTAATACCTAATATCAAAATAAAAACTAAGTATTTTTTTTTTTAATCAACAAATCTAACTAAACTTAAAGAATAAAAATATTTTCTATTAATATTGAATTTCATGTGTGTTTCCATAAATACTCCTCAATCTGTGCCTCAATTCATGCCTGAAAATATGTCCTCAAAATATCTCAAGCAAAATGTCTCCAAAAAATATAGTTCGTCCCGCTTTATTATATAGATGCTTTGAAAATTATATGATTATAATATGATACATAATCATGACTAGCTCCTATTAAAGGCATGTTTGATGACGTTTAAATTTGAAGTGCCGACGATAAATGAAGCTTGTTTGATAAAAATTAAAATTTTAAGTGCTAAATTTTTGGCTAAGCATGTTCAGTAAGATCATTAAGTCACGTACATTTGGTTGAAAATTTTAAAAAAAATTTAAGGACTTAATTGATTAAGTAGTCTTAGTTGTAGTTATCAAACAAATTTACTATAAAAAGTTCTTAACCTATTTAGTTTTCAAACTTTGGCCATGTTTGATAACGCTTAAATTTTAAATGTGAAAATTTTTAAGTGCTGAAAATATCAGAAGTTTGTTTGATAAAATTAAAATTTTAAGTGTTGAATTCTTTTTGTTTATCTGATAAGTACAAAATTTGAAGATTGAAAATTATTTAAATTACATTACTACCCTCTAAAATTAAAAATTAAAATCAAGATAATACGAGAAAATTTTGAGAACAAAACAATAAAATAAGAATACCAATAACATACTAGAAAATTCAAATATATGAATTATCACAAGTCAACAATAATATAAATTCATCTGAGAAAAAAAATTAAATCTTGGATTTTTTTTTTAATTCCTAGATTTCCTTTTTATGTTGACACTAAACAAAAACCATCTTAACTATTCTCATTTATTGTTTCATACATTCACCAATATTTAATTGTATCATTTAAAAAAATGATAAATTATTTGTTGTTTATGTTATCGTCGTCAATTTCAAAAATGCTTTCTTAGACATCCTTCCTATGGTTCATGCCAATGCCAAAATCACAGAGAGTTCGCTCTAACTCTTCTGTCGTAATGTATCTGATTTAATAATTAGTTAAAAAAAAATCAGTAAGGGATTTCACAATTTTTGAGATAAAAAATAGAACATATGAGAACAAAAATATTTATTTGTTTAACTTTCAGATTGTTAGAGATACAACAAAATTATTCCCGTATTTCTATTTTTATTATTTAAAGGTTGTTAAGGGTAAAAAGTTCTCAATAAAAAAAGGGGCTAAGCTCTTTAAGTGATAAAAAATAAGTAAAGGTCTATTGGCTCAAATTTTAGGTCTATTGATTGAAAATTTTAAGTGACACTTAATTAATTAAGTAATATTAATTACAGTTATTAAATATTTAATTTGTTCAATTTTCAATACTTAATTTGGTTATCAAACATGCCTTAGTTATCAAACATGGTCTAAGTTAACAGTAAAAAGAGGACCTAATACTATTTAAGAGAAAAAGTACAAAATGAGGTGCAAAGTTGATTGGGGATAGTTGATCAATACTCCCGATTAGAGAGCTTAATCCATATTTTACCTTATTTTAATTTTAAATTGAGTATAAATTTCTTAAATATGTTTTGTCTTGCATTTTAGTCTAATGATCAATGTTCTCTTGTACCTCCAATCAAATACTTCCAATTAAAATTTGTATTGTTGGCTACCAGTGCCACCTTTCATCACCACCTACTGTCGGACTTCAAACCTCTAGTCATCGAAGTTCGACTATTTACCACCGAAATTTCTTTTAGTTACATATAACTATTTTTTCTAGTATATCTTTTAGTTATATGTAACTATTTTTTAAATGCATTTTTTTTTTTAATTATGTTTAAGTGTATTTTTAGTTACATTTTAGTATACTTTTTAGTTATATTTTTTAGTTATACATAATTTTCGGCATTCAATAACCAAAAAATTAGTCAAATGTAATTAAAAAGTATATTAAAAAAATGTTATTAATAATTAGTTGAATGTAACCAAATATATTTTTGATGGCTGGTGGAGTTTCTTTGAATAGCGATGACCAGAATCCTGCAACCTGTGTATGGTGGCCAACGATGGGTCAGAGGTTGACGATGCAACCCTAATTGGAACATTAGTGTTTTCATAAACTCTAATAGATGAGATTAAAATTAAAGTATTTGAGAGTATTGATCAATTAAGAATTAGAAGCTAAAATGAGGTAAGATATTTGAAGTATAACCTAAAAAAAACCTATCATGAAATATGGAATCCAATTCCGCACCATAAAATATGGAATCCCATTCCATCTATTTTCATTCCATCCATTAGATAACCAACACAGAAGAATCAGAATCGAAGGTGAAATTATGATTCCATTTCACCCCATTCCGTCCAACCAAACGCATCGTAAATAATATTATTAACATAGTTATAATAATATAATTAAAGTAGTATATTTAAAATGATATTACTAAAATTATATTATTAAAATTATGTTCTCAAAATAGGTAGAAAAATAGTATAATTAAAATTATACGATAAGTTTATAATTAAAATGATGTTACTGATATTTTATTATTAAAATTAGATTATTAAACTACTAAAATAAAAAGGGTTAATCAGTTGGAAGTCCCAAAAAACAGATCTAATTTTAAAAAAATCCTGTCTAAGATATAAGTTTTGATTTAGTCCCTTAAGTTGAATTTCACTTGAATTTTAGTCCCGCATTGCAGAGATTGTAAGGAGAACTTGGTGAGTAAATTCGTTTTATAGTGAATATTAGTTACATGTAATGAATATTAGTTACAATTTAATGATTATTATATTTTTATATATATCTGTGTGTTTTTGGTTACATTTATTTATGTAATATTAGTTATATGTCACAATTACATATATCTGTGTACTATTTGTGACATTTAACAAATATTATGTATATAAATTAGTTTAATATTACTTACATGTATTTATGTACATTTAGTTATATGTAATTAATTATATGTATTTTGTGTAATTTTTGTTACATTTACAAGATTTTACACACAAATTAGTTACATATTACAAAATATAATAATATTTGTAACGTGTAACAAAATTTTACGCACAAAATTGTTATATGTAACCGTGCGTGTGTAGGTGCGTGTACTGGGCATCCGCATTTTTTAAATAGGCAGAACTAAAACATAAGTTGCTTCCGCCTCTGAGATTTTTTTAAAACTAAGGGTGAAATAAGAGACCTTCCACCGAATGTTCCAAATAATGAAATTCTGCATACAAATAATAACATATCCAAATAAAAAAATTATAAAATTACACAATCAAACTATACATCTAAAAAATAATTATCTAAAATCTAAAAAATAATTATCTAAATAAAAAAATTTATAAATAAAAAAATTTTAAAATTTAAAATTTTTATCATTTACAAATTTCAAGAATTTATCAATCTTATCCAACCACAACCTAATTGTTTTTTTGGAATTATCTTTATAAAAAAAAACATAAAAATAAAAACAAAAGATTGTAATGTCTGCGTGAGAATTTTTCACGCCAAACAGAAGATAGGTTTCCTTTTGCTACCTTTCCGCATTCCATGACATTTTCACACCTCTTTTTTACCGACATCTTGAAATATGAATATACACCACCCCCCCCCCCCCCCCCCCCCCCCCACCACCACCAAGCAAAAGTAAATTTTTTTTTTTTTTTTTTAATTCTTTATTCTTTTATTATTTATCTTATGTACGGAGGCAAAGATAAAAAAATATCTCGTTGCTTTCGGTTGTGTTCGTTGAATGCATCACAAAAAGATTCTATTACACGATCCCTCTTTTCGCTAGTCCCAAGCGTGACCTTTAAATAGGTTAATCCAACTCAAACAAAATTCCTTTTTTTTTTTTTTCTCTAAGAATAGATTTTATTTTATTTTTATAAAACATTAATGTTAGTTTTATTAATGATCTATTTTAAATGAAATATTTAAATTACTATAATTAATTTATTTACATTTCAACCAAATTATTTATTTTTGTATAACAATTAATATTTTTTAATTTACTTAAATATCAAGTTGTGTTTGGGTAAGGGATTTGATTTGAGTAAATGATTTCAAAATCATTTTTTGACAAATACTTTGTTTGGGTATTGAATAGGAAGAATTTATAAAATCATTTCAAGTGTCAAATAGTGATGAAAAAGAGGATTTGGAAATCTCTCCAAGGAGGGATTTTAGATTCGGCCGCCGCTGCCCACTACTGCTACCGTCGGCCCTTGCCGATCACTGCTGGCCAACACCGTCCACCGCCGTTCGACCACCGTCGCCAACCGCTGACCACAACCAGTATTCGCTGTCAGGCCACCTTCGCTGCCGTCGCCGACCACAACCACCCACCGCCGCGACCGACCCCAACAATGGCTACAACGGTTATCCAAATAAGGAAATTTTAAAATTACACGATCAAACTCTTTGTCTAAAATAGTTGTCCAAACAAGGAATTGTTAAATGATGATATTTTAAAATTCAGGATTTTAAAATCTTATCATTTTACAAATCCCTTACCTAAATACAACCTTATAGATTTTTAGGATAAACATTCATTAGAACATGAATTATATTCAAAATTTTTATTTAATGATATTT
This sequence comes from Eucommia ulmoides, assembly GCA_016647705.1. Taxonomy (NCBI): domain Eukaryota; kingdom Viridiplantae; phylum Streptophyta; class Magnoliopsida; order Garryales; family Eucommiaceae; genus Eucommia; species Eucommia ulmoides. The sequence continues at coordinate 21,286,516 of CM028339.1, forward strand.
AAGTTTTTATTATTTTGTTTCAAAATTTATCTTTTCTTTTTTGATACATATGTTGGGGGAAGGGGTTGAACTTTAGACCTTCCACAAAAGAAGTAAACTAGATATCCAATAGATTACAAGTCTTGAGATATTTTAAAAATATCTAATGAAGTTATTTTTAAGATAAATAATTTTATTTATAAAATTTAAATAATTATAATTTTATTAACATAAATATTTCTTTTATGGGCCTTGACCCACTATGTCATGATGTGGGGAAAATTCCCGCCCTTGATTCATAGAAGCCGATGTTGAAATGTCGGGTCGGAACAGCCGATAAAACCCGACCTGAAAGAAATGGTCCGAAAGCTAACCATGGACCGAATGCACTAATGGGCCAAAAGATAGTGTATTTGGTCTGTTAAGGAAGCCCAACCATGCTTGGGCTGATCTAGAGTTATATAACCTTACCTACCCCATGTGCACGCAAGCGTAATTGTCGGAACAACCCGTAATGGGAGCATGTACGACATTCACAGTAGTTAAATATGGAACGTGGAGAGAATTATGGAAGAGACAGTTATAAGGAAAAATGGCTCGGATATATACGAGGAAAACATGTATCATCGATGACTACACCGGTGTCCCCTTAGAATTAACTTGTTTTTCAGGTTCGGATTATAGGTTGTGGAGATTTCTGGCACGTGAGGAGCTGTTACATGTACCGGAGATTTTTCGGCAACATCATTTGATGCCATCTATGGGAAACAAATAAAAAGAAGTTCACTGTCGAGATGAGACAGTTACGGTCAAGAGCAACAGGTTTGAGTTAGGGGAGTGAAATCCTACCTCCAATAGACATAGGAACACGCATGGAAGCTTCAAGTGGAGTCTTTGCCGTTTCCCCCCCCCCCCCGAGGTGTATACTACGGATACGAGAATTGACGTGTTAACAGAAAAGATTGCTTCAATGGAGGAAATATTGATGAGGATGTCCCAACAGATTGTTAGGAATGCTCAGTAGTCTCCTCCTATTAATAATGGTTTTGGAGAACAAGTAGAGTCGCTAGAATCCTTGGACCCATCGCAAGGAGGACGAGTTGATCAGAAGGATATAAGTAACTACCCAGGCGAGGGGTGATTACTCACATAAAATGAAACAACAGATTCTCACCAATGACGTGGTGTTCTAGAGGACAGAGACATGCCATTAGATGAGCTGGACACATTGCTAAAGGGAATCGAGATACCATTCACCTCGGACATCCTAGAAGCGCCGCTGCCAGACAAGTTTAGCCCGACCAAGTTTGAGAAGTATGATGGCAAGACGGACTTGATATACCACATCTACTAGTTCAGGCATCTGATGGCACTCTATGGAGTATGTAATTCTCTGCTTTGCAGAGCTTTTGTGATGACCTTGAAAGGGTTAGCCCTAGAGTGGTTACACACATTACCACCTAACTCAATTTCATCATTTACGGACTTTTGGAAGTAGTTCATTGGTCGGTTTATCACATGTCAAAGGTTGATGAAAGGCGCTGACTACCTGTTAGCTTTGCGACAGGAAAATAAGAAATCTTTACTTTAATACATGAATCGCTTTAACGAGGAATTAACTTGTATTGAGAGTTGTGACTCAAACCTCATTATAAATGCATTTACCTCATGATTACGACAAGCCCGATTCCAAGATTCACTGATGAAGCACACTACAAAGACTATGACTGAACTGATGGAGAGGGCAAAACCTTATATAAAACTGGAAGACGTCAGGTACGCGTGTGAAGACAAAATACCAACAAAAGATAATTCCATAGCCAACGAAACAGACTATTAAAGAACAGAGGGTAGTGCCTCGGACAAGCAGAAAGAACGTCCCAGAAACTCACCGACAAAAATAGGGGCACACCAGGGGACAAACCTCCCATTATAGATGCCAATCTCTAGAATACTTCATGAGATTAGATCATCTGTGGCCATGTAGTGGCCTTCTAAAATCCCAATGAAATTTAACAGGAAGAATAAAGATAAATACTGTGAGTTCCATAAAGACCATGTACATGAAACTGACGACTGTTGGGAGCTTCAAAAGGATATTAAGCAGTTGATCGATATGGGCCGATTATGTGGATATTTACAGGAACAGATAATGGAAAAGAAGCAGCCGAGAAGCGAAGCTCGCCCAGAGAATCGCAATAAAGAAAGAAAGAATGATGACTCGAGCAGCACTCGTAGGGTTACCTACATGATAAATGCAGTTAGTATCTTTACTAGAAAGACGAACCGTGAGTAACATAAGAGAGTTTGTGAGGTAGTAGAGGAACGACACTATGGTCAAGTAATGGCTTTGACAAATAGAACTGCACCAGTAATCACGTTCAATAACCAGGACTGTAGGGGCGTAGCTTATCCCCATGATGACGCCTTAGTAATACCACTCTAGTTCTCTAGCTTTGAGGTGAAGAGAATCTCGATTGACACCGGTAGTTCTGCCAACATTATTTTTATTAACACACTCAATCATATGGGTGTTCCCAGCTCATTGGGTCAACCCAAATAGTGATGGAAGGTTTTAATGGAGACTTGAGCTCTCCAAAGGGGAATATTACCTTATCCGTTAAAACAAACAAAGATGAGGGCGGATTAACCAAGGCCACAGAGTTTATGGTAATAGATTCTATGTCTCTATACAATCCTATCTTGGGACGATCTTGGCTCTATACAATGGGAGCTGTGGCATCAACACTTCATCAATGTATCAAGTACATAAATGATGATAGGGTGGCTGTCATTCAAGGAGACCAGGTTGTATTTAGGCAATGTTTTGCGATAGTTATGAAGGAAAAAATGGCTATCCAATAGAAATCAAAGCAGGAGCTCGGGGTAGCTCAAATCAACAGCCCAGATCAAGGGAAAAAGATCATTAGAACTTACACTAGTAGGCTAGATCAGAAACATGAGTTTGGCAGAACTAGAATCAGCAGTCCAGCTCAGGACTTTGCTTTACTTTAAAGATTTTGTGTGAGTTTCCTATTTTTTGTTTTGTAACTTTACTCTAAAAGATTTTAAAGAAGAATTGTTTGCTATTTTGATCATCAACGATTAGCAAAGTTACTTATTTCATAAAGGAGTTTCAATAATGATCACCCTTTTGCTTAAGAAAATAAGTTTAGTTTGTCAGACAAACTGAGCTATTTAGATCAGTTCGTGCATAAATCGAGCTGCTTAGTTCATTTCGTGCCTAAATCGTGCACTAACCAAGCTACTTAGATTAGTTCGTGCATTAATTGAGCTGCTTAGATAAGTTATTGCCTAAATCGTGCTGCTTAGATCAGTTTATACATAAACCGAGCTGCTTAGATCAGTTCGTGCATTAATCGATCTGCTACGATTAGTTTGCCAAACTTAGCCGAGCTGTAAAGATCAGTTCGTCAAAATTAACCGAGCTGCTCAGATCAGTTTGTTCAGAAAATCCTTGGTTGTAAATCACCAAATCTCAAATCTTACACCAAGATGCTCATAAAGGAGCCAAGCTATTTTAAACAATTTATCCAAGAATTGATTGGTGACAAATCATAACATGTAATCCATAAAATGTTTATTATTTAAACTTGTTATGGAGGAGGGTAGGAGGAATATGAATGTACTAATTTTCTAAATGTTGGAGGATTTACCCTCATTACCCTCATTCTAAATGTTGGAGGATTTACCCTGATTAGCCTCATTGATTCATACCTCTTCCATTCTTAAACATTACATTTGAGAATTTAATACTCAATATGTGGACAACTAATGTTCCATATCTATTCCATTCTGGTATGAGCATTACTTTGGAAATGTTTAAGGATTTACTCCATTCATTCAAACCTCATTTACTCTTAAACGCTATGCTTGTGAGTTTAATAATCAATATGTGGACAACCAATGTTCTATATCTATATCCTATTTCAGTGTGAGTATTACTTTGGAATTTCATTTAACACAGGACATATGAAATCCAATATTTTTTTTATACACAACGGATACATCAGTACTACCTAAAAAAGAAGAAAGTATTGAACTTATCACTTCTTACCACGGAGTTAATATAGATCTGAAGGTGCACTATATCTTTTATCCAACATAAATCAGATTTTACCATCATAGGAATCATTCCAATGAGCATTTCGTATTTGATGGAGCTATTGTAAGAGCTTATTTGGTAACTAATAAGCCCGTACTGTTCAAAAATACTCTTGAGACTTTTTTATATATAAAAAAATAACAAAATCTAAAGAAGTCTAAAACTTCTTCTTCGATTAAATCAGGGCTGAAAGGGTTGGAGCTAATCCGATTCAAGAGAAGGCACATGACTTAAGTCCTCAGAATCTGAGTTCGAATGCTAGAATCATGTTATTCGTACCAGTTTAATGCTCGAACCAAAGAGCATATCTTCTCATTCTTCTCTTCGTTCTTCTCCGAGAGCTTGTCCTTCTTTGTCTTTAACATGCCACTGTAGGTTTTATGGAGATGAACTTAGATCCGCAGCTCATTGATCTCTTAATTTGCCAGCTTCAGATGACTGCGAAGTTCGTGGAGTTAGAATATTGCGCACAAATAGGCAGTATCAAAAGAGACAAAGATGGCATAGGTATCTTCGATAGCATGAAGTTGTGGATGCTCTTCGTCGAGAGTTTTGGCTATCATCACGAGTTCTCGAAAGCATTGCCCTAGTCGTACCTCTTTCTTCCTCTCAGCTTGAATAGTGTCGAAGATATATGATGTTGATGATAAAAAGTCCATAGCTAATATGAAGCAAAAGAAAATAGAAGGAAGAAAAGAAAAAAATACTACTAGAAGAGAAAAAAGTGTGAAGAAATCTCAAGAAGGTTTGGCTTTAAATATCCAAACCGACGTTCATAAAATAACAAAAAAGACGAAATCAAATTATCAAAATACTTATGACATCAGAAACAAAATGACAACAATGAATATCGAAGGGAAAAATAACAGTTTCCAAGACTAAATACGGTGAATGTTTAAAGCTAGTTATAATTAAAGTGTCATCATTACAAAACTGATAAATATAGAATTTGAAAAGATGGTTAACTAGTCAAACAATACTCGGTTGGTCTGTACTGTATAACAGAGGCATGATATGAAGTTCAGCAACCACCAATGTTGATCCGTTGAGCAGAGGTAGAGCTTGGTCAGAAGCAAGCTAAGCTTGATCTGAGTTGAGCTGAGCTTGATTGGAGTAAGGCTTATCTTAATTAGAGATAAGCTGAACTTGGTCATAAGTGAGCTGATTTTGATTGAAGTTGAGTAGATATTGTTCAGAAATAGGATGAACTTGGTCAGAGGTGAGGGGAGCTTGGTCAGAGGTGAGTTGAGTTTGGTCAAAATTCAGCTAGACTTGGTCATAGTTATTCCGAGTTTGATCAGTGAAAGGCTGATCTGGAGGAAGAGGTTAATTTGTTGCACCAACACCTAAGAGCTCTGCACTTGGCAGCTCTGCCGAAGTAGAGTAGGTGGTAGGTATGCGAAATGTGCATGCCTACTTATGCTCGCAAGTATATGAGATCTAAAGTTTTAATATAGTGGATCTTGAAGATCGGATACCTAAACTCCGCCACCTCTTCCGAATGTAAGATGAGGGAATACGCGACTTTGTGTTGACAAAGAGATCCCCCTCAATGTCTTAACGACTCTAGGCTACACGAGTCTTGACCCAACGTCATTGATTGCATACTAACTAATGCCTTCTTGGGTCGTTAGGTCGTAACGATGTGCTTACCCTAGTCCGAATCCAGGGTTACCTCTCTTGAGTGTCAAACCCTAGATTCTCAAATCCAACCCTAATACCATTACAAGCATATTTAGATTGTCATCAAATGATAAACACAATCAGACTTAAAAGCAACAACCGTTAAAGAAACATATATTAAACCAAACGAGTATTTACACAACTACACCTTTCCCTAACTAATCTCTAAATTACACTAACATGTTCTTAACCAATACAACATTAAATCAAGATGAGATCATCAATATTAACAATAAACATTAAATACAAAGATGGAAACACGGGAAGAAAATCCAAATCTCAAAGTGGAGTAGTCCACTTTCGCCAAAGAACAATCCTCCCGAGCTTCCTCTTCTCCGTTGATGAACATCCTCTTCTAGCTCTTCAAGGATTGGCCAAGAACACCTCCTAAACTAATATAATCTACTTCCTAAATTACCTAAACCTAACTAAGGTGAAAGAGAGCTCTCCAAAATATCAACCGGAGCCTCCTCTCACGTCTAAGGCTCTTTAAGGTTTGGTGGAAAAAGGGGTTAAAAGGAGGGATTTGGAAAATATCTTCAAAATATCTAAAAATATATATTTTTATGCAGAGTGTCACCACCTAAGCGGTGGTTCACCGCTTAGGTGGTGGTTTTAAGTCGGTTAAGCTTCTGTCGGTAACTTCGCTTAGGCGGTAGCTGCTGGCATAACAATCTGTTGTTTTCTCACCTAGGCGGTGGTTTAGCCCTTCAACACTCCAACATTCTGCCTCTTTTCCACCTAGGTGGTGGAACTTCCGCCTAGGCGGTGGTCTTCATTCACCGAAACCCTGTTTTGCATATTTTCTTCACCGTTTTCACTTGTTTATCGCCTTTTGACGTCCCTTCACCTGTTTTACATTAAAATAAACTAAAACACAATTAAATATAACTACAACGCTTGAAAATTAACAAATTCAGTTTAGAAATAGATAGGTTTTCCACACCTATGAACACCCCCAAACTTAGAATTTTGCTAGTCCTCGAGCAAAACACTAACACTAAACTAAACTAACTAACGAACTAACCAACTAAAAAATGAAAAATTAAACTAACACGAAAGAAGTATATGCATGTGAATATAAAGTTCAATCGAAATGACCAATTTGTTCCTCCCTCAACATCCCTAAATCGGATCAAGTTCGGGAAGTAACCCACACCATGTGGTGTTCTAGAATTTCAACGATCAATATCAATAAAAACCATTCTAGATCCATTTGAAGTGTGTGTGTGAGAACTCAAATGTATAACTAGTCAAATACCGGATTCGATTATTCAATCGTTAAGCTCATAACTTAAACCGTTGAAGGATTCAGGCAAACCATAAGCTTGATTGGAGTCTACTATCCACTAATGTAGGCTCGGATATTCACAGAAATCAATAGGGCTTGGTTTGGCTTTGGAGAACGACCACGGGTATCACTGAAATAAAAATAGCAAATCGATTTAATTGAACGATACCCGGGGTAAAATCACTTGTCGCTATCCTCTCTCATGACCCCCCCACACATTTAAAGTACAACTCTGAATAAGAAATGAAGATCCATGTATTCACTTGTCGAAAGAGAAGAAAATGAAAACTATATTCACATTCTTTTTTTTTTTTTTTACAACACATTCCTAAATTAATTCGAATTATTACAGTTTTAAGAGAGTGCAAAAAGAAGTTAGAGAAACACACCCCCAAACTTATTCGAATTTATAAAATTTTAGGAATATGTAAAAAGAAATGATAGAAACACCCCCCAAACTCATTTTAGGAGCGTGCAAAAAGAAAAACAAAAGTGACAAGTGAATACACTAATACCGAATCAATAAAAATTTATCAGAAACCCAACCGCTCACTTGATTTCACTAAATTTTAAAAATTAGGCTTAGCGACATTGGGTTCGGAAAAATTTAATTGAAAGGAGTATTTGAATGTTTTCAGAATCTGATTACGTTATCGACTTCGACAGGGGAAATAAGGAATGAAAATTTTCAGGTTAGCTACAACGGTTCAAGTGAAAAATTGACGGCCTAAATCACGTCTCCAGAATTACCTCACCTAGGATTCCGCCTCAAGTTTTCCCCAAATCAAGTTCTAATTTCCTCATTTTCTATTATGAGCTAAATATCGAATAATCAACGTCTAATCGTTCAGATAATTATACATTGAGTTCAAATGTCGTGCAATTTTTGGATCGAGATAATTTTTACCTAATCGATATGTTAAGCACACAAAATACACAAGGAAGGTATTACACCCCGACCTCAATATGCAATTTGGGGATAATTCTCATCATCGGGTCTTGGCCCAAATGAACTCACATCTAAACATGCAAACACAACTTTATACATACACAAATCTAAACTAAATTTAATACTAACATACACAAATTAATCTACCACTACTCATGCAAAAACAAAAATTAAACTAAACTAAACTAAAAATTTAAAAACTAAAACATTTATAATGAAATACATACATAAACATAGACATAAGAAATTTTACATTATGTTCAAAAAATTATAATTGTTCATCATTTTCTACAAAAAAAAATCAAAATGGATGAATATCCACTAAACTATCATCTATTCCATACCATTCAGGCCTGAACATGGCAGTGTTCCAACATCAGCGAACCCAATTAACATATAGCATGCTTGCAAACAAAATGGGTTGAACACATACCTAGAGAATAAGACTTATTCCCTACTGTTCACCTGAAGACGAATCATTACCATCATCACTTTAGGAAGGAGAGTGTGGTCTCTGGAGTAGATGTGGCGGCACAGATGGCATCGGAGGGTAATCGTCCATCTCAAGGCCAAGACCATCCCAAATCTTCCATTGGACTCGATCTTGTTGCCTCGAAAATTAGTCCAGGAAAGAAGCGATCTCATATTGGTTTTGGAGGACGGTCTGAAGCTTGTTATTTATCCTCTCTTGGGAGTTTTCATCTCGGGCTCTAGAAGGTCCTGCCGTCTCGTCTGCTTGTTCTTCCCCTTCCTTAGGCTCAGGCTCGACTGCTTTTTGTGCCCCAGTCTTCTACAACCAGTTTATCGCTGATAGATTAAGTGGAGCGATAGGGTTGTACATGCTTTCCCCGGACACCGTCACGTCAGCTAATAAAAAAATATGGGTCAATAGTGACAGAAACGAGAGCCCAGCCTTTACCGTCTTCGTAGCATGTATGATCGATGAATAGATCAGAAATTCAATGTTGATTGGTTGCCCGATTTGAATTTTATAGATCAAAAAGGCCCTGTCCTTTGAGATGTCTGACAGATGTGACGTCAGTAGGAGGCTTCTGCAAATGAAGTGGTGCCAGATTTTTGGAATTAGCTTGAGGTATTTCACCGAAAAGGTAGCGACGTTCGGCTCTTGGTGTTTCCACTTTACTTCGCCAGATGTGATCTTTTGAATGACCCTATGCAAAGTAGGGTCTTGGTTTTCAAGGGACTCTGATGCCGACAGTCCAAAGAGATGATTGATAAAGTCAAGGCTAAAGATGATAGGTTGATTTCGAACCCTTGTTTGGTCGTCAATGGCCTCTGTAGCATTAGCATAAAACTCTTTGACCAAATCAATTTCATCTGGGCGTGGCGATTTACAGAATTGCTCCCAGTGGCGACTTCGGATTTCATTTTGAAATTCCACTGGGAGACCTTTAATTGGACCGAAACCCCATTGACGTATGCAGGCACGAAATTTTTCGTGTTCTTTGAAGTGCTCCTCTGCTTGTTTTGATACAAAATGGGTGGCATCGTAGTTAACGTCGGTCGGCACCCCAGGGTGTGAACTTGACCCTTCTCCTCTGGCCCTCTTCTTTGCTACTCTTTTCGGTATTTCCTACAATCACAATCACAAAATCCCAATACAACCTTATCATATATGAACAATTGAAAAATATAAACCTCCCTAATCACTTTGTCAAGAACACATACATCCCAAAACGAACACCCATTTGAATTTTTCAAACAAATTTCACAAATGTGACATCCTATATTAGTTCACACACTCAACCAATCCAATTAAACATGTTTATCACCAACAATCAAACCAAAAACCCATGGAACTTCGCAATCACGAAAATAGGGTTAAGGGGTTTTGGGAAAATTTCAAAATCCAATGATTTATTTGATATAATCATGCAAACCGACCAATAATTTCAACAACTAGACTAAATGTAATGTAAAAGGAACTTACTTGTTGAGAATCAATGGTCTAATCGAAAGAGAATGAAGAAATCGCACCTTTTACGCAAAACCCTAAATTTTTGGAAATAGGGGTGGAGATCCGATTCTTGGAGGTTGAATCGTGATGGAAATGACTACTTTTGGTAATGTAAGGATGATTTTTGAATATTGGAACGGTTTGGGAGTGAGGTTTTAGAGAGAAGGTGGAGGATTTTGGGGAGGGAACCTTGCGATTTCAATTTTGAACGAACGGGCTCTTTTTAACTGCAGAAGGTCCACCACTTCCGCTTAAGCGGTGGAGTCCTTTTATTTAAAATCAAACCTTTTAACGAAATTCCTCCTAGGCGGTGGTTTGTCTGCCTAAGTGAATTTACATCAGTGTGAAAATATTTTGTTCTGCTGCTAATCCGCCTAGGCGGTGGAGCATATTTTGAAAATTTGGTGTATCCTGTATTTTTACTGCCTAAGCGGTGGGCCATTTTTGCTGAAAAACACTCACTCTGTATTTTTACCGCCTAAGCAGTGGGCCTGTAGCTCCTACTTTCATGTTTTTCTTAAATTTTCAAAATATGACTCCACCCCATACGTTTTCACTTCGTTTGTTTAATGTTTTTAAACTTAAAATACGTCCCCAAGCGTCCATACTCCTAAATTCACTTCCGAACACATTCCGAAGTCATGCCGGCTTCCAAAAAGAATAAATAATCAAATAAATAGTAACAAAAATTGGGTAATTTGATACCCTAAGTTTCATTTAAAAAAAATAAAAATAGCGCTTGAGTTATCGTCCCCAACTGGACTTTTGTGTCACTAATTATTTTTCACCAAAATTCCCCATAGACAAAGAAGTTGGGTTCAAATGCTCAGTCGGATCAAGATCATGACTTGAAGTCGGCTTCTCCTCTCAGTCCTTAACATTTTCAATAAGCTCAATCTCGGGATTGAGAATTAAGAATTCCAATCTTCTTCATCGTTTCTCGCACTGCTTGATCTCATTAACACAATGAAACAAAAATAAAAATTAAAAACAAAACAAAAATAAATGTCAGGATTAACACTCAACCACTTAGTCTCAATATAAACTTAGAATTCACACTAATCCCACGTCAATAGCGCCAAAAACTTGGTGTGTTGATGGAACTAGGATACGATACATTTGATTTTCCTATTTAAAACTTAATTTCTGAGCCATTACCGCGTTTCTTTTGCAATATTCAATTAAAATTCAAACTAATCCCCCACAACGGCGCCAAAAACTTGGTAGGTGCGCGAAATGTGCACGCCTACTTACGCTTGCAAGTATACGAGGTCTAAAGTTTTAATATAGTGGATATTGAAGATCAGATATCCTTCCCACAGAGAAGAGTGTGAATAATTGAATTAAATACCGCAATTGACGTAGTCTTATGTTATCCTGACGATGAAAGACATGAATTGAAATTAAACTAAGCTAAACTAAAATTAGTGAGTTAATCCTAATTAGGTTGATTAATTAGGAATTGATTTTGTTCACTTAATACACGTTTGATTTCGTTCAGTTAACAATAATGGAGTTTAGGTATCTGACAATCTCGGTTCGTAAACTCCTCCGCCACCTCTTCCGAGTATAAGACGAGGGAATACGCGACTTCGTGTCGACAAAGAGGTCCCCCTCAATTTCTTAATGACTCTAGGCCACGTGAGTCTTGACCCAATGTCATCGATTGCACACTAACTAACGCCCTCCCGGGTCGTTAGGTCGTAACGATGTGTTTACCCTAGTCCGAATCCAGGGTTACCTCTCCCAAGTGTCAAACCCTAGATTCTCAAATCCAACCCTAATACCATTACAATCATATTAATATAGTTATCAAATGATAAACACAATCAGACTTAAAAGCAACAACCGTTAAAGAAACATCTATTAAACCAAACGAGTATTTACACAACTACACCTTTCCCTAACTAATCTCTAAATTACACTAACATGTTCTTAACCAATACAACATTAAATCAAGAGGAGATCATAAATATTAACAATAAACATTAAATACAAATATGGAAACAAGGGAAGGAAAGCCAAATCTCAAAGTGGAGTAGTCCACTTTCGCCAAAGAACAATCCTCCCGAGTTCCCTCTTCTCCGTTGATGAACATCCTCTTCGAGCTCTTCAAGGATTAGCCAAGAACACCTCCTAAACTAATCTAATCTACTTCCTAAATTACCTAAACCTAACTAAGGTGAAAGAGAGCTCTCCAAAATGTCAACTGGAGCATCCTCTCACGTCTAAAGCTTTTTAAGGTTTGGTGGAGAAAGGGGTTAAAAGGAGGGATTTGGAAAATATTTTCAAAATATCTAAAAATATATATTTCTGTGCAGAGTGTCACCGCCTAAGCGGTGGTTCACCACTTAGGCGGTGGCTTTAAGTCGGTTAAGCTTCTGTCGGTAACTTTACCTAGGCGATGGTTTTTCTGCCTATGCGGTGGCTGTTGGCATAACAATCTGTTGTTTTCTCACCTAGGTGGTGGTTTAACCTTTCAGCACTCCAACATTCTGCCTCTTTTTCGCCTAGGCAATGGTCTTCATTCACCGAAACCCTATTTTGCACATTTTGTTCACCGTTTCTCTACCGTTTTCATTTGTTTATCGCCCTTTGACGTCCCTTCACCTGTTTTACACTAAAACAAACTAAAATACAATTAAATATAACTAAAACTCTTAAAAACTAACAAATTCGGTTTAGAAATAGATAGGTTTTTCATTAATTAAGGACTGATTACTACTTTGGAAAAACTCACACTGAGCACGAGCAATTTTCAGATTGGTCTTAGACTGTTCTTTTGAAGACCTCTTTAGTGCTAGTTCAGTTTTAAGGAAAACCTTCTTTTCCTATAGAGTTCGGAGATCTTCTTCTAGCAGAAAAGATTCATCAGTTGGTGCAGAACCTGGGTGTCCAGTTCAATTGTATTATCTAAACTTCCACCCAAGGCAGAGGACAGGCGGATACTCTATAATATGACTAAATTTGTTCAGAATATCATTCAACACATCAAATAAATTAGAATAGATAAATTTAATAATGAAGATTACCTGAAGGAGTACACAGACAAAAGATCGAAAGAGTTATGCTCTCCTACTTTCTCAATTCTAGAGCAGCTCTTGTCCCAGGATTGCTTATAGAGGAACCAAATAGAATTTTTAAAGATTTCCTGATGGTTCGGAACTGATAGACCTATCTTTTTCAGCAGTTGACACATCTGCTCTTTAGAAACCCCTGGTAAGCTCGGGATTGCAGAGGTACCAAGACCAAACACTGAGGTAGATAGAGAAGGTTGAACGCAAACTGTTGTGGCCTCGGAGATCTGGATGATAGGAGTCCCAGTTGCTTGAGTAGCCAATTCCAACCCACGAATTTTAGTAGGAATTGGAATACAAGTGCCAGGAACAGGGATAAAAACCATTCCATGTCGCATTACACTTGGAGGTTGTGAGTCGTCAGGTGCTTGGTGCTGAACAGGTCTGGGAAGAACCGTATCCGGATGAGGAATTGTGGTAGGCCTGGTTAATTATGAGGCTTTCTTGGGAACTCTTTTTCTCTTTTACAAGGCCAAATCATGTAATTGGGAGACCTAAGCTTTGTCAATTTTCATCTTCGGAGGCACAAAAGGTTTGTAAGCAAGCTCTTGACAAGGTCGATCTTCTGGCATCAAGAGTTTATCCAATTAATAAATAATCTTTTTCGTGGGACAAAATCTTTGACAGACACTTCTACTTGTGCAATATGATTTGTAAAAAGGTGAGGATACTACAAAGGCAAGGGTAGCAAATTAAAGGCCAGAAACTACAAAAATAGAAAAAGAAGATTACTCGGGAAATTAAAATGCCGTAGTACAACTGGAGGCCGCACTATCCCCTCGGAGGAAAATTTCTAGTTCTCTTTGAAAAATAGATAACAATTCTTCCAATCCTTTATGGCTGTTGGGAGATCAGTGATGAAGGTCTACTGTTTGATGGCAGAATAGTAGAACCTCCCAGTTTTATGATGAAATTTCAGAAAACAAACACTTATTATAATTTCTATGGTTAAGAGTACGTTACTCAAATGGGAAAGTGCAAGAGCGCCCATGATTTGGCTAAACCCATTAGAAACTAGTTGGGCCGGGGTGATTTCTAATTGATGGAATAAATTACGAAGAAATAGGGTGAAAGAAGTCTAAGACCGTATTCAAACATCTAAACAAAGAAACATATTTAATATTCTTTATAGGAATGGGGGCGTTCATCTTCTAAAGGAACCCTAATCTCAATCGAGGAAGGAATTTCAAATGTGTTCCGGAACAATTCTAGCCATTCCTCTTCAAAATCGCTCGCCTTATGATCACACCAGTTTATTGAAGAATGGGTATATGTATGAGCCATAGTTGTTGATATTTTCTCAGAGAGAGGTGTGGACGATGAACCAACCTCAGTCGGACTAGGTGGTAGAGTAGAGGGCATTACTGAAGTTGAGGATTTAGGAAAATATAAAAGATTACAACGCGGTAAAGAAATCAAGCAATAGAGTAGAAGAAGAGAGAACTTACACGAGAAGAATGATATTTCGTCTTGTTTTGATGAATTATGGGAGGGATGGTTACGAGGTAAAATAGCTCAGATATATACGAGAAAAACAGGTATCATCGACGAGTACTCTCTTTACAATCTTAAGCTTTCTACTATAAAAAATAGTCTGACTTATTCTCACGCTGGAGGTTCTTTGGCCGACACTACATCGGTGTCCCATTAGAACTAACTGGTTTTTCAGGTTCGAATTCTAGGTTGTGGAGATTTCTGGTAATTGAGGAGCTATTACATGTACTAGAGTTTTTTGGTAACATCATGTCAAATCCTAATCTTACTAGAAAAACTAAACCCTAACCCTACTAGAGTTGCCCTAGTTATCTCCTATAAACAGACTCATTGTATATATATGTAATTGTACTTTTTTTTTTTTTTTTTTTTTTTTTTTTATATATATATATTAATGCAATTGTTTCGTGTTCTCCCAATATTTCGTCTCTCAATCATTCTAACATGGTATCAAGAGTCAATTCTTCTTAACCCTATTCCTACTAATTTTTTTGTAACTCTAATCTTTTCAAGTCTTCTGCTACACTACTGCCTACCTCGTTTTCATCATTTAATACTCCAACACCAGATTCACCATCACCATCAGACTTGTTTTGTCAAAACAAGTTCAACAACACTAAATCACTGCCATCAAGGTTCTTACGTGTCCTCATGCTCAACCAACCAAATCTCTATTGTCATTGTCAGATCTGTTGATTGCTACAGGCCTCATCGTCACTCCGATATCAACAATCATAGCATGACCTTGGTGTTGACAAGATGATTTCAACCCACCAAAATCACAGCCATTAGAGCTCTAATGCGTCTTCACGCGCCAACAACAGTCCTACAGTTGTTGTCACAATCATTAATTGCTACAGACCTAACCGACAATCCGATATCAACAAGCATCATATCATTAGCTTTATCTTGACAAGACAATTCCAATGCCACCGAAATCACTAAAATTGAATGCCATACGCGTTCTCACATACATTCTAAAAATTCTATTGATCTATCGCATTGTTCACGCGCATAAGCCATGTCAACCCTAGAGTTGACCTTCCGTTGCCATGTCAGCCAAAAAGTTGACTGGCACATGCCACACCAGCGACATATCAATTGCCACGTCATCGCTCCTTACCACGTCATCAACCACCTTATTTTTGGTAGACCTTTTTGACACATTAATGCAATATCCCTACCACATTATCAGTTGCCTGACATGTTATCTGCCACATGTCACTTATCGATTTGAGCCTGTTGATTGATTTAGTTCTAGCTTTTTTTTTGCTAGTTGAACGTGTTTTTGATCGATTCTTGGATATCTAATACTAATTCTTGGCAAATTTAGGCCTTCTGAATCTATCTGTGGCATCTTTTTCCTCATATTCGAATCGTACAATAGAATTCATTTTATATTTGTGATTTGGTTCATCATAGTGGTTTAATCAGTTCAAGGGCTCATAAATTGGTTTTTCACGATTATAGACTAGTTCCTGGATAATTTTTTAGTGTTATGAATCCAACAATGGTCTCTATTTCTTTATATTCATATCATATAGTATACTTTATTGTATATTGTTGATTTGATTCAACGACTATGTTTAAGAGTTATTCTTCATCGACCATTCTTATTGCCAAAAAGGGTTCTGATCCTGTCTCCACTATTGTTACCATCGCTATTGGGGAAATAACTTTACTTTTCAAGAATTATATCTCTGATTATGGTACAAACGGTTTTTTATGCACTTTCACTAACTAAAGATAATTCTTCTTGATTATTTGATTCTATCTGTTGCAATCATATGACTTTTGATCCCAACATCTTCGTATTCAAACTATCTACTATGAATGTTCTTACCATTCATACTGTTGATGCTTCTCAAATGTGTATTACTCATATTAGTCATATTTTTTACTTCACATCTTTCGATTCCTGACAAATATTTAATTCTAAAACTTATATTTTTTACTTCACATCTTTCGATTCTTGACACATATTTAATTCCAAAACTTACTTTAAATCTCTTATCTATTAGATAACTCTTTGAATTGGGACTTGAAGTGATATTTTCTAATAGTGGTTGTCGTGTTCAAGTTCCTTGGACAGGAAAAACCCTTGGGACTAATCTTAAAGTTGGACGTCTATTTGAGTTTAGTAGTTTGCACCTTCCACCTCAAATCCTACTACCACCACCTCTTGTCCCTTCATCGACTTGTGCAACCTTACCACCACCACCACTACCACCAACATCCCCATCCCCATCACCATCATTCTTATCACCACTACCGCCACTACTACTACCACTATCACTATCCTCCTCCTCATCATTATCATATTCATCACCATCCTCCTATCTTTGGCATTCTCAGTTAGGTCACACTTTATCCGACTGTCTCAAATCACTTATTTTTAATGGTCAATTAAGTTCAGTTCAGTATGAGTCCTTTAATTGTATTTGTTAGCCCAGTGGAATACCCAAGAAGGGGGTGAGGAGGGGGGGTAAATTGGGTAATCAAAAAAAATTATCAGAATAATACTTTAACAAATCAAATAATTAATTTTAATCATAAATTAATTATTATCTTTATATCATAGTGGAATTATATAATCAACTAGTTGCACACCAAATAGAAAAAATAAACAAAATTAAATATTGCAGCACACCAGAGATTTATAATGGTTCACCAAGATACTCTTGGCTAATCCAGTCCCCTAAGCCCCACAGAGAGTCGCACCCATTAATATCCCAAATCTAGTGATAGAAAAGTGTGAGATTGAAAATTTGATTTTAAACAAAATATGGGTAGCAAATAATTGAGCACGTAATTAGATTCAAGAAATTGTTTATAAAATATTTTCTTCAACAAAGAATCAAAAACAATTTCTAAAGATCAATTTCCAAATTTAAACAAACAATGCACAAATAGAAAATAATTGAAAAGATCTCACCCGGAATCCACAGAAAAAATAAATAGCGCAATGTTACTTAAGATCGCCTTTTAGAATAGCTCACACAATATCTCAGAATGATAACTCTTAGAACAACTCAATATGATCTTAACTCTTTTTGCTCACTTCTCTCTTGATTACTGATATATGAAAAATGCAGATCTATATATATGGGAAATAAATCAGCTCTCTAACGGCTAGTTCCCATGTGTCATGTCAATTAAATGCTCTCTTAGACCCCATATATAATTATGACTTCATTTTAGTTCAATTCACTTAATTATAGCTTTTAAAACTTTCAATTAAGTCCCCCAAATATTTCTCATTCTCAATTAGAATAGAATAGAAACAATTTCATCTACCAAATTGAGAAATATTAAAACTTAATGAACCAATTTAATAGGATTTAAATAATAGATGAAGCATATCTTAAGTATCAATAAATCCATTAAATCTCTCTCAAATCCCAATAAAAAATGGCTACTTTTAGATATGATTTCGGAATGCACAGAATCCTAAAACAGCACCCTCAGTTGACCGGTCAGTCGATTGCTAGATTCAGGATCAAAGCTACTGCGTTCATCGGTCGACCTATCTGTCAACTTGGAGATTTAGAGAGTTTGATTTACCTTCACCGATCAACCTACCTGTCGACTTAGAGATACAGAGAGTTCAACATTTCTTCACCGGTCGACCTGCCTGTCGACTTAGAGATAGAGAGTTCATGTTGCTTTGTCCAGTCCACTGACCAATTGACTTATATATGCTGGATCTCTTTTCTGAACTCGTTTTTAACTCATTATCTTTTTCGTTTTCGCCCCTTTAACGATTTTCTTTTCTAAATAAGCTTCACTAATTTCTTAAATTCCATTTTAGTCAATTATAAACATTTCTTTTTAAATACACATAGGAGCAAATAATTTCATCTTATCAAAACATATATAAACAATAAAAACTTTTTGTGCCGTGTGTGTTCTTAATTGGGATATTAAGAGTTGAAATTCACCTGAGTTGTTTTCCCTAATTTCTTTAAACTCTTAATTCTTCATCATCTTTGACATCATCATTTAGCATCCATTTATAAATTTGTTATTGCATCTTCATCACAGGAACTTAATTAACTGAAATACTTGAACATACCATTAGTTTCATCAAAACATCAACACTTAATTATTCATTAAAATCTTAGGAACAACAATATTTATTGTCAACTTGCAAAACAACCAGTCTCATCTTTTACTGATAGTTAGTTAATTCCTCTTGCACTATTTGATTTAGTGCATTTTGATGTTTGTGGGCCATCTCCCTATGCAACAATGAGTGGTCCTCGTTATTTTGTTATGTTTGTGAACAACTACTCTCAATATACAAGGTTATTTATTTTGAAAAATGTATTTGAACTATTCCAAATATATTCTGATTTTTTCTTCTATTATTCAAACTCAATTTTCTCAAAATATCAAAGTTTTTTTGCCCAGATAATGCAATGAAATACAAGGATCGTGCTTATCTCACCTGCTTCACAAAAATGGCATGGACCCCCACCTTTCATGTCCTGGAACCTCTTAACAAAATGGACGAGTTGAATGCAAATATAAACACATTCTTGATACAGTTCTTACCTATTCACTTCTTCGTCTTATACTAAGCATTTTTGGAGTGAGACTGCCATAATCGCAGTATACACAATAAACTATGCCCCTTCTGCTATAATTTAGCATCAGTTTCTATTTGAGCGTCTTTTTGATAACCCTCCCGCTTACTCTAAACTCAAAGTCTTTGGTTGTGTTTGTTTTGTACTTTTCAAATCACATGAACACAATAAGATGGAACCAAGGGCCCACCTATGGTATTTTCTAGGGTATGGAATTGAACATAAATGGTATTGGTGTTGGGATCCCAATTCTAAAACTCTTCATATCTCTCGCTAAGTCATATTTTGGGAGTATTAATTGTTTTCCTCCTTATGGTCCTTTGATATATCAACCAATGTTTGAAAAACTGAACAAAACTGGCCAGTTTAATTGGTTGAACTGCCACTTGGACTTGTTTTTGGATCCAGTTAACCACTAAAACCCAGTTTAGGACAAAAATTGGTGAATCGGTCAGTTCAAACTTGTTTAACCTGTGAACTGGTAAACTGGAGCGGGCCTGTCTGAACTGGAGAGGTTCTTCCTCATTTACATCTTAAGAATTGTTCCTAAAAAAAACCCTGAATCATTGAACCAGCTCACACCCTGTTGTTTTGCATTTCTCTCTCGTTCCAATGGTCATCCACCTCAATCTTTTTTTTTTTTTTCTCTATCTTCACTCATTCTCTATCTCATTTTAAGAATATTGTGATTAGTATATCAAAATTTCATATAAGCATTTATTGACTAAACCAAACACATATCATGATATAATCATATAGTAGATATATTGAACACATTATGTCATGAATGTATGTAATCTCGGTATGTGATAGGTGTAAATTACCTACGTATTTCCAATCCGAATTTGTCAGTTTTCGAGTATGTTTATAGTTATTTTTATATGTTTTTATACTTTTTTGTATAAATCAGGCGTATGGAGCAAAAAAATATGAAACTGGAGCGAAAACGATGAGATCGAACCGAAGGCGAGTCGAAGTTATGGTGGATAAACAAGCAAGGAGGCAAAAATATGAAGGAAGCCCACCGCCTAGGCGTCCAGATCTCCGCCTAGGCAGTGAAGATGCTGAGAATGACAAAAGGCTACTAACAGCCCACCGCCTAGGCAGGAAATTCCTCCTCCTAGGTGGAAACCCTAGTAGAAACATTTCCAAGTCCACCGCCTACTTCTTCGCCTAGGTGGTCACCAAACCTGCAAAGTTGGTACAAGTGCTGTAACTTTAAGGCTATTTTAGACTATGATAAAATCCTATTTTGGACATTCTCAAAACATGGAAGTTGTAGATATTTTTATTATCTTTCCATAGGATTTTGAATCACCTCAGTCGGAGTTCGGATGAAGAAGGTACAGCTAAAACAAAATTACAAACCTGCAGTAACTTCGCCTAGGCGAATTTCTGGGCAGAAAGTTAACCGACTTAACTTCGCCTAGGTGAAAATCCTGCAGCACAGCCTTGATATTTATGAGATATTTTGAGATATTTTGGATATTTATTTTTCCCTTCTCTCCTCCTCTCTTCCCTCTCTTCATTTCTTAAGGCCTTAGGCCATATTTTAGGAGTAGGATTAGAGATTTTTGAGGGAGAGCTCTCAACCCGAGGTGGAGGATCAACGAGGAAGCGATCGATCGACGTTTCTAGTGGCAAATCTTCGGATATCGGCTAAGTCGCTCATTTTCTCTCTTTGTTTTCTTCATTTTGGTAGTTGTTGAGCATGTTTAACTCATTTTACATTGTATAAATGGTTAGGGCCATGAGTTAAACATGGATTGTAATAGGGATTAACGTATTATTTATGAAAATGTAGTTTTGGTTGAATTTGTGTTTCGTTTATGGTTGTTCCTTATAATTTCGATTGTGTTACCATGTTTTCTATGATTATATGCTAGTTTAGATATATTGAGAATACGGGATTTGACACTCGGGAGAAGTAACCCCGGATTCGGACTAGGGTTAACACAACACGACAATCTAACGACCCGGGAGGGCGTTAGAAAGTGTGCAATCGATGACGTTGGGACGAGACTCACGTGACCTAGAGTCATTAAGACATTGAGGGGGACTTCGGCATTGACACGAAGTCACGTATTCCCCAGTTTTACACTCGGAAGAGGTGGCGAGGGAGTTTACGAACCGAGATTGTCGGATACGCCGAACGCCGTTAATGTTAACTAAAACGAAATCAAATGCATTGAAGTAAATAAAGTTAATCCCTAGGAAATCTACTCCCCTAAACAATCTCAAATTAGTATTTATAGTATAGTTAACTTAATTAGTATATTAGTTTAGTATTAGTATTAAATTAAATTCTATTTTTGTCGCCTAGATAAAGTTAGGTTACGACAATCGCGATACTCGATAGTAACAACACCAATTCCTGTGGATACGATACCCGACTGAAAGGTCCACTATACTAAAACTTGATCCGTACGCTTGCGGTGAAAGTGGCAGCGCATTATTTGCGGCCACCAAGTTTTTGGCGCCGTTGCCGGGGATTGGAAGGAGTGTTACTATTAATATTGTGAGTAAATAACTTGATTTTAATCTAGGCATTTTTGTATATAATTTTCGTTTGTAGTTTTATTTTTGTTTCCGGCAGGATGCTTGAAGATGTTAGATTGACAGGTGCTCTTGCGGTTCGATCATTGAATATCTCGCTAGTCTTGAGGGCATGTGTCGGGCCGAGGACATTAAACCAAGCACTTCGTGGGAGGCAACCCAAGGTCACAAATAAGTTAGATACATCTCCATCAATTTGAGTCGGAGGCGAGATCTTCTCACCTCTCAGGTATGTGTTCTAAACCCCCGTTTTCAATATCATGCTATATACTGTTATTGGGATCGCTGACGGCTTGTTTGGACACCACCTGTGTTGAGTTGGTGGTGATGTGTAGTATGTTTTAGTATGTGTATATGTTTTTAGTAAATTTTCTTGTTTTTATCATTTGCATGATTGTTTAGGATTATATTGTTAGTTTAGATACGTTTTGACGTCATCTGGGCCTATACCTGATGATGACTCTATCCCCTGATTATTTTGAGGTCTAGCGTAACTCTCATTCATGTGTGTTCTTTGTGCTTAACGTATCGTTTAGTAAAAGTTATTGTAGACCCTAAATGCACAAGCACGTAAACTCAATATAGCACTATCTTATTAATTTGAAACTGATTATCCATCAATCAATTTCATGACAATAGGGATTCTAGAACCTGATTTGGGAGAAATTTGAGGCAAAATCCTAGGCAAGGTTGTTTAGGAGATATGATTTAGGCAGTCATTTGATCGCTTGAGCCTTTTGAAGCCTTCCATGTAATACCATTATCCCTCGTTAACCTATCGAAGCCTAATAGCCATTTCAATTCTGAACACTTAACAAATACCCTAGCCGATTGAACTTTTTCCAAACCTATATCACTAAACTGAAGGCACAATTTGAGTGAATCAAGTTAGCATTTCGCTACTTGATGTGAGCGGTTGGGTTTAGGCCAAAATTCTAATTTGGTTCGGTATTCGAGTACTCGCTTGTCATTTGTCGTTCATATTGTTTGCACATTCCTAAGGTTATAAGAATTCGAATACGTTTTGGGGTGTGTTACTTAATCATTTTTGCACACTCTTAAAATTGTAGAAATTCGAATGAGTTTGGGGGTATGTTAAAAAAAAAAAAAAAGTAAAGTTTTTTTTGTTGACATGACAAGTGAGTACGACGTTCTTAAACGTTTATTCAGGGTTGTTTGTAAAAAATATGGGGTTTCGAGTGTGAGTGTGTCAAGCGATGTGCCTCGGGTAACGTTAAGTTAACGAAGTTAACCTATTTTCTATTCCAAAATACCCTTGGCCATTATTCCAAAACTAAACCAAGTCCTATGGATCTTTTTGAACCTCTGAGCCTACATTAGTGGAGAATAGATCCTAGGTCAGGCGTATGGATTCCCTATACCTTAAAGGTTTTAGTCATGATCTTTATTTAGGGATAATTCCATCTAATCAATGGATAATAGTATATTTGAGTTTAATCACACACACACTTAAACATGATCTAGAATGACGCTTACTATTTTTGAACGTTGAAATTCTAGAACACCACATGGTGTGATTTATGCTTGAACTTGATAGGATTAGGGGCCGATGAGGGAAAAATCTTTCGGCCAGTAGATGATAATCAAAACTTACACATTTTTGTTTTTAATGTTTTTCGTTTGTAGTTTTTAATTTCGTAATTAGTTTGTATACTTTCTTTATTGTGTGGGTGTTTTGCTCGAGGACTAGCAAAATTCTAAGTTTGGGGGTAGTATGTGTTTGTGTGAATCCTATAGAGTTCAAGTTTCCTAAACTTGAGCAATGTTGTAAAAGTGCAAATTTCAATATATGTAAACCATACATTTAATCTCGAATCAATCGTCCATGATACTTTCATCTAATAATGATTTACAACTAGAAACAACATTAGTATAGTTAAAACATCAAATGAGGAGTTATCATTGAAATCACATTCCAGAGATCCTATGATTGAAACTGCTTATACTAACAATCTCCCCCAATTTTTATAATGACAACTCATTTGATTTTTTATCCATTGCTAATGAATTTACTATTTCCTTCCTAAGAATGAGATTTGTTTTTGAAAAAAATTAACTTTGAAAGTTCATTTTTCATTCTCAATGACTTGTAAAGTTATTATAATTCTTAACAAGATATAACAAGATAGTTACATAGGCAATAAGAACATTCACATAATAAACTACATAGATAGCAAGAGAACATATAATTTTTAGGTGAAACTAATTTTGAGGTGTTGGTGGTGGATAATTTGTGAATATGTGAGAAGTGATATGAATGAGTGATCATATGATCATTTGAAACATCTCTTACACATTGTGAGTGTGAGTGTCAAAGCTATCCGAGAGATTTTTGATTCGATTTTCTTGATTTATCAAACAAACATTCATCTCATTGCATGTTGTGATGAAATTATCAATCCGAGAAGCTTATGTATTTGAATATTCTCAAGAATTATCTTAACAAAAAATAATTAATGATTATATGTGTAGTGATTTGTATATATGCCAAACAATTGATAAAAATCAACAAAATACCGAAATAGCCCTTAAAATCCAAAAAATTGAATATTCTGCCAACAACAACAATAGTAGTCGACTATGATCCCTCCCTATAGTTGACTACATGAACTGGAATAAATTCCAATAAGGTTCTACTTGATCCAACTTTTTCCAATCTTCGATTTCAGTGTCGTTTTGATGTATAAACACAAGATTTTGTATATTTATGCATTGTTGGTGAATAAACATTTTATCTCCTTAAACTTTTGATTAAAGTGAGAAGTAATTTTTTTTTAGATCTAATAAAATTTGCAGAATATACTAAAATGTGCCTGATGCAGATCAGATCCTTAACTTTAGAACACAAACTAACTACTTAAACGAAGTCTATTCTAGATGATCAATATATGCATGGATTCATGTAAAAAATTCTATAACTTGGAACCCGAAAATTGACAAATATAGGATAAATAATATTTTACCCCTTGTGGTTTGGTTGACTTGTAGTTTACTTCCTATGGTATTTTGGCCACCACTTTATCCTCTCATTTTTTGGCGAAAGGTGCGACAATTGGCTTTTTCGAGTAAAATTTAACAGGCAATGCCCCAAAAGTTAAATTTTGTAAAAATAAAGTCTCTATTGACACTTAAACCCTTGATTTTCATTATAAAACAAAAATGACATTATTTTTACTATGATTAATTACACTTTGCACCACTGTGGTTAGACCAAGTTGCACTTTGACGTCTATGGCATTTTCGAACGCACTTACACCCATTGTGCCTCAGAAGTAAGTGCAACAGTTAAACGTTTAGTATAACTAAGGGTAATTAAATTATTTCGGTTAAAAATTATGGTTATTTTTTTTTTTACTTCAACTAATTAAATAGGATTAATTTAAAAATTCATCCAAAATTTTAAGGATCAACATGTATTTTTATTTTCCAATTTCATCTTCTTCTTATTCTTTCCCTTCGAGAAACCCTAATCATCTCTCTCTCTCTCTCTCTCTCTATATATATATATATATAAAGATCCAAGCATGGATCTTTAGATCCAAATCTTATATATATAGATTCATGATCGTATCTGTAGATTCTTGTTCAGATTGGTACATACGAAGCTTGGAATTGTTTTTGCATATGTATGTGTGTGTGTTATAGAGAGATAATGTGAGATGAGAGAGGGAGTGGAAAGATATAAGAGAAGGAAGAAGGTGACGCTCAAGATTCCTATCTCGAATTAGATGATTTCAACGATCCAAATAATCAATTTTCTTCAAAACCAAATTACAAGCTTAAAACATTGCTATTTTCTTGGGAGATTTGAAGATGTTATTGTCTTACATGGGTTGTGGGGTTGGATGTCATGTTTGGGTATTTAGAGAGACAAGATTATATTATATTTTTATTTTATTTTGCTCCCATAACTTTTGAATGAGCGTCTAAATCATTCCCATAAAATTTATTGTAAGTGATTTATTTAATTTGAAGGATATACATTTTATTTAATATTATTTAACAGGATAATATTGACTTTTGTCTTTTGATTGTTAAAGTTAACAAAATAGTTAACTATTGCACGTAAGTATGAAACACAGGGGTGTAAGTGCTGATAAAAATATCACGTGGGTGCAAAATGAAATTTAGTCTAACTATAGGGGGAAAAAAATAAGTAACACTTTTTACTAATTTAAAAAATATTAAATAAAATAGTTTAAAGCAAAAGAAAATAAACACTTAAAAGAAAATAAATTAAAACTAAAAATATGGTATAAAGGTTAAATTTTTCTTTAATTTATTTCGGTTAAGAATTTAAATGTTGTAAAATTTGCAAAACAATGAGGGAAAACTAGTGACCAAAATACTAAAGGAGAATAAAATGCAAGTCGGCCAAACCACAAAGGGTAAAATATCATTTACCCACAAAAAAATTGAAATTTGACACCTAAATCTCTCACCCCCTTTTATAAAAAATGCTTATTTTACATAAATATTTAATATTTTAAAATAAGAAATTGATATTACTATTATCCATTTTTAATAATTTATATATGTTTTACTATGTTTCAAGGAGTTAAGAATCCAATTTTTCAATCAATTTTAGCTTACAATTTTTACATCAAAACCAATTTATTTCAAAAACTCCAAAATATTATTTTCTATTACGTACCTAAGATATAAAAATTGAATAAAAATGTAGATTCTTTACCCAATTAAACATTAAAAAACATATACATATTATAATAAATCTAGATAAAAGATGAGATCAATTTTGTGTTCTAAAATTTTAACTTTCATGTAAAATAAACAATTTTTCTTGAAAGGGAGAAAAAGATATGGGTTTATAATTAATGTTTTTATCAAATTCTTGATTCCAAATTGTTGTACTTTGTAAGACGAATCCATATGTATATAAATCATCCAAGTGGAGTTCGTTTGAGTAGTCAATTTTTGATCCCAAGATACGGATCTGATATGTGTTACAAACATTTTAGTCTTATTTTCAACTCTCTTAAAATGCCTATTTTGAAAGTATAAGAGTTTGATTTAAACACATGGGGTAAATTACGGTTGACCACCTTGTTTTTGTTTTACCTAATCTTATAATAATATAGCAGATTATTTTGCTAAGTTTAAATCCCCGACACCCCTTCATTAATACAGATACTAAATACACCCCCTATCATATTGCTAATACCTCAAACACTCTTGTTGACCCTAGATATTTTGATGAATCAATTAAGTTGGATGGCTTAAGAAACTAATGATTTTATTGAGTATTTCATGTAGTAGTTCCAATACTTGAATGAGAAAAAGATTGGTTATAAAGAAAATTGATAAAGATCGAGATGGTTGCAATGAAGATATTGAAAACTTTTTGAGAAGAGAATTTTTTTTCCTAGGTAAAACAACTGTATTCTTCTTTAAACTCTTAATGCAACCCGATTAAGATCACACACGACACTTAAAATCAAATTAAAATATTTTTGAAGTGATCAAATGTGATAAACTTATGTGAACAAATGATTTTCCTAAAATACTCAATCAAGAAGGTGTTTAAAAATTTGGAAAAAATGAGATTTTGGTTTGGACGGTTGACTGCCCAAGAGAATAGTTGACCGATTGATTCAAGATAGTGATTTTTTGAGTTTTAGGCTATCTGATTGCCAGATTGGTTGAACAATTGATTCAGAGCCTAAAACGGCCGACCACTTGGTCAACTGACTTGTTGTGCAATGGTTAAAAAACTAGTCTTTGGAAGCCATCTGGTTAGGCGATTGATACGCCAGTCGACTGACTTGGTCTTTTTTCTGTTTTTAACTTGAACGATTTTTGACAATCTTCCACCTATTTTTCAAGCATTTGAACAAAGAGATATATTATTTTAATGTTTTTTTTAGCGTATTTTAAAGATATATCCTATATTTTGAAGACCTTTTGATTCAATTCCTATTTTTCTTGATTTAATGATTTATACAAGGTAAACGTCTTTCTATCCTTTTCAGTTTTGAATTAAACTATTTTTGGGAGTAAATTGAGTATTTTAACGGCATTTTTTGGGTAAAAAATAGCTGTTGAATGTCTATTTAACATATATCGGGTCTATATGTGTCATTTCTTGCCATATTTTTAGAAAAAATAGCCGTTATAAGTATTGTTTAAATCCCTATATATAGACCTGAAGATCTCCTATTTCAAATCATAAAGATTCATATTATTTCTGTTGAATCTAAAGTTTTGAGGGACAATTAAACGTTGATATTTTATTGAACTAATGGTTTTATTGAGTGGTTTAATATTTAAGTTCTATAGGTTGAAATGAGAAAATGAAGTGGTCGAAAAGAATAATCGTTAAAGAATCATTGGAATTCAAGATTGTGTAAGATGAAGGCAATGAAAATTTTCAAGGTATTGAAGACATTGAAAAAAATTAGGTGAAGATAACTAATTACTTTTATGTTCATAATAAAACTCGAATTAGGATCACGCACGACACTTGAAATTGAATAATCATATTTGTGTGATAGTAAGAAGTGATAAGTTTAAGGTCCAAAAATGGTTTTTGTAAAGTGTTAAGTCATGAAAATATTTTTGGTTAAGGGTTTAATTGAAACAAATAGTTTTAACACTTAAAATAATGTGTTTTTTGGTCAATTCGGTCAACCAACGAAAGGGATCGATCTACTGACCAAAGAAGTAACTTAAGGAACCTAAATAGGTAACCTATTGGGCAATTCAGTTAACAGATAGATAGGGTCAGTCGACTAACCATTCCAGTGGCCGAAAATGAAAAAATAGAGAACACTTACTGAATGGATCGATAAACCGACTGAGTGGTTGGTCAACCAACCATAGGCTTGGGAATGATCATAATTCTGACTATTGGAGGGGGCGATCGACCATAGGAAGGTTTGGTCAACCGACGGTCAATATTTAGATATTTGACTGTCTTGGTTTTTGAGTCAAATCTCCTTATTTTTAATGATTTTCAAAGAGTTTTAAAGGAATTTTAATTTTTTACTTAAATGTATCATATATTATTTGTTGTCTATTTATTTGGTCCATATATTTAATTATTCTTTTAATTGAATTGGTAAAATTGCTTCCTATCCTTAAAGATCTTGATTTAAAAATGTTTTGGGGACCAAATTGAGATTTTCTAAAAGTATTTTTAAATGAAACATACATATTTTGAAAGTATCTAATATATGGGGTATCAAAGGGTAATTTAAAGTCTTGCAATTTGAAAACTAATCTTTGGAGGTCTAGTTAAAGGTCTATATATAGAGACTTGAGTCTTTCAAATTCATTAATAAAAAACATTCAGATTTGGCTATTAGAAGAGAGATTTTCTATGCTGAAATTCATAAGAGAGATTACTGAAAGAGTTCAAGATTGAAGAGCGAAAAATTTTGGTCATCAGTTTGTGTTCGTTACTGAGTTATCATAATCGTTTTCAAGAAATTCTAGTGAGATATTTTCAAGCTAATTAATTTACTTTCTTGGATTATTTGTTTAATTATTTGGATTAAGTATTTTGAGAAACATCTTTTTTAAATCTAATATCATGAAAATCTTTTAAAATGTTTTTTATTTGTGAAATCTGATTATTTGCTATTTGTACATTAAATTGATTAAATCAGATTTATGCCTCATAATAGAATCTATCATGTAGTATTTGAATACATTTATTAAGCATAAATGTCTTGAGGTGGTAGAAGCTATTTGTAGGAAGAAACTTATAAATTTTTTGTATTTGCGAGTTTGAGTGGATTAGACATATTTGGGATGATGTCCAACTTGGGTAGTTAGGTTTTAATCTTTAGCCTAAGAAAAAAAAATTAGGTTAATCTTTATCCTTTTAAAAGATTACATTTTGATTCTTCCTGTAATAAAATTAAAGTGAGAGAAAGTTCTTCCTAAGCCTGCGAAAATGATAAGTGTAATAATTTGACAGTTTGATAGGCTAATTTTGGGCATGTGAAAAGAATCAGTGTTGTAAAGGTTGATTCTGAGTATGCGGAAAGAATCAAGATTGTAAGGGTTTGGTTCCTACCTATGAAAGGAATCAAAGGGTTAGTGGATTAGAAATTCCTGTGGAGCTCGGGGCACTGGACGTAGGTAAGAGTAACTTGCCGAATCAGGATAAATCTTTGTGTGTTGTATTATTACTTTTCTGATTGTTTGGGTGTGTACTTAGTTAAATATATTTCCGTTGCTTAACAAGATAATCAATTAGGGTTATTGGTATCTTGCATTTGAATTTAATTGTTTAAATTTTTGTCATTACCTAATTCATCCCTCCCTCTTGGGTAGATTTTGGGTCAACAATTTCAAATTTCTAAAAGAGATAAATCATATTTTTTATTGAAATATTTTTGAGAGAAAAGTTTGTGAAACATTCTTGATTGAAGAAATAGGTGTTCTTGTGTACACTAGGTTTACTTTTGTTTTGTACTTTCTTGACGAAATCCCAGTGAGATTTACTTGCTCAAAATTTACATGCTCTTTATATATATGTGTATATGTATGTATGTATTCTTAATATTTGAGCTTGTTATATTGGTGATCAAAAATTGCTTTTGTTAAAATATATTGAAAGACTTTTAGAAACGATTTTTCTAAAAATCTGATTAAGAGAATATTTCTACATTAATTGTTGAAAATCAGATTTAGTATGTCATATAATTTCTATCACTAGCCCATCAAGACATTAATTTAGTTTAATTTTTAATTGAGGTAGTAGAAGCTCCTATGAGTTGAAACTTTATTTATTTATTTATTTTTTTTTTTTTTGTACATGTGAGATTTGATTGGGCATAAAAGGACATTGCCTAAGTTGGGAAAAAAGTTATTCTTACTCTTGGGAAAAAGATAGGTTAATACTTCACCTAGAAAAATGATAGGTGAATCTTAAGCTTTAGTAATGGATATGTTTGATTTTGACCTTGCGAACAAAAATTAAGTTAATCCTGTGTTTTGAAAAGGATTGTTGTAAATGTTTGGTTCCTACATTGGATAGGGACCAAGATTAGTGGATTGGGAATTTCATATGAGAGCTCAGGGGAGAGGACGTAGACAAGTGTAGCTTGTCGAATCTCTATAAATCTTGGTGTCATTTTCTCTACCTTTATCTGCTTGGTTGTGCACTTAGTTAAAACAAGTTTTCTCCAAATATCAAGATAATAATTGATTAGGGAAATTGAAGTGATTTTAGAATTTATTTGTTAAATTTTTAACTACCCAATTCATCCCTCATTTTGGTATATCTTTTGGCCAACAATTGATATCTAAGTTAGATTAGCTGAATAGGCATAACATCCTTGCTAAACGACTACGTGACACGTACTTTGGATGATATTTTATATGTATATGCTCTTGAATATGATAGATCCTTGTGTGATAATGTCATTAATGATTCTTTTAGTCTTAGTGGCATTGATGAAGATGATGATAATGAAAATGTTCATATTTTTATAGAAAAATTATTTGTTTTTACACTTATTTTTACTAAAGAAAACTTGCATTTAAAAGAAAAAAACGATTCTTTTGAAAATAGAGGAAAACATTTTCAAAAATCTGAAATACGTCTGGATATAGAACATTATTGTAGAACAAAAGATTTTTTAGATGTTATTTTAGAAATAAACAATTTGCTCTTTAAAATAAATTGTCTTTAAAATGAAAATAATTTTTTGAAAAATGATTTAATTTATTTAAGAGAAAGTATTTCTATTTTTTTTGTATATCTACGAGTATCCCCACATCCACACAAGGTATGAGACTATTCTCATTCGGGGTGCGTGGTTGCCCCTCTCAACAAGTGCTTTTCCGTAGGCTCGAATCCTTGACCTTACGGAGGTCCCTCAATTGTTTTAACTCAAGTGGGTCTTACCACTTAAGCTACACTATGTTGGTAGAAGGTATTTCTATTAATAGAGCTTTTAAAAAAGAAAATAAGGTTTTAAAATCAGATCTTGAGATTTCAAAAATTGAACATGAAAAATAAATTTTAAAATTCAAATCAATTGAAAATGAATTTAGAGTTTTGAAAAATGATTTTGATGTTGTTTCTGGGTAAATGTCAGATCTTGAAATAAATATTGATTTACTTAAGAAATTTTTTGAAAATTCAAAATCTGACCTCAAGTTTATTTTAGGTGAACCTTAGAATGTTCACTCGTCTTTTAAAACTGTCTATGAAAGTGGATATTCTTCATCATATCATTCTACATCACAAGCCCATGATTGTAATTTAGCTATTGTTTGAAATGATTCATGTATACTTCTCGTTCTATTTATGATAATCAGTCAAAGTTGAGATGTAATTATTGCAATAGGATTGGACATTTTAAAGTATCATGTCTTTTCAAGAACCTTAAATGTATTTCTAACAAAAAAGGATCCAAAATGAAATGGATATCAAAGAACTGCATACAAAAATCTTGCGTAGAGTTACATATTGATAGAGCTGGAACAAGTGGAACAAACGGGAAGGATGTACGAAAGCAAAGGTGGGAAGTGACCAAGAAGCCACAAGCTAGGCGTACAAAGAAAATTTCCATAAAAATTCAATTGGAAAAAATCAAAGGCATGGAGAATAAAGACAGGTTGAGCATACATCTAGGCCTAAATCTATCATCAGTAAGAATGTGGTAACAAATAAAGTCATCCCCAAGGATATCAAAGGTACAACTAATTTTTCTCAACATAAATTTATTAAAGAGGTAGTTGTTCGGCTTGGCACTAGGTAAGTCGGTTTTGGTTTCTAAGACCTGTGTTAGATTATGTGTTCATTTATAGTCTTAGAAATATTGCATGATAATTTTGAGAATTATATATATTTAAGTTTATTAATATATTTGTATACGATTTGCTTGAATCATTTATATCATGCATTCAGTGACATTCATGAAATCGATTATATGATTATATGAAATATGTTATGTGTCATTTAAACTGAATTGATCATTTTGTTCTCATAATATATACTTTATAGTAGTGTATCACATTCCATATGGTAAATAATTTCGCTAGTATTCTCTCATATTTTGATTGCATGTTCATATCATTAAAATATATTTGTATAATGTGCTCTTATCCATGTTATATTCGGTTTATATTAAGTTGGTTTTCTAAAGAATGCATATTGAAAAATATCATGATTTAAGTGACATCTTTGCCTATATTATATTGGTTACATTGATATTTTTCAAATGATAAAATGATTCCCTATTTTATTAAATGATTATTTTATAGGAATTTGATTTAATTAATATGTTGTTACTATCATATAATTTATATGTGTTGATTTGTGCCTTGATTAGATGAATTCATTATATCAACTTGATGCATCTATAGATGGTATATTGAATTAGTTGCTTCGATATGTGAACATGATATCCTATTGACAAACCTTGCATAAAATCTTTATATATTTCTCTCCGTCTCTTTCTCTCTCTCTCTCTCTCTCACACACACACATATATATATGTATGTATATGTAGATATATGCATATGTATGTATAGGACCACAAATGATTTAAGTAATCCTTTATACCATATATTGCTTGGAATTGATTAGTAATCATATGGGGATTTGAGAATAAATGATACATACTGGACTTCTACTAATAATATTATTGCAAGTATGTTTGAAAGAGTTTCAGATTATAAGACAATTTATGGAGAAATATATATTCATAATGAAACTTGAAGATTAAGTAAGTTAAGGATAAGAACGTGATTAACTCATAATAAGTATCTTCATTTTAACTTGAAATTAAGGAATTTTTTCATAATAAGTTTTTTTAAAAAAAAAATATTTTTTCACTTTTATGAGAATTTCTTCATAACAAGGATCCATAAATTGTGTTTTACTTTAATTTAAGTAATTTCTTCATAATATTTTTTTCCTAAAACAGTGATTTACTTTCCTATAGGATTCCTTAACAATAAGGGTCCTCAAAATGATTTATTTTACTCTACTTAAGGAACTTCTACGTAACAAGGATTTCCAAAATATCTTTCTTTACTTTTTTTTTTTTTTCGAAAATGGATTTATTCATAATAAGAGTCCTAAAAAATGTGTATTTTCTTCGCTTCTTTTTAGAGGATTTCTTCATAATAAAGGTCTTGAAAATGCTTTGTTTTGCCTTACCTTTGGAAATTCTTCATAACAAGCATTTCCAAAATGTCTTTCTTTACTTTCTTGAAAAAATAAATATGAAATTCTTCTTAATAAGGATCCCAAAAAATATTTTTTTTAATCATTTTACTTTCCATTTACTTTTTCCATTTTTATTCTCTTTCTCTATCGAGGAATTATTTCATACATTATAATATTTTAGTTTGCCAAAATAACCTAAACTAAAATCATATCCAACCCCCTAGGGCCAAACTAGTCGATTCCATTCATAATCGATAGGCGGTCTAGAACGAATACATTTTGTCTTTTGTTTTGTTTTCTTTCAAATAAAAAGTGAATAAAGGGAATTAAATTTTTACCAAACCAAAAATTTCTTAGACTAATTTTTAATTTTTAGACAAATGTACCGTCTTTTGATGGGAGTCTCGGGGAGCCTAACATCTTCCCCAAGTATAACTGACCCCCCAAATCTTAGAATTCTCTGGTTAGGACAATATTTTTGAGTCAAATCTAAGTTACTTCAAAGATTAACATTTTCAAAAATCTCAGTGACTCAATGCACCATTTAAACCCAATGTTAGATGGAGACGCTGACTTAATTTTTTAAGAGAATCGACCAAAATATGTTTTTAAAAAATCGGCGCCTAAAAATAGCCTGGAATATGATTTTCATAAAAAATAAAATATTTAAAAAATAAGTTTTCCTAAAGCATTTCGAAACCAAAAAACATGGAAACAAAAATAACGGAGAAGAGTAGTCGCTCTGTTTCTCCGTTCTCTTCTATTTTTCTTTTTTTTGGGTTGTGTCAGCTGGTGAGTTTACTGGGGATGACTTTTTAGAGGGTCAGGCCTAGAGTTATCTATTTTTTTTTTCAAAATTAAGTCTAAGAGATTTGGTATAGTTATTCCCCTTCATTCAAAAAATAAAAATAAAAATAAAAGTTCATTATTGAAAAATATAATATTAAATGAATGTTTCGTAATTACTTTCCGCATTTTACATGTTTTTGTTTTCTGCTTTTTATTTTTCATTTCATTTTTTAATCGTGTCTAACTTGTGGGTCTCTCCAAGGCACGAATACTCAACATCTCTTGCATCATAAAACCCCAAGTAAAACTCTATAGGACTAGAAAGAGGTTGATAGAAGGAGCTCGGTTGTGCAGTTCATCCGTCGGGAATAATTTTTTAAACTCACCTCACTTGGGTTACCAACCAACCATGGATGTTCCCTTGGTACGCCGGAGGCTTGAAAATATGGGAACCGAGCCTTTTTAAGGTACATTAGTAAAAGTTGTGAGCCTTATTTAGTGATCCTAGGATAGAGTGTTGCCAAAACCTTTTGAAGATACTATTAGGAAATAGAGAGAGATCTCAGTTACTAAATAATATGTGTAAATGATTGATAGGTGTGATCTACCTATATATTTCCAAACCGGTTTTGTTAGTTTTAGAGTAGTTTTTATATATATTTTATTATGTTTTAATTAGTTTTTATACTTTTTGTATAAATCACGTGTGTAGGGCGAAAAGATAGGAAATTGGACCAAAAACAATGAGATCGAACCAAAAAAGGTCAAAGAACGGTGGAAAAATGAGCAGGGCGATAATATTCTGAAAGAAGCCCACCGCCGTGACGTCCAGACCTTCGCTGTGGCGGTGAAAATACAGAGAATGGCCTATTTTTGTTGGACACTCACCGCCTAGACGGTGAAACTGCAGGATGTCATCCTAATCCATCGCTTTCTTCACCACTACGGCGATCAGCCAACTGACTAACTCACCGCTGCGGCAGAGAATCCCATCGCCGCGGCGGTAACCTCTACACAGACCTAAGATATTTTTAGGATATTTTTGAGATATTTTGCCCATAAATACCATTTTCTCTCTTCTCCTTTTGCACTCTCCGGCCATTTGAGCCCCTTAGAATATCTCTAAGGGTAGATAGAGAAGTTTTAGAGGTGGAGCTCACATCCTGAGGTGAAGGAAGATGATGAAGTGATCGTTGAACGGTTCTTAGCGAATTTTTTTTGGATGAGACTAAGTTCTATGATTTCTTCCCTTATTTTATTAACTTAATAATTTTGTGAGCATGTTTAGCTCGTGCTTTACCTCTAAATGCGGTTATGGCTGAGTTAAACATGGGTTGTATATGGATTAACACTATATTTATAAATATGTGATTCGGATGATTTTGGTGTTGCGTTTATGTTTGTTCTTTGTAGTTTGATTGTGTTTATCATATTGTTATGTTTATATTGCTTAGATAGATATATCGAGAATACGAGATTTGACACTCGGGAGAGGTAACCCCGGATTCGGACTAAAGTAAACATAATGCCAATCGATGACGTTGAGGAAAGACTCACGTGACCTAGGGTCGTTAAGACGTTGAGAGAGAGTTCTTCATTGACTTGAAGTCATGTATTCCCCCGTCTTATACTCAGGAGAGGTGGCGGTGGAGTTTTAGAATTCAGATTATCGATAGGGTAAACACAACGCGATAATCCAATGACCCGATCGGGAGTTGGATTGTGTGCAATCAATGACGTTGGGAAGAGACTCACATGACCTAGGGTCATTAGGACATTGAGGGGGACTTTTTCGTTGACACAAAGTCGCGTTATATCCCTCGTCTTATACTCAGGAGAGGTGGCGGGGGAGTTTACGAACTGAGATTATTAAATAGGTCGAACACCGTAAACGTAAGTAAATTGAGATTGAACACGTATTTGTAAATGGAGTTAATCCCTAGATAATTCTTTCCCCTAAAACATCTCATTATATTAGTATAGTTAATTTAGTTAATTAGTTTAGTTTAATATAAATTTTATACATTCTTTTTAACCTAGATAAAGTTAGGTCATTATAAACACGGTACTCGATAATAACGAATACCAATCCCTATGGATACGATACCCGATCTTAAACGATCACACTATACTAAAACTTTGAGCTCGTACACTTGGGAGTAGTCAATATGCGAGCGCGTAACAAACGCTCGCCGTACAAGTTTTTGGTGCCGTTGCTGGGGATTGGTTGTTGTTAAATTCAGTTTTTGGCAATCGTCACCATGTTTTAGATGACATTGCCAGGGATTGGATAGTGTTATTGTCGATATTGTGAGTAAATGACCCGATTTTACTTTAGGCATTTTTTTTGTATATAATTTTTGTTTTGTAGTTTTGTTTTTGTTTTCTTATGTAGGGTACTTGGCGATGTTAGATCGACGGGTATTGATGCATCCCTTTCGACGGGAGTCCAAGCTGTTTTATAGTGCGTGGCCACCCAAATAACCCGGTGAGGTGTTTCGTTGAAAGATCGAGCAGTATAAAGCAAAACCTCACCAAGCTTGAGGGTGTTCTTAAAATGTCGGGCCGAGGACATTAAACCCCGCGCTTCTTGGGAGGAAACCCAAGGTCAAATAAATTAAATCCGTCACAACTGAATTTATTTGGAGGCGAGATTCTCTCGCCTCCTAGGTACGTGTTCTAAACCCCATTCGTTAGCATGCTTTAATTTCATATGTTGAGATTGATGCTTGGGACCGCTGAAAACACTGTCTGTTTTATGTTCAGAAGTGATGTCTAGTATTTAGTATTGTTAGTAAATGTGTTATTGTTTTACTGTGTGCATGTGTGTTTAGGTTAGAATGTGTTTATGTTTTTGTTGTTGTTGTTGTATGTTGAATTTTGCCTTCATCTGGGCCGTTACCCGATGATGATATTACCCCCTGATTATTTTTGAAGTTAAGGGTAATACCCATGCATGTGTGTTTTGTGTGCTTGACTAAGCTTTTTGGTAAAAATTATTGTAGATCCTAATTTGCACGAGCACATGGACTCAATGTATTTCTATTCAATTGATTAGAGGCCAATTATCGATTAGCCAAAGTCATGACAATTTAAGGATTCTAGAATCTGATTGAGGGGAAGCTTGAGGCAAAATCCTAGGCGATGTAGTTCAAGAGACGTGATTTAGGCATTCTTTTTGTCGCTTGAGCCTTTGAAGCCTACCTTGTAACATGTTTACCCCTCGTTACCCTATCGAAACCTAAAATGACATTTCAATTCTGAATACATGAACAAATACCTTGGTCAGTTGATCTTTTTCCAAACATATATCGCTGAATTTAAGGCATATTTGAGTGAATCAAGTTAGCAGTTGCAAATGCTTCTTGATGTGAGCGGTTGGGTTTAGGGTGAACTTCAGATTGGTTCAGTATTCGAGTACTTACTTGTCGTTTTGCTTTCATTTTAACCACACCCGTGAAATCATACTAATCGAATAAGTTTGGGGGTGTGGTTAGTTGAAAAAAAATAATAATTTACGTTTCGTTGGACAAGTGAGTACTACGTTCTTAAATGTTAGTTCGGAATTGTTTTCCAATTTATCTATGGGGGTTCGAGAGTGAATATGCCAAGCGTTGAGCCTTGGATAACGTTAAGTTAACAACGTTAACCCGGTTTCTATTCCAAATTACCCTTGGCCAAATATACCAAAACCAAACCAAGACCTTCTGATCTTTTTGAACTACTCAACCTACATTAGTGGAGAGTGGACCCCAATCAAGCATATGGAAATCCTAGTCCTTTACGGTCTACGTCGTGAATTTCGTTGGGGGATAATCTAATCTAGTCGTTGTATAGCCATATTATTCAGTCTCACACTAACACATTTATAGGATCTAGAATAGCGTTCACCATTATTGTATGTCGAAATTCTAGACTACCACATGATGTATTTTACCGCCTGAACTCGATATGACTGGCAGTTGTTGAGGGAATAATGACTTGGCCGTTAGAAGAATTTAAAACTCACATCTCATTATGTTTAGATTGTTTTAGGTTGTTTGTTATTCCATTTAGTTGTCTTTTTCATTTTTGTGTGTGTGTTTTGCTCGAAGACTAGCAAAATTCCAAGTTTTGGGGTATTTAATAAGTGTGATCTACCTACATTTTTTCAAACTGGTTTTGTTAGTTTTAGAGTAGTTTTTATATTTATTTTATTATGTTTTAATTAGTTTTTATACTTTCTGTATAAATCAGGTGTGTGGGGCGAAAAGATAGAAAACTGGATGAAAATGATGAGATTGAACCAAAAACGGTGGAAAAATGAGCAAGGCGGCAATATTCTGAAAGAAGCCCACGGCCACAGCGTCCAAACCTCTGCCACGGCGATGAAAATGTAGAGAATGACTTATTTTTGTTGGACACTCACCGCCTAGGTGGTGAAATGGCATGATGTCTGTAAGACCCTGATTTGTTTTTACGCACAATTTAAGTCGTATTTTAGAATATTTAGAAAATAACGGGGTGGTTGGCATTATTAATTATTTGATTTAAAAATTTTTGGGGTCAATTTGTAATTTTCAAAATATTAAAATTAGATTTTGGATCTAACTAACAACTTAAAGAAAATTTAGGGGAAATTAATGTAATTTGGAAATAATATATATATATATATATATATATATATATATATAATATAAATATCTATCAGATAAAGATCAAAAAAAAAAAAGGAGGAACGGTATTGTGTGGGTATGTTGTTCGGTCCGACGGTGAGCGTGAGAGTATGTTTTGGTTGTCGTGTGTATGAGTGTGTGTTCTGTTCATGGTGAGGGAGTCATCGGTTGTGGGTGTGTCACTGTCGGTTAGTTTGGCCGGCGGTGATTGAAAGTTAGAGAGAGAGAACACGTCGACGGCATCCATCACTGCTATGTCGTCGGTGGTAGTGGTTCCGTGTTTCATCGTGTGTGTGTGCGCTGTCGTGTGTGTGTGTTGTGTGTGCATGTGTCTTTTGGTTGTGGGTGTGTGTGTTTCGAAGGGTATGTTTGTGTGCTCCGGTCGGGGGTGTGGTCATCCGTTGTAGGGGTGTGAGTAGGTTGTTGGTCACTAGCGGTTGGTAAAGGAGGAGTGAGAGTTAGTGAGAGAGAGAACGTTGGCGGTGAGACTCGTCGTTGGCAGCGAGAACTGAAAGAATGGAAAACAAAAACAGGAGAGAAAGTGACATTGGCGGATCCCAACACAAAACCGAAACAAAAACAAAATCGACCGTGTATAGTGTGTGTGTGATCAGATGCGGTAGTTGTAACCGTGGCGGTGGGGGTAGCGGTGAGAATCCAGTGAGCAGAGCAGAGCAGGGAACGGGGTGGCATTCGCCGCGGTGGTAGATCCTTCGCTACAGCGGTGATGGGTGAGAAACATAACATAAAACAGGAAACGGGAAAAGAAAGAGAAAGAAAAAGAAAGAAAAAGAAAAGGGAAAAGCAAAAATTACACAAACAACCCCAAAAAATCCAATAAATCTATCTCGCGGCAAACGGATGATTCGGGACAGGTAGAATTCCAAACACTCTTAATATATGCTAATGTGGTTTATGTGTTATATTCAGTAAATGCATGTATTAGAGGGGTTGAAATTCTACTAAGCGTTGGCTCACAACCCCATAGTTTTTGGTTGCAGGGTTGGTGGGGACAAAACAATGAAGAGACTTTTATTTAAATTTTTATTTGTAATAATTGTATTTATTTATTATTTTAAACTGAAAAAAGGAAAAGGAGAATATTTACAGAAAATCATTTATTTATTTAATTTTTTCAAAT
Source organism: Eucommia ulmoides (assembly GCA_016647705.1). Taxonomy (NCBI): domain Eukaryota; kingdom Viridiplantae; phylum Streptophyta; class Magnoliopsida; order Garryales; family Eucommiaceae; genus Eucommia; species Eucommia ulmoides. The sequence goes on from CM028339.1 coordinate 21,326,998, forward strand.
TGATGGAAAGAGAAAAGAAAGAGAGAAAGTAGGACGACGATGGATATATTAGTTGAATTTCACTATCTATATTTTGAAATAGTTGTATTGTATAAATTTGTATTATTACTAGGATTATAAATTGATGGATATAAATTGGAAGAAACGATAATTATAATTATCGTGATCAGTTGTAAAATATCTCAATTTTGAAAATATCGAACATTCGGTTTTAATATAAGTGTCTCAAGATATCGGATTTGATCAAATGGTGGGAATTGGGCTTTTAAAATTATAAATTCGGTAATTATAAATTTTGATGTGACATTGTAAATTAAAAGATGTTTTTTTTTAATAAACAAATTTCTAATTTCTCGTCTCTCTATATATGTACAATTTGCGGATTAAATTAAAATAGATGATTGATTTTATTTGGTATTTAAAATGGTGATTATTATACATAATAATTTCTGTTGTAAAATTGGAAACTAGAGTTATTGCCATTATTATAAAATTTACCGAATTTTGTAGATCGAAAATTTTGGCCAGTTGGTTTTAGGTAGAATTCTCTATAGGAGAAACCGTAGTAGCGGCCCTAGGAAATCGGGCCGTTATAATGTCATCCTAATCCACTGCTTTCTTCAACGCTGCGACGATCAACCAACTGACCTACTCACCGCCGCGGCGGTGACCTCTACACATATCTAAGATATTTTTAGGATATTTTTGAGATATTTTGCCTATAAATACCATCTCCTTTCTTCTCCTATTGCACTCTTCGGCCATTGGAGCCCCTTAGAATATATCTAAGGGTAGATAGAGAAGTTTTAGAAGGGGAACTCACATCCCGAGGTGGAGGAAGAAAGTGATCGTTGAACGGTTCTTAGCGAGAAATATTCGGACGAGGCTAAGTTCTATGATTTCTTCCCTTATTTATTTAACTTAGGATTTTGTGAGCATGTTTAGCTCATGCTTTATTTGTAAATGCAGTTATGGCCGTAGTTAAACATGGATTGTATAGGGATTAACACTATATTTATAAATATGTGATTCAGATGATTTCATTGTTGCGTTTTTGTTTGTTCTTTGTAGTTTGATTGTGTTTATCATATTTTTATGTTTATATTTCTTAGATAGATATATCAAAAATACGGGGTTTGACACTCAGGAGAGGTAACCTCGGATTCGGACTAAAGTAAACATAACGCCAATCGATGACGTTGGGGCAGGACTCACATAACCTATGGTCGTTAAGACGTTGAGGGGGACTTCTTCATTGAATCAAAGTCATGTATTCCCCCATCTTACACTCGGGAGAGGTGGCGGTGGAGTTTTAGAACTGAGATTGTCGATAGGGTAAACACAACGCAACGATCCAATGACCCCGTCGGGAGTTGGATTGTGTGCAATCAATGACGTTGGGGCGAGACTTATGTGACCTAGGGTCGTTAAGATGTTGAGGGGGACTTCTTCATTGACACGGAGTCGCGTTATATCCATTGTCTTATGCTCTGGAGAGGTGGCAGGAGAGTTTACGAACTGAGATTATCAAATAGATCGAACACCGTAAATGTAAGTAAATTGAGATCGAACACGTATTTGTAAACTGAGTTAATTTCTAGACAATTCTTTTCCCTAAAACATCTCATTATATTAGGATAGTTAATTTAGTTAATTAGTTTAGTTTAATATAAATGTTATGTATTATTTTTGCCTAGATAAAGTTAAGTCATGATAAACACGGTACTTGATAATAACGAATACCAATCCCTGTGGATACGATATCCGATCTTAAACGATCACACTATACTAAAACTTTGACCTCATACACTTGTGAGTAGTCAACAAGCGAGTGCGTAACAAATGCTCGCCGTACAATGATTATACATTGGAATTGGGAAAAATAAAATCCCTATGATCAATAAAGAATGAAATAGACAATATATAGATTTCCATTTTCTCCTACATTTTTCGTGAGCTTATTCAAAGTTAAATGTTTTTTTTTTCTTTCCAAAAATGACTACGAACAAACCATAGAGAGTGAATGAAAATCCCTATGTTGTCTATAGGGCGCTTTATCGGGCCAAGAGATATAATTTTGTAAGGCTCCTAAATATTGTTTTTAACATACAATTTTCAATTGATAATGGTAGAAAGACTAATTAAGATTTCCATTTACTCCTAAGAAGGTTTATCATCGAGTCTGTAATTTAAAATATTTACCAAATGGTAGGATAGTTGTGTTATAGTTCAATATGGTTGTAACTTTAAAATTTTAGGAGAAACATAGATTTTGAATTACCCTGATAATGCATAATTATGTCCAAGTCAATCCGAGACTTTTTATCAAGGTTTGTGTTTTTAGACATGTCCATTTACATTACACGTCACGTTATATCATACATGCTACACGTTTGAAAGTCATTCGTTCATGAAAATTTATGCATTAAGTTCATACATGTACTAGAATACAATCACATGACATTTACATGTCCTAGAAGTACTTCATGTAATAAGCCATAATGATTCATTAATTAGGATTTAAGTATTAATCATCGAAATCTAACTGGATCAATAATTCAAGGAAATTCTTTCTCAAAAGGGAGTTCCTACCCTCTGTTCTTGTTCTACTTGTGCCCGAGCTTGCCGACTCAATCAAATGGAAGATATCGATAGAGGCTCACAAAAGCCTACCAAAATGTTATAGTTAAGAGAAGAGGTAACCACATTAAAAGGGACTGTTAGCTAGATAATTGATCTCCTTCAACTAATCCAACAAACATACCAAGCTTCTGCACCCCCGGTGCAAACACTGGATTCAATTAGGCCGTTATCATTGCACATACCATTAATATCTCGGGGGCCCAACCCATCAGTTTGGAAATCTATACCTCAAACATTGCATTTGATATTAAGACCCCAAGTGGCCCTAGCAGTGGCTAGTTCGAGCCAATTCCAGTATATGCAAGACCTATTACTCCAAGTCGGGTTATTCTAGAAGTAATCGAGCACATTAAAAAAATAGTCAAGGAGCAATCCGAAAAGACGTCCTTGCTGACAGAAAAGCTACAACAAATAGAAAAAGAGTTAAAAAAAGAAAAGAAAAGAGATAATATCTGACAATTGACGCCATATACATCATGATATCATTAATACTGCAAGTGAAGTTCCTGGATAACTTCAAAATGACTAATCTCACAAAATACGATGGATCAGGGTGCCCAAACTGGCACATTCAAAGGTATAATAATGAAATGGGGGCATATAACCATAACTATGTACTAGCCATTTGACTCTTCTAGCAATTCTTGGAAGGGTTAACTGCTTGATGACACAAAAACTTAGAGAAAGGAAAGCTGAAGACATTCATTGGCGTGGTCAAGGTATTAATTCTTTAACTAGTACGGGTACAACCAATAAATTTTACCCGACAAGATATACCTTCAAACACTAACAAAGAAGAGTGGTGAAATTGTTTGAGAATCTGCCATCCATTGAAGAGACATGGCAACGCAAGTCGTGCCACCTTTGCAAGGGGGAAAGATGGTCCATATGTTCATGCAAGCTCAGTTGTACCCATAGAATGCTCGAAACGTTAAATTGACCTTACTTGGATGTAATTCTTAGGGGAAAATATATAAAAGAAGGAAGTTGGACTAACAAAATACAAAATCTTGTGGAAAGTGAGGTTATATAGTTATCTCCCCTAAGGGGAAAAGATCTGGAGGTATATTTATCTTGTTGAACAAACACCAAGATGAAAGGAATTATATATCAGAAAATCCCCCAAACTCGGTCCAGTTCACATCCATACCCAGATTACTAGGGATTACCATTAGCCTACACTTTTGACTTGCGCATACCTTCTTATCAAACTTTTGAGGCCACCCAATCATCCTGAAAGTGGAATTGATTCACTCTACTTCCTATTCTTATTTCCCAATATTTAATGATTGTGTGCAAAATAAGTTGTAAGCCCCAATTTCCTCTTAGTAAGAAAACCCCCAATCTCCAAAGTTTAACCCCTACACTTTCTGTAGATACTACTCTAGAGTGGCTGGTCATCATATGACCAGTGTTGACATCTTCGACACAACATCGAAGAATTTTTTTGGATAGGTGTCTTGAGTTTACCCAAGTGTGGAGGATAAAGTGAAGCCAATGATATTGGTAGTACGTAGATACGTCGTTACTTTCACCGCAAGTGTACGGGTCAAGTTTTAGTATAATGGTAAGAGTTGGGGTTGTCGTATCCATAGGGATTGGTTGAGATTATTGTCGAGTACCGTAATTATCATAACCTAACTTTATTTAGGCGATAAAAAATAGAGTTTAGAATTAATAAATACTAATCTAATTAACTAATTATACTAATTAAACTATATTACTATTTTGAGATGTTTAGAGGAATAGATTATCTAGGGATTAACTTCGTTTACAAAAACGTGTTTGGTTTCGTTTAGTTTACAATAATGGTATTCAACTTATCCGATAATCTCTGTATCGTAAACTCACTCACCACCTCTTCCGAGTATAAGATGAGTGAATATGCGACTTCATGTCAATGAAGAAGTCCCTCTCAACATTTTAACGACACTAGGTCACATGAGTCTTGCCCCAACGTCATTGATTGCACACTTTCTAACTCCTTCCCGGTTATTAGATCGTTGCGTTGTGTTTAACCCTAATCCGAATTCGGGATTACATGTCCCGAGTGTCAAACCCCGATTTTTCAATACATCTGAACAATCATATAAACATGACAAATCAATAAACACAATCAAATAATAAAGAACAACATATTCATAAATTTATATTAATCCCATCGATAATCCATGTTTATCCCATGACCATAACCATATATACAATGAAACATGAGCTAAACATACCCAACAAACTACCGAAGTTAAGAATTGAAAGAAAGAAACGAAAGACTTAGCTGTTGCTTGAAGATTTGGCACTAAAACTGTTCAATGATCGCTTCTCCTTCTTTGCAACGTGTTCTTCTTCTTCGGGTTGTGAGCTCTCCCTCAAAAACCTCTCAAAACTATCATCCCTAAGTGTATGGAGGGTTGTATGCTCGAAAATAAGGAGGAAGAAGAAGATAAAGGGAAAAATATCTCAAAAAGTATAAAAAATAACACTTTACAGCTGTAGGGGTCACCGCTGCCGTGGTGGGTATGTCGGCAGTGTCACCCTGTGGCGATGGGTTTTCTGCATTCCCAGTATTCTTATCGCTGCGGTGGTGGACTGCAACTTTGAAACAATTGCCTTTTTGTTCATTTTCCCACCGTTTTTCCACCGTCTTGCTCCGATTAGCTTGATATTCCATCGTTTTATCTTATTTTTACCCCCAAACACCTGTATAATACAAAAACACATAAAAACGTAATAAACATACTCGAAAACTCACAGGTTCAGTTTGAAAATACATAGATGTAAATTACACCTATCAGATAGTTAAGATAAATTTTCGGACAAGGGTGAGACGTTTCGGAAAGAGTCACGATCATTGATACCTTAACTTCTTTCCGAATTCCAAACTATTCTGGTAAAATTGGGGCCTCTTGTTCCAATCCCAAGTTTAGTTAGCCTTCTATGTTCAAGGGAAATAATTGTGTGACGGATTTAAATTTTGATGAAATGCATGTTATTTTCCCACAAATAATTTCAAATCTTTATTTTCTTAATTTTCAAGTAATCAAATTGAATGTTAAAAATTAAATGTAGTAAGAATGATCTAAGCTATGATAATCTAATTTTAAAACTAAATTAGAACATAATCCAAAAGAACAAAAATAGAAATAACTCATCTCACCCAAACGATGGTGAGATACTTGAATGCTCGAGAAAATTTGAAGGGGGAACCATGACCTAATGTTTAATCACTACAAATGTTCCAATGGGAGGACTCTAGGAAATCGAAAAGTGAGAAGCGACCAAAAAATTTCAATCAAAGAAACTATCCATTGAAGTAATAAAAGAATGCGGAACCTGAAGATTAGTTAATCCTCAAGAATCACAATACAAGCTTCCTTCAGTTAGAAGAGTTTTCAAAAATATGATGTATTCCATGAGGTAAAAGAAGACCAACCAAAGCCATACCAAAGAAGATGGTACCCAAGATATGATAATACTTAACAAACACCTTGAGATGGGCTTATTTGTACCTACACTTTTTTATTTATTTATTAAAAGATGTATTTTTTTGAGAGCAATTAAAAAAAAAAAAAAAAAACACAGGGGATTAATGAATTGGAGATTTGAGTAGTCTGAGTACTAAGCCGTAAAAGTGTCTCAACACCTAATGACTTGAGCTAACTGGACTAGGATCATTGCACAAAATTCGCTACACAAATTGCTCAGAACACCAAGATGCTAGTCAACCTAAGTGTGTCAAAAAAAAAAAAAAAAAAAAGGTAAAAAAAGAAAAAAAGAAAAGAAAAGGGAGAGTTATAGAGAGATGGATCCCTAGTGCTCAATAACATTGAGTAATGATAGGTGTGATCTACCTACATATTTCCAAATCGATTTTGTTAGTTTTAGTGTAGTTTTTTATATTTATTTTATTATGTTTTAATTAGTTTTTATACTTTTTGTATAAATCAGGTGTGTGGGGTGAAAAGGTATGAAACTGGAGTGAAAACGATTAGATCGAACCAAGAACGGTCGAAGAACAGTGGAAAAACAAGAACGGAGGCAAAATTCTGAAAACCAGCCCACCGCCTAGGCGTCCAGACCACTGCCTAGGCAATGAAAATGTAGAGAGGGCCTAAATATACTGGAAGCTCACCTCCTAGGCGGTGAAATTGCGGAGAGGTCACCAAATCCATCGCTATCCTCACCTCCGGGCGATCAACCAACTGACATACAAAAACTTGTACGCGCGGAGGATTCGATCCTTGTGTATTGACTACTTGCAAGTGTACGAGGTCAAATTTTTAGTATAGTGTGATCGTGAAAGATCAGGTTATCGTATCCATAGGGATTAGTGTCGTTACTATTGAGTACCGCGTTTGTCATGACCTAACTTTATCTAGGTGACCAAAAATGTAAATAATTAATTAAACTAAACTAATTAAGTAAATTATCTATACTAATATGCTAATACATTTTAGGGGAAATCATTGCCTAGGGATTAACTTGTTTACAAATGTGTGTTCGATCTCGACTTACTCACGTTTACGGTGTTTGACGTAATTAACAATCTTGGTTCTAAAACTTTCTCGCCACCTCTCCCGAGTGTAAGATGATGGATATAACACGACTTCGTGTCAACGAAGAAGTCCCCCTCAACGTATTAACGACCCTAGGTCACGTGAGTCTCGCCCTAACGTCATTGATTGCACACAATCCAACTCTTGACTGGGTTATTGGATCGTCGCGTTGTGTTTACCCTATCGACAATCTCAGTTCTAAAACTCTACCACCACCTCTCCCAAGTGTAGGACGGGGGAATACTTGACTTCGAGTCAATGAAAAAGTCCCCCTCAACGTCTTAATGACCCTAGGTCACGTGAGTGTTGCCCCAGCGTTATCGATTGTCCACAATCCTAACCTCGACCGGGGTATTGGATCGTGGTGTTTGTTTACCCTAATCTGAATCCTGGGTTTGTCAAACCTTGTATTCTCTATATATCTAACTAAGCATAATAACCAAACAATAAGATAAACACAATAAAACTATAAAGAACAAACATAAACGCAACACCGAAATAATCTGAATTATATATTTATAAATATAGTGTTAATCCCTACACAATCCATGTTTAACTATGACCATAACCGTATTTACAAATAAAGAACGAGCTATACATGCACAAAAAATCCTAAGTTAAATAAATAAGGGGAGAAATCGAAGAACTTAGCCTCGTAAGAAGATTTGTCGCTAAGAACCGTTCAACGATCATTTCGCTGTCTTCCTCCACTTTGGGATGTGAGCTCTCCCTCTAAAAATCATCTATCTACTCGTAGATATATTCTAATGGGCTCAAAATGCTAAGATATTTCAAGAAGAGAAGAGAGAAATGAATATTTATAGGCAAAATATCTAAAAAATATCCTAGATTTTGCAGAGGCCACAGCGTAGGCGGTGAGTATATCGGTTGGTTGATCGCCGCGGCCGCGAGGATAACGGTGGATTTGGTGACCTCTCTATAGTTTCACTGCCTAGGCGGTGAATATCACTGCCTAGGTGGTGAGCTTCTAGCAGATTTAGGCCCTCTCTTCATTTTCATCGCCTTAGCGGTAGTCTGGATGCCAAGGCGGTGGGCTAGTTATTAGAATCTTGCCTCCGTGCTTGTTTTTCCACCGTTCTTCGACCATTCTTGGTTCGATCTGATTGTTTTCACTCCAGTTTCATACATTTTCACCCCACACACTTGATTTATACAAAAAGTATGAAAACTAATTAAAACAGAATAAAATAAATCTAAAAACTACTCTAAAACTAACAAAATCGGTTTGGAAATATGTAGGTAGATCACACCTATCAAATACCCCCAAACTTGGAATTTTGCTAGTTCTTGAGCAAAATACACACATGAAAATGAAAAATACAACTAAATGAAATAACTAACAACCTAAAACAATCTAAACTAGATTATCCAAATCAAGTATCCTGAACTACCTCGCCTAGGATTTCACCTCAAGCTTCCCCTTAATCAGGTTCTAGAATCCTTAATTTGTCATGAATTTGGCTAATCGATAATCGTCCTCAAATCAATTGAATAGAAATACATTTAGTCTGTGTGTTGTTGTAAATTAGGATCTACAATAATTTTGACCAAAATGCATAGTCAAGCACACAGAACACACATGCATGGGTATTATCCTTGACTTCAAAAACAACCAGGGGTAATTATCATCATCAGGTAACGGCCTAGATGAATGCAAAACTCAGCATGCACACCACAAGACAAAAACATAAACACATTCTAACCTAAACAAACATGCACACGAGAAAAACAGTAACACATTTAACATACTATACTACACATTACCGCTATACTCACACAAAATGGATAGTGTCCTTAGCGAACCCAATTGTCAATCTCAACATATGAATATAAATCATGTTGACGAAGGGGGTTTAGAACACGTACCTGGGAGGCGAGATGATCTCACCTCCTAATAAATTCGGCTGTGACGGATTTAACTTATTTTTTACCTTGGGTTGCCTCCCAAGAAGCGCATGGTTTAATGTCCTCAGACCGTCATTTTCAGATCAATCTCAAGCTTGGCGAGAATTTGCTTTGTTCGGCTCAATCTTTCAATGACATGCCTTACCGGATTATATGCGTGGCCACAACACTATAAACGGCTCAGAATCCTGTCGAAAGGGATGCATCAATACCCGTCGATCTAACATCGGCAAGTACCCTGCATAGGAAACAATAACAAAACTACAAACAAATATTATATACAAAAGAAATGCCTAAAGTAAAATCGGGTCATTTACTCATAATATCAATAATAAACGACAAACACAATTCCCGACAATCGTTACCAAGCAATCTAATCTTTTATAGTCAATCAGCTATACAGGTTGATTATTTCTTTTGTAGGTTGATTATTTCGTTTATAGATGTTTTTTTTAATAAAACATATCGAGTGGTTTTAGAAGATGTTTCCGAAAGAGAAGTGTTAGCCTAGTAAGCTACTAAAGAAGGGAGGGGAGGGGTGAATTGGATAGTTATAAAACTTTCAATAAATAAATGTTTCAATACTTAATTATAAAATAATCAATTTTTCCTAAATCAATTGTTATCTTCATTACGCAACGGATAAATGTTTAATTCTAGGTGCACACCCAAATAAAGTGTAAAGAATAATAATAAAGTAGCACACCAAGATATATTGTAGTTCAGTAAGTTAGACTTGACTAATCTAGTCCCCCGAGCTCTATGGAGATTCGAAACCTCTAAACCCTTGATTCCTTTAACGGTAGTAACCAAACCCGTATAACGATTCTTTTTCCAGACTCAGAATCAACCTTTATCATTTTCATTTTCCTAGACTAAGGAAGAATCTTATTTTTTTACCAGGTTAAAGACTAGCCTAATTCTATTAAAGGAAGAATCACAACCTTACAACTCTCACAAGTATCATTTTCTCTGGTAAGGATTGAACCTTTACAATTCAACATATATAATTTGATATCGAGCCCTCCAACGGCTACGTTTCAAAAGACATGCTTCTAAAAGGCACCTTTAGACCCCATATAACATAGTCATTCAATTCTAGTGTAATTCACTTAAAAATAACTTTTAAAACTCTCAAATAAGACCATAAATATTTCTCAATTATCAATCGTAAAGATTGAAATTATTTAGTTGCTAAAATTGAGAGAATCTTTAATTAAGTGGACCAAATCAATGGGGATATCAAAATACATGTATCATATCTTCAATAGGTTCAAATCCCCATAAAATTCTACCTTGGAATAAAAAAATGGCTAGTTTTTTACCAAAATCTCAAATTTCTCTAAATCTCAACCGAAACAGTCAGTTGACTAAACCCTGGCCTATCGGTTGACCGATTTATAAAACATGCGATCAGGCCAAAGATAACACCCCAGTCGGTTGACCGATCTCCCCTTGGTCGGTTGACCGATTAGTTAAGGGAGTTTTCCTTGCCAAATTCTGGTACAATCGGTTGATTGATTGCCTTCTAATCAATTGACCGATTGGTTTAGAGACTTTTATTTTTCCATACTTAAGCCCATCGATTGACAGATCACCTTTGGTCAGTTGATCGATTGCTTTTGGATCTTCACATTTTGCTCTAAAAACTTCACTGTTTCAAATGGTTAACCGATCCTTTCTAATCAGTTGGCCGATTGATGCTGGTTGGTTAATTTCTTTACCAATTTCTACTCCAAAATCCACTGTTTTGACTCAGTTAACCAATTGATTTTCTTGGTTGACGAATTCAACCTTAAACTTTAACTTTTTATTCTTTAATCATGATTTTTAATTAGGTCACATAAGAAGAGCATAATTAATCAATAATTAGGATTCTAAACTCTAATATTTCAGCACACAAAAACATAATTTATTTAATAGTGTTGTGTGTGATCCTAATTTGGATTGCATTAAGAACATAAGAGTATTGAGTTTTTTCACCTAATTTCTTTAATGTTTTCAACACTTTTTATTTCTTCACCTTGTCTATCTTTGCATCCTTAATATTTTCTTCATGATATCTTCAACACAATCAATAAATTGAACTCTTTCTCTGAAACACTCAACAAACACATTAGTTCCATCAAAATATCAATAATTAATTGTCTATAAAAACCTAGGGATCAACAAGAAGAAAGTGCAAGAAGGGAAAAAGAGTTCACTCTAGGAGTCCCCAAAAACATCTAGGGCCAAGTCTTCCTCGATAATGATCTCAAATAGGATCAGACTCTAGAAATTAATGGGATTGAGAGAGTTAAATCTATGGATAAGAACTGCACAAAATGAACTAGAATATTATTGATCATATATTATCATAACTCAGGTCAGTCAAATACATAAGGCTTTGACAAACAAAAAAAAGATACTTGCTTATTTTGAATTTATTTATTTAAATGTATTTGCGCCAAAATAATGATGGAGGGATTTGAAAGTAATACATAGGATATAGGGGGTACAATACCTCAAGAACTAGAACTAAGTCCAAAGTTTGGAAGAGGAAGAGAAGTCCGGTTGTTCTCATGCTATCGTGAAAAATAGGTCTCGTCCCATATTCTCTACCAAACATACCATCTGAAGAAACAATTTGTTTCCATATCAAACTCCCTCAAGTTTACTAGATCCACAAAATTTAGAAGCCTGAAATATGCAAACAGAAAACACCAATCTATTTTTCCATGCTAGAAACATTGGGACCCTCATCTTTAGGAAGAGAAAATAACTTGGAATTCCCTAACTACATTATCCTTCCATAAAATAGGATCCGCCAAGGTGGAAGAATTTTTATTACTTCTCGGGCATGCCAAATACCAAGCTTTCAGCAGCTAAAAGTCATAACAACATTATTCAATTACCCTACCACACAGGTAATTCTAGCATGTTGATAAACGATTCACAAGAATATACCTTAGGCAATAACCTTAACAATCCAGTTGAGGACTCCAACAAAACAACCACTTTGGAATATGAAAATAGAATTATTTGCAGAAAGGATTTTCAGCAAAAAGGTAAGAATGCCCTAGGGATTCAAAATTAGGAGTCAGCGGGAAAATTTTCTAGAAGTCATTCGAAAAATGACATCAGAGAAATTCAACATCCAACATCGCATGTCTCACACCAACAATGTGGGTGAGTCACCGACGCAACACATCCATCTCCTACCCTATCCAATAAACAAGACAAGGTGCTAAGATTATCAAAATAAAAGCTAGAAGGCATCAACAAGGCAAGATCAAGAACTGGTAAAGTAACCATGGGCACAAGACCTAAGAGAAAGAACTTCCTAAAAAAACATCTATATCATTTTAAAAACAAATGTTTTTCACGCTATCTTCACGATATCATAGAAATTTTGCGTTGTCAAGTTATGATGTATTCGGTTAAGGTTTCATAAAAGTCTTGTACATTATATAGGTCTACATAACCAATAAAAAAGGCATACAATCACGTCATCTTAGGTTATGAAAAGCATATGACACGTGTTGTCAGTTAATATTTCAAAACAATTGTATTTAATCATGTAGGTACTACATTTTCTATGCAAATCTTCTTGAAAATTTATAACCAGCATTATGCAATATTATGCTTCCACTTGATGAGCTCATATAACCAATATCTCCATTTTGGATTTCATAAAGGTCATTAACTTTTTCAATTCAATGTTAAAAATCTAAATCCATTCAACCCCTGATATTCTTTTCCTGCCTGAATGGCCGAAGATCCTAATAATCTTTCCATTTCCAAATGGTCGAAGATCTTAATATTTTTTCTGTACCTGAGTGGTTAGAAATTCGAATATTATTTATTTTCCTGAGTAGTTTGAGATCCTAAATTCTTTCCCTGCACAAAAGGTCGGAGATCTTAATATTCTTTTCCTACCCGAGAGAGACCGAAGATCTTAATATTATTTTCTTCTCTAAATGGCCAGAGCTCCTGATATTTTTCTATGCTCAAATTGTCTTAGATCATAATATTCTTCCTTTGCGCAAATACCCAGATATCCTGATATTTTTTCTCTACCCAAATAGTCAGAGATCGTAATATTTTTTCAATGCCCGAGATCCTAGTATTCTTTCCTATCCAAATGGTCGGAGGTCCTAATATTCTTTCCTTATCTGAATAGCCAGAGATCATAATATTCTTTTCTTATCCGAACGACAGAAGAAACCCATGTTCATTTTATTATTTCGTTACCCCGTGTTGTAGGAAACACCTATGTTCTAAAACCCTGCCATTGGATGGGGTACATTTCACCTTAGGATAGTATCGCGACTTTCCCTAGGGAATATATATTTTTTTACTTTATTTTCTATTGAATATTCAGAAATACTCGCACAACAAACTATGTTTTGACCTGATTCCTGACCCTAGGTTCAGGAGACATAGGCATGTCACATGGGTTCGATCACAACTTAGTCAAAATTTGGTAATAATATTAAGTCGAGTTCAAGCTTAGTATGTTTTATTTTAAGCGTGTATACCTCAACCTTGGGCTGGGGCTCATTATATCTTGAATTTGATTTCTCCGGTGACATTTATTTCTCTTCATCCCCAGCCATAGCTAGGGCACATTTCATTCTATTTCTCTGTCCCCGGCCTTGGACTGGGGCATGGCATATTGTTTGATTTGGTTTTTCTCATGAAATCTATTTTACCTTGTCCTTAGCCAAACGTCAGGGCATAATTAATTGTTGAATTTAGCTTTTCCGATAGAGATCCATTCCTATCCCATCTGACCTTGAGCTAATCAATTCTACCCTAAACTTTATTTCTCCTGTTGTCCTATAAGTGGGACATGTTTTATTTCTCCTATCCGTATGTAGACGGGATGTGTTTTACTTTTCTTGTCCTCATATAGGTTGGATGTGTTGTACTTCTTCTATTCTCATATAGGTGGGATGTGTTTTATTTATCCTATCCTCATATAGGCGAGATGGATTTTATTTCTCCTGTCCACATATAGGTAGGATGTGTTATTTATTTGTCTTGTACTCATAATAGGATAGATATGTGTTTTTTCTCTACTCCTCATAATAGGCAGGACAATCTTGATGTCTCCTGATTTCACATAAGGTCGGATAAGTTAGAACTGTATTGCAGTTGATTCTTGGCACAACCAGGATATATAGAAAACCCATGTGAAGCCAATCTAAACTTCAAAATATTAATGCTCGACATTCTTCGTACCTACACTGAGGTATATTTTCTCTAAAACTAGTCAATTCACCCTCCTAAGGGCTTTTATTTCCTTTGCTCCCATATAGACAAAGATTGGTTCAAACTACGTTTGACCTGATCTTCGACAACATGTTGAAGTGCGTAGGAAACCTATTAAGGTACGGTCATCTGACTGTAAGTACCCCAGCCATAGGTTGGGGCACATTTTACAGTCTTTACCATTTATGTATTAATTTCCTTCTTTCACTCCCATATGGGCGAGGAATTGCTGGAACTACATTTTAACTTATCTTTAGGGTTTAGGGTACCTAGTCAACTAGGCAACCCCACAACGGTTTAGTTGTAGTTTTTTCAAACTTTAAATTCACTGCAAAATTTTATCTTTAGCCAAGGCTTGGGGCATATTTATTTTTCAAGTTTTCACCTCTCCTCTCCAACTATGGACATGGAATGTTTGCAATGAGGGAAGTCATTTAGACTCTTTCTTACAAACTGGTATTTTATTTTTCTCCGTCTCCCTACTCCAGCCATGGACATGGGTTGTTCGTATTGAGGAAAGTTGCTGAGGCTCTTCCTAAAAAATTGCATATTTCATTTTTTGTCGCCCTACTTCATCCATAGACATGGGTTGTTCATATCGAAGAAAGTCTAAGACTCTCCCTAAAAATTGCACATTTTATTTCTCTATCTCCTTGCTCCAACAAAGGACATTGGCTGTTCGCATCATGGAAAGTCACCAAGACTCTTCCTCACAATTTGTTTAATTATTTTATTCTTGTCTCTCCTCTCCAACCACGAATAGGGGTTGTTCGCATCAAGGAAAGTTGTTGAGACTTCTCCTCAAATTACAATTTTCATTTTCCTCCCTTTCAAGTAGCAGATTGTCTGGTGTTTCAGGGCCTATGTGCCCTGGCAACACCATTTTCATTTTCTTTCTATAAAAGACCAACCTAATCTGACCAAGTTTGGTAACTTATTTATTTGTCATCATATATTTGTCATCATGAGAAAACTTGTATGATAAAGATGGGCCATCTGTAGATACTACATTTTGTCCCGCCCAAATTGGCATTTTTAAAAAGTTTTCTAGTCCACATTGAAATTTTGAAAAATGTTAAATCAATGTTTGAAGGGACAAATTTTGATTTCAAATTTCAATTTAACTTTTTATGTTTTTACTTTAAGAAAAAAAAAAAAAAAAAAGAACTCCCATTAGATTCTGAATGTTTTAGAAAATTTCGGGCTCAAAATTGAAATTTCTAAAAGTTATGTTTTGACCAAATTGATCAAATTTGAAGTGGTTATAAAAATTATATCACTTTATAAATGTTTAATTTTGGTTCCCAACTGACAATTTTAAGAAATTGTATACTTTGTACATATTTCATTTTGACCCCAAAAATTTACTCTTTTTTTTTTTTTTTTCCTACATTAACAATTAATTTCATTTTTAAAAAAAAAATTAAGAATCCCAATCTTATATTTGATGCTTTAATTATATGTTTTTCAATTTAATTTCTGAAAAATCCAAAAAATTATATTTTTATTAAACAAGGCCTATAGCACAAAAATTTCTTTATGCACACAACCTTAGTCACTTTCCATACGTGAAAATACTTGAGGAGGTGGGTTTTGAAGGTAAAAAATGTTGTATCTTAAATACAAGGCTATTGTGTAAATTTTAGGCCATATGGCGACTGTCCATCTATAGGATAGTTGACAACCCTGCGTATATCCAGTGATACGCGTGCATCCTTGGATGCACAAGGTTGGGGTTGCTGATAAAAGGTAGCCCCCTCTTCTATTTTTCACACACACACACACACACTCTAATTCTCACATTCGTCGTCACTCCCAAGCCCTCTCTCGGCTCTTAAGAAGATTTCCACCATTCCCCTATCCAAAAAAAAATCTAAGAAATAGAATAAATTAAAAGAAAAGAGAGTGAATAAAGAAACAGAAGAAGAAGGAAAAGGAGAGAAAGGGAAGATGAGTTTCTTCCCAAACTAAGGTAAGTCTCCCCTAACCTACTCTCCAAACACACTATTATTTTTCTAAACTGCTCAAAAGAACCGACTTAAAAATAGAAAAAGCATAAGAGGATGCTCCTTGAAATATAAAATAATAATAATAATTACTTTTCTCGCATTTACTTTCTAGAATTTATGTTTTCCACATTTACTTTTCCAGATTTGCACCTTTCTGCGTTTTTATTTTCAGTTATTTACTTTTCGGTTATGTACCTTTCTGCGCTATTTCCTTTAACGCAATTTACTTTTCTTTTTTGCGTTTTTTCACGCTTTAAATTTTGGCATTTATTCTTCAATTCTGCCTTTTTTTGTGCTTTTACTTTACTTGAATTTACTTTTTCAGTTCTTCGCCTTTTCGCGCTTTAAATTTCTTACAATTTTAGTTTACGCATTTTACTTACCATTTTTCATATAAAAATAGAAAAATGTCTTAACTAAAAAGATGATAACGGAGAGTCTCGCATATCCAATTTTATAATTTTCAACTTGTATGAAACTTAAAATGGCAGGTTGAGAGAGACATTTACCCAAACCTTTTTTTTTTTTAGGTTAAATTATCAAACAAAAATATAATATTTTATTTCTCATCAAAACTGTTTTTTCCGAAGGATTTCTACATGACAAGGATTCTCAAAATGTTTTTACTTTAACTTAAGGAATTTATTCATATTATTTTTTTTGTAATTTTTTTTAATTTTATTTTATTTATTTTTTTCCTAGAGAATGTTTTTCATAAGAAGGATCCTCAAAATATTTTTTACTTTAATGTAATGAATTTTTTCATAATAAGTTTTTCCTAAAAAACATATTTTTTTTACTTTCTGGAGGATTTCTTCACAACAAGGATCCTTAAAATGTTTTTTTTTTTTTTTTACTTTAACTTATGGATTTCTTCGTAATAAGTTTTTCTAAAAATGTTGCTTTCCTAGAGAATTTCTTCATAATAAGGGTGTTCAAAATGCTTTGTCTTACTTTACCTAGGGAACTTCTTCACAATCCGGATTTCCAAAATTTCTTTCTTTACTTTGTTAAGAAAAAAAATTTAGATTTCTTCATAATAAGGCTAAAATAAAAAATGATTTTTCTATAACTGTTTTTAGAGGTTTTCTTCATAAATTGGGTCTTCAAAATGATTTATTTTACTTTACCTAGGGAACTTCTTCATAATATAAATTTCCAAAATGTATTTATTTACTTTCTTAAAAAAAATAAAAATGAATTTCTTCATATTAAGGATGTCACAACCCATCCCGGACACCCATCATCCCGGGGCTGGCGTGAGTACAACATGACATCACCAAAATTAAAATATAACCTAATAATAAATGACAATATGTACCCACTGTATAATACATACATCTATTATGGGGAGTACACCCGGCCCGAAGTTTTTCTAACTAAAAGTATTTATCCATGAACCTTCTTAGGTTCGCCTTTGACAGCTTCTCTTAATAGTCCACATGACTCCATCACATAGCTCTACCTAGTGCCAGTAGGGGACCGACTCCTAGCTGTTGTACCTGCGAGTGTACTGCCTTCTTAGTAAAACATTTTTTTCTAAAATATTAATACGTTCTAAATATTTCCACAATTTAGTATGGATCAAGCACAGGTATATATGCAATGAAAATAAAGCGATATAGATAAGTTTCAGCCAAATTCATCTAGTATAAAATTATACCAATCATCATAATAAATAATATCAAATCAACCCATATACGTAAGACACCACATCTCAAGCACCAATCTCAACACATACCCCCAACACACACACACTGGCCAGCCCTAGTGATCGTTTTAACCTCACGATCGGGAGTTGCAACAGTACCGTAACATTCATAGGAATGCCTTCCTATGAAATATCCACACTCCTTTTTGGGGAAAAATATAATTCACACCCCTTACGGGGAGAAATATAATCCACATCCCTTACGAGGACAAATATAATCCACACCCCTTACGGGGAGAACAACCATGGTATCATCAAAACAAATACAGCCTCATCGAAACACAACTCAATAAATATTATCTACTCAACATTGTCAAATCACCACACCTACCACATTTCTACAAAAACCCGCTTTTAAATTCAAAAGTCATATTTCGCACCTTCTTTTAAAGAAACGTTCGATTTTATCAAAATCATTTTTCCATCCTTTATTTTTAGAGAACCAGGCATTTTTCAGAAACTAGGTGTTTCTTATTCTCTTTTTAAAACTACCATCTAATTTCACCAAATCTAGCGGAAATTCATTTTTGACTTCTTTTTGAAATCTATCGAAGTCCAGTTACTAATTCATTTAAATCCTGCTTGATCCATATCATTCATAAATCCATACAATTTAGGTAATCACAATTTTCATCTCATATATATATAGAAAATAGTTTGGTAAGAAGACAGTACACTCACCTCGATATCCATTTTGCGACACTGACACCGACCGCACTCTGGATGCCAGTGCCTGCGAACCTAATAGTGGTAGAGTCTAAATTAATATCTAAAGCATCCTAATCATGCAATGCAAATCCTATATTCCGAATTGTTACTAATTTTATGTACCACGTAATTAAAATTAATTAATCGTCACGAAATTATTATGATTTTTGGATTTGTAACACTAACTAAAATTTAATTTAACGAGAATTAATAATCGATTGAAGTTTCACCTGTTTCCGAAACGTTTGGCGACTATGAGATGAGTTTTGGATTTCCCTAGGGTGGTTTCTACAATTTCCCCTTTTTTTTTTTTTTTTTTTTTTTTTTTTTCACCCCGGTTGCGCCTTCTGTTTCTATTTTGCTGCTCAGCCGTCGACGAAGGCTCCCTCACCGCCGATCACCTGCTCCCACCGCCAGACCAGACAACCGACTCTCACACAACCATCCAACCGAAAGGTCAAACACACACACACACACACACACACACACACACACAGCCGACGCCAACACACATACCCACTAATCTCTCTCTCTCTCTCTCTACGCTCCGTTCCGGTGACAACTCCGGCAACATCCTATACCGCCATGCACACACCACACGACCGACACACCCACCACGGGAGGAACACACCCACACCGTCAACACTAAAGAACACCCACATGCAGACGCCGACCATCTCGACGCAGCAACCCATGAAATCGACGACGTCCACCGGCCGACGACACCCTCTCTCTACTCTCCCTCTGAAATTTAACGACAGCACACACTCATACGAAGAACCTGAACACCTACCCACGCTGCATTTCTATTTCCTATTTTGAGTTTTTGTCGCCGGCACGCTTTCTCTCTCTAACTTACCGCCGGCGACGAACGCCGGCTGTCCGACTTACTCTCTCTGTCTGTTTTTTTCTCTTTTTCATGCTTCTCGTTTCCTTCCTCTATAATGCATGTATCAAGTGGCTGAGGAGTTGTTCTACGAATGCCACATCTCCCACTTCCCAATTCTTCTCTTCCTCCGGCGGTTTCGGTGGCACACAATACATACGCATGGCTTTGTATATATATATATATATATTAAAATAATTTTTTTTGCTTAATTACTCTTCCTCCCCCGTAATTCTTAAAATTATCTTTTTTAGTCCAATATCAATTTCTTTAAAAGCTCCAAAGAATTAAAATTCCACCCCTTTTAATTTTCAATTTAAAACGTTAAATGCTAATTTTGGATAAAATGTTTTTTAATTTTTTTTCCCCATTACTCTAAAACGCAACTAAAATGACGTACGCACTACGATTGGGGTCTTACAAAGGATCCTAGATTTTTATTTTTTTTAGCATTTTACTTCCCATTTACCTTTTTTTTTTTTTTTTTTTTTTTTTTTTTTTTTTTCTTCATTTTTTCCATTTTATTTCACATGGATTTCTTGTATACATTTTGATATTTCTGTTTGCCAAAATAATCCAAATTAAAATCAAATTAAACCCTCCGGGGGCCGAACTTGTTGATTCTATTCATAATCAATAGGTGGTCTAAAAGAGGGACATTTTATCTTTTGTTTCGTTTTATTTCTTTTAAAGTTTTCTTTCAAATAGAAAGTGAATAAATGGAATATCATTTTAACCAAACCAAAAATCTCTTAGACTTGTTTTTATTCATAAGATATTTTTAAGACAAAGGTATTGTCTCGGACGGGTGTCTTGGGGTGCCTAATATCTTCCCCCAAGCATAACCAACCCCCGAATCTTAGAATTCTCTAGATAGGCCACTATTGTTGAGTTAAATCATGGTTATTTCAAAGGTAAACATTTTCAGAAGTATTGGTAATCTAACACATCATTTGAAACAATGCTAGATGACAATTCCATTTTTTAAGAAAATTTACCCAAAATTGTTTTTAAAAATCAACACCTGAAAAAGTCCTAGAATCTGTTCTTCATAAAAAAAAATTAAAAAATAAACTTATCCAAAATAATTTCAAAACCAAAAAACGTGGAAACAAAAAACAAAAGAGAAGAGCAGTTGCCCTGCTTCTCTGCCTTTTATTTATTTATTTATTTTTTTATTATTTTTTTTTATTCGGGGTGCATCACTACCCTGATAACACCAAGAGATGGAATCAACCATGGTTCCATGTTAGTAAGAACTAGGAATTCCTGACCTACAACGATGGGATTTTACCAATTTCTAATTGGTGGAGGATTTCGAATATGCGTGATCCCACTTACTCTTTTTTCTTGGCATCTCTTTATTTTGGATACTAGCCCAAAGTATTATCCAAGAGAGGGGTGAATTGTGTAGTTTAAATTATTAGATCTAACTGTTCGTGACCTATTCAAAATTTTCACCATCTTTTATCTTTCTTAGTTGAAATATTTCAATATACGCCCACACAAACACAACCAAAAAGAGTAGGGATAGATAAATTGACACGCTGAATTTATATTAGTTTGACAAGTTACTCTTGCCTATATCTACTTCCCTATGCTCTCATAACGAATTAAATCTACTAATTTTATATCATCTTCCCATGTGAAAATCAAACCCTTAAAGCCAGTTTGAGTAAATTCTCCTAATACTCAAACACACTCTCACTACTACTTACACTTAAGTCCAATCTACAAGTCTCACAGATAAAAAAAAATAAAAAGAAAAAAGAAAAAAGAAAATCACTTAGAGATTCTAAAAACATTTATAAAAATAAATTTCAATTCAAACCTGACTAAATATGATAGAAGTGAACATGGTAAACGTATATTCAAATTGTCAATTTTGTGTTAATTTATATAGTAAAAAAATTTGAGCACGTAGACAGGTAATCTAGATAAAATTAAATCATTTAACTCGATACCAATATAGAGATCAAATTTCAAAGCACAAGAGTTTAAACAAAAATTTATAAATCTTCAATTGTTAATTTTCAAATAATACTCAAATCCAAATATTTTCAGTAAGTCTTGAGTATTTGAAAAACTTGAGATCTAATCATAGATAATCATAGATATAATTCAAGAAGATTAATATATGAAAACTCAAGTTTGAACATGATCTTAATAAGGATAAATCTAACTGGGATTAAAATATGTATATTAATAGAAAATGAATTTCAACCAAAAAATAAAAATCAGCGCTATGACATAATGTTATATCAAAATTTGGCTATAAGCATATGATTTCAAGAAAATGATCACACATAATTGTTTTCTATTATTTTTCTCTCTTCTTATTATTTTTAAACGAATGACTGAGATATTCAATACTTTAATTTTCAGAATCTTCCAATAGTCACTAAAATCTATTTTTTTAAAATAAAATAAAATAAAGCCTTTTTACTGTAGACTTTGACCCCCAAATTTTAGCCCAAGAAAATTTGACTTTCACCAATGTATATGGACAATAATTAGGTTTAGATACAATTCAAAGGTCAACAAATTGGACTTGAATTTCAATTGAGTCAAAATTTCATACTAAAAATTTACAAGATCAGAAAGAATAAGGACTAAAATAGAAAACCAATAAAGTCTCCTCAACGGGTCTAAAACTTTTCCCTTTCCCCCTTGTTAATCTATCACGAGATCTTTTTCTACTAACGTGTTTTGTAACTATTTTTAAAACTAGATGGAAAGAGGAAACTAGAAATGAATAACACAAACAAGATCTAGACATCAACCCCAATAATATAAGAAAGAAACTTTATAAATCTGAAAGAAACTATCAATATAAGAACAAAAATTTCAAAATCTTACCAAACGAGATTGAAGCAAGAGAGAATGATAAGCTTGTTCAATCAATGGGTTCTTTGCACCTTCTAAACCAATAGAGAGTGACACTTAAACCAAAATTTCAATTTATCATTTGATTGTTGAGGGAAATGAAGATCTTTTAAGAGAGAGTTGAAGAGTTTAGGAGAATGTATTCGTATAACCTATGGAATGAATCTATAGATGAAGAAAATAGGGTCAAATCCAAAGTGTTTCCATAAGTCGGCCAACTGTTTGGATCAATCAATCGAATGTTCAAGCTAGTAAGGTCGTTCTCCGAGCTTATACAATATTTCAGTTGACTAGATCATCCATCCAATTAACCGTTCAGTCCAAAGTCTTTTCTTCTTAGATTAATGTTTATTCAGTTGACTGTATTAATCATTCTGTCGATCGAATAAGGAAAAGGCACCTTTTTACTGATTTTGACATACCGGTTAACCAATTCATGTGTTGACCATTTTCAGATGATTCGTTGATTTTTATGGAGTTTTTGTTAAAAAATAGTTTCTCATCATATTTTAACTTAAATGATAAAATATTTAAATAAAATACAAAATACTAAGCTCCTAGGTGTCAAAAACCATTTGACAAGAAAACTCATATAAGGTCCTATAAACATAACAAGAAAGTAAATTAGTATGTTTCGGATAAAGTTAATGTCATAACTAATTAGAGTAAGAAACATATGACTCTTTAATGAATTTAAATTTTTGAATAAGGAAAGATATGATGTACCTTCGCAGTAGTTTACCAATACTTTACTTTTTGTTTTATACATTTTCTCGTCTGCTGTGTTAGATTCTTTTGGCACTTTCGCAATATATCTTCTGAAGTTTCTATTATCCTTATGATGATTATGATTCGATCTTTATCTTGTCTGTCTTGCATATGGAAAGGTTGATAATATCATTATTTTTAATCTATATTAAACATTTATCTATAGTAGAATCACAAGTAAACAACTTAGGTCGTCATATTAGTTTGGATACTTTTTTTTTTTTTTTTATTAGTATGAGGGAGTTTTAAATAGGAGAACCATATTTTCATGTAATCATATAGACTACATTAGTAGCATCTAACACTCTTGTTTTTTTTTTTTTTTTGTTTTTTTCTAAAGTTTTACGAACATGTGCATATGAAAAATGATGATTGTAAGGGTCTGCAAACTTAGGTTTATCTACATGTGCTCGAGATTGATAATAAGATGAAGAAGTAAACTTCGAATTATACGATTGGTTAAACAAATAATGAGAATGAGATCCTTTAAGTTTTTCAATTATTCCTTTAAGTTCAAGATTTGTTTTATCAAGAGTAAGCTCAAAAAATCCAAGATTGACTTTAAGACCAAATTTTTTAATATTTACGAGTTCAAATTATATTTTTAGAATTTTGTAACAATTTTAAATAAAATTCATTTTCAAACGTGCTCTGTCGAGATCACATTTATAATTCTTGAATTCAATATCTAAAACTTCAATTTCTTTCTCAAGAATTCTTAAAGATTCTCAAAAAATTCCAACATCGTTTTTATACAATTATTTACTTCTTTAGGATTTTCAATTTTATTAATCAAATTATTAATCTCAAGAAGTGCATTTGAAAATTCTTCTACAAAATTTTGTTCTAAACCAATGTTTTAGCTAGATAACACAACATCAAATTTTTTATTTTAAGGAAAGGAATTTTTTTGATTAAGTTCGAAATTTTATTCAGCAAAGAAATTTGCAAAAATAGTAAATTTTTGAATAGTTTTATAAGAAACTTTTTCACCATTATCAATATCACTGATAGTTTTGGAACACAAGTTATTAGACAAATTGGGCTATCAGGAGGGACATAGTTATTAGCAGATATACACAAAAGATTGTCTAGGATTGTGTGTGCCACTTGATTAATTAGTTGGGTTAAACCAATTAAGTTAGTTTACCTTAGGTACCAATTGTTGGCCCAATGTACTACTTAAGAGGGGGTGAATTTGTTTGTTTAAATTATTAAATCTAAGTGTTTGTGACCTATTAAAAAATTTCACCAGATTTTATCTTTTTTAGCGGTAAGGTTTCGATGTATGCACACACAAACACAACCAAATAGAGTAGGGATAGAGAAATTGACCCTCTAAATTTTATAGTAGCTCGGGAAACTACTCTTGGTTACATATACTCTCCTAAGCTCTCTCAGGGAATTAAATCCATTAATTTTAGATCCTCTTTCCAAGTGAGAATCAAACTCTTACACCTGCTTTGAGTAAATTCTTTTTATACTCAAACATACTCTCACTTGAATTAATTACACTTATGTCCTAGTTCCAACTCTCACAGATACACAAAAAATTCACTCAAAGCTTTTACCAACACTGATAAAATTCAGTTCTAAATTCAATTCTAATTTTAATCCGACTAAGTGTGATAGAAGTGAACATAATGAACATATATTCAATTTGTCAATTCTGTGTTAATTCTGGTCAAACAATTGAGCACGTATATTTGTAATCCAATTAAAATTAAATCATTTAACTCGATAAAAAATATAGAGATCATATTTCAAAGAACAAGAGTTTATGTAACGATTTATAAATCTTTAATTGTTAAATTTTATAAATACTCAAATTCAAATATTTCTGTTTAAGTGTTGAGTATTAGAAAAACTTGAGATCTAACTACAAATATTATTCACGAAGAACAATATGTGAAAGCTAAAGTTTTTAACATGATCTTAACAAGGATAGATCTCACTGGGATTGGAAGACGTAGATCAATATACAAGCAAATTTCAATCCGAAAACAAAAATTTGCACAAGCACTTAATGGTCTCTCAAAATTTGGCTCTCAGAGTTGGATTTCAAGATGACCACTTAGATTTTTTTGCCTATATTTATTTCTCTTTTTGTTAATTTTAAATGAATTTTCTAGATATATAATACCTTAAATTTCAAAATCCTCTAATTGTCAATAAAATCTAATTTTTTTTGCATAAAATAAAGCCCTTTGACTGTAGACTTTTCCCCTTACATTAGCCCAAGAAAAATTGACTCTACCTAATGTATGTGGACAATAATACGGTCTGGATATAATTCAATGGTTATCAAATTAGTCTTGACTTTCAATTAAGTCAAAAAATCATACCAAAAAATTTAAATAACCTGAAAGAATAAGGATTTTAATAAAAAAAAAAAAAAAAAAAACTCTCAATTTTAAAAAATTTAATGTATAAAAATTCCTTAAAAAATATTTCTAATAATTTTATATCATTTAAGAATATTAAAAAGTATTTTATAAAGATTTTTTTTGTTAAAAACAATGCAAAAAGATTTTTAAAAAACATTAACGAAAAATCAAAACTAGAGAAAAATGGTTGACTGGATGCCCTATTAGGTCGACTGATTAGATCAAAACTTAAGCAATTTGAACACAGTCTACTGACTTGTCAAGTCAGCCTACCAACTTAATCAATTTCTAATCTTTTCACCTCACTACTTTAAGTTGTTGACCGTTATACTAAATTAGCCGACCGTTTCACTTCAAATTTTGACTAGAGCACTCTCTAAATTATTCGATCAACTAACCTATTTATTCGGTCATTTATTTTAACCAGAAACATGTAATCACTTTACCATTTTAGAAATTTGGTTGACTGTTATGAACTAAAATATATATCCACTTATATGTGAAAATCAACTAAGCACATTTATATTCATACACATGCATAACTTTTGATAAACACACACAAAATAAAGCATGTAAGACAAGTTTGAGTGTTTTTTTTTTTTTTTTTTTTTTAATTGAGTTGAAATGAAACTGACAAATATAAGAATTATTCCCTTTATAAGATACAAAAGAAAAATTTGGTCTTTGAAAAATTCTTGATCATCAATTTGATTTGAATTGCCTTTTTGGTCTGAGTACATCTTGGTTCAGCCTAAAATTCAGTAAACTGCAACACGTCTCAAACAATAATGTTTAGAAAATCATCAAGTTAATGTAATAATCAAAATAATCAAATCAGGATTAAACCCTTTAGGATTAACGATCTTTCCCTTTTTTTTTTATGACAATTAACTTGATGATTTTCTCATTTTAAAAATATAAACACCCTCCCCTGAATATGGAAACGGTTCTTTTATCATTTATAACCTTAAATAAGAAATTTTAAGATTAGCTAATTTATCAATATGCACTAGAATAACACAGAAATTCAAGATGATGATCTAAAAATTCATGGGCACGATGAAAACATCAAATATAATCCAAGGAAAATAGAGACAACCAAAGGTTTTGAGATGATAGTAAGAAGGATCTTGAGCATAGAGACTGGTATGGGTATTTGTAAGGTAATAGAACTTTAGGAAGTCTATTGATTGGATTGTTAGAGGTTGAAATAGCTTTTAACCAATATGTGGACGAGAGATTACCTTGTTGGAGAAGTGCAATGGTAGTTTCAATTAGTTGTCTATGCTTCTTGTCAACTAAACCATTTTTCTTAGTGTATGAGGATAAGGCCTTTTTTATTTATTTATTTAATTTTTATTTTTGTGGATAGTACCTTGTGAAAGGAGAAAAGTGTGGCTATTATCACCCTCCCACAAGCTGACCACGAGAGATTGAATGGTAAGCTTGGACCTTAGGAATTGAAAATAAGCAACATAATGACCTTTAGTGAGAATATCAGTCAACTGATCATAGGAAGGAAGATGAGCAATCTGAATTATTTTGTTTAGAACTTTTTCCCTTATGAAGTGGTAGTCTACCTTGATATGCTTTTTTCTAGCATGAGATACAGGATTAGAAGCCAAAGAAAATAACGATCGGTTGTCACACCATAAAGTAGGAATGAAATATCTTCAAATTTGTAGATTCTTAAAGATATAAGACAACCAACTAAGCTCTGATATAGCCTGTACCATTGTCCTATACTCAACTTCTGTGGAAGATCTAGATATAGTAGTGATGAGTATAAAAATGGTCACTCCAATGCAATCAATTGAAGACCGCCACATGTCCACTACTCTCCATCATGATCAACTCCTACCAAGGATTAAGTGTAAAGATTGTACTGGGTAGAGAAACATCTCCAACCCATGCCAGCCACTCAAAAGATAACTAGCAACACTTTCCAGGAAGGAAATACGAGCCACCATCGGGATATGGAGCCTTTTCCCATCTCGGCATTTGGGATAAGGAATCCTTCCCCATCTCGGCATTCTCTAGAGCGGCATATACAGTCTAAGTTATGAATTTCGTTGGTGGATGATCCAATCCGGTCGTTGTGTAGTTATATTATTGAGTCTCTCACTAAAACGTTTACAGGATCTAGAATGGAATTCACCATTATTATATGTCAAAAATCTAGAACATCACATGATGTGTGTTAT
Organism: Eucommia ulmoides; assembly: GCA_016647705.1. Lineage (NCBI taxonomy): Eukaryota > Viridiplantae > Streptophyta > Magnoliopsida > Garryales > Eucommiaceae > Eucommia > Eucommia ulmoides. Next base: position 21,354,935 of record CM028339.1, read on the forward strand.
CGCATGAACTCGATATGACTGGCGGTTGGTGAGAGAACAATGACTTGGCCTTTAGAAGAAGTCAAAACTCGCATGTTGTTATGTTTAGATTGTTTTTAGGATGTTTGTTATTTCATTTAGTTTTGTTTTTCATTTTCGTGTATGTGTTTTGCTCGAGGACAAGCAAAATTCCAGGTTTTGGGGTATTTGATAGGTGTGATCTACCAACATATTTCCAAACCGGTTTTGTTAGTTTTAGAGTATTTTTTATAGCGTTTTTATTATGTTTTAATTAGTTTTTATTCTTTTTGTATCAATCAGGTGTATGGGGCAAAAATATAGGAAACTAGAGCATAAACGATGAGATCGAATCAAGAATGGTTGAAGAACGGTGGAAAAATAAGCACGGAGGTAAGACATCTCATTATATTAGTATAGTTAATCGAGATCGACCATGTATTTGTAAACCGAGTTAATCCCTAGACAATTATTTCCCCTAAAATATCTCATTATATTAGTATAGTTAATTTAGGTTATATTAGTATTAGTATTAATTAATTAAATACATTGTTTTTAACCTAGATAAAGTTTGGTCATGATAAACACGGTAGTCAATAATAAAAAACATCAATCCCTGTGGATACGATACCCGATCTTAAATGATCACACTATACTAAAACTTTAACCTCGTACACTTGCGAGTAGTAAATACGAGAGCACCTAATAAACACTCACCGTATAGAGTACCAACTATATCAGTTGCTATCTTATCTCGAAACCATAATTTCCCGCCTATCGGTGGCCTTGGATCAGTGGGGAATGGTTCTCCAGAATACAGGGGGAGAGGAGCGCCACCTACCACCAGCCTTGGATCAATGGGGACCAGTTCTCCAGCATGCATGGGGTGACGATCCCTGCCAAGAATAGTATCATGTGATTAACTCTGAAGGGCACATCCGGAAAATCAGCCTTGTCTTCGTGACCGATTGGTGAAGGAGTGAGAGTAGAGGTGGAGATGAACAACCCTCCACCCCATCTCGGGCAGGGATGTATAACCCCTGACCCTTCACCAAGAAAAAACCCCATCCCAACACCTATGAACTGGAAACAGAAGAGGGAGTCCCCTTGAGACATCCCTGGAGTGCGGAGCATTTGGAATGCTACTACCCCAGAGAGGAAGCTCCAATAGACTTGTAAAAACTTCTAATTTTTTAAGCTTGTAAGGAAACGACTTTTCAATGGAAGAAATATTTTGTTCAACTAGTTCTCTATTCTCTAAATTTTGTTAATGGCGGAGAAGTGTAGCCCCCCATCCTATCTCGGATTTGGATAACCAGCCCTCCGTCTTACCAAAGACAGAGACAAGTACCCTCTAGCTTATCTACAACAACGACATTTTGACCCCTTGAGTCCTATCTTGACTCCGGCATCGAGAATGATTCTCCTCAATGGCATTCCATCCTCTTGAGTAGTAGATGGTTCCCTAAATCCTCATCCCAACTTCGACATCGATAATGATTCTCCTCAATGGAATTTAGACCGCTTGAGTTATGGATGGTTCCCCAAATCCTCATCCCGACTCCAGCATTGAGAATGATTCTCCTCAACAGCATTTCGACCCCCCAAGTCCCACCCTGATTCTGGCGTCGTGAATGATTCTCCTCAATGGTATTCTGATCCCCCGAGTGGCAAATGATTCTCCAAATCTACATCCCGACTCTCAGTGTCATGAGTGATTCTCCTCAGCGGAATACCGATGTGTAGTGTCGAGGGTGATCTACAGGAAGAAACGACATCCTGACACCCAATATTGAAGATAATCTCTATAAAGAAACCGATCCTAGCACAACGTGTCAAGGGTATAACCAGTCCCTCTCCACAGTTCGTTAGTTTGAGGCTCAGGGACTAATAGCTATCATCCTCTGATGGTTGAGCATTGATCGAGTCTGAGGACCTACAGTCAAGCATCCCACCCCTCATAGCCGAGCCGAGCTCAGGTGACATAAAAGGGACGATGCTTCTAGAAGGACAATTTGGGATAATCCGAAAAGGCTCAAGGATGATCCCCAATAAGGAGAAACCACCTATAACCGGCCATAGGGGGCCGACTGAGGGTCACCCCCTAGGGACTGCAAGGGTCAGATGCCATGCAAGTACCGTCCTCTGGCATTACCTACCATACACACCTTCCTCTACTCGAATGATAGGCTAGGGGGCTGGGAACATATAGATATAATGGAACAACATAGAATGATAGCTTCGTCGAGAAGAAATGCGAACCGAGAAGAAAAAAGCATGATCGTTATTTCTTCTTGGCAGCTTGGACGAAAAGGTATGCAACAACCTGAAAATGGCATAATTGTTTTGAGCAAAATTGCAAATACCAGTGTAATAATTGACCCAAGGACAAAAGACAGGCAATCCACCGAGAAGAAGATAAACTCCATACTCAGGCACCTTGCCGAGTTCAGATTCTTTCCTGTCTCGATATTTCTGGGATTAGGGTGGGGCGAAGTTTTTCGAACAAGCAGAGGAATCAACACTACTCCCCAGTACCTCATATCTCATTAATAAGGAGTGGGGGGCAACTGAAAAGTGTAAAAATGGTCACTCTAATGCAACTAATTGAAGATCGTCATGTGTCTATGACTGTCCATCAAGTTCAACTCCTACCAAGGATTAAGTGTAAGATTGTAATGGGTAGAGGAACATCTCCAGCCTATGCCAACCACTCAAAATATATCTAGCAACATTCTCTAAGAAAAGAAGGCAAACAGTCAGTCGTCGGGATGGGTAGCCCTTTTCTATCTCGGCATCCTGGAAGGGGAACCCTTTTCTATCTCCGTATTCTCTACAGTGGCATTTCCTGTCTCAAAAATCAACTCCACACGCTTCTCAACAAAGCCCCATTTCTTATCTCTGACTATCCGGGAAGGGCATGAGTCAAATTCCCCATCTCGGGCACATTAGGAAAGTGTCCCTCTGAACATATCTCCCCAAATATCTCATAAATATCTCCATAAATATCTCCACAAATATCTCCTAAATATCTCCCAAATATCTCCACAAATATCTACAAATGTCTTCTAACATGGCCAACACAAGATGCTCTTTGGCACCATCTCATTGGCTACATGTCAAGATGGGACATTAATGAGATATAGAGGAGACACTAATCCATGCTAAAACCCTTAATCAAATCTCCTCATTGCCTATATATATGGGAGGGCATACAATTGTCTAAAGGTAGATAAATTAGACACACACAAAAATAACTTCCTCTTCTTGATAGCGTATTTTATAAATTTTCCCCCGTACACTGATTTTTAGGTTTGAGGGGACACGTCGGGTTTATCCCGGCAAGTCTTTTGTACAGGTGTTAAAGTGCTACCTCATCTCTTCCCGGATCAGAAAGCATTCCATCTTTCCTCTTACTGGATCACTTCATCTCAAGTTTTGATTCACTTTTCCTTGGATCACAAGGTGTTCTAGCCATCCTCTTCCCGAACCAGAAGGTTTTTGGGCTAACTCCAACTTAGGCCTATCCCTTCTCAACCAGGGACCTCTTCTCGGATTAGAAGACTCTCCAAGGATTAGAAGACTTCCGGGTAGCTTTCCTACTCGGTACCCATCCTGGGTCACTCCACCACTGCCCATCTCAGGTAAGATAGATTGATCTTGGACCTCTTCGTACCTATCCCAGTACGGAGGAAGATCCCCATCTCGGACTTTCCATATCCATTCCAATAAAGCAAATATATCATCTCCATCAACAAGTGACTAGACCATACCGTTGAGGTCACCCAAAATCCGACATAAAAAAATAGGTTTCTTTTTTGATGACTAGGAGGCTAGATTTTCACTAAATGACAAACAATACCCTCTATTACATCTTTTATTAGTGTAATGCCCATTCTAATTAGGGTCTAAACATTCTTGTATTTCAAGGGGACTTGGTTTGATTTGAAGATCAAAAGTATGAGCACCATTGAAATGCCTTGGGATTCTTTTAACTACTTTAGAATGTTTGTAAGAAGGGGAATGGATGTACTAACAAACACTATTAACTGCAAAGGAGATGTCAGGTATTGTGGTAGTTAGATATTGCAGTCCCCAAACTATACTTCTGAACTTAGTAGGATCTTCATAGGGTACATCATCACTAGAAAAAGAAGCAATATACTTGTTGATGGTAGAAGAATGTGGATGTTGGTAGTGAGCCCAAGTTTGCAGTGAACCATGTTAGACTTGATAAGAAGATCAATGTAGAACTTAGATTGATGAAGGATGACCCCTATACCAGTATATTGCAATTTGAGTCACAGAAAATAAAACAATTTGCCCAAGTCTCTAATAGCAAAGATGTTATTCATAACCTAAATCAGCTTAGAGATGGTTTGGTTGCTGCTGCCATTAATAAAAAATTATCAACATAGACAAAAAGAATGAGGATGCCCTTCTCAGTTTGCTTCACAAATAGGGATGTGTCGGTAGTGTTTGTAGCAAATCCATAAGTGTGTAGAAGATTGGTTAAGTTCACACACTAGACTCTAGGTGCTTTTTTAAGTCCATAAAGAGATTTTTGGAGCTAACAAACATAGGTGGCATATTTGAAATATTTAAAACTCGGGGGTTGAGTCGTATAGAATTCCTCCTTAAGAGCACCATGTAGGAAAGCATTAGAGACATCTAATTGTTTAATTTCTCAATACTTATGTAGAGCCAATAAAAGGAAGACCTTGATAGTATGATGTTTAGCATCTGGGCTAAATGTTGTAGTGTAACGAAGTCCTTGTTGTAGGAACTTTTTAGCAACCAACCTACTTTTGTGTTTGGGTATGGTCCTATTAGATTTTGTTTTTCAACTTGTAGACCCACTTTCAGCCAATGACCTTTCTCTGAGAAGGAGGGGGTGCCAAAACCCATTTCTAATGATTAGTAAGGGCTTCAAATTCATGAATGATGCTGTGTCACTGTGAGATATGAGTGGCTATAGCAATAAGTAAGAGGCTCTTTCGCAGAGTTAATGTAAGTAACTTGGGATTGGATTTGGCAATGCCAACTTTGGATCTGGTAACCATAGGGTAAATGGAATTTATTGGAGAAGCAATAGAATTTGGACTAGAAGGATGTCCAGAGAAAGAAAATGGTAGTGAGGGTGTGATAGAAGGAAAGAAAAAAATAAGAGGATCAGTGGGAGGAACTAGTGGTGATAGAGATTAGAAAGGTGTTGGAGTAGGGTAAAAGAAGAGATGGTACAAAGAAGAGTACATGTAAGGTGGGTTGAGGCTACTGAATCATAGGACAAAAAAATAGAAGGGAAGGTGAACTATTCTGACATGAACTGAGAATGAGTGGAGTTCTTTAAAGGAAAAATAAGTTCATGGAATGTTATATTTTGGGAAACATCAACTTTATGAGTGGTAAAATCAAGGCACCTGTACCCTTTGGTTACTGAATAATAACCAAGAAAAATGTTGGGAATGGACCTCGGTCGGAGTTTGTGTGTTTGATAAGGTGCATTCGTGGTAATTCCAACTCCAATAGCCTATATTTAAGTTGTTGCAGTTAAAAAGCTCGTAGTTGGACTTTGGGTTGGGCCTGCCGGTCCGCCACTGGTGTGCATTGGTCGTCTCGTCCCTTTTGTAGGCAATACACTCCTGGCCTTAATTGGTCGTGTTGTGCCTCTAGCGTTGTTACTTTGAAGAAATTAGTGTGCTCAAAGCAAGCCTATGCTTTGAATATATTAGCATGGGATAATATCATAGGATTTCGGTCATGTTATGTTGGCCTTTGGGATCAGAGTAATGATTAACAGGGGCATTCGGGGGCATTCATATTTCATAGTCAGAGGTGAAATTCTTGGATTTATGAAAGATGAACAACTGCGAAAGCATTTTCCAAGGATGTTTTCATTAATCAAGAACAAAAGTTGGGTACTCGAAGACGATCAGATACCATCCTAGTCTCAACCATAGATAATGCCGACATGGATTGGTGAGTATTGCTTTTAGGACCTTACCAGCGCTTTACGAGAAATTAAAGTTTTTGGGTTTCGGGGGGAGTATGGTCACAAGGCTGAAACTTAAAGGAATTGATGGAAGGGAACCACCAGGAGTGGAGCCTACAGCTTAATTTAACTTAACACGAGAAAACTTACTAGGTTTGGAGATAGTAAGAGTTCACAGACTGGGAGCTCTCTCTTGATTCTATGGGTGGCGCTGCATGGTCGTTCTTAGTTGGTGGAGTAATTTTTTTGGTTAATTCCATTAACGAATGACACCTTAGCCTGCTAACTAACTATGTGGAGGTATCCCTTTATGGCCAGCTTCTTAGATGGACTATTGCCTTTTAGGCCATAAACGTTTGAGGCAATAACAAGTCTGTGATGCCTTTAGATATTCTGGGCCACACACATGCTACATTGATGTATTTAACGAGTCTATAGCCTTGGCTGACAGACCTGATATAATCTTTGAAGTTTCATTGTGATGGGGATAGATCATTGCAATTGTTGGTCTTCAATGAGGAATCCTTGTAAGTGCGAGTCATCAACTCACGTTGACTACTTTTCTACCATTTGTACACCCTGTCTGTCACTCCTATCGATTGAATGTTCTGGTGAAGTGTTCGGATTGCGACGAAGTGGGTAGTTCGTCGTCGGTGACGTCATAAGGAGTCCACTAAACCTGATCATTTAGAGGTTTCCGTAGGTGAACCTCAGGAAGAATCATTATCAAAACCCATAAATCTAATCGTGAGCATGTTTACAACCAAGAGAGATAGTGGGTGGGTGACTGAAAGCCCTCTCATCAATCCCCTCATGTGGGGAAAGACTTCCGCGGTTTTGCTCGGCACTAATAACAAACCTCGGCGCAAGTTGTAACAAGGAAATATTACTATGAGTGCCGGTCTCGTTAGGCTCTGTTTACGATTCGCCCTTGGGATGTTGTTGTCTTTCGAATAAACAACGACTCTCAGCAATGGATATCTCGTCTCTTGCATTGATGAATAATGTAGTGAAATGCGATGCTTGGTGTGAATTGAAGAAACCCGTGAATCATTGAGTCTTTGAAATCAAGTTGCACACAGAGCCACCAGGCCAATCACATATCTGTCTAGGCGTCAGTCATTGGGTCGTTTTTAACCCCATTAGTCTTTGGGATTTAGAGTGGAGATTGGCCTCCCGTGCGCCCAAAGTGTGCGGCTAGCCAAAAATAGAGATGATGACAACAGACATCACGACTAGTAATGGTTGTGTAATAACTAATGCATGATGTCGTTACGGAAACATCTTTACCATTGCTCAGAGTTGACCCCAACGAGCCCTAAGCTCCATTGCAACCCTAGTTGGACGGATGACCTACTGAGTGTAAGAATATCAATAAGCATAGGAAAAGAAACATACAACGATTCTTGATAGGTATAAATTATCTATATATTTCCAAATCGAAATTGTTAGTTTTCGAGTACGTTTAGTACATTTTTATTAAGTTTTAATATGTTTTTATTCTTTTTGTATTAAAACAGGTGTATGGGTGAAAATGTATGAAATCGTAGTGCAAACGATCAATTTGGACCAAAAACGGTCGGAGAACAGTGGAAAAACAAGCAAGGAGACAATATTCTGAAAGAAGCCCACCGCCGCGGCATCCAGACCACCGTCGTGGCTGTGAAAATGCAGAGAAGGGTAATAGATGTTGTAAACTCACCGCCTAGGTGGTGAAATGGCAAAACGTTTTCCATTTCCAGCACATTCTCCACCGCCACAGTGAACTTTAAACCACATACCCACCGCCTAGGCGGTCAGTTCTGCACAGTTTATATATTTTATTTTAGATATTTTACCAATTTAAACCCCTCTCCTCCCCTCTCCTTTGGACTGTCCAGACATTAGAGTCCTTAGGGATTAGTATAGACTATAGAGAGAGTATGGGGAGTGCTCAAACAAATCCGAGGGAGAAGATTACCACGCGAAGAAGGAGAATCGATTGGTGGATAGTTTTAGCGGCTAATCTTAGGATATCGGCTAAGTTCATCCATTTTTTATTTTATTTCTTATCTTCTATGTTTGTTTGAGCATGTATATCTTTGTTTCAGTTATATAAAAAGCTATGGCCATAGGCTAAACGTGGATTGTAATAGGGATTAACATATTATTTATAAAAATGTAGTTTTGGTTGAATTTGTGTTTCGTTTATGGTTGTTCCTTATAATTTTGTTTGTGTTGCCGTGTTTTCCATGATTATATGCTAGTTTTGATATATTGAGAATACAAGGTTTGATACTTGGGAGAGGTAACCCCGAATTCAGATTAGGGTAAACACAACATGACAATCTAACAACCCGAGAGGGCGTTAGAAAGTGTGCAATCGATGACGTTGGTGCGAGACTCATGTGACCTAGAGTCGTTAAGACGTTGAGGGAGACTTCAGCGTTGACACGAAGTCACCTATTCCCCCCATCTTACACTCAGGAGAGGTGGTGAGGGAGTTTACAAACTGAGATTGTCGGATACGCTGAACGCCGTTAATATTAACTAAAACGAAACCAAACGCATTTAAGTAAATAAAGTTAATTCTTAGGCAATCTACTCCCCTAAATAATCTCAATATAGTATTTATAATATAGTTAACTTAATTAGTATTTTAGTTTAGTATTAGTATAAATTATATTCTATTTTTATTGCGTAGATAAAATTAGGTTATGATAATCGCGATACTCGATAGTAATTTCAACCAATCCCTGTGGATACGATACTCAACCGAAAGGTTTATTATACTAAAACTTAATTCGTACGCTTGCGATGAAAGTGGCAATTCCTTTAGTAATGGGCGAGCGAACTAGGAAAAGCCCAATTTTTTAATCGGGTAGCTTATGTCATCCGAATTATAGTCTGGAAAAATGTCCTTAGCAGCAGTGGTAGCGGAATATTACATCTCTAGTTTCACTGCAATTGTACAGGGCAAGTTTTATAGAATAGTGAATAAGAAGAGTTGTCGTATCCACAAGGATTGGATTAAATTGTCGCTAAGTACCGCAATTATCATAATCGAATTTTATCTAGGCAATTGAATTTAGGGTTTTTGTTTTTAGATATATACTTAAATAAATAAATTAACTAATTAAATTAAAATATTAAGTATACTATATGGGAATAGATTATTTAGGGATTAACTTCGTGTGTTTGATCCAATCTAGTTTACATTAACGGTATTCAAATTATCTGACAATCTAGGTATCAAAAACTCACTTACTACCTCTCCTGAGTGAGTGATTCTAAATGATGCCGATGTCCCCATCTAGTGTCTAAACGACACTAATCACACAAGTCTCTCCCTAACCTCACGGATTACATACTTTCTAATACTCTCTCGAGTCAGTAGATTGTCACGTTGTGTTTAAACCCTAATCCGAATCTAGGGTTACGTCTCCTGAGTGTCAAACCCCAATTTCACAATATATCTTAACAAGCTTATAAATGAAGTGAAATAATGGTAAACACTATCGAATAGGCAAGAACAACCATTAATGAAACACTGATTCAAACAAATAACGTATTCATGAACTAATTCAATCCCTAAACAATAGATACTTGGTTATTCATGATCATAACCCAATATTCAATATTATATAAGACTAATATCATCATACAATCTACAAAGTTTAAGAACAAAGAGAGAAACAAGGAAATGAAAGCAAATTTGTAAAGTAGAGCGTTCTACTTCCGCAAAATCGGCTTTGATCTTGTTTCTTCTTCTGCTCTTGGTTCCTTATCTTGAGCTCTCAAGTATCCCAAAATTGTCCCTATAACCATGCATGGCATGAGGGAGAAATGAGGATATTAAGGGATCCAAAATATCTAAGAAAATATCCCAAAATATCTAAGCTACCTAGTGTCAGACCGCTGCAGCGGAGGGAAGTTAGTAGGTTTCTGTCAGTTGACTGCTGAAGTGGTGGGGAGCATCGCTGCAGCGGTGGAGGCCATCCCTGCAGTGGTCATCAAGCAAAATGTTTCTATTTGATTGATTGCTGCAGCGATGGTCATGGAAGTTTAAATATGCTAAGGAGTAGGTAACAACTTACTTGTTGAATCAACTAGCCCGAAAATGGATGGAACTTAAGTGCGCAACCTATACCCATCTGTCAGGACAAGTGCCAGGCTCCGATGAGTAGGAGGGCACGATGGTCATTGCAAAATCTTGGTCGTGAGCCCGATCAGAGCAACTATTGGTATAGATCTTGGTGGTAGTAGCAAATATTCAAATGAGAACTTTGAAGGATGAAGAGGAGAAATGTTCTATGTGAACGACACTTGCACATGGGTTGGTTAATCTTAACGGTTAGGGAAAGCCCGATAGATATCACGTTTAGCGCGTACTCTGAAAGAAAACTGGGTTAAAGTTCTTGAACTGGGACATGGTGGCTGACGGCTACGTTAGGGAGTCCGTAGACATCGGTAAAGGCCTCGGGAAGAGTTATCATTTTTGTTTGACAGCCTACCCACCCTAGAAATGACTCAGCCAAAAGGTAGGGTCCAGCGGCTGGAAGAGTACTGCAAGTTGCATGGTGTCCGGTGCGCCCTTGGCAGCTAAATATTCGGAGGACCGATTACCTTTCATTTCCTGTTTTACTCATAACCGCATCAAGTCTCTAAAGTGAATGACCTTTTGGCCAATGGAATAATGTAGACAAGGGAAGTCAGCAAAATGGATCTGTAACCTCAAAAAAAGGATTGGAGCTGAGGACTAGGCTTGGGGGTCCTAGTGCCAAACACGTCGGTTGTCGATGGACTGCTCGAGTTGCTCCCGTGGAGAGAGTGAGTCACCGCGTTCCGGCCAAGGGATGTACTAGGAACGGCTTCCTCGGGGGCCTTTTCCAGGGAACGGTCTTCGCAGAATTAGAGATGAAAGAAGACCTTGTTAAGCTTGACTCTAGTTCAATTTTGTGAGATGACTTGAGAGGAGTAGGATAAGTGGGAGCCAAAAATGGAGAAATTAAAATACCAATACTTTAAATGTTACTTTACTTATTTTGTGAATTGGAGGCGGGGCACAACCCCTCTTTTTTTACCTAAGGCCTGTTTCAACAGGTTGATCCGAGGAAAGACATTGTTAGGGAGAGAGTTTAGCTGAGGTGGTACATGTGTTAAAATATAACGCAAAGATGAGCTTAACGAGAACAAAAATCTCGTGTGGAACAAAAGGGTAAAAGCTCGTTTGATTTTGATTTCCAGTATGAATACGAATTGTGAAAGCATGGCTTAACAATTCTTTAGATCATTTTAATTTAAAGCTAGAGGTGTCAAAAAAGTTACCACATAGATAACTGGCTTGTGGCAGCCAAGCGTTCATAGCAACGTTTCTTTTTTATCTTTCGATATCGGCTCTTCCTATTATTGTAAAGCAGAATTCACCAATTGTTGGATGGTTCATCCACCAATAGAAAATATGAGCTAGGTTTAGACGATTGTGAAACAGGTTAGTTTTACCCTACTGATGACAGTGTCCCAATAGTAATTCAACCTAGTACGAGAGGAACCGTTGATTTGCACAATTGGTCATCGCACTTGGTTGAAAATCCAGTAGTGTGAAGCTATCGTGCATTGGATTATAACTGAATGGATCTAAGTTAGAATCTGGGCTAGAAGCGATGCATGCGCTCGCCGCCTATTTCCTGACCTTCAGTAGAGGCCTATTCTACTCCCAAAGACACATGTTGTTGGCTAAGCGCTCATGGAGGATAAGTCGTATTGGTTGCCTTGAAGTATAATTCCCTGCAAGCGGCGAGCAAAATCAATTGCAGATGACTTAAATACGTGATGGGGTATTATAAGTGGCAGACTGGCCTTGTTACCACGATCCACTAAGATTTAGCCTTTTATCGCTCCAATTTATCCCTTCTTTATTAGACCACAATTGAAAAAATGCAACCGGATGGCTAAAGACCGACGATTTGCCAATAGCTATGCCCCTCGTGTTTAGGAAATACAACACATGCGCCTTATAAGTAAGGTTACGATAGTTGGCATGCGTTGGCATTTGTGGTGTGCAAGGGTTGGCCAATGTACACATACATAAGTCATTGGCATATGCATAAGGTAAGGTGTTGGTAATGAAGTTGGCGTGCATTAGCATGCGTTAGCAGTGGCATTGGCAGTGTCTGACACATATTACTAGTGGTATTGGGCAGTGTCTGGCACGCATTGGTAGTGACATTGGGTAGCGTTTGGCACGCATTGGCAATGGTGTTGGCAGTGTCTTGCATGTATTAGCTATGGAATTGGCAGCGTCTGGCACGTGTTGACATTGACACTTATAAAGCATTGACACACGCAAACATGCACAATGCTTTGGCATATGCACAAGGTAAGGTGTTGGCATACATTGGTGGCGTTAGTAGCGTTTGACACACGTTGGCAACATCTTGCACATATTGACAGTGGCATTGGGCAGCATCTGGCACACGTTGGCTGTGGCGTTGGGCAGCGTCTAGCTTGCGTTGGCATTGTAAGGTGCAAGGCATTGGCATTGTAGGGTGCAAGATATTGGCACATGCACAATGCATTGGTATATGCACAAGGCAAGGTGTTGGCACACGTTGGCAGCAGCGTCAACAACGTCTAGCTTCCCATTTATTATCTCAAAAAGTGGGAGGGGTTTAAAATAGGGAATGTTGATTTAACCTAGTTTAATCACAATCATCAAACAAAATTCATAGATTAAACATAATCTGAATTAAACTTAAAAATTTGTACAAGCTAAAATTATATCCATCACAAGTTTTGAATAAATATTAAACCACTGAAATTGTTCATACGAAAAAAAAAACAACTAATATGGTCAGGGTAGTGAATTATAGGGTCCAGGAGGAAGTTGATTATAGAACAAATTGTACTACTTGAGCATTTCCTACATTTGTTTGAGTGACATTGCCATCTTCCCCATCTAAGTAGCTAAGCTTTCCAATCTGCCATCTAAGTGCCAAAAATGATCAAATTGCTCTTGCAGCTCGTCGAACCTCCTTAATACTTTGTCCTCAAAACTTAACTCATCTTCCGCTGGCTCTCTCATTTCTTCATCTCCTCCCTAAATTTATCCACTAATAGGTGTAAATTACTTATCTATTTCTAAACCGAATTTGTTAATTTTTGAATACGTTTATTATGTTTTAATACATTTTAATGTATTTTTATTCTTTTTGTATTAAAACAGGTGCGTAAGGTGAAAATGTATGAAATCAGAGCGAAAACGATGAGATCGAACAAAAAACGGTCAAAGAACAGTGGAAAACCAAGCTTGGAGGCAAAATTGTGAAACAAGCCCACCGCCGCGGCGGTGAAGATGCTGAGGAGACACCAAACTTACTGAACTTCCATGGTCGCGGCGCAAAATCCACCGCCACGGCGCAAAAGATACAGGATGTTCTTCCTATTTCACCACCTTCTTCACCGTCGCGGCGATCAACTAACCGACCTACCCACGGCCGCGGCGGTGGCCTCTGCGCAGTGTTAGATATTTTGTTTATTTATACCCCTTTCCTCCCTTCTCATTCACTCTCCCCGGCCATTACAACCCTTAAGGCTTAGTTTAGTATATAGAGAGAGTATGAGGAGTGCTCAAACATATCCGAAGGAGAAGATCAACACGTGGAGAAGGAGAATTGTTTGGTGGACGGTTTTAGCGGCTAATCTTGGGAGATCGGCTAAGTTCATCCGTTTTTCCTTTTATTTCTTATCTTCTATGTATGTTTGAGCATGTTTAGCCTCGTTTCAATTGTATAAACGACTATGGCCTTAGGTTAAACATGGATTATGTATGCGATGAATATTATTTATAAAAACGTAGTTTTGGTTTTGTTGCATTTCTTTGATGATTGTTCTTCAATGTTTGAGTGTGTTTATCATATTGTTTGTTTATTGCGTTTAGATTTACATATCAAGAATACGGGGTTTGACAAATCAAGGATTCGAACTAGAATAAACAAACGCCACGATCCAATAACCCAGTCGGGATTAGGATTGTGGACAATCTATGACGTTAGGGCAAGACTCACTTGACCTAGGGCCGTTAAGACGTTGAGGGGGACTTCGGCGTTGACTCAAAGTCATGTATTCCCTCTTCTTACCATTGGGAGAGGTGACGAGGGAGTTTTAAAACTGAGATTGTCGATAGGGTAAACACAATGCACGAAATCTATGAAGTTGGGCCGAGACTCACGTGACCTAGAGTCGTTAAGACATTGAGGGGGGACTTCTTCATTGACATGAAGTTACATTATATCCCTTGTCTTACACTTGGGAAAGGTGGCGAGGAAGTTTATGAATTGAGGTTTTGTGTGCAATAAATGAGGTTGGGGTAAGACTCACACAACCTAGGGTCATTAAAACGTTGAGGAGGATTTCTTCGTTGACACGAAGTTGCGTTATATCCCCCGTCTTATACTCGGGAGAGGTAGCGGAGGAATTTTAAATACAGAGATTGTCAAATACGTCAAATACCATTATTGTGAACTGAACGAAATCAAACACGCTTAAGTAAATAAAGTTAATCCCTAAATAATTCATCTCATAACTATCTCGTATTAGTAATTAGTATAGTTAAAGTAGTATTTTAGTATTAGTATTAGTTAATCAAATTACATTTTTGGTCGCATAGATAAAATCGGGTTATGACAATCGCGGTACTTGATAGTAACAGCACCAATCCCTCTAGATACGATATCTGACCGAAAGGTCCATTATACTAAAACTTGATTCATACGTTTGCGGTAAAAGTGACAATGCTTAATTAGTGGCCACCATCCACCTTTCCTTACCCATTGAATATCGACAAACTCGAACCCCATTAAGGAGATGACGACATTATTTATGGCAGTGTTATTATAGATGACAGAGGACTTGTTTTTATCGTCTAAGGGAACATGAAATGGCTGAAAAATAAGATACTATATATCTATATGGAAGAACACGTGCCTTAGCATCCAATTGATAATGCATGTGTTTGACGATAAGTGTGGGAAGATCGATTTTCATGTCATTGATGATTGAAAAAATAAGATAGATATTGAAATCTTTTACGGCAGCAAGATTTTCACTGCAAGGAGAAAGGGAGTATGAAATTATGGAGTGACATATACAATGTAATAGATTTTTTGTAGTTCTATTTTCTACCACTCCCCAAGCAAAAATGATTTGCCCCGCGAAAGAGAAAAGTTACTACCATGGATTACCAAGTAACTACTATTTTAGTAAAAAATTTCTCCCCTTGAAATGCACAGAAGAACAGAAAGGTCATCTTAGTTAAATTATATATGTACACAATTGACATAAGAAAAGTATGAGTTATCACAGTAATGAATATTAGAATAAAATAGCCTAACTGAATAGGCGTAATGAAGTTTGTTTAAGCTAATAAAATCTTCCCAACTTGAATGACAGAATTTAGGACGAAGATTGATTCCCCTTTTAAAAGCGCTAAATAATCTATTAGCCTACCCGTGATAACCCTTGTCTTTAATAAATATTCAACAAATCAATTTTGGTGTTCAACACTGAAAAATCAATAGTTGTCAAAAGTAGGTTCTTTTATGGGTCTAGAACTTTTCTCTTTCCTCGTACTCGATCCCTCACCGGATCATTTTCTAGCAACGAGTTTGGTAACTAGTTTTTTAAACTTGTTGGAAAGATAAAACTGGAAATGAAGAATACAAAGAAGATCTTGACAGTGACCCCAATAAGATAAGAAAAAAACTTTATAGATTTGAAAGAAACTATAGAGATAAGAATGAAAACTTTAAAATCTTAGCAAACGCGATTGACTCGAGAGAGAATGATGAGCTTGTTCAATCAATGAGTTCTTTTTCACCTTCCATGCCAGTGGAGAGTAATACTTGCACCAATACTTCAATTTGTAATGAGATCGATGAGGGAAATGAATAGTTTTCAAGAGATAGTTGAACAGTTTTGGATAATGTATTTGGAAAGATAAAAAAAAAAGGGGGAATTAATCTAGAAATAAAGAAAATAAGGTTAAATCCTAAGTAACTCCATAATTTAGTCGCCGTTTGGCTTAATCGGTCGACAGTTCAAGCCGGTAAGGCCATTTTTCTTGTTTTCTCATTATTTCGGTCAACTAGATCATCCCGCCGATTGATCATTTTGGCCAGAGACCTTTCTCCTTGGATTTTTATTTTTTATTTTTTATTTTTATTTTGTCGACTATATTAATCATTTGGCCGACTAACTAAGATAGAGGCACCTTTTTACTTATTTTGACACACCAGTCAACTGAGTGATGTCATCGGTCGACCATTTTCAAGTGATTCACTGATTTTTATACTGTTTTTGTTAAAAAAAATAATATTTGATCATATTTTATCTTATTGATAAATATTTAATAAACATACGAAATAGTAAGTTCCTAGGTATTGAAAATCATTTATCAAGAAAATTCGTACAAGGTCCTATAAACATAAGAACAAAACATGTATATTAGAATATCTAGGAGAAAGTTAATGTCATAACTAATTAGTGTAAGAAATACCCAGCTCTTTACGAATTTAACAAATATGAATAAGGAAACATATGATGTATCTTCACAACAGTTTACCACTGCTTTACATTTTCTTTTATACTTTTCCTTGTCCGTTGTGGCAAATTCTTTTGTCTCTTTCTCAATATATCCTCAGAATTCTCCATCATCTTTATGATGATTATGATTCAGTTTGTACTGGATATATTCATATTGTCTATCATGTACATTGATAGGTTTGATCACAACATCATTTTTAATCTTGGTTGAACTTTATCTGTAGTAAAATCACTAGTATACAACATACGTCTCCAAATTAGTTTGGATCATTGTTTTTATTAGTACGAGAGGGTTGTAAATAGGGACACTATCCTTTGGTGTGACCATATGGACTACAATACTCGTATCTGACGCTCTTGTTTTCATTAAAAGTTTTATGAATATGTGCATATGCAGAATGATGATTATGAGGGTCTGCAAAAGCAGGTTTACAAACAAGTGCTCGAGATTGATAATAAGATGAAGAAGTAAAATTCTAATTGTAAGACTGATTAAACAAATCATGAGATCCTTTAATTTTTTCAACTATTTCTTTAAATTCAAGATTTGTTTTACCAAGAGTACGAAACTCTAAGATTTACTTTAAGACCAAAATTTATGTTATTTGTAAATTTAAAATTATTTTTTAGAATATTTGTAATTGTTTTCAATTGAATAATTTTCAAACGTGCTATGTCGAGATCATATTTAGAATTCTAGAGTTCAATATTTAAAGCTTCATTTTCTTTATCAAGAATTATTAAAGTAGCAAGAGTTCCAACATTGTTTTTTATCAAATGATTTTTTTCTTCAAGATTTTCAATTTTATCAATCAAATTATTATTCTCAAGAAGTTCATTTGAATATTCTTTTGTTTCAAAATATCGTTCTAAATCAATGTTTTTCACGAGATAACATTGTGCCAAATTTTTTTGTTTTCAAGAAAGGCAATTTTTTAATTAAGTTTCAAATTTTCTTTAGCAAAGAAATTTGTAAAAATAATTAGTTTTTCTATTGATTTATGAGAAACTTCTTCATCATTATCAATATCACTGTTACTATCGGAACACAAGGTATTAGGTAAATTGGTGCAATTAGGAAAGACAGAATTATTAGTAGATATGCACAAAAGATTGTCTACTATTGTGTGTGTCATGTGATCGATTAGCTGGATAGTTAAACCAATTAAGATATTTTAGCTCTTGTACCAACTGTTAGCTCAATGTACTACCCAAGAGATGGTGAATTGGGTAGTTTAAAATATTATATCTAATTGTTTCTTACTTGTTCGAAATTTTCATTAGATTTTATCTTCCTTAGCCAAAACATTTTAATGTATGCACACACAAACACAACTGAACAAAGTAGGGATAAAAATATTAACATGCTGAATTTTAGAGTAGTTCAACAAGCTACTTTTGTCTATGTCTACTTCCCTGAGCTCTCTTAGGGAATTAAATCCACTAATTTTAGATGTTTTTCTCAGGTGAGAAGCAAACCTTTATACCCATTTTGAGTATAATTACACTTAAGTCTAAGTTACAAGTCTCACATATTCCAAAAAAAATCGCTTAGAGCTTCTACAAATATTTATAAAAATCAATTCCAATTTCTACCCGACTAAGTGTGATAGTAGTGAACACGATGAACTGATATTCAATTTGTTAATTTAGTGTTAATCCCGATAAAATTAAATTGTTTAACTCAATAAAAAATATGCCGATTAGATTTTAAAGCACAAGACTTTAGATAATGATTTATAAATCTTCAATTGTTAATTTTCAGATAGAAAAAATACAAATATTTTCAATTAAGTCTTGAGTATTTGAAAAAAATGAGATTTAATCACAATTAATCAAATATATAGTTCAAGAAGATAAACATATAAAAATTCATGTTTCTGACATGATATTAATAAGGATGGATATCACTAGGATTGAAAGATGCAGATCAGTAAATGAATTTTAGCTCGAAAATGAAAATCTGCACAATCACTTAATGATTTCACAAAATTTGGCTCTCAAAGTTAGATTTCAAGATGATGATCACTCATATTTTTTTCTCGATATTTTTTTTCTCTTTTTTTTTGTTAATTTTAAATGAATTTTTAGGATATTTAATTCCTTAATTTTTAGAATCGTCCAACAATTACTAAGATCTAATTTTTTTGCCAAAAATGAAGCCCCATTTGGTCGATCGATCAGATCAAAACTTAAGTAATTTGAACACAATGGTTCTAACGAGCAATTGACTTATGAAGTCGGTCGGCTAAATTAATCAGTTTCTAATCATTTCACCTCATTATAACTTTAACCAATCGAGCGTTCTAATTATTTGTCGACTGTTTCACTTCAAACATCAACCAAAACACTCTATATTATTCAATCGATTGAAACTTGAAATTTTTTATTTTACAATTTAGTTGCAATCAGTTGAGCATATTTGTAATTTTGTTGACCAGTTTGAACTAATATATATCTACTTATGTATAAAAGTCAACTAAACACATTTATATTCATACCCATGCATAACTAATGATAAACACTAACAAAATTAAGAATTTAAGAAATGTTTGAGTTTTGTGTGTGATCCTAATAGATTTGAAATGAAACTGACAAATATAAGTGCATTTACCTTGAAAGATACAGAAAAATAATTTTGTCTTTGAAAAACTCTTGATCGTCTATTTGATTTGAATTGTCTTTTTCACTCCAAGTACATGTTGGTTCTAATTAAAATCCACTAAACTGTAACACATCTCAAACAATATGATTAGTTCAGAAAACCATCAAGTTAATGTAATCATCAGAATCATCAAATCGAGATGAAACCCTTTAGGGTTAACAATATCCACTTCGTTTTACCTTGTATACATGCCAAGAATGCCAATCCAGTTAAGTCGGGTGGAAAACAAGGACGTTAAAACCTTGTCCAACATTCCTAAAGACGGTCAGATCCTTTATTACCTGCACGACAACCAATTCTATTTCTACTTCGAGTTGTCTGCTTCTCCTTCTCATTAACCAGGAAACCAGGAGGATGAAAACCATGAGCTCGAAATAAATATTATCACAAACGTCCTTTTTGAACTAGAAGAGACCGAGGATAAAGAAGGTGAGCCCTCGGGTACAGTATTTGTTCTATTTCCAATACTATCAAGTCTTTGTTTTTAATTTTAATTGACTTTTTGACATGTCAAGGAAGAAGATTTCCAAGCGGACCTTGTGGACAGTAAAGAGGAAGAATTCAACTATCACTACTGTTGTCATTGTTGCTGTTGCCAACAACACGGCCCCGTTGATGCTGTTTCACCTACTGAGAATGTCCCTATGGTGAATCTTACCGCCGAGAAGGTGAATCAGGCAAAGAAAAAGTAACACCTTCTTGGTGTTGAGATAAGGGACTCCCTAATAAAAAAAGACACAAAAAATGCCCCCCAAAAGTCCAAAAACAAGGGGGAAGAAAATGTTGGGGGGTTGTTGGTGGCCGCAATTTATGCGCTACCACTTTCACCGCAAGCGTACGAATCAAGTTTTAGTATAATGGACCTTTCGGTCGGGTATTGTATCCACAGGGATTGGTTGAGATTACTATCGAATACCGCGATTGTCTTTACCCGACTTTATCTAAGCGACAAAAATGGAATATAAAATTTAATACTAAAACTAAAATACTAATTTAACTATACTAATACTATATTGAGATAGTTTTGAGAGAATAGGTTGTCTAGGGATTAGTTTCGTTTACGAATACGTGTTCGACCTCGTTTTAGTTTATATTAACGGCGTTCGACTTATATGACAATCTCAGTTCATAAACTTTTCCACCACCTCTCTCGAGTGTAAGACGGGAGAATACGCGATTTCGTGTCAACGAAGAAGTCCCCTTCAACGTCTTAACGATCCTAGGCCGCGTGAGTCTCGCCCCAATATCATTGATTACACACAATCCAACTCCCTCCCGGGTTATTGAATCGTCGCATTGTGTTTACCCTATCGACAATCTCAGTTCTTAAACTGCCTCGTCACCTCTTCCGAGTGTAAGATGGGGGAATATGTGACTTCGCGTCAATGCCGAAGTCCCCCTCTACGTCTTAACGATTCTAGGTCACGTGAGTCTTGCCCTAAAGTCATCGATTGTCCACAATCCAACTCCCGACCGGGTTGTTGGATCGTGACGTTCGTTTATTCTAGTCCGAATCTAGGATTCATCAAACCCAGTATTCTCATAACATCATTCTCATAACATGATAAACAAACAATACAGTACACACAATCAAAATAACGAAGAACAACCGCAAACAAAACACAAACTCAATTAAACAACGTATTCATAAATTATGTTCATAATCCCTAAACAACCTATGTTTAGCTAATGACCATAACAATGTATATAATGTAAAATGGCATAAACATGCTCAACAACTACCAAAATAAAGAAAACAAAGAGAAGAAACGAGCGACTTAGCCGATATTCGAAGAATTGGCGCTAGAACCGTCGAACGATCACTTCCCTCTTCATCTTCCACCTCGGGTTGAGAGCGCTCCCTAAAAAATCTCTGAAACTCACCCTGAAATATAGCCTAAGGGGTTGGGGGGGTGATTCCACCGGAAGAGAGGAGGAGAGAAAGGGTTTAAATAAACAAAATATTTAAAAAAATATCTTAAGACTGTGCAGAGCTGACTGCCGCGACAGTGGAGTATGTCGGTTTAAGGTTCGCCTAGGCGGTAGAGAAGGCGGTGGACTTGGTGACATCCTGCATTGTCAACGCCGTGGCAGTGGAAGTTCAGCAAGAATTGGTGCACTCTACATCTTCACCGCCGCGGCGGAGGTCTGGACGTCGTGGCGGTGGGCTTTTTTCACAATATTGCCTCCTTGCTTGTTTTTCCACCGTTCTCTGACCGTTCTCAATACAATTTGATCGTTTATACTCCGATTTCATACTTTTTCACCCCACACACCTGTTTTAATATAAAAAGAATAAAAATATATTAAAACATATTAAACACGTAATAAACGTACTTGAAAACTAACAATATTCGATTTGGAAATAGATAGGTAATTTACACTTATCAGTTGTTCGAGAGCAAGCCTTTGATAATTCCAAGGAGGTCATGGCTTTCTCGACTACCGGTGATCCTGGTACCCCGGGCTCTGTATGAGCTCCTACGCCTTGGGTCCCCAAAGCTACCAAGTTTACAGTCGAGAAATCAATCATCTCACAACCTGAGGTGGCTGGTTGTTGGGCCCAAACCCATATTTTGTCACGTGATTGTGATAAGACTTTTATCGAGCAGGCGAGTAACCAACTCAATTGTCTATTCTTGGCCAACGTATGGGTAATTTCTAAGCATATTTTCCTATTAAGAATTTTTACTTCTCATTTTGGTACTAAGGCATTTCTCTTTTGCTTTAAAACTGATTCCCATTAAAACTCAATGACAAGAACAATAAGGCAACAAGAACAAAAGAGGTAATGAGGTTGACAAGAAGGCTAGAGTGGCTGATGACCTACTCCTCCCTAATCAGGGAAGGAATTGCATTGTCTAAAATAAAAAAATAGATTACGGAGATGGAGGAGGCAAAAAAGAATGCCTTGGCCAAGCTTGAGGTCGAGAAGGCTCAGTCACCTGATATCGAGGTTGCGGGGTGGAAAAATGTTAGATGACAAACTACGAAAACCAGGCCGAGGACAATAAAAGTGAATACGTCTACATCAAGTTTGAGAATTCCAAGCGTCATGTTGTCACAAAATACCCTGATGTATATTACAACAATATCTCCTATCTCGGGATCAGCCTTGATGCCATGATTGAAGATTCCACAACTAGACTTTTGCCCAAGCCCAATCTCCAAGATATCGCCTACCATCTTCTGGTCGGGGACTATAACCAAGGTCCCCTACCCACGGTCGACATGTTATCGGAGGGTCTTTCTATCCCCCAGCATTTTCAACACCACATTTTATTCCTCCCATTTTGTATCGGATCGAAAGTGCAAGTTCGGATAAAATTTAAATTGAGGTTTGAAGGGAACAAATTTTTACTTTAGATTACATTGGATACTACAAAAAAAATAGCAAAAAAAAAAAAAAATACAAGAAAGCATAAAATGGTCAATTTGACTAAATTCGGTATAAGTAAAAGTTTCGGATCAGTCTTGAATTTTCTAAAGTCCATGGGGACTAAAATGATATTATTAAAGATTGATTTTCAAGAAATCACTTTTAATGTGAATGAAAATTAGTTACTACCTTTTAACTTAAAGAAATTTTACCAATTGGCCTTGTTTCTTGTTTGGACCCCCTAAAATATTTACTATCACTGGTTTCATCTTTTTGACACAAAAAATATTTCTTTAAATTTTTGTTCCAAGTACTAATTCTCAATAAATCAATGCAAAATTCTTGATTAAATCAAAGAAATTACCATGACAAGTTTAGTTACTCAAAATAATTAATGCTAAAGACATAGTTCAAAACCAGCCAAACCAAATGTCATCAAGACAAGCATTTAAGGCCCGTCATATCAAGTCCACATCATGAATTAAATGACCCAATAATGAGAATTAAATGATTAGATATATTCAATATATTTCTAGCAAAACATCTAGGATGGAAATCTAGTTCCTTGAAAAGTAAGTAACGGTTACAAAACTAATCGAATCTATTTTCCATCACATCATGCCATAAATGATCCATCAAATCAAGGTCACATCAAGAATTTAATGCTTGAAAAAACCTTTGAAGACTACATTCAAAGAATGAAGATATTATGATCAAAATATCTTAAGAAAACCTAGTTATTTCAAAAGTAACTAAACGGTTACAAAACTAATCGGATCAATTCTCATCCCATCAAAGGCATTAAATGCCCATTAAATCAAGTATCAAATAAAGAATTTAATACATAAGTAACATGTAGAGACTACATTCATTGAATATCTAAGGGCATTTAATGCAAGTAACTGAATTAGTTTGAGTAACTCATACTTAGCAAGCAAACTGAATCGAAAAACATTACATCAATCATTACATGACCTATGTGCCAACTAATGATGGCTAATGATGAGTAATTATTGACAATCATGAGCAATCACTACTTAGATATTTTAAAGATTATGTAATCATTACAAAATCATAAAGAATCATAGTAAATCTTCAAGATTTGGCTCTAACCATGAAAGTGAGAGGGTTACACTTAGACCAAACAGACCCTGAGGAAAAGGCTAGGTAGGCCTACACATTGGGGAGTGCATAGGCTCCTCGAGCCTATAAATAGGCGACCTGTTTTCTCATTCCAAAGGGCTTGAACCAAGAACTTCTCTCTTGAGCCTTCTCTCGTGTCTAGGAAATTCTCAATCTTTCTACTTCATAAACACTCTAAAATCTTGTAAAAAATGCATTAAAAAGTGTTCGTAAGATTCTTAGAACAAAATCTCAAGAAATTGTTAAGGAACAATCAAGAACAACTAAAAAGATCAAAGAATGAGAAGAAGAAAAATAGTTAGGGAAATACCACTCCCCTACGTTAGGTAAGTCCTCTTAAACCAATATTTGATTTTGTTTAAATATCGTTATATTGATTGTATATAGCATATTTGGTTAGTTCTTAGATGCATAGATCATGTACATAGTGTAAATATCAAAAAACATACCGAAAACATCTAGAATATGTAAAAAACAAAACATCAAGTTCATATCAAGAACATGTCAAGAACATCAAGAACACCATGGGTCATGCATAGAATCTTTGATTCTCTCAAGAACACATGAAATCGAACTCCAATAAACTCAAAACAAACCTTTAACAAAGGACTACTAACTACTGACTACTAACAACTAACATTTACTTTACTGAAATAGTCTAGATCATAGTCTGGCACTGTGTCACGGGCTTATGAACTAGCACCTTATATATATATATATATAAGGTGTCACATATACGATATAGCATTGGAACATATACGATATATTTTCGTTTATTTTTAAACTAATAACCTAAACCTAAAAACTAAACTTGCCTAAGAAACTAAGTTCAGTTGGAGTGTTTTTGACAAAATCAAAAGTGTCTATTCGCTAATTATCGGTGCGATTCTTGTTCTTATCTCATTAAAAAAAAAAAAAAAAAAAAAAAAAAAAAAAAAAGGTCTTCTCAATATGAACTATGTATTAACCTGATTCTTAACTACCTGAGATACGTAGGTAACCCACACACGGGTTCGGTCATTTGTTTCAACAAAAACTATCTTTTCAAGATGTACTATGTATTGGCCTAATTCTCAACAAACTGATATACATGGGCAACCCATACACAGGTTTGGTCACTTGTTCAATCAAAATCATCTTGAAAAGGTGAACTACATTTTGACCTGATTCCTCGTGAAAATCGAGATATGTAGGAAACTTTTATAGGTTCAGTTGACATAAAATATACAATTTTTTTTTTTTTATCTAATGTGTTTTATTTATTGTTGCTAATAGATAGTAAATATTTCTTGTTTCTTTACATAAAAAATGTATAAAAAAAAGACCAAAATTTAAAAAAAGAAAAGAAAAGGAATCATTGTGTTAAAAAAAGCAAAGGAAGTTAATTGGATGTTGTTTAAATGTGAAAATCTATTTTAGACTTAGGTACCGTCTTCGGACGAGTGTCATGGGGTGCTTAACATATTCCCTGAGCATAACCGACCCCAAAATTTTAAAAAATCTCTAGGGAAAGATCGAATGTTTTACGAGTCAAAACTTGGGTCATTTTAAAATAAAAAATGAATTTCTAAAATCTAAGTAACCTAACACACCATTTAACTTTATGCTAGGTGGTTACTCATTTTTTTAAACAAAATTCCGGCCCAATGACCGTTTTAAAATTGGCACCTAGAAAAGCCTCTAAAACAAGTTTTAAAAAATGAATGGATTTTTGAGGATTTTGAGAGAGAGGAACAAAAACTTATTTTCCTCTTCTTTCCATTCTCTTCTTCCTCTACTTTCAAAAATCCGGGGTGCGTTAAGCGTGAACAGGTTATGCTAGAGGATCCTTCATCTTAGGAACTTAATTCGAGGGCCGAGCAATAGAGTCAACTCCTACCTTAGTTTTTGTAGTTTTTTTAAATTTTTTTCTCAATTTCTTTGTAATCGCCCAAGAAGGTAGTTATGTCATGCCGCCAGGCTCTTGACATTTACTGAAAAATGCCTCCGAGCTCTTGACATTTAATGAAAAATGTATGTTTTTGAATTTGTTTCGCGCCTTCGGTATTGTGATGCCCAAGTAGGATTCAACACCTAGAAATGTTTTGGCTTCTAAAATAAGTTGTTTCTCTCTAACTCGATCACTGGATAATATATGGTTGGATTTTGATGTAACAAACTGAGCATATATCTCTAATGTGACTCGACGAAGTTCTAAAATGTATAAATAATATAAGTGTAGAGGTGATTATATAGCCCCTTCTTCTTGGTCCACTAGTCAGGTTGTCCCATTTTATTAGGTCGTGCCCGAGCATAAAAGTGTATCTAGGAGCATTTTTCAATCTATCTCTGTACCGACAACCTTTCGGAGGTTTAGGGTTGGTCAGTGGAGTTAGACTCAATATCTTGGTCAAATCACTCTATCAAGATTGGTTTAAGATCGAGAAGGTACGGGTAGGCAATGCCCAATCCTCATATGTAAAGGTAGCAGATTTTTCACACAATAGAGTAGTAGAGTTAGTTTGAAACAATAGTTTCATTCATTGTAGACCTCATCTGGAGGTCAAAAGTAGGGGTTGAAGTCATACGATTTCATCATGCCGATCTGAGCGTTGATACCCTGTAGGATTTAGAAAGAGGGGTGTATGCGCAGAGGATTTCGCATCCTCGGCATATATGATTCCTCGTAAGTGTATGAGGTCAAAGTTTTAGTATAGCGTGATCATGAAAGATCGGGTTATCGTATCCACAGGGATTGGTGTCATTACAATCGAATATCGCGTTTGTCGCGACCTAAATTTATCTAGGCTAAAAACAAATGTATTTAATTAATTAAACTAATACTAATATAACTTAAATTAACTACATTAATATACTAACATGTTTTAGGGTAAAGAATTGCCTAGGGATTAACGTGTTTACAAATATGTGATCGATTTCGATTTACTCATATTCACGGTGTTCGACCAATTTGACAAACTCGGTATGTAAACTCCACCGCCACCTCTCCCGAGTGTAAGACGGGGAAATACATGACTTCGAGTCAACGAATAAGCCCCCCTCAACGTATTAATGACCCTAGGTCATGTGAGTCTCGCCCAGCGTCATTGATTGCACACAATCCAACTCCCGACCGGGTCACTGGATCGTGCGTTGTATTTACTCTATCGACAATCTCCGTTCTAAAACTCCCTTGTCATCTCTCCCGAGTGTAAGACAAGGAATATAATACAACTTCGTGTCAATGAAGAACTCCCCCTCAACATCTTAATGACCCTAGGTCGCGTGAGTCTTGCCCCAACGTCATCGATTGTCCACAATCCAAACCCCGACCGGGTTATAGAATCGTGGCGTTTGTTTACCCTAATCTGAATCTGTGGTTTGTCACAACCCTGTATTCTCCATTTATCTAACTATGCATGATAAACAAACAATACGATAAACACAATCAAACTACGAAGAACCAACAAAAACGCAACGCCGAAATCATCCAAACAACGTACTTATAAATATATTGTTAATCCCTATACAATCCACATTTAACTCATGGTCATAATTGTATAAACATTGAAATCGAGTTAAACATGCTCATCCTAAGTTAAAGAAATAAGAGAAGAAATCAAAGAACTTAGCCTCATTTGAAGATTTGTCGCTAAGAACGTCCAACGATCGTTTCGCCGTCTTCCTCCACCTTAAGATGTGAGTTGTCCCTCTGAAACTACTCTATCTACCCTTAGATATATTCTAACGGGCTCAAAAATGCAAGAGAGACTAGAGAAGGGGGAGGAGAGGGGATATATATAGGCAAAATATCTTAAAAATATCTAAAAATATCTTCAGTCTGTGCAAAGGGTCACCGACGCGGTAGTGGGATTCAGCGCCGCGGCGGTGGGTAGGTCAGTTAGTTGATCGCTGCAGCGGTGATGACAGCGGTGGATTTGGAAAACATTCTGCTGGTTTACCGCCTAGGCGGAGGAGTTCACCGCCTAGGCGGTGATCCATCAGTAACATTTGTCTTCTTAGTATTTTCACCGTCGCGGCGGAGGTCTGGACGCTGTGGCGGTGGGTTTCTTTCACAATTTTGCCTCCGAGCTTGTTTTTCACCGTTCTTCGACCATTTTTGATTCGATCTCATCATTTTCACTCCAGTTTCCTATCTTTTTGCCCCCACACAGCTGATTTATATAAAAAATAATAAAACTAATTAAAACGTAATAAAATACTATATAAATACTCGAAAATTATCTTAATTCGGTTTGAAAATATGTAGGTAGATCACACCTATCAAATACCCCCAAACTTGGAATTTGGCTAGTCCTCGAGCCAAACACACACACGAAAATGAAAAACACAACTGAATTAAATAACAAACAACCTAAAAATAATCTAAACATAACAACATGCGAGTTTTGACTTCTTCTAACGGCCTATTTATTTTTATCCCTCAACAACTGCCAGTCATATCGAGTTCAGGCGGTAACACACATCATGTAGTTCTAGAATTTTGACATGCAATAATGGTGAACACCATTCTAGATCCTATAAACGTGTTAGTGCATGACTCAATAATATAACTATACAATGACCGGATTGGATCATCCACCAACTAAACTCATGACTTAGACCGTAAAGTACTAGGATTTCTATAAGACTGGTTGGGGTCCACTTTCCACTAATCTAGGTTTAGTAGTTCAAAGAGATCAAAAGGACTTGATTCGGTTTTGTTTATTTGGCAAAGGGTAATTTGGAATAGAAAACGGGTTAACATTATTAACTTAATATTACCTAAGGCTCAACGCTTGGCACATTCACTCTCGAACCCTCATAGATAAATTGGAAAATAATTTTAAACAAACATGCATTTTAGACCGACGTACTTACTTGTCAAAAGAAAGGTAAATTATTTTTTTGATTTTTTTTAACTAACTAACCACACCCCCGAACTTATTCGATTAATCTAATTTCATGGGTGTGGTTAAAATGAAAAAAAAACGACAAGTGAGTATTCGAATACCGAACCAATTTGAAGTTTGCCTTAAACCCAACCGCTCACATCAAGTAGCATTTGTAATTGCTAACTTGATTCACTCAAATGTGCCTTTAAATTCAGTGATTAGGTTTTGGAAAAAGATCAACTAGCTAGGGTATTTGTTTATGTGTTCAGAATTGAATTGATATTTGGGCTTCGACAGGGTAACGAGGGATAAAGATATTACAAGGTAGGCTTCAAAGGCTCAAGAGATAAAAAAGAATGCCTGAATCACGTCTCCTAAACTACCTCGCCTAGGATTTCGCCTCGAGCTTCCCCTTAATCAGGTTCTAGAATCCTTAATATGTCATGAGTTTGGCTAATCGATAATCGTCGTCAAATCAATTGAATAGAAATACATTGAGTCTATGTGCTCGTGCAAATTAGGATCTACAATAATGTTTACTAAAAGCATTGTCAAGCACACAGAACACACATGCATGAGTATTACCCTTGACCTTGAAAACAACCAGGGGTAATTATGATCATTAGGTAATGGCCCAGATGAACACAAAACTCAGCATTCAACACAACAACAACAAATAAACACATTCTAACCTAAACACACATACAATACGAGAAAATGATAACATATAAACTAGCATACTACATACTACACATCACTTCCGAACTTAAAACAGACAGTGTCCTCAGTGATCCCAATCATGATTCTTCAACATATGAAATTAAAATATGCTGACGAAGGGGGTTTAGAACACGTAACTGGGAGGCGAGAGAATCTCGCCTCCAAATAAATTCGGCTGTGATGGATCTAATTTATTTGACTTGGGTAGCCTCCCAAGAAACGCGTGGTTTAATGTCCTCGACCAGACATTTTCAGATTTCCCTCAAGCTTGGCAAGATTTTGCTTTAGATGGCTCGATCTTTTAATGAAACGCCTCACTGGCTTATGTGTGTGGCCCCGCACCATAAAACGACTTGGAATCCTGTCGAAAGGGATGCATGAATACCCGTCGATCTAACATTGCCAAGTACCGTGCATAAGAAATAAAAACAAAACTACAAACAAAAATTATATACAAAATAAATGCCTAAAGTAAAATTAAGTCATTTACTCACAATATCGACAATAAACGACAAAACACAATCTCCGACAATCGTTACCAAAAACTAGGTGATTATCGCCAGAAACTATGAAAGTAACCAATCCTCGGCAACGGCGCAAAAAACCTGTATGGCATTGACGGGACTAGAATACGATACACTTGCTTCTCCTATCTAAAACTTAGGTCCCCGGCAACTACCAGGTTTCTCCGGCAATAACCAACAAAACAATCCCCGGCAACGGCCCCAAAAACTTGTACGCGTAGAGGATTTCGCAACCTCGACATATATGATTACTCACAAGTGTACGAGGTCAAAGTTTTAGTCTAGGGTGATCATGAAAGATCGGGTTATTGTATCCACAAGGATTGATGTCGTTACTATTGAATACCACGTTTGTCGTGACCTAACTTTATCTAGGCTAAAAACAAATGTATTTAATTAATTAAAGTAATACTAATATAACTTAAATTAACTACATTAATATGCTAACATGTTTTAGGGTAAAGAATTACCTAGGGATTAGCGTGTTTACCAATACGTGTTCGATTTCGATTTACTCATGTTTACGGTGTTCGACCTATTTGACAATCTCGGTACGTAAACTCCACCGCCACCTCTCCCAAGTGCAAGACTAGGGAGTACATGACTTTAAGTCAACGAAGAAGTCCCCCTTAACATCTTAACGACCCTAGGTCACGTGAGTCTCTCCTAGCGTCATTGATTGCACACAATCTAACTCCCGACTGGGTCATTGGATTGTGCGTTGTATTTACCCTATCTATAATTTTCGTTCTGAAACTCCATCGCCACCCCTCCCGAGTGTAAGATGACGGATATAACGTAACTTCGTGTCAATGAAGAAGTCCCTCTCAACGTCTTAACGACCCTAGATTGCATGAGTCTTACCCCATCGTCATCAATTGTCCACAATCCAAACCCCGATCGGGTTATAGAATTGTGGCGTTTGTTTACTTTAATCCAAATCCAGGGTTTATCACAACCCCGTATTCTCAATTTATCTAACTAAGTATGATAAACAAACAATACGATAAACACAATCAAACTACGAAGAACATACATAAATGCAACACCGAAATCATCCAAACAACGTATTTATAAATATATTGTTAATCCCTATACAATCCATATTTAACTCGTGGTCATAACTATATAAACATTGAAATCGATCTAAACATGCTCACATGATCCTAAGTTAAAGAAGTAAGAGAAGAAATTGAAGAACTTAGCCTCGTCCGAAGATTTGTTGCTAAGAATGTCCAATGATCGTTTCGCCGTTTTCTCCACCTTGGGATGTGAGCTCTCCCTCTAAAACTACTTTATCTACCCTTAGATATATTTTAAGGGGCTCAAAAATGCAAGAGAGGCCGAAGAAGGGAGATGAGAGGGGATATATATAGGCAAAATATCCTTAAAATATCTAAAAATATCTTCAGTCTGTGCAGAAGGTCATCACCACGGCGGTGGGATTCAGCGTCGTGACGGTGGGTAGGTCGATTGGTTTATCACTGCAGCAGTGAGGACAGCGATGGATTTAGAAAACATTCTGCTGGTTTACCACCTAGGCGATGATCCGTCAGTAGCATTTGTCTTCTCAGCATTTTCACTGACGTGGCGGGGGTTTGGACGCTGCGACAATGGGCTTCTTTTACAATTTTTCCTCTAAGCTTGTTTTTCCACCGTTCTTCAACTGTTTTTGGTTCGATCTCATCGTTTTCACTCCAGTTTCCTATCTTTTTGTCCCATACATTGATTTATACAAAAAGTAATAAAACTAATTAAAACATAATAAAATACTATATAAACGCTCAAAAACTAACTTAATTCGGTTTGAAAATACGTAGGTAGATCACACCTATCAAGGGGTCAGTAGAAGCAAGACCATGTGGTATATCCGCTAGGATCCGGTTTCAAAGCTCGCCTCGCTTGGATTACCAACCAATGGTGGATGTTTCCCTAAGGAGGACGCCGAAGGTTTGAAGATCTGGGAGACGAACCTTTCTAGGATGCGTTAGTAGAAAATCTATGAACTCATATAGTGAACCTAAGACAGAATGGTACCCAAAACCCTTCTTTATTTAGGACACTATCTTGGAGAGAGGAATTTTTATTTTTACCTTATGTACATTTGTTTATACATTTGTTATTTTAGATCCATAAAATGAAATTTCTAGGACTAATAAAGGGTATAATAGATAATGTAAGAATTCTTGTTCTATCTCACATTTCTTAAGCTTGCTCAACGTAAAAAAAAGCTTTCAAAATAAGACTAGGAAGCAAGTTGTAGGAGAAGAATGAGAATCCTTATTTTTTTTATTAGTAATGGGAGTCATTAAGCTCACATAAATTATAAATTCCTCTTACATCCGAAATAATGGACGGAAAAAAAATATGCATTAATAACCCACAAATACATTCGCCTTTGAATAATGTATGAAAGCTCCCCACCTCAATAGTCACCTAAAAATGGCCTTTGCCGAATAACCATCTAAAGGTTCATATGTGATAGGTGTAATTTATCTATTTATTCTCAAGCTTGTTTGGGTAGTTTTCGAGTATTTTTATTGTGTTTTAATACGTTTTTATTTGTTTTGTTATAAATCAGGTGTTTGCAGTGAAAAAGGATGAAAATAGTCCATAAACGAGCAAGTCAGTGGAAGAACAGTGGAGAAAAAGTGCAAAAATATCAATATTTAGAACCTACATCCACCGCTGCAGCGATGAAACCACTACTACAGTGGTCAAAATGCAGAGAGTTGCTGAATTCTTTACCGCAGCAGTGATAGGTATGATCTACCTATTTATTCCCAAATTGAATTAAGTTAGTTTTCGAGCGTTTTTATAGTATTTTATTATGTTTTAATTAGTTTTTATCTTTTTGTATTAAAGTAGGTGTGTGGGGCAAAAAGATAGAAAACTGGAGCTAAAACGATGAGATCGAACCAAAAGCGGTCGAAGAACGGTAGAAAAATAAGCTCGGAAGCAAAACTATGAAACAAGCCCACCGCCGTAGTGGTGAAGATGCTGAGAAAGACTAAAAACCTTCTGTTAGACCACCACCTAGGCGGTAACCCAGCAGAAGGTTTTCCCAAACTTGCTATGATCCAACTGCCTAGGCGGTAACCCAGCAGAAGGTTCTTCCTAAGCCACCTCTGTCTTCATCGCCGAGGTGATCAGCCAAACTGACTACCACCACCGCGGTGGTCAGCTCTGCACCAGAATAGATATTTTTTTTTTAAGATATTTTGCTTATTTATACCCCTCTCGTTTCCTCTCCTCTTCCTGCTTCCGGCTATAAGAGACCCCTTAAGGTTCCTATGATATCAGAGAGTGTTTTGGGGGAGCTCAAGCAAATCCTAAGGGGAAGAACACAAAGCAACGAAGGAGAAGCGATCTTGGAACGCTCTTAGCGACAAATCTTTAGATTATAGCTATTTTATCTCGTTTCTGTCTTTATCTCTTATCTTAGGATTATTGTTTGAGCATGTTTAGCTCGTTTTACATTGTATAAATAGTTAGGTCCATGAGTTAAACATGGATTGTAATAGGGGTTAACATATTATTTATGAAAATATAGTTTTGGTGAAGTTTGTGTTTCGTTTATGGTTGTTCCTTATATGTTCGATTGTGTTTCCGTGTTTTCTATGATTATATGCTAGTTTAGATATATTGAGAATACATGGTTTGACACTCGGGATAGGTAACCCCGGATTCGGATTAGGGTTAACACAACACGAAAATTTAACGACCCAGGAGGGCATCAAAAAGTATGCCATCGATGATGTTGGGGTGAGACTCATGTGACCTAGAGTTGTTAAGACGTTGAGGGGGATTTCAGCGTTGACATGAAGTCACGTAATCCCCCGTCTTACACTCGAAAAAGGTGACGAGGGAGTTTACGAACTAAGATTGTTGGATACACCAAACGCAGTTAATGTTAACTAAAATGAGATCAAACGCATTTAGGTAAATAAAGTTAATCCCTAGGTAATCTACTCCCCTAAACAATCTCAAATTAGTATTTATAGTATAGTTAATTAAATTAGTATTTTAGTTTAGTATTAGTATAAATTAAATTCAATTTATAGTCACCTAGATAAAATTAGGTTATGACAAACTCGGTATTCAATAGTAATCTCAACCAATCCATGTGGATATGATACCCGACCGAAAGGTCCACTATACTAAAACTTGATCCGTTTGCTTGTGGTGAAAGTGGCAGTGCTAAATTAGCATCCACCAAGTTTTTAGCGCCGTTACTGGGGATTGGTTGTCATCAAATTCAGTTTTCAACCGTCACAACCAAGAAGCGGTAAAACCACTGTTGTAGTGGTCAAAATGCAGAGAGTTGCTGAACTCTCCACCGCAGTGGTGGTGAAACTACCGTTGCAGCGGTCATCTAGCAAAAAGCTTATGACTTCCTGTACACCAAGGATTTACACCCTCGAAGTATATGACTACTCGCAAGTGTACGAGGTCAAAGTTTTAGTATAGTGTGATTGTTAAGATCGGGTTATCGTATCCACAGGGATTGGTGTCGTTACTATCGAATACCGCGTTTGTCGTGACCTAACTTTATCTAGGCGGAAAACAAATGTATTTAATTAATTAAGCAAATACTAATATATCCTAAATTAACTACACTAATATGCTAATATGTTTTAGGGTGAAGAATTACCTAGGGATTAACGTGTTTACAAATACGTGTTCGATCTTGATTTACTCACATTTACGGTGTTCGACCCATTTGACAACCTCGGTACGTAAACTCTACCGCCACCTCTCCCGAGTATAATATGGGGCAATACATGACTTCGAGTCAACGAAAAAGTCCCCCTCAATGTCTTAACAACCCTAGGTTATTGGATCGCACACAATCCAACTCCGAATCGGGTCATTGGATAATGCGTTGTATTTACCCTATCGACAATCTTCGTTCTAAAACTTCCTCGCCACCTCTCCTGAGTGTAAGACGAGGGATATAACGCAATTTTGAGTCAACGAAAAAGTCCCCCTCAACATCTTAATGACCCTAGGTCGCATGAGTGTTGCCCCAACGTCATCGATTGTCCACGATTTAAACCCCGACCGAGTTATAGAATCGCAGCGTTTGTTTACCCTAATCCGAATCCGGGATTTGTCAAAACCCCGTATTTTTCATTTATCAAACTAAGCATTATAAACAAACAATGCAATAAATACAATCAAACTACGAAGAACAATCACAAACGAAACACCGAAATCATCCAAACAACGTATTTATAAATATATTGTTAATCTCTACTCAAATCCATGTTTAGCTATGGCCTTAGCTGCATTTACAATGAAATAAGATTCTAAACATGCTCACAATATCCTAAGTTAAATAAATAAGGAAAAACAATCGAAGAACTTAGCCTCGTCTGAAGATAAACTGCTAAGAACGCTGAACGATCGATTCGCCGTCTTCTCCACTTCGGGATGTGAGATCCACCTCTAAAACTCCTAAACCATAGCCTAAATATAGCCTAAGGTGCCCAAATGGCTGGGGGAGTTCACAAGGAGGGGAGAGGGAATGATATTTATAGCCAAAATATCTCAAAATATCTAATAAATATTAAGGCTGTGTTAGGGGTTTCTGCCTAGGCGAAGAGATCGTCCGCCTAGGCAGAGGTAGGTTGGTTGGTAACCGCCACGGCGATGAAAATAGTGGTGGATGTGGAAGAACATTCTGCTGGATTTCTGCCTAGGCAAAGGATTTCTCCGCCTAGGCGGTGGACTGTCAGTAGCCTACATTGATTTCTCTGCTGGATTTTTGCTTAGGTGATAGATTTCTCCACCTAGGCGGTGGTTCACCAGTAACATTTGCTCTTTTCTCAGCTTCTTCACCACCGCGGCGGTGGTCTGAACGCTACGACAGTGGGCTTGTTTCACAATTTTTCCTTCGAGTTTGTTTTTCCACCTTTCTTTGATCGCTTTTGGTTCGATCTCATCGTTTTTGCTCCAGTTTCCTATCTTTTTGCCCCACACGCCTGATTTATAAAAAAAAGTAAGAAAACTAATTAAAACATAATGAAATACTATATAAACGCTAGAAAACTAACTTAATTCGGTTTAGAAATACGTAGTTTGATCACATCTATCACTTCCCCACCGCTGCAACGGTGAAACCACCGCTGCAGCGATCTGACACCAAATCTTTTAGGATATTTTGAGATATTTTTTAGATATTTTGAATCCTATATATATCCCCTCTTCTCCCCAAACACTGGGGACGTTTTTGGGAGTCTTGAGAGCTCTAAGACACATACCAACCAAAAGGAGATCACCATTTGAAACGGAGAAATCAAGATCATAGTGGAAATCATGGATGTGCAAGCGTCGGTTATTCGGATAACGGCTAGTCTCCTTTGATTTTCTCTTTATTTCTTAGTTCAGTTGGTTGTTTTATATAT
This sequence comes from Eucommia ulmoides, assembly GCA_016647705.1. Taxonomy (NCBI): domain Eukaryota; kingdom Viridiplantae; phylum Streptophyta; class Magnoliopsida; order Garryales; family Eucommiaceae; genus Eucommia; species Eucommia ulmoides. Next base: position 21,391,220 of record CM028339.1, read on the forward strand.
GTTTAGCTTGTTTCTAGTTGTATATAGGGATAAGGATATAAGGTTGTAACCATGTGTAGCTAAACATATATTGTCTAGGGAGTGATGTACTTCATGAAATCGTTGTTTGTATAAAATCGATGTTTTGTTAATAGTTGTTCTTGTCTATTCTATTGTGTTTACCATTCTTCCATGTTTATATGCTTGTTATGATATATTGAGAATATGGGGTTTGAAACTCGGGAGAGGTAACTGATAGGTGTAAATTACCTATATATTTTCAACCCGAATTTATTAGTTTTTGAGTACGTTTATAGTTATTTTTATATGTTTTAATATGTTTTTATTCTTTTTGTATTAAAACAGGTGTGTGAGGTGAAAAGGTATGAAATAGGAGTATAAACGATCAATTCATATCGAGAACGGTGGAAAAATGAGCAAGGAGGCAAAAATCTGAAGGAAGCCCACCACCTAGGCGTCCGAACCACCACCTAGGCAGTGAAGAAACAGAGAAAAAACTAATTCAAGCTGACAGTCTACTGCCTAGGCGAAAATCCAGCAGAATGTTTTCCACAGCCACAGCTTTTCCACCGCCATGGTGAACCTTAACCGACATACTCCAACAGTGCAGCGATAGCCTCTGCACAGTGTTATATATTTATTTTAGATATTTTGTCTATTTATACCCCTTTCCTCCCTTCTCCTTTACAGCCTCCGGCTATTACAACCCTTAAGGCTTAGGTTAGTATATAGAGAGAGTATGGGGAGTGGTTAAACATATCCGAAGGAGAAGATCAACATGCGAAGAAGGATAATCGTTCGGTGGACGGTTTTAGCGACTAATATTTAGATATTGGCTAAGTTCATCCATTTTTCCTTTTATTTCTTGTCTTCAATATATGTTTGAGCATGTTTAGCCTAGTTTTAATTGTATAAATGGGTATGGCCATAGGTTAAACGTGGATTATGTATGGGATTAATATCGTTTATAAGAACGTAATTTTGGTTAAGTTATGTTTATTTGATGATTGTTCTTCAATGTTTGGATGTGTTTATCATATTGTTCCTTTATTATACTTAGAATGATAAATAGAGAATACGGGATTTGACAAATCCCGGATTCGGATTAAAATAAGCAAATGCCATGATCTGATAACATGGTCAGGATTAGGATTGTGGATAATCAATGACGTTGGGGCAAGACTCACGTAACTTAGGGTCATTAAGACGTTGAGGGGGACTTCGGCGTTGACGCGAAGTCACGTATTCCCTTGTCCTACACTCGGGAGAGGTGGCAGGGGAGTTTTAAAACTGAGATTGTCGATAGTGTAAACACAACGCATAAAATCAATGACATTGGGGCGAGACTTACGTGACCTAGGGTCGTTAAGACGTTGAGGAAGACTTCTTCATTCACATGAAGTCGCGTTATATCCCTCGTCTTACACTTGGGAGAGGTAGCGATGGAGTTTACGAATTGAGGTTTTGTGTGCAATCGATGACGGTGGGGCAAGACTCACATAACCTAGGGTCGTTAAGATGTTGAGGGGGACTTCTTCATTGACACGAGGTTGCGTATTCCCCTGTCTTATACTCGGGAGAGGTGGTGGAGGAGTTTTAGATACCGAGATTGTCGAATAGGTCAAACACCATTATTGTAGACTAAACGAAATCAAACGCATTTAAGTAAATAAAGTTAATCCCTAGATAATCCATCCCATAACTATCTTGTATTAGTAATTAGTATAGTTAAATTAGTATTTTAGTATTAGTATTAATTAATTAAATTACATTTCTAGCGCCTAGATAAAATTAGGTTATGACAATCACGGTACTCGATAGTAATCTCAACCAATCCCTGTGGATACGATACCTGACCGAAAGGTCCATTATACTAAAACTTGATCCGTAAGCTTGCGATGAAAGTGGCAGTGCTTAATTATCGGCCACCAGTAACCCCAAATTCAGATTAGGGTTTAAACACCACACGATAATCTAACGACCCAGGAGGGCGTTAGAAAGTGTGCAATCCGTGAGGTTGGGGCGAAACTCATGTAACCAAATTTCGTATAGACGGTTGAGGGGGACTTCGGCGTTGACACAAAATCACATATTTATTTACTTTACAGTCAGGAGAGGTAGTGAATGAGTTTTCGATACCTAGATTGTCGATTAGATTTGAATGTCGTTAATGTAAACGAGATTAAAACGAACACGTTTAAGTAAACAAAGTTAATCCCTAGGCAATATTTTCCATAAATGTCATACTAGTATATTAGTATAATTAGTTTAGTTTATGATTATTATAAAAGCCTAAATTTAAGTCACCTAGATAAAATCCAGTTATGACAATCGTGGTACTCAACGATAATCTAATCCAATTCCTATGTATACGGCAACCCTTACTTTTCCCAATCTATACTAAAACTTGACCCGTACACTTGCTATGAAAGTAGCGATGTAATATTCCACTACCAAGTTTTTGGCGCTGTTGCTAGGGATTAGTTTTTAGATTGTTGTTGATATTATGAGTAAATAACTTGATTTTAATTTAGGAATTTATTTTGTTTATAATTTTTGTTTGTAGTTTTGTTTTTCATGTATGGTACTTGACGATACTAGATCAACAAATATTGTTGCATTTCTTTTAACAAGATTTCAAGCCATTTTATTATGCTTGGGATCGATACAAGGAGTTGCTATTTCGGTTCCCCAATTATCGTTTCCCGAGGGAGTGTCAACTACTGAACTTCCTCGATGGGTTACTAGCCGCAACAAGAAATTGGGTTGAAGGAGGAAACGGTACCACCTCTTTCAACCAATTAATCGCAAACGAAACCTATTGGGTACTGGAAGACATGGCAAAGCTTAATTTTCAGAGTTGGAATTATGCAACAAACTACCAAAGCTTGGGGGATAGTTCCACAGTTTTGGCGCCATGGATTGACATCCCGGACCAATAGGAGGAGTTTTCTCCCACCTTGGAAGAAATGTTTGTTGTATTTATAGGGAAGACTCAGGCTTTCGAGAGGGAGACGAATGACCGTCTCAATGAGTATGAGGTTCTTCTTGACAATATTGAGATAACCTGCACTGAAATCGATACAACCGTAATGTCTATTCAGACTCAAATCGGTCAGCTCATTTGCTTCATTGAGGCCGAGTCAGATGCGGTGGCACTGAGAGACACAAACACCACATGCATTGAAGGCCACCGTGAGGAACCAAAAACAAGCGGGAGGAACTTGGGTGCATTTTATGATGATGATTCTACTGAGGAGAAAACCCAAGTTCGTTTTACTCCTAAACTCGATATGATTGGGGGTTGTTGAGGGGAAAATGTTTTGGTCAATAGTTAAATACAAAACTCGCATGTCCTTACGTTTAGGTAGTTTGTGTTTTTATTCGTGTTTAGTTTTTGTGTTAATTAATTTAGTTGTGTGTTTTTTTTTTAGTATGAGTATTTTTCTCTAGGACAAGGAAAATTTTAAGTTTGGGGGTATTTGATAGGTGTAATTTATCTATTTATTTTCAAGCCGGTTTTGGTAGTTTTCGAGAATTTTTATAGCGTTTTGATATGTTTTAATATATTTTTATTTTTTTTGTTATAAATAAGGTGTTTGGGGCAAAAATGGATGAAAACGATTTATAAACGAGAAAGACAGTGGAGAAAAAAAGCAAAAAGATCAATATTCAAAACCAGCATCCACCGCTGTAGTAGTGGTTTTACAGCTGCAGCGGTCAAAATACAGAGAGTTGTTGAATTCTCCACTGCTGTAGTAGTCAAAATATAGAGAGTGGTTGAACTCTCCACCATTGCAGCGGTCATCCGGCAGAAAGCTGCTGACTTCCTCACCGTTGCAGTGGTCCGACACTAGATCTTTTAGGATATTTTGGGATATATTTGAGATATTTTGAATCCTATATATATACTCTCTTCTCCCTAAACACTGGGGACGTTTTTGGGAGTCTTGAGAGATCCAAGACACATACCAACCAAGAGGAGATCACCATTTGAAAAGGAGAAATCAAGATCGGAGTGCAAATCACGGATATACAAGTGTTAATTCTTTGGATAACGGTTAGTCTGCTTCGATTCTCTCTTTATTTCTTAGTTTGGTTGGTTGGTTTATATATGTTTATCTTGTTTCTAGTTGTATATAGAGATATGGCCATGTGTAGCTAGACATATATTATCTAGGGAGCAATAAACTTCATGAAAATGTTGTTTGTATAAAATCAATGTTTTGTTAACGGTTGTTCTTGTCTATTCGATTGTATTTATCATTCTTCCTCGTTTATATGCTTGTTATGATATATTGAGAATAAGGGGTTTGACACTTGGGAGAGGTAACCCCGAATTCGGACTAGAGTTTAAACACAACGCGACGATCTAATGACCCGGGAGGGCATTAGAAAGTGTGTAATCCATGAGGTTGGGGCAAGACTTATGTGACCAAGTGTCGTATAGATGGATAAGGGGGACTTTGGTGTTGACACGAAGTCCTATATTCATTCACTTTACACTCGGGAGAGGTAGTGATTGAGTTTTCGATACCTAATTGTCGAATAGATTGAAATGTCATTAATGTAAACTAGATTGAAATAAACATGTTTAAGTGAACGAAGTTAATCCCTAGGCAATATTTTCTCATAAACGTTATACTAGTACAATCCATGTGGATATAACAACCCCTACTCTTCTTAATCTATACTAAAACTTGACTCGTACACTTGCGGTAAAAGTAGAGACGTAATATTTCGCTACCAGTATGCTAAGACACTAAGATGGGATCAACATCGCGATACCATGCTAAGTGTGTCAAAATGCAAGAAATGGTTGCTATCCTAAAGAAAACATTAAATGCGAAAAACCCGACACTGTTCCTTGGGAAGATTAAGCAAGAACCACCATCTCTGCCTAGGACAAATGAAAATATTGCCCTTTTCTGGATAAGAGAATGGTCACCTTGCATTGAATACACTAAGAATTTTGGAGCAACCCATTGGTTAACCTACTTAGAATCCATGAAAGATGTTAACAACCACAACATCAAATAGGAGGAGGAATATGAGGATAATGTTGAAGATGAGAAAGAATCTGATGAGAACTCAGAAGACGATTAGACCACTGATGTGGAACCAATGGCTGAGACACTGGCCCTTCAACCGCCTGAATACGAGGTTCCCTAAGCTAAACTTAGTCTAGGGAAAAATCTCCACCATGTAGAATCACTTCGAGAAATGAGACTCAATACCCGACCTCTGTTGTGGGAAACCCAGTATACCCTAAGCATCAACTATTTACCCCTGCACCATATCCCTTCTCGCAATACCCTTTAAGTTCTCAAACCTGCTCGAACCTCTCAGGAATGTAGAAATTGTATCATGCTTCCTGTCCCACTCTCCCAAATCTACCACCATTGCCTCATTGACAACCTGCTAACACCTCTTCCTCCTCACCTACCTAATTCTCACTCTTTGCAGTTTAACCCGTATGTCTTTTGTGAATACCACCCTACTTGGATTGTTTACCACATAGATCATTGTTATCCCCTCAGGGACCATGTCGAATATCTCATTCAAGTAAGAGTGATCAACGTCAACGAAGGTACAAACTAAGTCAGGACGAGAAAGTAAGTTAAGAAAAGATTAAGATATCTATCTACTTTTGATCTTCTTGTTTTCCCTTAGGTAGGTATTTTGGTGTTTAAGTAATGTCCTTAAGTGACTAAAGCATAACCCTACTTTTATATAATATAGTATTATCTATCTAAAGTCAATTTCAACTTTCATTTTTGACCTTCAAAAGTTGACCTGTCTATCATAATTTATACACCACAGGAAGATTAAGGTTTTGATAATATAATTTTAACATTAAAGTGGAACATAATCTAAATAAACATTAAAAGGAAAGTCTTGTTTCAACCAGACGATGGTTAGATATTGACAATAAAATCTAAGAAAGTTAAGGGGAAAGCCTAAGAGCCCTGATGTGGAATCACTACATATGTTCCAACCCGGGGATGTTAAAAAAGCCATCCAAGATCTGTAGAAGATGACTTCAACCAACTTAAGGGAGAAATATCTAGAAACTCAAAATGAGGATTCATGATAGATTATTGATAAGGAAATTTTTGGAACCTGACTTCGCCAAAAAAAAAAAAAATGTTCTTGAAAAGGATATGCAGGTGAACAAAGGGAGATTGTCTTCTAAGAAGAAATTATATAGACTAAGATTGTGCCCAGAAATAGCAGATCCATCGATGAATGTTTTGGAAACTCGTAGAAGCCTACTCGAAATGATCAAAATGAGTATGACTTTGTTTCTATTCAAAGGAGAAAATGATCGAGTTAGACGAAGACAATAAGACTTTATTGGATAAGATCCGATAATGGAGAAGTACCTTGGAAAAGGGATAATTCAACGAAGGCCTCGGGGATCAACTCAAACTACCTTATTCTCCAAAATGTAAAATCCTGAAAGTACGTGTTAAGAGAAAAATAATAATAAGAAAGACTATTCTCATAAATTTTTTAAACATTGAGTGGCCACACGAAGGAAATTGGGTGAATCACTCTATCTATATAATTCTAGTATTAAGTCATAAGAGTGTCTCAACACTTAGTGACTTGGCCAACAGGATTGTACGGCGAAGCGTTTGTTACAACGCTAACATATTGACTACTCGTAATTGCACGAGGTCTAGTTTTAATAGAGTGGATCATTTAAGATCGGATATCATTCCCACAGGGACAGGTTGAATAAGTTGAATACCGCGATTGGTATAGTCTCCTATTATCCAGACGGTTAAAGACATGATTTAAAATTAAACTAAGTTAAACTATAATTAGTAGGTTAATACTAACTAAGATGATTACCTAGGAATTAATTTCGTTCACTTAATACATGGTTGATTTCGTTTTAGTTAACAGTAATGGTGTCTATGGTATCCGATAATCTCGGTTTGTAAACTCCTCCGCCACCTCTTCTAAGTGCAAGACAGGGGAACACCCAACTTCGTGTCAACAAATAGGTCCCCCTCAATGTCTTAACGACCCTAGGCCACGTGAGTCTTACCCTAACTTCATCGATTGCACACTAACTAACGTCCTGCCAGGTCGTTAGATCGTAACGATGTGTTTGCTCTAGTCTGAATCCAGGGTTACCTCTTTCGAGCGTCAAACCCTAGATTCTCAAATCCAACCCTAATATCTTAACAAGCACATTAAAGTCATCGTAAAATGATGAACACAATTGGATTTAAACACAAACAATCGTTAAAGAAACATATATTCCATCAACTTAGTATTTACACAACTACACCGATCCCTAACTAATATTTATCTAATCTATTGTGATCTTGACCATATAAGCATTAATACAAGAGATATTCATCATCATTTACAATAAAACATTAAATTACAAAGAGATAAATAAAGATAGAAAGATCAAATCTTAAAGTGGAGTGGTTTCCACTTTCGCCGAAGATCGATCCGCTAATGTTTCCTTTTTTTCGGATGATGAATATACTCTTTAAGAATGGCCAAGGATCACCTCCTAAGGTTAGGACCATCCAGCAGTGTCAAGACCTCCCAAGAGTCTTTAATGGAAGTGGGAGAATGGGTATTTATAGGTGCAAGGCTTCAAAATATCTGAAAAGATCTTCTTTCTGTTTGTAGAGTGACTACCGCGGCGGTGGGGATCAGCACCTCGGAGAAAATCACTGCCTAGAAAATCTGAAAAGATTTTCCTACCGTTTTCGCTCGTTTATCGCTTGTTTGCGTCCCTACATTTAAATTACATAAAAACTAACGAAAACACAATTAAATATAACTAATTCACTTGAAAACTATGAAATTCCGGTTTACAAGTAGATAAGTATTTTACACCTATCAAATACCCCCAAACTTGGAATTTTGCTAGTTCTCAAGCAAAAGAACCTAACACTAAAGTAAACTAACTACTCCAATTAACTAACAACTAATCTAAAAATGAAATTTTTTAACAAAGAATAAATATACACATGTGAGTCCCAAATTCAATCGAAGAGACCATGTAGGTCCTCCCTCAACATCCCTCAATCTGATAAAGTTTGGGATATAATACACACCAAGTGGTGTTCTAGAATTTCAACACTCAATTTCCATAAAAACCATTCTAGATCCATTGAAATGTGTGTGTGTGTGTGAGCCCAAATGTATAACTAACCAAACTCTAGATTGGATCATTCTGTATTTAAGTTTATGACTTTACCTTAAAGGATTCAGGAAAACCATACGCTTGACTGGGCTCAATTATCCACTAATGTAGGTTCGGACATTCGCAAAGATTAATAGGGCTTGATTAAGCTTTGGAGAACGACCAAAGGTATCACAAGAATAGAAAAAAGTAAATCGTTAAGATAAAATTATACCCGAAGTACAAACGCTTGTGGCTATCTCTCTCTCGTAACCCTATACATTTAAAAATACAATCTTGAATGAGAATTAAAGAACTTGGTATTCATTTGTCGAAAGAAACGAGAATAAAAACTATATTCACATAGTTATGTTTTTTTTTTCGTTAAAGATTGTCACACCCCAAAACTTATTCGTATTTGTACCATTTTAGGGGCATGCAAATAGAACTAAAAGATTAATAAGTGAATACGCTAATACCAATCCAATAACAATTTGTCTGAAACCCCAATCGCTTACTTCAAGCTAGCATTAGTCTATGCTACTTGATTTCACTCAATTTTAACTTTTAGGCTTAGCGACAATAGTTTGGAAAAATTTAATTGCATAGAGTATTGAAATGTGTTCAGAATTGAAAAGATTATCAGCTTCGATAGGAGACCGAGGGAATAAATTTTTCAGGTTAGCTACAAAGGTTCAAGCGATAAAAGTGAAGGCCAAAATCATGCATCTGGAATTACCTTACCTAGAATTTCGCCTCAAGTCTACCCCAAATCAAGTTCTAGATTCCTCTTTTCTGTCATGAACTTATTACTGAAAAATCAGTGTCAATTCATTCAAATAATTATACACTGAGTCCATGCGATCATTCGATTTAAGGATCATGATAATTTTTACCTAAACGACATGCTAAGCATACAAAACACACATGACTAGCATTATTCCCAACCTCAATATACAATTAATAGATAATTTTCATCATCGGGAAACGGCCCTAGATGAATTCAACAACTCATCAAGCATATACGACTTCATACATACACAAAACTGTATTAAATCTAAATACTAACATACACAAACTAATATAAGAATTTCACATACAAAAACTTGAAAATTAAACTACAACTTAAACTATTTAATTAAGGTCCACATAACATAAAACATTTAACTTAAATACATCAAAAAATGTTCATCCTTCATCTACAAAAACCAAAATGGATGAACATCCCCCCAAACTCAAACATGGAAAAATCCACACTGTCTAGCAGCGAACCCAATAACAATTTATAGCATTCATGAACAAAATATTGGGTTTGAACGCATACTTAGGAGATAAGACATAAGAGTCTTACCTCCTACTGTCCACCTGGGGGAACGTCATCACTACCACTTTCACGTCAGAAGGAAAACTGTGGTGGTTGCAAAAGGTACGGAGGCACCGACAGCATAGTCGAAAAAAAATACATATCGATGCCGAAGTGTTCACACATAAGCCAGTTGACTTGATCTTGATAGTGGCTGTACTGATCCTGGTATGTCCTGAGCTCGTAAATTCGGAGATCTGTATTGTATTGGCCTTGGCGAAGATCCCAGAGTTCTTGATAAACTCGCTCCCTATCGAATCTAGCCCATCGGGGTGCCTCCGGAGCTTGGGCCCTAGAAGGCCCTGCCTCATCTCTCGCTTACTCTTCATCTTGTGCTGGTCTTCCCTCAGTCTGGCCTTGAGCACTTGCCTTCCACATCCTTGTAATGATGTCCAGATCGAGGTCAGCGATAGGGTCGAACAAGCTATCCTCAGGGATGACCACCCTGGCTCGCCTAAAAAGCATGGTTAAAAGTGATGGAAATGAGAGACCGGCCTTCGTCGTGTTGACTGGACGGAGAATTGAAAAATAGATCAAGGATGCAACGTTGATTGGCTTCCCAGTCTGGATCGAATATAGCACCATGGCTCTATCTTTAGAGACGTCTTAGAAGTGCGACGTGGGGAAAAGACTTCCACACACAAAATGGTGCCAAATCTTAGGGATTGGATTGAGAAATTTTGCCGAGAATGTGGTGAGACCCGGCCTAGTGTGTGTCCACTAGACATTGCCGGAAGTGATGGCTTTGATTACTGTATCCAAGCTCGAGTCTTGTCCCCCATAAGGTTCGTCAATGGGTGGTCTTATGGCCGCCAATCCCAAGGCTTCGTTGATAAACTCAGGACTAAAAGAGATGGGGCAAGTGCGAACCCTTGTTTAGCAGTCAACCGCTTCATTGACATTGGTATAAAACTCCCGCACTAGGGCCACCTCACCTTGGGGAGGTAATTTGCATAACTCTTCCCAACCGTGGCTTCGAATGACATTTTGAAATTCCGCCGGGAGGTTATCTAATGGTCTAAATCCCCTTTGTCGGATACAAGTTCACTTTTTTCTCGAATCGGTTGAAATGCTCCTCCGCTTGCATAGACACAAAACGTGTGGAATCGTAGTCCGTGGCGGCACCTCCGGTTCGAGAACTTGACCCTTCACCCCGTTCCCTCTTTGAAACAAGTCTCTTAGTCATGTTTCCTAGCAATCACAATCACAAAAGAGAACAAGCAAATCATATATGCACAATACAAAATAATCCCCAAATCAACACTATCAAGATCAAGGCATAAACTCAACACACATACACCAATTGCAACTATTTAAACAAAATACTAACAATATAGCATGCATTTTTGTTTCCCACAATTAAACAATCCATATCAACTCAGTTTATCACAAAAAATCAAAGCAAAATCCCATAGAACATGAAAATCGCGAAAATAGGGGTTTAAGGGGTTAGGGCACATTCCAAAATCAATGATTCTTGAAATAATATTGCAAATCAATCAAAGATTTCAACAAATATAAAAGAGGTAGAAGCTTAAACACTTACTTGTTGAGAAATGGAAGCCCAAAGGATTGAAATTTGAAGAAAATTGCACCATCGCTCTTTAAACCGTAACTTTTCGAAAATGGGCCATAATCCAATTTTTGGAGGACGATTTGCGGTGGAAATCACAAGTTTTGTAAAGAGAACACTACAAGGAAAAAGGGTTTTTATCACGGTTAAAAACCGTGATAAAAAGTTTTTAGCTCCAAATCTGACCATGATAGTATGCAGTGTGATTAAAAGTAGGTTTTTTATCACAGTTAAAAACCGAGATGATATTTTTTTTTATCACAGTTAAAAAATGAGATGATTAGTCTATTTAATATCTCGATTTTCAAATGTGATTAAAAGATCATATATATATATATATATATATATATATATAATGAAATGTAAAAAAACGTGATTATTTGAACAATATTTATCTCAGTTTTGTATCAAACTAAGATGTTTACCCTATTTTCTATCACATTTAAAAACTGTGATAGTTTCTCATATCTATATTAAAAAAAAATTACAAAAAAATTAAAGCAATACTATATATTAAAAAAAAAAAATACTGCAAAAAATTAACTAAAAAATGAATTTCATATTTCTAAAACAACTAAAATATTGATGACATAAGAATTTTAAATCAACATGAAAAACACAAGTTATTTTTCAATACAATAATCAAAAGCTTGAATTTTTTGTCATGTACAAATGTTTAAAAATAGTCATCCAATCACAAATAAAACATCATTACCCACATCATCAACTTCTTTCTTCATTTTCTTTTTCATCAACTTCATCAAGGGAACCTGAAAACAACATGCAGTGCATAGAAAAAGAATAGTGAATAAACTGGGAAGAGTTAATAATAGACCAAAAAAAATAGTGGCTAACATCAAATCAACTTCATGAAATTATAAAAGAAAAATTCAGAACTAAACTGGGAATAAGAACAGAACATAACCAAAACCAAAAGCAGAAATTGAAAAACAAAAAAATAAAATAAAAAAAATAAAAAAGCAACTTAAAAATCTATTAAGATGTAACTAGAACCAAGGAACATGAAAGCAAAGCACGGAATAGAAATAGGGAATAAATTGGGACAACTTCTTCCCAAACCTTCCACCATTGTAATAAGATTTGTTCTATAATTCTTTTGTCGAGAAAAATCAATAGATATCTCCTTCAAACTGGGGCAATTAAACACCTAAACATAATTGGAAGAAGACTATAACAATTGGTAACACAAAACAAAAGGAACTATCTCCTTGAAACACGATGATGAACAAAACTTACCATTTTAGACAGGGAGTGAAGATCAAAAAGCCAAAGGGTAGAAAGGCTTGGAGAAGACATAATAAAACCACCAACATTAGCACAACCTTCCATTTTTAGTGAGGTAAGGAACTGTCTATCACTAACAAAATGACCTAATTCATCCCTGAAAAAAAAATTATTTCCACACATTTTCAAGAATGATGAACCATGTCTATCACTTAATGCATTAAACTCATGAATATACCATATTACAATTTATACAACAAAATTGAAAGTAAATAAAAAAGTTTTCAACCACTTGTTTCGGTGTTCTACATATTTCGGATCTCCATCAAAATCAATTAAACGAAGCATTTCCTCAGTGGTTCACTAATATATCAACCTTGAATTTGTTAGATGTTTCCGAAAAATCATTTCCCCAGTCCGAGCATTATTGGAAATCTATGGAGATTAGAGGAGCTAAAAATGAAGAACAATTCAATCAACGACGTTGCACCAGTAGAAATCACAAAATTCATCAACCAGTGAGTCCTCGATTTCAAATGAAATGCATTCACATGTGAAATTCCATCATTTTTAACTGAAATAAGAGGATTAAAGTTCTTATCACTCGACAAAAATCAATTATCTAGCTCGATTAACTTTCGAGTTTCGGCAATCTCACAAAGCTTGAAACCCTTGATTTGAAAGAAAATAGCGAAGAAAGGTAGACGTCCTTCCTAGTTGAATCGATCGAGGACAGATGAGATGCATGAATAGAAAAGCAGTAGCTTAGGTGGCAAAGAGAATCATGTACAGAGATCTACTAAAATTAAGAGATAAACATTGAATAACAGATCCATACATACAGAAGTAAATCCCACCCGAATCGGACGTGAAGTGATAATTAAACCACCAATCTAATAAGATAATAATACTACAGAAAAAAATATCATATATAGAGATCTACTGAAATTAAGTGAGAAACGTTGAATAAATACCTTTATTTGAACTTTAGTGATCAATTCCTCCAAAAATCGTCAATTATCTGAGAAAAGGAAAAAAAAAAAAAAACAGATCGCATCAACGATGAATTAGAGCTTTGGAGATGTGTAATGAAGTACACATATGAATAATTGTAGAAAGATATATAACAAATATAGGGAAAACAAACTTCTAATTTGAAAAACCCTAATTCGACGAAAAATTTACACAACCCTAATTAAAAAAAAAAAAAAACATTAAACCTGGCAAATATGGGAGAGATTGAGGGAGTATTGTTCGAATCGTCACTTGGATCTGGCGTTTTTGCTTCAGGATCGTGCGATTGGGGAAGTAGTCGGTGGCATGTATGCAAAACTATGAGAAAGACGAGAAGAGAGACCTCGAGATCGGCAGAGGTTGGAGAAGACGACAATGGCGATGACTGGAAAAGACGATGATGGTGACGGCCAAAGAAGAGAGAACGAAGTGAAGGCTGACGATGATGATGAAGGCTGAAGGTTTGGCGACGGTGATGGAGAAATCTCAGCGATTTCAAGATCGAGAGAGAGAGAGAGAGAGAGAGAGAGGCTTCGACTACTAGAGTGACGGCTAGGGTAGAGAATTGAGAGACCGTGAGAGTGTTTTGAGTGCCAACGAAAATGTGAAAAAGGATTTTGACGGGAGCGGGACCTAGCACCCTTTTTTTGGGAGGGTAAAGTTTAGCGCTACTTTTCCGTAAACACCCATTAATCTCAGTCATAAATAATAACTATGATAAAACTTACAACTTATTATAACGATTTAATAAAATAGTGAGATAAAAAATATTTGTTATCACATAATAAATTTTAAACGAGATTATATCTTATTTATATTATTACAATCACAGTTTATTCAAAAAACGAGATGACTTATATTTACTAAGCGTGATAAAAAAAAACATTTTTTCTTGTAGTGGAAGGACGATTTAGAGGGTTGGAAACAGTTTGGAGGGATGGGATAGAGAGATTTGGGAGTATTTTGAAAAGATGTGGTGTTTTGGTGTTAGCAGGTTGGTTTTAAACAAACAGAGACCTTACCGCCGCAGCGGTGGGAATCACCGCTGTAACGGTGTGAGCGCCTTTTTAAAACCAAATGTTTCCTCTATTTCATTGCCTCGGCGGTGAAGCGCCTTTTCTAAAACAAAACTTTTTGCTGCTTCATTACTGCGGCGGTGGATTTCTCCGCTGCGGTGGTGAGGCGTTTGTGCTAAAACTTAACTTACTGTATTTTCACCGCCTCGGCAGTGCATCCAGCGCTGCGGCAGTGTGCCTGCTTCTGGATTTTCATTTTTTATTCAAGTTTTCACACATAGGCTCTACACCATGCATTTTCACTTTGCTTTTTCAACGACTTTAAGCGCACAATACATCTCCAATTATCCTCACTCCCGAATTTACCTCCAAACACGTTCCGAGACCAATTCGGCCTCCAAAAAAAAAATAGCAAAAATCGAGTAAAAATTGATACCCTCATTTTTGGATATAAAAAAATGTAACTTGTTTGATTTAGCATCCCTAGCTAGACTTGGTTGAGCATTTTTCACCAAAATCCATCATAGACAAGGAATTTGGGAAAAAATGCTCTGTTGGATCACGATGGTATTGAAGTTGGATTCTTGTCTCTCTCCTTATCCTTTTCAACTTACACTCGATCTCGGGATCAAGAGTCAAGAATTTCAACTTCTTCTACAATGCATGCACTGTTTATCACAACTCACGAAAAAAATTAACAAAATAAATAAAAAGAAAATTAAAACAAAAGAATTGTCTGGATTAATATTCAACTACTTAGTCGCAATATCAACCAATTCAACATTGTCCCCGGCAACGGCGCCAAAAACTTGTACGGCGAAACGTTTGTTACAACGCTAGCATATTGACTACTAGCAAATGAACGAGACTTAGTTTTAATATAGTGGATCTTTTAAGATTGGATATTGTTCCCACAGGGACGGCTTGAATAAGTTGAATATTGTAATTGATATAGTCTCCTATTATCCAGACAGTTAAAGACATGATTCAAAATTAAACTAAGTTAAAGTAAGCTAAATTATAATTAGTAGGTTAATCCTAACTAAGTTGATTACCTAGGAATTGATTTCGTTCACTTAATACATGGTTGATTTCGTTTTAGTTAACATTAATGGTGTCTATGGTATCCGACAATCTCGGTTCGTAAACTCCTTCGCCACCTCTTCCGAGTGTAAGACGGGTGAATACGCGATTTCGTGTCAACGAATAGGTCCCCCTCAATGTCTTAACGACCCTAGGCCGCATGAGTCTTGCCCCAACGTCATCGATTGCACACTAACTAACGCCTTCCCGAGTCGTTAGATCGTAACGATATGTTTACTCTAGTCCGAATCCAGGGTTACCTCTTCCGAGCGTCAAACCCTAAATTCTCAAATTCAACCCTAATACCTTAACAAGCATATTAAAGTGGTCATAAAATGATGAACACGATCGGATTTAAACACAAACAATCGTTAAAGAAACATATATTCCATCAACCTAGTATTTACACAACTACACCGATCCCTAGTTAATATTTATCTAATTTATTGTGATCTTGACCATATAAGCATTAATACAAAAGATATTCATCATTATTTACAATAAAACATTAAATTACAAAGAGAGAAATAAAGAGAGAAAGATCAAATGTTAAAGTAGAGTGGTTTCCACTTTCGCCGAAAATCGATCCGCCAATGTTTCCTCTTTTTCGGATGATAAATATCCTCTTCAAGAATGGCTAAGGATCACCTCCTAAGGTTAGGGGCGTCCAACAATGTCCAGACCTCCCAAGAGGCTTTAATGGACATGGGAGAATGGGTATTTATAGGTGCAAGGCTTCAAAATATCTAAAAAGATCTTCTTTCTGTTTGCAGAGTGACCGTCGCAGTGGTGGGGATCAGCGCCGCGGCGGTGGGTATGTCGGCCAGCTTTCCAAAACATACTAATCATTCATCGCCTAGGCTGTGATTTTATCTGCCTAGGCGATGGTTAATTCGATTCAATCTTCGCCGCGGCATTGGATATGAGCGCCACGGCGGTGGAACAGCTCCAACTCTCTGACTCTTCTTTGCCTAGGTGGTGGTTCTTATTCATTTTTCAGCAGTCTTCTACATCTCACCACCTCAACGGTGGCTTCTTCGCCGCGGCGGTGGACCTTGTGATCTTGAAACCTTGTTTCTTCATCATTTCTTCACCGTTTTCCCACCGTTTTCGCTCGTTTATCGCTTATTTGCGTCCCTACACCTAAATTACATAAAAACTAACAAAAACACAATTAAATATAACTAATTCACTCAAAAACTACCAAATCCGATTTAGAAGTATGTAGATATTTTACACCTATCAAGGACCGAGATCACTACTCAAAGCTTGCTACAGGGATTATATATGAAGTATGAGTCCTTAGTTGCCAGAGTGAAAATTAAAAAAAAAAAATTGATTATCTCGACACTGTTAGCTAAACCAACATTTGTTACCCACCATTGGCTAACATTTGTCTTTCTGATATTTCTTTTCTCCCTTCTTTGAGTCATCTTGGGAAGGCCTATTCCAGTTTACTTCATTTCAAGATGAAAGCGACAAATCAGAACCATTGGAGAAACATTAGGTAGCATACAGGGCCTAGGTAATCCTAATAGCAATCTTAGAAAAATTCAAATATCGAAACTTGATGGAATTGAGCTAGACAACTTTGGATAACAAAGTACTAAGATGATCGTTCCAAATTCTTGTTAAAATTGTAATTACCATATTCCAAAACTTCTCAAATTTAAAAGATTATGACAACAAACAAACGTTTGAATACTTGAATATGAAGATTAAAT
Source organism: Eucommia ulmoides (assembly GCA_016647705.1). Lineage (NCBI taxonomy): Eukaryota > Viridiplantae > Streptophyta > Magnoliopsida > Garryales > Eucommiaceae > Eucommia > Eucommia ulmoides. Next base: position 21,408,399 of record CM028339.1, read on the forward strand.
AATGCTTTAGTTAAATAATCCTGTAAGAGATGAAGAGGGCACATACGAAGGCACGATAAGGACAATAACTTAAGATAATGAAATTAAAACTAAGGAGAATTTAAGAAGATGAAAGGAATGAGAATTAGCCTAAAAAAGATTTGCTGTCCCAAAAATCGAAAATGCTGGATTTAAATAATTTGAGGAAGTCAAAAGTACGATAAAGAAGAAAGCACGTAAGAAAGCAGGAGTTATGTTGTCTGAAGAGAATAGACGGTATTTTTGTTAAGATTCTCAAGTCGAGGAGAACTAAAACAGATAACAGTAATTTTTCCCATTTAAAGAACAATGAAGGTTACCTTTAGATGGCTAAAGCCAAAGAGAATTTAACCCAACTCACAAAAATAAAAAAAAAGAACCATAATAACAATGATAATGAAAATAGGAGAACAACGACACAGGAATCTCATATATGTAATAATTAAGATTGTTAGCTAAACCTTTCATAGGACTCAAAAGGAACGGAACTAAAAAACGAACAAGGAATGTAAATTTTACAAACTAGTACTAGGTAGAACTATTAATGTCTTAAATGTAGAAAAACGAAATACAAATTTACCGATCACAAGCATCAGGTAACTGACGATAGGGATAAATTCATAGACCTCACATAATCTAGAGCCTCCAAACAGGCACAGATCTAGTAAAACTCTTCCTCTGAGAAATCCGAAGGGTAATTCGAAGTAGATGAAGTATCTCCTATCGGTAGAGAATGAACCTTAGCCACAGATGTCTCAATAGACCACGAGATCACTGGCAGAAAATGACGATCCATCAAGACCATATACTCTAAATCAGCAGAAGGATGGGCCAAAAATGGCATCCTGTTCGAAGTCAAACGCCACCATTCCCACTAAGCATATGCCAAATATCTTGAGCCTCATTCCCTAATTAAAAGGTACATCGTGCTATGACTATACTGTAATCCATGGGAATATGTTGTGTTCGACCGAACTGGCGAATAACTCAAAAATGGGGATATAAGGGATACAACCTCTAAATCCAAGAAGAGGGATAAATGATATATCTACGTAATCCAAATATATGTGTATGAAGATCATACAGCAAGTAGTCCATACCAGATCCGAGCTGACAATCTCCAAAATAAGTAACACCTAGTCCGGAGGATATTGAAGTCGCTGTGTAATCAAGGGAAAATGAGAGGATAGTCGATTCATTATCGGTTCTTGCAAACACCAGACTGTTAGAGGTAATTTAATAAAGTGACAAATAAGACATATCTGCAACAATTCACAACTCCCAAAAAATTAGTGACCACCGGCTTAGCCAGAATAACCATCTGGCCTAAAAAATCAGTTCCCTTCCAAGGGAATAATGTCTCCTATAGTAACAAGGCCATCAACATAATCATTCGACACTCGCTCCAATACTTGTAACTATTCCACATGTTTTTGTAACACCGGTATCTCTGATCATCTGAAAATCATTGTTGGAGTGTTTCAAACTCTAGAGAATCCTAGGCAACATTCGAGCAAAGCAATAGATGTTTCCATTTGACACCAAGATCTTGGGATAAACAAGTCTTCGACGATGTTACCGAAAAGTGAGAGATCTCTCTTGATAAGGGCAGTCGAAGCAAGAAAGATAGCTCATCTAAGCAAGGGGTTAGCTTGACTGATCTGATGCAAAAGAATTAGGTTACTGGAACCCAAAGGCATACCAGAGCCCGAAGAAGTAGCCCATCCTCTGTGACATGGTGAAGCTCTATGATGTATCCGAGATTTGTCCTAAGAAGTTCCATCTTGGTCGTAGTCAGCAACTCTAACCAGTCCAACAAAGAAAAATGGCTAGGCTGATGAAATAAAAAATTTGAGACAAATTGATGACACTCTGGATGGAGTCTCCTGGAAAACATTAACTCAAGAAAGGTGTCATCCACTAGTATACAAAAGCGAGGTATGTCAAGTGCATTTTTAATTTTTTTTTTTAAATTTGCTTAATTTTTATTTGGAAATAGTCCTAGCTGTCCAGATTAAGCAGCATCATTGCTAGGCTTCCCCACTTTCGGGAAAGAGATAGTTCGGCCTGGTGATCGGCCTCTTTTGGTGAAAAGGTGGGCCAATCTCTTTCCCTTCTTCGGAGAAGAAGGGCAGCGCCCGAGGCAACCCGACATAATGAATATTGATACAACAAGGAAAATCCCACACATAAATTTTGTTTATCATGATTGCTATTGATTAAGTTTACAGATAGTAGATTTTTTTTTGCTATATTTTGAAAAACGTTAGCATAGGTTGATTTAGAAAAAAAAAAATGCTGCTAATTTATAAGTGAAAAAGTGCTTTTTTAGATAAGAAATTACACTAGCCACATTTCACCACTGCTAACAATAATAGACTAAGGTAATACAGATACTCCCCATAAACAAAGATAGTAATTAAAGGAAAAAAGATACATAAGTAAAAATATATGATACCTGATCCTGAACAAGCTGATAAATAGACAACAAAGATACCCACAATAGTACAAACATGTCAAAAAAAAATGTACAATAAAAATATCGACACCTATCAAAGGTCTGGCATCAATCAATCTGTAGCTCTTCTAAGCCCCCTATCGATGGGGTCGGCATCGCAAATGGGATCGAAGTCCCCAAATCGGTCGCAAACTGCACTGTACCAGGAGTGGGAGTACGAGCCTCAAGGGAAGGAATAGGAATCTGAAGAGAAGTCGGGCGACCTCCTTATGAAAATCGTCACTATCTTAACGTCGCTGCTTGCACTCCTCCCTAAAAGCATATCTCTCTGATCTAACAGCATCCAGCTCAACAACAGGAATTACCACCTCGTCACTACGACCCGCTTAGAAATCTAGCACTCTGTGGCCTAATATAGTACCACCCACAAGGTGGGCTATGTTTTTCTGCAGGCCCATAGATACTCGTGAGAACAACTGAATATACCTCTCCTCAGGAATAGGCAGAGTAACCCAAATGTCTGTAGGAGTGTCTGGATCAAATATATCGATATCAGCAAAATCAGTGTAAGGCCTAAATCACATGGAAAGAGGCTGAGAAATCTGGCGTGACTCTCTAGGAAGTTCTGGCGATGCTTGCTTACCCATATACATCGCCCACATAGATGGCCCTCTAAAGCAACAGTGCTAAACTAATAATCTCCTCTTAGGAAGCATATCTGGTCAGCGAGGATCTTGGTGGTACGGCTGCCAAATAATGTCAACATGGGTCAAGAACTTTAACCGGGTGCGAGCCACCACGTGATCCCTAAAGGATGAGCTCTCTTCTAAAATCGAACAGTGCCATTTTGCCCCTTGGAGAAGCTATCCTCTGACATAGAAAATGGGTGGCAGGAGAGAATAAACTCGTACGCCTAGTACTGCACCATGAAAAATACAAAAGTAATTAAGGAAAATAGAAAAGACAAAAAAGAGAAAAATTAAAGATATGAGGAAAAATGAACTCATAGGTAGAAACTCCCAAAACCTATTCATACTGCCGACCCAAGTCGACACATGTATAAGCATAGCTGCCAGGAAAGCTATGAAGGTGAAGCTCCCGTAGTTGTAATTAGCTAAACTGTCTTAAGTCACTTAGAGTCCCTATAATTTGGAAAGGAATGGTAGTGCTCACCAAAGCCATAAAAGTACCACCGAAGAATCGGAGAAACATGATACTGCAGTACTAATCCCTCAGCTCAGGGTCCTCAGGAGTAGGGGCCTCGAAAGTCATCTCATGCACCAGACGATTATGTCAAATGTACTCACCAGTCCTCAAGTCTGAAGGAATATCACCAAGGAGCTCATCTACCCTCGCCCAAGAAGTTTGCTGCAGGGGCATGACTCGGCTAAGGAAGTGCATCCTAGTGATTATTGCCTAATCAAGAAACGTCGGCACTAACTTTCCGTAATCAAATGCAGAGAATTCATAGAGGAAAACCAGTGCTCTATCGGGGCGTTCAGATATCCATTTTCTATACGGGAATCCTGAAGAGTGATGAAGTCTTTAAAGCCGCAGCCATGGAGGAAGGAACAGTAGTCAGGATACATCTTCCTCGCATAAAGAGTACAAAAAGATAACCAGGACCCTCAAAAGTTTTGATTATACAAGGGGTCTACCAATACGTAAGTCAACACATGAAGCAAGAAGATATCGTTTTCATTTAGAATAAAAGGTAAAATCGGAAAGGGTTTAGTTGAGAACCTAGGCCGCATACAGGTGTATGGAAGGGTGATGCCGGAGGTCTTCCAGTAGAGACCAATCTGCTGACACTATGTGCTGAAGTCGCCCCACATCAAGGGTTAGGGTTCTATCACAGAAAGGCCGGGGTATAAAATTACCAGGCTCGAAATCATCTCTAGGGAAATCCTTTGGAAGGCCTCCCTCAGGCACCTCATCTTATGAAGGGAAGTAATTCGGATCCGCAGCCCTCTCAACTTCATTAGAAAGGCCAACCGAGGAATAACCCGTAGAGGTACTAGATGACCCGGCCATTGAATGGTCAGTAAGTCGGGGCTCTCGTAGAGTCTTCTCAGTAGTGGAAGAAGAAGGTGCGGGCACATCATCAAAAATCCAGAGTGCTAATACCCTAGGCCGACCTCGAGCGTGCTTCAAAGTGAGCCCTCTAATAGGGGTATCAGGGGCCTTGCCCTTCCCAAGAGAGCAGGATTGGCAGCCACCATCACTAGAAGAGCCTACTGTTGATATAAAATCGTCTAGAAAGAATTAAAAGTCACGTTCTATTATTTAGACTTTTGATTTATGGGTAGAGTTGGGAATTTAGAGGTCACAAATCGATCTTTGGAAGGCACATCTAATTCACCGCTTTCAATATTCTGAAGAGCCTTTTGTGGACGACCAAGGCGAACCTCTAAATAACCTACCATTAGCCGAACACGAGGAGCGAGGAGAATGAGTTAATCTCTCCAATGTCGATAGGTACATCTCATTTTCTTTAAACTAAACGCATCTCATTCGTTATCTAACCCTAGCGTGAAATCAAGAAATTGAAGTTCAAAGCTCCAGCCCCTAAAATTGAGATATACCAAAATTTTTGCAAACCCATCTCACAATGGAGAAACATAGCAACAATGAAATTTAAGAAAACTAATTAGCCGTCAATAACTTATAACGATAGGCACGCAATATGCAAGAATCTAAAAAAAAAAAAAACTTGTCATAAATCAAAAAATAAATCTTAAGACAATTTTGAAGAGTAAAGTCTTTTAAGAAAAAACCAAAATGAAGTTGCATTATAATTGCATTACGATTTCATGTGATGAGAAGATCAAAACAAAGGCAACTACAAGTGTTTAAACAAAACAATCTAAACACACTTACCCTAAAAGTGGGAAATGTGAATGATTTGTCCAAAAACGAGCAAGATTTTGGACCCACACATGTGAACGATTTCGAACAATAATTAATGCACAAACTACCTTTCAAATTTGTACAAGCATCATATACATGCATTATCAAAGATAAGAACAAGAAAAATGACAACATATCCATACCCAAAGAAGCAAAATCGCCATTACACTTGGGGTATGGAATAAAACTATTTACTTTCTCTATAAACTGTATAATAACCTTAAATTAACACATTCCATTCATGATTCAAACAATAAACTACATTGGCATGCATAGGTTTCAAAAGGAAAAAGAGATTTAAGGAAACGGAGAAAACCCTGACTTGAGGGTGATGAAAATCCAAGAAATCTTGATAAAACCAATTGGGAAGTTGATTAATCATCTCAAACTAACCTTTTGATGTCATAAATTCAAGAAAATCAAGTGGAAATAGCAAAATCCGGTAGGAATCGTTCAAGAACCCTTGGTCTCCCCCTCTCTCCCCTGCTTTTTCAAAACAGACATACCATCTATGTCTGTATTTATAAGACAACCCTGTGCATTGGCTAATGGACAAGGTTGCAGAAATTATATTTTTCACATGTTCTTGTTAAAAATAATTTTTTTCTGATTTTTTAAAATTTTATTCGAAAAATTTAAAATGCGGTAAAAGAAATAATACAACCTTACCTCGAGATGTGTGGAGTATTATAAGGCTTGTTAGAATCAACACATTAGGCATGTTTAAATCATTTCACGTCCTATCGTCATAAAAGTAGGACAATTAAGGTGAAATAAAAAAAGTAAGGTCAAATTGAAGCAAGATCAAATCATGTTAATTCATAATGAAAAATGTTTGGCAGATGAATTTTATTTATAAAATACTTATCAAAATCATGACAATTTAAATGGCCCAGGTGTTGAACCTATAGGCAAATTCTAGAATTGATTTCTTATTTCGAAAAAAAAATTCCCTCTCCACCCGATAATACGCCGGTGAGCATGTTTACGAATTCATCACATTCACTTTGAATTCATTTTTATCACCTCTGATAAAAGTGAGATGAACTGACTTAGGTTCTCTTACAGTGGCTAATCTGTCTTCTCCTCAGCCAGAAAGCTAGGACATATTTTACATCGGTTACATTCTTAGTTTCACGATAGGAGATGTCGGATTTGATTCCTCACGGGACATATCCATTCACTTGCCCCAGTTAAAGTCTGGGGTACATTTCACCATATTTAGGATTTGTCTAAGGGAATCCATGTTTGGTTTTATCTTGGGTTGTAGACTATGATGCCTTGATAAATAAAATCATCACTAAGCCGAAATACGTTTCGACCTGATTCCTGACTTAGAAAATCAGGATACATAGGCAACCCTTGCATGTTTGGCCGTCAAGTTAAAAATAGAATCATCATTCTGAACTACGTTTCGACCTGATTCCTAGCAAAGACTAGGATAGGTAGCCAACCCAAGTGGGTTTTGGTCTCCTAATCAAACAAAACAGTCATTATTTGAAACAGCGAGCTGACATGATTTCTAAATTAAAATACATAAGTATCCCAAGTGGTTTCAGTCTCAGTTCGACACTAAAAAATTACGTACTCGGTTCGGAATACGTGGCCAGCCCATATGGGTTTTGTCATATTTTCCTAAACACCTAAGATTTATTCCCTTGCCTCAGCCTAGTACTGTGGCACATTATATTAGGTCTTTCCGTTGCAATCCTTGATTAGATTCGCCTCAACCTAGGGTTGGGGCACATTATGTTGGGTTTCTCCGTCGAAGTTCCTTGATTAGATCACCCTAACCTAGAGCTAGGGCACATTATATCAGGTTTCTCCATCAAAATTCCTTGATTAGATTTGCCTAGCCTAGGGCTAGGGCACATTATATCGGGTTTTTGCATCGCGATTCCATGATTAGATTCACCCCAACTTGGACTAGGACGAATTTAAGATTGTGAATCATTTCCCCTGAAAAAGTATGTACCATCGAGGCCTAGTCTTGGACTGGGGTGCATTTTAACTTCATTTAACTTCCTTCGTTAAATTCTTTATGAAATGCTAATGAAAGAAAAAATAAAGGTAAATAGAATGAAAATGTTAAAAATAAATAAAGAAAGAAAAAATAAATGAAATAAATAAATGAATGAATGAATGTTTAAATGAACGTTTAAAATGAATGAATGAGTAAATAAATAAATGTCTAAGTAAATTTTGTTTAAATAAATAAGTAAATAAATGTTTAAGTTTTTGTTTAAATAAATAAATGTTTAATGTTTAATGTTTAATGTTCAAATAAATGTTTTATGTTTAATATTTAAATAAATATTTTTATGTTTTATGTTTAAATAAATAAATAATTTTTTTTAGGTTTAATGTTAAAATAAATGTTTTAGATTTTATGTTTAAATAAATAATTTTTTTTATGTGTAATGTTTATATAAATATATTTATGTTTTATGTTTGAATAAATAAATTGATAAATATTTTTATGTTTAATGTTTAAATAAATAAATAAATAAAGGTTTTATATTTTATGTTTAAGTTTTTATATTTAATATTTAAATAAATAAATAAATATTTTTATGTTTTATGTTTAAGTTTTTATGTTTAAATAAATAAATGTTTAATGTTTAATAAATGTTTATGTTTATGTTTTTATATTTAATGTTTAATAACTGTTTTTATGTTTTATGTTTCTATGTTTAATGTTTTTATGTTTTATGTTTTTATGTTTAAATATTTTTATGTTTAATGTTTAAAATGTTTTTCATGTTTTTAAATAAATAAATATTTTTTTGCTTAATATTTAAATAAATAAATAAATTTCTTTTAATGTTCAGAAACTTTAGTTTTTCTTATGAGAAGTGTCATTTGTCGACTTTAGTCTTATATTGAAAAGACATACCCTGGAATTAGTTTCTCAAGCCAAGAACCTTTTTTCACCCAATCATGATTTACTTTACTTGTTAGAACTACATTTGGCATGATTCTCATATGTAGAAAAACTCCTGGTTGGGTGTGATCATAACTCAAGAGATGGCGATCAGTCTTCATTCTCTAAACGCTGCGGCCTACTCCTCTAGGACTGGTTAACTAACCCTCATTTGAGAAGATTCCTTATCCATTGGGTAAGAATTTAGTATTCCTAGTGTAGAGGTAGTGTTTCCCAGGGGCATCCCTAACCTTTGCTTTCCTAGGAATTTTATTTTTTGTAGAGTAGATATAGCGATTTATAAGAACATCCCTAATATCTGCTTTCCGGTTTTAATATTCCTAGTGTAGAGACAACAATTCCCAGGAACGTTCCTGGCATTAGCTTTCCTAGGAATTTTAATTTTATTAGTTTAGATGCAGTAATTTCCAAGAACATCCTCGGTCTTTACTTCCCAGTTTTAGTATTCCTATAGTAGAGGCAACGATTCCCAAGAATGTTCCTGGACTTCACCTTCCTAGGAATTTTAGTTTTCTTAGCCTAGATGACGCAATTTCTAGGAACATCCCTGGTCGTCGCTTTCCAATTTAAGTATTCCTTGTATAGGGCCAGCGATTCCCAGGAGCATTCTTGCCCTTCGCTTTCTTAGGAATTTTATTTTTCTTAGTATAGATGAAGTAATACCCTGGAATATCCTGGGGTTTTCTTATTTTAGATTCATTGTTTTGAGCGTTAAGTTTCTTTACTTTCTATGTCTCCCGAAACAAATATTTGTCTCCTATATTTGTCATTACGAGTAAACTCGTATGATAAATAGGGATAGCTGTAGGTACCGCATTTTGTCCCGCTCATTTAAATTTTCAAAAGTATCAGATCTAAAGTAAAAATTCGGATAAAATTTAAACAAGGTTTATGGGGAACAAATTTCTACATTAAATTATATTTGATACTACAAAAGATAAAAAATGAAAAAAATGAAAAAATCATAAAATTGTCAATTCGATCGAACTTCGGTACAAACAAAGGTTTCGGGTCAATTCAGAAATTTCTAAAAGTTAATGGGCACTATAATGATAATTTTAAAAGTATGTTTTCTATGAATACCACTTTTAATATGTTCAAATTAGTTTCTACCTGTTGATCCTAAGATTTTAATGAACAATTAAATGTTAACGTTTTTTGTGGAACTAACGGTTTAATTAAGTGTTTCAGTTTATTAGTTCCAAATGATGAAAATTTGATGATAAAGATGATGAAGGATTAAGAGGTTGAACAATTTGAATAACATAGGGAAAACAACTCAAGTTAAATTTCAACTCTTAATATCCCAATTAGGAACACACACGACACAAAAATATTTTTAAACAATTTTTATGTGTGTTTTAATAGGATCCTAATTAGTTAAATTATTTACTCATATGTGTAATTGAAAAAGAAATATTTATAATTGATTAAAATTAAATTTAAGTATTTAGTGGAGTTAACCAAGAAAAGAAATTGGTTAAATGGGCCAAAACGTCAATGAGAATGAATTAAAAATGAATTTAGAAGAGGTTCCAGAATCCATAAGTTGATAGGTAAGTCGACCAGAATAAAGAAAGAAAACTCTTTGTATCTTTCGGTCGATAGGTAAGTCGACCTGTACTTGAATATGAACTCTCTATATCTATAAATTGACAGAACGGTTGACCTATGAAGAGAAATGAAACTCTTTGAATCTCTAAGTCGACAGATAGATCAACCGATGAGCACATAATCTTTGGCTTGGCTACATCCTGAATCGAACAGTTGACTACTGATCTTGGTTGATCGACTTATGGGTCTGTTTCAGTATATTATGAAATTCCGGATCTTATTCTGAAAGTAGCCATTACTAGTTGTTTTGTGGTTAGGATTCATGAGAGATTTTAGGGATTTAATATTATTTGAGATATGTAACATATATTATGATATCCCTATAGATTTGGTTCATTAAGTTTGAATATTTCTCAATTTGGTACATATAATTGTTTCTATTCTATTTAATTGTGATTGAGATATATTTTGGGGACTTAATTAAGAAGCTGAAAAACTATAATTAAGTGATTTGAACCAGAATGAAGTCTTAATGATATAAGAGGTCTATAAGAGCAATTAAGTGTCATAACAAATGGGAACTAGCCGTTAGAGAGCTTATTTTAATCCCATTTACGTAGACCTGCATTTTCCATATCGGTAAGTGAGATGAAGAGAGATCAAGAGATTATACTGAGCTTTTCTAAGAGAAATCATAGTGAGAATTGTGAGAGTTTTTCTAAGAGTCATTCTTGAGAATTATTTGCTATGAATCATTACTATTATCGAATCTGAAGTAACATCTCTATATAACATCTCTATAATTATTCTTTCGGTCGATTCCGGGTGAGATCTTTTCAAATTACTTTTTATTTAGTATTGCTCGATTAATTTTTGGAATTTGATCTTTAGAAATTATTTCCTGATTTTTTATTGAAAAATATTTTTTTTAAAAAATAATTTCTTGAATCAATCTGATTACATGCTCAATTACGTGTTACCCATTTTTGTTTAAAATCAAAATTTGAATATCTCACTTTTCTATCACTAGTTTTGGGATTTTAATTGAGTTTTAATTTATCTGGAGTGGTAGAAGCTCCGAGTGAGAAAAATCACTTGTCAATTTTTAATTGGTAAGTTGAGTGACGGATTAAATACTATTGGAAGTATTTAATCTAGCGGTAGCTAGTTTTGGTCTCTTTCTGTAAAGAGATTGAGGTAGTAATTCTTCCTGAATTGAATTGTTGTGTGAATTTTGTAACGGTTCAATCCTAAACGGGTAAAAGAATATTTGGAGTGTTTGTGAGGTTTTGATTCTTTAGCCTTTGTTTTAAAAAGAAATTAGGTTATTTTTGAATCTGTAAAAAGTAGAGGTTATTTCTTAGTCTGTGAAAATGAAATTTTGTAAAGGTTGATTCTGAGCCTATAAAAGAATCTTTGTGAGGGTTTGGTTCCTACCTTTAAAGAAATCTTGAGTTTAGTTGGTGCGACTCTCCGTGGGGCTCGAAAGACTAGATTAGCCAAGAGTAGCTTAGTGAATCAGTATAAATTTCTAGTGTGCTGCTATTTTTACATTATTTATTTTTATTATTTGGTGTACACCTAGTTGATTTTATATTTTCACTGTGATATAAAAATAATAATTAATTTATGATTAAAATTAATTATTTGGGTTATTAAAGTATTTTTTCTCTGAATTTTTTTTAACTACCCAATTCTCCCCCCTCTTGGGTATTTCACTAGGCCAACAATTGGCATTAAAGTTGATTTAGCTCGACACACTTAGCTAACAAAGATTACATGGTGCACATAATAGGCACACAATTGAGGGGCAGTCTATGCACCGACCACCTTTATTTATAGGTGAAAGTTATTCGTTCTGAAAATATAGAATGATAGCCTTCCTTCAGGCTTCAAATTACGATGTGTGGCTAACAATCGAGGATGGTCCGTTTATTCCAATGAAAAACGGAGTCGAGAAGAAGAAAGAACAACTAACTGCTTCTGATAAGCAGAAACTCTCCATAAACTTTTAGGCTATTAACATTCTCTTTTGTTCTTTAGATGGTAATGAATATTCTAGAGTTTCAAGTTATAAATCTGCAAAGGGGATGTGGGATAAGCTACAAGTTACCCACAAAAGGACAAGTCAAGTGAAACAATCGAAAATCAACGCTCTTATGAGGAAATTTGAGTTTTTTTATAATGAAATAAATTGAATCGGTCCATGAGATCTATACTCGCTTCAACAACATTTGCAATAACTTGAGTCAACTTGGAAAGTCATACTTCATGGAGGATAAAGTTTGAAAGGTCCTAAGATCTTTAACAAAAATATGGGAATCAAAAGTGACGGCAATTGAAGAAGTTAAGGATCTTGGCAAATACGAAGTTGATGATCTCATAGGCAACTTGATGACTCATGAAGCAACGATTAAAGGATATGAGGATGACACCAGAAATTAAAAGAGGAAATCCGTGGTGCTAAAACTCAGAAAATTGAAGAAGATGATGACATTAATGATGAAAGTCTTGACAGTGAGCAAGAGAAAGATGTGGCGCTTATCACAAACAATTTTAGAAGAATGACTCGGCGCACATTCCGTGGGAGAAGAAACTTCAACTTCAACATGACTAAAGTGGAATGTTACAACTGACACAAGACCGATCACTTTCAAAATGATTGTCCCGAACCGAAGAAGGATAAACAAAAGGAAAAGAAGAAGAAAGAAAATAATAAAGCAAAGAAAAGTAAGAAGAAATCCATGAAGGCTACTTGGGATGATACTGATTCGAGTAGCTCAAAAAAATCGGATTGTGAAGATATATTTATGTTTACATTGATGGCCACTGGTGGTAAGATAACTAAATGTTCAAGTTTTTCTCATTTAGATTTTGATGAATTATTTGATGTTTATCAAGAACTTTCTCTTGATTATAAAAAACAGTATTCTAAAATGAATGTCCTTCAAAGTACAATTAATACATTAAACAAATAAGTGATGGACTACGAATCTGAAAATAATGAATTGAAATCCAAGTTGATGGATTTGCAATAAATTGTTCTCAAATTCATTGGCGGTGAAAATAACTCGAAATACTTTTGGGAAGTTCACGTGGAGTTTTTGATAAAGCCAGCATTGGATTTCAGAAAAATCTTAAACAAAAACGTTTTCACAAATTCTTTTCTGAAACCAAGGATCTTGTTAGATGTTTTAAATGTAATGTTATGGGGCATACTATTCATAGATGTTTTGCTAAAATATCTAACTGTAGACAAGTTTGGGTTCCCAAATGAACTAAAATTGTCCCAACTAACAAAATCGGACCCACTTAGGTTGGGTACCACTTAGGAACTATTTGAGGTGCTCCTTGTAGGTTATTCTAAAAGCTTCAATAAGCAAAGACAAATGGTTCCTAGATAGAGGTTGTTCTCGACACAAGACGGGAGACAAAGAAAAATTTACATCTTTGACACCTAAAGATGGAGATCATGTGACTTTTGGAGACAGCGCAAAGGGTAAAATTATCTGTATAGGTAATATCGATAATCATACTACTATTATTAAAGATGTATTACTAGTTGATGGACTTAAATATAATTTGCTTAGTATTAGTCAACTATGTGATAAGGGCTATAACGTTATATTTCATCATGTTAGGTGCATTATTAAGAATAGTCATGATAGTAGTATCTTGTTAGTTGCATCACGTTTTGAAAATGTTTATACTTGCTCATTTGATAATTTTAATTTACAAAATTTATCTTGTTTGAATGTTTTATCTGAAAATAGTTGGTTATGGTATAGAAGACCTGGGTATGCTAGTATGGAGCTAATCTCTAATTTATCTAAGAAGAGTCTCGTACGTGGCATACCTGATTTGAAATTTGTGAAAGATAAAGTATGTGATGCATGTCAATTAGGTAAGCATGTTAGATTATCATTTAAGAAAAAGATACACACGTCCATGTCTAGATGTCTTGAATTATTACATCTTGATTTGTTTGTGCCTAACTCTGTTGCTAGTTTTGGTGGTAAGTTTTATGCGTTTGTTATAGTTGATGATTATTCAAGACTTACCTGGGTATTTTTTCTTGCTAAGAAAAGTGAGATTGCTTATTTTCTTGCTAAATTTTGTAAACGTATTCAAAATGAGAAGTAATGTTCCATTATTAACATTCGAAGTGACAGAGGAAGAGAGTTTAAGAATGATGATGTGGTAAGTTACTGTGATGAGCATGGTTATGCTTATAACTTTTCTGCACCAATATCGCTGCAACAAAATGGTGTAGTGGAAAGGAAGAACAGGACGCTTCAAGAGATGGCTAGAACGATGCTTAATGAAAATCGCTTACCAACCTACTTTTGGGCCGAAGCAATAAGTACAACTTGCCACGTGTTTAATTGGGTATCGATTCATAGAGGGTTTAACAAAACCCCATATGAAATCTGGAATAGTAAGACTCCTAATATTTCCTATTTTAAAGTATTTGGATGTATGAGTTTTATTTTGAATGACAAGGATAATCTTGGTAAATTTGATGCTAAATCAGATTATGAGATTTTTCTTGGATATGCTACTAACAGTAAGGTTTATAGAGTTTATAATAAACGTTCGTTAGTAGTAGAAGAAACTACACATGTTATTTTTGAGGAAGCTGATCCATTCTTATCGAGAAATATTTTGGATGATGATGATGCAGGTATTTCAAATAATCAAACCAAGGTAATAATGTATCTAAGGAGTCCCAACAACAGGGGGAACCTAAAGAAAATGATTCATCTTTACCAAGAGCTATAAAGACAGTACCGGGACATTCGGTAAAAGAAATCATCGGTAATTTTGAAAGAGGTATAAGTACTCGTTCTTCTCTTAGGGATATAATTAATCTTTCTTTCTTATCTCAAATTGAGCCTAAAAATATAGATGAGGCATTAACTGATGAATCTTGGATTTCCCTAATACAAGATGAGTTAGTTCAATTTGAGCGGAACAAAGTATGGTGTCTTGTTCCAAGACCGGATTTTTATCCAGTTATTGGTACTAAATGGATTTTTAGAAATAATAAGGATGAATTTGGAATGGTAATTAGCGACAAAGCAAGATTAGTAACATAGTGCTATAATCAAGAGGAAGAAATTGATTATGATGAAACTTATGCTTCTATTGCTAGATTAAATGCAATTAGAATGCTACTCGCTTTTATATGTTCACGTAATTTTAAGTTATATCAAATGGATGTAAAGAGTGCATTTCTAAATGGCTTTCTGGCAGAAGAAGTTTATGTGGAACAACCCCCGGAATTTGAAAGTGGTAAATTTCTCGATCACGTATTTAAACTTCGCAAGGTTTTGTATAGGCTCAAACAAGTTCCTAGAGCTTGGAATGAGAGACTTAGCCAATATTTGATCGAAAACGATTTTTGAAGGGGTATTTGTGATATAAAACTATTTGTGAAACAAACATATTATGATATCCTATTAGTACAGGTGTATGTTGATGATATTATTTTGGAATCTACTAATGAGGATCTTTGCTAAGAGTTTGCTAAGATAATGCAGGTTGAATTTGAAATGAGCATGATGAGAGAGTTGAATTTCTTTCTTGGATTGAAAATTAAGCAAATCAAAGAAGGAATATTTATAAACCAAGATAAATAGACTAATGAGTTGTTAAAGAAATATGGCTTGGAAGGTGCTAAAGAGTACAAAACTCTCACGGAAATGGCTACAAAGATAGACAAAGACGATACAGGAAAAAGTGTTAATGAAAAAATGTATCGAGGTATGATTGGCAGTCTGTTGTATTTAACTGTTAGTAGACCTGACATTATGTATAGTGTTTGTCTTTGTGCTTCATTTCAGTCTTGTCCTAAATAATCGCACTTAACTACGGTTAAGCGAATTTTTCGATACTTTAAATGGGACGACTGACCTAGGGTTATGGTATCCTAGGGGGAGTGATTTTAAATTGGTAAGTTACTCCGATGCTGATTTTGCCAGTAGCAAAGTTGAGCGAAAAAGCACAAGTAGGTCATGTCATTTGTTAGGACATGCTTCGGTTTCTTGGTCGAGCAAGAAACAGAATTCGATAGCCTTATCCACTACTGAGGCTGAATATATGGTAGCTGATAACTGTTGTGCTCAAATTTTATATATTAAATAACAATTAAATGACTTTAGAATTTGAATGGAGGAGGTCCCGATCTTTTGTGATGATAAAAGTTGTTGATCCTAAGGTATCGATAGACAATTAAATGTTGATGTTTTTGGTGAGACTAATGGTTTGTTCAAGTGTTTCAGTTTATTAGTTCTGGTGATGAAGATACAATGACAAATTATGAATGGATGCTAAAGGATGATGACAAAGATGATAAAGAATTAAGAATTTGAAGAAATTAGAAAAAACAACTCAGGTGAATTTCAACTCTTAATATCCTAATTAGGAACACACAAGGCAATTTTTTTTTTATTGATTATGTATATTTTGATAAGATAAAATTATTTGCTCCTATGTGTATTTGAAAAGGAATATTTATAATTGACTTAAATGGAATTTAAGAAGTTAGTAGAGCTTATTTAGAAAATGAAATGGTTAAAGGGGCGAAAACGTAAACAAGAAGGAGTTCAAAACGAGTTTAGAAAAGAGATCCAACATACTTAAGTCGACTGGTAGGTCAACCGGATAAAACAGGTGAAACTCTCTGTATCTTTAAGTCGACAGGTAAGTCGATCGATCAAGAGAAATAAAACTCTTTGTATCTTTAAGTCGACAGGTAGGTCGATCGGTGAAGAGAAATGGAACTCTCTAAATCTCAAAGTCGACAAATAGGTCGACCGATACATGCAACAGCTTTGGCTTGGCTACATTCTGAATCGAGCGGTCGACTGGTCGATCGACTGAAGGCGCAGTTTCAGGATATTGTGGATTCCGATTTCATATCTAAAAGTAACTGTTTTTTGTTGGGATTTGTGAGAGATTTTAGGAATTTTATGATATTTAAGATATGCTTTATATATTATTTAATTCCTATTAAGTTTGATTGTTTCTCAATTTGGTATATAAAATTATTTCTATTCTATTTAATTGAGATTGAGAAATATTTGGGAGACTTAATTGAGAGATTTAAAAGCTTTAATTAAGTGAATTGAACTAAAATGAATTAACAATGATATAAGGGGTCTAAGAGATCATTGAAGTGTCATGACACATGGGAATTAGCCATTAGAGAGGTGATTTATATCCTATATATATAGACCTGCATTTTTCATATATGATTAAGAAGTGAAAGTGATTAAGAGATCATATTGAGCTATTCTAAGAGATATCATTTTGAGATTTTGTGAGAGCTATTCTAAGAGATGATCTTGAGAAGCGTTTGTTATTAATCATTACTGCAACTGGATCTGAAGTAACTATGTTCTTTTTATTTTTTCGGTGGATTCCGGGTGAGATCTTTCCAATTACTTTCTATTGTGCATTGCTTGTTTAATTTTTGAAAATTGATCTTTAGAAATTATTTTTAATTCCTTATTGAAGAAAATATTTTATAAATAATTTTTTTAATCTGATTACATGCGAAATTATTTGCTACCCATCTTTTGTTTAAAAATAGATTTTTAATCTCACACTTTTGTATCACTAGATTTGGGATATTAATCGAGTTTTAATTTATCTAGGGTGGTAGAAGTTACGAGTGAGATTATTTGCTTATCAATTTGTATTGGTGAGCAGTGTGACAGATTATATATACTGTTGGGGGTATTTAATCAAAGGGTAGCCGATTTTAGTCTCTTCCTATAAAGAGATTGAGGTAGTAATTCTTCTTAGATAGAATTGAGTTTGAGTGAATTTTGTAACGGTTTAATTCTTACCGGGTAAAAGGATATTTAGAGTGTTGGTGAGGTTTTGATTCTTTTGTCTTTGTGTTAAAAAGAATTAGGTTATTCTTTAACCTATAAAAAGTAGAGGTTCTTTCTTAACCTGTAAAAAAGATTTTGTAAAGGTTGATTCTTAGCATGTAAAAGAATCATTGTGAGGGTTTGGTTCCTACCTTCAAAGGTATGTTCAGTATTAGTGGGTGGGACTCTCCGTGGGGCTCGGGCGATTGGATTAGCCAAGTGTAGCTTGGTAAACCAATATAAATCTCTGGTGTGCTGCAATCTTTAATTTGTTTATTATTGTTTTTTGGTGTGCACCTAGTTGATTATATAATTCCACTTATCAGAAACAGTGAGTTATTCCTTCTTCTTCTCAACTCCATTTTCCATTGGAATGAATGGACCATCCTCGATTGTTAGCCATACGTCATAATTTGTAGCCTGAAGAAAGGTTATTATCCTGTCTTTTAAAAACGAGTAACTTTCACCTGCAAACAAGGGTGGTCGGTGCATAGACTGCCCCTCAGTTAGTGTGCATACTATGTGTGCCATGTGATCTTTGTTAGCAAAAAAAAAAAATTCGGGCTAAACCAGCTTTGATACCAATTGTTAGCCCAGTAGAATACCCAAGAAGGGGTGAATTGGATAATTAAAAAATTTATCAAAATAAAACTTGAATAAATCAAATAATTAATTTTAAGACTAAATTAATTATTATCTTTATAACACAGCGGAATAATATGATCAATATATGTGCACACTCAAACAACAAAAATAATAAAGTAGTAATGCTGCACACAAAAGATTTATACTGGTTCACCAAGCTACTCTTGGCTAATCCAGTCCCCAGAGCTCCACGGAGGTTGCACCCACTAAAACCAAGATTCTTTTAAAGGTAGGAACCAAATTCGCACACCGATTTTTTTTACAGGCTCAGAATCAACCTTTACATTATCCTTTTCTCAGGCTAAGAAAGAACCTCTACTTTTTACACGCTAAAGAATAACCTAATTCTTTTTAACACTAAAGCACAAGAATCAAAACCTCTCAAAACACTCCAACTATCCTTTTCACAGGTAAGGATAGAACTTTTACAAATTACTCATGACACAATTCTTATCCAAGAAGAATTACTATCTTAATCTCTTTACAGGAAGAGACTAAAACCCGACTACCCTTGATTAAATACCCCTAATTGTATTTAACCCGTCACAACTCACCAATACAAAAATTGATAAGAAGTAAATCCCACTCGGAGCTTCTACCACCCCAGACAAACACTAACTCAATTATTATTCCAACTAGTGAATGAAATACGTGAGATGCAAAAATCTGATTTTAACAAGATATGGGTAGTAAATTGGAGCACATAATCAGATTCAATAAATTGTTTGTAAAAAATATTTTCTTCAAAAATCAGAAACAATTTCTAAGACCGATTTCCAAATATAGAATAATAAACAAACAATAAGCAATATGGAAAGATCTCACCCGGAATCCACCGAAAGAAAATAGTATTGCAATATAACTTCAAATCGGTAGCAGCAATGATAAGCAAATAATTCTCTTAGAAAAGCTCACTCAATTCTCAATAAGATATCTCTTAGAAAAACTCACTCAATTGATAAATTCCGATCTCTCTTGATAATAGATGGATTCTCTCTCTTAGAATGATTAGTCCTAAAATAAAAATTCGTAGGTCTATTTAAAGGAATATGTAATCAACCTTCTAATGGCTAGTTTACATGTGTCATGACAAATAAAACCTCTAATAGATCCCTTATATCATAAGGATTTCATTTAAGTTCAATTTTAATTAAAAACATCTTTCAAATCTCTCAATTAAACCCCCAAAGTATTTCTCAATTTCAATTAATAAGAATAGAATCTATTTAAAGTACTAAATTGAGAAATATTAATATTTAATGAACCATATTAATAGGATTTAATTAGTATATGAACTATATCTTAAATATAGATAATATCTCCTAAATCTCTCTCAAATCCTAACAAAAAATGGCTACTTTTGGATATAATCTCGGATCAAACAATATCTTGAAACAGTGCGTTCGGTCGACTACCTAGTCAATTACCCAATTTAGGTTGTAACCAAACTATCGTTGTTGGGTGCATAGGTCAACTGCCCAGTCGAATTTTAGATTCAGAGAGTTCTTCTTTTTTTCATCAATCGACCTATCAGTCAACCTCTTAATTCAGATAGTTTTTCTTTCACCGGTCGACTCCTTGATTCAGAGAGTTCAATCTTCTTTCACCGGTCAACTCACCAGTAGACTACTGTCATTGGATCTCTTTTCTGAATACGTTTTTAACTCATTTTCTTTTATGATTTCGCCTATTTAACTATTTGTTTCTCTTAATTAGCTTCACTAATATTCTTATATTCCATTTTGGTTATTCAAAATTATTTCTTCTTATTCCACATAGGAAAAAATAATTTAACTTAATCAAAACACACATAAAAGATAAAATATATTTTGTGCCATGTGTGTGTTCCTCCTAAATGGGATATTAAGAGTTAAGATTCACCTGGGTTATTTTCCCTAATTTCTTTAAACTCTTAATTCTTCTTCATCATCTTGACATCTTCATTTAGCATCCATTTAATTTGACGTCTTCATTAATGAAACTTTAAATCACTGAAACACTTCAATTAAACATTAGTTCTACCAAAATATCAATACTTAATTATTCATCAAAATCTTGGGATTAATAAAGGGAAATTGCTGAGAAATTTGATTTAGGGAGAGACAAAGCAGGATTATTATATATTGAGCATCAATTCCTTCATCTGGTGCTAACCTATTCGGTTGTCCCTAGAGGGAGAAATCATGCTAATGTAAATGACTTTGATCTCTATTTGATGAATGAGATTGTTGAAGGGAGAAAAATGGATTTGGCTCATATCATGATGGACCACATGAAGTATCATGTTCAGAAACTTTCTGGAATACTACCCAATGTTGATGTACTCCAAAGGTTGTTGATTACTTTGGAGTTATAATTCATCCTGATGAGCAAATGTTTATGACAATCACACTTGGATGGATCAATGTGGGAAATGCTTCGTTAATGGGGTATGAGTATAGAGAAAATAAGTGGGTAAAGAAGAGAAATCAAAAAAGGCAGAGAATGCAGGTTGTAGATGAGGAAGAAGAAAATAAAGAAGAAATAAATATAAATTAGAAGATGGATCTTTTCCATGATCGGATTGATGATCTAAGGATACATGCGGATTTGATGGATGATAGGATGACTGGGCTAGAAAATAAAATGGTTCAGATGAATATGAACATGGAAGCTGGGTTTGGGAAAATCACAAGGAATTTGGAATAAATGTTTCAGTTTATACAGTCATCTCATCACGAATATCAGTAGCAGTACAGTGCTCAGCCACACTTTACAAAACATTCAATGTTTGGATCACAACAGTCCTTTAGAGGACCAACTGCAGCAGGGTCATCTGGAGTAGGACCGTCAACGTCGTTTCATCAGCAAATGAATCTAGGACCAATTGTTCAGCCAGGTGTTCCATATCCGCAGCAGCCAGCTACTAGTGCGATGGGACTGTATTATCACTTTTCTATACTGAGCCCATACTAGACTTTATCATTTAGTCTCTTTTGATTTGTTTTTAAAACAAGATCCATGTTTATTCTTTTGGTCTGTAATAGTTAATCTAGGTTATTTGGTTTAACTTGACTTCTAGTGTTTGGATTTTGATGAATTACCTAGATTTGATCTAATTGGTTAGATTTTTTTTTTTTTTTTTCTCTAATGATGAACCACATCGTATTTGTTGAAAATGATTTTATTATATAAACTTGATTTATTAAAATGGATCTTATTTCTTTCAAAGATTGAGTAGATTTGATATTTATCTATAGTGTTAATGTTTTGTGGTTTAAATGTAATTTGTTAAAATAAGTTTTGATTTTAAAGTTGATTCAATGTGCTTTTATTATATGATTGCTTAGAGTAATGTTTATGTACATTCCCCCTCCCTAAATTTTGTTTTTGAAGATGACAAAGGGGAAGAATTAGTTGATATTTTATTAAGGGGGAGTTTTTATTTTAAATTTGTGCTTTATTGATTATGTTTTTAAAATCTTAATTCTTATGCTTAAAAGAGTTATAAAACACGTCCTCGGATTCAGGGGGAGTGTAGTTATATTATAGTTTTGAAGAAAATATCAAAGTTAATTGTTATCATAAAAAAGAGGGAGATTATTGATCCTAAGATTTTGATGGACAATTAAATGTTGATGTTTTTTGTGGGACTAATGGTTTGTTCAAGTGTTTCAGTTTATTAGTTTCAGTGATGAAGATGCGATGACAAATTAGGAATGGATGCTAAATGATGATGACAAAGATGATGAAGAATTAAGAGTTTGAAGAAATTAGGAAAAAGAACTTAGGTGAATTTCAACTCTTAATATCCCAATTAGGAACACACACGGCATAAAAGTTTTTATTGTTTGTGTGTTTTGATAAGATGAAAATATTTGCACCTATGTGTATTTGAAAAGAAATATTTATAATTGACTTAAATGGAATTTAAGAAGTTAGTGGAGCTTATTTAGAAAAAAAAAATGGTTAAAGGGGCAAAAACGTAAATAAGAATGAGTTCAAAACAAGTTTAGAAAAAAGATCTAGCATGCATAAGTCGACTGGTAGGTCAACCAGACAAAACATGTGAAACTCTCTGTATCTCTAAGTCGACAAGTAAGTTGACCGGTCAAGAGAAATGAAACTCTTTGTATCTCTAAGTCAACAGGTAGGTCGATCGGTGAAGAGAAATGAAACTCTCTGAATCTCCAAGTGGACAGATAGCTCGATCGATGAACGCAATAGCTTTGGCTTGGCTACATCCTGAATCGAGCGGTCGACTGAGGGCACAATTTCAGGATATTGTGGATTCTGATTTCATATATAAAAGTAGTTATTTTTTCTTGGGATTTGTCAAAGATTTTAGGGATTTTATGATATTTAAGATATGTTTCATCTATTATTTAATTCCTATTGATTTGGTTCATTAAGTTTGATTATTTCTCAATTTGGTACATAAAATTATTTATATTATATTTAATTGAGATTGAAAAATATTTGGGGGACTTAATTGAGAGATTTAAAAGTTATAATTAAGTGAATTGAACCAAAATAAAGTCATAATGATATAATGGATCCAAGAGAGCATTTAAGTGTCATGACACATGGGAATTAGCCGTTAGAGAGGTGATTTATATCCTATATATATAGACCTACGTTTTTCATATATGATTAAGAAGTGATAGTGATTAAGAGATCATATTGAGCTATTCTAAAATATATCATTCTGAGATTTTGTGAGAGCTATTCTAAGAGACGATCTTGAAAAACATTTTCTATTAATCACTGCTGCTACCAGATTTGAAGTAACTATTTCTATTTATTTTTTTGGTGGATTCCGGGTGAGATATTTCCAATTACTTTCTCTTATGCATTGCTTGTTTAATTTTTGGAAATTGATCTTTAGAAATTGTTTTTAATTCTTGATTCAAGAAAATATTTTATAAATAATTTCTTAAATCTGATTACGTGCTAAATTATTTGCTACCGATCTTTTGTTTAAAATCAGATTTTCAATCTCACACTTTTCTATCACTAGATTTGGGATATTAATCGAGTTTTAATTTATCTGGGGTGGTAGAAGCTCTAAGTGAGATTATTTGCTTATCAATTTGTATTGGTGAGTAGTGTGACGGATTAAATACTGTTGAGAGTATTTAATCAAAGGGTAACCGATTTTAATCTCTTCTTGTAAAGAGATTGAGGTAGTAATTTTTTTGGGATAGAATTGAGTTTGAGTGAATTTTGTAACGGTTCAATTCATACTAGATAAATGGATATTTGGAGTATTGCTGAGGTTTTGATTCTTTTGCCTTTATGTTAAAAAGAATTAGATTATTCTTTAATTTGTAAAAAGTAGAGGTTTTTCCTTAGCCTATGAAAATGATTTTGTAAAGGTTGATTTTGAGCTTGTAAAAGAATCGTTGTGAGGGTTTGGTTCCTACCTTTAAAGAGATCTTGAGTATTAGTGGGTGCGACTCTCTGTGGGGCTCGAGGAACTAGATTAGCCAAGAGTAACTTGGTGAACCAGTATAAATCTCTGGTGTGCTGCAATCTTTAATTTGTTTATTATTGCTGTTTGATGTGCACCTAGTTGATTATATAATTCCGCTGTGATATAAAGATAATAATTAATTTAGAATTAAAATTAATTATTTGATTTATTAAGTATTTTATTCTGATAATTTTTAATTACCCAATTCATCCCCCATCTCTTGGGTATTCTATTGGGCCAACAAAAGTACTCTTTGTCTAAGTAAGAATCCTACACAGCACTCATAAACTAAGCACATTGAGATTAGAAATCACTTTATTCGTGATCACATTCAGAAAAAGGACATTGTTATTGAGTATATTGATACCTCCGACTAGCTTACTAAAGTTTTTACCAAACCACTAGCGGAAGATAAGTTTGTAAAAATCATTCGCGGTTTGGGTATGGCTAAGCGTAATGATATTTTCCTAGAGTAGATTTCTTGTGTATTTCTCCCCTCCCTTTATTTTTTTGAGATGACAAAGGGGAAGAATTAGTAGATATTTTATTAAATATCTTAAGGAGGAGTTTATTTTTATATTTGTGCTTTGTTGATAATTTTATGAATATCTTCATTACTATGCTTAAATAAGTTATCAAATCCGTCCTCGGATTTAGCGGGAGTGTGGTTATATTATTGTTTTGAAGAAAACATCAAAGTTCATTGTCATCATAAAAAATGGGGTGATTGTTGATCCTAAGATTTTGATGAACAATTAAAGGTTGATGTTTTTGGTGGAACTAACGATTTGATTAAGTGTTTCAGTTTATTAGTTCCAAATAATGAAGATATGCTGATAAAAATGATGAAGGATTAAGAGGTCGAAAATTTTGAAGAACCAAGGAAAAACAACTTAGATTAAATTTCAACTCTTAATATTCCAATTAGAATCACACATGACACAAAAAGATTTTTAAATTAATTTTATGTGTGTTTCAATAGGATCCTAATTAGCTAAATTATTTGCTCCTATGTGTAATTGAAATATAAATATTTATAATTGATTGAAATTGAATTTAAGTATTTAGTGGAGTTAACCCAGAAAAGAAATTGGTTAAAGGGGCCAAAACGTCAATGAGAATAAATTAAAAACGAATTTAGAAGAGGTTCTAGTATCCATAAGTCAATAGGTAAATCGATCGAAACAACGAAAGAAAACTCTCTATATCTCTCGGTCGATAGGTAGGTCGACCTGTGCTTGAATATGAACTCTCTGTATCTATAAGTCAACAAAACAGTCGACCTATGAAGAGAAATAGAACTCTCTGAATCTCTAAGTCGATATATAGGTCCACCGACGGGCACATAATCTTTGGTTTGGCTACATCCTGAATCAAACGGTCGACTGCTGATCTTGGTCGGTCGACTTATGGGTATGTTTCATGATATTATGGAATTCCGAATCTTATTCTAAAAGTAGCCGTTACTAGCTTCTTCTTTTTTTTTGGTAAGATTCATGAGAGATTTTAGGGATTTAATATTATTTGAGATATGCAACACATATTATGATCTCCCTATAGATTTGGTTCATTAAGTTTGATTATTTCTCAAATTGTTACATATAATTGTTTCTATTATATTTAATTGTGATTGAGATATATTTTGGGGACTTAATTGAGAAGTTTGAAAGCTATAATTAAGTGATTTGAACTAGAATGAAGTCTTAATGATATAAGGGGTCTATAAGAGCAATTAAGTGTCATAACCAATGAGAATTAGTCGTTAGAGAGCTTATTTTAATCCCATTTATATAGACCTGCGTTTTTCATATCAGTAAGTGAGATTAAAGAGAGATCAAGAGATTATACTGATCTTTTCTAAGAGAAATCATATTGAGAATTGTGAGAGTTTTTCTAAGGATCATTCTTGAGAATTATTTGCTGTGAATCATTGTTGCTACCGAATCTGAAGTAACATCGCTATAATTATTCTTTCGGTGGATTTCGGGTGAGATCTTTTCAAATTACTTTTTATTTAGTATTACTTGATTAATTTTTTAAATTTGATCATTAGAAATTGTTTTCTAATTTTTTATTGAAAAATGTTTTTTTTTTTTAACAATTTCTTGAATCAATTTGATTACGTGCTCAATTATGTGCTACCAATTTTTGTTTAAAATCATATCTTGAATATATCACTTTTCTATCACTAGTTTTGGATTATTAATTGAGTTTTAATTTATCTGAGGTGGTAGAAGTTTTGGGTGAGAAAAATCACTTGTCAATTTTTAATTGATAATTTGAGTGACGGATTAAATACTGTTGGGAGTATTTAATCTAAGAGTAACTGGTTTCAGTCTCTTCCTGTAAAGAGATTGAAGTGGTAATTCTTTCTAAATTGAATTGTTGTGTGAATTTTGTAACGGTTCAATCCTAACCGAGTAAAATGATATTTGGAGTGTTTGTGAGATTTTGATTCTTTAGCCTTTGTTTTAAAAAAGAATTAGGTTATTCTTGAGTCTGTAAAAAGTAAAGGTTGTTACTTAATCTGTAGGAAATTTTGTAAAGGTTGATTCTGAGCCTGTAAAAGAATCTTTGTGAGGGTTTGGTTCCTACCTTTAAAGGAATCTTGAGTTTAGTGGATGCGACTCTCTATGGGGCTTAGAGGACTGGATTAGCCAGGAATAGTTTGGTAAACCAGTATAAATTTCTGGTGTGCTGCTATCTTTACATTATTTATTTTTGTTGTTTGGTGTGTACCTAGTTGATTTTATATTTCCACTGTGATATAAAGATAATAATTAATTTAGGATTAAAATTAAGGGGCACGCACCAATAGGTCACTTTTCACAATTCTATGTACCAATCAAACCCCAAGTTTTTTTTTTTTTTTTGCACTGTTAGGTCCTTTGTGTTTTTTCCTGACCATCTTACCCCTGCAAGTGTTCGGATTAGGCATTCTTTGTTTTCTTTCCTCGAGCTGCAGTTAATGTTCGAGAATTACATTCCACAAAACCTAGGTGTTGACTGTGGACATCAAAAAAATATGAAACTTGGCTATTTTTATGATTTTTTTGGTGTTCAAAAAATAAAATTTTTACATCATATTAATCAGAAAAAAAAAAAAAAAATCAACGTTAATTTGATGTGCTATTCATGATTTTTGGTCAGGTGGATATGAAGATGTGTGGGTGTCACATTCAACATTCAAATGGTGTGTGTGGAATATAGCATCCAAATATATGTATTCTGGATGCATGGTGCCGTGTATCGCGAAACACCAAATCATTCTCCCATCTGCCGCCTCTTTCAAATCAGCCGTACTTTCTGTGAATAGGTGTGACCGTTTAGGTAGTGGCGCGTTTACCATATATAGAGCATAAACCTTCCATTATTAATCCAAAACAATAAAAAAAACCGTTCGTATTCCATATTTGCTCCCCCCGATTTCCATATCGAGACACTCTAAAAACTTTCGATCTCTGAAAGACAATGGTGACAACTCACTGTAAGATAAGAACCGTAAACCCAAATACGGCTGCAATAGCCGTGAATCTCACCGACTCGGTTAGGTTTTATCGATTTCTCAAATGTTTCGCCCTTTTGGTGTGTGTTTATTATAATAAATACTGTATTACTTGTTTGTTTGTTGTTTGATCCTAAAAAAGTCAACATGCAAGTGAAAGTGACAATATAAAAATAGCTTTTTTTTCGATCCTGTTGGGTCCTATTTTTGTTGTGTTTTATGGGTGTGTTTGTACTCACCCTCTTATTCGTCTTCTGTGTTTGTATGTAATTGTTACATTCAACCCCATGTTACATTTCGACACTGTATCAGTCGCTCTTTCCTCGATTCTGTTGGGTACAATTTTGTTGTGTTTATGGTTATGTTTGTACTCACCCTCTGACTCGTGGTTTGTGTTTGTATTATGTTTTGTATTTGTGTGGAATGTAACGTTGGTTGAATGTAACACAAAGCTCTTTTTGGTGGAAATTTTTGAAGAACTTGGGTTGAATGTGTCATTTTTAACACATTTGACTCAAATAAGAATTCAGAGTGTGTGTTAAAAAGAATGTAGCATATTGAATCTTGCATAATGATATATGTTGTCTGTGTAAAAGACACTCGATGCATTTGAATTGAATGTAACATATGTTGAACGTAATAAAATCTCTATTTTGTGGGATTTTTTTTATAAATTTTGTTTGTCAAATTTTGTGAGTTAGCTGTATTTTTGTGTAAAATATTATGTCAGATAGTGTGTTAAATGTAACATTTATTTGATATTGTTTGGTCTGTTGAGTGTAACATAATTTGACTGTGCATGTGTATAACACGCCGTGTATGTAGAATGATCACATTTTCAATTTCGTGTTACATTCAACACAACAAAGAGAATATTTTTTGGTAAAAAAAAATCAAATACAGTGTGTGCCCAATCCCCCTTGTGGCTATATTGATTATTACATTCAACCTGGTTTGTGTTGAAATGTTACATTCAACATTGATTCTCTATCAGTTAGTTTGTTGAATGTAACATTCATTATTGTTGATTAGGTGTTTTTCTAGATGATGATGTTCCCATAAGATCCACGCAACGCGCTACGTCGCCCAGTGGGTCTCAAAACTCCATAGTGCCATCGTGTAACTCTTTCGATTCAGATGCTATTGATTCATTGTCATCTAGAATTCCAGAATCGTGCCCGTTGTGTGCCCCCATCACTAATTACCGGGAAAACCTATCACAATTTTGCTCGCTTGTTTCCAGTATTCGTCTACGTGATTCACACCTTAAACTTCTTAAACGGACGCCCTTTGAGAACACAATGAGTGCTCTTTTTCAAGAAAATTCAGTGGATTTAGCTTTTAACAAGATTGATAGCTTCTGTGCAAATATTATACTTATATACCAACCGCACCAGAAGGCTTTTAGAATTGGCCCGAAGTTGGTGACTTTCACTCCGGATGATGTGCAACTTATTTTTGGCTTTACATCCAGAAAGAAACCGATTCCAGCCCGGTATGTGAAGAAGACTGATAGCTCATTTGTGCGCCGACTAATTGGATAAGTGTAGTTCAAATCAGGAGCATGCTGGTCAGAATTATGGGGAATGATGTTTAAGACGATGTTGAAGATGTCGTGTGGTTGCTCTGTTTGCATCTTATCGCGATGTGTTTTTTTGCAAACAAGGGCCAATCATGTATTATTTCTTATATAAGGCTTGTTGAGGATTTGGGTGCCCTTTTATCCTACAATTGGGCTGATCGTGTGCATTCCAACCTGATGTCTTCAATTGAAGCTGGATACCAGACACCGTCGTCTGTCATTATATGCGTCCTCGCGTTACAGGTTATATTTCTTTTTCATTTGTTTAAAACTAAAAACTTTAGTTAATAAGTATTGTCTGTAACTTTTTCTATTTTGATTTAAACTTTTTATATTTAGTTCTGGCTGTGTGAGTACACTAAAATTCTCCGTACTACTCCCGGGCGAGAGATATTTATACCACGATGGGGGAAGTGGAATATGCTGGAGCTTATGACTGTTGCATCCGGGTTGCACCTGTCTGAAATTGATGGGACTCAGGTATGTTACATTGTGTGTTGAATGTAACATCCATATGTGTTGAATGTAACATCCATACTGTATGTTGGTGAAAAATGGCATTATTTCAGGTCGATGAAGGTCATTTAGTTGAGACAATTGCTAAAATACAAGTCGGTGTCGTATTTCCCGTCCATGGTGATATTGAGGAGTCGAGGACAAGAAGTAAAGGCAAAACGAAAGTTAGCTCATCAAACGAGTTTCCATATTTTGATTTGGGGATATCATAGCCGTTTAGCGAGGATGCCACTGATTTTGGTGGTGGTTCGCAAAATTTGAATGACCTTGTTGAGCAAAATCGTCAGTTGACAACCAAAGTTGAGGCATTGAGGGATTCTAGTAGGCGTCTAAGACTGAGGAAGTCGGTGAAGATTGCAAAACTACGTGAAAAGGTACGAGACTTGAAGTAGACAGTACAACAATTGCAGGGGGATCTTATGGAATCAGAGGTGCACGTAGTTACACAGTAAGTACATCATGAGACTGAAAAAACCAATCTAGAAGATCAATTGGTCGAGGCTGTTGTCCATTCTGTAACGCAGTCAGTCGAGGAGAAGAATAAGCATGAAGATAATATTGTTGGCATCTCTAAATTCTATCAAATGGAGCTAGCAGATAGGAATAACGTAATCGTGTAGTAAGACAAATAGATTGGGCGTCATGATGACTTGGTAATGGTCTAGCCGCTGCGACGCGTTTCGCGATCGAAGAGCCGGCCGACAACACCCAATTCGTTTGTAAAAAATGTAAAGAAACGTATGAGAACGTGAAATACATGAGAGGACTCTATTCATGAGTATACTGTCCCCGTCAAAAACCAACGTCGATTGAAGAAGAAGGAAGAAAATCCTGTCAAGGATATGGTCGTTTACACTGGTGAGCCCCCCGCATCAACTGCAGTTGTTGTTGAGCTTTATGTGTTGCCTCCCTGAGAGGGGGCTGTTGCCTGCCTGTTGCTCCCTACTGTTAAGAGAAGCTTGAGTTGATCCTACGCACAGAAGGGTCTTCATAAGTATTTATTTTCTTTTGTTATATTTATTTAAGCTTCAAATTCAAACGTCCCCATGTCTCATATTTTGAATAAATCTGTAGTGCGTGCATATGGAGAGGTGAATTTCTGGATGCTCATTTATCAGTGTGCGGCATTCTTGGTATATTATGGGAGGATCAATTATCAAATTTTGTAAGTGGCTTCTAGAGTTTTTTGTGTATCAATATATGTGTATGTGTTACATTCCACATGTATTGAATGTAACAAGCTTGAGATATGTTGAATGTGGCTTGATCTCCTGTGTTGAAGGTAACATCCTATGTGTTGTGTATAGGTTATTAATTCATATATGGAAATTATGTGGACTGAGCAGAATAGAGTTGTTACCCAGCTGTCGGATCTACCTAATTCATCTTTTTTTTATGAACAGTGCATGCTGGGTGAGTCTAAAAAAAACACACCTATTTATCTCTTTTCCTATAGTGTAAAACACATGCACTGTAACTCCATGAAAATGCCCCAAATAATGTTTGTTCATTTTTTGCGCCTTTACTGCTGCGTCTGCCAGACCTGGATCAAGTGGAAAGTTACTAATTGCCTTGCACAATTTATCAATCCAAGCATAATGATGCATTTTCGTCCACTATCCGTTACGTGCATTTTCCTTTGCATCATGAGGGGGCAAGAGCTGATTCGGGGCATTGAACGCTCCTCTTGTATGATAAGCAAAAATCAACCTGGGATCATTATAATTCTATTGATTAGTGGCTACCGGGATCATTTGACCATTATTATGGGGATGCCAAAAAAGTTGTAAGATTTTTTTTCAACACTTAATTGTGTGTCCAACTCGGCACCCATTGTCCTTACATTGTTTTTTTGTCCTCACAGATATAATACATCACCAAGTTGCTTTGGACCACGGCTAAGGAATATAAGATGAAGCGTGTTCAGGTTTCCAACGTGTCAGAAGTGCCTAATCAGGGTGGATCAGTGTAAGTGTCATTTGTTGTTCATGCATGATGCCGTTCTGTTTTAAAAAATGTACCACGTAGCACTGACTGTCCCATTACGTTTTTGTGTGCGCAGTGTTGACTACGGTGTTACTGTGATTTACGTAATGAAGCAGATTTACAGTGCACAAAAAATCGACGTTGATTTGGGGCCTGACGGATTTCGGATGGAACGAGCTGCACTGGTCCATGCGTTCCTCAATGATCATCCCCGCTCATGGACTGTGGACAACTGTTTATCTAGGAAAACTTAATTTATAGTGTATCTCGTACTTTCATAGTAGTTGTTGTTTGAATTGGTCGTGATATTTAGCCAGCATATGGATTTTGTGTTTTTTCCCATTATGCTGCTGAATTTTTTTATTTTTTGGGGCTGTGTATTACGATGTAACATTGATTACCATTTTCATATTATTCCCATCTTTAACGTTGATGAATGCATCAAACATATGAAGATAAATATGGTTTGGGTAGTACATTCAACTTTCTCATTTGAATGTTGAATGTAACATTCAACACAGGTTGTGTTACATTCAACATGCAAATAAAAAAAATGTAAAAAGCATTCCACTTGTTGTGTTGTTTTGTCTGATATATTTCATCACCACCAATGCCCCCTCCAGACACACGACATTCAACACACGTCATGTTACATTCAACATCTTAAAAAATTAAAAAAAATAAAAAAAATAAATAAATAAATATATATATATATATATATATATATATATATAATGTAACATTCAACACACGTCATGTTACATTCAACACCGTCCTTTGAATGTTGAATGTAACATTCAACACATGTCGTGTTACGTTCAAGTATTTGCGTAATAATGTAAAACACATCCCACTCCATTTGTGCTATTTATTTGATACATTTCACCACCACTACCCCTTTCCCCCCACACACACATTGCCCCCTCCGCACGCCAAACGTGTTACGTTCCACATCTAATTAACATGTTCAATATAACATTCAACACAAGTCGTGTTACATTACCATGTGTGAATTATTTAGTGCATCATCAATTAACATGGAGTGACCCCCCATTCTATTCCATGCGGTGTTTTGTGTGATATTTGCTCCATCAAAACATAAGCATTGTTAGATGTTTGTATTGGTAATCGTGTACATAGATAATCATTTTTAGCACTGCCTAAGTAGTCCATTTGACGTCCTTCACTAATTGCTGGTGATTGAAACGTCATGATAGAAAAACGTACGCCGGTTACCTGTGCACAACGCCGATATTTCTTTTGCGTTGGGGAGCGAACTGTCTCGTACGTTTGGGTATGGGGCGATGGTTATAAATCGAAGCGGTTCACATTCACCCCCATTGTCCTCCCTTTATATATCTCACTTGAATCCAAAACGTTGACACCGGTTCGCGTGTCTGGTTCCTCCCCAATGATTAAGGTCTTGTTTCGTGTTGCATGTTACTTCTTCGTTCATTTCTGCGCAGATTTAAGCCTCTGAAAATCTCATGCATACATCGTAAGAGTTCCTTTTTTGAATTCGTCATGTTGTTAATTGTGGATATTTATTTTGTAAAAATGAATATTTAAATGTTTTTTAATTTTAATAGGATGGCCAGACAGCAGAACACCACCGATTTTGATAAGTCGCGCCCAAAATGGGACAAGGACTCTAAAGTGTTGATGGATATTGCACAGGGTTTGTGGTACATGTTGGGCGGTGCCCGCTAGACGTACGCTTCGATGGCCAAGGACAACGAGGACATGAAGCTGGAGATCCAATGACTCAATTTGCTCATCTCTAGTCTACGTGATGAGGTTGAACTGTTGAAGAGCCACATTGGACCTGGTTATGTTGCACTAGCCCTAAGTGAGTCATCGGTACATATGGAGCAGTGAAGCCCATTGTTGGTTCTTTTTTTCTTTTTCTTTTTTTTTGTTTGTTTTTGTTTTTTTTTTTTTTGGTATCAAGTTACACATTTTTTATCTATCCTCCCCATGTGTCTTTACATAAACTAATGTCTCTGTTTTGATCGTCAAACATTATGTTTATCGCTTGTTTTATAATTTGGATGTGTGTTATACACTGTTTTGTTTTTGGTTTTTTTGGGAAAAAAAATGTTACGTTCAACATCGTTTTTTCCCGGGTTTGAATGGTACATTCAACATTGACTTGTATATGTTTTTGTGATGGAATGTTACATTCAACGTTGACTAGTCTGTTGAATGTGACATGATTGGAGTGTGCATGGGTGCAACACCCCCGTGTTTGTGGAATTATAACATTTTCTAATTAGTGTTACATTTAACGCAAAAAAGAAAATGTTTTTTTGGTAAAAAAAAAAAATCAAATACAGTGTGTGCTCGATCCCCCATGTGGCTGTACATTCAACCAACTTAGGGTATTGAATGTGTCGTGCATATATAAAAGTAGCAGTTTTTTGTTGATATCACATTCAATGGAAACAAAAGAAATAAACATGGGCAAGCAAAAATACAATTTGTACAACAGGTTCATCATGTGGCTATACAAAAAAGAATCCGTCTATTCAATGGTGTTACATTCCACAATATAGTCGATGTTGAATGTAACGTGCACGTAGCAAACTTATATAAAAAGCAACATACAAGGTGTAGAGCAGATTCATCATGTGACAATTCATCCCGATGAATTTGTCAAGTAGGTAAAATACAATGTGTGGAACATATTCATCATGTGGATGTCAAAAAAATCCGTCTCTACGTTGTTGTTACATTCAACAAATTGTTGATGTTGAATGTAACGCGCACGTAACAGAACTTATGTATAAGCAACATATAAACAAATATAAATTGTGGATGACAAACCAACCCCCAAATAAGAAAAAAAATGTATGTTTTATTCATGTCCAATAAATCTATGAGGAACGTAGATTTTATTTTAGTATGAAAACTAAAAATCAAATAAAATATCAAAGTATTGAAATTCCCCCTATTTGAGTGGTGCTTGGCAAGATTTCCTATTGTGTCTTGACATTTGACCACATCTTCCGCATCGTCTTTCTTTTACCTCCCCCAAGATGCAATCCGAACTTGGTCTTCTCGGTTGTTTCCTTGATAATGGAGGTAGAATCATTGCTTTGCTCTCGACCGATATTGCTCGTTCCATTGTTGGTATTGAGTATATACCTCTCAAATACGTGTCCCGATAAAAGTAGCTCTGAAAATAATCCTCTATGTATTTGAATGTTGGAAGTCTACGCTTGTTGATAGCTACAAATGCATGTGCACATGGGAACCCTTTTATCTACCATTGTCAACATGAGCATGAACGTCCCTCAGTGTCAACTAAGACAGAGTACGTTGAATGAACTTCGAACACTCCATTACCTGATGAGCTGACGTTCCATGTTCGCCCTTCATTCGTTAGTTTGCATATTTTGTTCTCCTAGTAAGGCATGATCTCCCCTTGTAACTTGTTTGCTTCATCCCTCATCTCTGCCATTAAGTTTATCCACTTTATTCTTATCTTGTCAATTAACAAGATTGCGGGTAGATGAAGAAATTTGCTTATCTAAGAATTAAAACACTCAGCTAGTTTGGACGTCATCTCACCATACCGTTTTTCTCTGAAAAAATTGTTACTATACTTAATGGCTGACAATTCATGGATGAATCTGTGCACGTTTGTGCCCCCCTCATACATCATTTGATCATACAATATCTTGTACATTTTTGGCGTGTGTGCATATGCCAATTTGTTTAATTTTTGGATCATCATATCCTTGAAAGTCGTTCTTGTGCCAGTCATCGCAGCCCTCAAATTCATTTTCAAGTGATGCAGACAATATGCATGGTGGCACTGTGGGAACACGTTCTGTACTCCTTGCAAAATCCCATTGTGTCTGTCGGAAATGAATGTTATCACTATGTCTAGATCGACAATGTTCTTGAATTCTGATAAAAACCACGACCAGTTATCATCGTTTTCTGCATCAACAATGGCGAACGTAATTGGGAACATTCCTACATGTACCATGCAGGCGACCACACAATAAATCATACAATATACAAATGAAACTAAGAAAATATTGAATGTAACATTGGTACGTTTGATAGCAAAAAAAAAAGGTAACCAGGTTAAATGTAACACTAAAATGTTTGAAATCATTTTTGTATACATACCTTGGTTTTCATCCTTTTCTGTTACTGCTAGTAAGTTCCCCTTGTACCTACCAGTCAAAAAGGTGCCGTCGAGGAACAACATGGGGCAACAAAAACAAAATTTGTGTATGCACGCTTGGAATACAATGAATATCCTTTTGAAATGCTTTGTGTCCTTATTGTATTCTAGTGTGACATGACTGCCGGGGTTTGTCTCTCTGCATTTCTCAATATACCATCTTAATTGATCGTATGACGACGAGTAATCACCGAATACGTTGTTCTTGGCTTTTTCTACCCCCATCCATGCATTTCGATATGATATCTCTAATCCATACTGTTTTCTAAAATTGTCAACGACATCTACTGGGCGAGTTTTTGGATTTTTACGCACCTCGTCAGTCAAGCACGACGATATAATGTCTGAACTCAAACGTTTGTTTTTTGTTGTCCGAAATGCAACACCGTACGTGTGTTATTTTACTAGCCTGTGAATATAGAATACACCGTTTTCACTCCTCACGTACCCATGCACAAACCACGGGCAGTTCCTTTCCTCTCGCATTGCACATGCGGCAGTGACATGTACCTTGTCATTTTTTAGGTACTGGAAATTAAACCCCACCTCTACCACATATTTCTGCAATACAATGAGAAATTCGCTCGTCCCTCCTCTGAATTTTTGCCTCTCCTCCTGTATTCCATCGGCCCATTTTGATGAAAGCAGCGTTTTGTCGTTTGGGTTTTGTAACATGTTACCATAGCTACCTATATAGTCCATTTCAGCTTCGCTATTATCGCTGCTACGATCGGTGACGGGGACTAACACAGATGATGATGCCCCAATGGAACCGCTTGAATCACTCACCCGTCTTTCCACACATACTTCAATAAGTTCGATCTTCATTATGCCCGCTAGGAAAAACATTTCCTCAAAGTCGTTTTGGTCGTCCAACACACATTTCGGGTGTCCAGTGAGTGAATACGACAACTCGATCCTCTCGCTGTTACAATCTATCCATTTATTCCCAATTTTTTGACACAACCCATCAATATTACAATCATCTCTCATCCTCAACACTGTTGTGACATTCTCGTATTTGCACAAAAGTGGGATTGATGATGCCATCCTGTTCAAACAACAAAAATGTTTTTCCCCGTCAGTGCACAAAAAAATAGATCACTGATACCACACAAACTTATTATGTATTGTTCATGTGGAATGTAACATCCTGTGTTTTTTGTCCCTGAGTGACACTGAATCCATTTGATGTATGTATGTGGAATGTAATATCATGTGCGTACTCTCCCTCGTATCGTGTGTGGATGTTGAATGTATCATCCATGCATGTGTCGTATGCGCGCTCCAAACCATGTGTGGGTATTGAATGTAACATCCATACGTGTGTCGTATGTATGTGTTGAACATAACAATAATTGTTTATATGAGCAAAAAATTATGCCAGCAGTATCCAACCGAAGTGCATTGTCCCATACGCATGTTTAATACACACTAATCGGGTATGTTTTTGGGGTGTATATGATCGTGGTGGATGTTGAATATAACGTGCATGCATATGACGTGTGTGCGTGTGCATGTTGAATGTAACATACATGCATGTGTCATGTGTGAGTGTTGAACGTACCAATCATTGTTTATTTTCACAAAAAAAAAATGCCGGTAGTATCCAAATGAAGCGGATCATCTCGTACGTATGTTCAACACATAGTTATCATATGGGGTGTTGAATGTAGCATGATTGTATTGATGTTGAATGTAACATTCATGCATGTGTCGTATGTGCCTGTTTCCGTGACAATGTTTAATTTCCCAGACAATACACAAAACAAACACCCCAAAAACACAACAAACTGGTATTCCCCCTCATTTAGGGGTGTTGAATGTAAACATGATTGGGTGGTTGTTGAATGTAACATACATGAATGTGTCGTATGTGCTTGTTTTTCGTGACAATGTTTAATTTCCCAGACAATACACAAAACAAAACACCCTAAACACAACAAACTGGTATCCCCCATTCGTGAACGTCTTTATATACAAAACGGTTGTCTTCGAAAATGAACAACATGAACTTCATCAAAAATTAATTTTGAAATGATTGCATTTTGTTGGTGAACACACTCGTAAATGTGTATGCGTCGTACAAAAACTATATTTTACATACCTGTTACGACTAGAAGCTGTCGCTGTGCAAATATCGACTTCTAAGTATCGACTCTTCCACTTTCGCTCTTTCGATTGAATTTCAAAATGTATTTTGAAATGCTCTGTCTATTCTTCGTCGGCTCTACGTTCACTAAACTAATTTGAAATTCAGAAAACCCTAATAATGGAATGTTACATTTCTCGAACCACCGATGCGCTATGGATGGAAATTGCGATCTAAAAATGGAAACGCTTGCTCCGGAAATGTAGGGAGGGTAAATCTGTAAACGATTATCGTCGTTAATTGCGGGATGGGGCTTCTCAGTGCAGAACCGATCAGCGGCGGGACTTTCCTGTTCAGTTTCGAGCGTATGGGTTTGATCGGTCACTGGTAATAAAAAACAAGATGGCGTGGTCATTTTCTCTAAAATTAATTATTTAGATTATTAAAGTATTTTTTCTCTGACAATTTTTTAACTACCCAATTCACCCCATATCTTGGGTATTTTATTAGGCCAAAACTACTCTTTAATATAAGAAAAATTCACCAATTACATTTACTTCATGTTTTGACCCTTGAAACTTTTGTTTTCAACGGTTTTGTTAAATCGACAAGAAAAAATATTTGTTTAATTTCTTGTTTAAAGTATTAATTTTCCTAAGTCAAGTAATACAACCTTGATTAGGGAAATGGGTGCCCAAGACACCAAGATTACTAAAGCACACCTTCCAAGTTTAGAAAAAAGTATCGGATTCCTCTATTGAAGTGCCCTTAGCCAAAGTTGAAATTAAATTATAGCATTTAATGAGTATCTTATAGAAATATTTCATTCCTAAGAGTGTCATAATTTGAGAGAGAATGTCATGATGCCTAAACTAGTATTAGCATGCCATCATTAATAAACCATTAAGAGCATTCAATGAAGTCATTAAATCGGCAATATTATGGAAGATTTGGTTCAAGAAAATATCATGATGATATAATATCATCATTTCCATAGGTAATTAGTGCCTAAAACCTAGTTCAATTAGCCTTCATCAAGACAAGGCTATTAAGGGCATTAATGAAGCATTAAATGGGCATTAAATGTAGCATTAAATGACAAATATTTTAGCAAGATTTTTATCATAATTAGCAAAATCAACATGTTCACCTACAATATCTTAGGAAATCTTGATAATTGCTTAAGCCAATTTAGCCATAAATGACCTTAAATGGTCCATAAATGACCATTTAAAACAGTCTGGTCATGTCTGCGCATTGGTGAATGCGTTAGCATTTCTTTGCCTATAAAAGGCAGCTTATTTTTATTAGAAATATACATTAGTCAATCCACTTCTCACTCTAAGCTCGAATTTCTATTTCGAGTTTCTTGATTCCTTAAGCTTTCTACCTCTTAAACACACCCATATTCTTTCATAGAAAAAAAAAACTCTTAAAATGTGATATTGACACTACTCTAACAAGAGTTCAACAAGTTTCTCTTTAAGACCCCGACTTTTCATATACAAATATTTCAAGTCGCGTTTTAAAAATAATTTGAAAATGTCAGGGTAGACTACGATAGTAATTATGTAAATTAATATTTTAGGGGGTTGTATTGAAATTTTAAAACCCTTAAAACATACTTTTGGGTTTAATTTCTATCACAACATAATATAAGGGGAGACTTGTGTAATTTTATAAAAATATCTCAATATATATATATATACACACACACACACACACACACACACACAATTACACAAATAGGGATAAGAGGGAGCGAAGAATCGAGAAAAATAGAGAAAAGAGAGAGAGAGAGAGGAGAAGGTTTTGTCGTCGCCGGTGGTGTGTTCAGTCCGGTCGTGTATGGGTGTGCGTCACCATCGTTGTGTGGGGGGTTAGGTCGCCGGCAGTCGGCAACAATAAGGGAGAGAGAGAGAAGTCGCCGGTGGTCAGCTGAACCAGGAATCACAAAAAAAAAAAAAAAAAAAAAAAGAAGAAACAGAAGAGAGAGAAAGGTTGGTCCGGCGGTCCGAGGATGGTTCGTCGGCGGTGAGCGTTTCGGTCGGCCGATCAGCGTGTGTGTGTGGGTGTATGTGAGTTCGGTTCATCGTCGGTTGTGGGTTGCCGGCGTGGGTTATCGGTAGTTCGCTACGGAGGTGCGGGATCGTCGCTGTCCGTCGCTAATGTTCGGTGAGTGGGTGTGTATTGCCGTGTGTGCTTTGGCGGTATGTGGGTGTGTGTCGTGTTTGTGGACGTGATCGGTGTAAGGTGGCCGGCGATGGTGTGAGTGATCGTTGAGGGTGGTCGGATGGCGAAGAGAGAGAGAGGGGCGGTTGAGCAGAATCAAAACAGAAAAAAAAAAAAAAAAAAAAAAAAAAAAAAAGGGGGAAAGAAGTTGGTCGGCGTGGCGGGTGTTCTGGTCAGTCGTCTGACGTCGTGGGTGTTCTGTCCCCCTGGATGTGTAGGCTTGATCGGAGCCAGGGATTAGCGATGGCGAGTCGGTAGTGTCGACGGCGAAGCAGAAAACAGCAAAAACAAAAACAAGAAGAAGGAAGAAGGAGGGAAAAATGAGAGAATTACACAAACAACCCAGAATAAAAACCTAATTCGTGGCCGGCAGTGGATTCGAAAACAGGTAAAATTTTAATCGGGTAACCTTTCTAATTTATGTTAAGAATTCTAAATTTAGTTTTCTAACCTTAAAGTAATTAAATGAAAATAATAAATCTTGAGATTGTTTATAAGAATAGAGTTTGTAAATAGTAAACCGTAACGAAACGATACTAGTTGAATAGTTATATTTCGTAATAAAAGATGCGAAATAGGAAATTAGGATTTCAAGACGTGATTAGTTTGTTTTATACAAAAGTATTAATTTAGGTCTTGTCACCGTTAGGTTCGCAAGCACCAGAGTTCGGATAGGGGATAACCGGATAAAGATTACAAAAGCGAATATCAGGTGAGTGCACTGCCCTTCTTGCCAAACTATTTTTATGTCTATATATGATAGAAAATGGTTGTATTTAAACTAGATGTTTTTAAAAATGAAGTGGATCAAGTAGATTTTGGGTGAGTTGGTAAAAATGGTTTTTCATTAAATTACGTTAGTTTTGAAAGAAAGTTGAAAAGGATTTTCGTTGGACTTGGTAGTTTTAAAAAAGAGAGTGAAAAATATCTGCTTTTTCTAAAAATGCATGGTTTCTAAAAATAAAGGGGAAAAATGGTTTCGTTGAAATTAGATAGTTTTCAAACAAAGGTGAAAAATATGATTTTCGGATTAAATCGGTTTTGGAGATAGATGTTGATATTATTGATTTGTAGTTTGATGATGTTATTATTATTTTGTCGATGCTGTTGATTTTATCTGCTTCGATAGAGCGTTGATTATTTATTGAGTTGTAGTTTGATGATGATATTATTGTATTGATGAGATGGTTGATTGTGGGCAAAATTGTTGTTGTTGAGTTGGAGATGAGTTGTTGTTGTTGAGGTGAGTTGGAGATTGGTGTTGGATTTTCACCCGTCTGGCATAGTCCAGCGGAGCGTTGTTCACCCGTCTGGTATAGTCCAGCGGAGCGTTGTTACATCCCTCTAGGAAGGCATATCCTACGGGATACGGTACCGTTGCAACTCCCGATCGTGAGGTTAAAACGATCACTATGGCTAGCCGGTGGGTATGGGATTGAGGTGTGTGATTTAAATAGTGGTGTTTTATATATATACTGGGTGACTTATTATTAATTGGGTGTTTGGAAACTGAATTTATACTGCTTTACTTCCATTGCTTATTTGACACTAGAGATTTTACCAACTCTGTGTGGTGTTTATATTTACTTACGCTTGATCTATTTAAATTTTGGATTTTATGAAATATATTGTTGCTATGTATAAAAATGGTTTTTACTAAGAAGGCAGTACACTCGCAGGTGATTTCTTAGGAGACGGTCCCCTACTGGCATTAGGTGGAGTCATCTGGGAGGTTTTTGAGTTGAGCTGTCAGAGAGGAATAATAAGAATTTTGAAAGTTTATGTACTTGTTTTATGATTGAAATTGTATAGTATAATTATGTAATTGTGTAATGTATAAGAAGTTGATAGTGAAGTAGGTGATGTCATATTGTCGTCACACCGGTCCTGGGATGACAGGTGTCCGGGACAGGTCATGACATTCTCAACAATAATCAAGCAAAAGCGAGAAGAGATTAAATAAGGAGAAGAAGAAGAAATCACTTAGGGAAAGACCACTCTCCGAAGTTAGGTAAATTTTTCTTAAACTTCTCTGTAGTGTTGTTTGTTTAGTATTGGTAGCACGTAAATACGTCGCTACTTATACCGCAAGTGTACGAGTCAAGTTTTAGTATAGATGGGGAGAATAAAGGTATCGTGTCTACAAGGATTGGTTAAGATTATTATTGAGTACCATAATTATCATAACCTAATTTTATCTAGGCAAAAAGAATGTGTTTATAATTAATAAAAACTAAATTAAAATACTAATTAAACTATACTAATACTAATATGAGATGTTTAGGAAAAATATTGCCTAGGAATTAACTTTGTTTACAAAAACGTGTTTGGTCTCGTTTGACTTAAGTTAACGGCGTTCGACTTATCCGACAATTTCAGTTCGTAAACTCACTCGCCACCTCTCCCGAGTGTAAAATGAGGGAATACGTGACTTTATGTCAACAAATAAGTCCCCCTCAACGTCTTAATGACCCTAGGTTACATGAGTCTCGCCCCAACGTCATTGATTGCACACTTTCCAACTCCCTCCTGGGTTATTAGATCGTTGCGTTGTGTTTACCCTAGTCCAAATCCAGGGTTGCCTCTCCTGAGTGTCAAACCCCGTATTCTCACTATATCTAAACAATCATAATAAACATAACAACATGGAAAACACAATCAAAATAATGAAGAACAACCATTAAATGAAACACAAACTCAAACAAACAACAATTTCATAAATTATATTAATCCCTAGACAAAATTCCTTTAGCTCATGGCCATAACTATTTATACAATAAAAAATGACCTAAACGTGCTCAACTAACTACCAAAGGTAATAAAATAAAGGAGAAATGAAAGAAACTTAGCCGTAGTCCGAAGATTTGCCGCTAAAAACGCTACGGGATCGCTTCTCCTTCTTTGCAACGTGTTCTTCTCCTTCGGAATTGGTTGAACACTCCAAAAATCTCTTTCTAAATTATCTTAACTGTAATAGGGCTCTTATGGTTGAAGGAGAGAAATAGGGAAGAAATAGGGAGCCAAACATATCCTAAAAATATCTAAATCTGTGTAGAGGTGACCACCTAGGTGATGGGTATATCAGTTTGATCTTCGCCACAGCGATGGAGGAGGCAGTGGATTTAGGACCTCTATACATTTTCACTACCTCAACGGTGGTCTGGACGCCGAGACGGTGGGTTGCCTTTCAGAATATTGCCCTCATGCTTGTTTTTCCACCGTTCTTGATCTGATTTCATTATTTAGCATTCTTTTTCATACTGTTTCACCCCACACACCTGATTTAATAAAAAAAGAATAAAAACATATTAAAATGTATTAAAACGTAATAAACATACTAAAAAACTAACAATTTCGATTTAAAAATATATAGGTAGATCACACCTATCAAATACCCCCAAACTCCGAATTTTGCTAGTTCTCGAGCAGAACACCCACACAATACAGGAAAATATAGAAACTAATTACAAAATTAAAAACTAAAAATGAAAAACCCTAAAAAAAAAAAAAGTGCAATTTTTTATTATCATCTACCGGCCAAACGATTTTCCTTCACTGGCCCCCAATCCTATCAAGTTCAAGAATAAATCACACCATATGGTGTTCTAGAATTTCAACGTTCAATAATAGTAAGCGCCATTCTAGATCCTGCTAAAATGTATGTGATTAAACTCAAATATACTTCTATCCATTGATTACATGGGATTATCCCATCAATAAAGTTAATGACTTAAACCATTAAGGCATAGGGAATCCATATGCCTGACCTGGGATCTATTCTCCACTAATGTAGGCTCAAAGATTCGAAAAGATCAATAGGCCTTGGTTCGGTTAAGGAACATGGCCAAGGGTAAATTGGAATAGAAAACAGGTTAACACTGTTAACTTAACATTAACCAAGGCATATTACTTGGCACACTCACACTCGAAACCCCACAGATAATTTTGAAACAACCCTGAACAATACAATTAAGACCGACGTACTCACCTGTAAAAAAGAAATGAAAATAAACTATATTTACGTAGTTTTTTTTTTTCCAAACAAACACACCCCAAAATTTATTTGATTTGTACAATTTAAGGGGTGTGTGAAATAT
This sequence comes from Eucommia ulmoides, assembly GCA_016647705.1. Classification (NCBI taxonomy): domain Eukaryota; kingdom Viridiplantae; phylum Streptophyta; class Magnoliopsida; order Garryales; family Eucommiaceae; genus Eucommia; species Eucommia ulmoides. The sequence continues at coordinate 21,452,477 of CM028339.1, forward strand.
GAACGAAAAATGACAAGTGAGTACTCGAATACCGAACCAATTAATCGATTGCCCAAAACCCAACCGCTCACATTAAGTAGCATAACGAATGCTAACTTGATTCACTCACATTGTGCCTTTGGTTTAGTGATATAGGTTTGGAAAAAGTTCAATCGGTTGTGGTATTAGTTTAGTGTTCAGAATTGAAACAGCTGTTAGGCTTCAACAGGGTAACGAGGGATAATGATATTGCATGGTAGGCTTCAAAAGGCTCAAGCGATCAAATGAATGCCTAAATCATATCTTCCGAACTACCTCGCCTAGGATTTCGCCTTGAATTTCCCCTAAATCAAGTTCTAGAAACCCTATTGTTATGAAATTGATTGACTGATAATCGGTTTCAAATCAATTAGATAGTGCTATATTGAGTTTACGTGCTCGTGCATTTAGGATCTACAATAACTTTTACTAAAACGATACATTAAGCACACAGAACACACCTGAATGAGCTTTACTTTCGACCTCAATAAACAATTAGGGGACAAACTCATCATCGAGTAATGACCCAAATGAAGTCAAAACTCAGCACATAACAATAACTACCCTAAATAAACATGCACACTATAAAAATAGTAAAACATAAACCACAACTACACATCACACCCGACTCAAACAGGCAATGTCCAAAACAACCCTATCAGCGATCCCAATAATAATGGGGGTTTAGAACACGTGCCTGGGAGGCGAGAGAATCTCACCTCCGAATCAAATCGGCTATGACAGATCTAACTTTTTTTTGGCCTTGGGGTGCCTCCCAAGAAGCGCTTGTTTTAAGGTCATCAGCCTGACACGCCGAAGTGCTCGTCAAAGAGTGGCTTCCGCCCATAGTACGTGTCAAATAACACCACGTATGGTCTTGGTTTAAAATGCACTCAATACTGGCAAGATAAGGCTCTAATTGGCTCAAGCTTTCAACAAGATGCTCCACCAGCTTATGTACTTAGTAGGCATGAAAGAACGTTGGTAACGACAACAAAGGACAAGTGAGCCACATCGGATCCTTGTAGATGTGATCGTCTTGGATCGACTACGGCATCACAAGTTGGAATTCAAATGGTGAAAATTCACAACAATTAATATGTGAATTTTCATCGCCGCTCTACACTTAGGTTCTCTCTTCTTCAGCTTCATCAATTAATTCTCCCAAGCTCCTCCTACTTGTCTCCAGTTCCTCACAGTGGCTATCACTGCATGTGGCTTGTGTATTTCCAAGGCCACCGTGTCTGACTCGGCCTCAACAGAGTAGATAAGCTAACCGATTTGCGTTTGCAAAGATGTTACGGTCACATTGATGTTGGCGCAGTCTGTCTCGAAATAATCAAGACGATCCTAGTGCTCGTTGAGTCGATAATGCGTCTCCCTCAAGAATCTCTGAGTTTTTCCCATAACTGTAAGGAACACGTCTTCTAAGGCAAGAAAAGACTACCCATCTTAATCTGGAATGTCAATCCATGGTACTGTAGTGTTGAAACTATCCCCCAAGCTTTGGTGACTTGGTAAATAATTTCAACTCTGATAATCATAGGCCGCCATTTCCTCCAACGACCAAATGGCTTCGTCCGCAATTAGGTCGTAGAAAGAGGAGGTATTATTTCCTCCTTCCACCCATATTTTGGTTGTGGCTTGTAACCCGTTGAGAAAATTCAGGAGTTGACATTCCCTTGGGAAATCTTGGTTCGGAAACCGAAGTACTAATTCCTTGTATCGATCCCAAGCACTATAAAATAGCTCAGAATCCCGTTAAAAGAATTGCATCAATACTTGTCGATCTAACATCTCCAAGTACCCTGCAAGAGAAATAAAAACAAAACTACAAAACAAAAATTATAAACAAAAGAAATGCCTAAAGTAAAATCGGGTCATTTACTCACAGTATCTATAATAATCTAAAAACCAATCCCCGGCAATAGCGCTAAAAACTTGGTAGCGTGTAAATACGTCGCTACTTACATGACAAGTGTACGGGTTAAGTTTTAGTATAGATGGGGAGAGTAAGAATATCGTGTCCACAGGGATTGGTTGAGATTATTATCAAGTACCGTAATTGTCATAACCTAATTTTATCTAGGGGAAAAGAATGTGTTTATAATTAATAAAAACTAAATTAAAATACTAATTAAACTATACTAATCCTAGTATGAGATGTTTAGGAAAAATATTGCCTAGGGATTAACTTTGTTTACAAAAATGTGTTTGGTCTCGTTTGACTTACGTTAACGGCGTTCGACTTATCCAACAATCTCAGTTCGTAAACTCACTCATCACCTCTCCCGAGTGTAATACGAGGGAATACGCGACTTTGCGTCAACAAAGAAGTCCCACTCAATGTCTTAACGACCCTAGGTCACGTGAGTCTCTCCCCAACGTTATTGATTGCACACTTTCCAACTCCCTCCCAAGTTATTGGATCGTCGTGTTGTGTTTACCCTAGTCCGAATCCAGGGTTACCTTTCCCGAGTGTCAAACCTCGTATTTTCACTATATCTAAACAAGCATAATAAACATAACAGAATGGCAAACACAATCAAAATAACGAAGAACAACCATTAAACGAAACACAAATTCAAACAAACAACACTTTCATAAATTATATTAATCCCTAGACAAAATTCGTTTAGCTCATGGCCATAACCGTTTATACAATAAAAAATTATCTAAACGTGCTCAACTAACTACCGAAGTTAAGGAAATAAAGAAGAAACGAAAGAAACTTAGCCATAGTCCGAAGATTTGTCGCTAAAAATGCTTAGGGATCGTTTCTCCTTCTTCACAACGTGTTCTTCTCCTTCGAAATTGGTTGAACACTCCCAAAAGCTCTCTCTAAATTATCCTAACTCTAATAGAGCTCTCATGGCCAGATGAGAGAAATGGGGAAGAAATAGAGAGCCAAAAATATCCTAAAAAATATCTAAATCTGTGCAGAGGTAACCGTCTAGGCGGTGGGTATGTCGGTTTAATCTTCGCTGCAGTGGTGGAGGAGGTGGTGGATTCAAGACCTCTCTGCAGTTTCACTGCCTAGGCGGTGAGCTTCCAGCAGATTTAGGCCCTCTCTGTATTTTTGCCGTCTCGGCGGTGGTCTAGACGCCGAGGCGGTAGTCTGCCTTTCAAAATATTGCTATCGTGCTTGTTTGTCTACCGTTCTTAATCTGATTTCATCATTTAGCATCCGTTTTCATACCGTTTCACCCCCCACAAACCTTATTTAATACAAAAAGAATAAAAACTTATTAAAATGTATTAAAACGTAATAAACGTACTCAAAAATTAACAATTTCGGTTTGGAAATATATAGGTAGATCACATCTATCAAGTATCATTTGATTGTTTGTATGTATTGTTCTTTTGGGTGCCTTTTAGTGTTTTTAGTTTCGTATATAGTGTATATAGTCTTGTTTTTGTGTCAAGAACAATAAGAACACATGGTATATCATAACATCTTTGGTCTTTATCATAAACACATGAAACCAAACTCTATGAACTTAAAATAAATCGATTGACTATGGACTACTAACAACTAGCTATTTACTTTTCTCGCTTTGCGTCTTTCTGTGCTAGCCTAGATCAGGGCCTGGACCTATATCTCAAGATGTGGACTGGCACCCTTATATATATAAGCCTAGATCATGGATTGACCCTACCTATTAGATCATGGATTGACATCATGTATATATTATTACGTCTAGACCCTTGTGGCTAAAAGACGGAATAAAAGGGAGACCCTCTATCTCTTTGGGAATAAGTTTGTTTCTTTAGAAACATTTTCTCCTTTTTAATTACGAGTAGGACTGACACTTATATTCTATATTTTCTTCTCTTTTAGACCAACAAAAGTAAACATTAGCATTAAACTTGCATAAGCAAGTAAGTTTGGTTAGAGTGCTCTTGACAAAATTAAAAGTGCATATCATTTACCATTTGTGTCATGTCTTGTTTTTACTTTTCTTAAATAAACAAAAAGAAATAAAAAATAAAAATAAAAAAGGTTTTCACATAAGAGTTTTTCAACATGAAAAGACTTTGTGTTTTACTCTAAAAAAATAAACATTTGTTTTTTGTAAAGTATTTTTCATAAATAAATGATTTTACATATTTTGTCTATAATAAAACTTTTACTTAATGTTGTTATACCTAAAACATGGTTTTCCACATTCCAATAAAAATTTGTTCTTAAATTTGTTTTACATTTTCCTTTTGTTTTGAAATAAACATACTAATTTTTGTCAAAGTTGAACTCTAACTAAATACATAAAAGAGGGACATTTGTTCTTTATTTTCAATGTGTTTTATCTGTTGTTTCTTTTCATAAATATTTTTTTTCTAATATAAAACTACATAAAAAGACAAAAGGGGAACATTTGTTCTTTATTTTCATAATCGATAAGTAGTCTAAAAGAAGAACATTTGTTCTTTATTTTCCATGCATTTTATCTATTTCTGATTTTCATAAATAATTTTTTTTTCCTAATATAAAAATACGAAAAAATATTTCAAAATGGGAATTAGTGTGTTAACAAAAACCAAAGGAAATTACTTGGACTAGTTTGAACATAAAGATTTATTTAAACTTAGGTACTATTTCGGACGGGTATCATAGAGTGCCTAACATCTTCCCCGAGCATAACCGACTCTGGAAAAGACCAACTGTTTTTTATTAAAAACTTAGGTCATTTCTAAAATACAATGATTTTAAAAAAATTGGTGACCTGGTACATCATTTAACTCAACGCTAGATGGTGACTCTATTTTGTTAAATAAATCCCGGCCCAAAGAACGTTTTCAAAACCGTCGCCTAAAAAAGCCCTTGAAATTGTGTTTTCTAAAAATGAGTAATTTTGAGGATTTCGAGAGAGAGGAAACCAAATCGTGTCTTCATCTTCTCGTTCTCTTCTACTCTTTTCTAAAATCCGGGGTATGTCAGGACTAATAGCAGGTAATCAACCTATTTTGATTTAGAATTATCCATTCGGGTCTTCAAGCTATGAAAAATCGTCCTATTGGTGACTTCAACTTAGTTATTGGCTTGGCGATATCCTAGGGTAAACATGTAATGTCAAATCGTCAAATCTTGGTAGAGTATTTTGAATAGTGTGTAGTCAAACTGGGTCCCATGGTCATTGACAATTGTATTCGATATTTCAAATTGAAAAATAATTTGCCTCTAGGAAAAACCTTTTATTTGACATCAATTATCTTTGCTATTGCCTCGGCTTCAACCTACTTGGTGAAGTAGTCAATGACCATGACCAAGAACTTCTTCTATGAAATAGCTATAGGGAATGGTCCTATTATGTTAACTATTTTGGGAAATTGGCCATGAAATGACTATAGGTATAAGATTGGTTGCATGCAAGTTAAGGGTCGGGTTGTGTCTTTGACATATGTCGTATCTTCTTACCAATTATTTGAGTTTACATCTATCATTGGCTAGAAGTATTCCTGTCTTAAGGCCTTCTTTGCCATGGATCGTGCACCCAAATGGTTTCCGTAAATGCCTTTATGAATCTCGTGGAAGATGTAATTTCCTTCTTTTGGTCGGAGGCAACGCATCATAGGATCGAGAATGAACGCTTATATAATGTTCCTTTGCCAATAGCATACCGAGTGACTCGATACCAGATTCTTTGGCATTCTTTTTTCTAGTCAGGAAGAGTACCATCCCTTATGTAGTTAGCAATGGGATCCATCCAACTCGGTTAATGAATAACGAGACTAATTTCCTCTTCGAGCTCATCGTAGCATGGTCGGGACAAAGAGTCAACCATTATTGTCCTCAATCATTTATATTCGAAAGTTGAGGCCAGGTTTTTCAGTGAGTCTGCATGCATTTTTTTTCCCTTAGGATTTGCTTGGCATGGAACTTAGAAATTTTTGTTCCAGTTGCTCTACTTTGTTTAAATAAGAGATCATATTTGTCCCTTTTACCACGTGTTTTCCATTTATAGGGTTGGCTACTAGTAGAGAATAATTGAACACTTCCACCTCCGAAGCTCAGAGTTCACCCAAGATCTTTAGCGAGGAGATAAAAGTTTCATACTCAGATTCATTGTTTGTTGCTTTAAACAAGAGTCTAAGGGCGTGCTTAAGGTGTCGTCTTCGAGTGTTCAAATAACTACCTTGACTCCCGAGCCATTCTAATTGGATGGCCCATCCACGAACAATGTCCAAGTAGTTGAACTCAGTTGATTTGTCTTCTTGGATGTAGCTTCATCATTTAGCCTTCCTTTCTTGGGAAAGGTTAATTCAACAATAAAGTTTATTAGTGCCTAACCCTTTCTCGTTGTGCTCCATCGGTATGCTTTTCGAATATTTAGGAGCCCGATCAACCATTTCAATAGTCTATCTAATGTTTCAGGTCAGTGCACAGTGACCCTCAATGGTTGGTTTGTAAGAATGACCATTGGGTGGGCTTGAAAGTAGGGCCTAAGTCTCCTAACATATATTATTAATGCACAAGAAATTAATTCTAACTAACAATAACTGATTTCTGTGTCAGTCAATGTATGGCTGACATAATAGACTAATCTTTGGATTCTGGCCTCGTTCACCACCAAGGCAAAGCTTACGGAAATTGAAGAAGCAACAAGGTATCACAACATTTTCTCCCCGAATCTCGGGGTCGTTAAGATTGGTGGGGATCATACATACATCTTCAAAGCTTGAAAATCCTTTTCACATTCATTAGTCCACTCAAAGGTTTTGTTTCCTAGAAGTGTCTTGAGGAATGAAAGGCACTTATCGGATGTCTTGGTGATAAATTGAGACACTAGACTTCCTAGATTGACCTTGAGGAAGCCATGTCTTGGATTCTCTTGATCTGCTCAAGGCTGGCTTCAACACGTCTCATTCACTAGTCATGATTTTGAATATCAAAGTAATAATAAAATTTCTTAAAAGTGAGAAAGATAGTTATTTTCCACAGACGGTGGCAATCTAATCTTGCCAAAAATTGGATCATCAAAAATGGTTCTTTGAGATTCAGAATTTAATCCTCCTTAAGTTTTGGGTTCCCACAAAACATTGTACCGTGAGAAGGCCTACTGGCCTTGCACCTTCGGTGTAAGAGTTAGTAGAATGTTCTAATAGAATTTAGCAGAGTAATGGTTAGGAGAGGTGAACCTACCTTGGTTAGACCATCTTGTCGCATTTATATCTTGTCGTATTTATAGTAAATGGAAGACTTATTTGGTAAGTTTTTCCTTAATTTTAGTTAACTCCATTAATGTCCCAGATTTTGGTAGGATTTGAAAGTAATGGGTCGCTGTATCAGAATCATAATCGCTCATTCCAGTAGGTAACAGTAACTTTTCCTGAGCAGAGATTAGCTACCGACCACGGATGAAGGCTTAGTCGTCCTCAGGAAATCCGAGGATGATCATTGGCTCGCCATCTTGTGCTAAATATTTAAGTCTCGGATGGAGATGTAGAAGATTGTTAACGTCGGGTCTTAGGCCGAATCGAGACTTGCCTCGCAAGTGATTGTTGATGAGTCATGCTCAGTGACTCACGTGTCTCTGCGGGCCTTTAATCCTTACACGCGCAAGACTTGGACTTCGTACAATACCTTGTTCAAATCTTTGTACTATCAAACATATTTTAAAACAAAAAAACATTTGTTGACAAACTAATCTGAAGTATGAAAAATTAGAACCAAAATTATCAAATAAATGCTAAAACTTCTGCACCAAATTGTGCCATTGAATTAGTTTATTTTGTATACAACATAATTATAAATTAGTTATGGGTATGTACCACTTTTCTTCTTATTTTTGCCTAAAATGACAGACTTTCTTATAATTTGAAAAATACCAATTATCTTTCTATCATTTTTTATCAAACATCATTTAACTTCCACAAGGGCTAAAAATTACTGAAATTTTTAGTACAAACACAATTTTACCCTTAACAATTTAAACATAATTAAATAATTAAATATTAAAATACATCCCTTTAGGTTTGTTTTTTTTTTTTTTTATATATTTTTCTCTTTTATCTTTTTACACTAACATTCTTATTTAAAAAAATATATTTTTTCACTCTCTCTTTTAACAAATTAAAATATATATATATATATATATATATATATATATATGATAGGGGTGGTGGTAGTGGGTGGAGTACGATGGGCACATGTAATATTTATTTTTTATTTTTAAAAAAAAGGTTAGAATAGTTTTTTTGTTTTTTTAAAATAGGTATTCATGTGTCATTTAAAATTTAGTGTCCAATTGGGTGTACCCAGAGAGGGAATGGCAGCTCCGCTATATTGAAAGTTGCGCCATAATTAATCAGCACCTACAATATTGTCTCACCGGCGACTAACCCTTCCACTTTACTGGTAATAAATTAGATGAAGTGGAAGATAGGCCTACTAGTATGAGAGAGAGAGAGATCATGAAAAGGGTTAATTGCAGCTTTGGTCCCTAATATTTACCAAACGAAATTGAATATGCATAAATCATACACAAGTCACTAGAATTTTAAAATTATTCTAATTAAGTCCTTAACTGTTTTATTAAATTTACTGAAAAATTAAATATACGCAAGTCATTAGTAAATCACTAGAATTTTTAAATGTTTCTAATGAAGTTCCGAATATAATTTGTACATGTTAATTTCTATTAGTAGATCGAACTAAAATTAGTCTTAATAATCATATTAACAAAAATAATTTCCACAAGTTAATTTTAAAAATGAAAGATAAAGGATCAAATTGAAAGTAATCCAAGACTTTAGGGACTAGGGGCTTTTTTATTAATTTAAAAACTAAAAGATAACATTTTAATATTAAGTCACGTTGAATATACGGATACAATTATTTTAAAAGAAAATATTTTTAACAAATTAAATAAAAAAATATTAAATGATACTCGTGCACGTTGAATATACGGATACAATTATTTTAAAAGAAAATATTTTTAACAAATTAAATAAAAAAATATTAAATGATACTCGTGCACAACGTGATATATTAATGTGGTGTACAACAACCAATGTTGAAATCTTACTGTCTTATTTTATTTTATAAGATTATATTCTTGATAGAATTTTGAATCTTATAATTGTAATCATTATTACAAAATGTATTTTTTTAAATTGAGAACGTTATAATACACCACGTTAATATGTATATGGTGTATTATGACCATTCAATTACAGGATTGATTCACCGTTATCAATAACTAAAATGCACTAATTTTTAATTTAAAAAAAATTAAGTGTTTTTGTGTATGAGAGAGATGTGTCCAAGAACCTTCCAAATTACACTTTAAAGGACAGATGGGAAATAAAAATTAATGTTAGCACTACATGTAATTATAAATGGGATTAGTACAGAACAGAAATTAATCATTACAAAAACCTAGAGATTATCATGACATGTCATTAGGACCAAATTAATTAACCAAGTAGTGGTAACATATCCACTTACTACAAAAATATCCATTGTGACACTTACATTATTTTAAGTATTGAATACTAATCCAATAAGTTTTTAATATTAACAAATTTAAATTAATTTTTAATACTAACCTTAGTGAAGCTTAGGTGGCGTTTGGTTAATATTTCCATTTTTCTGTTTCTACTTCTAATAAACTGGGATGAGAATTTTTATGTTAGGTTTGAAATACTCTGAGTATAGAAAGATGTTTGGTAACGATCATTGTTTTGAAATTGTATCTTTGACTTTATGAGAACATAAACCAAGAAGCATGTTTTGTTCCAATAATTGTTCTTTTTTTCTTTTAAGTGCGTTACAATAAAAATACAAATTTTTTAGCTGGTAGAGTGGGGTTAGCCGATGGGTTGGCACTACAACAAAAATTATATATTTGGACAATATTTTTAGAGACAATTTGTAAATAATGTCATTTTAAGTACTTATTGAGACATTTAATCGTAATGTCCTTATAATTTATTTAATTAGACGCATTTTGAAAAATATATAATAAAGAATAAAAAATTATCCTAATAAATATGCATTAATGCGACAAAATAATTGTCCTTATAAGTTATTGGGACACTTTTTAATTATTTTAATTCTTAATGCGTCCCAAAATTGTATATGTTAAGACAATTTTAGTGCCCTTAAAAATGAATTTTGCTGTAATGTGGTGGTGGGAATAGTTTTGTGGATTAATAGGAATCAATATTTTTTTTTTTTTTTTTATTTCTTAGATTCTTAAGGAATTGAGAAAATACTCTCAAGATTTTAGGAACAAATATGAGTTTACCAAATATTTTTTTGTAAATTTATCTCAAAAATGTTAAGAGCGAAAATACAAATCAGGGAATAGAAAGAGTAACCAAACGGGATCTTAGCAGTTGTAGTCCCAAGGTCATTGAATCATAGCTTTATAATGTAAGCCCATGAATTATAAACATAAAAATAAGATAAAGGGTATTTTATCATGGTCCAAAGCTCATTACTAGTTCATTCTTATACCATGTAGCTATTTAAGTTTAGAAAAAAATCCAATTTGCATATGATAATTATTTACTGTACAATAACATTTACATCCTCCATTCATTATGTTAATGTTGACATTATTGCAGTGTAGCAATATTTGTATCTCTCCTTTCATTATGTTGCTATTAATATTGTTGTTGGGCAGTAACTTTTGCATTTTTGCATTTATTATGTGACAATTAATGTGGTGATAGAGTATGTATTTGAGTTTATTTCAAATAATAAATATATAGGTGCTGTTTATGTAGTGGAGCATTTTAATTTTAATTTTAATAGTAAAGTGGGGTTATTTCTAATTTTTCTTAAAATAAATAATAATAAAAACCAAAAGGGGGTGGGAGAGGGCTATCTCTAGGGGCATGGCCATTAATTAAACCTATAAATATGATGGATTTTCTCTTTCCCAAGTAGAATGAGGTCAACCCCATTTGGGCTAGCTGCCATTGAACCGCTTCCCATACACTAAAGGCCACGTCCTTTACTTAGAGTCGTTCAATTTTATCACAACCCTCCTCCCCTACTCATTGATTCCTTTCTACCCTCTAATTCAAATGTTTTAAGTACATACCACTTTAGATTTTGAACACTACTTAATCTCCCTCTAAGTAGGCTGGTATAATAATAGTTGTAGTTCATCACTTAATTGGACCCATTTTCCAAAAAATAAAAATAAAAAAAATGCTTATTTTACATGAAATTAGAAAAATTTTAAACATAAAATTGACCTATCTTTTATCCATATTTAATAATCTAAGTTTCCTAACATTTTAAGGGGCAAATAATTAAAATTTTCAATCAATTTTGACATTTAAGTTAGGTATTAATAAGTTAATATGTTGGAATTCTTTAAAAGAAATTGATTTTGCTAAAAAATTTCTACGTCAAAATTGATTTAAAATTTAGATTTTATCTCTTTAAACATAGGAAAACGACATGCACACGCGCGCACATATATCATATATGAAACGGCTAAACAATTTTATCAATTTCGTGTGTTTCAATTTTTGAATTTTAGGGTAAAATAAGCATTTTTATCAAAGGGGTAAGAAATTTGGGTGTCAAATTGCAATATTTTTGTAAAATACTTTATCCTAAGTTGTAGTAGCTTATGAGATAAATCCATAATTATATAGTTCATCCAAAACAAACTTCATTTAGGATCTAAGCGATAGGGGTATTTTAGTCTTTTTACTAATTATGTTAGATTTGATGGAAAAATAAAATTTGCACTTCAGTCCAAATTCTAAGGAGGTAAATAAAGGGAATCTATAGATCTGAGCGAAGACACACACACACACATACAGATATGTGTGTGTGTATGTTAGAGAAAGAAAAAGATAGAAAAAAATAAAATCGAAGGTGATGGCGGTGGCAGGAGATGGTGGTAGTGGCAACAATAATGGTGGTAGGAGAGGTAAGTGTTTATCCATAGATCTACCAAGAGAGATGGTGAATTGAATAGTTAAAAAAAATTAAACAAATAATTTAGTAATTAATCAAATCACCAATTTCCTTAACTGATCATTATCTTAAGTTTAAGCGAAAACATATTTATCTAATTGTAAAACCAAACATATAAGGATAGAGAAATTTGACACACATATTTTGATTCAGTAAGTGATGTTGCCAAAAATTCTCTGTCACATGTCAGGCTTCGTACGCGCTAGAAAACTTTTCGTCTTCCTTCTTTCCTTGCAAAACCATGAATTCTAATGGGGGACATCGGTGTGGTGTCAGTCAAAGAACCTCCGGCGTGAGAATAAGTTAATCTGAATATAGTAAGAATAAGTTGCACACTATATTCAGAATCTATATTACCAGTTATCTTCTACCATTTTTATAGGGTGATAAGTTTGTTACCGTATGAATGGAGAGATCATTCAGTTACTCGTATCTCCCTGCTATTACGTATAATAGCCACTATCCCCGTAGTTATAGGAGAATATCTGTAACGGTCCCATTACTCACGGGTCATTACAGTCAATTCAGACTCATTCTAACGTACACAGGTAAGATCGAAACTCTGAGATGACTAATTTCCTCTTTGACTTTTGACACCTTGGGCTTACACATAACCAAATATGGGCCTTATCAAGTGGCTGTCCATGTGCTCATCAAAATCATCAAATCAGTGTTTGAACATGGGCTTATGCTACTCCAGCCCACTTAATAGGTGGGTTTACCTGATTCCAATTCAGAGCCCATATAACGAATCCGACCCATTTAGGATTTTTTACCTAGGTCAGTTAGGGGCGGGTGATTTACACACATCATTTGCCCTCCTAACTTTCGTGACGATTCAGATGAAGATAAACGAAATATCACTTCTTCTTCGAGTAAGTTCTTCCTTTCATCCCTTTGATTCTCGACATTTTTCTTCGTATTTTGGGTTGCTATTCATTGTTTTACAAAATGTCATCAAATCAATCAATTAACTCTATCGAAGCGGGCTTATCGTCAAATCCTGCAATGGAACAGACGGCGACTGCCCAAGCTCCTTCGCATTCTAACCCCAATATCGATCTAGGGGCAAGTAAGTTCCCAATATAATGGATTTCAGTGTTTAGGGATCAATATAATATTCCTTCATCTATATCGATTAGTGTTCCATCTGAGAATGAACGTCCTCAAGATTCCAGAGAAAATAAAGTTTGCCTTTATCTCTAGATGTTTGAGTATAAACTCACTCTTCCTTTTTCCTCACTCATCCACAATCTTTTTCGCCAACTGGAAATTACTCCATCCCAACTAACTCCAAATAGTTTTCACCAAATTATGGGAGCCATAATTCTTACTAGAATGGATTACGTTACCCTTTCCGTTGATACAATTAGAAGCATAATCCAGCTTAAATACCTCGCCAAAATTGATAAATATTACCTTTCGATTCCCAAAGATTTTTTGTTTCTTATGGACCTTCTAGCTAAGGTCAGAGACTGGCAACCATGGTTCCTTTTCTTTTCTGGAGATTGGGAATTCTCTCTTGAGGAAATGGGATAGTCCTCAATGGTGCCAAAGCGCTTCAGCTCCCCAAGTAATGATATACCCAACAGTCTATTTCTTATTTGAAATTTTGCTGAAATAATTTTTGATCATATTCATTGATTTATCAAATGCAAGTGATAGCGCTTATCGGAAACTTGGTCTCACTCCTAAATTTAAGGAAGATTTGGACAAGCTTCTAATTCCCAAAGAACGCTTTTACAAAGAACTAGCATATTGGCAGTTCGTCAAACCTAGAATGGATCCATCTTGTCTTCAAGAATTAGCTGAACTTCAGATCTATACCCGAAAAAGGAAAAGGCCGGCAAAGAGACTTGCCAAAAAGATTGATCAATCATCATCTTGGCCTTCTTGCACTATTGCTGGCAGCCAGACCATCCATCAAGACCCTTCTCATGATGATCCTGAAGTAACAGTATCGGATGATGACTGCCAACCTCTCATCCTTCGTAAAAGAGGTGTTATTCCTGTTACAGTTCCATCCTTGGTTCCAACCAATGAGCAAGCTCAAAGTGAACCAACTTCCACTTCCAAGTCAGCTTCTCTTTCTAGATCAGCCGATGTCCCTGTCATAGAACCTCCTGTTGCCGATCATCCTGTTGTAGATCCTCCTGTTGTTAGTCATCAATCCTCCCCAGTCCCTGCTTCTAGCCAAAGAACTAGCCGAAGAATGACCAAGCAACAAATGTGCCAACTTATTGATGAAGTTGGTCTTTTTGTTCTAGGTCGTCATGCTATTTTCGACGACGCCATTAAATATCTGTATGATCAATCCTAGGACAAATGCAAGAAAATGATTGAAGGCAAGAATAAACCCAAAATCTTTCGAATGGCAATCTGTGCCCTTCTCTAGGTACTTACACTATTTTTATTTTTCGTTTAATTTTAAATAATCTGATTATTTGATCTTATCTAACAACAATCTGATCGTATCAGTGTATGCATATATCCTCCGCTTTGGTCAATTGTGCTGAGGACAAGAACGAGCTGGACGCCCAACTGATGCATCAAATGACTGAGCTCAGCAAAGTTGAGGCTAAGGTACAAGAGTTGGAAAATGAGAAGTTAAAGCTTTCCACAAATCTTGCATTGTCCAGATCTTCTCAAGAACAGTTTAAGGCTGAACTGCAGTCTGCCAATGAATAAAGGGAGGCTCTCTAGAAGAGTAACACACTTTTCTGCTATGAGAATAGAGAGCTTAGAATGACAATCACTGCGATCAGAGAAGAATGCACATCCCTTATAGAAGAATCCTGCAATCTTTCAGAGGAGCTTTTCTCAGCACATCTGATAATTGGCTAGAAGGATGTCGAGATCAAGGAAAAAAGTACTGCCCTCCAGAGAAATCATGACAAATTCCAAGAGGAAGAGGTTACTCTTCAAAGGCTTCAGTCTAAAAAGGAACAAATATCTGCTGAGTTGTCAGTTGCACAGGAGAAGGCCAAAAAAGACATTGACAACCTCTGGTCTTCTTTTAAGAAAGAATCGAAAAGACTTCAGAAGGTCGGCTTTGCTTTCTGCTAAAGGCTAGTATCAGAGGAGTTTCCTGAGCCCGATCTTTCTTTCTTGGATCTTGATGATGAAATGGGGGAAGTAATCGAAGAACATCAAGATTTATACAGTTCAGCAGCTGAGGTACCAACAGAGAGCTCAGCACGGATTGTTGATCCTGATAACAACAACTGATATCTCAGCCGAACTTTGGTTAAATCAACTAATTACTGCCGATCTGTATCCTCCTTTTCCATTAATTTTTATATCTTTTCATCTTTATTTTTTATTGGCCTGTAATTAACTTTATTAATGACCATACTTTTAACCATCATGATCTGTAACTGAACAGTCACCGCCGTTACGGTTTTCAAGATTTTTTGTGATAATTATAGTACGTTTTTATCAGCGCATGTTACTTCCTCATTTAATGTGTGCCTTTTCGACGCTTCAACTATCTTCTCCCATTCTCCTTGCTCAACTATTTAAAGACACCACTGGTTCTTCATATCTCAAGAAACCTTTCCTTGCGCCAATATCCATACTTTCAAAAAAATTCTTTGACAGTCATGGGCTTCAACATCTAGATTAACAACCCTTATGCCTATTCAAGAATCCAAGTTGAGAGACACAATGAGATCGAATTAGGGGAGAATTTACATTCTTTGATATAAATAGCCATAAACGCCAAAGATGAGTATCCAAGCCTTCGCTCTATGGAGGAAGCTTTTGCCATCTTCACTGCCATGGAATTGGCCCATTTCCAAGCCGTCTCTCACTATCTTGAAGCGAAAGATGAACTGAGAGATGCGGAAAAGAGCAAGAAGGATCTGGTTGCTAACTTCAACTACCAAACACTTTACGTTAATGCCATGAAAGCTAAGAGGGATACACTCCTAGAGAACGAGGAGAAAAGGGCAAAAATTCATTAACTGATCCGAAAACTCAACCAATATGAGGATCATGAATTTTTCCTTTCCAACCCTGACTCGGAGGATCCTGATTCTCCTGCTTTCCTAGAGTCGGACTGAAGCACCTCCCACTTAGCCCTGGATGAAGAAGAAGAAGAAGAAAAACTTTCTTTTTTTCTTTTGTAAGAACAGTTTGTATCTATTCTTTTTTTTTTTTTTTGAAAAACCCATGTATCATTTTTGCTTATAATATGAATAGGTTTTTTATATAATACATTGTCTACCCTCATTCGTAACAAAATTAGGATACATAACTTAGTTACGAATCCTTAAACAAGCATATGACAGTAGGAGAATTTAAATTTGAAATAATAAACTTCGTAAACCAAAAAAAAAAATGACAAGTTTAGTTACCTCTTGAGTTTTGAACTCAGTTACTTGCTAGGCTGAAATACCCGTTTGTACTGAGGTACTCAGCTCAATTCGGAGTTTGAAAACTCAAGTACTCCCTAAGCCAATACACCCTAGTTGAATGCTGAGTTGAACTTTGAGTTGGAGAACTTATTTGTTGGGCTGAAATGACCAGTTAAATGCTGAGTTGAAGTGCTCAGTTAAACTCTTAGTTAGAGAACTCAGTTGTTTGCTGGGTTGAGGTACCTAGTTAAATGCCGAGCTGAAGTGCCCATTTAAACTCTGAGTTAGAAAACTCAGTTGTTCGCTGGGCTGAGGTGCCCAGTTAAATGCTGAGTTGAAGTGCTCAGTTAGATTCTGAGTTAGAAAACTCAGTTATTTGCTGGGCTGAGGTGCCCAGTAAAATGCTGAGCTAAAGTGCTCAGTTAAACTCTGAGTCAGAAAACTCAGTTGTTTGTTGGGCTAAGGTGCCCAGTTAAATGCTGAGCTGAAGTGCTCAGTTAAACTTTGAGTTAGAAAACTCAGTTGTTTGCTGGGTTGAGGTGCCTAGTTAAAATGTTGAGTTGAAGTGCTCAGTTAAACGCTGAGTTTGAGAACTTAGTTAAAGAACACAAATTGCAATTTTATGAAATTAAACGTTTATGTTTTTTTTTTTTTATTATTATTAAAAATACATTCACGAAGAAGAAAACTAACAATTTCAAATTCTTGGAAAGAAACAAAGATTAAAGATAAAGAACTCATATAAAATACTTCCGCAAATCGGAGACGTTCCATGGTCTGAGAACAGCTACTCCATCATGTTCTTTAAGCCAATAAGTTCTTGGTCTATTGTCTTGTAAGTTGCTATATGCATTAATGCCTTTTCATGCTTTTCTTCAAGTTGATCCAGTTCCTCTCGTATGCAGCCTTCATTCTTTCTTAAGTCAGTAGTGGCAACTCTTTTGCTTGGCACCTCAATCTCAACTAGAATGACAACTTCAGTTCCATAAGTTAAAGAAAATGATGTTGCTCTAGTTATAGATGTTGGGGTAGTACGATAAGCCTATAAAACTCCAGGGAGTTCTTCCACCCATTTGCCTTTGGCATCGTCCAAGCGTTTTTTGAGCGCCTCTTTAATTGAACGGTTGGTCACCTCTGCTTATCTATTTGCTTGGGGATACGCTAGATTGGATGTTCGATGTTGTATCTTGAGCTCATTGTACATCCAACCAACTTAACCTCTAGTAAATGAAGTTCCATTGTTAGAGATCAGAACAACAGGTATGCCAAAATGACAAATGACTTGTTTCTATAGAAAATTCTTTACATCATTTTCTCCCACGATTACAAAAGCTTCTGCTTCGACCCATTTGGTAAAATAGTCGATCACCACCAGAAAAATATTTTTTGTTCCCAGGAGCTGGAGTGAAAGGACCCAAAACATCCATTCTCCACTGAGCAAACGGACAAGGACTAGTGATTGGAGTTTGTTGTTGAGCTGGGACCTTGATATCATTAGAAAATCGCTGGCACTTGTCGCACTTTCGTACATATTCTACCACATCAGCGCACATGGTTGGCCAATAATATCCCATTCTCAACACTTTATGAACCAAATATCTTCCCATTTGGTGATTCCAACACACGCCTTTATGTATTTCTTGTAGAACATATGTCGCTTCTTTTGATCCTAGACACAACAACAAAGGTTGGGAAAATGATCATTTATACAGTTTATCGTCAAATAACACATACCTTGATGACTTATAAACAATTTTCCTAGTGGAATCTCTGTCGTCTAGTAAGACTCCTACCTTCAGATACTGAACTATAGAAGTCCTCAAATTAGTTTCTTCATCCAGCTGACCTATACATGCATACTGAGGGGTTGGAGTGATTGATGGCTGGTCCAGAAACTCAACCAGTTCAGACTTCTGATCTGATCCCAAAGTCGAAGCAAATACAGACAAAGCATCAGCCTTGGCGTTTTCAGTTCTTGGGATGACTTCAAATTTACAGCTTTGAAACTAAAAAGCGAGCTCTTTTACTATCTCTGCATAGAGTCGTAACTTGTCTCCATTTATAAGGAACATGCCATTGATTTGATTGATCACCACTTGAGAATCTGACTTCACTTCCAGATGTTAAGCACCTAACTCTTTGGCAAGAGTTAGCTTAAGAACTACTGGTTTATACTCCGCTTCATTATTGGAAGCTTAAAAACATAACTGCTTGGCTTTTTCAAGCTGATCCCTCTCAGGTGTTTGCATGACTATTCCCACTCCACATTCTTTCATGTTCGAGGCTCCATCTACCCATAATTTCCACTGGGCAGCAGAGTAGGATGTCGCTTCTTCATTCAATGGAGGAGTAAATTCGGCAATGAAGTCAGCTAAAGCTTGCCCTTTGATTGTTATTCTAGGTTTGTCCTGGATGAAAAATTCACCCAGCTCAACAGTCCACTTCATTAGACGTCCAGATACTTCTGGTTTGTGCATTACTGCCCTGAGTGGGTATGAGGTCAGCACGATTATTACATGTGCTTAAAAATAGGGCCAAAGCTTCTGAGCAGCAATTACCAAAGCCAATGCTAGTTTTTCCAACTCTGTATAACGGGTTTCAACTGAAACCAAGAATTTGCTAACGTAGTAGACTGGTCTCTACTCTTCTGCGAGTTCTTGAACTAGTGCAGCACTTACTGCTACAAGAGTTACTGCTAAGTATAGCTTCAACTCTTCTCCTAAGCGTACCTTAGCTAATGTTTCCACTAAGCCCAAGTAATCTTTAATAAACTGAAAAGCACACTCATAGTCATCATCCCATCAAAAAGTCTTATTTCCCCTCAAAATTTTAAAAAAGGGAGCACACCTATCAGTAAATTTTGAGATGAATCTATTTAATGCCGCCAATCTTCCAGTTAACACTTGAACTTATTGTATAGAAGAAGAGAATTTTAGATTTTTAACAGCTTCTATTTGTTCTGAATCTACTATAATGCCCAACTAATTAACTACGAACCCCAGGAACTTGCCAGAAGTGACCCAAAAAATGCACTTTTCATGATTCAACTTCATATCGTACCTTCTTAGAACAGAAAATGCTTCAGTTAAATTGGATAGGTGTTCTGCTTGCTTGTAACGTTTGACCAGCATATCATCTATATAAACCTCCATGGTGGTCCCAATTTGATCTTGAAAAATGTGATTCACTAACAGCTGATAAGTAGCACCGATATTTTTTAAACCGAAAGACATTACTTTATAACAATAAGTACCTTTTGGCGTGATAAATGATGTCCCATCCTCATCATGCTGATCTATGTGGATTTGATTGTAGCCTAAGTAAGTATCTATCATGGACAGGCGTTGGTGCCCGGCAGCAGCATCAACCATCTGGTCAATCCTCGGCATCGGGTAACAATATTTAGGGCATGCTTGATTCAGGTCAGTAAAATCCACGCACATCCTCCATTTTCCATTCTTCCTTTTGATAAGAACTGGATTAGCCAACCATCTAGGGTATGTTACATTCCTTATGTGGCCAATTGTGAGCAATTTCTTCACTTCAGCTTTAATTACTTATTATTTTTCAGGATTGAACGTTCTCCTTTTTTGCGGAACTGGAGGATATGATCTGCAGATGTCCAAGCGATGAACTGCAATATCAGGACTTATTCATTTCATATCAGCCGGTGACCAAGCAAAAATGTCCAAGTTCATTTGAAGCAACTCTCTAATCTCAGTTTCCTTAGTCTGGCTTAATGATTCGCCAATCATAACTTCTAAGTTCCATCATTGAAGGTTATCTGCTTCACTTGCTCAACAGGTTGAATCATGCTGACGTGTTCTCTGAAATCATCAATCTCTCCTGCTAAGTGTACAGGTTGACCTGCTTCATGAACTTCCTTTGATTGCTATAAAGGAGAACTTCTGCCCTTCATAACTATGGCAAAACACTGCTTTGAAGAAGCTTGATATCCTCTTACGATTTTCATTGAATCTCCTTTGGCATACTTCACACATTGGTGATACATTGATGCAACAGCTCTCATTGCATGCAACCATGGACGACCCAGAATGGCACTGTATGGTAATACTGAGTCTATCACCATGAACTCTGTGGCCTTCGTGTACCCTTGCTCCTCCTTATTGGAGGTAACTGACAAAATAATTTTGCCACAAGGGGAAGTAAGCATTTTAGGTTGATGGGCAGACTGATTTTAAAGTTATACGAAATGAGCAAACGCAGCGAGAATTAATAGAGAATGATTTGTAGGAAGTAGCCGAGAACTATGAGTCCGTGTTAATAGTTAGTGCGTATAAATATAGTTCACTTCGTATTGGTGGTAGGAAGTTGTCGGTAGATCTATTACCCTTGAATATTTATGATCTTGATGTAATACTGGGTATCAATTTATTGTTCGGCGATCATGCCATGGTGGATTGTTTTAAGAAAAAAATGATATTTCAAATCTCAGGCGAGCCAGAATTTGTATTCTCGGGAGACAGAATTATCACTCCTGTTAGTCTGATTTCAGCCTTAGAAACCAGGAAATTATTACAGAAAGGATGTCAGCGATACCTTGCGCACGTGATTGACACCATTCAGAGAGAAGTTTCAATAGAAAATATTCCAGTGGTCAGAGATTTTTCCCGACGTGTTTCCAGACGAATTGTCAGGGTTGCCAGTCCTATATCGATTCCACCCTATCGTATGGTGCCTACTGAGTTGAAAGAATTAAAGGTGCAGTTACAAGATTTATTAGATCGTGGATTTGTCAGACCCAGTGTTTCCTCATGGGGAACCCCAGTGTTGTTCGTGAAGAAGAAGAATGGCACGTTGAGAATGTATATCGACCATCGACAGCTGAATAGGGTGACCGTTCGTAATAAATATCCGTTACTTAGGATTGACGATTTGTTTGACCAGTTCCAGAAGGCTAAAGGGTTTTCCACCATAACAATCTGCGTTGAGCTCACGTCTGAGCTCGGCACTCCCATCTGTTTCAGAGTACTAACAAAGATAATGTTTGCAGAGCTACCATTATCAATCACGATACGTCATACCTAGAAACTTGAGACCCACAGAGATATGACTAAGGCATCTTCATGAGGGTGAACAATCCTCTACAATCATCCTCAGAAAAGGTAATAATAAGACCTGGCTTTGTTACCGCCAATGATTCCCCATAACAACGCTCCAACGCCGCTTCACGCACCTTTCTCTTTCGTGCACGATTGGATTGCCCAGTACTCGGTCCTACCAAATTTATCATGAAAATTACCTCTCAATTTTCTTTAGGATGCTCTTCCTTCTGCTCTCTTTCTCGATGTTCTTCACATCGATTATCATTTTTGGGTCTCTTCTTTTCCCTGGAACGATCTTACATATAATCCTGCAACTGTCCCATATCTGCAAGTCGCCTAATCTCCTTCTGAAGCTCCTAACAGTTATCTCTATTGTGACCATGGTCCTTATAAAAATTGCAATACTTAGAGCGATTCTTCCGATTTGACTTAGTGGTCTGTCTAGGGGGCCATCGAATTATATCTGACGTATGAATCTCCTGCAAGATCCGTGAAATCGGCATGCACAATCTAGGAAGGCCTGGCTCCTAGAGAACTTCTGGCCTGGAATTTGAATTCCTTGTTCGGTCTTTACGCCTATCAGACATGCTAGATTTTTCCTTACCAATGTCTTTCTCGTTTTGCTTGAGATGATCCCGAAATATTCCCCTATCTTCTCTAGCCAGTTTCATATCTTCTAGCTTCATGTAAGGCTTGAATTTCTCCATCAACTCTCTCATACTCCGAGGGAACTTTTTGGTTAGGGAATCTTGAAATCGGCTAGGTCGTAGCCCTAACATAAAAGCATTGATAACAAGGTTTGTATCACAACCTTCAATGCAGGTCAGCTCTTCATTAAACCGGCTCATATACTGGCGCAAAGTTTCTTCTTTTTCCTAACGCAAAGCAACTAGGAAATCTGGTCTTTTCATTAACCTCTAATAGGTTATGAAGTGGTTGATGAACATCTTTCCAAACTCATTAAACGGCGTTATAGAGTTTGTAGGAAGAGTATGTGATAGGTGTAAATTACCTACATATTTCCAATCCGAATTTGTTAGTTTTTTAGTACGTTTATAGTTATTTTTATGTGTTTTAATATCTTTTTATTTTTTTTGTATTAAAACAAGTGTGTGGAGTGAAAAGGTATGAAATCAGAGCGAAAACGATGTGATCGAACCAAAGCGGATGAAGTTACGGTGGATAAATGAGCAAAGAGACAACATTGTGAAAGAAGCCCATCGCCTAGGCATCCAAACCTCCACCTAGGCTGTGAAGATGTTAAGAACATTTCCAAGTCCACCTCCTACTTCTTCGCCTAGGCGGTCACCAAACCGGCAAAGTCGGTACAGGTGCTATAACTTCAAGACTATTTTGAACTGCTATGAAATCCTATTTTGGAAACACTCAAAACATGTAAGTTATATATATTTTTCTTATCTTTCCATAGGTTTTTGAATCACCTCTATCTAAGTTTGGATGAAGAAGTTACAGTCAAAACAAAATGCAAACCTGCAGTTTCTTGGCTTAGGCGGAAATCCGACAGAAAGTTAACCGACCTAACTTCGCCTAGGTGAAGTTTCCTTCACCTTGGCGAAAACCTCTACACAATGAGATGTTTTTTAGATATTTTTTGGCTTATTTATACCCTTCTCTCCTCCTCTATTCTGATTTTCTTCAGCTCCTAAGGCCTTAGGCCATATTTTAGGGTTAGGTTTAGGGATTTTTGAGGGAGAGCTCTCAACCCGAGGTGGAGGATAAAGAGGGAAGCGATCGGTGGACAGTTCTAGCAGCTATTCTTCGGATATTGGCTAAGTCACTCGTTTCTTCTCTTTGTTTTCTATATTTTGGTAGTTGTTGAGTATGTTTACGCCATTTTACATTGTATACGTGGTTAAGGCCCTTGGCTAAACTTAGGTTATATAGTGATTATTAATATAATTTATGAAAATATTGTTTAGTTGAGTTTGTATTTTATTTGCGATTGTTCTTCGTTATGTTGATTGTGTGTGCCATATTGTTTGTTTATATTACTTAGATTTACATATCAAGAATATGGGGTTTGACAAATCCTAGATTCAGACTAGAATAAACGAACGCCACAATCCTATAACCCGGTCGGGGTTTAGATTGTTGACAATCGATGACGCTGGGGCAAGACTCACGTGACCTAGAGTCCTTAATACATTGAGGAGGATTTCGACGTTGACGCGAAGTCACATATTCCCTCGTCTTATACTCGGGAGAGGGTGGCGATGGAGTTTTAAAACAGAGATTATCGATAGGGTAAACACAACACGACGATCCAATAACTCGGGAGAGAGTTGGGTTGTGTGCAATGAATGACGTTGGGGCGAGACTCACGCTGCCTAGGGTCGTTAAGACATTGAGGGGGAATTCTTCGTTGACACGAAGTCGCGTATTCCCCTATCTTACACTTGGAAGAGGTGGCAGAGGAGTTTATGAACTGAGATTGTCATATAAGTCGAACGTCGTTAACATAAACTAAAACGAGACTGAACACGTATTTGTAAACGAAACTAATCCTTAGATAACTTATTTTCTCAAAACTATCCCATATTAATATTAGTATTAGTATAGTTAAATTAGGCTATATTAGTATTAGTATTAATTAATGATATTCAATTTTTTGTCGCCTAGATAAAGTCAAGTTATAACAATCGTGGTATTCGATAGTAACAATACCAATCCCTGTGGATATGATACCCGATCGAAAGGTTTGCTATACTAAAACTTGATCCGTACACTTGCGGTGAAAGTGGCAGTATGCAACCATTCAAGAGCCAATCCCTTCAAAGTGGTCGCAAAATCTCTACAGAAGGTAGAATCACTGGAATTATACAAATTCATAACATGTTTGAACTGACGGATATGGTCAACTGGATCAGTTCTCCCATCGTACTTTTCAAACGTCGTCGGATCGAACTTTTCAGAAAGTGGGACAGCTAGTATCTCTGGGGAGAAGGGTATCTCAGTACCCTTTAATAATGTATCTAGCTCATCCAGAGGTTGAACTCTCTCCACTTGACTCTTGATCTGTCGATGTGAATCAATAATCTCAGTTTGAATACTGGTCCCTCGTTCTGGTTGATGGCTGGCCACTCTATGGGCAAACTGTTCCTCATAAGATTGAGGATCAGCATGTCATGGAGTCTCTACCTCATTCCTGACTCCATGAGTACTTATATTGAACTGCGACCTATTGTCAACAATTATGCTAGCCATGTACTTGATAGTTTTTACCATCTCGGTCATTTTCGCGTTAAAAACGTCTATCTTTGCATCCATATTTACTACAATGGATGGAAGATCAGACGGAATCTCTTCATACTGCTCTAAACGAACATCTTTGTGATGCTCCTCTAGTACATCTAGGTCTGACGACGGTGGCAAGTCATTATTCTGACTTGTCACCGGTGCCCTAACTCGCAAGTGCCTCATATCTGCAATGTAAGGTTTTATGTTCATTTCCCACAGACGGCGCCAAATAATGTTGCCAAAAATTATCTGTCATAGTGTCATGCTTTGCACAAGCTAGAAAACCTTTCGTCTTCTTTCTTTACCTGCAAAACCGTGAATTTTAATGGGGGACACCTATGTGATGTTAGCCAAAGAACCTCCGGTGTGAGAATAAGTTAATCTAGATATAGTAAGAATAAGTTGCACACTATATTCAGAATCTGTATTACCAGTTACCTTCTACCCTTTTTATAGGGTGATGGGTCTGTTACCGCATGAATGGAGAGATCATTCAGTTGCTAGTATCTCCCTGTTGTTACGTATAATAGCCACTATCCCCGTAGTTATGGGAAAATCTCTATAACAGTCCCCATTACTCACAGGCCATTACAGTCAATTTAGACTCATTCTAACGTACACTAGTAAGATCGAAACTCTGAGATGACTAATTTCTATTTGTTTTTTAACACCTTGGGCTTACATATACCCAAATATGGGCCTTATTAAGCGGTTGCCCATGTACTCATCAAAATCATCAAATCAGTGTTTGAACATGGTCTTATGCTACCCTAGCCCACTTAATAGGCGGGTTTACCTGACTCCAATTCAGAGCCCATATAACAAATCCAACCAGTTTAGGATTTTATACCTAGGTCAGTTAGGGGTGGGAGATTTACACACATCAGTAAGCTACTCTTACCTGCGTCCAGTCCCCTAAGGTATCGCAAGGATTTCTCAATCCATTAAATTGCTGGTGATAAATACTAAAATTGCAAAAAAAAAAACTTAAATATCATGGAATAAAAATAATAATTGTTAAACCATATTAATGTGAATATTAACTAATTATGTATGGGCAGTAAAATCAAATATATGAAAATTCTGTGAAACAATCTAAAATATATATTAAACCAAAATTTTAACGTGAACGTTTATGTAACAGAAACAAAAGGGCAAATAAGGGACGTAAACATTTACATAACAGAAATAGAAGAAGAAGCAGAGACAAAATGTGTAAATGTTTATATAATAGAAATAGTAAATTAAACTTTAAATAAAAACTTATCCAGAGATTCAAATAATGAATAAAGTTGAAGTAGATTGAGGTTAGAATTTGATTCTATACCCTTAAAACAGATTCGCACTTCCACATTGGTGCTAATGGTTGAATGGACGTCTGCCCTCCCATGGTACAACGATCTTCAAGTTTCTGGTACAAACACTTAAAATCAAAATTTTAGCGAACTAGACTTATGCTTGAACTCTCATAAAATTTTAAATGTTTTGTGCTTTGATGGTGATATGAAGTGATAATGTTGTTAATCTGACCAATTGAAACGAATGAGAAATTTCCTATTTATAGAAGACCAAAAGACACTAATAAACGAATGCAACTTTGGAAAGACATTTGTTCGCGTGAACATTAACGCGAACCGTCACCAATGAACGTACATATATGTTCATTGGTACTAATTCAAAATTAATTGTTAAACAGTTAATTAACTGCTTAACTACTACTTAATTAAATTTTAAACTGTTCTAACAGGTCAAGATCTACCCCGATCGAATCTGACCAAACCCGACCTGGATCTGGCCCTAACCTGATCAAAATATGAATCGAATTAACCTAACCCCAACCCGAACTGAACCCCGACTCAGTCCGAAGCGAGTTTAAATATTTGATAGTTAGTGGTTTGCCTTTATTCCCAACTTATAAGTTGATACAACCTTAAGTTTTCCCTCCACAACCAATATAGGATAACTTACAACTTACAACCTAACTTATATATTGACAAAGTACTCAAGTTCTCCCTTACTAAGCAATGTGGAACAATACATCTATTACATTCTTCAACTAATCTGAAGTAGATTCCTTTGAGAATAAAAATCTCATTCAAAATTTAATCCATTTTTTGTTATAAATATATTACGTCGATTCTCAAACGACGAGGAACATAACATAATACTAACTCGATTAATTTAATTAATGGGTCTAACTTTAATTAATCAATTAAAGTGGCTAAAAATTCTAACAAAAATTTGATCCTATTTCTAGATAGAAACCAAAAGTTTTACAATTTTATTTTCACAAGCGCAAGAATAACCTAATATTTTTACAAGCTCAGAATCAAACCTATCTTTTCCTAGGGTAAAGACTAGCCCTATTTTAGGTTGAAGATTAACCCCTTGATTAGACAACGTCTCTTTATACCTAATCTACTCTCACCCAGACCAAGTACATTTAAGTCCAACTTGCAACTCATATATACAAAAAAATAAATGTTTCTTCTCACAGGAATTTTTACCACCTCAAATCAAAACATACTCAATTAATTTTTCGATACTAAGTGATAAAAATATGTGATAATGCAAATATAATTATAAACAATCAAAGAACATAATATATATATAAAAAATTTTCGAAAAAAACTAGTTTCACAAGATATTCAGGGTATTCAAAAGATGAAAATAAATTTCAAACAAAAAATACTATGAGATCAGACAAAAGATATATATCAAGTAAATCACATATTTTTGAGCGCGTAAAATAATTAGAGAGTTGTCACCGAGATTTCCATGAAAAAAAACTAAGAATATTAATGCAGCACAAAAACCAATGTTATAGCAATGAAAACTTCGATTAAGAACTTATTTAAAAATTTCTCTCAAAAATATATTTTAACAGAATAAGCTCTCTTAAAAAAAAATTCATAAATAAAGACACTGATTTGATATCTTGTTCTTGATTAATAAAATGTGAAATTCGCAGGTTTATGTATAGTAATTTTAAACTATGCCTATAACGACTATATTTTGAAAGATATGCCCAAAATTTAGCATATGTAGACTCCCCACATATTAAAATATTTTAAATCAGTAATATTAGACCTATAAATAAACTTTTAAAACTCACGATTTAACTCCAAAAAGATATTGCTTTAAACCCCATAAAGATAGAAAAAAGTTTTCTTGGTAAAAATCATAGAATCAAATAATATATACATGAACTAAATCATAAAATTTTCTAAATCTAAGATGTAGATTTTAAAATCAGTCAACACTCATTTAGATATAATATATAAACGTTTAAATCTAAGAAAAATGTGTAGAAGATCTTTCAAAATCTTTTTGGTTAAAATTTGGATTTTGCCCGTTCAGTCAAATGGTTCTACTAGCTGTCGACTGCTTGACCTCGAACGTCTAGATTTCTAGCCGTTGAACCCTAGGTTAGTTGATGAGTCACTCAACCGTTTAGAACCTGAATCAATCGTCTATCCATGAGGTCGTCTGATTAGCTAAAATTCCAAAAAACGCAATCCTGATTCGTTCAGTCGATCGTTCCACTTGCCGATCGACCGTTCAGGTCAAAAAACATAATTTTTGACTTTTTCAAACATTATCTTTGATCCAGCTTTCAGAATCATTTGGATACTTAAATTTATCACTTCTTACTATATTTCAAATATTCCAAATCACTTTTAAGTGTCGTATATGATCCTAATCGAGTTGCATTAAGAGTATAAGAAGAAACGATGTGTTTTACCTAGAAATACAAAAATAAAAAATAAAAAAATCGTCTTGCTCGAAAAAATTCTTCAATACCTTCATTGCTACCATCCTGATCTTTCTTAGATATCTTCTTGAAAATCATTATTTTTCTTATTTGCTCGACATAACTAAAATCTGAAATACCAAATAAACGTATTAGTTCCTCGAAACATCAACTTTAATTGATTCATCAAAACATCCAGGGTCAACCGTGAGGGTGGTGGCTGTGAATTGTTGAAATAGAGTCGGGAGAAAGAGACAAAAAGAGGCCGGGGGGAGAAAGAAATAAAAGAAAAGAACAAAAAAGAACAAAAAAGAAAAAAAAAAAAAAAAAAAAAAAAAAAAAAACAAAGTTAATTATAGAAAGGGTAAAATAGTAATTGCACTGATTTTATCTTTTATTTTTGCAATTATTTTTAAAATATAAAGGTAAATCAGTAATTATGGCTTTATGATATGTCAAGATAGAGAATTTCGTGTTTAGTGTCTTAAATACAGGTCTATTTTTCATGCATATCATATTATGTGAACACACTTTTGATTTTCAAATTTTTTTTTTGTCAATTTTTTTTTTAAATATTCTAAAAAGTATTTCAAAAAGTATTAGGGACTAAACAGTCCAGTTAAGTTTAGTTGTTGGTATTGCCTTAATCTTGGATCAGTTTGTCCCCAGACTTGTAGCGTAGTAGATATCTCTTATAAAATGTCTAGATTTCAGAGTTCTTTACACTTATAATAATTTTTTTAAAACAAAAATACAGAAATAACACTACTTTTAACTTATTTACTAAAATAGACTCACTCGGGGTTCGAAACCCCGGATATATATATATATATATATTCGCATTTATACCCGGGGTTCCAAACCCCGGGTTTACCCACCCAAAAAAAAAAATTAAAAATAAAAAATAAAAATTGACCTAATAAATTTTTAAAATTTTCGACAACTTTAAGTTGATTAACGGTGGTTTATCGATATTTTAAATAAATCTAATTTTTTGTGCATAAATTATGTTCAAAATACTCCAAAATACTTTTTATAACATTAAAAATAGACGAGTGGATGAATTTTAAAAAATCGTCAAAGTTGACTAAATGAGTTGTTTTCGATAATGACAGAATTTTTTCGACAATTTGGAATTAACAAAAGATTGCATGTTCGTAATAGAAATGAACCAATTTTTTTGTATATAAACTATGCTCATAACACTACATAACAAAACTTAGAACACTAAAAATAGACTAGTGAATAACTTTTAAATAATCGTCAAAATTGGTCGGATGAATTGTTTCAATGACGATGAATTTTTTTTGAAAACTTTTAGTTAACAAAAAATGGCTGTCTATCCGTAACAAAAATGAACCTGATTTTTTTCCATACAAACTACATTCATAACACTAAATAATAAAATTAATAACACCAAAAACAGATAAGGGAATAATTTTTAAATAATGGTTTCAAAAACACTATATTGCACTACAAAGTTTGGATGGACATAACTTTGCGCTCGGTAGTCCGTTGGGGGTGATTTTTTTTTTTTTTTGAAAGTTGGGTCTGATCTGAGTCATTATTCTGGATTTTGAAGATTTCAATTTTACCAACAGGACAAGACGCACGCTATTGACGAAGATTACAAATTTAGTCATCCAACACTTCAAATCCAAAATTGAAGGTGAAAACAAGATTTATTTGAAAAAATACTCGATCAAACCGTCTACGGTCATTTGCCATGTCTAGATCTCAAAAAAAAATACCCGAAATAGAAAAAAAAAAAAAAAAAATCGCCCCAAACGGACCATCGAGCGTAAAGTTATGTCCATCCAAATTTTGAAGTGCAATATAGTATTTTTGAAACCATTATTTAAAAATTATTCCCTTATCCGTTTTTGGTGTTATCGATTTTATTATTTAGCATTATAAACGTAGTTTGCATGGAAAAAAATCAGGTTCATTCTATTATGGATAGACAACCATTGTTTGTTAACTCAAAATTTTCAAAAAAAACTGCATCGTCATCGAAACAACTCATCCGACCAATTTTGACGATTATTTAAAAATTATTCACTAGTCTGTTTTTAGTGTTCTAAATTTTGTTATGTAGTGTTATGAACATAATTTATATAGAAAAAAAACTGGTTAATTTATGTTACGGACATGCAATCTTTTGTTAATTCCAAATTATCGAAAAAAATTCGCCGTTATCGAAAACAAATCATTTGGTCAACTTTGACGATTTTTTAAAATTCATCCACTCGTCCGTTTTTAGTGTTGTAAAAAGTATTATAGAGTATTTTGAATGTAATTTATACACAAAAAAAAATAGATTTATTTAAAATATCGATAGAGCACCGTTAATCAATTCAAAGTTGTCGAAAATTTTAAAAATTTATTAGGCCAATTTTTTTTAATTTTTAATTTTTTAAATTTTATTGGGGTGGATAAACCCGGGGTTTGGAACCCCGGGTTCTACATAGAACCCGGGGTTCCAAACCCCGGGTGTAAACACGAAAAATAAAATAAAAATTAAAAATTAAAAAAATAAATTGTATACCCAGGGTTTTGAACTCCGGGTATACTTCTGGGACCCCAAACCCAGGGTTCCGAATTCCGGGTGAGTCTATTTTGGTAAGTAAGTTAAAAGTTGTGTTATTTCAATATTTGTGTTTAAAAAAAATATTATAAGTGAAAAGAACTCCTAGATTTCAACCCCTATTTCATATGAAAAAATAAAAGAAAAAAAAATCAGTAGAAAGCTCGCAAGTTAACAATCTGAAACTCATGACATTTCAATGAGAGGTCAGAGTCGTGCCCAACTATTTAAGCCCATAGTCGGTTCAAAACAAAAGGTCCCCTTTCCCCACCCCTATAAATTTAGCTTTCCTAAGGGCCATTCAAACCACTCAAAAATACTCACACGCACTCTCTCTCTCTCTCTTCTCCTCCTCTCTCCTCTTCTTCTCTCTCTCTATCACCCTTTCTTTTGTATGCCCCTGTGTGTCTGAAAGAGAGAGAGAGAGTAAAATTCAGCGAGCAAA
Source organism: Eucommia ulmoides (assembly GCA_016647705.1). NCBI lineage: Eukaryota > Viridiplantae > Streptophyta > Magnoliopsida > Garryales > Eucommiaceae > Eucommia > Eucommia ulmoides. The sequence continues at coordinate 21,483,910 of CM028339.1, forward strand.
TTTTTGTGTATTTTTGATGGTGGTGGTATATCTTTTGGGGTTCCTCCTGGTCACTGTATGTGTTTTGGCTAGAGTAGCCCATCAAACTCTATCATGCTACTGGTTGACCCCAAGACGCATCAAGAGGATCATGGAGAGGCAAGGGGTTCGTGGTCCCCAACCACGTTTCCTCGTCGGAAACCTACCAGAGATGGCGGCTCTCGTCGCCAAATCCACCCGTGACGACATGGCCTCCATCGGACATGACGTCGTCGGCCGCCTCTTACCGCATTTTGTGGCCTGGTCCAAACTCTATGGTATACACACACACATAATATAGGATTCTCTCTCTCTCTCTCTCTCTCTCTCTTTATCTCTCTCTCTCTCTGTCTCGGGTTAATTTCACTATCCGCCCTCAAAGTTTGAGTTTAGTTTCAAATGGATCCCTCCATTTAATGTTTTTCAAAGTAAGTTCCTAAAATTTAAACAACCTATAAAATATATTCAAATTTTGCCCTTCTAACTATTTCTTTCGGTTTCTACCATTCTGCTTCTTTCACCAAAATAGGAATGACAATGACACACAAAATCATAACTTCTCTCTTCCAAAATATCGACAGCAAGAGACATAATTTCTTATATAATGAGATTGGCCAGTGACCTCTCCAATTTAAAATATATATATATATATATATATATATATTTCTATTATTAAGTAAAATATTATACAATAATCTTCCTCACAATGTCAAATTTCTTTCTTTTGCTCCATCACTTTCGAGCCTAATGTTGGAAGAGAAAATGAGAACTACATAGGGAATAAGAAAAAATGCTAATAATTGATAAAGTATGGAAACATTAACACAAATTTGTCGAAATTGAAAAAAAAAGAAAAAAAAAAAGGACAATTTGATGTATTATCATTTGTGCCAATTAAAATTCTTGGAGTTACTATTTGTTTATTTTTTGGGGGGGTGGTTCTGTAAATAGGGAAAAGATTCATCTACTGGAACGGGACGGAGCCGAGGATGTGTTTGACGGAGAGTGAGCTGATAAAAGAGCTGTTGTTAAAGCACAGCGGAATATCGGGGAAATCGTGGATGCAGCAGCAAGGTTCCAAGCATTTCATTGGGCGGGGCCTACTTATGGCCAACGGTCTTGATTGGTTCCATCAGCGACACATCGTTGCTCCCGCCTTCATGGGAGACAAACTCAAGGTACATAAAACATTTAAAAAATAACTAGAGTTTTGACCTAGCGGTTATCTTTCTCAAAATGTTCAAAAATCTCTTTGTATAAAAAAATAAATAAATCTGATTTAAAAAAACATATGACAATAGGTGAAATTTAATTTTTTTAAATGGGTCTAAAAATGTTTAGAATTCATGAACAATGATTGTTTTATTTATTTATTTTTGGGATATAACTAAGCAGAGCTACGCGGGATACATGGTGGAATGCACGGAGGAGATGCTCCTATCACTTGAGAACGCGGCGGGGACAGGAGAAACCGAGATTGAGATCGGCGAGTACATGACGCGGCTCACTGCCGACATCATTTCCCGGACGGAGTTCGACAGCGGCTACGAGAAAGGGAAGCAAATTTTCCGTCTCCTCACCGTACTGCAACACCTCTGCGCTCAAGCCAGCCGGCACTTTTGCTTTCCTGGAAGCCGGTGAGTCGAAATTATTGCTGCTTTAATCCACCTTAAAATTTGATAAATTTCGGTTTGATCCATGCAAACTTTATCAACCCTCATTTATTTTCCTTTTATTTCAGGTTTTTTCCGAGTAAATACAACAGGGACATAAAATCACTGAAAATGGAGGTCGAGAAGTTACTAATGGAGATAATACAGAGCCGGCGGGACTGCGTCGAGATTGGACGGAGCAGTACCTACGGCAACGATCTGCTTGGAATGTTACTGAACGAGATGCAGAAGAAGGGAGATCATGGCGGCTTCAGCTTGAATCTGCAGCTCATAATGGACGAGTGCAAGACTTTCTTCTTCGCCGGACACGAGACGACGGCGTTGCTGCTCACGTGGACTGCCATGTTGCTGGCCACCAATCCAACGTGGCAAGATAAAGTCCGGTCGGAGGTTGATCGGGTCTGTGGCGACGCTCCGCCCTCTGTTGATCATCTCCCCAAATTAACCGCAGTAAGTGTCCCTCAATTTTTATTTTCCTTTAATCGTGAGAATTGATGATTTTTAAATATAAATAACTGGTCAAATTGCAGTATAAGCATTTGTAGTTATACTTTATATCACTTAAATCCTTCTAAATCCTTGTACGTTTAATTAGACCTTATACTTTTTAAAGTGTGTCAATTAATTTTGACATTGCATTAATTAAGGCAACTTTAACGACAAAACTAATCGAAAAAGTTAATCAACTTTCTTTAGAAAGCACATGATTTCAATTGTCACAGTTGAAAGTATATTAATAGAGAAATAGAAGAAGTAGTTCAAGTGGTAAAACTGTTTGAGTTAAAGCAGTTGAAGAACATCTGTAAGGTCAGGAGTTCGACTTTGTGAAAAAATACTTATTGAAAGAGATAGTCACGCGTCTCGAAGGAGATTAGTCTCATACTTTGTGTACATATCTTCATGGATATTAATAAATAAATAAAAAAAAAAAAAAAAAAAGCAATTTAGCTAAATAAATATAATCAGGTACATGCATGCTTGGCTGGTGGTCACTGATTCTCATTATGATTGCTCAATTCATTGTGGAGTGGTGGCTATATATTAAATTGATTAATTAATTAATAAAGCCAGACAAAACCTAAAATAGATTCTCTTTTACCTTCCTCCCGATTCATGAATATACATGCTTAGAGCACTTATTTATTGTCCGTACTTGATCATAGTCAACTCAACCCAGCTATTATGCACATTTTATTTTCATGGACCGTAGACCAAGGTCCAATCGTCCGACCCTATATATTGAGATGAATGAAAAACAAAATATTAAATTCGTATGCTTTACAAAGTAGATAAATTTTGTGGACCATGTGTTTTCTATAGCAAAAATTACGTAATTATTGCGTGAGGATTTTTTTAGAAGGATTTCCAATTAAGTACATGCATTAATTAAGTTAGTAACTATTTTTTATTTAATAAAAATAAAAAATTTACGTATATGGCCCAAAAAAATAGCATTCCTATTCAATTGGGCCCAAAACACTTGTTTTAGTGGTTTTGAAGGTTTCGGCCGAGAACTGACCATGTTTTTGGCAGATGCTGTGTGAAAAATCAGAAATTGAGGGTAAAATAACCTTTTTTTTTTTTTTTTTCCCCCTTCATGATTCCAAACAAACAAAATTTTCTTACCTTTATCAAATATCGAACTTTTTTAAAATCACAAACTAAATAGTCCTCAATAATACAAATTATAATTTTCTCAAGCTAATGTATTAATAATAATATAACTTCTTAACATAAGATTATTCGTCTCGTTTTTGCAGTTAAATATGGTTATTAACGAATCACTCCGGCTATATCCTCCGGCGTCTCTCCTCCCTCGGATGGCCTTTGAAGATATAAAACTTGGGGACCTCCTTATACCAAAGGGACTTTCCATTTGGATCCCTGTCCTTGCCATACATCACAATGAAGACATTTGGGGTAAAGATGTAAATGACTTTAATCCTGACCGATTTGCCTCCAAGCCTTTCGGGGCGGGCCGACATTTCCTCCCCTTCGCCGCCGGCCCGAGGAACTGTGTGGGCCAGGCCTTCGCTCTAATGGAGGCAAAGATTATTCTGGCAATGTTGATATCAAGATTTAGCTTCACTATATCTCCAAATTATCGACACGCGCCTGTGATTGTGCTGACTGTAAAACCAAAATATGGGGTTCAAATATGTTTGAAACCTTTGAAGAAACGGTAAGTGTGAATTTTTAGTGACGGAAGAATTTGTCACTATGCAATAAACCCTCTTTTCAGTCGTACAATATATAATGAGAGATTTTTAAGTTATGAGAAAGAGTTGTTTTTTGAGAGAGATTGGTTGGGATTGATTTTTTATTTGTCTTTATATATTTTTGTTTTTCTATTTAGGAGAGAATTTTGCGAGTTAAAGATTAAGAATAGTAGCATTATTAATTTTTTTTTTTTTGGGAGGTAAGGGATTATTTTTTTTCTTTCTTAATTTTTTTTAAGAAAAAAAATTGTGAACGGGGTAGAGGTAAAAATATGATTGTAATGAATGAACAAGAGGTGTATTAATAAAATGAGAAAATATCAAGATTCTGGATTTTGGTTGTTGGCAATGGTAATGTTCGGACTTGCTTGCTTTCGATGCAAAATTCTCATATTTTTCATATATTTTAAAATTATTTTTAGTTTTCTCACACCGAATAAAATTATGATCTAATGTATGAGTGCTATAAATATTCTTACCCAAAAATAAACAAAAACTCTCTATATATTATGTTAAAATAATTGAGAGGCGGAACATTAAGAGAGAGTATGGAATGATTGTATTGATATATATGAAAAGTATAATTTACATAGATGTACAGATATATTTATATAGGCAATTAACTAGAGTTTAACCTAATGGACTTAGGGTTTAACCTAATAGTCCAAACCCCATATATGTATATATATATATATATATATATATATATATATACAAACATCCTCCTTCAAACTCAAGGTGGTAAAGTTGGCTTGAACTTGAATTTGGAAACTAAGTGTGAAAGCGTTTGGTTGGATGACCTTGGAGAAAATGTTGTTGTTTGATTTGCAGAATTGACGAAGTGGAAAAAAACAATATTATGGAGAATGTGTTGACGGATAAAAAAGAAATCAGTCTCGATGTGATTGGTGTGGTCATGAAAAACGTCATTGTAGGTGATCTGAATACCACCCCTATTATCACTATTTAGAAAAGTAGTAGTAGGGGAAGAGACTCTCTTGTCAGGGAGATGCCAGCGAAGCCATATTGTATAGCGTCAGCAATAGCATGATATTCATATTGGGGATTGGATTGGCAACCACGGTTTGTTTCTTACTACATGAAGAAATGAGAAAGTTATCCAAGAAAAAACAATAACCAGTACTAGAACGTTTGTCGGTAGAATCTCCGGCCTAGTCGATATCATAATAAGCCTGTAAGGTAGGAGTGGACTGAGATGAGAAATAAAGAAACAAGGTGTCTTTGACATTATAGAAAAATTCAAAGAACATTTGAGTAGTGAGTAGTCTGAGAAGCAAACAAAATTGGCTGACTTGATAGATAACATAGCCAATGTTTTGGCGACTAACAATAAGGTATACTAAGCTTTCAACTAGTTGCGATAGAGAGTAACATTCAGTAGAGGGGAGCTTTGTAGTGAAGTAAGTTTGATATTTAGCTCCAGAGAAGTGCAGATAGTGGTGGAGTCAGTAATGCGAGCCTTGGAAAGGAGATTAGAGACATACTTGGACTTAGAAAGAAAGTATCCATCTAAACTAGATGAAACTTCAAGGCAAAGAAAATAGGCGAGCATGCAACTACTGAGAATTTTAGTTTTGATATACCATGTAGATCATCCTCTGTATTGATCAACCCATCCATATACAATAACAGAATGATAATTTCGTTGTCATTTTGGTGAAAAAATAAGTTAGAATCTTGAGCATTGGGGGTGAACCTAAACTGGTAGATAGTGGTGTTGAATTTTACGAAGTAAGCAAGTGGAACTCGTTTGAGACAATATAAGGCAAGATGAAGGCGACAAACTTTGTGTTGAGGAGCAGCTAGGCCATAAGGGGTGTGCATATAAACTTCCTCAAGGAGGTCACCAATGAGGAATGCATTCTTACATCCATATGAAAAAGTGACCATTTCCGAATGGTCGCAACAACAATGAGAGTACAACAAATGTAAATCTAGCTACTTTAACAAATGTCTCTTCGTAGTCAATGCCATAATATTGAGAGAATCTTTTTGCAAGAAGTCCATAAAGTTCAACAGAACAATTAGAAAATGTTTATATTTTGAAAATTCACTTGCATCTAATAGGCGTTTTACTAGTAAGGAGGTTAACGAGATCCTAAGCATAAGTTTTGGCTAGAGATGAAGTTTCTCGTCAATTGCTTTATGCTAAAGAGGGTTAGTACCATGCTTCTTGTAGGAATAAGGCTCATGTAGATTAAGTATATGGTATAAAAACAATGAAAATTAGGGAAAGTTGTTAGAGGACAAAGTTGGCACACCTAAAGATTTTTAAGAGCTTATAATTAGGAGATACTCCATGCAACTTCTTGTAGGGGCAAAGATTACCTATGAGAGGTGAATGGACCCAATTAATAGTATTAGCCCAAATAGCTACCCAAGAGAGGGGAGGGGATGAATTGGGTAGTTACTAAAATTTAAACAATTAAGTCCTTTAAACACAAATAATGAATTTTTCTAAATCAATTATTTTCTTGATATGCTGTGAAAATGTGGTTAATACTAAGTGCACACCCAAACACAAAATATGAAATAAAACAATGCAGCACACAAGAATTTATCCTAATTCGGCAAGATACTCTTACCTACATCCAGTTCCCCGAGTTGTACAGAGATTGGTAATCCACTAAACTCCTTGATTCCTTTATCAGGTAGGAGCCAAATCTTTACAATTCTCGATTTTTTTCACAAGCTCAAAATTAACTTTTACAATACCCTGGTTCTTTTCAAATACTAAGAATCAACCTAACACTCTGTCACTTATCATTTTCACATGGTTAGGATTACAATTCACTCTTTAATTCAATTACAGGTTGAATCAAAATCTAGTTCTTTTCAAAGTAAAAGAATAACCTAACATTTTTAACAGGACAAAGATCAAACACTAATATTTTTCACAGGAAAAATATCGAAGCCTAGTTACCCTGACTAAACACTGTCCTAAACGTTTCTAATCCTCTCAAATTCACAAATACAAAAAAAATAAGTTTCTTCCCACAAAGAGCTTCTACCACCACAATACAGATATACTTAACTAATGGCCCAATAATTACTACATGATATATACAATGTGAGGTAAATAAAATTTGATTAAATTATTAAGTTGGCAGCATAAATTAAGACATAATCATATAATCAAGTAAAAAACCGTTTAAAAGATTTTCAGACTTTTAAGTTCAAAACAATTTTCTAACAATCTTAAACCAAGCAATCAATATAAATGTGACTTTAGAAAGCAAATAATAAAGCTCAGATGGATCTCACAGGGAAACACCGAAAACAATGATAATATCGCAATTAGAACTCAAATCGCAAGCGCTTTAAATCAAGAATTTGAATACAATCTCTTATAGAAATCTTAGCAAAAAATTTCACTCTTAAAAAAGTTCAAAACTGATGCTCTTAATGTATCTAAACTCATTCTCGCATATCTTATTAAATAGACCTAAAATTAGCCCTCCAATGACTAGTTTTTAAAAGATATGTCATAAAACGACATTCTAAGACCCCATATAACATATCCTATCAATTTAGATATGTTTCATTTAAAAATATTCTTTAAAGCACTCATTTAGGTCGCATAAAAAAATTTCCTAATTCAAAACCATAAGAATAAGAAGTAATAAATTATTTAAATTAAGAGAATCTCAAAATATATTGGCCAAATCAATAGAGATCACATAATAAAAAAAATCATATTTGAATATCACTCAAATCCCCCAAATCCTTCTCTTGGAATCATAAAAAAACTAATAGTTTTTCACCAAGAGACCAAATCAGTCAAAACATCTAAGATAGTTGGTTAGCCGACCACTTCCATTCAGTCGACTGTCTTGTGCCAAGTCTGAAATAACCGTTGGAATTACACCCAGTCAGTTGACTGACTCGATCAATGGGATTCCAATTTTCTCCATTTCATCTACTGAATCATTTGGTTAACCAATCCTTCTTATTCGGCTGACCGATTATATCAGTGTGCTCACTTCCTTACTCATTTAAGCTACTGTTTCAAATGGTTGACCGATTGCTTTTCTCAGTTGATCGGTTGGATCTGTAGGACTCTATTTCTACTCCTAAAACTCACTGTTTTGATAAGTCAATCGACCATTTTTACTGGTTGACCGAATTGACTCGAAAACACAACATTTTATACTTTAAAACACATTTTTCGATTACATCATTTGTCAAAACGATTTCACATAAGGAGTATATAAAATATCTCATTTTAGGATCTTAAACTTATCACTTCTTATCAAGTCACACTTAAGATTAATTCATTTTAAGTGTCGTGCATGATCCTAATTAAGAGTATATAAGTCAATAGTTGTTTTCACCTAGTTTTCTTCAGTGTCTTTAAAACTCTTCATGTCTTCATCATGTCCATCTTGCACCCTTTATGTTTTCTCCAATAAATCTTCTTTTAAATCAAACACATGGAATTACAAATCTAAAACACTTAATAAAAGTATTAGTTCTACCAAAAATATCAATACTTAATTGCTCATCAAAACCTTGAATTCAATAATTCTTTTTTATGATGACAATTAACTTGGATGTTTTCTTCAAAATATAATGTAATCACACTCCCCCTAAATCCGAGGACGGTTGTTTAAACTCATTTAAGCACAATAATGAAAACATAATTAAGATATTCAACAAAAACTCAAAATAAATTCGCCGTTTAGTTAATGCAATGCTAAGGCGAACAAATCTCTAAACACCAACTTCTTATTAAATATCAACTTCTCTCCCTTTGTCATCTTAAAAAGCGGGGACAGAATGAAGTTGTTTTTACTCACCCTTGAATCTCTTCATCGATAAAAACTCACCATAAGAGCATCTTTTTAAGAGCTTATCAAAATTGAATTCAACAATATGAATTTGAAAATATTTTCGTACAAAATAATTTAAAATATTTTTAGAGCCAAATTTCAAATTTATGTGGACCATCATAAAAGATAAACGATAAAGCATAAAAGGCTAATTACTCTAATAAGCAATAAAATCCATCATACTAGGCTAACACCACTTAAGCCTAATTAGTCTGATCAAGTACCACATATCCTAGATAAATTATTACAAACCAAGATGCTACATTAGAACTCGTTCGAATACATATCATAAAAAAACATAATCTATAATGAGGACCTTGACCCATAAATGGGTAATGTGGACCGAGTGGACTGGTGGCTAATGGCTGTGTATATGGACTTCAGGGTTGTACACTTGAGCTAGGAGTAATCGGGTGATATTATGATGTGGACGGTCCAGCTCCTGATTGTCTTGCTCCAATGTGTCGTCCAAAGGACTGCTGCCCTCCATACGATGTCTATACTCTATACTACTACTGTCCATTGTACTGCTGTTGTCCTCCAAAGTGCTACTGGTTTTTGCATAAACATGAACAATTATTCCATGTTGCCTGTAACCTTTCCAAACCCAACTTCTATTGATGCGTAGATTCTACCATATCCAGCTAATGGCTATCTCATTTCCATCATTTCATCCATTATTTCGGACACTTTTGAAACAAGCACTTCAGTGTATTGTTGAAAATTATCAAACTGACTCTAAATTTGATCAATTTTTTTTTATCAGTGCTTAACTCTTCTATTTCTTCATCTTCATCAATTATTCTCTCTCTTTCCTCACCTCATTTTTTTACCCATATGTTTCTCACATACTCATAACTCATCATAATAAGCGTCTCATCTTCAAGGTACTATCAATTTCAAAGTGCTAAAAAATTCTTTGAAGCGCATCACCATAGGGTAATATCTTTGATGGCTTTTTCAATTGATATTCTATATACTCAAACATGATATGAGTCAAATCAAGATGTCTACCTTCAACAATTTCATTCAACAAATACAAATCCTAATAATTTACTGTAGCATGACTACGACTTCTAAGGAGGATAGAGTGAGTAATTATGGAATGACGAAGATGATGTTTGATAGGTGTAATTTATCTATTTATTTCCAAGCCGATTTTGGTAGTTTTCGAGTATTTTTATAGCATTTTATTATGTTTTAATATGTTTTTATTTATTTTATCTTAAATTAGGTATTTGGGGTGAAAAGAGACTAAAACGGTCCATAAACGATCAAAGCGGTAGAAGAACGGTGGAGAATAAAAGCAAAACGGCCAAATTGAAAACCCCCATCCACTGCTATAGCGGTCACTTGCCAAAACTCCTACCGACTTATCCACCGCTGTAGCGGTCAAGTGCCAGATATTTTAGGATATTTTAAATATTTTGAGATATTTTGAATTCTATAAATATCGTCCCTTCTCCCCCATAACAAAGGTATACGTTTTTGAGAGTCTTGAGAGCTCCAAGATCATTCGACCAATAGAAGATCACAACGCAAAGAATGAGGAAGCATTCTCAGAGTGGTTTTAGCGACGAATCTTCGAATAACGACTAGTCTCCTCGTTTCTCTCTTAGATTGGTTGAATGTTTGTATATGTTTAGCTTGTATTTAGTTGTATTTAGGGCTATGTCCATGTGTAGCTAAACATATATTGTCTACTTGATGTAGTTCATGAAAACATCGTTTATATAAAATCTATGTTTCATTAATGGCTGTTCGTGTTTATTCGATTATGTTTACTGTTATTCCATGTTTATATACTTGTTATGATATACTGAGAATACGAGCTTTAACACTCGGGAGAGGTAACCCCAGATTCATATTAGGGTTTAAACACAACACGACAATCTAATAACCCAAGAATGTGTTAGAAAGTGTGCAATTCATGAGGTTGGGGCGAGACTCATGTGACCAAGTTTTGTATAGACCCTCGAGGGGGATTTCGACATTGATGCGAAGTCACATATTCATTTACTTTACACTCGGAAGAGGTAGTGAATGAGATTTCGATACCGAGATTGTCAGATAAGATGAACACCGTTAATGTAAACTAGATTGAAACGAACACATTTAAGTGGATGAAGTTAATCCCTAGGCAATAATTTCTCATAAACGTCATACCACTATATTAGTATAATTAGTTTAATTAACTTAGTATTAGTATATTTTATTATAAAAACTATGTTTTTATCACCTAAATAAAGTTAGGTTATGACAATTATGGTACTCAACGATAATCTACACTAATCACTATGGATACGACGATGATTACTCTTCCCACTCTACTAAAGCTTGACTTGTACATTTGCGCTGAAAGTAGTGATGAATTTACGCACTACCAAGTTTTTGGAGCCGTTGCCGGGGATTGGTTTTTAAATTGTTGTTGATATTGTGAGTAAATGACTTGATTTTAATTTAGGCATTTCTTTTGTTTATAATTTTTTATTTGTAGTTTTATTTTTGTTTTTCTAGTTGGGTACTTGAAGATGTTAGATTAATAGGTACTTTTGTGTTTCTTTCAATGGGATTCCAAGTCATTTTGTTGTGCTTGGGATCTATATAAGGAATTTATATTCCTGTTTCCAAATCAAGGTTTCCCGAGGGAGTGTCAACTACTGAACTTCCTCGACGTGTTATTAGCTGCAACCAGAACATGGGTTGAAAGAGGAAACATAACCACCTCTTTCGACAAACTAACCATGGATGAAGCCTATTGGTTATTGGAAGACATGGCCGAGTTTAATTTTCAGTATTAGAATTATTCACCAAGTTACCAAAGCTTGGAGGATAGTTTCATCGCTTCGGTGCCATAGATTGACACCCCAGACCAACAGGAAGAGTCTGCCCCCTGGAAGAAATGTTAGCTAAATTTATAGGGGAGACGCAAGCATTTTGGAGGGAAATGAATGACCGACTTAATGAGTATGAGATTTGCCTTGACATTATTGAGATGACTTGTGCCAAAATCGATGCGACCGTAGCGTCTCTTCAGACGCAAATCGGTCAGCTAATCTATTTTATTGAGGCCGAGTCAGACGTGGTGACATTAAGAGAAAGCCACCACGAGGAACTGAAAACGAGCGGAAGGAGCTTGAGAACATTCACAGATGATTATTCGAATGAGATGGGAACCCAAGTATGGATCAACAATTATAATTCTTCACCATTGGAGATCTACATTATGATACCATCATCGATCGAAGACGATCACATCTACGAGGATCCCATGTGGCTCACTTATCCTTCGCTGCCATTTGCAACGTTCATTCAGGCTAACCGAGCACATGGGACAGAGCCGATTCGAGTTGAAAGTACAGACCAAACAATTCCAAATCTCTCCAGTCTTGAGGGCGTTATAAATCAAGACCCATACGTAGTGTTGTAGGACACTTACTATAGGCAGAAGTTAATCTTTTACAAACACTTCTCCATGTCGGGCCAAGGACAATAAATTACGCGCTTCTTAGGAGGCAACCCAAGTTAAAAAATAAATTAGATCCGTTACTGCCGACTTGATTTGGAGGTGAGATTCTCTCGCCTCCTAGGTACGTGTTCTAAACCCCCTTCATTAGCATGCTTTATTTCAAATGTTGAGATTGATGATTGGGTCGCTGTGGACACTGTTTGTTTTAAGTTGGGGGGGTGATGTGTAGTATTTTAGTATGTTCAAATATTGTTTAGTTTATTGTGTGCATGTTTGTTTAGTGTAGAATGTGTTTATGTTTGTTGTTGTTGCATGCTGAGTTTTGCATTCATCTGGGCCATTACCTGATGATGATATTACCCCTTGGTTGTTTTTCGAGGTCAAGGGTAATGGCCATTCATGTGTGTTTTGTGTGCTTGACAATGCATTTTGGTGAAAGTTATTGTGGATCCTAATTTGCATAAGCACGTAGACTCAATATATAACTATTCAATTGATTTGAGACCGATTATCCATTAGCCAACTCATGACAATTTAAGGATTCTAGAACCTAATTGAGGGGAAATTTAAGGCGAAATCCTAGGTGAGGTAGTTTAGGAGACGTGATTTAGGCATTTATTTTGTCGCTTGAGCCTTTGAAGCTTACCTTATAAAATGTTTATCCCTCGTTACTCTGTCGAAGCCTATAATTTTCCATTTCAATTCTGAACACAAAAAAAATATCTTAGCTATTTGAATTTTTTCCAAACCTATATCGTTAAACCGAAGGCAGAATTTGAGTGAATCAAGTTAGTATTGGTGTATGCTACTTGAAGTGAGCAGTTGGGTTTAGGGCGAACTTTTGATTGGTTCAGTATTCGAGTACTCACTTTTCATTTTTCTTTCGTTTTAACTACACCCATGAAATTGTACAAATCAAATAAGTTTGGGAGTGTGGTAAGTTTAAAAAAAAAACAAAAAAAAAACATATGTAAATATTGTTCAATTTCCGTTTCTTTTGACAAGTGAGTACGACGTTCTTAAAATGATTTTTCGGGGTTGTTTCCAATTTATCTATGGGGGTTCAAGAGCGATTTTGTGCCAAGTGTTGTGCCTTAGGTATTGTTAAGTTAACAACATTAACCCGTTTTATATTCCTGATATACTCTTAGCCAAATATTCTAAACTGAACCAAATCCTTCTGATCTTTATGAACTGCTTAGCCTATATTAGTAGAGAGTGGAACCGGATCAGGTGTATGGATATCCTAATCCGTTATAGTATAAGTCGTGAGCTTCATTGGTGGATAATCCAATCCGATTTTTGAATAACTATATTATTGAGTTTAATACTCATACGTTGAAAGGATCTAGAATGACGTTTACCATTATTGAATGTCAAAATTCTAGAACATCACAAGGTGCGTATTACTCCTTATCTCAATATGATTGGGGGTTGTTGAGGAAAAAATATTTTGATCGATAGATGAATTAAAAACTCACATATCATTATATTTAGATTGATTGTGTTTAGCTTGTACATGTTAGCTAATTTAGTTGTGTTTTTTATTTTTAGTGTAAGTGTTTTGTTCGAGGACTAGCAAAATTCTAAATTTGGGTATATTTGATAGGTGTAATTTATATATATTTCTTCCCAAACTGGTTTTGGTAGTTTTTGAGTATTTTTATAGCTTTTTATTATGCTTTAATACGTTTTTATTTATTTTGTCTTAAATTAGGTATTTGGGGTGAAAAGGGACTAAAACGGTCCATAAATGATCAAAGCGTTGGAAGAACGATGGATAAAAATAGAAAAACGGCCAAATCGAGAACCTACATCCACTGCTGCAGCGGTGAAAATACAAAGAGTTTGCTGAAGCTCCACCGCTGCAGCGGTCAGGTGCCAGATATTTTAGGATATTTTAGATATTTTGAGATATTTTGAATCCTATAAATATCGTCCCCTTTCCCCCATAACAAAGGTAGACGTTTTTGGGAGTCTTGAGAGCTCCAAAGCCATTCGACCAATAGAAGATCACAACTCGAAAAAGGAGGAAGTGTTCTCGGAGCAGTTTTGGTAGCGGATCTTCGGATAATGGCTAGTCTCCTCGTTTTCTCTTTCTCTCTTAGATTGGTTGAATGTTTGTATATGTTTAGCTTGTATTTAGGGCTACGATCCTATGTAGCTAAACATATATTGTCTAGAGCTTGATGTAATTCATGAAAATGTCGTTTATATAAAATCTATGTTTCGTTAATAGTTGTTCGTGTTTATCCGATTGTATTTACCGTTATTCTATGTTTATATGCTTATTATGATATAGTGAGAATATGGGGTTTGACACTCGGGAGAGGTAACCCCGGATTCATACTAGGGTTTAAACATAACGCAGTGATCTAATAACCCGGGAAAGAGTTAAAAAGTGTGCAATCCAAGAGGTTGGGGCGAGACTCATGTGACCAAGTGTTGTATAGACACTCGAGTGGGACTTCGGCATTGATGCAAAGTCATATATTCATTCACTTTACACTTGGAAGAGGTAGTGAATGAGATTTTGATACCGAGATTGTCAGATAGGATGAACGTTGTTAATGTAAACTAGATTGAAAAGAATATGTTTAAGTGGACAAAGTTAATCCCGAGGCAATAATTTCCCATAAACGTCATACCACTATATTAGTATAATTAATTTAATTAACTTAGTATTAGTATATTTTATTATAAAAACTACATTTTTATCGCCTAAATAAAGTTAGGTTATGACAATTATGGTACTTAACGATAATCTACATCAATCAATGTGGAAACGATAACCATTACTCTTCCCACTCTACTAAAACTTGACCCGTACACTTGTGGTGAAAGTAGAGACATATTTACATGCTACCAATGTTCAAGAATTAATGACCCCGCTTTACCTCCGATCAAGTTAAGCTTGTTACGAACTTCACTTCCCTTAGATTACTAACAAGCCATAGGTTGTTGTTATAAGGAAGTACATTTTCCTTTTTAAACTTCAAAATTCTTCTAAGATCATCTATATCTAACTTAATTTTGACTTCTTTAACAAAAGATTCCAACTTCATTTTACCAAATAAGAGATTGTTATAAAAAAATTTACCCAATGCAACATCTATGGATTACTTTGAGAAAGAAAATCAGTCCACCCCATCTTCTTGACAAATCTTTCAATACCATTATTTTTCTTTTTACGGTTGACAAAATCAATTGGTTTGGCACACACAACCTTATGATTCACAGTTTCATTTTCATATTTTTCTTCATCTTCTTTACTTAAGAAATATACGGCATCATATTTAGGTTTTCCCGGGCATGGTTGCTTTACTCTGCCCTTGGGCATTTTCTTCCCACAATGATATTCACCAAATTTTTCGAAACCCAAAAACACAAGAATATCAAGCTTAGATAGTAGATCTAATGTAACCTTAGAAATGAGGAAGAACACCAACCTTTTTGTTGAACAATCTCTTACTATGTGTTGAGAATAGTATATCTAAGCCCAAAATCTTCAAATCCAAGCCAAATATGGAGATCCTTTAAGGTTTTAGGAAGAATCTCTCTTAGATTTTGAAGGGTTTTTAAAGAGAGAAAGAGAAAAATTAGGAATGAAGAGAAAAATGGGGTCCAAGGGCTTATATTCCTGTAATTGTTGATTGACCGACTGTTACTAGTCTGTTGACTGACTAGTTCAGAGTCTGCAGTATGCAAGCTCTACCATTGTCGGTTAACCGGTAGGTCACTTTTATCCTATTTGGCCTATTTATTCCATATTTAGCCTTTATTTTGATCTACACAAATAATTATTTTAAAAAACCTTTTTTATACCACTTAAATGTGAAATGTTTTCACACACACACACACACACACATCTCAAATAAACTAATTTGAAAAGTGTGAAGCATCGGTCTTCCTAATGAAATTAACATATTTAAATTGCAAGAAATTTAACATACCTGGATGATCCTTGTGAGCAGTTTGTGTGTGTACCTTTAGTAGACTTTCAATTTCAAACTTGTTAACCTTTGAATCCGCCAATTTTTCTTTTGCTTGAATTGCCTTTATGATTTCTTTCTTACGCATAATGGTTTTCTTCTGAGTTGGTATAGTGATGATCTTTTTGCCTTTATAAGGTGCTTTAGGCTATTTTACCTCATTATGATTTACCACCGCCTTATGCATCATCTTTTTCTGATATTGATTTCTTGCCACAATTAATCCCCTATACTGAGCTTGCTGCTTTTTGAATTTTTCGTTGAGCTTTTTGCATATTTTGATTCATCCTTATTGGTGCATTGAATGTAGAATCCCTTCTAGACATGTAATATTCATTGTATGTTCTTGATTGAGTAAATCTATCATCCATACCTGCATAAAAATAAAAATAAAAAATAAAAAATAAAAAATAAAAAAAAAATAAAAAATTCCTTGATATCTAGTTATTTCTGGATCTAACCGGGTAACCACGCAACAGGTAACACCTTTTCTCAAAATAACCATGCTTTCCACAGTAAAAAAATATCTAGTATGATTAGCATGTTTCTTGGGATAATCATTATTTCACACGGGAGAACGATATTGATGGTGATATTAAGGAGCAACTTTAGCAACTATTGGTTTTTCAATAAATTTAGTTCTCTCAATATCCTTGAATTTATCCACTACTTTATTAAGCTCCTTTTGAGTCTTTTCCAGTGATCGCTCCAATGAACTAACGTTCCTGTAGACCAAAATTCTTCTCATGCATAAATTTAAGATCATTCTTAACAATTCGACAATCATTTTCAATAGAATTGATTTTTAAATGAGCTCTATCAAGCTCACACCTTGCATTATCCAACCCAACATTCAAGGCTCATTTAAAGTTTCAAGATTTTTTCTTTTAAAATCACTTTGCTAAAAATCATAAATATTATTTTTCAAAACTTTGTTCTTTTCTTCAAGAGAATCGATTTTTTCAAGCAAACCAATTTCAGATAAAGCATTTAAAAATTCAGCAGTTTCAAAATATTAATCCAAATTCTTCTTTTTAAGTGATTTAATGGTATTAAACTTTTTATTTTCAAGAATCGCAATCTTTTGCCCAAGTTTCAATTTTTTTTCCCAAAAACATAAGTAAGAGTAATCAGCATCTCAATAACCTTATCTGCAGCCTCATTATCATAATTTTTATCATTTTTACCAAAGGAACCCTGATTATCAGAGCAAACAAGAGATTCACTAATAGCATCAAGATATGCAGAAGATTCATATACAACATTATTACCAGTGCAATCTATGTGATTGTGTTCAGCTAGGATATTAAGCCTAATAGAGCTTGTTGGTGTATAAAATTGGTACAAACCTCGAGTATAATCCAGTTAGGTGACAATGGTTTTTTTGCTGAGGTGGAGTCGATGGTTAAAAACTCTTCACATGATCTACAGTAGGTCCTAGGAGGACTGACCTGCTGTGCCCAAAGTACTGCTCCTTAGGGAGTTGTACCTACAGAAGGCTAAGACTGGGATTTGTCTTAGTGAAGCTCCTCTAGTGCAAGAATAGAGCTTAGAGGAAAAAGGTACATAAATGAGTCAAGTAATAAAGTGAACTCAACGCATGTGTGTAATAAAGGGTACCTTGGGTTTGTATAGCCCCTGGTATATATAGGCGTTAGAGATAATTAGTTGGGCCTAAACACGGTCAATTAGTTGAAATTCTGTGTTTAGCCGACAATCCGGGGTGTTTAGGAGATAATCATTGGGATTAGGCTTTTGAGCATATTTACCGAAGCCCACGGGCCTTTGTCAACCCTGTGGTGGCAAGCTGATGGAGGAGAGTGGAGATCCATGGAGTCCTGGAGTAGAAATGAGCTTAAATGAGAAGTCAGTCAAGGTAAATGACTGAGCCCTTAAAGTTGGCCACCTAGGGCATGGTGCATAGCTCAGGGTGAAACGTCCCTACGGGGTACCTTGCTTCACCCTGGGTATAAATAAGATTCCAGGAAGAAGTAGTTGTCGGCGTATGTTCTAGCATAGTACTCAGATTCCAAAATGAATCCATGTCACTACAAGGACAAATACATGGGTGGGTCCTAGGTGCTGACTCAATGATGCCTGAAAATACCCTCATCAGTTTTCTCCCAGCCCTGTGCGGTGAGGGAAGCAAAATGGATATGGCTATTAATTTCTGGCAGAAACGGGCATCATGGAGACTTTGAAGCGTGAGAAACACCTCTGATCGAAATTTTTTGAGGAGTTAATTTTTCTAGGGGGTGAATTTAAGATAGGCACCCATACGACCGGGGTCTGGGGTCAGGCAGCAGGCTGTGCAATCTCAAATTTCATCGATTTTCTGGGCGACACTTTTTTTAAAATTCGTTTTTTCTAAAGAGCTAATTTAAAATAGGCCTCCAAAGATCCGAGGTTTGGGGTTAAGTAGTATAGCAAGGTGACCCCAAATTTCATTAATTTTTAGGGTGGCACTTTTGCCACAACTGACTTTTTCTAAGAAGCTAATTTGAAATAGGCCCCCACGTAGCTGAGGTCAGGTTGCATAGTAGGGAAACCCTAATTTTCTTTAATTTTCAGAGTGACACTTTTCCCACGGTTAATTTTTTGTTGAGGAGATAATTTGTAATAGGCCCCCATATGGCCGGGGTCAGGTAGCACGGCAGGGCGGTCCCGAATGTCTTCGATTTTCAAGACAACACCCATTAACCTGAACTAGTACTTAGCACAGACTAGCCTTCACCGTGAAAAAATAAAGGTGCACCCATCGATAGAGGAGTGAGGTGGTGTGCCCCCAAAGGTACCAGGTGCACGCGGCGATTGGGCGACCGATTGGGGTTGCGCCGGTCGCCATTGGGCCGGGGGGCGTTTACCTAGATGGGGCTAGTTATGCTGGCTCCTCTTGGGCACTGATCCAAGAGGGAGGCACTGGCCCTTTGTGGAGCTGGTCCAAGAGGGGGCAAGCACATCCCCAAGGGGGCTACTGGCCCCTAAGAAGGCCAACATGGGGCCAACCGTACTGTCGCCTTTTGGGGCCAACAAATGGCCCCAAAAGAGGCCATTTTATTTATTTATTTATTTTCCAGCAGTTCTTAGGGTCAACACTAGACCCAGGGGGCCAACACATTACTAGTCCTTTGGGCTAGCTGACGCATTACACGCTACTACGTGCGATGTCGCCAGGCCGCACTGGCTCATCTTTTTTTTGGAGCCCTTGAGCCTTAGGCTCACTATTTTTTATATTTTGCACCATTTTGGACACTTGGAGAATTTTTCTCCTTACTTAAGTTTGGACACTTGGATATTTGTTGGCACACAGTATTTTCTGCTGTTACCCTCTTGATGGGCGAGGACTGAGTGGAAAATGTATCTAGCACGTCAGGGCACTACGCGCCTAGAACTCTAGCCGATATTTTTGGAGAAGGCCCCCATCTGCACCCTGTTGGCTAAAGGTAGTATAAAAAGGAGATGGGCGCAGGATTAAGGTAATATCAGCCAAAGCGGATGAGGCAACACTTATGGATGACCCTTTTTTTTTTTTTTTTGGGAGGGAACTTTTGAATGACGATATTTGGAGTGAGTCTCCATCCGGTCCCTACCGACTAGGAGTAACATAGTAGAGCAGTGCCCGTCAAACCTAGTAATGCTAGTTACAAGGCATTGAGGGTGAACCCCTAGACAGTGCCTTTGGGGGGGACCACCATGATGGCTATCTACTATGAAGTTTTCAAAGACGGAGGACGGTGCCATGCACAAAGGCGTTGGGTAGAGAGATGCTAAGAAGAATAGTACTGACGAGGGAGCACCTAAGAAAGGCATGATTGATGCCACTCCTCCTCGCATGAACGCCCCTCATAACGAGGGCACGAAGAACTGCACTCTAGACTATCATTTCTTCAGCACTTAGGATTTTGTAGATTCATTTTCACTTATTCCTATTTTCTTGCATGTTAGCGTGTAAATTTCTGAACGGCATAACCAAGGTACTTCAGAGTTTACTTCCCCCTGATGATTTTGCCAAGTTTATTTCTGCTTGGTCCTCATTTTAGAGTTGTAAAATTTCAAAACGTTTTTGAAAAAATTTCTTATTTCTACCCAAAGCATGGACCACTAACCCTTCCCCCCCCCCCCCTCCAGTCTGATACACGAGTTGATTATGAGGAAATCGTGTCGTGGACTTAGGAGGAGGGTTTCCGAGAGTGCCTGGTCCTCTCGGTCCGTAGGGGTGCAATGCGATGGTTGGTCCCCCGTGGCTGGTCCTTGGGAGTTCTCCATAGTTAGACTCATTCAAGAACCTTTTCAAATTATCTCTATTTAGTCAATGGAGGAGCACTTTCCGCTTTAGAATGCCAGACTTATAGTCAACTAGTGGGGAAAGGTATTTAGTTGCGGGCCCTCAGACCCGATCAATACGCCGCCCTTTATAGATAACCTTGGTCTTTTCCATGGTACAGAGTATTAATCTCTAGAGAGTGTCTGGTTGTCACCCTAGACACTGAGCACTGGTATGAGACTTGTGGAGAGTTATCCGCAACTCCGAAAGTCAGGATGTTGAGTTGGAGAATCATCTACGACTCAGGGGGTTGGATTGCTATTGTGGAGAATCACTCACAATACCAGGAGTTGGGATTTCGATCTGAAAACTCATCTATGACTCAAGGTGTCAGAATGCCACTGAGAAAAATCACTCACAACGCTGGTAGCTAGGATGTTGATCAGGAGAATCATTCGCGACTCAAGGGGTTGGAATGCTATTTATTGGAGAGAACACAAGGCACATCGCACAAAATATTTTCTTTATTTTGATAAGTAAAACTGAAACACTCTATATAAACATGAAGTTATTCACAAAAGTGAATCTTTCCACCAGTAGTTGCGCTTCAGCTGGTAAGCGTTCTACGAGTGCCTGAGTGGCACACCTTCTTTTATTTCAAGATTGTATGTAATCGGGTGTGTTCTGTACATCCCCAGAGTTGAATCCACCTTGGATAACATTAATTTCACCATCCACACATTGGTCATCATCGCGTGCCTTAGCCCCCAGGGCATTAGACGATTGCGGTTTCTTCCTATTCTCTAAGCCCGAGGCTTTTCCTGTGGTTCATCATCGTTAAGCTGTTCTTGATTTTCTCTCCCATAATAGTTCCTGAGATAGACTTTTCAGATAAGAGCATCAATCTTTTGCAGGAGCTAGAAGCAGTTCTCTGTATAGTACTTAGTAATCGACCTTCCGACCAACTTTCCTCTTAAAGGTGATAGAGGAGGGAAAAAGTATTTCCCTGAGTTTTCTGGAAAGACATTAGCCACTAAGGTCATGAAAGGAGTGAACCCTTGTTGGCGACCCCCTGGGAAAGAAAGTAGTCCCATGTACCCGAGTAGGGGTTTCGATCTCCCTTCAGCCTATAATCTTCTCGGGCCTTGGTTTGGATCTGGACTTTTATTCCTCGGTTTGTTCACCCCTTCTCTCTCCCTCCTTGTTGCACCATGGATGTCAGTACTATGGAACCTAGCTCTTCAGTCTAGATCTTGATCTAGAGTTGGAGTAGGGTTAGAGTAGAGGTCATAGGACAACATCTACTGTCGAAGCCCATTCACAAAGACATTAAGTGCTATAGTTTCAAGGAGGTCGTCATACATATTTGCTTATCTGTTAAAGTGTTTGATGTAATCTCCCAAAGATTTAGTGGGCTCTTGTTGCAGAGTAAGGATATGAGCCATAGTCTTTGGCCTCTACCGAAAGCGAGGATATGAGCCATGGTCTTTGGCCTCTATTGAGAGCGGCTGAAATGAACCAAGAAAAACTGCTCGAGCTCCCTGAATGTGGAGATAAATGCTGGCCTCAAATCTCAAAACCATGACCTTGTTGCACCCGTGAGGGTAATGGGAATGGCTCTGCGCCGCAGAACTACAGAGGCAACTTGCATGTCCATATAAGACTTGAATATGGATAAGTGGTTAATGGGATCTAATGTCACATCATACTTAATCATCTAGGGATGAGTGAAGTGTCTCCAAGCTATTTCTTCTAGAACTTCTTCCACAAAGGGAGACCTCACCTCCACAATAACACCCAGTCCTACCTGGCCTCCTTACACCTCCTGAAGAAGGGCTTCCATGTTAGCTAGGTTGTGCTCCACAGCTCTCCCTACTCGAGGTTTCCCCCGTACATGACTTCCCGCAGCTCAGGCCTTAGTGTGACGGGTGGGAGGTGAGTAGGATCCAATTTCATGTTTACATTGGCCTTTAAGATCGGACCTAGCTAGGAGATGGAGAGCTCAACTATTAGGGGACATTAACAAGTCATTTATCACAAATTGATGTGGTAGAAGAGGTGGAGATCTCGGCATTACCGGAGGGCTTCTCTTATCCCGCAAGTTCATGATTGCGAGGCAGAGGGCGACCCTTGGGTACATGCCTATTTAAAGTGGTTTAGAGAACATTGCAGTCTTGAGGTGGCTCCTTAAGTGCTACAGTCTGGAGAGCTGGTCCTCCCCAAGCGAGAGGCAGCTATAGGCATACGAAGAAGAGTTGTACTTATGACTTGAGCTCGACCATCTAGCGCTTGAGGAGATAAATCCGAGATGCCTCCGTGGTTCTCGATAGAGGTGTGCAAGTAACCTGCCTGGCTCGACCAACTCGCATCAACTACGCGACCCGAACCCATTCTAATCGGGTAATAAACTAACCGAGTTGAAATTTGGGTAAGAACTGTATTCTTTTAGGGCTACGGGTCAGATTGCGAGTTTAATCCACATACTACTGAATATACCCGATCCAACCGCATAAATCCACTTAAATAAGATTTTTATAGGGTTTCATTTATTTCAAGCCTTCAGACTTCTCAACTTCAGTTCAACGTCGTTTGTCTCTCTCATTTATTCACTTTGTTCAACCATTTTATTCATTCAATGCATTCCATCTTTCAAAATCTCTTCAATGTCTTCGTCTCTTACAATTCTCTGGAAATCTTTTCCATTTCTCGATTAAACTCTTCATATTTTGATTCCACATTCAATTTCTATTCATTGTGTTTGGAAATTTCATTTAATTATCGATCTTTTACATGATAATCATCTAGTGCCTACGATTCAAAGCCGTACTCTAATCCAAATCATCAATTCATCATCTTGTGGTTATGACTAACATGATGATGAGAGACAACAATGACGAACAACGACGTATCAACGGTGAGTGTTATACTCTTTCTTACTTGAATTTTCAATTTTGTTTTTCAACGATGTTTTTCAACTATGAAAACTTCTTAAACCAACAAAACTCTTGTTCTGTTCTTGACTTTTACTCCTGCTAAGACCTGAACATCACCTGAACAACGATCCAACCGAATTTCGACCAACCCACAAAATAGCAATTTTCTACTTCAATTCGGTCGGCAGCGGGTATGAAATTTTAGACCTGATCTTTGTTGGGTCGGGTCGGGCCTTTGGTTCATCAAAATTTAAGCCCACCCAACCCATGCACATCCTTAGTTCCCGAGGTCTGTCCCGCAGCCCCAGGTGATAGGGTAAATGGCCCTGCCTGGTCTTTGGTGGGGGCAGTTATCCTCATTGGTGGGAGCTGGGGGGTATGGCCTTGGAGTCTTCAACATTTCCAATTCTTTTGTCTTGTGTCTGTTTTTCAACCAGACCTTGTGATCATTCAGGCTCAACTGAGCAGAGAATAGTGATCAAAGGAAGGCTTTTTAATAGTTCTCATAGACGGCGCCAAACTGTAAGTGTATAAAACTGGTACACACCTCAAGTATGGTTGAGTCGGGTAACAGTTGTATTTTTCCTAAGGTGGAGTTGATGGTTGAAAACTCTTTACCTGAGCTACACTGGGTCCTGGGAGGACTGACCTGTTGTGCCCAAAGTCTTGCTCTTTAGGGAGTTGTACCTGTCGAAGGCTTAAACCAGGATTTGTCCTGGTAAAGCCCCTCCGGCGCAAGAATAAGACCCTAAAGAGAAAAGATACATAAATACGTCAAGTAAGCAAGTGAACTCAATGCATGTGTATAATAAAACGTACCTCAGGCTTGCATAGCCCCTAATATATATAGGCATTAAAGATGATTAGTTGGGCTTAAACACGGTTAATTAGTCAAAACTCTGTGTTTAGCTGATAATCCAAGGCGTTTGGGAGATAATCACTGAGCTTGGGCTTTTGGGCCCATTTGGCGAAGCCTGTGGGCCTCTGTCAGGCCTGTGGTGGTAATCTGGTGGAGAAGAGTAAAGATCTGTGGAGTCGTAGGGGCAAAACGAGCTGGAATGAGGAGTCAATCGAGGTAAAAGACTGAGTTTCTAAAGTTAGCCGCCTAGGAAATGGCGTAGAGCTCAAGGCAACACGTCCTTACGGGGCACCTTACTTCACCCTGGTGCAAATGAGATTCCAGGGAGGAGTTGTGATTGGCATATTTCTAGCGTGACGCTCAGATTCCGGAATGCATCTATATCACTATGAGGACATACACGTTTATGGGTCCCAGGTGCTGACTCAATGATGCCCAAAAATACCCTCATCATAGCTAAAACAAGCTTTAAACACAATTAATTAATTTTTGGAAATTAATTATTATTTTGATACGTAGTGAAAATATGTTTAATAGTAAGTGAGCATCTAAACATGAAAAATGAAATAAAATAATGCAGCACACAAGAATTTATCTTTGTTTGGCAAGCTACTCTTACCCACGTCCAGTCCCTTGAGCTCTATGAAAATTCACAATCCACTGAGCCCTTTGATTCCTTTACCAAGTAGGAACCAAGCCTATACAATTCTCGATTCTTTTCACATGCTCAGAATCAACCTATACAATACCCTAGTTCTATTCACAGGCTAAGAATCAACGTAATACTCTCTCACTTATCTTTTTCACAAGGTTAGATCGAAACCTAGCTACCTTGACTAGACATCATCCTAAACGTGTCTAATCTTCTCAAACTCACAAATACAAAAAATGTAAGTTTCTTCCCACAAGGAGCTTCTACCACCTCAATACATATATATTCAATTAATGACCTAAATAATTACTACGTGATAGATACAATGTGAGAAAAATAAAATCTGATTAAATAATTAAGTGGGTAGTACAAATTAAGCACGTAATCAGATAATCAAGTAAAAAACCGTTTAAAAGATTTTCAGGTTTTTAAGTTCAAAACGATTTTCTAACAATCCTAAACCAAACAATCAATATAAATATAACTTTAGAAATCAAATAAATAAAACTTGGATGGATCTCATCAGGAAACACAAAAGGCAATGATAATATCACAATTAAAACTCAAATCGGTGACCCAAAACCGCAAGTGCTTTAGATCAATAACTTGAATAGAATATCTTGTAGAAATCTTAGGAAAAATCTCTCTTATAAAATCTCAAAACTGATAGTCTTGATGTATCTAAACTCGTTCCTGCAGATCTTATTAAATAAACCTAGAACTAACCCTCCAACGGCTATTTTTTAAAAGATATGCTATAAAATAACATTCTAAGGCCCCATATAACATATCCTATCAATTTAGGTAAGTTTCATTTAAAACTATTGTTTCAAACACCCATTTAGGTCCATAAAACATTTCCCAATTAAGAACTATAAAAATAGGAAGTAATAAATCATTTAAATTTAAAAAATCTCAAAATATATGGACCAAATCAATAGGGATCACATAGTAAGTCAATCATATTTGAATATCACTCAAATCCCCCAAATCCCTCTCTTGGAATCATAAAAAAATGGATAGTTTTTTTACCAAGAGATTGAATCAGTCAAAACATTGACTGAGACAGTTGGTTGACCGACGACTTCGATTCGGTCAATCATCCTGTGCCAAGGCTGAAATAGCCATTGGCATTACATTTAGTCGATTGACGAACCCACCTAGTCGGTTGACCAACTCGATCAGCGGGCTTCTAATTTTCTCCATTTCATCCAATGAATCATTCGGTTAGCCGACCTGTCTCATTTGGCTGATTGATTAGATCAATGTGCTCACTCCCTTACTCATTTCAGCTACTGTTTCAAATAGTTAACCGATTTCTTTTCTTGGTTAACTAATTGGATCAGTAGCACACTATTTCTACTCCTAAAACTTATTGTTTTGATAAGTCGACTGACCCCTTTGACCAAATTGACCTAAAAACACAACATTTTATACTTTAAAATACATTTTAAATTAGGTCATTTATCAAAACCATTTCACATAAGGAGCACATGAAATATCTCGTTCTAGGATCTTAAACTTATGACTTCTTATCAAGAAACACACAAGATTAAAATAATTTAAGTGTTATGTTTGATCCTAAATCAGGTTGCATTAAGAGTATATAAGTAAATAGTTGTTTTTACCTATTTTTCCTCAGCGTCTTCAAAACTCTTCATGTCTTCATCACATCCATTTTGCACCCTCTATGTTTTCTTCAACAAATCTTATTCTTAATCAAACACATGGAACTATAAATATGAAACACTCAATAAAACTATTAGTTCCACCAAAATGGTATAGACGGTAGTAAGAGAAAATTCTCCCCAAAAGCGCTATGGACAGTAAGATGAAATGAGAGTACACAGACAATATCTAGGATATGTCTATGTTTACATTTAGCTCAACAATTTTGGTTGGAAGTGCTATGGAAAGATCTATGAGAAAGTGTACCATATTTTCGAAGGGTGGCAATGAAAGACTGACCCTTTTATTCTATAGCATTGTCAAATCTAAAGATTTTGATATTTTGGCAAAATTAAGTTTGAATAATGACAACAAAATACGAATAGATTTGAGGTAGTTCAAAATGATTATGCATGAGGTATAGCTAGGTGTACCGAGTGTAGTCATCGATAAATATAACAATGTATTTGGATTCCCCCATTGTGGTAAAAGGTAAGGGTCCCCAAACATTATAATGGCCTAAGTCAAAGGGTGCACGAGAGACTAAGTCACTAGTGAAAAAAATGTAAGGCATGTTGTTTATCTTGTTGGCATGGAAAACAATGGAGATGCTCGATAAAGACATATCCTAACTTTGCACATGAGGTTCGAGTGCAGATACGTCTGATGGATGCATAACCTAATTGGAAATATCAAAGGATGAGATAATACAAATCAAGTGATAATGATACGGATGGTAGCGATGGTAATGATGATGATAATGGTGATTAGAACGATGATGATGATGGTAGTGATGATAGTGATGGTGGTGGTAGGGTAGCACACGTGTATGAAATGACAGGGGCTGGTGGTGGGGATTAGTTTGGAAGGTGAAGGCTATGGAGGTCAAATAGACATCCAAATTTACTTCCAGTCCCAAGAGTTTTGTTCATCCAAGAATCCTGTACACGACAACTAGTATTAGAAAATATTGTGTCGAGTCTCAATTCATAGAGTTGTCCGATAGATAAAAGATTTAAAGTGAGTTTTAGAATAAAGGATATGTCAGAAACATAAAGATGTAAAGTAGAAATCTAACTGTATGACTAACATGCATGTGAGAACTATCAGCATTATCAATGGTTGGACCATTCACAAAAGGTAATTTCGATGACAAAATATTGGGATTCAAAGTCATATGGTTAAAACAGGTAGAACCAAGAACCAAAAAGAAATACTTGTAGTAAGTGAAAGTGTAAGGGAAAAGTTTGTATTAAAATTGGCAATAAAGCATTTGAAGATTGAAGCCATATCCCTAATCGAGATGGAAACAAAAGTGGAGGTAAGATCAAAATCCTTATTGGTAGTAAGTACAACGGGTGAAGGACGAAGTTGAACATCATCATTAAATTAGATCAACAATATACAAGAAAGTATACTATATGATGTGAATCTGGAAATACAGATGTCGTGGATGTAATTAGGAGCTCAAAATTGTCCAAGAATTGGAATAAAGTCCTGTAGAATCGATTGATGAACTCTTGAACGGTCAAAAGAACATGGTGACAAAAATCAACTATATAAAGAGAATGTATTGTGTGATTCAAAATTGAATAAACCGATACCATGGATGGATTCAAAATGGTGAAATTAGGCAATAATCGGTTTTAGACCTTCAACAACCGGTCAACAAAATAGTGAACTGGCCAAAATAAACTATGTTAAAACAGCACTGAATCAGTCAACACCTGAATTGACCAGGGCCGAGTTGGCGTTGACCAAGATGGTGTGGCAGCTAACTAGCACTAACGAGACAAAGCTGACACGACAACGAAACATATAAAAGAGCAATTAGCGAGCTAATGTATTGATATGGCTATTGGTGTAGCAATACCCAGGTTATAGATTTGCTGACGTTGCACTAATATGTTAGTGACGCGTCAATGACATGACAATGATGTGGCGATAACATGGTAGTATCCAGACAAGGAAGGTGTTAACATGTCTATGATCTGGCAATGATATGGCGCAATTGTGGACTTGGTCAACGCAGGTGGAATAGTGCAGTGTAGCATTGATGGATTGGAGCTGTGTTGTTTTCTTCGTCTCATTGAGATGGTTGAGATGGATTAGCGCCTATAATGTTTGGAGCAAAGGTTGATTCTATTGGGGTTAATTAAGGTGACGACAACATTGGAATTCTTTGTGCTGTGTGACAACGCTTGACAATGTGGTTTGGCCTGGTTTTAGTGTCGTTGAACTCCTTTTTTTGGGACAAATATGATAGTAGTGGTGGATACAGTTTTTGTTTGTTGAATGATGAAAGTTACGGCTGTGGGCAACGGCACAACGGAATACATGAAAAAATAAAAATTAGGGTTGCGAAAATTTAGTAGGAATAGGGTCAGGAAGAATTGACTCTTGATACCATCTCAAAACAATTAAGAGACGAAATACTAAGAGAAAGACAATTATATTGATATATATGTGAAAAGTAGAGTTTACAGAGGTATCTATATATAAACAATTAATTAAGATTTAACTTAATGAATCTAGGGTTTAATCTAGCAGGGCAAAACCCATGTATATATATTAACATATTCAAATATTATAATTCACATTATAAACTTTAAAGGAATAATCAAACAGTCTCTTTAAAAATTGGGATTAGATTTTTTTGAAAAGTAAAGTAATGATTAATTTTAAAGTTGATGAGATTAGCCTGAAATACCCGCCAAAGAAAGATTAATTAAATCAATGTTGTGATGGTTAAAAAGGTTATCTTCTTTAATTATATAATATTGTATGTTGCTCTATTTTACGTAATGATGGGTTCCATTCTTCTTTCTTTTCCCCCAACTAACTTTTCAAGTGGAAAATTAGAGGTTTCTTTTAGTTAGCATTTTAATTTTGTTAAAAGTATCAGATTTTCAGTAGAATAACAAAAAATACGGAAACTTTATTTTTCTTATATATCGAAATACTGATTTTTTTTTTAAATATATATTTTTAAAATTATAAATTGCTGTGTTTTTTACGAAATTAGGGTTAAAATATTTCTCTGTCTCCGTTTCTTTTTGAGAAAAAAACAAAAACAAAAACAAACAAAAAAAGGGGAAAAATAAAATTGACTTTAAGAAGAAGAAGAAAAAAGAAAAAAAGAGCCATCCCATCATTTGCCTCTACTAGTCTGGGTTTCTGCTCCTCCCACTACTTCATTTCCCTTCTATTTTTTATTTAGTCCCCCATTTGTTTAATTTTTTAATATTTCTTTTTCTCTTTCATCATTAAACAAAATGGTAGGTAGAGATCAAGTTGAAAATCATTTAATGCTTTTTCACTGGGGAAAAGGGAAGTCCTACTGCTCTACTCCAAAACATATCAAGAATTCCATTTTACTATTTATTTGTAATTTCATTTCATGATATCAAAATCGGCAGTAGGGTAATATTAATTCTAAAATTTCTATAGATAATTAAAGGTTGATATTTTTTGTGGAACGAACGACTTAATTGAGTGTTTCAATTTATTAGTTTCAATGATGAAAATATGATAACAAGTAATAAATGGACGCTAAAAGATGATGACAAAGATGATAAATGATTAAGAGGTTGAAGAATTTAAAAAATCTAAAGAAAACAAGTCAGGTTAAATTTCAACTCTTAATATCCCAATTAGGATCACACACGACACAAAATATTTTTTATAAGTATGTGTGTTTTTTATAGGATTCTAATTAGTTAAATTATTTGTTTCTATATGTAATTGAAAAATAAATAAAAATAATTGACTAAAATTGAATTTAAGTATTTAGTGAAGTTAACTGAGAAACAAAATCAGTTACAGGGGTGAAAATGTCGATGAGAATAAATTCAAAACGAATTAAAGAGAGGATCCTAGCATTGACAAGTCGACAGGTAAGTCAACCGGAGTATAGAAGGAAAAGTCTCTGAATCTCTCGGTCGATAGGTAGGTCGACTTGAGCTTAAACGTGAACTCTCTGAATCGATAAGTCGACAAGGAGGTCGACTTGTGACGAGAAATGTAACTCTCTGAATCTCTAGGTCGATAGATAGGTCGACCGATGGGCAAAGAATTTTTGGTTTGGCTACATCCTGAATCGATCGGTTGACAAGTGATCTTGGTCGGTCGAGTTATGGGACTGTTTTAGGATATTGTGGAATTTCGAATTTTATTATAAAAATAGCTATTACTAGTCGTTTTATGGTTAAGATTCACTAGATATATTAGGGATTTAATGTTATTTTAGATATGAAACATATATTATGATATTCCTATAGATATGGTTAATTAAGTTTGAATATTTTTTAATTTGGTACATGCAATTTTTTCTATCCTATTTAGTTGTGATTGAGAAATATTTGACAAACTTAATTGAGATGTTTAAAAGCCATAATTAAGTGATTTGAGTTAGGATGAAGTCTTAATAATATAAGGGGTCTATAAGAGCAATTAAATATCATAACAAGTAGAAATTAGCCATTAGAGAGCTTATTTTATTCTCTTTTATATAGACCTGCATTTTTCATATTAGTGAGATACACATCAAGAGAAATACACTGAGCTTTCTAAGAATAATCATATTAATTGACTTGTAAGATCTTTTTTGAGAGTATTCTTGAGAATTATTTGTTGTGGATTATTATTGCTATCGATTTGAAGTTTCATTGTTATTATTATTCTTTCGATGGATTCCAAGTAAGATATTTTCAAATTACTTTCTATTAATTGATTGCTTGATTATATTTAGAATTTGATCTTTGAAATTATTTTCTGATTTTTTATTGAAAATTATTTTTGAAACAATTTTTTGAAGAAATATGATTACGTACACAATTACGTGCTACCCAATTTTTGTTTAAAATTAGATTTTGAATATCTCACTTTTCTATTACTAGTTTTGGGATAATAATTGAGTTATAATTTATCTAGGGTGGTAAAAACTCTAAGTGAGAAAAATCACTTATCAATTTGTAATTGGTGAGTTAAGTGACGGATTGAATACTATTAGGAGTATTTAATGTAAGGGTAATTGGTTTCAGTGTCTTCCTGTAAAGATATTGATGTAATAATTCTTCTTGGATTGAATTGATTTATGAGTAATTTTATAACGGTTTAATCCTTATCAGGTAAAAGGATATTTGAAGTGTTTGTAAGATTTTGATTCTTTAGCCTAAGGTATAAAAAGAATTAGATTATTTTTTAACCTGCAAAAAGTAGAAGTTATTCTTGAGCCTAGAAAAAAGAATTTATAAATGTTGATTATGAGTCTGTGAAAAGAATTTTTATGAGAGTTTGGTTCCTACCTTTAAAGGAATCTTGAGTTTAGTGGGTGCGACTCTTCGTGGAGTTCGGGGGAACTAAATTAGCCAAGAGTAACTTAGTGAACTAGTATAAATTTCTAGTGTGCTGCTATTTTTCATTATTTATTTTTTATTGTTTGGTGTGCACCTAGTTGATATTATATTTTCACTGTGATATAAAGATAATAATTAATTTAGGATTAAAATTAATTATTTAAATTTTTGAAGTATTTTCTCTGATAATTTGTTATCTACCCAATTCACCCCCTCTTGGGTAGCTCACTAGGTCAACATGTAATTTCTTAATGATGCTTCGAAATGGATTACCGAACACGTTACTTTAGATTCGAAATATCGTCTGAACTTTCACACTTGTCCCTTGGCTAAGGTTCTTGCAAAACAATGTACCGTGGATGGGGCTACTGGCATTGCACCTCCAATGTAAGAATCATTCAACAGTCCTAAATAAAAGCCTAGCAAAGTAGCATCTATGAGAAAGAGTGCACTTGAGAGTAGAGTGGGTACATCTCAGAGCGTGTATTGTGTGTAGTATGTATATCTTACATAAACATCACGTTATACCTTAAACATCCTGTGTTCTCATATTTATAGGAGGAAAAAGAGACTTGTTTGGCAAGTCCTCCTTGATTCTCGATGCACCATTATGGAGATCCCACTAATTTTGATCCCGTCACCATATAGATAGAGTTGACTATAGGAGTTGTTTCGAGTCTGAGATGAGGACTTCTTTTTATTTTATGTTTTTTATTTATTTAAATACTCTTGTTGTTTATGTTGTTGGTACACTTATATTTATAATGGAAAATAATAATAACAAAATAATACTACATTGTTTTGTAAAAATTACTTCTTACAAGTCATACAACGAATCCAACGATTCAATATATTGAAGGAGAGATTTATATACTGCTGATTTGATTCCCCAAATAGAGTAGAATTTAGAAACGGTCGGTTTAAGAAATCACTTCCTTCAGTAAGTCATTTTGTTGGATCTTGCTTAAGTCTTAGATGAATTAATTTCGATAAAACTTGTTTCTGTGATGTTCCTTTGATTCTCATCTCCATAAGATTTAAGAGAATGTCAAATCGGGGTTTCTTTAAATTAATTGGGTAAATTAGGAAACTAAGCATTTCATGACATTTCATTTATATAGAAAGTAATGTAATATTTCATGCCGCTTTGCATGTTGCCTTTTGCATCACTTAGAAAACACTTAGATTGATTTTTTTACTTAAATTAAAGACATTCATTGGAAACATATAAAACCCCTCAGGGACCATCCCTATCAAATTCCTTATATATTTGATAAGAGATCATACTGGGAGAACATTCTAAAAATACTAAAAAAAAAATCTCATCTAAATTCGAAAAATACCAAAAAGAATTTATAAGAAGGAAAATATTTTCAAAATAAAATAAAACATTCAACATTAAACTAATAGAACTTAATTGGACACAAGATACTATTTTTGGACGGACGTCTTGGGGTGCTTAACACCTTCTTTGAGCATAACCGATCCCTGAACTCTTTAAAATGAATCTTTGGGTTGACCATGTTTTGGGGGTTAATTGAACTTAAGCCTTTTAAATTTTTTTCTAAACATTCAGTGACCTAGTACACAAATTAAACCCAATACTAGATGTCGACTCCTTATTTTTAAATGGTTCAAGTACGTGTTGAGAAAATCGGTGCATTAAAAAACTCATTCTCTTTACACTTTATTATTTCATATTTCTTAGACCCAAAACTTTTATTATACAAAAATGAGCGGGACAAAATGCGGTGTTTATACTTATTTTGACAGGTACTCACCGGTTAGCAGGATAACAACTATCTAAATACTAATAAACATAACAACTGTATATTATATTGAGATACATCAAATGGATGTTAAGAGAACTTTCTTAAATGGTGAACTAGATAAAGAAATCTTCACAGAACAACCTGAAGGGTTTGTAGCACCTAGAAAGGAAAACAAAGTTTGCAAACTTGTTAAGTTTTGTTTGGACTTAAACAAGTATCGAAGCAATGACATAAGAAATTTGACAAGGTTATCGTGTCAGATGGATTAAAAATCAATGAATATGGCAGATATGTCTACATTAAACATAATAGACTTAAAAATGTCATTGTATCCCAATGTATAGATGGCATACTAATTATTTGTTGTATTAATATCATCTTTAAGTTTGCCAAAAGGACATTAACTAGGAAGTTCGATATGAAGGACATACGTGTTGCTCATTTAATTCTAGGAATAAAATTTTCTAGAACTTCTGAAGGACTAGTATTGTCTCAATCTCATTATATTGAGAAGATACTTGATAAATTCAACAATTATGATACTAGTTGAGCTAAAACTCTTACTGATGTGAATAGTCATCAGGCCTAGAATACTGGTGAAAATATCACTCAATTGGAGTATACTCGACTAATATACAGTTTAGTTTACTTAATGAATTTTACTAAACTTAACATTGCCTACATCGTGATCAAGCTAAGCAGGCATAGGATCAATCCACTGAATGTTCACTTGAATGCGATAGATAGAGTTCTTAGATACCTAAGGTATAACATAAACTATGGATTGCACTACACAAGATATCCAATTGTACTTGAAGGGTATAGTGAAGCTAATTCAATATTGTACTATAAAGATACTAAATCCATAAGTGGATACATATTTACAGTTGGAGGTGGAGTTTTCTCCTAGAAATCTTCCAAATAGAAATGTATTGCAAGGTCTACAATGAAATCTAAGTTTATTGTTTTAGACAAAGCAAGTGAAGAAGTAGAACAGATTCTTAAATTTATAGTAGATATTCCAAATGTGGATGAAACCTATGTCAACTATCTTTATACATAGTGACACACACTAGATTTTGGAAAAGATGAAGAAGAGAACGGGAATAAGAGGAAAACAAGGTTTTGTTTTCTCCATCTCGAAATCCTCAAAAACCCGTTTATTTTATAAAAAACAAGTTTTAGGGGCTTTACTAGGCACTAGTTTTGAAAACATTCTTTGGGCTGGGATTTATTTTAAAAATGGAATCGCCACCTAGCATTGAGTTAAATAGGGTTCCAGGTCACCGAGATTTTCGAAAAATCATTTTTAGTTTAAAATGACCCAAATTTTGACTCGAAAACATTTGATCTTTACCATAGATTTATTTAAAGTTTGTGAGTTTGTTATGCTTGCGGAAGGTGTTAGACACCACAAGACGAGACAATTATGGCATAGTAGGATAATAAAAATTATTTTTCACTTTTCATATTTTACTTGATCTATTAGTCACCGTAAAACATGTCTATTTTCATCAACACTTTTTTTTTTTTTTTTTCCCATAATTTAATACGAACATATAATTTGATAATTTATATAAGACATTAAACACCTTTCAGCCGATCCTTTGAATTCAACGGCATATACTATTGTCCACGACTAACACGCCACCGAAACACCCAAAATTCAAACTTTGGTAAATACAATTAAAAGAAAAACATAATACCCCAGCTATATAAATTATTACTAATATAAATTTACGTAATACTCAATTTATCCACAAAGTGCTCTCCATTCGGAAAGGCCACTAAAATATTCAAATAAATAAATAAACAAACAACAGGCCTATTATGAGAATTCCTTCAGTAATGGCCACTAGAACATCCAAATAAATAAACAAACAAACAAACAACAGGCATATTATGAGAATTTCTTCAGTAATTCACTCCAAGCATTTCACAGTGGACTAGTTTTTGATGAACAAGTTGTGCACTAATCTTTCACCCATCTTAGTCCCGAGAAATTGCACCCATCTCAAGTTTTAACCCTTTTGGTTATATAAATCAGCTCAGTTCATTTCTTAAACCGAAGCCAAAAAATTTTATTGTAATTATATTTTGTTGTCAATAGTCAACTACTTTCAATATTTTTTTTAAAGTATTACTTTGTTTATTATGAATAATAGTCACCATTACCCATGCCTAGGGTGGTCGTAAACCCGCTCTAATATCACTTTGTAACGGCCCAGTTTCCCAAGGCTGCCACTAGGTTTCTCCTATAGAGAATTTTACTCCAAATATTTCACCATTTATAAATAAATTAGTATTACTAATTATTTCACTCTGATACCACTCTGTAACGGCCTGATTTCCTAGGCTGCTATGCGCTTTCTCCCGTCGGAGAATTGAAACTAAAATCAAATAATGAATATCTCATTTTATAAAATCTAATAATCTGATAATTTAGTATATTATATGATAATATATGTGTCATTAATGTGTTAATGACCATATGGAATAACTACCCGGGATATCTAATATTATAATCACAACTTACTATGACATTTGTGATATACAATCACAGTAATATTTTATTATATATATAGTGATACTATTATATTATCAGTATGACAATTAAGATAATAACTGAATTACCAATAATTATATTATCACTATGACAATTATTTTAATTTAAATTTTTAGAATCAATTGAAAATTAACTAAATTACCAACAGTAAATAGTTAATAATATTGGTAACTAAATTTTACAATGGTACGACGACAATTATAATCCGCCGATGTATCGAATTAATTTTTACAATAGTAAATAGTAAATACAACTATTACAACATAAATAGAAATTCAGATAAAATTTATATCGCCGTTTCTCTCTCACCGGCCCTGCAATTAAAATTGTGGGGTTCTGAGCCAACGCTTAATAGAATTTCAACCCTTCTAATGTGTGCATTTAATCAATTCCCAAAATAAACACATAACGATCAAATTCGAGATAAGCACATAAACGTATATCTCACATAATTTTCACATAGGACGTATGCGTAAATATTTTATGAAAGACAACAATTATAACGGTACTAATATGAACTACACAATATAGGAAAAAATTAAATATGTATATTAAAAGAGTAAAAAATTCTACTTGAGATCCAAAATTGATAATAATTCGCCAAAAACTTATTATTTATTCATTATTTTTATTTCCTTGGCCTTCTGCCTTCAACACCAAGCAGCCGAACCCTTTTTTTTCTTTTTCTTTTCCTAGCTATCTCTATGTATATACATATCATTAATGATCAAGACCCACTTCACTGTTCGTCCTCGGTAGAATTCCTCCTATCATTATTATAATTTTCCTTGTTATTCTAAACACAGACACCCACATGCCACATGTGGTTGTCATTTTTTTTTTTTTTTTGGCCAACATTGTTTCCATAACTATTAAAATTTAAGAAATTATATTTAACACCCTATAGTTATAATGTAATTCATAGTAAATCCATATTTATTATAAATTTTATTAATATACAAAACAACACAAAAATATTAAACTTATATAAAATAATATTTTCAAAAATATAAATTTAACTTCTAATTCCAAAATTTATCGAGTATATATTTATTCCACAAATTTACATAGCCATTCCTAAAATATTAGACTTACATAAAATAATATTTTCAAAAATATAAATTTCTAAGGTATTACAAAATACCTCCCTTAAATAAATTTCGTCCTCGATATTTTTTTCAAAACAATAATAATCCAGAATTGCACTATATTGGTCCCCCACGGTCAACCAATAATAACCGAAAGTCATCACTACGCTCCCGGTGTGCTATTCTAATAAAAATAGCAATAAATAAAAATATATCTTTAAAATATCATGGTAGTCTCACTAGATTAGGTCTATATCAATTCTAATATGTCCATGATCTCAATAATTTTTTCACTTGGCATGAATTTTCAAGTCTATTTCCATATCTCATAATCAGCATTTACCAATTTAATCCAACACTTCAAGCCAATTTATTCGCAACTAACATTATAAGTAGTAGACATACCAACTTTTCCGCGTGGATTAGCCCGTGGGACTAAAAATAATCGTCTCCAATATCCACATTAAAATTCTAATCTCGTAAACTTTCTCATAAAATATCAAAACAACTCATTTTTAAATAATAAATTTTTCGAAATACGTCTGAAAACACATAAATACCCATCAAATACATAAGTACGTCCTAAAACACGTAAGTACATCTTAGCCACATAAATGCATCTCAAAATACATATATGTGTCTTAATTACGGAAATTTGTCTCAAAACACATAAGTACGTACTAATCACATAAATACATCTCGAAACACATAAACACGTGTCAATCCCATAAATACGTCTTGGAACATATAAATAGATGTCAAACTATAAAAATTAAATACGTCTCAAAACACCCAAATATCTTTCAATCATATAAATACATTTCAAACACGTGAATACATCCCAACCACATAAATACTTCCTGAAATCCATACATACGTCTCAGAACACATAAATACGTCTCAAAACACATAAATACGTGTCAACCACATCAATATGTATCGAAATACATAAATATATTTCAACCACATAAATATGTCTCGAAATACACAATTATGTCTCCAAAGTCATGTAATATAACGAGTTCAATGCTCACGTAAAAGGTATATAAGAAAATATTACATAAAGCCCCCAATTGAATTTCTAAAATACTAGTTAAGTTCAAAAATTCAGATTAACATTTCAAAATAACAATTGGCTCCCAATAGTCTCACAATGACCCCACATTGTAACTTTCCCTAACGCTAGTAGTGGACCAATATCTACTTGAATTCTTTATCGGTATACTGTCTTCATAATATAAAAATATTTTATGGATTAAGTATTTTTATCAAAATTCACTTTTCAAAAAAATATAATCACACCTTGTGGTATCCGAATCCCAATAAAAATATTCTCATAACAGAGCAACCGAATTTGAAATTGACAGATTAACTCACTTTTATATAATAAAATATCATACTTCCTTATTAGCCATATGATCGTTTACCTCACGATCGGGAGTTATAACGGTATTGTAACATGTCCATCTGTGTAATCTAAGGTTGTAATTAATGTCAGGGTCATTTAATATCTCCAATGGTAGGAGCCAACACGTGGTATAAACAACCATACCATGATGATAATTATCATCATCATCATCATCATCTACAACAACAACATATATCAACCACCTGCAGGACTTGTCATCTTGTTAAGTCGCAACATAATGTCCTACAGGACATGCCCTCCTATAAGGATAAATAACATCTCGCAGGACATGCTCTCCTGACGAAACAGTTATGGCATAACAGGATAATAAAAATTATTTTTCACTTTTAAAATTTTACTTGATCCATTAATTATCATAAAAACAAGTCTATTTTCATCAACACATTTTTTTTCATAATTTAATACGAACATATAATTTGATAATTTATATAGAAGACTGTAAATACCTTTAAATCGATCTTTTGAATTCAACGGCATATCCTATGATCCATGACTAACACGCCATCGAAACACCTAAAATTCGAATTGTGGTAAAGATGATTAAAAGAAAAACATAATACCCTAGCCATATATGTTATTACTAATTATTGCAAATACAAATTTAGATAACACTCAATTTATTGACAAAATGCTCTCCCTTCGAAAAGGCAACTAGAACATCCAAATAAATAAATAAACAAACATCAGGCCTATTATGAGAATTCCTTCAGTAATGACCACTAGAATATCCAAATAAATAAATAAACATACAGCAGGCCTATTATGAGAATTCTTTCAATAATGGCCACTAGAACATCCAAATAAATAAATAAACAAACAGCAGGCTTGTTATGAGAATTTTTTCAGTAATCCACTCCAAGCATTTCACAGTAGACTAGTTTTTGATAAACAAGTTGTGCACCAATCTTTCGCCCATCTTAGTCACGAGAAATTGCGCCTATCTCAGGTTTTAACCCTTTCAATTATATAAATCAGCTCATTTTGTTTCTTAAACCGAAGCCTAATTTTTTTATTGTAATTATATTTTGTTGTCAATACCTAACTACTTTCAATATTTTTTTTTTAAGTATTACTTCGTTATTATGAGTAATAGGCACCATTATCCAAGCCTAGAGTAGTCGCTAACCCGCTTTGATACCTCTATGTAATGGCCCGATTTTCCATGGCGGCCACTAGGTTTCTCTTAAAGAGAATTCTACTCTAAATATTTCACCATTTATAAATAAATTAGTATTACTAATTATTTCGCTCTGACACCACTTTATAACAGCCCAGTTTCCTAGGGCCGCTACGTTGTTTCTCCTCTCAGAGAATTCAAACTACAATCGAATAATTAATATCTCATTTTATAAAATCTAATAATATGATAATTTAATATATTATCTGATAATATATGCGCTATTAATGTGTTAATAACCATATGGAATCACGATCCGGGTTATCCAATATTATAATCCCAAATTACTAGGACATTTGTGATATACAATTATGGTATTATTTTATTATATATATATATATATATAGTGATACTATTATATTATCAGTATGACAATTAGGATAATAACTAAATTACCAATAACTATATTATCACTATGACAATTATTTTAATTTAAACTTTTAGAATCAATTGGAAATTAACTAAATTACAAACAGTAAATAGTTAATAATATTGGTAACTAAATTTTACAACGCTACGGCGACAATTATAATTTGTCGATTTTTTGAATTAATTTTTACAACAGTAAATAATAAATACAACTATTACAACTTAAATAGAAATCCAGATAAAATTATGTCACCGTTTCGCTCTCACCGGCCGTGCAATCAAAACTGTGGAGGTTGTGAACTAATACTCAGTAGAATTTCAACCCCTTAAATACGTGCATTTAATCAATTTCCAAAATAAACACATAACAATCAAATTCAAGATAAACACATAAACGTGTATCTCACATAATTTTCACGTAGGACGTATGCGTAAATATTTTATGAAAAACAACAATTATAACGGTACTAGCATGAACTACACAGTGAGAAATTAAATACGTATATTAAAATAGTTAAAAATTCAACATGAGATCCAAAATTGATAATAATCTGCCAAAAACTAATTATTTATTCTTTATTTTTATCTCCTTGGCCTTCTGCCTTCAACACCAAGCAGCCGAACCCTTTTTTTTTTCCTAGCTATCTCTATGTATATAAATATCACTAATGATCAAGACCCATCTCACTGTTCATCCTTTGTAGAATTCTTCCTATCATTATTATAATTTTCCTTATTATTCTAAACACACACACCCACATGCCACATGTGGCTGTCCTTTATTTTTTAGCCAATATTGTTTCCTTAACTATTAAGATTTAGGAAATTACATTTAACACCCTATAGTTATAATGTTATTAGACCCATATTTATTATAAATTTTAATAATATATAAAACAACTCAAAAATATTAAACTTATATAAAATAATTTTTTTAAAAATATAAATTTAA
Organism: Eucommia ulmoides; assembly: GCA_016647705.1. NCBI lineage: Eukaryota > Viridiplantae > Streptophyta > Magnoliopsida > Garryales > Eucommiaceae > Eucommia > Eucommia ulmoides. Next base: position 21,525,220 of record CM028339.1, read on the forward strand.
CTTTTAACTCTAAAAATTATCGAGTATATATTTATACCATAAATTTACAAAACCGTTTCTAAAATATAAAACTTATATAAAATAATGTTTCCAAAAAAATAAATTTCCAAGGTATTACATTTACGTTTAAACTTGTCTAAGTAATTTCCTTCGGTTTTGGTTAATACATGCATTCCCTTTTTCTGATTTTTTTGTCTTTTCTTTTTTATATGTATTTTTATATAAGATAAGAAAAAATATTTATTTAAAAGAAGCAACAGATAAAACACATTGAAAATAAAGAACAAATTTCTCCCCATTTAGATCGTCTGTCTATTATGGAAGAATCAAAAAGTTTAGCCCCGAGGGGTATTTTTATTTAGACACTTAACAAAAATAGTTTATTTATTTTTAGTTGACAACTGAACATGCAAAGGTTGCCTACTTATCCTTGTTTTCATAAGGAATCAGGTCAAAACGTAGTTCACTAAGAGATTATTTTTATTTATTTTGTGTATTTCTTTTTTGGTTTATTTAAGACAAATTAAGAACACAAATGACACAAATGGTAAGTGGATATGCGAGTTTGATTTTGTTAAGAACACTCCAACCAAACTTATTTGCTTAGGCAAGTTTTAGTGTTAAGGGTTCCTTCATTAGTCTGAAAGATAAGAAAATATATAATATAAGTGTCAGTGCTACTTGTAACTACGAAGATGAAAATATTTTTAAAGAAGGTGCACACTTATCCCCGAAGGAATTAAGGTCCTCCCTTTATTCCGACCTTTAGCCACAAGGGTTTAGACGTAATAATATAGAGGGTGCCAGTCCATGATCCAAGACGTAGGGCCAGTCGTAATCTAGTTGTGATCTAGGTTAGCACGGAAAGGCGTAGAGTAAGAAAAGTAAAAGTTAGTTGTTAGTAGTTGGTGGTTAGTAGTCCATCACCAATGGTTTATTTTAAGTTCATTGGAGTTCAGTTTCATGTGTTCTTAACAAAGCCGAAGATGTTATTCACAAAGTATAGTGTTCTTGACACAAAACATGTTATTTACACCATGTACATGATATAAAACTCTAAGAACTACCTACGAACAATATGTTCAAACAAAATTTAAATACTAAACAATCAAAATTAAAGGAGAGTTTAAGATGACTTACCTAACTTAGGGGATGGTGGCGGACTATTACATCGTTACTCTCACCGCAAGTGTACGGATAAAGTTTTAGTATAGATGGGAAGGAGTAGGGGTTGTCATATCCACAGAGATTGGTTGAAATTATTATCAAGTACCGCGATTGTCATAACTTAACTTTATTTAAGTGATAAAAATAAAGTTTATAATTAATTAATACTAATACTAAGTTAATTAATCTAATTATACTAATATAATATTGAGATGTTTTAGGGAAAAGATTTCCTAGAGATTAATTTCGTTTACAAAAATGTGTTTGGTCTCGTTTAATTTAAAATAACGGCGTTCGACCTATCCGACAATCTCTGTGTCATAAACTCACTCGCCACCTCTCCCGAGTGTAAGACGAGTGAATATGCGACTTCGTGTCAACGAATAAGTCCCCCTCAATGTCTTAACAACACTAGGTCACATGAGTCTTGCCCCAACGTCATTGATTACACACTTTCTAACTCCCTCCTGGGTTATTAGATCGTCGCGTTGCGTTTACCCTAGTCTGAATTCGGGGTTACCTCTCCCGAGTGTCAAACCCCGTATTCTATAATTATCTAAACAAGCATAATATTAAAGAATAATGGTAAACCTAATCAAAATAGCGAAAAACAACTATTAACGAAACACAAACTCAAACAAACAACGGTTTCACAAAATATTTTAATCCCTAAACAAAATCCATTTAACTCATGGTCATAACCATTTATACAATGAAAATCGAGCTAAACATTCTCAACAACCTACCAAATTTAAGAAAATAAAGAGAGAAACAAAAGAACTTAGCCGTAGTTCGAATATTTGTCACTAAAACCGTCCAATGATCGCTTCTCCTTTATTGCAATGTGTTCTTTTATTTTGGAATTGGTTGAGCACACCCCAAAACACTCTCAAAATATTAGGAACCCTAAGGGGTCTTCTATGGCCGAGGTTAGATAACTAGAGAGAAGAAGGGTTTAAATAGGGAGCAAAATATCTAACAACTGTGCAGAGTGACCGCCGAGGCGGTGGACTCACCACCGTAGCGGTGGGTATGTCAGTTAAGCCATGGCCTCGACGATGGACTCAGAAGTGGGATCAGGGACCATCCTGTTGTTTTACCACCTTGGCGGTGAGGTCACCGCCTTGGCGGTGTGCTTCTAGCTAGAATAAGGCCCTCTCTGCATATTGACCGTCGCAGCGGTGGTCTGGACGTCATGGCGGTGGGCTAGTTTTCAAAATTATGCCCTCATGCTTGTTTTCCCACCGTTCTACCATCGTTCTTGATCCGATTTCATCGTTTATGATCCGTTTTTATCCCTTTTCACCCCCACATACTTGATTTATACAAAAATACATAAAAACGTATTAAAACGTAATAAAATATAATAAACATACTCGAAAACTAATAAGTTTAGTTTGGAAATAGATAGGTAAATTACACCTATCAAATACCCCCAAACTCAGAATTTTGCTAGTCCTTGAGCAAAACACCCATTGTACGTCGAAAGATTCTACTAACCTTCGCGTATATGACTACTCGCAAGTGTATGAGGTCAAAGTTTTAGTATAGTGTGATCATTAAGATCGGGTTATCGTATCCACAGGGATTGGTGTCGTTACTATCGAATACCGCGTTTGTTGTGACCTAATTTTATCTAGGCGAAAATAAATGTATCTAATTAATTAAACTAATACTAATATAACCTAAATTAACTACATTAATATACTAATATATTTTAGGGTGAAGAAGTGCCTAGAGATTAATGTGTTTACAAATACGTGTTCGATCTCGATTTACTCACGTTTACGGTGTTTGACCTATTTGACAATATCGGTAGGTAAACTCCACTGCCACCTCTCTTGAGTGTAAGATGGGGGAATACATGACTTCGAGTCAACGAAGAAGTCCCCCTCAACGTATTAACGACCCTAGGTCACGTGAATCTTGTCCAGCATCATTGATTGTACACAATCCAACTCCCTCCCGGGTTATTGAATCGTCGCATTGTATTTACCCTATAGACAATCTCTCTTCTAAAACTCTCTCACCACCTCTCCTGAGTGTAAGACAAGGAATACAATGCAACTTAAAGTTAACGAAAAAGTCCCCCTCAACGTGTTAACGACCCTAAGTAGCGTAAGTCTTTCCCCAACGTCATCGATTGTCCACAATTCAAACCCCAATCGGGTTATAAAATCATGGCGTTTGTTTACCCAAATCCAAATCCGGGGTTTGTCAAAGCCCCGTATTCTCCATTTATCTAACTAATCATGATAAATAAATAATACAACAAATACAATCAAAATACGAAGAACAATCACAAACGAAACATCGAAATCATCCAAACAACGTATTTATAAATATAGTGTTAATCTATACTATAATCCATATTTAACTCGTGGTCATAACCGTATAAACAATAAAATCGAGATAAACATACTCATAATATCCTAAGATAAAGAAATAAGGAAAAACAATAGAAGAACTTAGCCTAGTCCGAAGATAAGCCGCTAAAAACGCTCAATGATCGATTTGCCGTCTTCTTCACTTCGGGATGTGAGCTCCACCTCTAAAACTCCTAAATCTACTGTTAGATATATTCTAAGGGGCTAAAAAATTCAAGAGAGCCCGAACAAGAGGGAGGAGAGGGGTATTTATAGGCAAAATATCTAAATAAATATCCTAAAAATATCTAGGTTGTACAGAGGGTTTCTGCCTAGGAAAAGGAATTTCCGCTTAGGCAGAGGTAGGTCGATTTGACTGTTCGCCTAGGCGGAGGACTTGGAAATCTTTCTGTTGGATTTTCGCCTAGGTGAAGGAATTTTTGCCTAGGCAAAGGGCTGTCAGTAGCGTATCTTTGTTTTCTCTACTGAATTTCCGCCTAGGCGGTGGTCCAGCAGTAATCTTTGTTCTTTTCTCAGCGTCTTCACCGTCGCGGCGATGGGCTTGTTTCACAATTTTGCCTTCGAGCTTGTTTATCCACCATAACTTCGTCCGCTTTTAGTTCGATCTCATCAGTTTCGCTCCAGTTTCCTATCTTTTTACCCTACACATCTGATTTATACAAAAAGTAATAAAACTAATTAAAACGTAATAAAATACTATATAAACACTCGATAACTAACTAAATTCGATTTAGAAATACGTAGGTGGATCACACCTATCACCCACACAATACAAGAAAATATTAAAACTAGTTAAGAAATTAAAATCTAAAAATAAAAATAAAAACACTAAAAACAATTAGTTGCAAGATTTGAATATCATCTAACGGACAAATGGTTTTCTCCATTATCGGCCCTCAATACTATCAAGTTCAAGAATAAATCACACCATGTGGTGTTCTAGAATTTCAACATTCGATAATAATAAGCGCCATTCTAGATCTTGTTAAAGTGTGTGTGATAAAACTCAAATACACAACTATCCGTTGATTAGATGAGATTATCTCTCAATAAAGTTCATGACTAAAACCTTTTAGGCATAGGAAATCCATAAGCCCGACCTGGGTTCTATGCTCCACTAATGTAGGCTTAGAGAAATCCAAGAAGATCATTAGGACTTGATTCGGTTTAGGAAAATGGCCAAGGGTATATCGGAATTAGAAAATGGGGTAACGTCGTTAACTTGGTGATACCCGAGACATATGCTTGGCATATAATCACTCTCAAACCCCCATAGATAGTATTGGAAACAACCCTGAACATATATTTAAGACCGATGTACTCACTTATCAGAGAAACATAAATTAAAACAATTTTTACATATGCCTTTTTTTTGTTTTTTTCAAACAAATATATCACACCCCCAAACTTATTCGATTATTATAATTTCATGGGTGTGGTTAAAATGAAAGAAGATAGACAGCTGAGTACTCAAATACCGAAGCAATAAAAAGTTCTCCTTAAACCCAACCGCTCACATCAGGTAGCATTTGCAACTGCTAGCTTGATTCACTCAAATTGTGCCTTCGTCTTGGTGATACAGGTTTGGAAAAAGTTCAATTGGCCATGGTATTAGTTAAGTGTTCAGAATTGAAATGGTGTTCAGGCTTCGATAGGGTAACAAAGGATAAACATTTAACAAGGTAAGCTTTAAAGGCTCAAGCGATAAAAAGGAATGCCTAAATCATATCTCCTAAACTATCTCACCTGGGATTTCTCCTCTAATTTCTCCCAAATCAAGTTCTAGAATCCCTATTGTCATGAATTTGGGTGATGGATAATCGTTTTCAAATCAATTAGATAGTTATACATTGAGTTTACGTGCTCGTGCAAGTAGGATCTACAATTACTTTTACTAAAATGATACGTCAAGCACACAGAACACACATGAATGAGATTTATGCTCGACCTCAACAAACAATCAGGGGACAGACTCATCATCAGGTAGTGGCCTAGATGAAATAAAAACTCAACACATAACAATAACTAACCTAAACACACATGCATACAATAAAAATAATAAAACATAAAGAATAATACTAACACATACTAAACATTCCACACATCACCACTGAACTTAAAACGGGTAATGTCCGCAACAACCTATCAGCAATCCCAATGAAAGCATAAAGCATGATAATAAAGATGGGGGTTTAGAACACGTACCTAGGAGGCGAGAGAATCTCGCCTTCGAATAAAGTCGGCAGATATAGATCTAACTTATTTCTGCCATGGGTTGTCTCCCAAGAAGCGCCTTATTTAAGGTCATCGGCTTGACACGGCAAAGAGCTCGTGAAAGAGTGACTTTCGCCCGTAGTACGTGTCATACAACACCACGTACGGGCCTTAGTTTTGAACGCCCTCAAGACTGGCGAGATTTGGCTTTAATTGGCTCGAGATTTCAACTTGATTATGCTCCGGATCATGTGCTTGGAGAGCTTGAATATACGAAGCTAGAAACAGGGTAGGATAGGTGAGCCACATCGGATCCTCGTAGATGCGATCGTCTTGGATCGAGTGCGACATCTCCAACTGGAATTCAAATGGTGAAAACTCACAACAATTAATATGTGAATCTCCATCGCCAATCTACACTTGGGTTCTCTCTCAATTAGTTTGATCGTCTTCGATCTCACCCAAGTGCCTTCCATTTGTATTCGGTTCCTCATGGTGGCTTTCACATTCACATGTGATTTGTTTGCCTCTCAGTGTCACCGCTTTAGACTCAGACTCAATGAAGCAAAGAAGTTAACCGATTTGCATATGAAGAGACGTTACGGTCGTATTAATTTTGGCTCAGACCGTCTCAATGTTGTCAAGATGATCCTCGTGCTCATTGATCCGGTCATTCGTCTCTCGCCAATACGCCTGAGTCTCCCTAATAAAATCAGCAAATATTTTCTCCAGGGCGGGGGATGACTTAACATATTGGTCCGGGGTGTTAATCCATGGCGCCAAAGTGTCGGAACAATCCGCCAAGCCTTGGTGACTTGGTGAATAATTCTAACTTTGAAAATCGAAAGCCGCCAATTCCTTCAACGACCAAATGGATTCATCCGCGGTTAGGTCATAGAAAGATGAGATATCGTTTCCTCCTTCCACCCATGTTTTGGTTGTGGCTTGTAACTCGTCGAGGAAATTTAGAAGTTGGCACTCCCTCGGGAACCCATGATTTGGAAACCGAAATAATAGCTCATTGTAATGACCCCAAACATAATAAAATGGCTCGGAATCTTGTTGAAAGAAATGTATCAATATTTGTTGATCTCACATCTTCAAGTAAGCTGCATAAGAAATAAAAAAAAAAAAAAAAAAAAAAAACAAAACTACAAACAAAAATTATAAATAAAAGAAATGCCTAAATTAAAATCAAGTAATTTACTTACAATATCAACAACAATAAAAAACACAATCCCCGGCAACGGCGTCAAAAACTTGGTGGTGGACTATTACATCGCCACTCTCATTGCAAGTGTACGAGTCAAGTTTTGGTATAGATGGAAAGGAATAAGGGTTGTCATATCCACAAGGATTTGTTGAAATTATTATCGAGTACCGCGATTGTCATAACCTAACTTTATTTAGGTGATAAAAATGAAGTTTATAATTAATTATTACAAATACTAAGTTAATTAATCTAATTATACTAATATTATATTGAGATGTTTTAGGTAAAATATTGCCTAGGGATTAACTACGTTTACAAAAATATGTTCGGTCTCGTTTAGTTTACAATAACGACGTTCGACCTATCTGATAATCTCTGTGTCGTAAACTCACTCGCCACCTCTCTCGAGTGTAAGATGCGATTTCGTGTCAACGAAGAAATCCCCCTCAACATCTTAACAACATTAGGTCACAAGAGTCTTACCCCAACGTTATTTATTGCACACTTTCTAACTCCCTCCTGGGTTATTAGATCGTCGCATTGCGTTTACCCTAGTCTGAATTCGGGATTACCTTTCCCAAGTGTCAAACCCTGTATTCTCTAACTATCTAAACAAGCATAATATCAAAGAATAACGGTAAACCTAATCGAAATAGCGAAGAACAACCATTAACGAAACACAAACTCAAACAAACAATGGTTTTACAAAATATATTAATCCCTAAACAAAATTTGTTTAACTCATGGCCATAACTATTTATACAATGAACTCTGAGCTAAACATGCTCAACAACCTACCAAAGTTAAGAAAATAAAGAGAGAAACGGAAGAACTTAGCCGTAGTCTGAAGATTTGCCACTAAAACCATCCAACGATCATTTCTCCTTTATTGCAATGTGTTCTTCTCCTTTGGAATTGGTTGAGCACACCCGAAAACACTTTCAAAATATTAGGAACCCTAAGGGGTCTCCTATAGCCGGGGGTTAGAGAAGGAGAGAGGATAAGAGTTTTAAATATGGGGCAAAATATCTAAAAAAATATCTAGTAGCTGTGCAAAGTGACCGCTGTGGCGATGGGTATGTAGGTTAAGCCACGGCGTCGGCGATGGACTCGACGGTGGGATCAGGGACCATCCTATTGTTTCACGGCCTCAGCGGTGGGCTTCTAGCTAGAATAAGGCCCTTTCTGTATATTGACTGCCGCAGTGGTGGTCTGGACGCCGCAGTGGTAGGCTAGTTTTCATAATTATGCCTTCATGCTTGTTTTCCGATTTGACTGTTTATGATCCGCTTTCATCCTTTTTCACCCCACACACCTGATTTATACAAAAATACATAAAAACATATTAAAACATAATAAAATGTAATAAATGTACTAAAAAACTAACAAGTTCGGTTTAGAAATAGATAGGTAAATTACACCTATCAGGGGAGTAATCTTTCCTTAAGTGTTTTCCTTATTCTCCTTCTTTAAATCTTCTTTCTTCCTCTTGATTGTTCTTTAACCACTTCTAGAACTCTTGTTAAAAGCGTCTCAAGAACATCTTTTAGGAGCCTTTATGAAAGAATTTGAGGTTTTTTAAGGGGTAGAAAACTTAGGAAATCCCAATACTCGAGAGAGAAATTTGAGCCAAGAGAAAAGACATATGGCCAAGCTTGTTTCCAAATGAAAACAAGCTGCCTTTTATAGGAAACGGCATGTCTGTGTATTCACCAATGCATAGGCATGACTAGCTGTTTTCAATGGCCATTTAATGCCATTCAATGCCCTTAAATGCCATTCAATGCAAAGCCACTAGGCATGTGCTCAAGATTTCCCAAGATTTCATAGGCAATTATGAAGATTTTGTAATGATCACCAAAATCTTACTGAATTTTGATCATTAGTTCCCTATTAAATGCTTCCATTAATGTTATTTAATGCATTTTTAATGCTCAATTTTATGGAAACCGATTTGGTTGGTTTTGTAAGTATTAGTTACTCTTGATAACTAGGTTAGATGATGTGATTTTTTTTGGAGAATTTTTCCAAAATATCTCTTAGTGAATGCCATTTAATGGATCCATAAATACCATTTAATGCTTGATTTGAAGGGTATGGAAACCGGTTTGATTAGTTTTGTAACCACTAGTTACTCTAAGCAACTAGACTTCATCTTGAGTTTTTTGCTAAGAAATATTGCCAAAAGATCTTCCATTAAATGCATCATTAATTCATTCATTGAATGTGACCTTTATTGTCATTAATGATGGCATGCTACTTTGGTTAGTTTTGAACTATCTTTTAGGTATTAGTTACTTTAGGTAACTAATTTTCATGATGGAATCTTGGCTAATCAAAGTTTTTTGCATGATTTTGGAGATTAGTTCTTTAAACAAGAAAATTAAAACAAATATTTTTTTGTTGTCAAATATTCGAAACCATTGAAAATAAAAGTTTCAGGGGTCAAAACTGGAAACAAATGTAGTTGGGGAAATTTCCTTAAGTTAACGGGTAGAAACTAATTTAATCATATTAAAAGAGTTATTTATACAAAATTCACTTTTAATATTGTCCTTTTAGTCTACATTGACTTTAGGAATTTCAAAATTGATCCAAAACTTTTATTTATAACGAATTTCAATCAAATTGATGATTTTTTATTTTTTATTTTTTGTAGTATCCCATGTAATCTAAATACGAAAATTCGTTCCCTTTAAACTTTAGTTTAAAGTTTATCCGAATTTGCACTTTAGACTCGAATGAGCAAGACAAAATGCGATGTCTGTACATAGTGATAGCCAATCTGCAATAGGTAGGGCACATAGTAGTATGTACAACAAGTCTTTCCACATATAATATAGACATAATATAGTTTGATAGTTATTCTCAAATGGAGTTATCTCTATCTAATAGATAAAGTTAAAAAATAATATTGTGGATCTGTTAACCAAAGGGTTAACTAGAGAGAGTTTATTTCTCATTGAGGGGAATGAGCTTAAAGCTTACAACTGAATAGTCACCTTAATAGAAATCGAACATAGATGACTGGAGATCTCAAGATGTAGGTTCAAAGGGACAACCTAATTATATGTGGTCTAAGCAATCACTAAGGCCCCGTTTGGTAACTGTTTCCATTCTAAAAATTCTCATTCCATTCCTAAATTTCTGGGAATTCTGTTTGGGAATAACGTTTGGTAATTTTTATTCTCGTTCCCATTCCATTCCCATTTGAGAATTGTGCCCATTTTTTCTTAAGAAATAAGAAACAAAAAAAAAGTTGTTTCTCCTAATTCCCATTCCATTCCTCGTTACTGTTCATCGACGGCCGACCACCGTCCACCGGCCACCTGATAACTTCCAGCGCTACCTGTCGGCCACCGTCTGCCGCTGCCGTCCACCACCGTCACCCACCTGTCCTCCGCCGCCACCGTCGCAGGCGAAAAACAAAATACTCAAAAAAATAATAATTTGTTTTAAGATAAAATCGTTACCAAACTTGATTCTCTTCCCAAAACAAAAACAAAAATTATCGTTACCAAATGCAATTCTAAATCCAAGAAGGAAACAAAATTCTCATCTCATTCCATCCCATTCCTATCCCACTACTGGAATAGAAACAAAAACGGTTACCAAATGCCACCTAAAAGTCTCTAAGTCCTCTACTTATTCCTATGATGAAATGGTGATACCTATAAGTATTAAGGATCAGATTTGAATTTAACGATTCCTATAGCTTGAAAAGATTAAGTGGGATATGCAAGATACTCTTGATAAGTAATCACCTAGATGACTAAAGAATGAGTCCGGTTCCATAAGAATAAGAAGGCTAAATTGTATAGCACTTGTTGAAATACAAGATATTGAAGGCCAAAATCAACACAACTATACTGGCTATGTTAAGACGTACAGATGTCAATTCAATTGTCTCAGTTTAATAAACGGTTGAACAGTTCAAGACATCACGTTTACTATTTAGCCAAGTAAATCTAATAGTCCTTCACTAGAGAAGGTTCAAAGCCAGAAACTACCTATCTCGATAAAGTTACTTTCTATATTGAAATCTCCGTAGCATGTTAGCATTGATGTGATCATTTATCTAGTCAATCTAATTCATGTGGAGAATTATTAGGATTTTTTGCTATTTTAATAATTAATTAAAGTGTGACCCATTAGTTAAATTAACCATTTTAGTAGTCCAACAAATTTCTCTAGATTGGAGATTAGCATAGTATATTTATATGCCAAAGATTATTAAGATTTGAATGAAATTTTAACTCTCAAAATACTCACTTAAAATTAGTAAAAAAACTAGAATAGAATAGCAATGCTACATTGATTGTGGATAAAAAATTAGCCATATGTCAAGCTCCAAGTTGGCAATAAAGGGCAAACCCTTTTCGCAAACAATCTTTTGTGCATTGTGGGGGTTCTATAATCACACGCGCACGCATCGCCATCGCCTCTGCCCTCTAACTGAGCCATGTCGTCCCTTGCACAAGTGCGAGCACGTGTTGGGTATGTGTTCAGATCATTTCGATTCAGACTTGGATTTAGGTTTGGGTTGGGTTGGATTCAAATCTAGGTCATGACCCAATCATTTCGGACAAAGTTTATTTGAATATTAAATCAAAATATTTAAATGAAAGGGACGTTGGTGGTAGTTATAGCGATTCAGTTACGCTAGTGAACGTTCACTTGCCTATCCAAAACTTGTGTCTTTTCTAATTCTGAAATGTTGCATCCATTCATTGGTATGTCTTGATCTTCTATAAATAAGGGACTTCACTCTCATTTCAAGACCACTTAGTCACAAATTCATCACAACATTATCACCGAAGCAGAGTACATGTACAAAATCTGTGAGAGTTTGAATACAATTTCAATTAGCCAATTTTTTTTGTTTCAAGTGTTTTTACTAAATTCGAGATCATTGTACTCTAAGAAACAAACATCCAACCATTACAACTAGTGTTGGGTTGCGAATCTACTTTAATGACATAAAGTAGAACTCTAGTCTTAATATACTTCATCTTTCATCATCAATTGAATAACCCGTAAGTCTATCGTTATCATTGATTAAACTCGTATGTTTTGTTTTGCACAGATTACACGTTCAGTGAATGTTTACTATACTTTGCATATCCAAATTTTATAACTGTTGATTGAATGCTCACTGTACATTTCACATTCTAAATTTGTATATGCTCTATAAATGTTCATTACAATTTCATATAATGAAGTGGACAATCACAATATTATTTATATCTTAAATATGTTTCATACACATTTAGTGAATGTTTACATAATTTTCAAAATTTGTATCTAGTGTTACTACATGTTCACTTAATGTTCACATTAAAATTATTTATGTATTAATAATTTAATTTCATAATTAATTAAGCATTTAATTAATATTTTCATTAATTTTCATCGGCACTCTCAAAGAGGACCAACAAGGGAGCTTCGAAAATTAGATGATCATATATGAACTCAATCGTCTTTTTCCTCCCTCTTTTGTAAGATGAACTTTTGCCGCTTTGCTACAATAAAAATTATAAATAAGTATATTATCGTAGAAAACAAATTGTTGAAAAGGACAAAGCCGTCATGTCAAAGATTCTTTTTCTCTTCCCACCCACATTCACACACATAAAAGATATTATCCTATCCTATGACAATGATTGTTAAAGCCTTTATCTGTTTACTCAGCCCTTTTTTTCCCTCTTGCACGAGTGGATTTCAGTGGCTTCAAAGTGGTGGCTAATTATGATCTCCCTGTGGACTGAAATCTCTTCTCAATTTTTTAACATAGATATCTTTTTCCCTATAGTTTGTTAAAAAACTAAATTACAATTTAGATTCTCCTAATTCATTTTAATATCTAGTAAAACTCTAAGATTAGGTTTCAATAAAAATTTGATAAATCACTAAAATTTATAAATGATAAGATTTTAAATTTTTAAATTTTTTAGATAAAAATTTTGTTCGTGCAATTTCACAATTTTCTTTCAATAGACAAGTATTTATATCATAAAATTTTAAAATTCATTAAATTTTAATAATTAAAAATATGAAAATATAACATAATTTTATGACAATAATATTTTATACTTGTTGACGCACCCCTGAATTTGGAAAAAAAAAAAAGGGCGAGAAGAAGAAGAAGCGATTTGGTTTCCTCCCTCTCAAATCCATTAATTTTTATGGAAAAATAGTTTCAGAGTCTTTTTTCTAGGCGCATGTTTTGAAAACATTTTTTGGGGGCGAAATTTGTTTGAAAAATGGATTCCCCACCTAGTATTGAGTTAAATGTTGTGTTAGGTCACCAGAATTTTGAAAAAAAAAAATATTTTTATTTTGAAATGGCCTAAGTTTTGAGTAGAAAAACCGTTGGTCTTAATCCAATATATTTAAAGTTCGAGAGTCGGTTATACTTGGGGAAGGTGATAAACACCTTAAGACACCCGTCCGAATAAGATATCTAAGTTTAAATAAATCTTTAATTCTAAACAAGTCCATGCAATTTTTTTGATTTTTGTTTAACATACTAATTCTCATTTTTAATATTTATCTTTTTTATGTTTATTTTATGTAAGAAATAAAGAAGGAAAAAAACTATTTTAAAACAATAATAAATAAAGCAGAAAATAAATAAAGAACAAATGTGATATTAGACTGCCTATCGATTATAAAAGAATCTACAAGTTTGGCCTTGAGAGAATTTTTATTGTTTGGTTAAGGGTTGTTTTGACAACACTAGTATGCATTTTAAAGAGAAGAAAAAGGGTAAAATAGTTTTTAGAAAAAAAATATATTTTATTGGAATGTGGAAACTATGTGTTTTTGTAAAAAAAAAAAAAAAAAAACAAAAAACAAAATAATTTAAAAAGCAAAAGTTTTAACTATAAAAACAAAGTATATAAAAACATTTATTGATGGAAATAATTTAGAAACAAAAAGATTTCAAGAATCTTTTTTTGAATTTTATTTTAAAAAATATTTTTTTAAAAAAAAATTAAGTCACAAATTTAAATTTTGACTAATTTAAAATTTTGAAGTTTGAAATAAAAGAGAAAAAGTTTTTTTCAAGAGAAATTTGGGGAAAAAACATTTCTATAAAAAACTTCTTGGAAATAAAATAATATTTTTGTGAAAATTTGAAAAAGGACTTTTAAAAAATAATTTAAAAAAGGTTCTTGAAAAACAACAACAATCTTTTTTAGAACTTGTTTAGGAAAATCTTAAAAATCATTTTAAAAGAAGGTCCTTTCATTTTCAAGAATGATTTGGAAAAAGATATTTTTAGGAAATAAGAACAAGTTAAAAAAAACATATTTTTATGAAACAAGTAAGAATATTTTTTTTCTTTCTAAAAACCTTGTTAAAGACGTCTTTTTGAAAATTCATGATAACTTCTAGTAAGAAAAAAAGGTTTTTATTTATTTATTTTTTTTTTTTTTTTTAAGACCTAATTTAGCTTTCTCTTTCCTCAATTAGCCTTTAAAGAAAAAGGTTATTATTTAAACTTTTTTAAAAATATTCTTACATTTAAGTCCCAGACAATTAATAAGGAAGCATGGATGGATGTTTGTACCTTGTACAAAAATAAAAAGACCCTAACCCTAATCATATCTCTCATAGCTGCTCAGTTCCTCATTTTTCTCTCTCTATTATTTTTTCGAAGATTCTGTTACAGCTAAAAACATTGCAATGTGCCTACATCCCCTACAATGTTCCTCGTGCATTAAGAGTGACATGAGAAGGAAAAGACGCTCATAGAAGAAAGCCAGATTAAACAAAATTTGTTGTTCCAAGATTGTTCAGCTTTGGAAATTGAAATAAAGTTGCTACAAATATCCTGTAAAAAAAGAAAAAAAAAACGAGATACCTTATTGAGCACAACCTCTTTCATCTCTTTGTAGAAATATATGTTAAAAATTGATAAGCATGGTAGGCGCTATCTATCTCCGACAAGCTTCTCGCTACTGTTTGCCCCTTTCCATTGCTTGCGTATTCGATTGTGTTTATCTCTTTCCCTCTCTCTAACCTAGGAAATCCCAAATATGGTTTTTTCAAATTTGGAATTTCCAGATCTGATCCGCATTGTGTCATTACGCTTCACCCGTCGTCATCATTCTACTTCGTCCAATGTTTATTGTCTTTTGTCATTTGTAGCTGGTTGCCGCATTTTTCCATCATTCGCTGTTGTATTTCCATTGCCGATTGACCACGACCTTTGTCCTCAGCCTAGGGTTCGTCACCATGCTCTCTCTCTCTCTCTCTCTTTATCTCCATTTTCAGATTTGGAAAATTCTAAATCTGGACTTTTTAAGATCTGGTTTGAATGTTCATGTAAAATACCCTGATCTGAATGTTCATTCCTAGTATGTGGTTTGGTGAATGTTCATTTGAAATTTGCGAAACGTTTATGTCGATTTTATTAGATCTGTTTTGATTTTGTTGATTTTTGTAGAGTCTTTTGTTTATTCATGTGAATATTGTTTTTGTTGATCTTAGGTGTCTTCCAAGTTTCTTTTATTTGTGTTTTGTGAATGTTCGCATAGGATTTCAGATCTATTTTGATTTAGTTTCGGGGCAAATGTGTCACTTGTCGTTTGTGAATATTCATGCCGATTGTATTTTGTTCATCTTAGGGATTTTTTTTTTTGGTAAATCTTAAGGATTTTGAAGTTTTGATTTATTGTTCATTGGTGTTTTGGTAAATGTTTATGTGGTTTGATGAATGTTCATGTCAATTATGTTTTGTTGTTCTTAGGGAATTTTCGATGTCTTCATTAATTTGTTGATTCCCTGGTGTTTTGAGTAAAGGTTCATGTGGTTTGATGAATGTTCATGCCAATTGTGCTTTTTTTTTTTTTTTTCCAATTTTTTTGAGTTCGGGTTGTTTCGATGAAGGTTCATATTGAGACTATGTTTTGTTGATTTGTTTATGCATAAAATAATGAACATTCACAACAGTAGAATCAGATTTATAGCAGAATAAAAAATGTGAAGCTTCAAGTCTTGATTTTTTATTTTTTTTAAAATGATATTGTACGTAAATAATAAAAAACGATGATCAAAGAATAAATGACTATTTTCTAAAAATCTTTGAGAACTAAAAACTTTTTTATGTTAGTTTAGGGTCCATTTTCTGATTTATATATCTATTAAAGACTATATCATAAATTTTCCAAAAAAATAAAATTGTAAAGACAACATTTGAAGTATTTTAGAGGGAAAAAACAAGTTAAGAAAACACTTTTAAAAGTCATTTCCTTTCTAAGAAGAAACTTAAAAATCATTTCTAAGAAAACAAACAATTTTTTTATTTTTTATTTTTTTTATTTTTTTATTTTTTATTTTTTTTAAGATTAAAAAAAAAAGTCCCTTTTTGTGAAGAAAACTTTCTATGTAAAACTCATTTTTTCTTTTTCCATTTTTTCTTGGTTTTTGTTTGTTTAAGGAAAAATAAAGACAAAACATGAAATAAAGGAATGAAATGTATTTTTGATTTTTGTCAAGAACACCACAACCAAACTATCTTGCTTAGTGGTAATAGAATATTACGTCGCTACTTTTCACTGCAAGTGTACGGGTCATGTTTTAGTATAACGGGAAAAGTAGGGGTTGTCATATCCATAGGGATTGAATTAGATTATCGTTAATTACCACGATTGTCATAACCAGATTTTATCTAGACGACTCAAATGTAGTTTTTATAATAATTATAATCTATTAAACTAAATTAATTACTAAACTACAATACTATTATGATGTTTATGGGAATTTATTGTCTATGGATTAACTTCATTCACTAATACGTGTTCGATTCAATCTTATTTACATTAATGGTATTCAAATCTATCTGACAATCTAGGTATCGAAATATCACTCATTACCTCTCCCGAGTGTAAAGTGAATGAATATGTGACTTCACATCAATGCCAAAGTCCCCCTCAACCGTCTATACGACACTTGATCACATGAGTCTCGCCCTAACTTCATGGATTGCATACTTTCTAACGCCCTCTCAGGTCATTAAATCGTCGCGTTGTGTTTAAACCCTAGTCTGAATTCGAGATTATCTCTCCCGAGTGTCAAACCCCATATTTTCAAAGTAACCACAATACCAATACATGCAAACTTTGGAAGTAATAAAAGGGTAAACAAAATCGAATACAAATGAACAACCGTTAACGAAACATCAATTTATACAAACAACATTTTCTTGAAGTCAATCAAGCCATAGATAATATATGTTTAGCTACTGATGATCATAACCACATATACAATAATAAACAAGCTAAACATAATCAAAACTATCAACCAAACTAAGAATAAAAGAGATAAACAAGGAGACTAACCGTTATCCGAAGACACTAAAACTACTCTGAGAACATTTCCTCTTCTTAGATTTGATGATTTTCTATTGGTTGATAGTGTCTTGGAGCTCTCAAGAATCCCAAAAACTTTTTTTTTTCTTTTTTTTTTTTTTGGGGGGGGGGGGGGGGGGGGGGGGAGGGAGGGGAAGGAGAAGATATATTAAGGGATAAAAAATATCAAGAAAATATCCCAAAATATCTATTCCAGCTAGTGTCGGACCATTGCAGCGGTGGGAAAGTTAGTAGGCTTTTTGACTGGTGATTGCTATAGCGGTGAGGAATTCAATGACTCTCTGCATTTTGACCATTGCAGCGATGGATGCGGGCTCTGAACTTTGATATTTTTACTCTTTTTTCTCCACCGTTCTTCCACCGACTTGCTCAATTATAACCCCTTTTCATCCATTTTTCTCCCAAACACCTGATTTATAACAAAACAAATAAAAACATATTAAACATATTAAAATGCTATAAAAATACTTGAAAACTACCAAAACCGACTTGGGAATAAATAGATAAATTACACCTATCACTTAGGCAAGGTTAATGTTTTTGTTTTCTTTTTGTTAGTAAAAAAAATGAAAAATATGTAGATATAGCCAGTCCTATTCATAACTAAGAAGAAGGAAATGTTTTTGAAGAAGGTATATATTTATCCCATAAGGAATAGATGGGTCTTTCTTTATTCTGCCTTTTAGCCACAAGAGACTTGACATAGATTTATATAGGGCGTTAGTCCGAAGACTTAACTTATATATATAGGGCGCCAATCCATGGTCCGTGACTTAGTGCCAGTCCATGATCTAGGCTAAAAGAAGAAACAATAGTGTTAGTCCATAACTTAAGACTTAGTTCCAGTCCATAATCTAGGTTAAAATAAAATAAAAAATGTGTCAGGCTAGAGTTTGAGACTTAATACCAGTCAAAGCCCTAGGCTAAAAATAAATAAAAAGGGTGTCAGGCGAGAGTCTGAGACTTAATACCAGTCAAAGGCCTGAACTAAAACAAAGAAAAAAAGGCATCAGGCCATGGTCCGTAACTTAGTGTTAGTCTATGGCCTAGGCTACAAAAGAAAAAAATATAGGAAAAGTAAAGCGCAAAAAGGTGCAGAGCGGGAAAGTAAATAGTTAGTAGTTAGTAGTTACGTTAGTCGTTTTATTTTAGGTTCTTTGAGTTTGGTTTCTTGTATTATTGAGAAAAAGACAAAAATGATATGCAGATGGTGGCAGAATATTACGTCATCACTTTCACCGCAAGTGTACGGGTCAAGTTTTAGTAGAGTGGGAAGAGTAACGGTTATCGTTTCCACAGGGATTTGTTGAGAATATTGTCGAGTACCATAATTATCATAACCTAATTTTATCTAGGTGATATAAAATGAAGTTTATAATTAATAATATACTAATATTAAAATACTAATTTATCTAATTAAACTATATTACTACTTTGAGACGTTCAAGGGAATGGATTATCTAGGAATTAACTTCGTTTACAAATACGCGCTTGATCTTGTTTAGTTATCAATAACGGAGTTCAACCTATTCGACAATTTCTGTATCGTAAACTCACTCACTCCCTCTCCCGAGTGTAAAGGGAGCGAATATGTGACGTCGCATCAACGCTGAAGTCTTCCTCTAGCATTTTTTAGAACACATAGTCACATGAGTCTTCACCAACGTTAATGATTGCACAGTTTCTAACTCCCTCTCGAGTTATTAGATCATCGCGTTGTGTTGACCCTGGTCCGAATTCGGGGTTACCTCTCCCGAGTGTCAAACCCCGATTTCTTAGTATACCTAAACAAGCATAAAATGGAAATACAAGCATGGAAAACACAATCGAATAGCGAAGAATAATCTTTAAAGTGACACCGATTTCAAAACCACATATTCATAAATTATAGTAATTCCTAGACAATATCCGTTTAGCTAATGGCCATAACCGTATATACAATGATAAATGAGCCAAACATGCTCAAACCATAATCTGAAGTTAAGAAATAAAGAAAAAAAACGAGAGAAACTAGCCATAGTCCAAAAATTTGGCACTAAAACCGTTCCGAGATTATTTCTCCTTCTTTGCCTCGTGTTCTTCTCCTTTGGATTTGGTGGAGCATTCCCCAAAAACCTCTCAACCCTATTCTATCCCTAGAATCTCTCTCTTTGCCGGAATAGAGGGGAGGAGAAAGATATAGGGCTCCAAAATATCTAAATAAATATTTAAACTGTGTGCAAAGTCACTGCCACGGCGGTGGGTATTTCGATTAAGCCACAATCTCGGCGGTGGGATCAAGAACCTTGTTGTTGTTTCATCGCCTAGGTGGAGGGCTTCCAACAGTTTTAGGCCCTCTCTGCATATTGATTGCCTCTATGCTTGTTTTCTCACCGTTCTTCTACCATTCTTGATCCGATTTGATCGTTTATGCTCCGTTTTCATTCTTTTTCATCTCACACACCTATTTTAATACAAGTCAAATAAAAACATATTAAAACATATTAAAATACTATTATATCTCTAAAAAACTAACAAGTTCGGTTTGAAAATAGATATGTAAATTACACCTATCAAATACCCTCAAACTTGGAATTTTGTTAGTCCTCGAGCAAAACACTTACACTAAAATGAAAAACACAACTAAATTAAATAACATGAACAACCTAAACACAAACAATCTAAACATAATGATATGCGAGTTTTGAATTCTTCTATCGACCAAGTTATTTTTCCCTCAATAACCCCCAATCATATCGAGTTCAGGTGGTAAAACGCACCATGTGGTGTTCTAGAATTTCGACATTTAATAATGGTAAATGCCACTCTAGATCCTTTCAACATGTGTGTGCGAGACTCAATAATATAGCTATCCAAGACTCGATTGGATTATTGACCAACGAAACTTATGACTCAGACCGTAAAGGACTAGGATATCTATATGCCTGATTGGGGTCCACTTTCCACTAATGTAGGCTTAGAAGTTCAAAAAGATCAGAAGGACTTGATTCAGTTTTGGAATATTTGGCCAAGGGTATTTCGGAATAGAAAAAAGGTTAACGTTATTAAATTAACGTTACCCAATGCTCAATCCTTGGCATAACCACTCTCAAACCCCCATAAATAAATTTGAAACAATTCTAAACATACATTTAAGAACTTCGTACTCACTTATCAAAAGAAACGGAAATTGAACTATATTTACATACGATTTTCTTTTCTTGTCTTTTTCTTTTCCAACATGAACCACACCCCTAAACTTATTCAATTTTTACAATTTCACGGGTGTGGTTTAAATTGAAATAAAAAAAATGTCAAATGAGTACTCAAATACCGAACCAATCAGAAGTTCACCCTAAAGCCAACCGCTCACTTCAAGTAGCATACACGAATGCTAACTTGATTTACTCAACCTTTAATTTAGCGATATAGGTTTGGAAAGAATTCAATTATCCAGGGTATTTGTTTATGTGTTCAGAAGTGAAACGGCTAATAAGCTTCGGCAGGGTAACGAGGGATAAACATATAACTCAAGCGATCAAAATAAATGCCTAAATCATATCTCCTAAACTACCTCGCCTAGGATTTCACCTCAAGCTTCCCCTCAATCAGGTTCTAGAATCCTTAAATTGTCATGAGTATTGGATAATCGATAATCGACCTCTAATCAACTGAATAACTATACATTGAGTCTATGTGCTTGTGCAAATTAGGATCCACAATAACTTTTACCAAAACGACATTGTCAAGCACACAGAACACACATGAATGGACAATACCCTTGACCACAAAAAACAACCAGGGGGTAATATCATCATCGGGTTATGGCCCAGATGAACACAAAACTCAACATGCAACAGAAACAACACAAATATAAACACATATTACACTAAACAAACATGCATACAATAAACTAAACAACACAATTAAACATGCTAACATACTACACATCACTGCCAAACTTAAAACGGACAGTGTCCTCAACAACCCATCAACAATCCCAATGAAAGCATAAAACATTATAATAAAGACTGGAGTTTAGAACACGTACTTGGGAGGTGAGAGAATCTCGCCTACGAATCAAGTTGGCAGTGATGAAACTAATTTATTTTTTACTTGGGTTGCCTCCCAAGAAGCGCTTAATTTATTGTCTTCGGCTTGACACGGAGAACGGCTCGTCAAAGAGCGGCTTTCGCCCATAGTAAGTGTCGTACAACACCACATATGGGTCTTGATTCAAAACGCCCTCAAGACTGGTGAGATTTGGCATTTTTCGACTCAAACTTTCAACAACACCCCTCACCGGCTCATGTACTTGGTGGGCATGAAAGGACGTTGCTAATAGCGGCGAAGAATAAGTGAGCCATATCGTATCCTCGTAGATGTGATCATTTGGGATCGATGGTGGCATCTCAATTTGGATCTTCAATAGTGAAGAATCACAATCGTCGATCTACGCTTGGGTTCCTATCTCATTCGATTCATCGCTAGTGAATGCTCCCACGCTCCTCCCACTCATTTCTAGTTCCTTACGGTGGATTTCACATGATATGACTTGTGTATCTCCCAGTGTCACCACATCTGAATCAGCCTGAATCAAGTAAATAAGCTGACCAATATGCGTCTGAAGAGACGTTACGGTCGCATAAATTTCGGCACAGACCATCTCAATATTATCAAGACGATCCCCGTGCTCATTGATCTTGTCATTCGTTTCCTTCCAAAATGCCTGAGTCTCCCCCATAAATTCAACAAATATTTTCTCCAGGATGGGGGAAGACTCAACATATTGGTCCGGTGTGTCAATCCATGGCGCTATGGTAGTGAAACTATCCCCCAAGCTTTGGTGACTTAGTGAATAATTCCAACAATAATAATCATAAGCCTCCAGTTTCTCCAACGACCAATTGGCTTCATTCGCATTTAGGTCATAGAAAGATGAGGTACCGTTTCCTCCTTCCACCCATGTTCCGGTTGTGGCTGATAACCCGTTGAGAAAATTCAAGAGTTTCCATTCTCTCGGGAACCCATGATTTGGAAACCGGAATAGCAGCTCATTGTAACGATCCCAGGTACAATAAAATAGCTCGGAATCTTGTTGAAATAATTGCATAAGTACCTATGGATCTAATATCTCCAAGTACCTTGCAGGAGAAATAAAAAACAAAAACTATAAAGAAAAAACAAATTATAACCTAAATTAAAATCAAGTTATTTACTCACAATATCAACAACAATCTAAAAACCAATCCCCAGCAATGGCACCCAAAACTTAGTGGCGGAATATTATGTCACTACTTTCACCGCAAGTGTATGGGTCAAGTTTTTGTAGAGTGATAAGAGTAAGGGTTATCGTTTCCACTGGGATTGGTTGAGAATATTGTCGAGTACCATAATTATCATAACCTACTTTTATCTCAGCGAGAGAAAATGAAGGTTATAATTAATAATATACTAATATTAAAATACTAATTTATCTAATTAAACTATATTACTACTTTGAGACGTTTAAGGGAATGGATTATCTAGGGATTAACTTCGTTTACAAATATACGTTTGTTCTCATTTAGTTATCAATAATAACGTTTAACCTATTCGACAATCTCTGTATCATAAACTCGCTCACTTCCTCTCCCAAGTGTAAAGCAAGCGAATATGTGACTTCGTGTTAACGCCGAACTCCCCCTCTAATGTTTTTTATAACACATAGTCACTTGAGTCTTGACCCAACGTCATTGATTGCAGACTTTCTAACTCCTTCTCGGGTTATTAGATCGTCGCGTTGTGTTTACCCCAGTCTGAATTCGGGTTTACCTCTCCCGAGTGTTAAACCCAGATTTCTCAGTATACCTAAATAAGCATATAATGAAAATACAAGCACAACAAACACAATATAAATGATAGTAATCCCTAGATAATATCCATTTAGCTAATGGTCATAACCGTATATACAATGATAAACGAGCTAAACATACTCAAACCATAATCTGAAGTTAAGAAATAAAGAAAGAAACGAGAGAAACTAGCCGTAGTCCGAAGACTTGGTGCTAAAACCGTTCCAAGATCACTTCTCCTTCTTCGTCTCGTATTCTTCTCCTTCGGATTTGGTAGAGCATTCCCCCAAAACCTCTTAACCCTATTCTAACCCTAGGAGCTCTCTCATTGCCGAAATAGAGGAGATGAGAAAGATATAGGTCTCCAAAATATCTAAATAAATATCTAAGTTGTGTGTAGAGTCACCGCCGCAGCGGTGGGTATGTCTGTTAAGTCACAGCCTCGACGGTAGACTTAGCGCTGAGATCAGGGACCTTGCCATTGTTTCATCTCTTCGGCGGTGAGGTCACAGCCTCGGCGGTAGGCTTCCAGCAGTTTTATGCCCTCTCTGCATATTGACCACCACGATGGTGTGCTGCTTTTCAGAATTTTGCCTCTATGCTTGTTTTCCTACCGTTCTTCCACCGTTCTTGATCCAATTTGATCGGTTATGCTCTGTTTTCATTCCTTTTTACTCTACACACCTGTTTTAATACAAAAGAATAAAAACATATTAAAACGTATTAAAATACTATTATAACTCTTGAAAACTAACAAGTTCGGTTTGGAAATAGATAGGTAAATTACACCTATCAAGAGACAAAAGGGGGTTGAAGAGAAACGTACCTTTCTTAAGAGAGTGGTCTTTCCCTAAATGTTTACCTTTTTCTTATTCTTCTTCTTCTTCTTATTTGGTTTTCTTGTATGGTTTCTTGACCTCTTTGTAAAAGAGTATCAACATAATATTTTTGAAAGATTTTTAAAGGCTTTTCGTGATTTTTTTTAGAGGTACAATGTTTAGGAATCAAGGCAAACCGATTGGACTTAGAGAGAGAAATAATATCAATGTGTTCTCCCTTGAAAAAATGGCACCTATTTATAGGGATTCAGTTTCTTACGCATTCCTGGATGTAGAGGTAATTTAGGGGCATTTAATGCCCCTTGATTGATGGGGGAGCTACCTCCTTAGGGTGAAATTATTACACATTAGGCCCCTATAAATGGAATGGCGTGTGGAATCTTCCATATTGCTTTATTCAATTCAACTACTTATAGTAACGACCTTGGGATGCTCCAATTTGGTTATCACCACTCTCAAGAAGCATCCAACACTTCGTCATATTCCCGACGTGTGTGCTTGTAGTGATTTTAGTGTTTTGGGCACTCATTTGTCTAATTAAAGGTTTACTAATTTTTATTTTTTTTAAATTTAAAATTTATGCGTGAAATTAAACTATCCAAAATATTATTAGAAAGTTTAATTTTGACAAATAATATATTTTTGGCAATCAATTTGATAAAATGGAAAAAAAAAAAAAAAAGTTTTGGGGTCAAAGCGTAAAGTGTAATTGGTGAAATTTCTTCAAATTAAAGGGTGAAAAATAAAATTAAACATATTAAAAGTGATCTCTATAGAAAACCACTTTTAATTTTATCACTTGAGTCTTTAATTAACTTTTAATGGTTTTCTAATTTGACCCAAAACTTTTGTTTATACCGAAATTTGATCAAATTGCCGACTTTTTATGTTTTTTTTTTTTTTTTAAAAGATTTTTAGAGGCGTTTTGTGAGTTTTTTTAGAGGTACGATGTTTAGGAATCAAGGTAAACCGGTTGGACTTAGAGGGAGAAATAAGATCAGTGTGTTCTCCCTTGAAAAAATGACACCTATTTATAGGGATTCGGTTTCCTACACATTCCTAGATGCGGAGGCAATTCAGGGGCATTTATTGATTGATACTACTTATAGTAACGACCTTGGGATGCTCCAATTTGGTTATCACCACTCTCAAGAAGCATCCAACACTTTGTCATATTCCCGAGGTGTGTGCTTGTAGTGATTTTAGTGTTTTGGGCACTCATTTGTCTAATTAAAGGCTTATAGATTGGTTTTTTTTTTTTAAATATAAAATTTATACAAGAAATTAAACTATCCAAAATATTATTAAAAAATTTAATTTTGACAAATATTATATTTTTGGCAATCAATTTGATAAAATCAATTAAAAAAAAAAAGTTTTGGGGTCAAAATGTAAAGTGTAATTGGTGAAATTTCTTCAAATTAAAGGGTGAAAAATAAAATTAAACATATTAAAAGTGATATCCATAGAAAATCACTTTTAATTTTATCACTTGAGTCTTTAATTAACTTTTAATGGTTTTCTAATTTGACCCAAAACTTTTGTTTATACCGAAATTCGATTAAATTGGCGACTTTTTTTTTTTGAAAGATTTTTAGAGGTGTTTTGTGAGCTTTTTTTTTTTTAGAGGTACAATGTTTAGGAATCAAGGTAAACCGATTGGACTTAGAGAGAGAAATAAGATCAGTGTGTTCTCCCTTGAAAAAATGGCACCTATTTATAGGGATTCGATTTCCTACGCATTCCTGGATGCAGAGGCATTTAATGCCCCCTGATTGATTGGTGAGCTACCCCTTTAGGGTGAAATCATTACACATTAGGCCTCTATAAATGGAATGGAGGGTGGAATCTTCCTTATTGCTTCATTCAATGCATACTACTTATAGTAATGACCTTGGGATGCTCCAATTTGGTTATCACCACTCTCAAGAAGCATCCAACACTTCGTCATATTCCCGAGGTGTGTGCTTTTAGTGATTTTAGTGTTTTCGGCACTCATTTATCTAATTAAAGGCTTATTAATTGATTTTTTTTAAAATTTAAAATTTATACATGAAATTAAACTATCCAAAATATTATTAGAAAGTTCAATTTTGACAAATAATATATTTTTGGCAATTAATTTGATAAAATCGATAAAAAATATATATATATATATATTTTTGGGGGTCAAAATGTGAAGTGTAATTGGTGAATTTTTTTTCAAATTAAAGGGTGAAAAATAAAAGTAAACATATTGAAAGTGATATTCATAGAAAACCATTTTTAATTTTATCACTTGAGTGCCTAATTAACTTTTAATTTTTTTTTATTTGACACGAAACTTTTGTTTAAACCAAAATTCGATTGAATTGGTGAACTTTTTTTTTTTTTTTTTTTTTTTTGTAATATTAAGGCATAATCTATGGAGAAACATTTGTCTCTCTAAACCTCAGTTTAAAGTTTATCTAAATTTATACTTTGGACCCGAAACTTTAAGGTGAGTGGGACAAAATGCAATGTCTCCTATTTGAGTAATTTAATTTTATATAATTTGAATAATAATATTTTAATACATATTTTTAATATTATAATTTTAGCTAAATAATATTAATAGAGTAATTTTTATTTATCAAATTCATAATATTATTTATACCAATTTTATTGATATAATTTTCTTAATAATTTAATAATACAATTTAAAAAACAAATCCTTAGTTCCATCGTCAATGAAATCCTAAGCTCCATTGTCATCAACAAAATGACCCATTATTATGATCTTCGTCATTTCAAGAAATCCTTAGTTCTATCGTCATCCTTGGCAAGCAATGACGAACTTTGGAGACCTTCAGTTAGCAACAACGAAATTCGGTGACCTTTGGTGAGCAGCAGCGAACTTAGGCAAACTTTAGCGAGCTTCTGTGACCTCTTCTTCTTCTTATTCTTCTTCTCTCTCTCTCTCTCTCTAAAATTGAACCAAAATCCCATGTAGGATGACTAGTGAGCTCTCTACTATAGAATCACCGATTGAACTCGAATCCATCCACTACCGGAGAATCGTTGATCTGAGCTCCATCAGCAATCTTGCTCTCCAAGTTTTCCCCAATCTTGCCCAACTCCACGGTCGGAGAATTGCAAAGTTTATCATCATCATCATCATTTTTATTATTATTATTATTATTATTATTATTTAGAGACACGAGAAAGACGATGGAGAAATCCTTCCTCCAAAGGATTTACAAATAAAACTAGTTTTGAAGGAATTTTAAAACATCATTTGAGGCCTCTTAAATTTTCTTGCAAGACCTCCTGAATTTATAATTTTTTTTTTAGCCAAACAAATAATTTTGATAATAGAATTTCAGATATTCCGTTGTTAAGTAGAATCCTTCCCTCAATTCCCTTACCAAAACATAACCTAAAATTAATTTATCTCCCCTTGGACAAATTTTTTGAATTCGTTCGCTTAATCATACACTCTTTAATAAAATAACCCAAGTGAAATATTTTATTGGGAATAATAGTGAAAATGCAAATTTTAATTATTACAATTAAATATTAATTTATTTATTTTCAATACAAATTTTAAATATGTCATAAATATATTTTCAAATAAAATAATACGCAGAAACAATAAAATTCAACTCTTACTGAAATTTATTGTTTAATGTAACTTCTAATAAATTTGATAGAACATAAGACAATTGACAACGGGTATTCCAAAAACTCATACATGAGACAATAAATATTTCAGAATGTAAAATATACAACAAAAAATATTCTAGAATATGAACAAACATTACATAATTATATTCTTCAACAATAAATTAAATATATGAATTGAATACATAAATAAAATTATACTTATACTCCTTTACCGATGTTAATCTCAAAAATTTATACGGATAGAGGATATTGTTTAATGATATTTCCTTAAAGCAAATTTCGCCTTCGCTCAGGTGCTTATGGTTACTCAGGCGTTTGTTCACAGGATACAACGATCACAATTCTTCGATACTAGCACATAAATCAAAGGATCTGGTGAAAAAAACAAAATATTGAACTCTCTCTCAGGAATAAACTAATATAGACTCAAAGTGCGTGCAAGATGTCCTAAGTTTTCATACGTAAATGATAATACAAATTCCTCTATTTATAGAGTAAACGAATGAGTAACTCAAACACACTAAAACTCACTTTAAAGCCATTAAGAAGCTTTAAAACCACTAAATATTAATCATGTGTAACACCTTACTAAAAATGAGTTAAAAATATGAAAAGACAAATCTTGTTTGGTTAGAAAAATTTCTAGAATCAATTTAAAGAAAGTTCTAAAACGAATTATCTCTACTTGGATTAATTCAAGTCCAAACCGGTACCCACCACCCTTGATCTGACTTGGGTCCGCTATCCAAAATGGATTATGAAAGTGGTTTAAGTTTTTTATTAACCAATGTGAGATTACTCATTTTATATACTTCAATCAACTTAATGGAACTACATTGAAAGACAATTTCTCATTCATATCTCAATAATTTTTTGACAAATTAATATTTCACGTTGATATTCTTACTAGAAATAACTTATTGATATATAAACATATGCCAATAAATATTTAAATCAAACAAATAATTAGACTTACAATAGTCTAAAAATTATTTTAGTCTAACAGTTCTCTGCATGAATAAAATTGACTGGATAAATATGCATCTGTAATGTAAACACAAGAGAGATAGGTCAATAAGAAAACAACTGTATCAGGATATGTAGCTTTTGACCTTTAACCTTCCTTAGTAAGAACAGATTAAATTTACTTGGACAACCAGTAAACATGATGCTTGAACTGTTCGGCCTTTGGTGTAAACCAAGACAATAGAAACCACACAGTTGTCACTAGACACAGTTCCTTCTATGGTTGCATTCATTTTAACCTTGAATGTCATAGTTGTTTCGTGAGTGCTCTAGAGAATTTAACCTTATCATTCTTATAGAACCAACCCAGTTCACACTCATACGGATGATCTCCTAAAAATGTATTCTCTAATACTATTCTTGATAATATCAAATTTTATGAATCATCACACATTTCAATCATTAATGTTTCATCTTGGGAATGGGTAGTAGATATTAATTCAGTGATACATGCAATCACCTTTATAATTCGGTTGTCTCTTTGAACCTACATCTTGGGATCTCTAGTCAAGTAGATTGGTTTGCCACTATAATAAAAATTTTGTCGTAGGTTTCGTCTCATTCCCCTTGATGATCAATTAACCCTCTCGCAAGTTTGACCTTGGGTCAATGAATCCACAATGTTATCTTTCTACTTTATATTGTCAATTTTGATAAATTCATTTCAAGAGTAAGTGTCTAATGTGTGTGTGTGTGTGTGTATATATATATATGTTGAGACTTACCATTATATACAATTTTGTGCCCTATCAATAATTTATTATCTATCACAACATAGATAAATCGTTGGCACAATATTATTTCTTAAAAAAAAAAAGAAGTAAATAAGTGTGGAAACTATTTTAATTTTTCACAAATTTAACATATATTCGCGCTTGTTTCGTGTTAATTACACAGTATCTTTTCCACGTGTAATTACATATCAACCACAAGAAAACAATGTTATAACTTAACTTGGTAATTTTTAAAAAATACTAGTTAAATTTAATCTTGAATTTATTTTACCTCACATTTTCAAATCATACATAATTTTATTTTACAACAAAATAGTGTCAAATCACATATCTCATTACATTATTCTTGTAACATTTTACAGGTATTGAACAAGTCGATAAACTTTGTTTATTGCTATAAAATCACAAATTCTTTGAGGTCACTTTTTTTGACGAAACACTTAAATCTCTTTTTTCGATCTCTTCTATTATTCAAAGACTAGGGCTTAAATCACATAAATTTCAGTTTTTGTCATTTTCAACATTTCACTTTGTTGGCTTTGGACTTCTTCCAACAACATATTGTTTATTCTCATTTTTGTTTTATATTTATTTTCAAACATCACAACTCTATTTAGATGCAAAAACTATACAATATTTAAAAATATATTATTTTGTCTTATCAAAATGTATAACATGCATTGAAAAAGTATGCATTTCTAAGTTTCTACTGCAGTGATAATCTATGTAGAGCATCGTCACATTGGATTTCAACAAGAAAAAATATCGTTACAAAAGCAATATATTTGTTCTTATCATTTTTCAAAATTAGTTCGACTGAACATTTTTCATTTCATTTCATGAAAATATTAATGAATACTTCATTTGGTATGCCAATCACTAATCATTTGGTGTTCAACTTTGATTACATTAATTGTCTCAATCTATAAATAAAATAAATAAGTCTAATATTTCGAATCATCAAAATATAATCACACAATAGATACATAAAACATTTAACATATTAAAAACTGTTCTTAAAAAATTCATATATTTGAAAAATAATAATACATCACATAACCATAAATTATTCATTGTAAAATTTCAACATGAAATACTTACCATGACATGTATCAACGAGACACACATTAAGAAATCTCTACCACCACATATAAAACCTACACATGAATCAATTAGGAATAACACGAAAAATAAAATTTGCTTTAAGATTTTTGGAAATAACGGGAAAAAAAAATATTAATTTTAATTAATATAATTAAATGTTAATTACTTTATTTTCAATAAATATTTCTAAATATGTCATAAATATATTATTTACAATGATTGGCGATTTTTAATTATGTCATAAAAAAGTTAAGACGATTTTTCATAAATTAATTTTTTTTTGAAAATTATTTATGTGCCTCATAATTATTTTGTAACATGTAATAGATGTGTCTAATTTTTTTATTTTTTTTTGTTTTGTAATTCGTATAATTTTTTATTTTTATTTTTTTATGTGTCTCATAATTTTTTATTTTAGTTTTTATGTGCCTTATATTTTTATGTCTTATAATTTATGTGTGTTATATTTAGTGGGAATTTTTAACCATAAATTTACCTATTTATTTTTTATAAATATTGATATATAAAAATATTTATTAAATTTTATTTTAGAAATTATATGAAAGAGTATAATCTTAAAGGGGAAACAACTTAAAATAATCATAAACATCATACTGACATTAAACGCGTTATCAAGTATAATTAATCATAAATCAAACGATTCGTATTGAATCTCTTCATCTTCATAATCAGATAGTTTTGGGTCATTTGTGTATTTGGGATCGGTAAAGTATTTTAACGACTGATTGATTGTATTTGGTGCATTGGTCTTCCGAATCTGGTGAAGTTTTAGTTTGACATGTAGTAATATTGAAGGTGTATGTACAGTTTTAATAAATCACAATAATGGTTGATAACAATTATCGTTGCAATATGTTATTGATTGTATATTTAATATTTACGGATAACCCAAACTATCCAATAGCAATCTCAATGGTTACAAATTATAGAGATATCAAGTAGTAATAGGATTCCAATAAAGATATATTAATTTTGGCATCTATTAGATTATATAGACTTAATGAGTATTGTGTTAGTCGTGGACCACAAGATATGTTGTTAAATTGAAAAGATTAGCTGAAAGGTGTTTATTGTTTTTTATATAAATTATCAAATTATGTTTTTGTATTAAATTGTAAAAAAAATGTATTAATGAAAATTAGTAGTTTTACGATGATTAATGAATTAAGAATTTTTATTTAAAGGTAAGAATTATTTTATTATCCTATTATGCCATAGTTGTCTTCTCACAATAAGGGCATGTCCTGCGAGATATGAATATATGTTATTACCTATCAGATAAGTCCTGCAGAGTGAATATATTATATATTATTACTTATCAAGCAAGTCCTGCAGAGTGGATATATTATATATATTATTACCTGTCAGGTAAATCCTGCAGGGTAGATATATTATATATTATTATCTGTCAGACAAGTCCTACAGAGTGGATATATTATATATATTATTACCTGTCACGCAATTTCTTTAGAGTAGATATATCATAAATAAAAAAAAAAAAAAATTGTTTAATCCTCTAGTTTGCATGACATAAATTTTTAGTTTGCATGAAATAAATTCCTATTAAAAAAAAAAAAAAAAAATTTATTTGTTTATTTCTATTAGAAGCTTGGGGTGATATTTTCGCGAACTTATAAAAAGGTTAAATTGGAATTCATTATTATTATTTTATTATAATTAGAGTGCGCAGCAGAAGGATTTAGAAATATAAGACTCTAGAATATAATTAATAAAGACTCTGTAATTTTGACCTATTCCTAAAAACGAAATTTTGAGAATGAAATTTATTTAAAGAGGATAGATTGTAATACCTCAAAATTTTATATTTTTGAAAATATTATTTTACATAAGTTTAATATTTTTTGGTTGTTTTGTATATTGTAAAAATTTATAATAAATATTTGATAATTTTAGGGAGAAAAGTGTAGTTACTAGGCCTAATATGAATTAGTTTATAATTATGGGGTGGTAAATATAATTTATAATTCCTAAAGGTTAAGGAATTAACGTGTGGCCATAAAATTGAGGGAAAAAAAGGGGATTTGACACATGGCCATGTGAACATCTTAACTTGTAATGATATAATAATACTAATATTATAATATGTGTACATAATAATATGGGAGTTTTTATGCCTGCTGGGAGGTTTATCCATAAAAACCTCCGCAAAGTGCAAACATAAACGAGGAGTCATATGTTTGAACATTCTTGAATTCTATTAAGCGAGAAAAATTATCCCCGCTTGGATTTTGGCTTCGGATATCAGGTAAATTTTTTAACTCTTTTAATATATGTATCTAATTTCCCTATTGTGTGATTTAGGTTATTATCATTATTGAATTTTAAGTGTTAATTTTCATGAAATAATTATTATTATGTGGAAATTATGTCAATGTATTTTATTTGTTGTATTAATTAAATACATGTATTAGAGAAGTTGAAATTCTATTGAGTGTTGGCTCACAACCCCATAGTTTTGATTGCAGGGCTAGTGAGAACGAAATGGCGCCGAGAATTTTAGTTGAATTTCTATTTAATTTGTAATAATTGTATTTAGTATTTACTATTGTAAAAATTGAATCGACGTATTCGATAAATATAATTGGTCGCCGTAGCATAGTAAAATTTATCGGATTTTATGGAATAAAATATTGGTATTCTCTGTAGGAGAAGACAAGTTGCAACCCTGGAAATTCGGGTCGTTACATATGATGATGACAGTAATGTATAATGTTTTGGCGTTGGTGAATTGTAATTTAACTATGTATTTCTTTTTAATTCTAATGTATCATTTCGACATTAAACTATAATAACGCTACTTGTACCAAACAACATATTTTTTCTCTTCATTTAAATTCTAAAAACCCACATGCGATAAGAAAGGTTTACAATGCTAGGACCATACGTAGAAAGAAACACATAGTCCATTACAAACAAAACTATAAGAAAATACGAGTTTGAAATAAAGTTTGTCAGACGGGTGGATCAACAAACCTTCGTGCTCAAATATCTTCAAGACAATCAAGTATTCCGTGAATATACCATCAAGAAATTATATAAACTCGTTAAATTCAAATAAATAGTTCCAACCCTTGGAAGTCATCGTAACTGCCAAGTTATTCATCAATTTCGGTAAGTACTTCATCGTGTTACATGTCTCATTTAGGAGTTGTGCAAATCTACCAGTGTTTTTCACATCCTCAGCAGAAGTCTTACAGTTATAGTAAATTACACAATTTGTTAACATTATTTGATTCAACATTAAAAGGCCTAGGCGAATACTTCGTATGCCAGCATCTTTTTTACACTCTGGTAAAGTGTCACGCATACTAACTCTGTCCCTATAAAATCACTATACCAATTACCTGGTCTTGTTCTAATTAGTCCCCCCTAAGACGACGACATGTTGACCTGTTATGTGGCCCCTAATATTCACCAAGTACTTACCTGGAAAAGAAGCAATTGTCAAATTAGGAATAAATAAAAATAAAAAGAATAATATATATAAACATTCAACGTAATCTTCTTCATAAATTTTATTCATTTTTTTTGGGAATAAACGAAACAAGGTGGATACTACTAAACAAAGATTGATTTGAACAATATACAATGCTAATTATGAGAACTAAGGTTGTTCCTATTTATGTAAAAACTAAGGCGGGAAATTAACAAAAAATTGGTAGGAAATGGGGAACAAAAGGATAGGAAAAACTTTAACGAGAAAAAATGAAAAGGAAAAAAAAAATGAGGGAAATTTTTCAAAGGAAAATGGTTTGGGCGAGAATTTCGTTGACTGGAAAGTTACTGGCGGGAAGTGAGGAAGGCATAAAAAATTGCCTATATATACATCTATACTTTTAGAATTATCAGTCACACTTTATTTCTCTTCTCCATTTTTATTATTCAGAAAATTAGTTCTAATGACAAGCAGGTTAAGAAACGATAAGGGTTGGGGCAAAGGCAAGGAAAAAATGAAGATCCATTGCATTGGTGAAAGTTTAGAGACAAGGGACCATACTAAGTACCAAGATGAGATAGGTACGCGATATGGAATACAGATACACCGGTTAAAGGTTAGGGTACTTTATGAGATTAGCCGTATTATTTGTGTTTGATTCGAAATATATCTCACCCAAAATTAATATATCTTCATAACTAAAATACTAGTTATTGATATAATCCAACAAATTCGTGATTACTGCTTATTTTTTTATTTTTTTAATGGATTCACTGATGATAGAACCACCAAGGAAAATGCTCCGTAGATAATCCACAAGGAGTGATAACTCAAGGAGAAACAACTAAAGGAAAATTAACAACAAAAAATTTATGCTATTAGTATGAATGGCAGGTACAACAAACAAATTCCTATTCAAGGAAGTTGTCTTTCCAAATTACCATATTAAGGATTTCAACATAATCAAAAAGTATGATAACACATAACAGACAGAGATTAAAAATCTACAACAGTAAGTCACACCGTTATCTTTTTTTAATTTTTTTTCCCTTTTCCTATGTTTCCTTCATCTCTGGAATTGAGAGGTGTTAGCTATCAAATGGATGATCACAAAGCTAAGTTATTTTTAGATAAAACATAAAAGATATATCTAGTATGAGATATAACAGAATTATTTTGTAAAATATAAATTTATTAATAATTTAATATATTATCAATAAATTCAACAACAACTTATATAAACTGTCGGCTCTGATTTTAGCAGTAAATTCTCTTCCCATATTAGTTTATTTTTTTATTTTTTAATTAATGAGTTATACGAAAATTAATATTTTTTAAGTATTACTTCATTAATTATGAGTAATGGGTACCATAACCTAAGCTTAAGGCGGTCGCAAACCCGCTTTGATACCAACTGTAACGACCCGATTTTCTAAGGTCGCCACTTGGCTTCTCCTATAGAGAAGACCAATATTTTATTCCATAAAATCCGATAAATTTTACTACGCTACGGAGACCAATTATATTTATTGAATACATCGATTTAATTTTTTCAACAATAAATACTAAATAGAATTATTACAAATTAAATAGAAATTCAACTAAAATTCTCGGCGCCGTTTCGTTCTCACTAGCTCTACAATCAAAACTATGGGGTTGTAAGCCAACGCTTAGTAGAATTTCAATCCCTCTAATACAGTCATTTAATTAATACAACAAATAAAATACATTGGCATGATTTCCACAAAATTTTCACATAATCATAATTATTTTATGAGAATTAACAGTTCAAATTCAACAATGATAATAACTTAAATCACACAATAGGGAAATTAGACACATATATCAAAAGAGTTAGAAATTCTACCTAAAATCCGAAACCAAAATCCGAATGGGGATAATTTTTGTCTCTTAATATACTTCAAGAATGTTTAAACATATGACTCATCTTTTATGTTTGCACTTTGTAGAGGTTTTTATGGATAAACCTTCCAGCAATAAGGCATAAAAACTCTCATATTATTATGTACACATACTATAAAATTAGTATTATTATTATATCATTACAAGTTAAGATGTTTGATAGGTGTGAAAAACCTATCTATTTTCAACCCTAATTAGTTAGTTTTCGAATATGTTTATAGTTATTTTTATTATGTTTTAATTAGTATTTATACTTTTTGTATAACTCAGGTGTGTGGGTAAAAAAGATAGAAAACTGGAGCTAAAATGATGAGATCGAACCAAAGCGGTTCGAAGTTACGGTGGATAAACAAGCTCGGAGGCTAAAAGACGAAACAGGCCTACAGCTTAAGCGTCCAGACCACTGCTTAAGCAGTGAAAATGCAGAGAAGAGCAACATGTTACTGACAGACGACTGCCTAAACGAAAATTCTACTGTTTAGGCAGAAATCCAGCAGAGGACGCAAATGGGCTACTGACAGCCGCTCGCTTAGGCGAAGTTTTATTCGCCTAGGCGGAATTTCAATAGAATGTTCTCCAGTCCACCGCCTACTTCATGGCCCAGGTGATCAGACTTAACTGACCTAACTCTGCCTAGGCACAATTTCCACCGCCTAGGCGGATTTGCCCTGCACAGCCTTTAGATATTTTTAGGATATTTTTGCTATAAATATCCCCTCTCCTCTCCCTTTGGCCAGGAATCTTTCTCTCTCATCTAGCTCTCTCATATCTATTGCATTTTTTAGCCCCTTAGGTTATAGTTAAGCCAAGGTTTAGGAATTTTAGGTGTGGAGCTTGCATCCCGAAGTGGAGAAGACGGCGAATCGATCGTTGAGCGTTCTTAGCGGTTTATCATTGGACGATGCTAAGTTCTTCGATCGTTTTTCCTTATTTCTTTATCTTAGGAGCATGTGAGCATATTTAGCTCGTTATTTTATTGTATATGCGGCTATGGCCCCGAGTTAAATATGGATTGTAGTAGGGATTAACCTAATATTTATAAATACGTTGTTTGGATGATTTCGGTGTTTTGTTTGTGATTGTTCTTCGTAGTTTGATTGTATTTATCGTATTATTTGTTTATTATGCTTGGATTGATAAATGGTAAATACGGGATTTTGACAAACCCCGGATTCGGAATAGGGTAAACAAACGCCACGATTCTATAACCCGGTCGGGGTTTGAATCATGGACAATCGATGATGTTGGGCAAGACACACGCTACCTAGGGTCGTAAAGAGGTTGAGGGAGACCTCTTTGTTGGCTCAAAGTTGCGTTATATTCCTCGTCTTACACTCGGAAGAGGTGGCGAGGGAGTTTTAGAACGGAGATTGTCGATAGGGTAAATACAACACGACGATCCAATAACCCGGAAGAGAGTTAGATTGTGTGCAATCAATGACACTGGGCGAGACTCACGTGACCTAGGGTCGTTAAGACGTTGAGGGGGACTTCTCCATTGATTCGAAGTCATGTATTCTCTTGTCTTACACTCGGAAGAGGTGGCGATGGAGTTTACGTACCGAGGTTGTCAAATAGGTCGAACAACATAAACGCGAGTAAATCAAAATCGAACACGTATTTGTAAATACGTTAATCCCTATGCAATTCTTCACCCTAAAACATATTAACATAATAGTGTAGTTAATTTAGGATATATTAGTATTAGTTTAATTAATTAAATACATTTGTTTTTCGCCTAGATAAATTTAGGTCACGACAAACGCGGTATTCGATAGTAACGACAACAATCCCTGTGGATACGATAACCTGATCTTAACGATCACACTATACTAAAACTTAGACCTCGTATACTTGCGAGAGTAAGTAGTGGCGTATTTTGCGCGCTACCAATGTTCACATAGCCACGTGTTAAATCCTTTTTTTTTTCCCTAATTTTTTTGCCACACATTAATTCCTTAACCTTTAAGAATTATAAATTATGTTCACAACCCCACAATTATAAAATAATTCATATTAGGTCCAGTAACTACACTTTTCTCCCTAAAATTATCAAATATTTATTATAATTTTTTACAATATACAAAACAACCCAAAAATATTAAACTTATATAAAATAATATTTTCAAAAATATAAATTTTCGGAGTATTACATCAGACATTTCTGTTGGCCCAGTAGAATACCCAAGAGGGGGGGTGAATTGGATAATTAAAAAATATTATCGGAATATACTTGAATAAATCAAATAATTAATTTTATATCTAAATTAATTATTATCTTTATATCACAGTGGAATTAAAATAAATCTAAGTACATACCCAAACAAAAATAAACAAATTAAGAAAGCAGCACACCAGAGATTTATATTGGTTCACTAAGCTACTCTTGGCTAATGTAGTCCCCCGAGCTCTATGGAGGTCGCACCCACTAAAACCAAGATTACTTTAAAAGTAGAAACCAAACCCACACACCAATTCTTTTACAGGCTTAAGACTAAGGAATAACCTCTACTTTTTACAGGCTAAAGAATAACCTAATTCTTTTTAACATAAGGCTCAAGAATCACAACCTCACCAAAACACTGCAAATATCCTTTTACCCGGTAATGATTGAACCGTTATGAAATCACTTAAAACAAAAACGCAATTCTTATCCAGGAAGAGACTAAAATCCTGCTACTCTTGATTAAATATCCCCAATGATATTTAATCTGTCACAACTCACCAATATAGAAATTGATAAATAAATCTCACTCGGAACTTCTACCACTCTAGATAAATAAAAACTTAATCAATATCCCAACTAGTGATAGACATATGTGAGATGCAGAAATCTTATTTTAACAAGATATGGGTAGCAAATTGGAGCACGTAATCCGATCCAAGAAATTGTTTGAAAAAAATATTTTCTTCAAAAATCAAAAATAATTTCTAAGATCAATTTCCAAATATAAAATAATAAACAAGCAATAATCAGTATGGAAAGATCTCACCTAGAATCCACAGTATTAATGATTAGAACAATGTAGCTTCAATTCTAGTATCAGTAAAAATTGATCGCAGTTGATTATCAGAATCACTCTTAGAACAGCTCATAATAACTTAGAATGACAATTCTTATAAAATCTCTCTCAAAATAATATAAAGTGATTATCTTTCTTAGAATGATTAGCCTTACTTAAAAAATTCGTAGGTCTATATAAAGGCATATGTAATCAGCCTCCTAACGGCTAGTTTACAAGTGTCATGACAATAAAATACTCTTATAGACCCCTTATAATATTAGAACTTCATTTAAGTTCAATTTCACTTAATAACAACTTTTAAAACTGTCAATTAAATCCGCAAAGTATTTCTCAATCAAAATAAATAAGTGTAGAATCCATTTTAATTATCAAATTGAGAAACATTAATATTTAATGAACCATATTGAAAATATTTAATTAGTATATGAACCATATCTTAAATATAGAGAATATCCCTTAAATCTCTCTCAAATCCTAACAAAAAACAACCATTTTTGGATTTAAAATCGGATAAAAAATATTTTGAACCAGCACATTCAGTCGACTGCCCAATGTCGCTTACAGCCAAACCATCGCTTCAGTGATCACAGATCAACCACTTGATCGACTCGCAGATTCAGAGAGTTTGTCATGCTTTCACCGGTTGACCGCTCGGTCGACTCGCAGATTCAGAGAGTTCAAATGTTTTCACAGGTCGACCGGTTGGTCGACTCTTCAATTATGGATGTTTTATCTTCCTTCTCTAGTCGACTCCTCAGTCGACTGCCTCCTTCTGAATTACTTCGCTGATATCGTTTTTAACCTACTTTCTTTTACATTTTCGCCTCTTTATCCATTTTTATATTTAAATAAGCTCCACTAATATTCTCATATTCTATTTTAGTCATTCAAAAATATTTCTTTTTAATTCACATAGGAGCAAATAAATATAGTTAACAAAAACACACATAAAAGAAAAGATTCATTTTGTGCCATGTGTGTGTGTTCCTAAATGGGATATTAAGAGTTAATATTTACTTGGGTTGTTTTCCCTAATTTCTTCAAACTCTTAATACTTCTTCATCATCTTGATATCTTCATTAAGCATCCATTGAATTTGACATCTTCATTACTGGAACTTTAAATCACTGAAACACTTGATCAAACATTATTTCCACCAAAATATCAAATACTTAATTGTTCATCAAAATCTTGGGATCAACAATCTCCCCCTTTTTTATGATGACAATTAACTTTGATATTTTCTTTAAAATAAAATATAACCACACTCCCCCTGAATTTGAGGATGGGTTCTTTAACTCATTAAAGCGTCATAATGAAGATTTCAATAAT
Organism: Eucommia ulmoides; assembly: GCA_016647705.1. Classification (NCBI taxonomy): domain Eukaryota; kingdom Viridiplantae; phylum Streptophyta; class Magnoliopsida; order Garryales; family Eucommiaceae; genus Eucommia; species Eucommia ulmoides. The sequence goes on from CM028339.1 coordinate 21,565,500, forward strand.
TCACAATTTAAAAATTACTCAATAAAGCACAATTTTTAAATTTCTCCCTTTTTTATTAAACCACAATTTTAAAATACTCCCCCTAAATAAAACATCATTAATTTCTCCCCCTTTGTCATCTTCAAAAACAAATTTAGGTGGAAAGGAGAAAATAACACACATGTAACTCATTCTAGGCAAACATCATTATTCCTAGCTATACCCAAACCGCGAATTATTTTTACAAACTGATATTCCGCTAGTAGTTTGGTAAAAATATCGACAAACTGGTCGGAGGTATCAATATACTTAATAATAATATCCCTTTTCTGAATGTGATCACGAATAAAGTGATGTCTAATCTCTATGTACTTAGTTCGTGAGTACTGTGTAGGATTCTTACTTAAACATATAGCACTTTTATTATCACAAAAGATCGGAACCTCTTCCATACAAATTCCAAACTCATTTAACTATTTCTTAATATATAAAATTTGAGCACAATAGTTACCAGCAGCCATGTATTCAGCCTCAGTAGTAGACAAGGCAATTGAATTCTATTTCTTGCTTAACCAAGAAACCAAAGCATGTCCGAACAAATGACAAGATCCGCTTGTACTTTTTCGCTCAACTTTGCAATCCGCAAAGTCAGCGTCAGAGTAACTTACCAATTTAAAATTACTCCCCCTAGGATACCATAATCCTAGGTCAGTCGTCCCCTTTAAATAACGAAAAATTTGCTTAACCGCAGTCAAGTGCGATTCTTTAGGACAAGACTGAAATCTAGCACAAAGACAAACACTATACATAATGTCAGGTCTACTAACAGTTAAATATAACAAGCTACCAATTATACCACGATACATCTTTTCATTAACGCTTTTGCCCGTATTGTCTTTTTCAATTTTTGTAGCCATTGCCATGGGAGTTTTGTACTCTTTAGCTCCTTTCAAGCCATATTTCTTTAATAGCTCCTTAGTGTATTTAGCTTGGTTTATAAATATCCCTTCTTTGGTTTGCTTAATTTGCAATCCAAGAAAGAAATTCAGCTCTCCCATCATACTAAATTCAAATTCAATCTGCATTATCTTAGCAAACTCTTGGCAAAGATCCTCATTAGTAGATCCAAAAATGATATCATCAACATATACTTTTACTAATAGGATATCAAAATCAGTTTGGTTTACAAATAGTGTTATATCACAAATAGCCCTTCGAAAACTATTTTCAATCAAATATCGGCTAAGTCTCTCATACCAACCTCTCGGAGCTTGTTTGAGCCTGTACAAAGCCTTGCGAAGTTTAAATACATGATCGGGAATTTGTCACTTTCAAATCCCGGGGGTTGTTCCACACAAACTTCTTCAGCTAGAAAGCTATTTAGAAATGCACTCTTTACATCCATTTGATATAACTTAAAATTACGTGAACATGTAAAGGCGAGTAGTATTCTAATTGCTTCTAGTCTAGCAACAGGAGCATAAGTTTCATCATAAGCAATTTCTTCCTCTTGATTATAGTCCTGTGTCATAATCTTGCTTTATTTCTAATTACCATACTAGATTCATCATTTTTGTTTCTAAATACCTATTTAGTACCAATAATTGGATGAAAATCCGGTCTCGGAACAAGATACCATACTTTGTTCCGTTCAAATTGAACTAATTCATCTTGCATTGCGAAAATCCAAGATTCATCAATTAGCGCCCTATTTAAATTTTTAGGCTCAATTTGAGATAAGAAAACAAGATTAATTATATCTCTAAGAGAAGATCAAGTACTTACACCTTTTTCAAAATTACTAATGATTTCTTTAATTAAATTCCCTGGTACTTTCCTTATAGCTCTTGGTAAAGTTAAATCCTTCTCCTTAGGTTCTTCCTTTTGTTGAGACTCCTTTGGTGCATCATTACCTTGGTTTTGGTTATTTGAGATACCTGCATCATCATCATCCAAAACCTTTCTCGACAAGTATGGATCAGTTTCCTCAAAAACAACATGCATAGTTTCTTCTACTACTAAAGTATGTTTATGATAAACTCTATAAATTTTACTGTTAGTAGCATAACCAAGAAAAATCCGATAATCAGATTTAGCATCAAATTTACCAAGATTATCCTTGTCATTCAAAATAAACATTTGCATCCAAAGACTTTAAAATATGAAATATTATTCTAGATTTCATATAGGGTTTTGTTAAACCATCTATGAATTGATACCCGGTTTACCACGTGACAAGCGGTACTTACTGCTTCGGCCCAGAAGTAGGTTGGTAAACGATTCTCACTTAGCATTGTTCTGGCCATCTCTTAAAGTGTTATGTTCTTCCTTTCTACTACACCATTTTTTTTTGCGGTGATCTTGGTGTAGAAAAGTTGTGAGCATAACCATGCTCATCATAGTAGCTTATCACTTCATCATTCTTAAATTCTCTTTTTCTGTCACTATGAATGTTAATAATAGAACATTACTTCTCATTTTGAACACGTTTACAAAATTTAGTAAGAACTTAAGCAACTTCACTTTTCTTAACAAGAAAGTATACCTAGTTAAGTCTAGAATAGTCATCAACTATAACAAATACATAGAACTTACCACCAAAACTAGCAATAGAGTTAGGCCCAAATAAATCAAGATGCAATAATTCAAGACATCTAGACGTAGACGTGTGCATCTTTTTCTTAAATGATGATCTAACTTACTTGCCTAATTGACATGTATCACATATTTCAAATCAGGTAGGCCACGTACAAAACTCTTCTTAGATAAGTTAGAAATTAACTCCATATTAGCATGCCCAAGTCTTGTATGCCATAACCAACTATTCTCAGATAAAGCATTCAAACAAGATAAATTTTGAGAAGTAAAATCATCAAAAAAGCAAGTATAAACATCCTCAAAATGTGATGCAACTAGCAAAATACTACTATTGTGACTATTCTTAATGATGCATCTATCATGATCAAATATAACATTGTATCCCTCGTCACATAGTTGGCTAATACTAAGCAAATTATGTTTAAGTCCATAAACTAGTAACACATCTTTAATCATAGTAGTACCATTACCGATATTACCTATATCAATAATTTTACCCTTTACGTTGTCTCTGAAAGTTACATGACCTCTATCTTTAGGTGTCAAAGATGTAAATTTTTCTTTATCTCCCGTCATGTGTTGAGAACAACCACTATCTAGGAACTATTTGTCCTTACTTATTGATGCTTTTAGAATAACCTGCAAAGAGCACCTCAAATAGTTCCTAAGTGGTACCCAGCCTACGTGGATTCGATCTTGTTGGTTGGGACAATTTTTGTTCCTTTTGGAACTCAAACATGTCTACAGTTAGATAGTTTTGTAAAACATCTACGAATAGTATTCCCCCACAACGTTACATTTAAAACATCTAACAAGATTCTTGGTTTCAGAAAAGAATTTATGAAAGCATTTTTGTTTAAGATTTTTCTGAAATCCAACACCGGCCTTATCAAAAACTCCACGTGAATTTTCCAAAAGCATTTTCAAATTGTTTTCACCGCCGGTAATTTTCAGAACAATTGATTGCAAATCCATCAATTTAGATTTCAACCTATTGTTTTCAAATTCATAATCCACCACTTACTTGTTTAATGTGTTAATTGTACTTTGAAGGGCATTTATTTTAGAATACTGGTATTTATAATCATGTGATAGTTCTTGATAAATATCAAATAATTCATCAAAATTTAAAGGACAAGAACTTGAACAATTGGTTACCTCACTACCAGTGGTCATTAATGCAAACATTGACGAATCCTCACTATTTGATTCTTCCGAGCTACTTAAATCGGTATCATTCGAATTAGCCTTCATCAATTTCTTCTTACTCTTCTTTGCTTTCTTATTTTCTTTCTTCTTCTTATCATTTTCTTTATCCTTCTTCGGTTCGGGGTAGTCATTTTCAAAATGACCGATTTTACGATAGTTATAGCATTCCACTTTGGACATGTTGAGATTTTGTTTCCCATTGAATGTGCGCCGAGTCATTCTTCTAAAATTGTTTGTGAGAAGTGATACATTCTTCTATTGCTCACTATCAAGGCTTTCATCATCACTGTCATCCTCTTCTTCAATTTTTTTAACTTTTAGTGCCAAGGATTTCCTCTTGCTATTTTCGGTATCATCCTCGTAGCCTTTGATCGCCGATTCATGAGTCATCAAATTACCAATTAGATTATCGATGTCTTATTTTCCAAGATCCTTGGCTTCCTCGATTGCCGTCACTTTTGATTCTCATATTTTCGTCAATGACCTTAGGACCTTTCGTACTCTATCCTCCATGGAGTATGGTTTTCCGAGTTGGTTCATATTGTTTCATATGCTGTTGGGGCGAATGTACATCTCATGAATCGATTCATTTTCCTCCATCCTGAACAACTCAAATTTTCACATAAGCGCATTGATTTTTGACTGCTTCACTTGACTTGTCCCTTCGTGGGTGACTTGTAGCTTATCCCACATCTCCTTTATGGACTTACAACCCGAAACTCTAGAAAACTCATTAGCATCTAAAGAACAAAAGAGAATATTGATAGCTTGAGAATTTATAGAGAGTTTCTGCTTATCGGAAGCAGTGAGTTGTTCCTTCTTCTTCATAACTCCATTTTCCACTGGAATAAATGGACCATCCTCGATTGTTAGCCACACGTCATAATTTGTACCCTGAAGAAAGACTATCATCTTATCTTTTCAAAACGAGTAACTTTCACCTGGAAACAAGGGTGGTCGGTGCATAGACTGTCCCTCACCTAGTGTGCCTACTATGTGTGCCATGTGATCTTTGTTAGCAAAATAGATTTGAGCTAAACCAACTCTGATGCCAATTGTTGGCCCCGGTAGAATACGTAAGCGGGACGGTGAATTGGGTAATTAAAAAATATTATCAGAACATACTTGAATAAATCAAATAATTAATTTTATATCTAAATTAATTATTATTATCCTTATATCACAACGGAATTAAAATAAATCTAAGTGCACACCCAAACAAAAATAAACAAATTAAGAAAGCAGCACACTATAGATTTATACTGGTTCACCAAACTACTCTTGGCTAATACAGTCCCCCGAGCTCCACGGATGCACACCCAAACAAAAATAAACAAATTAAGAAACCAGCACACTAGAGATTTATACTGGTTCACCAAACTATTCTTGGCTAATACAGTCCCCCGAGCTCCACGGAGGTCGTACCCACTAAAACCAAGACTCCTTTAAAGGTAGGAACCAAACCCACACACCGATTATTTTACAAGGTTAGAATCAACCTTTACAATTTTCTTTTCACAGGCTAAGGAATAACCTCTACTTTTTACAGGCTAAAGAATAACCTAATCCTTTTAAAAATAAGGCTCAAGAATCACAACCTCACCAAAACACTCCAAATATCTTTTTACTCGGTAAGGATTGAACCGTTACAAAATCAGTCAAAACAAAAATGCAATTCTTATCCAAGAAGAATCACTACCTTAATCTCTTTATAGGAAGAGGCTAAAACCCAACTACCTTTGATTAAATATCCCCAATGATATTGAATTTGTCATAACTCACCAATACAGAAATTAATAAGTAAATCTCACTCGGAGCTTCAACCATCCCAGATAAATAAAAACTCAATCAATATCCCAACTAGTGATAGAAATAGGTGAGGTGCAGATATCTGATTTTAACAAGATATGGGTAACAAATTGGAGCACGTAATCAGATTCAAGAAATTGTTTGAAAAAATATTTTCTTCAAAAATCAAAAACAATTTCTAAGATCAATTTCCAAATATAAAATAATAAACAAACAATAATTAGTATGGAAAGATCTCACCCGAAATTCACAATATTAATGATTAGAACAATGTAGCTTCAATTCCATTATCAGTAAAAATTGATCGCAGTTGATTATCATAATTACTTTTAGAACAACTCACAATGACTTAGAATGATAACTCTTATAAAATCTATCTCAAAATGATATAAAGTGATTATCTCTCTTAGAATGATTAACCTTACTTAGAAAATTCGCAGGTCTATATAAAGACATATGTAATCAGCCTCCTAACAGTTAGTTTACAAGTGTCATGACAATAAAATACTCTTATAGACCCCTTATAACATTAGGACTTCATTTAGGTTCAATTTCACTTAATAACAACTTTTAAAACTCTCAATTAAATCCCAAAGGTATTTCTCAATCAAAATAAATAAGTATAGAATCCATTTTAATTACCAAATTGAGAAACATTAATATTTAATGAACCATATTAAAAGGATTTAATTAGTATATGAACTATATCTTAAATATAGAGAATATCCCTTAAATCTCTCTCAAATCCTAATAAAAAATGGCTATTTTTAGATTTAAAATCGGATAAAAAAATATCATGAACCAGCACATTCAGTCGATTGCCCAAAGTTGCTGGCAGCCGAACCATCACCGCAGTGATCATAGGTCGACCGCTTGATCGACTCGTAGATTCAGAGAGTTTGTCATGCTTTCACCGGTCGACCGCTCAGTCGACTCGCGGATGCAGAGAGTTCAGATCTTTTCACAGGTCGATCAGTCGGTCGACTCTTCAATTTTGGATGTTTCATCTTCTTTCTTTGGTCGACTCCTCAATCGACTGCCTCCTTTTGAATCACTTCTCTAATCTTGTTTTTAACCTACTTTCTTTTACGATTTCACCCCTTTATCTATTTTTATATTGAAATAAACTCTACTAATATTCTCATATTCCATTTTAGTCTTTCAAAAATATTTCTTTTTAATTCACATAGGAGCAAGTAAATATAGTTAACAAAAACACACATAAAAGATAAGATTCATTTTGTGCCATGTGTGTGTTCCTAAATGGGATATTAAGAGTTAATATTTACCTAGATTATTTTTCCTAATTTCTTTAAACTCTTAATACTTCTTCATCATCTTGATATCTTTATTAAGCATCCATTTAATTTGACATCTTTATTATTGGAACTTTAAATCACTGAAACACTTGATCAAACATTAGTTCCACTAAAACATCAATACTTAATTGTTCATCAAAATCTTGGAATGAACAATTTCAATATCTGGTTGATATTCAGGTTCCCTTGAGCATCTTATGTATGTATGTGCTTCACCAACCAAACCTTCTTGGAGATGCTTACATGTCATCATTTGAAGCTCGTGTAGTTGAATTCGAATTTGCATTCGGTTATTTTCTTCGCGGTAGTGATACAATGCCATCTGAAGATCATATGGCATGTCTATTGGCATTATTCGGGCCAATTAACGCACTATTAGAATATTGTGTTGCCTGCATCCATCTACCATAACTTGTGCTTGGTTCACATGATAAGTGTATTCTTCCCATATCCTTGCAACCCACCATGAAGAGTATTGAACTCTTAGATCTAAAGAGTATGCGAATTTGTCTTCTAAAAGCCAGTGACGTCTTATTAAACGATACAAATTCTCCACCATGTATATTTTTTTTTTTTTGTTGAAACAAAAATAAAAATTTCAAACTTTTATTTAAGGTGTGTTTAGAGTGGTTGAAATGGACATAAAGTCTCATGTATATATACACACATATGTGGATAAAAAAACTGAATTGAATACTCCAATTGATCGTAGTAAAGTTGTTTTCTCAATACACACTAACAACACGATAAAAGTTGAACTGATTCACCAAATTAGTTATGATAATGGTTGTACCGATGATAAAGGATGGAAAAATTGAGAGAGACTGATAAATGATGGAAAAGGTTGACAAGTACTGACAAAGCCTGAAAAATGATGAACACTACTGACAAAGGATGCAGAAGGATGTAGAAGCATACCGCGAACGACAATCAATAGTAAAAAAAGGTTGTAAAGTCATCTTTGAAAAGGTTGTTCAAAACACTATTGAAAAAGGCGGAAGAAACATGCTCCGAAATGTCAATCAACAATGAAAAAACATGTAATTTAGATAAATAATTATAACCATTATAAATATGTATTAATAATAAATTTTATTAAATAAAATAATATCATTAAATAAAATAATATAATTTATATATAATAAAATATTTAATTTTAAATTATTTTATAATGCATTTAATCTTAGCTATGCCTATGCCTATACCTATACTTATACCTTGTCTATATCATGTCTGCCTTGGGAAAAGAATCTTTCAAATTGATGGGTCAAGTCATTTTCCACATCATCTCTGAAAAAGTTGTTCAAAACACTGCTGACAAAGGCTGAAGAAGCATGCCTCGAAATGTCAATCAACATTGAAAAAAGGCTATAAAGGCAGCTCTAAAAACGTTCTTCAAAACTCTGCTAACAAAGGCTGAAGAAGCATGCCCCAAAATGTCAATCAAAAGTGAAAAAAGGCTGTAAAGGCATCTCTGAAATAATTGTTCAAAACAATGTTGTCCACACTGAAAAAGCTTGCCACAAAATGTCAATCAACAGTGCAAAAACTTGTTTTAAAATGTCAATCAATCATAAAAAAAACTTGAGACCTCTCAATCATCTATCACACATACTACTATAAAAGCTAAATTTTGTAAAGAAACTCTTCATTCTATAATTTTCGTGATGTCTTCAAATATTAATTCAAGTGAGGAAAGCCCATATGGTATTTCAAGTGAGGAAAACTTATATGGTGTTTTGGGTTGGTGTGGACCCTGGGATCACTATAGATGTTGGGTTCTAACACTATATTATGATGACTATTGGAGCGATCAAGACACCAATCTGATAGAGTATCACGTTGGTCTAACACCAGGAATGAGAATACAAGGTAAAAAAGTCTAACAACCCTGTATCTTGTTTGAGTGCTCTTAATGCATCAGTTCCACATCATCAAATTCTTCAGATGTGCCGACAATGTCAAATTGATGGCACAACTGAAATCGAAGATGCTATTGCATGAATTCACCTAGAGAATAACTGAATGTTGTTGCGAAGGAAGTGATATTATCTACTTCAACTAGCCAATGAAATGGTTGCCGCTAATAAGAGAGTATTCTCTCTGAATGAATACCTTAACATGATAACTAACAATGATTATTTGTCTGAGGGATACATATTTAATTAAGAATATATATATTTTGCAGTTGTGTTGTCTTTTTAAGTGTTTTCTTGTTACTATTTTTTGATGTAATGTACTATATTTCTTGGATATTGTCTTTGTTATGTGTTTTATCATTTTCATTGTTAATCATGTTTGTTATGATTTTTTTTAATGATTATGTACTCGTTTAATACATGTCTAAGGGATACATATTTAACGATAAATAAATATGTATATACATGTCACTAAGATGGAGTAGAAAATACAACAAACATGTATAATAGTATACAAAGAAATTTAATTACATAGATATATTTCTTCTCAAATGGATAAAGTATTTGAAAGAGAGATGGAGACAAGTGTGTAAGACTCTAAAGAAATTCTTGAATGGCATTCGGAGTTGAAAGTTCAACCCTCTTTCAAGTGCTATCCAACCCCGCACGCTATTTGATATGGGGAAAATTCCCGCCCATGATTCGTAGCAGGTGACGATGAATTATCAGGTCAGAACCGCCAATAAACCTAACCTGGGATAGGTGATCTAAAAGTGAACGATGGACCGATTGTGGTGATGACCCAAAATGTGGTACATCTGGCTTGCTAATAGAGCCCAGCCACACATGGGTTAATCCGATACAAAATGAGGCCTCCAAATGAAGGCCTAATTATTAGATCTAAGGATAGTTGGTCATGATAACCGTTACCTCACCTACCCCATTCCCCATGCACAAACGTGATTAACGTAACATTCTGTAATGGGAGTACAGAAAACATTCATGGAAGTTAAATATAGAATGTGGAGAGGATTATGGTAGGAATGGTTACCAGGGTTATGATCTATATATGCAGAAGAGAATGAGGTATGACGATAACTCTCAATATTACACTCATAATACTCTCTACACATTTTTATCTCTAAAAGAGCAATCTAATCTTATTTTTAAGTCGGAGGTTCTTTGGCCGACACTACACTGGTGTTTCTCCCATAGAACTAACTTGTTTTGTAGGTCGAATTGTCGAATGCAGAGGTTTCTAGCACGTAAGGAGCTGTAACACGTACTGGGGATTTTTTGGCAACATCATTTAGCGCCATTTGTAGGATATTGACTAAAAGAAGTTCTTCAATGAGATGAGACAAGTACGATCAAGAGTGATAGATCTGAGTCAGGAAAGTGAAATCCCACTACCAATAAGCACGGGAGCATATATAGAGACCTCAGGTGGGGTGCATACTCTGTTCTTCCCCTTGAGAAGAAAACGACAGACACGAGAATCGACACGTTGATAGATGTAATTTATCTATTTATTTCTAAATCGAACTTGTTAGTTTTTGAGTATGTTTATTACGTTTTAATACGTTTGTATTCTTTTTTATATAAATCAGGTGTGTGGGGGTGAAAAGGGATGAAAACGGTTCATAAATGATCAAATCGGATTAAGAACGATGGAAGAACAGTGGAAAAATAAGCAAAAGGGAAAAATTCATAACCTGCAGCGCCCCGTCGCGGTGGTCAAGATGCAGAGAAGGCCTAATCTTGTTGAAAACCCACCGCTGCAGTGGTGAGATTCGCCACCGTGGAGGTAAAAGAAAATAATGTCTCTACTTCCACCACTGCATCCACCACCGAGGCCGTGACCACAACCAACATACCCACCGCCGCGACGGTCACTTTGCACACATTTTAGATATTTTGAGCCCTATATCTTCTCCTCTCCTCTCCTCCTGGCCAAGAGAGACCCCTTAGGGTTTACAATATTTTGAGAGTGTTTGGGGGAGTGCTCAACCAAATCCAAAGGAAAAGAACACGTTGTGAAGAAGGAGAAGCGATCGTTAAACAGTTTTAGCGCCAAATCTTCGGACTACGGCTAAGTTTCTGTCGTTTCTTTCCTTCATTTCTTAACTTTGGTAGTTTATTGAGCATGTTTAGCTTGTTTTTCATTGTATAAATGGTTATGTCCATGAGCTAAACGAATATTGTCTAGGGATTAATAATATTTTTGAAATCATTATTTGTTTGAGTTGTGTTTCGTTAATGGTTGTTCTTCACTAATTTGATTGTGTTTATCATTATTCGTTGATTATATGCTTGTTTAGATATATAGAGAATACGAGGTTTGACACTTGGGAGAGGTAACCCCAAATTCGGACTAGGGTAAACAGACCGCGACGATCTAATAACCCGGAAAAGAGTTAGAAAATGTGCAATCAATGACGTTAGGGCAAGACTCATGTGACCTAATGTTGTTAAGACGTTGAAGAAGACTTCTTCGTTGACGCGAAGTCACATATTCACTTATCTTACACTTAGGAGAGGTGGTGAGTGAGTTTACGATAGAGATTGTTAGATAGGTTAAACACCGTTATTGTAAACCAAACGAGACCAAACACGTTTTTGTAAACGAAGTTAATCCCTAGATAATATTTTCCCCTAAACCATCTCAATATAGTATTATAGTTTAATTAGATTAATTAAATTAGTATTAGTATATTATTAATTATAAAAACCATTTTTTATTACCTAAATAAAGTTAGGTTATGATAATTACGGTGCTCGATAATAATCTCAACCAATCCCTATGGATACGACAACCCCTACTCTTCCTATCAATACTAAAACTTGACCCATACACTTGCAGTGAAAGTGCCAACGTATATACGCGCTACCACATGTTCACGAAAAATATTGTTGCGATAGAAGGGATGTTGATGAGGATGGCCTAGCAGATTACTAGAAATGCTCAACAGCCCCCTCCCATCGACAACGATTACGGAGAGTAGGCGGAGTCTCTAGAATCCCTAGAGCCATCACAAAGAGGACGAACCGACCAGAGGGACTTGAGTAATCACCCAGACGAGGGACGAATGCTCATCCAAAATGAGATGGTAGACTCACATCAGCGATGTGGTACACTTGAGGGTAGAGATTTACTGATGGATAAACTAGATGCGTTGCTAAGGGGAATCGAGATACCCTTTACCTCGGAGATCCTAGAAGCACTACTGTTTAACAAGTTTGACCCTACCAAATTTGAGAAATACGATGGAAAATAGACCCAATAGACCACATTCGATAGTTCAGACACCTAATCACACTCTATGGAATGGGTAATTCTGCGCTCTATAGGGATTTTGTGATAACCTTAAAGGGGTCAGCCTTGGAGTGGTTACACACGTTACCATCCAACTCGATATCATCTTTTATGGATTTTGGAAAACAGTTCATTGGTCGATTCATCACATGCCAAAGGCTGATGAAAGGCATTAACTACTCTTTGGATTTGCGACAAGAAAAGGGAGAATCTTTGCATTAATACATGAATCGCTTCAATGAGGAACTAACATGTGAAGGTTGTGATTCAAACCTTATTATAAATGCAATCACTCTAGGATTGACACCAAATCAGTTCCAAGATTCACTGACGAATCACACCCGAATACCATAACTGAGCTGATAGAGAAGGCAAAGCCCTATATGAAGCTAGAAGACGTCAAGTACCGCATGAAGGTAGGACAACGATGAAAGACAACCCCAAGTCCGGTGAGACATATCGTCAGAGAACTAAAGGCGGTACCTCGGACAGACAAAGAGAATGTCCTAGGATCTCAGCAACGAGAGCATGGGTACATTAAGGGCCAGACCTTTCAGGCCTGTAGATGTCAATCTCTAGGATACTTCAGGAGATCAGATTGTCTAAGGTCATAGAGTGGCCCCCCAAACTCCCAATGAAGTCCACCAAGAATAAAGACAAGTACTGTTAGTTTCATAAGGATCATGGACATGATACTAACGACTGTCGGGAACTACAAAGAGAGATAAAGTGAGTGATTGACATGAGACGATTGCACAGATATCTATAGGAGCAAACAAGGGAAAAGAAGAAGGCGAGAATCGAAGCCAATCGAAAAACCAAGACAATGAAAAGAAGAATGATGACTCGAACAACACTTGTGGAGTCATCTACATGATAAATACATTGGGTCCCTATACTGGAAGGTCAAATTGAGAACGAATGAGAAAAATTCGCGAGGCAGTAAAGGAACGATACTATAGACAAGTGATGGCTTTAACAAGAAACATTAGGCCGGTAATCATGTTCAATGACGAGGCCTATAGGGGGTAGCCCACCCTCATGATGATGCCTTGGTAATAACGCTCTGGATTTCCAGTTTTGAAGTAAGAAGAGTCTTAATCGACATCGGCAGCTCAACCAACATTATTTTTGTCAACACACTCAACCAAATGGTTGTTCCTAGATCAGATATTGGGTAAACCCAAACTATGATGTTAGGCTTTAACGGAGACCTGAGCTCTCCGAATGAGAAGATTACCTTATCCATCACTGCAAACAAACATGAAAGTAGGATGATCAAAGCTACCGAGTTCACGGTAATGGACTCTATATCCCCATACAATGGTATTGTAGGATGAACTTGGCTCCACGCAATGGGAGCTGTAGCGTTGACTCTCCATCAATGTATCAAATATGTAAAGGATGGCAGGGTAACTGTAATCAAAGGAGATCAAGTTGTATCTAGACAGTGTTTTGCGATAGCCATGAAGGAGAAAAGAACTACACAGTAAAGGTAGAAGCATGGAGAAATACAGACCAATAGCCCAAATCAGGGATAAGAGTTCTGCTAAGCTAGAATCAACAGCCCAGCTCAAGGCTTTAAGTTACTTTAAAGACTTTTGGTGAGTTTTTTCTAACTTTTATTTTGTGATCTTTCATTTTAAGTTTAGGAGAAGAATTTTTCCTTGTTATTTTCTAAAAAATCAATAAAAACCACTTATCTTCATAAAGAAGTGCTAGTCTTACGCTCCGAAGAATAAACAAGAACCAAACTGAATTGGCTATTCTACTTCATTCATAAAACGAGCTGCAATCAAACTAAACTACCTAGATCAGTTCAACTGAGCTTCCAAGCTCAGCTTCGCTGAATTACCTAGATTAGTTCATTCACGAAATGAACTGCTAAGATCGATTCATCAATCAAACAGAACTGCCTAGCCCAATTCATTCATAAGTTGGGTTACCTAACTTAGCTCAACCGAACTACCTAGATTATTTCATTCATAAAATAAGCTTCCAAGCTCAGCTCCATTAAACTGCTTAGATCAGTTCATTAACGAAAAGAGTTATCAAGATCAGCTCATTAATCAAACTAAACTATCTAGCCCAGTTCATTCATAAGTTGCGCTGCCTAGATCAGCTTAACCGAACTGCTTAGATCAGTTCGTTCATAAACTGAGCTGCCAAGCTCAACTCTATTGAACTACCTAGTCCAATTCATTCACGAAATGAGCTTCTAAGACCAGCTTGTCAATCAAACTGAACTACCTAGATCAATTCAGCTGAGCTGCAAAGCTCAGTTCCGCTGAACTGCCTAGTCCAGTCAATTCATGAAATGAGCTGCCAAGATTAGCTCATCAATTAAAATGAACTGCCTAGCCTAATTCATTTACAAGTTGAGCTGCCTAGCGCAGCTCAAATGAACTACCCAGATCAGTTCATTCATAAACCGAGCTACCAAGCTTAGCTCTGTTGAACTGTCTTGTCCAATTCATCACGAAACGAGCTATCAAGATTAGTTCATCAATCGAACTGAACTGCCTAGATCTATTCAATCATAATTGAGCTATCAAGATTAGCTCGTCCATCAAAGTGAACCACCTAAATCAGTTCATTCATAAATTGAGTCACCTAGATCAGTTCATTTATGAACTTAGCTGCAAAGATCAACTCATCAATTCATTTTCATTTACTGAGTTACCTAAGATCGGCTCGTCTATAGGTTTTGAAGACCTAGGCAATCCATAACATTTGTATTACTTAAACTTGTTATGGAGAAGGGCAATAGGAATACTACGATGAATGATTTCTTACAAAACCCGTTCACTTCTAAAACATTTACGATACACTAACACCATTTTAGTGTGAGTATTATTTCAGAAGATCATTTAACACGCAACATACGAAGTCCAACAGTTTTTATACACAATAAATGTATCAGTACAATCCAAAAAAGAAAAAACTCATGAACTTATCATTTCTTATCACAGAATCGGTACAGATCAAAAAGTGCATTACATCTTTCCTCCAACATAAATTATATTTTACCATCATAGGAATCCTACCAATGAGCATTCTAGGTTCAATGGTTCCATCACAAGAGCATTATAGAAGCTTATTTGGTGACTAATAAACCAAAATTATTCAAAAAATGATCAGGCTTTTTCACATAAAACGAAAAAAACACACACACACAAAAAAAAAAAAAAAAAAAAAAAAAAAAAGAATGAGAAGGAGCTAATCCGATTCGGGAGAAGACACATGACCATGCCCTTGGAATCTGAGTTTGAATGATAGAAGTCGTGTTCTTCATACCGATTCAACGCTCAGATTAGAGAACGTATCTTCTCTTTCTTCTCCTCATTTTTCTCCAAGAGATTGTCCTTCTTCGTCTTCAATATGCTATTGTAGGATTTGTGCAGGTGAACTTCAGCCCGCAGATCATTGATCTAAATTTTTTCCAACTTCAGGCGATCACGAAGTTTGCATAGTTGGGTTATCGCACAAAAGTGGGCAGCATCAAGTGAGGCAAAAGTAGCATAGGAATCTTCAATAGCACAAAGTCGTGGATGTTTTTCATCAAGAACCTTGGCTATCATCATGAGTTCTCGAAATCACTGCCCCAGTTTTACTTCTTTCTTCTTCTTGGCCGGAATGACATCGAAAATATCTAATGATGAGGATGATGAGGCCATAGCTGATATGAGATAGAAGAAAATAAAAGAAAGAAGAGTAAATGAGACTAAGAGAAAATATGAAGAAATCTCAAGAGGGCTTGACTTTAAATAGCCAAACCAATGTCTACTGAATAACAAAAAAAGTGAAACCAAATCATCGAAACATTTATGACATCAGATACGAAATGACAACAACCAATACCGAAGGAAAAAAATGACGATTTCTGAGCCTAAATACGGAAGATGTTTAAAGAGAGTTGAGTTTGGTCGGGATTAAACTGGACTTGTGCAGAAACAGGCTATGCTGCGTCGAAAGTAGGGCAGGCTTGATCAGTCTTCTTTCTCTAATTGGTGAAAGACATCCACTTTGGCGTCCAGATCAGTCTTTTTCAAATCAAGTTCAGATTGCTACTTGTTAAGCTTCTCTCCCAAATTAGAGCTCACAGCCAACAACCTTTTAACCTCAGATAAGAGCCTAGAGTTCTCACTGATCAGAGACTGATTGTTGCTTTGAAAAAACTCACACTAAGTACGAGTAGTTTAAAAATTTGTCTTAGATTATTTTTTTGAAGACCTATCCAGTGCTAGTTCGGTTTCAAGAGAAATGTTCTTCTCCTACAGAGTTTGAAGATCTTTTTCCAGCCGACTAGACTCAGTCAATTGATGAATTACGAAGACAAATTTAAGATTACCTGAAGGAGTACACAAATGAGAGATCGAAAGAGCTTTGCTTGGCAGTACTTCCCGATTTTAGAACGACGTTTACCCAAGATTGCTCACAGAGGAACCAAATGGCATTCTCAAAGACTTCTTGACAGTTCAAAACTAATGGACCTACCTCTTTCAACAGTTAACATATATGCTCTTCAGAAACCCCTTGCAAGCTTGGGGTTGAAGAGGTGCTAACCCCAGACGCTAGAGCAGGTGGAAGAAGCTAAGCACAAATTGTTGTGGCCTCAAACATTCGAATTATGGGAGTCCTAGCTACTCTAGTAGCCGATTCTAATCCATGAATTTTAGTAAGAACTGGAATTCAAGTACTAGGAAAAATGACGGACACCACTCTATGTTGCCTCGTGGTCTGAGGTTGCGAGTTATCTTTAGAGTCTAGTGACAAAGGGATGATAGATTGAAATGCCTGGTTTAAATAGGTCTGGGTGGAACCACAATCGGCTGAGGAGCTGTGGAAGACAAAATTGATTGTGAGGCCTTTTTTAGCATTGTTTTTCTCTTTTCTAAACCCAAATTATGTAATGAGGAGACCTGGGCTTGGTCGATCTTCATCTTTGGAGGCACGAAGGGTTAGTAGGCAAGCTCTTGACAAGTTTAATCTGTTGGAGTCAACAATTTCTCCAATTTGTCAATGATCTTTTGTGTTAAATGAAATCTTTGACAGGTGCTCCTACCCATACAATATAATTCGTAAAAATGTAAGAATACTGCAAGGGCAATAAAGATAAGAAATTATAAAAATAGAAAATGAAGATTACTCGGATAATTGAAATGTCGTAGTATAACCGGGGGCTACCCTATCTCCTCGAGGGAAAAATTTATTTTTCCTTTGAAGAATGGATAGCAATTCTTCCAATCCTTCACAGCTTGTGGGAGGTCGGTAAGAAAGGTATACTGTTAAATGGTGGAGTAATAGAACATCCCGGTTTCATGATGTTATTTTATGCAGCACACACTTCTTATTATTTCTACGGTTAAGAGGGTATTGTTCAAATGAGACAGTGTAAGGGCACACATGATTTAGCGAAACCCAAAAAGGACCAGTTGGGCTAGGGTGATTTCTAACCGATGAAACAAATGGAAAAAATATGGAGTGAAAGTAATTCTGAGACCGTATTCGAACATCCGAACAAAGAAAACATATTTCATCTTCCTTGGAAAAATAGGGGCGTTCGTCCTCCGAAGAAACCCTAATCTCAATCGATGGAGGAATTTCAAATGTACTCTGAAACAAATCAATCCATTCATTTCTAAAATTTCTCACCCCATGATCACCCCAGTTTAGTAGAGAATTAGTGGACGCGCGAGCCCCAGTTGTCAACACTTTCGTAGAAAAAGGTATAAACGACGAACCAACCTCAGCCAGACTAGGCGGCGGAGTGGAGGCCATGACTGAAGTTAAGGATTTGGGAAAACATGAAGAAACACAATGCAATAAAGGAATTGAGCAATAAAGTAGAAGAAGAGAACTGACACAAGAGAAATGGTCTTTCGTCCCGCTTCGGTGAATCACCACGAAAGTCAGGAAGGCAAATGATATGGGAAAAACTCTTACCCATGATTCTTAGCAGATGATGATTAATTATTGAGTCAGAGCCTCCAATGAAACCCAACCCAGGAGAGGTGATCCGAAACTGAACCATGGGTTGATTATGCTAATGGCATAAAAAGTAATACATTTGGCTTACTAATAAATTCCAGCCACACATGGGCAGATCTGATACAAAACAAGGCCTCCTAACAAAGGCCTAATTATCAGATCTAAGGATGGTAGGTCAATGATAGGTGTAATTTATCTATTTATTCCCAAGCCGGTTTTGGTAGTTTTCGAGTATTTTTATAGCGTTTTATTATGTTTTAATACGTTTTTATTTATTTTGTCCTAAATTAGGTATTTAAGGTGAAAATAGACTAAACTAGTCCATAAATGATCAAAGCAGTGGAAGAACGATGGAGAAAAAGAGCAAAATGGCTAAATCTAGAACCTGCATCCACTGTTGCAGCGATGAAAATACAGAGAGTTTGCTGAAGCTCCACCACTACAGCGATCAACCACAAAAAATCTTACTGACATATCCACCACTGCAGTGGTGATCCCACCATTGCAGTACTCAACGCCTGACATTTTAAGATATTTTTGGATATTTTGAGATATTTTGAATTCTATAAATATCGTCCCTATTCTATCTAAACAAAAGGAATACATTTTTGGGAGTCTTGAAATCTCCAAGGCCATTCGACCAATGAAAGATCACAACACGAAGAAGGAGGAAGCGTTCTCGGAGCGGTTTTAGCAGCGGATCTTCGGATAACGGATAGTCTCCTCGTTTCTCTCTTTCTCTATTAGATTGATTTAATGTTTATATATGCTTAGCTTGTATTTAGTTGTATTTAGGGCTAAGGCCATGTGTAGCTAAACATATATTGTCTAGGGTTTGATGTAATTCACGAAAATGTCGTTTATATAAAATCTATGTTTCATTAATGGTTGTTCGTGTTTGTTTGATTGTGTTTTCTGTTATTCCATATTTATATGCTTGTTTAGATATATTGAGAATATAGGGTTTGACACTCGGGAGAGGTAACCCTAGATTCGGACTAGGGTTTAAACACAACGCGACGATCTAATAACTCGAGAGAGAATTAGAAAATGTGCAATCTATGAGTTTGGGGAAAGACTCCTGTGACCAAGTGTCGTATAGATGCTCAATGTGGACTTCGGTATTGACGTGAAGTCACATATTCATTCACTTTACACTCAAGAGAGATAGTAAATGAGATTTCGATACCGAGATTGTCGGATAATGTGAAAGTCGTTAATATAAACTAGACTGAAACAAACACATTTAAGTGAACGAAGTTAATGCCTAGGCAATAATTTCCCATAAATATCATACCACTATATTAGTATGTTAGATTAATTAGTTTAGTTTAATTAGATAATTAATTTAGTATATTTATTATAAAAAAAAAAAAAAAAAAAACTACATTTTTATCACCTAAATAAAGTTAGGTTATGATAATTGCAGTACTCAATGACTGTCTAATCCAATCTCTGTGGATACGAAAACCCTAACTCTTCCAATCTATACTAAAACTTGATCCGTATACTTGCTGTGAAAGTAGCGACGTATTCAAGCGCTATCAAGTTTTTGGTGCCGTTGTCAGGGATTATGTTTTAGATTGTTATTGATATTGTTAGTAAATAACTTGATTTTAATTTAGGCATTTCTTTTGTTTTGTAGTTTTTGTTTTTCCTGCTGGGTACCTGAAGATGTTAGATCAACAGGTACTTTTGCATTTCTTTCAACGGGATTTCGAGCTATTTTACTGTGCTTGGGATCGATACAAGGAATTGTTATTCTGGTTTTCGAATCATCGTTTCCCAAGAGAGTGTCAACTACTGAACTTTCTCGACAGGTTATTAGCCGCAACTAGAACATGGGTGGAAAGAGGAAACGGTACCACCTCTTTTGACCAATCAACCGCGGACGAAGCCTATTAGTTGTTGGAAGACATGGCCGAGTTCGATTTTTAGTATTGAAATTATTCACCAAGTTACCAAAGTTTGGGAGATAGTTTCACCGTTTTGGCGCCATGGACTGACACCCTAGACCAACAGGACGAGTTTGCCCCCTGGAGAAAATGTTAACTGAATTTATGGAGGAGGGAAACGAATGGCAGGATCAATGAGCACAAGGATCGTCTTGACAATATTGAGATGGTCTGTACCAAAATCAATACGACCATAGCGTCTCTTCAAATGCAAATCGGTCAGCTAATCTGCTTTATTGAGACTGAGTCAGAAGTAATGGCACTAAGAGACACAAATGCCACATGCATCGAAATCCACCATGAAGAACTGGAAACGAGTGGAATGAGCTTGGGTGAGTTCAACTATGATGAATCGAATGAGGCAGGAACCCAAGATTGGATCGTCGATTGTGATTCTTCACCATTGGAGATCTAAATTGTGATGCCAACACCAATCTAAAACGATCACATCTACGAGGATCTGACGTGGTTCATTTGTCCTTCGCCGCCATTAGCAATGTTCTTTCATGTCCACCAAGTTCATGAACCAGTGGAGAATCTTGTTAAAAGTTCGAGCCGATTAGAGCCAAATCTTACAAAGCTTGAGGGCATACAAAATCATGACCCATATGTGGTGTTGTACGACACTTACTATGGGTGGAAGCCGCTCTTTGACGAAGCCTTCTCCACGTTGGGTCGAGGACAATAAACTAAGCACTTCTTGGGAGGCAACCCAGGTCAAAAATAAATTTGATCCATCACCGGCCGAATTCATTTGGAGGCGAGATTGTCTTGCCTCCCAGGTACATGTTCTAAACCCCCATCTTCATTATAATGCTTTATGCTTTCATTGGGATCGCTGATGGGTCTCTATGGACACTGCTTGTTTTAAGTTTGGAGGTGATGTGTAGTATGCTAGTATGTTTTAATTTTTGTTAGTTGTGTAGTTTTAGTTAAATTGTGTGCATATTTGTTTAGTGTAGAATGTTTATATTAGTTGTTGTTGTTGCATGCTGAGTTTTGCATTCATTTGGGCCATTACCCGATGATGAAATTATCTCCTAGTTATTTTCGAGGTCAAGGGTAATGTCCATTTATATGTGTTATGTGCGTTTGACAATGCGTTTTGGTAAAAGTTATTGTGGATCCTAATATGCACAAGCACGTAGACTCAATGTATAGCTATTCAATTGATTTTAGGATAATTATCCATCAGCGAAATTCATGACAATTTAAGGGATTCTAGAACCTAATTGGGAAAACTTGAAGCGAAATCCTAGGCGAGGTAGTTTAGGAGACATGATTTAGGCATTTATTTTGTCTCTTGAGCCTTTGAAGCTTACTATGTTATATGTTTATCCCTCGTTACCCTTTTGAAACCTATTAGCGATTTCAATTTTGAACACATAACAAACACCCTAGCCAACTGAATTATTTCCAAACCTATATCACTGAACCAAAGGCACCATTTGAGTGAATCAAGTTAGCATTCGTGTATGCTACTTGAAGTGGGCGGTTGGGTTTAGAGCGAACATTTCATTCGTTCGGTATTCGAGTACTCACTTGTTGTTTATTTTTCTTTCATTTTAACCGCACTCGTGAAATTGTAATAATTGCCTAAGTTTGGGGGTGTGGTACTTGTTAAAAAAAACATATGTAAATATCGTTCAATTTCAGTTTCTTTTAACAACTGAGTAGGTCGGTCTTAAACGTATTGTTCAGGGTTGTTGCAAATTTATCTATGGGGGTTCGAGTGTGATTTTGTGCCAACCGTTGTACCTTGGGTATCGTTAAGTTAACAACGTTAACCTGTTTTGTATTCCCGATATTCCCTTGGCCATGTTTCAAACCGAACCAAGTCCTTCTGATCTTTTTGAACTACTTAGCCTACATTAGTATATAGTAGAACCCAGTCATGCATATAGATGTCTTAATCATTTATGGTTAAAGTCATGAGCTTCGTTGGTGGATAATCCAATCCGGTCTTGGATAATTATACTATTTAGTCTAGCACACACACATTGAAAGGATCTAGAATGGAGTTTACCATTATTGAATGTCGAAATTCTAAAACACCATATGGTGCGTTTTACTCCTGAACTCGATATGATTAGGGGTTGTTGAGGGCAAACGTTTTGGTCCATAGCTGAATTCAAAACTTGCATATCTTCATGTTTAGATTGTTTGTGTTTGGGTTGTTCATGTTAGTCAATTTAGTTATATTTTTCATTTTAGTGTGAGTGTTTTGCTCGAGGACTAGCAAAATTCTAAATTTGGGGTAAGTTAACGATGACCATTACCTCATCTACATTTCTCCCCATGCACACTCGTGATTAACGTAACATCCCGTAATACGAGCACATGCAACATTCATGGAAGTTAAATATGGAATGTGGAGAAGATCATAGTCGGGACGGCTAGCAGGGGTATGGCCTATATATGTAGAAGGAAAGAGGTTTGGCGATAACTCTTAATATTACACTCATAATAGTTTCTAAAGCTTTTTATCTTTAAAAGAGTAGTCTGATCTTATTTTCACGTCGGAGGTTCTTTGACCTGACACCACACCTGTGTCCCCCCCTGTAGAACTACTAGTTTTATGGGTCAGATTGTAGGTTGCAAAAGTTTCTAGTATGTGAGGAGCTATAACACGTACCCGAACTTTTTTGGCAACATTACTATCCAAGAATTTATCCGGAATATTAGACACCTGTCTCTATCTCCCTTTCAAATACTTTATCTATTTTAGAAGTAATATATACGGTAAATAAACAACTTTTTAATGCTACAAACGTTACAAAGAAAAGGGTTTACATTCCTACAGTTATTCTAACGTAAATATTACTTCTGAAATGATTAAAATATTTGAATGGGACAGGTATTTAACATTCCAAAACAATTATTGGATAGCATACGAAGTGGAACGTCAGCTGGCATCTGGCATGGTACCCGACAGTACACTACCGTCAAACATATGTCGCAGACCATATGACAAGTCTCGCGGTATGTTTCAGGAGTTTTGGTCTGCAAAGAAAGCTTGCTTAAGCACATCAGCTGCCATACATCTGAATCCTACGAAACACATATGATCATTAAGTTAATACATAAATAATAACAAAATGATCAAACTCATATAAGTAAATAGATGGTATACTTAATATGATCATACCTCTAACCGTGCTCGTCTTCCTGTTGCTAGATAACTGAAATCAGGTCGGTATCCCGGGTTGACCAAGAACCTTCGCGTGATATTCCAATACCAGTCCATGTATTCATGGTCAATCCCTATTCCTACCTCAAAGCTGCCCAAATCTGGTGCTCGCCAGTTATTCCATGAAACTATATGTTGTTCGTGTTTCACATTCTAGTCCATACCATAGTTTCCTCACCAACTAGTATTATGGAACTCCTTATCCATAATACATGGTTGAGGAATCTGTTGTCGATAACTAATCTATCGTAGCACGCGTAGGGTATATGTGTACTTGACGATCTTATAGCAGATGAAGGGCAACGTTACCATCCATATATCTTCCTCATTTCTAGTATACGGAGGAAAAGTCAATAGGAGCTTATCAGGATGGGGCAGCCAAACGACTTATCCAAAAAATATATAAATAAATAAATGAAAATTTTGGCAGAAATAAATATCTGACCTTATCATTCTATAACTGATCTTGATAGACTAGCAAAACGTGCATCGGCACGTTTTCCAAATTGAATTCCAGGGTCAACCTGTACACAAAAAATATAAACCACAAGTTTAAGTAAATATTAATAAATATCCATTACATAATGATAAAAAAAATTAAAAAAAAATACTAATTACTTACCAGCAACCTCTAGGAGTGGCTGGGAACCAAATGTGGTCGATCTCCAGCAGCCCAAATGATTCATTATAATCGGGGAGAGGGACAATGGTTGGTCAAAACCTTGGGAATGGCTCCCAAGCCCAACACTCCAAAAAAAAAAATAGGCAGACACCTATGTCATGTGTTGTGCCCTTCAACGCCTTGCATACCTCGTGGTAGAGGACAGCTAGTGTTACACTGCCCTAGCTATACTTGATAGTAGGTGTCAAATTGGAAAGCAGTGAGAGGTAGGCTAGCTTAACTATGTGTTGCGATTTATCTAGCAGAAACATCGTGTCAAGCAGAATCAAGCAATATGCACGTGCGTAGCAATGTATGACCTCCTCTCTGGCATCCTCAGGAACTTCATCGAACATTCTCTGCTAGTCCTCGAGAAAAACACCCACACAATACGAGAAAATATAAAAACTAATTACGAAATTGAAAACTAAAAATGAAAAAACACTAAAAACAAAAATGTGTAAGTTTTGATTATCATCTACCAGCCGAAAGATTTTTTTCTCATCGACCCCCAATCCTATCAAGTTCAAGCATAAATCACACCATGTGGTGTTTTAGAATTTCAACGTTCCAAAATAGTAACCGTAATTCTAGATCATGTTTAAGTGTGTGTGATTAAACTCAAATATAATACTAACCATTGACTAGATAGGATTATCCTAAATATAGTTCATGACTAAAACCTTTAAGGTATAGGGAATTCATACGCCTGACCTGTGATCTATTCTCCACTAATGTAGGCTCAAAGGTTCATGAAGATCATTAGGGCTTGGTTCGGTTTTGGGAAAATGGCCATGGGTAAATTTTGAATAGAAAATGGGTTCACGTCGTTAACTTAACGTTACCCAAGGCATATCGCTTGGCACTTTCACACTTGAAACCCCATAGATAAATTGAAACAACCCTGAACATAAATTTAAGAATTTTGTACTCACTTGTAAAAAAAGAAACGGAAAATAAAAACCGTATATACACTTGATTTTTTTTATTTTTTTATTTTTTTTTAGAGAACACACCCCCAAACTTATTCGATTGTTGTAATTGAAGGGGTGTGTGAAATAGAAATGAAAAACAATAAGTGAGTACTCAAATACCGAACTAATATAAAGTTTTCCCTAACCCAACTGCTCTCTTCAAGTAGCATTTGCAACTGGTAACTTGATTCTCTCAAATTTGTGCCTTCGGTTTAGCGATATATGTTTGGGAAAAAGTTTAATCGATCATCTGGTATTGGTTAAGTGTTCAGAATTGAAACGGTTATTAGGCTTCGACATGGTAACGAGGGATAATAGTATATCAGGGTAAGCTTAAAAAGGCTCAAGCGATCAAATGAATGCCTAAATCATATCTCCTAAACAACCTTGCCTAGGATTTCTCCTTGAATTTCCCCTAAATCAAGTTCTAGAATCCTTATTGTCATGAAATTGAGTAAAGGATAATCGGTTTCAAATCAAATAGATAGTGTTATATTGAGTTTATGTGCTCCTGTATTTAGTATCTAATAACGTTTACTAAGATGATACGTTAAGCACATAGAACACACATAAATGAGATTTACGCTCGACCTCAAACAACCAGAGGACAGAATCATCATCAGGTAAAGGCCCAAATGATGTCAAAACGCAGCACAAAACAACAACTAAACTAAATAATCTAATCCTAAACAAGCATGCACACAATAAAAACAGTAACACAAAACTAATAACACAAATATGTACTAAAACATACTACACATCACCACCAACATAATACAGGCATTGCCCAAAATGAGCCGTCAGCGATCCCAATGACAGTATATAGCATGATATTGAAGACGGGAGTTTAGAACACATACCTGGGAGGTGAGAGAATGTCGTCTCCAACTCAAATTGACGGAGATGGATCTAACTTATTTGTGACCCTGGGTTACCTCCCAAGAAGCGCTTGATTTAATTTCCTCGACTCGACACATACCCTCAAGACTGGCGAGATGTTTCAACCAGAGAAACGCAAGAGTACTTGTCGATCTAACATCTTCAAGCATCCTGTCGGAAAACAAAAACAAAACTACAAAAAAAAATTATATACAAAAGAAATTCCTAGATTAAAATCAAGTTATTTACTCACAATATCAATAGTAATCCAAAACACAATCCCAACAATCCTTACCAAAAATTTGGTCGCGATCGCCAAAAATTGTATTTGACAAGCCAATCCCTAGCAACAGCACCAAAAACTTGGTGGCCACTAATTAAGCGCTGTCACTTTCACCGAAAGTGTACGGATCAAGTTTTAGTATAGTGGACCTTTCAATCGGGTATCGTATCCACAGGGAATGGTGTCGTTACTATCGAGTACCGTGATTGTCATAACCTGACTTTATCTAGGCGATAAAAATGGAATATAAAATTAATACTAATACAAAAATACTATTTTAACTATACTAATTACTAATATGATATAGTTATGGGATGGATTATCTAGGGATTAACCCTATTTACTTAAAGGCGTTTGATTTCGTTTAGTTTACAATAATGGTGTTCGACCTATTTAACAATCTCGGTATCTAAAACTCCTCTGCCACCTCTCCCGAGTGTAAGACGGGGGATATAATGCAACTTCGTGTCAACAAAGAAGTCCCCCTCAACTTCTTAACGACCCTAGGTTGTGTGAGTCTTGCCCTAACCTCATTGATTGCACAAAAAATCTCAGTTCGTAAACTCCCTCGCCACCTCTCCCGAGTGTAAGATGAGGGATATAACGTGACTTTGTGTCAACGAAGAAGTCCCCCTCAATATCTTAACAACTCTAGGTCACATGAGTCTCACCTCAACGTCATTGATTTCATGCATTATGTTTATCCTATCAACAATCTCAGTTCTAAAACTCCACCGCCACCTCTCCCGATTGTAAGACGAGGGAATACATGACTTTGAGTCAACGAAGAAGTCCTCCTCAACATTTTAATGACTCTAGGTCACGTGAGTCTTTCCCCCAACGTCGTTGATTGTCCACAATCCTAACCCCGACCAGGTTATCGGATCGTGGCATTTGTTTATTCTAATATGAATCTGGGATTTATCAAACCCCATATTCTTGATATGTAAATCTAAGCACAATAAACAAACAATATGATAAACACACTCAAACATTGAAGAACAATCATCAAAGAAACAAAACTCAACCAAAACAACGTTTTTATAAACGATATTAATCCCATACATAATTCATGTTTAACCTATGGCCATAGCCATTTATACAATTAAAACTAGGCTAAACATGCTCAAACACACATAGAAAATAAGAAATAAAAGGAAAAACAAATTAACTTAACCGATATCCGAAGATTGGTCGCTAAAATCGTCCACCGAACGATTCTCCTTCTCCGCGTGTTGATCTTTACCTTTCGATATGTTTGAGCACTCCCCATACTCTTTCTATATATTAACCTAAGCCTTGAGGGTTGTAATGGCTGAAGAGAGTAAAGGAGGAAGGAGGAAAGGGGTATTAATAGACAAAATATCTAAATAAATATCTAACACTGTGCAGAGGTTGACCGCCGTAGCGGTGAAGTATGTCGGTTAAGGTTCTCCTAGGCGGTGGAGTAGGCGGTGGACTAGGAAAACAATCCGCTGGATTTTTGCCTAGGCGGTGGGCTATCAGTACCCTATTTTTGTTTTCTCTGTTTCTTCACCGCCTAGGCGGTGGTCTGGACACCTAGGCAGTGAGCCTCTTTTCAGAATCTTGCCGTTTTGCTCATTTTTCGACCGTTCTCGATACGAATTGATCGTTTATGCTCCGATTTCATACCTTTTTACCCCACACACCTGTTTTAATACAAAAAGAATAAAAACAACATATAAAAATAACTATAAAACTACTCTAAAATTAACAAAATTGGTTTGGAAATACTTTGGTAGATCACACCTATAATTCTCCATAGCCAATTAAGCTTTGAACTGCCATTCCTTATCTTATCCTCTAGCGGTGCCACTCCGAGGAGATCATAGCAAAGAATCTGCCAACTAGTTATCGGTCGCATGTCCTCAGGGCCGATAACCGTTTGCCCGTGCACGAGTAACCCCCAACAAGACGATCACGTTCTGTAGTGTAATGGTCACCTCCCTAACGGGAAGATGGAAAGCGTGCATCTCCAAATGTCATATCTCTACCAACACGGTTATGAAGCACCTATTGAACCACTTCAGCCACAGCTTGAAAGGGTCGTACAAACCAGGCGATTCTATCGCCTTTATAACTTGACCAGAGGTGTCTCATCTCCATCTCCCTACATCGACTCCAGGACAGTCGAGCGAACAAGTATCCTAAAACACTAATTAAGACATACCAAAAAAAAAAAAACTAATATAATAGCTTAAATATTTACCTCTCATCTCCAAACTAATAAGGACCTATGCTCAGACTGCGAGTATAGAACTAAAGGATCTATAGGCCCAGGCTCAAACATAACTGATTTTTTTTTCCCAACACTTGTGTCAAATGTATTAGTACGAAATTAAAATTTAATCACATTTTTAAACAAAAAAAGACATTCATTATGAATAAATGTATGCAATAAGTGCATGAAATTTATGATACATAGAGTTGGCATATGAAAGAATTAAAGTCGCATAAACGTTCATTACAGTGAACTAACAAGATTAATTGGGTGTATGGAAAGTTCGAGATGGACACCTCCACCTATCATGTCTAGTCTGGGAACACAAATCGCACCGATTTGTCATTGATCTTTGCAATTTATCCATCTCGTTTTGAATGCAAGTGGATTTTAGTTGGCCTCGCTGCATAACTCGAAGTCTATTATAGTCTGGAATAAGGTTAAAAAAATTAGTTTGTGGCTAGTAGTCCTCGTGAATAAGTGATTGAAACGATGACTCCCAGGACATCAATTGATTCGTCACTGTGTACTTAGCTATAATATAGCGGAATGCATCGACGCCACTATACTCGTCACCGCAAGCATATGGGAGCATGGATATTGCAAAATTTTATATTTCCTATATGTGCAATCAACGTTATATCCTAATGTGACGGCATGAACGATAAGGTCCCTAGTAAGAGTCTTTCTAGTTTTGACGTGATAGATTACATTCTCTCTATAAAAAAAAAATATATTTTAATTAAATTATGTGTGGAAAAAATTATAACTAATATAAAAAAAAAATAGTAATTTATCGGTTGAATATTTGAATCTTGTATGTTTTGGACTTGGCTTGAGATTTCTGCATTTTTTCAATAACGTGTTTAGCGTATAGGTAACCGTCGGCTGAGTCCTTTAGAGATTCTTGTCGACTAATATCAAAGTATTTAACTATCCTACAAAAAGTAATCTTTACAAATGCAGTAATTGGAACATTTCTTGCACCCTTCAAAAAGTTGTTAAATACCTCAGCATAATTGGTCGTTATCACTCCCCAACACTTACTATCGTCGTGTGCCCTGGTCCATTTCTCAACTTCAATACTCAACAACCACCAATGCACCCGAATATCTAATTTTTTTATCTCTTACATGATTGCATTGTATTTATGAATTTATGTCACAACACTCGCATTCCAAGTAAGATCTTTCAGTTGTTGATTTCTAACGTGCTTGTTAAAATTGCTGCAAATGTGCCGCAAACAAAATTGATATTACTAGACAGACTCGTTCTATTGATTAAGCCATAGGTTGTTAACCGCACTAGTAATGCTCGCATGTCAGTTGGATATCAATGTTACCTCAAGACGATATCTGACAATATGGTGCTTCAGCATGTAAATGAACCATCACCAGTAGTGGTAGTCCTCATTTGATATGATCGCAAAAGCCAAAGGATAACACTTGTTGGATGGCGTCATTCCAATGGTGATTAAGATCTTATCCTCGTATTTACCATACAAGTGGGTCCCATCAATTGTAAGGATAGACCGATAATAGCGTCATCCATCAACTGAAGGTTTGAATGCCCAAAACACCATGTCGAACTTCAAATAGCCAGGTATATCAGTCGGAACAGTGCTCCACTCTACAATCGTACTTGGATTATAGTACTGCAACGCGACCATAAACATTGGTAACTTCCGATATGATTCATCCCAATATCCAAACAAAGTTTCGATGGCTTTAGATCTAACCAACCAAGCTTTCCGATATGATATGGTAAATCCTTGAGACTCCTTCACGGAAGCCACAATAATGCCCATCTTCAATTTTGGATCCTCTTCGACTTGTCCAATTATTAAGTTCGAAATGGCACCGGAATCCAACTTTTTATGATCTAAAGCCATATGATTATAGAAACATGTGTCCGGGCCCTTATACTGCATAATCTGAAACATACTGTGGCTCTGTTTTATAATCACCCGCAACCTCCAACCACATCCATACAGGCATTTAACTGATAAGACCTTTTTGTGCCCCCACAAAAATCTCTTTATTTTTCATGACGTGGTAATACTTCACGACATCCTAGACATGTTTCTTGGCCTTAAAAACTATACCGGTACGGAATTCGTCCATATCCAGTGTCCAAAAATTCTTCTTCAACTTCAGCTCATATTTCGCCATGACATCATCATTACCCCAGTCCAACTTATTAAATAAATAAAATAACCTATCCAACTCCAATTGCTGACTCTGACTCCTTTGCCCGCTATGCCCAACATCTAGATCTTCGTCTCCATCCCCATCATTCTCATATGGATCTAATGTAACATCTACATCTAACTCAACTTCTAACACACCATGACGACTATCAACTATATTTAACTCATTACAATAATTACTTGTGTTGTCTTGCAGTGCACTACTTGGAGAATAATAGTGATGTAAAACAATAGAACTAGTGCCATGAGCAAAGTTAAACATACTATAAGAATGATCTTGTTCTAGAATATTAGGGGTTGGATGGTGTAATGAGACTCAACTATTTAGGGGTGCGACATGGGAATACTGTGGGAATGATATTGTTCTAGAATGCAGGGGGTGGTGGTGACAAAATATTACGTCGCCACTTTCACCGCAAGTGTACAGGTCAAATTTTAGTATAGATGAGAAAGAGTAGAGGTTGTCGTATCCACAGGGATTGGTTGAGATTATAATCAAATACCGCGATTGTCATAACCTAACTTTATCTAGGCGATAAAAATTGAGTTTATAATTAATTAATACTAATACTAAGTTAATTAATCTAATTAAACTATAATATTATATTGAGATGTTTAGGGAAAAAGTTTATCTAGGGATTAATTTCGTTTACAAAAACATGCTTGGTCTCGTTTAGTTTACAATAACGACGCTCGACCTATCCAACAATCTTTGTATCGTAAACTCACTCACCACTTCTTCCGAGTGTAAGACGAGTGAATATGTGACTTCACGTCAACGAAGAAGTCCCCCTCAATATCTTAACGACACTAGGTCACATGAGTCTTGCCCCAACGTCATTGATTGCACACTTTCTAACTCTCTCTCGGGTTATTAGATCATCGCGTTATATTTATCCTAGTCTGAATTTAGGATTACCTCTACCGAGTGTTAAACCCCATATTCTCTATATATCTAAACTAGCATATAATCAAAGAATAACAGTAAACACAATCGAAACAGCGAAGAACAATCATTAACGAAATACAAACTCAAACAAAAAATGATTTATTAAATATTATTAATCCCTAGGTAAAATCCATTTAGCTCATGGCCATAACCATTTTTACAATAAGAAACGAGTTAAACATGCTCAACAAGCTACCGATGTTAAGAAAATAAAGAGAGAAACGGAAGAACTTAGCCGTAGTCCGAAGATTTGCCGCTATAGCCGTCCAACGATCACTAATATTATGTCGTCACTTTCACCGCAACTGTACGAGTCAAGGTTTAGTATATATGGAAAGGAGTTGGGGTTATCATATCTATAGGGATTGGTTGAGATTATTATCGAGTACCGCAATTGTTATAACCTTACTTTATCTGGACGATAAAAATTGAGTTTATAATGAATTAATACTAGTACTAAGTTAATTAATCTAATTAAACTATAATATTATATTGAGATGTTTAGGAGAAAAGGTATTCTGGGGATTAATTTTGTTTACAAAAACGTGTTTGGTCTCGTTTAGTTTACAATAACGGTGCTCGACCTATCCGACAATCTCTGTATCGTAAACTTACTCGCCACTTCTCCTGAGTGTAAGACAAGTGAATATGTGATTTCGCGTCAATGGAAAAATCTCCCTCAATATCTTAACGAAATTAGGTCACATGAGTCTTTCCCCAAACTCATTGATTGCACACTTTCTAACTATCTCCCGAGCTATTAGATCGTCGCGTTATGTTTACCCTAGTTTGAATTCATAATTACCTCTGCTGAGTATCAAATCCCATATTCTCTATATATCTAAACTAGCATATAATTAAAGAATAACTATAAACACAATTGAAATAGCGAAGAACAACCATTAACGAAACACAAACTTACACAAACAATGATTTATTAAATATTATTAATCCATAGGCAAAATCCATTTAGCTCATGATCATAACCATTTATACAATGAGAAATGAGCTAAATATGCCCAAAAAGCTATCGAAGTTAAGAAAATAAAGGGAGAAACGGAAGACCTAAGCCGTAGTCCGAAGATTTGCCTCTATAACCGTCCAACGATCAATAATATTACGTCGCCACTTTCACCGCAAGTGTACAGGTCAAGGTTTAGTATAGATGGGAAGGAGTTGGGGTTATCATATCCACAGGAATTGGTTGAGATTATTATCGAGTACTGCAATTGTTATAACCTAACTTTATCTAGGCAATAAAAATTGAGTTTATAATTAATTAATACTAGTACTAAGTTAATTAATCTAATTAAACTATATTATTATATTGAGATGTTTAGGGGAAACGATTATCTAGCGGTTAATTTCATTTACAAAAATGTGCTTGGTCTTGTTTAGTTTACAATAATGGCGCTCGACCTAACCGACAATCTCTATATTGTAAAATCACTCGCCACCTCTCCCGAGTGTAAGACGAGTGAATATGCGACTTCGCGTCAATGAAAATGTCTCCCTCAATGTCTTAATGAAAATTTCCCCCTCAATGTCACTCGCTACCTCTCCCGAGTGTAATGGCGCTCGACCTAACCTACAATCTCTATATCGTAAAATCACTCGCCACCTCTCCCGAGTGTAAGACGAGTGAATATGCGACTTCGCGTCAATGAAAAAGTCCCCCTCAATGTCTTAACGACACTAGGTCATATGAGTCTTGCCCCAACGTCATTGATTGCACACTTTTTACCTCTCTCCCAGGTTATTAGATCGTCGCGTTGTGTTTTCCCTAGTCCGAATACGGGGTTACCACTCCCGATTGTCAAACCCCGTATTCTTTGTATATCTAAACTAGCATATAATCAAAGAATAATGGTAAACACAATCAAAATAGTGAAAAACAACCATTAACAAAACATAAACTCAAACAAACAACGATTTCATAAATATTATTAATCCCTAGATAAAATCGGTTTAGCTCATGGCCATAACCATTTATACAATGAGAAATTAGATGAACATGCTCAACAAACTACCAAAGTTAAGAAAATAAAGAGAAAAATGAAATAACTTTGTCGTAGTCCGAAGATTTGCCGCTAAAACCGTCCAACGATCGCTTCTACTTCTTCGCAACGCGTTCTTCTATTTCGAAATTGGTTGAGCACACCACAAAATACTCTCAAAATATCCTAACGCTAAGGATCTCTAGTGAGCTCTCCCTTGGCCGAAATAGAGGAGGGAGGAATAAATAGGGAACCAAAATATCTAAATAAATTTCTAATCTGTGTGTAGAATGACCGCCGTGGTTGTGAGTGAGTATGTCGGTTGGGTCACGGCCTCGGCGGTGGACACCGCGATGGGAGTAGAGACCTTTATGTTCTTTTACCACCTCAGCGATGAATATTGAGCAACATTTAGGCCTTTTCTGCATATTGACCGCCGCAGCGGTGGGTTGCAGTTTTGAATTTTGCCCTTATGCTTGTTTTTCCACTGTTCTTGATCCGATTTGATCGTTTATGATCCGTTTTCATGCCTTTTCGCCCCACACACCTAATTTATATAAAAATACACAAAAACGTATTAAAACGTGTAAAACGTAATAAACGTACTCGAAAACTAACAAGTTCGATTTGAAAATAGATATATAAATTACACTTATGAGGTGGGATGGTGTAATTAGACTGAACTGCTTCGGAGTGGGCATGAGAATATTGTAGCCGAAAAATTGTCCGGCAAATTGGTTGATGTACGGATTAAAACTGAGTCATTAAGTATGTAAAATGACCAGTTTAGGGAAAAAATTTCAGAGCGTGATCAAATGCTCGTTCTACCTCTACATACACCTCAACAGCAAGAAACAAGTATATGTAAAGAGATAACTCAAGCACTTGGTCTAATGATGAGTCGTCCCCGATAGAAAATAAGGTATATTTAAAATTCCCCCCGATAAGAGTCATCTGTATCCTACACTTTAATTTCAAATTTCAATTTGCCCCATCCTAAAAAACACACGGTCTTAGCATCTCAATCAATTCGTTTAAGGTTATTCCCCTATGGATAACCAAATATTTTAGAGATGAGATACTGTATGAAACTCCAAACTCGGTACCTTATAATATTCTACCATCTTAATACAATAACAACCTGATGTTCTCCCTTTCAAGCGGCTGTCATTTCACAAGCCAAAACATAACAAGAAAATATTATCGTCAATTAAAACTCAATCACAAAAATATGTTCATATACCAATTGTTTATAGTGTTCATTTTTATATTTTTGAGTAATTTATTTTCAATCCTTATCATTTTATGTATTTTTAATTTATGCAATAATTCAATTAACTTTAACTCTGAATCGAATATAAATTCCATGTTAAGTTAATATCAACTCGATAGATTCAATTAATTTGATTTTAATTGAAAAACTAAAATTTATTTAAAAATATTGGAGGAATAAAATATATTTATTTAAAAATAACAAAATAATTTTTCAAAACGCATTAAAAAATTAAATTAACTAACAAATTAAATTATTAAATTAATTAACTAACTAACAATTTTTTTAAAACAACATAATTTATATTTTCACACGTGATGTGTAATTTGCTCAAACTTTGAGGGGGAGAAATTGCACATTTTTCAATTAAACAACTAAATTGAAAAATTAAACTAACTAACTAACTAAGAATTTATTTTTGAAACAATATATCATAATTTATATTTTCCCACATGATATGTAATTTGGTCAAAATTTGAGGGGCCAAAGTGCACATGTTTTAATTAAACAAGGAAATTAACAAATTAAACTAACTAACTAACATATTTTTTTTAAAAAATAATATATTATAATTTATACTTTCTCATATAATGTGCAATTTGGTAAAACTTTCAGGGGCCAAAGTATACATGTGTAATTTTCTCAAACTTTGAGGTGTCAAAGTGCACATTTTTTAATTAAACAACTAAATTGACAAATTAAACTAACTTAATTTTTTTAAAACAATATATTATAATTATAATTTATATTTATATTTTTCCAAATGATGTGTAATTTGCTCAAACTTTGAGGGGTCAAAATGCACATTTTTTTAATTAAACAACTAAACTCACTAACTAGAAAAACAAACTAACTAACAAATTAAATAATTAAACAAGTAAAAAATATACTAATCAAACTAACAAATATATTAAAAAATAGAAATAAAAAATTAAATTACCTTTATAGCAGGAGGAAGGGGAAGACGTAGTGAAATCCTTTGAGGATGAAGAAGCTATCGGGAGAAAATATGAAGTTGGGGGAAGAAGAAGTTGGAGAAGAACAAAAAAGGAGGAGAATTCTCACACTTTAGATAATTTTTTTTGAATAAGCTCACACTTACCCCTAGGTTCTCAACCCCGGGGTATTTACAGTCGTGAAGGACCCGGGGTTGTGAACCCCAAGTCCAGGTCTGCAAACAGATAGAACAACTTCAGTCTGTTTGCAGAACAGTCCAATTTTTTGAATTTTGAATTTGGATTCGGGATTCACAATCCCGGGTCTTGTGTTTGAAACGCAAATCTCTACAATGCACTATTGAAAGAGATTAAGATCAGGCTTTTTGGACCCGAGGTTCACAACCCCGGGTCTTGGGGCAGAGATTCAAATCTCTAACTTGTATCAGAGATTCGATTTTTTTTGGAATTCGATTGTTTTTGGACCCAGGGTTCACAACCCTGGGTCTAATTTTTTTAAAAGAATTAAAATAGATCGTATACCTGGAGTTGTGAACCCTGAGTATATGAAACTTGTGTTTTTTAATACCTAGGGTTGGTAACCCTAGGTTTGAGTACCTGGGGTTACCAACTCTGGGTTATTTTTGTTGTGTAAATAAGTTGAAGTGCCTCATTTATCAGGGAAAAAAAAGTTTTAAAAAACTAATTTTTTGGTAAACAACTCTTAAAAATGGGTTACAAATATAGAAAGACAAGTGTTGTTTAGTTAGAAAAATTGCTAGAATTAATTTGAAGAAAATTTTAGAAAAAATTATTTCTACTTAGATTAACTCAATTCCAAACTCGAACCCACAACCCATGAATCGACCCAGATCCGCAATCCAAAATAGATTATGAAATTAGTTAAGTGTTTTTCTTTAATTAATGTGAGATTACTCATTTTATATACTTTAATCAACTTTATGGGATTACGTTGAAAGACAATTTTTCATTCACATTTCAATGATTTTTTACAAATCAATATTTCACTTTTATCTTCTCACTAAAAATAACTCAAAATAACTCATTGATATAAGAAGTTATGTTAATAAATATTTAAATCAAATAAATAATTAGATTTAAAATAATTTCAAAATCATTTTTGTGTAACTGCTAATCAAAATGAGGCCCCCCCATCTCTCTAACCAAGTGGATGGGTTAGCTCACATACTTAGGAGGGGGATAAGAGGTATTCAAATCCTCCGCTTTTGTGTTTCACCTGTTGGATTTATCCTCAAGTAAAACACGAAAAAGTCAAGCAAAAAATCCAGATCCTAACCAAGAGAGTCAAAAGTAGATATTTATGTCTGGTTTAGGTAGGCTTAGGTCAATATTTTTTTACTCTAAAACAATTAAAATAGAAATAAAAATTCTATTCATGTTGTATTATTATAATTTTTTTTTTTCATTTATTTTAATTTTTTAAGAATATAAAAAGAAATTTGAATGAAACAACCCCTTATATTATTCGAAATTTAAGTTTTTTTCCCTCAAAAAATTAAAAAAAAATGAAATTGTCTGCATTAGGAAAATAATATGATTTTGAGAATAATTTAAATAAATATTAAATAATAAATCAAATCAACATAATAAATAAATAAATAATTAATTAATCTGTCAGTTTAAGGAGACACGAATGATCGTTGTCCTAAAGTAACGATTATTTTCCTAAGTGAATATTCTGATTGCAATGACTACTTCAAGATAAAATCGGTGTTCACTAGCACGTCTTCTCCGGATTCACGTCCATCAGAAGATTAATAAACCGTCTTTATTGAATTTTCCTTGAAGATTAATTATAGGAAAATTCCTCCAAAAGTCCATAAGTGGAAAACATTATTTATGGGATGACTATCCAGGGAGGTTTTTTTTGCCAAGTGATGGTCCTTAGAAAGTGGTGATTCCCATTTGTGAAACTTTTCACCAAGAACCCCAAGATTATATAGGAATAGACAAATAGGAGGAAGAACTCTTTTGAAATTTTTCTATATGGTTCAAAGACTAGCCAAACACTATATATGTAAAACAAATATAGGAATTATAAAAGAATAATTAAAGTCAATAAGTGATAATAAATACAAAAATAAAAACTGAAAAAATATTATAAAAGAATAATTAATAATTAGAAGGGAAGTTTTGAAATTTTAATTAATACTTATGAAATTTGTAACAGTTTGCATCTCAAAAATTGAAGAAAATTATAAATCAAAACATAACTATATTGTTGTGTTTCCATTTTTTTATATTCTCAGAAAACTTAAAATATAAATAAAACAAACACAACTTAATCATTAATTCCTCAAATAAATTAATCTAATAAAATGCTCATGATAATCAAAATATGCTCCATCATCGTCTTTACCCCCACCACCTAGAGTCCTTCCCGCCACTTAACAACCCAAAAAAATAATATTACTTCTGATTAATAAAATGAATATGTCAGAAATCGGACTCAGTAGTAATCATCTATTCTCTACCTCTCCAAAGTTTTCAACTTGAGACCAAATTATCGTTTTGAAAAATACAAATTGTCGACAATGACGAGCGCACTTTTTTTAAAAATGGATTTTTTAATATTTAACTCAAATTTCACATTCTCCCTCCTCCATAACACTTTAAAACAAAAAAAAAAATATTGTTGATCCTAAGATTTTGATGGACAATTAAGTATTAATTTTTTTGTGGAACTAACAGTTTTATTGAGTATTTCAACTTAAAGAGTTCCAGACAGTATCATGAAGTAATTATAAAGGATGCAGAGACGATAACATCATGAAGAAATTGTAAAGGATGCAGAGATGGATATTAAGAGATTAAAGATTCTGAAGAATCTAGGGAAAACAACTCATATTAAATTTTGACTCTTAATATATCCCGATTAAAATTACACACGACACGAAAATGCTTTTTATAATTATGTGTGTTTTTTATAAAATCCTGATTAGTTAAATTATTTGTTCTTATGTGTAATTGAAAAAGAAACATTGATTAAACTTGAATTTAAGAATTTAGTGGAGTTAACCGTGAAAAGAAATCAGTTAAAGGGACAAAAATGTCGAAGAATTGAATTGGAATAAATTAAGGAAGAAGTTCTAGCAGGATCGGTTGACTTGTAGAGTGTGATCGATCAACCTGTGTAAAATGCATGAAGTCCTGAATCGTTAGGTCAACAGATAGGTTGACTTGTAAAACTTGTTGAATCATCTGGTCGACCGATAGAAAATGGGCGGTCAACCGATGGGCAAATAGATTTTGGCTTGAGAAGCTCTCTATATCGTTTGGTCGACAAACCGTGAATTACCGATCGACCGGTGAGCGAGAAACATTTGGCTTGGGCTACAACCTAAATTGGACGGTTGACTTCTGGGCATTGGTCGGTCGACTGATAAGTCTATTTTAGGTTTAGAGGATTTCGAGGATTCTGATCAAATAGTAGCCATTACTAGCCGTTTATGGTTAAGATATGAGAGAAATTTTAGGGATATGATAGTATTAAAGATATATCATTGATATTTTGTCATCCCTATAGATATGGTTCATATATTTTTATGTTTCTTAATTTGGTACATGAAATTATTTCTATCTTATCTAATTGAGTTTGAGTAAAAGTTTGAGGGACTAAATTGAATATTTTTAAAAATATTATTAAGTAAAATAAACCAGGATTAAGTCATAATGATATATTGGGTCTATAAGTGCAATTAGTTATCATGACAAGTGAAAATTAGTCGTAGGAAGACTTGTTTTATTTCCCTATAAATAGACTTACATTTTTAAGATTAAAGAAATCCTAATCAATCAAATTTTAAGAGCTATTCAGTTTCTGAGTTTTCTAAGAGTCACCATTCTAAAATCATATTGAGTGCATTGTGAGATCATTCTTGACATTTAGTCTTGAGAAAATTTGCTGTGAATTGTTGTTACTACTGATCTGAAGTTTCATTGCTATTATATTTATTCAGTGAAATCCTGGTGAGATCATTCCAAATTATTTGCTATTAATTGTTGCTTGATCTTATTATCTAATATTTGGAATTTGGAATTTGATCTTTGAAATTGTTTTCTAGATTTTTTAATTGAAAATTATTTTTGAAATAATTTCTTAAAGAAATCTAATTACGTGCTACCCATCTTTATTTGAAATTAGATTTTGAAATTCTCACTTTTTCTATCACTAGTGTGGTAGAAGCTCCGAGTGGAAAAATCACTTATGAATTTTGTAATTGGTGAGTTGAGTGTCGGATTAGATACTATTAGGAGTGTTTAATCAAAGGTAGCTGGTTTCAATATCTTCCGGTAAAGAGATTGAGGTTTTGATCTTTGTCTAGATTATAAAAAGATTAGGTTTTAATTATGTCTTTATATAATTAATTATGTGTGATTTGTAAAGGTTCCATCCTTATTTAGGAAAATGATAGTTGGAGTATTTCTGTGAGATTTTGATTCTTGAACCTAAGGTATAAAAAGAATTATGTCGTGATTCCCCCTGTAATAGAATTAGGTTAATCTTTATCCTGTAAAAAGATAAGGCTATTCTTGAGCCTAGGAAAAAGAAAAAGTTATTCCTGAGCCTGGGAAAAGAAATTTGTAAATGTTCATTCTAAGCCTGTGAAAAGAATCATTTTTGTAAAGTTTTGGTTCCTACCTGTTTAAAGGAGTCCTACCTGTTTAAAGGAGTTTTAGTGATCAGTGGGTGCGAATCTCCATGGGGCTCAGAGGACTGAATTAGCCAAGATTAACTTAGTAAACCAGGATATATCGGTGTGTACTGCATTGTTTATTTCCTTTACTTTATTTTGTGTTGTTTGAGTGTGCATCTAGAGATTATAATACTTATCTACTCCTATAAGGAGATAATAATTAATTTAAGATAAAATTAATTATTTAATTTTCAAAATATTATTATTTGGATTAATTTTTATCTATCCAATTCACCTCCCCTGTTGGGTAGCTCACTAGACCAACAATTATTATTTAGTTATATATAAAAAAAATTGTTAATATTTAATCATTTGTAGATAATAAAGAGATATATTTATCCATCTATATATATAACCAAAGAAACCCTAACCCTAATACTACATTCCCTCTCTCCATATTCACCCAACCCTAACATTGCATGCTTCCATGCGCCGAACACCAT
Source organism: Eucommia ulmoides (assembly GCA_016647705.1). NCBI lineage: Eukaryota > Viridiplantae > Streptophyta > Magnoliopsida > Garryales > Eucommiaceae > Eucommia > Eucommia ulmoides. Next base: position 21,606,369 of record CM028339.1, read on the forward strand.
ATTTGCGTTGAACATCTGTTAATTCTCTCATCTTTGGAGGATATACCTTTGTTTACTTTTATTTTTTATTTGACATCTCTAGTACTCAATTATCATTCGAGGGATTTTTGGGTTATGCTTTATGAAGATAGATGAAGGATTGCTTTGTTTAAAAAAAAAAGACTCTGTGTGTCTTCAATCGTACCCCCCCCTCTCTCTGCGTTGAACCACTATTCTATTGTTGTCTTTCTTCGTCTTCATTGGGAGTCTATTAGCGTTAGCCGATTGCGGTGGTGGTCAATTGACATTGGTATTAGTTGTGGATGGTCGTCTTTCACAACCCTTCATTCTCTATTTCTCTCTCTCTCTCTCTCTCTGTGGAAATTACAAATCTGAGAAGTCCAAATCTAGATTTTTTCAGATCTGTTCATTGGAAGTTTTAGTTGGGTCTTGGGTTTTTCCACGATTTCGGTGGACGTTCGTTCGATGTTCCAATTCATGTGAAGGTTCTAGTTGGTCATCATGAATTTCAGATAGGTGAATGTTAATGTAATTTTCTATTGTTTTTGTGAATATTCACACCGTTTTTTACAATCTGTTTTGTTGGTTTTTCTTAATTTTTAGGGGAGTTTTGGTGTCTGTTTCATTTGTGAATATTCATTTTGTTGATTTCTCAGTAAATATTCATATCGATTGTTTTTTTTATGAATGTTCATTGTGATTCGGTGTATGTTCCTATTGATTTTTAATTTTCGAGGTGAATGTGTCATTGTAGTTAAAATTCCAGATCTGGGTTGAATGTTCTTGTTGAGTAGTCAGGTAAAATACCCAGATATGAATACTAATTCCTAGTGTTTTGTTTGGTGGATAGTCATTTGTGATTTGGTGAGTGTTCACTCCAATTTATTTTTGTTGATCTTATTTTTTTATTTGTTTTTAATTTTTTTGATTCCGAGTGATTTTAGTGAAGGTTTATACTTGGATTGTATTTTATTGATTTGTTCACTTCAAGAATAATGGACATTCAGAATGATAGAATTTAAAATGTGTCAAAATGTTAAAAAATAACAGATGAAAATATGAATATTCATATCTTGATTTTTTAATGGAATGGCATTGCACGTCAATAATAGAAAAAAAATGGTAAAAATAAAAAATAAAATAGAGAACTATTTTCTAAAAATTTCTAAGGACTAAATTTTTTATTATAGTAGTTGGGGATCCATATTATCATTTTCATATCTGGTAGGGTCTATATATTAAATATTTCAACAATAATTTGATATAAAAATTATTTTTATCTAATTTGCTAATGTAAAATGAATTATCTTTATATATGTAATAATTAATTTAGCCTATATTATACAAATAAAACTAATTTTATATATTTATGGAAGAAATATTTTCAATCTCATGTTTCATAATTAATTTGACCCTCATATTTTGTCAAACCAGATAAATTATGGGGTGAGTACCTGAAGCTCCCATTGTGTGACAAAAACTACCAAATAAATTAATGTTTTTTGGGATAACATTTCAATCTTTTGTGAAGATTTGGTCAAAATGTTCCTTATAATAACTATCAAGTTTCTGAATTTATGGATGACCACTTGAAATATAACCCCCTAAAAAATATGGACAGTTACTAAATGGAAATCGTGTTATTAAACCAAAAATAACTATTGTATTGCTAATTTTCACGATCTAATTATATATTCAGATTTGTTTGAATAAAATCTTCACACTTGTATCACATTCTCCATTTTTTTCATCAATTTTCACATTTGTGTTGGATTCAATATGATGCTTTCGAACTTTCATAATTTTCACATTAATGTTGATTTCAATATGGGGTGTTTCAACAATTTTTTTTTACAAATATATTGTTTCATTATTGTAAAAAATGTTGAAAAAAATATTAAATGAATAAAAAAAAACTACCAAAAAATTAGATTGCACAGTGACGCATGATGTTGAATTCTACAAGGAATTCATTATAGTGACAAATTGAACAAATATTAAATTATACCACAAAATATATACAACTTGATATTGTTTCTAACTTAAGTTTATTACAAATCTAAATATATGTTTGAATCATCAAAATAATCTTTGTATCATAGTTTATTGTTATTTTCTAGCGTTATGATTTCACATTTAAAATTCCTAAAATAGAGAGGAATGAGTTGACTAATATTCCAACTTATCTACACAAATGAGAAGATAAGTTGGAATATTAGTCACCTAATAACTCCATATTGTTTTGAATTTTAAATGTAAATTTCTAAGATTACAAAACTAACAATTGACTGTGATACAATAGTCATTTGATGTTCCAAAAAATATTTATATTTGTCATAAATGTAGCTTCAAAACAACATTCATTTATATATGTGTTGGTATTTGTTGAATTCAACATTTTTTTTTCCATGTTGAATTTAACATGGACTTTGTGCTCACATAAATTTGTTTATTCTCATATCATTTTGAAGCTAGTGATCCCACAATCATAAATGTGCAATCAAATCAAGCAAACAAAGTATCAAGAAAAATTGTCGATTTTTTAAGAACATAAAGTGGTTTAGTTTTAATTTGATAACTATCACTATTTTTTTTATTGGTATAACCACGAGTGTCCCTACACCCTCACAGAGCGTGAGACTAATCTTGTTCGGGGTGCATAGCTGCTTCTCCCAATAAGTGCTTTTTCGCATGCTTGAACTCATGACCTTGCAAATGTCTCTCAACTACTTTAATTTAAACGAACCTTATTTCTTGAGCTATACTATATTGGTATCATCACTAATTTTATGAGATAGACAGAGATGTTGTAAAAGCTATGATTCTAAATTTGTAGGGGCTATTATCGTCATCAGATGTGAGACAATTTTTGAATAGGATTAATTGTTGCAACTAATATTACTTAAAAATTTAATTATTCAGTTAATTTGAATGGGATAAACTGATAGATTGGTACTACTACTAACTCTATTAGGTTGTTTGCCCACAAATTAGAGAATATTGGGGCTCATTAGTCAGAATCACTCTATAGAGGTTCCCATAACACGTACTATATTGGTATCATCACTAATTTTATGAGATAGCCAGAGATGTTGTAAAAGCTATGATTCTAAATTTGTAGGGGCTATTATCGTCATAAGATGTGAGGCAATTTTAAAATAGGAATAATTGGTGCAACTAATATTACTTAAAAATTTAATTATCCAGTTAATTTGAATGGGATAAACTGATATATTTGTACTTCTACCAACTCTATTAGGTTGTTTGCCCACAAATTAGAGAATATTGGGGCTCATTAGTCAGAGTCACTCTGTAGAGGTTCCCACAACATGTGCTATGGTTCAAACTTCTTAAGAACCATAATTATAATTATGATTTTTGTCAAAATCTTTCTCATTCAGTTATTTATTATAAAATCATAATTATATCTTCTTATGAGGTAAAAAACTTAATTCTTCACTTACAACACTTGAAAACTTATTTCTGCGAGTAGGTTACTTGCAAAAAATGTTATTTAACATAACGTTTTCACGGGCTAATACCACCTAGACCCTTTTAATTATAGTGAAACTCCACATACATCCCCCTAACTTTCAAAACTACCACGACAATCCCCTACCGTAGCTTTTTTTTAGTGAACTGACCATTTTATCCTTACTAATTCAAACCAGAAAATAAATAAAATAATCTCAAATAGTAAATGAACAAATTGCCCTTAGTCCCTTTCGTTTAGTTTTTTTTTTTTTTTTTTCCTTTTTCCCTTCTCATCTTATCTACATCTCATTACCAACGATCTTTGCTCTCTATCACCACCACCACCACTACTGGAATCGCAACCACCTCTTTGCTCATGCTCCTCATTTCAACAACCCCCATCACCCGACCCACATCTTCACTCCTTTAGTTCCCAATTTCTCTACCCCAAGCCTCAGCCCCAGCTCTCTGCCCTATGCTGCGATCGCCCACTACCACTAGATCCAGTACTACCAACCTCAAATACACCAACAAAATTCGAAATTTCGTAGGACACACCGGCAACAGCAAGAAGATAAATAGATTCATCCTGTTGTCTCCTCTCTCATTGACCGCATCTCTGCCCTCGAATCCGCCTTCCGTCATCATTCCTCATCTGGTTCTTATGCCATTAGCACCGCTGCCGCCGTACTATCCAAACACACTTCAAAGCCTTCTTTGTTCGCAAATCACGAACTCTCCATCATCTCAAGGACCTCGCTGCCTTCAAGTCAACTTTCAACACACTCAAATCCTCAGCCTACGAGAGCTCCTGCTTCAATTCACAAGCGCTCCATCACAAATTTGTCGACTTGTTGATCAGCCTCGACTCTATTAAGGTAAAAATCATTGATTTCTATTCTCTCTCTCACATACAAACATACACACATTTGATATGATAGGAATGAGATGTGATGCAGTGTTTGTTTACAGGGTGATGATCCGATGATTAGAGACGGAAAAAGATTGATTAGCAGAGAACTATTTTGATTAATGGAATTTATCAATGCGGCCACAATGAAAACGTATGAGCTTTCTAATAGAGTTGCCAAGAGCTCGAGATCCGGTTGCAATGGTGACAAATCTAGGGTTTTATATAGTCGTAATAAGATTGCTACTTCTGAATTTGATGATACATGAGGAGATGTGAGAGAATCAATGAAGAAATTGAGAGGCATAATTGAAACAATTGGAGAGATTTCAAGGGTTTCCATGGAGGATGACGACGATGATGATGATGAAGAACTTAAAAACCCTAGAATCCCTACAAATGGAAGCAAGATCCATTGCTTGTTGAAGAGACACGGTGATTCTCAAGCCAAAGTGAAGAAAATATTGATCTTTATGGAAAACAAGAATGTGTATCAGATCATCCATGACAACCATGATAGTGATGATGGCAATGATTCAATTGATGGAGAAGTTAAAGAAGTAGACGATGCTCCTTTTGTGTTCGGCGGTGGTGGTGCTTGGCGCTTCGACGTTGGTGGTGTTCGGTTTGGAGGTGGTGGTGTTCCTTTAGGTGGGGATTTGGGGCTAGAAACATCGTTTACAATGGTGGAGATTTGGGGCTGGAAGGCTGGAAACATGGTGGTGGGATTTGGGGGTCTATTTACAATATGTATCCTGAAAGTTTTATCAAATGTTATTTTGAACCATTATATTTAATACAAGGGTAATACATTCATTTTACTTGGTTAACTTAATCAACAAATTAAAATTTTGACTTTCAAAGGAAATTTTCACAATGAAAAATGACCTGGAGGCTTAGGTATCCCTTGACCAAATAGTTTAAGGGGTATCCCTTGTACTTTTGAAAGTTGAGGAGATTCACATGGTTTTGGTCAAAAGTTGAGGTGTAAGTGGTAATACCCCACGTTTTCACAGTTGAAGTCGGCATTTTAAATAATGACTCTTATTTCGATTTTTTTTTTTAAGTAAAATAAATTGTGAAGACTTTGATTTTTTTAAAATGAAAAACCAATATGTGTGTGCGTGAGAGAGAGAGAAATAGGAAACCACGATTTCAAATGGCGCCTTCCTATGTCCTTGCTTGCCATAGCGCCAAAGTCACTTAAAAGAAATTTATTTTTTTTCTCACTTAAAATTTACTCAAGTTCGGGATTCTTCAATGGTACTCTATACAATACTAAATTAATTTATTTTTTTAATATATTGTTTGTATAAAAAACTAACATCCATTTTTTTTTAAATTAGTAAAACTAATTTTCATGTTATACATATATATATATATATATATATATATACATATATATATATATTGTTAAAACAGAGAAGATAGTATATACATATATATATATATATATATACATATATATATATATTGTTAAAACAGAGAAGATAGATAGGAGAATTCATTTTTCAATTCATTGTTTACCTTTGATAATATTTACATCAATATATATAGATATAAATCTATTCAAATCTATATTTAAGAGATTGGTTGGGAAATCATATTAAATATGGAGTTGGGGAAGGTGAGCATTGAATATGGTGGATGAGCATTTAATATGGTGGTTTGGAGAAGATGACTATTAATGAACTCATTAATGGTGGACTCTCGCCAACACTCCCCCTCAAGTTGGTGCATATAGATCTCGGATGTCCAACTTGCCAAGTGAGTTGTAGAAGCTTCTGCTACTTACAGTTTTTGTAAGTATATCTGCTAATTGGTTTTCAGATTTTACAAATGGGAATCGAATTATCTTAACCTCAAGATTTTGTTTGATGAAGTGTCGGTCTACTTCCACATGTTTGGTTCGATCGTGCTGGACTAGATTGTGAAAAATGTCAATTGCAGTCTTATTATTACAGAATAGGTCTATCTCGTAGTCAGGAGTAAAGCCAATCTCAGTTGATAGTATTCGAAGCCATAGAAGTTCACAAAGACTCTTAGCCATCCCACGAAACTCGGCTTCAGCACTTGATAATGCTACCACCTTTTTCTTTTTACTTCTCCATGTAACTAGGTTGCCTCCAACAAATGAAAAATAGCTTGAGGTGGATTTTCTATCAGAAATATTTTCTGCCCAGTCAGCATCTGTGTAACCTTCCACCCGTAGATGATTATTTCTCGTAAACATAAGTCCTTTTCCGGGGAAATACTTTAGGTCTCGGAGAATCCGAATTACCGCATTTATATGATCTTCACTTGGACAGTGCATGAATTGACTTACCACACTCATTGCATATGCGATGTTAGGTCGCGTATGAGAGAGATAAATAAGTTTTCCAACTATTCTCCGGTACCTTCCTTTGTCAGTTGACACTTGTCCTGGGTAATCTCTAAGCTTGTGATTTTGGATTATTGGTGTATCTGCTGGCTTACAATCCAGTAATCCAACTTCTGATAATAAATCTAGGATATATTTTCGTTGGGAAATGAATATACCTTGTTTTGACTTAGCAACTTCAATTCCCAGAAAATATTTGAGTTCTCCTAGACTTTTCATCTCAAAATCTGTTGCCAATTGCTCTTGAAGTCTTGCTATTTCCTTTGGGTCATCTCCTGTAATGATCATATCATCTATATAGACTATCAAAGTTGTTATCTTACCCTGGTAATGTTTTAGGAATAATGTATGGTCTGAGTTGCTTTGTTGATAGCCATATTTCTTCATTACCGAGTTTAAGCGCCTAAACCACGCTCTAGGTGATTGTTTTAAGACATACAAAGTTTCTTGTAGCTTGCACACAATCTTAGATTTAGAGTTTACAGTAAATCCTGGAGGGATATCCATATAGATTTCTTCTTCAAGATTTCCATGAAGAAAGGCATTTTTAACGTCAAACTGGTGCAATGGCCAATCAAGATTTGCTTCAAGAGATAGTAGAATCCTGACAGTACTCAACTTGGCCACAGGTGAGAATGTTTCTTGATAGTCTACCCCCTAGGTTTGCTTATAGCCCTTTGCCACCAGTCTTGCTTTGTACCTTTCAACAGATCTATCGGCTTTGTACTTGATGGAGAATACCTACTTACACCCCACTATTTTTTTACCTTCTAGTTGGGGAACAAGAGTCCATGTCTCATTTTTAAGTAATGCCTCCATTTCTTCCTTTATAGCTTTGACTCACCTAGGGTCTTCTAGAGCCTCTTCAACATTTGTGGGAATATGATGTGAGGAAAGTTCATTTACAAAATTTTTGAGGGGTTCGGATAGCTTTTTTGTAGACACATTATTGGAAATTGGATATCTTGATCTGTGGTTCTCCAGTTCTGGAGAATATCTGTTCAGCGGTTTGCCCCGATTGTGCCTGAAAGGTAATTTATAGCCAATAGGAGTATCTACGTTAGTAGAAATGATAGAAGAGCTTACCTCAGTGATATTATCAAGAGATAGGACGTTGGATACTGGAGAGTGGGGGGGGGGGGGGGGTGCTGCAACTCCAACTTCTAGAGATGTTGGCTTTGGAGTTGGAGTTGGCTTTTCAATGGTTGTATCAGCTTCTAGAGATGTTGGCACTGGATCTGGAGTCGGCTCCTCAATAATCAATTGAGGAGTAGCCGGTGTTGTCTCAGCGTCCTTGAACCAGTCGAAAGTCAACCAATTCAACTTTTCTTCTTCTTGTGTCTCCCCCTAAAGAGAAAAATTGGATGCAGCAGGAGAGTAGAAAGTGTCAGATTCAAGGAACGTGACATCCATAGTCACATAGGTGTGCCGAGTAGTTGGGTCGTAGCATCGGTACCCTTTTTGGTGTACAACATATCCCAAAAAAAGACAACGAATATCACATAGATCAAGTTTCATGCGTTGGTTCTTGTGGAGGTGAACAAACGCAACATACCCAAAGACATGAAGCGGAAGCATCAATACTCTCGGTAGTGACATATAGGTTGACAAGGCATGTACTGGAGTCTTGAACCCAAGAACTTTTGAAGACATGTGGTTAATGAGATGGACAGCCGTGGAAACAGCATTAGCCCAGTGGTGACTTGGTACATGAGCTCCAAGTAATAGTGCTCGAGCAGTTTCTAGAATGTGACGATTCTTGCGCTCGGCTACACCATTTTGTTGCGAAGTCTGGGGACATGAGGTCTCATGGATTAGTCTATGGTGTTGGAAATAACCACGAAGCTCATTATTCACATACTCTCCACCATTATCGAATCTAAGAATACGAATCTTAGCAGAAAACTGTGTTTGAATCATTGTATGAAATGATTGAAACACCCGAGAAACTTCATTTTTATGTTTCAACTGATAAAGCCAAGTCATTCGAGTATAATCATCAATGAATATCATAAACCAGCGGATACCATATATAGTAGATTTTGGGGAAGGACCCCACACGTCAGAGTGAATTAGAGTAAAAGGAACATCACTTTTATTCATACTTAATGGGTAAGTGGATCGATGACTTTTAGCTAGAATGCAAGTCTCACATTTGAAATTTACATTTGACAAGCCTAAAAATAAATCAGGAAGCACATGTTGAAGATATCCAAATGACAGATGGCTTAATCGACGGTGCCAAAGCAAAATTTGTTCTACTCTGAGGTCGCTTAGGCGGCGCATGTGGTATGCTCGGCCAATACTGAAATCTTCCTCATAATAGAGCCCCCCCTTTGAGTTCCACGCCCAATTATCTCCTTAGTGAGAATGTCTTGAATAAGACAAAACGTAGGATAAATGAGCACAACACAATTCAAATCTTTAGTAACTTGACTCATAGATAGTAACTTCTGATAGAGGGAAGGCACTAGTAAAGTATTAGGTAATGATAGGGTTGGTGACAACACTACAGTCCCAGCCCCTGTTACCAAAGAGGTGCCTCCATTAGCATTAACAATGCTAGCCCGCCGGGGATGGGAGGTCTGAGAAAAATCAATTGCATCAAATGTCATATGGTATGTTTCTCCGGAATTAATTATCCAAGTATTGTGATTAGCATCCCGATTAGAACCAAGTAGAGCATTACCTGGGTCAACGTTTGGACTATCAGCTGTAGCCACTGCAGCCATGCCAATACTTTTATTATTCCTACTTCCATCATGGCGCTTTCGATCTTGGAGTTCGTGCCACGAATCGGGATACTCATGAAGCTTGAAACAGGCCTCACACGTATGCTTTGTACTCCTACAGTAAGAGCATTGAGTGCCATCAGAGATGGCTCGGGATTTGGAGTTATAACCGGGTTTGTCACCATGAAAAGAGAGAGACCCGGAGGATGTTTGTGGCTGTGAGCCATGTTTAAGACTTTTAGACGCCAAACTAGCTCCTGGTATATCATTGGGGCTACTCGTCATCATCACCGTTTGACGAAGAGCTTCTCTCCAAACGTGCGCATAGGCTTGCTCTACTATTGGAAATGGTTTCATATGCAGGACATCACTCCTGATATGGTCTAGGTAGTCATCAAGACCATCCAAGAATACATATACTCGATCTTCCTAAATTAGGGTATTGTAGTGTTGAATATCGTTTGGGCATTCCATTGGGTTTGGACGACGGAAATCGATTTCACGCCAGAGGCCTTGAAGATCATTGTAGAATTTTTCAAGAGAACCACCAACTTGTTTGAGGAGGGTCACTTTTCGCCGGAGGTCATGCACCTGGGAGGTGTCACTGCTATGAAAGTATGTAGTAGCAATTGCATCCCACACCAACTTTACTGTTGGGAAGCGAATGAAGTTACTGATAAGAAAGGAGTCTATGGAATTAATCAACCATCCTTTAACAATAGCGTTGTCAGTGCGCCATCGTCGAAAGGTAGGGTCCGTTGGAAGAGGTTGGGGTAGATTGTCGTTTCTATATCCCAGTTTGTCTTTGCCCGAGATGTACATCTTGACCACCTGGGACCAAAGAGCATAGTTTGTGTCATCCAACTTGATGCCGATTGATGCAGTAGTACTATCGAAAGTTTGGGTTGGGGTTGAAGCTTTGCTTAAAACTTCAACCATGTTTGTGGTCAATTCAGGTAGGATGGATGAAGATGGAGATTCATCAGTATGGGAGTCTATATCAGCCATTAGGAATTGGTAGTGGAGTGGATAGGAAAGGTTAAAAATGAATAGGTCTGTATAGTTATAACATGAACTATACAATAGAAATAATATTTTGCAAAATCAACACCACTGTTGGATTCAGAATACAACAAATATTTAGGAATTGGTATCAAATTTTTAAGAACCGGTCAAAAAGAGGCTGAACCGGTCCAAAAAACTGAAGAAGGTGAACCGGTTGTGCGTGAATTGGAAGACGGCACGTGAAACAAAGGCTGGAAGAAAGAAACGGCGCGTGACAACGCGTGTGACGTCAGAACGGGCCGGGTAATATGTTTTTGGAATCGTTTTGGAATAAGGAGTTCAGATATGGTCTGAGATTTGAAATCGAAAATAGAAATGGTTTAAAAAATATGGTTCTGTTGTTCGAATCGGGAAATTTCTAGGCATGTTTTCAGTCAGCGCGTGAGGGCGCATAAATCGTAGAAAATGGTCGTGTGATATGTAGTTGGAATCGTTTTGAAAAAACGTTTTGAAATAAATGGTCAGAAATCAGAATAGAGTATTCGATATGGAAGAAAAAGAAACTGAACAGTGGATGAAGAAACTTACAAATCTAAGAGAAAAAATGGGTTTAGATTTGGCTCTGATGCCATGTTAAAATAGAGAAGATAGATGGGAAAATTCATTTTTCATTTCATTCTTTACCTTTGATAATATTTACATCAATATATATAGATACAAATCTATATTTAAGAGGTTGGTTGGGAAATCATATTAAATATGGAGTTGGGGAAGGTGAGCATTGAATATGGTGGATAAGCATTTAATATGGTGGTTTGGAGAAGATGACTGTTAATGAACTCATTAATGGTGGACTCATACCAACATATATATATATATAAGATCAAACTCTATATATTTCAAATATGAAAAACTTTCAATTTATACAATGATTATTTGTAATTGCTTTATAGTTTATAACTGATCATAATGATTTGAAGTAATTAAAATTACAATAATAAAAAGGGGTTTAATACTTTCCTTGGCAAACTCGACTACCTTGGAGAGACGATGTTGGACATAGAAAATGAAAGTATGTCTTATGAAGTCTCTTGGCGAATATGTCTGTGAGTTGATCAATAGAAGGAACAAATTGAACTTAGTTTATGCCAGTAAGAATGCATTCCCATATAAAGTGATAATTTAGTTCAATGTGCTTGGTATGAACATGGAACATAAGATTTAAAGCCATGTATATAGTACTGAGCTTAGTATAAAGAAAGGTGATAGGCGTGGATATGGGAAATTACAACTTCTAAGCAGATGAAGTACCCCTGTTGATTCGGCACAAACATGAACAAAAGATCGGTACTCAACTTTGACGCTTGATTGCGAGACAACGGATTATTTCTTGGTGGTCCAAGAGATGATATTGGAGCCCAAGAAAAAATAGAAGCCAGTGGTAGAGCGACGAGGGTTAGGGAAACCTACCCAATCAATATCATAATAAGTCTTGAGGATCAAGAGGGTAGCTTTGCACTGAAAAAGAAGACCAAAATTCAGAGTCCCTTTTAGGTACTGAAGATTTGTTTGATGGCTACAAGGTGGTGTGTCTAAGGTTGGATTTTTGAACTGAGGAACATGATAAACAACATAGGCAATGTATGGTCTAGTGAAAGTGCAATACTACAAGGGGCCAACCAATTGGCGATATTCAATGGCATCTGACAAGAGATCCCCTCTATGAGACGACAACTGAGTCTTAGCATATACATGGGTGCTACAAGGTTTGCAATTTATCATCGAAAAGCGTATGAGAAGACCGATAGTAAACTTGAGCTGAGAGAAATGTATGCAAGGAAAGGAGAGAGTTGCTTCAAGACCTAGTGACGCGCCTCAATTTTCTGAAAGAAAAAGGATACGAAATATTAAAGGGTATGAAAGAGAAAGAGTTTTTTAATAGCACCAGTTTTTCCATAAAAACACTTGGTCCATTTTAAAACAAGGAGTCTACATCTAGTATTATATTTAAATGATTTGTTAGGTCACCGAATTTTTTAAAAAATAATTTAAAAGGCCTAAGTAAAAATTGACTCCAAAACACGATTAAACCAAAGATTTATTTAAAGAGCTTGGGGGTCGGTTACGCTTAAGAAAGGTGTTAGGCACCCCAAGACTTCCATTCGAAAACAACACCTTATGTCTAATTAGTTTAAGTTCGAACGTTTTATTTTATTTTTAAATCTTTTCTTTCTTATGAAATCTTTTTGGTATTTTTCAAAAATAAGAGAGGACAAGTTTTTTTATTTTTGGGATTGTTCCCCCCGATATGATCTCTTATCAAATATTAAGTGTTGGCCCAAAGAGACACTAAGAGGGAGGATAGGTGAATTTGGTAATTACAAAAAATTTAATCATTAAGTCCTTTAAACAGAAATAATTAATTTCTCTAAATCAATTATTATCTCGTTACGCAGTGAAAATGTATTTAATACTAAATGCACACCCAAACACAATATATAAAAATAAACAATAGAGCACACAACAATATATCCTAGTGCAATAAGCTACTCTTATCTACATCTAGTCTCTCGAGCTCCATGAAAATTTGCATTGCACTAAACCCTTGATTCTTTTCCCAAGTAGGAACCAAACCCTTACAATCTCGATTCTTTTCACAGACTTAGAATTAACCTTTACAATTATCCTTTTGAGAGGCTTAGGAAGAACCCTATGTCTTTTTACCAAGTTCAAGACTAACCTAATTCTATTACAGGAAGAATTAAAGTCTGATCCTTTTAACAGGCTAAAAATCAAACCTACCACTCTCTCACACTTTTACACTTATCTTTTTCACAGGCTTAGGAAGAACATTTACAATCGCTCAATTCTATTACCAGAAGAATCAAAATCTAATTCTTTTTAAGGTAAACGAAAATTAAACCTTTTTGTAGGGCAAAGATCAAACTCTAATTTTTTTTCAAAGGAAAAAGACTGAAATACCTGTTACCCTGACTAGGCACCGCCCTAAACGTGTTTAATTTACTCAAACTCACAAATAAAATAAAAAATATAAGTTTCTTTCCATAAAGAGATTCTACTACCTCAATACAAATATACTCGATTAATGGCCCAAATAAATACTAAGTAATAGATACAATGTGATGCAAATTAAATCTAATTGAACAACAAAGTGGGTGGGAAACATTTAGCACATAATCAAATAATCAGGCAAAAATCGTTTAAAAACGATTTTCAGGCTTTTAAATTCAAAACAATTTTCTTGCAATCCTAAACCAAACAATCAATATAAATATAACTTTAAAGAAAATAATTAATTCTTGGATGGATCTCACCGAAAAAACACTGAAAACAATAATAATATCGCAATTAGAACTCAAGTCGGTGATGCAAAACAACAGTCGTTTTAGATCAGGAACTTATAAAGAATCACTCGTAGAAATTTATAGGTGTAATTTACCTATCTATTTCCAAACCGAACCTATTAGTTTTCGAGTATGTTCATTACGTTCTATTATGTTTTAATACGTTTTTATGTATTTTTGTATAAATTAGGTGTGTGGGGGTGAAAAGGCATGAAAACAGATCATAAACGATCAAATCAAATCAAGAATGGTGGAAGAACAGTGGAAAAACAAGAATAAGGGCAAAATTCAGAACTGTAGCCCACTGCCACAGCGACCAGACCACAATCGTGGTGGTTAAAATGCAGAGTAGGCCTTAAACTAATTGAAAACCCACTGGTACAGTGGTGAAAGAACAAAAAGATCTCTGCTCCCACTGCCGAGGCCATGACCAAACCGACATATCCACTGCCGCGGTGGTCACTTTACACACAGTTTAGATATTTATTTAGATATTTTGGCTCCCTACTTATTCCTCCCTCCTCTCTTTCGGCCAAGAGAGAGCTCATTAGAGACCCCTAACATCTTAGGATATTTTGAGAGTGTTTTGGGGAGTGCTCAACCAAATCTGAAGGAAAAAAACACATTGCGAAGAAGAAAAAGTGATCGTTGAACGGTTTTAGCGCCAAATCTTCGGACTACGGCTAAGTTGCTTTTGTTTCTTTCTTTAATTTCTTAACTTTGGTAGATTTTTGAGCATGTTTATCTCATTTTCCTTTGTATATATGGTAATGCCCATGAGCTAAACAGATTTTGTCTAGGGATTAATAATATTTATGAAATCATTGTTTGTTTGAGTTGTGTTTCTTTAACGATTGTTCTTCTCTATTTTGATTGTGTTTATCGGTTTGTCATGATTATATACTTGTTTAGATATAGTGAGAAATTGGGGTTCGATACTCGGGAGAGATAACCTAGAATTCGGACTAGGGTAAACACAACGCGATGATCTAATAATCTAGGAGGGAGTTAGAGAGTTTGCAATCAATGACGTTGGGGTAAGACTCATGTGACCTATTGTTGTTAAGACAGTAAGGGGGATTTATTCATTGACGTGAAGTCGCATATTCACTCATCTTAGACTTGAGCGAGGTGGTGAGTAAGTTTACGATACAGAGATTGTTAGAAAGGTTGAACGCCGTTATTGTAAACTAAACGAGACCAAACACATTTTTGTAAATGAAGTTAGTCCCTAGATAATATTTTCCCCTAGACATCTCAATATATTAATATTAGTATATTAGATTAAATTAAATTAGTATTAGTATTTATTAATTATAAACTCAATTTTTATCACCTAGATAAATTTAGGTTATGATAATCGCGGTACTCGACAATAATCTAAATCAATCCCTGTGGATACGATAATGGTTACTCCTTCCCATGTATACTAAAACTTGACCCGTACACTTGCGGTAAAAGTGGCAACGTGATTTACACGCCACCAAATTTTTGGCACCGTTACTGAGGATTGTGTTTTAGATTGTTGTTGATATTGTGAGTAAATGACCAGATTTTAATTTAGGCATTCCTTTTATATATAATTTTTTGTTTGTGCTTTTGCTTTTATTTCTTATGCAAGGTACTTGGAAATATTAGATCGACAAGTATTGATGCATTTCTTTCAACGGGATTTCGATCCATTTTATAGTGCTTGAGATCGATACAAGGAATTGCTATTTCGGCTTCCGAACCATGGTTTCTCGAGGGAGTGTCAACTTTTGAATTTCCTTGACGGGTTACAAGCTACTACCAGAACGTAGGTAGAATGAGAAAACAATACCACATTTTTCTACGAACTAACTGCAGATGCAGCCTTTTGGTAGTTTGAGGAATTGGCGACCTTTGAATTTCAAAGTTGGAATTATTCACGAAGTCACCAAACTTGGGGGATTGTTTCAATACTACGGCGCCATGGATTGACATCCCGAACCAACATGAGGAGTCTTCTCTCGTTCTGGAAGAAATATTTTCTACAGTTATAGGGGAGACTCAGGCTTTTTGGAGGGTGACAAATGACAGGATCAAGGAGCATAAAGATTGTCTCGACAATATCGAGATGGTATCTGCCAACATAGATGCGACCGTAACGTCTCTTCAAACGCAAATCAATTAGCTTATTTGCTTGATTGAGGTTGATTCAGACGTGGTGGCACTGAGCGACACACAAGCCACATTTATCGAAAGCTACCACGAGGAACCTAAAACGAGTGGAAGGAGGTTGGGAACCCAATCATGGATCGATGATTGTGATTCGTCACCATTGGAGATCTAAATCGTGATGCCACCATCGATCTCAGACGATCACATCTACGAGGATCCGATGTGGCTCACATGTCCTTTGTCGCCATTAACAACGTTCTTTCATGCCCACTAAGTACATGCACCGGTGAGGAATGTTGTTGAAAGCTCGGGCCATATATTGCCAAATTTTGCCAAGCTTGAGGGCGTAAACAATCAAGACCCATACATGGTGTTGTACGACACTTACTATGGGTGGAAGTCGCTCTTTGACGAGCCGCTCTTCGTGTCGGGCCGTGGATAATAAACCACATGCTTCCTGGGAGGCAACCCAAGGGAAAAAATAAATTAGATCCATCTCCGCCGACTTGATTCGGAGGTGAGATTATCTTGCCTCCCAGGTACGTGTTCTAAACCCCCTTCGTTAGTATGCTTTAATTTCTATATATTGAGATTTATAATTGGGTCGCTGAGGGCACTGCTTGTTTTAATTTCGGAAGTGATGTGTAGTATTTTAGTATTATTAGTTTATGCTGTTTTGTTTTTATTGTGGGCATGTCTGTTTAGGTTAGTTATCGTTATGTGTTGAGTTTTGACTTCATTTGGGCCATTACCCGATCATGAGTCTGCCCCCTGATTGTTTATTGAGGTCGAGCGTAATGCTCATTCATGTGTTTTCTATGTGCTTGACGTATTGTTTTAGTAAAAGTTATTGTAGATCCTAAATACATGAGCACGTCAACTCAATGTACAACTATCCAATTGATTTAAAAATGATCATCCGTCACCCAAATTCATGACAATAGGGATTCTAGAACTTGATGTGGGAGAAATTCGAGGCGAAATCCTAGGCGAGCTAGTTCGAGAGATATGATTTAGGTATTAGTTTTTGTCGCTTGAGCCTTTTAAGCCTACCATGTAATATTATTTATCCCTCGTTACCCTGTCAAAGCCTGAAAGCCATTTCAATTCTGAACACGTAACAAATACCCTAACCGATAAAACTTCTTTCCAAACCTATATCACTGAGCTGAAGGCACAATTTGATTAAATCAAGTTAGCAGTTGCAAATGCTACTTGAAGTGAGAGTTTGGGTTTAGAGAGAAATTTTAATTGGTTCGGTATTCAACTACTCACTTATCATTTTTCTTTCAGTTTAACCACACCTGTGAAATTCTAATAATCGAATAAGTTTGGGGGTGTGGTTTATTTGAAAAAAAGAAAAAAGAAAAAAAGCCTTATGTAAATATCATACGACATTCTTAAATGATATGTTCAGGGTTGTTTCAATTTTATTTGTGGGGTTTCGAGTGTGAGAGTGCCAAACATGTGCCTCTGGTAACGTTAAGTTAACGACGTTAACCCGTTTTCTATTACGAAATACCCTTGGCCAAATTTTGCTAAACTCCATCCAAGCCTATTGATATTTATGAACTTCCAAGCCTACATTATTGGAGAATATAACCCATGTCAGGATTATGAATTCCCTATACCTAAATGGTTTTAGTCATGAACTTTATTGAGGGATAATCACATCCGATCGATGGATAGTTGTATATTGGAGTTTTAAACACACATACTTTTAATAGGATTTAGAATGATTCTTACTATCATCGAATCTTGAAATTCTAGAACACCACATGGTGTGATTTATTCTTGAACTTAATAGGATTGGGGGCCGATGAGGGAAAAATCGTTTGGCCGGTAGATGATATTCAAAACTTGCACATTACCGTTTTTAGTGTTTTTCATTTTTCGTTTTTAATTTCCTAATTAGTTGTTATATTTTCTTGTATTGTGTAGGTGTTTTTCTCGAGGACTAGTAAAATTTCAAGTTTGGGGGTATTTGATAGGTGTAATTTACCTATCTATTTCCCAACCCAACCTATTAGTTTTTGAGTACATTTATTACGTTTTATTATGTTTTTATATATTTTGGTAGAAATCAGGTGTGTGGGAGTGAAAAGGCATAAAAACATATCATAAATGATCAAATCGGATCAAGAACGGTGGAAAAACGAACATAAGGGCAAAATTCAGAACTGCAGCCCACCGCCGCGGTGACCAGAGCACTGCCGCAGCGGTTAAAATGCAAAGTAGGCCTTAAACTTGCTGAAAACCCTCCATCGCAGTGGTGAGATCCACCGTCGTGGCGGTGAAAAAACAAAACGGTCTCGGTTCCCACCGCCGAGGCTATGACCAAACCAACATACCCACAGCCACGACGGCCACTCTGCACACAGTTTAGATATTCATTTAGATATTTTAGCTCCCTATTTATTCCTCTCTCATCTCTTTCGGCCAAGAGAAATCTCATTAAAGACCTCTAAGGTCTTAAGATATTTGGAGAGTGTTTTGGGGAGTGCTCAACCAAATCCAAAGAAGAAGAACACGTTGCGAAGAAGGAGAAGCAATCGTTGAATGGTTTTAGCACCAAATCTTTGGATTACGGCTAAGTTGCTTTCATTTCTATCTTTAATTTCTTAACTTTGGTAGGTTTTTTAGCATGTTTAGCTCATTTTTTAATGTATAAATGCGTATGGCTATAAGTTAAATGGATTTTGTCTAGGGATTAATAATATTTATGAAATCATTGTTTGTTTTAGTTGTGTTTCATTAACGATTATTCTTCACTATTTCGATTGTGTTTATTGGTTTATCATGATTATATGCTTGTTTAAATATAGTGAGAAATCGGGGTTTGACACTCGAGAGAGGTAACCCTGAATTCAGACTAAGGTAAACACAACGCGACGATCTAATAACCCGACAGGGAGTTAGAGAATGTGCAATCAATGATATTAGGGCAAGACTCATGTGAGTTAGTGTCGTTAAAACGTTGAGGTGGACTTCTCCATTGATGCGAAGTCGCCTATTCAATCATCTTACACTTCGGAGAGGTGGTGAGTGAGTTTACGATACAGAGATTGTTGGATAGGTTGAACGTCGTTATTGTAAACTAAACGAGACCAAACACGTTTTGTAAACGAAGTTAATCCTTAGATAATATTTTTCCCTAAACATCTCAATATAGTAATATTAGTATATTAGATTAAATTAAATTAGTATTAGTATTTATTGATTATAAACTCAATTTTTATCGCCTAGATGAAGTTAGGTTATGATAATCAAGGTACTCGACAATAATCTCACCCAATTCCTATGGATACAAAAACCCTTACTCCTTCCCATCTGTACTAAAACTTGACCCGTACACTTGCAGTGAAAATGGCGACGTGATTTACTCGCCCCCAAAAATCTCAGCAAAAATCTCACTCATTAAATAGCTCAAACGAAGGTTCTTGATGTGTTACATTTAATTCCCGCAAATCTCTATTAATAAAAGAACAACTAGCCATCCAACAGGTAGTTTTTCAAAGATATTCTCTAAGACCCCAGAGATCATATCCTATCAATATAGGTATGTTTCACTCAAAAAATATCTTTTAATCTCAATTTTAAGTCCACAAAACTATTCCCAATTTAAAACCACAAGAATAAGAAGTATTAAATCGTTTAAATTAAGATAATCTCAAAATATATGGACCATATTACTAAATAGGCTGTTCATATTCGAAATACATTTAAATCCCCCAAATGCCTCTCTTGGAATCATAAAAAATGGATACTTTTTTACCAAAAGACCAAATGAGCCGAATTCCTAACTAAAGCAGTCGGTTGACTAACCTACTCCAATCGATTGACCGACTAGTGACATTGCTAAAATGGCCACTGGACCTGTACCCATTCGGTTGGCCGATGATAGGTGCAAATTACCTATCTATTTCCAAATCGAACTTATTAGTTTTCGAGTATGTTTAGTACATTTTAATTCGTTTATATTCTTTTTGCCATAAAATAGGTATTTGGGGTAAAAAGGGACTAAAACGGTCCTTATGCGGCCAAATCAGATCAAGAACGGTGGAATTACAAGCAATGAGACAAGATTATAAAAAGAAACCCACCGCCACGATGTCTAGACCACCGTTGTGGCAGTGAAAATGCAGAGAAGACAAATTCTTACGTAAACTAACCACCTAGATAAAGTCAAGTTATGATAATCACGATACTCAACGATATTCTCAACCAATCCCCATGAACACGATACCCCTACTCTCTCAACCTATGCTAAAACTTGACCCGTACACTTGCGGTGAAAGTGACAACGCTTAATTGCGGCCTCCAAGTTTTTGGCGCCGTTGTCGGGGATTGTGTTTTAGATTATCGTTGATATTATTAGTAAATAACTTGATTTTACTTTAGGCATTTATTTTGTTTATAACTTTTTTTTTTTTTTTTGGATTTTTTGTTTTTGTTTTCCTGCAGAGTGCTTGGAGATGCTAGATCAACAGTTGCTCTTGCATTTCTTTCAATAGGATTCCGAACCATTTTATTTTTCTTGGGATCATTACAAGGATTTGCTACACTGGTTTTCGAATCACGGTTTTCGGAGGGAGTGTCAACTACTGAACATCCTCGATGGGTTACAAGCCGCAACTAGAATGTGGGTTGAAAAAGGAAACGGTACCACCTCTTTCGACTAACTAACCGCAGACGAAGCCCATTGGTTGCTGGAAGACATGGCGGCCTTTGATTATCAGAGCCTCAACACTATAGCACCATGGATTGACACCCCGGTCCAAAATGTGGAGTCTTCTCCCTTGGAAGAGATATTTGTTATATTTATTAGGGAGACTCAGATGTTTTGGATGAAGACGAAAAACCAACTAAACAAGTATAACTGCTTGATTGAGGCCGAGACAAACACGGTGGCACTGCGAGATTCACAAGCCACATTCAGTGAAATCCACTGTAAGGAGCCGGAGACAAGCAGGAGGTATTAGGATGAGATTGACGGAGATTCATACATTAAGTGTTGTGAATTTTCACCATTCAAATTCCCATTGGTGACGCTGCCATCGATCCAAGACGCTCACATTTACAAGGATCCGATGTGGCTCATTGATTCTTCAACGCCATTAGCAACGCTCCTCCAAGCCCGCTAAGTACATGAGCCGGTGGAGCATCCTGTTGAAAGCCTGGTCCGATCAGAGCCTTATCTCACCAAGCTTGAGGGTGTGTTAAACCAAGACCCGTATGTTATGTTATTTGACACGTACTACGGGCGGAAGCCGCTCTTTGATGAGCACTTCGGCGTGTTGGGCTGACAACCATAAACCAAGCACTTCTTGGGAGGCAACCCAAGAAAAAAAATATAATAAGTTAAATCCGTCGCAACCGACTTGATTCGGAGGCGAGATTCTCTAGCCTCCCAGGTACGTGTTCTAAACCCCAATTTTTTATTATAATGCTTTATGCTTTCATTGGGATCGCTGACTGGGTTAATATGGACATTATCCCGTTTTAAGTTGGGAGTGATGTGTAATATGTAGTATGTTTTAGTTGTAGTTTAAAGTTATTGTTGTTACGTGTTCATGTTTGTTTAGCTTAGTTTGTGTTTGTTTGTATTTGTTGTTGCAGGCTGAGTTTTGCATTCATCTAAGCTATTACTTGATGATGAAATTACCCCCTGATTATTTTTCGTGGTTAAGGGTAATACCTATTCATTTGTGTTCTGTGTGCTTGGCATGTCTATTAGGTAAAAATCATTCTGATCCTAAAATGCATGATCGCATAGACTCAGTGTATAACTATTCGAACGATTTGACACCGATTATTTAGTAATAAGTTCATGACAAATTTGAGGAATCTTGAACTTTATTAGGGGAGGCTTGAGGCAAAATTATAGGTGAGGTAATTCTGGAGGCATGATTTAGGCCTTCAATTTTTCCACTTGAATCTTTTTTAAACTAACCTGAAAAATTTATTCCCTCGTTCCCTTGTCGAAGCCATAAACTTTTCAATTCTGAACACAGATCTATACTTTACCCAATTAAATCTTTCCAAACCATTGTCGCTAAGTCTAAGATTCCAATTGAATGAAATCAAGTAGCATAGACTAATGCTAACTTGAAGTGAGCGATCAGGGTTTTGGACGAAAGTTTATTGGTTCAGTATTAAAGTAATCACTTGTCAGTCTCTTAGTTCTTTTTGCATGCCCCAATAATTATACAAATTCGAATAAGTTTGGGGGTATGCTTGTTTTTTTTTTTTAAAAAAAAAAAAAAAACTATGTGAATATAGTTTTTAATTTCGTTTCTTGTGATAAGTGAATACAAAGTTCTTCAATTCTCATTCAGGGTTGTGTTTTAAATGTGTAGGGTTATAAGAGAGTGATATAGCGACAAGCGTTTGTACCTTGGGTATCATTCATTCTATAACAATTTTCTGTTTTCTATTCTTACGATACCCTTGGTCGTTCTCCAAAGCCAAACAATGCCCTATTGATCTTTGTGAATTTCTGAACCTATATTAGTAGATAGTCGAGCCCGGTCAAGCATATGGTTTTCCTAATCCTTATCAGTTTAAGTCATGAACTTAGTTACTAAATAATCCAATCTGGTGTTTGGATAGTTATATATTTGATGTCTCACACACACACTTGATATGGATCTAGAATGATTTCTACTGATATTGAGTGTCGAAATTCTAGAACACCACATGGTACGTGCTACTTCTGAACTTGGCAATATTTGAGGGTTATTGAGGGGAAAATGTGTTAGTCGATAAAAGAATGTAAAACTCACATAGTGTTATGCTTAGGTTGTTTGTATTAGTCATTTTGTTGTTGTTTTTTTATTTTAGTGTGAGTGTTTTGCTCGGGACTAGCAAAATTCTAAGTTTGGGGGTATTTGATAGGTGTAAATTACCTATCTATATTCAAACCGAACTTGTTAGTTTTCGAGTATGTTTAGTACGTTTTATTATGTTTTATTATGTTTTAATTTTTTTATATTCTTTTTGCCATAAAATAGGTATTTGGGGTGAAAAGGGACTAAAAAGGTCCTTATGCGGTCAAATCGGATCAAGAACGGTGTAAGAACGGTGGAATTACAAGCAAGGAGGCAAGATTCTGAAAAGAAGCCCACCGCCATGGAATCCAGACCACCGCCTCGGTGGTGAAAATGCAGAGAAGACAAATTCCTACTGTAAACTCACCGCCTCCTCTATCGCTGCGGCAATCTTTGAACTGACATACTTACTGCCGTGGCAGTCCCTCTGCAGACAGTTTAAGATATTTAGGATATTTTGGAGCCTATTTATATCCTCCATTCTCCTCCAAACAAAAGGTTAGACGTTTTGGGAAGTTGAGAGCTCCGAGGCTATTTGACCAAGGGAAGATCAAGTTGCGAAGAAGGAGGAAGCGTTCTCGAAAAGGTTTTAGCGTCGAATCTTCAGATAAATGGCTAGTTTCTTCGTTTCTCTCTTTCTCTCTTAGATTTGGCTGAATTTTTGTATATGTTTAACTCGTTTCTAGTTGTATATAGGGCCACAACTATGTTTAGCTAAACATATATTGTCTAGGGCTTGATTGAATTCATGAAAAAGTTGTTTATATGAAATCGATATTTTGTTAGTGGTTATTCATGTTTATCTTATTGTGTTTGCCTTGTCGTATTGTTTATATGCTAGTTTAGATATATTAAGAATATGGGGTTTGACACTTGGGAGAGGTAACCTCGGATTCGAACTAGGGTAAACACAACACGATAATCTAATGACCTAGGAGAACGTTAGAACGTTTGCAATCAATGACGTTGGTTCATGACTCATGTGACTATGTATTTGAAAATATGTTCAAGGGGGACCTCGGCGTCAACTCAAAGTCATATATTCATTCGCTTTACACTCGGAATAGGGAGTGAGCAAGTTATAAATACAGAGATTGTCGGATAGGATAAACATCATTAATGAAAATAGACTGAAACGAACATGTTTAAGTGAACCATATTGATCCCTAGGCAATAATTCCTATAAACGTCCTACCAATATATTAGTAAAATTAGATAAATTAGTATTGTAGTATTAGTATTTATTAATTAAACCCCATTTTTATTGCCTAGATAAAGTCGAGTTATGATAATCGCGATACTCGACAATATTCTCAACCAATCCTTGTGAACACGATACCCCTGCTCTCCCAACCTATACTAACACTGGACCCGTACTCTTGCGATGAAAGTGGCGACACTTAATTGCGGCCACCAAGTTTTTGGCGCCGTTCCTGGGGATTGTGTTTTAGATTATCGTTGATATTATTAGTAAATCACTTGATTTTACTTTAGGCATTTATTTTGTTTATAACTTTTTTTTGTTTGTTTGTAATTGTTGTTTTTGTTTTCTTGCAGATTGATTGGAGATGCTAGATCAACAGGTGCTCTTGCGTTTCTTTCAACAGGATTTCGAGCCATTTTATGTATGTTTTCGAGGAATTTCTTTAATTTGAATAGACAAACTAAAATAAGTGAAAAAGGTAAGAAAGTTTGAATGCAAAAACTAGTATTGTTGGCCAAGTGAGCTACCCAAGAGGGGGTAAATTGGGTAGTAATAAATATTATCAAATAAAAAAAATAGAAAATTAAAATAATTAATTTTTAACCTAAATTAATTATTATCTTTATAGCAGCAAATATGTGTTATCAATTTACATGTACACCCAAACAACTGAAAATAAATAAAGCAAAAATTGCAGCACAATAAAATTTATACTGGTTTACCAAGCTACTCATTGCTAATCCAGTCCTCCGAGCCCCACGAAGAGTCGCATCCACTAATCACTATGATTCATTTCATCTGGTAGGAATCAAATCCTTACAAATGATTCTTTTCGCTGGCTCAGAATCAACCTTTACAATTTCCTTTTCAGAAGTTAAGGAAGAACCTCTATCTTTTTCCCAAGCTCAAGATTAACCTAATTCTTTTATAGGCTAAGAATCAAACCTAATTCTTTTATACCTTAAACTAAGAATCAAACCTCACAATCACTCCAAGTATCATTTTCTTAGGTAAGGATGAAACTTTACAATTCACTCACAATTAATTCTAGTCATGAAGAATTATGCTTATATTTTTTTATGAGAATAGAGTAACCTAATATTTTTATACACTAAATAAAGATCAAACTTCAACCTCTTTACCGAAAAAGATTGAAACCGGAAGCTACCCCTGATTAGATATACCCAATAATATTTAATCCGTACACAACTCACCAATTAAAAAATTGATAAACTTTTTTCCACTTGGAGCTTCTACCACCAAAGATTAATTTGAAGTCAATTAATGTTCTGATACTAGTGATAGAATGTAAAGTGAAAATATCAAAATCTGATTATAAAAAATAATACAGGTAGCACAAAATTGAGCACGTAATCAAATTATCACACAAATTGTTTTTAAAAGATTTTTGTGCTTTTAAAGTTTAAAAAATGATTTAATAAGATCGAATCACCTAGAAAGAAATAATAATAATAAACTCAATAAAAAATAAGTTTGGAATAATCTCACCAGAAAAATACCAAAATAATGCAAATCAGATCGCTAGACAGCTCAGATCAACGACGCCAAATGAATTAGCGTTTTAACTCCAGAACTCCAATACCATAATGATCTTAAGATAATATCTCAGTATAATATCAGAATGATAACTCTAAGAAAGCTCAGAAAATGAATAGTTTGTGGTGGAATAATCTCTTGTCTCTAAAAAACGTAGGTCTATTTAAATAGATTTTGAAATAGGCCCTCCAACGGCTAGTTTCCTATTGTCATGACATTTAATTGCTCATATAGACCCTATATATTGATATGACTTATTCCTGGTTCAATATACTTAATTATAACTTTCAAAACATTTAATTAGTCCCTCAAATAATTTCACATTCTCAAATCAATAGGATAAAAAGAATTAAATGTACTTCATTGAGAATCATATCAAATATGTACACCATATATATAGGTATACTTAAATAAGAATAATATATCTATAAAATATTCAAATCCCCATAATCTCTCCAAGAAATCAACTAAAAACGACTAGTAACGACTACATTTTGATCAAATCCACGAAATCCTCTAAACCTAAAACAGATCCATCAGTTGACTGACCAAAGTCCATAATTTGATCGATCAATTTAGGTTGTAGCCCAAGCCAAAAATA
The DNA here is from genome assembly GCA_016647705.1 of Eucommia ulmoides. Classification (NCBI taxonomy): domain Eukaryota; kingdom Viridiplantae; phylum Streptophyta; class Magnoliopsida; order Garryales; family Eucommiaceae; genus Eucommia; species Eucommia ulmoides. Next base: position 21,632,572 of record CM028339.1, read on the forward strand.
CTTGCCAATCCGCAAAAATCAGTCTAAAATCCATAAAAAAAAAAAAAAAAAAAAAAATATACTAAACACAACAAAAACAAACCACAAATCAACCAAGCTTAGTAGAATATAGCTGTTGCAAAAAAATAAATCATTCCTCAAAAAATTACAACTTGTTCAACAAATTGTAGTTTGTTAAAAAAACTACATCATTAGTAAAATAATTACAGTTTGATGGAGTGGGTATGCAAGAAAGGATGTGGTGGAGTGGAAATGAAACAAAAAGGATGTCCACTTTTTCATCTTGGAAAAAGTTAAGATGTCCAATCTATCTTGGAAAGGCAAAAGGGTTTAATGGTAATTTTAATTATTTTTTTTATTGTACAAAGTCACATAAAAATAAGGGGTATTAAGGTATTTTTACACAAAAAAAAGGGTCAAATGGAGTTGACTGATATTTGTAAAATGACAGGGAATGTATCTGGTTTAGGACAAAAAGATAGGAGAGGTAAATGGTATAAACCCTTTATTTTATTTATGCAAAAGTAACCTAAAAAAATTGCTTATATTATTTTTATGCAAGAATGGTTTTAATTTAAACGTGCCAATACAAAAGAGTATGAATACGTGAATAAATTAGGGAAACTACATGAATTAATGTGATTATGTGTGGCAATGATTTAATTATCTAAAATTTATGAAAAGTGCAAGTGATATAAGTGTTGTAACTAAATGAGAAAAAGTGGCATGGATTATGAAAACATGTCTTCTAAATGAAAACAAAATATGGATTATGAAATCTAAAACGACCTATACATGATGAAATGTTAAAAAAGTGTAAGTGATGAAAGTGTCCTAAACGTGCCATCTAAATGATATAAGAAATAAATATGGATTATGAAATCTAAAAGACCATATATGTAATGAAATATAAAGAAGCTGTAAGTGGTGAAAATGTCCTAAACATGCCGTCTAAATGATAAATATGTGAGATAGATGTAAATGATGTCTATTTTAAATTTGCCCAATTAATTCAAGAAATTCCCAATTTGAAATTCCCTCAAATTCAATGGAGATGAAAATTGAGGGAGGATCGCAGAAACAAATTAGTGGGAATTAATCTTTTCAAAATTTAGGCGGAATCCCATGTAAAGGTTTACTGAGAGAAGAAATTTCCTAAAACAAATAATTTCGAAATTTCACTCTAGTTAGGAAATTTAAACGAGGTCATGAAAAATTCTCCCACGATTTATCGAATCGTCAGATTCATCCTAAGGTTTATAAGGATTAATTCTTGCAAACTAAGATTTTATTATTTTAGAATTTTTAGATTTTATTTATTTATTTTTTTCGGGTGTTTTATAACAATTTTTTTTAAAAAAAAAAAAAATAGATAATAAAGAATGAAAACATCTTTACCTAACACTCAGGAATTAAGTTTAAGCACGAAAAACCAGTCCTGGCGTTTTTATCGAATCATCAGATGACTTATTTTTAAATTTTTTATAGGAATCACAATAAAGATGAAAACGAATATGATATATAAAAACAACAATGAGATAAAGGGTATCCTCGTCTAATGCTTGGAGATTTAGATTGAGAACGAGGAATCCCGCCATGACATTTTCATTGAGTCATCGAACAATTACAAAAGAAAGAAACTTGCAGGAATTTGTGAGAAACAAAAGAAATAATGAAGAAGAATTAAAATAAAAATAAAAATACCTATCTAGCCAAGATTCCGGATGCTCAGGTTTTTTCTCTCTGGTAGACGACTTCCCGAAAGGGCTCTTGCTAAGAATCACTTTCTAAGAGATTTTTTTTTCTCAATTTCTTAATGAATAAATTAGGAGGAAGAGGGTCCTATTTATAGGAAAAGATCGGGCGTGAAAAACATTTAGGAAATCTTAAAAACTAGGTCTGGCCACATAAAACCCAGTCCAAGTTGGACAGGGAAAGGGTAAATTCAGGGAAAAAACACAAAAGAAATATTCTGGACATAGGGCGCATGAAAAACAAGTCCCCTTTTCACTATCATTTGCTGATTCTTTTTTTTTTCTTGTGGGCACTGACAAAGGTGGCCCCCACCCTTTTTTTTTTCCTCTCTTTTTTATCTCATTTCTCGCTCTCTCTCCTTTGACTGACAACCCAAGTGGGCCCTACACCTTTTTTTTGTCTTTTCTCTCTCTTTCTTAGCTGGCCAGTGGGCCTTTCTCCACTTCTCTTTCTCTCTCTCTATTTTCTCTCTTTGTCTTTATTCTCTCTCTCTCTCCTCTCTTTCTCTCTCTTCTTTATTCATTTTCCATTTTTTTTATTTTCTATTTTATTTTTATTTTTTTCTATATTTTTTTCCAAAAATAAAGCAAAATAAAAAGTAAATTAAATTATAAAATAAAGCATAAAATTGTTGCGGGACGATTAAAATGCTATGTCTATACCCATAAAGTAAGATTGGGAACCACGGTTACTAATCTCAAACTCCTTCCAAAGAATGGTGATGAATAATGAAACTAGAGAAGGCGGATTTTCAGTGAGTATAATATCTTCGATATATAAAAAAAGAATTATCATTGCAAAGTTAGAGCGATATATAAATAGAGAGGGATTAACTTGACTCTAGGTAAAATCATACTGTATGAGGAAAGTATTGAGACGTTGGAACCAAGCTTGGGACACTTATTTAAGGCCATAAATAACCTTTTTTAGATGACAGGCATGATAAGGACGAGTTGGATCTAGAAAATGATGTGGTAATTCCATATAGATAGTTTTATCTAAGACGCCAAGAAGAAAGGCATTGTTCATATCAAGTTGGTGTATTGTCCACCTATATAATACTGCAAGGCTGAGCATAGTATGAACAGTAGTAGGCAGGACTAAATGTATCATCAAAGTCAATACCCGCTTGTTGATGGAAGTCAATGGAAACTAAGCGAGATTTGTATCGCTCAATGCAATCGTTTGAAGACCCATTTACAACCCACAACATGTTGATGTAGGTAAGGAGGCATAAAAATCCAAGTTTTATTCTTCAATAAGGCATTAAATCTACTGGTTATGGCTTGACGCTATTCAATGACATGAACAACCTAAGTAGGTAAGCTCGTTAATAGGAGATGGAAGTTGAGAAAGTAGAGCCTATGAGAGAGGATATCAAACTATACCATCTGTCCAAACAAGAGAAGGCGATGGGTGCCATCCCGATTACATGTCACCATAGAATATTCGGAGCCACTAGAGAAAGAGGAGCCTCAGGGGTGGTAGTAACAAAAGGATTAGTCTATGAGAGGTGAAGTTATCAGTCTTGATAATGATTTTGAAATGGTTGATGAATATGAGTTAGAGCACTATTTTATGGAGCCAATTGTATAAGTAGAACAAGAGCCTATGGTAAGAGGAACAAAGGCCCATGATGATGGGTCTCGTGGAGTGCTTCTGGTGTTAGAGGCAAATGTGAAGTGTTGTCCATTGAAAGGAACATGCTCGGAAATGTACACTCTATTAATTATGTGGTCTAGACAACGATTGCCCTTTCACTGTAAGTTGTAGCCTAAAAACACATTTTAACCGTTCTTGGTAAAATTTTATTAGTAAAGAAATCACCAAAATGCAGATAACATACATAACCTAATATACAAAGCTTAGAGTAGAAAAGAGTATGGCTAAAAAAATGGGAGAATGGCGAGGACCACTGAAGTTTAGAAGAGGGGAGATGATTGATTAGGTGAATAACCATGGAGATTAGTTCGGGCCAGTGATAGAAGGGAACATGACTTATAAGAAGGAGGGTACAGGCCATATTAGCAATGTTGAGGTGTTTTAATCCAATAAGGCAACAGTTGGCTATTTTTTTATTTTATTTTTTGAAATATTGGAGAACTTTAGATTTTTGTTTCATGAAGCATAACCAAATAAAACTAGTATAGTCATCAGTGAGCAACACGTAAATTTATAACCAGAGATACAAATTACAGGAGATTGCAATATGTACGAATGAACTAAAGTAAAAGGAAAATATGTTTTCATTTTATGTGAGCTGAAAAATGGGAGATGTGTAGATTTACCTAAGGTACACCTTGAGCGAAAAGATGATTTAAATTTAAAAGGAGTAGATAACAATTTATTAGAAGCCTAGTAACAGATGACTTTATTAGATGGATGACCTAGACGATTGTGCTAAAGGAGGACGAGTTAACTGAGTCAGATAAAGTGTGTAGGTAGAAAGAGATGGAAGGTAACTTGTAGAGACCATCCTTTCATAGGCCCTTATAGATGATAGAACCATAGGTTAAATCAAAGATATAGAAGTCGTGAGCATTAAAATCACAAAGAACATGATTATCGGTGAAAAGTTAAGCAATGGAGAATAAATTTTTACTCATCGAATAAGTGACAAAGACATTATTAAGAAGAAAGAAAGAGGATCCAAGTGGTAGTGTTATGTTACCTGTATAAGTTATTGGCAAGTGATCACCATTACCGAGTTAAACAGAGTCAGAGCCACTATATGGTGTGTACTGCTGCAGGAGAGTGGGGTAGCCCATCATGTGGGTAGATGTACCAGTATCAGGATACTAGTTGGGATCATTGAGTGACTACTATGAAGTTCATTTATTTTGACGCACTTAAGATAGAGATATCTGTAGGCCTACAAAAGACGAGTTCACTGATGGAGGAACATATAGTTGTGCAAAATTGTAGTTAGGATGACAAATCCCAAAGCACAATTGACATTATAACATAGATGTAGATATAGGAGAAGGGCTAAGAATAACCGAGGGATTAGTGCGGTTGGTGGATGGACGATGAGGGTTTTTGTGGCCTTTATAGTGAGATTTATTATGCTAAGTAGCACAAGAATTGGTCTGACATTCAAGAAAGGCAAAAGGTGAAGAGGAAGAAGTAGTTTTATGTCGGGCCCTATAGTTGAGTAGTCGAGCATGCAAATTAAAGAATAGTGGGAGGAAGTCAAAACTCTTTCTAAAAGTGACTAACGTGTCGAACTCATAACCAAGGCCATTGAGAGCGATATTAGCCATATATTTTTTGGAGGCAGTCTCACCTATAGCGGTAAGGGCATCCGAAATAGATTTATCATATCTTGTAGATATTTAGATACAGATCAAGTACTATGCTTAAGAGTGGTGAGTTGTTTCCTATAAAGGGAAGAGTTGAAAACATATTTCTTAGAGAAAGGATCTTGAATGAGAATCCAAATGGCAGCGAAGCACTTGCACCCAACCAGGGAAGCTAATATAGGTTTAGATAATGTGGCGGAGATGACACTAACGAGAGTTTTGTTAGCGGTAAAGGGAAGAGATTGTACGGCGGAGCATTTGTTATGTGCTCGCATATTGACTACTCGCAAGTGTATGAGGTCAAAGTTTTAGTATAGTGTGATTGTGAAAGATTGGATTATTATATCCACAGGGATTGGTGTCATTACTATCGAGTACCGTGTTTGTTATGACCTAACTTTATCTAGGCGAAAAACAAATGTATTTAATTGATTAAACTAATACTAATATAACCTAAATTAACTATACTAATATACTGATATGTTTAAGGAGAAAGAATTTCCTAGGGATTAACTTATTTACAAATATGTGTTCGATCTCGATTTACTCACGTTTACGGTGTTCAACCTATTTGACAATCTCGGTATCTAAAACTCATCCGCCACCTTTCCCAAGTGTAAGATGGGGGATATAACGCAACTTTATGTCAACGAAGAAGTATCCCTCAATGTATTAACGACCCTAGGTCACGTGAGTCTCGCCCCAACGTCATTAATTGCACACAATCCAACTCCCGACCGGGGTCATTGGATCGTCGCGTCGTGTTTACCCTATCAATAATCTCGGTTCTAAAACTCCACTGCCATTTCTCCCGAGTATAAGACAGGGGAATACATAACTTCGAGTCAACGAATAAGTCCCGCTCAATGTCTTAACGACCCTAGATCATGTCAGTCTTGCCCCAACGTCATCGATTGTCCAGAATCCTAACCCCGATCGGGTTATTGGATCGTGGCATTTGTTTACCCTAATCCAAATATGGGGTTTGTCAAACCCCGTATTCTCCATTTATCTATCTAAGCATGATAAACAAAGAATACAATAAACACAATCAAACTACGAAGAACAAACATAAACGCAACATCAAAATCATCTAAACACATATTTATAAATATATCGTTAATCCCTATACAATCCATATTTAACTCGTGGTCATAACCATATAAACATTGAAATCGAGCTAAACATCCTTACAAAATCCTAAGTTAAAGAAATAAGGGAAGAAATCGAAAAACTTAGCCTCATCCGAAGATTAGCCGCTAAGAACGTTCAACGATCGCTTCGCCGTCTTTCTCCACTTCGGGATGTGAGGTCTCCCTCTAAAACTCCTAAACCTACCCTTAATATCTTCTAAGGGGCTCAAAATGCCAAGAGAGTCAAAAATGAGGGAGGTGGAGAGCTTAAATAGGGAAAATATCTCAAAAATATCTAATAAATATCTAATCTGGCACAAAGGCCACCACCTAGGCGGTGGGTATGTCGGTTGGTTGATCGCCTCGGCAGTGAAGGCAGCAGTGGCCTTGGTTGACATTCTGCAGTTTCACCGCCGCGGTGGTGGACGTTCAGCAAGATCATGCCACTCTCTGTATTTTCACTGTCGCGGTGGAGGTCTGGATGCCGCGGCAGTGGACTTCTTTCACAATATTGCCTCCGAGCTTATTTTTCCACCGTTTTTCAACTTTTTTGGTTCGATCTCATCGTTTTCCATCCAGTTTCCTATCGTTTTACCCCAAACACCTGATTTATACAAAAAGTATAAAAACTAATTAAAATATCATAAAATAAATATAAAAACTACTCTAAAACTAACAAAACCGGTTTGGAAATATGTAGATAGATCACACCTATCAGAGATCGGTGAATTTTGATGAAGGTAGGGTTGTTTTGGTAAATTTTAGGATACCCAGTTAGTTTTAGAAACTATTGGGGTAGTTTATATAATTTGGAGAATAATAAGGTAGAATGGGAATCTGTGACTGAAAGAAATCGAAAAGGCTTTGAGCCCATGGGCAGAAACAATATGAAAGTAATGAAGGTGATGCTTCGAAGCTTAAAATATTGGCTTAGGGTTCGCGATCGAAAGCTAAACAATAGGGATTGTAGGGTTCACGATCGATGGCCAGAAGGTAGGTTTAGTAGAGACTGAAGGCTAAGACAGGCAGTAGTGAGGGTTAGATCTATTATGATAATTTCTTCTTGGCTGCTTCTTCCAGTCACAGATGGTGGATATCGGTGGTGACGCAACAGTGCTACGATTAACTCAAATCTAGCTAGATCTAATTGAATCTAGGGCTCTAGTAACAGTGTAGCAATATTGTTGAGATGGAAGAAGGATGAAAAATTTAAAAAGAAATGAATTTCTGAGGACAAAGGAATGGTTAGGCTAATAATATGTAAGAAGATCAAAACTCTATATATTTAAACCATGAAAAGGATTCGATTTATAGAATGATTATTTTTAACTCCTCCTAGATTATAGTTTGTGACTGATCCTAATCGGTTGCATAAAGAGTTTAAGAAAAGTTGAGTTGTTTTACTTAGAAATATAAAAAATATTCATTCTCAAAAAATCTTTACTGTCTTCATTGCAACCATATTGATCTTTATCATAAGTCTTTATAATGTTTTCTCATTGAAGCATTGAAACAAAAATCTGAACTACTCAATAGATATATTAGTTCTTCAAAACATCAATGTTAATTGGTTTACAAAAACATTTAGGGTGAACAGTCTCTCCATTTTTTATGATGATAATTAACTTTGATATTTTCTCAAAAAATATATAACCATACTCTTCCCGAATATAAGGATATATATATTTGTTCACATTTTAAGATCATAATGAGAAAAAAAATTCAATCATTCTAAGAGATTATGTAATGAATATCAAAGAATTTTTCATAATAATAAAAAAATAAAAAAATAATAATTCCCCATTTGTCATCTCAAGTTGAGGATATAAAATATAAACAACATAAACCATTAAAAAAAAAAAAAAATCTCTACCTTTGTCATCTCAAAAAGTGGAAAAGATGAATCAAAACATCAAATGATATGCATAAAAATATTTTAATGATGCAAGTTCTAAAATATTAAATTAATGGGAAAAAACATCATTGTGCCTAACCATTCCCAAACCCCAAATGAGTTTTGAAAATTGATCTTCTGCCAAAGATTTTGTGAAAATGTTCGCCGATTGCTTATTTGTGTCAACATATTCAAGAGAAATGTCACCCCTTTGAGTGTGATATATGATAAAATAGTGAAGAATTTCAATTTACTTAGTACGTGAGTGTTGTGTAGGATTCTTATTGACATAAATAGTACTTGTATTATCACAATAAATCGGAACTCCTTTCATTCAAACTCCAAAATCATGCAGATGTTGTTTTGTATATAGAACATGTGGCAACAGCTACCAAGAAACAAGTGCATGACCTGAAAAATGACATGATCTCCTATATTTTAATGATCAACTTTGCAACTGTCAAAATCAGCATTGAGTGAAATTACTTCCCCTAGGATACCATAATCTTGTGCCACTTATTCCATTTTAATATGTAAAAATTCGTTTAAAAATAATTAAATGCGACTCTTTTGGGCAACATTGAAATCTTGCACACAAACAAATACTAAACATGATATCAGGTCTCCTAGCAGTAAGGTATAAGAGACAACCAATCATACCTTGATATATTTTTTTAATTACTCTCTTACCTTTTTCATACTTATCAAGTTTAGTTGTCATCACCATGGGAATTTTATATTTTTTTAGCATTTTCGAAGCCATATTTCTAAAGTAACTTTTTGACATACTTGGATTAATTAACAAAAATCCCTCCCTCAGTTTACTTGATTTGAAGCCTAAGGAAAAATGTCAACTCTCCCATTATGCTCATTTCAAATTCAACCTGCATTACATTGACAAACTTTTGGCAAAGATTTTCATTAGTGGATCCAAAAATAATATCATCCATATAAATTTGAACTAAAAGGATGTCTATATCAGTTTATTAAACAAAAAGGGTAATGTCACCAATCCCAATTTGAAAACCTTTCTCAATTAAATATATACTTAGTCTCTCATACCAAGCTCTAGGAGCTTGTTTAAGACCATACAACTCTTTACATAATTAAAAAACATGATCAGGAAGTTTATCATTTTCAAAACCTGATGGTTGTTTGATGTAAACCTCTTCAATGATAAAACAATTTAGAAAATAACTTTTGACATCCATTTGAAATAATTTAAATTTTTTAGAACAAGCAAAGGCTAATGTTATAGCTTCTAATCTAGTAGCATGTACATAGTTTCACCATAGTCTATGCCCTCTTTCTTATTATAACCTCGTGGTACTAATCTTATTTTGTTTCTTATTACTGTTCTTATTTAATTATTTTTATTTCAATATACCCATTTAGTACCAATAATAGGATGAAAATTAGGTCTAGGAACAAGAGACCAAATTTTATTTCTCTAAAATTGAAGTAATTCCTCTTACATGGTAAAAATCCATGATTCATCGATTAAAGATTCATCAACATTTTAAGGTTACATTTGAGAAAGAATTATGAGATTAATAACATCTCCAAGAGAAAACCTAGTACTTACACCCATTTCGAAGCTACCAATAATTTCCTTTACTGAATGACTTAGAATAGTCTTTATAACTCGTAGCGTAGTAGATTTCTCATTTGGTGGAGACTTTCCAGGAGGATCGGATGACCCTTTTCTAGATTCAGTTCCGTTATCCTTTCATTTTGTGATCGTACCTATATCATCATCATCGAAATCCTTTCTTGATATAAATGGATTACCCTCTTCAAAGAAAACATGTATAGATTCTTCTATACTAACTATATTTTATTATACACTCTATATGCCTTACTATCCGCAGTATATCCAAGAAAAATACCTTGATTTGATTTGGCATCAAATTTTCCAAAATTATCTTTATGATTTAAAATAAAGTATTTGCAACCAAAAACTTTGAAACATGATATATTTGGGGTTTTGTCATTCCAAATATTATAAGGAGTTCTTTAAAAACTTTTCGAATAGAAACAAAATTTATGACATGACATGCAGTACTTACCGCCTCAGCCCAGAAATATTTCAGAAGGTTATTTTCATTAAGCATAGTCCTAGCCATCTCCGGAAGCGTCATATTCTTTCTTTCAACAATTCCATTTTGTTATGGTGTTCTAGGAGTAGTAAATTGTGAGAGTATTCATGTTCATTGCAATAACTAGAAATCTCATTATTTTTTTAACTCTACCTCTATCGCTACGAATGTTAATGTTGCAACATTATTTCTCATTTTGAATATGTTTGTGAAACTTTATGAATGCAGATGTCACATAAATTTTCTTGGTCATGAAAAATACCCATGTAAATATGGAGAAATCATCTACAATGACAAATAATTACAAAAAAAAAAAAAAAAAATCTTCCAAACTACCAATGGGATTAAGACCAAACAAATTTAAATGCAACAATTCAAGAGCCTTACATTCAGATGTATGTTGTTTTTGCTTAAAAGAAAATCTGGATTGTTAACCAAGTTGACATGGATCATAAATCTTATCCTTAACAAATTTAATATCAGGATGACCACAAATTAGACTTCTCTTAGACAAATCATAAAGCAACTCCATGCTAACGTGCCCAAGACGTCTATGCTACAACCAACTATTTTTAGGTAAAGCATTTAAGCATGATAAGTTCTAAGACGAAAACTCATTAAATGAACAAGTATAAATATTTTGAAAACATGATTGTTGATCCTAAGATTTTGATAAACAATTAAATATTGATATTTTGGTAAAACTAATGGTTTGATTAAGTGTTTCAGTTTATTAGTTCTAATGATGAAGATATGACGACAAGTAATGAATGCATGATAAAGAGATTGACAAAGATGATGGACATTAAGAGACCGAAGATTTTGAAAAATTTAAGGGAAAACAACTCAGGTTAATTTTACTCTTAATGTATCCCGATTGAGATCACACACGACACAATTTTTTTTAAATTTATGTGTGTTTTGATAGGATCCTAATTAGTGAAATTATCTGCTCCTATGTGTAATTAAAAAAGAAATATTTATAATTAACTAAAATTGAATTTAAAAATTTAGTGGAGCTAATTGAGAAAAGAAATCAGTTGAAGGGACGAAAACGTTGAAGAAAATTAATTAAAAATGAATTTAGAAGAGGTTACCAACATTGACAAGTCGACAGGTAAGTTGACGGGAGTATAGAAGAAGAAGTCTCTGAATCTCTCAGTCGATAGGTAGGTCGACCTATGCTTAAAAAATGAAATCTCTGAATCATTCGGTTGACAAATTATGGATGGGTGGTCAATCGATGGGCGAAGGAATTTTGGCTTGGATAGTATCCTGAATCGAGCGGTCGACTTATGGATGTTGGTCAGTCGATTGATTAGTTTGTTTAAGGTTTAGAAGATTTCATGGATTTGATTCAAAACTAGTCGTTAACAAGTCATTTTTGGCTTACATGATTGAGATATTGTAGGGATTTGTAGTTAATTGAGATATGGTCTATATGTTTTATTATCCATATTAGTTTGGTCTATTTAATTAAATGTTCTTTTAATTAAAGTGCTTTAATACTTTCTATTTTGATGAATTTCGATTTAAAAATGTTTAAGGACCAAAATGAGATTTCCCAAGAATATTTTTAAATGAAAAATATCTATTTTGATTATATATGATGTATGGGGTCTTGGGGTGTCATTTAATGACATAATATTTGAAAAGTAGTTGTTATGAGATATCTTTGAAATTCCTTAATTTAAACCTGCAAATTTTGAGTTTGAATATTGCTATTTTGGTGGAGAATATTTTGGGCCCAAAATATGGGAGAGATTTATGGGATTTTATTTTGATCTTACAATTTAGTCCATATATTTAAATATAATTCTTTCTATACTTTCATTGATTAAGATCAAATTATTTTGGGGACTAAATTGAGAATTTTAGAAGTTATATTATTAAGTTGAATACACCAGGATTGAAATGAATCAATATATGGGGTCTATAGGTGATTTTAAATGACATATTTTGTGAAAACTAGCCGTTATAGGGATTGTTTCAAGTGGCCTTAAATAGACCTGAGGATTTCACATGTTAATATACAATATCAAGAACTATTCAGTTCCTAAGTTTTTCTAAGAGTTATCATTCTGATATTATATTGAAAAATATTGTGAGATTATTATAGAGTTGAAGTTCTTGAGTTATAGCGCTATTTTATTTGGCGTCACCAATCTGAGCTGTCTAGTGATCTGTTTTGCAATCCATTGGTATTTTTTTGATGACATCATTTCAAGATTATTCTTTAATTGAGTATTTGATTATTATTATTTGCTTGGTGAATTGATTTTTTTGAGAAATCATTTTTGAACTTTAAAAGCATAAAAATCTTTTAAAACGATTTGTGTGTTAATCTGATTATGTGTTTAATTGTGTTACCCGTATTCTTTATTATAATCAGATTTTGTTTCCTCACTGTATTTCTATCACTAGTATCGGGACATTAATTGAGTATTAATTAATATGAGGTGATAGAAGCTCCAAGTGGGAAGAACTTATCAATTTTTGTAATTGGTGAGTTGTGTGCTAATTAGATACTATTGGGAGTGTCTAATCAGGGGTAACTTGGTTTCATTCTCTTCTGGTAAAGAGATTGAGGTGTTAATTCTTTCTTTATAGAATTAATTGTGAGTGGTTTGTAAAGGTTCCATTCTTACCTAGGAAGAGGATAGTTGAAGCGTTTCTGTGAGGTTTTGATTCTTAAGTCTAAGTTATAAAAAAAGATTAGGTCATGATTCTCCATGTAATAGAATTAGGTTAATCTTTTTCCTGTAAAAAGATAGGTTATTCTTCAACCTGGGAAAAAGAAAAGGTTATTCCTGAGCCTAGGAAAAATAATTATAAAGGTTGATTCTGAGGCTGAGAAAAGAATCATTGTGAGGATTTGGATCCTACCTATAAAGGAATCTTGAGTTTAATGGGTGCGAATATCCATGGGGCTCGGATGACTGAATTAGCTAAGAGTAGCTTGGTGAACTAGGATATATCGGTGTGTACTGCATTGTTTTTTTTTTTTTTTTAATTTATCTTGTGTCATTTAAGTGTGCACCTAGAGCTTATTACATTTATCTGTTGCTATAAAGATAATAATTAATTTTAAGATAAAATTAAATGTTTGATTTTTGAAGTGTTATTATTTGGATTAATTTTTAAATAATACCCAATTCACCCCCTCTTGGGTAGCTCACTGGGCCAACAGTGATGCAACATGTAGGAATGCTATCATCATTACCCTTCTTAATAATGCACTTATTGTTATCAAATATGACATTTTAACATCTATCACATAGTTGACTTATGCTAAGCAAATTATGTTTAAGACCATCAACTAATTAAACGTGTTCAATAATATTAGATGCATTACCATTATTACTTATTCATAGGTGTAATTTACCTATCTATTTCCAAACCAAGCCTATTAGTTTTGGAGTATGTTTATTACATTTTATTACGTTTTAATACGTTTTTATGTATTTTTGTATAAATCAGGAGTGTGGGGTGAAAATAGATGAAAACGGATCATAAACGATCAAATCGGATCAAGAGCGGTGGAAGAATGGTGGAAAAAGAGCAAAGAGGCAAAATTCAGAACCTGCAGTCCACCGTCGCAGCAGTCAAGATGTAGAGAAAAGCCTAAACATTCAGCAAGTCCACCACCACAGTAGCGGTAAAACAACAGAATGACTCTACACCTACCGCCGTATCTACCACCACAGCCGTGACCACAGCTGACAAGCCTACCGCTGCGACGTTGAACCCACTACCGCAGCGGTCACTCTGCACAAATTTTAGATATTTATTTTAGATATTTTGAGCCCTATATCTTTTCCTCTCTTCTCCATTCGACAAAAAAGAGACCTCCTAGGGTTAGAATAAGGTTGAGAGATTTTTAGGGAATGCTCAACCAAATCCGAAGGAGAAGAACATATTGCAAAGAAGGAGAAGCGATCATTGAACATTTTTAGCGCCAAATCTGTGGACTACAGTTAAGTTTCTTTCGTTTCTTTATTTAATTTCTTAACTTTGGTAGTTTTTTTAGCATGTTTAGCTCTTTTTTCATTGTATAAATGGTTATAGCCATTAGCTAAATGGATATTATATATAGGGATTAATAATATTTATGAAATCGTTATTTGTTTGACTTGTGTTTCTTTAATAGTTGTTCTTCTCTATTTGATTGTGTTTACCGTTCTTGTATTTCCATTATATGTTAGTTTAGATATAATGAGAATTTGAGATTTGACACTTGGGAGAGGTAATTGTACGGCAAGCGTTTGTTACACGCTCGCATATTGACTACTCACAAGTGTACGAGGTCAAAATTTTAGTATAATGTGATCTTGAAAGATTGGATATCGTATCCACAAGGATTGGTTGTCATTATTATCGAGTACCATGTTTATCATGACCTAACTTTATCTAGGCTAAAAAGAATGTATAAAATTTATATTAAACTAAACTAATTAACTAAATTATTTGTACTAATATAATGAGATGTTTTAGGGGAAATAATTGTCTAGGGATTAACTCAGTTTACAATTACGTGTTTGATCTCGATTGACTTGCGTTTACAGTATTCGACCTGTTTGACAATCTCCGTTCGTAAACTCCCCCGCTACCTCTCCTGAGTGCAAGACGAGGGATATAACGTGACTTCGTGTCAATGAAGAAGTCACCCTCAAAGTCTTAACTACCCTAGGTCACATGAGTCTCGCCCCAATGTCATTGATTGCACACAATCTAACTCCCTTCCGGGTTATTGGATCGTCGCGTTGTGTTTACCCTATCGACAATCTCAGTTCTAAAACTCCGCCGCCACCTCTCTCGAGCGTAAGACGGGGGAGTACATAACTTCGAGTCAACGAAGAAGTCCCTCTCAACGTCTTAACCACCCTAGGTCACGTGAGTCTTGCCCCAACGTCATCGATTGGCGTTATGTTTACTTTAGTCCGAATCTGACGTTACCTCTCCCGAGTGTCAAACCCCATATTCTCGATATATCTATCTAAGCATAATAAATATAATAATATGATAAACACAATCAAACTTCAAAGAATAAACATAAACGCAACACCAAAATCATTCAAAACACATATTTATAAATATATTG
Source organism: Eucommia ulmoides (assembly GCA_016647705.1). NCBI lineage: Eukaryota > Viridiplantae > Streptophyta > Magnoliopsida > Garryales > Eucommiaceae > Eucommia > Eucommia ulmoides. Next base: position 21,647,856 of record CM028339.1, read on the forward strand.
TTAATACCTATACAATCCATGTTTAACTAATGGCCATAACCGTATTTATAATAAATCACGAGCTAAACATGCTCACAAATTCCTAAGTTAAAGGAATAAAGGAAGAAATCGAGGAACTTAGCCTAGTCTGAAGTTTAGCCGCTAAGAACCGTTCAATGATTGCTCCACCATGTTCCTCCACCTCGGGATGTGAGCTCCCCCTCTAAAACTTCTCTACATACCCTTAGATATATTCTAAGGGGCTCAAAATAGCTGGAGAGAGCAAGAGTAGAGGAGAGGAGAGGGGATTAAATAGGCAAAATATATAAAAAATATCCTAAAAAAATCTAATCTGGTGCAGAGGCCACCGCCGCAGCGGTGAATAAGTGGGTTGGCTGATCACCTCGGGGGTAAAGAAGATGGTGGATTAGGAAGACCATTCTACATTTTCACCGCCTAGGTGGTGAGTGGTAGCGTGTGAAATACGCCGATACTTAAACTTGCAAGTATACGAGGTATAAGTTTTAGTATAGTGTGATCATTAAGATTGGATTATCATATCTACAGGGATTAGTGTCATTACTTTCAAATACCGCATTTGTCGTGACCTAATTTTATCTAGGCGAAAAATAAAAGTAATTAATTAATTAAACTAATACTAATATAACCTAAATTAAATACACTACTATTCTAATATGTTTAGGGTGAATAATTTCCTAGGGATTAACGTGTTTACAAATATGTGTTCGATCTTGATTTACTCACGTTTACGGTGTTCGATCTATTTGACAACCTCGGTACGTAAACTCCACTACCACCTCTCCTGAGTGTAAGACGGGGGAATACATGATTTTGAGTCAACGAAGAAGTCCCCCACAACGACATAGGTCACTTGAGTCTCGCCCAGCGTTATTGATTGCACACAATCCAACTCCCTCCCGGGTTATTAGATCGTGCGTTGTTTTTATCCTATCGACAATCTTCGTTCTAAAACTCCCTCACCACCTCTCTCGAGTGTAAGAAGGGGGATATAATGCAACTTTGAGTCAATGAAGAAGTCCCCATCAACGTCTTAACGACCCTAGGTCACGTGAGTCTTGCCTAGCGTTATCGATTATCCACGATTCAAACCCCGACCGGGTTATAAAATCATGGCGTTTGTTTACCCAAATCTGAATCTGGGGTTTTCCAAAACCCCGTATTCTCCATTTATCTAACTAATCATGATAAATAAACAATATGATAAATACAATCAAACTATGAAGAACAATCACAAACGCAATACCGAAATCATCCAAACAACGTATTTATAAATATAGTATTAATCCCTACTACAATCCATGTTTAGCTATGGCCTTAGCCACATAAATAATGAAATAATGAGCTAAACATGCTCACATGATCCTAAGATAAAAAAATAAGGAAAAACAATCAAAGAACTTAGTCTCGTCCGAAGATAAACCACTAAGAACGCTCAACGATCAATTCGCCGTATTCTCCACTTTGGGATTTGAGCTCCACCTCTAAAACTCCTAAACCATAGCCTAAATATAGCCTAAGGTGCCCAAATGGCCGTGGGGTTTACAAGGAAGGGAGAGGGAATGGTATTTATAGCCAAAATATCTAATAAATATCAAGACTGTGTCAGGGGTTTCTGCCTAGGCGGTGGAATGTCCGCCTAGGCGGAGTTAGGTCAGTTAACTTTCTGCCATTTTTCTGCCTAGGCGGTGGAATTTCGGCCTTGGCTGAAAAACTGTAGGTTTGCATTTTGTTTTGACTGTAACTTCTTCATCCGAACTCCGATTGAGGTGGTTAAAAAACCTATAGAAAGCTAAGAACAATATATATAACTTCAATTCTTTGAGTGTTTCCAAAATAGGATTACATCATAGTCCCAAATAGCCTTGGCGTTACAGCACCTGTACCGGCTTTGCAGGTTTGGTGACTGCTTAGGCGAAGAAGTAAGCGGTGGACTTGGAAATGTTTCTGCTGGGGTTTCCGCCTAGGTGCAGGAATTTCCCGCCTAGGTAGTGGGTTGTCAGTAGCCTTTTGTCATTCTCAGCATCTTCACTGCCTAAGCGGAGGTCTAGACGCCTAGGCGGTGGGCTTTATTCATATTTTTGTCTCCTTGCTTGTTTATCCACCGTAAATTCGACTCGCTTTTGGTTCGATCTCATCATTTTCATTCTAGTTTCCTATCTTTTTGCCCCATACACCTAATTTAATACAAAAAGATAAGAACTAATTAAAACATAATAAAATACTATATAAACGCTCAAAAACCAACTTAATTCAGTTTGGAAATACGTAGGTAGATCACACCTATCAGTGAGCATTTAGCAAGATAAGTCGTTCTATGCATTTTCACTGCCGCCGCAGTGGGATTCTTTCAAAATATTGTCGCCTTGCTCGTTTTTCCATCGTTCTTTGACCGTTCTTGGTTCGATCTCATCGTTTACGCTCCAGTTTGCTATCTTTTTGCCCCCACACACTTGATTTATACAAAAAGTATAAAAACTAATTAAAACATAATAAAATAAATATAAAAACTACTCTAAAACCTAGGGTAAACACAACGCAACGATCTAATAACCCGGGACGGAGTTAGAAAATGTGCAAGCAATGACGTTGGGGGCAAGACTTATGTGACTATGTACTAGAAAAAATGCTAGAGGGGGACTTCGGCGTTAACGCGAAGTCACATATTCGCTTACTTTACACTTGGGAGAGGGAGTAGGCGGGTTTATGATATAGAGATTGTCGGATAGGTCGAATACCGTTATTGATAACTAAACGAGATCAAACACATTTTTGTAAACAAAGTTAATCCCTAGATAATCCATTCCCTTAAACATCTCAAAATAGTAATAGAGTTTAATTAGATAAATTAATATTTTAGTATTAGTATATTTAATTTTAAACACTTGTTTTATCATCTAAATAAAGTTAGGTTATAATAATTACGGTACTATATAATAATCTTAACCAATCCCTGTGGAAACGATAACCCTTACTCTTCCCACTCTACTAAAACTTGACCCGTACACTTGCGTTGAAAGTGGTGACGTAAAATTCCGCTACTACCTATATCGACAATCTTACCTCTGACTCCGTCTCAAAAAATCATAAGACCTCCGTCTTTAGGTGTCAAAGACGATAATTTAGTTTTATCCCATCATGTGTCGAGAACAAACACTATCTAGAAACCATTTGTACTTGCTTACAAATGCTTTTAGATTAACCTACAAGGAGCACCTCAAATAACCTAAGCGGTACTCAATCTACACTGGTCAAATCTTGTTAGATGGATCAATCTTTGTTCCATTTGAAACCATACCTTCTTATCTTTAGATTTAGGTCAAAAACAATTTCTTAATGAATTCCCTATAATATTACAGTTAAAACATTTTACAACTTTCTTAGTTTCAGAAAAGAATTTATGAAACCTCTTTTGTTTAACATTTTTCTCAAACCTAACATTTTTCTTAAACCAAAACCAGCTTTGTTAAAAACACTTCTATAACTTTCTAAAAGTATTTTTAAATCATTCTCACTATTTGTAAATTTGAGAAAAATAGAATTCAAATCCTCAACTTTGAATTTTAATTCCATGTTTTCCTTTTCTAAAAAAGATGAAATATTTTTTGAAAGGTGATGTTTAAGAAAAGTGTTTTCAACTTCATAATTTTCAATCAGTTTGTTTAATGAAGTGACTATACTTTGTAGGGCAATAATTTGAGAACACATGTTTTTATAATCATGTAATAGTTTTGATAAACATCATATAATTCATCAAAATTTAAAGGACAAGAAATAGAACATTTAGATGCCTCATCCCTAATTGCCATTAGGGAAAGCATCATTGATTCATCATTGCTTCTTGATGTTTCGGACCTAGTAGAATCTGAATCGTTTCATGTTACTTTCATAGATTTATTCTTGTCCTTCTTTGACTTCTTTTTGTTTTGTTTTTCTCTTTTTTTGGATCAAGACAGTGTGGTTAAAAATACCCTATTTTATGATAGCAGTAACTTTCAATATCATTCATATTAAAGTTCTTTCTTACATGAAAAATTCATCGGGTCATCATCCTAAATTATTTTTTATAAGAGTTATGTCTCGTTCTTGATCACTATGGAGACTTATGTCATCACTGTCATCATTATCATCGTCAATTCTCTGAGCTTTAAGTGTAAGGGGTTTTTGTCTGCTAGTACATTTTCCTTATTCATATCCTCAGATAGATGACTCATGAATCATTGGATTGCCAATGAGCTCATCAATGGTGTATCAGTTTAGATCATTAGCCTCCTCAATAGCCGTCACCTTGGATTCTCAGGTTTTGATTGAAGACCTCAAATTTTTTGCACTTTCTCAAGTATTGAATATGGCCTTCCAAGTGCACTGAGACTGTTGTAGATATTTGAGAATCTAGTTTACATATCTTGGATAGCCTTTGTATTTTCCATTTTGAAAAGCTCAAACTAGTGGACTAAAGCATTGATTTTGGACTTTTTCACCTGATTTAACCCCTCATGTGTAATCTAGAAAGTATCCCACATTTCTTTTCCTGACTCGTAATCTTATATCTTGTTATACTCATTCACATCTAATCTACAGATTGAAAGATTAATAGCTTAAACATTAGTAGATAACTTTTTGAAATCATCCTTGTCATACTTTTCTCTTTCTTAGTAAGGCCATTAATAGCATGAATATAAGGACCATTTTTAATAACTAACTATGCATCATAGTTAGTAGCTTGTAAGAAAGTCGTCATTCTTGCCTTCCAGAAAATATAGATGTCACTTGTTAATAGTGGAAGATGGTGCGTAGATTTCCCCCCAGCTAGTATGTTCATGTGATGTGTCATATGATTGTGTTAGCTAGGATATAAAGCTACCCAAGATGGGGGTGAATTAGGTATTTAAAAAATTAATCAAATAACTTTAATAAATAAATATTAAAATCAATTCAATTTCCCAAACGGTTATTATGTTATTATATAGCAGAAACGTGAATTAACTAAGTGGACAACCAAACTGATAAGAGATAGAAAAACTAACACATAGACTTATAGAGGTTCGAGAATTTACTCTTGCCTATATCCTCTTCCCTAAGCTCCCGTATGGAATTTCCAGGTAGAAACCAAACATTTACAATCCTTTTCACGAGTAGCAAGTTTAACCTTGTTAATCCTGAGATTTTGATGGACAATTAAACGTTGATGTTTTATGTGGGACTAACGATTTGTTTAAGTATTTCAGCTTATTAGTTTCATATAATGAAGATTTGATGATAAAGATGATAAAGGATTAAGAGGTTGCAGAATTTGAAGAACCTAGGGAAAACAACTCATGTTTAAATTTCAACTCTTAATATCCCAATTAGGATCACACACGACACAAAAAATATTTTTAAATTATTTTTATAAATATGTGTGTTTTTAATAGGATCCTAATTAGCTAAATTATTTGCTCCTATGTGTAATTGAAAAAAAAAAATATTTATAATTGATTAAAATTGGAGTTAAGTATTTAGTGCAGTTAATTAAGAAAAGAAAATGGTTAAAGGGGCAAAAACGTCAATGAGAATGAATTAAAAACGAGTTTAGAAAAGAGATCCAATATCCTTAAGTCAACAGGTAAGTCGATCGGACAAAACTGGTGAACTCTCTGTATCTCTAAGTTAACAAGTAAGTCGACTGGTGAAGAGAAATGAAACTCTCTGAATCTCTAAGTCAACAGGTAAGTCGACCGGTGAAGAGAAATGAAACTCTTTGAATCTCTAAGTCGACAAATAGGTCGACCAATGGGTACAGAATCTTTGGCTTAGCTACATCCTGAATCGAGCGGTTAACTATTTATCTTTGTCGATCGACTGGTGGTGTGTCAGTTTCAGGATATTGTGGAATTCCGAATTTATATCTAAAAGTAATCATTTTTTGTTGGGATTTATGAGAGATTTTAGGGATTTTATGATATTTAATATATGTTACACCTATTATTTAATTTCTATTGATTTGGTTAATTTAGTTTGAATATTTCTCACTTTTGTACATATAATTATTTCTATTCTATTTAATTGAGATTGAGAAATATTTGGGGGACTTAATTGAGAGATTTAAAAGCTATAATTAATTGAATTGAACTAAAATGAAGTCATAATGATATAAGAGGTCTAAGAGAGCAATTAAGTGTCATGATAAAAGGGAACTAGCCGTTAAAGAGCTATTTCTAATCCCATATATAAAGATATGCATTTTTTTTATATAAAAAAAGAGAGATTAAGATATCAGGAGTTCATATTGAGTTTTGCTAAGAGATATCATATTGAGTTTTTGTGAGAGTTTTCTAAGAGACTATCTTGAGAATTATTGATTGTTAATCATTACTGCTACCGAATCTGAAATAACATCGCTCTATTTATTTTTTCGGTGGATTCCGGGTGAGATTTTTCTAATTAATTTCTATAATGTATTACTTGATTATTTTTGGAATTTGATCTTTAGAAATTGTTTCTGATTTTTTATTAAAGAAAATATTTTATATACAATTTCTTGAATTTGATTACGTGCTCAATTACGTGCTACCCATTTTTCATTAAAAAATCAGATTTTGAGTACCTCACATTTCTATCACTAGTTTTGGGATATTAATTGAGTTTTAATTTATCTGGGGTTGTAGAAGCCCCGAGTGAGAAAAATCACTTGTAAATTTTTATTGGTAAGTTGAGTGACGAATCAAATATTATTTGGTGTATTTAATCAGAGGGTAGCCGGTTTCAGTGTCTTCTTAAAAAGAGATTGAGATAGTAATTCTTCCTAGATTGAATTATTTTGTGTTAATTTTGTAACGGTTCCATCCTTAGTGAGTAAAATGATATATGGAGTGTTGGTGAGGTTTTGATTCTTTTGCCTTTGTGTTAAAAAGAAATAGGTTATTCTTGAACTTGTAAAAAATAAAGGTTCTTCCTTAGCCTATGAGAAGGATTTTGTAAAGGTTGATTCTGAGCCTGTAAAAAAATCGTTGTGAGGGTTTGATTCTTACCTTTAAAGGAATCTTGAGTATTAGTGGGTGTGACTCTCCGTGGGGCTCGGAGGACTGGATTAGCCAAGAGTAGTTTGGTGAACTAGTATAAATTTCTGGTGTGCTGCAATCTTTATTTTATTTATTTTTGTTGTTTGGTGTACATCTAGTTGATTTTATATTTTCATTGTGATATAAAGATAATAATTAATTTGAGATTAAAATTAATTATTTGAGTTATTAAAATATTTTCTCTCTGATATTTTTAATTACCGAATTCACCCCCATCTTGGGTATTCCACTAGGCCAACAATTGGCATCAGAGTTGGTTTAGCTCAATATATTTAGCTAACAAAGATCACATGGCGCACATAATAGGCACACTAGTTGAGGGGCAATCTATGCACCGACCACCTTTGTTTACAGGTGAAAGTTATTCATTTTGGAAAGACAGAATGGTAGCCTTCCTTTAGGGTACAAATTATGATGCGTGGCTAACAATCGAGGATGGTCCGTTATTCTAATGGAAAACAGAGTTGAGAAGAAGAAGAACAACTAATTGCTTCCGAAACTCTCCATAAACTCTTAGGCTATTAAAATTCTACTTTTCTCTTTAGATGCTAATGAATATTCTAGAGTTTCAGGTTGTAAATCTGTAAAGGAGATGTGGAATAAGCTACAAGTTACCCATGAAGGGACAAGTCAAGTGAATCAATCAAAAATCAACGCTCTTAAGAGAAAATTTGAGTTATTCAGAATGGAGAAAAATGAATTGATTCATGAGATGTATACTCGCTTAAACAAAATTTGCAACAACTTGAGTCAACTTGAAAAGCCATACTCCATGGAGGATAGAGAACGAAAGGCCCTAAGGTCCTTAACAAAAATGTGGGAGTCAAAGGTTATGGAAATTGAGGAAGCAAAGGATCTTGGCAAATACGAAATTGATGATCTCATAGGCAACTTGATGACTCATGAATCAGTGATTAAAGGATATGAGGATGATACCAAAAATTGCAAGAGGAAATCATTGGCGCTAAAAGCTCAAAAAATTGAAGAAGATGATAACAGTAATGATGAAAGTCTTGACAGTGAGGAAGAGAAAGACGTAGCGCTTCTCACAAAGAATTTTAGAAGAATGACTCAGAGCACATTCCGTGGGAGAAGAAACCTCAACATGACTAAAGTAGAATGTTACAACTGTCACAAGACATGTCACTTTCAAAGTGATTGCCCTGAACCGAAAAAGGATAAAGAAAAGGAAAAGAAGAAGAAAGAAAAGAAGAAAGCAAAGAAGAGTAAAAAGAAATCCATGAAGGCTACTTGGGATGATACTGATTCAAGTAGCTTGAAAAAATCAAATAGTGAAGATACGTCCATGTTTGCATTAATGGCCACTAGTGGTGAAGTAACTGAATGTTCAAGTTCTTGTCCTTTAGATTTTGATGAATTATTTGATATTTATCAAGAACTTTCACATGATTATAAAAACCAATGTTCTAAAATAAATTCCTTTCAAAGTACAATTAACACATTAAACAAGTAAGTGGTGGACTACGAATCTAAAAACAATAAATTGAAATCCAAATTGGTGGATTTGCAATCAATTGTTCTCAAATTCACCGACGGTGAAAATAACTTGAAAATACTTTTGGGAAGTTCACGTGGAGTTTTTGATAAAGCCGGTATTAGATTTCAAAAAAATCTTAAACAAAAACATTTTCATAAATTCTTTTCTGAAACCAAGGATCTTGTTAGATGTTTTAAATGTAATGTTGTAAGGTATACTATTCGTAGATGTTTTGTTAAAATATCTAACTGTAGACAAGTTTGGATTCCAAAAAGAACTAAAATTGTCCCGACTAATAAGATTGGACCCACTTAGGCTAGGTACCACTTAGGAACTATGTGAGGTGCTCCTTGCAGGTTATTTTAAAAGCTTCAATAAACAAAGACAAATGGTTCCTGGATAGTGGTTGTTCTCGACACATGACGAGAGATAAAGAAAAATTTACATCTTTGATACCTAAAGATGGAGGTCATGTGACTTTTGGAGACAACGCAAATGGTAAATTATCGGTATAGGTAATATCGGTAATGGTACTACTATTATTAAAGATGTGTTACTAGTTGATGGAGTTAAACATAATTTGCTTAGTATTAGTCAACTATGTGATAAGGGCTATAATGTTATATTTTATCATGATATATGCATTATTAAGAATAGTCATGATAATAGTATCTTGCTAGTTGCATAACGTTTTGAGAATGTTTATACTTACTCATTTGATGATTTTAATTCTCAAAATTTATATTGTTTAAATGTTTTATCTGAAAATAGTTAGTTATGGCATAAAAGACTTGGGCATGCTAATATGGAGTTAATCTCTACCTTATATAAGAAGAGACTCGTACGTGGCCTACCTGATTTGAAATTTGTGAAAGATAAAATATGTGATGCATGTCAATTAGGCAAGCAGGTTAGATCATCATTTTAGAAAAAGATGCACACGTCTATGTCTAGATATCTTGAATTATTGCATCTTGATTTGTTTGGGCCTAACTCTTTTGCTAGTTTTGGTGGTAAGTTTTATGTATTTGTTATAGTTGATGATTATTTCAGACTTACCTAGGTATTATTTTCTTACTAAGAAAAGTGAGGTTGCTTCTCTTCTAGCTAAATTTTGTAAACATGTTCAAAATGAGAAGCAGTGCTCCATTATTAACATTCGTAGTGACAGAGGAAGAGAGTTTAAGAATGATGATGTGGTAAGTTATTGTGATGAGCATGGTTATGCTCATAAATTTTTTGCACCAAGATCACCACAACAAAATGGTATAGTGGAAAGGAAGAACATGACACTTCAAGATATGGTCAGAACGATGCTTAGTGAAAATTATTTACCAACCTACTTCTGGGCCGAAGCAGTAAGTACAGCTTGCCACTTAGTAAATCGAGTATCAATTCGTAGAGGGTTTAACAAAACCCCATATGAAATCTTGAATGGTAAGACTCCTATTATTTATTATTTTAAAGTTTTTGGATGCCAGTGTTTTATTTTAAATGACAAGGATAATCTTGATAAATTTGATGCTAAATCTAATTATGGAATTTTCCTTGGATATGCTACTAACAGTAAGGTCTATAGAGTTTATAATAAACGTACATTAGTAGTAGAAGAAACAATGCATGTTATTTTTGAGGAAGCTAATCCATTCTTGTCGAGAAAGATTTTGAATAATGATGATGCAGGTATTTTAAATAATCAAAACGAAGGTGATAATGTACCTAAGGAGTCCCAACAAGAGAAAGAATCTAAGGAAAATGATTCGACTTTACCAAGAGCTATAAAAACAGTACCAGGACATTCAATAAAAGAAATCATCGATAATTTCGAAAGAGGTGTGGAATTTGAAATGAGCATGATGGGAGAATTGAATTTGTTTCTTGGATTGCAAATTAAGCGAACCAAAGAATGAATATTTATAAACTAAGCTAAATACACCAAGGAGCTGTTGAAGAAATATGAATTAGAAGGCGCTAAAGAGTATAAAACTCCCATGGCAACGGCTACAAAGATAGAAAAAAATGATACGGGCAAAAGTGTTAGTGAAAAAATATATCGAGGTATGATTGGTAGTTTGTTGTATTTAACTGCTAGACCTGACATTATGTATAGTGTTTGTCTTTGTGCTAAATTTCAGTCATGTCCTAAAGAATCGCACTTGACTGCAGTTAAGCGAATTTTTCGATACATAAAGAGGACGATTGATCTAGGATTATGGTATCCTAGGGGGAGTGATTTTAAATTGGTAAGTTACTCCGATGCTGATTTTATCGGTTACAAAGTTGAGCGAAAAAACATAAGTGGATCATGTCATTTGTTAGGACATGCTCTAGTTTCTCGGTCAAGCAAAAAACAGAATTTAATAGCCTTATCCACTACTAAGGCTGAATATATGGCAGCTGGTAACTATTGCGCTAAAATTTTATATATTAAGCAACAGTTAAATGACTCTGGAATTTGTATGGAGGAGGTCCCGATCTTTTGTGATAATAAAAATGTTATTTGTCTAGGTAAGAATCCTATGCAGCACTCACGAACTAAGTACATAGAGATTAGACATCACTTTTTTCGTGACTACATTCAGAAAAAGGGACATTGTTATTAAGTATATTGGTACCTCCGACCAGCTTGCTGATGTTTTTACCAAACTACTAGCAGAAAATCAGTTTGTGAAAATCATACATGGTTTGGGTATGGCTAGGCATAATGATGCTTGCCTAAAGTAGAATTATCATGTCTTCCCCCCTCCCTAAATTTTATTTTTGAGATGACAAATGGGGAGAATTAGTTGATATTTTATTGAATATCTTAATGGGGGGTTTATTTTTATATTTATGCTTTATTGATAATATTTTTAATATCTTTATTCTTATGCTTAAAAGAGTTATAAAACCCGTCCTCGAATTCAGGGGTAGCATAGTTCATTATTGTTTTGAAGAAAACATCAAAGTTAATTGTAATCATAAAAAATGGGGAGATTGTTGATTTTGAGATTTTGATGGACAATTAAATGTTGATGTTTTTGGTAGGACTAACAATTTGTTTAAGTGTTTCAGTTTATTAGTTTCATATGATGAAGATTTGATGATAAAGATGCTAAAGGATTAAGAGGTTGCAGAATTTGAAGAATCTAAGAAAACCAACTCAGGTTTAAATTTCAACTCTTAATATCCCAATTAGGATCACACACGACACAAAAAAAATTAATGATTTTTATAAATATATGTGTTTTTAATAGGATCCTAATTAGCTAAATTATTTACTCCTATGTGTAATTGAAGAAGAAATATTTATAATTGATTAAAATTGGAGTTAAGTATTTAGTGGAGTTAATTAAGAAAATAAAATGGTTAAAGGGGCAGAAATGCCAATGAGAATGAATTAAAAACAAGTTTAGAAAAGAGATCCAATATCCTTAAGTCAACTGGTAAGTCGATCGGACAAAATAGAATAACTCTCTCTATCTCTAAGTCGACAAGTAAGTCGACCGGTAAAGAGAAATAGAACTCTCTGAATCTTTAAATTGACAGGTAAGTCGACCGGTGAAGAGAAATAGAACTCTCTGAATCTCTAAGTTGACAGATAGGCCGACCGATGGGCACATAATCTTTGGCATAGCTATATCTTGAATCGAGCAGTCGACTACTGATCTTGGTCGGTCGACTAGTGTGTCAGTTTCAGGATATTGTGGAATTTCGAATTTATATCTAAAAGTAGCCATTTTTTTGTTGGGATTTATGAGAGATTTTAGGGATTTTATGATATTTAAGATATGTTACACCTACTATTTAATTCTTATTGATTTGGTTAATTAAGTTTGAATATTTCTCACTTTGGTACATATAATTGTTTCTATTCTATTTAATTGAGATTGAGAAATATTTGTGGGACTTAATTGAGAGATTTAAAAGTTATAATTAAATGAATTGAACCAAAATGAAGTCATAATGATATAAGGGGTCTAAAAGAGCAATTACGTGTCATGATAAATGAGAACTAGCTATTAGAGAGCTTTTTCTAATCCCATATATAAAGACTTGTGTTTTTTCATGTCAAAAAATAGAGATTAAGAAATCAAGAGATCATATTGAGCTTTTCTGAGAGATATCATACTGAGTTTTTGTGAGAACTTGTCTAAGAGACTATCTCGAGAATCATTGACTATTAATCATTGCTGCTATCAAATCTGAAGTAACATCACTCTATTTATTTTTTCGGTGAATTCCGGGTGAAATCTTTCCAATTACTTTCTATATTGTATTACTTGATTATTTTTGAAATATGATCTTTAGAAATTGTTTCTGATTTTTTATTAAAGAAAATATGTCATAAACAATTTCTTGAATTTGATTACGTGCTCAATTACGTGCTACCCATTTTTTTTTTTTTGTTAAAAATTAGATTTTGAGTATCTCACATTTGTATTATTAGTTTTGGGATATTAATTGAGTTTTAATTTATCTTGGGTGGTAGAAGCTCTGAGTGAGAAAAATCACTTGTCAATTTTTATTGGTAAGTTGAGTGATAAATTAAATACTGTTAGGTGTATTTAATCGAAGGGTAGCCGATTTCAGTCTCTTTCAGTAAAGAGATTGAGGTAGTAATTCTTCCTGAATTGAATTATTTTATGTGAATTTTGTAACGGTTCAATCATTACTGGGTAAAAGGATATTTGGAGTGTTGGTGAGGTTTTGATTATTTTGCCTTTATGTTAAAAAGAATTAGGTTATTCTAAAACTTGTAAAAAGTAGAGGTTCTTCCTTAGCCTGTGAAAAAGATTTTGTAAAGGTTAATTCTAAGCCTGTAAAAGAATCGTTGTGAGGGTTTGGTTCCTATCTTTAAAGGAATCTTGAGTATTAGTGGGTGCGACTCTCTATTGGGCTTAGAAGACTGTATTAGTCAAGAGTAGCTTGGTGAACCAACATAAATTTCTAGTGTGATACAATTTTTATTTTATTTATTTTTATTGTTTGGTGTGCACCTAGTTGATTTTATATTTCCGTTGTGATATAAAGATAATAATTAATTTATGATTAAAATTAATTATTTGAGTTATTAAAGTATTTTCTCTCTGATATTTTTAATTACCCAATTCACCTCCCTTCTTGGGTATTCCACTGGGCCAACAAACCTAATTCTTTTCAAGACTTAGAATCAAATCTTTACAAAAACAATTCTAGGTTGAAGACTAACCGAATTCTTTTACAGATTCAGAATCAAACCTTTCTTAGGTTGAAGATTAACCCTGCTTAGGTAATGTCCCTTTATGCCTAATCCACTCTTACTTAGACCAAATACCTATAGGTCTAAGCTACAACTCATATATATATATATATAATAATTTCATCTTACAGGAGCTTCCACCAACTCAATTCAAACTTAAACTCAATTAATGTCCCGAAAGGCTAGTGATAGAACTATGTGAGAAAATAAATCAGATTTTATCAATTAGAGCATACATATTTACAAAAAAAAAAAAAAAAAATATTTTAAACATTTTCAATATATTCTATCAAAAATAATTTTCAATTACAAAGATGACAAGTTCAAATAATCAAGCTATATAAAACAAGAATAGCGCAATTAATTTGAGCAATACAAAATAGTCAGAGAGATCTCATCGGGATAGCCTTCAGAAAAATATATAATAGAAATGTAATATCAACTCAAAGTTTTCGCAATAGTTTCTATTAGGAATTTCTTCAAAAAAAACTTTCTCTAAAAATAAATTCCAAAAAAATATAACCTCTTACAAAATGTGATTTGATCTTTGATTCTTGATAGACAGAAAGATGAAATTAGGCTCTAAATCAATCGTTCAACCAGTCAGCCGACCGATTTGCCTAAAACCCCAAAAACAACTATCCTGAATCATTAGGTTGATTGTTCAGGTCGAAAATCCAAATTTTCTCATTTTTCAAATATTTTATTGATCAAGCTCTTAGGAAAAATATTTGGACACTTAAATTTATCACTTCTTACCATATTAAAAATATTTCAAATTATTTTCAAGTGTCATGTGTGATCCTAATCTGGTTGCATTAAGAGTTCTAGAAGAGTTATGTTTTTTCACTTAGAAATACAAAAACATCTTCAATTTCTTCATGACAACCATCTTGATCTTTATCATAACTCTTTATAATATTTGCTCATTGAAGTATTGGAACTAAAATATGAAATACTCGATAAATGTATTAGTTCCTCAAAACATCAACATTAATTACTTCATCAAAATATCCAGGATCAACACATAACGTTAAGGATCCACTCACCAAAGGTCAAATTTCAGAGAGAATTAATTAATCATCAAGGAGAATGAAGCTAATCCTATAACAAAATAATTATCATAATGGCAACCCAACTTACTTGACTAGAGATCTCAAGATCTAAGTTCAAGAGACAACTGAATTATGAAGGTGATTGCATGTATCACCTTATAAATTTAATATCCATTATTCATTCCTAGGATAAAATAGTGATGATTGAAATATGTGTGATGATTTCTAGAAGTTGATAGTATCAAGAAGAGTATTAGAGAATACATTATATTGGAGATCATTTATATGAGTGTGAACTTGGTTGGTTCCATAAGAATGAGAAGACTAAATTCCCCAAGCACTCACGATAAAATGAGGGTGTTTAGGACCAAAATTAATGCAACCAAAGTGTCTAGGGTCTGGAGACAATTGTGTTGTTTCTATTGTCTTGGTTTGCATCAAATGCCAAACAGTTCAAGACATCATGTTTATTGGTCAGTTGAGTAAATTCAATAGATTCTCAATAGGGAATGTTCAAGGCCAAAATCACTACAAGAAAAAAGGCATTTTATCACGCTTTGTAAATATAATTTATCTCATTTTTTATTTAAACTGTGATTGTTAAAATATAAGTGAAATTTAATCTCATTTAAAATTTATGGTGTGATTAAAAATATTTTTTTATCATATTTTTTAAATAAATGTAATAATAAGTAAATAGTTTTTATCACATATTTTTATTAAAAAAGGATATGTTGTGTTGGGTGAAAAAAAGGGCGCTAAACCGAAGAGGGAAAAAAGGCGCTCATGTCCAAATAGAGTTTCCTTCCCTGGTTATTCATCACACTATAGAAGAAACCTCGCAAGACCTAGCTACCATGTTTACCTTGCTGCTCCGATCTTCCATCACACGAGGTTCACCGCCATATCGCTTACCTTGCTCGCACCATCGTCTTCGTTGTGCCTCTTACTGGTACATCGGACGTCGCTCCAGCCCTAGCAGCGCCGTTACCCTCTCCCCGATGACCTCCAGCCCTTCTCTCTTCCTCTCACCGACGGTCAGGTAATCTAAGGATTAATTCGCCTTTCATTGGTTCAAATTCATGTGAAATCTAGATTCATCTTTGATTGCTTGAACTTTTTGTGAACTCTATTAGAAGATTTAAGAATCATTTGTTCAAATTCATGTGAAATCTAGATGCAACTTTGATTGTTTGAACTTTATGTGAACTCAATTAGAAGATTCAAAACTCATTGGTTCAAATTCGTGTGAAATCTAGATTCTATCTTTGATTGATTGAACTTTATGTGAAATTGGAATTGGAATTGGAGTGGATTAGTAGAATTGGAATTTTTCTAGCACATAATTTCCAGATTTCTGTTTCCATTTTAATTGATATTGATTAATCTATTCTTCTGTTTCTGTTCACATTTTTGTTCTGTTTTGTTTTTTTTCCTGTTTCTGTTCTTCTATTTCTGTTCACATTTCTGTTCTGTTCTTTTTTTTTTTTTTTTTTTTTTTTTTTTTTTTTTTTTTTTTTTTTTTTTTCTGTTCACATTTCTAATTCTTTTATTATTTAGTTGTTTATTTGTGTTATTTGTATAGTTGGACTTAGACTTTTTGTGAACTCTATTAGAAGATTTAAGAATCATTTGTTCAAATTCATGTGAAATCTAGATGCAACTTTGATTGTTTGAACTTTATGTGAACTCAACTAGAAGATTCAAGACTCATTGGTTCAAATTCGTGTGAAATCTAGATTCTATCTTTGATTGATTGAACTTTATGTGAAATTGGAATTGGAATTGGAGTGCATACTATGTGTTCACGTTGTTGTTTCTGTTCTTCTATTTCTGTTCACATTTCTATTCTGTTTTTTTTTTTTTTTTTTTCTGTTTCTATTCTTCTGTTTCTATTCACATTTCTAATTTTTTTTTTATTTAGTTGTTTATTTGTGTTATTTGTATAGTTGTTTATTTAATAGAATTTAATTTATATTGTTTGTTAGAACTCAAATTAAATGGCTAGTGAAGGATCAAAAGACCCCGCGTCTATTCTGTTTTTTCTGTTTCTGTTCACGTTTCTATTTTGTTATGTCTTTGTTCAAGTTTATGTTTCTGTTCTGTTTTTTTTTTTTTTTTTTTTCTGTTTCTGTTCTTCTGTTTCTGTTCACGTTTCTAATTTTTGTTATTACTTAGTTGTTTAGTTGTGTTATTTTTATAGTTGTTTGTTTAATAGAATTTAATTTATATTGTTTGTTAGAACTCAAATTAAATGGCTAGTGGAGGATCAATGTTATAAATTATTATTATTATTATTATTATTATTATTATTATTATATTTGTTAATGTCGTGTGCTTCGCTTCGCCTCGCCTTGCGCCTTGCGCATAGGCTCCGGGACCCCTTGTGCGCCTCGGTGTGCCTAGAGCCTTTAACAACTATGATTGCTCCAATTTTTTTGTGCATACGGTGTGTTTTTCCTTCATTTTTGCTCAGTTTTCCCTTTTAAACCAACCTGGACAGAGTTTTTTTTCCTTTGACAGAGCTGGAAAAATAAAACAGAGCGTTTTTCCCTTTTTTTTCCTTGCTTTATTTCCAATTTCCTTGCTCCAGTTTTTTTGTGCATACTATGTGTTTGTCCTATTTTTTTGCTCAGTTTTCCCTTTTACAGTTTCATTTAGAGTGTCTTCCTTTCTAATTTAGAGTTTTATTGTGCAAAATTAAATGTTTGTTGCTCGTTGCTCTGCTCCAATCATTTCTTCTTCTAATCAAACAAGCGAATTCAGCAGCCTAATCAAACATGTATTGGGCTGTGTTATTAAATGCTAGGTTCTTTTTATTATGGGTTATTACATGTTAACTGCTGGTTAATTGTTTATAATATATTTGTTTAATTGTTTATTTAGTTTATTTATGTTATAAAATTGTTTATTTCTGTTAAATTTGAATTTGGTTCCTTTTTGTTATAAATGCTTAGATCGTGCTATAATTTTATTTTTATTTTTTAATGTTGTGCGCCTAGGTTCGCTTAGGTTAGTCCCTCGTTTTGCTCCTTGCGCCTATGCTTTGGGACAACTTGTGCGCCTCGGTGCGCCTAGAGCCTTTAACAACTATGGATCTTACTAAATTTAGAAAGAGTAAGAAAATTTGGCAAAATAAGTCTTCATCCTTAGGTGCACCTTCAACGCACAGTACACCCTCTGCCCATGATCCCCAGGCGCGTGCTTTGTGCAAGGCACGCACCTAAAACTAGGTGAGGCACAGACCTTGCACCTTGCGCGCCTTTAACAACTATGGCCTAGGGCCTTTAATGACTATGTGGGGTTGAAGCCAAAGAAAACATATAAACTTACTGGTTTAACCAATGGGGTTGAAGCCGGAGAAAACATGTGAAGTGTGAAATTACCAGTTGAACTGATGACGTGCGTGATTCTTCTTAACCAATCAGTTCATCATAATTTTTCTTATGTATTAAATTCCTGTTCCCCTCTCCCCAAATCCAATCCCAAAATTATTTTCCCTCTGACTCTCATCTCTTACCAATATCATATGATTTTATTTTATTTTTCAGTCTAATCATGGATAGATTATGGTTGTGCAAAGATAGAAGATCAAGAGAATATGGGGAATGAGTAGAATATTTTTTAGATTTTGCTGTGACAAATTCTAATGATCCTCATTGGATACGGTGTCCATGTAAAAAATGTGGCAACCTGATAAGCCAACATGTTCAAGATATAAGAAATTACTTATTTTGTAATGGTATAGATCAGAGTTACCGTGTATGGATATGGCATGGAGAAATGACTCCTAATGAGACAACTCCTAATAATGCAAATCCAGATATGAATGACTATAATTTTGTCCATCAACAATTTAGAAGTTCTCCTTTAAACGGCGAAGTTGATGGAGTTGAGATGGTTCACGCAGCGCACGATAAATTTATGGAAGACCCTAATACGTTCCATAAATTGGTTGAAGATGCTGAAAAAGCTTTGTACCCAGGGTGTACCAAGTATATAAAATTGTCTGCATTGGTAAAACTTTATAACCTAAAGGCAAGTTTTGGGTTGTCTAATGCTGGCTTTTCTGAGCTATTGACATTGTTGAAGGACATACTACCGCTCAATAACGAGATGCCACCATCAACCTATGAGGCTAAGAAAACGTTGACTGCATTAGGCATGGAATATGAGAAGATTCATGCATGTCCTAATGATTGCATGTTGTATAGAGAAAATTATGTGGATGTAATTACTTGTCCCACATGTGGTGAATCAAGATGGAAAAGAAAATCTCATAATTCTATTGAGACATGAGAAGGAGTACCGGCAAAGGTGTTATGGTATTTTTCACCTATCCCACGATTTAAAAGGATGTTTCAGTCAATGGAGATAGCCAAAAAGTTAGTCTGGCATGTTGAAGAAAGAATAGTTGATGGCCAACTACGTCATCCAACAGATTCCCCTTCGTGGAAGTTGGTAGATCACAAGTGGCCAGATTTTGCAACAGACCCAAGAAACCTTCGACTAGCCATTTCAGTAGATGGAATCAATCCACATAGTTCTCTGAGCAGTAGATATAGTTGTTGGCAAGTTATATTGGTCACCTACAATCTTCTGCCGTGGTTATGCATGAAAATGAAGTTTATGATGCTATCACTGCTAATATCAGGGCCAAAACAACCAGGAAAAGACATCGATGTTTATC
This sequence comes from Eucommia ulmoides, assembly GCA_016647705.1. Classification (NCBI taxonomy): domain Eukaryota; kingdom Viridiplantae; phylum Streptophyta; class Magnoliopsida; order Garryales; family Eucommiaceae; genus Eucommia; species Eucommia ulmoides. Next base: position 21,667,399 of record CM028339.1, read on the forward strand.
TTGCACCGTTGATTGATGATTTAAAAATTCTATGGGATGTTGGAGTCGAATCCTACGATGCTTATAAAAAGCAATCATTTATGTTAAAGGCCATACTTTTATGGACGATTAATGATTTTCCTGTGTATAGCAATTTGAGTGGATGTCGGGTCAAGGGATATCTTGCATGTCAAATATGCGGTGAAGAAACATCTGCTGTTAGATTAAAACATAGTAGAAAGATGTCATATGCTGGCCATAAAAGATTTCTTCCGCGACATCATCCTTAGCGTAGGCAGAAAAAGGAATTTAACGGAAAACAAGAATTTGGATCACCACCTTTCTCTTTAAAGGGAGACGAATTATTGAGTAAGGTTGAAGGAATCCCTTCTATGTGGGGAAAGAAGAATGGAAACTCGGACACGAAAAATGTTGGTACATGTTGGAACAAAAAATCTATATTTTTTTACCTTGAATATTGGCAACACTTGCATGTTCGACATATCCTTGATGTTATGCATATTGAGAAAAATGTATGTGATAGCATCTTTGGTACATTGCTCAACATTCCAGGAAAAATGAAAGAAACAGTCAAATCTCGGGAGGACATTGTAACTATGAAAATACACGGCGAGTTAGCACCAACATATAGGCCGAACAAAACATATCTACCTGCAGTTTGTTACACGTTATCGAGGGATGAGAAAAAAAAAAGTTTGTAAGACTTTGTCAGAACTCAAGGTTCCAGAAGGTTACTCTTCAAATTTAAGGAATCGTGTCTCCATGGAAGATTTAAAACTCTATGGCCTTAAATCTCAAGATTGACATATACTAATGCAACAAATATTACCAGTTGCATTAAGATCTGTGTTGCCCAAGCATGTGAGATATGCCATCATCAGATTTTGTTTATTCTTAAATGCCATATGTAGTAAGGTGGTGGATGTGTCAAAGCTAGATGAACTGCAAAAAGAAGTTGTTACGACATTATGCCAGTTAGAGAAGTTTTTTCTTCCGTCGTTCTTTAACATCATGATTCATCTGACAGTACATCTCACTAGAGAAGTCTGACTATGTGGTCCTGTTTATTTTCGATGGATGTATCCATTTGAAAGGTTCATGAAAGTCATTAAGGGTTATGTTCGAAATCGTAATTGTCCAGAAGGTTGTATTGCAGAATGTTACATTGCAGAAAAAGCTGTTGAGTTTTGTAATTCACATCTATCTGGGATGGGTACCATTGGCATTCCATAAGATAGAAATATGGTCGAGGATGATGTAGACATAGGTAGGCCTTTATCAGGTGTTGTTGTTGTTGTTGCTGTTGATCGGAAACAGTTGCAACAAGCGCATCGATATGTGCTGGAGAACACAAACGATGTTCAACCGTATCTTGAGCATGTTCTTTATTCTCTTGTTTACTTTTTCATGTTTTTAACCAAAATATCTATATAAAATAATTGTCGGTAATTCATATTATTTACAGGAAGCATATGACTTGGTTGAAGCAAAAATTTCCCACTAAAAACCAACAGTGGTTACGAATTGAACACAACAACACCTTTAGTGATTGGTTGCGTAAAAAGGTATACACTAGTTTACTTCTTAGTTGTAATTGTTCGTTATTATTGCTAAAATGAATAAAGTATGCCAATATTTGTAGGTCAGAGATGAAAATGATATCTCAGATAGCTTAAAGTCGATAGCAAATGGACCTCAATATGAAGTAATAAAGTTCCAAGGATACATCGTTAATGGATGTCGTTTCCACACGAGGGATTGGGATGATTCACGAGTCACCCAGAATAGCGGAGTGAGTTTAGTGGCTTTGACAATGCATATTTCAAGTGCAAAGGATAAAAATCCCGTTTATGCAGATATGTCTTATTATGGAGTCATAACTGAGATATGGAAACTTGACTATAACAAGTTTATGATTCCAGTATTCAAATGTGATTGGGTTGACAGTAAGAAAGGAGTTAAAGTAGATGATCTTGGTTTCACTTTAGTGGAACTCGATAGAATTAGCCATAAATCTGACTCTTTCATTTTAGCTTCACAAGCTAAACAAGTTTTTTGTGTTCAAGATCAAATTGATTCGAGATGGTCAGTCGTGCTAACTACTCCTCAAAAAGACTATCGAGATGATGAAGATGTTGATGAGATGAATGATTGTTGTATTGAACACAATTGCCTCGCTCTAGTAATTCCGAGTGCTGATACCATAGATCTAGAAAATGATAACGATGAAGATGAGGGGAATAACAATGCGTTTTATGCACGGCCAGAATGTGAGGGGACATGGATATAGGCAATATATTGTCATACTTCATTAATAATAGGCTTTACTTTTAGGATTGCTTTGTTTCTACCTTATCGTATTTGTTTACTTTTTAATTGTGCTTTATATTTCTTCATATTTTTATGCAAGGTAATACTTTTGTTGAAACAAATGTCAATATGTGAAATCGAAGTTTTTAACTTTAAAATTGAGTCACTTGTAGTTTAGTTACATTTGAGTAATAATGTTTAATAGTTACACTTGTTTCTTCTTGCTATTTGTTCTATATTTTGATCTCATTAGATGGATCGATGTCAACCTTTCAATAATGAGGTTGGAGAAGGATCATTAACAAGTGCTACCAAAAATACTGGTAGAGGGACAACATTTTTGCCCAAGTTAACCAAAGATAGAAGTTGCGGAGTGAGGAAAGTAGTTGAATATAATGAAAATGGAGTACAATAGGAACAGTTGCAATAGAGTACACAAGTTATCTTGGAGTATTGGCTCGTAATATGGCTCCAATCAAGTATGATCGATGGCAGAAGGTACCACAAAAGTTAAAAAATGACATATAGAGTACTATGGAGGTAACCCTTTTTAATTTTTGTATAATTTGCTCCTTTTTCATATTATCTTATATATGAATGGTTTTTAGTTAAGCTATGTTATCGATTCAAAATCAAAAAAGAAGTGTTTATCTTCGATTGGAGAAAAATGGAGGACATTCAAGAAGTACCTTACCAGTACTTATGTACGTCCATTTGAGGCTAACCCTATTGCTCTCAAACATCCACCAAAAAAATATAAGTGCATCAAACAACGCTATTGGAATAAATTTGTTAGAAAGAGATTGACGGAAGAATTTATGGTACCTTTTTTTATTTATTCTTTATGTATTGGAGATACTATCTTTTATATTGTTACATCATGTATTTGATGTTTGGCCTACATGTGTTAAATTTTACATTGTAGAAATTAAGTGAGCTCCAAAGAGAAAGATGAGCAAAGAATATATATAACCGTCGGTTAAGTCGAAAAGGCTATGCTAGACTTGTACAAGAATGTGTAAGTTTTTATAAATATAAATTAAATAAGAAACAATTTCATAGCTCTTATCTTTTGCAATATATTTATTTAATATCTTGAAATTATTATGTTTTTCTTATAGCAACCTAACATAGAAGGAAATGAGATTTTGGATAGAAGTTTTTATTGGAAGAAAGCTCGACAAAATAAAGATGACGAATATGATGATGCGACGAGGATGACTGTTGAAAGAATAGTATTTTCTATTACTTCATGCACTTATTTAAAATATTTGTATTGACTTTATCTGTGCTTATCATTTTGTATGATAATAATCTCACAGGATAAGTTGACACAAGAGGTTCAAGATGGAAGTTTAAAAACTCAAGGTAGTAATGATGTTCTTAGCATTGCGTTGGAAACTCCTGAGCATGCAGGTCGGGTGAGGGGAGTGGGAGGTCGTGTGACACCAAGTATCTATTTTCATATACCTAAAAGGATAAAGAAAACTGAGTTTGAGGAAAAACAAAAGTTGATAGAGGCAATGTTGTTACAATTGCAAGAAGAACTTCGTGCAATGAAACAACAGGGTGCCAATAGTCGCCAAATGCATGAGTCTAATAATGTGAGCTCTAAGACTTTACACAATTATTCAATACCACTTGTTAAATCCATGTCAAAAGAAAAAGATACTCCAAAAAGAGATGAAAATGCACCAAGACTGATCATGAGAAAGGTAATTCATTAATTCACACCTTGTTACTTTTAGTTTGTGTTTCATATGCTTGTTTTATGCTATTTTTAATAATATAAATTATTTGAGAATGCTTTAGAGCAAAGCATGTAAGTTGGCAGTGAACTCAATTGAAAATATTGTTGCTCATGGCACCGTTTATGATACAATTGGAACAAATGAAATGATACACAATATTCCATTAGGGGATTTCTATATGCGTGTTTCCATGGATTGTACAATTAAGAGAGATGCTATTCTTCTAATGCCTGTACATGACGAGATGTACAAGGTTATAGATGCTGAGGGGTCTCTTGTGGCTTGGCCTAAGAATCTTATAGTAGTCGTTGATGAGGTATTAAACTTCTGTATTATTAAATTCTAAACCATTTGATTATTTCTTTAACAATTGAGTGTTGATATTGGATTTGTTATGTCACAGGTACCTTCGAGAGAGACGAATGGTGATGGTAACTTTGATTGCATAAATTCTTTTGTGGAAAATTATATAGATCTTTTAAAAGATGATGAAGTTGTAAACATTCGATTGGTAAAAGAAATATTTGGAGAGAGCATAACACTCCAACTTACTAAATCTGATTTAGAGTATTTTTGTGAGTTCAACAAAGTATCGGCTGCATGCATCATGCTATACATGAGGTAAAAAAAAAAAAAAAAATTGTTTTGTTTTTTATTGTGAATTCATCATGTTTTTTTTTAGATTGGTAAGTTGTCAAAAGATTATGATTTTGCTATTTGATTTCAGTTATCTATATGGAATTATTAAGAGGGGCAAATTGGATGAAAAATTTGGATGTGTTAGTCCGTTGTCCACTAGCAATGGATGATCCAAGGGTAGTGGTGAAAAATCAGGAATGCTTGCACGAAGATTAGAGACTTCAAGACCTAACCAATTATTCATTATTCCATTTGATATTGGGTAGGTCTCTTATAATTTAGATGTATTGAGTTTTTAGTTTTAGAATATTCATCAATTGTGAATTTCATTGTTTGTAATTTTCATTTTTAACTTTTCAGGGAACGCTGGATATTGTTGGCTATTGACCTATCAATTCTAACGGTATTCTATTTTGATCCATGCTGTTCAGGTGAAGTGAATACAACTCTTGAAATCATAATAAACACGTAAGTGTCACTTTATTATATTCCGTGTTTCTTTTACACGACCTTTTATGTAGGCAACTATTTATGCATTTTTTCCTCATAACTTTTTATGTTTATAAGTTTGTTTTTTTCTATTTTTTTTCACATAATATTTATGTAGAGGTCTTAGAACATTGAAAGGACCAAAACAAGGACAAAAAAAACTCCAACTTGGAAGTGCATTCAGGTAGTAAACATGTTTTTCAATATATATCTATAAAATAAATATGTATATATATAATAGTACAGTTATTACACCAGTTCTCATCAAATTTTATTATATTTAGTGTCCTCAACAATCTTCGGCTCTGAAAGCTGGTTTCTACGTAATGAGATTCATGAAAGATATTATTAGAGATAAGAGCATCATTTTCCGAGAAAATGTGAGATAAGTTGTTTATTTTTAATTTATTTTGCACTTTGCATATTATGATTTTTTTATTTATTTTGCACTTTGCATCTCTCAATTTTATTTTATTTTTTCTCTAACTCATTTGAATAAATTTTGTAGTTTAATGGGAAGAATGCCTACTCCGAAGAAGAATTAGACGAATTGAGAGTTGAATGGATTAAATATATGTAAAAACAAATGTGATTGCAGAAAATGTATGTCATTATCTTGAATATATAATTCATTTGTGAGACGTTTAAGCTGTGTTGCTATATTTGCAACGAAACCGTTGCTGTCTTGTTGTTTTTGCTGTAAAACAGCAACTGTTTTGCTGCAAAAACAGCAAAGCACAACACTGTTTTGCTGTTTTTGCAGCAAACCCATTGTTGTTTTACAGCAAAATAGTTGTTCGGCAGAAATGTTTAACTATAAATATGTTTTTTCTACATAAGATTGTTAGTGCAAACAACTATAAGTAAATAACATATTGAATTATGATATTAGTGCATGATGAAGGGTAATACTTAAGAGCATCATTTTTTGAGAAAATATGAGATAAGTTTATTTTTAATTTATTTTGCACTTTGCATCCCTCGAAAATATTATGATTTATTTATTTATTTTGCGCTTTACATCTCTCAATTTATTTATTTTTCTAACTCATTTGAATAAATTTTGTAGTTTAATGGGAAGAATGCCTACTCCGAAGAAGAATTAGACGAATTGAGAGCTGAATGGATTAAATATATGTCAAAACAAATGTGATTGCAGGAAAGGTATGTCATTATCTTGAATATGTAATTCATTTGTGAGACGTTTAAGCTGTATTGCTGTATTTGTAGCAAAACCATTGCTGTCTTGTTGTTTTTGCTGTAAAACAGCAATGGGTTTGGTGCAAAAACAGCAAAACAATGCTGTGCGTTGCAAAACAGTGTTGTTTTTGCAGCAAAATAGTGCTGTTTTTGCAGCAAACAGTGTTGTACGCAGCAAAACAGTGCTGTTTTGCTGCAAAAACAGCAGCGCACAGCACTGTTTTGCCTGTTTTTGCAGCAAACTCATTGCTGTTTTACAGCAAAACAGTTGTTCGGCATAAATGTTTAACTATAAATATGTTTTTTCTGCATAAGATTATTAGTGCAAGTCCTTGAACAGCGCTGAAAATAAAGTTTAATAACTTTTTTGAGCTTGTTTTTTATTTTTAAAGTTTTTTTTTAGTAAGTTGTTTGTTGTATCTTCAAGTTTATTGTTTGAGTTGGTTTCTTATAGCTGTAAGTTCTTTTTCTAGTTGTTGTTTTTTTTTTTTTTTTTTTTTTTGTAGCTACAAGTCTATTTGTTAGCTTTTTTTAGTTGGTTTTTTTTTTTCTTCCATAGATCTAAGTAAATTTTTTTTTGTAGCTGTTTTTAGCAAGTTTATTTTTTTCTAGGTGTATTTTTTAAGTTGCTGTTTTGTTTTTTTTTTTTCCTAGATGCAGGACTTCCTTTTTGGATCAACCGATGTCAAAAGTTAGTTGAACTTCACCTTTGGATGCTTTATGACCGAGATTTTGGTAGATTAGTTTTATTAGTTTTATATTTGATAGAAATTTTATATTTTAGACATTTATACTTATAGAAATTTAAGTTTATGATTTTTATTGTTATCTGTGTTTTTCATGTTGATGTAGAATTCTTATGTAATTAATATTTTAATTATTTGGGTAATATGAAATTATTTTTTTAGTTAATTTTTATAGTATTTTTCATAAAATGGTGGGTAAATTATTATTATTATTATTATTATTATTATTATTATTATTATTATTATTATTATTATTATTATTTTGTTAATTTTTTTTTAATATAGATATGAGAGACAATCATAATTTTTAAATGTGATTGTTTTATTATTAAAGGTGATAGAAAAGAGAGTAAACATCTCAGTTTGATACAAAAGTAAGATAAATATCGTCAAAATAATCACGTTTATTACTTTGACCACATATATATAACACTTTTAATCACATTTGAAAATCGTGATATTAAATGGATTAACCATCTCAATTTTTAATTGTGATAAAAAATTTACTATCTCGGTTTTTAACTGTGATAAAAAATATACTTTTAATCACACCGTATACTATCACGGTTTGTTCTGGGACCAAAAACTGTGATAAAAACTTTTTTATCACGTTTTTTAACTGTGATAAAAAGCCTTTTTTCTTGTAGTGAATCTACCTATCCGACGCAGTTATTTTCTTATTGAGCTCTCTCTCTCTCTCTCTCTCTTTCTTTCTCTCTTTCTCTCTCTTGTGTCTACATTATATATACATGTTTATCTAGTCAATTTCATTTATGTAGAGGACTATTGGACAAAAATAATTTTTACACTATTTTAAGTCTAATTATTTATGTGATTTAATCTTTGGTTGACATATTTTCATATATCAATACATTCATCTTAGTGAGAAAACGCACGCGAAATATTGATTTATCAAAAATCATTAAGAAGTGAATGGAAAATTGTCTACAGTCGGCAACGAAGTTGATTAAAGTATTTAAAATGAGAAATCCAATATTGATTAATCAAAAACACTTAAACCACATTTATAAACCATGTTTGGATTGCAAGCCCATGTCGAGTCGTGGGTTTGGGTTTGGATTTGGGTTTTGACTTGGGGTGATTCAAGTAGAGAGAATTCTTTCTAGCATTTTCTTTAAATTGATTGTAGTGACTTCGCTAACCAAATAAGACTTATCTTTTTATATTTGTAACTCATTTTTAATGAGAAGTTACATGTGGTTAATTGGTGACTTTAATCGATACCTTTGTCATGTTGAAGTTACTTATTTATTTATTTTATAAATAGAAAAAGTTTGTATTATTAATTAAGCACAAAATTTAAGACAACTTTCAATACGCATATATTTTGAGTCTATGTTTGTTTTATTCTTGAGAGAGAGAGTAACACAAATTTCGTTCCTCGAATCCTTTAATTTTCAGTGATAGTATAGAAGGATCGTGATTGTTTTATTCTGAGAAGCAAAAACCTAAGCAATCATAAGTACTTGAGTGAGGTGAAATTTGATTTAAGGAAATGTCATAAAACAATAGCTTCGATCCGCATAAATTTCTAGTAGTAACAACCTACAATTATGATATTATTTATTTTGTGAATTCTTTTATTTTAATTTAAGTGTTCTATAATATTTGTTGGCATATATTTTACAATCTGAAATATTTACTACACATGTATTGAGTTTTTTAAATAGTTGTTGTGAACTATTTTATATTCTGTAATATTTATTATAAGTTAAATTCAACAACAAATTTCACAGTGTAATTTTTATTGCTTATGATTATTATTTCATTGTATGTATATATATATACACACACATATATATATATGTGTGTGCAACGTATTTCAAAATCTCTATTGAATTAATATTTAATTAAATTAGTATTTTCATTATTATTTTTAATATTTTTACCTATCTATTTATCTATCTATATATTTAGTATGCCTATGTGTCAATATATACATATCGCTAGGACCCGCAAATCCGAATGGCGGATCTAAGCTCGGATTCGCAGATCCAAGCAATATGCACATTACAAACACACACATATAAACAGATAGATAGAGATGAGAGTTAGAGAGAGAGAGATAGAAGAAGAAGATGATGGTTGTGGACAGAGGAGGGAGGCACCGCCAGGGATTGTTAGGGGTAGAGGGGTTTGTGCAAATCTATTGAGGGCAAAAGGGTAAAAGAAAAGAAGCTGCAGTAATTTTAAAAGGGGTAAAAATTACAATTTATTTTTTTATTTTTTTGATAAGAATGTACATCTAAAAAAAGGGATGGACACATCTAAAACAAAATAAAAAATCAATGGGTAAAATTCAATTAACCCTATTATCCCCCAAGCCCTACTGCTAACTTGGGATGCTGAATTGAAGGCTTTATTTGACTTATGAATCAAAGTTTTATTTGACTAATGAAAGAGAAAGATGCTGCCGACAAATGGTGGATGATTGTTTCTTAGATTTAGTGTTGAGAAAATCTTGACTATCTATCTTGGATTAAGATTTGTGTTATTGGAATAACGAGTGGAAATAAGAAGGTTTTAAACATTAAGAGGTGGACGCCACAAGAAATGCTTACAAATAGTATTTTCATCCCTTCCGCCAAAAAGAAAGAAGAAAAAGAAAACGGAAAAAGGAAAAAAGAAAAAGGAAAAGAAAAAAGAAAAAAAAGAAAAAAAGAATGAAAATTACTTTTCTACCCGTGAGGTTCTACATGTGCGAATCACATGCCTAAAATCCATCACATTTAACCCTTGTTTCCGACATAAGGGCCACATTGAAAAAAAATAAAAAAAATTAGAGAATCACATAGAAAACACCCTACAAATTGGATATTAGTATAATATACTAGTCTACAAAAATATGTATTTGTATATATTTTTTATTTGAATATTACACATGACGCACAATTAATTTTTTAATTTTATATTTAATATATTGGGTTTATACCAATCACTTTCCCTATCATTTTGCCATAAACCAAATATTTCTCATGTTATTTTATAAATACCAGTCAACCTCATTGGTCGATTTTTGTTCTTAAAATACATAAATGCACTTCTGTTATTTTGAAAAAAAATTATATTTATATTTTTATAAAAATTTATTAACACCCCCTATTTTTAAAATTATATTTGTTACCTTTAACTTTTTTAAATAACTATATTTATCTCCCACCCTACTCCACCCTCTAACCGCCCACTGCCACCGCCACCGCCACCGCCAGAGAGCGAGAGAGAGCGAGAGAGAGAGGTTGGTGGTGGGGAGAGAGAGAGAGGGGAGAGGAAGATGTTTTTTATTTATATTTTTATTTTAAATGGGATATTAGTGTAAATAAATAAAATATGAATATATATATATATATAACAAATTTAAAAGGGTTATTTATGTATTTTATTTTTTAATTATTTAATAATTTTTAAATAGTTAAGGGTAAAATTGTCATTATAATAAAAAATTTATTACTCTTTTATCTATAAGGGAGATAACTGATATTTGACCAAAATGATAAGGATGTTGACTAATATTTATAAAATGACAGGGGAGGTATCTAATTTAGAATGAAATGAGAAGAGAGGTGAGTGACGTAAATCCTTAATATATTTTATGAATGTCTAGCAAAAATAAATTTTAATGCAGAGAAATAAAATAAGGATTAATTTCACTTTGTGCCCCTATGTTAGACCGAATTGTACTTTGTACTTTGTACTCCTGTGTGGTATTTTTATCACAACTTACCCCTTTTGTGTTTAAATTTTAAGTACTATGGTAAAACTTTTCGTTAACTTTAAAGGTCAAAGGTAAAAGTCAAAGAAAAACTGTTAATTAATTTTAAATAACATTTATACCTTTCAAAGATTTTAATAGGGCCTCTTTTATACTATTCAAAAACTTAGGGGCCATTGTTTATTTTTTATGCTATTCATCTTCTTCCTCCTGTGCTTCGACAACGGCAACGACGAAGGCATGGTTCATCGATGGCAACAACAACTAGTTTGTGATCTCTCTTACTCCCTTTCTTTATGTCTCTCTCTCCCTCTTCATATATATATATATATATATATATATATATATATATATATATATATTAAGACTGCAGATCTGTATATCCAAAGCCATGGCAACGGTGGTTGTATAGTATATTAGAGAGAGAAACAGGGACAGTTGGGTGAGGAGATGAGAGAGAGAAGAGAGGGGGGTTGGGTTGTAGTTGCTTGGTTCGCTGTCGTTGGAGCAGGGAGAGGATGGAGGTGGGGAGGAAAGACATGAACAAGGGGTTGGACCTGCACTTGATTTGTGACCACCGGCGTCGAAAATGCAAGATATAAGGGATCTCCGATGACCCAGTAGAGGACGAGCTCCTCCTCATTAGGTGGTGGTGGAGCTTGGTGGTAGTTTTCGGTAGTGTAAAAGTAGAAGTGGTCTGGTTGGTGGTGGTGCTTGCTGTTTTGCTCTGACTAGGGTATTGAAGACATCGGAAATGAATAGACAATGGGGTTGCGGTGGAGGGGCGAGGAGTTCAAGCGAAAAAAAAAAAAAATACAATTTTTACCCTTAAAATTTGAGGACTTTTAAAATTGATCCCAATTCAATTAAATAAAGTAAAATGGAAACATTATCGTTATTTCTTAAGTGAAATGATGCAACTACACTTAGTTCTATTAAATTTTTAACCATTACACTTAAATCTTAAGCATAGGGACTACATGTGATAACAAAATAACACAAAGGTGCAAAGTACAATTCGATCTAACTACAAGGATAGAAAGTATAATTAATCCTAAAAATAAAATTTTAACTTCTAAAACTATTATTGTTCATTACTCAAATTTATTTTAGAAAAATATTAAATGACAAGTAAATAAACTCCTAGATGCCTTTTTAAAATTTTGTAAATTTTTTTTTTTTTTTTTTTAATATAACATTTTTAGCATAATCTACTCTTTACGTTGTTTAACAGTTTTTATTATTTGGTTAAGAAGTTTAGAATATTCTTTGAAGCACATGAAATTGAATAAATTTTATATGTAATTAATAGATAGAGAGAGAATTTTATTAAATAGTTAGATAAAGTAAAACAGATGAAGATATAAAGTCATATATAATTAATAACAATAGAAGCAATCATCCACCAAAATATGAATAAATTTCAGTGAAATCCCATCTCATTTAAAAAACCTATGACAATACCCTCTGTCATTTGACAAACATCTTCAACAACCATTTCTTTGATGTTAATATAAAAGTACTTATTTGACCCCATTATTATATTATTAAAAATTTAATTAAAACTATTTAATAAAAAAATTACTCATATAATTCTCTTAAAAGAATTACAAATTTGGTCTAAGTTTTATTTTTCTTTTTAACTTTTATTTATGTAATATATCTTCAATTTCAAATATTTTTGATTATCTTTGGGATCAAATAGTGGTTATTATATTTTTTTTAATATTTAAAGAGTACTTGTCATTGAGTTTTTTAGAATTAAAAATATTCTGAGAATTAAATATTATTGATTTATGTAATAAATTTTCAATTCAAATTTGTTTATTACTTTTGGAATGAAATGATGATTTTTTATAATTTTTTTAGCATTTAAAAAGTACTTGTTAAATATTTGAAATTTAAAATTATTCCAACAATGAAATATTTTTTATTTATGAAAATGAAGTTATAGTTTATTTATAACATGTTTTATTTAATTACATTTTTTGTTAAAATTGTTTAGTGACGTTTTCATATATTTAATAATTACTTCACCTCAGGGTTTGAAACAGTGAACTAGTAGATTTTCTAACGGTTATTTTGAACCATTTAATGTGTTTGTCCTTTCTTGCTCATTTTCTATATAAAATTGGTTCCATGAAAATAAATAAATAAATTGACTACTTCAATTAACTCTGACAAATATATATATATATATATAAAGTAAGAAAGAGTCATTTTTTCTAAAAAGATTAAAAAGTGTAGTAAGTGTAGCATTCACTATTTTTCGTTATTTTTTTTAAAAAAATATACTTTATTTGAAAGGCATATAAATGTCATTTTATGTAAAAAAATAAATTGTGAAAAAAAAAAAATGCCAAACAAAATTAGATGTGATCCGTTTACAAGAGTTTTGGGGTGTCGTTGTTGGGCTTCTAAAATGACAAAGCGGGCGATTTCAAATGACAGGGGGTGTCGTAAATTTTTCAAATGGAAATTTATCCACCAAAATATTCGTGTATGAAAATTCTCACTATTTTAATTATAGAAAAATATGTAATCTCCATTCAAAATAATAAATAATAATTAAATTCACTCAAATCATTATATTATTGATAAATAATATTTAATATAAGTTTAGAAAGAAAAATTAAGAAGAATCAAGAGATGACTTTGATTCTTAAGTCTAGTTTTCTTTTCATAATTTACATATATATATATATATATATATACCACAAAAAATGGTTTTGACAATGGTTACAAATCTAACGTTCTAGTCACCACCCACTCAACAATGAAATTGAATAGAGCCCACTAACATTGTAGTTATTTAGTCGTGTGAGGTTCTACCAATACAAAATGTGAATGATAATTGGATTGTGAAACCCCGTCAAATTTGTACATAACTGTACCACCAAAAAAAAAAAAGTCAAAATTCACACATTGTAACGATAGTATATGCATAGAGAGAGAATCTAGATATCAAATCCAGCTTACTTTGACGTTGACTTGTGAGTAACAAATAAAAGTCAACAATAAAATTAAAGATACAAGAAATTTTTAAGAAAAGCGAAAGGTGTGATCACAAGAGAAGAGAGAGAGTGTGTGTCATAGGGATAGATGATTATGATTGCTTCAAATAAATGTGCTGACTTTGTTACAAAGAAAAGAAGGATGGATTAGTGGAGCTAAAAATGATGAAATCTGAAATCGCCGCCCGAAGATATGGAGATGTTAGTGCTGTCGGAAATGGAGGATCCGTAGCTATGTTTTCACCTCATAAGGTAAATTTCGGGGTTGATAGAAACTTGAGACCACCTTGCACTTTTATTTGAGTCCAAATTACATTTCTACCCAATAACCAAGAAAGAAGAGAGAAAAGAGGAGTTGGAAATTCAACTTTGTGGCTTGATGATTAGATGGCCATTTAAATTCCATTTTGGCTAATTTCCAAGAATTATTCTCAACAACCAGTATTACGATTTTATCGGTCTTGATCATTTGTAATGCTACTATTATTGGTTGTTCAATAATTTTCTCTAAACTCGCTCTTAGCATTTTATTTGTTACTTGTTTTATATTTAGTTAATTATTTAATTATATTTCAATTACATAAAGAGGAAAAATAAATAAATTAATTGATAAGTGTTAACCTACGTATCTACCCAAAAGGGAGGCTGAATTAGGTAGTTAAAAATGAAACAAATAATTTACCAATTAATCAATCACCAATTTTGCCAACTGATTGTTATGTTGAGTTAAGCGGAAATGTATTTATCTTAGTGCATAATCAAACAGATAAAGATAGAGAAATTTGACACACAGATTTATCCTGGTTCGGCAAACTGCCATTGCCTACGTCTAGTACACCCCTAACTCTCGCGGGGATTTCGCAATTCACTAAACCCGATTCCTTTGCAAGGTAGGAACCATATTTTTGGGCAATTTCGCATTTACTGGCGCAAAAATAGCCTAATTAGTTTACAGATTCACAATCAGACCTAATTTTTTCCTAAGCTAAAGACTAACTCCATCTTTTTCGCAGGCTAAAAACTAACATTATCTTCTTTCCGGGCTAAAGATTAACCTATGATTAGGCAGCATCCCTTTATGCCTAATTCACTCTCACTGAGACCAAGTATGTTTAGGTCTAAATTACAACTGACAAATACAAAAAAAAATATAGTTTCTTCTTACATGAGCTTCTACCAGCTCAAATTAAAATATATTCAATTAATGGCACGATACCATGTGAAAGAAATATATGAGAATGAAAACCTGATTACAAATAATTAAAGCACAGAAATTAAAAAAATCAAATTTTCTGGAAAAAATAGTTTTACAAAATTTTCAAGATATTCAGTAGTATTAAAAATGATTTTTCAATCAAAACTATAATAAGCTCAAACAATAGATATTAATTAATTAAAGCAAAGTAATTTGAGTAGGTAAATAAGAACAATCTTACTGGGATTTCCATAAGAAGATCAAACGCAAGATTCAAACCCGGTATTAGCAAAAATAACGCTTTCAATCAAAAATATTTCACAAAATATTCTCTAAAAAATATTTCAGAATAAGATATGATATCTCTTTTAAAAATTATGAAATTATATGTATTGATGATGCCTTTTAATTTCAAATCCCTAGGTCTATATATAGCAATTTTAAACTATGCCTAAAAATGTAATTTTTGAAAGATATACCCAAAATTATCATATATAGACTCCATATATCAAACCTTTTAAATCGGTAATATTTGACCCACAAATAAATTTTTAATCTACACGATTTAGTCTCAAAAAGATTTTGGTTTAAATCCCATAAAGATAAAAACAAGTTTTCCCTATAAAAATTACAAAATCAAATACATGCATGAAATCATAAAATCTTCTAAATCTAAGATGTATCTTTGAAAATTAGTCGAAATCCATTTAATTATAATACGTAAATGTTTAAATCGAAGATAAATGGGCAGGAGATCTTCTAAAATGCTCTAGTCAAAGATCTGACTTTTATCCTTTCGGTTGACCGACTCCACAAACGGTCCACCGCTTGAACTCCAACGTCTAGATTTCTAGCCGTTGAACCCTAGGTCGGTCGACCAATCACTCAAACGTTTAGAACCTTGAATTAATTGTTCATCCTTGAGGTCGACCAACCAACCAAAATTCCCAAAAAACTCAGTCTTGATGAATTGAGTCAACTGTTCAGGACAAAAAACACAATTTTCACATTTTTTAAACATTTTCTTGATTGAACTTTTAGGAAAATCATTTGGACATATAAATTTATCACTTCTTAACATATTTCAGATATTTTAAAATATTTTTAAGTATTATGTGTGATCCTAATCAGATTGAATTAAGAGCATAAGAAGAAATTAGGTGTTTTATCTAGAATTACAAAAAATATTATTGATCGAAATTTTTTTCAATATTTTCATTGCAGCCATCTCAATCTTTTTTAATTATCTTCTTGAAAATCATTATTTTTTTTATTTGCTCAACAAAATTAAAATCTGAAATACTTAATAAACACATTAATTCGTCATTCCTCAAAACATCAATGTCAATTGATTCATCAATGCATGTAAGATCAATAATAAGTTTTTCCAATACTTTCAAAATAATGAAAAATATATATAGTTTTACCTAAATAAAATTTTTGCATGTTTAATCAAAACCTGAAAATCCTTTTGAAATCATTAAAAAAAATAGACCAGTACAATTATTTTCGAAATACAAATTGTTCATAATATAATGCACTAACTAACTCTTTTTTACTTTACTTGTGCTGAGATAAATTTTATTGGGAAAAGAGTTACATGATAATGCAATAGAAATACCATAAAAATTTAGCTAGCACAATTCAAGCACCAAAAGTAAAACATATGAATCAATTCCATTTCCATCCCCCGCTACCAACCATAGAAATATTGCTCCACACAAGTAGTCAAAAAGAAAAAAAAAAAAAAAGAAAAAAAAAAAGACGATTTTGGGAAAAGACTAAAATCAAATGATGTGAATTTAAGTATGGAGTCCACGCAGTAAAATAATACTAAAAATGTAGATAAAGGACAGTTGTGTTCCAGTAAGTCTGACCTTTCTTCTATTTCACATGTGCCGACCTTGATGCTTTAATGAGTAGCCCCACAACAAAACCAAACACCACAAAATAATCAACTTTGCATGATGATTCCTATGCAAAAAATACTTGACTTGAGTTCCCGCATAGAATAAATACATGTGTGCAAGTTGCAGCACCCAAAAACAAAAGGTCAACCAAAGTGGGATGATGATTCACCCAGCGTTACACCTCAAATGACTCGCATCCTGAATTAAAGGTGACGGTAACTGGACTATGGGTTTGTTTAGGATTAATTACTGTGTGTCCTTGTGATTAGGTTTTATTCTACTTTTCTCCATCTATTATTTACTTCGGTACTTTGTCCTTTTGTAGTGGTGGACTAAAGTACAACATTAACGGTTTCCATCCGAGTTAACGATTTTTATGGTTCACACCGGCTTCCGAGATACGGGCTCCATTTTCCGTGATTTCCCTCCAATCTCAGAAGATTATGTGGAAGAATTTTATTGGAAAGACTTGAATTTGGCCACCTACAGCTCCATGATCAATCCGGTTCCTGGAATGCATGATTGAGTTCAAACGGGAGAGGGATTTTGGAGGAAAATCACACAACACGGAGCCCCAATCTCAAGAGTCGCACCTGAGCCACAAAAACCGTTTACTTGAATAGAACCCGTTAGTGTTGTACTTTAGTCCACAACCACAGAGGAACAAAGTACTGACGAAAATAATACAGAGAGATAAAGTGCAACATTGTCTAACTAGGGGACAATGAATAATTAATCCATTTGTTTATAAAAAATTAATTGTCGGAAAAAAATTTCGAAAACACTTCCCAGCCCAAAGCAAACCACTTTAGGTCAAGATATGTACTGAAATATATTATGTTTTTACAAGCCATTCTTGTAAAACTCAACAGATTTCAGTACATATTTTTACAATAAACTAAAACATATCCAAATAACGAAGAATAACCCTTCAAAAACATAAAGCTTGACTGCGCTTAAGGTAATGGCCGTTATGCGTTCAGGCTGTGGATTTTAGTAACGGTATTGCGGCCGGGAACAAGTCGTTGGGTGGGGGTATTGAATTACTATGCAAAATGCATTCCCCATTGAAACATGGTGATCCACCATATCTGATCTTTCCTTGCAAGTGCTATCAAAGTAGGAGAAGCACTGCCAAATGACCCATCTATGTGGAGGAGACACCTCTTTCTCATCATTTCAGTTCTATTTGGAAGGGAGGTGAGGCTTAAGCTTATCCTTTTAGGGAACTGCACTATTTGTACCACTCAAATCTATGACCAAAAACCTGATATAGGCTTTGAGCACATTTCGTCCATCATGCTTCTTGCCTTTGTTGCGTTGTCGTTTCTGATCTGATAGCATCTCAATCAATCAAATGTTATAAATGCTATAGCAACTTGCCACATTTGTTTCTCAAACTTTAGAAAAAAGTAAGTTGTACCATTATAAAGAAGATGGACTCAGAATCATACAAATTTGAATTGTATGTCAACAAACAAATAAATAAATAAATAACTGGCCAAAAAAGGATTTAAACCAATTGAAAACACTTGCGAGAATTCTTTATTTGCTTCTATTTCTTTCAGGTAGATAGAGCCCTGAAACTAAACTAAATCTAAGAACCCAATTCGCGTCTATAGTTATTAGATCTGTTGGAGAAAAAACAAATAAATCGAGAAAAATAAAAACTTATATCGGACTAAGGGACGTAAATCTCGCTCTATTTATAGAGATTCAAGCCCTTTGCGGTTGATAACACCTTGAGGCCCGCGCAACATATCTTATCTTTGACTTGGCACCTCCAGGATACAACAGTCTGACTTAGTCATTTGATTCACACTAACTTTGCACAAGTAATAGAACTCAAAACTCAACCAAGATAATATATTTATTTGCTCAATATAAAGTATATATGACAATATGAAAGATACACAAAACTTGTAGGAGGACCTATCCCAAAACACACAAAATTAAATACATAAAATAAATGAAAAATATTACAAAATACCAAAAATCTTGAATGTTATAAGAATATGAAAGGATATCATGAATGGGGCATTAACCTATTGAGATAGTAGGAGATTCTCTATCTCCATAACTTACGAAACTCCAAAATAAATAATTCAATAAATGAATAAGTAAATAATATAGATTAAAATGTAACAACATTCCCCCACTCATTTAAATATAAAATAAAATTACCAGACAAAGAAGGATCAACATGCATCATGAAGGTGTGCTCTGCATTGAACTTTTACTTAATGAAACAACAATCTCTATAACAAAAACGAGCTTTAGCAATAGTTCAATTAGCCGCTAAAAATTTATTTTTAAGCCACTAAAGATTTTAGCAGCAATTTATATAGCTACAGTAGCTATATGATATAACGATTAATTTATAATTAGCCACTAAGATTTAGTGTTAAATAGAAAATATTATGTGGCTCTTTAGATTACACGACAAATTTAAATTTCAATAAAATAAATAAATAAAAGTACTAAATGTTTATTTTTATATTTAGTGACAAATGATGATTTAGCCGGTAAATGTTTTACATTTACCGGCTATTATATTTTTTGTACAACGATAATTTTAAATGCCACTAAAAAAAATAATGTTAAATAATATTTTAATATTTAGTGAAAAATGACGACTTAGGTAGTAAATATATTAGGTGTTGATCATAAGATTTTGATGAACAATTAAAAGTTGATGTTTTTGGTGGGACTAACGGTTTAATTGAGTGTTTCAGTTAATTAAGTTTCAATGATGAACATATGATGACAAGTTATGAATGAATGTTAAATGATGATGACAAAGATGATGAATGTTTAAGAGTTTGAAGAAATTAAGGAAAAGAACTCAGGTTAATTTCATCTCTTAATATCTCGATTAAGATCCCACGCGACACGAAAATAATTTTATGATTATATGTGTTTGATAGGATCCTAAATTAGTAAAATTATTTGCTCCTTTGTTTTATTGAAAACAAATATTTATAATTGATTAAATTTCGAGTTAAGTATTTAGTGGAGCTTATTAAGAAAATAAAATGGTTAAATGGGAGAAACTGTAAATAAGAATGAGTTAAAAACGAGTTTAGAAAAGAGATCTAGTATCCTTAAGTCGACTGGTAAGTCAACCGGACAAAGCAGGTAAAACTCTCTGAATCTCTAAGTCGACAAATAAGTCAACCGGTGAAGAGAAATTGAACTCTCTATATCTCTAAGTCGACAGGTAGGTCGACCGGTCAAGAGAAATGAAACTCGCTGAATCTATAAGTCAATAGATAGGTTGACCGATGGGCACAGAATCTTTGGCTTGGCTACATCCTGAATAAAGCGATCGATTGGTCGGTTGACTGATAGTGTAGTTTCAGGATATTCAGGATTCCAATTCATATCTAAAAGTAGCCATTTTTTGTTGGGATTTGTGAGAGATTTTAGGGATTTTATAATATTTAAGATATGCTAAACCTATTATTTAATTCCTATTAATTTGGTTCATTAAGTTTTAATATTTCTCAATTTGGTACATTTAATTCTTTCTATCGTATTGATTTGAGTTTGAAAAATATTTGAGGGACTAATTTGAATGTTTTGAAAGCCATAATTAAGTCAAATATACCTAAAATGAAAAACATCAATATATGGGGTCTATAGGTGATTTTAAAAGACATATATTGTGAAAACTAGCCGTTATAGGGCTTGTTTAAAGTAACTATAAATGGACCTGCGGATTTCACATAATTAAGGTGGATCATATAAAAAACTATTCAGTTCCTAAGTTTTTCTAAGAGTTATCATTATGATATTATACTAAAAAATATTGTGAGATTATTCTGGATTTAAAATTCTTGTGTTAAAGCGCAAAGTTATTTGGCGTCACCAATCTGAATTGTCTAGCGATCTGTTTTATAATCCATTGGTGTTTTCCTGGTGACATCATTCCAAGCTTATTCTTTAATTGAGTATTTGATTATTATTACATGCTTGGTAAATTGATCTTTTTGAGAAATCGTTTTTGAACTTTAAAAGCATAAAAATCTTTTAAAACAATTTGTGTGTTAATCTGATTACGTGCTTAATTGTGTTACTCGTATTATTTATTATAGTCAGATTTTGTTTTCTCACTTTATTTCTATCACTAGTATCGGGACATTAATTGAGTATTAATTAATCTAACGTGGTAGAAGCTCGGAGTAAGAAGAAATTATCAATTTTTGTAATTGGTGAATTGTGTGCGAATTAGATACTATTGGGAGTATCTAATCAAGGGTAGTTGGTTTCAATCTCTTCCGATAAAGAAATTGAGGTTTTGATTTTTGCTTAAGGTATAAAAAGATTAGGTGTTAATTCTTCCTTGATTGAATTTGTGAGTGATTTTATAAAGGTTCCATTCTTACCCGAGATAAAGGATAGTTGGAGTGTTTTTGTGAAGTTTTGATTATTAAGACTAAGGTATAAAAAGAATTAAGTTGTGATTCTCCCTGTAATAGAATTAGGTTATTCAAAAAGAATCATTGTAAGGGTTTGGTTCCTACTTGTAAAGGAATCTTGAGTTTAGTGGGTGCGAATCTCTGTAGGGCTTGGAGGAGTGGATTAGCCAAGAGTAGCTTGGTGAACCAGTATAAATTTTTGGTGTGCTGCAATCTTTATTTTATTATTATTGTTTGGTGTGTACTTTGTCACACCCCACCCCAGTACCCGTCACCCGAGACCGAGAGTGACGTTAACCTGACGTCACCTAACTCATCGACGTATATCCATCCATACGTCCATACGTACCTACTCGCGCTACTGTAAAATTTTATTCTTTCTTTCCAAAACTATATATATATAATTACTTGTTCCGAAATTTGAGAATATACCGGTCCCAAATATTCACAACCGAAAAACACGAAACAAACCTGAACCTTCCATGGTTCACATCCGACTGGCTCACCTCCAGAAACAACACTATCTCCGGACTCTACCTAGTGCCAGTAGTGGATCAACTCCTAACCGCGGTACCTGCACCCCAAAATTTCTTATCGGCGTACTGTCTTCATAATAAAAATATTACATGGATCAAGTATAAATAATAAATATCATGCCTTGAAATATAAAATAACGAAATCACATACTCGGTTCCATTTTTACCATTGAAATGAAATGATATACTAATAATATATACCGCACTCCACATACGGAGACAATTCCCCTCTATCCATATTGTAAAGAAATAATGTATATAAAGGAACTAAATAAAAATATAATAGACCCACATACCATACGGAAATCCAGTTTCCCCTGTCACACATGAAATAAACCAAATATATATATATATATATATATATATATATATATATATATATATATATATATATATTTCCAACCAATTATTCGTATATGACAAAAAACTACAATACCCTCCGACTAGCCATAAGATCGTTTAACCTCACGATCGGGAGTTGCAACGGTACTGTACCACCAGTAGGATTTGCCTTCCTAAAAGGTCACAACACTCTCCCGGACTATGCCAAGCAGATAATCACAACTCTGCCGGACTATGCTAAGTAGATAATCACCACTCTGTCGGACTATGCCAAGCAGATAATCGTCACTCTACTGGACTATGCCAAACAGATAATCAAATAATTGTCACTTTGCTAGACTATGCCAAGTAGATAATCACCACTTTGTCGGACAATGCCAAGCAGATAATCACCACTCTGCCGGACTATGCCAAGTAGATAATCGCCACTCTACTGGACTATGCTAAGCAGATAATCATCACTCTATTGGACTATGCCAAGCAGATAATCCACATCCATTTTAGGAAGAAATACTATGGCGTAGTCGAGTCAAACACCAATTTTCACCTAAAAAACAAATGACTTTGTTCACAATCAATTTCCACCCTTTTAGAAAATAACTAGATTCAATAAATCATTTTTCACCCTTTTTAAAACCAATGAAATCCACAATTTCGCAAACACCCAAAACCGCTTGATCCATATAAGTTACAAATTCGTCCAATTTTAAATAAACACATTTTTCCATAATATATATGAAAATATATTTTGTAATTTACTAGAAGATAGTACACTCACTTGATTATCTGCTCTACAAAACTTTCACTGATTACTCTCTATCGAAATGCCGGTGCCTGCGAACCTAATAGTGATAGGGTCTGAATTAATGATTTATGCAAAATAACCTAATTATGTAATGCAGTCCCTAAGTTTCACAATTTCCCACTCCCTACATTTTATTTTGGGAATTTATTATTCAGTTAATTTTTGCTCCGTTACAAATTACTGTACCCAAATTTTAGAATTATGATCGGTCTCAAATTTATTATCTTGGTTATGAAATTCTTAATGTTAGTAATTAGATTTAACCAAATTAGAAATCGGTCGGAATGTTACCCTTTTACGAATTGTCGACATTCTATAGATTTCTGTTTTCAGGTCCACCGTCGCGGCAAATTGCTCTTCTTTATTCTTTGTTTTGCTACTGCCTCGCGACCACCTAGGTCATCGTCTTACCACCTAGGCGAACACGCGTTGCTTCTTTTTTCTGATGCTTTACCGCCAAGGCAAAAATCTCACCGCCGAGGCGAGCACATTCCCTTTTTCTTTCTATTTTACGTTCTGATGCTTCACCGCCTAGGCGAACGATCATCTTCTTCCTGGTTCTGCTTCGATCAGACCCACCGCTTCTCTCCCTCTTTCTTCTCACCAGCTCCTACGACCCCTATATCACCTTCCCATCATCCCATGCACACATAACACACTCAGAACATAAAACACACACCCACATGCACGACAGCAAAATGGCGACTGCTCACACTGCCTTTCCTATTGACGACGAGTAACTCACACACTACGACAAAATAAAATAGAACACACACGGTCAATCGAACATTACCTTGCCTACCAGCCAAACACACGCACCAATGTTGGATCAAACACATACACACTGATACACACAGTCGGTAGAAAAATAGAGCGCGCACACACACACACCTGTAGCAACCAAAACACACACTCACCGTCTCACACATCCCCGACGAACAGGACAACGATCAACACAGAAACACATACTCACACTGAAGAACCCACCATCACCAACGATCATGAACACCCGACGACCTCGCCTCTGGTTCTTTTTTTCTCTTTAGATTTTTCTGAATTTTTTTATTTTTTTTTTTAGGCTTGAGCTCAAGATTTTTTTATGGATCATTAAATTACATGGGTTTTTGTGGATGAATTTTTGGTTTTCTTCATGCCATGTCGCTCCTCTTCACTCCTTCCTGTCTTCTTCGGTTGAGCTCACGACACACGCACACACACACATTCA
Source organism: Eucommia ulmoides (assembly GCA_016647705.1). NCBI lineage: Eukaryota > Viridiplantae > Streptophyta > Magnoliopsida > Garryales > Eucommiaceae > Eucommia > Eucommia ulmoides. The sequence continues at coordinate 21,691,712 of CM028339.1, forward strand.
TATATATATATATATATATATATATATATATTGTTATAATTACTCTTTTCTCCACACAATTTCTTTAAATCTTCAATTCAGTTACATTCAACATTTTAAGATTTTCTTAAATTGTAATTTAACCCCTAAGATTTTTAATTAAGAAAGTTAAATGCCAATTTACCTCCCAAAATTTGGATTGAATGTTTCTAAATTTGTAAATTGACCCCTAAATTTTAATTTGATTTTTTTTTTAATTGGCACATTTTCACCCCGTATTATTCTACATGATCTAGAATAAAATTAAAATTACGTACATGCTAAAATTTGGGTCTTACACACTTAGTTGATTTGATAATTCTGCTATGATATAAAAATAATAATTAATTTTGGATTAAAATTAATTATTTGATTTATTGAAGTATTATTCTGATAATTTTTTAATCACCAAATTCACCCCCTTCTTCGGTATTCCGCTGGGCCAACAATTGGCATCAGAGTTGGTTTTAGCTCGATTAGGCTTAATATCCTAGCTAAACCGGTCACGTGCATACACCATGGATGATGTGTTTTGTGTATCCTCTTTTGATAGTGGTAAATGCGTCTATGATAATGTGATATATGATTCTTGTGATTCTTGTGGTAGTGATGGAGATGATAATAATGAAAATATTTATATTGTTATGGAAAAATTACTTTCACTCATATTACTTTTTGCTAAAGATAGATTTAGTTTAAAAAAAAAAAAAAATTGCTTCTTTTGAAAATGGTGGAAAAAGTGTCCGAAAATCTAAAATGCATTTGGATGATTATTATGGTACAAAAGAATTTTCGGATGTTGTTTTTGAAATTAACAATTTTCTCTCTAAAGTGGATTCTCTTGAAAATGAAAATAGAGTTTTAAAAAATAATCTTGAGATGATTTCTAAGCAAAGGTCAGATCTTGATTCAAAAATTAATTTACTTAAGAAAAATTTTGAAAAATCAAAATCCGACCTTAAGCTTGTTTCGAGAGATTCTGAAAATGATTTTTCTAGGTAAAGTGGATATGCTTAATCGTCTCATCCTTCATCACAAACTAGTGATAGTTATGCTTCTATTGCTAGAAATGATTTTTACTTTACATCTCGTGCTTTCTATGATAAATCGGATTTGAGATGTTTTTATTGTAATTGGGTTGGGCATTTTAAAGTATCATGCCTGTTTCAGAACTCTAAGATTATATCTAACAAAGACGGATCCAAAATGAAACGAATACCAAAAAAAATTGTTCAAATGTCTTGTGCAGAATTACAAAATTTCAGAAGTGAACCTAAAAGAATAGTTAAGGAGTTTATATGAAAGCGAAAATAGGAAGTCACCAAAGATCCACAAGCGATGTGTGCAAAGCGAAAAGATGCACCAAAGATAAGAGGTGAAGTTGTAAAGAAACCACAAGAGATATGTGCTAAGAGAAAAGTTGTACCAAAGACAAGATGAGACATCACCAGAAAATCACAAGTGATACGTGCAAACGGAATCATCAATGAATCAAATAGAGAAAATCAAAGGAAGAAAAGATATGAACAAGCCAAGAAGAATTGCACACCCAAATCAATTATGAGCTAAAATGAGGTAAATAGTAAAGTCGTCCCGAAAGATATAAAAGGTACTCCTAACCCTCCGCATTTTAAATTCGTTAAATTTGTTAAAGAGAGAGGTGCCCAACTTGCCAAATAGGTAAGTTGGTGATTGTTTCTAAAACCTATTTTTAATGATGTGTTCACTTGTTCTCATAGAAACATTGTAGGGCGATTCTGGAAATTACATTTAATTAAGGAGTATTAACATGCTTTTATGTGCTTATATCAAGTAGTGATCATGAGTTAAATTTTGAAACATGTTACGTGATTTAGAAAATGAGTTAAGTGAATTGAGCTGATATTTTATGCATTTTGAAATGATATCTTGATATATTAAAGGTTTTCAAATGATGATTATTTTGGAAGGGTTTTAAAATTTTATTATGCATGTTATTATTAAGATTCATGTTCTTATGCGAAACATGTTACTTGGGATAATTTTATTGACTGATAGGATTAAGAGTACTTGGAATTAATTAGTGATCATACATGTTGATGAGAATAATTGATAAATTATTCGTGAGATATGCTTCCTATTCTAGTGTGTTAAAGATCACATGTTTCTAGATTCTAGGAAGATATTAATTGATATCATGCTACATTGCTGAAATATTATGATTATTCACATGTGCATGAATTTACTCATTTTTATTATATAAAGGAAGATTACATACTTAGAATGATATTTTTGGTATAGCTTAGGCATAATAATATTTGCCTAGAGTATTGTTTTTTGATCCCCCCTCTCCCTAAATTTTGTTTTTGAGATGACAAAGGGGGAGAATTAATTGATGTTTTATTGAATATCTAAAGGGGGAGTTTATTTTTGTGCTTTGTTGATAATTTTTTAATATATTCATTCTTATGCTTAAATGAGTTATAAAAACCCGTCCTCAAATTCAGGGGGATTGTGGTTATATTATTATTTTGAAGAAAACATCAAAGTTAATTGTCATCATAAAAAAAGGGGGACATTGTTGATCCTAAGATTTTGATGAACAATTAAAGGTTGATATTTTTTGTGAAACTAATGGTTTAATTGAGTGTTTCAATTAATTAAGTTCCAATGATAAAGATACGATAACAAGTTATGAATGAATGTTAAATGATGATGACAAAGATGATGAAGGTTTAAGAGTTTGAAGAAATTAAGGAAAACAACTTAAGTTAATTTCGACTCTTAATATCTAGATTAGGATCACACACGACATGAAAATAATTTTATGATTATATGTGTTTGATAGGATCCTAAATTAGTAAAATTATTTGCTCCTTTGTGTTATTGAAAATAAATATTTATAATTGATTAAAATTGGAGTTAAATATTTAGTGGAGCTTATTAAGAAAAGAAAATGGTTAAAGGGGCAAAAACGTAAATAAGAATGAATTAAAAATGAGTTTAGAAAAGAGATCCAGTATCCATAAGTCGACTGGTAAGTCAACCGGACAAAGAAGGCAAAACTCTCTGAATCTTTAAGTCGACAGGTAAGTCGACCGGTAAGGAGAAATAGAACTCTTTGTATCTCTAAGTTGACAGGTAGGTCCACCGGTCAAGAGAAATAGAACTCGTTGAATCTCTAAGTCGACAGATAGATTGACCGATGGGCACAAAATATTTGGCTTGGCTACATCCTGAATCAAGCGGTCAATTGGTCGGTCAACTGATGGTGCAGTGTCAGGATATTGAGGATTCCAAATTCATATATAAAAGTGGCTGTTTTTGGTTGGGATTTGTGAGAGATTTTAGGGATTTTATGATATTTAAGATATGGTACACCTATTATTTAATTCCTATTAATTTGGTTCATTAAGTTTTAATATTTCTCAATTTGGTACATTTAATTCTTTCTATCCTATTGATTTGAGTTTGAAAAATATTTGAAGGACTAATTTGAATGTTTTGAAAGCCACAATTAATTCAAATATACCTAAAATGAAAGACATCAATATATGGGGTCTATAGATGATTTTAAAAGACATATCTTGTGGAAACTAGCCGTTATAGGGCTTGTTTCAAGTAGCTATAAATGGACTTGCGGATTTCACATAATTAAGGTAGATCATATCAAGAACTATTTAGTTCCTAAGCTTTTCTAAGAGTTATCGTTATGATATTATACTAAAAAATACTGTGAGATTATTTTGGAGTTAACATTCTTGAGTTAAAGCGCAAATTTATTTGGCGCCACCAATCTGAGCTGTCTAGCGATCTGTTTTGCAATCCATTGGTGTTTTCCTAGTGACATCATTCCAAGCTTATTCTTTAATTGAATATTTGATTATTATTACATGCTTGGTGAATTGATCTTTTTGAGAAATTGTTTTTGAACTTTAAAAGTATAAAAATCTTTTAAAACGATTTGTGTGTTAATCTGATTACGTGCTTAATTGTGCTACCCGCATTCTTTATTATAGTCAAATTTTGTTTCCTCACTTTATTTCTATCACTAGTATCGGGACATTAATTGAGTCTTAATTAATCTAACATGGTAGAAGCCCCGAGTGAGAAGAATTTATCAATTTTTGTAATTGGTGAATTGTGTGTGGATTAGATACTATTGAGAGTGTCTAATCAAAGGTAGTTGGTTTCAATCGCTTCCGATAAAGAGATTAAGATTTTGATTTTTGCCTAAGATATAAAAAGATTAGGTGTTAATTCTTCCTTGATTGAATTTGTGAGTGATTTTATAAAGGTTCCATCCTTATCCGGGAAAATGATAGTTGGAGTGTTTTTGTGAAATTTTGATTCTTGAGCCTAAGGTATAAAAAGAATTAGGTTGTGATTCTCCCTGTAATAGAATTAGGTTATTCTTGAGTCTATAAAAGTAGAGGTTATTCCTGAATCTAGGGAAAGAAATTTGTAAAGGTTGATTCTTAACCTGCAAAAAGAATCATTGTGAGGGTTTGGTTCCTATCTGTAAAGGAATCTTGAGTTTAGTGAGTGCGAAGCTCCATAGGGCTCGGAGGACTGGATTAACCAAGAGTAGCTTGGTAAATCAGTATAAATTTCTGGTTTGCTGCAATCTTTATTTTATTATTTTTATTTGGTGTGCACTTAGTTGATTTGATAATTTCGTTGTGATATAAAGATAATAATTCATTTATGATTAAAATTAATTATTTGATTTATTGAAGTAGTATTATGATAATTTTTTAATTACCCAATTCACCTCTCTCTTAGGTATTCCACTGGGCCAACATTAGGGAACCAAGATTTTATCAGAAATCCAAACATATAAAGCAACACTTCCATTTAATTCGTGAAATCATCAGGAGGAATGATGTTGACAATAGGAGAGTAGACACAACAAATAACATAGCGAATCTACTCACTATAGCCTTTCATTTATAACAATTAGATGGCATCTTCTAAAGAAAGGTGTTAGATATTATTCTGAATGACTATAGTGTTAGTAGGAGATTTTTGGATGTAAGTACTGTGATCAATCTTGTTACATTATATTTAAGGATTGTATGGGTAAAACGTTTCAATCTCAAGTATTAATAAAGGGTATTCTTGATATTGTTCTTATAATTATATCAATATCATTATAGACCTTGGATGTTAAGTTGAATGTCTGGCTATTTAATATGATTAAATAGGAGAAGACTAAGGAAATTTGGTAACTTGATATTTTAAATTGTTCCTAGTTGATATTGGATTGTTGGGGTATTCAACAATCTAGACTAGTTTGTTCCCTTGTTTTCTCTTCAAGAAAGTTAAGTCTAAAATTATTAGTATTAGATATTAGAACAACCACAATGAGACTTTATAGTATAGTAAGGGATTGAATGTGACCATCTTTCTAGGTGTGATTGTATTTTACGATCTTTTGACTGGAGATACCGTATATGACATGTATGAATTATTATACTTTGATAATACTAAATGTTGTTCTCTTTCCACAATCCGTCAAAGTTATTCATTGGGTAGAATTGGATATAAATGCGAGTATACAAGTATGCAAGATAGAATTTATCACATTTAGCAAAAAAGACATGACCTATGTGATTTAATTTAATATAATTCACCCAAACATCTAGCCAAAGCAGTGTGATGATTGAAATGAAATTACAATCAGTATCACAAACGATTATATTATCAATCAAAATATATATGATTGAACAAGGCTTTTTAACTGAACCATATATGTTATTCCCTCCAATAGATAGATAGAGAGATCGTGGAATACTCTTATCATACCTGAGGAAGTTCTCTCTGTTAAATTCTTAGCAACTGGACAAAGTTGTGATATGTGGGTAGACATGACTCATAGTTGAATGAAATGCCTTTAAGAAATAAAAATGTTTCCTTCTAAAAGAGCAAAATTGGAAATTTTATAATTTTTATTAATTAATGGATTACTTAATTAACTAATTTTCATCATCCACCTTTTGGTATGAACCTAATGGGTTACTCACAATTAAAAAAAAAAAATTGATGTTAGACGAGTACTTAAAAAAAGAACGGGAGGTAATGTTGAACTTTAAAAGTTCAGGGGACAAAGTACAAAATAGAGAATAAGGGGTCCATGGTCTTGAACCCTGTATAGTCTTTATAAGGTGGAACACCCCTAATGGCCACCCATCTAGTATAATTCAAACCTCCCTAGGAATGTTTGTCCATAGTTTCTTTTGTGTTGTGTCTGTGAGATTTCGTCTTTCATATACACTTATTGATTTGATTCTTACCACGCCTAGATTTAAATATGATCTACCCTAAAGTCTTGGGTATGAGATCCAATCTTAAAAATACCAATAATATATTTCTTTTAGAGATGTTCTGTGTGGATACTGTGAGAGGCGAGACATTTTTGTTACTTTTGGGAGAATTTTTTTTCTCTTGTGCCAATACTGTTTGTGTTTAGATTCTCTCAGAAGAGCCTATTTAAATCTCACCTAGGGAACGACCAACATTGAAGCTAAAGTATCGGAAGAGGTAATTGTTATGTTAAATGTGATTTGATATTTTCCTATTTTTATATTTTATGTTAATACAATTAGATCTGGCTTTAAATAATTTGATATTGCTTATGATCTGATTTTTTTTATATTCTGCTGCATAAATTGATTTATTTTAATATTCGATCTCTTCACAATCTGTATAGAAAATGTAACAAAAGGTAAAGTAGTAGTGCTATGCTAAAGGTGATGATGAGTGAGATGACAATCAATCTTAATGTGCTTATGTCGTTCAAGAAATAATGAGCAGTGAGCATTTTGAATAACACATTTTTTTTTTATTTTTTAATTTTTTAATTTTTATAACAGTACACATAAGTAGGATGAGGAAGTGAAATACCCATATCTTCAACTAACCAACGTAACAAATTATTTCCATGGTAGTGAATGCCATCGCACAATACTCAGCTTCCTTGGAAGATCTAGAAAGAACAGTATGTTTCTGACTCTTCCATAAAATAAGAGACTCGCCCGAAAATACATACAAACAAGTGGAAGACTTAAGACATGAGGGATGACTAACCCAATTAGCATTAGAGTATGCACATAACTCCAAAGACAACCTCTATTGAATTAAAAGACTTTAGAAGAGGGTGCCCCAAAGATACCAAAGGATACGGAAAACAACAACCTAATAAACTGTAGTAGGAGAAATGACAAATTGATTGACGATATAAAGAACTTAGGAAATGTCTGGGTAAATAATACTAAGATATACCTAAATGCAAACAATAGTATGATATAACGTGGGATCTCGGAAAGGATCACCATCAAAAGTTGAATAACAAACATTCAACTCTAGAGGACTATCAATTGTCCTAGTATCAATGAGGTGGGCACGCTCAAGAATGTCAATGATATAGTTAGACTTAGAAAGAAGATAACCTTTTGGAGAGAATGCTACTTCAATACTCTAAAAGTGGTGTAAAGCCCCTAAGTCTTTCATTTCAAACTAAAGATATAATTCTGACTTCCAAACTACAATCCCGTCAACATTATCACCAATTATAATCCTTGTGTCAACATATAAAGAAAGTAGAATACGATTTGCAGTGGTATTACTTTACAAAGAGAACAGAATCATGATTAATCAGGTAAAAAATAGGAGAAGTAATCATAGTAGAGCACTTATCAAACTAGACTTAAGGTGCTTGTTTAAGGTCATATAGAGCTCTTGAACCTATAAACTTCTCTAGAATGATGAGCAACACTAGGATAGGAAGTCATGTAAATTTATTCTTGAAGATTGACATTCAAGAAGGAATTTTTAACATTTATTTGAGAAATGTTCCACTGACAAATAGATGAAACGACAATAACATTACGTACAATTTTTATTTTTTCAACAAGAGCAAAGGTCTCCTTATAATCCATGCCATACTGTTGATAAAATCCATTATCAACCAATCGATATGTGTACCATTCAACTGAACCAACAGATATGGTTATAATTGTGTAGACCCAATGATAACTAATTGTTATTTTACTCGGAGGTATAGATACTAAATACAAAGTATCCATATTGTGCAAAGCAGAGAATTCCTTAGCCATAACCTGTTACCAAAGTGGACCAAGAGATGCCTCTTTATTGAACAAGTCTTAGAGAGACAAAAGCATTTGAATAACAGAGTAAACAAAATCTGGTATATGAGTGGACTTATGAATACACTGACGATAGCGAGGAGGAGAATTTAGAATCTCAGAAGGTGATTATTCAACCATTAGAGGAGAAGGAACATTAGAAGTACCAATACATGCAGAACTAATAGTGCGAACCTTGCAAAAATAATATAGAGAAAGAGGTGCAATAGGAACATGAGGTTAAGGAGCAGGAGGTGGGTAGTGGTAGCACGTAAATAAGTAGAAATTTTCACCACAAGTGTATAGGTCAAGTTTTAGTATAGATTGAAAGAGTTAGGATTGTCATATCTACAGGGATTGGATTAGACGGTCATTGAGTACTTCGATTATCATAACCTCACTTTATTTAGGCGATAAAAATATATTTTGTTTATAAATATAAATACTAAACTAAAATATTAATTAATCTAATTACACTATTTATACTATATTGAGATGTTTAGGGGAATAGATTATCTAGGGATTAACTTAATTTACTTAAATGTGTTTGGTTTCGTTTAGTTAACAATAATGGTATTCGACCTATCCGACAATCTCAGTATCGTAAACTCATTCACTCCCTTTCTCGAGTGTAAAGTGAATGAATGTGTGACTTCGCGTTAACGCCGAAGTCCTCCTCTAGCAATTTGTAGAACATATAGTCATATGAGTCTCACCCCAATGTCATGAATAACACACTTTCTAATGCCCTCTTGCGTCATTAGATCGTCGCATTGCGTTTAAACCCTAGTCCAAATCCGGGGTTACCTCTCCCGAGTGTCAACCCCAATTTCTCAATATATCTAAACAGGCATATAATGAAAATACAAGAATGGTAAACACAATCGAATAGCGAAGAACAACCGTTAAAGAAATACAATTCAATTAAACAACATTTTCATAAATTATGTTAATCCCATAGATAATCCATGTTTAACCAATGACCATAACCATATATACAATGATAAATAAGCTAAACATGTGCAACCAAACTACCAAAGTTAAGAAATAAAGAAAGAAACGAAGGAACTTAGCCGTTATCCGAAGATCCAATGTTAAAACCACTCCGAGAGCGTTTCTCTTTCTTCAATTAGTGTTCTTCTCCTTTAGTTTGGTTGAGATCTCCCCAAAACCTCTAAAAAAATATGCCTCAAATCTCTATTGAGGTCTAATGGCTGAAAATGAGAAGAGGAAAGAAGATAAGGGAACCAAAATATCTAAAAAACTACTTTACAGGTGCAAGGGTCATCGCTGCAGTAGTGGCTTGATCGCTGCAGCAGTGGTTCATCAGTGGGCACTCTGTTGTTTCACTGCTGCAGCAGTGGACAGACAGAGTGAAATTGAGCTCTCAATTGTTTCACCACTGCAGCGGTAGACAACTTGTCATTTTTCATCATTTTTCCACCGTTCTTCCACCTCCGTTCCACCGATTAGCTTGATTTTCAACCGTTTTAGCTCATTTTCATCCCAAATACCTGATTTATATGAAAACAAATAAAAGCTAATTAAAACAAATTAAAACATGATAAAAATACTCGAAAACTATCAAAACCGGCTTGAGAATAAATGGATAAATTACCCATATCAGGTAGTATCTGTAGTGCATGGGTTTTAAAGAGATGAACTATCCATATCATCAGAGAAATGATTAATGGAAATAATATCAAATTTAGTCAAGTTGTGTGTACTAGCAAGAATAGCTAAGAAAAGTATATGCTCAAGAAATAAAATATGATGAGAGATATATAGTTTTTGTGCAACCAGATCAAAATAACGATATTCTTTTTGTCCATCCCCATAACCTAGATAGACAAAAATTGCAAAACAAGAAGATAACTTACTATGCTTTGCTCTTGATTGAAGAACAACACAAGTATACCCAAAATATTCTTATGGAAGAATAATTTGGAGCATGAGCATACAACTTTTCAAATGGAAATGGAATTGAAGAGTAAAAAGATGAAATCTTATTAATTATGTTTAGGGCAATAAGGACTACTTCTCCCCAAAATGTACTAGGAATAGAGATAGATAGTAAAAAGGAATGGGAAGTTCAACGATGTGCTTATGTTTCCTTTCAACAACAGTATTTTATTTAGGAGTGTAAGTAAACGAGGTTTGGTGAGCGGTGACATCTAAAGAAAAAGATGTAGAGAAAAGAATAAAAGTGTACTCCCCACCCAAATTTATATCTAAAGCACTTGTTAAAGCAAAATATTAGGTCTTAACAAGTGCTTGAAACATTTAAAAAAGACCAAAGAATTCAGAATAATGTTTCATAGATAAATCCAATAATAACAAGTGTAATCATCAATGAAAGAAATATAATATATTCTGGTTCCTCTCATCATATGTCACCTTACTTGTCATCATGTGCTTCTTTAAGTACTACATCATCTGTATCACTTATGACTGTTGATGGTACTCCTATTAACTTAATAGTCATTGGTTCTGTTGTTACACCTCAAATATCTTTTTTGAGTATTTATCCTATTCCCAATCTTCCATTGAATCTTGTTTCTGTTTTTCAATTATTTGATTTTAGTTATTTCGTATTTGCCATTTTTACTTCTTATCATGTATCGGATCTGTCTTTCTAAAAGCATATTGAGATAGGCCATAGGCATGGGGATTATATATTTTGGATTAGCTAAGAGTAATAGGTAGTGTTGACTTGTTTTCTTTTCATTTGAATACCTCTAGGTTTAGTTTTTATTTATGACATCTTGTCTAAAGTACATAGCGTCCACAGGTGCAGTAGGAAATTTATTAGCTTGTGATATTTCATAATTGTAGTGGTTGTAAATTGACAAAAGTTTTGCTTTACTTTTTAATCGAAGTATTTCTTATTCTGTTGCACCATTTGATCAGGTCTACTATGATGTGTGGGGACCTTCCTCGATTTCTACAAAAGGGAGGTCTAGATAGGACCTTTATAGAGGAAGACATACCCATAGAACTAGGGGTAACAAACCTATTGAATAAGCAACGGACATAGGTTGTGGCTTTGTGGCAAGGAACTTCTGAAACTGCTCAGTATGGACAGTCATTGTGGGATTATAAGATGTTGGGTCTCCAAATACAAACGGATTATATGAGGGCACAATTGTTGTACTGTTAGGCTGTGAAGGCCTATACGGTCGTTTTATGATTGTTTGTCAGATTACCACTAAGGCGACAGTTGTTGTTGTTGTTGTTGGTTATGCATTCTAATCAACTTAGCACATTGAACCTTCTAATTACCCTTTTACTTACATAAATTGCATTCATCAAAAGTAGGTCTCGAATAAGGTTTGTTTTGAATTAAAAAGTACTTTAGAAGGATTGGGCGAAACAGAGGGACTAGGTGTTTGGAGAATCCTTTTTTCAGATTGAAACTTGAAGCATATCTCCTTGGCCAATAGCTCAGTGACAACTGAGTTAAGAGAAGGAAGTGTGTTATGGTGCGAAATTGTCCCAATAAGTCCCTCGAAATCATCATGTAACACCATAAAAAATTAAACCAAAAGAAGTTCTTTTCTATGAGCAATGTATAGAGTACACACTCATAATTATGTGGATTCCGTGAGGGCCAATTGACCCCAAAGATCAGATCTGTCATAACCGAGAAGAATTCTTGAATACTCATATCATTCTTTCATTGCTCGAATATGAGATTATAATTGGTGTTATTTTGCAAAATTAGACTGCATGTACGATATCGATTAGTGTTCCCAAACCTTTTTCGCGTATTCATACTTCACTAATTTCATACCAGTTGAATAACCAACAGAGTCATTGATCCAAGTGATAATATTTGAATTGTTTGCCTCCCAAACGTCTAATGAAGCTACATAGTTTTTAGCTTTTTGATCATACAGTTTAGCCAACATACCACTAATATAACCACACATCTTTGTACTTGAGTTTTTTTTATCACATAACTGTAATTAATTTTTTGCCATTCAATCTCACACTAATAGATTGAAGAGAATCATTCATTCCATAAGCCATTACTAAAGCTAACAGAAGATAATTACAAATTGAATACGAAGGAGAAATAGAATCAAATACCATAAGACGATATGATGATTTGCTACAAAAAAACCAAATCAAAGTAGTACGAAAGCCAAAATTGTATGTACTCCAAAAATCATAGTCATACAGGAGACAAAATTATACAAACACAAGGACTGTATAGACACCACAATATTAGTTTCTTGATACCATGTTAAGACTTTTGAATAACATAGAATTCGAAGAGAAAAGAGAACATGAAGTTAGGGATTATTATTGTGAATAATGAATGCAGAGTACTATAAAATACCTTGGAAAGAAATTATATAGGCTTAAAACAGAAAGACCCAAGAAAAATCTATTCTACTCTTAATACTAAATAAATATAATAACTCCAATATTGATTATAAAATTATATATTACATCACTAGTCATAGTAGGTATAATCCTCCAAACCCAAATAGATGACCATTGCTAACAAAGTTTACCATTATGAACATTTCAAAACACCTACAACAATATTTCTTCTTGATGAAATATAAATGTGATGTAGTTCACCCTTTTAGAATTTCAAATCAAATTTGCGAAACTTGTCAAAGTTGTGTATATATGAAATATGTTACTTTACTTGACTCTGTATGATTTTAAGTTACAACCTCCTACCAAGAATATCTGCAAAAATGCATTAAAAATAATGTGGTAAGATGTGTAAAATACCATGTAAATAGGGAGAGAACTATAAATTTACCCACAAGTTGGAATGATTTGTATATAAATTAGATGATAGCCTACCACAAAAAATATCCCCAAAAAGGGGTGTACGCAACACAAAGACAAACCCAAATGACAGAAGTAACGATGAATAACTTACAAGCAACATTTGTACAAAATCAAACACAAAAATGGAGAAAAGCCAAAAAAGGATATAGCCAATGAGGTACTATAACATCAACCCCTAAGAAGACATGAAACACCTCCTCGCAACACCATCATAATGATCCGACTAAATTAGGAGGCCTGTTTATCTTAAACCTATGTTTTCAGATCTAAGCCAGCCAGATGAAGAACTTTCAAATCTCTTCACAGCAGAAGTGTTTTTAAGTACACCTAATAGAAGAATATAGTTGTCCTTTGATGATGAATATCAGAAGTTTTTTAAAATCCAATACAAAAATCAAAGGTGCACACACTTCACTTGGGGCCATTTCCTTCCTAGTGACCAAAATGTTATGAAAACATCACCCAGTTTTGTCCCATTTGGTAGTTAAAAAAAGGTAAACAAATCACACCAGCAGAGAAGCAGACGCAGCCAAAAATAGCAACCAAACAAGCAAAGCTCGTACAAACATTCCATCTTCCTTCCAATTTACCATTAATAATAGGTTCGTGATACATTAAACGTTGCGTTAGATAGCTGACAGCCAGCGAAAAATTTTGTCAGAACTTTTATGACATGAATCCAAATATATTAAACGTTAGGGTGACGTGCTGTGTTGTAATGCCTAGAGAGACGGTGGTGCGATAAAATCAGAGATGAGGAAGTTTTAAAGGTTGATCATTTTAGATATCGATCACTGAGACGTAAATGGATTCATATAGCCGACCCTATATGAGTGGGACAAAAGTTTAGTTGTTGTTGTTGTAATAGGTTCCTAATAAAAAGTAATACTAATAAAAAGTAATACTAATGTCCCGTTTGTTAACCCAATTAAGTACTAAAAATTGAATGCATTAATTACTTATCAAATTAAGTGTATTTGATAACAAAAATAAGCAATAACTTAAAAAATAGTTCAAAATCTTAAGTGATATGTGATTCACTTAATTTTTCAGCACTTATCACTTAATATCATAAAATATATAATTTTCATAACTAATATTTTATGTCAATACTGTAAGATCTCAAAAAAAAAAAATTATATAAAAAAATTATAGATGGAGAAATATTAAATTAAGAAAAATTTGAGAAAGTTGTAGAGAGAATATTTAAAAAAAAAAAATTGTAAAAAATATTTTAAGAATAGAAATTTGTAAAAAAAAAAAAAAAAAAAAAAAAAAACTTTTTGAAGTTAAAAACTATTAAAAAATTAATATTTTTAGCACTTAATAAATCCATCCAACAGTTGAAATATCAGTCCTTAAATTTTAACACTTCAAATTTTCATTACCTAAAACTTAAATGGTCATGGTCATGAAACATGACCTAACTCTCACGTTCATCCATGTCGATAAAATTTGAATTCATAATAAATCCAAATAAAGCATCCATGTGGTCACCTACAATTATGATTGGTTCTTGAGTCAATTGCAAATGGTCGTCCCTTAAAATTTTGAAAATCCATGGACCCAAGCAATCTGTTTATTTGAATATTGGGTTGAATGAATACTCCTAGCATTCATTTTATAAATGCATGTTATAAATATTTTAATCCGTACCTTATGTTTTAGGGCACTTCATATTCGTCTCATCAAGTGACCATGTTTCTTAGCATTTAAACGTAAGGCTTTGTTTGGTTGGATAAAATAGCATCATGATGAAATGAAAAAAAAAATAAAAAAATTGTCAATAAAATCACAACTTGATTCTCTTGTCCGGTTGTTATTATATGTTTAAAGAAATAGAATAAAATAATACTCTTTTACGTATTAATTTTGAGATCAAATTCATTCACAAATATATTTAATAATAATTTATCTAAAAAAAAAATTGACAACAAAATATGAATAATATCTCATTTGAAAAATGTTCAAAATCTACCAACAATTAAAATTATTATTTTTTTAAAAAAAATTTGTTTTCAGTTTTGGAGCATAAATGTTGGTATCCAAACCTCGAGTGTGGTCTAGTCACGTGATAAGTGGGTCCTCCCACTGAGGTAGAGTTGCTGAGTTGGAGTTGGAGTTGAAAATTCTTCGAGTGAGCTATATCTGGAAACCTGGGGGATTGGCATGTTCAAGTCCAAAGTTCTGCCCTTCAAGGAGCTATACCTGCACAAGGCCGAGCCAGAATTTATCCCGGCGAAGTCCTTCCGACGTGAGAATAAGAGCTTATAGAGAAAAAGTTACAGAAACACATCAAGTAGCGTTTGAGTGTTACCTCGGGTGTGCATAGCCTTTGGTATTTATAGGCATTGGAGATGATGAGTTTTACCTAATCGTTCCTAAACACGATTAATTAGGCAAAACCATGTGTTTAGCCGATAATCCGGGGTGTTTAGGAGATAATCATTGGATTTTGGATTTTGGGCCCATTTGGAGAAGTTCGCAGGCCGTTGTCGGGCTTGTAGAGGTGAGCTTGTGGAAGAGCTCAAAGATCCGTGGAGTTCTAGAGGAGAAACGGACCGAAATGATATGCTAGTTGAAATAAACGGCTAAATCTCTGAAGTTAGCCATCTAGAGGCACGACACAGAGTTCTATGCGGCAGTGTCCCTACGAGGCACACTGCTCCTTCCTGGGTTCAAAGGAGATTTCAGGAAATGAGCCTTGGTTGACGTATGCTTCTGCGTGACAATTTAGATTCCTGAATGTGGCCATGTCACGGTGATGATGGACATGTGGCTAGAGCCCTGGTGCATACTCAGTGATGCCCAAAAATACCCTCATCCGTTACCCTTTAGCCCTAAGTGGTGCGGGAAGCGAAACGGTTAGGGTTACTAACTTCTAGCTCGAACGGGCGTCCTAGAGGTCTCAAAACACAAAAGAAAAAAAAAAAAAAAAAAAAAAAAACATCATCGACTAGTTCTCCGAAGCTTTCTGCCGACCAGAGGCTAGTCCTCCTAGACGATAGACCTTGATTCCTACAGTGCCACCTTCCAAGTTGGCGAAACTCCTAGGAGGCGGGTACGTCTTTCGGGTGACCGCAATATAATTGTGGTTCTTGAGTCGTCATGTCTTATGGGCGGCAATCTTGATGGGCATAATAATGAACAATATTTTTTGAGTCGTTAACATATTCGGGGGAACTAATTTGGGAAGGGCCCCCATGTGCCCGCATGAGCCAGAGATAGCACATTAGGGCATCAGTAAATTTTTTCAACTTTGAAGAGCTCAGGCTATCACATCTTCTGGGCGGCACTCCTAAAGGGCAGAATTTTGAACGACACTTTTCAAACCATTAACATATTCAGGGGGACCAATTTGGGAAAGGCCCAATGTGCCCATGTGCCAGGTAGAGATAGCACGTTAAGGTGTCAGTAAATTTTCTTAATTTTTTGGAGTTCAGGTCATCACGTCTTCTGAGTAAAAAAAATTCTAGGCGAAACCCTGACGAGCAGAATCCTGGGTGGCTGTCCCTTGGAGGGCAAACCCCTGGAGGACAAGTGTACAACGAGTGTTTGTTACACGCTCACGTATTGACTACTCGCAAGTATACGAGGTAAAAGTTTTAGTATAATGTGATCTTTAAGATTGGGTATCGTATCCACAGGGATTGGTTGTCGTTATTATTGAGTACCGTAATTGTCATGACTTAACTTTATCTCGGCTAAAAATAATAATTTTAAATTAATTAATACTAATACTAATATAACTTAATTTAATCTATACTAATTATACTATTACGAGATGGTTAGGGGATGAATTATCTAGGGATTAAATTTATTTACTTAAACGCGTTTGATTTCGTTTAGCTTACAATAACGACATTCGAACTATTCGACAATCTCAGTTCGTAAACTCCCTCGCCATCTCGCCCAAGTGTAAAATGAGGAAATACGCGATTTCGTGTCAATGAAGAAGTCCTCCTCAACATCTTAATGACCCTAGGTCACGTGAGTCTCGCCCCAACGTTATTGATTACACACAATCCAACTCCCTCCCAGGTTATTGGATCATCGCATTGTATTTACCCTATCGATAATCTCAATACGTAAATTCCCCCGCCACCTCTCCCGAGTGTAAGATGAGGGAATACGCGACTTCGTGTCAACGAAGAAGTCCCCCTCAACGTCATAACAACCCTAGGTCACGTAAGTCTTACCCCAATGTTATCGATTGCCCACAATCCAACTCTCTCCCGGGTTATTGGATCGTCATGTTGTGTTTACCCTATCGGCAATGTCAGTTCGTAAACTCCCCTGCCACCTCTCTCGAGTGTAAGACGAGGGAATACGCAACTTCGTGTCAACAAAGAAGTCCTCCTCAACGTATTAATGACCCTAGGTCACATGAGTCTCGCCCCAACATCATTGATTGCATACAATCCAACTCCCTCCCGGGTTATTGGATCATCGCGTTGTGTTTACCTTATCGACAATCTCAGTTCGTAAACTCCCCTGCCACTTCTCCTGAGTGTAAGACGAGGGAATATAGGACTTCGTGTCAACAAATAAGTCCCCCTTAACATCTTAATAACCCTAGGTCACATGAGTCTTACCCCAACGTCATTGATTGCCACAATCTAACTCTCTCCCAGGTTATTGGATCGTCGCGTTGTGTTTACCCTAGTCCGAATCCGGGGTTACGTATTCCGAGTGTCAAACCCCGAATTCTTGATATATCTATCTAAGTATAATAAACAAACAATGTTGCAAACACAATCAAATTAGCGAAGAACAATCATTAAAGAAACACAACTCAAACAAAACTATGTTTTTATAAATAATATTAATCCCATATATAATCCACGTTTAACTTATGGTCATAACCATTTATACATTGAAATTGAGCTAAACATGTTCAAACAAATATAGAAGTTAAAAAATAAAAGGAAAAAATGGATGAATTTAGCCGTAGTCCGAAGATTAGCCGCTAAAATCGTTCACCAATCACTTCTCCTTCTCCATGTGGTAATCTTCTCCTTTGATTTGTTTGAGCGCTCCCCATACTCTCTCTCTCTATTCTATACTAAGCCCTAAGGTCTCTAATGG
Organism: Eucommia ulmoides; assembly: GCA_016647705.1. Lineage (NCBI taxonomy): Eukaryota > Viridiplantae > Streptophyta > Magnoliopsida > Garryales > Eucommiaceae > Eucommia > Eucommia ulmoides. The sequence continues at coordinate 21,709,759 of CM028339.1, forward strand.
TCGGATATTTGCAGAGGAAAGGGGATTAAATAGAGAAAATATCTCAAAAAATATCTAATCTGGTACAGAGGTGACCGCCTAAGCAATGGGTATGTCGGTTTATTGATCACCGCAACAATGAAGACAGTGGTGGATTTGGTGACCATCCTGCAGTTTCACCACCTAGGTGGTGAGCTTCCAACAGATTTAAGCCCTCTCTACATTTTCACCGCCAAGGCGGTGGTTTAGACGCTTAGGCAATGGGCTGGTTTTCAGAATTTTGCCCTCGTGCTTGTATTTCCGCCGTTCTTCGACCGTTCTTGGTTTGATCTGATCGTTTACGCTTAGTTTTCATACATTTTCATGCCACACACCTGATTTATACAAAAAGAATAAAAACTAATTAAAACATAATAAAATACTATAAAAATGCTAAAAACCTAACTTAGTTCGGTTTGTAAATAGATAGGTAGATCACACCTATCAAATACCTCCAATCTTGGAATTTTTCTAATCCTTGAGCAAAATACTCACACGAAAATAAAAAACACAGCAAAATTAAATAAAAAAGCAACCTAAAAACAATCTAAACATAACGAGATACTAGTTTTCCATTCTTTTAACGACCAAGTCATTTTCCCTCAACAACCGCCAGTCATATTGAGTTCAGGTGGTAAAACGCACCATGTGGTATTTTAGAATTTTGACATTCAATAATGGTGAACGCCATTCTAGATCCTATAAACGTGTTTGTGTGAGACTCAATAATATAGCTATACAACGATCGGATTAGATTATCCATCAACGAAACTTATGACTTAGACTGTAAAGGACTAGGATATCCATATGCCTTATTGGGGTCCACTCTCCACTAATGTAGGCTTGGAAGTTCATAGAGATCAGAAGGACTTCGTTCGGTTTTGGAATATTTGGCCAAGGGTATTTCGGAATGGAAAATGGGTTAATAACTTAACGTTACCCAAGACTCAACGCTTGGGACATTTACTCTCGAACCCCCATAGATAGATTGGAAACAATCCTGAACAATCAATTTTAAGACCGACGTAATCACTTGTCAAAAGAAACGTAATTTTTTTTTTTATGAACCACACCCCCAAACTTATTCGAGTAGTATGATTTTACTGGTGTGGTTAAAATGAAAGAAAAATGATAAGTGAGTACTCAAATACCAAACTAATCCAAAGTTCTCCCTAAGCCCAACCGCTCACATCAAGTAGCATTTGGAACTGCTAGCTTGATTCACTCAAATTTGTGCATTCGGTTAAGCGATAAAGGTTTGGAAAAAGATCAATTAGCCAGGGTATTAGCTTATGTGTTCAGAATTGAAATGTCATTTAGACTTCAACAGGGTAATGATGGATAAACATATTACATGGTAGGCTTAAAAGCCTCAAGCGACAAAAAGAATGCCTAAATCACGTCTCCTGAACTACCTCACCTAGGATTTCGCCTCAAGCTTCCCCTCAATCAGGTTCAAGAATCCTTAATTTATCATGAATTTGGCTAATCGATAATTGGCCTTAAATCAATTAAATAGAAATACATTGAGTCTATGTGCTCGTGCAAATTAGGATCTACAATAATTTTCACCAAGACGCATTGTCAAGCACACATAACACACATGCATGGGTATTACCATTGACCTCGAAAGCAACATTCTACACTAAACAAACATGAAATACGGTAAAATAGTGAAACATACTAATATCCTACACATCACTTCTGAACTTAAAACGGATAGTGTTCTCAGTGGCCCAATCATCATTCTCAACATATAGGAAATTAAAGCATGCTGACGAAGGGGGTTTAGAACACGTACCTGGGAGGTAAGAGAATCTCGCCTCCAAATGAATTCGGCTGTGACGGATTTAATTTATTTTTCACCTTGGGTTACCTCTCAATAACTGCATGGTTTAATGTCCTCGGCCCGATATACTCAGAACACCCTCAATCTTGGTGAGGTTTTGCTTTGTTCGGCTCAATCTTTCAACGACATGCCTCATCATCGTATGTGCATGGCCATACACTATAAAATGGCTCAGAATCCCATTGAAAGGAATGCATCAATACCCGTTGATCTAACATGGCCAAGTACCCTGCATAAGAAATAAAAACAAAACTATAAAACAAAAATTATATACAAAAGAAATGCCTAAAGTAAAATAGGGTCATTTTCTCACAATATCGATAATAATGAAAAAACACAATCCCTGGCAACGGTGCCAAAAACTTATACGACGAGCATTTGTTATACGCTCACGTATTGACTACTTGCAACTATACGAGGTCAAAGTTTTAGTATGATGTGATCTTTAAGATCGGATATCGTATCCACAGGGATTGGTTGTCGTTATTATCGAGTACAGTAATTGTCATGACCTAACTTTATCTACGCTAAAAAGAATGATTTTAAATTAATTAATACTAATACTAATATAACCTAATTTAATCTATACTAATTATACTTATACGACATAGTTAGGGGATGAATTATTTAGTGATTAACTTTATTTACTTAAACGCGTTTGATTTCGTTTAGTTTACAATAATGGCGTTCGAATTATTTGATAATCTCAGTTCGTAAACTCCCCCGTCACCTCTCCCGACTGTAATACGAGGGAATACACAACTTCGTTTCAACGAAGAAATCCCTTTCAATGTCTTAACGACCCTTGGTCACGTGAGTCTTACCCCAACGTCATTGATTGCCTACAATCCAACTCCTTCCCGGGTTATTGTATCGTCACATTGTGTTTACCCTAGTCCGAATCCAGGGTTACCTCTTCTGAGTGTCAAACCCCGAATTCTCAATATATCTATCTAAGCATAATCAACAAACAATATGGAAAACACAATCAAAATAGCGAAGAACAATCATTAAAGAAACACAACTCAAACAAAACTGCATTTTTATAAATAATATTAATCCCATATATAATCCATGTTTAACTCATGGTCATAACCATTTATACATTGAAATTGAGCTAAACATAATCAAACAAATATAGAAGTTAAGAAATAAAATGGAAAAGCAGATGAACTTAGCCGTAGTCCGAAGATTAGCAGCTAAAATTGTTCACCAATCGCTTCTCCTTCTCCACATTGTAATCTTCTCATTCGGATTTGTTTGAGCACTCCCTATACTCTCTCTCTCTATTCTATACTAAGCCCTAAGGGATCTAATGGACGGATATTTGCAAAGGAGAGGGGAGGAGAGGGGATTAAATAGAAAAAATATCTTCAAACATATCTAATCTGGTACAGAGGTGACTGCCTAGGCGGTGGGTATGTCGGTTCATTGATCGCCACAACGGTGAAGACAATAGTGGATTTAGTGACCATCCTGCAGTTTCACCACCTAGGCAGTGAGCTTCTAGGAGATTTAGGCCCTCTTTGCATTTTCACTGCCTAGACGGTGGTTTGGATGTCTAGGCGGTGGGCTGGTTTTTAGAATTTTGCTCTCGTGGTTGTTTTTCCACCATTTTTCGACCGTTCTTGGTTCGATCTGATCTTTTACGTTTCGTTTTCATATCTTTTCACCCCACATACCTGATTTATACAAAAAGAATAAAAACTAATTAAAACATAATAAAATACTATAAAAATACTCAAAAACTTACTTAGTTCGGTTTGGAAATAGATAGGTAGATCACACCTATCAACAAGATTTTGACTCCTGGCTAGTAGAGGTTAAGTTGCTGGCCTGCGAAGGTGCAAACGTCAAGTTGTTGGCCTGCAAAGGTAAAAATCCTAGCTCGCAGAGCTCAAGCTGCTAGCCGATGGAGGTCAAATTCCTGGCTGACAAATGCTTAGGCGATAGGTTCTGGGCAATAGATTTCTGAACTCTACAGTTAAGCGTACTTAGTCAAGAGAAATTAAAGGATGGGTGACCCCCTAGCAGAAATTGACAATGCTACTCAGTTGATGAGAGTCGATTCCAAGAAGAATGTTGAGGTCGTGGAGAGCTCGACTGTCGCATAAGGACATATCTTTCAGGGTATTGCTCTATATCCTCGGCCTCCGACTCAAACAATGGTGACGACTAGGGATACTAATCCTAGTGCACAGGATCTGGAGCCCATGCTAGTAACTCCACAAAATAGGGGAAATCAACCTACTGGGGAGCTGACTTAGCAAAGCAAAAAGGAGGGGAGACGTCTATCCAAGTTAACAAATGTTACTCCTGTTCCTTTGGATCCCCGTCCCGATTTCTTTGGAGTCAGGAATACTGGTATAGATGTTGGCACCTACCTGCTAGAATACCCGACGTTGATGCCAAAGTTCCTGGATTGAATAATTCCACTAGCTGACAGGAAGACGATTGGTAGTACTTCCCTCGAGCGGCTTATCGAGGACATTTTTATAGACCAGAAGAAAGTGACTAACTCACTCTTTCTTAGTACTTAGATTCTTAGAGATTTTTTTTTTTTTTTTTTTTTTATTATTATTTTTTTAACTTTATGAACCTTTGTCTTTCCTGCCCAACTTGTTTCTTGGAGAGCAGGCTTCTTGCATAGTTGGATTCTCACCGAGCCACAGTTTAGAAGAGTGCGGAAGTTGAGGTCAGTCTTTGCACCGAGCTATCTATTATTCAGAACGAGAACCTCGATCTCAGCGCTGACCGCCAGAATCTCAAGTCCCTAGTTAACATGATCAAGATCGAATTTGCCAACTACAAGCAGAGTGTAAAGGGCCAAGAGCAGAAGTGGTGGGACACCGCTGACCAGATCAAGGAGAAGATCAGACTTGAGATAGTAGAGCAGTGGAAGAAGGACTCTAGATATAGGGTGCTCCAAGAGAGAATGGTTACTGACTTTTTGGAGGTAGGAAACAGTGCCACACTAAAGGCCATTTAACGCATGTATCTTGATTTTTCCGCCGGTCATGTGGAGATGAAGTTATCCAACTAAGAGGACGATGCTAAGCACAAAAGCGTTGGACAGAAAGATTCCAGAGAGGATAGTCCTAACAAGGAGGGTGCCGAGGAGGGTGATATTAATGCTTCTTCTCCTCACGCGGATGCCCCTCAAGATGAGGGCGGACAGGACTGAGCTCCAAGCCGTTACTTCTTCAATACTTAAGATTTTGTAGTCTTTTTTTACTTATTCTTCTTGTTGACTTGCAGTGTGTTGATGACCCCATATGTATACCTCCTGTTGATCACTAGGTTTTTTATGGAAAATTAAGTGTTGATGTTTTGTTTGAACTAATGAGTTTGTTGATCGTTTTAGAAAAAAAGTTTCATTTATAAATTGTGTTGAAGATTTCATTAATAAAATGTTAAGGGTGAAAAGATGGACAAATTCAAGAAATGAAGAGTGTTGAAGACATTGAAGAAATTAGGAAAAAATAAGTCAATACTTTTATACTTTTAATACAACTCGAATTAGGATCACACACGACACTATTAAATGAGTTATGTTTTTGTGTGCTGAAATGGTAGAGTTTATGATCTTAATTATTGATTAATTATGTGCTCCTTATGTGACCTAATTGAAAATCATTATTAAAGCACAAAAAGTTAAAGATTAGGGTCAAATCAGTCAATCGAGAAAAGAAATCAGTTAACGGAATCAAAACAGTGGATTGTGGAGCAAAAATTGGTGAATAAATTTACTAACCAATATCAATCGGTCAACTAATCAGAAATGATAGGTCAACCATTTGAAATAGTGAGGTTTCCTAAGCAAAAGGTGAAGAACCTAAAGCAGTCAATCAACCGACCAAAGTTGATCGGTCAATCAATGGGCTTAAGGGTAGAAAAGTGGAAGACTCTGAACCAATCGGTCAACAGATTGAGAGGCAATCGGTTAGTTGACTGTGGTAGAGATTGGCGAGAAACACTCTTAAAACTAATCGGTTAACTGACCAAGGGGAGATCCGTCAGCCGACTGTAGTGTTGGGTTTGGCTTGGTTTGCATGCTGAATCAATCGGTCAATCGACAGGCCAGGGTTTGGTCAACCTACAATTTTGGTGGAGATTTTGAGAAATTTGAGATTATGGTCAAAACCTAGCCGTTTTTGTTGATTCCAAGGGAGAATTTCAGGGGATTTGAACCTACTGAATATATGGTACACGTATTTTGAAATGCCTATTGATTTGGTTTACTTAATTAAAGATTCTATCCATTTTAGCAACTAAATACTTCATCTCTTTGCGATTGATAATTGAGAAATATTTTATGTACTTATTCGAGAGTTATGAAAGTTATTTTTAAGTGAATTACACCAGAATTTAATGATTATGTAATATGGGGTCTAAAGGTGCCTTTTAGAGGCATATCTTTTGAAAAATAGTTGTTGGAGGGCTTGATTTCAATCTATATATATATACCTGTGAAAATGAGATGAAATATATCAACTATCAGTTCCTACACTTTTTTAAGAGTTATCATTCTGCTGAGATTATTTGAGAGAAATTTTGTTAAAGTTCTTAAGCTAAAGCGCTATTGAATTACGTCACTGATTTGTGTTGTCTTGTGATCTTGTTTTCATTCTTCAGTATTTTCCTGATGAGATCTTTCCAAGCTATTATTATTAATTGTGATTTCATATTATTATATTTGCTTCGTTGTTAAAGATTGTCTGAAAATCGTTTCCAAATTTAAGAGCATAAAAATATTTTTTAAAATAATTTTGCGTGATTATCTGATTACGTGCTTTAATTTGTGCTATCCACACTTGTTAGTAATCAAATATTAATTTGCCTCAAAATTGAATCTATCACGTAGTAAATTTTGGGACATTAATTGAGTATAACTGTATTGAGATAGTAAAAGCTCCTTGTGGGAATAAACTTATTATTTTTTTGTATTTGTGAGTTTGAGCGAATTAGACATGATTGGGTCGGTGTCTAGTCAGGATAGTTAGGTTTCAATCTTTTTTAGGTGAAAAATAATGAGGTTTAATCTTTATCTTAAGGTATAAAAATGTTAGCTTATTATTTTCCTTGAAAAGAACTAGGTTTTGATTCTTCCTAAAATTGATTTCATTTTGAGTGAATTGTAATGGTTCAATCCTTACTTAGGAAAAGGATACTTGTGAGAGTTGTGAGGTTGTGATTCGTCTTGTAATAGAATTAGGCTAGTCATTAGCCCGATAAAAAGATAAGATTCTTCCTTAGTCTGAGAAAAGAAAAATCATAAAGGTTGATTCTGAGCCTGGGAAAAGAATCGTTGTAAGGGTTTGGTTCCTACCATTAAAGGAATCAGGGGTTTAGAGGTTGCGAATCTCCATGGAGCTCGGGAGACTGGATTAGGCAGGGCTAGCTCGCTAAACCAAGATATATCTTGGTGTGCTGCATTATTTACTTTCCTTATATTTTGTTTGGGTATGAACCTTCTTATAAATACTGATCAGCTGCGTAACGAAGATAATAATTGATTTAGAATAGATTGATTATTTTATAATTATGTGTTGAAAGGTTTATTTGTTTAAAATTTTATAACTACCTTATTCACCCCCCTTTTGGGTAGCTCACTAGTCCAACAACTGGTACAAAGGCTAGTTTTAGCTCAACAAGCTTAAAATCGTGGCTAAACACAATCACGTGGAGTGCACTGATCATGATATCGTTTGTACAATTATAGAGTCTCCTACTTCCTCTGATAGTCAACATCCCGTTAGTGAGAATGATTGACATGGTGAAAATGAGGCTGCAGATAAGTTTATTGAGATGGTAATTGTCTCTACTTATATTTTTGAGAAAAGAAAATTTAAAACTTGGGTAAAAGATTTGCAATTCTGGAAAATAAAAAGTTTAGTACCACTAAGACTCTTAAGAAGAAGAATTTGGATAAATATTTTGAAACTGTTGAATTAACAAATACTTCAACTAAAATTGGTAAGTTGCTTGAAAAAATCGATTCTCTTGAAGAAGATAACGAAGTTTTGAAAATCAATGTTTGTGATTTTCAACAAAATGATTTTAAAAAGAAGAATCTTGAGACGTTAAATGAGGCCTTGAGTATTGAGTTGGATAATGCAAGGTGTGAGCTTGATAAAGCTCATGTAAAAATTCATTCTGTTAAAAATGAGTGTCAAATTCTTAAGAATGATCTTGAATTTATGTATAAGAAGAATTTTGGTTTACAGGTGAATGTTAGTTCAATTGAGCGATTACTTGAAAATTTTAAAAAAGAGCTTGATAAAGTAATAAATAAATTCAAGGATATTGAGAGAACTAAACTTGTTGAAAAATCAATAGTTGTTAAAGCAGCTCCTCAATATTACCATCGATATCGTGTTCTCGTATGGAAAAATTATTATCCGAAGAAACTTACTAACAATGCTAACTGTTTTTATTGTGGAAAACATGGTCATTTTGAGAAAGTCTCTTATTTATTGGATGGTTATCCTGTCGGATCCAGAAATAACTGGATACCAAAGAAAGAAATTTTTTTTGCAGGTACCAATCGGAGATTCGAACAACCAAGAGAATACAATGAATATTACATACCAAGAAATGAGTCAGATTCAATGCACCGATGAGGAAGAATCAGTATATGCAAAGTGGAAGGTTCAAAAAGTAGCAAGTTTAATACATGAAATCAACTGATACTTATCCTCAACAAATGGCGAGAAATCAATACCAAAGAAGGATAATGTATAGAAGAATAAGGAAAATTAGCTTAAAGTATCGTACAAACACAAGAAAATTATTACTAAACCAATCCAGAAAAGAGACAATACAAAAAAGAAGGAAATCAATGTGACAAATCAAGCAAAAGAAAAAATAGTGGATTCAAAGGACAACAAGCTTGAAATCAACAATCCACCAAAATTATATATACCAATTGCTCCCTAGGACGATCCAAGTATGTAAAATATTTTAAAATTCCAATATGTTAGTTTTGTTCGGGAGATCGATGCTTCGTGTTTCTTTTATTAGATATTTGTGATATGTATGTGTGTGTGTGCGGGTGTGAAAATATTTTAAATAATATGTGTGTATCAAAATAAAAAAGTAAAAATTGAGCTAGTTGATCAAATAGGGCAAAAATGCACAAAACGACAAAAAGGGCCCTATCGGTCAACCGACAGGAACAGGGTCTGCAATACGCAGACTCTATATTGGTCGGTTAACTAACCAAGAACAGTTGGTCAACCAATTGTTACAGGATCAATATCCCTAACCCCTTCATTTCACCCCATTTCGGTTTATAACTCCTCTCTCCCTAAAAACCCTTCATATCCTAAGAGTTTTCATCTATAATCTTCAAGAGATCATCACGTTTTGGCTTGGATTTGAAGTTAAGGGCTTGGATCTAGCATTTGGGAATCTAAAGCATCATTATAATGTTGGTTCTTCCATCTCTCTCTAGGGTTTTGGTAGATCCATTCCATCGAGTTAGATTTTCGTATTTCAAATTGGTTATTGAACTCACTAGTGAAAGAAAATGCCTAGAGTCAAGACAACTTTCCTGGGAAACCCGAAATATGACACTATCCATTTTGAGAGGAAGGAGGATGAAATTAAATTTAAAAATGAATTTTCAAATCGAAAGGTTGTTTGTTGTAAACCCATAAAGAAGAAAAATCTTGATCTTAAAAAGTATGTTAGGGTTTTGGGTTGGACCGATTTTGTCTCCCAGAGTAATGAGTGGATGCCATTTGGATAAGAATGTTTTGTAGTAGTCTTACACTTATGGATGAACAAATGAGATCGTTTGTTAAAGGGAAAGAAATTAAATTCGATAAGGCAGAACCTAGAGACATTTTGAAGTTAAACAGATAAGAGGTGTTTCCCTATAATACCCCTCATTGGATTGCGACAAATTTTAGGAAAAGTGAGATCGCTAAAATGTTTGGGTTGGATGGAGATAGAGTGGGATCACTATCGCTTGAGCACTACTTTATTCATTTGATGATTACATATACAATTACACTTAGAGGAGCAAGTCATACGAATGTAAATGAATTTTATTTATACCTGTTGAATGATATTGTTGATAGAAGAAAATTTAATTTAACCAACATCATGATGGAACACATTAGATATTATTTGAAGAAATCCTCTAGAGTGTTACCCTATGCCGATGCCCTTCAAAGAGTATTTGATTTCTTCGGAGTTGAAAGCGACCCTGAAGAAATTAATTTTTTCACTGTAACCCCAAGATAGATAAATGTGAGTAATTTTATTTTAATGGGGTACGAATTCAAGATGAATAGATGGGTAAAAATAAGGGTGAAGAGAGACCGAGAATGGTGAAAGAAGATAAAGAAGAAGAAGAAGAAGAAGAAGAAGAAGAAGAAGAAGAAAAAAAGATGAAGAGTTAAGCTCGGATCAAAAGATGGACATGCTTTGGAATCAAATTGATGATCTCTAACCATACATGAAGATGCTTGATTACCAAATGTCATGGATCAAGAATAACATGGCTGAGATAAGAGTGTCCATGGATAGCAAATATGGGAGGATTATGGAGACCATAGAGGCTGGATTTGGGAGGATCACAAGTAGCATGGAATATATGTTCCAATTCATGCAGAGCTCATAGTTTGCCACCCAACAACAGTTTAGTGCTCAGCAACAGTATAGTAGGCATACTACATTCAAAGCGTATCAATCCTTTAAATGATCGAATGTAGCAGGGCCATCATGGGTAAGACCATCTACATTGGTCGGTTAACCAACCAAGAACAGTTGGTCAACCGACTGTTATAGGATCAATATCCCTAGCCCCTTCATTTCACCCCATTTCGGTTTTGAACTCCTCTCTCCCTAAAAACCCTTCATATCCTAAGAGTTTTTCATCCATAATCTTCAAGAGATCATCACGTTTTGGCTTGGATTTGAAGTTAAGGGCTTGGATCTAGCATTTGGGAATCTAAAGCATCATTATAAGGTTGGTTCTTCCATCTCTCTCTAGGGTTTCGGTAGATCCATTCCATCGAGTTAGATTTTTGTATTTCAAATTGGTTATCGAACTCACTAGTGAAAGAAAATGCCTAGAGTCAAGACGACTTTCCTGGGAAACCCGAAATATGACACTATCCATTTTGAGAAGAAGGACGAAATTAAATTTAAAAATGAATTTTCAAATCGAAAGGTTGTTTGTTGTAAACCCATAAAGAAGAAAAATCTTGATCTTAAAAAGTATATTAGGGTTTTGGGTTGGACCGATTTTGTCTCCCAGAGTAATGAGTGGATGCCCATTTGGATAAGAATATTTTGTAGTAGTCTTACACTTATGGATGAACAAATGAGATCATTTGTTAAAGGGAAATAAATTAAATTCGATAAGGCAGAACCTAGAGACATTTTGAAGTTAAACAGATGAGAGGTGTTTCCCTACAATACCCCTCATTGGATTGCGACAAATATTAGGAGAAGTGAGATTGCTAAAACATTTGGGTTGGATGGAGATAGAGTGGGATCACTATCGCTTGCGCACCACCTTATTCATTTGATGATTACATATACAATTATGCCTAGAGAAGCAAGTCATACGAATGTAAATGAATTTTATTTTTACCTGTTGAATGAGATTGTTGATAGAAGAAAACTTAATTTAACCAACATCATGATGGAACACATGAGATATTATTTGAAGAAATCCTCTAGAGTGTTACCCTATGCCGATGCCCTTCAAAGAGTATTTGATTTCTTCGGAGTTGAAAGCGACCCTGAAGAAATTAATTTTTTCACTGTAACCCCAAGATAGATAAATATGAATAATTTTATTTTAATGGGATACGAATTCAAGATGAATAGATGGGTAAAAATAAGGGTGAAGAGAGACTGAGAATGGTGGAAGAAGATAAAGAAGAAGAAGAAGAAGAAAGAAAAAAAACAAAAGATGAAGAGTTAAGCTCTGATCAAAATATGGACATGCTTCGGAATCAAGTTGATGATCTCTAACAATACACGAAGATGCTTGATTACCAAATGTCATGGATCCAGAATAACATGGTTGAGATGAGAGTATCCATGGATAGCAAATATGGGAGGATTATGGAGACCATGGAGGTTGGATTTGGGAGGATCACAAGTAGCATGGAACATATGTTCCAATTCATGCAGAGCTCATAGTTTGCCACCCAACAACAGTTCAGTGCTCAGCAACAGTATAGTGGGCATACTACATTCAGAGCACATAAATCCTTTAGAGGATCGAATGTAGCAGGGCCATTAGGGGTAAGACCATCTATGACGTATTATCAATAGATTCCCTCAAGTTCGAGCATTCAGCCTGGTGGTCAGTACCCACAGCAGCCGACTACGAGTACGATGGGACCGTACTATCCATTCATGGGACGGGGTCTTCATTAGTCTTTATGATTTATCATTTTCAGTCTGGTTATGTAATTTGAACATGTCTCACTGTGGTACTTTGTTCTGCAATAGCTAAATCTAGGTTTTGTGGTACTTGATTTAGATAGACTAAGTACTAATCAATTTATTGTGGTTTGTCTGAACATGATCTGTTATGATTAATATTTATTTCTTTTAATGATCCACATATATTCTAGTGATTGAAAATGAGTTTTTAAAGAAAAATTATTTTTTTAAGATATATATATAAGGGTTAAAACAAATATTTGTTTTAGTTATCCCCACTTTTTGAGATGACAAAGTGGGAGAAATGTTTTGATGTTTAAATGAGTTAGATAATGTTGAAATAAGCATTGCTTTAAGTGATGAAAGATCTAAGTTAAATTGGTGATATTGAACTTTATTAAACATTGTTGTTGTTATTATAATTTTTTGGGATTACATTGAATATTCGTTGAATTATATTTAAATTTGTCTTCATGATTATGATAATAATGCTTAAATGAGTTAAATACCCATCCTTAGATTTAGGGGAAGCACGGTTACATTTTTTGTTTTGAAGAAAATATCAAATATAATTGTCATCGTAAAAAAGGGAGAGATTGTTGATCCCTAGGTTTTGATGGATAATTAAGTGTTGATGTTTTGATGGAGTTAATGTGTTTGTTGAGTGTTTCAGAAAAAGAGTTTCATTTATTAATTGTGTTGAAGATTTCATGAAGAAAATGTTAAGGGTGCAAAGATGGACAAAGTGAATAAATGAAGAGTCTTAAAGACATTGAAAAAAATAGGTAAAAACAACTCAATACTCTTGTACTCTTAATGCAATCCGAATTAGGATCACACACGACACTATTAAATGAGTTATGTTTTTATGTGTTGAAATGATAAAGTTTAAGATCCTAATTAGTGATTAATTTTGTATTCCTTATGTGACCTCATTGAAAGTCATTATTAAAGTATAAAAAGTTAAAGATTAGGGTGAACTCAATCAACCGAGAAAAGTAATCGGTTAACTAAATCAAAACAATAGATTGTGGAGCAGAAATTAGTGAAGAAATTGATCAACCAGCAACAATCGGTCAACTGATTAGAAAGAACTGGTCAACCATTTGAAATAGTAAGGTTTTTGGAGCAAAAAGTGAAGATCCTGAAGCAATCGGTTAACTGACCAAAGGTGATCAGTCAACCGATGGGTTTAAGGGTGAAAAAATAGAAGTCTCTGAACCAATCGGTGAACTAATAGGCAGACAATTGGTTAACCGACTGTGTTGGAGATTAGCTGGGAACACTCCTAAAACCAATCGGTTAACCAACCAAGAGGATATTGGTCAACCGACTATAGTATTAGGTTTAACCTGGTTTGCATGCTAAATCAATTGGTTAGCCGACAGACAAGGTTTCGGTCAACCAACAGTTTCAGTTGAGATTTCAAAGAATTTGGGATGTTGGTCAAAAACTAGCATTTTTTATGATTCCAAGGGAGAATTTCTAGGGATTTGAACCTACTGAAGATATGGTACATATATTTTGATATTACTATTGATTTGGTCTACTTAATTAAAGATTCTCTCAATTTTAGCAACTAAATACTTCATATCTTATCCATTGATAATTGAGAAATATTTTATAGACTTATTCGAGAGTTTTGAAAGTTATTTTTAAGTGAATTACACTAGAATTGAAAGATTATGTTATATAGGGTCTAAATGTGCCTTTTAGAGGCATATCTTTGTAAAATTAGCTATTAGAGGGCTTGATTTCAATTTATATATATAGACATGCGATAATTAGATTAAATATATCAAGAACTATCATTTTCTATACTTTTCTAAGAGTTATCATTCTACTGAGATTTTTCGAGAGAGATTTTGTTAAAGTTATTGAGCTAAAGCACTGTTGAATTAGAATCACCTACTTATGCTATCTTGTGATCTAATATTTATTCTTCGCTGTTTTCTTGGTGAGATGTTTCCAAGCTATTATTGGTAATTGTGATTTCATATTGTTATATTTGCTTCATTGTTAAAGATTCTTAGAAAATCGTTTTCAAATTTAAGAGCATGAAAAAAAAAATTAAAACAATTTTGTGTAATTATTTGATTACGTGCTTTAATATGTGCTTCCATACTTGTAATTAATCAGATATTATTTTGCCTCACAATTGAATCTATCTCGTAGTAAATTTGGAGACATTAATTGAGTATAATTGTATTGAGGTGGTAGAAGCTCATTGTGGGAAGAAATTCATTATTTTTTTTTATTTGTGAGTTTGAGTGAATTAGACATGATTGGGTTGGTGTCTAGTTAGGGTAACTAGGTTTCAATCTTTTCTGGTGAAAATGATTGAGTTTTAATCTTTATCCTAAGGTATAAAATAGTTAGGTTATTATTTTCCTTGAAAAGAACTAGGTTTTGGTTGATCCGAAAATTGAATTAATTTTGAGCGTATTGTTAAGATTCAATCCTTACCTGGGAAAATGATACTTGTGAGAGTTTTGAGATTGTGATTTTTCCTGTAATAGAATAAGGTTAGTCTTTAGCCTAGTCTAAAGACAATCTTCTTCCTTAACCTGGGAAAATGGATGTTGATCTTGAAATTTTGATGGACAATTAAATGTTTATATTTTTTGTGGAACTAACAGATTTGTTGAGTGTCTCAGTTTATAAGTTCCATTGAAGACGTTATCATGAAGAAGTTGAGATATATGCTAAATGGATTTTAAAGTGACTAACAAAGATAATGGACATTAAGAAATCGAAGACTTTGAAGAATTTAAGGAAAAACAACTCAGGTTCATTTTTACTCTTAAAGTATCTTGATTAGAATCACACACGACACCAAATGAATTTACAATTATGTGTGCTTTTTAATAGGATCCTAATTAGTTAACATATTTGCTTCTATATGAAATTGAAGAATAAATATTGATTTAAGAAAGATAAATTATTAAAATTGCATTTAAGTGTTAGTTGAGTTAACCAAGAAAAGAAATCGGTTAAAGGGGCAAAAACATCGAAGAATTAAATAAAGAAAAAAGTGTTCCAGCAAGATTGGTCGACCTACAAAGAAAGTCTGGTCAACCGATGAGAAGGTGATAAAATTGTGTAGTCTCTAAATTGTTAAGTCAACTTATGGTGTGTGAGATGTCGACCTATGGCAATTAAAAGAACTCTCTAAATCATTAGGTGACTCATAGGTCGATTTATGGCTAAAAGACGAACTCTCTGAATCGTTAGGTTGACAGACAGAAGTGAGAGGCCGACCTGTCAAACTCTCTGAATCATCAAGTCAATAGACAAAGAATTGTAGGTCGACCTATGGGCGAAGAGTTTTTGTATTGGGCTATATCTTGAATCGGGAGGTTGACCTACGCCTTCTGGTAGGTTAACCTATGGTTGGGTTTCAGGATTTGTGGAATTTTGGGATTTATTCAAAAACTAGTCGTTAACTAGCCGTTATTTGTTTACTTGATTGAGAGATCTTACGAATATATATATATTAAAAATATAATACTCCTATTTTAATATCCCTATAGATTTGTTCTTTTAATACTTCTTATCTTATTGATTTGAGTTTGAATTTTTTTTTTTTAGGGACTCAATTGAATGTTTTGAAAGCTATATTTATGTAAATTATACCTAAAATGAAATATAATGATATATGGGGGTCTATACGTGCTTTTTAGATACTTATCATTTGAAAACTAGCCATTGGAGGGCTTGTTCTAATTCCCTATATATAGATCTGCAGATTTCACATAATAAAGAACTAAGTGTTGCGGGAGCCTTCTAAGAGATATCATTCTATCAAGAACCTTGAGTTTGTGAGCTTTCTGAGAGTTATCCTGCAGAGATTATATTGAGCAATTAATCGTAAGATTTTTCTTGAGAAAAAGTGTTGTGAATTTAGCGTCACCGATCTAAGCTTTGTCACGATTCAATCTTTATTCTTTCGATGATATGCTGGTGAAATTGTTCCAAGCTTTAATTCTTTGTTGTAAGTAAATATTATTGTACTTGTTTGGATTTTTGAGTGAATTGTAAAGGTTCCATCCTTACTTGGGAAAATGATACTTGGAGTAATTGTAAGGTTTAATTCTTAGCCTAAGGTATAAAATAATTAGGTTTGATCCTTAGCTTGTGAAAGGATTAGGTTATTATTGAGCCTGAAAACAAAAGGTTGTTCTTGAGCTTGGGAAAAGAAAGTTGTAAAGGTTGATTCTGAGCTTGGGAAAAGAGTCATTGTGTAAAAGTTTGGTTCCTACCTGTTTAAATGAATCTTAGTGATTAGTGGGTGTGACTCTTCGTGGAGTTCAGGGGACTGGATTAGCCTAGAATAGCTTGGTGAACCAGTATAAATTTCTGATGTACTGCTTTATTTATTTTATTTGCATTTTGTTGTTTGGGTGTGCACTTAGATTTAAACACTTATTCGCTGCATTATAAAGATAATAATTAATTTAGGCTAAAATTAATTATCTGAATTTTTAAGTGTTATTTATTTGATAATTTTTAACTTTACCCAATTTACCCCCTTCTTGGGAAGCTAACTGGGTCAACAATTTGTATTAGAGTTGGTTTTAGCTCGATTAGGCTTAACATCCTAGCTCAACCGGTCACGTGCACACGTAATGGATGATATTTTTTGTGTATCTTCTCTTGATGGTGATAGATCTTTATATGATAATGTCATATATGATTCTTGTGGTATAGTGGTAGTGATAGAGATGATGATAATGAAAATGTCCATATTATTATGAAAAAATAATTTTTTTTTCACAATACTTTTTGCTAAAGAGAGCTTGACTTTAAAAAAAAAAATCAATTCTTTTGAAAATTATGGAAAAAGTGCCCGAAAATCTAAAGTGCATTTGGATGATTATTGTGGTACAAAAGAATTTTTAGATGTTATTTTTGAAATTAATAATTTTCTCTCTAAAGTGGATTCTCTTGAAAAGGAAAACAGAATTTTAAAAAATAACCTTGACGTGATTTCTAAGCAAAGGTCAAATTTTGTTTCTAAAATCAATTTACTTAAGAAAAAATTTGAAAAATCACAATTTGACCTTAAGTTTGTTTCGAGAGATTCTGAAAATATTTTTTCTAGGCAAAGTGAATACATTTCATCGTCTCATCCTTCATCACAAGCCAGTGACAGTTTTGTTGATATTGTTAGAAATGATTCTTATTCGACATCTCGTGCTTTCTATGATAAATCGGATTTGAGATATTATTATTGTAATAGAGTTGGACATTTTAAAGTATTATGTCTATTCAGGAATCTTAAGTTTATGTCTAACAAGGATGAATCCAAAGTGAAATGGATACTAAAGAAATCTGTTGAAATGTCTTGTGCAGAATTACATAATATAGGAAGTGGACCCGAAGGAACAAACAAAGAGGTTATATCAAAACCAAGACAAGAAGTCATCAAGGATCCACAAGCGATGCATACAAAGCGAAATGATGCACTAAAGACAAGAAGTGAAGTTACAAAGAAACCACAAGAGAAATGTGCAAAGAGAAAATTTGTACCAAAGCCAACATGGGATATCACCAGGAAACCACAAGCGATATGTGCAAAGGAAATCATCAATAAATCAAATGGTAATAATCAAAGGCAGAGAGGATACAGACAAACCAAGAAGAATTGTGCAGCTAAATCAATCATAAGTACAAATGAGGTAAAGAGCAAAGTTATCCCAAATAATAGAAAAGGTACTTCTAACCCCCTTGCAATTTCAATTTATTAAATTTGTTAAAGAGGAAGATTCCCGACTTGCTAAATAGGTAAGTTGGTAATTGTTTCTAGGACCTATTTTCAATGATGCGTTCACTTATTATCTTAGAAATGTTGCAGGGTGATTCTGGGAATCACATTTAGTTAGCGAATATTAACATGTTTTTATGTGGTTATATCAAGTAGTGATTATATATTTGAAAAACATGTTACATGATTTGAAAAATGAATTAAGTGTTTAAGCTCCCACTAAGTAAGTTAATAACTTGTTGCATATGCATTTTAGTAAGATTATTTGTATAATGTACTGTCATTCATGTTATATACTTTTATACAAATAAGTTGAATTGAGCTGATTTTTTTATGCATCTAGATTTATTAAAATGCACGATATCTTATATTAAGGAGTTTTTCGAATGATTAAAGAATGATTTAATTTGATCACGATATTGATATGACTTGTATGGTTAATATTAATATGAAAGCATGAGAATTCTTTTCGATACCATAAATGATCATTTGAATATTCATAGCGCATCAATCTGTGCTTAATGTTTTAAGTAGATACTTTGTGCACATGAATATATATATTTATGGATATTAAGTATCATGCTATATATATATATATATATATATATATATATATATATATATATATATATATATATATGATAATATGTTCTTCCCATATGTTTCATGTCTCCTGATTTTTAAATATTTATGATTATGAAGGGATCTAGAATGGTATGAGATAACATTGTTATTATTGAGATATGATTTATGTTCTTCCTCGTAAATGATTATATGTTTATTAGAAACATGTTACTTGAGAAGACTCAATCTGAATCAACTGGTTTATAAGATTAAAATTGCTTGGAAAATATCAGTGATTGTTCGCGATATTTTTACCCTTGATTTTACTCGCAAGTGCACGGGGTCAAGTTTTAATATAGTGGATCCTAAGATTGAGTGTCGTCCACTGGGATTTGTTTTAGGATTAGTTAAGTACTATATTTGACACATCTTAAAATTATCTAGACGTTTCAAGAATTATTTTGTGATTGCTTAATCGAAAAACTAATTAAACGTAACTACTTTGGATTAATTCTATTAAAATGAATTACCTAGGGATTAATTTCCTTCACTAATACATGTTTTCTTTTAGTTTATAATAACTGTATTTAACCTATCCAACAATCTAGGTATTGTAAACTCGCTCACTATATCTCCTGAGTGTAAAGTGAGCGAAAATGTACCTTGTATCACCAAATCCCTACCTAACGTCTAAGCGAGTACATGAGTCTTGACCCAACCTCATGGATTGCACACGTTTTAATAATCTCCAAAAATATTAGATCGTCACATTGTGTTTAACCCTAGTCTGAATCCGAGGTTACCTCTCTCAAGTGTCAAACCCTATATTCTCAAGCTACCCATAATACCATAACAAGAATACCATAGATGTAATAAAAAGGTAAACACAATTGGATATAGATAAACCACCGTTAACGAAACATATATTCGATCAAACATGCATATACATGAACTACATCAACCCCTAGATAATATCTATTTAGCCAACCATTATCATAACATAATATACATTAAAACAAGAAAAATACTTCACCATTCAAGATGCAAAGTTTAGAAACAAAGAGGAAAACAAAGAAAGAATGACAGATCTGAAGAGTGGAGTGTTCCACTTCCGCCAAAACCGTTTCGAAATCATTTCCTCTTCTTCCAAATGAGCTATCCTATTCTAGTTCTAAACAATGGATTTTCAACAAGTTTTAAAACGTTCTAATCAAAAGTAGGAAAGGTGTATACAAGAAAAGGCCGAAAATATCCCAAAATATCACAAAAGATCTAATCCAGCTGGCTAATTGATCGCTGTAGCGATGGGAAGCATAACTGCAGCGACGGTTCATCAGTGGGCATTCTGCCTTTCCATCACTGCTACGACGAGAACCATCGCTGCAGTGGTGGTTAGGCAGAATGCTACTGACCTTTTTACCGGTGCAGCGATGAAAGCCATCGCTGCAGCAGTCAAGGGTTAATAGCCCTTGACGCTAGCACTGGAGCGATGGGGCTCACTACTACAGCGGTGAGGCGACATATTTCTTGATCTTTGATTTTCTTCAACGTTTTTTCACCGATTTTCTACCGATTTGCTTGATTATCAACCGTTTATGCCCCTACGCCTGATTTCTATAAAAACAAATATAAACGATTTAAAATATTACAAAAACACTCGAAAACTATCAAATTCGGCTTGATAATAGATAGGTATTTTTAACCTATCAAATACCCCCAAACTTGAAATTTTGCTAGTCCTCGAGCAAAACACCCTAACACTAAAATAAATTATCTCTACTAATTAACTAACTTTAATACTAAAAATGAAAAAAAAAAAAAACATAAACAAACTAGAAGTAATGACATGCAAGTTTTGAATTCAACTAATAAACCAAAATATTTTTCCCTCAATGGCCCCCAATCAAATCAAGTTCAAAAATAAAACACACCATGTGGTGTTCTAGAATTTCAACACTTAATATCTGTAAAGGCAATTCTAAACCCATTCAAGTGTGTGTGTGTGTGTGTGAAAACTCAATGATACAACTATCCAAACACCAGATTGGATTATTCACCAACCAAGATCATGACTTAAACCCATAAAAGATTAGGATATCTATATGTCAGATTGGGTTCAACTTTCCACTAATGTAGGCTTGGAAGTTTAAAAAGATCAAAAAGGCTTGGTTCGATTTTTGGTAAATGGCCAAGGGTATATCGGGAATAGGTAAACATTATAACTCAACGATACCTGAAGAACAATGCTTGGTGCTTAATCACATCATAACCCCCAAACATTTAAGAAACAACCCTAAACAAACATTTAAAAACGTTGTACTCACTTGTCAAAAGAAACAAAAATAAAACTATATTTACATTTATTTTTTTCATCAAAACCACACCCCAAACTTATTTTATTTGTACAATTAAATAGGTGTGGGAATCCGATAGAAAAAATGATGAGTACTAGAATACCGAACCAACTAAAAGTTTGCCCAAAAACTCAACCGCTCACTTCAAGTAGCAAAAACAAATGCTAACTTGATTTTGACTCACATTGTGCCTTAGGCTTAGCGACATAGGTTTGGAAAAAGTTTTATTGGCCAGGGCATTTGTAACGTGTTCAGAATTGAAACGGCTTATAGGCTTCGACAAGGTAACGAGGGATAAACATATAACGAGGTAGGCTTCAAAGGCTCAAGTGATAAAAATAAATGCCTAAATCATGTCTCCTAAATTACCACGCCTAGGATTTTGCCTCAAGTGTCCCCCAATCAAGTTCTAGATTCCTTAAAATTGTCAAGAACTTGCTACTGAATAATCAGCATCAAATCGATTGAATAGCCATACAATGAGTCTACGTGATCGTGTAATTTCGGATCAAAAATGATTTTTACATAATCGACATACCAAGCACACAGAACACACATGAATGGGAAATACCCCTGACCTCGATATACAACTAGGGTACAATTTTTATCATTGGGTAATGGCCTAGAAGAACTCAAAAACTCAACACACAATTACTACTTCATATATGAATACAATTATACTAAAACTAAACACTAACATGCATACATTACACCAAATATTCACAACACCACAATTTACTTCTAAACATACATAAACAAAAACTATAAATTAACTTAAACTATAAAACGTTTAGCAACTAAAACTACATATCTATCAAAATGTATACAAACAAGAAAAACATACATACTTTAAAGCATACATAACAAAAGAAACAAAAATATCCCAATATATAGCTAAAGCATCCATCCTGTATAACAAAACAATATATACATCCCCCCAAACTTGAACTGGTCAGTGTCCACAATGACCCATCAGCGATCCCAATAACAGCATATAGCATGATGATAATAATGGGTTGCAAACACGTACCTGGGAGGTGAGACATGAAAATCTCACCTCTTACTATCCATCTCGTGGGATATCGTCCCCACCGCCACCGTTGGAATGTTGTCGGAGCATTGCAAAGGCCAAATGGTGTACGACGGTAAGCAAATATTCCGTACGGACATGTAAAAGTAGTATTCTCTTGGTCTTCCGATGCAATGTCTATTTGATTATAGCCTTAATAGCCGTCAAGAAAGCAATAATGGTCATAAATAGAAAGATGATCTAGCATTTGATCAATGAATGGTAGAGGAAAATGATCCTTCCGAGTGGCTTTGTTCAACTTTCTATAATCGATACACACTCTCCGTCCAGTGATGGTTCGTGTAGGAATTAGATCATTCCTCTCATTCTTCACCACCGTCATTCTTCCTTTCTTGGGAACTACTTGCACTGGACTCACCCATTCACTATCCGATATAGCACATATAATTCCAGCATTCAATAGCTTCATCACCTCAGCTTGGACCACCTCATTCATTGCTGGATTTAGCCTTTTTTAGTGCTCAATGGAAGGCTTAAATGTGTCTTCCATCAAGATTTTATGCATGAAAATAGTTGGGCTAAATCATTTGATGTTGGAAATAGACCACGCATATACGGATTTGTGAAGTTTCAAGACTCTTAGCAACTTGTTCTCTTCTTCTTGAGTCAAGGATGATGACATGATGACCCAATCGGTTAAGTTCTCCCCCAAGAAAGTATACCCATGATGACCCAATCGGTTAAGTTCTCCCCCAAGAAAGTATACCCAAGCTAAAAGTGCATTAGCTTCATTCGGAGTTTTTGATAACAACAATCCTCCGGAGGCGGTATCTACAATAGTTCTAGTCTGGCCATCTAACCCATTTTAAAAGAGTTCAGTTTGAAATCAATCCTGGTACCCATGTTGCGGGTACTTTCTCAATAAGTCCTTGAACTTTTTCCAAGCTTTGAATAGTGGCTCGAAATCCCATTGGCGAAATTGTGCTATCTCGCCTTTCAACTGCGATGTCTTCGAAGGTAGAAGGAACTTGATGAGGAAACTTTGAGCTAGGTCTACCCAAGTATTGATGCTTCTTGGTTGGACAAACTGAAACCAACCACGTGCTCTATCTTGAAGTGAAAACAAAAACTACCTCAGCCAGATTACATCCTCTGCAACTCCGTTTATCTTCACCGTATGACAAATCTCCAAGAATGTAGCAAGGTGGATATTTGGATCTTCATGAAGATTCCCATCGTATTGGTTTTGCTGAACCATGTTGATTAAGGCGGGTTTCAACTCAAAGTTATTTGCTTGGATTAACTTCCTCCGAATCCTAGAATAATTTTCAAACATCAGAGGTCGATAGTAGTCCCTAAGGACCCATTATTGAACTTCTGATTCCAGTGGTTGTTGCGGTAGCACCTGATGAGCTGACAATTGTTGTGGTATATAATCATCACCTCCATCAGCCATGGCTTGAGATCAGTTTCTTTTCTCTCTCCTTAGTCTCCTCAATTTACGTTCGATCTCAAGATCAAGAGTTAAGAATTCTAAACTCCGACTTCGTCGCATACACCGCTTGTGATCACAACAAATGAAAACAATTTTACAAACAAATGAAAAGAAAATTAAAACATAACGAATGTCAAGATTAATATTGTACTACTTGGTAGTAATATCAACCAAATCACTATTCAACATCCCCAGCAACGACGCCAAAAACTTGTTCGCAATATTTTCACGCTTGATTTTACTCGCAAGTGCACGAGGTCAAGTTTTAATATAGTGGATCCTAAGATCGAGTGTCATCCACTGGGATCTGTTTTAGGATTGGTTAAGTACTACAATTGACATAACTTAATATTATCTAGACGTTTCAAGAATTATTTCGTTATTGCTTAATCGAAAAACTAATTAAACCTAACTATTTCGGATTAATTCGATTAAAATGGATTACCTAGGGATTAATTTTATTCACTAATACATGCTTGATTTTGTTTAATTAACAATTACGGTGTTCAACCTATCCAACAATCTAGGTATCGTAAACTCGCTCACTATATCTCCCGAGTGTAAAGTGAGCGAATATGTACAACATCTAAATGAGTATATGAGTCATGACCCAACATCACGGAGTGTACACGTTCTAATAAGCTCCCAAAACATTAGACCGTCACATTGTGTTTAACCCTATTCCGAATCCGGGATTACCTCTCCCAAGTGTCAAACCCTGTATTCTCAAACTAACCATAATACAATAAAAAGCATACCATGGATGTAATAAAATGATAAATACAATCAAATATAGATAACAACCATTAACGAAATATATATTCAACCAAACATGTATATACATAAACTACATCAACTCCTAGATAATATTTATTTAATCAACCATTATCACAACCAAATATACATTAAAACAAGAGAATAATTCATCATTCAAGATATAAAGTTTAGAAACAAAGAGGAAAACAAAGAGAAAATGGAAAATCTGAAGAGTGGAGTGTTCCACTTCTGCCAAAACCGTTCCAAAATCGTTTCCTCTTCTTCCAAATAAGATCTCCTATTCTAGGTCTGAACTATGGCTCTTCCACAAGTGTAAAAACGTTCTAATCAAAGGTAGTAAGGGTTCATACAAGATAAGGCCAAAAATATGCTAAAAATATCACAAAAGATCTAATCCAGATGGCTGATTGATCGCTACAGGAATGGTTCATCAGTGGGCGTTCTACCCTTCCATCACTATAGCGATTAGGACCATTGCTGTGGCGGTGGTTGGGCAGAATGCTACTGACCCTTTCACTGCTGCAACGATGAAGGCCACCGCTATAGCAGTCAAGGGTCAGTAGCCCTTGACACTGGCACTGCAGCGATGAGGCTGCATTTCTTAATCTTTGATCTTCATAAACATTTTTCCACCGATTTTCTATCGATTTGCTTGATTATCAACCGTTTACATCCCTACAGCTGATTTATATAAAAACGAATTTAAACGATTTAACATATTACAAAAACACTTTAAAACTACCAAATTCAACTTAAAAATAGATAAGTATTTTCAAACTATCTGCGATCACGCATGATATTGAGAATAATTGCTAAATATATGTTTACTTGATATCGACTAATGATTTTCTTCCAGGCATGCTACAAAGAGTTTCAGGTTATAATTCAAGGGGAAATAAATATTCCCACTGAAATTCAAAATTTGGTCAAGAATAAGATCGAGGCTCATTCGAGGAAGTAATTTATTAGAGTTGAATCTTCATTCAACTTAGTGGTAAAATAATCTCATTCTTGCATGACTATAAAGGAATTTATGTGATGTGAAATTACAATCTAATTTGCAAAAATTGACTCACATTTCTATTAATATTATGCTCTAATTATATCCTTACGTGGAATTATATTGTTAGCTAATCCTAGTTTATTGATGAAATATTTATTACTAATAAATGCTTATAAAATCAGTATTAAAATTGATCTTACTTGCCGGCATATTTTATGAAATTAAGTTTGCATTATTTGGTATCATGAGTAAGTAATGTGGACTTAACTGATAATTATTTGATTGCATGCTATATTGTTGAAGCATTTTGATTACCTCAGGTTTCTTCTCCTAAATATAAATTGACTTGTTTACAATTATATATGGGGAGAAGTTCTTATAAGAAGGGCATTATTATGTCATCTTTATTTTGAAAAATTGGTTTTGGTGAAAAATCAAAAGAGTTAGTATGCTTGTGAAAATTAATATCATACTACATTACTAAGAAGTTTTGATTGCCTTAGGGGGAGATTACATTCCTAGAGTTATGTTTTTGGTTACATTCCTCAAGTGATGTTTGTGATTCTCCTTCCCCAATTTTTGAGACGACAAAAGGGGAGAATTTATTGATGTTTTGTAGAATATCTTAAAGGGGAGACCATAGTTGTGCTATAAATTAGTTTGCATTTATGCAGGGGGAGTTTGTGAATTATTGAGAAGATTTTCTGCTTCGTTGAATATCAATTTTTTTAATTCATTGTGATTGTGCTTTAATGAGTTAAAAACCCATCCTCGGAAATAGGGGAAGTGTAGTTACATATTATTTTGACAAAAACATCAAAGTTATTTGTTATCATCAAAAAGGGGGAGATTGTTGATCCTGAGATTTTGATGAAAAATTAAATGTTGATGTTTTTTGTGGAACTAACGGATTTGTTGAGTGTTTCAATTTATAAGTTCCATTGAAGATGTTATCATATAGAAGTTGAGATAGATTCTAAATGTATTTTAAAGAGACTAACAGAGATGATGGACATTAAGAGATCGAAGATTTTGAAGAACTTATGGAAAAATAACTCAAGTTAATTTTTACTCTTAATGTATCCTGATTAGGATCACACACAACACAAAATGAATTTACAATTATGTGTGCTTTTTAATAGGATCCTAATTAGCTAACATACTTGCTCCTATGTGAAATTGAAGAAGAAATATTGATTTAAGAAAGATAAATGATTAAAATTGAATTTAAGTGTTAGTTAAGTTAACCAAGAAAAGAAATCGGTTAAAGGGGAAAAAACATCGAAGAATTGAATAAAGAACAAAGTGTTCCAACAGGATCAGTTGACCACATAGAAGGTCTAGTCAACCGATGAGAAGGTGATGAAATTATGTAGTCTCTGAATTGTTAGGTCAACTTGTAGTGTGTGACAGGTCGACCTATGGCAATTAAATGAACTCTCTAAATCATTAGGTTTACTCCTAGGTCGACCTATGGCCAAAAGCCAAACTCTTTGAATCATTAGGTTGACTGACAGAAGTGAGAGGTCGACCTATTTGTTGATCCCAAGATTTTGATGAACAATTAAGTATTGATGTTTTGGTGGAACTAATATTTGATCAAGTCTTTCAATGATTTAAAGTTCCAATAATGAAGATCTCAAAGTGAATGGATGCTAAATGAAAATATCAAGAAAAAAGTATTAAGAGTTTTAATACATTAGGAAAAACAACCCAGGTAAATATAAAATCTTAATATCTTATTTAGGAATACACACACAGCACAAAATGAATTTCATCTTTTATGTGTGTTTTAGTTGAGTATATTTATTTGCTCCTATGTGAATTAAAAAGAAATATTTTTGAATGACTAAAATAGAATATAAGAGTATTAGTAGAGTTCATTTAAATATAAATATGGATAAAGGGGTAAAATTGTAAAAGAAAGTAAGCTAAAAACGAGATCAGAGAAGAGATTCAGGAGAGGGCAGTCGACTGAGGAGTCGACCGGAGAAAGAAGATGAACTCTCTGAATCTGCGAGTTGAGTGAGAGGTGACCGATAGAAGCTTGACAAACTCTCTGAATCTGCGAGTCGACCGATAAAGTGCATGGGCTACTTCCAGTATCCTTCAGTCGACTGAGTAGTCAATTAAACGCGCAGTTTCTGTATATTGGTTGATCCCATTTTAAATCTAAAAGTAGACGTTTTCGGTTAAGATTTGAGAAATATTTCGGGGATATTCATAACATTTGATAAATGGTTCATATATAAATTAAATCCTTTCAATATGGTTCATTAATTATTAAAATTTCTCAATTTGGCACATGAAATGGATTTTATACTTATTTGTTTTGATTGAGAAATACTTTGGGGATTTAATTGAGAGTTTTAAAAGTTTCTATTAAGTGAAATTGAACCTAAATGAAGTCCTCATGTTATGAAGGGCCTGTGAGAGTATTTTATTGTCATGACACTTGTAAACTAGCTGTTAAGAGGCTGATTACATGTGCCCTTATATAGACCTGCGAATTTTCTGAGAGAGCAATTCATTCTATTCATACTAAGAGATAAAATTATTCTATATTTTTGAGAGAGCGTTTATAAGAGTTATCATTCAACTATACTGTGAGCGGTTCTAAGAGTGATTCTGATAATCAACTACGATCAATTTGTGCTAATACCGAAATTGACACTACATTATTTTCATCATTAATTCTATGGATTCCAGGTGAGATCTTTCCATATTGATTATTAATTGTTTATTATTGTATTTTGGAAATTGATCTTAGAAATTATTTTTTATTTTTTAAAGAAAATATTCTTTCAAACAATTTCTTGAATCTAATTACGTGCTCTAATTTGCTACCCATATATTGTTAAAATCGAATTTCTGCATCTCACATAATTCTATCACTAGTTGGGATATTAATTAAGTTCATATATATCTGGGGTGATAGAAGTTTCGAGTAAGATTTACTTATCAATTTTTGTATTGGTGAGTTGTGACGGGTTGAATATCATTGGGGATATTTAATCAAGGGTAGTTGGGTTTTAGTCTCTTCCTGTAAAGAGATTGAGGTAGTGATTCTTCCTGGATAAGAATCGCGTGTTTGTGAGTGATTTTGTAACGGTTTAATCCTTACTGGATAAAAGGATATTTGAAGTGTTTTTGTGAGGTTTCGATTCTTGAGCCTAAGTGTTAAAAAGAATTAGGTTTTTCTTTAGTCTATAAAAAGTAGAGATTATTCTTTAGCATTTGAAAAGGAAATTGTAAAGGTTGATTATGAGCTTGTAAAAGAATCGGTGTGCGGGTTTGGTTCCTACCTTTAAAGGAATCTTGGTTTTAGTGGGTGCGACCTCCGTGGAGCTCGGTGGACTGGATTAGGTAAGAGTAACTTGGTGAACCAGTATAAATCTCTGGTGTGCTACTTTCTTAATTTGTCTATTTTTGTTGTTTGTGTGTGCACCTAGTTAATTGATTAATTCTGCTGTGTTATAAAGATAATAATTAATTTAGGCTTAAAATTAATTATTTGATTTATTGATTTTTATTCTGATTATTTTTTAATTACCCAATTCACCTCCCCTCTTGGGTATTCTACTGGGCCAACACTATTAAACTCTCTAAATCTTTAGGTTGACAGACAAAGAATCATATGTCGACCTATAGGTGAAGAGATTTTGGCTTGGGCTACATCCTGAATCGGGAGGTCAACCTACGCCTTCTGGTAGGTCAACCTATGGTTGGGTTTCTGGATTTGTAGAATTTCAGGATTTATTCGAAAATTAGTCATTAACAAGCTGTTATTTGTTTACTTGATTGAGAGATCTTACGGATATGGATATATTAAAGATATAATACTCCTATTTCAATATCCTTATAGATATGGTACATGAAATTAAAGTGTTTCTCAAATTAGTCATTTTAATACTTTTTATCTTATTGATTTGAGTTTGAAATTTTTTTGAGGGACTCAATTGAATGTTTTGAAAGTTATATGTAAGTAAATTATACCTAAAATGAAATATAATGATATATGGGGTCTATAGGTCCTTTTTAGATACTTATCATTTGAAAACTAGTAGTTGGAGGACTCGTTTCAATTTCCTATATATAAACCTGCGGATTTCACATAATAAAGAACTAAGTGTTCGTGAGCTTTCTGAGAGATATCATTCTTTCAAGAACCTTGAGTTCGTGAGCTTTCTAAGAGTTACTTTTCTAATATTATATTGAGCAATTCATCGTAAGATTTTTCTTGAGAAAAGTGTTGTGAATTTTGGCGTCACTAATCTAAGCTTTGTTATGATTCAATCTTTATTCTTTCAGTGATATTCTGGTAAGATTGTTCCAAGTTTTAATTCTTTGTTGTGATTAAATATTATTTTGCTTACTTGGATTTTTAGATATTGTGAACTAGTTTTCTGTACTTTAAATTGCATACAAATATTTTAAAACGATTTTTGGTGAAAATCTGATTACGTACTTATTCTTAATTGAGTTTATTGTTATTATTGCTTGGTTGGTTAATTGATCGTTTTGAAAAATTGTTTTTGAACTTTAAAAGTATAAAAATATTTTAAAACGATTTTGGTAGTAATTTGATTGCGTGCTCAATTTTGTGTTACCCATATTATTTTTATAATCAGATTTTTTGTTTCCTCACTTAATTCTATCACTAGTAATTATCGGGATATTAATTGAGTTTAAATTGATTTGAGGTGGTAGAAGCTTCTAGTGGGAAGAATTTATCAATTTTATTGTAATTGGTGAGTTGTGTGTCGAATTAAATACTATTGGAAGTGTCTAATCAGAGGTAGCTTTGGGTTTCAATCTCTTCCAGTAAAGAGATTGAGGTTTTATCTTTACCTAAGTACAAAAAGGTTAGGTTACTCTTTTCCCTTGAAAAGGGTTAGGTGTGATTCTTTCTGATTATGATCAATTATGAGTGAATTGTAAAGGTTGCATCCTTACTTGAGAAAATGATACTTGGAGTGATTGTGAGGTTTAATTCTTAGCCTAATGTATAAAAGAATTAGGTTTGATCCTTAGCCTGTGAAAGGATTAGGTTAGTCTTGAACCTTGAAAAGATAAGCTTATTCTTGAGTCTAAGAAAAAGAAAAGATTATTCCTGAACCTGAGAAAAAGAAGTTGTAAATATTGATTCTAAGCCTGGGAAAAGAATCATGGTGTAAAGGTTTGGTTCCTACCAGTTTAAAAGAATCTTAGTAATTAGTGGGTACGACTCTCCATGGAGCTCGAGAGGACTAATTAGCCAAGAATAACTTGGTAAACCAGTATAAATTTCTAGTGTGTTGCTTTATTTATTTTATTTATATTTTGTTGTTTGCGTGTACACTTAAATTTGAATATTTTTCCACTGCATTATAAAGATAATAATTAATTTAGGTTAAAATTAATTATTTGAATTTTCAAGTGTTATTTATTTGATAATTTTTAGAACTACCCAATTCACCCCCCCTCTTGGAAAGCTCACTGGGCCAACAAAGAAAATTGTAAAATTTTGAAAAAAAATTATCATCTCTGCCTAGGATCATGGACTACTTGCCCCTCAATCTGAGACATGAGTTGATTATAAAAAAATCGTGTCATGGACTTAAGAGGAGAGTTTCTCATGGTGCCTGGTCCTCTCGATCCCCAAGAGCGCAACACAATGGTTGGTCCCCCATGGACAATCGTCGATGGGTTCTACATAGTCAGGTTCATTCTTGAACCCTTTCAGGTTATCCCAATTTAGTCCATGCAAGAGCACATTTCCCTTCAAAATGCCAGACTTATACTCGATTGGTAGGGAGAGGCACTTAGCCGCAGGCCCTCAAACTCGATCAATGCCCTACCCTTGGTGAATGACCTTAGTCTTTTCCCGGGTACGGATTATCGACCTATGAAAAGGGTTTGATTATCACCCTCAACGCTAAGTGCCAGGATGTCACTTCTTGTGGAGAATCGCACACGACACTGAGCATCGGGATGTCGTTCTTAGAGAATCATCCACGACTCTGAGGGTTGGATACCGCTCTTGGAGAATCAACTGCAACTCCGAGGGTTGAGATGCCATTGTTGGAGAATCATCAGCGACTCTGAGGGTCGGGATGCCATTTCTTCTAGAGATTGATTATAGTACAATGGTTGGTTCCTAATTGAGTTTTGAGGGTCACCTGGCTTTGTCTGTGGTAGGGTGTAAGGTTGTTCAGCTCCACCATCGAGTTGTGCTTGCAGATAGGCTAGAGGACACTCATCATCGCCTCTAGTAGGACGGAGGGCTGCTGGTCTCCGGCCTTGAGCCTCGCTTGGAAATGGGCTAGATGGTACTCGTCTTCTACTTTAGTAGGACGGAGGGCTGTTCATCTCTACTTCTAAGCCTTGCTTGGAGATAGGCTGGAGGGCGCTCGTCTCTGCCTCTAGTAAGACGAACGATTGCTCGTTTCCGCCTTTGGTCTTTGCTTGGAGATAGTTCGAAGTGCGCTCGTCTCTACTTCTGGTGGAATAGAGGACTGCTCGTCTCTGCCTTTAAGATAGGCCAGAAGGCGTCTCCTCCCTATCTCTAGTGTAATAGAGGGCTGCTCGACTTCTGCCCTTGAGTTGTGTTTTCTCTTTGACTCGAAATACTCCTCTGTGGCATGTCCTCAATGGTGGTAGAACTACACTTGTTTATTTCTAAGGAAGTTTCCATAAATATTCGCAAAGCTGAATTACCATGACGAAGAGCTCTTCAGTTTGGATGGCTAGGAGGAAAATGAAGTGTTGAGCTCACTACAAGATCGATAAGATGGAGCGTACATTAATACCCAAGGGTCTTCTCATTTGTGTTTAGAAAGCAGGGGCATAAAGGCTGAGGGGTTCCGTTGTAGGGGTTCATCTGAGGGTGTGCAAAATGTCTGGGCACTACCTTACCTAATACCTCATCCACAAAAGGAGACCTCACCCCGGTAAGGAGCTCAATTGTTCTTCTTCCACTTTATATCTCTTGTAGGAGTGTTTCCATATTGGCAAGGTGAGTTTCTATAATGGATTCTCTCATTGGCGCTGCCTGCTGTACGGTGAAACATTTGTTACGCGCAAGTGTACGAGGTCACAGTTTTAGTATAACGTGATCTTGAAAGATCGGGTACCGTATCCATAGGGATTGGTGTTCGTTATTATCGAGTACCGCGTTTATCATAACCTAACTTTATCTAGGCTAAAAATAAATGTATTTAATTATTTAATACTAAACTAATTAACTAAATTATCTATACTAATATAATGAGATGTTTTAGGGAAAGAATTGTCAAGGGATTAACTCAGTTTACAAATACATGTTTGATCTCGATTTACTAACATTTACGGTGTTCGACCTATTTGACAATCTCAGTTCTAAAACTCTCTCGCCACCTCTCCCAAGTGTAATACTTGGGATATAATGTGACTTTGTGTCAACAAATAAGTCTCCCTCAACCTCTTAATGACCCTAGGTCACGTGAGTCTCACCCCCAACGTCATTGATTGCACACTATCCAACTCCTGACCAGGTTGTTGGATCGTCGCGTTGTGTTTACCCTATCAACAATTTCAATTCTAAAACTCTACCGCCATCTTTCCCAAGTGTAAGATGGGAAAATACATTACTTTGAGTCAACGAAGATGTCCCCCTCAATGTCTTAACGACCCTAGGTCACGTGAGTCTCACTCCAACGTCATCGATTGGCGTTATCTTTACATTAGTCCGAATTCAGGGTTTATCAAACCCTGTATTCTCTGAATATCATTCTAAGCATAAGAAACATAACAATACGATATACACAATCAAACTATGAAGAACAAACATAAACGCAACACCGAAATCATACGAATCACATATTTATAAATATAGTGTTAATCCCTATACAACCCATGTTTAACTGTGGCCATAACCGCATTTACAAATAAATAACAAGTTAAACATACTTACAATATCCTAAGTTAAATAAATAAGGAAATAAATCGAAGAACTTAGCCTCGTCCGAAAATTTGTCGCTAAGAACTGTTCAACGATTGCTCCGTCGTCTTCCTACACTTCGGGATGTGAGCTCTCCCTCTAAAACTCCTCTACATATCTTATACTAAGCCCTAAAGGGGCTCTAATGGCTAGAGAGTTATATAGGAGAGGATATGAGTGGATATTTATAGGCAAAATATCTAATAAATATCTTAGGTTGTGTAGAAGTCACCGCCTAGGCGGTGAGTAGGTTGGTTAGTTGATTACTACGGCGGTGAAAGAGGCGGTGGATTTGGAAAACATTCTACAATTTTACCGCCTAGGCGATGATTTTCCACCAATAATAAGTCATTCTCTGCATTTTCATCGCTGCGGTGGAGGTCTGGACGCCGCGGCGGTGGGCTTGTTTCACAATATTGCCTCTGAGCTTGTTTTTCCACCGTTCTTGGTTCGATCTCATCATTTTCACTCCAGTTTCCTATCTTTTTTCCCCACACACGTGATTTATACAAACAGTATAAAAACTAATTAAAATATAATAAAATAAATATAAAAATTACTCTAAAACTAACAAAATCGGTTTGGAAATATGTACGTATATTACACCTATCACCCGCGCATGGTTGGGCACTACTTGAATGCCACTGTGGCGTGAGGGCGGCGAATAGGCACCTATCCCTTGTCCATGACAGGCCCTCAGGTCGGTCCTTACTACATGGTTGGAAGCTAAACCCAGGGGTAACCCTGATCAGTTCCTAGCACTATATATTCGCGAAAGAATGGATCTCGATATAGATGGAGGGGCCCTCTACAATCTTGTAAACTCGTGGTCCTAAGGTAGAGAGTAGTCCCTAGGTGCATACTCCTTAGAAGATTCCACATTAGCGTCGTGGTCATGGGGTTACTTATCAGGCAATACGATTTAAAGAGCTGGTCCCGCTTGGATGGGGTGTAGCGGCAGGCGCGCGAGGAGAAGCTACCCACATGACTTGAACTTGCCCATCTAGTACTCAAGAAGATTAGTCCGAGAGGCTTCTGCAACTCCCAAGGTCTGTCCCGCAAAAGCCCAAGAGGGTAGCGTAGACTGCCCTACCTAGTCCTTAGGGGTAGTTATCCTCGTTGGTGGGAGCTAAGGCATGTGGCCTTAGAGCTTTCAATATATCTCTGGAGAGTTAACCATTCAAGTTGTTATCCACTGCAAGAGATTGATCTCTCTACCTGATTATCAGACCAGACCTTGTAATCATCAAGTCTTAGCTTTTTAGGGAGACGGTAATTAGAGAAAGGCTTCTTTTGCACTTTCCACAGATGGTGTCAAACTATTGGCGTCCCAAAATGGTTAACACCTTGAGTATGGTTCAGCTTGGTGATAGGTGGATCCCCCTGCTAAGGTGGAGTTGTTGAGTTAGAGTTGGAGTAGAAAATTCTTCGAGTGAGCTATATCTGGTAACCTGGGTGGACTGACTTGATAAAGTCCAGAGTCCTTATCTTTAGGGAGCTATACTTACACAAAGCCGAGCAGGGATTTGTCTCGGTGAAACCCCTCTGGCGTGAGAGTAAGAGCTTAGAGAGAAAAGGTTACAAAAACGCGTCAAGTATGTAAATAGTGTTTAAGCATTACCTTGGGCTTGCATAGCCCCTTGTATTTATAGGTATTAGAGATGATCGTTTTACCTAATCAGACCTAAACACAGTTAATTAGGCAAAACCAAGTGTTTAGCTGATAATTTGGGACACTTAGAAGAAAATCACTAGGCTTGGGCTTTTGGGCCCTTTGATAGTTGTGATCTACCTACGTATTTCCAAACCAAATTTAGTTAGTTTTTGAGCATTTATATAGTATTTTATTATGTTTTAATTAGTTTTCTTACTTTTTGTATAAATCAGGTGTGTGGGGCAAAAAGATAGGAAACTGGAGTGAAAACGATAAGATCGAATCAAAAGCGATCGAAGAATGGTGGAAAAAAAAGCTCGGAGGTAAAATTGTGAAGGCAAAAAAATAGGAAATTGGAGCGAAAACGATAAGATCGAACCAAAAGCGATCGAAGAACGGTGGAAAAACAAGCTCGGAGGCAAAATTGTGACACAAGTCCACCGCCGCAGTGGTAAAGATGCTGAGAAAGGCCAAATGCTACTGACGGACCACCGCCGCAGTGGTGAAGAAGTATAGAAACAAAAGATAGGCTACTAAGAACCCACCGCCTAGGCGGAAATCCAGCAGAATGTTCTTCCTAAGACACCGTTGTCTTCATCATCACGGTGATCAACTAACTGACCTACCCACCATCGTGGCTCTGAATCCCACGGTCGCGACAGTGACCCTCTGCACAGCCTAGATATTTTATTTAGATATTTTGAGATCTTTTGCTTATAAATACCATTCCCTCTCCCCCTTTCTTGAAGGCCTCGGCCAGTTAGGCACCTTAAACTATATTTAGGCTAGGGTTTAGAAGTTTTAGAGGTGGAGCTCACATCCCGAAGTAGAGAAGACAGTGAAACGATCGTTGAGCATTCTTAGTGGTTTATCTTAGGATGAAGCTAAGTTATTCGATTGTTTTTCCTTATTTATTTAACTTAGGATCGTGTGAGCATGTTTAGCTCATTATTTCAAAATGTATGCGACTAAGGCCATAGCTAAACATGGATTGTAGTAGTGATTAACACTATATTTACAAATACGTTGTTTGGATGATTTCGATGTTTCGTTTATAATTGTTCTTTGTAGTTCGATTGTATTTATCGTATTATTTGTTTATCATGCTTAGTTTGATAAATGGAGAATACAAGGTTTTGACAAATCCCAAATTCGGATTTGGGTAAACAAACGCCACGATTCTATAACCCGGTTGGAGTTTGAATCGTGGACAATCGATGACGTTGGAGCAAGACTCATGCGACCTAGGGTCGCTAAGACATTGAGGGGAACTTCTTCATTAACATGAAGTTGCGTTACATCCTTCGTCTTACACTCAGGAGAGGTGGCGAGGGAGTTTTAGAACGAAGTTTGTCGATAAGGTAAATACAATGCATGATCCAATGACCCGGTCGGGAGTTGGATTGTGTGCAATCAATGACGCTGAGCGAGACTCACATGACCTAGGGTCATTAAGACGTTGAGGGGGATTTTTTAGTTGACTCGAAATCATATATTCCCCCGTCTTACACTCGAGAGAGGTGACGGTAGAGTTTACGTACCGAGATTGTCAAATAGGTCGAACACCATAAACATGAGTAAATCAAGATCAAACACATATTTGTAAACACGTTAATCCCTAGGCAATTCTTCACCCTAAAACATATTAAAATATTAGTTTAGTTAATTTAGGATATATTAGTATTAGTTTAATTAATTAAATACATTTGTGTTTCGCCTAGATAAAGTTAGGTGACGACAAACACAGTATTTAACGACACCAATCCCTGTGGATATGATAACCTAATCTTAACGATAAAGTTTATTAAAACTTAGACCTCGTATACTTGTGAGTGTAAGTAGTGGCATATTCCCACACCCCTATCAAGTTTTTGGCGCCATTGTCGGGGATTGTTTTGATGTTATTGCCGGAGAAATGCGGTAACGGCTAGAGACTTAAGTTTTAGATAGGAGAAGCAAGTATATCGTATTGCCGGGATTGTGTTTTGTTGGTTATTGTCGATATTGTGTGTAAATGACTTAATTTTACTCTAGACATTTCTTTGTATATAACTTTTGTTTGTAGTTTTGTTTTTGTTTCCAATGCAGGGTACTTGGCAATGTTAGATCGACGGGTATTGATGCATCCCTTTTGACGGGATTCCAAACCGTTTTATGTTGCTTGGCCAAGCACATAAGTCGGTCAGGCATTTCGTTGAAAGATTGAGCCATCCAAAGCAAAACCTCGCCAAGCTTGAGGGCGTTCTAAAAATGTCGGGCTGAGGACATTAAACCACGCGCTTCTTGGGAGAAAACCCAAAGTGAAATAAGTTAAATCCATCACATCCAATTTGAATCGGAGGCGACATCCTCTCGCCTCCCAGATATGTGTTCTAAACACCCTTCGTCAGCATGCTTTAAATTTAATATATTGAGATTGATGATTAGGATCACTGAGGACACTGTCCATTCTATGTTCGGAAGTGATGTGTAGTATAATATGTTAGTTTATGTGTTATTGTTTTCTTGTGTGCATGTGTGTTTAGGTTAGAATGTGTTTATGTTTTTGTGTTATTGTTATATGTTGAGTTTTGTGTTCATTTGGGCCGTCACTCGATGATGATAATTACCCCTGGTTGTTTTTGAAGTCAAAGGTAATACCTATGCATGTGTGTTCTGTGTGCTTGACTATGCGTTTTGGTCAAAATTATAGTAGATCCTAATTTGCACGAGCACATAGACTCAATGTATTTTTATTCAATTGATTTGAGGACGATTATCGATTAGCCAAATTCATAACAGATTAAGGATTCTAGAACTTGATTGAAGGGAAGCTTGAGGCGAAATCCAAGGCGATGTAGTTCAGGAGACGTGATTTAGGCAGTCGTTTTGTCGCTTGAGCCTTTGAAGCCTACCTTGTAACATGTTTATCCCTCGTTACCCTGTCGAAGCCTAAATGCTAGTTCAATTCGGAACACATAAACTGATATCATGGCCAGGGGATCTTTTTCCAAACCTAAATCGCTAAATTTAAAGGCACATTTGAGTGAATCAAGTTAGCAATTGTAAATGCTAATTGATGTGAGCGGTAGGGTTTAGGGCGAACTTCTAATTGGTTCGGTATTTAAGTACTCACTTATCATTTTTCATTTGTATTTCACATACCCCTTCAATTGTAACAATCAAATAAGTTTTGGGGTGTGCTTGTTGAAAAGAAAAGAAAAAAAAAATCAAATGTAAATATGGTTTTAATTTCTATTTCTTTAACAAGTGAGTATGTCGGTCTTAAATGCATGTTCAGGATTGTTTCCAATCTAAGTATGTGGGTTCGAGAGTGAATGTGCCAAGCGTTGAGCCTTAGGTAATGTTAAGTTAACAACGTTAACCCTTTTTCTATTCCAAATTACCCTTGGCCAACTATTCCCTAACCGAACTAAGTCCTAATGATCTCTACAAACTACTTAACCTACATTAGTAGAGAGTGGACCCCAATCAGGCCTATGGAAATCCTAGTCCTTAACGGTCTAAGACATGAATTTCGTTGGGGGATAATCCAACCTAGTCGTTGTATAGTCATATTATTGAGTCACACGCTAACATATTTACAGGATCTAGAATAACGTTCACCATTATTGCATGTCGAAATTCTAGAACCTCATGATGTGTTTTACTGCCTGAACTCGATATGATTGGCGGTTGTTGAGGGACAAAAATAAATAGACCGTTAGAAGAATGTAAAACTCACATGTTGTTATGTTTAGTTGGTTTTAGGTTGTTTATTATTTAATTCAGCTTGTGTATTTTCATTTTAGTGTGTGTGTTTGGCTCGAGGACTATCCAAATTCCAAGTTTGGGGGTAATTGATAGGTGTGATCCACCTACGTATTTCCAAACCGAATTAAGTTAGTTTTTGAGCGTTTATATAGTATTTTATTATATTTTAATTAGTTTTATTATTTTTTGTACAAATTAGGTGTGTGGGGCAAAAAGATAGAAAACTAGAGCGAAAACGATGAGATCGAACCAAAAGCAATTGAAGAATAGTGGAAAAACAAGCTCGGAGGTAAAATTGTGAAACAAGCCCACCACCGCGGAATCCAGACCACTGCCGCAGCGGTGAAGATGCTGAGAAGGGCAAAATGCTACTGACAGACCACCACCGCGGCAGTGAAGAAGTAGAGAAACAAAAGATAGGCTACTAACAGCCCACCGCCTAGGTAGAAATCCAACATAATGTTCTTCCTAAGCTGCCTCAGCGGTCAACTAACCGACCTACCTACCGCCACGGCTCTGAATCCCACGGCCGGGGTGGTGACCCTCTACACAGCCTAGATATTTTATTTAGATATTTTGAGATCTTTTGCTTATAAATACTATTCCATCTCCCCTTTTATTGAAGCCCCTAGCCATTTAGGCACCTTAAGTTATATTTAGGCTAGGGTTTAGGAGTTTTAGAGGTGGAGCTCACATCCGGAAGTAGAGAAGAGGGCGAATCGATTGTTGAGCGTTCTTAGCGATTTATCTTCAGGCGAGGCTAAGTTCTTCGATTGTTTTTCCTTATTTCTTTAACTTAGGATAATGTTTGCATGTTTAGCTCGTTATTTCATTATCTATACGGCTAAGGCCATAGCTAAACATGGATTGTAGTAAGGATTAACACTATATTTATAAATACGTTGTTTGGATGATTTCAGTGTTTCGTTTGTGATTGTTCTTCGTAGTTTGATTGTATTTATCGTATTGTTTGTTTATCATGCTTAGTTTGATAAATGGAGAATATAAGGTTTTGACAAACCCCGGATTCGGATTTTGGTAAACAGTCGCCACGATTCTATAACCCGGTCGAGGTTTGAATCGTAGACAATCGATGACGTTGGAGCAAGACTCACACGACCTAGGGTCGTTAAGACGTTAAGGGGGACCTCTTCGTTGACACGAAGTTGTGTTACATCCCTCGTCTTATACTCGGGAGAGGTGGCGAGGGAGTTTTAGAACGGAGATTATCGATAGGGTAAATACAACGCACGATCCAATGACCCGGCGGGGAGTTGGATTGTGTGAAATCAATTATGCTGGGCGAGACTCACGTGACCTAGGGTCGTTAAGACATTGAGGGGGACTTCTTCGTTGACTCGAAGTCATGTATTATCCCGTCTTACACTTGGGAGAGGTGATGGTGGAGTTTACGTACAGAGATTGTCAAATAGGTCGAACACCGTAAACGTGAGTAAATCAAGATCGAACACGTATTTGTAAACACGTTAATCCCTAGGCAATTCTTCACCCTAAAACATATTAGTATATTAGTTTAGTTAATTTAGGATATATTAGTAGTAGTTTAATTAATTAAATACATTTGTTTTTCACCTAGATAAAGTTAGGTCACGACATACGCGATATTCGATAGTAACGACACCAATCCCTGTGGATATGATAACCCGATCTTATCGATCACACTATACTAAAACTTAGACCTTGTATACTTGCGAGTGTAAGTAGCAGCGTATTCCCACACCCCTACCACCCGTTTAAAGAAGCTCGTGGGCCTCTATCAAGCCTGAGGAGGTGAGCTGATGGAGGAGCTCAGAGATCCGTGAAGTTTCGGAAGAGAAACAAAATGAAATGGTGTGCCAGTTGAGAAAAACAGCTAAGTCCCTAAAGTTGGTTGTCCAAAGGTACGACACAGAATTTTTAGCGGCAACGTCCCTACGAGGCACACTACTCCTTCTGATTTAAGAAAATAATTAGACTTTTTGTTCCCAAATTTTTGTTTCTATTTCAGGAACAATAACATATATTTCGTTTTCAAAATTATGTTTCTATTTTGGGAAAATGAACTATGGAATCCAAAAAAATAAACCTACCATGATGTATGGAATCCAATTTCGCCCCATGAAGTGTGGAAATTTTCCCTAAGAGTATACATGTTGCAAATAGGGGTGTGCAATTAACCACTTGACCTGACCTACCCATGTAAACCACCTGACCCGAGCCCGAAATGATCGGGTAATGATCTGAATGGGTTGAAAATCGGCTGAGCTAGTTATGTTTTTCAAAGTCGTGGGTCGATCAATGTGTTTACACCATGCCCATCCGATGAAACCAGATCCGACCGTACTCCCACTTAAATATGATTTTTACTAGGTTTTTTTCATTCATTTCATTCACACTCTTCAGCTGTCTCGATACTCTCTCTCTCTCTTCGTTCATTCGTCTCTACACTTTCTCGTTCATTCCCTTTAGCCATTTTCTTTATTCAACGGATTCCAGTAATCAAAACAAAGAAATATTTTCGGCATCTTCGTCTCTTCGTCACTTACATGATAATCATCTAGATCTAGTACTTGCGATTCAAAGCCCTATTCTAATCCAAATCATCAATCCATCCTCTTGTGAGTTGTGGCTTTGACGGACTTGATGGTGAGAGACGGTAGAGACGACCAGCGACGTCGCACTGACAGTGAGTACTGACTACTAACTAGAACTAGATCATCTTTTTTATTTTCAAAAATCAGATAATCTGAATTCATACTGGATTTATACTGAAAATATGATGTTTAGTGTTTGCTTATGCTTTGATTTATATGGATTCATACTGGATTATTACTTTGATTTTATGAAAACCTAGTTTAGTGGTTATTTATGCTTTGATTTGTTCTAGATTAATAATCGATTCAGTTCACTTGAACATCACTCGAGTTGCAACTGATCCGACTAGATCTGACCGGAATCTGAACAACCCACAAAATAGCGATTTTTTTGCTATACTTCAGTCAGTTGCGGGTCATCAATTTCAGACCCAAACATTGTCGGGTCGAGTCTTCCGTCCATCAAAAATTAAGCCCATCCGACCCATGCACACCCCTTGTTGTAAATTTTACTGCTCCAAAAGCTCAGCAAAGCATCAATAATTTGCCACCGACTCGACAAGGTATAACATAACTTTTAAGAAGTAAATGATAAAAGCATCAAAATGGTGTTCGTGCACAAATACGAAATATGATATGCAAATCAGACAATCATATGAACATTAACTAACCAAATTATAAATACTACAAGCATAAACAGAAGTCCCTGCACAAATATCAAGCATGATGACCTTCAAAAACCAAATGCATATTATCCAAGTCTAATTGAATTAAAAATACAAAATAGTGAAAAATATATTCCTTATAAACAAATAGACATCAGCATTTGTTGTGCATACTGATCACATTGAAACACAAAGCAAACACAACTTCTCATTTGAGCTCGGTCTCTTGCGTCTTTCAAAATTTCAACTGTCCAAGGAAATAGCAAGAGAAAATGCATGATAACCCCATTAATCTTGTTTTCCTAACATTTAGATGAGAAAAATGACGAGGAATCAATAAAATTTGATATCTTTCCCAATAAAAAATTAACAACCATTCTAAATACTAACCAATATCCGTCATCACGTAGAAATTGGGAACTCAATTTTTATCAAACAAGAAGAGGCAGCATCAATGGAGGTTTCCCCCCTCCTATAGGTGGGGGAAAATTGTTCTCCTCTACTTTCT
This sequence comes from Eucommia ulmoides, assembly GCA_016647705.1. Classification (NCBI taxonomy): domain Eukaryota; kingdom Viridiplantae; phylum Streptophyta; class Magnoliopsida; order Garryales; family Eucommiaceae; genus Eucommia; species Eucommia ulmoides. The sequence goes on from CM028339.1 coordinate 21,752,166, forward strand.
AGCTACGGGACTTGCAGAAAATACTATTTGAAAAAGCATTTTGTGCAATAAAAAAGCTATTCTAAATAGCATTAGCGTTAGCGTTAGGCGGCCACACTAAGTTTTGAGTTTAGTTAAGTTTATTTTGAGAATAAAGTGCTATTAGAAATAGAAATTTCACTTAAATAAAAAGGCTATTTCAAATAGCACTTTCGTCATTTTTAAAATTATCATCCAAATTCTTGTTACGCTATCGTCTTCTTCATTTCACCTTTTTTTTTTTCTTCTTCTTCATCTCCTAATCAAACCCTAGCCATTCCCATTATTGTCATCTTATTATTCCACGTCTGCTCCTTTCTCGACTTCTTGCTTCATCGTTTCTCTGTCTTCGCTTCATTTTCTTCTTTCGATCTAATGAACCTTCAGAACTCTAGTTGGGGTTCTTGAATTTTCTTCACATTTGTCCATTTTTGTTGTGATTGAACCATGAAATTTTTTTATTTTGAGTTTATTGTGGTGATATTATACAGACTCATGCTCAATTTTCCTTCAACTATGTGTAATTTGCTAAAATGGTCGAAAGTGCTCTTAGGGTTTAGTATTTTTCCAAAATTTATGGTTTTTCTTGAATTTGTTGCCCTATATTTTAATTGATTGTTAGGAATGCACATTTTGAAGGTAGAAATCATAAACGTAGTTTAGAAATAAAAAAAATGTTCTATTTTTTAATATTTTGGTAAAAAGTGGCTTCTTTTTTATGTTTCTTATAGTAATTTACTTGAAATTGTTGTTTCGATTTTGTTTGACTATTTGCATGATTACAAACATAGTAGTAAATTTATATTAATTTTAACATTTTTGGTCTATTAATATAAATTTTAAGAGGAGAAATAGACGTTCTAAGTTATAGGAAAATTAGAAACTAGGTCAATTTATGTTTAAAAGTAGAACAAGCAATATTTTATTTTAATATTTTGGTCTACTATTATAATTTTTTAGAGGACAAATAGTTTTTCTAAAAAAATTAATAATCTAATACCGCCTTACATTTTATAAAAACTAGGTCAATTCATATTTAATTTCTATATTTCTCGTCTACTATTACAATTTTTGGAGGACAAATAGTTGTTCTAGTGTTATGGGAAATTAGGGAAAAAAACCACTAATGTAGTGCCTTTTATTTTAATTGCTAAATTTATGCTTTGGGAAATATATGCTTTGGGAACCCTACAAAAAGTTTACGTTGTAATAAAAATTATAAAAAAAAAATACAATTAAATTTTTTTATTTTTTTAAAGAGATTTTTATTTAATAGCCATTATGTAAAAGTTCATCTAAGGAAAAAAAAAAACCTTTTACTAGTTAAATGTATTCCTTTTGTGAAATATTGTTAGTATTTAATCATTTATTCGTTGACCAATTCAATAAAGAGACATGTATATCCTTATATATATATATATATATATATATATATATATATATAGCATAACCCGTGCCTGAAGGCATGGGTTTTAAATTTATTATTATTAAATATATCATTAATTTAATGTAAAAATAATATTATTTATTGAATACAAAAAATAACTAAGTTTATTAACAAAGTCCTCTTAATTTTTCCAACACTCCCAAATCTCATTGTCTCAAAATAGAAACTAAAACAAAATTATACAATACAAGTTGAAAAATAAAAAACAATCACTGAGCCGCAGGTGTGCACAAAAAAAAAACAAAAAACTATACAATACAAATTTAAATATAAAAAACAATCACTAAATCGCAGGTGCACACAACAAAAAAATTCAAAAATTAAGAATAATATCATAATCAACTTGTAACTAAAACCACCTAAATATTAGAATCAACTTGTGACTAAAAGCACTTAAATCTATTTGCAAATTTCAACAATTTGCAAATAAAACGTCGTTCCAGTCAACAATTTACACATTAACTTTCCCCCAATTAAGCATTACCACAAAGCACAATACTTAATTGATGATGGCGGTAACAAAGTAGTATGATCCATCCTACAAATTGAGCATCCATTAAAACCAAACAAACAATGTACGTTAGTACACATATTGATACACTAATAATGCAAATTTGAAGACAGAGAGAGTACTTGGAGTTCGTGACATCAGTGAAGAGGGCAAGAGATGAGCCCTAATGCATACAAAAGGGGAAAAAAATTAGTACTGAAAATCTGAAGGCAAAATAGAAGAATTTGGTTATGTTTCATATTTTTACATGCGTTTATTTTCAATTGCAATTCGAAAACTCCAATTGGCATTAAAACAAACGCTACGTAAGTGGTTTTTGGAGGAACATAAATAGAAATTGAAGAGTAAAAACACTAAATAAATAACACATTAGTGTTTTTGTCATAGATTTCAGTTTGTATTCCCAGTTCTCTAGGAATATAAACAAAAGTAAAAAAGGGCAACCCGGTGCTACAAATCTCCCATTTTGTGCTGGGTCCAGGGAAGGGTCGGACCACTTGGGTTTATTTTAACACCGGGGAAGGAACAAAAACAAAAGTATTGTAACAAAAAGAGGGAAAAAATTGTTTGGGGATTCGGATCTTAAGGTTGAGGTTAGTTAAATATACTTAAAAAATGGACTATTAATCAAGAAACGACACTGCTTCAACTCCAGGGGTCACCATCCAAGCATCAATTAGAGATTCTAAAATTGAATAAGAAATAAATCAAAAAAAAATAAAAATCGAAGTAGTATGGCGCGGACAACCGAGGCAGACGACGATGCAAATTTTAATTAGAAACATTTAATTAAATTTATAAGAGAACACTATATAACTAAAAAACAAAACAAACATAATCAAAGGGTAATGGTGGTATTTGGCTGAAAAGCTTGTCCGAGAGGATGAATGCGGTGCTTTTGAAAAAGCATTATGCATAAGGACTAAAAAATAAAAATAAAAATCGAAGAACTAATTGATTAGTGATGATGCTCATCAAAATCATTATGCATAAAAGGAAGAAAAATATTACTGCTCTACCCTTTTGAAAAAGCAACCAAAGAACTCTCTCCCACACATGCTTGGCAAAATGACAGAATAATCTGCTTAAATCAGTAAGAGGCTGTTTGGGGAGGAGAGAAATAGGGGTGAGAGGACAAACCAGAACACTGAGGAGGATTTTGAGGTTGGATTTGTTCGAATAGTTGGCGTCACTTCTTCGCATTTAAGTTCGTCATGTTTCCACCTGTCATCGACTAAGAACAGCCCTGCAACTTTTTATCAAATACATATTTCTCAAACAACTTTCTCAACAGATTTCATCACCCACATCAATCTGAAATACCCATTCATCCCCTACAATACCTGATTTTGAGCAACTTCAACTTTAATCTAAAGAATCACGGCAACGATATCCAACGCCACGATATCCAAAAACAAAGGTGAAGAACAAATGTGAGAAATATGTAAAGCTAATATATATGTAGATAGGAGAGAGCTACCTGGACGATTGTGAGAACGACAGCGATCAAACGTGATGGAGAAGTCGAAGTAGTGAGCTCCGGTGATCGTGTAGATCCGAACACCGCCGGCAATCGCCATCGAGATCCAACCACCACCGACAATCACCATCTAAATCCGGCATCACCGCTACCACCATCAGCCATCATCATCCAATCATCCAAATCCGACCACACGAACTTTACCAGCCCAAATCCGACCACCACGATGCATCGCCATCCAAATCCGACCACCCCAACCATCACCATCCAGATCCGCTCCGGCCATCACCATCTAGATTTAACCACCCCGAACGTCACCACCCCCAAATCCAACCATCACGACGCATCTCCATCCATATCCAACCTCGCCATGAGCACCGCCAGACATCGCCAGCCAGACCATCGCCAAACGTCACCACCTTCAAATCCGACCACTGTCATCCCAATCTGGCCATTTCGAACTAGATCAAGAGTGATATCAGCAATGAGATTGGGAGGAGTGAGCGGCGAGATCGGCAGCAAGATTCGGCGGCGAAGGTAAAGGCGTTGGAGAGATTCGCCAATGGTGACGGTGAGCTGCGGATTCTATTTCGGTGATGGCTGGGGACGCTAAAGCAATGGCGACGGCAAGTGACTAGGATGGCGATGGCGAAAGATCGGCTATGGAGGAAGATCGGTTGAGTGAAGGAAAGTGAGGGTAAGGCAGAGAGTGAAACGGTAGAGAGAGAGAGAGATGGGTAAGAGAAAAGCGGTAAACGATTGTTTTCTTATTTCCTTATTGAGGTCTATTTCCTTGATGATTATTGCTATAAATAATAATCGATTAAGGAATTATGGAATAAACCAGATCCATTTTCTTAAAATTAAGTAATATATATAAAAAAAAAAAAAAAAAAAAAAAAAAAAAAAAAAAAAAAACCTTTTTTTATATTAATTAATTGATTCTTATTAATTAATCTGTTTTTATATTCTCACTAATTGCTATGTCTAATTATGGGATTGTGTAATTTCTTAATTATGTAATTAAATTAATTAAGGAAAATTGAGTTAACCTTTTACCAAAATTGATTTATTGATTTTATTTTATTTTATTTTATGTTCGTCCTAATCAGCATTTGTTTGTCCCCGTCAACATTTTGTTTGTCTTAATCATATTTTGTTTGTCCTAGTCAAAAGTTTGTTCTAGTCAGCCAAAAAGTCATCATGTTTTATTATATAGATATATGTTAGAGTGAATTAAAGAAACCATAATCTCATCATCCTTTTAGCCAATTAACAACTCTATCTTCTCTCTCTCTCTCTCTCTCTCTCTCTCTCTCTCTATCTATCTCTCACAACTATTTAGAGCCGTTCGAGCCACTACTTCGCAGCCGTTTGCCTATCGTTTTCATCTAGATCGTCGTCTGCTCTCACAGCCGTTCAGATCGCTTCACCGCCGTCTGCCCTCGCTGTCGTCCAAATCGTCGTCTACCCCCCGCACTATTCAGATCGATCGTTTCAGCACTGCTTTGCCTCACCGATGATTTTGTCCTTCAGATGATTTCACCATCTAATTTCGTCGTCTATTCGCCGTTCGCCCAAACCACCACGTCGTTCAGATGCATTCGCCGGATCTTCTTCCATCGCCGATGTCTTGCCTTGTTGGATCTTCTTTCTCTCTCTCTCAGATATGGATTTCCATATCTAAAAACTTTGATTTGAAATTTCCAAATTTGATTATTTTAGATTTGGAATTTCCAGATTTGATCTGGATAATTCCAGATCTACTTGCGTGAATATTCATATAAATATTTTCAGATTATGTGAATGTTTCACATGAATGTTCAGATTTTTTGTCGTGAATTTTCAGATTAGTGAATGTTGATGTGAATTTTTTGTCGATTTTTGTGGAGTTTTAATTGTTATGAAATATTAAGTGAAATTTGAATGAACTGAAATTTTTTCTTCCGAGAATACTGAGTGAACATTCACACAAATCGTGTGAACTATTGTTGAGTGAATTTTGATTGATTTTTAAGTGAATTAAAATATTTGATCTAAAATACTGAATGAATATTCACACAAAAGTTCCAATAACACAGTTTATAAATAATAATAAACGTGGAAGGTGTTTATTGGGGACTTTTTTTATATATATTTTCTTTTTAATTATTTGAGTCAAATGTCTATTTTATAATTTTACGATTTTTGAAGGACTAAATAATATTTTTTTTTTCAAATTTATAAACCAAAATATAGATTAGCACAAGTACAATATTTTCTCACCATTTAGATAAAATCCGTAATAATCACACACCATTATCACATGGTAGAAAAAAATCTCAATTCATAATTGACAAGTTCAATTTCTATAGAAATATCTAATTTTTCATTCTCATCCTAAAGGGAGAACATGAATTTGTTGATTCAAATATATAGGTGGAATTACAAACACTATGGACCGAAATGAATGGATTTTGAATCCACCGTCCTAAGATTTTCTTTAAGAGGAGGGAGTATTTCTTTGAAAGTGAAATTGATTTTTGTAAATTGAGTCAATTCTAATGAATATGAATATTTACGATGACCTTAATTTCTTTTTCACACTTAGCAGCCACCCTTCCTCGAAATTAAAGGGGATCGCCTGATAAGCAAGACTTGAGAGATACGTATCATAAACATTTTAGATTCCACCAAAATCGCTATTTCTTTTTGAGTTCATGGTGAAAATTGACCAATTGGGTGCCGTTAAAGCCATAAACGAGCCGAGCCGACTAGTAGATATACAAACTCGTTTATTTAAGTTACAAGTTAAACGAGCCAAACTTTGAAGTGAATGTTCGAACTCGGCTCGGCTAAAAAAAAACTGAGCTCGAGCTTGAATAGCTCGATTAAAAGGTTCGAGCTCGAGTTCGAGCTCGAATAGCTCTGTAATATTATAAATTCAAGCTCCACATTGGAGCTCGAAAATCAATTAAAACTCATTGTACCAGTTAAATATAAATTTAAATACAATGCAAAAGTAACAAAAAATAAATAGAAATAAATCAATACAAATTACAAAACCCAAAAATATATCACATGATCAACCTCATTAAGGTAATGACAACATAAAATAGTCCAAACCAATACAAACCATTACAAAATAAAAATTACAAAATCCAAAATAAATCAAATTTGCAAAAATGACACCTTGTTTTTTTTACCCCTTGATATGTGAATGGTTCTATGTCGTCCCAAACTTTGGAGGTCCTCTTCCTAGGCTCTCTCTTATATACATTTTTCTGAAGATCTTTCACCTCAGTTCTATCAATATCATTGTCTCTTAATCCCAAATCATTTTCATTATCCTCTTGACTTTGAACATCTTCTTCATCATCATCATCAAGAAGAACTGGAAATGTTGTTGAATCTTCAAATAACATCCTCTTCAATGAAGAAAGTATGAACCATAATTAGCAATAATACTAAAAAAAAAAAAAACTCAATTGAAAGCTTTGGTGATTCCAATGCGAATGGAAATGGGAATAACAATCTTTTGTGTGCCTTCTATGGCTACAAGCTGAAGGCTATGGATTTGACGGCCTTTTGCCATCTCCATATACTCTCAAACTCAAAGCAGAAGCTGTATAAGCACTGTGATTATGTTATTAAGAGGTTTAAATCTCTAAATTCTGTTAATCTTCTTATGCTTGTTTGATTTTACACATAATTGGATTTCTACACTTTGAATTTCTATGTTCATAACACATTTAGGCTTCCAATTGTTATGGTTTTGTCCACAATTGATAAAAAAATAAAAATAAAATAAAAAAACATATTTAATCTTTGGGAAGAAATATGAATCCACTTGTACATCTATATCAATTGAAAACCAATCCGCAACAAACACTTAAATCAGTAACAAACAGATCCACAAACAAATTGAACAACCAACTGTATCTAACATTAAATCGGCAACAAACAAATTCAACGAAGGGGAAGAATACACATCCACAAACAAAATGAATAATATGATTGTGTAATACCCAAAAAGCATAAGAACAATATAGATCTATATCAAGATATTCAAGACTGAAGCCAAGAAGGAGAAAGGAAAAAAAAAAAGAGTACCAGATCCATTCTTTAAGACGGCATCAGTGAAGGCAAGATGGTGGCGAAGACAAAGATCGAGATTATAGAAATGCCCCTCCAATGATTCGCGTAAATGATAACTACCTTATTTAGCTACGAGTTTCCTTTCGCAACGGTACATTAATTCGGAAATTAGAGCAGCTTGTAGTTGTTAGGTTTTTCAAGATTTCAAATTCAAGAGAGAGAAGATACATCGCCGATGCAGATTGAGCATTTTACGATCATTAAACCGAAGTAGGTAAGAATAAAGTTTTAGGTTTTTTTATGTGAATTTGTTGAATTCACGCATCAATTCATTTTTACAGATTCGATCAAATGCAATAAGATAGATCTTCTCAAAATTCTTGTTTTTTTACACATAACGATCATAATACATGAAGGAATTCATAATTTTTTATACATTTCGTTTGTTTCATTCAACACCCACACCGATCTGATAAATCAATATCAATATGTGTTTTTCATATGCGGCATATGTACAAATTGTATCAATCTTGTTTAGCTCACGTGTTTAACATGTTATATTCAAAATCGTCATGAGTTTATTTTTGTTTAGACAATTCGTATGTATTTTTTTATGATAACAGTAATGTTACATTCAACATTCACACGAACACACAATTTATTGAGATATTAAACATAACATGTTAAACCAATATTTTTTTGGTTGGAATGTTACATTCAACACAACTACATCAAAATTGATAATTAGATGAGAAACAATAATGTTACATTGAACATGCACATAATCGCATCATGTAGTTGGTTATATTCCGCACGAACATAACACAACTAATGTTTCATGTAAATGATATTCTCATAAATGACATCATCTATTGCATTAATATGAAAATATGAGAACGTGACAAAGGTTTTGAGGATGAAGAGCGACATCAATTTTGTTGAGTTGACTGAGCAAATAATAAATAAATGGTCAGATCCATGTAATGCCAAATTTGAGTTGTCATACTCACTCCCAGGACATCCAAAATGTATGTTTGATGATCAAAATGATAACAACGAAATGTTTTTGTTGGTTGCCCACATGAATATTGACTTTTTAGAGGTATGTGTACAAAAAAGGGGTGAGTGATTCAAGTGCATCTACGGGTGTTTTTTCATGTGCAATCGTACCCAAACAATTGTGCCAGTAGCGACAGCGACATGGAAATAGATTATATAGGCAGCTATGGTAGTATGTTACAGTTAAGCAATGACAAATTACTACTTTCCGCAAGATAGGCTAATTGTATTCAAGAGGTGGGGCAGAAATTCAGGGGGGGACAAGTGAATTTCGTATGGTTTTGAAGAAATTTGTTGTACAAGTTGGGCTTAATTTTCGCTATCTCCGGAATGACAAAACACGTGTGACGTCTCCATGCTTGCTACGAGAGGATAAAAAATACCCATGGTTTGTGCATGGACAGGTAAGGAGCGAAAATGGTATATTTTCTATTCGAAATCTTGTAAAATAACACATGTGGAGCTGAATTTCGCACAAACAAGAACAAACAATTGACTTCGGAAGTTATTTCGTTATGTTTGGCTGACGAGGTATGCGCCAAGCCCTAAACTCGCCCGTTTGATGTTTTTCATACTTTTACGAAGCATTGTAGCCTAGAAATAACATACCGGAATGCGTGGATGGGGGGTAGAAAAGGCCACGAATAATGTCTTCAGTGATTACTCGTCATCTTACGACTAATTAATATGGTACGCTGATAAATGTAAGAAGACAAACCCGAGAAGTCATGTTACATTATAATACAATATGGACACAAGACATTTCAAGACAATATTCATTGCGTTTCAAGCGTGCATACACAGGTTTAGGTTCTGCCGCCCCATGGTGTTTCTTGATAGCACTTTCCTAACTGGTCGGTATAAAGGGAATTTATTAGCGCAACAGCGAATGATGGGAATCAAGGTCCAATTATAATTTTTTTTTGTTACAAGTAATGATGTTACTATCAACATGAAATGATAAGAACACTTGATGTTGTTGGCCCAATGATCAACCCAAGAGGGGGGTGAATTAAGTAGTTATAAAAATTAAACCAATTTGTTATCTTTCAACACTTAAATATTCAAATAATTAATTTAATCCTAAATTAATTATTATCTTTATATAGAAGCCGATAAGTGTAATTAAATCTAGGTGCACACCCAAACAATAAGAAATAAATAAAATAACAAGATGAAACACCACGATATATCCTGATTCATCAAGCTACTCTTGGCTAATCCAGTCATCCAAGCCCCAAAGAGATTCACACCCACTAAACCACTAGATTCATTTAAATAGGTAGGAACCAAACATTTACATAATGATTCTTTTACGGGCTCAGAATCAACCTTTACAATTTTCTTTTCACAAGCTAAGGAATAACTTCTATATTTTTCCAAGCTAAAGACTAGTCTAATTAGATTCAGGAGGAATCACCACCTAATCCTTTTTCCAGGCGTAGGAATAACATTATTTTTTTACCAAGCTCAAGACTAACCTAATCCTTGCATAGGCTAAGGATCAAATCAAATTCTTTCATACTTTAGGCTAAGAATCAAACCTCACCAAAACACTCCAAGTATCATTTTCCCAGGTAAGGATAGAACTTCTACAATTCACTCAAAATTAATTCTAATAAGGAAGAATAACGCCTAGCTCATTTCAAGGGAAAAAAACAACCAAACATTTTTGTACTCTAGTTAAAGATCAAACCTCAATCAATTTACTGGAAGAGATTGAAACCCAACAACCCCTAACTAGATACTCCCAACAGTATCCAATCTATACAAACTCACCAATTAGAAACAATCGATAAGTTTTCTTCCCACTCGGAGCTTCTACCACCTCAAATCAATTATTCTCAATTAATGTGCCGATAATTACTTTAAGTGAGGAATTTAAAATATGATTATAAAATAAGTGGGTAGCACAAAAATAAGCACGTAATCAGATTATTACAAAAATTATTTTAAAAATAATTTTTATTCACTTTAAAGTTCAAAAACGATTTCACAAGATCTTATAACCAAGCAAGCATTGATAATATAAATTCACAATTAAAAACAAAAGCTTGGAAAGATCTCACCAATATAACACCGAAAGATTGAAAATTGAATCGCTTAGACAGTTCAGATCAGTGACGCCAAATCAATTAATGTTTTAACTCAAGAACGTTTCTCACAATCGATCTCACAAATGATCGCTCAATAAAAAATATCAAAATCACAACTCTTAGAAACCTCAAAAACACTTAGTTCTTGATTGATTGAGATTTGATATGTGAAATCCACAAGTCTATTTAAACTGATTTGAAACAAGCTCTCTAACGGCTAGTTTTAACAAGATAAGACTTTAAAGAGCACTAATAGACCTCATATAACGTAAACATTTAATACTGGTCAATTTCACTTAAATTTGAATTTTAATCATTCAATTTAGTCCCCAAATTATTTCTCATTCTCAAATTGAAAGGATAGGAAGTATTAAATAGACTAAATTGAGAAACACTTAAAATAAGTGTACCATATCTATAGGGATATCCAAATAGGAGTATCATATATTCAATATATCCATATCCCTAAAATATATCCAAAATATATGCCAAAAAAAGGCTAGTAACGACTAGTTTTAGATTTTATCTTAAAATCCACGAAATCCTAACAGAACAGTCGGTTGACTGACCTCTACACCATCGGTCAACCAATCGACACAGGATGCTAGACAAGCCAATTTCAAACACTGGTCGGTTCACTGATCCCCCATGGGTCGGTTGACCAATCAATTCAGGATGCAATCTCAGGCCATTTTTTTACCCTGGTTAGTTGACCGATCATCGATGGTCAGTCGACCGATCAATTCAGAGAGTTTGGTATTCAATCATCGGTTGACCGATCTCCCTTGGTCGGTTGATAGATCGATTCAATGACTTCTCCAATTCCCAGCCTATGCCCATCGGTTGATCGAACCTCCTTGGTCGGTTAACCGATCCTTATTGGAATACATTCACCACAATTCATTTCAACTCCAATCTTCTACGTTTTAGACCCTTTAACTCATTTCTTTTCACGATTAACTAAATTGACACTATTAATCAATTTTAAACACTAATCTTGCTTAGGTCAATTTTTATTTTTTAATTTCATATTGGAGCAAATATTTTAATAATTATTGGGTCCTTAATTTTATTAAATAAAACATACTCAAATATAATTCATTTAATTTGAGTCGTGTGTGATCCTAATTAGGATACATTAAGAGTAAAAGAGATTTGAGTTGTTTTCACCTAATATCTTCAAAATCTACAATCTCTTCATCTCTATCATGTCTTTATCTACATCCTTCATAATTACTTCATAATATTATCGTCTCTGCATCCTTCATAATTACTTCATGACATTATCTGGAACTCTTAAACTGAAACACTCAACAAATTCATTAGTTCCACCGAAAACATCAACACTTAATTGTCCATCAAAATCTCGGGATCAACAAATGTAACATTCAAATTCCACAAGTATTGAATATAACATCATACAGATTTTACTTGTGTATACATAAAACAAGAGAATAACTGATGTTACATTCAACATCCACATGTGTTGAATGTAACATCCTATGAATTTTACACGTGTATATATAAAACAAGACAACAATTGATGTTACATTCAACATCCACATGTGTTGAATGTAACATCATATGGATTAACAATTTCTATTTTCTGATCATGCAAGGATGTTTCCAGTTGCATTAGCCATCATTGATACAGAGAATAATATAACTGTTTTGGTCTTTATCAAAATTTAGAAAGATTGTTGAGCCAAACCTCGTCATAACATACATATTTGACCGGCATAACGGGATTTTGGAAAAGGTACAACATATGTTTCCATACTGTTACCATGCATACTGTTTGCATCAATTGAAGATTAATTTAAGAACTATGATGACTAGTACAACCACAGCATTTAAAGATGCGATGGTTTAGAAATGGAATGGTTTGGCATACGCGCACTCACTAGAAATGTTTAAGATGTTATATGATCAAATGATGTACAAAGGGTGATAGGTGTAAATTACCTATATATTTTCAATCCGAATTTGATAGTTTTTTAGTACGTTTTATAGTTATTTTTGTATGTTTTAATATGTTTTTATTCTTTTTGTATTAAAACAGGTACGTGGGGTGAAAATGTATAAAATCAGAGCATAAATGATCAAATCATATCAAGAACGGTCAGAGAACGGTGGAAAAATGATCAAGACGGCAAGATTCTGCAAACAAGCCCACCGTTGCGGCATCCAGACCACTGCCGCGGTGGTGAAGATGCAAAGAAAAACCAATTTCTGCTAGATTTTGGCCTAGGCGAAAATTCCACTGCCTAGGCAGAAATCCAGTAGAAAGTTTTCCACAGCCCAACCTTCTCCACTACCGCGGCGATCCTTAACCGACATACTCCACCGCCGTAGCAGTGGCCTCTGTACAGTGTTATATATTTATTTTAGATATTTTGTCTATTTATACCTCTTTCCTCCATTCTCCTTCACTCCCTCCGGCCATTACAGCCCTTAAGGCTTAGGTTAGGATATAGAGAGAGTATGGGGAGTGCTCAAACATATCGAAAGAAGAAGTTTAACACGCAGAGAAGGAAAATCATTCGGTGGACGGTTTTAGCGGTTAATCTTCGGATATCGGCTAAGTTTATCCGTTTTTCCTTTTATTTCTTATCTTCTATGTATGTTTGAGAATGTTTAGCCTAGTTTCACTTGTATAAACGGCTACGGCCATAGGTTAACGTGGATTATGTATGGGATTAATATCGTTTATAAAAACATAGTTTTGGTTTAGTTGCGTTTCTTTGATGATTGTTCTTCAATGTTTAAGTATGTTTATCATATTGTTTGTTTATTGTGCTTAGAGTTATCTATCAAGAATATAGGGATTGACAAATCCAGGTTTTTGATTAGAATAAACAAATGGCATAATCCATTAACCCGGTCGGGGTTAGGATTGTGGACAATCTATGATGTTGGGGCAAGACTCACGCGACCTAGAGTCGTTAAGACATTGAGGGGGACTTTTTTGTTGATTCGAAGTCTCATATTCCCTCATTTTACACTCAAGAGAGGTGGGGAGGGAGTTTTAGAACTGAGATTGTCGATAGGGTAAACACGATGCATGAAATCAATGACGTTGGGGCGAGACTCACGTGACCTAGAGTCGTTAAGATGTTGAGGGGGACTTCTTCGTTGATTCAAAGTCACGTTATATCCCTCGTCTTACACTTGGGAGAGGTGGCGAGGGAGTTTACGAACTGAGATTTTGTGTCCAATCAATGAGGTTGGGGCTAGACTCATGCAACCTAGGGTCGTTAAGACGTTGAGGTGGACTTCTTCGTTGATACGAAGTTGCATTACATCCCCCGTCTTACACTCGGGAGAGGTGGCGGAGGAGTTTTAGATACCGAGATTGTTAAATACGTCGAACACCATTATTGTGAACTAAACGAAATCAAACGCGTTTAAGTAAATAAAGTTAATCCAAAAATAATCCATCCCATAACTATCTTGTATTAGAAATTAGTATAGTTAAAGTAGTATTTTAGTATTAGTATTAAATTATATTTCATTTTTGTCGCCTAGATAAAGTGGAGTTATGATAATCGAGGTACTCGATAGTAATCTCAACCAATCCCTGTGGATACGATACCCGAACGAAATGTCCATTATACTAAAACTTGATCTGTACGCTTGCAGTAAAAGTGACAGAGCTTAATTAGCGGCCACCAAGTTTTTGGCACCGTTACCGGGGATTGGAATGAGTGTTACTATGGATATTGAGAGTAAATAACTTTATTTTAATCTAGGAATTTTTACTGTATATAATTTTTCTCTGTAGTTTTGTTTTTGTTTTCCTATAGGATGCTTGAAGGTGTTAGATCGACAGGTACTCTTTTGTTTCGTTCATTGCAAAATCTCATCAATCTTGAGGGCATGTGTCGGGTCGAGGACATTAAATCAAGTGCTTCTTGGGAGATAACCTAGGGTCACAAATAAATTAGATCCATCTTCGTCGACTTGAGTCGGAGGCTCGCCTCCCAGGTACGTGTTCTAAACCCCCGTCTTCAATATCATGCTATATACTGTCATTGGGATTGCTAACGGCTCATTTTGGACATCACCTATGTTGAGTTGGTGGTGATGTGTAGTATGTTTTAGTATGTGTTTATGTTTTTAGTTAAATTTTACTGTTTTTATCGTATGAATGTTTGTTTAGGATTAGTTTGTTTAGATTAGTTACGTTTTGTGCTGAGTTTTGACGTCATTTGGGCCTTTACCCGATGATGACTATATCCCCTGATTGTTTATTGAGGTCGAGCGTAACGCTTATTCATGTGTGTTCTGTGTGTTTAACGTATCATTTTAGTAAAAGTTATTGTAGATCCTAAATGCACGAGCACGTAAACTCAATATAACATTATCTAATTGACTTGAAACCGATTATCTGTCAATCAATTTCATGACAATAGGGATTCTAGAACTTGATTTGGGGGAAATTTGAGGCAAAATCCTAGGTGAGGTTGTTTAGGAGATATGATTTAGGCATTCATTTGATCGCTTGAGCCTTTTGAAGCCTACCATGCAATATCATTATCTCTCGTTACCCTGTCGAAGCCTAAAAGTTGTTTAAATTCTGAATACTTAACAAATACCGTAGCCGATTGATTTTTGTCCAAACCTATATCACCGAATTAAAGGCACAATGTGAGTAAATCAAGTTAGCATTTTGCTATTTGATGTGAGCAGTTGGGTTTAGGGTGAACTTTTAAATTGGTTCGGTATTCAAGTACTCACTTGTCGTATGTCATTCATATTTTTGCACACTTCTAAAATTATAGAAATTCGAATGAGTCTGGGGGTATGTTACTTAATCCTTTTTGCACATCCCTTAAACTATAACAATCGAATGAGTTTGGGGGTGTGTTCGAAAAAAAAAATCTTTACATTTCTTGTCGACAAGTGAGTACTACGTTCTTAATTGTATTGTTTAGGGTTGTTTCTATTTAGACTATGGGGTTTCAAGAGTGAGAATGCCAAGCGATGTGCCTCGGGTAACGTTACGTTAACAACGTTAACCTATTTTCCATTCCAAAATACCCTTGGCCGTTATTCAAAAACCGAACCAAGCCCTATTGATATTCATGAACCTCTGAGCCTACATTAGTAAAGAAAAGATCTCGGGTCAGGCATATGGATTCCCTATACCTAAAAGGTTTTAGTCATGATCTATATTTAGGGATAATCTCATCTAATCAATGGGTAGTTGTATATTTGAGTTTAATCACACACACTTAAACATGATCTAGAATGGCGCTTACTATTTTTGAACGTTGAAATTCTAGAATACCACATGGTGTGAGTTATGCTTGAACTTGATAAGATTGGGGGCCGATGAGGGAAAAATCTTTCGGCCGGTAGATGATGATCAAAACTTTCACATTTTTGTTTTTAGTGTTTTTTCATTTTTAGTTTTTCATTTCATAATTAGTTTGTATATTGTCTTGTATTGTGTGAGTGTTTTGCTCAATAACTAGCAAAATTCCGAGTTTGGGTGTATTTGATAGGTGTAAATTACCTATATATTTCTAACCCAAATTTGTTAGTTTTCGAGTACATTTTATAGTTATTTTAATATATTTTAATATGTTTTTTATTCTTTTTGTATTAAAACAAGTGCGTGGGGTGAAAAGCTATGAAATCAGAGCATAAACGATTAAATCGTATCGAGAACGGTCGGAGAACAGTAGAAAAATGAGCAAGATGGAAAGATTCTGCAAACAAGCCTACTGCGGCGGTGAAGATGCAAACAAAAATCAATTTCTGCAGGATTTTGGCCTAGGCGGAAATTGCACCGCCTAGGCAAAAATCACCTATCGCCTAGGCGAAAATTTCACCGCCTAGGCAAAAATCCAGCAGAAAGTTTTCCACAACCACTGCCTTCTCCACCACCATGGCGAACCTTAACTGACTTACTCCACCGCCATGGTGGTGGCCTCTATGTAGTGTTAGATATTTATTTTAGATATTTTGTCTATTTATACCCCTTTCCTCCCTTCTCCTTCACTCCCTCCAGCCATTACAGCCCTTAAGGCTTAGGTTAGGATATAGAGAGAGTATGGGGAGTGCTCAAACATATCGGAAGGAGAAGATTAACACGCAGAGAAGGAGAATTGTTCAGTGGACGATTTTAATGGCTAATCTTCGGATATCGGCTAAGTTCATCCGTTTTTCCTTTTATTTCTTATCTTCTCTGTATGTTTGAGCATGTTTAGCCTAGTTTCACTTGTATAAACGGCTATGGCCATAAGTTAAACGTCGATTATGTATGGGATTAATATCGTTTATAAAAACGTAGTTTTGGTTTAGTTGCATTTCTTTGATGATTGTTCTTCAATGTTTGAGTGTGTTTATCATATTGTTTGTTTATTGTGCTTAGATTTATATATCGAGAATATGGGGTTTGACAAATCCCAGATTCATATTGGAATAAACAAACGCCACGATCCATTAACCCGGTCGGGGTTAGGATTGTGGATAATCTATGATGTTGGGGCAAGACTCACGTGACCTAGAGTCGTTAAGACGTTGAGGAGGACTTCTTCGTTGATTCTCAGTCGTGTATTCCCTCGTCTTATACTCAGGAGAAGTAGCGAGGGAGTTTTAGAACTGAGATTGTCTATAAGGTAAACATGATGCATGAAATCAATGATGTTAGGGAAAGGCTCATGTGACCTAGAGTCATAAAGACATTGAGGGGGACTTCTTCGTTGATTCAAAGTTGCGTTACATCCCTCATCTTACACTCGAGAGAGGTGGAGAGGGAATTTACGAACTAAGGTTTTGTGTGCAATCAATGAGGTTGATGCAAGACTCACACAACCTAGGGTCGTTAAGACATTGAGGGGGACTTCTTCAACGACACAAAGTTGCGTTACATCTCCCGCCTTACACTCGGGAGAGGTGGTGAAGGAGTTTCAGATACTGAGATTGTGAAATATGCCGAACACCATTATTGTGAACTAAACGAAATCAAACGTTTTTAAGTAAATAAAGTTAATCCCTAAATAATTCATCCCATAACTATCTCTTATTAGTAATTATTATGGTTAAAGTACTATTTTAGTATTAGTATTAAATTATATTCCATTTTTGTCGCCTAGATAAAGTCGAGTTATGATAATCGCGGTACTCGATAGTAATCTCAACCAATCGTTGTGGATACGATACCTGACCAAAAGGTCCATTATACTAAAATTTGGTCCGTACGCTTTTGGTGAAAGTGGCAGTGCTTAATTATCGACCACCAAAAGGTGCAGAAGTTCATTCAACAATTATCAGCGCAAAAATTTAGTAATGCATTTTTTAGAGTCAAACGATACGGCGAGATGACATCTAACTTGGGAGAATGCTTTAATTCATGGATAAGTTAATATCGCCATCTATCGACAATTTTATTTATTAACAAGATAAGGATACAATTGATGGACTTAAAAGCGGACAGAAGAGATTAAGCAAACAAACTACAATCCGAGATCACCCCAAATTAGGAGAGCATGATGTACGAATTAAGTAATGAAGGACGAACGTGCAATATCAATTCATTAGGAAATGGGGTATTCGAGGTCCATTCTAACCCTTTCGTTCTAGTCGATATAGAGGGATGCATATACTCATGCCAACAATGGCAAATAAAAAGATTCCTATGCGCGCATGGGTTTGCAGCTATACATAAGAGTGGACTACCTACATTCAAGTATATAGAGGACTGTTTTTGAAACTATTTTTACAATGAGACATACTCAAGAGGTATATATGTAATTCTAATAATGGAACAACCAATTTTGGGTGAGAGCGAAGTAGTGATATTGTCTCCGTTGTCAAAGAAACAATCAGAACGGCCCAAGAAAGTATGAATCTCATCCAGGGGAGAGGTAAAAGAAAGATGGTGTAGTAAATGTGGGAAAATGGGGAAACACAATAGGAAATCATGCAAAGAACCTCTAAACAAAGGATCATTAGGTGGATGTTGATTTTTGTTTTATCTTTTTCAAATAATAATGTTCTATTCTTTATAGATTTTTTCAAAAACAATAAAAATAAAAAATAAATAGTGCATTTTTGTTCTGATTATTATTGGTACTCATGCTACATTCAACACGTGAACTCTATATAAGAAATAAATAGTAGTGATTCATATTGCATGTGTGTTACATTGTTTACCGTGTTACATTCAATAACGTCATACATTTTGTGTTTACATTCAACACTGTAATAGGCCAGTTTGTGTTACATTAAATACTGTAACAAGCCAGTTTGTGTTACATTCAACACTGTCATAGGCATTTTTGTCATACATTCAACACTGTCATAGGCTTGTTTGTGTTACATACACTTTCATAGGATTGTTTTGTTATTCAATTTGTTAGGAGTGTGTTACATTCAATATGATAATACACCATATGCCATGTTGTCACTAATAATGTTATATTTTTGTGATTGTTACATTTATCACATATAAAAAAAGGACAACAAAAAGTGTGTATGATAGTATATGCATATATATACAACATGTAACTTCAAAAAGTAGTTTTCCAACATTTAGTGAATGAGAATGAAAGAGCATTGTCTTTTTTCAGTTAGGAATTCATTTGTTTGGGTTCATTCGTTGTTCAAGTATGATATAAATCAAGTGTCCATGTTCTTGGTGCATCATTTAATAATTCATGATTGATAGCAGCCCGTTCATTGCAAAACCCATGCAAGGCCATATTGATAAGGGTCTTCTCATTTCTAAAGTTCTGCTTCATTACATGGATGATGCATACTCCATAATCAACCCTGTACATTCAACAACTGATCCTTCCGAAAGGATTTAAGACTTAAATTGTTAAGATTTTATACGCGGTACTTATGCTAATGAATCTTGATCTAGTACGTCACCTACATTCGACCCTAATCTTCCAAATGATTAGCCCAGTCATGCTCTACTGAATTTTTAGTGAGTAGTTGGTCTACGTATGAAATCTGTAGGTAGACAATACCGTCAATTATTGTCGGTTATAACATCAACAAAAAAATATTTTATGAAAATACAAGCTTACAAGTTTTTTTGCATTTTGGAAAAAAGGGTCAACTGTGCCTCTTTGTCTCAAATTAATAGAATTGTGATGATGCCATTTTGACTCTTTCTTATCGCGCATAACCAAGGTCCAATGTCCATTTGTTGAAATAGGCCCAATAGTGTTTATGAGAAAATGGACATAATGGCCTTCGGACATGTAGGCACAGATTATCTCAGGCTTCAAAATTTTGTTAAGCGTGAGTTCATCTCGTTAAAGAATCCATGACAATAGATAACAATTTTAGCGTATATCAAAATAAATTTGTTAGATGTATAACAGTCAAAGGGGTAAGAAACAAATGTACTCACCCAACATGTACTATTTATAAAAAATGATAGATCGGAAAAAATGTAGCCAAACTTTTTTAAATCACTTGCTATCTTTGTTTGTTCGATCCACATGAGCTCCATAACACCATTGATGACCTGATTGGATAAGTATCAATACGTTTAGAATATGCATCAGAATGTGTAAGGTACAATGTAATGTTAATCCATGTTACATTCAACATCCATAGGTGTTGAATGTGACATCATATGGATTTGACTACATAATACAAGAGAACACTTGATGTTACATTCAACATCCACAGGTGTTGAATGTAACATCATATGGATTTTAATCATGCATACATAAAATAAGACAACAACTGGTGTTACATTCAACATCCACATGTGTTGGATGTAATATCGTATGGATTTTACTCGTGCATACATAATACAAGAAAACACTTGATGTTAAATTCAACAACCACATGTGTTGAATATAACCTCATATGGATTTTACAAAGAACACTATACAATTTAACTCAAAATCTTTGTAAGTTATTTTTCCCATAATAGATCAATAATGTCAACAACGGAGACTTATGCAAACTTGCATTCTCCACCCCAAACAAACGCACCAATTGTATGATAAGAAGAAATCATTTTTCAATGGATCAAGACGTAACATTCAACACATAAATGAAGATGAAACATAATAAAAATGGGAGAATGAGACTTACGTGGTCCCCTCTGTGTGCATAATAAGCTGTAGAAGTTTCCAGTCATCTTAGATTAACACCATAGACACAAAGCTATCTCAGGGAGGTAACACGCCCAGTTCATTGAAATCAACAATGGTTTGGTTGGATTATCCTTGAAACACTACAGTCTCCTTTGACTGATTGGTTTTCACTAGCTTTTCCTTTTCAAAAGCTTTTATAAGCTTTCTTGTCCGTTTCGTGGGAATTTTATATTCATGGACCGACCCCTCACCAATATTTCGTGTCCTGAAACGGCTTTTAACATTTTTCACTAGTGATGTAGAAGGTTGTTGTATGTGTATTTTGACGTGTACTTCGTCGTGTAACTTATTTCTTAGGCAGATTTGGACATTGGAAGACCTATTCACTTTCATGTTTGGTAATCTCATGCGCTTGTTGAACAATAACAGAGTTGCGCTCTTCCAATGCCATATTATAAAACTTCGCAATCTCCACGACCTGTTCCTTGAATTCTTGCTCTTTCTGAATGGTCTGTGTAACAGAATACACAATAGCCTCTTCTAGATTTTCTTGGAGTACCTTTTTTTTGGTAATATGCGTTTTTGCTTGCGTAATGACATACACCTCTTTTTTAACCAACGAATCAATCAATTGGGTGCGCTCAGCCCTTAAATTTTTAATCTCTTCCTTCAATTTTTTTACTTTTTTATGTATTTCCTTCCCAACTCTTTGTGCTCCACCTTCAAACATTTTTAGTAACCAAGAATTTTTTTATTTTTTTAACAATTTGAGACAAGTTTTGGGACCCCCCCCCCCCCCCCCTCACACACACATAAAACTCAGCAATGTCTATAGTGAACTATTGCGAAATCTTGAGATCAAAATATGGGACTTATAAAGAATCAACTTTCTTCTTGCCCTTATACGCATCACGTCGACGAGACGATTCTTCAGTATTACCATGAATCGGAATAACAATACCAGTTTACATTTCAGCAATAGTTTTCTTGATTTCAGCCTCCTTAACCTGGACAATAGTTTAGAGGTGTTACATTTAACAATTGTTTGACCAATTAGGTCATCAATAGTATGTACATTGTTTAACAATGCAATGCCAATACATGTTACATTCAATATCCACAAGTGTTGAATGTTACATCACATGGATTTTACTCGTGCATAGATAAAACAAGACAACAATTGATGTTACATTCAACATCCATTAATGTTGAATGTAACATCATATAGATCTTACTCGTGCATACATAAAAAATCGAATAATTGATGTTATATTCAACATCTACAGGTGTTGAATGTAACATCGTATGGATCTTACTTACATAAAATAAGAGAACAATTGATGTTACATTCAACATCTACAGATGTTGAATGTAACATCGTATGGATTTTATTTGTGCATACATAAAACAATATAATAATTAATATTACATTCAACATCCACAGGTGTTGAATGTAACATCGTATGGATTTTACTAAAATATATAACACAGAACTTGTTACATATAACATGTATACATGATTATCAGACTGACGGGACAATTGCAAACGAGATGTAACTTCAACAGGTTTCATCATATCCCATTTGCCCTGTGTAGAATAGAATACTCCCGCCCTACAACTTCGGTAAGCAGATATGTGTGCTCGCATAACCAAAACTGAATGAAAAATGCACCACATCACTAAATTTGGAACAGAACATAAGAAGAAAAAAATGATGATACTGGAGAATGATGTATAAAACAGAGAATCACATAACTTGAAATGCTATTATATATCCAATAACAGTTTTCGGTCTGCGGTAACCGAAGTCAATCGATGACATCAAGGTTGAATGAATTCTTTATGCCCAATAATAAGTCGTCATGGTCCTTAAATCCTCAACAACATAATATCGAACACACCAACGACCAGACCCTTGTTTGTAAAAAAATAAGTTGTTATTAGATGCAAGCATATTAAATGAACCATATCTTGCACATCTTCTTGGTTATCATTGGGTAAAGCTTTCTGAACTTTGAACTTTATCTCAACAACACTCAACCTATTTTTAAACATGTGCCTCCTTGATAAGAATCTAGAACCTAAATTTTTCACATAACAACCCATAAGTTGTTCTTTACCTAGCGGTAATCTGAATATCAACTGGACATCGTTTCTCATAAATCTAACCAACTTTGATCCAAGCTTAATCACCTTGTGATGCTGTTGATACGAGCGAATGATATTCATGATAACGAAGTCTATTTTATGGAATGAACTAATCCCACTCTCCTACCGTAGGAGCGCATTTATAGTGTTTCAAAATGGAGTTGTTTGTAGAACTGCAAGGTATGCGCATCAAAGATAAAGAGACTTAATCAACAAATGAAATTATGAAAGATTTAAACGGTATTTAATTGGTCGCCCAACGTTATCAGGTTGTGATACTACCAAAAGAAAATGCAATGCAGTCAATTTTAAAGGTACATACTACACAATAATATATGATTTGGTAGGAACATCAACCAACAGTTAATGGAAGAAGAAAAATTACATACCACTAACATCTTCAGATTCACTCGTTGTCACTATTTGTTGTGTAGAAGAAACAAAAGGGACATCATCTGCATAATCATTACGATGTTACATTTTTTTGTCAAAAACAATAACGGTGTTACATATAACATGAATGTTACCTTCATCATAACCACACTTTCAACATATAACACAAAAATAACCACATCTAACACGAATATAACCAATGATAACGGTGTTACATATAACATGAATATAACAACATATAACAAATATAACAATGAATAACGATGTTATATATAACACGAATATAACCACATATAACACAAATGTTACATATAACGGTAGGGTTACATTCATCATCATTTTGAAAACAAACGGAAGCAATATATGTCATATTAATTTAAGATGTTATATTCAATATCTTGTGCATGTTCTTCTCTGACCACATATAACACGAATATAACCATTGTTTCCATATGCATGTGAAGAATAATGGAGTCTCGTACGGATAATGTTCAAAAACTAGGCATCGTACATCGAACATACATCATTGAGCCATATCAAATATAAGAAAGAAAACTCACTACCAGTATCGGACAGATTTACTGGATGATCAGCTGTGTTAGGATTCTTAGTCACCATATTTCTTCTTGTCTTCACTATTTTTTTACCGGTTTGAGGATGAGAAAAATTAGAGAGAGTAGAGCAGAAAGGTATTTTTGGGTTGTGTATGCGAAAAGATGAAAAGGTTTGAAAATGAAACGGTACAAAATGACAAGTTTTTAGAGCAGAGCATGGGGGCATGTTTTACAAAAAAGGATATGTTGTTGGCACAGTATCTTTGAAAAAGGTACAAAATGGTGGTTGGGGGAAAATAATCACGTGTATCGCGGGTCAGGTGTGGAACATAAGTCGTCTTAAATTCAACACGTTAATAGACACCAAATAACAATTTTGGGGGAAATATTCAAGTGTATCACGAAACATGCATGGTAAATAAGAAGATGTTACATTCAACATGTTAAGAAATACAAATTGTCATCAATTTTATATATAACATCCACAGAGTTTAATGTTATATAGAACATGAATGTAGGTTACAAAATAGTAGCTCAAAAAATGACAATGATATGTCATTTTGAAGATTAGAATTTATAAAACATTTGTTTAAAATCAAACAATGGATTTCATTAACGTTTGACATGAATTTGATCAAGTTATGTTTCTCAATTTTTTGTTGCGGCTCTGTAAATGCTTTCCACTATTACAGGATTCAAGTTAGTAGAACAATGAGGCGCCTAATTAATAAAGGGTAAAATCGTCCATGAATGGCAAAAGTCCTAATCAGTGCATCGTAAAACTGATGGGCTCATTCGATAATTTCTGCTGCATTTTGGGAGTGAAAGGTGCGCGCCCCTTAATCAAAAGAGATTTATGGAGAAGTAGGTTTTTTTCTTTTTCTTTTTTTCTCCTAATTTCTCTTCTTTGGTAAATTAGTCATCTATTTTTGGATTTTTTTTGTTTTGCCCCTCTATGAATAATTTTTATTGGATTATTAAATGATGAGTAAAGGAAATGTACCAACTTTTTTTTTTTTGGTAGTTCAAAAAAAAAAAAAAAAACAGAAAAACAAATAACAAAACAACAAAAAAAAAAAAAAAAAAAAAAGATCATTCCAGGCAAAGATCAAATGCCCTTTTGTTATCTCCTCAAAAAGGATGTCTTCTAGATCCACAGTCGGAGTCTCGATAATTTTGAGCTCACAGTCTCCATCAGCACCCTTCTTTGCCTAAAGGTCTACACATCTGTTGATCTCTCTCAGTGCAAATTGGAGAGTATAGTTGTACAGGAGAATAAGTCTCTTACATTCATCAATCCAATCATTGAATTGATGATTTTCTGGACATGGGTTCTGAATGAGAGTGATTCTCCAAAGAATTTGTTTTGACCATGACTCTAGGGTAGTCTCTGTTGGCAGCAATCTTCATCCTCGTGACCAGGCTCCTAATATCCATTTCAAGAGTCGTACAGTTATCCACACATCCAAAATAACCTACTTTTCCATTACCAAGATTGTCCCTTAGAAGTCTTTCAATACCTCCTTCTCCCAGATTTACTTTCGCACTGCCATTAGTATTCAACTTAAAAAATCCTACATGTGGGGCATACCAATTAGTGCGAGGAGTAAAATATCCATTTAAAAACTTTAGTTTCAAGAAAGAATTAGATAAGTCTTGGATAAAATTTGCAATTTTAGAGATTGTAATATGGGGAGGATTGCAAATTCCTTTAATAACTTCCTTATTCCTATCTTTCTAAACTTCTCAAATGGTAACTATAAATAAGTAAAAATTTGGATCAGAAAAACGCCCTTCCAAATTTTTTGTAATCTAACTTTCAGATCCAATTCCATTTACTCAAGTCCTGATTAGTACTATCAGGATTTTCATCAATTAAGAATGCAGATTTGATAGAAAAAAGACAAGAATTGTCCAATTTCCATACAGGTTTATCTTCTTGGTAGCGGAATATTATGTCGCTACTTTCACCGCAAGTGTACGGGTCAAGTTTTAGTATAATAGGAAGAGTAAGGGTTGTCGTATCTACAGGGATTGGATTAAACTATCATCAAGTACTGCAATTGTCATAACCTAACTTTATCTAGGCGATTCAAATTTAAATTTTTGTTTTATAAATAATATAATAAATAAACTAACTAATTAAACTAAAATATTATAATACTAATATGATGTTTAAGGGAATATATTGTCTAGGGATTAACTTTGTTTACTTAATTGTGTTCGATTCAATCTATTTTACATTAACAGCATTCAAATCAATCCGATAATCGAAGTAACAAAAACTCACTCACTACCTATCTCGAGTGTAAAGTGAATGAATATGTGACTTCACGTCAACTCTGAAGTCCCCCTCGAGTGTCTATACGACACTTGGCCACATGATTCTCGCCCCAACCTCACGGATTGCATACTTTCTAGTGCCCTCCCAAGTCATTAGATCGTCGCGTTATGTTTAGACCCTAGTCTGAATTTGGGGTTACCTCTCCCGAGTGTCAAACCCCATTTTCTCAATATATCATAACAAGCATATAATAGTGGAAGAACGGTAAACACAATCGAATACAATTGAATAACCATTAACAAAACATTGATTTATTCAAAACACGTTTTCATGAAGTATATCAAGCCCTAAACAATATATGTTTAGCTATACATAGTCATAACCCAATATTCAAATAAAAACAAGCTAAACATGATCAAAACTAATAAAGGTTTAAGAAATAAGAACATAAACAAAGAAGAAAAACTATTATCTGAAGAACTGACGCATCCACGTCTATGATTTCCACTCCGAGCTTGTTCCCTCTTCTTTACTTTAATGATCTTATCCCTTTGGTATTGTCTTGGAGCTCTCAAGACTCCCAAAAACGTGCTTTAGGTGTGGGAGACCAAAGTGCTATAAGATAAGGATCAAAATATCTAAAAAAATATCTTAAAACAGTTGGCCTTTGACCGCTGTAGCAGTGGGCGACCAGTAGGCCTTTTGTTGTTTCACTATTGCAGGGATAAACAGATAGAGAGTTTTTGAACTCTCTGTTGTTTGACTCCTACAGCGGTGAAGATGTTGCAACGAACTTTGATCCTCTTGATCGTTTTTCACCCAATTTCCTACTGATTTGCTTGACTATCAATCGTTTATGTCTCTACACCTGATTTACACCAAAACAAACATAAATGCAATTAAATATTACTGAAACACTCGAAAACTACCAAATTTGGCTTGGGAATATATAAAAAAAAAAAAATTCACCTATCAAATACCCCCAAACTTAGAATTTTGCTAATTCTCAAGCAAAACACTCACACTAAAAATAAAAAACACAATGAAATAACTAACATAAAAACTAAACAATGAATAAAAACATAAACAAATTTCAACCAAAACATTTTCCCTCAACGACCTCCAATTATATTGAGTTTAGGAGTAAAACGCACCATGTGATATTCTAGAATTTCAACATTCAATAATGGTAAACGTCATTCTAGATCCATTCAAAGTGTGTGTATGAAAACTCAATTATATAACTATTCAAAGACCGGATTGGATTATCTACTAACGAAGCTCATGACTTAAACCGTAAAGGATTAGGATATCCATATGCCTGAATGGGTTCTACTCTCCACTAATGTAGGTTTGGAAGTTCAAAAAGATCGATAGGACTTGGCTCAGTTTTGATAGGTGTGATCTACCTATCTATTTCTAAATCGAATTAAGTTAGTTTTCGAGCGTTTATATAGTATCTTATTATGTTTTAATTAGTTTTTATACCTTTTGTATTAAATCGTTCTCAATAATTAAAATATAACATGCCGACAAAGGGGGTTTAGAACACGTACCTAGGAGGCGAGACAATCTCGCATCCAAATGAAGTCGGTGGCGATAGATCTAATTTATTCTGAAACCTTGGGTTACCACCCAAGAAGCAATTAGTTTATTATCCACAGCCTCACACAGAGAAGGGATCATCAAATAGCGTCTTTCGCCCATAGTAAGTGCCATAAAACACCACATATGGGTCTTGATTCAGAACGCCCTCAAGATTGGTGAGATTTGGAAATGTATGGCCCATACTCTCAACGTGACTCTTTGCCGGCTCATGTGCTTGGTTGGCCAGAATGAACAGCGCTGAAGGCAATGGAAGACAAGTGAGCTATATTGGATCCTTATAAATGTGATCGTCTTCGATCGATGGTGGAATCACAATGTGGATCTCAAATGGTAAAGAATCAGAATCGTCTATCTACGCTTGGGATTTCTTCTCATTCGAATAATCATCTTTGAATGCTCCCAAGCTCCTCCCACTCATATCCGGTTCCCCCTAGTGGCTTTCACTGAATATGGCATGTGTGTCGCTCAGTGCCACTACTTCTGACTCGGTCTCAATATAGCAGATAAGCTGTCCGATTTGCATCTGAATAGATGTTACGGTCGCATCAATTTCAGCGCAGGTTGTCTCAATATTATCCAGACGAACCTCATGCTCATTGAGACGGCCATTCGTCTCCTTCCATAAAGCCTGAGTCTCCCTCATAAATTCAGCGAGCATTTCCTACAGGGTGGGGGAAGACTCAACATTTTGGTCCAGGGTGTCAATCCATGGCTCCGAAATGGTGGAACTATCCCCCAAGCTTTGGTAGCTTGTTAAATAATTCCAACTCTGAAAATCAAGCTCCGCCATATCTTCCAGTACCTAATAGGCTTCGTCCATGGTTAATTGGTAGAAAGAAGTGGTACCACTTCAACCCAATTTCTTGTTGCGGCTTGTAACCCATTGAGGAAGTTCTATCTCCTTGTATCGATCCCAAGCACAGTAAAATAGCTCGAAATGTTGTTGAAAGAAATGCAATAGTACTTGTTGATCTAACATCTTCAAGTACCCTGCAGGAAAAACAAACTAAACAAATATTTTAAACAAAATAAATGCCTAAATTAAAATCAAGTTATTTACTCACAATATCAACAATAGTCTAAAAACCAATCCCCGGCATCGGTGCCAAAAACTTGATAGCGGAATATTACGTCGCTACTTTCACCGCAAGTGTACAAGTCAAGTTTTAATATAATGGAAAAAGTAAGGGTTGCCGTATCCATAGGGATTAGATTAAACTGTCGTTAAGTACCGCAATTATCATAACCTAACTTTATCTAGGCAATTCAAATTTAGATTTTTGTTTTATAAATAATATACTAAACTAATTAATTAATTAATTAAACTAAAATACTATAATACTAATATGACACTTAAGGGGATATATTATCGAGGGATTAACTTCGTTCACTTAATCGTGTTCGATTCAATTTAGTTTACATTAACAGCATTCAAATCTATCTGACAATCTAGGTATCTAAAACTCACTCACTACCTCTCCCGAGTGTAAAGTAAATGAATATGCGAGTTCTCGTCAATGCTGAAGTCTCCCTCGAGCGTCTATATAACACTTGGTCACATGAGTCTCGCCCCAACCTCACGGATTACACACTTTCTAACGCCCTCCCAGGTCATTAGATCGTCATGTTTTGTTTAAACCCTAGTCCAAATTTGGGGTTACCTCTCCCAAGTGTCAAACCCCATATTCTCAACATATCATAACAAGCGTATAATAGTAGAACAATGGTAAACACAATCAAATACAATTCAATAACCGTTAACAAAACATCGATTTATTCAAAACACGTTTTCATGAAGTACATCAAGCCCTAAACAATATATGTTTAGTTATACATGGTCATAACCCAATATTCAACTACAAACAAGTTAAACATGATCAAAACTACCAAAGGTTTAAGAAATAAGAAGAGAAACAAAAGATAAAAATCGTTATCTAAAGAACCGACGCTTCTACATCCATGATTTCCACTCCGAGCTTGTTCCCTCTTCTTCAATTTGATGATCTCCTCCCTTTGGTATTGTCTTGGAGATCTCAAGACTCCCAAAAACGTGCTTTAGGTGTTGGAGAGCAAAGGGGTGTAAGACAAGAATCAAAATATCTAAAAAAATATCTTAAAACAGCTGGCCTTTGACCATTGCAGCGGTGGATTTTACAGCTGCAACAGTGAAGATGTTGCAACCAACTTTGATCCACTTGATCATTTTTCACCCGATTTCCTACCGATTTGCTTTATTATCAATCGTTTACATCCCTACACCTGATTTACACCAAAACAAACATAAACGCAATTAAATATTACTAAAACACTCGAGAACTACCAAATTCGACTTGGAAATATATAGACAAATTCCACCTATCACTTCTCTATAAAAAAAAAATCGAGGGTTCCATATTAAGAATTAAATTTTCAATATCACCATCAATAAGGTGAATGATAGGGTTAACAAAACCAACAACCCCTATCATCAGCAATGTCAACCACTTTTAAGTCAAAATTATTCTAAATATCTTATTTACCAATGGGTTTATCACTACACCACCAATCTATCCACAAATTGACGGAGGTACCATTCCCAATTTTCCATTTAATCCACTTTCCCAAGATATCCTTAGAAGAAAAAATACCCCTCCAAATGTGCGAGCTCCCAGTTTTCCTATTCTAGGAGCTAGGACTATTATCCGGGGAATATTTATCACGAAGAACTCTAACCCATAAACTTTGACTATTTAAATCTATTTTTCAACCAAGTTTTGCAAGGAACGGCCTATTATTAGATCTAGTTTTTTTAAAACCAAGATGGCCATCATCTTTCTATCTACAAACATTATCCCAATTAATAAGGTGAAATTTCTTCTTATTATCACTAACTCCCCATAAGAAATTTTTATTAATTCTATCAATTTGATCACACACCTTAAGAAGAATAGGGATAGTTTGCATAGAGTAGTTAGGGATAGTAGAAGTCACAGTTTGAATAAGAACAACTCTACCCGCAATCGAGAACATATTGGTTTTCCACTTAGATAGTCGAGTTTGTATTTTCTAGATAACGTGATTCATGTGAGATTTATTAAGTCATCAATAAAGAAAATGTGAGAAATGATAAGACCTTTTCTCCCTGGTCTCAAACATTTCCAAGTACCCTTTCTAACACTCTCCCTAATCAAACCAGATAGTCTTTCCATACATAAAGTAAAGAGATGAGGAGAAAAGGGGCCCTTGTCTAAGCCCCCTAGAAGGATTAAATTCCTCAAGGTGTTCCCTATTCCAAAAAATAGAAAAAGTAGAGATAGAGATGCAAGACATAATCAAATTAATCCAAAGGGGGGAAAATTAAACAAAACAAGAGTTTTTTCGAGGAAAGACCATCTAATTTTGTCAAAAGATTTTTCTAAATCAATTTTAAGGATAATGCCCCATCCTTTATATTTAGTTTTCCTAAGAGAGTGAATAATTTCCTAGGTAATAATCACGTTATCAGTGATCATGCAGCCAAGAACAAAACTACTTTGGAAGGTTCCAACCAAATTATCTAACAGGGTCCTAAGTCTAGAGACAATCAGTTTAGTAACAATTTTATAAGTGGTGTTACACAAACTTGTAGGTCTAAATTGGCTAATAAGCTCCGAGAAGTCAATATCAAGAATAAAGGCAATTCAGGTTTTATTATTAATAACAGGTATAGACATATTCCTAAAGCAGATATAAATAAAATTAACAACATCTATACTAATTAAACCCTAGTTTCTCTTAAAGAAGATAGATTGGTACCATTTGGCCCAAAGGCATTTAGGTCTTTTATATTAGATAAAGTATCCCAAATCTTAGGATAAGAGGAAATAGTACAAAGGGAATGATAAAGATCATTAATAATTCTAGGGCAAGGATCCCCTATGCACCCACCCAGCCCATTAGTTACATCAATAGAAAATAGATTCATTAAATAATTGGGGAACATTAATTTAAGATCATTAGGATTGTTAATCCACACATTATTATTTTTAAGCATAGAAATTTTATATTTTTTTCTTCTATGAAGGGCCACAATATGGAAAAAAAAAATATTATTCTTATTGCCAAGAGAAATCCCCTGAATCCTGAATTTTTGAAGCCAGTGAATCTCTTCCTTAATAAGAATGTCTCTATAATTCCATTAAATGTCAATTTTAAGACCGTTAAGATTATGAGAAAAATCATGTTCTTGAGCTTTTTGAATACCTTTAATTCTGGCAAGGAGAAGACGTTTAGTTCTAAATAAATTACCAAACATCTTATAATTTCACTCCTTAAGCTTAGAAGTAAAGTTATCAAGTTTTAAGTTTAAGGGAGAATCATCATTAATCCAATTATTATTAAGAAAGTCCTTGAAACTATCATGGGTCAACCACTTAGCGTCAAAACAAAAATGTCTCCTAAGCGTAGAAATTCTATAACAATAATGAATTAAGAAAGGAGAATGGTCATAATACATACGAGAGACAGTTTACACTCCCGTGCTAGGAAAAATCATACACCATTTATCATTGGCAATGGCTTTGTCCAGTCTTTTCCCGATTCTTAGGCAGTTTCTATTAGTCCTAGTCCAAGTTGGTTTGGGGCCACTGGATCCTTGGTCCATTAGGCCACACTTATTGGTGCTTTGATTAACCTTATTAATTCGCGTGAGGTCAGATTGATTGCAAGGGCACGACCTCTCACTCTAGGAAGCAATTTCATTGAAATTACAAGCCATGGAGAAAGGTTATCATGAGACACCTCTTTCATATCCTTCCAAATATTTTCTCTCTCTAAGATTAGGGTTCGCATAAATGCCCAAGAGGATCCAATCTTCAAAATTATTGCAACTAACCAAAGCATGAATAGTTTGGTTCTTCATCAACATACCTTGAAAATGGACTCTATCTGGCATCCAGAAGATACAAATCCCCTATCTCGGGCATGCCCTTGAAGGTCCATGTGCAAGGAAGTAGAGTAGCCCAAGTTAACAAAAAAATTACCATTGAGTTAAGATCCATCTTGGTTTCTAAAAGGATAGAAATTTCCGAGCAGTGAAAAGTGACCATATCTTAAAGCAAATTTTGAAATTTGAGTTACCCTGCACCTTTGTAATTCCAAGATAAAATCACCATGGGTCGAAACAAGAAAAGTGAAGATAAAAATTCAGTTCTTGGGGAACCTAGGAGTAGCTTGCACCTCCTGAGATTTTGAACCTAAGCTTTGGTCGGTTCCACAAATATTTCCAAGAATAGACTTAAGGATGCTTCAGCGAAGCCAAAGGATTCCACAAATATTTCCAAGAACTGATGGTTAAGTTAGAGGCTCATGTTGCAACTAAGCCAAAGGGACATGTGATGGCATGATCACCATCATTTTTGTATCTTTAATAGATTCAGGGGAAATTTCAACTTCTGTGGTTTCCTTATTACTAGGATGAGGAACATTATTAACTTTTATGGTGCTTCTCGCGAGACAATTTTCTTCCTTCTTTTAATGGTCTTAAGAGAGACTTTATCTCTCAAGATATAACATATTTTTACTCTCATGCGTACCAACTTTGAATATGAGCAAGACCAATGTTTTGTAGAACCAACTTTGGAAATGAAATAGGCTAATGATTTTTAGGTTTTACAATGGACTCTATAGATGTATTTAGAAGCTTATAAATTGTTTGACTATAGATATGCCAGGTTGAAATTATATGTATGCACGTGTTTGATATATGACATGTTTTATTATAGATTTGTTTATTTTATTTTATTTTGTTTTGTTTTGTTTTATCTGTTATTTTTAACTTTTGAATATTCATTGATATGACCCTTATATAGATGGATGATACGATAGAGGCTCTAATGCATTGTAACCCGAGTCCTACTGATCTATTGGTGTTGACGTTACAACAGGAGCATTGTTCTTCCTACATATAGAGGGGCTAGGTAATACTACAATAACTGGTATTTCTAAATTTGTAGTACTATAATGTTTACTAATACTTGGCTTATATATTTCGGGATGTTAGCTACCTAGAGGTGATCCAGGCAGATAATGACCCAGGCATGACATACCCATCCTTAAATCTAATTATTCTCGAGACCGTATTCAATAGTATTTCGCATATATGCCACCTCTGGCCAGACCATGCTCTTATCAAAGTATTAGTATAGCATTGGAATGAGGAGACACAACAGTTATCTGTCAATTAATGAGGTGTTAATCACTCTTTAGGTTGTTTAGGATCTGTCAGGGCTTTTTATCGAAAGACTACCTCTTACAATATGGGACGACATTCAGGGGTACACAAACTCTCTCGAATTGTAATAGGACTACTTTGGCGTTGCACCTAAGTCTAAGGATCTACAAGGCATACAACTAAAGTTGACCTAGATCAAGAGTTGGTTCAAAATGGAAAATTTACTCCCCTAATGACGCTTTAGTAGAGATGGTCACCCATGTGTATATATTGCGGGTCATACAAGGTTAAACTAGTGTGCTTCCTGCATAACCTTGATCGAACTAGCTAGTATAGTTGGGGAGCAGCATGCCTAGCGACATTGTATCAGTAGCTCTACCACGTTACCCCGATCTCAAACTGTGGATATAAGTAGTCCACTTATATTGTTGTAGCTAATATATTTTAAATAAAAATTAAAGTTTATTTTTACTTTTACTAGGTGTTCAATTAATGTTAATTTATTTCTTAATAATACTTAAATCTTTTGTAGTTATGGTCTTAGGAGAGATTTATCTCATTCCATCAGCAGCGTATGACCATGCTTAATCTTGATATCGATTTCCCAATGGATATCAAATAGATTGAGGCACATATAGATACAAATGGAGAGGGTCACACTGCCTCGGGCTATAAACAGCTAGATGGTTTGGCAAATGGGACAAGTAGTGCCCTGGAAGGAGTTGACAGTAGCACCAAGATATAGGGCAAGCCACTGGCAGGGACTTGTCGCTTCTCCTCTCACAATACTTGTCCTACCACATGGACCATTTACAATATGAGTTAAATATTTTATTAAATGTATTTATTTGCATATATTGTTGGAAACGCCTTTTTTATGTAGTATTATTATAAATCGTTGGTAATTTTTAAGCAAACGAATATAGGTGGAACGACCCATTAATATTTTGGGATGTTACGATCCACGTCCTTACCGTTTATATGTTTGAATTAGATGCTAGGGATAAGGATGGATCACATTTATGTATTTCAAGACAAATTTACATAGTTTGCTTTGTGTGTCATGATCAAATGATTATCTAATGTTCTTCTATGTGTGCGACAACTTGTTTGGGTTCCATACATGCCCGATGTCGTAGCTTGCCTCCTTATGTACTGTGTGTTAAGTCAAGGTGCATGGCATACAATCGCCCATAATATGAATTGCCATAGTGGAGTGGAATCGACCTGACTGTGTATTAAGGAAATTTAAGTAGGTGTAAGGACTTCTAACTACCTGTGACATCGAGCGAGGATGACTCGGGTTACAATCGCATACTGATTTACACCAACAGGCTTTATGTTGATCTATGCATATCATGCCGACAACATCTTGTTTGAGGTGATGCATTGGTTAGCCGAATGCTTCCTAAGCACCCCTATTTCTAATGGTACAAGAGGATTACAAGGCTGTAGATCGAGAATCCTATTCACAAACCAGTTAAGGGATTTCAATGGGTCGATAACATCAATATGTCCAGGGTACGGATTTTATTTTAATAGTCAATTTCATATAGTGTAATTATTAATTTAACTATTTGTTTAACATCCTTAGAAGTATTTTTTATACAATGCACTATACTAAGATCAATTAATGATATGGATGGTGCATTCCCTTGCGATGTTTATCATGATACCCATGTGAAGTTCCTATGGGGTATTCAGGAACAATGTTAGCTAGGGTTTACACTACTAGTGATCACATATTTAGCAAACTATGTTCAAAATTCTTAACCCTATTTGAGGAACTAATTGTTCACACATTTAGCAAACTATGTTAAATATAAATATTAAACAGATCAAGAATTCTACCTAAAATTCGAACCGAAATCTGAACCAAAATTGACGTTTGATAATTTCTCTTATTTTTAGTTGTTTTTCATCTCTAACTAACATTTTTCATATTATTTTCTATTCTTTCTAATTTTTTGTTTGAAAAGCCTTCTCCCACATTCACCCACCCATCCACCCCCCCCCCCCTCCCCCTAACACACATATATAATAGTGGGTCTCACCTATTTACTTTAACCTCATACCTTGACTTCTTAGTTTTTATCTTTTCGGTGAATGTGCATGAATGAGTATATATAGTATCATCTTATTTTATCTTTTGTTTTGTTCTATACGTTATCTTCTTTTTGTTTTTGTCTTTTTGTGTTAATGTTCCAAACACAAACACACACTCCTTTTCTGCACAACGTGTGGCTTCTACGTAAACACCCACAAAGCCACCACTCTTCTCAACTTTACACATGAAAGATTTTTCTTAAAATTACATCCACACCCCCCCATATATTATTGATATTATTACTAACTCCTATAATTACACTTATAACCCTAAAAGTTATCAATATTTATTTATATTCTAAATTTTCATAATATATCAAAATAACCCAAAAAAATGTTTAACTTATTTTAAATAAAATATTATTTTCAAAAAATATAAATTTTTTGGGATATTAAAATCTACCCATTTTAAATAAATTTCAACCATGAAATTTTTGCTTTAAAAAATTCAGAATCGCACAGTCATATTAGTCACACTCGATTCTAAGAAAATTATTTTCTATGTAGGGTCACATAACCAAAAGCCACTCCCAATTTATAACTCACAAAATCCGTCCACATTTTACATCGCCATATTTCCATTTGCGGTTTCCCATAGTGGAACCAAAAAAACACACATGTAGGATGCATTTTGGTCGGTAACTCCTAACAAAAATAACTAATTGTCAGAGAATCTTATGTTTATAAATACTTCTGCTGCACAATCTGATAAAAATAATAATAAAAGTATACGTGTGTATGTGTGTGTGTATTATTTATTTATTTATTTATTTTATTTTATTATTTTATTTTTAAATCACAATTTTATAAGCATGTAAATCTTTCTTTAAAATTACATATAAACACAATACAGGCATTCATTGAAAATAATCATGCACTAACAAGTTGATCCTCTAATTTCTATCACATGATTATGTACCAAAACGAATCTAATATTCACTTAAAAAAATACAACGTGTGTTATAAAACATTACATAAAACCAAATTAACTATGCATTTGTCCACGTAATTAATTTGATCTACACATGCATTTTGTCCTTTTAGTAACTAAAATGCAAAAGATACCCTAGAAAATATCAATTAGACCCTTATGTGAATTCCATAAACTACAACTGAAACTAAAAACTCAATAACTAATTTTTAAAAATAATGCATTGACCTACATCTCACTTGTCTCATATGAAAAAAATTACACAAAGCCCCCTACTTGAGTTTCTAAAATATCATTTAAGCTTAACATTTTGAAACGACAATTGGCCCCCTTAAATTTGTAAAGTCAAATTAAATTAACCTATTGACCCTTCAAATTTAAAAATTAAATTTTTAATATTCCAAAATTGTTATACTGATCACATCTGGTCAATCAAAATATAGAAAATATATTTATACAACTTTCCTATCACGAAATACCAAACTTCAATATTGTCAACTACTACCCCAATAGTCTCAACAATCATGTCATACTTCGACTCTACTTAACGTTAGTAGTGGACCAATATCTATTTAAATTTGAGATAAAATACTTTATCAGTATATTGTCCTCATAATATAAAAATAATTTATGGATCAAGTACATTTATCATAATCCACTTTTGTTTTCTTTAGTATCAAAATCCCACAAATATCATAATGGAAAATTAAATTTAAATTAACTTATCATTATTATTTTTATATAATAAAAATATGATGCGTACTTCCTTGCTAACCATAAGATCTAATAATCAACAATAATATATCAACTAGGTGGTATGAACCACATCATACTAATAATCAACAATGCATTCAACTATTTATAGGACTTGTCTCTTGTCAAGTTTCACCACATCATACTTATAGTCAACAACATAATCAACCACTTTAGTCTTACCATATCATATTATCAACAACATATTTTAATCAACCACAACATCATATTGTCAACTTGCAGGACTTACCCTCCTATCAGTTCTCATCACATCAACACGTCGTGAAAACCTTCATATCTTACTCATAATTAACAACATCTTGTAGGATTTGCCTTCTTGTCAAGTCACAACACACCCGCAGGACATGCCCTCTTGTCAAGTCACAACACAACGTTCTATAGGACATAACCTCCTATTAGGACCAACAATATCTCGCAAGACATGTCCCCTTGTTGAGACCACACTATGGCATAGTAAGATAGTAAAAACTAGTTTCCACATAAAATTTCACTTGATCCATTTAATGCTATAAAATTGTTTATTTTAATAATTTTTTTCTTTTTCACAATTTAGTAGGAAAATATAATTTGGCAATTTACATAAAAGGTAATACACTCACATTTAAACTGTTTTTTTAACTCAACGACCTAATCTATGGTCCACTACTAACACAACACTCTCGAAGTGTACAGAATCTACAACCTAAGCTCTGGTATCACTTGTAAGGACTCGATTTTCCAGAGCCGTCACTTGGTTTCTCCTAAAAGTAATTAAAACTAAAACAAAATAATGAATATTTTTTTGCCTATAAATTGGATAGATTTTACAAATTATGCCGATAATTATAATTACCAATTAATCAGATTAATCTTATAATAATAAACAGTAAAAACAAATATTACAAAATTTAATTCAAATTCAATTATAGTTTCTGGTGTAGCTTTTTCTTCGTAAATCCTGCAATGAATACTATAGGAGTATGAGCCAACGCTTATTGATATTTTAACTTATTTAGTACGTGCATTTAACCAATCCAACAAGTAGCATGTAGGCATATATCTCACATAATTATCACATAATAATCATAAATATTTCATAAAAATTAACAATTATAGCTAAACAACAAGTATCACATGAACCACATAATAAATAGAGTGGTTAAATACAAATATTAAATTGATCAAGAATTCTACCTGAAATCCAAACTGAAATTGACGTTCTGTAATTTAACTAACTTCTTTCATATTTTTCTCTATTCTTTCTAAAATTTTGTTTAAAAAATCCTCTTCCATATTCACCCACCCCCTCCCCATACACACACACACATATATGGACTATGTAAGGAAAAGGAGTTTGCCAAAAGAAATTAGGTTAATATATAAAGATATTTTGGTTTATAAGGAAATCATGTTATATATGAGGGCATATATATATATATATATATATATATATATATATATATATATATATATATATATATATATATATATATGTTTATGTGGGGTTCAGAATATATAAGGAGATTATATATAATTGCTAAGGTTATATGAGCATATTGTATATGAAAATCTATAATAATTCCCTCTTAAATCTCTCCCTGAATTCCTACGCCCTAATTTCCTATTTTATCGCACCCTAATTCCCCTCCTATTTCTTAGTTCTCTTTTTTTCTTTATCATACCGAACACTAAGCAGTTTTATCTCCATCTCTCTCTGTCAAGCTCTCTCCATAATCCAACATCGTTGCTTCAAGAGTGTTACCTCCCAACAACGCCACATAACCAGTGTCACTACTATAGAAGTCACAGAGCTCCATCATTGTTCCATTGTCGCTAACATTTTTGGCAACAACAGCTCAGGTTTTACCCCAAATTTCATCCCTCTTTTTTTAGATTTATTCAGTGAATTATTTGACTTGGCATATCTATTGCCGTTGCACCTCTTTTTTCAGATCCACTCAGTTTGTAATCCTAGAAATGACGGTAGATAAGTGATAGGTGAAATTTGTTTATATATTCCCAAGCCAATTTTGGTGGTTTTCGAGTGTTATTATAGTGTTTTAATATGTGTTAATACGTGTTTATTTGTTTTATTATAAATCAGGTGTTTGGGACAAAAATGGTTCACAATCAAGTAAATCGGTGGAACGTCATTGGAAGAACAATGGAAAAAAAAGCAAAAAAGGCAAGTTCAGGATTGCAGGCCCACTGCAGCAGCAGTGAAACCACTGCTGCAGTGATCAATAAAACATAAACCTTCTGCCCTTCCACCACTGCAGCGGTGAACCTCACCGTTACAGCGGTGGCCTTCACCGCTGCAGTGATCATCCAATAGATTACCTACTGACTTTTCATCGCTATAGCGGTGATTCCCACTGCTGCAGCAGTCCGACACTAGATCTTTTAGATATTTTGGGATATTTTCTTGATATTTTTTAATCCCATTATATCCCCTCTTCTCCCCCAAATATTTAGTACATTTTTAGGGAGTGTCTCGAGAGCTCGAAGGCCTATCAACTAAGAGAAGATTGCAAAGCCAAGAAGAGGAAACGTTCTCATAGTGGTTTTAGCGTTGGTTCTTCGGATAACGGTTAGTCTCCTTATTTCTCTCTTTATTTCTTAGTTTTGGTTCATAGTTTTGTATATTTTTAGCTTGTATATTGTTGTATATGTGGTTATGCTCATAAGAAACTAAACATATATTGTCTAGGGAGCAATTCGTGTATGAAAATGTCGTTTGTTTAATCTTTATTTCGTTATCGGTTGTTCTTTCCTATTTGATTGTGTTTACCATTCTTCTACTTTTATATGCTTGTTAAGATATATTGAGAATACAGGGTTTGACACTCGGGAGAGGTAATCCCAAATTCGGACTAGGGTTTAAACACAACGTGATGATCTAATGACCCGAGAGGGCGTTAGAAAGTATACAATCCGTGAGGTTGAGGAGAGACTCGTGTGACCAAGTGTTGTATAGACACTAGACAGGGACGTCGGCGTTGACATGAAGTCACATATTCATTTACTTTACACTCGGGAGAGGTATTGAGTGAGATTTCGATACCTAGATTATCGGATAGTGTGAATGTTATTAATGTAAACTATATTGAATCGAACGTGTTTAAATGAACGAAGTTGATCCCTAGACAATTTACTCCCTTAAACATCAATATTAGTAGATTAGTTTAATTAGTTTAATTAATTTAGTTTAGTATATAATCTAAAAACAAAAATCTAAATTTGAGTCGCCTAGATAAAATTTGGTTATGACAATCGCGGTACTTAGCAACGAATTTAATTCAATCCATATGGATACGACAACCCTACTCTCCTTATTCTATTAAAACTTGACACATACACTTGTGGTGAAAGTAGCGACTTAATATTCCGCTACCAAGTTTTTGGTGCCGTTGCCGAGAATTGGTTTTTAGATTGTTGTTGATATTATGAGTAAGTAACTTGATTTTAATTGAGGCATTTATTTTGTTTATAATTTTTGTTTTTAGTTTGTTTTGGTTTGCAAAGTAGTTGGATATGGATCATCAACAAGTCCTCATGAATTTCTTTCAACGGGATTCTAAATCATTTTACTGTGCGTGGGAAGGATACAAAGAGTTGTTATTCTGGTTCCCTAATCATCATTTCCCGAGGGAGTGTCAACTATTGAATTTTCTCGACGGGTTACAAGCCGTAATAAGAACTTGGGTGGAAAGAGGAAATGGTACCATCTCTTTCGACCTACTAACCGCGGATGAAGCCTATTAGTTGTTGGAAGACATACCGAAGTCTAATTTCTAGTATTGGAATTATTCACCAAGTTACGAAAGCTTGGGGGATAGTTTCATCATTTTGGCGCCATGGATGGACCCCCAAGACCAACATGTGGAGTATTCCCCCGTGTTGGAAACGATGTTCGCTGAATTTATGGGGGAGACTTAGGTTTTCTAGAGGGAAATGAATGACCGATTCAATGAGCATGAGGACCATCTTGACAAAATTAAGATAACTTGCGCTGAAATTGATGAGACCATCAAGTCTCTTGAGACTCAAATCGGTCAGCTAATTTGCTTCATTGAGGTTGACTCAGAAGTAGTAGTACTGAGAGACACATAATCCACATCTATCCGTGAAAGCCACCAGGAGGAACCAGATACAAGCGGGAGGAAATTGGAAGCATGCAACGGAGATAATTCGAAAAATGATGAGGCTTATAAATTGTACGTTAATGACAAATCAGAAGATGATTTTGAGTTCTTACCTCTTGAAATCCAAATTTTGATATCGTCACCGATCCAAGAAGATCACATCTATGAGGATCCAATGTGGCTCAATTGTCCTCCACTGCCTTTTTCACTGTTCATTCAAGATTACCAAGCTCATGAACCGGAGAAGAATCAAGTTGAGAGTACGTGATATACATTTCCATATTTTTCCAAGCTTGATAGTGTTTTGAACCAAGACTCGTATGTTGTTGTATGACACATTCTATGTGCGGAAGCCGTTCTTTGATGAGCTCTTTTCCATGTCAAGACGTGGACATTAAACCAAGCACTTCTTGGGAGACAACCCAAGTATTCAAAATAAATTAGATCATCACTGCCGACTTCATTCGGAGGCAAGATTATCTCACCTCCCAGGTACGTGTTCTAAACCCCCTTCGTCACTATAATGCATGCTACATGTTGAGATTGATGATTGGGTCATTGTGGACACTGACCATTTTAAGTTTGGAGGTGATGTGTAGTATTTTAGTATGTTTAATTGTTGTTAGTTGTGTTAGTTTAGTTTAATTGTGCATGTTTGTTTGTTAGTGTAGTATGTGTATATTTGTTGTGTTGTTGTGTGCTGAGTTTTGCATTTATCCGGGCCATTACCCAATGATGATATTATCGCCTAGTTGTTTTTCGAGGATAAGGGTAATGCCCATTCATGTGTGTTCTGTGTGTTTGGCAGGTCATTTTTGTAAAAGTTATTATGGATCCTAATTTGCACGAGCACGTAGACTCAATGTATAGCTATTCAATTAATTTGAGGCCGATTATTCATTAGCCAAATTCATGACAATTTTAAGGATTCTAGAACTTGATTGGGGGAAACTAGAGGCGAAATCCTAGGTGAGGTAGTTCAAGAGATATGATTTAGGCCTTCATTTTGTTCGCTTGAGCCTTTGAAGCTTACCATGCAATATATTTTATCCCTCATTACCCTGTCGAAACCTATAAGACATTTCAAATCTGAACGCATAACAAATACCCTAGCTGATAAAATGTTTTCCAAACCTAAGTTGCTAAACCGAAGGCACAATTTGAGTGAAAT
The DNA here is from genome assembly GCA_016647705.1 of Eucommia ulmoides. Classification (NCBI taxonomy): domain Eukaryota; kingdom Viridiplantae; phylum Streptophyta; class Magnoliopsida; order Garryales; family Eucommiaceae; genus Eucommia; species Eucommia ulmoides. Next base: position 21,795,214 of record CM028339.1, read on the forward strand.
CAAGTTAACATTTGTTTATGCTACTTAAAGTGAGCGATTGGGTTTTGGGCGATCTTTTCATTGGTTCGGTATTCAAGTACTCACTTGTCATTTTTCTTTCGTTTTAACCACACCTGTGAAATTGTAATAATCGAATAAGTTTGGGGGTGTGGTTTGTTTTAAAAAAAAAAATGTAAATATCGTTCTATTTCCGTTTCTTTTGACAAATAAGTACAGAGTTGTTAAATGTATGTTCAGGGTTGTTTTGAATTTATCTTTGGGGGTTCGAGTGTGATTGTGTTCCAAGCGTTGTGCCTTGGGTATTGTTGAGTTAATGATATTTACTTGTTTTCTATTCCTGATATACCTTTGGCCATTTTCCAAAAACTGAACCAAGTTCTATTGATCTTTTTTAATTTCCAAGCCTACATTAGTAGAGAGTTGAACCCAATCAGGCATATGTATATCCTAATCTTTTACAGTTTAAGTCATGAGCTTCGTTGATGGATAATCCAATTCGGTTGTTAGATAGTTATATTATTGAGTTTCGCACACACACTTTGAATCGATTTAGAATAGAATTTACTATTATTGAATGTTGAAATTCTACAATATCACATGGTGCATTTTACTCCTGAACTCGATATAATTAGGGGTCGTTGAGGGAAAACATTTTGGTCAGTATAGTTGAATTTCAAAACTCACATGTCGTTATGTTTAGGTAGTTTGTGTTTTTATTCGTGTTTAGTTTTTGTGTTAATTATTTAATTATGTTTGTTTATTTTAGTGTGAGTGTTTTGCTCGAGGACTAGAAAAATTTTAAGTTAGGGGGTATTTGATAGATGGAATTTGTCTATATATTCCCAAGTCGATTTTGGTAGTTTTCAAGTATTATTATAGTATTTTAATATGTGTTAATATATTTTTATTTGTTTTATTATAAATCAGGTGTTTGGGACGAAAATGGATGAAAACGGTTCATAATTGAGTAAATCGGTGGAATTTCAGTGGAGAAAGAGCAAAGAAGGCAAGTTTAGGATTGCAGGCCCACCGCTGCAGAGATGAAACCACCGTTGCAACAATCAATAAAATAGAAACCTTTTGCCCTTCCACCATTGCAGTGGTGCTTCCCACCATTGCAGCGATCATCCAGCAGAATGCCTACTGACTTCTCACCACTATAGCGGTGATTCCCACCGATGCAGCGGTCCGATACCAGATCTTTTAAATATTTTGGGATATTTTCTTGATATTTTTTAATCCCATTATATCCTATATTCTCCCCCAAACACTTAGTACATTTGTGGGGAGTGTCTTAAGAGCTCCAAGGCCTATCAACCAAGAGAAGATCATAAAACCAAAAAGAGGAAACGTTCTCAGAGGGGTTTTAGCGTCGATTCTTCGGATAACAGCTAGTCTCCTTATTTTTCTCTTTATTTCTTAGTTTTGGTTGATAGTTTTGTATATGTTTAGCTTGTATATTATTTTATATGTGGTTATACCCATGAGAAACTAAACATATTTTGTCTAGAGAGCGATTTGTGTATGAAAACATCTTTTGTTTAATCTTTGTTTCATTGTCGATTATTCTTGCCTATTCGATTGTGTTTACCGTTCTTCCACTTTTATATGCTTGTTAAGATATATTGAGAATATGGGGTTTGACCCTCAAGAGAGGTAACCCTGGATTCGGACTAGGGTATAAACACAACGTAACGATCTAATGACCCAGGAGGGCGTTAGAAAGTATGCAATTTGTGAGGTTTGGGTGAGACTCATGTGACCAAGTGTCTTATAGACTCTAGAAAAGGACATCGGCATTGACGTGAAGTCACATATTCATTCACTTTACACTCAAGAGAGGTGGTGAGTGAGATTTCGATACCTAGATTATCGGATAGTATGAATGCCGTTAATGTAAACTAGATTGAATTGAACGCATTTAAATGAACGAAGTTAATCCCTAGACAATTTACTCCCTTAAACATCAATATTAGTATATTAGTTTAATTAGTTTAATTAATTTAGTTTAGTATATAATCTAAAAACAAAAATCTAAATTTGAGTCACCTAGATAAAATTCGGTTATAACAATCGCGGTAATTAGCGATGAATCTAATCTAATCCCTATAGATACAAAAACCCTACTCTCCCTATTCTATTAAAATTTGACACGTACACTTGCGGTGAAAGTAGCGACGTAATATTCCGCTACCAATAAGGATGAAGAAAACGCAACGAAGGCATTGATTACACTTTTAGTACCTTGATCTTTCTTCACAAGTTGTGGCATTTGATCCAGATTATCCCTTTCTCGCTCTTCTCTAATCTATTCAGTGTGTGTGTGTGTGAGAGTGTGAATTCTATTTCTATAATTTAGAGTTTAGGTTTCAATTTTGATTATGTTTGTGAATTCTGTTAAATTTAGGTTTTTCTTCGATTAAATTTAGTATGTAAATTTGATTGCATTTGCTTACAATATTCTCATTTGATTCGTCAACCAATTCATTCACAGTTGAGCTTCAATTCCAGATCCAGCCAATTTATCAATTTCGAAGGCCATTTCTCTCTCTTCTCCACCGTTCACAACTAAAAGGTGAGCTTCCTTTCCAATTTCTTTCTTCACCGATTTCAGATTTGAAAGCTATTGTTCAATTATTGGGTTTTCTCTAGCAATTTAAGGCCTGTTTGTCATGCTTTCACACTAATTAAAATTTGTCTGATCTATTTGTCCACAAGTGATTTCATATTGATTAAAAAAAATCGGATTTGGTTTTACCATTTTCACTCAGATTTGCTTATTTTTTGAATTTTTTTTTTTCTTTACAATAATTAATAATGGCAGTACGACTATTAAACTTCACCATCGGGTCCTTGCTCCTGCAATTGTAGCTTCAATTGTTATTTGTGATGGTAAATTTCAACTGTTTCTTCGATTGAATTTTTTTTATGCGATTGTCCTTTCAATTACAGATACGAAACCCACGTTAGAAAATGGTTCTTCACTTTTTTTAAGCATTCAATTGTTTAAATTACAAACACTTGGATTTCATTTCAATTTTCATTGTGTAGCATCTTCTCATTGTGACATATTTTTTTAAACAAAAGGTCAAGTTTTTCTCTTAGTGCATTTCTAATTTGAGTTAACCATTACTAGTTTGTGTTCCTTAATGTTTCTAGAACCCTTTTTTCATCCTCAATTTTATAAACGAGAAAGTAAAAAAAAAATTCAAATTTTGAGATGTAATTATATTATGTTACATTTTTCTACCTATTTTATGTTCTTTTCTAAGAGTTTTACTCTAAAATTCTAGGAGCATATTAGAAACAAAAATTTGGGAATAGAAACACTAAGGTGGCGTTTGGTTAGTGTTCCCACTTTTCTCAACCCAACTAGGATGGGTTGGGTTGAGAATTATGTTTCTTTCTAAGAACAGAATTGCATTTGGTAACGATAGATTTTGTTTTGTGTTGGGAACAGAATCGCGTTTGGTAACCATATTATTCTAGAATTGCTTTGTCATCCAAACAAAAATCATCAAAAACAAAATCATCCAAAAAAATTTAGATCTTGATCGATTTCAATAATGAAATCAAAATTCAGTAACGAAATCAAAATTGAACCCCAAACCAAACTAAAAAATCAAACCCTAAATCAATTCGAGCAAAATCGAAATCGAAATTCAACTCCAAACTACTAACAATCGTAATCGAAACCCCAAACCAAATCGAAAATCGAAATCGATTTTATTTAACGATTGCACAGATGATTTCGATTTCAAGAATCAAACCCTAAATTGATTTCGTGTTCGAAATCCTAAATCAATTTCAAGAAACAAACCCTAAATCCATTTCAGTAACAAAATCGTAACCGATTTCGTGTTCGAAACCCGAAATCAATTTCATTTTGGTTCCTCTATGTCGAAATCGATGGCGATGGCCACAGGAGGAATCAAAACCCAGAACAATTATGAAAATCCATTTCGTTTTGGTTATTCTATATCGAAATCGATGGTAATGGCGATGGGAGGAATTGAAACCCAGAACAATAACGAAATTCGATTTTGTTTTGCTTCTTCTGTATCGAAATCGATGGCGATCACGACGGGAGGAATCGAAACCCAGAACAATGATGATGGTGATGGTTCTTCCAAATAACGAAATCGAAATTTGTAACCCTAAACCAAGTAACAAAGACGGCGATGGCTTAGATAAAGATGATGATGGCCGGCTTGGTAAACAATCGAAATCATGACGACGGTTGCCAGTCGCCGATCGACGGTCGTGAACGAATAGGAGATGTAAAACGACGATTGACAGTCGTAAACGAAGAAGAAACAAGGAACACAAGAAGAAGATGAGATGTGAAACGAAAAAGAAAATAGACGAACTAAAAGGAAAAATAAAATGAGCTCAACCAAAGTAGATCAGTGGACCAACTAACAATTTGTTTTATTCCCAGCGTGTCCTTTATCTGGGTTGAGTTTTTTGGGCACAAAAAAAAAAAAAAAAAAAAAAAAAACAAGTTGTTTTTTGTTTCTCATTTCCTTAGGATTTTAAGAATCAATTCTCATTTTTTGGGTTGGGTTGGGTTGAGTTTTGTGATGCCAAATGCGTTCCCGAAAATCAAACCCAGAATTTTTGGGTTGGGTTGGAATGGAAACACTAACCAAAGGGGGCTTAAACAAACGGTCCACTAATCAAATACCACCTTATATTTTTTCATGCCTAGGTGATTCATTGTTGGCCTCAATCACCTTTTTCCCCTCTATTAACAACATTATGAAATATCTTCCAGTTGTTCAAGTGACATTTCTAGATGACCTAGGAGTTGTAAGTATTGTTACAAATACTATTATGCAGCGGTTGGTAGCACAAAATTCAAAGTTCAAAAACTCACATCGAAATTTCTCTATTTTAGGTTGTAAGTTACAAAGGGCAGGGAAATATAGCAGAATTTGGCCTCAAAAATAAAAAATGGGTCGATAGACAACATCTCCAACAAAATGCCAATGGACTAAAACAAAAGAATAAAATAAAATAAAAATAAGGAAAAAAATTATAACGACCCGGGTTTCCAGGGTTGTCACTCGATTTCTCCCTATTATTTTCACGGAGAAATGAAGGTAAAAGACAAACCACTCTTCCGCTGAGCCACTATGATAAAAATAATAAATTGACGTGACCTCGACTTGCTATTTTTCAACTAATAATAAATATACACTAACATCCAACTACCATAAATTTTAAAATTTACTAACTCAAAATTCAACTACTTATTAACAAAGCAACAAAAATTCGAACCACTCCATACCAACACCTGCCCTAACAGCCTCAAAATATTTTATCTAATGCAAGCAGTAGAACAATCTCTACTTGGAGTACCTAAGACAAAATATTTTATCGGTGTATTGTCTTCATAATATAAAAACAATCTATGGATCAAGTACATATATCAAAACCACTTTCCAAAATAGGATATAATCATGGTAATATTGTCCAAAACATAATATAACCATAGTGACCAATATCAAAATTCAAATATATCATCAAGATATAGCAATTCTACAATTGAATATAAATCAACCAATCAAATCACTACCATATAATAAAATACCAAAAACATACTTTCCTAGTAGTCATAGGATCGATTCACCTCACGATAGGGAGTTATAATGGTACCGTAACCTGTACAACTATGCAATCTAAGGTTGTCATCAGTGTCAAGGCCATTCGATATCTCCAATGGTAGGAGTCAACATGTGGTAGAAAACACCATATCATCAACAATACAAACGTCCTACAGGACATGCCCTCCTATCAGGACCAACAATATCCATCAACATATGCCCTCCTGTCGGAATCACACTATGGTATAGCCGGATAATAATAAAAATCATTTTCTATGCTTAAAAATTTACTCGATCCACGTAACGTTATAAAATCTCCCTTTCTAAGAAATGTTTTTTTTTCACAATTTAATACGGAAATATAATTTAACAATTTACATAGAAGACAGTACACTCGCCTTGATAATTACGCTATTTTGTCCCACTACTATCGTAACACTAACGGGGTCGGCCTCGTTTGTGAACCTTAGAGAGAGCAACCGAAAGAGATATAGATAGTGTACAAGGTGGAAGAGAGAGCCCATAAAGAGAATGTGTAAAAAAATAGATAAACTAAAAAATTGTTTTATATATATCGAAGGGAGTTCCACCACCTCTTTCACTTTCACCATTTATTTATTTGTCTTGACATGGCTTAACCAACAACAGCCACGTGATATTTTTATTTTATTTTTTTTATCATTTTTTATTTTAGTTTTTGTTAATTGCTTTTGTCAATTCTAGGTTAGGGATAAGAATGGATGGATATTTTATATTAATTATATATTTAACCCCATGACAATATTATAAATATTTATTCAACCCTAAACCTCTTACAAGTAATTCTTAAATTACATATTAACCCAAAAACTTTGAAAGCCAAATCAAAATTAACATATTAATCCCAAAAAAATTAAATTGAAATAACACATTAGGCCCAAATATGTTTTTCAAATGTTATAAAAATGAAAATAAAAATATATACATAAAAAAATTGGGTCTTACAATCCTTCTCCCCTTAAAGGAATTTTGTCCCAAAATTCAATTACCTTAAATAAATAAAAGTGTTTATTTACTCCCATGAACAATGATGCATTTATTATTAACAATATTACATATTACCCTCCAATATGGTAATATGCACTACCCACTAGTTAGAGAAAGTGACACCAAACTTACGTTTCAAAATTACTGACATGACACTAACACCAAGTCTACAGAATCTGTAACCTAAACTTTGATACCGACTGTAACGAATCAATTTCCCAGGGTCGCCACTCGGTTTCTCCCTATTATTTTTACAGAGAAATGGAGGTAAAAGACAAACCATTCCACCACCACGCTTCTACTACGCCACTATGATAAAAATAATAAATTGATATGATCTCGACTTGTTATTTTTCAGCCAATAATAAATATACACTAACAGTCAACTGTCATAAATTTTAAAATTTACTAACACAAAATTCAACTATTTCATAACAAAGCTATAGAAGTCTGAACCACTCCTTACCAACACCTACCCTAATAGTCTCAAAAGACACACCCCTCTCTTACTCTATCTAACGCTTGCAGTGGGCTTGTGTCTACTTGGAGTACTTAAGACAAAATATTTTATCGATGTACTGCCTTCATAATATGAAAATAATTTATGGATTACATACATATATCAAAACCCTTTCCAAAACAGGATATAATCACAGTGATATTTTCTAAAACAAAATATAACCACACTGACCAGTATCAAAATTCACGTATATCATCAAAATATAGAAATTGAATATATATCAACCAATCAAATCACTATCATATAATAATATACCTGAAACATAATTTCCTACTAGCCATATGATCGTTTTACCTCACGATTGGGAGTTATAACGATACCATAACATGTACAACTGTGCAATCTAAGGTTGTCATCAGTGTCAAGGCCATTCAATATCTCTAATTGTAAGAGCTAACACGTGGTATAAACCACCATATCATTAACATATTCAACTCCACCACATTATATTATCAATACCATATTCAACTACATTATGTTGATAATCAATACCATATTTAACTCTACCATACTAATAGTCAACAACAACAACAACAATTTGCAGGGCTTTCCCTCCTGTCAATTCACAACGCTAATGTCCTACATAACATACCTACCTGTTAGGACCAACAATATCCCGCAGGATATGCCCTCCTGTAGGGATCACACTATGGCATAGTCGGATAATAATAAAAATTATTTTCCATCCTTAAACATTTATTCAATCCACATAACGTTAAAAACCGCCCTTTTTAAGAAATATTTTCTTTTCCACAATTTAGTACAAAAATATAATTTAACAATTTATATAAAAGACAGTGCACTCACATCGATAATTATGCATCTTTTTCCCACTACTGTCGTAACTCTGACGGGGTCGGTCTCATCGTGAACCTTAGAGAGAGAAACCAAGAGAGATACAGATAGTGTACATGGTGGAAAAGAGAGCCCATAAAGAGAATGTGTAAAAAATAGATAAAGTAAAAAAAATATTTTATATTTATAGAAGGGAGTTCCACCTCCTCTTTCACTTCTACCATTTATTTATTTGTCTTGACATGGATTAATCAACAAAAGCCATGTAATATTTTCAAATTTTTTTATCATTTTTTATTTTAGTTTTTGTTAATAGCTTTTGTCAATTCTAGGTTAGGGATAAGAATGGATGGATATTTTATCTTAATTATATATATAACCCCATGAAAATATTATAAATATTTATTCAACCCTAAAACTCTTACAAGTAATTCTTAAATTACATATTAACCCCAAAACCTTTAAAGTCAAATTAAAATTAACATATTAATCCCAAAATTTTTAAATTAAAATTTTAAATAACACATTAGGCCCAAATATTTTTTTCAAATGTTATAAAAATGTAAATAAAAATATACACATACAGGTCTTACAAAAATGTTCCTCTGCATTGACGCACCCCCAATTTTGGAAAAAAAGAAGAAGAGAACAGGAAGAAAAAAAAAACAAGGTTTTGTTTCCTATCTCTCAAAATCCTCAAAAATCCATTCATTTTAGGAAACAAGTTTTCTAGGGCTTTTGTAGACGTCAGTATTGAAAACATTCTTTGGGTCGAGATTTATTTAAAAAATAGAGTTGCCACCTAACATTGAGTTAAATGGTGTGCTAGGTTACCAAGATTTTTAAAAATTATTTTTTATTTTAAAATGGCCTAAGTTTTTACTCAAAAATAGTTGCTCTTTACTAGAGATTCTTTAAAGTTCAGGAGTCGGTTATGCTCAGGGAAGATGTTAGGCACCCCAAGACACCCGTCTAAATATGGTCACTAAGTTTAAATAGATCTTTACATTTAAACAAGTCCAAATAATTTTCTTCAACTTAAGTTAACACACTAATTCCCATATTTTGAAGTTTTTGTCTTTTTTATGTATTTTTATTCATGAAAACAAGAAAATTTATTTATTTAAAAGAAACAAGAAATAAAACACATTAAAAATAAAGAAAAAAATATCCCTATTTTAGATCGTCTGTCAATTATGGAAGAATCGACAAGTTTGGCTCCAGGGGGATTTTATTCGGATACTTAACTTTTAAAAAATAGTTAATTTATTTTTTTTACGACCGAACCTACAAAGGTTGCTTACGTATCCCTATTTTCATAAGGGATCAGCTCGAAACGTAGTTCACCACGAGATGATCTTATTTATTTTTTATTTTTTATTTTTTATTTATTTTTTATTTATTTAAGAGAAAGTTTATAAAACATTTATTTATAAAAAACATTTTTACAAAGACAAAGGTTTGTAGTTTTTGAAAGAGTAAACAACAAGTATTTTCATATTGAAAAATCCTATGTGAAAAACTCATTTTTTTATCATTTTACTTTCTTTTTTTTTCTTTTTTTTTTTTTGTTTACGACAGGGCAAGAACAAACATAACATAAATGGTAAGTTAATATGCACGTTTGATTTTGTCAAGAACACTCCAATCGAACTTACTTGCTTAGGCAAGTTTAGTATTAATGTTTACTTTATTAATCCAAAATGAAATAAAATGTATCATATAAGTGCCAGTCTTACTCGTAACTAAGAGGACGGAAACATTTCTAAAGAAGGTGCGCACTTATCCTCGAAAAAATAGAGATTCTCCTTTTATTTCGACTTTTAGCTACAAAGGTCTAGACAGAGTAATATATAAGGGGTTCTAGTCCATGGTCTAAGACGTAGGGCTAGTCCATGATCTAGGGTTATATATAAGGGTACTAGTCCACAAGCCTGAGACATGGGCCAGGCTGTAATCAAGACTAGAGTAAGAAAAGTAAATGTTAGTTGTTAGTAGTTAATATTTAGTAGTCCATCCTTGGTGGTTTATTTTAAGTTTATTGGAGTTAGGTTTCATGTGTTCTTGACCAAGCCAAAGATGCTATACACAAACTATAGTGTCCTTGATATTCTTGACACAAAACATGTTATTTACACAATGTACATTATCTAAGACTCAAAGAACTAACAAAGTACACTATATACAAGTAATATAAAGGTACGTAAATAAAATTAAAGAGGAGTTTAAGATAATTCACCTAACTTAGGGGAGTGGTCTTTCCCTAAGTGTTTTTTCTTCTTCTCTTTCTTTAATCTTCTGCCTTTGTAGTTGTTCCTCAAAAAATTCTTGAACTCTTGTTAAAAGATTCACAAGAACACCTTTCGGGATCCTTTTTGGAAATATTTGGGTGTGTTTAAGGGGTGGAAAACTTCGGAAATCCTAAAACCTGAGAGAGAAATTTAATCCTAGAGAAAGAAAAGATCTGGCCAAGCTTGTTTCTGAATGAAAACAAACTGTTTTATTATAGGCAACGGGTAGCCTGCTTATTCACCAATGTGCAAGCACGCTCAGCCTATTACACATGGTCATATAATGCTATTTAAATCCATTAAATTTCATTCAATGCTAAGCTAGTAGGCATGTGTTCAATATCTCCTTAGATCTCATAAGTAATCAAGTGGATTTTGTAATGATCACCAAATCTTGCAAATATCTTGGCAAAACTTGGTCATTAATGCTCAATTTAATGCCTTCATAAATTTTATTCAATGCATTTTTAATGAGATTTGACGGAATTCAGTTTAGTTAGCCTTGTAAGTACTAGTTACTCTTGGTAATTAGGTTACTTGATGAGATATTTACTAAAAAATCTTGCAAAAGATCTCCTCATTTACTGACCTCATTAATGCATTCATTAAATGTGACACTGAATGCTTGATTAGATGCATGATTTGAAGGGTATTAAACGCTTCGACATTTTGAAAACTGGTTTGGTTAGCCTTGTAACTGCTAGTTACTCCAAGTAACTAGATTTCATCATGATTTTCTTGTTAGTGAATCTTGCCAAAATATCTCTCATGTAATTCTATTTAATACCTCCATAAATTCCATTTAATGGTTAATTAAATTCAAGATGTGAAGGGTCTTAAATTCTTGACATGATGAGACTCGATTTGGTTAGCTTTGTAACCAATAGTTACTCCAAGTAACTTGTTTTCCATCATGAGATTTTGCTAGGAAATCTTGACAAATGATCTTCCTTAAATGCACCATTAATGAATTCATTAAATGTGTCCATTAATGACACTTAATGTCATGATTAGACCATGATTTGAAATGTATTAAATGCATTGATATAATGGAAATAGGTTCGGTTAGCTCTCTAACCTCTAATTACTCCAAGTAACTAGATTTCCATTATGTGATTTTGCTAGAGAATCTTGCCAAAAGATCTCCTATTAATCACCTCATTTATGCTTGAATTAAATATCACATTTATGGCCATTAATGATGGCATGCTAGTTTACTTAGCCTTGAACTATGTTTTAGGCACTAGTTACTTTAGGTAACTCAGTTTCATGATGGAATTTTGGCTAATCAATTCTCTTTTGCTTGATTTTGGAGATTAGTACTTTAAAAAAGAAAATTAAAGAAATGTTTTTATTGTCAATTGATCGAAACCGGTGAAAATAAAAGTTTCAAGGTTCAAAACATGAAACAAAGGTAATTGGTAAATTTCCTTAAGTTAGAAGAATAGAAACTAATTTAATCATATTAAAAGTGATTTTCATGAAAATATACATTTAATATTGTCATCTTAGTCCCCCTTAACTTTAAGAATTTTGAAGTTGATCCGAAACTTTTATTTATACCGAATTTCAATCATATTAATGATTTTATGTTTTTCTAATGTTTTTTGGTTTTTTATCCTTTTTATAGTATTAATGGCAATCTAAGGCGAAAAGTTTTTTCCTTTAAACCTTAATTTAAAATTTATCTGAACTTGCAATTTAGACCAAATATTTAAATGAGTGGGATAATATACAGTGTCTACATGCGTTGTTAGTATTGTCACAAAAAAAAAAAAAAAATTATATTCCAAGTTTTCTGGGGGGAAAAGAACTTTGTAATCAAAATAGCCAAACGTCATCTTAATTTTTACATCGAGTTGAGAGATGGGCATACCTCAGCTTTCTTTATAGTCTCTCTGAAAAAACCCTTCAGGATATCTTGGAGCAAAATGTCACACCCCTTCCCGGGACCCCATCGCCCAAGGTCGGACGTGCACCGACTCGACATCACCTGACTAGTTAACAAATATACACACAAATATATATATACATGTACCGCTATACATTTGTTTTTCCAAAAACTATAATATATTTACCCATTCCAAAATTTAGGAATACACCTATCCCAAATATTCACAATAAAACCACAAAAGAAAACTAAACCTTCCACTGTTCACACCTGTCCAGCCAACCCTTCCAAAATGACACCACCTCTTGACTCTACTTAGTGCCAGTAGTGGATCCCCTCCTAGCTGGGCACTTGAAACCAAATATTTTATCAGTGTACTGTCTTCATAATATAAAAACATTTCATGGATCAAACATAATTATCAAATACCACTTTTTCAAATATTATACAATATAACCACATACCAAGCCAGAATAAATTTCCACTGTCATCATTGTAATAAGATGATATATGTAAATCAACCAGTCCAACATTTCGACATATAACAAAATACCGCACTCATATTTTCTACTAGCCATAGGATCGTTTTACCTCACGATCAGGAGTTATGACGGTACCGTACAACTTTGCCATTTAAAGTGACTATCAGTTCTAGGGCCATTTAATATCCCCAACGGTAGGGGTAGCCACCCGCAAGATTTGCACTCCTAACAGTTCCACATATATCCACCCTGTAGGACTTACCTAACAAGTAACAACATATATCCACCCTGCAGGACTTGCCTGACAGGTAACAACAACTATCCACCATGCAGGACTTGCTTAATAAATAACAATAAATATCCACCCGGAAGTTCTTGCCTGACAGGTAATCCACATCTCGCACGACATGCCCTCCTGACGAGAAGACAACTATGGCATAGTCGGATAACAAAAACCACTTTCCATATTTAAAAATCTACTTGATCCACATAATGTTATAACACCGTTCATTTTAATAAATATTTTTTTTCCACAATTTATACAAAAATATATTTTGTCAATTTACATAGAAGACAGTACACTCACCTCGATTTTTGTGCTACCCAAAACATTGCCGTCAAATGACTACGAGGATGGCGTTGCCTGTGAACCAAACAGGGATAGGGCCTAAATTAATAATTTATTTAAAATAAACCTAATATGCAATGTGTGGCCCTAAAATGCACCATTTTCCATTCCTTAAATTTTGATTATACAAAATTACTATACACTCTATTTTCTGTATCAATATTAACTGTACGAAAATTATTATAGTAACTATTACAAAAAATTTGCGTCAATAATTTAATTTGTAGAAAAATATTAATCGACTATTAAAAAATTTATTAGTCAACGAAATACTAAAAATTATCATTTTAGTAAAATTTACAATTTCTATTTTATAAATTGTAATATTTGCAAATTAAATATTTTTATACCTAGTATGTTTCCCGAATCCAAGTATATATTTTTGACATATAAATAAATATGTATATATGTCCGCATATTGCATACATGGAAAGAATGGGTGGGGACTGAATTTTTAATAGAGCCACAAAAGAGCAAAAAAAGAAAACCAATTGTATACATAAATAGAGAAAATTCCACTTCAATGCCTCTTTTGTAGATTTTACTTTCTTTTTTTCTTTTTTTTTCTTTTTTTTTCTCTTTTGATTTGGCTTGAACACATGTCACTCTCATACACCACATATATATATACACACTAACATGAGTTGGTTTCCTTCCATGGGCAGGAAACCGTTCTAATCCTTTGTTTTTTTCTTTCTTTTTTTTTTAACTCAATGAATTGGATTTTAATTTTTTTTTAAATTACATTAATCTCCCCCAATTGTCTTTAAGTTATCATTTAAGCCCAAAATCTACAATTAATATTCTTAAAATTGTTAATTGACCCCTAAAATTTTAAAATAAATATTAAATGACACAATACACCCCATTATTTTCTAAATGTTTTAAAATGAAACCAAAAATTATGCACATGCAACACATCGGGTCTTACAACTCTTCCCCCCTAAAAGAAATTTTGTCCCAAAATTTTAGTTACCTTGAACGAATAAATGCATCCCATCTTCTCGCTCCCACGTCGCTTCCTCCACTGAGTGACTGTGCTAGAGAACTTTCACCAATAAAATTATTTTCGTCTGCAACACTTGATCTTCATGGTTTAAAATCTAGACTAGCTCCTCAACATATAACAAGTCTTCTTTCAATTCAATTGGTTGAGAAGTCAACACATGCGAAGGGTCTAGCACATATTTCCTAAGCATCGACACGTGAAAAACGTCGTGTAATCTGGATAATTCTGGTGGTAGGGCTAGTCGATAAGACACTGTGCCGACTCATTCTAGAATCTCGTATGGCCGGATATACCTCGGACTTAGTTTCTTCTTCTTCTCAAATCTCATTATGCCTTTCCACGGGAATATACACAAAAACACATGATTACCCACTTCAAATTCTAACTTTCGCCTACGTTTGTCAGCATAACTCTTTTGCCGACTCTGAGCAATCTTTAGTCTTTTCTGAATCACTTTCACCTTGTCCGCCGTCATCTGGGCCATATCCGACATCAATGATTTTTGTTCTCCCACTTCAGTCCAACAGACTGGAGTTTTGTATCTCCTGTATACAACGCTTCATATGGTACCATCTCGATTGTCGAATGGTAGTTGTTATTATAAGCAAATTCCATCAACGTCAAATGATCGTCCCAGCTACCAGGAAATTCTAGAACACAACCCCTCAATATATCCACCAACGTCTGAATCGTACGCTCTGATTGGCCGTCAGTTTGAAGATGGAAGGTTGTGCTGAATTTTAACTTGGTACCCATGGCATCTTGAAGACTCGGCCAAACCTTCGAAATAAATCTTGGATCTCTATCCAATACTATGGAAACGGGCGCGTCGTGCAATTGGACAATCTCGTCAATATACAGTTTTGCATACTTGTCCTGGGAGTACGTCATCTTTACGGCCAAAAAACGAGCAGACTTGGTGAATCTATCAACAATTACCCAATTGGAATTGCGTTCGTTTTGAGTGAGAGGTAATCCCGAAACAAAATTCATTGTGATATGTTTCCATTTCCACTCTGGAATAGGTAGAGGCTGCAATAACCCACCTGGACGTTGGTGCTCGATCTTGACTTGCTGACAAACAAGATACCTGGCAACAAATTTGATAATTTCTTATTTCATTCCATTCCACAAATAGTGTTCTCACAAATCCCGATACATTTTGGCACTGCCTGGGTGCATTGCGTATGTTGAGTTGTGCGCTTCCTCCAAGATATCTTTCTTCAAATTAGCATTATCAGGCACACACAATCTATTTTCAAACATCAAGGCTTCATCGTTATCCCGAACGCGATATTCGGCTCTGTGACCATTCTTTACTTTATCTCTGATCTTTCCCAATTGGCCATCCGTATTCTGCGCTTCAATAATATGGTCGATTAATGTCGGTCTCAAAGTCAAAGTCACAAGCAACGCTGCCACCTGACCAACCACAAACTAGACTCGCAGATATCTCAACTCAACATACAGATTAGTGTAAACAACTTGAAGATGTGCAATTGAACCTGCCAATTTTCGACTCAACGGATCTGCTACAACATTGGTCTTTCCAAGATGATAGTGGATAGTGCAGTCATAATCCTTGATTAACTCTATCCAACATCTCTGCCTTAGATTTAGTTCCTTCTAAGTAAATAAATATTTTCAAACTTTGGTCAGTGTATATCTCGCATGTCTCGCCATACAAATAATGTCTCTAGAGCTTCAAGGCAAACACAATTGTCGCCAACTCCAAATCATGCATCGGGTAGTTACACTCATGATTCTTTAATTGTCGGAATACATATGCAATCGTATAACCATGTTACATCAGTACATACCCTAGCCCCTAATGTGAAGTATCACTGTAAATCACAAAACAACCACCTTTGGTCGGGAGAAAAAGTATTGGTGCAGATATCAGTCTACTCTTCAGCGCCTGGAAACTTTATTCACATTTGTCGATCCACTCGAATTTAGATTCCTTACAGGTTAATTAAGTCAACAGGCAGCTATAACAGAAAATCTATGTACAAACCGAAGATAACAACCCACCAATCCCAAGAAGTTTCGAACTTCGGTCACACTTTTTGGCCTTTCCTACTGAATAATGGCTTCGACTTTCTTTGGGTCAACTTGAATACTACCCCCCCGAGATAACATGCCCCAAGAATACAACTCTGTCCAACCAAAACTCAAATTTACTGAATTTTGCATACAATTGTTTTTCTCTCAAAGTCTGCAACACAATCTTAAGATGTTTTGCATGTTCTTCTTTATTTTGGGAATAGATCAATATATCATCAATGAACACGATAATAAATTGATTTTTATAAGGCTGGAAGATCCGATTTATCAAATCCATAAAAGCAGCAAAGGCATTCGTCAATCCAAACGGCATAACTAAAAATTCATAATATCCATACCTCGTATGAAACACTGTCTTCGACACATCACTGTCTCTGACTTTCAGCTGATGGTATCCCAATTGAAGATTTATTTTGGAAAACACCTTGGCCTTCTGTAATTAGTTGAACATATCATCAATTCTAGTCAACGGGTATTTATTACGAATTATCACTTTATTCAATTGCCTGTAATCAATACACATCCTCAGTGTGCCATCCTTCTTCTGCACAAATAACACTGGGGCTCCCCATGGAGAAACATTAGGTCTGATAAACCCGCGGTCCAACTAATCTTCCAACTGAATCTTCAGTTCCTTTAGCTTGGTAGACGCCATAAGATAGGGTGGAATTGATATCGAAGAAGTTCTTGGGAGTAACTTGATAGTAAATTCAATTTTCCTATCTATTGGCAACCCTAGTAATTCTTCTGGAAATACATCGAGACAATTCTCGACTACTAGAATATCTGTCACCTGCACCTCATTCCGATTGGTGTCAATCACATGTGCGAGGTATCCCTGTCATCCCTTCTTTAATAATTTTCTGTCCAGAACTGAAATCAAACTAACAAGGGTGATCATTTTGTCCCCAGAAAATACAAACTCTGGTTCGCTTGAAACCTAGAAAGTAACTTCATCTTTAAAACAATCTACCGTGGCATGATAACCGGATAGCAAATCCATACCCAGTATCGTATCAAAATTGTAAATACTCAGAGGTAATAGAACCACCAACAATTCTCTATCACCAATACGAAGAGAACTGTCTTTATATGCCCTATCTATCAACACGAACTCATCCACAAGAGTAAAGATAATAATATTATATGATAGAGAAGTAGGAAATTTGTCTACATGTATCATAAAAGTCGCCAAAACAAATGTATGAGTAGAATCGGGATCAATAAGTATATATGCATCTCTATCATATAAAGACATGATACTTGTAACCACATCCAGGTTAGCCTGGGCATCATGCTTAGTAGTAGCAAATATATAACCTCGAGTCGGAGGTCTACTAGCCGATCCTCTACCACGCCCCTAAACACTACTAGGGCCAGTACTACCCACACTGCTCACAAAAGATACAGATATAACAGCGAATTTTGGATAATTCAAATATGTGACCCGGCTCATGACAACGGAAACATATTGGGCCTCACATGGGACAATCCCTAGCGAAATGATCCGGTGATCCATATTGGTAGCATACAAGTGTACCGACTCAACTAACCGGCTAACTTCTACCCTGCCCTCGCTGGCTAACACTCAATACGAACACATTCTGTTGTCGCCCAAAGTATGATTGCCATGGACCCCGACTCCTAGTGGATTAATCAATTGTTGGGGCTCGAGTAAATGGTGGTCAAACTACAGCTCCTCGAGAAGTACCACCTGGATATCTGTTAGGTGACTCGAATCTACTCTCCTATACTGCTCATGGTTCTCGGTTGCTACCCATACATCCCTCTCTATTAATTTTATCGTGTTTACCAATTCTGCATAACTTTTAATCTGTCTGCCCATCAGCCTGGAACGTATTTCTAAATCGAGTTTTTTTTTTTTTTTTTTAAATCGTCTACATTTCGCTTCTTCTATTTTTACCAAATTAGGGGCAAAGTAGGACAGGACATCGAATTTAATTTTATACTACAGAACGGTTATCTTCCCCTGTTTCAATGCTATGAATTCCTCCTCCATCTGAAACTGATAGGATTCAGGAAAATACTTTTCATTAAACACCACAACGAATCGATCCCAAGAAATCTTCCCACCTGGAACTGAAATTAACCTCTTCATTTTCCTCCCACCAATGTTTGGCCTCTTCCTTCAACTGAAAGGTGGCAAGAGTAACTCGGCAGTCATCAATAATTCTTATTGCCTCAAATATGTGCCCCACGCTCCTCAACCAATTTTCAGCATTAGTTGGACCAATAGTCCTGTAAAAGTCGAGGGGTCCAATTCCTTGAATCTTTTTAGGAGTACCACCTAAGAAGTTGTGTCGATTTGGCCCTTATGACATTCCATCATCTTTGCCTGCTGCTCTATCAGTTGCGCAGCAGCCTGCAAAATTCACTCAACAACATCTAAGTTTTCCTGTGTCTTATCCCTCTTCCTCTGGGATCCAGTACTCCTAGTACTCTCATTTTCACGCTCCATACTCAAGATCTAAAATGAAATATAATAAGCAATAGGGCCAACAGACAAACAACAGTGCATGACGTAAATGTATTATTTAATTTAGTAAAATAACTATCACTTACGTGCCGAACCCACCTATCAATATCCTATATCATGGTCCACTACTGGCTAGACAACCTGGCACGTCTACAAAACCTATAACCTAAGCTCTGATACCAAAAAATGTCACACCCCTCCCCGGGCCCCCATCGCCCGAGGTCGGACGTGACACCGACTCGACATCACCTGACCAGTCAACAAATATATATATATATATATATATATATATATATATATATATATATATATATATATGTGTGTGTGTGTGTGTGTGTGTGTGTGTGTGTGTGTGTGTGTGTACCGCTATACATTTTTTTTCCAAAAACTATAATATATTTATCTATTCCAAAATTTGGGAATACACTTGTCCCAAATATTCACAATAAAACTACAAAATAAAATTGAACCTTCCATGGTTCACACCTGTCCAACCAACCCTTCCGAAATGAAACCACTTTTTTACTCTATTTAGTGTCAGTAGTACACTCACTCCTTGCTATGGCACCTGAAACCAAATATTTTATTAGTGTACTGTCTTCATAATATAAAAATATTTCATGGATCAAGCATAATTATCAAATACCACTTTTTCAAATATAATATAACCGCATACCAAGCAAGAATAATTTTCACTGTCATCATTGCAATAAGATAATATATTTAAATCAACTAGTCCAACATTTTGACATACAATAAAATACCGCACTCATATTTCCTACTAGCCATAGGATCATTTCACCTTACGATCGGGAATTACAACGATACCGTAACCTATACAACTGTGTCATCTAAAGTGACTATCAATGTTAGGGCTATTTAATATCCTCAATGGTAGGGGCAGCCACTCACAGGATTTATACTCCTGGCAGGTCTACATATATCCACCCTGCAGGACTTGCCTGACAGGTAACAACATATATCCACCCTGCAAGACTTGCCTGATAAGTAACAACAAATATCCACCCTGCAGGACTTGTCTGACAGGTAACAACAAATATCCACCTTGCAGGTCTTGTCTGACAGGTAATTCACATCTCGCAAGATATGCCTTCCTAACGAGAGGACAACTATAGTATAGTCGGATAACAAAAATCATTTTCTACATTTAAAAATGTATTTGATTCACATAACATTATAACACTGTCCATTTTAATAAACATTTTTTTTCACAATTTATACAAAAATATAATTTGTCAATTTACATAGAAAATAATACACTCACCTCGATTTTTGTGCTACCCAAAACACTACCGTCAAAGGACTACGAGGGCGGCATTGCCTGTGAACAAGCGATAGAGCTTAAATTAATAATTTATTTAAAATAAACCTAATATACAATGCATGACCCTAAAATGTACCATTTTTCATTCCTCAAATTTTGATTATACAAAATTACTATACACCATATTTTCTACGTCAATATTAACGGTACGAAAATTATTATAGTAACAATTACAAATTTTCGTGTCCATAATTTAATTTGTAAAAAAATATTAATCGACTATTAAAAAATTTATTAGTCGACGAAATACTTAAAACTATCGTTTTCGTAAAATTTACAATTTTTATTTTAAACTGTACTATTTGAAAATTAAATATTTCTATACCTAGTATGTTTTCCGAATCCACGTATATATTTTTGACATATAAATATACATGTATATATGTCCCCATAACTAGTCCTACAAATTTAAACATGAGATATATATATATATATACACACACATATACCCGTATAGATATACACACAAACAAGTATTGCTATATATATACGCACACTTATATACACACACTTATAAATATATCAATAATATATGCTCATACTGCGTACTTGGAAAGAATGGGTGAGGAATGAATTTTTAATAGAGTTACAGGAAAGCAAAAAAAGAAAACCAATTGTATACATAAATGGGGAAAATTCCACTTCACCGCCTCTTTTGTAGCTTTCACTTTTCTTTTCTTTTTTTCTCTTTTGATTTGGCTTGAACACATGTCACCCTCATACCTTTTTTTTTTTTTTTTTTTAACTCAATGAATTGGATTTTAATTTTTTTTAAAAATTACATTAGTCTCCCCCAATTATCTTTAAGTTATCATTTAAGCCCAAAATCTAAAATTAATATTCTTAAAATTGTTAATTGACCCCTAAAATTTTAAAATAAATATTAAATGACATAATGCACCCCGTTATTTTCTAAATGTTCTAAAATACAACTAAAAATTATGCACATGCAACACATCGGGTCTTACACAAACATTTCATTGTTATGTTCAATCATCTATGTATTAAAGATTTTGGTAATTCAAAAATTTTTTCACTTTGACAAGGGTAATTCAGAAAACAGACTTTGTCTTACAGTTTGATTAAATTTAATTTGCTTTTTGGCTGCATATATCATTGTGGATAATTGCATTATTTGTAAAAACTACGTCATCGATCTCTGTCAGTATTTTACTTTTTAAAAAAAAAAAAAACAAAAAAAATTGTACATACTCCATAGAGAATGATGGATATGTGTATTTAATATAAGTTTTATTTTCATTCATTTTGTAGTTTGCTATGTTTGTATGTTAATAACCTTCATTTTCGTACTGTTTGAGTTCGCATGATAGTATTTCCTAGGTTTTCATTCTACTTTTGTTTTCTGAGATTTTAAGATTGAAGGCTCTTACTGAAAAGTTTATTTCATATTTTTGTTAACCAAATAAATTTAAGGTGCATCGTATTACTTTTTTTTACCTCGATAATTACAACATATATCAAATATCATATAGGATTACAAAGTTTATTGGTTGACGATAGTTTATTTCTATTTCTGCAGGCAGGAAGATATGAGTGACCAACATACAAGAAAGTTATGATATTGAATTAAAGATTGGAGCTTCTTTCCATGTAATTTTTTTTTTTTTTTTTTTGTCTAAATTTGTTTCTTCTTATGTTTAATGCGGCTATCAATTTTTAGTTATTAATATTGAATTATTGATTATTGAAACTATTAGTTATTATTACTTTTGTCAAATGATATTCATTCAAAATTTTGTATGTATAAAGGAGATTATGTTAAATTTTATTTTTTTGGTTTTAGACTCATGCCTTCATGCACGGGTTATACCCTAATATATATATAATAGTGGATCTCACCTATTTACTTTAGCCTTATAGCTTGACTTCTTAATTCTTTGGTGAATGTGTATATATAATATAATCTTATTTTATCTTTTATTTTCTTCCATGCACTATCTTCTTTTCTTTTTGTCTTTTTGTGTTTATGTTCCAATACAGGCACACACTTCTTTCGAGTTGTTTACAATATATATAATTTTAATATTTTTTTTACCGAAAACGGATGATTTTGAACATACCAAAATCCATTCTACAGCGATATTTAAAAAAATAATGCAAAAACCAGAGAACTGATCTCCGCTTATACGATGCATTTCGGTTTTTATTTTATAACATAAGGCGAAGAACTGATCCTTGTCTTTGCGGAGAACTAGAGATTAGTTCTTCGTTTATCACAAGGCCCCAAATTTTGTTGCCTTGTAAGAGCCGAAAAAGTGATCTTCGACTCTTCCCAAAGCGGTAGATCACGTCTCCAGCTCTTAACCTCTCTTTTTTTTGTTCGTTTTATCAATTTAATATATTTATTTCAATATAATATTTTTAAAAATTAATATATTTAATTTTTTAAAACTTAATATGTTTAAATTTTTAAAAATAGAAAATTGATATTTAATTTTTTAAAATTTGGCTATTTTTCAAAGTTGTAATTTAGATTTAAATAGGTAATTTTAAAAATTAATATATTTAAATTTTTAAAAATAGAAAATTATATTTAATTTTTTTTAAATGTGGCTATTTTTTCAAAGTCGCAACTTAGAATTAAAAATGAAATGTTAAAAATTACTATATTTAGCATATATAATCATTGTTTTAAAAATATATTTAAAGAATAAAATATTTTGTATTTAATTATGATAATTATTTAATTTATAATTATAGAAACGAGTATTCAACATAATCTTAAAGCAGAACAATTTAAAGTAATCATAAAAATCATATTAAAATTAAACACGATAGCAAGTAAACTTTATCATAAAAAGAAAAGAAACATAAGATAAATTAGACAATACTACCCATCATTGAAATTTTCTTGTGAGATAACTACATAGTTTTATCAAACTATTTGTATCGAATAACTCCATTTTTGTAATCGAATAGTTCTGGGTCATCCGTATATCTGGGATCAGTAAAGAACTTTGACATTTGCTCGTTTGCATCTAGAGCATTGCTCTTCGGAATCTTGTGAAGTTGTTGTTTGACATTAATCAATTTCTCCATTTATTTTATTTCTCATTTCAATGCGTGATAAATTTTGTCGATATTATCTAGTTCATTTTTCAATATTTCGAGATATTGTAATTTTAAAATCTTGAGGTGGTACAGATGAGACCTTACCTCATAAAGGTTTCTCTTTGCCAGTAGCATTGGTCATTGTAAATTTTTTGCCTCTTCACTATTCTTACCCTATTTGGTATAGTTGTAGCTCTCGTGGTAACGACAATTGATCCAGCAAATAGTGTGTTTGAAAGGATTACCATGTACTAAGAAAGTTTGTTTCTTTATGATGGGATTCCTCCATGCTCCAGAGAGATTGAGTTGTTGTTGAACACCAGTATCCGGGGTAATAACATGCCACAGACCGCGCAACAAAGTGGGGTGACACAACTTATCTCGAGCGTTATACCTTACTGGTAAGCGTCGTGATTCGTCTTTGCTCTAATGTATGACCTTTGACCGGCGTATCTGAATTTCATACCATGTACCTATCTCATCTTGGTACTTAGCATGGTCTCTTGTACCTAAACCCTCACCAATGCAATGGATCTTCATTGGTTTATTGTCTTTGCCTTTACCCTTATTGTTTCCTGACCTGTTTGCCATTTGAACTGATTTTTTTAGTAATGACAATGGCGAAGACAAATAAATGTGGTGTGAATGATAGTTTTGCAAGTATCGATGTATATATAGGCAAACTTTGACGCCAAAACAATTTTTTTGCCAGACACTTTCCCACCAACAACTTTCCAACCACAAAAAAATCCCTCCAATTTCTACCCCCATTTCACGCCATCGAATATCCCTCCGAAAAGTTTTCCTCCAATTTTGTGTCTTTTTTTCCCACCAAACTCTTTCCTTTAATTTTCTTCCCTATTTTCCTCCAATTTGTTGCCCATTTCCTGCCCTAAATTTTATATAAATAGCAATAGTTTCAATTCTCATTTTAATCACCTGAGTTACTCTGTTTTGTTTATGAAAAGGAATGAATAAAATATATAAAAAACACCACGGTCAATATTTTCAATATATATGTAACGACCCGGTCTCCCAAGGCCATCAATCGATTTCTCCCTTTTATTTTTCATGGAAAAGTAAAGGTAAAGGATAAATCACTCCACCACCACACTTCCACTGCGCTACTATGATAAAAATAATAATAGGCGTGACCTCGACTTGATATTACTCAACCAGAATAATACGTACATAACTGATTGAAATTTAATACAATAAATTCAAAATTCTGTGATTACACATATCCCAAAATATTTCATAGCAAAACTAAAAAATCTAAACCCTTCCTGATCAACACCTGTCCTGACAACCCGAAACAAAATACGACACCACCATCTAACTCTACAGAATGCCAGTAGTGAACCTGTCTCTAATTAGAGTACCTGAAATAAAATATTTATCGGTATATTATCTTCATAATATAAAAACAACTTATGGATCAATTACCTTTATCAAAACCACTTTTCAAAATAAAATATAATCACACGCTGAGCAGTAATAAAATTCCATAGACATCATCACGATAAAATAACTAAATGTAAGTCAACCGGTTTGATACATCATAAATTACCACACACATATTTGCCTCCTAGCCATAGGATCGCTTTACCTCACGATTTGGAGTTATGAAAGTACCATAACTTATACAACTGTACAATCTAAAGTAGTCAGCAGTATCAGAGTTATTCAATATCTCTAATGGAAAGAGCTAACATGTGGTATAAACCACCATATCATAACAACAATCAGCATCATCATCATCATCAACAACAACTAAAACAACAATAATAATATATATCAACTAACTGCAAGACTTGTCCTTCTATCAAGTCACGATACAACGTCCAATAGGACATGCCCTCCTGTTAGGACCAACAATATCTCGCAAGATATGTCCTCCTATTGGGACCACACTATGACATAGTAGGATAATAATGAAAATCACTTTCTATAGTCAACTTTTTACATGATCCATCTAACGTTATAAAATACTCTATTTTAATAAACATGATCCATCTAACGTTATAAAATACGTCATTTTAATAAATATTTTTTTTCACAATTTAGTACGAAAATATAATTTAGCAATTTACATAGACAACAGTACATTCACCTCGATATTTGCATTGTTATTACACTATCATCGTAATACAGACGTAGTCGGTGTTGCCTGTAAACCTTACAATGATAGGACCTAAATTAAGAATTTAACTAAATAACTCTAATATGACATGAAATGCGTGAAATATGTAACACTAAAATGCAATTTTTTTCATTCTCAAAATTTTTTAATTATACCAGATTTATTAAAATTAAACATTCTATTTTCTTAACTTAATATTAATTATACAACTAAAATATTATAAGTACATTTGTAAAATTTATCGATTAATAATTTAATTATAGAACAAATATTAACTAACTATAAACAATAAATCTAGTCAACAAAATACTAAAAATATCATTCTAATCAAATTTATAATTTTTTTACTTTCAATTAAATTCTTCAAAAATTAGATATATCTATATATAAATATAAACTCAATATTCCTAAGTCCATACATACATACATACATACATACATACATACATATATATATATATATATATATATGCACACACACACACATATATATACATATACACATTAAACTTACACACACACACATATATATATATACACATACACATTAAACTTACACACACACATATATACACACATAAACATATATACATACATTAAAAACATTTGAGAGAGAGCGTGCCAAGAAGAAGAAGAAAAAAAATTCTATCATTTATTTAGATATATGCTTGGTTATATATACACACACAAAACACCTCTTAACAAAAAGAAAATATTGATTATATTCCAAAAAAAAAAAAAAAAAAATTTCAAATAACATAATAACCCTAAACTTTTAAAAGTCAATTTAAAATTAACCTATTAACTCCCATAGTTTTCAAAAACCAAAATTTTAAATATCGTAATAACCCCTAAAAATTTTAAGTGAAATTTTAAAATAAAATACTAAACTTAAATACTTTTCGAATGTTATAAAATGAAACAAAAAATATACACAACAAAAATTGGGTCTTATATATATATATATATATATATATATATTACTTTATTTTTAATTTTCATTCCTAATTTAATTGTTGGTTGTTTTGCACGCAAGTATTTGGTGAATGTTAGAGGTCAAATAACTAGTCAGCATGTCGGCCCATTAGGGGGGCTTATTAGAATGAGATCAGGCCATTGGTATAGGAGTTTTGCAAGTAGAGAGTTATGTTGCGGTGACACTTTAACGGAGCGTAAAACAAACATTGGCATACAAAGTATTCGCCAAGCCCTTTTTATGTTGCAAAAAATAAATTTCTCAAATTACATAATTTACTGTGATTTTGCTTCTGTTGAGTAAATGATAAACTCTGGTATGTACACAGAAATCTAAATGAGATAGGTAGTATGGTGAAGTACTTAACAAAATCAATAAACAACTTGGTAGTTAGGATAGTTTTAAAGGGTTGGGACTATTTATTTAAATTTAACGAGTTTATAAAATTTTCTAATGGTATATATATTCAGGGATTACGTAAGTGCCCTTGAAGATATAAAAGAACAAAATTTTGTTGATCCGTCCGACGAACAAACTTTATTTCAAAGTCGTATTTTCTAATAGTTGTATTTGTAATCGACTATGTATTTCTTTCTACATAATGTCTTGGTATTGTAAACCCTTGTTATTGTATGTGTGTTGTTTGGAATACAAATTAAAAAAAAAAATGTATGTTGTTTGATAGAGGTAGAGTTATTATAATTTAACATAGAATTGATACATTAAACTTGAAAAGAAATACTTAGTTAAACTGCAATGCACTAACGCATGAACATTATACATTATTTTCATCATCCAATATTTCAGCATCAGATTGATAATGAGGTTTACTTAAAAAACTCATGTAAGTACGCACTTTGCTAATCAAACCTTCTTAGAGATGCTTACGTGCAGTATTTGAAGCTCATGTCGATGAATTCGAAGTTGGATTCGGTTATTTTCTTCGCGATAGCGATACAATGTCATCTCAAAATCAATGTCATACAATGTCTGGATAATTGATGAATTGTTAGAATATTGTATTGCCTGCATCCATCCACGATAATCTTTGTTTGATTCACACGATAAGTGTATTCCTCCCACATCCTTGCAATCCACCATGGAGAGTAACGAACTCTTGGATCTAAAGAGTATGAGATTTTGTCTTCTAAATGTCAGTGACATCCTATTGAACGATACATATCCCTCATTGTGTATATTTTTTTATTGAAACTAGATATGAAAATTTCAAACCTCGATTTAAGGTGTGTTTAGAGTGATTGCAATGAATATAAAGTGTAATACCCCGAAAATTTATATTTTTAAAAATATTATTTTATAAAAATTTAATATTTTTGGGTTCATTTGTATATCATTATGGTATAAATATATTTTTTAATTTTGGGGGTTAAATGTTAATTTTAAATTATAACTTTTAAAAGTCTAGAGATTATTAAGTTATTTAAAATTTAATTTTAAAAATTTTGAAATATAATTAATATTTTCTTTATTTCAAGGAGAAAATTAGCGCAAATAAATAAATTAAGACAAATAAAATAAAATAAAAAATTATGGATGAATCCATTGTTTTCCTAAGGAATGCAACAACTTTCATCCACGAATATATATATATATATATGTGTGTGTGTGTGTGTGTGTGTGTGTGTGTGTTATGTACATATAATAATAATAATAATAATAATAATAATAATTCTATTCGCATATATATGTTAATAATGAATTTAGGATTAGAATGTTTTAATATTAGAGACTTCATAAATCTCATACTTAAGATATTTAAGATGTTCTTTATATTGCTCTCAGAAAGTTGTTCTAAAAAATATTTCAATTCGAATTTCGGTTTGGATTTAAAGTAGAATTTTTAACTCTTTTATTATATGTATTTAATTTCTCCATGTATTGTGTTGTTTATGTTATTACTGTTATAATTATTATTTTTCATGAGATATTGTGATTACGTATTATGTAAAAATTATGTGAAAAATATATCTATGTGTTTATTTGTAGATTAATTAAATACACATAATAAAGGGGTTAAAAACACAACCCCACAGTTTGTATTGCAGGGCCGATAAAAATGGTGTGGCGCGTGAAATTTTATTTGAATTTCTATTGAATTTGTAATTATTGTATTTATTATTAACTATTGTAAAATTGACTCAATAAATCGTTATGGTAATCATCGTCGTTGTATGTAAAATTTCTCGAATTTACGTGTAGTAAAATATTTGTTATTTTAAATTTAGTATTAATTCTCCTTAGAATAAATCGCATGGGGGCCCTGGAAAATCATATTGTTACAAAGTGGTATCAAAGCGCTCAATAATACATAAATCGAGATGTGTAACGGGACATACTGTGTCTAACAAATGCAATATCAAATTTCTTTCCAGAAGACGCATGGTCCTATGAGATTAAATCGGAGCTAAGTTAATTACGTGAAGGATGAAGATTGTAAATACATGCATTAATGGTTCATAGTTTTATGCTACTGGTGAAATAGATAAGAGAGTGGACAATGACATTACTTTATGCACATCAGAATGAAAATAAAAAGAAGGAAAAATCAAAACTAATTTCTAATTGGCACACACAAGTAAAAGACATGTAAATAGTGCATATCGAGGAAGGCATTAGAATTTGAGTGATAGAAACCATTTTTCCAATTAGGGAAAATCTAGCAGCAAAAGTGATGCTTCCTACGATTTGATCTAAGTATGATGAAGCAGCAACATAGGTTACAACCAGCCTAGGCTGGGGTATAATACACATTATTCAAAAAAATTGACTAATATTTAAAAATAATAATTTTAGTATAATTCATTAATTTATTATAGTAGTAAATAAAAAGGTGTTGAGGAAAATGGACAATTTGATGATGTTAAATGGATCGAGTAAAATTTTAAAAGTAGAAAAGGGTTTTTATTATCATGTTATGTCATAGTTGTTTTGTCAGGAGAATATGTCCTGTGAGATGTTGTTGGTCCTTACAGGAATACAAGTCCTATAGAACATTGTGTTGTGACCTATCAAGAGAGTAAATCATACAAGTAGTTGATATATATATATATATATTTATGATAATTATCGGTACGATATGGTGATTTTTACCACGTGTTATTGACTATAAATATGATGGAGTTGAATATGGTACTGATTATTAATATAGTAGAGTTGAATATGGTTTTGACAATATAATGTGGTAGAATTGACTATGAAATTAATTATGAATATGTTATTAGACATGTCAGGAAGGTAAGTCCTGCAGGTGATAAAAATATGTTGTTGATTTGACAGGAGAAGTTTAATATAGAATTGAGTATTAATATGTTGCGTTGAGACTTGTTAAGATGGTAAGTCTTGTAGGCAGTTGATATGATAACTCCCGATTGTAAGGTAAAACGATTCTATGGCTAGTAAGGAAATATGGTATTTTATTATATAAATGTGAGTTAATCCGTTGATTTAAATTCAGTTATTCTATGATATTTATGAAATTTTGATATTTTCCAGTATAGTAATATTTGTTGAAAATGAGTTTCGATTAAAAAAAAATGATCCATAAAACTATTTTTATATTATAAAGACAGTACACCAATAAAATATTTTGTTAAAAAATTTAGGTAGAGATTGGTCCGCTTCTAGTGATAGGTAAGGTCAAAGTGGGATAATTGTTAAGACTTTTTGGGGACTTTATATAATAGTTATATATATATATATATATATATATATATATATATATATATATATATATAAGTGGAGATTTTATATAATATTTTATATACACATTACATGAGTATTGAACTTAGAGACGTATTTCTATGTTTAAGATGTATTTATGTGATTGAGATATAATTATGTGGTTTGAAATGTATTTGTATATTTTGAGACGTATTTATGTGATTAAGACGTACTTATATATTTTCAAACGTATTTATGTGGTTGGCATATATTTAAATGTTTCGAGACGTATTTATGTGATTGGGATGTATTTATGTGTTTTGAGATGTATTTATATGAATGAAAAATATTTGTGTTTTGAGACATATTTATGAGATGGAAATTTAATCTATTATTTTGAATTTGCAAAATTATATATTTGCTTATTTTTAAAAAATTCATTATTTAAAGTTTGAGTTGTGTTGATATTTTATGAAAAGATTTACGAGATTATAAAATTGATATTATGGAAATTTTGATGATTTTTGGACTCATGGGACAGTCCACGAAGAATTTGGGTTATCTGCTGGTTATGATATTTGGTGCGATTATGTTGGCTTAAAATATTGGATGGAATTGATCAATGTTAATTATGGGATATGAAAATGGATTTGAAAATCATGCCGAATGAGAAAAATTATTAAGGTCAATGACCTGTTGGCACAGAGATAGACTCAATCTAAATGAGACTACCGTGATATTTTAAAAAAATATATATTTGTTGGTTATATATATATATATATAACAAAGTAGTGCTACAAAAGTATTTAGAAATATAAGATTCTTTGGCAATTGATTGTTTGTGTTAGGTGTTACCGACCAAAGTGCACTATACTGAGTTGTGTTGAATAAAGTATGGGTCATCGCAAATGCGGAAGTGACGATATGTACTATGAATTTTGGTGGAATGTGGATTGGTGTTGACTTTCGGTTACAGGACCCTATATAGAAAACAATTGTTCTAAAATCGAGTATGACTAACATGACAGTGTGGTGCGATTCTGAATTATTATTGTTTTTAAAAGAAATTTCGAGGACGAAATTTATTTAAATGGAGTAGATTATAATACCCTGAAAATTTATATTTTAGAAAATATTATATTATAAAAGTTTAATATTTTTGGGTTATTTTGTATATCATGGAAATTTATGATATAAATATATACTTTACTTTTTGGGGATTAAATGTTAATTTTAATTTTAACTTTTAAAAGTTTAGGGATTATTAAATTATTTAAAATATAATTCGAAACATTTTGGGATATAATTAATATTTTCTTTATTTCAAGGGGATAATTAGTATAAATAAATAAATTAAAAAAAATAAAATAAAAGTTATGGATGCAAGCATTGCCTTCCTAAGAAAGGCAACAATTTTCATCCACATACACACACATATAAAGGCAACAATTTTCATCCACACACACACACACACACACACATGTGTGTGTGTGTGTGTGTGTGTGTGTGTATGGTGATGACACGTGTTATGTACATATATAATAATAATAATAATAATAATAATAATAATAATAATAATAATAATAATTGTTGATGCGTAAAACTGGTATACACCTCAAGTATGGTCCAATCGAATAACAGGTGGGTCATCTTGCTAAGGTGGAGTCGTCGGTTAAAAATCCTTTGGGTGAGCTATGTTGGGTCCTAGGAGGACTGATGTGTTGTGTCTAGAGTCCTACTCCTCAAGTGGTGTACCTGCAGAAGGCTCAGAACGAGTTTTCGTCCAAGTGAAGCCTTTCTGGCATAGTAATCAGTACTCAGAGAGAAAAGGCACAATAATGCAACAAGTAAAGAAATGAACTCACGCGTAATGTAAAGTGTATTCAAGCGTACCTTGGGCTTGCACGGCCCCTGATATATATAGGAGTAAGAGATAATTAGTTGGGCCTAAACACTGTTAATTAATCAAAACCCTGTGTTTAGCCGATAATCTGGGGCGTTTAGGAGATAATCGTTGGGCTTGGGCTTTTGGGTCCATTTGGAAAAGCCCATGGGCCTTTTTCTGCCTGTGACGGTGAGCTGGTGGAGGAAAGCGGAGATCCGTAGAGTCTTGGAGAAGAAACGAGCTGAAAAGGAGAGCTAGTCGAAGTGAATGACTGAATCCCTAAAATTAACGGCCTAGGGCACGGTGCAGAGCTCAGAGCGGCACGTCCCTGCAGGGATCTTCACTCCTCCCTAGGTGTAAATGAGATTCTAGAGGGAGCTATAGTTGGCGTATGCACCAGCATGGCGTTACAAATTTTGAAATGCGTTTCTGTCTTTACTAGGACAGACACGTGGCTGAGTCCCCAGTGCTGACTCAAGGGTTCTCCAAAATACCCTCATCAGTTGCCCTTAGCCCTGTGCGGTGAGGGAAGTGAGGCGGTCAGGAATATCAACCTTTGGCTGGAACAGGTGTCCTAAAGACTTCGAGCGTGAGAAACACCTCTGACCGATATTTTTCCGAGGGTTAGTTTTCTACTAAAAAGCTTATTCGAAATAGACCCCCACACGGGCAGGGACCGAGGTCAAGTAGCACAGCAAGGCAACCTCGAATTTTTTCAATTTTTAGGACAACCATTTTTCAAGATTTAACTTTTTCTGGGGAGCGAATTTGAAATAGGTCCCCATACGGTCAGGGTCTGGGGTCAAGTAGCACGACAGGGCGACCCCGGATTTCACCGAGTTTTAGGATGACGTTTTTTCCATGGTTAGTTTTTTCTAAGGAGCTAATTTAAAATAGGCTCCCATAAGGCCGAAGTCTGGGGTCAGGTAGCATGGCAGGGCGACCTCGAATTTTTTTGATTTTCAGGGTGACATACGTTTACCGTGAACAAACCCTGAGCATGGATAGGCCTTCACCATGGAGAAAACAGAGGCAAGCCTGAGAGGAAGAGTGCGCGTCGAGCAGGGATCGAGTTGTGCCTGACTCTAAAAGTGCCCAACTACATCACTGGATGAGCTGGCCCGAGGGCCAGCTTGGCGCGCCAGCTCACCTACTAGCCCTTGGGGCCAGCGTGCAGGTGCTGGCCCTGGTCCCCTTGGGGTTAGTATTGCGCTGGACCCAAGGGGGCCAGCATTGTGCTGACCCTAGGGCCCGCTAGCGTGCCTAGCTGGCACGTATGCATGCCCGTCGAAGTGCTCATCAACCCGGGGCTAAATTTCTTACAAATATAAAGAAAGGACCTCATTTAAACACATTCAAGTTCTCTGGGCATTTTTTAAGAAATTTCTTTGCAAGGTATTTTTATTTTTGAAATGTTTACCCGCATTTATAGTTCTTAATATTCTTCTACCTCTGAGAGCAACTCAGGGAGCAGTTCAGGCACTAGCACGTTGGAGAGGGTTCCCCTATTATCGGGGATGCCAGACAGCACACGGGGCGCCCCAAGCTCACCTTCTTCTTCTCTGACATTTTGGATACCATCGCCCAGGGAAAAACCCTCCCTGGCCGACCTGGTGTTCGTGGTCAGTTACTCTGACTAGCACAGAGTAGAGGGCTCATCACGAGAGCCCATTTTTGTCGCCATTCCGAAGAAGGAGGACCGTGTAACATAGATGGTATTCCTCCAAGCGATTCTTTTGGTGCCGTGGCCCATCTGCGATCCAGAACCCGAGATTTTGCATTCCGTTATTCCCATCCAGAGTCCACTCTGGGATCTTCAGTCCAACATAATTAAGAAGGACCTAGTGAATTCTCATCGCTTATATACCTTCCGGATTCCGTTGTGACGAGGATGCCTTATGCTGACTAAAGGGCACACCAGCCACCCCCGGGTTTCATTACTATGTTCCTCCGCTAGCTGACTGTTAGAATTCACTTTCCCACTCACCCCTGGGTTCGAGTAATCTACAAGGAGCTTAGTCTGTGTCCCTCACAGTTGGCTTCGGTCAGTATGAAGATAGTGATAGCGGCGTACATTATCTTCAAGGCGGATGGGGTTAAGCCAAGCCTAAAACTTTTTTGTGCTCTCTCCTCTACCAAGTCTCTTCCATCGTGTGCTAGGCTATGCTACATGTCCTCCAGGTCGGAATTACTAATTAACATGGAAGCCCGCACGCCAAAGTTGAAGCCGAGGTAATTTTACCTTGGTGGCGATGGCTGGGAGTTCGGCCCTAATGAGGAGGATCACCCGAATCCCATTCAGTGACACTGGGGAGGAACTGGTAAGAAAATCTCGGGGGTGGCTGAAAGAATGGTGCTCCAGGCACTTTGCGCTTACTGGGTTCTTGTCTTGTTTTTATAGAAAGCAAGAAACATGGTAAGAAGTTGCATAAGGCACAAGAGTTACGTCCTAAGATCGTTGTGCAGAGAGAGAGGATCCTAAGGACACTCTGCAATCAAGTAAAGGAGTTGTTGAGTTCGACTTTATACGATATCCATTTCTACCGATCTCTGTCTCTTCCCCCTGTTGAGCTCCCGTCGAGGCCTGAGAACAGTAAGAATTTTTCTTGATCGTTCATTTTTTATGCCTAATGTCTGATATTCTGAGCCATGATTTCTTAGCAGGTATAGAAAACTTTGCTTTGCTGAGAAAGATTGTTGCTAAGAGAAAGGCTGGGGCCACAGGGAACCCCAGTATTGAGCAGGGACAATCCTCGCAAGGTGGTGCTCCACCTTTCCAGCCTTTGACCC
Source organism: Eucommia ulmoides (assembly GCA_016647705.1). Classification (NCBI taxonomy): domain Eukaryota; kingdom Viridiplantae; phylum Streptophyta; class Magnoliopsida; order Garryales; family Eucommiaceae; genus Eucommia; species Eucommia ulmoides. Next base: position 21,829,921 of record CM028339.1, read on the forward strand.
ATACTAGGGCGAAGACTAGAGAGGGGAAAGCCCTCTATCGGGAAGCCGACTAAACAAGGCACAGAACATAGCAGACATTCCTCAAAGCCAATACTAGCTGCTCTTATCCCTCTTAAGGCTCGTCCCGATTTCTTTGGAGTCGGGAATACCGGGGTAGAGGTCAACACTTACCTGTTGGACAACCTAGCGCTTGCACCGAGGTTCCTAGGCCGAGTGACCCCTCCAGCTAATATGAAAAAGATTGTTAGTACCAGCCTTGAGCAATTTACCAGAGACATCTATAGAGACCTGATAGAGGTAAGTGCTTCACTTTTTCTCATCACTTATATTCTTTGCAAATCATCTTGAGTTTCTCGAATATGTTCTCATCTACCCAACTTACTTATCTAGGAAAGCTGCCCTTTGGTATCACTGGCTGGCAGACCAGATCTTCTCTGAAGGTGAACTTCTTGCCGAGGTGGACTCTCAACGAGCCTCTCTCAAAAAGAATGATAAGGTAGAGGTCAGACTCTGTGCTGATTTGTTCGCTCTTCGGACAGAGAATCTTGGACTCCAGACTGATTAGCATAATCTTAATTCACCGATCAATAAACTCGAGTTGAGTTAGCCTCATACAATCGACCCGCTAAAGACTATGAGAAGAAGTCTCAGGCTATTGCTGCCCAAGCCAGGGAGAAGGGCAAATTAAAGGCAGTGGAACGATGGAAGGAGGGCCCCGGGTATAAAGAGCTTCGGCAGAATGTGGCCAACGAATTCCTGGAGGCTGGGAACAAGGACACAATAAGGTTATCCACTGCTTGCGCCCTCACTTCTCCCCTGTCCATGTAGAGTTGGAGTTCTCTGAGCTAGAGGACGATACCGAGCATAAAGGCACTGGGCAGAAAGATGCTAAGAGGGACGGTGCTATTGATGGGACCCTTGAAGAGGATAAGCTTGACATTTCTTCTCTCTTCCAGGACACTCCTCATTTTGAGAGAGGGGAGGACTAATCTTCAAGCAGTTGTTTCCCTAGCACTTGATTTTTCGTAGACTTTTTACTTATTCGTTTTGTCGACTTGCATTGGGTAGACAATCCCCTATTTTTGTAATAGGCTGATGACCCCTTCTTATACATCTTTTGAATATATGAATGTAAATTATTTTTTGTGTACTTTTACAGGACTGTTCTTCTTCCAAGCATTTTTTCCACATCATTCTCTACTTGGCATGGTTTTTAGAGTTGTAAAATTTTGGGTTGTAAAATTTTGAAAAGTTTACAAAAACTTCTTTAAACAAAAACTTTAAGAACTTCTCGTCTCTGTCCAGGGCCTTAGACACTACCCTCCAGTCCGGGACACGAGTTGATCATAAGAAAATTGTGTCACGAACTTAGGAGGATGGTTTCCTAGGGTGCCTAGTCCTCTCGGTCCACAGAGATTCAACATAGCAGTCGGTTTCTCGTGGCCGGTCATAGGCGAGTTCTCTCTAGTCGGGTTCATTCATGAACCTTTTTAGGTTATCTTATTTTTAGCCCATACAGGAGAACCTTCCTCTTTAAAACGTCAGACTTATCATCGACTGGTGGGGAAAGTTACTTAGCTCCAGGTCCTCAAAACCGATCAATAGCCCGTCCTTGGTGGATGACCTTAGTCTTTCCCCGGGTACGGACTATTGACCTCCCGAGATAGTCTGGTTGTTACCCTCGAAACTAAGCGCCGGGATGAATCTTGTGGAGAGTTATCCACGTCATGAGTGTTGGGAGGCCATTTATGGAGAATCACCCATGACCCTGTGGGCCAGGATGCCGTTTACTTGGAGAGGCACATGGCACATTGTACACAACATCTTCTTTATTTGGATAAACAAAAACATCACACTGTATGTTACGCGCTTAGATTCACACATATTTCCTCCTCGCTGTAATTGGACTACTCGCAAGTGTACGAGGTCTAGTTTTAATATAATGGATCTTTTAGGATCGGATATCGTTCCACTGGGAAGGGCAGGTAATTCGGTTGAGTATTGCGATTTCAATAGTTTCATATTATCTCGACTAATCAAATTTTGTTTGTTTTCTAATTACTATACTAAGATAAATGACAACTATAAAGTTAGTTTTAATTACACTAATTACTTAGGTATAAATCTCTTTCATATAATGCATAATCGATTTTATTTAGTTAGCTATAATGGGTTTTATCTAATCCGACAACCTCTATATCAATTACTCCTCCGCTACCTCTTTCGAGTGTAAAACGAGGGATTATACGACTTCGTGTCAACGAACAAGTCCCCTTCAACGCCTTAACGACCGTAGGTCGTGTGAGTTTTGAGCCAACGTCATGGGTTGCATACGTTCTAACGCCCTCCCGGGTCGTTAGAACGTCACATTGTATTTACTCTAGTCTGAATCCGGGGTTACCTCTCCCGAGTGTCAAACCCTGTATTCTCGGTTTATCAATAAAAGCATAATATCAAGAATAACAATAAACACAATCGGATTTAGACAAACAACACGTTAAAGTAACATAAATTTACTCAACTAAACGGTTACATGATTTCGACTACTCCTAAGTAACATTTAACTACTACTACAAGATCTTGTCCATATACCATGCAAAATAAGAGGGATTCAACATTCTTAGATATGAAAAAGTGATTACAAAGAATAAAACAAGAGAGAAACGATCAAATCTGGAAGTGAAACGATTCACTGTCACTAATGATCAATCCGCAAGTTATCCTTCTTTATCCGAATGATGAACCTCCTTCTTGATCTTCAAAATATAGCTTAAGATCCCTTATCTAGGGTTAGGGTTTTTCAACAACCTGTTTCAGACGTGGCCAAGGGGTATTTATAGGCTTAGGGGTTCAAAAATATCTAAACAGATATTTTGACCTGTTCTGCGATTTTCGCCTAAGCGGTAGAAACTTCGCTTAGGCGGAGCTTAAGTCGGTTAGAATTCTGCCTAAGCGGTAGAAACTTCGCTTAGGCAGAGGACTAACTTCTTGGTTCCTTATCTTTCTGACGGAATTCCGCCTAGGCGGTAGCTACTTCACCTAGGCGAATTTACAGCAGTACAGCTCTATCCAGCAGTTCAGTTCATCCAGCATTCTGATGGATTTCCGCCTAGGCGGTGGAAACTTCACCTAGGCAGATTCAATACTTCAGCCCTTGCAACCTTCTGACGGATTTCCGCCTAGGCGGTGGAAACTTCGCCTAAGCGAATTTTAAATCTTCAGTTTTTGCATCTTTCTGCTGAATTTCTGCCTAGGCGGTGAAAACTTTGCCTAGGCGGAATTGCTCTGTTATTTGAAACCTCCTTTTTTTATCTTTTTGCCTACTCTTTTTCCACCATTTTGCTCGGTTTGCCGATTGTTTACTTCCCTGCTCCTGACTAATAAAAACAACTAAAACGATATTCAAACTTCAATAAAGTACTCGAAAACTGGCAAATTCGGTTTAGAATTATATAGGTATTTTACACCTATCAAATACCCCCAAACTTGGAATTTTGCTAGTTCTCGAGCAAAACACCCTAATGCTAAATAACACTAACTACACTAATTAGCTACATTCTAAACTACAGATACGTAATCATTAACAATTAAGAAGTACACACTTGTGAGATATAAGTTTAGTCAAAGAAACCATGCTCTTCTTCCCTCGACAACCTATAATCAGATCCGGTTAAAGAATAACACACACCACGTGGTGCTCCAGAATTTCAACACTCACTATCAGTTCAAATCATTTTAGATCCTATTGAAATGTGTGTGTGTGTGTGAGAGAGAGAACTCGGATATGTAACAAATCAAATGCCAGATTGGATTATTCAATGAATAAGGTCATGACTTAAACTTGTTAAAACATTTAGGGAAGTCATATGCTTGACTGGGCTCAACTATCTACTAATGTAGGTTCGGACATTCACCTAGATCAATAGGGCTTGGTCAGGCTTTGGATAACGGTCAAAGGTATCATAGAAATAGAAACTCGTTATAATTTTAACGATACCCGAGGTACAAACGCTTGTCGCTAAATCTCTCTCATGACTCCCTTATCTTTGAAGATATTACCCTGAACAGGATTTAGTAAACTTGTATTCACTTGTCAAAACATTCGAATTTAAACACTATATTCACATAGGGTTTTTTGTTTTTGTTTTTTTGTTTTTTTTTTTCAAGCACACCCCCAAACTTATCAATTTTATACAATTTTAGGGGTGTTTAGATACAACTACAGGATTGACAAGTGAATACTCTTATACTTAACCAAAAATACTGAAACCCCAATTGCCCGCTTCAAGTTAGCATAATTTAATGCTACTTGGTTTCACTCAATTTTCACTTTTATTCCTAGCAACAATGGTTCTAAAAGATTTACTTGGTTAAAGTATAGAAACAAGTTCAGAAGTGACAAAATTTTATGGCTTCGACAGGAGAACGAGAGAATAACTTTTCAGGTTAGTTTCAAAAGGTTCAAGCGATTAAAACGAGGGCCTATATCATGCCTCCGGAATTACCTTACCTATAATTTCACCTCAAACCTCCCCCAGTCAAGTTCTAGATTCCTCATTTCTGTCATGAACTTATTACTGAATAATCGATGTCCAATCGTTCAATTAATTATACAACGAGTTTATGCAATCGTGCGTTTTTAGGATCAAAATAATTTTTACCTAATCGACATACTAAGCACATAAAACACACGTGAATGGCATTACCCCCCACCTTAAAACACAAATTAGGGGGTGATTTTCATCATCGGGACATGGTTCGGACGAACTCAAAAACTCAGCATGCTTGTACAACTCAATTCATTAACAATTCTATTCTAATTCTACAAACTAATATTACCTATGCTAATTATCCTTACACATGCATAGCTAAACATTACATATGTATAACAAAAAGAATTTCAAAATTTACAAAAATTTTAACATTAATACATAAATTTGTACACAAAAAGAATTTTTGTCCCCATTACATCAAAAAAAAAAAATTGATCCTTCTTATCCCCCCCCAGACAAAAAAACAAAAACTATATGCATTGCAGGTCATACTCCCCCCAAACTTAAACGAGGCAGTGTCCCCACTACCTAAGCAGCGAACCCAATAGCAGAATAGAAAAATATGTATTGAAACTGGGGAAAACACATACCTAGGAGGGAAGATATAGAAGTCTAACCTCCTACCGTTCATTATGGAGGAGATGGAGGTGGCGGCTCATCCGGCGGGCCAACTCTCCCATTGGAGGTGGGGCACAGAACTGTTCCCATTGTCTTTAGACGATAACAATTCTAATTTCTTCAGGAAGATCATTCAAAGGCCCAAATCCTCTTTGACCGATGCCTAGCCGCTTACTCTCATTCCCTTTATACCGATCCTCCGCCTGCTTAGAAACAAATTTAAGGGAATTGAAATCCGAAGCGGACGGAGGTTCGTCTGTTCTTGGGTGCTTGGCAGCCCTGCACTTTGCCATTTTCCCTAAAAATTAAAATCACCACACCAACCACAAGAATAACAATAAAACAAGTAATTCAAACCCTAGTCAGCGAACCAAAGCCAATCAATACAAAACTCACAAGATATCCTACCAACCATAACCAAATCACATTTTTGTCGCAATGTAGCGCAAACTACATGATTCACATTGTATATCAACACAAAAATATGATAGGGTTTATCATTTAGCATTCCTCAATCCCAAATAGCAAGAAAACCACAACTTATGGTTTAAAGGGGTTTAGGGTTCCAATCAAATCCAATGTTTTGTTGAAATAAATGAGCAAATGAAGCAAATAATTCAACAACTAAATGAAAAATAGGATCATTGACACTTGTTGAAAAATTTGATCAAAAGAGTGGAGAATGGCGATTTCGCACTGTTTCATTCTTCGAACCCTAATTTTTCGAGAATGGGCAGAGAAATTCCTCGTTTGGATGAAGATTCTTGGTGAGAATCCAAGTTTTTAGCACTATAGAATGAATCTTTAACGGGAGGAAGGAATTTGGGATGGTGAGATTGAGAGGTTTCTTGAAATTTCGAAAATGTCGTTTGCGAAATGGACTGTGCATTTTAAAAACAGAGTTCGCGTAAATTCGCCTAAGCAGTGGTTTTACCGCTTAGGCGGATTAGCGCCCTTTTCTTTTTAAAAACTCTCTGGTGTAAATCTGCTTAGGCGGTGATTTTTCCGCCGGGGCGAGTTTACACCAGTGTAAAACCCTGATTTGGTTGTAAATCCGCTTAGGCGATGGGTTTTCCGCCGGGGCGATTTTACACCAATGTGAAAGTTCAGCTTTTCTTTAATTTTCCGCCTAGGCGGTGGTTTTACCGCCTAGGTGAAATTTCAGCAGTGTAAAAATGCTGACTTTTTCTGTCCAATTTTCGCCTAAGCGGTGGTTTTACCGCTTGGGCGAAATTACGCCAGAATGTTTTCTCAGCCTTTTTGTCCAATGTTCACCTAGGCGATGGGTTTACTGCTTAGGCAAATTTTTGCCAGTATGGACCTAAGCTGGATTCCTTCAGGTTTTCACATTGTTTCTCTACACCTCTTATTTCCTCTTCAATCCTCAAATTAGTTTTAGCATGCAAATCAATCCTAAGTATCTAACCTCATCAATTCACCACAAAAAATTAGTATTACGAGATCAATACGATCTCCAAAAAGGTATTTATACAAAAGTTGGGAATATTCGTTACCCTCGATGTCATATCAAAATATGTTGCTTGGTTTTACGTCCCTAGCATGGACGTTTAAGAATTTTGGCTTTATCCTTCAACGAGGGAGATGTTCTCCACAACTCGCTCTTCATCCTTGAAGTAATGCTTGATCCGCTCCCCGTTCACTCGAAAAGTTCATTCGTCCTCGGCTTCTAGCTCAATAGATCCAAATGGATAGATATGTTTGATCCGGAATGGTCCAAACCACTGAGACTTCAACTTTCCGGGAAAGAGCCTCAACCTTGAATTAAATAATAGGACTTGTTGGCCTGGACTGAATTTCCTCCAGACTATCATTTTGTCATGCCATCTCTTCGTTTTATCTTTGTAGAGCTTGGCATTCTCAAAAATCTCGTTCTGGAATTCCTTCATTTCATTCAATTGGAGGAGACGTTGCGCACCAGAAGCTTTTATGTCAAAATTGAGTTTCTTAATCGCCCAGAATGCACGGTGCTCCAATTCAACGGGCAAATGGCAAGCTTTCCCAAACACCAATCGATACAGCGACATGCCGATCGGTGTCTTAAAATTCGTGCGATTCGCCCATAAAGCATCATCAAGCTTCACCACCCAATCCTTGCAATTTGTATGAAACGTCTTTTCCAAAATTAGCTTGATTTCTCGGTTTAAAACTTCCACTTAGCCATTTGTCTGTGGGTGGTATGGTAGCGCCACCTTGTGCCTCACTCCATACTTTGCCAACAAGGCATTAAGCATTTTGTTACAGAAGTGGGTCCCCTCATCACTGATTAAGGCTCGAGGTGTCCCGAACCGTGTCATGACATTATGTTGAAGGAACTTTAACACCACTTTGGCATCATTGGTAGGTGTTGCCACGGCCTCGACTCATTTGGACACATAATCCACCGCTAGCAGAATATATTCCTTCCCAAATGAGGGCAGAAATGGCCCCATGAAATCCAATCCCCACACGTCAAACAACTCAAGCTCAAGAATTGACGTCAGTGGCAATTCATGCCTCCTTGATATGTTACCCACCCTTTGATATCTATCACAGGTTTTTATAAACGTATATGAATCTTTAAACAAAGAGGGCCAGTAAAAACCTGATTAAAGTACTTTTGATGATGTCCGAGTCGCACCGAAATGGCCGCTACAAGGTGATGAATGGCAATGGTAGAGAATACTAGCCATTTCCTCTTCCGGAACACATCTCCGGATCACTTGATCAGCACATTTCTTGAATAGCAATGGATCGTCCCACAGATAATACTTAGCATCAAAAAGAAATTTCTTCCTTTGGGCTCCCATCAAGTCAGGTGGTAACACGCCACATGCAAGATAATTAACAATGTCAGCATACCACGGAAGTACATTTTCTACTGAAAAGAGTTGTTTGTCAGGGAACACTTCCGTGATATTAGACTCGTTACCAACGTCTTCTTGAATTAACCTCGACAAATGGTCGGCAACAATGTTCTCACTTCCCTTTTTGTCCCTTATCTCCGCATCAAACTCTTGTAATAAAAGAATCCACCTTATCAACCTTGGCTTTGCATCTTTCTTTGCAAATAAGTACCGGATAGCCGCGTGATCCGTGTAGACGATCACGTTTGACCCAATGATATATGAACGGAACTTATCACAAGCAAAGACCACCGCTAGCATTTCTTTCTCGATTGTGGTGTAATTCTCTTGGGCGCCATTTAATGTTTTGCTTGCATAATAGATCGAGCGGAAGATCTTCTCCTTCCGTTGGCCTAACACCGCACCAACGGCATAGTCACTCGCATCGCACATTATCTCAAATGGCATTTTCCAATCCAGAGCGACCATTATTGGAGCCGTGATCAACTTCTCCTTTATCGCCTTAAACGCCTCCATACAAGCTTCATTGAATTCAAATGAAGTATCCTTCTCAAGAAGGTGACATAACGGCTTCACCGTCTTCGAGAAGTCCTTAATAAAGCACCGGTAAAAGCCTACATGCCTCAAGAAACTTTGAACTCCTTTCACATTTATTGGTGGCGGAAGCTTCTCAATCGTTTCTATCTTTGCTCGGTCCACCTCAAGCCCCTTGGAAGAGACTCTATGACCTAAGACGATCCCCTTTTTAACCATATAGTGGCACTTCTCCCAATTTAGAACCAAATTCTTCTCTTCACATCGGTCAAGAACAAGCGCCAGATTGTAGAGACAGTGATCAAAAGACGATCCAAAGACTGAGAAGTTATCCATAAATATTTCCATTTTCTCCTCCACCATATCAGAAAATATCGCCATCATACACCGTTAGAAAGTTTCCGGTGCATTGCAAAGACCAAACGGCATACGTCGATAAGAAAACGTTCCATACGGGCATGTGAAAGTCGTCTTCTCTTGGTCCTTCGGTGCAATGGCTATTTGATTGTAACCGGAATAGCCATCAAGGAAGCAGTAGTACTCATAACCGGCTAAACGATCTAGCATTTGGTCAATGAAAGGAAGAGGAAAATGATCTTTCCTCGTTGTCTTATTTAATCTCCTATAATCAATACATACATGCCATCCTGTGATGGTCTGTGTTGGAATAAGGTCATCCTTCTCATTCTTTACTACCGTCATGCCTCCTTTCTTTGGCACCACTTGCACCGGGCTCACCCACTCACTATTGGATATAGCATATATAATCCCCGTATTTAAAAGCTTCAATACCTCCACTCTCACCACTTCCTTCATAGCTGGATTTAGCCGCCGTTGATGTTCAATGGAAGGTTAAAACGTATCCTCCATCAAAATCTTATGCATGCACACCGACGGACTAATTCCCTTGATATCCGAAATAGACCAAGCAAAAGCAGATCGGTGCCTCTTCAAGATTCTCAGCAACTTACTCTCTTCTTCTTCCGTCAGAGTTGATGAGATTATAACCGGATCGGTCAAATTCTCTCCCAAAAAGATATACCGAAGGTGTTCCGGTAATTGCTTGAGTAATAACCCACCGTGAGGCAGATTTAATTTCTCGGGAGAGTCTTCAACTTCTTCAATTTCCGCCACATGAATAGGACAATTTATGTCTTTTGGTTGAGCGTCAAGAGCTAGCACGTATTCCACAACATCAAGGTCCGTGGTAGAGCCTTCCTCACCAAGATCCCCCCATAAATAAGGAACTTGTGAGAATGCTCTCTAAGGAATCCATATCCATGTTTGCAAGAAAGAACTCCCGCACGCAAGAGTCCACAACATCAACTCGATTGCAATTGGGAGATTCATCTGGAAAGTTCATAGTATTAAAAATGTTGAACCTTATTTCTTCATCATTCAATCTTAAGGTCAAATTACCATTATGCACATCTATTAAGGCCTTTCCCGTTGCAAGGAAAGGTCTTCCAAGGATGATCGGGATCTCTATGTCTTCCTCCATTTCAAGAACCACGAAATCCACTGAAAATATAAATTTGTCAACTTTCACAAGCACATCCTCAATGATCCCCTTTGGATAGGTTAGTGAACGATCCACCATTTGAAGAGAGATCGTTGTCGACTTTGCACTTCCGAGTCCTAACTTCCGATAAACCAAAGAAGGCATCAAATTGATACTTTCCCCTAGATCACAAAGTGCCTTATCAAAGTGAGATTTCCCGATAGTACACGAAATCGTGAAACTACCCGGATCCTTCAATTTGGTAGGCAACTTCTTTTATAGTATTGTACTACACTCTTCAGTTAGCTTCACCGTTTCATAATCCTCCAACTTCCACTTCTTTGTCATGATATCCTTCAAGAACTTGCCATAGTTGGGCATTTGTTCCAATGCATCTGCAAAAGGTATGTTGATGTGAATTTTCTTGAAAATTTCAAGAAATTTTTCGAATTGAGCATCCAACTTCCTCTTTTGGAACCTTTGAGGATATGGCAATGGTGTTACTAGAATCGGTGGATTCACTGAAAATGTTACTCTTCCCGGTATCACCCTTTCATCTTCTCTTCTCTCCTCGACTTTCTCTTTGTTATTACTCCCATTCACGTCTTCACTCAGTTTTTCCTTTCCTTCATCGGCCTTTTCTTCAACTTTCTCCTCCGCACTAGTTCTTGGTTCATCATCCGAAAACTCACGACTCACACCCAGCTCGGTTTCCATAGGCCTTCTCACTTCTACGTCTCTGCCGCTCCTCAACTTAATCACCTTATATTCCCGAGGGATGGTTTCTATGTTGCTTGGAAACTTCCCCTTTTGTTGTTCTTGAATTGCCCTAGCAAGCTGCGCGATTTGAGTCTCAAAAGCCTTCACCGTGGTATTAGTGTTTGTACATGTGGTATCAATCGAGTCCAGCCGTGTTTCATGTTTATTCAGGCGATTATGCGTCTCATGCATCATAGTCTGTGTCTCTTTCATAAATGAACCCAGAACTTTATCCAAATTTGACTTCGAATTGTGCATTGGCAGTTGTTGCATTTGTCGATTGGCTTGCACTGGATATCCCGAAGATTGATTTGCATACCCCGGAGGCAACCGCAAAGCGTTCTAATTATTCGCATATGAGAAGTTCTCATGGTTACGAAGTCCAGGATTGTAGTGAGTTGGAATGTTGGTAGCTGGCCTGAAAGTGTAGGCACGGTTGTTTAGAACATGACATTCTTCAAACTCGTTGTCCAATCCGGATTGAGAACTACTTGCCGCTATCTCCTCCCCTTGACTTGACAAAGTACCTTTTGTAGATAAGGCGACTAATTGGTCCGAGAGCTTAGACACTTGGGCCGATAACATTGAAATATGGTCTGATTCTTAGATAGAAGCGACCTGTCTTCCCGTGTTCCTCTCATTTGACCATTGATAGTTATTAGCCGCCATCTCCTCCAATAATGCATTTGCTTCGGTTGGGGTTTTGGAGAACAATGATCCCCCGGAGGCTGCATCGACTATCGTTCTTGTCTGGCCATCCAACCCATTATAAAATAATTGGGTTTAAAACCAATCTTGATAACCGTGTTGGGGGCACCTTCTCAATAAGTCTTTAAACCTCTCCCACGCCTCAAATAATGGCTCGAAATCTCTCTGATGAAACTACACAATCTCGCCTCGGAGTTGAGATGTCTTCGAGGGTGGGAAGAACTTAGTGAGGAACCTTTGTGCAAGGCCCTCCCAAGTGTTAATGCTCCCCGGCTAAATCGATTGAAACCATCCCCTTGCTCGGTCTAGTAAGGAGAACGGAAATAACCTCAACCTTATCACATCTTCGGCGACTCCGTTGATCTTCACGGTGTCACAAATTTCCAGAAACGTAGCCAAGTGCACGTTGGGATCTTCGTGAATGTTCCCGCCATATTGGTTTTGCTGAACCATGTTGATTAGGGCGGGCTTCAACTCGAAGTTATTAGCTTGGATCAGCTGCCTCCGGATCCCTGAATAATTATCCAACATAAGGGGCCGATAGTAGTCCCGAAGGACTCGTTGTGGTCTCTCATGCTCCGGAGGCTGGAGTGCTTGCGGCTCCGGTGGTTGTGGAATATTCTCACGTCCGTCGTCCATTGCTGTAGCTTTTTCTTCTTTCGGCTTAGCTATACGTTGACTCCGCCGCATGCACTGCTCAAATTCAATAGATAAATAAAATAAATAAATGAATTAAATAAAATTTAAAAGCAACAGAATTATCGTGATTAACATTCAACTACTTAATCACAATATCAACTTAATTGAAAAACACATTGCCGCATCCCCGGCAACGGCGCCAAAAACTTGTTACGCGCTTAGATTCACACATGTTTCCTCCTCATGGTAATTGGACTACTCGCAAGTGTACGAGGTCTAGTTTTAATATAATGGATCTTTTAGGATCGGATATCGTTCCACTGGGAAGCGCAGGTAATTTGGTTGAGTATTGCGATTTCAATAGTTTCATATTATCTCAACTAATCAAATTTTGTTTGTTTTCTAATTACTATACTAAGATAAATGACAACTATAAAGTTAGTTTTAATTACACTAATTACTTAGGTATAAATCTCTTTCATACAATGCATAATCGATTTCATTTAGTTAGCTATAACGGTTTTTATCTAATCCGACAACCTTTGTGTCAATAACTCATCCGCTACCTCTTCTGAGTGTAAAACGAGGGATTACACAACTTCGTGTCAACGAAGAAGTCCCTTCAACGCCTTAACGACCCTAGGTCGTGTGAGTTTTGAGCCAACGTCATAGGTTGCATACGTTCTAACGCCCTCCCGGGTCGTTAGAACGTCACGTTGTATTTACACTAGTCTAAATCCGGGGTTACCTCTCCCGAGTGTCAAACCCCGTATTCTCGGTTTATCAATACAATCATAATATCAAGAATAACGATAAACACAATCGGATTTAGACAAACAACACGTTAAAGTAACATAAATTTACCCAACTAAACGGTTACATGATTTCGACTACTCCTAAGTAACATTTAACTACTACTACAAGATCTTAGCCATATACCATGAAAAATAAGAGGGATTAAACATTATTACATATGAAAAAGTGATTACAAAGAATAAAACAAGAGAGAAACGATCAAATCTAGAAGTGAAATGGTTCACTGTCACTAATGATCGATCCGTAAGTTATCCTTCTTTATCCGAATGATGAACCTCCTTCTTGATCTTCAAAATATAGCTTAAGAGCTCTTATCTAGGGTTAGGGTTTTTCAACAACCTGTTTCAGACGTGGCCATGGGGTATTTATAGGCTTAAGGGTTCAAAAATATCTAAACAGATATTTTGACCTGTTCCGCGATTTCCGCCTAAGCGGTAGAAACTTTGCTTAGGCGAAGCTTAAGTCAGTTAGAATTCCTCCTAAGAGGTAGAAACTTCCCTTAGGCGGAGGACTAACTTCTTGGCTCCTTATCTTTCTGACGGAATTCCGCCTAGGCGGTAGCTACTTCGCCTAGGCGGATTTACAGCAGTGCAGCTCTATCCAGCAGTTTAGTTCATCCAGCATTCTGATGGATTTTCGCCTAGGAGGTGGAAACTTTTCTTAGGTGGATTCAATACTTCAGCCCTTGCAACCTTCTAACGGATTTCCGCCTAGGCGGTGGAAACTTCGCTTAGACGGATTTCAAATCTTCAGTTTTTTCATCTTTCTGCTGAATTTCCACCTAGGCGGTGGAAACTTCGCCTAGGCGGAATTGCTCTATTATTTTAAACCTCTTTTTTTCATCTTTTTGCCTACCCTTTTTTCACCATTTCGCTCGGTTTGCCGATTTTTACTTTCCTGCTCCTGACTAATAAAAATAACTAAAACGATATTCAAACTTCAATAAAGTACTCGAAAACTGGCAAATTCGGTTTAGAATTAGATAGGTATTTTACACCTATCACTGTACAAAGCAAAAGTTATTAACAAATGTGAATCTTCCCTACCAAAGTAGCGCTTCAAATGATCGACATTCCACGGGTGCCTGATTGGCACAGCTTCCTCTATTTCAAGATCGTAGGTACCTAGATGTGTGGTCCCGATGACCCTATACGGACCTTCCCAAGTAGGGGCTAGCATCCCAGCACCTTATTCTTTAGTGGCTAGTAGCATGTAAATTACATCACTACTTTCACCACAAGTGTAAGGGTCAAATTTTAGTAGAGTGGGAAGAGTAAGGGTTGTCGTATCCACAGAGATTGGATTAGAATTGTTGTTAAATACCACAATTGTCATAACCGAATTTTATCTAGGCGACTAAAAAATTGGTTTTTATAGTAATTATAATCTAAATTAATAAAACTATTTATACTAATTAACCTAATATACTAATATTGACGTTTAAGGGAGTAAATTGTCTAGGGATTAACTTCGTTCATTTAAACTCATTCATTTCAATCTAGTTTATATTAACAGCATTCATCATATCTGACAATCTCGGTATCGAAATCTCATTCACTACCTCTCTCAAATGTAAAGTGAATGAATATGCGACTTCACGTCAACACCGAAGTCCCTCTCGAGCATCTATACGATACTTGGTCACATGAGTCTCACCCCAACCTCACAGATTGCACACTTTCTAATGCCCTCCCAAGTTATTAGATCGTCGCGTTGTGTTTAAACCCTAGTCTGAATCTGGGGTTACCTCTCCTGAGTATCAAACCCCGTATTCTCAAAATCAACCCTAATACCATAATATGAATATTAAGATTGTAATAAAATGGTAAACACAATCGGATAAACATGAACAACCATTAACAAAATATAGATTTATTCAAACAACGTTTTCATACATGAATCGCTCCCTAGACAATATATGCTTAGCTATACATGGCCATAACTAAATATAAAACTATAAACAAGTTAAACATATACAAAACTATCAACCAAACTAAGAATAAGAGAGATAAATGAGGATATTAGCCATTATCTGAAGAATGGACGCTAAAACCGCTTCGAAAACATTTTCTCTTCTTCGCGTTGTGATCTTCTCTTGGTTGATAGGCCTTGGAGATCTCAAGACACTCTCGAAAATGTTACTTGTGTGTTTGGGATAGTAGAGATGATATTTATTGGATCCAAAATATCAACAAAATATCCTAAAATATCTAAACTATCTGGCACCTGACCGCTGCAGTGGTGGAGATCTCTACATTTTGACCGCTGCAGCAGTGGTTTCACTGCTGCAGTGGTGGATGTAGGTTCTGAATATTGTCTGTTTTGTTCTTTTTCTCTATCGTTCTTCTATCGACTTACTCGTTTATGAATTGTTTTCGTCCCTTTTCGCCCCAAACACCTTATTCATACATAAATAAATAAAAACATATTAAAACTCTATAAAAATACTCAAAAACTCCCAAAATCGACTTGAGAATAAATAGATAAATTCCACCTATCAGTGTCCAAAGTGACTTTTCTAATAACAAGGTCACCGATGTCAAAAGAGCGAGGGTGAACTCGTTGGTCGTAGTATCTCTCTACCCTCTAGTGGTAGGCAACTTGCCGAATCTGGGCATGTCTCTTCGATCTTTGAGGAGGTCAAGGCTCAGCGATAATGTCGTATTATTCTTTATTTAATTAAAGGCCTCAGTAGTTCGGAGAGTATGCACGCTCATTTCTATGGGGATGACGGCCTCGGAGCCGAAGGCCATCGCAAAAGGTGTTTCTTCAGTTGGAGTTCTTGGAGTGGTATGGTACGCCTAGAGGATAGGGTAATGTCTTCCACCCACCATCTTTTTGACTTATCAAGTCTTGTTTTCAACCCATACAAGATGGTCCTGTTTGTAACCTCTACTTGGACATTTGATTAAGGGTGGCTGGGGGAGACAAAGTTCATTCTGATCCCTAGCTTTGTATAGAAGGTGATAAAGAGGGAGTTATTGAACTGGGTACCAACGTTGGACACAATTGCTCTTGGAACCCCAAACTACCACACTATGCTCTTCTATGCAAAGTCATGGATTTTTTTCTTGGTAATTCGCTCCAGTAGCTTAGCATCGACCCACTTTGTGAAATAATCAATGGAGATGATTAGAAACTTTGATCCCTTGAGGGAAGGGCCTGAGCAGGTCAATGCTCCAATAGGCAAAAGGCCATGCACTTGTCATCGGAACCAGCACGATGGGAGGATCGTGAGGGTGTGGGGCAAATCTCTGACACTTATCGCATTTCTTAACGAATTCCATGGAATCCTCATGCATAT
Organism: Eucommia ulmoides; assembly: GCA_016647705.1. Taxonomy (NCBI): domain Eukaryota; kingdom Viridiplantae; phylum Streptophyta; class Magnoliopsida; order Garryales; family Eucommiaceae; genus Eucommia; species Eucommia ulmoides. The sequence continues at coordinate 21,846,217 of CM028339.1, forward strand.
CCTTGGTAGAGTAGTTTTCTGGCGAGGGACCTGCCCCACGAGTAGTTACTGCATAATCCTTTGTGAGTCTCGCTTAGGACATACTTGGTTTCTTCAAGACGAAGACACTTGGAATAGGGGCCTACGAATGACTTCCGATAGAGAAATCCACCAATGAGAGTGTACCTTGTTGACCAGTAGCGTACCCTCCTGGCCTCCGTCCAATCCCCTAAGAGGGTACCTCACTCTAGGTACTGCTTGATTGGGTCCATCCAAGTTGGTTACTCAATGAGTTCATAGATAGTGGCCACTAGATTTGAGGCTGCAATTCTTGGGTTGTCAAGGTACTCTATAGGGATGCTCATCTTCAGAGTCCACTCTACTGCAGAGGCTAGATTCGCCAAAGCGTCGTGTGCTTGTTTTCTTTACGCAGGATTTGAGGCACTTGGATTTTTTCAAAATTTGTCATAAGTACTCTGACCCTTTCCAAGTATGCCAACATACTTGGATCCTTTTCCATGTAGCCACCGTTCACCTGGTTGACCACAAGTTTGAGTCACAAAAGACCAGGAGAGTTTACACATTGAATTCCCTCGCTAAGCAGAGACCAGCAAGTAATCCTTCGCACTCAACTTCATTGTTCGTAGCCTTGAACCCTAGACAGAGTGCGTATTCAACAACTTCTTTATTAGGGGCTCCCATAATCATTCTCCCCACAGCCGCTACATTGGATGATCTATCTATGAAGAGCTGTCACGCTATTGGTCGAAGTCACGTGGGTTGGAGGAGGTCCCCGGTTCTCCTAGAGATAGAGGCCTCTAATGATTTACTTTCGGATCCTGCTCTTTCAGGAAAGTGAGTTCTGTGATGAAATTGGCGAGGACTTGGTATTTGGCCGTTCTCTACCGATATTCAATATGGAACTACCCCAGCTCAAAGTTGTACTTCATCAGCCTTCCTGAGATATCAGGAGAATGTAGGATCTACTTCAGGGGTTGGTCAGTCAAAACCACAATGGTGTGCACCTGGAAATATTATCGAAATTTTCTGGAGACAATCAGCAGGGTAAAGGCCAACTTTTCGAATTTTGAGTATCTAGTCTCAGCATCTAGGAAGACCCTGCTGGAGTAGTACAGCGGGTTCTGAACACTTTCTCTCTCACCAGGGATGCGCTTATCGCGGCTGAGAAAGCAAAAATGTATAAGAACAACTCTTTCCCCACCTTGGGAATGGTAAGTAAAGGAGCTGAGAAGAGGTAACATTTCAGATCACAAAATGCAGCTTTACACTCACTTTTCCAGTTAAATTATTTGTTCCCATGAAGCACCTTAAAAAAGGGAAAACAAAGCTCTAAAGACTAAGAAATGAACCGGTTCAGGGTTACAAGCCTGCCGATCAGCATTTGGATCTCCTTCTTTGAGTGGGGCGAGGACATGCCAAGTATAGCGATGATTTGGTTAGGGTTGGCATCAATTCCACGCTGAGAGACCATATTGTTGATCCCAAGATTTTAATGAACAATTAAGTATTGATATTTTAGTGGAACTAATGTTTGATCAAGTGTTTCAGTGATTTAAAGTTCCAATAATGAAGATGTCAAAGTAAATGGATGCTAAATAAAGATATCAAGATGATGAAGAAGTATTAAAAGTTTGAAGACATTAGGAAAAACAATCCAGGTAAATATAAACTCTTAATATCCCATCTAGAAACACACACACAGCACAAAATGAATTTTATCTTTTATATGTGTTTTGGTTGCGTATATTTATTTGCTCTTATGTGAATTAAAAAGAAATAGTTTTTGAATGACTAAAATAGAATATAAGAGTATTAGTGGAATTCATTTAAATATAAATATGATAAAGGGGAAAAATTGTAAAAGAAAGTAAGTTAAAAACGAGATCAGATAAGAGATTCAGGAGAGGTCAGTCGACTGAGGAGTCGACCAGAGAAAGATGATGAACTCTCTGAATCTGCGAGTTGACAGAGAGGTCGACCGATGGAAGCTTGGCAAACTCTCTGAATCTGCGAGTCAACTGAGGAGTCAACCAATAAAGTGCATTGAATACTTCCAGTATCCTTCAGTCGACTGGGCAGTCAACTGAACGCACAGTTTCTGGGTATTGGTTTATCCGATTTTAAATCCAAAAGTAGCCATTTTTGGTTAAGATTTGAGAGAGATTTTGGGGATATTCTTAACATTTGATATATGGTTCATATACAAATTAAATCCTTTCAATATGGTTCGTTAATTATTAAAGTTTCTCAATTTGGTACATAAAATGAATTTTATACTTATTTGTTTTAATTGAGAAATACTTTGGGGATTTAATTGAGAGTTTTAAAAGTTGTTATTAAATGAAATTGAACCTAAATGAAGTCCTCATGTTATGAAGGGTCCATAAGAGTATTTTATTATCATAACACTTGTAAACTAGCCGTTAGGAGACTGATTACATGTGCCCTTATATAGACTTGCGAATTTTCTAAGAGAGCTAATCATTCTATTCATTCTAAGAAAAAAAAATTAGTCTATATATGAGAGAGATTTTATAAGAGTGATCATTCAACTATACTTTGGGTTGTTCTAAGAATGATTTTGATAATCAACTGCGATCAAATTTGTGTTGATTCCAGAATTGAAGCTATATTATTTTCATCATTAATTCTGTGGATTCCAAGTGAGATCTTTCCATATTGATTATTACTTGTTTATTATTGTCTTTGGAAATTGATCTTAGAAATTGTTTTTGATTCTTTAAAGAAAATATTCTTTTAAATAATTTCTTGAATCTGATTACGTGCTCAAATTTTCTACCCATATATTGCTAAAATCATATTTCTGTATCTCACATAATTCTATCACTAGTTGGGATATTAATTGAGTTTATATATATCTGGGGTGGTAGAAGCTCTGAGTGAGATTTACTTATCAATTTTTGTATTGGTGAGTTGTGATGGGTTAAATATCATTGGAAATATTTAATCAAGGGTAGTAGGGTTTCAATCTCTTCCTGTAAAGAGATTGAGGTAGTGATTCTTCCTGGATAAGAATTGCATGTTTGTGAGTGATTTTATAACGGTCCAATCCTTACCGAGTAAAAGGATATTTGGAGTGTTTTGGTGAGATTTTGATTCTTGAGCCTAAGTGTTAAAAAGAATTAGGTTATTCTTTAACCTGTAAAAAGTAGAGGTTATTCCTTAGCCTTTGAAAAGGAAATTGTAAAGGTTGATTCTGAGCCTGTAAAAAAATCAGTTTGCGGGTTTTAGTGGGTGCGACCTCCATGGAGCTCGGGGGATTGGATTAGCCAAGAGTTACTTGGTGAACCAGTATAAATCTCTGGTGTGTTGCTTTCTTAATTTGTCTATTTTTGTTGTTTGTGTGTGCACCTAGTTGATTGATTAATTTCGATGTGTTATAAAAATAATAATTAATTTAGGCATAAAATTAATTATTTATTTTATTGATTTTTATTCTAATTATTTTTTAATTACCCAATTCACTCCCCCTCTTGGGTATTCTACTAGGCCAACACATATAACTAAGGAACTTCCCGGCAAAGAAGCCGAAGATGCACTTGGTGGGGTTGAGCTTCATCCGGTGGGTTCTCATAGTGTCAAAACAGTTCTGGAGGTGCACCAGGTGATCAGGAGCTTGCGAGCTTTTCACCAGTATATCGTCAATATACACCTCCATGGTTTTACCAATCTCCTCTTTGAATATTTTGTTAACCAACCTCTGGTAGGTGGCTCCAGCATTACATAAGCCGAAGGGCATCACCTTGTAGAAGTACTTTTCCCTGTCCGTAATGAAGGATGTTTTGCTCTTGTTAGGGGGGAACAGGGGGATCTTATTGTAGCTGGCATAAGAGTCCAGAAAGCTAAGGAGCTCGTGACCCATAGTGGTATCAATGATAAGATTAATCCTCATCAAACGAAAGAAGTCTTTAGGGCAGGCCTTGTTGAGGTCCTTAAAGTCAATGCAGAGTCTCCACTTGTCTCCAGCTTTAGGGCGAGCACAACATTGGATAGCCAATCTTCTTCGATGATTTTCTAGCATTCAGGGTAGAACTTTTTCCTCTTTTGTCTGACTAAAGGATGGTATGGGTCTGCATACAGTCTGTGTATGGCCACTTTTGGATCAATTCCGAGGCACTCATGATAGGACCCGGTAAATACATCGACATTTTTTTGTAGTAGCTTTGTGAGCTCAGCCCGTTGTCCTAAGATGAGCTTAGCTCCTACTCTGACAGTTCTCTCTTGAAGAGTTGGGTGAATCGAAACTTAAAACAAGTCTTTATGTGGGCGGGGGCTTGGATCCTTATCCCTAGGGTCATTAATCGATACCAAGACTTTTTCAGCATCTAGGTTCATGAGCTCAGAAGTTGCCAGCTTAGACTCTTGGGGCTTAGGCCTACTACTGGTTACTATTTCTTTTGCTCTAGTGCCCTCCAGGCATAGGCGCGTGATACCCCCTGATCACCTCTGACCTCTCCGATCCCCTAATTGGTGGGGAATTTCATGATTTGATGGTACGAAGAGTAAACGGCCTTGAATGTTAAGACTGTCGGTCTCTCCATAATAGCGTTATAGGGTGACGGTCTGTCCACAATTAATAATTTGGCCTATATCATCACGGACCTTGGACTTATGCTAATCGTGAAAGGTAAGTAGGCCTATCCAAGGGACTTGACCACTTTCCACCCAAAACCAACTAGGGGGACTTAGTGGGTTGAAGAGTAATAGCCTCTGTCCCTAGGTTGTCAAAGGCCCATTTAAAGAAGATGTCAACTGAACTCCCTTTGTCGACCAAGATGCACCCCATCCTAAAATGACTAACTAGGGGGGTAATGACTAGGGCGTCATCGTAGGGCATATGTACTCCCCAGAGGTCAGCCTCACTGAAGGATATAACATTGTGCACAGTAGCATCTACAGTTCTTACTTCATATATGTCCCCGTCCACTTTTCGTTTCACCCTTCGCTCATTCCTCTTTTAGAAGATAGTGTTTCACTCCCGGAGCCGAGTCCATCGTTGATGACATTGATCACGCCATCCACGCGTTGTTGCTCATCACCAGCTTCTACCCTCTGGGGCTACGGACGGGGGAAGTTCCCCCGTCTCCTTGGGGCCTGAGGCTTTACCGACGATTCTTCCTCAGCAGGGTGCTCCTGATTCCCCTTCTAGACGTAGTTCCCAAGATAACCTCTTCGGATGAGGGCTTCGATTTCCTGCTTTAGCTAGAAGCAATCCTTAGTAGAATGCCCCCGGTCCCGATGGAACGCACAGTACTTGGCTATTTCCCTTTGATAAGTATAATTTATCTATTTATTTCCAAGTCGATTTTGTTAGTTTTCGAGTAGTCTTAAAGCGTTTTATTATGTTTTAATACGTTTTTATTTATTTTGTCTTAAATTAGGTATTTGGGGTGAAAATGGACTAAAACAGTCCTAAACGATCAAAGCGGTGGAAGAACGGTGGGAAAACAAGCAAAAAGGTATTATTCAGAAGCCTACATCCACCGCCGCAGCGATGAAACCACCGCTGCAACGGTGAAAATACAGAGAGTTTGTTGAATGGACCACCACCGTTGTGGTCAAAATACAGAGAGTTTGCCTATTATTCCACTGCTGCAGTGATTAATCCACCGCCGCAGCGATGACCCTGCTAACATGCCCACCGTCGCAGCGCTGACTCTGCAGACAGTTTAGATATTTTAGGATATTTTGTTGATATTTTGGAATCCTATAAATATCCACTCTTCGCCCCCAACACCTAAAAAACGTTTTGGAGGTGGTTTGAGAGCTCCAAACCCTATCAACCAAGAGAAGATCACTACACCAAAAAGGAGGAAGCGTTCTCGGAGCGGTTTTAGCAACGAATCTTCAGATAACGGAAAGTCTCCTTCATTCTCTCTTTATTTCTAAGTTTGGTTGGAAGTTTTTGTTTATGTTTAGCTTGTATCTAGTTGAATATAGGGTTATGGCTATGTGTAGCTAAACATATATTGTTTAGGGGTTGATTGAACTCAAGAAAATGTGCTTTGTATAAATCAATGTTTCGTTAATGGTTGTTCATGTTTATCCGATTGTGTTTAACGTTTTATTACAATCATAGTATGATTTTATTGGTATTGTGGTTGTTTTGATAATACGGAGTTTGACACTCAAGAGAGGTAACCCCGGATTCAGACTAGAGTTTAAACACAACGCGACGATCTAATGACGCGGAAGGGCATTAGAAAGTCTTAATTATACGGCAGAGCGTTTGTTATGCACTCATGTATTAACTACTCGCAAGTGTACGAGGTCAAAGTTTTAGTATAGTGTGATCGTTAAGATCGGGTATCGTATCCACAGGGATTGGTGTCCATTATTATCGAGTACCGTAATTGTCATAACCTAACTTTATCTAGGTTAAAAACAAATGTATTTAATTAATTAATATTAATACTAATATAACATAAATTAACTATACTAATATAGTGAGATTTTTTAGGGGAAAGAATTGTCTAGGGATGAACTCGGTTTACAAATACGTGTTCGATCTCAATTGACTTACGTTCACGATGTTCGACTTATTTGACAATCTCAGCTCGTAAACTCCTCCGCCACCTCTCTCGAGTGTAAGACAAGGGATATAACACGACTTTGTGTCAATGAAAAAGTTCCCCTCAATGTCTTAACGACCCTAGGTCACGTGAGTCTCGGCCAAACGTCATTGATTACGCACAATCCAACTCCCGACTGGGTTATTGGATCATCGCGTTGTGTTTACCCTATCGACAATCTCAATTTTAAAACTCCACCGCCACCTCTCCCGAGCGTAAGACTGGGGAATAGATGAATTCAAGTCAATGAATAAATCCCCCTCAACGTCTTAACGACCCTAGGTCACGTGAGTCTTGCTCCAACGTCATCGATTGACGTTATGTTTACCTTAGTCCAAATTCGGGGTTTGTCAAACCCCATATTCTTCGAATATCATTCTAAGCATAATAAACATAACAATATGATAAACACAATCAAACTACGAAGAACAATCATAAACGCAACACCGAAATCATTCGAAACACATATTTATAAATATATTGTTAATCCCTATACAATCCATATTTAACTAACGATCATACCTGCATTTACAATAAGAACGAGCTAAACATGCTCACAAAATCCTAAGTTAAAGAAACAAGGGAAGAAATCGAAGAACTTAGCCTCATCCGAAGTTTAGCCGCTAAGAACCATTCAACGATCGCTCCACCGTCTTCCTCCACCTCGGGATGTGAGCTCCCCCTCTAAAACTTCTCTAACTACCCTTAGATATATTCTAAGGGGCTCAAATGGCCGGAGAGAGAAACAGGAGATGAGAAGATAGGGGATTAAATAGGCAAAATATCTCAAAAATATATAAATCTACTGTAGAGGTCACCGCGGCGGTGAGTAGGTCGATTGGTTGATCGCCGCGGTAGTGAAGAAGGCGGTGGATTAGGTTGACATTCTACATCTCCAGCGCCACGACGGTGGATGTTCACAAGGATAAGTCATTCTCTGCATTTTCACTGCCATCGAGGTGGGCTTATTTCAGAATATTGTTGCCTTACTCGTTTTTCCACCGTTCTTCGACCATTTTTGGTTCAATCTCATTGTTTTCGCTCCAATTTCCAATTTTTTTGCCCCACACACCTGATTTATACAAAAAGAATAAAAACTAATTAAAAACATATAAAAATGCTCTAAAACTTAACAAAACCGGTTTAGAAATATATAGGTGGATCACATCTATCAAACACCCCCAAACTTAGAATTTTGCTAGTCCTCGAGCAAAACACACATACGAAAATGAAAAATATAACTGAATTAAATAACAAACAATCTAAAAACAATCTAAACATAACGACATACGAGTTTTACATTTTTCTAATGACCAAGTCATGTTTTTCCTCAACAACCGCCAGTCATATCGAGTTCAGGCGATAAAACACATCATGTGGTAATCTAGAATTTTGACATGCAATAATGGTGAACGTTATTCTTGATCCTATAAATGTCTTAGTGCGAAACTCAATAATATAACTATACAACGACCGGATTGGATTATCCACAAATGAAATTCATGACTTAGACCGTATAGGACTAGGATTTTCATATGCCTGATTGGGGTCCACTCTCCACTAATATAGGCTTGGAGGTTCAAAAAGATCATTAGGACTTGGTTCGGTTATGGAATATTTGGCTAATATTTTGGAATAGAAAACGGGTTAACGTTGTTAACTTAATGTTACCCAAGGCTCAACGCTTGGCATATTCACTCTCGAACCCCATAGATAAATTGGAAAACAATCCCGAACAAACATTTTTAGATCGACGTACTCACTTGTCAAAAGAAACGTAAATTTTATTTTATTTTTTATTTTTTATTTTTTATTTTTTATACGAACCACACCCCCAAACTTATTCGATTAGTATTATTTCAAGGGTGTGGTTAAAACGAAAGAAAAATGACGAGTACTCGAATGCCGAACCAATCCGAAGTTCGCCCTAAACCCAACCGTTCACATCAGGAAGCATTTGCAACTGCTAACTTGATTCACTCAAATGTGCCTTTAATTTAGCGATAAAGGTTTAGAAAAAGTTCAATCGGCTAGGGTATTAGTTCATGTGTTCAAAATTGAAACGTCATTTTAGGCTTCGACAAGGTAACGAGGGATAAACATATAACAAGGTAGGCTTCAAAAGGCTCAAGCGATAAAAATAATGCCTAAATTACGTCTCCTAAACTACATAGCATAGGATTTTGCCTCAAGCTTCCCCTCAATTAGGTTCTAGAATCCTTAATTTGTCATGAATTTGGCTAATCGATAATCGTCCTCAAATCAATTGAATAGAAATACATTGAGTCTATGTGCTCATGCAAATTAGGATCTACAATAATTTTTACCAAAAAACACGGTCAAGCACACTGAATACACATGCATGGGTATTACCCTTGACTTCGAAAACAACCAGGGGTTAATATCATCATTGGGTAACGGCCCAGATGAACGCAAAGCTCAACATTCAAACAACAACGCAAAAACATAAACACATTCTAACCTAAACACACATACACATGGTAAAACAATAACACATTTACTATACTATACTACACATCACTTCCGAACTTAAAATAGACAGTGTTCTCAGCGATCCCAATCATCAATCTCAATATATGAAATTCAAGTGACGAAAGGGGTTTAGAATACTTACCTGGGAGGCAAGAGAATCTCACCTCCGAATAAATTCGGCTATGACGGATTTAATTTATTTGACCTTGGGTTGACTCCCAAGAAGCGCGTGGTTTGATATCCTCGGCCTGACATTTTCAGAATGCCCTCAAGCTTGGTGAGCTTTTGCTTTGATTGGATCGATTTTTCAACGAAACGCCTCACCAGCTTATGTGCGTGGCCACGCACCATAAAACGGCTTGGACTCCCGTCAAAAGGGATGCATCAATACCCGTTGATCTAACATCAGCAAGTACCCTGCATAATAAACAAAAACAAAACTACAAACAAAAATTATATACAAAAGAAATATCTAAAGTAAAATCGGATCATTTACTCACAATATCGACAACAACGAACAAAACAATCCCTAGCAATGTCATTAAAAACTAGGTGACGATTGCTGAAAACTGAATTTGACAACAACCAATCCCCGGCAACGGTGCCAAAAACTTGGTGGCGATTGCCGGAAACTGCATATGACAACAACCAATCCCTAACAACGGTGCCAAAAACTTTACGGCGGAGCATTTGTTATACATTCGCGTATTAACTACTCGCAAGTGTACGAGGTCAAAGTTTTAGTATAGTGTGATCATTAAGATCGGGTATCGTATCCACAGGGATTGGTGTTCGTTATTATCGAGTACCGTAATTGTCATGACCTAACTTTATCTAGGCTAAAAACAAATGTATTTAATTAATTAATACTAATACTAATATAACATAAATAAACTATACTAATATAGTGAGATGTTTTAGGGGAAAGAATTGTCGAGGGATTAACTCAGTTTACAAATATGTGTTCGATCTCGATTGACTCCCTCTCTCGAGTGTAAGACGAGGGATATAACGCGACCTCGTGTCAACGAATAAGTCCACCGCAATGTCTTAACAACCCTAGGCCATCTGAGTCTCACCCTAACGTCATTGATTGCACACAATCCAACTCCCGACCGAGTTATTGGATCGACGCGTTGTGTTTACCCTATTGACAATCTCAGTTCTAAAACTCCAACGCCACTTCTCCCGAGTGTAAGACGAGAGAATACATGAGTTCGAGTCAACAAAAAAGTCCCCATCAACGTCTTAACGACCCTAGGTCACGTGAGTCTTGCCCCAACGTCATCGATTGGTGTTATGTTTACCTTAGTCCAAGTCCAGGGTTTGTCAAATGCCGTATTCTCTGAATATCATTCTAAGCATAATAAACATAACAATATGATAAATGGTGGCCGCTATTTAAGTGTTGCCACTTTCACCGCAAGCATACGGATCAAGTTTTAGTATAATGGACCTTTCGGTTAGATATCGTATCCACAGGAATTGGTTGAGATTACTATCGAATACCGCGATTGTCATAACCCGATTTTATCTAGTCGACAAAAATGGTTTTTATAATTAAATACTAATTACTAATAGGAGATAGTTATGGGATGGATTATCTAGGGATTAATTTTATTTACTTAAACGCGTTTGATTTCGTTTAGTTTATAATAATGGTGATCAATCTATTTAACAATCTCGATATCTAAAACTCCTCCACCACCTCTCTTGAGTGTAAGATGGGGGAATACCCTATGTTGCGTAAGTCTTGCCCCAACGTCATCGATTGCACACAAAATCTCAGTTCGTAAACTCTCTCGCCACATCTCCCGAGTGTAAGACGAGTGATATCACGTGATTTCGTGTCAATGAAGAAGTCCCCCACAACATATTAACGACCCTAGGTCACGTGAGTCTCACCCCAATGTCATTGATTTCATGCGTTGTATTTACCCTGTCGAAAATCTCAGTTCTAAAACTCTCATGCCACTCCCGTGTGTAAGACGGGGGAATACGCGACTTCGTGTCAACGAAGAAGTCCCTCTCAACGTCTTAACGACCCTAGGTCATGTGAGTCTTGCTCCAACATTATAGATTTTCCACAATCCTAACCCCGACCGGGTTATTGGATTATGGCATTTGTTTATTCTAATCCAAATCTGGGATTTGTCAAACCCCGTATTCTCTATTTATCATTCTAAGAATAATCAACAAACAATATGATAAACACACTCAAACATTGAAGAACAATCATCAAAGAAACACAACTAAACCAAAACTACGTTTTTATAAATGATATTAATCCCATACATAATCCACATTTAACCTATGCCTATAGCCGTTTATACAATTGAAACTAAGCTAAACATGCTCAAACAAACATAGAAGTTAAGAAATAAAAGAAAAAATGGATGAACTTAGCCAATATCCGAAGATTAGCAGCTAAAACTGTCCACTGATTGATTCTCTTTCTCCGCGTGTTGATCTTCTCCTTCGGATATGTGTTGAGCACTCCTCATACTCTCTCTATATACTAAACTAAGCCCTAAGGGCTCTAATGGTCTGAGAGAGATCAAGGAGAGGGGAGGAGAGGAGTTTAAATAGGCAAAATATCTAAAATAAATATCTAAAACTGTGCAGAGGCCACTGCCGCGGCGAAAGGTATGTCGGTTCACTGTTCGCCTAGGTGGTAGAGAAAGCGGTGGATTAAGGACCATCCTGATGTTTCACCGCTGCAGTAGTAGATTTTACCTTCGCGACACTGGGTATTTAGTAAGAATGGGGTCTCTCTGCATCTTCACGGCCATGGCGGAGATCTGGATGCCGCGATGGTGGGCTTCTTTTACAATATTGCCTCCTTGCTCATTTTTCCACCGTTCTCCGACCGTTTTTTGTCCAAATTGATGGTTTGCACTCCGCTTTCATACCTTTTCACCCATACACCTGTTTTAATACAAAAAGAATAAAAACATATTAAAACATACTAAACGTACTTGAAAACTAACAATGTTCGGTTTGAAAATAGATAGGTAATTTGCACCTATCAAATACCCCCAAACTCAGAAGTTTGCTAGTCCTCTAGAAAAACACCCACACAATATGAGAAAATATAAAAACTAATTACGAAATTGAAAACTAAAAACGAAAAACACTAAAAACGAAAATGTGTAAGTTTTGATTATCATCTACCGGCCGAAAGATTTTTCTTCATCGACCCCCAATTGTATCAAGTTCAAGTATAAATCACACCATATAGTATTCTAGAATTTCAACGTTCAAAAATAGTAAGAGCCATTCTAGATCCTATTTAAGTGTGTGTGTGATTAAACTCAAATATAATACTATCCATTGATTAGATGGGATTATCCCTCAATGTAGTTTATGACTAAAACCGTTAAGGTATAAGGAATCCATACGCCTGACCCGGAATCTATTCTCCACTAATGTAGGCTCAGAGGTCCATGAAGATCATTACGGCTTGGTTCGGTAATGGAATAATGGCGACGAGTATATCGAAAATATAAAACAAGTTAATCGTCGTTAACGTGACGATACTCAAGGCACATGCTTGGCTCTTTCTTACTCTCAAAACCCCATAGTTTAATTAGAAACAACCCTGAACATACGTTTAAGAATGTCGTACTCACTTGTCATGTCAAAAATAAACGTAAATATTTTATTTTATTTTATTTTTTTTACATAACACATCCCCAAACTCGTTCGAATATTTAAATTTTAGGAGTGTGCAAAAAAGATTAAGTAACACACCCCCAAACTCATTCGAATTTCTACAATTTTAGGAGTGTGCAAAAATATGAACGACGTACGACAAGCGAGTACTCGAATACTGAACCAATTTAGAAGTTCGCCCTAAACCCAGCCGCTCACATCAAGTAGCATATATGAATGCTTACTTGATTCACTCAAGTGTGCCTTTAATTCGGCGACATTGGTTTGGACAAAACTCAACTGGCCAGGGTATTTGTTAAGTGTTCAAAATTGAAACGGCTTTTAGGCATCGACAAGGTAACGAAGGGTAATGATATATCATGGTAGGATTAAAAAGGCTTAAGCGATCAAATGAATGCCTAAATCATATCTCCTAAACAACCTCGCCTAGGATTTCGCCTCGAATTTCTCCCAAATCAAGTTCTAGAATCCCTATTGTCATGAAATTGAGTGAAGGATAATTGGTTTCAAATCAATTAGATAGTGTTATATTGAGTTTACATACTCGTGCATTTAGGATCTACAATAACTTTTACTAAGACGAGACATTAAGCACACAGAACACACATGAATGACCTTTACGCTCGACCTCAATAAACAATCAAAGGGACAGACTCATCATCTGGTAAAGGCCTAGATAATGTCAAAACTCAGCACAAAACAATAATTAAACTAAACAAACTAATCCTAAACTAGCATGCATACGATACAAACAGTAAAACTTAACTAATAACATAAACACATACTAAAACATACTACACATCACTACCAACTTAACACAGGTATTGCCCAAAACGACCCGTCAACGATCCCAATGATAGTATATAGCATAATACTGAAAACGGGGGTTTAAAACACATACCTGGGAGGCGAGAGGATCTTACCTCCATTTCAAGTCGACGGAGATGGATTTAATTTATTTTAGGACTTCAGTTACCTCCCAAGAAAAGTGTGGTTTAATGTCCTCGGCCTGACACATGCTCTCAAGACTGGCAAGATGTTGCAATGAAGGGAACGCAATAGCACTTGTTGATCTAACATCTTTAAGCACCCTGCATGAAAACAAAAACAAAACTACAAAGAAAAATTATAAACACTAAACGATGCCTAAATTAAAATCAAGTTATTTACTCACAATATCAATAGTAACTCAATCCAATCCCCGCAATGGCGCCAAAAACTTGATGGACGTTGCCAGAAACTGAATATGACAACAACCAATCCCTGGCAACGGCGCCAAAAACTTGGTGGCCGCTATTTAAGCGTTGTCACTTTCACCGCAAGCGTACGAATCAAGTTTTAGTATAATGGACCTTTCAGTCGGGTATCGTATCCATAGGAATTGGTTGAGATTACTATCAAGTACCGCGATTGTCATAACCCGACTTTATTTAGGTGACAAAAATGGTTTTTATAATTAAATACTAATACTAAAATACTAATTTAACTATACTAATTACTGATACGAGATAGTTATGGGATGGATTATCTAGGGATTAACTTTATTTACCTACACGCGTTTGATTTCGTTTAGTTTACAACAATGGTGATCGACCTATTTGACAATCTTGGTATCTAAACCTCCTCCACCACCTCTCCCGAGTATAAGACAGGGGGAATACGCAACTTTGTGTCAATGAATAAGTCCCCCTCAACATCTTAACGACCCTAGGTTGCGTGAGTCTTGCCCCAATGTCATCGATTGCATACAAAATCTCAGTTCGTAAACTCCCTCGCCACCTCTCCCGAGTGTAAGACGAGGGATATCACATGATTTCATGTCAACAAATAAGTCCCTCTCAACGTCTTAACGACCCTAGGTCACATGAGTCTCGCCCCAATGTCATTGATTTCATGCGTTGTGTTTACCCTATCAACAATCTCAATTCTAAAACTCTCCCTCCACCTCTCCTGAGTGTAAGACGGAGGAATACGCAACTTCGTGTCAATGAAAAAGTCCCTCTCAACATCTTAAAGACCCTAGGTCACGTGAGTCTTGCCCCAACGTCATAGATTGTCCACAATCCTGACCCCGACCGGGTTATTGGATCATAGCGTTTGTTTATTCTAATCTGAATTCAGGATTTGTCAAACCCCATATTCTCCATTTATCATTCTAAGAATAATAAACAAACAATATGATAAACACACTCAAACATTGAAGAACAATCATCAAAGAAACACAACTCAACCAAAACTACGTTTTTATAAACGATATTAATCCCATACATAATCCACGTTTAACCTATGGTCATAGTCGTTTATATAATTGAAACTAGGCTAAACATTCTCAAACAAACATAGAAGTTAAGAAATAAAAGGAAAAACGGATGAACTTAGCCCATATCCGAAGATTAGCCGCTAAAATCGTCCATCGATTGATTCTCCTTCTCCGCGTGTTGATCTTCTCCTTCGAATATGTTTGAGCACTCGCCATACTCTTTCTATATACTAAACTAAGCTCTAAGGGCTCTAATGGCTGGAGAGAGATCAAGGAGATGGGAGGAGGGGGTTTAAATAGGCAAAATATCTAAAATAAATATCTAAAACTGTGCAGAGGTCACTGTCGTGGAGGTGGGATTCACTATCGCGGCGAAGGGTATGTCAGTTCACTGTTCACCTAGGCGGTGGAGAAGGTGGTGGATTAAGGACTGTCCTGATGTTTCGCCACTGTGGCGGTGGATTTCACTGCCGCGGCGCTAGGTATTCAATAAGAATGGGTCTCTCTGCATCTTCGCCGTCGCGGCGAAGGTTTGGATGTCGCTACGGTGGGCTTCTTTCACAATATTGCCTCCTTGCTCATTTTTCACCATTTTTCGACTATTTTTGGTTCGAATTGTTCGTTTGCGCTCCGATTTCATACATTTTCACCCATACACCTGTTTTAATACACACAAAAAATAAAAACATATTAAAACGTACTAAAATATACTAAACGTACTCAAAAACTAACAATGTTTGGATTAGAAATAAATAGGTAATTTACACCTATCAATAAACACAATCAAACTACAAAGAACAATCATAAACGCAACACCGAAATCATTTGAAACACATATTTATAAATATATTTTTAATCCCTATACAATCCATGTTTAACTAACATCCATAACCAAATTTACAATAAGAACGAGCTAAACATGCTCACAAAATCCTAAATTAAAAAAATAAGTGAAGAAATCGAAGAACTTAGCCTCGTTCGAAGTTTAGCCGCTAAGAATCATTCAACGTTCACTCCACCATCTTCTTCCACCTTGAGATGTGAGCTCCCCCTCTAAAACTTCTCTAACTACCCTTAGATATATTCTAAGGGGCTCAAATGGACGGAGAGATGAAGAAAAGAGGAGAGGAGAGAGGAATAAATAGGTAAAATATTTCAAAAATATCTAAATCTACTGTAGAGGTCACCGCCACGGTGGTGGGATTCAGCGCCTCGGCGGTGAGTAGGTCGGTTGGTTTATCACCGTAGTGGTGAGAAGACGGTGGATTAGGTTGACATCCTGTATCTCCAGCGCCGCGGCGGTGGTCTCGCGTCGTAGTGGTAGATGTTCAGGAAGGATAAGTCATTCTCTGCATTTTCACCTCTGCGACAGTGGGCTTCTTTCAGAATATTGCCGCCTTACTTATTTTTCCACCGTTCTTTGATCGTTTTTGGTTCGATCTCATCGTTTTTGCTCCAGTTTTCTATATTTTTGCCCCATACCCCTGATTTATACAAAAAGAATAAAAACTAATTAAAACATATAAAAATACTATAAAAATACTCTAAAACTTAGCAAAATCAATTTGGAAATATATAGGTAGATCACACCTATCAGTAATCCATGACGTTGGGGTGAGACTCATGTGACTATGTGTTCTAAAAAATGCTAGAGGGGGACTTCGGTATTAACGCGAAGTCACACATTCATTCATTTTACACTCGGGAGAGGGAGTGAATGAGTTTATGATACTGAGATTGTCGGATAAATTTAAATACCGTTAATGTAAACTAGATTGAAACGAACATGTTTAAGTAGACGAAGTTAATCCCTAGGAAATTTACTCCCATAAACATTATATTAGTATTATAGATTAATTAGTTAATTTAGTTTAGTATATTTTATTAACAAAAATTATAAATTGAGTCGCCTAGATAATATTAGGATACGACAATCGCAGTACTTAACGACAGTCTAATCCAATCCCTGTGGATACGACAACCCTTACTCTTCCCACTCTACAAAAACTTGACCCGTACACATGCGGTGAAAGTAGCGATGTAATATTCCGCTACCAAGTTTTTGAGCGGCTTCCTTCTCAGGGGTGGTGGAAGAGGAAAGAAATCCTACCCTGAATTCTCTATGAAGATGATGGCTACCAAGGCCGTAAGTGGGGTAAACCCTTGTTGGCGACGCCCTAGAGGAGGAAGTAGTCTTCTCTCCCCGGGTAGGGGTCCTAATTTTACTTCTGCCTGTAACCTTCTTGAACCTTGGGTTTGATTTGAACCTCTATTCCTTGGTTTCCTCAGCTGGTTTGCCCCTTCCCCCTCTCTCCTGGTTGCAGCACGAAGATCAGCATCATGGAATCTAGTTTCACGGTCTAAAGCTTGATCGAGTGTAAGACCGGGGTTAGAGCAGAGATCGTAGGATAATTGATAGGTATAAATTACCTATCTATTTCTAAACCAAACATTGTTAATTTTTTAGAACGGTGGAAGAACGGTGGAAAAACAAGTAAGGTGGCTATATTCTGAAAAGAAGCCCACCACCGCGGCGTCCAAACCTCCGCCGCGGCAATAAAAACGCAAAAAAGACCCTATCTTGCTGAATGTCCATCGCCGTAGTAGTGAGATCTGGTGGCCACTAATTAATCGCTGCCACTTTCACCACAAGCGTACGAATCAAGTTTTAGTATAATGGACCTTTTGGTCGGGTATCGTATCCATAGGGATTGGTGTCGTTACTATTGAGTACCGCGACTATCATAACCCGACTTTATCTAGGCGACAAAAATGGAATTTAATTAATTAATACTAATACTAATATAGCCTAATTTAATCTATAGTAATACTAATATTAATATGGGATAGTTTTGAGAGAATAGGTTGTCTAGGGATTAATTTCGTTTATGAATACGTGTTTAGTCTCGTTTTAGTTTATGTTAATGGTGTTCGACTTATCCGACAATCTCGGTATCTAAAACTCATCCGCCATCTCTCCCGAGTGTACGACGGGAGAATACGTGACTTCGTGTCAATGAAGAAGTCCCCCTCAACGTCTTAACAACCCTAGGCCGCGTGAGCCTCCCCCCAACGTCATGGATTGCACACAATCCAACTCCCTCCCAGGTCATTGGATCACGTGTTGTGTTTACCCTATCAAAAATCTCAGGAACTCTCCCGTCACCTCTCCCGAGTGTAAAACGATGGAATACGTGACTTTGCATCAAAGCTGAAGTCCCCCTCAACGTCTTAACGACTCTAGGTCACGTGCGTCTTGCCCCAACGTCATCGATTGTCCACAATCTAAACCCCGACCTGGTTATTGGATTGTGGTGTTCATTTATTCTAGTCTGAATCCGGGATTTGTCAAATCCTGTATTCTCACAACAATCATTCTCATAACATGATAAACAAACAATACGGCACACACAATCAACATAACGAAGAACAATCGCAAACAAAACACAAACTCAACTAAACAATGTTTTCATAAATTATATTAATAATCCATATACAAGCTATGTTTAGCCAATAGCCATAACCACGTATACAATGTAAAATGGCGTAAACATACTCAACAACTACCAAAAATAGAAAACAAAGAGAAGAAACGAGGGACTTAGCCAATATCCAAAGAATAGCCACTAGAACCATCCACCGATCACTTCCCTCTTCATCCTCTACCTCGGGTTGAGAGCTCTCCCTCAAAAATCCCTTATCCTAACCCTAAAATATGGCCTAAGGCCTTAGGGGCTGAAGAAGATCGGAAGAGAGAATGAGAGAAGGGTATAAATAGGCCAAAAAATATCTCAAAAATATCTCATTGTGCAGAGGTTTTCTCCTAGGCAAAGTTAGGTCAGTTAACTTTCTACCGGATTTCCGCCTAGGCAGTGGAATTTTCTGCCTAGGCTGAGAAACTGCAGGTTTTCATTTTGTTTTGACTATAACTTCTTCATCCAACCTCCGATTTAGGTGATTCAAAAACCTATGAAAAGCTAAGCAATAGATCTAAAACTTACATGTTTTGAGTTTTTCCAAAATCGGATTGCATCATAGTCCAAAATAGCCTTGAAGTTACAGTACCTGTACCGGCTTTGTAAGTTTGGTGACCGCCTAAGCGAAGAAGTAGGTGGTGGAATCGGAAACGTTCTTAGCATCTTCACAGCCTAGGCAGAGGTCTGGACACCTAGGCAGTGGTATTCTTTCACAATGTTTCCTCCTTGCTCATTTATCCACCGTAACTTTGTCCGCTTTGGTTTGATCACATCGTTTTCGCTCTGATTTCATACATTTTCACCCCACACCCCTGCTTTAATACAAAAAGAATAAAAACATATTAAAACACATAAAAATAACTATAAACGTACTCGAAAACTAACAAAACCGGTTTGGAAATGCGTAAGTATTTTACACCTATCAAGATCCATCGTCGTGGCAGTGAAAATGCAGGATGGTCACCAATTCCACCGCCTTCTCCACCACTGCGACGATCACTAACCGACATACCCACCGCTGTGGCGGTCACCTCTGCATAGACGTAGGATATTTTTTGGATATTTTGAGCCCTATAAAACCCCTTATCTCCTTATCTCTTTCGATTTTAATCACACCCTAAGGCCTTTAGAATATATTTAGGGTGAGTTTGAGAGATTTTTGAGGTAGAGCTCACAACCCGAGGTGGAAGAAGAAGAAGAAAGTTATCGTTCAACGGTTTTAACACCAAATCTTCGGATATCGACTAAGTTCTTTCATTTATTTTCTTTGTATTCTTTATTTCAATAGTTGTTAGGCATGTTTAGTCCATTTTACATTGTATATATTGTTATGGTCATTGGCTAAGCATAGGTTGTTTAGGGATTAACACTATATTTATGAATATGTTGTTTGATTGAGTTTATGTCTCGGTAGCAGTTGTTCTTCATTATTTTGATTGTGTTTATCGTTTTGTTTGTTTATTATGCTTAGATGGATATATCGAGATTTTGGGGTTTGATACTCAGGAGAGATAACCCCGGATTCGGACTAGGGTAAACAACGCGACGATCCAATAACCCGGGAGGGAGTTGGATTGTGAGCAATCGATGACGTTGGGGAAAGACTCACATAACCTAGGATCATTAAGACGTTGAGGAGGACTTCTTCGTTGACACGAAGTCATGTATTCCCCCATCTTATACTCGGGAGAGGTGGCGGGGGAGTTTTCGAACTGAGATTGTCGATAGGGTAAACACAACACGACGATCCAATAACCTAGGAGAGAGTTGGATTGTGTGCAATCAGTGACATTGGAGCGAGACTCACATTACCTAGGGTCATTAAGATGTTGAGGGGGACTTCTTAGTTGACATAAAATCGTGTATTCTCTCGTCTTACACTCAGGAGAGGTGGCGGAGAAGTTTAGGAACTGAGATTGTCGGATAAGTCGAACGTCGTTAACATCAATTAAAACTAGATCGAACACGTATTCGTAAACAAAGTTAATCCCTAGGAAATCTATTCCCTCAAAACTATCTCAATATAATATTAGTATAGTTAATTTAGTTAGTTTAATTAAATTAGTATTGGTATTTAATTTTATTCAATTTATTTTCGCCTAGATAAAATTAGATTATGACAATCGCGGTACTCGATAATAGTCACAACCAATCATTGTGGACATGATAACCCTAACTCTCCCGATCTATACTAAACCTTGACCTCGTATACTTGCGAGTGAAAGTGGCGACGCGTAATTGCGGCCACCAAGTTTTTGGCTCTATTGCCGGGGATTGTGTTTTTTTATTATTATTGATATTGTGAGTAAATTACCCGATTTTACATTAGGCATTTTTAGTGTTTATAATTTTTGTTTGTAGTTTTGTTTTCTATTTCTCTGGCAGGGTATTGGACGATGTTAGATCAATGAGTATTGATGCAATTCTTTCAACGGGATTATGAGTCATTTTATAGTGCTTGGGATCGATACAAGGAATTGTTGTTCCGATTTTCGAACCATAGCCTCCCGACGGAATGTCAACTCTTCAATTTCCTCGACGAGTTACAAACTACAACCAGAATATGGGTAGAAGGAGGAAATGGTACCTCATGTTTCTACGACCTAACCACGGAGAAATCCATTTGGTCGTTGGAAGAAATGGCAGCCTATGATTATCAAAGTTGGAATTATTCACCGAGTCACCAAAGCTCGGGGAATTTTTCCAACACCTTGGCACCATGGATTGACATTTCGGATCACGACGAGGAGTCGTCCCCCAATCTGGAAGAAACACTCGCAAGCGTTATGGGAGAGACTCAGAGATTATTGAGGGAGATGCATGACCGAATCAACGAGCATAAGAATTGTCTAGATCATATCGAAACAGTCTACGCCGACATCAATGAGACTGTAACGTCTTTGCAGACGTAAATCGATCATCTTCTTTGCTTTGTTGAGGCCGAGACGGAAGCGGTGGCACTAAGAGACAAGCAAGCTAAATCCAATTATGAAAGATACAGTGAGGAACCAGAGACGAGCGGGAGGAGCTAGGGAGAATATGTTGAAGATTCAAATAAAAATGAGACCTAAGTGTGGTTCGGTGATGAAAATTCACATATCGTTGTGAATTTTCACCGTTCAAATTCCAGCTCGTGACACTACAGTCAATCCAAGACGATCACATCTACAAGGATCCAATGTGGCTCACTTGTCCTCTGCCACCGATAGAAATGTCATTTGATGCCCACCAAGTACATGAACTGGTAAGACGTGTCGTTGAAAGCCCGAGCCATCCAAAGCAACATCTCGCCAAGCTTGAGGGCGTGCAAAACCAAGACTGGTACGTAGTGTTATTTGACACTTACTATGGGCGGAAGACACTCTTTGACGAGTACTTTGGCATGTCAGGCTAACGACCATAAACCAAGCACTTCTTGGGAGGCAACCCAAGGAAAAATAAGTTAGATCCGTTATGCCGATTTGATTTGAAGGCAAGATTCTCTCACCTCCCAGGTATGTGTTCTAAACCCTAGTCTTCATTATAATGATTTATCATGTCATTAGGATCACTGACTAGGTTATTATGGGCATTTCATGTTCAAGTTGGTGGTGATGTGTAGTATATTTAGTATATGTTTTAGTTGTAGTTTAAGTTTTACTGTTTCTACGTGTGCATGTTTGTTTAGGGTAAAATTTGTGCATGTGCTGAGTTTTGACTTCATCTGGGCCATTACCCGATGATGAGTCTATCCCCTGGTTGTTTATTGAGGTCGAGCGTAAAGCTCATGCATGTATGCTCTGTGTGCTCAACGTTATGTTTTAGTAATAGTTATTATATATACTACTTGCACGAGCACAAAAACTCATTATATAACCGTCTAATTGATTTCAAAACGATTATCTATCACCTAAATTCATGACATTAGGGTTTCTAGAACTTGATTCGAGGGAAATTCGAGGCGAAATCCTAGGCAATATAGTTCGGAAAATATGATTTAGGCATTCATTTTATCACTTAATCCTTTTAAGCTTACCCTGATATATCATTACCCCTCATTACCCTGTCGAAGTCTAAATGTCATTTCAATTTTGAACACTTAACCAATACCTTAGCCGATTGAGCGTTGTCCAACCCTATATTGCTTAACCAAAGGCACAATATGAGAGCATCAAGCTAGCATTTGCAAATGTTTCTTGAAGTAAGCGGTTGGGTTGTGGGCGAGCTATTAATTGGTTCGTTATTTGAGTACTCATTTGTTGTTTTCCGTTCATATTTCACACACCCCTTATATTGTACAAATCAAATAAGTTTGGGGGTGTGTTTGTTTGGAAAAAAAAACTAAGTATATATGGTTTATTTTCGTTTGTTTTTTATAAGTGAGTGCGTCATTCTTAACATATGTTTAGAGTTGTTTCCAATTTAACTATGGGGTTTCGAGTGCCAATCGATATACCTTGGGTAACGTCAAGTTAACGGCGTTAACCCATTTTCTCTTTCAAAATTACCCTTGACCATTTGTCCTAAACCAAACCAAGACCTATTGATCTTTTTGAACTTCCAAGTCTACATTAGTAGAGAATAGATCCCGGGTCAAGCCTATGGATTCCCTATACCTTTGGGTTTTTTCTGTCATGCGCTTATATGGTGGATAATCCAATCTGATTAACGTACGATTATATATTTAAGTTTTAAACACACACACACACTTTAGTAGGATCTATAATGGCACTTACTATTATAAATGTTGAAATTCTAGAACACTACATGCTGTGTTTTTATGCTTAAACTCGATAGGATTGGGGGCCGATGAAGGATAATTCGTTTGGCCGGTATATGATACTCAAAACTTGCACATATTTGTTTTTTGTGTTTTTCATTTTTAGTTTTTAGTTGTTATATTTTTCTTTTTTTGCATGGTTGTTTTGCTCGAGGACTAACAAAATTCCGAATTTGGGGGTATTTGATAGGTGTAAATTATCTATCTATTTCCAAACTGAACATTGTTAGTTTTCGAGTACGTTTAGTATGTTTTAGAACGTTTTAATATGTTTTTATTCTTTTTGTATTAAAACATGTGTGTGGAGTAAAAAGGTAGGAAAACGGATCACAAACGATGAAATCGTATCAAGAACGGTGGCAAAACAAGGAAGGTGGCAATATTCTAAAAAGAAATACACCGTCGCGGCGTCTAGACCTCTGTCGCGGTGGTGAAAATGCAGAGAAGACCCTATCTTACTGAACGTCCACCGCTGCGCCAGAGAAAATGCAATATGGTCACCAATTCCACCGCCTCCTCCACCGCTGCAGCGATCATTAACCAACATAACAATTGCCGCGGCAGTGAATCCCACCGCCGCAGTGGTCACCTCTGGACAAACTTAAGATATTTTTTGGATATTTTGAGCCCTATAAAACCCCTCATCTCCTCCTCTCTTCCGATTTTAATCACCCCCTAAGGCCTTTAGAATATATTTAGGGTGAGTTTGAGAGATTTTTTAGGGAGAGCTCACAACCCGAGGTGGAAGAAGAAGAAGAAAGTTATCGTTCAACGGTTTTAGCACCAAATCTTCGGATATCGACTAAGTTCTTTCATTTATTTTCTTTGTATTCTTTATTTCAATAGTTGTTAGGCATGTTTAGTCCATTTTACATTGTATATATTGTTATGATCATTGGCTAAGCATAGGTTGTTTAGGGATTAACACTATATTTATGAATATGTTGTTTGATTGAGTTTATGTCTCGGTAGCGGTTGTTCTTCATTATTTTGATTGTGTTTATCATTTTGTTTGTTTATTATGCTTAGATGGATATATCGAGATTTCGGGGTTTGATACTCAGGAGAGGTAACCCCGGATTTGAACTAGGGTAAACAACGCAACGATTCAATAACCCGGGATGGAGTTAGATTGTGGGCAATCAATGACTTTGGGACAAGACTCACGTGACCTAGGGTCGTAAAGATGTTGAGGGGGACTTCTTCATTGACATGAAGTCATGTATTCCCCCGTATTACACTCGGGAGAGGTAACGGGCGAGTTTTCAAACTGAGATTGTCGATAGGGTAAACACAACGCGACGATCCAATAACCCGGGAGGGAGTTGGATTATGTGCAACCAATGATGTTAGAGTGAGTCTCACGTGACCTAGGGTCGTTAAGACGTTGACATGGATTTCTTCGTTGACACGAAGTCGCGTATTCCTTCGTCTTACACTCGGGAGAGGTGGTGGGGAAGTTTACGAACTAAGATTGTCGGATAAGTCAAATGCCGTTAACATGAACTAAAACGAGATCGAACACATATTCGTAAACGAAGTTAATCCCTAGATAATATATTCCCTCAAAACTATCTCAATATAATATTAGTATAGTTAATTTAGTTAGTTTAATTAAATTAGTATTAGTATTTAATTTTATTCAATTTATTTTTGCCTAGATAAAATTAGATTATGATAATTACAGTACTCGATAATAGTCACAACCAATCCCTGTGGACAGGATAACCCTAACTCTCTCAATCTATACTAAAACTTGACCTCGTATACTTGTGAGTGAAAGTGGCGACACGTAATTGCGGCCATCAATAATCTCTAATGCCGGAGCCCGTCAACAAAGGCATTTAGCACAACAGCGTCAGAAAGGTCATCGCACATATTTGCTTCTCGGTTGAAATGCTCAACGTAATCACCCAAAGATTCTGTGGGCTCTTCCCGAAGAGTGAAAAAATGAGCCACAATCCTCAGCCTCTACCGAGAGTGGCTGAAACGAGCCCGGAACAACTACTCGAGTTCCCTGAAGGTGTAGATGGACGTTGGCCTCAAACTCTAGAACCACGATCTTGTGGCACCTATAAGGGTGATAGGAAAGGCTCTGCACTACAAAGCTATGGAGGTCACCTGCATATCTATATGAGACTTGAACATAAACAGGTGGTCAATGGGATCTGAAGTCCTATCATACGGACTCATCTAAGGTTAGGTGAAGTGCCTCGATGCTACTTTTTCCAAAACCTCATCAACAGAAGGAGAATTCACCACTGAAATAACACCCGGTCCTACTCCTGCTCCTTGCACCTCCTGGAGACGGGCTTTCATGTTGGCCAAACGGTGTTCCATAGCATCTCCTACTCGGGGCTCTCTCTAGATCCGATTTCCCGCAGCTTGGGCCACAGGGTGATGGGAGGGAGGTGAGTAGGAGTCAACTTTATGCTCATGCCGACCTCTGTGATTAGACCTGATGGGCCAATAAAGAGCTTGACCATTAGGGGACATCGACATATCTCTAGGCACAAATTTGCGTGGCAGAGGAGATGGAGATCTCGACATTACAGGGGGCCTTTCTTGTCCTGCAAACTCAGGGTTATGAGGAAGAAGGAGACCCTCGGGCTCCTGCCCATTTGGAGTGTCCATAAAAACATCGCGGTCTTAAGGCAGTACCTCGGGCGTTCTAGGCTGGAAGGTTGTTCCACCCTGAATAGGGGGTGGTAGCAAGAGCGTGATGAGAAGTTGTACATTTGACTTGAACTCTTCCATTTTGTGTTCAAGGAGATCAAGTCGAGATGCCTCCATAGCTCCCGAGATTTATCCTGCAGTCCCCAAGTGGCAAAGTGGATGGTCCTGCCTGACCAAGGAGGGGACAGTTATCCTCATTGGTGGGAGTTAGGAGGTGTGCCCTTGGATCTTTCGGCATGCCTTCTGGTTCTTCTGTTTTGTGTCTATCTAATTGGACCTTGTGATCACCCAAGCTCAGCTAAGCAGAGAGTAGTGATTAGGGGAAGGCTTTTTTCATGCTTCCACAGACGGTACCAAACTGTTGATGCGTAAAACTGGTACACACCTCGAGTATGGTCCAGTCAGATGATAGGTGGGTCCTCTTGCTGAGGTGGAGTCGTGTATTGAAAACTCTTCGGGTGAGCTGTGTTGGGTCTTGGGAGGACTGACCTGCTATATCTAGAGTCCTACTCCTCAGGTGGCGTACCTGCAGAAGTCCTAGACCGGGATTTATCCCGATAAAGTCTACCCGGCGTGGTAATCAATGCTCAGAGAGAAAAGGTACAATAATGCAGTAAGTAAACAAATGAACTCGCACGTAATGTAAAGTGTATTCAAGCGTACCTCAGACTTGAATAGCCCCCAATATATATAGGAGTTTGAGATGATTAGTTGGGCCTAAACACGGTCAATTAGTCAAAACCTTATGTTTAACCGATAATCCAGGGTATTTAGGAGATAATCACTGGGCTTGGGCTTTTGGGCCCATTTGGAAAAGCCCACGGACCTTTTCCAGGCCCACAGCGGTGAGCTGGTGGAGGAAAGCAGAGATTCGTAGAGTCCTAGAGAAAAAACGAGCCAAAAATAAGAACCGGTCGAGGTGAACGGCTGAGTCCCTGAAATTGACCTCCCACAGCACGGCACATAGCTCAGAGCGGCACGTCCCTACGGGGCTCTTCGCTCTTCTCTAGGTGCAAATGAGATTTCATAGGGGATCCATGGTTGGCGTATGCACCAGCGTGGTGTTGTGGATTTCGGAATGCATCCCTGTTACTATAAGGACGGACACCTGGTTGAGTCCCCAATGTTGAAGAAGATTCAGGATTCAGGATCTATACGCATATATATTTTAATAGAGGATTCAAGATTAGAGTGTTTTAATATTGGAGACTTTATAAATCTCATGCTTAAGATGTTCTATATATTGCTCTTAGAAAGTTGTTCTGAAAAATAAATTCAATTCGGATTTCGGTTCGAATTTGAGGTAGAATTTTTAACTCTTTTAATATATGTATTTTGTGGTTTATATTATTGCTGTTATAATTGTTATTTTTCATGAGATATTATAATCACGTATTATGTGAAAATTATATGAAAAATATGTCTATGTGTTTATTTGTAGATTAATTAAATGCATGTAGTAATGGGGTTAAAAACATTATATTGAATCCTGGATCACAACCCCACAGTTTGTATTGCAGGGTCGATGAAAATAGTGTTGCGTTTGAAATTTTATTTGAATTTCTATTTAATTTGTAATAATTGTATTTATTATTAAATGTTGTAAAATTGACTCGATAAATCGTTACAATAATTACCATCGTCATATTATAAAATTTCTCAGATTTACAAGTAGTAAAACATTTGTTATTTTAATTTTAGTATTAATTCTCCTTGGGAGAAATCGCTTGCGCCCCTAGGAAATCGGGTCATTACATAAAATTTCTTGTATATACACACACATATGTGGATATAAATGTGTTTGTAGATGTGTGTGTACATATATATATATATATATATACACACACACACATACACACATATACACATATGCTTGTGTGTGTATTAATGATAAACACTAACCTGAATGGTCCAATCAATCGTAGTAAAGTTGATTTGTCAATCAGTATTGACAACGCTGAGTTTATTTGTTAATTAAGCACTAATAAAGGCTATACTCATTAGTCAAATCAATTCTGATAATGGTTGTACCGATGACACATTTTAACATGTGGCTTCTACATAAACACACACAAAGCCACCACTCTTCTCGACTTTACACATGAAATATTCATCTTAAAATTATACTCACACCCCCCATATAATATATAATATTATTACTAACTCCTATAATTAAACTTATAACACTAAAAGTTATCAATATTATTTTATATCCTAAAATTTTCGTAATATATCAAAATAACCCGAAAAATGTTGAGCAAAATTCATTTTAAACCCTCTAAATATTGACAAGCTTCTATGTAGTCCAATAAGTTTGTGTCATTTTACTTTAAATCTTCTAAGTATGTAACCAATTTTAAATAGTCCTTCCATTAGTTTTTCCATCTAAACTAAAAGAAAAACAAACATGTGTACAGCACATGTTATTTTTTAAGGGGTTTTTGGTCTTTTAACATTTTTTTTTATTTTTCCTTCTTCTTCACACCGAAGCTCTCATCCCTCACTCCTCTTTCTTCTCCCAACTCCTCCTCCTTCCCAATTCATGGAAGGATATACAAAAACAAACATACATAATTATATATCCATGTTCGAAACCTAACAATCAAGAACCCAATTCTCAAATTAAACCCAAATTTAGGCTCAATTTCAAAATTCATAGCGCATACATTTGATTGTTCAGAATCTTTGTGCAAATATTTGATGCTATAGGAAGATTAAAATAAACAAAAAAAAGTAAATCGGAAAGATGAAATGTGGAGTATGGACCTTGACAATTCATGATGAATCAAAATAGGACACCTCTTCTATCCCCCAATCGTCGAGGAGCTTGAACAGCGAGGCAACGGTGATAGCGGTGGCGGTGTCTATCGTCTACCTAAAGCAAATCCCCATCCAAACACATCCTTAAATAAACCCTAATCTCACTACTTCAATACAAAATGCACAAGGTCTGTGAACCGCCACTTCGCCACCGCAATCAACGTCGTCTTTTCTCTTTGAGCCGGATCCATTTCAGTGAAGATAAGGCTCTATTAAATCCTCCTATTTTAGCTGGATTCATCCTCACCTAAGAAGTCATCTGATTTCGATCCATTTATTTTTCGATTCTTTTTTCAATCCAAGCCCATTTCTATTTTGATCCACCTTGAAATCAAAGGATTATTCAATCTCATCTTCGTGTTCCTCTTAGAGCCTTATGCTTGGAGAGGAAGGAGGAGAGAGAGATAAGTGAGAGATGAGGTTTTTGTCCAAAGAAGAAGAAGAAAAAAAATGTAGAAAAACAAAAAAAAACTTAAAAATAGCATGTGCAATACACATGTTTGTTTTTCTGCTAATTTGGATGGAAAAACTAATAAAAGTACCAATTAAAATCGGTTACATACTTAAAGGCTTTAAAGTAAAATGACACAAACTTATTGGACTACGTAGAAATGTGTCAATAGTTAGAGTGTTTAAAAATGTATTTTTGCCAAAAATGTTTAATTTTTTAAAATAAAATATTATTTTTAGAAATATAAATTTTTGAGATATTATATTTTTATTCTTTAAATCTTATTTAAGAGTTACTATTGCAAATTAACCAATCAAAGAGTTATGTTGACAAAAAAAATCCAAAATAGTGTATATAAATTAGTCCTCAACAATCAATAAAATACAAAGAACTGGCATTAATACCCTTCTATAAAACATGAGAACTGCAATAGAAAGTTCATTGGATTAATAATTACCCTTCCAAAACAATGCAATGAAAGGCTCATTAGGTTTAAGGTTGCCCATTACTACCACTGCTCTCGATTTACCACTCTTACAAGTTCTCCACCTCGTGATTCTCTTTATCCCTCAAGAATGCCAAGAACCCCATTGCTTAGAATAGAATTTACCGGAGAAACAATGACAAGACATAAACGAAGAAGAAGACAGAGGTAATTGGGTATATGACCAAATGAAGTTCTATGTCATTTGCTTCATGTTCATGGTGTTGTTTACTATCTTCAATTAGATTTTTTGGGCCACTAGTGTGTCATACAAGCCTAAAATCATCATCAAGGTGAGTTCCAAAATGAATCTATGAGTTTCCATGTCAACCATTGATGTACTCTGGATTTCGATAGCGGAAGAAGTAGAGAATCGGGAAGAAGATGAAAAAACGTTCCGTCCCTTCCTCTCTAAGTCGTCCAAATTCGTTCATTTTGAAAATTGTTTTTCAAGGGATTTTCTAGGCGTTGATTTTGAAAAACATCTTGGGCCTATATTTTTGTCAAAAATAGAGTCATAACCTAGTATGGGATTAAATGGTGTGCTAGGTCACTAGGATTTCGAAAATTCATTTTTTCTTTTGAAATGGCTTGTGTTTTGACTTCCATTGGTCTATGTACCAAATATATTCTTTAAGTTCGGGATTTGATAATGCTCGAGAAAGGTGTTAAATACCCCCAAGACACCCATCTGAAGATGGTACCTTAGTCTAAATAGATATTCAGTGTTAAACACTATCCAAGCAGTTTTCTTTGATTCACTTAAATAAGAATAATTCCCTTTTTTAAAAAAGTTTTTGTTTTGTTTTTTTTATGTATTTGTTACATGATTTAATGGAAAGCAGGTAAATACTACAGCTACTACTAGTCAGCGACACCCAATAACAGTTTATATACAAACAGATATGTAAATATGCAAGTTATACCAAATGAAATACAAACTAAGACTAAGTTGTTTGAATATGCAACCGAACCCATAGATGGGTTGCCTACGTGTCTCGAATGAGAATCAGGTCATGACATAGTTCGTTCTAGTTTAGGAAAGAACATGGTTTGTTATTAGTGGTGTGACCGAACCCTTAGGGGTTGCCTACATACTTTGGGTGGTTACCCAATATTAGGTCTGACATAGTTCATTCTTGTCTCTTTGAAAATTGGATTCATTATTAGAGGTGTGATCGAACCCTTATGGACTGCCTATATACTTTGGGTGGTTACCAAAGATCAGGCCGAACATAGTTTAGTCTTGTTATATTTGAAAAGTTGGGTTAGTTTTGGTTAAATCTGAGTTAGTTTAGTTAAGTTTTGGATGATTATCAGTTAGTTTTGGTTGAACAAACCTGAATTACAAACTTGAAACAAATCTTTGATTTTATCCAGAACATCAAACGTTTAACCCTAATTTGGTTGTTATGGTTAAGGTTAGATGCTTGCTTGATGTTCTTGACAAGGTCAAATGCTTGTTAGGTTGTTCTTAGGGTTTGTTTGATTTTTATGGATTTTATGTGTTAAGGACATGAAAGTAAGTATATTATTTACAAGATCCTACTATATACAAAATAAAATGCACAAAATCAACCAAGAATCATAGGGGGTTTGGTAGGAACATACCTACTTAGGGGATGTGGTATACCCTAAGTATTTACATCCTTCTCCTTGATTGGTGGTTGGCTGGTAATTGATTGGTGGCCGCAGTTCTTTGAGTTCCTAGCCAAGAACCCAAGAACAACAACCTACTTAAGGGATGTAGTCATCCCTAAGTACCCTTCCTCATTTCCTCTTTGCTTGGTATTGATCGGTGATCGTCAATCCTTAAAGTTCTTATTCTAAGAACTTCAAGAATTCC
Source organism: Eucommia ulmoides (assembly GCA_016647705.1). NCBI lineage: Eukaryota > Viridiplantae > Streptophyta > Magnoliopsida > Garryales > Eucommiaceae > Eucommia > Eucommia ulmoides. Next base: position 21,877,750 of record CM028339.1, read on the forward strand.
TTCCACGACTGGATTTCGGCAAAATAACGACATGTTTTTTGAGAAATCCGCTTGAGAGGCCTAGGACCCGAGAGATGTGCTCGAGTTTAAAAAGAGAAACTAGGCCTTCAAGTCTTGAAAGAAATGAGAAGATGGCACCCCTATTTATAGGCTGGGGGCCTGCACATTAGGCAATGCATAGGTAACACCAGCCTTTTCCTTGGGGGTGTTTGGCTTTGGGAACTTGCTATCTTGTCTTGGTTTGATTTGGCTTGGAACGAATTTAGGGAAGAATGCTAGATTTTCAAAGATTTGGTAATCATTAGCAATCATTACCATTGATTGCCAATGGTTTCCAATCATTACCTCTCCACTAATGGCATTCACTATAAATTGGTGCATTTATAACTTGATGGGATAGATCCAGTTTGGTTTAGGGACTAAACGTCAGTCAGATCCACTATTTTGGTTTGGTTGTCATGAATGCTCCCAAGATGCATTAAACCTAGTCCTTAGGTATTACTTTGCATTTATTGAAAAATGATGAGTCATTACTTGGAGGCCACACATTCGGTTCATTTCGGATGGAATCGGGTGAACTTTCCTTGTAACCATCAGTTGATTTCCAAGTTGCCTAGTTACCCTTGGATATTTTTGTAAAAATATCTAGATCCTTTGAACCTAGAAATGACATGTCATCCCAAGCATTTAATTCTTGATTAGATGTGCATTAAATGCCTTACTTGGAGGCTACTCATCCGATTTGGTTTCGGTAATGTGTGCTCACAATTCAAGGCTTTCAGTTGGTTTCTAAGATATTTTGCTTAAAATATCTTGAGCCTTGAATGTCGTCTTGACATGTCATCCCAATAATTTAATGTTTGATGGTATGGGCATTCAATGCTCATTGAATACCTTACTTAGGTGGCGAACCAAATCAGTTTAGTTTTGATAATGATTGGTTGTGCCCTAAGTGTCTTGTCCTCTTCCTTCGCCATTTGGTAGGTAACTTCTAGGAAGGCTCCTTGGTTATTATAAGTCTTAGTTTGTGGGCCTTAAATTATGGATAGGCCCCTTGATTGCTTGGGCCTAGGGTGGTTTGTGAAGACTAATTGGATTTGGTGAAAATCTAAGTCAAGCCCAAACCTTAAATCACCTTGTGATTTAGGGCCTTGTCATGACCTTTCCAAACATTGATTAAGGTGTCTTGTATTGTTTCTTGGTAGTGTGTGATGTGATATGCATGAGAGAAAGAATTGTTTTTGGTGTCAAATTTAACAAGATTCAGTGAAAATTAAATGCTTCAAAGTCAAGGTAGAGTAATCGAGTTAATTGTTTGAAATGTCCTATGATTTAAGGGTAGTGACTAAGATTTATCTATACTAAAGATGATTTTATGAAAATCAAACCTTAGTAAATTCATTCTAGACCTCCTTAAATCATGGGAATTTCAATTTTGATCCGAAACTTTTACTTAGTTGTATTTTGTTAAATTGAACATTTTTACATTTTTGTTATGTTTTTGGTTGTTTTTGTATATTGTATAGTGTGATATGAGGTAGAAATTCATTCCCTTTAAACCTGAGTTTAAAGTTTACCTGAACTTATACTTGATTTAACACTGGCTGAGCGGGACAAAATACGGTGTCTACAACCCTCTGAAATCTTCGTTATTTTTCCACTACTTTAGCATCAACTCATTTCATCCAATGAGTTGATTCACTAAGTTGACTCAAATTAAAATGTAAGGATTATTGAGTTAACTCGGACTCAAATTAGGTGCAATAAAGTCAGATATCAGACAAAAACTAGTTGTTTTCAAATTTGGTGACATTCTGTGGTGCCCACGTCACTTCTACTCCTATTGAGATTTACTATTATGATCTCAAAATTGTACAAATAGTAGTGTAGATATTCACACTAATAATCCCTATTAAATCTGGTACAAGTTATTGTTTTAAAATAGTGTGAACATTCACAACAGTTCATAGAAGTGTGAATGTTCACTCTTATAATCCTATTAAATCTAGTGTTGTGCGAGTTTTTGTTTCGTAATAGTGTGAACATTCACAAATTATACACAAGTACAATATTTGTATGTTTAAATGTTAAAATATTCGAATATTCATGATTATCGGCGTACATTCCCAATGATATTATTGTGAATATTGTTTAAGCGTAAATATTATAAATGCGAACATTCATTATACTATTTGTGCTAGTATGAATGTTCACACCACTTCAAAACAAAAACTCTTAAAGCACCAAACTTAATAAAAAAAAAAATATCATTATGAGCATTCATGACACTATTGTGCTACTGTGAATGTTCATACCACTTCAAATTAAATAACCCGTACAACAGTATATATGAACATTCACACTGATGTTTTCTCACATGTGAACATTCACACTACTGTGGTTTGAGGTTTAAACATTCATAAATCTGTATTTTTTTTTAGTTTTTTTTACTTTGGAAATGTTCACAATTTTGATTTCTTTAGACATGGATTATTCCATGATATATGGGTTTTTTATTTTCATGTATACGGTTACAAAATTTGTAGGATGACACAATTTACAAATTGAAGACCAAACATGATTAATTGGTTAATTTAAATGGACAACTTTTTACATAAAGTGTTTTAGAGAAACGAAAATTTAATTACACTAGTTGGAATTTTTTTAATAGTTTATGCTACTTTGGAGAACTAAAAATAAAACTCCCATTACAAATTCATTTATACAAAATTATTAAAAAAAAAAAATACAAAATTAACTAAACAAATTTTACAAATAATTGCAAAAATAGCCTAAAGTAATTTTACAAATAATTTAAAAATATATATATTTACAGATTATAGACACAGCATTTTGACCGCCTCGCAAAAAATTTATAGTTAACTTTGTTTTTATTCTATTTTATTTCCAAAAAATAAAGAAAAATAAATAAAATTGAAATAAAAGCAAGGGGGTGAAATTGAAAGAAGGAGAAAAAAGGGAGAATGAATGGGAATAAGAGAGAGAGAGTAAAGTGGGTGGGGTCCCCATCCTTTGTCAACCGAGAGAAACAAAAGAGAGAGAAGAGAGAGTAAAGTGGGTGGGGTTCCCATCCTTTGTCAACCGAGAGAAACAAGAGAGAGAGAGAGAGAGAGAGAGAGAGTATTGATGTGGGGCCCCTCTTTTTCTATATTAGCCGCAAGGAAAAAAAAAGATTGGGCCCCCTCTGCCACGTGGCAACCAATCAGCAAAGGATATTAGGCACATGTTTCTCACGTGTCCAGAGTTCAGAACGTTTGGTTTTGGCCTTTTTTTCAAATTCTACCATTTCCCAATCTAACTTGGACTGGGTTCAGCCGGCCAAACCTAATTTTCAAGGTTTCCTAAGTGATTTTCATGCTTCATCTTTCCCTATAAATAGGACCCTCCTCCTCCTACTTCATTTATTTAAAAATTGAGAAGAGTAACCCCTAGAAGAGTGGTTCTCATCAAAAGCCATTTTGGGAAGTTGTCTACGAGAGAGGAAAAACCTGAGCATCATGATTCTTGGTCTAGAACAGGTATGTTTTTAGCTTATTTCTTTTGCTCGCAAATTAAAATTCCTGCAAGCTTTATTTCTTTTAATTTCCCGATGTCTCAATGAAAATGCCGGGATGAGATTTCATATTATCAATCTGAATCTTTGAGCATTTAGACGAGAGCACCCATATCTTGCTGGGTTTTTTTTTTTTTTTTTATAGCAATTCATAAAAGAAAAAACTAAAAAAAAAAAAAAAAAAAAAAAAAGTAGTAAATCGTCCGATAATCCTATGAAAACGTCGGGATGGATTTCTTGTGCTTAAACTTAATCGCCGAGCGTTAGGTGAAGGATATTTTCATTATTTATTTTTCAGTATTTTATTTATTTTATTTTTATTCTTGTTATCGAAAACCCTAAAAAATAGAAAACATAAAAATTCAATAAAATAATAAAATATTAGTTTGCGGAAATTAATCCTTACGAATCTTAAGATGAATTCGACGACTCGATAAATCATGGGAGAGTTTTTTGTGACCTCATTTCCATTCTCCAACTAGAGTGGAATTTAGAAATTATTGATTTTTGGAAATCTTTTCCTTCGGTAAACCTTTTCATGAGATTTCGCTTAAGTTTTGAAAAGATTAATTCTGACAAATTTATTTATGCGATCCTCCCTCGATTTTCATATCTATAGAATTTGAGGGAATTTCAAATCAATATTTCTTTAAATTAATTGGGCAAACTTAAAATAGGTATTATTTGCATCAATCTGGCATATCTATTTCCTTTATCACTTATACGACATGTTTAGGATACTTTTACCACTTACATTTTTTTTATTATATATAGTTTTTTTCAGACTTCATAATCCATATTTATTTCTTATATCATTTAGATGGTATGTTTAGGACACTTTTCACCACTTACACTTTTTTATATTTCATTACATATAGTTTTTGTTTTTAATTCATAATCCGTACTACTTCTCATTTAGTCATGACACATACACTACTTGCATTTTTTTCACATATATTAAATAATTAAATCCTTGCCACGTATAATCAGGTAGTGTTCCTTGATTAATTCTCGTATTCATATCATTTTGCTTTGGCATGTTTAAATTAAACCTTTTCTTACATAAAAATCATATAAGTAGTTTTTTAGGTCACTATGGCATAAATAAAACAGAATTTATATCATGTTAGTTTTTGCATTCATATTGTTCATACTTATTCACTTATTTTAGTTTGCAAAATTAAATTAAAGAAATCTCTCGCAAACATACATAAAACCACCCTTTGGGGACCATCCTGGTCCAATCCTTAATATTTGACAAGAGGTCATACCGATGGGAACATTCCCAAAAAATAAAAAAAAATTGTCTCATCTTATTCTTGGAAAATACCAAAAAAGATTTCATAAGAAGGAAATGACTTCAAAATAAAATAAAACATTTGAACTTAAATTAATTGGACTTAATCGGACATAAGGTACAATTTTTTGGACAGGCATTTTTGGGTGCCTAAAACATTCCCTGAGCGTAACTGACCCCCAAACTTTTCAAATGAATATTTGGTTTGACCGTGTTTTTGGAGTCAATTTTTACTTAGGCCTTTTTTAAATTATTTTCTAAAAAAATCGTTGACCTAGCACATCATTTAAGACCTATGTTAGGGGGAAACTCCTTATTTTTAAATGGCCTAAGTACCTTTTTGAGAAAATCAATGCTTTTAAAAAAAAAAAAAAAAAAAAAAACTCTCTTTACGCTTCTTATTATTTAATATTCTTTTCCTTTTGGAAAATCGGGGCGAATCACAGATTTTCTAACAAAATTGCCTAAACAATCCTACAAAATCTAAATTACATTTTTATGAAGACTAATTTATATTTTATAAAATTTAATTATAAAATTATTAACAACAATCAAATTTCACGATTACGAACAATCCTACAAAATCTAAATTATATTTTTACAAAACCTAATTTATATTTTTACTAAATGTAATTACAAAATCTAAATATTTTTAAAATTAATTCTTAATTATAAAATTAGTAACCACAATCAACAAACATATAAGAAAATTTACAACATATTTCCTTCAACATATTTATAAATAATTAAAAAAAATCTAAACATTACAAATCCCAACACTACAAGAAAAAATGCATTTAGTTAGAAAACAAATTTGTAGCCAAAGCGTTAGTTCCATAGTGAAAGAGTTTTAGCAACAAAATATTTTCATAGCCTATATGTCGTAGCATAAGTTATTTGGCGAAAAATTTATACTTTCATCGCGCAAGATTATTATTTCGCGACGCATTATTTCATAGCCAAATTTGTAGCTAAATAATCACATTCCATAGCCAAAAAGTGGTTGAAAATGGCGGAAAAAATATTTTGGCGGAGAACATTTTTCATCGCCAAAAGGCAGTTCAAAATGGCTGGAAAATATTTTGGCTACGAAAATATTTTGTCGCCAAAACATGGTTGTAAATTGCGGGAAAACATTTCAGCAACAAACATTTTTTGTCACCAAAGTATGTTTATAAATGGTGGGAAAAAAATCGGCAGCGAAAATATTTTTGTCGCCACAACATGATTGTAAATGGCGAGAAAACAGTTTGCAACGAAAATGTTTTTTAGCCGAAAGAATTTTTTTTTTATTTTTTTTTGCGAGAAATGCATTGGCTACAAAAATAAATTTTGTAGCAAATTCCTTTACTTAAGCCGATGAATGTCAATTTGTAGTCACAACCAATCAATAAAAAGTAAACAAAATCATACAACTGCATTAAAAACAAAATATATCAATATACTAACTCTACCAATATCCTTAAACACTAATATGACAAAAACAAATGATGTCTTGCAAAACATCATTAGAAAATAGCCAAGAAACAAATGATGGATGTTAAGTGATCAATATCATCGATTCCATAATATGCTGAATCTACAAATTGTTAAAAAAAAAAATGATTGGACATATTGGGTTACCATGAAGATAAAGATTATGTAGGTCCTGACTGTGCTCTTGTCATCAATCTCATAAGTTCTTTCAACTCTGCTAACTCTACTTCCATGGTGTCTATCTTATTTTGTTGATCTTGCAATTTCTACTCAACCTCTTTCGATGTTCCTTGTGTGGATGAAATTTCAGTTGATGAAGTTCGTCTTGGTCCAAAACCAAGTCCCCTGATGTAACTAAAAATTCTTCCAAGAATATCATCGCATATATTATCCTCTATCTCCGGGTTCTCTTGGGTATGTTCTAGACAAGCCACCAGAATACCTACAAGATGTAAATATAATTTAAAAAAAAAAAATTGAATTTTATTTAATGATCAAAAAATAGAAATGGTCAAAAAAAAAAAAAAAAAAAAAAAAAAAAAAAAGGTCTCACATTATCCTTTTTGCTGTATTAGATATTCATTGTCCATTTGCTCTCTGATGTGTGATCCGATGTAGATCAATCATACCCTGAACCTACAATTATTGAATTTTCATGTATATAATATACAATAATTAACAATAAACTTAATAAATTGAATTAGAATAATAGAAAAATACCATTTTCTAGAATATGGTGTCGAATGACCTTGAGCCCAAAACATGGTTATAGCATTTCTTACTTCGATTGCTTAAGTTAGTTAAAGATAATGTCTATGAATCAGGAATAAAAATATTGTTGATCCTAAGATTTTGATGGACATATAATGGTTGATAGTTTTGGTAGAACTAACGGTTTGATTAAATGTTTCAGTTTATTAGTTCTAATTATGAAAATATGATGACAAATAATGAATGCATGCTAAAAAGACTGACAAAGACGATGGACATTAAGAGACCAAAGATTTTGAAGAATATAAGGGAAAACAACTCAGGTTAATTTTTACTCTTAATGTATCCCAATTAAGATCACACACGATACAAAAAAAATTAAATTTATGTGTGTTTTGATAGGATCCTAATTAGTGAAATTGTCTGCTCCTATGTGTAATTGGGAAAAAAATATTGATAATTAATTAAAATTGAATTTAAGAATTTAGTGGAGCTAATTGAGAAAATAAATCAGTTAAAGAGATAAAAACGTTGAAGAAAATGAATTAAAAACGAATTTAGAAGAGGTTCCCAACATTGACAAGTCGACAGGTAAGTCGACTGGAGCATACAAGAAGAAGTCTCTGAATCTTCGAGTCAACAAGTAGGTCAACCTATGCTTAAAAGATGAACTTTCTGAATCGTCTGGTCGACAGATAATGGATGGGCGGTCGACCGATGGGCAAAGGAATTTTGGCTTGGCTAGTATCTTGAATCGAGTGGTCAACTTATGGGTGTTGGTCAGTTGACTAATGAGTTTGTTTCAGGTTTAGAAGATTTCATGGATTTGATTCAAAACTAGCCGTTAATAAGTCATTTTGGCTTACCTGATTGAGATATTGTAGGGATTTGTACTTAATCAAGATATGGTCTATATATTTTATTATCCCTGTTAATTTGGTCTATTTAATTAAAGTGCTTTAATACTTTCTATTTTGATGAATTTCGATTTAAAAATATTTAAGGACCAAAATGAGATTTCCCAAGAATATTTTTAAATGAAAAAGATCTATTTTGATTATATATGATGTATAGGGTCTTGGGGTGTCATTTAATGACATAATATTTGAAAAGTAGTTGTTATAAGATATCTTTGAAATTCCTAAATTTAAACCTGCAAATTTTGATTTTAAATATTGCAATTTTGGTGGAGAATATTTTGGGCCTAAAATATGGGAGAGATTTAAGGGATTTTATTTTGATCTTACGATTTAGTCCATATATTTAAATATAATTCTTTCCATACTTTCATTGATTAAGATCAAATTATTTTGGGGACTAAATTAAGAGTTTTAGAAGTTATATTATTAAGTTGAATATACCAGGATTGAAAGGAATCAATATATGGGGTGTATAGGTGATTTTAAATGACATATTTTGTGAAAACTAGCCGTTATAGGAATTGTTTCAAGTGGCTTTAAATAGACTTGCGGATTTCACATGTTAATATACAATATCAAGAACTATTCAGTTCCTAAACTTTTATAAGAGTTATCATTCTGATATTATATTGAAAAATATTGTGAGATTATTCTGGAGTTAAAGTTCTTGAGTTAAAGCGCTAATTTTTTTAGCGTCACCAATCTGAGCTGTCTAGCGATCTGTTTTGTATTCCATTAGTGTTTTTCTAGTGAGATCATTCCAAACTTATTCTTTGATTGGGTATTTTATTATTATTACTTGCTTGGTGAATTAATCTTTTTGAGAAATCGTTTTTGAACTTTAAAATTATAAAAATCTTTTAAAACGATTTGTGTGTTAATCTGATTACTTGCTTAATTGTGCTACCCACATTCTTTATTATAATCAAATTTTGTTTCCTCACTTTATTTCTATTACTAGTATCGGGACATTAATTGAGTATTAATTAATCTGAGGTGGTAGAAGCTTCGAGTGGGAAGAACTTACCAATTTTTGTAATTGGTAAGTTGTGTGCGGATTAGATACTATTGGAAGTGTCTAATCAGGGGTAGCTTGTTTCAGTCTCTTCCTGTAAATAGATTGAGATAGTAATTCTTCCTGAATTGAATTGTTTTGTGAGAATTTTGTAACGGTTCAATCCTTACCGGGTAAAATAATATTTGGAGTATTTGAGAGGTTTTGATTCTTTAGCCTTTATTTAAAAAGAATTAGGTTATTCTTAAGCCTGTAAAAAGTAGAGGTTATTCCTAAGCCTGTGAAAAAGAATTTGTGAATGTTGATTCTGAGCCTGTAAAAGAATCTTTGTGTGGGTTTAGTTCCTACCTTTAAAGGAATTTTAAGTTTAGTGAGTACGAATCTCCGTGGGGCTCGGAGGACTGGATTAGCTAAGAATAGCTTGGTGAACCAGGATATATCGGTGTGTACTGCATTGTTTATTTTCTTTATTTTATCTTTATCTTGTTTAGGTGTGCAGCTAGAGCTTATTACATTTATCCGCTGCTATAAACATAATAATTAATTTCAGGATAAAATTAATTGTTAATTTTTGAAGTATTATTATTTGGATTAATTTTCTAATACTACCCAATTCCTCCCCCCCCCCCCCCCCCCCTCTCGGGTAGCTCATTGGGCCAACAAATATGAATACATAAATTAACTAGAAATTAAATACTAAGACGACCTTTAAATTTCGAAAATAAGACATACCCTCCACCTCGTGGACTCAAACAAACCACATAGGCTTAACCAATCACCTAATTGCATATCTGGCTTATATGGATGTTGACGTAAATCTTTTCTTTCATTTATCATCCATTTGAAATGTTGGTCTAGATCAAATTTATAATCTCTATACCTATTTAACCACAAAATATTCATGGTTTTTTTCACTTCCAGTAAATATAAGCCAACAATCTCAAATTTAGCCTTCAAAAACAAAAACAAAAATTAAATTATAACAACAATCTCAAATTTAGCCTTCAAATAATAAAATACATTAGTAATAAGAATGTTGATAATAATATAGGTTATGCAATTATTAAATTATAATAGTTATACCTCAAAATGTATAAGTAATATGATCTGATCTCCATTCAACACTTTTGTCCACATGTTCACTTCCCCATTCATGGGTGCAAAATATCTCACAATATACCTCATCTCACTTGAAAACTTACTTGACAAATCATCATCCGTTGGCCTATTAAAAAGGGTATCAAATTTAATCTTCAATGGGTTGTTATTATTAGCTTTCAGTAATTTGCTTGTCCCACGTTCCATAGTTGGTCCACGTTTTTAGGTGCGAACGCCCTTATCTATCAACACAAATTTAATGAAAATTTAATGTGAATCAGTGAACACAATTTGGGAGCAGAAACATAAGAACAAAAATAGAAACACAAACAAAAAAATATATGTTTCTGTTCTGATCAAATTGGGAACAGAAACAGAAACATATTTTTGCACTATTATTCTATTAAATTCTTGAACAATTATGCCATGTTGTCAACAATTTATTTTGAAAATTATGGGAGCAAAAGAGAAAAACATTTTTGTTCCCATGTTTCTGCTTTTGCTCTAGAACAGAAATGTGGGAACATAAACAATTACTTTCATAGGTGCAAATGTAATTAAGCCCCAAAATTTGTTGTACAAACAACCTGTTCCATGAATAGAGCAAAGACTTCATATTTTCACACTATTTTTTTATTAAATTATAAAAAAAAAAAAAAAAATGGAAAACAACTAATGAAAAACATTATTGCATTGTTTGTTCTTGCATTTCTGTTTGGAAAAAAAATAAAAAATAAAATATGTTTTTGTTTTGATCAAATTGGGAACGAAAACATAGAACATAAATAGAAAACAAAAACAAAAATAAATTTTCGCACTATTTTTCTATTAAATTCTTGAACAATTATGTCATGCAGTCAACAATTTGTTTTTAAAATTATGGGAGCGAAAGAGAAACAAATGCATGTACCATCAAAGGCATATAACATCAAACATTTGATAAAAAAAAAATAAAAAAAAAAATAAAAAAAAAAAAATAAATAAATAAATTAAACAATTGATACCTACATTACTATTTATTTGTGTGTCATTCACGCCGTTGCCCTCTTGTCCTTGTAATAGGTGAGACACATTATCATCGATATCATTTGTGGATGCCTCCTAGTGCTAGGCCCATCACATTCAATAATGACACATGCGATCTCAATTGCATTCGTACAGGTGTCATGTTACCTAAATTGGAATATAATATTAATTCACACATAATTAAGAAAAGAAAATTATGTTATTTGTTAAATATGAACAATAGAAAATATGATGCAATACACAATAAAAAGTGAAAAGAAATTGATTTTAAAAAAATTGAATATGATTACTTATTCTATATCACTATCATGCTTTTCATTTTCATTGAGTACATTACCCCAATACTCAACAATTGTATCATCTTCTTCACTTTCATTTTCAAAAATATCTTTTTCTTCTTCTATAGATTCATTACCATCATTATCGTCACAAGTAAAAATATTTGGAATAGATGTCGATGGTGTATTAAATTTTTTTCTCTTGTTTTTCCTATGTATAGGTTTTGCATCCACTTTCTCTGGTTCGATACCCTTTCTATGTAAACCACCTCATTCGACAACATCAATAACATGAGTAAATATTGTTGAATCATTCTCTTGGTAAGCAGCATTTGTATTAATATCATAGAAGTATTCATTTTCTTCTAAAGTGTGATTAGCATCTTCTTCAGTTTCTTCTGACTTAGGGACATCCCAAAAAATATTAATGTTGTACATGTACGATTCTCCAATTACGACCTAACTTGTTATCATTGATATAGAAAACTTGTTGAGATTGATCGGCTAGTATAAAAGGATCAGATTAATACTATTTTTTGGAAATGTTAACACTCATTTATTGTGAAGCTTGGTGAAATGTGCTTCTATTACTAAGATCAAACCAATCACATTGGAATAACATGACTTGATGATTTAATAGGTAATTTAAGATAATAATTATTTTTAATATGCCGTAAAAGTCAAGAACCCTTCTCCCATGTTCCCCCTCAACCACCAATCCACTATTTTAAAATGGTCAATGGCCATCACGGTCTATAATCTAAAATCAAACACCATTGACAATGCATCCTGGGTATTATTTTGCTCGTGGACCACAAGTCGTCTGTGGCTTCCGGTGATTTTTCAAAACGCAACTGGTTAATCTGAAAAATCATAAAGCCAAAGGTATTAAACTAACTTGATAATAAAATAAGTTATATAAAACTAAAATTTCATTACTTACATGTTTTTGAAACCACAATGGAAAATATTCCTATAAGTTTTGCTAAATGTTTTGTTCACCTCACATTCTTAACTTGTTCTTATGCTCACTAAGTATGAAAAAAATGGTCATTTCTGTTGATCCCGAGGTTTTGATGGACAATTAATAATTGATATTTTTTATGGAACTAACATGTTTGTTGAGTGTTTTAGTTTAAGAGTTACATTAAATATTAAATCATAAAGTAATTATTGAAGATACAGAGATGGACATTAAAGAGATGAAGAGTGTTGAAGATTCTGAAGAAATTAGGTGAAAATAACTCAAACCCGTTTTACTCTTAATGTATCACAATTAGAATCACACATGACATAAATTAATGAGTTATATTTATGTGTGCTTAATTTAATGAAATTAAGATCCTAATTAGTGTTAAATTATTTGCCCCAGTGTGAAATTGAAAAATAAACATTGAACTAAATAAGATTAGTGTTTAAAATTAAATATTAGTGTCAATTAAGTTAACCGAGAAAAGAAATCGGTTAAAGGGTTTAAAACGATGAAGTTTGGAGTTAAAATAAATTGAGAAGAAGTGTTCCAATAGTGTTTGGTCAACCAACCATAGAAGGTTCGATCAACTGATTGGAGTAGGCTAAAAATTGGGAAGTCTCTAAATTGACCAGGGAAGATCGGTCAACCGATTGGCCGAAGTGAAACTCTCTGTATCGATGGTCAATCGACCAAGGCTTAAAATTGGCCTAGAATTGCATCCTGTAACAATCGGTCAACCGACCATGCTTGAGTTGGTCAACCGACTGCCTGTTAAAGACTAGCTTGGGTTACAACCTGTATTGATCAGTCAACCGATGACTAAAAGTAAGTCAACCGACTGTCAAGTTAGAATTTCGAGGATTTTAAGGATTAAATCAAAACTAGCCGTTAACTAACCATTTTTTGCATATCTGATTCAGATATTCTTGGGATTTGAATATATATGAGATATATCACACTTATTTTGATATCCCTATAGATATGGTACATAAAATTGAAGTGTTTATCAATTTGGTACATTTGATATTTCCTATTTATTCGATTTGACATTGAGAATTAATTTGAGGACTTTATTAAAAGATTTTATAGCCATATCTTAGTGAATTATACCATAAATAAATGGTTATGATATATGGGGTCTATAGGTGCATTTAAATATCATATCTTGAGGAAACTAGCCGTTAGAAAGCCTGTTTCAAAACAAATTAATAGACCTGCGAATTTTATATCAATATAACATATCAATCAAGAACTATCAAAGTTCCTGAGCTTTCTAAGAGTTGTTATTTTGAGATATATTCAAGAGATCTTTGTGAGATCAATTATGTGTAAAGTTCTTGAGTTAAAACTTTGATTGAGTTGGCGTCACCAATCTATGTTGTCTTGCTATTCTGATTCCAATTTTTTAGTGTTTTCCTGGCGAGATCTTTCCAAGCTATTATTCTTTATTGTGAAATTATATTATTATTTGCTTGGTTGGTAATATCTTAGTAAAATTGTTTTTGAACTTTAAAAAGCATAAAAATTCTTTTTAAAACAATTTTGTGATTATCTGATTACATGTTTAATTATGTTCTACCCACACATATTATAATCAGATATTAAATTCCTCACTTAATTCTATCACGTAGTAATTATCGGGACATTAATTGAGTTTAATTGGTTTGAGATGGTAGATGCTCCGAGTAGGAAGAAACTCAGTAATTTTTGTAATTGGTAAGTTTGTGTGGATTGGATACAGTCGGGTTATATCTAATCAGGGTAGCTGTGATTTCAATCTTTTTTGAGAAAAATATTAAGGTTTGATCTTTACCTAGTGGATAAAAAGGTTAGGTTATTTTTTTCCCTTGAAAAGAATTAGATGTGAATTTTTCCTGAATAAAGTTCATTTTTGAGTGAATTGTAATAGTTCATCCTTACCGGTAAAAATGATACTTGAAGTGTTAGTGAGGTTTGATTCTTAGCAGGGTAAAAGAATTAGGTTGTGGTTCTTCTTGTAATAGAATTAGGTTAGTCTTTAGCCTGCAAAAAGATAAGGTTCTTTCTTAGCCTGTGAAAAGAGAATTGTAAAGATCGATTCTAAGCTACTGAAAAGAATCATTATGAGGGTTTAGTTCCTACGTTTAAAGGAATCTGGGTTTTAGTGGGTGCGAATCTCCATGGAGCTCGGAGGACTGTATTAGTTAAGAGTAACTTGGTGAACCAAGATATATTTTTATGTTCTGCATTATTTATATTTTATTTGGTTGTGCACATAGTTTAAACACTTATCTGCTGTGTAACAAGATAATAATTGATTTAGGATAAAATTAATTATTTGATTAATTAAGTGTTTAAAGATTTAAATTTGTTTAGATTTTTTACTACCCAATTCACCGCCTCTCTTGGGTAGCCACTAGGCTAACAATTTCAAAATATATTTGTTTGTTTGCAAAGAACAAAATAATTTATAGCACTAACATCAGATACGGCTATACTTCTTCGCAATTATTCAAAATATACTATCGCATCACCTCATATTTTTCCTTCAAAGTATCATAAATTATTTGTCCAAAAGGACGAACCGTTTGTGTGAACACCGACAACATGGTAGATGATTTTGTCTATTGTAGATTACTATCATCATTCCGATCGTCACGATTAAATGTAGTTTCGATCCCCCGCATGTACATTGAGCAAAAAGTGAAGTATTCTTTCGCAATATAAGCCTATGTTATTGATCCTTCAAGTCGAGCTTTATTAGTTACAAACTCTTTCAGTGTTCCAAGGTACCTTTCAATGGGATACATCCATAGGTATTGCACAGGACCTGCAAGTTTTGCTTCCCTTGGCAAATGAACAGCCAAGTGCACCATAACATCAAAGAAAGCTGGAACAAAAATTATCTCTACCTTAAGAAGGATAATAACAATGTCATTTTCTAATTGTTCCAATACCAGTAATGTTAATGTTTTAAAAATAAAAATAAAATTGTCCCAAGTCAAACAATGCAATACAAATTTCAAAATTTAAGTACCCACGTATTCCAACTAGAATTAGTTGTTGCAGTAACATATGACAATCATGACTCTTCAAACCTAAAACTTTTCTCTCACAAATATTAACACATCGTGCAATGTTCACAGCATAGCTATCTGGATACCTAACAGATTTAAAAACTCACAAAATCTTTTTTTTTTTCGTCTTTGGTCAAATTATAAAATGCAATTGGCTTCACATACGAATCACCACGTTTTTTCAAATACAACTCTTTTATTATTTTCATATCCTCCAAATCCAAGTGAGCCTTTATTGTGTCCTTGTTCTTCCCCTCAATACCTGACAATGTCCCAAGAATATTTCACATATGTTTTTCTCTATGTGCATAACATCAAGACAATGCCAAAAGTTTGAGTTTCTCCTAGTAAGGTAACTCAAAAAATATACTCTTTTCTTTTTTTCCACACTTTCTCTTCTTAGTTAACACCCTTTTTCCTGGTCTCAAATTATCAAGCAATTGCACCAGCTATTGCAAAATATCAATTTCAGACATCTCCATCGGTTTCATATCAATTTTCGACTTCCCATTGAATTTTGTACTTCAGCGCCAAGCATGATTTGTAGTCAAAAAAAATCGGTAACTCATATAACATGTTTTACTCCTTATACTTAGTGATGGAGTATTCTTGTTGCATGTAGGACATGCCATTAACCAAGAAATGCTCCACCCAGATAGGCTTGCATATACTGGAAAGTCATTTGTAGTATACAAAATTGCAGCA
Source organism: Eucommia ulmoides (assembly GCA_016647705.1). Lineage (NCBI taxonomy): Eukaryota > Viridiplantae > Streptophyta > Magnoliopsida > Garryales > Eucommiaceae > Eucommia > Eucommia ulmoides. The sequence goes on from CM028339.1 coordinate 21,893,879, forward strand.
TGCAACTTGAAATTTCTTTCACTAACAGCATCATAAGTATCAACCCACATTCCCACAACTATTTTCATCATCTATCAAAGCTCGAAGATAGACATCAATATCCTTTATTGGGGATTTAGGTCCAAGAATAAGCAAAGACATCATGAAGAAATGTCATTTCATACACTTTCATGGTGGCAAATTATACGGCATTAAAATAACAGGCCATATACTATTTGGTGTGCTCATATTTCCAAAATGATTAAACCCATCTGTAGCTAATCCCAACCTCACATTGTCGGCATCTTAGGCAAATTCAGGATATTTATCACCCAAGTCCTTCCAAATTTCAGAATACATTGGGTGTTGTATAACATTCATATCCTCGATGCGTTTTTCTTTGTGCCATCTCATTTCTATAGCAGTTTTTCTCGACATAAACAACTGTTGTAACCTCGACTTCAATGGAAAATACCCAAGCACTTTATGTGGAATTTTCCTACCTTTCTCATCATTTATCTTCCATCGAGACTAGCTACATATAGGGCAATATTCCATATTTTCATTGTCTTTTCAAAATAATGCACAATCATACTTATATGCATGGATTGGAATATATCCTAGGCCCAAGATATGCAGCACATTTTTTGCCTCGTAATGAGAAGAATGAAGTTTCTCAGCATCTGGTAATGACTCTTTCAAAAACAGCAACAACATATTGATTGACTTGTTGCTCCACTTGTTAATTACTTTTAAATGATGCAACTTAATGAGATACGTGAACAACGAAAACTTGGTGCATCCTGGGTAGAGTTCGCATTGTGACTCTTTAAGGTAATGATTAAATGTATCATTGTCAACATCGTAATCACTTCCTTTGTGCGGTTCATTGACTTCCACCCCTCTATTCGTATTTGTCTAGTTACCTCCAAATATGTCATCCAACAAATCAACAAACTCGTCGCGTATATTACCATTATCATCGTCGGTCGGTTCTTCATCGTTGTTATTGTCACCGACACCCCTACTACTTGTACCAATACTAGGAGAAAATATTTCCCCATGAAGTGCCCATACCTTATAGCTTACTTGCATCCCATTCACAATCGAATCGTGTTCCACTTCAAATTTATTTTTTAATTTAGTGTTCACACACTTGGTACAAGGACAATAAATTTTACCATTATTCGATTCAACATGATCCATCGTAAATTGAATAAATGACTGTACTCCATTTAATTACTCGTCACTTAACCTATTTTTGCATTCATCCAACTTTTGTCCATTTCTGAATAACAAGATTATCATAACCGAAACACAATTCACGCTATAAGAGACTAAAAAGCAACATGAAATAGTAGACTTCTTGGCAATCACATTTTTATTTATTTATTTGCATATAAATATATAAATGTGTATGTGTTTATCACTGTGGTGTAAATGGATTCATGTAGCCTATCCTACTTAAGTGGGACAAAGGTTTGATAGTTATTGTAGTATAAATAATGGGTGTTTATATGGAAAGAGAGAGAGAGAAGGGGGGAGGGAACTAAACAATTACCCATTATTCTCAGCACACGTATACCATTTTGGACAGTAAAAGCAGTTGTTTCCAAAAAAGAACAACACTTCATTTCAAAGGCTTAGAACATCATTGTTTTATGAAAGTGGGAAGCTTAATTGTGCAGAAAATGAGGGAAGCTTAATGAATTCTGACTTGAACAGCGCATGAGGCCATTCCCATGCAATTCTAAAGAAGCCAAGATAACTATTCTGAAAGATGTCAATGGCATAATCAAACCATCAAGGTAATACTGAAACCTAGTTTCATAACTAAGGACTACTCATATATTGAATTAACTAAACCGGTAATTCTAAGTGAACAGTAAACAGAGGCATACAAATTACAAAGAGTATAAACTTCAATAAAGAAATTAATCAAAAATGAGATAAAAACATAATGCATGTGGTCAAATTTAACAAGATTTGGTGGAATGGAGCAGATAATTTAACCAGATTTGATGCAGAAGAAGCAGAAAAAAATAAAAATAAAAATAAAGCAGGAAAATTAAATAGTAATGAGAGAAGAATCAGAAATTAATTTTATTTTATTTTTTTACAAAGTTTCGTGGGAAATGAGAATAGAGGGAATAGAAAATCTATTTTATTTTCATCTCTAATTTATAACAGAAACTTACTCAATACAAATGGGTAATCAATACTCAATAAAAAAAAACTTAAGCAAAGAATTAAAAGAGACAATTGAGGCACCCCGGATTTTGATAGCGAAAAAAATAGAGATTGGGAAGAAGATGAAAACAAATTTCCATTCCTTTTTTTCTAAGTTCTCCAAATCTGCTTATTTTGAAATGATTTTTCAAGGGTTTTTCTAAGCGTCGGTTTTGAAAAACTTCTTAGGCTAGGATTTTATGTTTAAAAAAGAGTTGCCACCTAGTATGGGGTTAAATGGTATGCTAGATCACTGAGGTTTTAGAAATTCATTTTTATTTTGAAATAGACCATGTTTTGACTTCATAAAGGTCTTGTACCAGAGATTTCTTAAAGTTCGGGGGTCTATTATGCTCAGGAAAGGTTTTACGCACCCCAAGACACCCGTCCATAAATGGTTCCTTGGTTTAAATAAATATTCACTTTTAAACAATACCCAAGTAATTTTTTTTTTTATTTACTTAACAAAAAACAATTATCTTTTTTAAAGTTTTTTTTCCTTTTTATGCATTTTAACATGATTAAAGTAGTAAAGGTTTAACTATCTATCATGCAACTATAAATAAAAATGAAATGAATTTTTTTTTGTTTTCTTGGATATAATTAAAGTAATGAACTATACTAATCTAGGCAGTAACAACCCAATAATAGTTTATAATATGCAGAAATATAAACGACCAAATCTTATAAAGGCTTCCTACATATCCTTGTTTTCACAGGGAATCAGGTCGACATGTAGTTCCAACATGCAAACTATATGAAATGAAATATTTTTGTATTTTTTAACAGCTGAACCTTATAAAGGTTGCTTACATATCCTTGTTTTCACAATAAATCAGGTCAACATGTAGTTCCAACATGCAAACTAAGACTAAATTATTAGATATATGACCGAACCTTTATTAGGTTTCCTACGTACTTTGGCGAGTAACGAAAGATCCGGTCATCACGCAGTTCATTTATTTAAGGTTATAAATAATATGTTTTCATTTATTAAAGGTGACCGAACCCTTATTAGGTTGCCTAGTATTTGGCAAATAACCAAAGATTAGGTCATTACATAGTTCCTTTTTTAAGGGTAAAACTAGTTTTAGTTTATTTTATTATTAAAACAAGACATAAACCACAACATGATGTGTACATAATCTCTTTGATTTTGTCAAGTACACCTCAACCGAACTCATTAGTTTAGACAAGTTAGTGTTTGATTTTAAGTTGTTAGTTAAAAAAAGAAAAAGAAAATACCATATATTTATGACAGTCTTACTCGTAACTAACAAAGACAGAAAGGTTTCTGAAGAAGGATCACACATATCCCCGAAGGAATAGAGGTCCTCCTTTTATCCTAAATTTTTAGCCACAAAGGTCTATCAGTGTAGTATGTATATGTATGTGTGTGTGTGTGTGTGTGTGTGTGTGTGTAAGGTGCCAGTCCACTAGCCTGAAAACTTCATGACGGGCTGTGATTTTGATGTTTATCATAAAGTAAATCAGTTTATTAATAGTTATATGATTAGATTAACAGTTGGTAAGAGTTCAGTTTGAAGCGTTCATGAAAGAATCAAAACAACTATGCAGGATTCATGGTGTAATAGATGGTTTGTTTGAATCCTCACATGTTCTTAACATGTTCTTAGATATTTTGGATCTTCACAAGTTCTTAACATGTTCTCAGACGTTCTTGATGTTCTTTACATGATTTTGAATAGTTTTAGTATCGTTTGATTAATATGACATAAATTTAACATTTTTTTAGTTAATTATAGGTTATTTATGCTATATATATGAAATTAAAGCATGATAACTACATAATTATGCTATGTACAAGAAATATAAATGAATTTAAGACACGGTTTAAGGATAATCAAGAAAAATAACTAGTTTAGAGGAGTAGTCTTTCCCTAAACAAATACCTTCTTTTCTTTTTTGATCTTCTCAATTTGTACTTGTTCAGTTGTCGTCAACTTCTTAAGTTCTTACTCCAAGAACCTTAAGAACTCCTTTTGGGACTGAATTTCAGTAAAATATCAAGGTGTTTAGTGAAGAAAATAGTTTGAAACCCTAGGACCTAAGAGCTCTGCCCAGGTTTAGAGAGAGAAAATCTAGGTTCCAACTCTTGAAATTGTGAAAAACAGACCCCTGTATATATAGGCTAGGGATCCTAGGCATTCATCCATGCACAGGCCAATCCAATCTGATCTCTAGGGTTTGTTTGGATTAGGGGTCATGTCCTCTTGTTTTGATGTTAATTTGTTTTGGACGAATTTAGGGGATTGTGGAAGATTCTCTAAGATTTAGTAATGATTACCAAATCTTTCAAAGATTCTTGCAATGATTGGAAATCATTAGTAATGATTGACAATTATTGGCAATCATTACATAATCTTTCATATCAATGGTTTCATATGGGTGCATTTATGGCATGAAGTGACATTTCTAGTTCGGTTTAGGGGCTAAGTACCTGTTAGTTTCACTATTTCAGTTTAGTTACCATAATTGTTTCCAAGGTGAATTGCATTTAGTCTTGATAAGTCATTTTGTATTTAATGACTGATGATGACTCATGATTTTATAGGCTCTAATTAGGTTGGATTTGGATAGAACCGACTCAGTTTGCCTTGTAACGGGTAGTTACATTTCAATGGTTTTAGTTAACCCTAAGATATTGTGGTGAAAATATCTAGGTTCTTTGAATCCACCCCATCCATGTCATCTTAAGCAATAAGTGCTTGATCGACTGTGCATTTAATGACCATTAAATGCCTTGCTCAGGTGGCGAACCGAATCGGTTTAGTTTCGATAATGGTTAGTTACCTCCTAAGTGATTTGGTTTCTTCCTTAGATATTTTATGTAGAGAATATATTAGGGTTTCTTGGTCATTTCAATGCTCATTTATGAGTCATTTAATGATGGGTAGGGCCTTGATTCATTGGGCCTATATAGTTTTGTCAAAACAACTTTGGTTTGTTCAATTTCAAACCAAGTCCAAATCCTTAATCACTTTGGTAATTTAGGATTTGTCATGACATTTCCATACCTTGATCATGGTTGTTGGTCCATATATTGACCTAAGAGGGGTGGTGAATTGAGTCTTTAAAAACTTTTCATAAAATCTTTATACTAAAATCTCAAATCAAACTTGTTAGTTCTTGTGATTGTGTGTGCAGCAGATGTTGGCCCTTAATGCCTATAAAGGTATCCACTTACAAAAATATCAAGTTAAGCATAGATTTATATATCATTTATATTCAAATGATCATACATATGGTAACAAAAATAGATTAACGCGATTTCATAAAGTGATACCAACTATGTAAGCTTAAATTTATACGATATGCCGACAGGTAAGATCATGATTAATACTGATTTTATCAAACATTTCTTAGCAATACATATTTCATTAATAAACCAATATTAGCTAACAATAGGATTCCACGTAGGCATATAATCAGAGCATGATATCATGGAGATATAAGTCAATTTCTGTAAATTAGATAATAATTTCACATCACATAAATTCTTACATACTCATGCATTGTAACAAATCAAGATGTCATTTCAAGATGCATAAAAAATCAACTTAATTCAACTTATTTGTATAAAAAATATATGATATAGAATTACAACACATTATACAAATAGTCTTACTAATATGCATATGCAACAAATACTAGTGAGAGCAAAAATACTTGATTCATTCGAAATCATTTAACATGTTCCAAAATTAAATACATGAACAATATTTAATATAAGTTCATCATAAAAATATGTTAATATTCTTTAATTAAATGTGATTCTCATAATCAACATGCACCGTTTCTAAGAGAACAAATAAGCATATCATTTAATTTAAGTCTTAGAAATCATTACTAACTTACCTATTTGGCAAGTCGGACACCTCCTTCTTTAATAAATTTAATTAATTTAAACTGCGAAGAGTTAAGAGTACCTCTTATATCCTTAGTAACGACTTTACTTTTTACCTCATTTATACCAGTAAATGATCTAGGTACACTATTTCTCTTGGCATATGGATTTGGTACATCTTGTCTGTTCACACGTGCCACTTATGACTTCTTTGTAACTACACATTGTTGATACTAAAATTTTGAGGAACAATTAAGTGTTGATATTTTGATGGAACTAATGGTTTATTAAATGTTTCAGTTAATTAAAGTTCCAGTGATGAAGATACAATGACAAATTGTAAATGAATGCTAAATGATGATATCAAAGATGATAAAGAATTATTAGTTTGAAGAAATTAGAAAAAATAACTCAGGTGAATTTCAACTCTTAATATCCCAATTAGAAACACACACACGGCACAAAAAGTTTTTATTATTTATGTGTGTTTTGATAAAATGAAATTATTTGTTCCTATGTGTATTTAAAAAGAAATATTTATAATTGACTAAAATGGAATTTAAGAAATTAGTGAAGCTTATGTAGAAAATAAAATGGTTAAAGGGGCAAAAACATAAAAAAAGAAAGAATTAAAAACGAGCAAAAAAGAGATCCAGCGGACATAAGTCAACTGATGAGTCGACTGGACCAAGCAGCATGAACTCTCTGTATCTTTGAGTCGACAGGTAGGTCAACCGGCCAAGAGAAGATGAACTCTCTGTATCTCCAAGTCGACAGGTAGGTCGACCGGTGAAAGTAAATCAAACTCTCTGAATCTTCAAGTCGACAAGTAAGTCGACCGATGAACGCAGCAGCAATGGTTTGGCTATATCCTGAATTGAGCAGTCACCTGACCAGTCGACCAGACACGCTGTTTTAGGATACTGTTTATTCTGAGATTATATCCAAAAGTAGCCATTTTTTGTTGGGATTTGAGAGAAATTTCAGGGATATTATTATATTTAAGATATGCTTCATCTATTATTTAAATCCTATTGATTTGGTTCATTAATTTTTAATATTTCTCAATTTGGTACATAAAATTGATTTTATTCTAATTAATTGAGATTGAGAAATACTTGGGGGGCTTAATTGAAATATTTAAAAGTCATTATTAAGTGAATTAAACCAAAATGAAGTCATAATGATATAAGGGGTCTAAGAGAGCATTTAAATGTCATGATAAGTGGGAACTAGCGATTAGAAGGATGATTTCATTATCTTATATAAAGACCTGCATTTTTCATAAATATAGACTAATGATCAATCAATATTAAGAGAGCTAAAAGAGTTAAGATCGTTTATGAGATTTTATAAGAGTTATTATTCTGAGATATTGTGTGAGCTATTCTGAGAGGCGATCTTAAAGATCAATTACTATTAATCTTTGCTGCTACCAGATTTGAAGTTACATCGTTCTTTCTGTGGATTTCGGGTGAGATCTTTCCAATTATATTCTATTATTGCATTACTTGTTTATCTTTTGAAAATTGATTTTAGAAATTATTTCTGATTTTTATTGAAGAAAATTTTTATAAACAATTTCTTAAATCTGATTACGTGCTAATTTATTTGCTACCCATATTTTGTTTAAAATAAGATTTTCAATCTTACATTTTTCTATCGCTAGATTTGGGATATTAATCGAGTTTTAATTTATCTGGGGTGGTAGAAGTTCCGAGTGAGATTATTTTTTTATCAATTTATATTGGTGAGTAGTGTAACGTATTAAATACTGTTGGGGGTATTTAATCAAAGGGTGGCTGGTTTTCAGTCTCTTCCTGTAAAGAGATTGAGGTAGTAATTCTTCCTGGATAGAATTATTTTGAGTGAATTTTGTAACGGTTCAATCCTTACCGGGTAAAAGGATATTTAGAGTATTGGTGAGATTTTTATTCTTTTGCCTTAGTGTTAAAAAGAATTAGGTTATTCTTTAGCCTGTAAAAAGTAGAGGTTTTTCTTTAGTCTGTGAAAAAGATTTTGTAAAGGTTGATTATGAGCTTGTAAAAGAATAGTTATGAGGATTTGGTTCCAACCTTTAAAGGGATCTTGAGTATTAGTGGGTGAGACTTTCCGTGGGGCTCTGGGGACTGGATTAACCAAGAGTAACTTGATGAACCAGTATAAATCTCTGGTGTGCTGCAATATTTACTTTGTTTGTTTTTGTTGTTTGTTGTGCACCTAGTTGATTATTTAATTCCGTTGTAATATAAAGATAATAATAATTTAGAATTAAAATTAATTATTTGATTTATTGACGTATTATTCTGATAAATTTTTAATTACCCAATTCACCCCCCCCCCCCCCCTCTTGGGTATTCCACTGGGCCAACACACATCTTGACTTTAGTACACCTTTTTTGTTCGCACATATTGCTTGTGACTTCTTTATAACTTCACATCTTGGCTTTAGTACATCTTTTCGCTTTATACATGATGCTTGTGAAATCTTGGTGACTTCCTTTGATATAACCTCTTTGTTTGTTCCTTCCAGTCCAGTCCTGACATTATGCAACTCTAGACAAGACATTTGCATTGATCTCTTTGGTATCCATTTCATTTTGGATCCATTCTTATTAGACATAAACTTAGGGTTCCTAAACGGATATGATATTTTAAAATGCCCAACCCTATTGCAATAATAATATTTCAACTTCGATTGCTTATCATAGTTAACACAAGGAGTAAAGTATGAATCAATTTTAACAATAGCGAAGTTACAATCATTGGCTTGTGATGAAGAATGAGACGATGAAACATATCTACTTCCATAGATTGTTTTAAAATATGAAGAAACATTTTTAGAAGCTCTTGAAATAGACTTGAGGTCGGATTTTGATTTTTTAAAATTTTTCTTAAGTAAATCAATATTTAATTCAAGATCTGATCTTTGCTTGGAAATCACGTCAAAATTGTCTTTTAAAACTATGTTTTCATTTTCAAGAAAATCCACTTTAGAGAGCAAATTATTTACTTCAAAAATGACATCCGAAAACTCTTTTGTTTCACAATAGTCATCCAAATGTACTTTCGATTTTTGAATATTTTTTCTTCCATTTTCAAAAGAATTAATTTTTCTTTTTAAACTCAAATTTTCTTTAGCAAAAATAAGTGTGAAAGAAAGTAATTTTTCCATGATAATATGGACATTTTCATTATGATCATCTCCATCACTACCACTAGTGCTACAAGAATCATAAATAACATTATCATATACGAATCTATCACCTTCAAGAAAGGATACACAAAAAAAAATTCCATGTTGTGTGCCACGTGATCGGTTTAGTTAGGATTTTACGCCTATCGAGCTAAAACCAACTCTAGCACCAATTGTTAACCCAATGAACTACCCAAGTAGGAGGGTGAATCAAGTAGTTATAAAAAATTTAAATAATTTAAATCTTTCAGCACTTAATTAATCAAATAATTAAGTTATCTTAAATCAATTATTATCTTTGTTATGCAGCGAATAAGTATTAAATTCTAGATGTACACCCAAACAAAATATAAAGAAAGTAAATAATGCAACACACCAAGATATATCCTGGTTCAACAAGCTAACCTTACCTAATCTAGTCCCCCGTGCTCCACGGAGATTCACAACTTCTAAACCCCTAATTCCTTTAACAATAGGAATCAAACCCTTACAATGATTTTTTTTTTTCCAAGCTCAGAATCAACTTTTGCAATTTTCTTTTCCTAGGTTAAGGAAGAACCTTATCTTTTTACTAGACTAAAGATTAACCTAATTATATTACAGGAAGAATCACAACCTAATTCTTTTACAAGCTAAAGATTAAACCTCACCATACTCACAAGTATCATTTTCTCAGGTAAGAATTGAACCTTTACAATTCACTCAAAATTAATTCAATTCAGGAATAATCAAAACCTATTTCTTTTCAAGGAAAAAGAATAACCTAACATTTTTATACCTTAGGTAAATATCAATTCTCAACCTTTTTCCCAAAAAAGATTGAAACCATAGCTACCATAACTAGACATTAACCCAATCGTATCTAATCCGCTTAAACTCATAAATACAAAAAATTATGAGTTTCTTCCCACTCGAAGTTTCTACCACTTTAAAACAGTTATACTCAAGTAATGTCCCGAAATTTACTAAGTGATAGAATTAAAGTGAGACGAATTAATATCTGATGAATAACAAGTGTAAGTAGCACAAAATTAAGCACGTAATCAAATAATATCACAAAATCTTTTTAAAAAGAAATTTTATGCTCTTAAGTTTAAAAACGATTTTTCAACGATCTTAAATCCAAGTAATCAACAATAATAAGAAATCAACTTTAAGAACAACAACTTGAAAACATCTCACCAGGAAAACACCGAATTATGAAAATAGGATTGCAAAACAGCATAGATCGGTAATGACAATTCAACAGCACTTTAGCTCAAGAACTTTTCACACAAAAAATCTCTCAAAATAATCTGAGCAAAATGATAACTCTTAGAATGCTTAGGAACTTGATAGTTCTTGATATCATGAGTTATAAATTCACAGATCCATTTAAATAGATTTGGAATAAGCCCTCCAACGGCTAGTTTTCAAATAATAGGCCTCTAAAAAGCACCTATAGACCCCATATATCATATCCATTCAATATTGGTATATTTCACTTAAAAATATCTTTTAAAACTCTCAATTAAGTCCACAAATTATTTCTTAATTACTAATCACATAGATAGAAAGTATTTAATAAACCAAATTGAGAAAATCATTTAATATATGAACCAAATCAATAACAATTCAAAACATATGGACCATATCTCCATAATATCAGATCCCCCGAATCTCTCCCTTAGAATCATAAAAAATGGCTAGTTTTTTTACCAAAAATCCAAGTTCCTCGAGATCTCAATCGAAACAGTCGGTTGACCAAACCCTGCCAATTAGTTGACCGAATAATTCAACGTTTAACCCAGGCCAAAACCAAAAGGCAGTCGATTAACCGAACCTTCCACAGTCGGTTAACCAATTGTTTCGAGATATTTTCCAAGCTAAACCAGAACACAATCGGTTGACCGATTGTCCAACAGTCGATTGACCGATTGACCCATAATCGGTTGACCGATTGTTTTAGAGAGTTTCTACTTTCCAGCCCTAGACCAATCGGTTGACCGGTCCTCTTATGGTCGGTTGACTAATCAATGTAGGATCTCTCTAATTTTTTCTAAAACCTCACTATTTCAATCAGTTGACCCATCCTCCTCAGATCAGTTGACCGATTGATGTTGGTTGGTTACTTTCTCACTTATTTCAACTCCAAAATTCATCGTTTAATCCCATTAACCAATTACTTTTCTCATTTAACTCAATTGACTCTAAAATTCAATTTTAAACATTATTCTTACTTAGGTCAAATTTTTATTTTTCAATTTCACATAGGAGCATATATTTTAACACTAATTAGCATCCTAAATTTCATCAAATTAAACACAAAATATAATTCATTTAATAGTATCGTGTGTGATCCTAATTCAGGTTATATTAAGAATATAGAAGTTATTGAGTTATTTTCACCTAATTTCTTCTGGATCTTCAATATTCTTCATTTCTTAAATATTTCATCTTTGTACCCTTAATAATTTCTTCATGATTCAACCTTTAAATAGAACTATTTTACTGAAACACTCAACAAATACATTAGTTCCACCAAAAACATCAATATTTAATTGTCCATCAAAACCTTAGGATTAACAGTGGAATAATCAATCAAATCAAAATAATCAAAGTAAAAAATAAGAGATAGAGATAATCAAACCGCAAGACACAAGAGATTTATAGTAGTTCGGCAAAACCTTTTTACCTACTCTACTCCTTTGTGCTCCTGATGGAGAGTTCTAATCCACTAATATTTAATCTTCTTACGAGTGAAGATTACATCTTATACAATCTTTTTACGGGTGAAGATTAAACATTTTACAACCTTCGGACCTTCTTATGGATGAAAATCATACCTTTCACAATCTTCTTACGGGTGAAGATTACACCTATCACAATCTTCTTATGTGTGAAGATTAAATCGTTTATTTGATTTTTTTTTTCCAGCAAGATCGGCTAGTCACAACCAAAGGCTCCTCCTTTGGCCTCTTTAACTTCTTCACAAGTTGATCTTTGATGTGGTGATACTCTTGAGGATCTTCTTACTTGGATGTTTCTATGAAATACAATCTGTCAAAACAACACTCTAATGATTTTCTAATCTAACTTACAAAAATCGAACTTGGCGCTCTAAACACTCTCTATAAATATTACAATATTTTGACTCACTAGTGTTTAGTGCTTCTCACATATATCACTCAAGAATATGAATAGAACTTAAGTACAAGAGTGATCACACAATAAGTGTTATAAAAAGAATCAAAGAGATGGTGCTAAAGAATATCACTTGAATGCTTGAAGATCTTTGGATAGAATTCTTTGTAATCACTTGTGTTGGATCTTTTTTATCCTAGTTGTTTGTCCCTTATTTATATAGTTAAAGATGGTATAATATCAACTAAGAATTAAGGTGAAAATCCTCATAATCGTTGCCTCTTGTCCCTTAGAACATTATAGCAAAAAGACTCATTGACACTAAGTCTTCTCAGCAAATTTCAAAATATGTTGCAACTTTTTTCCTGATAAAGTGATCATATCTTCCATATAATACAAGTATGACTGATATGCATTTATTATGGTTTTAAAGCTCTTTGAATAATATTTCCAACTATATGTGGTGTACCTGATTTGGACAAGATTTGAGAGATATATACTATTTTGAATAGACAAAGGTCCAGTCCAGCTCAGATTTTTACTTGCAACTACTGATTTGTTTGAATTATAGAGCATTTTGACCAGATATTTCAGTTTCAATATGTCCATATCAAGAACAGTTATAAAGAGTATTGAATTATATTTCAAATAGCTCAAGAATCAACTCATTTGGATATAAAATGCGTGAAATATGGTCATTTAAGTAAGGAAAGGTCTAGGCTGAGTTTTTCAAACCAGTTGCTGTTTTCTGATAAAACATTCAGATTTGGATAACCCAACCAACTTATACTGACATGAAATTAATATAGTATGAAATATATTTGAATTATATTTCCAACCATATACGATTCACTAATTTTGGACAAGTATTGAGAGAGTTACGCCATTTTAAATACACAAAGGTCAAGATCTACATTTTCTAGTGGTAATTTGAATAAAGAGTATAAAGCCATTATAATTATCACAAATACAACCTATGATTTATCTAAAGTCTAGAAAACAAGTAGGTGGAGCAATAAATATCATATATGGGAAAGATTTGGCTCCATGCTATTAATGAGAATTATTATAAAAGTCAAATAAGGTTGCTAAATCAAGATTTGTTTATACTCTCATGAAATCTTATATATATGTATAATGTATGTACAAATTTCGTGTATAATATTTAAATACCATGTATAGAAGTCATATTATAAATATATATTATCACATGAATCATTTGCATGAAATATAATAGGATCAAACATATGGTATCATAGATTTCATGCAAAAACATGATTTTTCATACAATATAGTAAAAATGTCAATTAATCATCAATCCAATATTATCAACTTGATATATATATATATATATATATATATATATATATATATATATATATATATATATATCATGAACATATCTTAATCAATCATATAATAATATATTATGAGCAATGTCAATAAGATTAGTCATGTAAAGCCAAGTTTTCTCATTTTAAAAATATTGATCAAAATATGAAAATTCCATATATGCATATATTGAGTAAACCAATCATATATATCATGATATAAATTCATATTGGACATGTTGAACATATTATATCATGATGAAAACATATATTGAGCATTTTTAGCATGTTGGATGAAGTAGTGCATATAATGTATCTTATGATCACATAGAAATTAAGTTTAAGCAATTTAAGCATATTTGTGATCAAAATGTGAATTTTACATATATGCATGTATTGATCAAAGAGATGACACGTATTGTGATATATAAGTATATTGGACATATTATAATCGAGACACAATTGTATACATATATTGATAATATTATCATGATACGCATATTGAGTATATTGAAAATATAATTTTTCACTTTAGGCATATTGTATCAATATGTGAATTTTTCAAATAATCATGTTTTGAATAATTTAATCATATGTATTATGATATAATCAAATAATGATCATATTCAAATCATAATATCATGAATGTATGTACTCTTAGTGTATATGTATGTGTGTGTGTGTGTGTGTGTGTGTGTGTACACATCCTAATGAGCTAAAGTATATAATATCTTCAAGAGTAATATTCTATAGACTTAACCTTATAAACTTAATCTTACCTAAGTCTTATGCTCTTGATATTGAAATTATATCTGCATTTCACACTTAAAATTTTGTAGTGGTTAGCACACACAATGTATAATTGAATCTTAATACATACACTTAAGATATCATTTTGGTTAGTACACTCAAGGTATGATTCAATCAAAATACGTTGGAACATATAATTTGTGTCTAATAATATCAATGTGATATCATCATATCACTAATATTGACATCATTAAAACACATATAGCAACAATGGTTTTTTGGTTTGTTTCTTGGTAGTATTTGATCTAATATGAACAAATGAAACAAATGTTTTGGGTATTAAATAGACGAAACCAATGATGGTAAATGTCTCAGGATCAAAGTAGGTAACCGAGGTAAATTAGTGAAATATCCTATAATTGAAGGGTAATGACTAATTTTTATTCATACTAAAGGTGATTTAGTAAAAATCAATATTTAATAATGTCATTTTAAACCCCCTTAAATTGCAGAATTTTCGAGGTTGACTCGAAACTTTTACTTAGCTGAATTCAGTCCAATTTAATTATTTTTGTGTTTTCTTACGTTTTTTTTTTTTTGGTGTTTTTCTATATTATATAGTGTGATCCAAAGTAAAAATTCATTTCCTTTAAATCTCAGTTTAAAGTTTATCTGAACTTGTACTTGCTAACTCGACAAAACAAAATGTGGTGTCTACAATAATAGGATGAGAAATAGATAGATAGATAAAGAGATCCGAGCCTCGAACGTGCCTAAAACTGGTGAATGGGATGCTTTATAACTTGAAGAGAGAAAAAGATTGGAAGAAAGGAAGCTTGATGAGGCCGATAGAGGCTAATGCACTGAAGAAAACAACCAACGGATTCAATTATGCATACATGCATATAAAAGTTAATCTCTGAAGAAATATAAAACAAAACCAAAACCTAAATCAAATATATAAATAATTACTTTCTGGAAAAAGAACATAGCCTTAGGAAGAACTATTTTTTGTCACGAATGATTTTTGGTAACGAACGATTTCGGGAAAATAACAAGAATTGCTCCAGTGTGTTCCCTTGCCTGGTGTGCTCTCTCGCTCGTTTGATCCCAATGTGCTCAGCCAATCTTCTTACGATGCTCAATCTATTGTAGAATCGCTCAATCGATTTGTGTATCCTTCACTCAATCTTTGTTCTTCTTGTATTCTTCATCGCTCAGTACAAAGTGCAACTGTTTATGTGTTATAACGGCTTTTGGTTTTTAGATTAAAAAATTAGGGTTACACTTTTAGCTACAAACTTTAATTCATCAGCATCAAAACTATGTCGTTTTGCTAGTAGAAGGAATGACAAAGTGATTGGCGATGAAACTATATCGTCGCCAATAGTTTAAAATATTAGCGGTGAATTAGCGACGAACGTTTTTTGTTGGTAATATGCTTGGAGAATTTTTCTTGGCTCTTTTTGTTTTGGCACCAAGAATGAAAGTTGAAAATAGAGACGAATTCCAAAATTTCATCGCCTAAACATCATATATGGCTATGCAATTGGGGTTTGTCACCAAAAGGTACTCACATTTAGCTACGACTTTTAATTTTGTAGCCAATGGACTCATTTAGCTACGATTATTATGTCGTCACCAAAACATTCGTAGTCAATTCTCTTTTTTCTTATAGTGCAATACAAATAACAAAACTAAACAAATTGCACAACCTAAAAAAATACAAATAATAACAAATTCAAAATAACTTAACAAATTCAAAAATTATAAAATAAAATCACCAATTGAAAAAACTAATTAACAAATTACGGAATAAAATAAAATAAAATAAAATAAAAACTATCAAGAGGAAGGCTTGTGGCAGAGGTAGTGGAGTTTGCTGGCAATGGAACAAGTCGTAATAAAGTAAAGCTCGTGGAGACAAGTAGTAGAGAGGGTGGAGGTTGGGTAAATCTATGGTCTAAGGAGAACTGAACATAAAGAAGATGAATAAGAAGAAGAAAGGGCACGAGGATCTCTAGGACACGAAATTTGAAGAAAAGAAGAGGAAAAAGAAGAGAATAAAATATATAAACCCTAATAGACACAACAACAAAGAAACAAAAATGTCACCCCTGCTTTCAAAGAAACAGGGTGTCATCCCCGTCTTTATTTTGTCGTTTGTCTATGGTGTATAAATAGGATCATACCGCAATTTTATATTATTATTTTTAGGTAGCATGGAAACGAGGTGATATCTGCGTCTTACAATTATAGTGTAATTTTCTCAAATTATACTAAATTATAATTAATTTTTTTTATTACAATTATCAGGTGAACTCGTGGGTATAATTATCCTTAAATTTAATTTTTGGGTTTATGTCATTTGTCATTTTGTTCTAAACCAGATACCTCCCCTGTAATTTTACAAATATCAGTCAACTTTCTTATCATTTTGGTCAAACACCACTTACCTCCCTTATAAATAAAAAATTAATAAAAAATTTATTTGTAATGATAATTCTACTACCCTTACCTATTTAAAAATAATTAAATAATTTAAAATTAAAATACATAAATAACTCTTCTAATTTATTATATATATATATATATATATATATATATATATATATATATATATATATATATTTCTCTTTTATTTTTATAATAATACCCCTTATTACATCCCTAAAATCTAACCCTAATGAGGAAAAAAATTCACCCCTCCTCTTCTCTCTCTCTCTCTCTCTCTCTCTCTCCTCCCACTCCATCCGCCTCTATCACTGGAATTTGTCGTCGCTGCCGAAATTTCTCTCTCCCCCCTCTCTCTCTTTCTCTCCATCTCTCTCTCTCTCTCTCATTCCCTCTCTCTTGCAGATCCATCCGGCACGCAGGATCTACGAGAGAGAAATGGAAGAAGAGAAAGAGGGGGAGGAGGAAGGAGGAGCTCTATGAATTTTCTTGATGTTCATGACATTTCTTGGTGATATTTGTTGATATTGTAGATGTTATTTAATTGTATCTCCATGATATTTCTTGATGTTCAAAAAGTGAGGATTCTGCAAGATTCTGGCAACGGTGGGAGGGGGGAGGGGGATGGAATAATGAAATTACTTAAACAATAGAGGTTAAAAGTATATTTTTAAAAATAAGAATTTTAGTGAATTTAAAAAAATATATATATAACAGAATTAAAAATAAATGGTATTTATGTCTTTTATAAGAAAAATGTGGTCAAATAAGTTGATTTGTATTGGTAAAATGACATGGAAGGTATTTGATTTAGGACAAAATAAAAGGGGAAGTAAGTGGTATAAACCTTTTAATTTTTCCCATAACAAAATTATACCCGACCCAGTTCTCTACCTTTCTCACCATTTCCCTCGCTCCAAACACGCAACAATTTACCTCCAAGAAAAGTAAGGATGCCACAAAAAACCGAACCGATGGGTAACCACGAGAAACCGATCCAAATGGTTCGGTTTTAAAACCCACTAAATGGTTCAGTTGTGGTTTTGATTTTGAAATTAGCAACCGAAGCGGTTTTAGTTTTAGGATAGAAACCGCGAAACCGAACTATAAAACCGAACCATGAAACCGCAAAACCGATATTTTGAGATATATTTTTATTACATATATACCTTATATATATATATAGTTTAATGATAATATATATGTATGTTTTTATTATTTATTTACACTTTTGGACCTCTTATATATACGTGTGTAAGGGTTTAATAATTTTTATTTTTAATTTCACATTCATTCGGCTCGTTCCTCCGTTCCTTTCCTCCCTCTCCTTATTTGTTCTCTCAGTCTCATATCTGATTCTCTGAGTCTCTTCTCTTTCTCTCATCAGTCATCATTTTTCCATACTTCCATTCCACCATCCAACACCAATAGATGGCGCCAACATTGTTACTCATTAGTTTCGCAGACACCAACATCACTTTAACTATGGTTACTTCTTAGAAACTTTAATTATGATTATTTTATGATTTGATTTTGTTTTTGTAGAATGTATGTTTTATATTTTAGTTATACTTTTGTTTACAACAACCACTAAATCTTTGTTTCATTTATATATAAAAAATAATAATTCGCAGTTTTGCAATTTTGGTTTTGTTTTTGGTTTTTATAAAATTGAAATTTTTTAAATAATTTCATAATTTTGGTTTTGGTTTTGAATAAATTTAAATGGTTTGATTTTAAAACTATTTAAAAAAATTAATACCTTTAGGTGGCGTTTGGTAACCGTTTATGTTTCCATTCTAATGGTGGGATGAAAATGGGATGGGAATTTTATTTTCTTTTTGGGAGTAGAATCGCGTTTGGTAACGATAATTTTTTTTTTTGTTTTGGGAAAGGAATTGTGTTTGGTAACAATTTTATCCTAAAATCCCTTCTTTTTTTTTTTCTTTTTTTTTTTTTCTGTTTTGGCCTGACGGCAGTGGCGCCGTCGCTGGCCGGCCGGCGGTGCTCCGGAGTCGGAGACGGCGGTGGCGGTGGCGCCGGCGACGCCGGCTGGAAGACAATAGTGCCGTCGCCGGCGACAGCCGGAAGTGGCCGGAAAATTTCCGACCGGACGGTTACCGACGACGGTCGCCGGAGATGACCAGCGGCAGTGGCGGCGGCAACGGTGGTCGGTGGCGGCGACGGACGATGGCAGATGACGGCCGGCGGCGGCGGGGGGTGATGGTCGGCTGGTAAGTGAATAGTGACCATGTGTTTTGGGAATAGAATGGGAATAATGAGAAACAATTTTTTTTTGTTTCTCATTTCTTAAGAAAAAGTGGGCACAATTCTCAAATGGGAATGAAATAGAAACGGAAATAAAAATTACCAAATGCTATTTTCAAATAGAATTTTCAAAAATTTAGGAATGGAATGAGAATTTCAAATAGTTACCAAACGGGCCTTAGTTATTTGATATATTTTTAATTGTTTTGATTTTGATTTGATAGGAAACTGGACGAAACCGAACCCGCCATCCTATTACAAAAGTCTCGCCATCGGTTCTTCTGTACACTCATCGGTCTAGACTCGAAACCCCAATCCTTATCTCTGCTAAAATCTTCGACTGTCTATGTGAGTGATAAATCTTTGAAGATTACTCACCATGGATGTAGCTTATCTGCACCAGGGAAAATGCATGCCGTCCCCAATTCGTCCTTCTCCCCTCCGCCCCCTTTCTGTTCTCTCTAGGGTTTCGATTTCGTACTCCAAGAACAATAGAAATGCCAACTTACTTCGGTGTAGACATGCGTCCTCTGCTTCGGGTTCGGATACGCTTCTTGCCGGCTCGAGCAAAGGAGACGCGAAGTCCCCCGGGGTTAGCATCGAGACGGAAGATGAAGTCGGGGACTTGAAAACTTGGATGCACAAGAATGGATTGCCTCCTTGCAAAGTCGTTCTCAAGGAAAGGCCTTCCTTCGATGAGAAACATCGACCCATTCACTACGTTGCCGCGAGTGAGGATCTTCAGGTGTGGCTCTGTAAAATGTTGATTACGAGTCGTGTTCTATCATCGAAGTTTGAGATGTTTATGACTAAGGATTCCTTCTTCTTCTTCTTTTCATTTCAGGCGGGCGATACTGCATTTTCTGTTCCAAACTCCTTGGTTGTGACGCTGGAGAGAGTTTTGGGGAATGAAACCATTGGTAAGGTGCTGTGAATGCTCTTATGGTCTTCCCCCTCCCTAAAACCTTCGTTAGTTATTTGTATCCTTTGAGATTCTGAGACAGGGGATAATTTTTAGTTGATTTGGCCTGTTAGAGGAACCCATTGCTGATGGAAATTATGTTGCACTAATTGAATTTGATAATATTAATAGTTCCTGTCCATCCCCTAAAACATACATATTGATCAGTGAATAGCTTCATTTTTTGCCTGTATTTAATGCAGTTGATAGTTCCAGAGAATCATTTGACGTGTTATAGAATAAAAATACTTGAGCTTCTTGAGTGCATAATAGCTTGGTAAAGTTGATGCAGTCTTTGTCTTTCCTCATTCGTCCGAGGTTAATAGGATATCATTCTTCTCAAATTTAGCAAAGAATTATTTGGAATGAGGGAATCAGTTATTCGAGCTTGTTATGGCCTTGATAACGAACTTGATTAGCAATGACATACTCAAACATTTTAACATCCTTGAGTGTATGAGTCATTTTATATATATAGTAGCGTATAAGATGTGCTTGAATTGAAGACGCAAATTAAAAAATAATTTACATTTAAAAAAAAACATAAGTTAATATTTGTTAATGATTTAAAAATTGACCTTAAAAAATAACCTTAATTTAAAAAAAAATCATAAGTTAATATTTACTAGTGATTTATAAACAATCTAGACTGGCCGAGTCATGCTGTTGAACCTTCGATCAGTTCTAAAACCGAATTACACAAAAAGTCATTCATCGTGATAAAATTGGAAAACCCAACAATTGCATTGGCTAAACCATTGAACCGAAACGAATTATTTACTAAACCGGTCATAAAAACTTGAACTAAAGGATAAAATCTGAGTTGATGGGTATAGTCAGATGCGTACACCTTGTGCATGTGATTTTGTGAGTCTATGCATTAACTTGCAATTGCTTTATGTAAGAATATTCACTTCATTTTTACATTCTGCTGATGTGGGACGTGACATTTGCAAGGCTCCATCTAGCTCTTTCTTTTGAAAACATAACCGACTGTTTTAATATTTAGATAGTGCATACCCGTGCTTGAAGGCACGGATTAAAAACAGCCCTAATTTTAAGAAAATCGTAAGAAACCGACATAAGACTTGACTTGTTAGATATTACGGAGGTTCAGTGTGCACCATGAAGAATCTCTCTACCATTTTCTTCTCTTCCACATTGGCCAACATGAGGTTGATATTTAGTAGTGGTTTAAAAATCCTATTGGACTGACCACTTCAATAGATTGAACAATTGACCAGTCTTAAAAACAAATCCATTTACTCCAAAAAGTTAGACTACACAAAAAATTGTTCCATTTTGTTAAAAAAAAAATCTAGCTATTGAACTGGCTAACCCATTGAATCGAAACGACTAATTTATTGAATTGGTCAACAAAGTTGAACTAAATGAATTTAAGTTTAGGGGTACCGTCAAATGTCTATGCCCTTGTGCATGTGAATCTGTGAGCCTACTAATTAGCTTATAGCTGCTTTATATAAAAAAAATTAACTTCAGTTTTTGCATTCAGTCGATGTGTGTTATAACATTTGTAAGGTTTACTCTACCTCTTTTAGACATTGAAAATATGTATTGAAAATGTCTTTTGGAAATATATTCCGGTCTGTTTTACTCATCCCTAGAGGCACATACTAAAAAAGATAACTTTAATTTGGAAAAAAAAAGTAACTTAAATATTTAGGCAATGAAACAAAAATATCTTTTGAGAATATTGTTTGAATCTATTCTCTTTCATATTCTGTTGTAATAATCTGCTTTGCTACTTGTTAAAAAAAATCAACATGCATAATTTTTTACTTTTCTCCCCCTATTTTAGGCCAACTTTTTGAGTCCTTTTCAATTAATCCCAATGATATTAATCATATGAATTTAACATTTACTTTATATTAGCGTAAAAGTTAAATGATTAGTTAATATTAACTTAAAGACTAAAAAACAAAGAAAAAGAAAAAAAAAAAAAAAAATTATAAGTGACTTATTTCAAGGATAATAACACATTTGTATTTTTATTTTAAAAAATAAGAAAATAGAAAAATAGGAAAGAGAAAAAAAAGAGGCTTAGAAAATAAATAAGAAAGAAGGGGAGGGGATTTAATATTTGGCTGATAAAGATAGAGAGATAGAGCATTTGGGTGGAAATCTAAGTTTTTCCTCAGGTTCAATTTTTCATCTTTGCCATTTATTTTTAAATCTAATGGCTAATAATGTCTCTTAAAAAATGTTACTATTTTCTATTTTCTTACATAAATCACAAAATAAGGAAACAAGAAAAATAAGGAAGAATACAAATATGGAATGATGGAATTTGAGCTGTTTTGAATTAAAAAAATAGAAAAAATGTGCTTGAAAAATAAATAAGAGAGAAGTGGATAGGACCCACCTGTTTTGAAAATGTCTCTAAAAAATATGTTTCGAAAACATCTCAAAAAATATATAATGGGTTGTTTCCTCTTTTTAAATGTGATGGCTTATGATGTCTCTTAAAAACATCTTTTGAAAGTGTACTCTTTCCTATTTTATTATATAGATCACAAAATATAGAAAATAGAAATATCAGAAATTAAAAAATAAATAAAAAAATGGGGTGATGGAATTTGGAACGTTTTGAATTAAAAAATAAAAAGATGAGCTTGAAAAATAAATAAGAAAGAAATAGAGTACTTAGATACTTCTCCATTTTAAATAGATGGGGCTTGACAGAGAAAAAAATGTTCTGAAGAATGGAAAGGATGGAGATTGGAGCGAGACAACATGTTCTTTCCCAAAATTTTCCCCTAAAATATCTAAGCAAAATATGTTTAAAAAATGCATGTTGAACTATTTTATTATATAGAGTATTGCAGCGCCTTTATCAATACTCTTCTATTTCTCTCTTTTTTTGAGACATATTCTACTGATTCAGTTTGGGCCTTTGCTTCCACAATTTGAGAGTTACACGTCCTTTTCTTATAAATATCCTTCTATTGGAACTTGAGTCTGAATGCATTTAATTTACATTAGGAAGTAGTACTGGCAATATTATATTCAATTGGATGTGCATTTGATTTAACTTTATTTGCTAAGTTGACTCTTGGAAAAAGAAAAAAAAAAGATGAAAAACTCCAATGTTGCCAATCAAGCAATTCGATTTTCCATCCATGCAATTTCAATAGCTAATCAAAATCTTATTGTCACTTATCAATTTCGAGCTGCATGTCCTGCACTTTTTGGGTACAGAGAGGTGAATCCTCGAGCTCTTGATACCAAAGTTGATTTAGGACGAGTGCGTGGGACAATATTCATAGACATTGTAAAAAACTCATTCTAAAAAGTAAGGGTATGTTTGGTTTACATTTCGAAGTCAACTTTCTGTTTTCTGGTGAGACAAAATGGTTTAATATCTGGATGCCAAAGAGCCCATGCTGTGATGCCTAAGCACTTTAACTATATTTTCTTATGTTGAAGTTGCGGGAATCCTGACTTTTTTTTTCTTTTTTTTTTAATTATGGCATGATATAACTCAAAACTAATTATTCAAGGCCTAGCGATAAATTGAAGCTTACGAATTTCCAGAATGTTCATGTACTTCAAATTTATTTTTTTGCTTCTCCCATGGCGCTAGAGAGAAAGAGAGTTGATATATGAGTTTGTTCGAGTTTGTTATTTTGTCTAATGTGGCTCAATGGTATTTTTTGTTCTTTCATCTATTCTTTAGTATGAATATATTATATATATAAGGTGGGAGACTAAGGTGGCGTTTGGTTAGTGTTCCCACTTTTCTGAACCCAACTGGAATGGGTTGAGTTGAGTTGAATTGGGTTGGGTTGAGAATTTTGGGAACAGAATTACGTTTGGTAACGACAATTTTTGTTTTGTACTGAGAACAGAATGTGTTTGGTAACGATTTTATCCTAAAACTAATTTTATTTTTTTTTTATTTTTTTTTTGTTTGGTGGCGGCCGGACGGCGGCGAGGTGGGCGGATGGCCGCCGGCGGCGGCGGAGGTGGTCGGCAACGGTCGCCGGAGGTGGTCGCCGGAGATAGCCGGAGACGGCGGTCGGTCACCGGCCGGCGGCGGCAGACGGCGGCCGGCGATGGTCGCCGGACGGCGGCAGACGGCGGCCGGCGGCGGCAAACGGCGGCGGGTGGTGGTGGTTGGCCGGCAGATGAAGTCGGAAGTTGAGAACTTTGGGTTGAGTTTTTTGGGCACAAAAAGAAACAACTTTTTTTTGTTTCTAGTTTCTTTAGGATTTTGAGAATCAATTCCTATTTTTTGGGTTGGGTTGAGTTGAGTTTTGTGTTTGCCAAACGCGTTCCCAAAAATCAAACCCACAATTTTTGGGTTGGGTTTGGTTGGGAACACTAACCAAACGGGGTCACTTCCTAATCAGCCACATCTCTTCTCTCATATTTTTCTCCATCTCTACTCTTTTTTTCCTTTATAATCTCTATTTTTCAACGCAATTCAATTGTCTTTATGTTTTTTTTCAATAAAGTCATGTAGTGCTTCAGATCAACTTAGATTCTGCTCCACTAAGTTGAGGTTATTTTCTCTAATGCGTTTTCATTTAGGGCTTAAAAAGTGGGATTGGTGACTTGGTGTGGCAGACCGTAGTCAATTTTTGTATATATGCCCATCAACTGAGACTAGTTTTCAAAGAAAACAACACCAAGGAGCGAGCAGCTTTGGTGGGGTTGGTTCGAGTTTTTGTTGAACAATCCTATTGTTTATAGTGCTGACTGCTGAGAAACCACAGTTTTCTTTTTCAAACCCAAACCTTTCGAAACCCTTAAAGATTTATATCTTCCTCGAATTTTCAGCCACAAAATCTCAATCAGGACTGGCCTAAAGACACAGGACTTGCTGTTTCAGAATCACCTCTGCATCATTTTTGATGAAGATTGGCCCGCACATGTGGCATGCCCTACATCACTTATCAGGGCAAGGATTGGTCAAGAGCATTCTTATGTTTCCTGAATTGAGGGAGTATAGGTTTCAATTTTTCTATGCCTGATTGTATTATAGTGTGGTTGACATGCATATGTAGTTCAATTGCTAGAGTTGATAAAGGCGTTAGGAACTGATGATAAGAGTATTCTTCTATCTTTTTTATTACTTTTGGACATCATCAAGAGTGATTTTAACTAGAACTGACCGACGTTTTCTTCGTGCAGCTGAACTATTGACCACGGACAAACTGTCAGAGTTAGCTTGCTTGGCGTTGTATCTAATGTATGAAAAGAAGCAAGGAAAAATGTCATTCTGGTATCCATATATTCGCGAGCTCGATCGTCAGCGTGGGAGAGGACAATTAGCTGTTGAATCACCTCTTCTATGGTCTGAAGCTGAACTCAGTTACTTGACAGGCAGTCCTACCAAGGTACTTATTGCTGTACTTGCCTTTTGTGAATTTAATACAAGTGCTACCATCTTCTTTCCAATGCAATAATCTCTGTGTCTTAAATTTCAAGTTAATATCATGATGTTTGCAATATTCTAGGCTGAAATTCTGGAGAGGGCCGAAGGGATCAAGAGGGAGTATAATGAGCTTGACACCGTGTGGTTTATGGCTGGGTCTCTATTTCAGGTCACTTTCTTATGCATTTTAGGCTTTTTAGCTGAGACATGAAATGTTTTGTTTTGATATACCAGTTGGTTACTCTACCAGTAGCTTGTATTATTTGTTCTCTGTGATTCCAAATCAGGATGTGTGCCAACATTATCATTCGTTGCCTTTGTTTTTTGCAGCAATACCCATTTGATATACCTACAGAGGCATTTTCCTTTGAGATTTTCAAACAAGCTTTTGTCGCAGTTCAATCCTGTGTTGTGCACTTGCAGGTTAGCTCCTGTGACTGAGATTACTATTCTATCTAAAAGTAAAAAACGATATGATTTTTTTCTCTCCAGTTCTATTTATTTTTGGTGCAAGATTTTGCTTTCTTATTTTGCCGCATTATGGTGGACGGGCGCGGATAAAGAAGTTATTCCATGAGAATAGGCTTAGGTTGGCAACTTGGAATATAGGAACGCTGACGGGTAAGACTCAAAAATTGGTGGATGTGATGTGTAGGAGGAGGATTAATATTCTATGCTTGCAGGAAATTAAGTGGTTTGGAGAGAGGTCTAGAGAAATTGAGAGTACGGGATATAAATTATGGTATACGGGGAAGGACAAATATAGGAATGGGTTGGGCATCATGGTAGATAAGGATTTAAATGATAGCTTTGTTGATATTAGGAGAATTAGTTATTGGATGATGGTTATGAATCCCTTATCATATTTAAAAGTGGTCAGAGGAACAGCCAGATAGATTTTGTCCTTTACTAGGGCAAGTGATCTTTTAATATGTAAGGACTGTAAAGTCGTACCCGGAAAGAGTATTGTTGCCCAACATAAACTAATGGTAACTGATCTCAAGTTTCAGGGGTGGAAACAAGAGTCTAAGATAAGTAGGCATGCAAGGATACGTTAGAGAAATCTAAGAGGTGAAAAGATGGAGTTGTTTAAAGATAAAATTAGTAATGATAAGTTATGGAAGAGACACGAGGATGTGAACAAAATGTGGATTGATATGGCGAGTCGTATTAGAGAGATAGGAAGAAAAGTTTTAGGAGTTTGTAGAGGAGGAGGACCATGATATAAAGTAAGTTGGTGGTGGAATGAGGAGGTCCAAAAAGCCTTTTGGGACAAGAAAATAGCTTATGAAGAATGGCAAAAATATCAAAGTCAGGAGAGCTTGGAGAAGTATAAACATGCAAAAACGGAGGCGAGAAAAGTAATTAAGGAATCAAAATTTAGGGCGTATGATAATTTTTATCAGACGTTAGATACAAAAGAGGGAGAGGGATATATTTAAAATTGTTAGGCAGCATGAACGGAAGACTAGAGATATTGGAAGTGTCAGATGCATTAAAGACACTGATGAAAAGGTACTGGTGAAAGATGAGATTATGAAACGATGGAGAAGTTATTTTTATAATTTATTTAATGAGAATGACGTCGGGGAATCTAGACTAGAATTGCCTAGTCTATCTTCAAATAAGATTTATAGGTTTTATAGAAGAATTGTCGCTTCAAAAGTTAGAATAGCACTAAGAAAGATGCGAATTGGAAAAGCAGTAGGGTCAGATGAAATCCTTATAGAGGTGTGGAAAAGTTTGGGAGATATTGAGATAGAGTGGTTGATTAGACTTTTCAATGACATTTTGAGGACTAAGAAAATGTCTGATAACTGGAGGAGGAGTATCTTAGTGCCCCTCTATAAAAATAAAGGAGATGTTTAAAGTTGCACGAACTATCGGGGCATAAACTCTATGAGTCATACTATGAAACTTTGGGAAAGAGTGATAGAATATAGAATAAACATGAAACGAACATAGAAGATAACCAATTTGGATTTGATCAACCACTGAAGTTATCTATTTACTCAGGAGATTAATGGAAAAATATAGAGAAAGGAAAAGAGATTTACATATGGTATTTGTGGACCTGGAAAAGACTTATGATAGAGTACTCAGAGAAGTTTTGTGGTGGATGCTGAAAAAGAAACAGGTATCTAATGTGTATGTCGAGATAATTAAGGATATGTAAAAAAGTATGGTCACTAGTGCTCAAACAGTAAGAGGCGATACTTGTGCATTTTCTATTAATATAAGCTTATATCAAGGATCAGCTTTAAGTCGTTACCTCTTCGTTCTAGTGATGGACAAGCTCATAAAATATATTCAAGATGAAGTATTTTGAAGTATGTTGTTTGCAGATGACATCGTATTAATGTACGAAAGTAGAATAGGTCTTAATACTAAGTTAGAAAGATGGAGAGAAGCGTTAGAATTTAAAGATTTGAAAGTTAGCAGAAGCAAGACGGAATACATAAATTGCAATTTTAGTAATGCCCAAAGAGACGGTAGTGCGGTCAAAATTGGAGACGAGGAGGGGCTGAAAGTTGATCGTTTTAGATATTTAGGTTCAATGATTCAGAGTAATGGCAAAATCGAGAAAGATATTACGCATAGAATCAAGGCAGGTTGGCTAAAGTGGAGAAGTGTAGTTACGGTGATTTGTGATCGTAGGATTCCGTTGAAACTTAAAGGAAACTTCTATAAAATTGCTATAAGATCAACGTTTCTTTATGGTTCAGAATGTTGGGTGGTAAAAACGAATCATGTCTAGAAAATTGAGGTGACAGAAATGAGGATGCTGCAGTAGATGAGTGAAAAGACGAGAATGGATAAATCTAATAATGAAACTATTAGAGAGAATTTAGAAATAGCACCCATCGAAGAGAAAATTAGATAATCGTTTACGATGGTTTAGGCATGTGCATAGAAGACCCATAGAAGCACCAGTGAGAAAATGTGATTTAGTTCAAGTTCAAGGGACTACTAGAGAGAGAGATAGATCTAAGAAGACGTTGGACGAGACTATTAGAAATGATTTGACGACATTAAACCTAACGGAAGGGATGGCCTTTGATCGATCTCTATGACGTAAATGAATTCATGTAGCCGACCCTACATAAGTAGGACAAAGGCTTAGTTGTTATTGTTGTTGTATTTTGCAGCTGAAACATTTGCAATTTTTGAATCACTAAAAGCTTACAGTATTCTTCAATCAACTTAAAATAGATTTTGTGCTCAAATGATGAACATACCACATTTATGTGGTATCTCCACATTATCTCACTATGGTCTCTGTTGAATCTTGCGTCACTTGTTTTACCTGATCCGGAGCTATATAAAAAGCTTTGGGCAATCCCCTCTTTCAAGATGTCTTTTGAGATTGAGTTAGGCCCATTGGGTTCCTACATGGTATCAAAATCAAGCCTTTTGTCCGATATTAGGCGTGTTGAATTCCACATCAATGTTGGCTCCCCTGATATCCGTTCGCAGTGGTTTGGCAAAGTCCACCATGCGCGTGATTCAACGTTGATGTTGAGCCCCTCAATATCCGTTCGTAGTAGTTTAGCAAAGTGCGTGAGGGGGCTTGTAAGGCTTAGGGCAATCCTGAGCTATGTATAAAGCCTAGGGCAATCCTCCTCTTTCAAGGCGTATTTTGAGAGTGAGTTAGGCCCATTGGGTTCCTACCGTCTCCTCGACTCCCCCCTCTAATTCCTCATCATCATTGTGTCAAAACTTGGAAAGCCGCATGCAGCTTTTTTTGAATTTTCTGCCCACACCTTTTACTTTAATTGCAAAAGTATCTCTTTAAATGTTCAGACTTGCATTAATCTTGTTTCTCTGTGAGAGAAGACCCCTCTCTCTCTATACATATATATTATATACGTGTGTGTATTATATTATTTAAGCTGTGGAAATCATAATCGAATTCTAAAGATTATGAAAACACTCCACAGATGCAAGTTTAAAAGTCTTCAACTGTACTTTGGCAAGTTACTGCAATATTATATTTGGGCTTTCACAGCCCATGAACGTTCGAGTTAATGGTGTATTTTCCTGAGAACCCAATGCTGCCAGGTTGGAGAACTGCCACAGTTTCATTTTGAAATCCGAAACTACATACCTTGGTTTAAAGTTTTTTATTTCGATATAAAAATTAAATAGCTTCCAAAATAACTTTATCAAAGCAGGCATGATTGTGTTAATCATAAATTGGGGTTGGGGGGAACTGGATAGGTGGCTTTTTAAATGTAAAAGTGTTCTTATCAAGTCTAGTTTGCTTAATATCCCAAAGAGTTGTTTTTCAATTTAGCGGTGGCAGCATGCTGATTTTTGCTATAATGCATTAATTTCCATTTTCTATTATTTAGATAGAAACTTTATTAATTATCTGTCACCTTCTCAACCCAGAGAGTCAGTTTGGCTCGGAGATTTGCTTTGGTTCCTCTTGGGCCACCGTTATTAACCTACAAAAGTAAGTGCAAGGCAATGTTAACTGCTGCTGATGGTGCTGTTGAACTGGTTGTTGATCGCTCATATAAGGCTGGGGAACCTATTGTTGTCTGGTATGGAATCTCCTCTTGATTTTTTTTCTATTCCTTTTTCATTTGTATTTTTTTAATTATAAGTTGTTCTTATATCCTCTGTTTGTTCCGATGTTCTGTGGTAGTTTTTCCTTTTATATCTTTTACCTTCTACTTTGTTTGACAACAATATTTTTGTACCATTGGATACTTTAAGCTGCCATATGTTTTAGGTGTGGGCCTCAACCTAATTCAAAATTGCTCATAAACTATGGCTTTGTTGATGAAGATAATTCTTATGATCGAATGGTCGTTAAGGTGACATTTGACTCTGCTCTAATTATCCTTCATATCTTATGAACGTTTTTGTGATTTTGTATATTTGATCTCTCTGTCCTTGCAGGCAGCATTGAATACCGAGGATCCTCAGTATCAGGAAAAGAGACTTGTTGCCCAGAGGAATGGAAAATTATCTGTACAAGTTTTTCAGGTATGTCAGTTATTTCCTGTGATGAGTTTGATATTACACATTCTTCTCCATGAGTTATTCATTGGACCCTTCACCGTAGGTCTATGTCGGAAAGGAAAGGGATGCTGTTTCTGATATGCTTCCTTATCTACGATTGGGCTATGTGTCAGATCCTTCAGAGATGCAGTCAGTCGTATCTTCACTAGGTCCGGTATGTCCGGTAAGTTAATGTCGAAACTCAGTTTAACTAATGACTTTGAGATCTATAGCATTCCATTATGGGTATGACTTGGTAACATCTTTGTGGATACTATAGGTGAGCCCATGCATGGAACGAGCAGTTTTGGATCAACTCGCAGACTATTTTAAAACAAGACTGGATGGTTACCCTACAACACTGAGTGAAGACGAGTCCTTGGTAACTTAGGCTTGCTTGAAGATGATTGAATCTTATAGTTGGTTTTTGAATTTTAACTTATATGCCTTAATTACATCAGTTGGCAGATTACAAGTTGGATCCTAAGAAACGAGTTGCTACACGGCTTGTGAGATTGGAAAAGAAAATATTAAGTGCATGCTTGCAGGCGACAGTTGATTTGATAAATCAGTTACCTGACGATACTGTCTCTCCCTGCCCTGCTCCTTATGCCCCTATACTGAAATAGAAGGCACCTCTTTCTCTCTTGCTTATTTTGCTACATGGCTGGTTGTTGATCCGATCCATACTAACAGTAGTACTGTTTTGCAGATTTGGTCATTCAATGTCCCATGTTATCTTCCAAACAATTTGGATGATGCTTCGGTTTGTCAATTCCGTCAGGCAATCATTAACAAGGTTAGTCAAATGAAATACGTGGAATGCAATTTTCATTTTGAATTTAAAGCTATGTGGGTATCCTTGTTTATATTGTGTTTTCTTGTTTTTCAACTGGGGTAGAATATTCTAGGAAGAATATTGCTATTAAATTCTATACAATGGGATATGACTACTCAGCAAAAGAAAAAAATGATAAAAATGTGATTAATAAATATGATTCTTCTCATAGTTAATATTTGGAAACAAGGTTTTTATTAGTGGCAGAATCATCTTATAAATATGTAAATGGTTCGAGCAAACAAGGAATTTTTCACATTATCCCACAATGAAATTCATAATGCCCAAAAACAAAACAAAATCAAGAAAAATCAAACTTAAAATCACTGAAATATTTTGTTCTCTCTCTCTCTCTCTTTGATGATGTTCTTCCTTTTTCAGGTAGATCCAATAAGCCATTTTAGTTTAGAAGAGCCGAGCCAAGCAGTTGTACCTTAACGCAAGTGCCCTTTAGCTTGCTACAGTGAGTTCTGGAGTCATATTGGAGCATGCGAAGTGATTGGTTGTCGTATTTTTTTTTTCCTTCTGAGTTTCTTCTTCCTCTTTTAATCCTATCGCTTTAAGTATATGCCGTTTTGTGTTTCTGTTTGTAGAATTGAAATTCTTTAGGTAATATACTGTTGGTGCAAATGTGATTAGCATTTTGTTGTGCAAATGTAATTAGATGTTGACTGTTGTAAATGCATGTAAATGTCCGACTGTTATGCCAATTTGTTACCTGATTTACACTTGTTGCAAGTGTTTTTGGCCAATTCACAAGATCAGTGTATTTGCATCTGGAGATGTCATTTGTATGACAACAATTCTTTTTCTTTTACACTTTTTAATAACTATGGCTCAAGGGGACATTTTGAAAAAAAAAAAAAAAAAAAAACAAACAAACTTAGAATAGAAGTAGATATTAAAAAAAATACTATCAAAATCATTGATTAAATTGGCAGAATAGACAAATTCACAATATCAAAAACCACCATAACAATATAAATACAAATATTTGAATGTGATTGGAAATGAAATCAAATGAGGGTTAATTTAGTTCTCCACATATCACCTATGACTTTCTTAGGTTGAGGATTATCAGCTCCTCTGTCTCGCTGCCCAGATGTGAAATACAAATAGCCGTCCCAAAACGCAGCAAGTGTCGTCTTCACACGGTACGGAAGTTTGCCAATCACTCTCCACTTCTGCATTTGGTATTATTAGATGAGTAACAGAGAGAACAAAAACCTATGTTTGGTAGGAGTGAATTCTGATGATATGGAATCAAATTTAAATAGACATTCATTCAAAATTTGATTCCAATCCATTAAACGTGATTCCATTACTGCCTACCAGAAACATGGAGACTTGGTCATTGAGATTTTTATTTCTTTAAGAACATAATATCAATAATTGATCTCTCTTTTTTTTGGGTGAAATCTCGAGTAAAATCCGTTAATACTAAAAAAATAAAAGGGCACCAAGCGTCACCCACTCACCTAGGTTTTTGGTAGGTTATATAAAATACAGCCTAATCAATGTTATTGAACAAAGAATATAAAATATTATTAAGGATGAGAATACAAACTATGAAAAATAAACAAAAAAATAATAATAATTATATCTATTTTGTGTATATGTCAGTTCTACTAATATATGATGCATTACTTTTCACGATGTAAAATGCTTATAATAATGCGATTCGTGAAAAAATCCAAACTAGACGTGTGGGGTGGAAAACAAAATTATTTGTCTTATATATTTCAATTTCGGGGAAAAACTCGACTCAAAGTTTCAAGAACTTAGGGAAAAAAAAAAGTGAGAGATACCTGGGAGTCCAAATGAAACTGGAAAACCTCTCCAACCAATATCATCCTTTTGTTTAAAGGGTGTTTTTCTGTTGTTCCTCCCATAATGATGATGGAGTTATTAACAATAACCCAGGAGCATTCTATGTGGGAATTGGGTTTGGGCATGGGGGGCAACACTTTCCACTTCATCTCATCATCCAACATATAAACATCTCCATAAACAACCTGAAAATTACAACCACAATTATTAGATGTTATATCTCTTCAAACAATGCCGGACTAAATTGCACTGTGTCCTACTGACCAACTTTTAACTTTGGACCTTGAAAATTTAAAGTTTATCACGTTGCCCCCCCCCCCCCCCCCCCGGGGGGGGAAATTTCTCATTTGTATTTGATTGTCTCATTTGACCAGATCCGACAAATTATACGTCTTATGTTTGCGTTTTATAGACATTGTCTATATGAAGTCCTTAAATTTGGTGAAGAGGTGCGATATGATGAAATTTCATGGGGTGAAACTCGATCCACAAATATGAGTGAAAAGTGTAATTTGATAATAATTGGGAATGGCAGTCTAAAATATCAATAATACATGTATTAAGGCAATCAAAGCTGATCACTTACTTCGTTTCTTCGCGAGCATTTGAAGATAGGTGAACTGGGTTTTGCCATAAAATCACCCTCTTGACCACCGATAACAAGAAGCTGATCATTAACCACAACACAAGCCCTGCCAGAACAATGAGTTTCAAAATTTTAAAGAAATAAAAAAAAAATGATACTATTTGATTTGGTAAATTCTGAAGCTATTTGATCCTTGTTATCAAGAAATTTGTTTTATGGGTCCATTTGGTTTTGACTTTGAAACAGATGTCATACCCAAACCTCGTAGTATTCCCATTCCCCACAAGCTATTTGCATCCGAGGAAAGGATTTTGATTATTTGTTTTCAAAAATAAAAAATTATTTTTTCAAGAACTTACTTTTTCAAACCAGAAATGTTTAGACAATTTTCATTTTTTTTAAATGATTTTCAAATTTTTTGAAAATTATTCTCCAATTCTAAAACCAAATCTAACGCACGTTAAAGAAATTAATCAATCCTAGGCAACCTAAACCATTAGGGTGTAAAATATTTATTTTCAAGCATGACTAAGAAGTCACTTTCTTTTCTATTACCAACAATTAGCTCCTTTCCCTTTTATGAATAGATATTATTTGCATATAAAAGGAGGCAAAGTTCACCAACCTGTGTGGTCCTCCACGAGGAATTGCTATTTCCGTTCGCCAAATATCCTCTAATGCTTTGCCGTTCTTTACTGCAAGACTCCAGTGATCTAATCCAGGCGTATGACGATTCTCCTTGCTCCCTCCCATCACATGGAGTCTGCCCCTCCAAATTTGAGTTGCTGGAGCATACCTGAAAAATCTCATGTTTGGAGCTTCAATTTAAGGTCAGATGTTTTGTATCTTAACATAGAGTTGGACCAGCTTCAAATTGGTATCCGTGGCATTTTTTTGGTGTTTTGTTCATGTTTATGTTCGTATAAAACTCAGAACAGAAATAGAAGTATTTGAACAAAAAAGACATGTTTTTGTTCTGTTCTGAAAAAAGTTGTAAAAACTTGGGAAACAAAATATGAACAAAAAAAATGTTTGCCTAAGGTGGTGTTTATGTAGTGCTTGTGCTCCCAAATTTTTATTTTTGTACCCGGAAATCTTGGAAAAGAAATATGAGGACAATTTTGTTCTGTATCCAAAAATTAGATCTAAAGATCCAGGAGCAGAACAAAAACATATATTTTTGTTCCCCTACTTCTGGAAAAACCATTAATGTTTGTGCTCCCAACTTTTCAAGTTATTAAAAATGAAAATATCACACTTTGCCCCAAGTAAATGAAGAAAACAAAATTGTCATAAACACTAGGCAACATTTCTCTTGCTAACAACTAGTATATTTCTGAATAAATATAACCAATCATCTCTCCCAAACCAATATTTACTACTAGGCTACGGTCAACTATATATATATATATATGCATAAGAACATGACAAGTAAAATGTAATAAATGAATCAAATAAGTCCAAGAACTACAGTAAACCAATTACATGAATCGCACAATCATCAATCATACCTTGGCGATGGTAACGGGAGCAAGCGCCCCCAACTTCTTGTCTTTGTGTCGAAAACAAATGTATGGGCTACAGGTGCTCTGCATTGGGGACCATATTGTCCCGAGACAACATATATATACCTTCCATCTGTTGCTATACCCAAATGTGAATGTGCCATTTCCTTTGGCATATCAATTCTTTCACCCCACTTATTGTCCGTAAAATTGTAGACATCAACATGGGAGTGTACCTAAAAAGGCATCATTCAAAACAGACAAATATATTAAAATTGTTCAAAGGTGTGTTTCGTTTGCAACTCCTGAACTGTTTTTACTATTTTTCACCGTCGCTGGAACTAATTAGGGTTTGGCATGCAAAAATTTATTGACTAAAGTTCAGGTTTTAGGTGATTGGTTTTGAATTAGAATAAAATTATTGTCGAATTAGAGCAACTTCAATCCACTAGCCATCCCATAAGCCAAATAGTGTAACTACCATTTTGCATAACCAAACTTAAAAATTTGACCTCCAATCCAAGAGCCATCACTCTAGCTATTTTACCTAATAGTCATCTCAAGAATCCATCCTATGAGCCAAATGGAGTAACTACCATTTTGCCTATTCAATACTCCAACCTGCTAGGTAAACAATTGCTTAGCCAAAATTAAAATTAAATTACTAATAGCTAGTTCATTTGGCTAACATAGTCAAGAGTACAAATCTAAATATGTATTGGCCATAACACCATTCAAGAGGCAAAATAGAAGTTTAGCTAATGCAAATGCCTATTTAGAAGCCGTGAAATCAAACAAACACTAAGCAATTGAAATTGAAAAAAGTTAAAAGATGAACACTAAAAGATCCTTACATAGTCAAGGTTGCCATAACCAGCAAAAACATAAAGTAGATTCTTAATCTGTACAGCTGATCCGTCCAAACGCGGCACAGGTGCCGATGGCATCGCCTCCCAGTTCAATTCCGGTGCAGGTAAATCGGCATAGGTTGCAGATAAGAACCTCTCCTCCTTACTTTCAATGTCTATCCTCTATAAATAACAGTAGAAAAAAAATAAAATTCGTAATTGTAGTTGAAAACTAAATCAACAAGAGTTTGTCAGTAATCAAACAAATGATAACTAAAGAACAAGGAAGGACTGACCTTTCCAGTGTCATAAGATGAAGTCCATAAAAGATCAAATATGAGAGCGGCCCCAAAAAGGCCTGCGAATGCGAAGAGAAAGCTCGATTTCGTGATTGAGTGCTTCCCTGTACACGGTGTCATTTTGAGTTGGCTCTGTAATTAAACCAACGAGAATCATGGAACTTTCCATATGTATCAGAGAGATGGAGAGAGAGAGAGATTGGTCCTGTGGGTGAATGAGGTTTAGTTACCAACAGGGATTCTTTTGAGGAGATGGTGGGCGCCAATTGTTTTCTGTTGATGCGTCTTGTTGTACCCCTAAAGTTTTGGATTACTCTCAATTTAGCATGTTTGATAACCACTTAAAAATTAAGTGTTGAAAATTTAAGTACTTAATTTTAAGTATTAAAATTTTAAATATTGTAAATATCATAAGGTTATTTAATAAAATTGTGTTAAAAATTTAAGTACTGAATTTTTTTTTTTCTTTTATTTGATAAGTACAAAATTTGTATGTTAAAAATTATTTAATTTACATAACTATTTTTGAATCAAGATAATATGGAGAGAAAAAAATTGAAATCAAAACAATAAAATCAATGTGTCACTCTTTAAAAAAAATATATATATTAAAAGTAAAAATAAAAATTAACCCAAAAATATATAATATTATGTATTTTTTATGCACTTGATTGCTTAAATAAAATTAAAATTCTAAAATAATTCAAAGTTAATCCAATTCTCATTAAACTTAATTCTAATTAAACCATCATAGAAAATCAAGGGTAAAATGGTCAAAACATAATTTTTTTTAAGTGAATTATAATAGAGTGCATTAAATAAAATGAAATAAGTAAAGGGACATTGACTTAATTTTTTACTCACATTTTGACTTAATTTTTAATTTAACTTAATTAATTAAGTAATACTAATTGTATTTATCAAATAAACTTAATTAATTAAGGGCATGTTTGATAACCACTTAAAAATTAACGGCATG
Organism: Eucommia ulmoides; assembly: GCA_016647705.1. Taxonomy (NCBI): domain Eukaryota; kingdom Viridiplantae; phylum Streptophyta; class Magnoliopsida; order Garryales; family Eucommiaceae; genus Eucommia; species Eucommia ulmoides. Next base: position 21,931,337 of record CM028339.1, read on the forward strand.
TTTGGTTGGATGGAATCGAGGGCGAAATGGAATCGCATTCCGCCCTCGATTCCTATTCCGTTATTTGGTTCTCCAATGGAATCACTTTTGTGATTCCATTAGAATGAAATGGATGGAATGAGATTCCATTTAAAATGGGGTGGAATGGGATTCCAACCTAATAGAATCAATATCTTAAATTACATGATAGCCCTTGTAATTAAGCCCTTAAAAATTGAGAACAAAAACAGAAATTAGAGAACATAAATTGAAATTAGAGAACAGAAAATTAAAAATAGAAATAGAAAATTGAGAACAAAAAATTGAGAACAGAACTAGAAAATTGAGAACAGAAACTGAAAATTGAGAATAGAAACAGAAAATTGAGAACATAAACCGAAAATTGAGAACAAAAACAGAAAATTAGAGAATAGGAAATTGAGAACATAAACTAAAAATTGAGAACAAAAACATAAAATTAAAGAACAAAAAATTGAGAACAGAAACAGAAAATTGAGAACATAAACTGAAAATTGAGAGCAAAAATATAAAATTAAAGAACGGAAAATTGAGAACAAAAACTGAAAATTGAAAATAAAAACATAAAATTAGATAATAGAAACAGAAAATTGAGAACAAAAACAGAAAATTGAGAACAAAAATATAAAATTAGATAATAGAAAATTGAGAATAAAAACATAACATTGAGAACAAAAACAAAAATTGAGAATATAAACTGAAAATTGAGAACAAAAAATAGAAAATTAGAGAACGGAAAATTGAAAAAGGAAACTAAAAATTGAGAACAAAAATAGAAATTAGAAAACAAAAACTTAAAATTGCATTGAATAGTGAAATATAATAAAATGAGGAAAGAAATAGAATAGTGAAATATAATAAAATTTTATTATAACCAACTAAGAAGAGAATGGAATAATAATTTTATGAGGGCAAAATGGAAATTTTACTATATTTCACTATTCCATCATTTCTTTCATTCCATACCAAGCAAACAAGAGAATGGAATAGTGATTCCATTCACAATTCCATTCCATTCCTTTTCTCATTCCATTACTTCTTCCATTCCATTCCACCCTCATTCCATTCTGTCCAACCAAACATGCCGTAAGTGCTGAAAATTTAAGTACTTAATTTTAAGTGTTGAAATTTTAAGTGCTGAAAATATCAGAAGGTTATTTAATAAAATTGTGCTGATTTTTTTTTTTTTTTTTTAATAAGTATAAAATTTGTATACTAAAAATTGTTGAATTTACATAATTACCTTTAAATCAAGATAATATGAAGAAAAAAAAAAAATTGAAACCAAAACAATAAAATTAGGGTGTTATTTTAAAAAAATATATATATTAAAATTAAAAATAAAAATTAACCAAAATATATATAATATTATGTATTTTTTATACAGTTTGATTGCTTAAATTAAATTATAACAATAATTTAAATATAAAATAAATTAAAACCCTAAAATAATTCAAAATTAATCAAATTCTCATTAAACCTAATCATAATTAAACCCTCATAGGGGATCAAGGGTAAAATGCTCAAAACATAATTTTTTTTAAGTGAAAAATAATTGAGTGAATTAACCAAAATAAAATAAGTGAAGGGATTTTGACTTAATTTTTTACTCACATTTTGACTTAATTTTTAAGTTAATTTAATTAATTAAATGATACTAATTATATTTATTAAACAAATTTAATTAATTAAGTACTTAATATAATCAGTTTTAAGTAATTTTTTTTTTTTATCAAGCCTTTAGTCTAATAATATTTAGAACTTTCTATCAAGTCCTTCAATTAGCGTTTGGTTACTCTTATTTATCGTGTTCTTTTCCTAAATATTTTAGTACAAATTTAAGCAAATTTTGAAAGCCAAAATTTGTTGAGTTATTTTAGGATCAAAATACTACCAGTAAGAAAAAAAAATTGTATTTTATATGCTACCTCTACTTTATTAGAATAAGAATGTTTTAAAATCATTCTAAATTGATTTTTGAGATTAAATAAAAAAATCCTTCTCTCCCATTTATATATGTAGGGGCCGAAGGCCCAATAATGGACTCATCACCAGTGTCATCTTGCTAAGTTCAAAATAATAGCTAGTCTGAAGTCAGGTCTTGCTAAATGTGAAGAGAATCAATTGAAGTCTGAAGGTCTTGCTTCTTGAGGAACCAATGATGCACTCTCTTACTAAACCCCCAACGGAGCCGCCTACTCTATACAAGGAAAACAAGCACAAGATGAAACTAACATTGCTCCCTGCCATAGGCATGAGAGGATTGAAATAAGATGACACTAACATACCTCCCAACATATGGCAGGAGATAATTGAAACAAGAAAGCGGGGCTTCTTTATTGAAAAAGAGAAATAATGGGCGGGAGAAAGGCATAATGGAAAGGAGGGATGGGGAAGGTCTGTAAAACCCTCATTTTTTTCTTTATTGATGAGACATTTTGATCCCATTTTCCTCTCCCCCTCCCCTAGTTCTTGTTTTGGAAATGGTCAACGTCAGCATCTAACTTCAAAGCAATCGTCAATAGGTATCCAGATATATACTTTGATTAATGCTATCGCTATTTTTCATAAGGTCGTCTATCAAAAGGAAACATAAGGCTTTTATACTATATAGTATACAACGGGATTTCGCTTGAAATAATCATTTCCTTCTAGATATGGGAGCCCGCTGCAACTTCAAATAAAAGGTGAGACATTTGAAAAACTTATCTATACTAGCTCCAAAGGCTAGTATGCACAATGGGAGAACTGAGAACTTTATGCAAGACCTTCTCTCAGGGAACAACTACACACCGACCGCATGCTTACTCAAGAATAACTCGAAAAAGGTGGCGCCACTTAAAATTTTTATTTTTGTATTTTATATTCTACCTCTACTTTACTATAATAAGAAAAATACAAACGAAACCCGACTTAATGTTTTAAAATTATTTTAATTTGATTTTTAAGATTATATTTTGTTGAATCAACTAATAAATTGACAAGTGTAAATCACACCAATAATTAGTAACCACTTAAAATTCTTTATGCTTTTGGCCATATAGATGTGTTTGGATCAGTTTAAGCACACCTCGACTAATCGCCTCTTTGATCGTTCTTAATTCTATACCAAATTTTCACTTTAAATTTATAATTTTGTTAGTCTTTTTATCAATTTTTAATTAGTAATAATATGATTTATTATTTTTGTAGGTACAAATTCAGAATAAACAAATACCAAAAAAAGAGTGAAGAAAATAACCAAAAAGCGCAAAAACATAGGAGTATTTGCAATTCGAACTGCGCCCCGAAACAGTTGTGGGTCATAGGCGTGACCCACAAAGTCATGCCCACGACACGAAACAACAGATATGGTAATAGCTCCCTAAATTGGGGAACCGTTACAAATTTGGTAATTAAAGGGTTTTTATATTTTCGGTAGCTTTGGCAAATTATATATTCTTCATTTACATTTTTTCGGGGTTTTTTTCTTTATACTTCCCATTGAACATTCTTCACCTATTCTAGAGAGGGAAGCACTCCATTGAAAAAAACTGGGAGCTTGAATCAAGAACAAAGAGGAGATTCATGGTGTTCAACGACTCCATGAGTGGCTAAGGCTCCCAAATTGGGCTAGGGTTGTATGTGTTTCTTAGATCTATCAATGTAAATTTTATTCCTATTTTATTTTATTTTTCATTTCTTCTGTGTAAGGATTTATGACAAGAATTTTGATTTTGAGCATTGTTCTTAATAAATTTATGTTATAATGTTCATTTAGAAGTTTAGATCTGCATTTATTTATAATTGTAGTATTAGATCTAATACATGTAGTTTAGATCTAATCGTTATCTACCCCGATTTATTGGGAATTAATATGACTTAATTGGATGGATTATGCTAAATGATTAATTCACTTAGATTAGGTAAACTTAGGAATTGAATTGTGAAGATAATCCATTCCCATTAAGTGATTGATTAATTAGAATTATTTAATTACACACAAAATTAAATTAGAGATGAATGAAATTTATGAGATAGATCGAAGAACATATACATGTCCCTAACTCGAATATTTATATATTTTATTTTAATTTCAATATTTTTTGCATTTTAATAATTAAAAACCAAAAAACCAATCCTATTAAATTCACTTGAAACATAAGGTAAAATTAATAATTACAATCAAATATCTTTGATTTGACACATTTAGTTAAGTGCATTATACTACAATATTTTGTGCTTACATTTGGGTTTAAATTTGAGCTTTCAAATTTTGGTATTGTTGCTGGAGATTGGCAACGCTAATTATTAGTTTTTTTTTTCTTATTTTTCATCCATCAGTATATATCTATATTTCATTCTTTTTCTCTATTACCTTGAGAATATTTTTGTTGTTGTAGATTAGAACGATTAACCAGGGCTCCAACTACACTAAAATCAAGGAAATTAGGTTATACATTTTGGTTTAAATTATTATTTTTTTTTTATTAATTTTGAATTATTGGGTGATTTGTGACATATCAATTTTGTCAAAATCCATCTCATTCCACTACATAATTCCCAAACAATTGGCAATACCTTACATTTGATCGTGAGCATGTTTACTCGGCTCCAAGTTATTGGGGAATTCCCTTCTAATCTAAGTTGAGGATTCTTTCTTTTTGCACAGTGACCTTTCTTTCTTTCTTTCTTAATATAGTGACGTTTAGGCTTTATGTAATAGGGTCCATTACCCGCCAATTAAGTACAATCAATATTCAAACACTTATAATGAGGAAGACTATCATTGCTATAATAAAAAGCCCGAGGCCGAACTTATATCAAAACTATTATGAGTCTCAAACACCATATCTTCCTCATGCTTCACGATATACTTCTTATTTTTAAGAAAGGGTGTTAGACAAAATAGAATCTATAGAGGTCAAGGTAGAAGTACTCTCTCCTCTTTTTCCCCCTCAAGCTTCAGGATATTCATCTAGTTTTGAGGAGAAGGTATTAGATATGCTAGATACCATAGAATCCAACTTTCAATGCCTCCAATCTCAAGCCTCACATCTAGAGTCCGGAGTAAAAAAAACTCAATGATCCATTTACTTAGTTAGAATTGGAAACATTACCAAGTTTGTCGATGACCAATCTTGATGGACAAAGTTTGGTAGAGAATCATGGTGAGTTTATCACTTAGGGGTGGATATAAGGTAAAAAAAACAGGTAGGGTATGAGAGTGGTGATGAATGAATAAACTTAGGATGTAATGATGTGACTAATGTCATAATGGAAACTTATAAGGAAGATCAGAGTCAATCATTCAATATAGGGATCCTTCATTTGTTGGAAACACCTATGACACCCCAATTATTGTACCCCGCAGTTACTTGATGCAATATATCAATCGCCAACCCAAATTGAGGATAAATCTTGTTATGTAGGGTGGGTTAATGGGACTCAACTAATATTGGAAGTCCTACAGAAGTGATAATCAAAGAAGTCCCAAAGAAATGAAATGGGATTTGCTCTAAGAAAAATATATATGGGCTTGAGTGCTATATATATGTAGGTCACATTTGGTTGATTAGAGAGTAACCGAGTAGAAGATAAGGAGAGGGTTACTCCATTATGGATAGGTGCAACATTCTCATGTTTGGCTGAAAACATAAAATTTAGCGCTAAGTGGGAGGCAACCCAATAAAAAAATTTATTTAAATTAAAAATAAAAATATATAAAAAAATAAAAATAAAATTACTATGGAGGTAAAGGACATTAATATTAGGCCTAATTTTATGCATTTTTGTTTTCATGTGTGCATATTACATAGGTTTGGAGGCATTTCAAGGAATTTCTACAAGCAAGTCCAACCATTCCAATATCAGGTTATCCCATTCCCTTAGAAAATTTATTTTCATTCTTTTCATTGAGGACAATGCTAGAAAGGGAGGATTATATAATATTGTTAGTTGATGAAAAATATGAACTTTGTATTCAGGAATATTTTATTGGTGGAAACATGCGGATCCATAGGATTTTTTTTTTTATGTTATGAAAGTCGCACCTAAATTGGTTCTGAGTTGCAGTATTGTTTGTGCACCCCAATTTTAAGTGTAGTAATCCCACCTCATGTTAGCAAATTGTTGAATACCAACTAAAAAAGGAACTTGCGGTTCATCTCTCAAATTGGAAAAACATATATAAATAAAAAGAAAAAAAATTGTGCGAAATAACTAAGGCCCTATTTGGTAACCGTTTCCATCCCAGAAATTCTCATCTCATTCCCAGATTTTTAGGATTTCTGTTTGGGAATAGCGTTTGGTAATTTTTGTTCTCGTTTCCATTCTATTCCCATTTGAGAATTGTGCCATTTTTTCTTAAAAAATAAGAAACAAAAAAAGTTGTTTCTCATTATTTTCATCCCATTCCCAAAAAATAAAGAGGGCTACCGTTACTGTTCATCCACCGTCCACTGCCATCGCCGCCGGCAACCGTCGCCGCTGGCAGCTCCAGCATCGCAGGCCACCCACCGTCCGGCAACTTCCGGTGCCGCGGGCCGGCCACCGTCAGCTGCCCGTCACTGTCGCCATCTGGGCAAAACAAAAAAAAATGTTCTCAAAACATTTTTTTTTTATTTTAGGATAAAATCGTTACCAAATGCGATTCTGTTCCAAAAAAAAAAAAATTATCATTACCAAATGCAATTTTACTCCCAAGAACGAAACAAATTTTTTTTCTCATCCCATCTCATTCCCACCCCACTGCATTGGATGAGAACAGAAATGGTGACCAAATGCCACCTAAATAAATCTATTTTAACTCAAATATCGGGTTCTCACTAAGTAACTAGGACTCTAGCCTCATCAACCAGTAAGTGGATTGGTTGATTGGTTGCGGAATATTACGTCACCACTTTCACTACAAGTGTACGGGTCAAGTTTTAGTATAGATTTGGAGAATTAGGGTTGTCGTATCCACGGTGATTGGTTGAGATTATCGTTGAGTACCGCAATTGTCATAATCTAATTTTATTTAGGAGATAAAAAAAATGGTTTTTACTAAACTAAAATACTAATTTATCTAATTATACTATATTACTATATTGAGATGTTTAGGGTTATTGATTATGTATGAATTAACTTCATTTACTTAAATGTGTTTGATCTCGTTTGACTTACGTTAACAGTGTTTGACTTATTTGATAATATGTGTATCGTAAACTCATTCACTCTCTTTCCCGAGTAACAAGTGAATGAATATGTGACTTCGTGTTAACGCCGAAGTCCCTCTCTAGCATTTTTTTAAAACACAGTCACATGAGTCTTGCCCCAACGTCATTGATTACACACTTTCTAACTCCCTCCCGGGTTATTAGATCGTCGTGTTATGTTTAACTCTAGTTCGAATTCGGAATTTCCTCTCCCGAGCATCAAACCCCATATTCTCAATATATATAAATAAGTATATAATTGAAGAATAACGGTAAACACAATCAAATAACGAAGAACAATCATTAATGAAACACCGATTTCAAATAAACCACATATTCATAAATTATATTAATCCCTAGACAATATCCGTTTAGCTAACGGCCATTACTGTATATACAATGATAAACGAGCTAAACATGCTCAAACCAACTACCAAAGTTAGGAAAATAAAGAAAGAAACGAAGGAACTTAGCCGTATTCCAAAGATCCGTCGCTAAAACCACTCCAAGGGCGTTTCTCCTTCTTTGATTTGTGTTCTTCTCCTTTGGGGTTTGGATGAGCTCCCCCAAAACCTCTTAAAATACTCCCTAATATGTTCTCGGGTGTTTGGGGGTGAAAGGAATACATATGGGATCCCAAAATATCAAGAAAATATCCCAAAATATCTATTCTGTCAGCAGTCTGACCGCCGCGGCGGTAGGATCACCGTCACGGTGGTGGAAATGCAGAGAGTTTAGCAACTCTCTACTGTTTGACCGCCGCGGCTGTGGTGTCACTGTTGCGGCGATGTCATATTTTGGTATTATGTCTGTAACTTTCTCGTTCGAACTCCAATTGAGCTGATTCAAAAACCTATGGAAAGCCAAGACAAAGATCTACAACTTATATATTTTAAGTTTTTCCAAAATCGAGTTGCATAATTGTTAAAAATGGCCTTTCAATTACTGCACCTGTACCAACTTTGCCTCTTTTCACCCATTTATTCAAAAACCTAAAAAACAATACAAAAACAACAAAATTGCTTGAAAACACACAAATATTTGAATATAAAAGTACTTGATTTGTTAGTAAATAAACCACTCATCAAATACCCCCAAACTCAAACGTTTGCTTGTCCTCAAGCAAAAACACTCACACTAAAATAAAAAACAAACGAAATAACTAACAGAAAAACTAAAAAGTCATAAACAACGGCATGCGAGTTTTGAATTCAACTAATCAGACCAAAATATTTTCCTTCAACAACTCCCAATCATATCGAGTTCCGGAGTAAAACGCATCATGTGATGTTCTAGAATTTCGACATTCAATAATGATAAACGCCATTCTAGATCCTTTCAACATGTGTGTGCGAAACTCAATAATATAACTATCCAACGATCGAATTGGATTATCCACCAACGAAGCACACGACTTTACCATAAATGATTAGGATATCCATACGCTTGACTGGGTTCTACTCTGCACTAATGTAGGCTAAGCAATTCATAAAGATCAATAAAACTTGGTTCGGTTTGGAACATGGCCAAGGGTTGGAAATATAAAATGGGTTAACATCGTTAACTCAACAATACCCAAAGCACAACGTTTGACCCAATCACATTCGAATCCCCATAGATAAATTTGAAACAACCCTGAACTAACATTTTAGAACGTCATACTCACTTGTCAAAATAAAAGAAAATAGAACGATATTTACATATGGTCTTTTTTTTTTTTTTTTTTTTTTTTTTTTTTAACATGAACCACACCCTCAAACTTATTCGATTTTTACAATTTTATGGGCGTGGTTAAAATTAAAGAAAATTGACAAGCGAATACTTGAATACTGAACCGATCAAAAGTTCGCCTTAAATTCAACCGCTCACTTCAAGTAGTATACACGAATGCTAACTTGATTCACTCAAATTGTGCCTTCAGTTTATTGATAAAGGTTTGAAAAAAAATTCAACTGGCAAAGGTATTTGTTACGTGTTCAGAATTGAAATGGCAAATAGGCTTCGATAGGGTAACAAGGGATAAATATATAACATGGTAGGTTTCAAAGGCTCAAGCGATCAAAATGAATGCCTAAATCATGTCTCCTGAACAACCTCGCCTAGGATTTCGCCTCAAGTTTCCCCCAATCAGGTTTTAGAATCCCTAAAATTATCATGAGCTTGGATAACGGATAATTAGCCTCAAATCAATTGAATAGTTATACATTGAGTCTACGTGCTCGTGCAATTTAAGATCTACAATAACTTTTACCAAAACGACATGCCAAACACACAAAATACACATGAATGGGCATTACCCTTGACCTCGACAAACAACCAGAGGATAATTTCATCATTGGGTAATGGCCGAAACGAACTCAAAACTCAGCATGCAACAATAACAACACACAAACACAAACTACACTAAACAAACATACACACAATATACTAAACAACACAACTAACAACAACTAAACATAGTAAACATACTACACATCACCCCCAAACTTAAAACGGGTAATGTCCACAACGACCTATCAGCGATCCCAATGAAAGCATAAAGCATTATAATGAAGATGGGGGTTTAGAACACGTACCTGGGAGGCGAGAGAATCTCGCCTCCGAATCAAGTCAACGGAGATAGATCTAATTTATTTTTGACTTGGGTTGCCTCTCAAGAAGCGCTTGGTTTATAGTCCTCGACCCGACATGGAGAACGACTGGTTAGAGCGGCTTCTGCCCATAGTATGTGTCATGCAACACTACATACGGGTCTTGATTTTGAACGCCCTCAAGATTGGTGAGATTTGGCTATGTTCGGCTCATACTCTCAACTCGACTCGTTTCTGTCTCATGTGCTCAGTTTGCTTGGATGTACTAAGCTGGAAACGGGGTAGGATAGGTGAGTCATATCGGATCCTCGTAGATGTGATCGTCTTGACTCGGGGGTGGCATCACCAATTGGAATTCAAAGGATGAAAAATCATAACTATTAACATATGATTTTTCATCACCAAACCATACTTGGGTTGTAGCATCTTCATTATCATCTTCGATTTCACCCAAGTACCTTCCACTTGCTTTCGGTTCCTCAAGATGGCTTCCACATTCGGATGTGATTTGTTCGCCTTTCAGTGCCACCGTCTCTGACTCGGTCTCAATGAGGTAGATAAGTTGATCGATTTGCATCTGAATAGACGTTACGATCGCATCAATTTCAGGGCAGACCGTTTCAATATTGTCAAGATGATCCTCGTGCTCGTTGAGCCGATCATGTGTTTCCCTTAATAATATCTGAGTCTCCCCCATAACAGTAGTGAACATTTTCTCTAAGGCGGAGGAAGACTCCATATCTTGAACTGAAATATCAATCCATGGCGTTAGGATGTTGGAAAAATCCCCCAAGCTTTGGTGACTTGGTGAATAATTCCAAGTCTGATAATCAAAGGCCGCCATTTCCTCTAACGACCAAAAGGCTTCATCCGCGGTTAGTTGGTCGAACGAGGTCGTACGATTTCCTCCTTCAACCCAATTTCTGGTTGCGGCTTGTAACCCGTCGAGGAAATTCAAAAGCTGACACTCCCTTGTGAGACCATAGTTAGGGAACCAGAATAACAACTCCTTATAATAATCCCAAGCACAAGAAAATGGCTCGGAATCTCGTTGAAAGAATTGCATAAGTACCTGTTGATCTAACATCTTCAAGTACTTTGCAGGGAAAAAAAACAAAAACTACAAAGAAAAATAAATTATACACACAATAAATGCCTAAATTAAAATCAAGTTATTTACTCACAATATCAACAACAATCTAAAAACTAATTCCCAGTAACAGCGCCAAAAACTTGGTTGCGGAATATTACATCGCCACTTTCATCGCAAGTGTACGGGTTAAGTTTTAGTATAGATTGGGAGAATTAGGGTTGTTGTATCCACAAAGATTGGTTGAGATTATCATTGAGTACCGCAATTGTCATAACCTAATTTTATTTAGGAGATAAAAAAAATGGTTTTTACTAAACTAAAATTCTAATTTATCTAATTATACTATATTACTATATTGAAATGTTTAGGGAAATGGATTATATAGGGATTAACTTCATTTACTTAAATGTGTTTGATCTCGTTTAACTTATGTTAACGGTGTTTGACTTATCTGACAATCTGTGTATCGTAAACTCATTCACTCTCTTTCCCGAGTGACAAGTGAATGAATATGTGACTTCGCATTAATGCCGAAGTCCCCCTCTAGCATTTTTTAGAACACATAGTCACATGAGTCTTGTCCCAACGTCATTGATTGCACATTTTATAACTCTTTCCCGGTTATTAGATCGTCGAGTTGTGTTTAACCCTAGTTCAAATTCGGGGTTACCTCTCCCGAGTGTCAAACCCCGTATTCTCAATATATCTAAACAAGCATATAATCAAAGAATAACAATAAACACAATCAAATAACGAAGAACAACCATTAACGAAACACCGATTTCAAATAAACCACATATTCATAAATTATATTAATCCCTAGACAATATCCATTTAGCTAATGACCATAACCATATATACAATGATAAACAAGCTAAACATGCTCAAACCAACTACTAAAGTTAAGAAAATAAAGAAAGAAACGAAAGAACTTAGCCGTATTTCGAAGATCCGTCGCTAAAACCACTTCGATGGCGTTTCACCTTCTTTGATTTGTGTTCTTCTCCTTTGGGGATTGGATGAGCTCCCTAAAAACCTCTCAAAATACTCCCTAATATGTTCTCAGGTGTTTGGGGTGAAGGGAAAACATATGGGATCCCAAAATATCAAGAAAACATCCCAAAATATCTATTCTATCGACAGTCTGACTTCCACGGCGGTAGGATCAGCGTCGCGGCGGTGGAAATGCAGAGAGTTTACCAACTCTCTGTTGTTTGACCGCCACGGTGGTGACACATTTTGGTATTGTGTCTATAACTTTCTTGTTCGAATTCTGATTGAGGTTATTCAAAAACCTATAGAAAGTTAAGACAAAGATCTACAACTTCCATGTTTCAAGTTTTTCCAAAATCGAGTCACATCACTGTTCAAAATGGCCTTACAGTTACTGCACCTGTACTAATTTTGCCTCTTTTCACACATTTATTCAAAAACCTAAAAAACAATATAAAAACACATTAAATTAACAAAAGTGCTTGAAAACACACAAATATTTGAATATAAAAGTACTTGATATGTTAGTAAATAAACCACGCATCATTGATCATGAAGACTATGTTGGCCTAGTGAACTACCTAAGAGGGGGGTAAATTGGGTAGATATAAAATTTAATTCAAATAATAATACTTCAAAAATCAAATAATTAATTTAATCAATTGATAAATTTATCATAAATCGATTATTATCTCTTTATAGCAACGGATAAGTGTTATAGGCTCAGATGCATACCTAAACAACACAAAGTAAAGTAAAGGAAATAAATAATGCAGTACACACTTATATATCCTGATTCACCAAGCTAATATTGACTAATCCAGTCCTCCGAGCCGCCACAGAGATTCGCACCCACTAAACCACTAAGATTCCTTTAAACAGGTAGGAAACAAACCCTTACAAAAATGATTATTTCCACAGACTCAGAATTAACCTTTACAAATTCATTTTCCCAGACTCAGGAATAACCTCTTCTTTTTCCCAGTCTCAAGAATAACCTTATCTTTTCATAGACTAAAGTAACTTAATTCTATTATAGGGAGAATCATGACCTAATTATTTTTATACCTTAGGCTTAAGAATTAAATCTCATAGAAACACTCCAACTATCATTTTTCTAAGTAAAGATGAAACCTTTACAAATCACTCATAATTGATCCTAATCAGGAAGAATCAAACCTAAGCTATTTTCAATGGGAAAAGAGTAACCTAACCTTTTTGTACTTCAGTAAAGATCAAACCTCAATCTCTTTACCGAAAGAAATTGAAACTCAAAACTACCCCTAATTAGACACTCCCAATAGTATCTAATCCGACACACAACTTACCAATTACAATAAATTGATAAGTTCTTTCCACTCAGAGCTTCTACCACCTCAAATCAATTTAAACTTGATTAATGTTCTGATAATTATTAGTGATAGAATTAAGTAAGAAATATAAAATCTAATTATAAAATTAATACGAGTAAAACAAAATTGAGCATGTAATCAGATTATCACACAAATTATTTTAAAAGATTTTTTATGCTTTTAAAGTTCAAAAACGATTTCACAAGATCAATTATCCAAGCAAATAATAATAATAATAAACTCAATTAAGAATAAGCTTAGAACACTTTCACCAAGAAAATATAAAAATATGATTATTATAGATATGGGTAGCACACGGATAAGTATGAAATCAAATTTTCACCAAAAATATTTTAAAATATTTTTATGCAATTTAAAGTTCAGAAAACAATTTTATTAAGATCTTATCAACGAAACAAATATAGAAAAATAGATATGTGATGAGTGGTTTATTTACCAATATATCAGGTACTTTTATATTCAAATATTTGTGTGTTTTCAATCACTTTTGTTAGCTTAATATGTTTTTGTATTATTTTATAGGTTTTTGAATAAATTAGTGAAAAGAGATAAAGTCGGTACATGTGTAGTAACTTCAAGTCTATTTTTGACAATGATTTCTATTTTGGAAAAACAAAAAACATAGAAGTTGTATATCTTTATCTTAGCTTTCCATATGTTTTTAAATCACCTCAATTGGATTTCAGACGAGAAAGTTACAGCTAAAATACCAAAGGGTGTCACCACGGCAGCAGTGACACCATCGCCGCAGCGATGAAAATGCAGAGAGTTGCTAAACTCTATGCATTTCCACTACTACGGCGATACGACATCAGACATAATAGATATTTTGGGATAATATATTGATATTTTGGATCCCTATATCATTCCCTCTTTCTCCCACACACTAAAAATGTTTTGGGAGTCCCTTGAGAGCTCCAAGGGCATACCAACAAGTAGAGATTACAAATTCAAGAAGAGAAATCAAGCTTAGAGTGGAAATCATGGACGTGGAACCGTCACTTCTTCAGATAAAGGCTAAACTCTTTTGTTTCTCTCTTTTATTCTTAAACCATTATTTGTATTTGTATATATTTAGCTTGTATTTCATTGTATATAGGGCTATGACCATGTGTAGCTAACATATATTATCTAGAGAGCGATTGACTCCATGAGAACGCTGTTTGAATAAATTGATATTTTGTTAATAGTTATTTATGTTTATCCGATTGTGTTTACCATTTTTTCATGTTTATATGCTTGTTTAGATATATTGAGAAATCGAAGTTTGACACTCGGGAGAGATAATCTTGGATTCAAACTAGGGTTTAAACACAACGCGATAATCTAATAACTCAGGAGGAAGTTAGAAAGTGTGCAATTCGCGACATTGGGGTGAGATTCATATGGCCAAGTGTCGTATAGATGCTCAAGGGGGACTTTGGCGTTGATACAAAGTCACATATTTACTCATTTTATACTCGGAAGAAGTAGTGAGTGAGATTTTGATACTGATATTGTCGAATAGGATGAACGCCGTTAATGTAAACTAGATTCAAACGAACACGTTTAAGTGGACGAAATTAATCCCTAGGCAATTTACTCCCATAAATGTCTATATTAGTAAAATTAGATAAATTAATATTTTAGTTTAGTATTAATTAATTATAAACCATTTTTATCGCCTAGATAAAGTTAGGTTATGATAATCGTGGTACTTAACGATAATCTTAACCAATCCCTGTGGATATGACAACCCTAACTCTTCTCACTCTACTAAAATTTGATCCGTACACTTGCGGTGAAAGTAGCGATGTATCTACGCGCTACCAATATGCAATAAAGATTAATAGCTTGAAAATATCTCACCAGAATAACATTAAAGAATTATAGATTGAAACGCTAGACAGCTCAAATCGGTGATGCTTACACAATCAACGCTTTAACTCAAGAATTCCTCAACAATTGATCTCACAATTTGATCTCTCAAAATAATATCAGAATGATGACTCTTATAAAAGCTTATGAACTGAATAGTTCTTGATATTATATTTTTTTTATGTCAAATTCTCAGGCCTATATATAGAGAATTGAAACAAGTCCTCCAACAACTAGTTTTCAAATGATAAGTATTTAAAAAATACCTATAGACCCCATATATCATTGTATTTTATTTTAGGTATATTTGAATTAATTATAACTTTCAAAACATTCAATTTAGTCTCTCAAACTTTTACTCAATCTCAATTAGATAAGATATAAAGAATAGAATGAACCAAATTGAGAGATATTCAAAATACTTGAACCATATCTATAGGAATATTAATATATTAACTAAATAACTCAAAATCTATCAGATCCCTAAGATATCTCGCATATATCAACCATAATATGACTAGTAATGGCTACTTTTTAGATCAAAACTATGAAATTCTCAATTCCTGAAACTGCCCATCGGTTGACCGACCAACACCTATCGGTTGACCGCCCAATTCAGGACGTAGCCCAAGTCAAAATCTCTTTGCCATAAATCGACTACCCATTAAGTATCTATCGACCGAACGATTCAAAGAGTTTCATAAGTCGACTTGCCTGTCGACCTAACGATTCAAAGAGTTCATCTTTTAACCATAAGTCAACTTACCTGTCGACCGAGATATTCAAAGAGTTTGTCTCACTTTTATAAGTCGACCTACCTGTCGAGCGAACAATTCAGGGACTGAATTTTCTTCCTAGCTCCATTCCATCGGTTGACCGATCCATGTTGATCGGTTAACCGACTCTACTGAAACACCTCTCCTTAATTAATTTTTTACTAAATTTCTTCGACATTTTTACCCATTTAACCAATTTCTTTTCTCGGTTAACTCTACTAAATCCTTAAATTGAATTTTTATCTTTCTTATATCAATATTTATTCTTCAATTATACATAAGAGCAAATATGTTAGCTAATTAGGATCCTATTAAAAACACATATAATCTTAAAATCATTTTTGTGTTGTGTATAATCCTAATCGGGATACATTAAGAGTAAAAATAGATTAGAGTTTTCACCTAGATTTAGGAATCTTCAACCTCTTAGTATCCGTCTCTGCATCCTTCACAATTTCTTCATGATGTTATCGTCTCTGCATTGTCTCTGTATCCTTCATAATTATTTCATGATACTGTCTGAAACTCTTTAAACTGAAACACTCAATAAACACGTTAGTTCCATAAAAAACATCAACATTTAATTGTTCATCAAAATCTTAAGATCAACATACAAGAATCGAGTAATTAAGCCTTTAAGGGTGTCTCTTCACCTAATGTTCCGAGCCAACTAAATTGGGATAATTGTCCCGACACTTGCTACATGAACATTCTAGAAAGCTCAGTTTGACTAACATTGCACATCTTAATTGCTAAGTTAATTATTTTAAACTATATATATATATATATATATATATATATATATATATATAGAGAGAGAGAGAGAGAGAGAGAGAGAGAGGGGGGGGGGGAGGGGAGGAATTAGGTCCCTTTAAGGTCGAAATTCATTAGGTTATTAATCATGAGTACTGAGATCACTTAGACTTGAGATTGAACTTTATGAACAAAGTAACACTTAAAATAAAAGTGGATGTTCTCTGACATAAATTATAGTTATCTCCTTAGATATAATCGCTGTAAACCTTCATGCGATGAAAACTCGCCCACTATGAATTGCCTTAGGGTTTATAGGCTTATTGCATACACTAAATGCAATAATATTTCCTACAAAGTGACTTTTTTATTTTTTTAAATTTTTGTTTTGCTCGAGAATTAGCAAAATATGAGTATGGGGCTGTGATCGTTCTCAATTCTAAACCAAATTTCCATTCTTAATTTATAATTTTCTTAGTATGTTTACCATTTTTTAATTAGTAATAACATGATTTATTATTTTTTTGCAGGTACAAACTCATAAATAATGAAATAACGAAATATTGAAAAAAGAGCAAAGAAAATAGCAAAAAAAAAAAAAACGTAAACAAAGTAGTATTCGTGATCTGACTGGCAACACAAAGCAGTAGTGGACTAAGCCCACGACTCGAAACAACAGGGTTGTGCCTGCGACCCGAAACAACAGATCTGGTAATGGTTCCCTGAATTGGGGAACCGTTATAAATTTGGTAATTAAAGGTTTTTTTTTTTTTTTTTCGCTAGTTTTGGGGGATTATATATTCATCCTTTTACATTATTTAGGGGTTTTCTTTTTCATTATTATTTTTTTTTCAATATTTTTCAAGGAAAACACTCCATTGAAGAAGATTGAGAACTTGAATCAACAATAAAGAGGAGATTCACAGTGTTCAACAACTCCATGAGTGGCTAAAGCTCGCAAATTGGGTTAGGGCTGTATTTGTTTCTTAGATCTATCAATGTAAATTTTATTCCTATTTTATTTCTTTTTCTATTTCTTATCTGTGTAAGGATGTATGACAAGAATTTTAATTTTAAACATTGTTCTTAGTAAATTAAAATTATAATGTTCTTGGAGAAGTTTAGATCTGAATTTATTTATAATTATGGTGTTATATCTAATACTTGTGGTTTAGATCTAACTGTTATATAGCTTGATTTCTTTGGGATTGATATGATTTAATTGGATAGATGATTCTAAACGAATAATTTACTTAGATTAGTTAAACGTAGGAATTGAATTTAAAAGTCAATTTTTGATTGACAAGAAAATATGGCATGTTGACTTTGTTTAGTGAACCCCACTAACTTTACCAAAAAGTTGTAACTCAAGTGGTAAGGTTTGTTTGAGTTAAAGTAATCGAGAGATATCTGCAAGGACAAGAGTTTGAACTTGTGGAAAAACACTTATTGAAAGGAACAACTCTGAACTCCGAACGAGATTAGTCTCACACCCAAAGACGTGAGAACACTCGTGGGAAACCAAAAAAAGTGAACCCCACTAACTTTAGTATTAATACAAATTTTAAAACGGTTTGAACTATTATGGCTTGTTTGGTTGGACGGAATGAAATGAGAGTGGAATGGAATGGAATAAGTAATGGAATGAGAGAAAGAATTGAATAGAATTGTCAATAGAATCACTATTCCATTAACTTATTTGGTTGGTATGGAATGAGGGAAGGAATGAAATAGTGAATTATAATAAAATTCCCATTATGCCCTTATAATAAATTTTTATTATATTTCACTATTACATTTTTTCCCTCATTTTATTATATTTTACTATTTCATTCAATTTTCAATTTCTATTCTCTAGTTTTTGTTTCTGTTATCAATTTTTCAATTTCTGTTCTCAATTTTTTTATTCTCTAATTTTCAGTTTTTCTTCTCAATTTTCAGTTCTCATTTTTTTTGTTTTCAATTTTTTGTTCTCTAATTTCTATTTCTGTTCTTTAATTTCTGTATTGGGTTGGATCAACGATATTTTTTTTTGTAATTTTAGTTTTGATTCCATTAAACTGGACTTGATTCCAGTCCATTTCAAATGGAATCCTATTTTCTTGGCTTTCATTCTAATGAAATCACAAAAGTGATTCCATTGGCGAACCAAACAACGGAATAGGAATCGAGGGCGGAATGCGATTCCATTCTGCCTCCGATTCCCTTCAACCAAACATGCCATTAATGAATTGACTGAAAATTTGGAACGTTATGAACCAAATAGACACTAACTCTAACTCGAGGGGCCAACAGTGTAATTATTTCTTTTTATGCCAACAGTGTGGGTCCATTCCTTCTTTCGAATGGGCCGGGTCCCTAGGAGATGTAGGCCTGACCAAGTCCTGAAATTAGGAGACATACTCCATTTTATACCCAATTCTTTTTCTTTCGCGTTGTCCGTTAAGCCCAAGCCTACTTATGAAGATCACATTCATGCCCTACATTTCAACCAGACGGAGAAGACGACTGGGAGAACCGCACGCCACCGGAGGTGGAGGAGAGGCTGCTGCTTGAAGGATTGGAGCTGTTGCGAGAACGAATAGGACTAAATTGGAGCTCTAATTAATTAAATTTCAGCTATTTATTTGCCATCGTTCTAGGTTCAGGTATGTTAAACTTAACTACTCCACTGTTTTAAGAACTGCATCTCTTACAGCAATGCTGTGGGTTTACTTTTCATGGACGTATGGAAATTCAACGATATCTGTTCTTCCCTGTCGATTTTGCATTTCTTTCTCTCTATCGCTTCATATGAGTTGCTAATTTGCATGATTGCATCTCCATTCTGACAAGATTCATACTGAATCCTAATTTCCCTGCTGCATTGGAGTGAATGGACAATTAAATCGAAATACATTTTGGTATGATAATCACTTCGAGACGTGTGAGATCGACATTTTTAAAAGATCAAGTATACTAGTCATGTTATTAATTTGTAAAAAAAAAGTAGAGAAAAAAACTTATTTTTCTATCACAAAACAGGGAAAACTTATATGCAACATAAAATCATATTATTCAAAAAATATGAACGCCACATTTTGAATTGTTAATTTAGGCCTCAGATATATTGAGCTGGCCTAGTAAAAAATGGTGATAGCATGGGAAACATGAGAAAATATAATGTACTAGTGTTCTTTTCAGAGTTGGCTTGATGATTGTGTTGTTCCGGTTATTAGGATCACCAAAATCACTTCAAAAGAAAGCAAAAAATGGGCAAATTTCTAAGTTCATTGGATTAAGGTTTTGAAGTTTGTTTCCCCTTGTGTTCCCATTTGATAAAAGGTTTAAATTTTGAAGGGGGGGAGTACACAAATTGCAAGACAATGGATAGTTGGGTTTTTTCATTGAGCAATAACAGTAATAATAATTTGGGGAATCTGGGCGAATAACATTCCAAAATATTTTAAAAAATGTTTGATTTAGTTTGCAAACAAACAAATTTATTTGAGAAGAATAATATGAAACTTGAAATTATATTGTGTTTTAGGACTTTACTAATTATATGGGTATGGCATGAGAATCTTTCATGATGAAACATTTAAAATGTATCAAATCATATGGTAATCCATGACCATTTCATGATTATTAAAGAATATTTTTTGATAGGTTTGGTATGGAAGATGAGTGAGTAAGCATTTGAATTTGTCGTTGGATGGTTTCATATATGAAATCATGGACTTATTTGACTATTGTACAAAGAAGAAGTGTTTGAATATGTCGTTGGACTGGACTTATTTGACTATTGTACAAAGAAGAAGTGTTTGAATATGTCGTTGGACGGTTTCATATATGAAATCATGGACTTATTTGACTATTGTACAAAGAAGTGTTTGAATATGTAATTGGACGGTTTCATATATGAAATCATGGACTTATTTGACTATTGTACAAAGAAGAAGGTTCACATGGCGCCCAAGATGGGTCAAACGAGAGTGTTGACTTCTACAACAAGCTTTACATGGAGATGGTACCAATGAGGCATGTGCTTTTGACGACATTTCTGTGGATGATAGATTTATTTTAGAGGAATCTTTATTAGGAGAGGCAGCGTGGGCTTCGCTTAAAAGGTTTGATGGGAACATGCTCTAAGTGATGACTTCCTTTAGGATTGGGAGTTGGTGAAGGAGATGTGATAAAGTCAATGTTTAATTTGTTATCATACTTGATGCTTATATTTTTCTTTTTAATATTATATGTGCTGATTAGTTATGATATGACTAAGTAACCAATTTTAATTAAAATTTCTAAAAAATCTAATTTGAATATTTTTCTACTTATATTGTTGGCCTGGGCGCCATTTAAAGAAAAATCGTTGCTCCACCCTTGATGGCTGGTTGATTTTCCTTGCAAGCTTGTTATTGGGATCATGTGAATTCAAGATTCCTTGTTTTGATGTTGAATTTCTTGGTTTTTGTGAGAAATTGAAATGGTTGATCAAGTATCTTATATCTTTGGTGTGGATATAAGTTATTGGATGCACGTTGGTTTCTTCCTTAGATCGTTGGGCACTCAGCGAGGGAATATGTTATGTCTTTAAGCATTTCTGATTTTGATGGATGGGTTTAGCTGACTTATTTTCAGAGCAATATGGTTGGGTAAGCTTTCAGGTGTTGAAGTTGGTCAGAGAGGAGGGCTCTAGGTTTGCATATCTCATCTTAGTTTTAGGATTATATGGTTTTCTGTGATCCAAAAACTATGTAGTTGTGTTGGTTCTTTTTAAGGAGGTGTCTTGCTTGTGGCTTATTCTGTTATCAGTCTATGGTAGAAGTTACAGTTGGAAGGTCTAGGGAATTAAAGAGATTCAGAGTTTATGGGTTGTCATGTGGGCCAGTGTTGTGTATCTATTTAGCGGAAAATTTGATAAGCAATCTTCTTTTAATATGACTATTTGGGCCATTAGGATCATTTTTACAATAGTAATCAACAATCAAATTTCTCAAGTAATGACGGATTACATATAACAATTCAAGTTTTCGCATATTGCTTCTCCTTCTATTTTAATAAGCCATATTAACAATTGGATCCACAGAATACGCGTATGGTTTATCTAACAATTCCAGCATACCATCTATGACAGAGTTTATTTCGTCAAAAAATCAATAAACATCTTCTTCAGTTCCTATATCAATTTCTTGAAACACAGATATAAAAACATGTAAAAACCTTTATTCATTCATTTTTCTAGATTTTTAAGGTAGAGTACTCGTTTGTCAAATTATTTCATAAAATATGGAATTTTGTAATAAGTATACCATTTCTTACCAAAATTTACCTCGTATCTTCAAAGGGTCCACCACGTCTTCTCTTCGAACCAACGACTATATTCTCTGGGGTACGCTTCAGTCTTCCAGTGTCAACCAAAAACGCCCAAAAAGGCCTAAACACAAACGACTAACAGGGCAACAAGGCTCCAGACACAAGACTATGCTTAGGTCGCTCTAGGTTCTCATAGAAAACTAGTATGAGACTTAAAAGGTGATATGGGCAAATTTGTTAAGAGGATCGTAACACTTATTTGTGAAATTCAAATATTTTATTCCATAATAGCAAACTTTCCTCAGAGAGGATTTATAGATACATTTTTAGAGAATTGAGGGAGTAGAAAAGAAAGGCGATGCCTTCAGACACAAACTTGATCCATTTTTATAATGGCGGATCTCAACTTACATTTTAAAAGAGGAAATTAAAAGGTAGCATTTAGATTACATTTTTTCAAAAAGCAAACAGTAAGATTCCATAAATGTCCCTTTCGGTCATTGTCGGGACTCATGTTTTCATTGGCTGGTGAAATATCTTTCTCACTTCTTATCGGTATTTTATCAGCAGGAATCTTCGGCCACTTTTGTCACATTTTAGTGATGTGAGCAATAACGTTTTACAGTACTAAGACTGCTTCGCTGTCGTCATTGCTCTTAGTTGCCATATCAGCCCACTTCATATTGTTTCCTCCATTATTGCAGTATTGGCAGCTTCCCGGAACATGTTTGAGCATACTACAAATAATTCTCTTTACTTCATCACTGGCTGCAAAATTGACAACTCTGATTTTTTGGAGTAGATTTCCAGCGCTTTGTTTCGCAGCACCATAAAATTCTTTACATTCAGTTGTTAAAATTAACTGTCCTTCTGTACTCATGAGATAGATATAACCCTTTTCCCATTCAAGGAATTTTTTCAATTTTTTCTCCAGTACATAAAATCCAAGACTTTTCCTTAGTGATACTTCAATTTGTTTCGCAATTTCAAGAATAGGGTAGTCTTTGTAAATTTGAGCGGGATTAAATTCAGGAATTAATTGTGGACGATTTTTTGAAATCATTATAATATGATAAGCCTCAAAACCCTTTTCAGGTGCAGCAGTGAAACATTTTAAGACCATGGTTTTAACACCTCTTTGTTCACGAAAACTTTAAATGGCTTCTTGCACCCTCTTTAGAAGTCCTTTTTTAGCATTGGTCTGTGGATCAACAATTAATGTGTCCAGAAACTCATAATTAATTTTTTTTTTTCAATTGAATCTGACGAAGTTTCTAGAAGACAAGCCATTCTGGGGTATCTTCCTTCATGAAGCGGGAAAATATTAGAATTCTCGTTCTGGACGCGGATTTCATAAGCAAGTTTAAGATTTTTCAAATACTCAGTATAAAAATCTTCAGCAAGGAATTTGAGCATCGTTTTTCGAATGTCTTTTGAGGAAGAAGCAGCTTCTGCGATTTTTTTCTCTGGAATAACGGGTTTAGAAGGTGGTTTGATGAAAGGAACAAATTTTGGCACAATAGCAGTAGTAGGGGAGCTAGGAGTCGTAAGGATCTCTCTAGCTTTTATCATCTAATCAACGAATTGGTTGGGATAATGGATTAGTTTAGCACTTTGCAGATCAATGATGATCTGGCTTTTTTGAGCACTTGAATACTCAGTCTTAACACCTTTTAAGGTATTAGAAGCTTCAGCACTGGATGACAAATCATCATTTTTCTCACACTCTTTAGCACTTCTGGTCATAATATTTTCAATCAGTTCTTCCATAGCACTGAGGAAATATTTACCCTGAGAGCAGTGTTTTTTAATCACTTCGGCCTCCTCTTCAACAACACTGAGGAAATTTCTCCCCTGAGAGTAGTATTTTTTAATCACTTTGACCTCTTCATTTGAGAACTGATATATTTTTTTCTCAGCAGCCATGACCTTCCCTGGATAAGAAGTCGGCAAGAATATTTTCTTTACCAGCCCGGTGGATTACATCAAAATTATAGTGCTGAAAGAATGTTTGCCATCTATTCATCTTATTGTATTCATGGCTAGAAGGGAGCTTATTAAAAATAAATCGTTTAACTTGTGTATCATCAGTAATAACAGTGAATTTTTTGGGAATGAGAAAATATCGGAACTTTTCAATTCCTTTTTCAATAGCCAATAATTCTTTTAAGTTGTTGTGGTATCTTTGTTGAGTATCAGTGAATGTTCCAGATGCGTATCTGGAGATTTTTACAGTAAATGTTTTAAGGATTTCACCCCAATAAGAATTTGAAGCATCTGTTTCTAAGATCAGATCCTCCTCCTCCGCAGGCAACGTTAATCTTGGTAAACAAGCAGTTAGGCTTTTAATTTCTTTAATTTTGTTAGAAAGTTCCTCTATCCAGGTAAAATTAACACATTTTCTTAATAATGTTTGAAAGGGTTGCCTATGTTTAGCCAATCCCTCAATAAATGTTTCAGCATAATTAAGTACACCTAATTTTATCTTCGAGAACATCAGGAAAAAAAGTTATTTTTTCACAGATGTGAGGCTGCATCTCAATTCCAGTAGCATCAATTATTAATCCTAAGAATTCTATTTTTTGTTTTCCAATTTCAGCCTTCTTTTTAGAAAGTAGGATTCCATGTTTCTTGCATAAATCTGCAAAAACCATAAGATGCTTTAGATGATCTTTTTCATTATCAGAAAATATAAGTATATCATCAACATAAACTAGACAAAATTCAAGTATCTTACCAAACACTTGGTCCATCCTTCTTTGGAATACTTGATGAACATTTTTTAATCCAAATGGTATAACTAAGCATTTATAATGACCAAATGGAGCACTAAAAGCAGTTAATGGAACAAATTGTTTTGTTAGTTTTATTTGCTAGAAGCCGCTTTTGCAATCAAATTTGGAAAATATTTTTTTCCCTTTTGTTCTATTAACAAGGCTTTCTTTATGAGTTAGAAAATATCCATCAAATTTAGTTTTTTTATTAAATTTTTTATAATTAACAACCATTCTTGCTTTTTCTCTTTTTATTTCAGAGTAATTTCTAACCATAAAAGCAGGATTAGAATGAGGGCTTTTACTTTCTTGAATTACTTTTAGGTCTAGTAATTCTTTTATCTGAACAACAAATTCTTTAATATCTTCTTCCGAATATCGCATTGGTCTAACTTTAATTATACTAGTTGGATCAAGCAGTTCAATGTGAGCATAGGTTTTATCAATGTCCCAAAGGGCAGTTGGATTTTCTCCAAAATTATTAGTAAGTTTGTTAGAAATTTCTTCAGCAATTGTTGCAATATATATATCACCACGTTTTCGCGTGTAAACGATGTTTATGATATTGAAGCGCGGTATTTTTATCTAGCGTGAGCAAGGTGTTAAGAATTCAACAAGTTTTTGGGCGAAACATGTTTTCTTAAAGAAATTTAGGAAATTGTTTCCAAGTAGCATTGGTACTCCCATTGTATTTTGTTAATATATTATTGGAAATTTGATATATTAATCTCCGAGTAGTAGCACAATATCTGTAGCAACAATATTCAAATCTTGGGTTTTTCTTTCAAAGCCTTTGGCTTTGATGGTAGATTTAACACTTTTCTTCCACATTTTGTATGGTAAAACATTTTTATTCATTAAACAAAGATCAACTCCTGTATCTATTAAACAGGGTACATAGATAATCTTATTATTAATTTTAATTCCTACTTAAAAGAAAATAAGACTTCTCATATTAGCAGTGGAACAATTGTCTATTCACCTTTAATTGTAAGCACAATATTGTCATAAGCAATAGAGTACGGGTAACAGTGGTTAAGAAAGTTATTACCAAGTAATAATTCTGCTTTCTCATCTCTATCAATATGTATTGGATATGTTATTTCTTTATTTTGAATTATTAGAGGAATATCAACAATTTGTGTAATAGTATGTTTGAATCCATTAAATTTTTTATAAATATATGGTTCATCAAGTTTTCTCCTAGGCATTTCAAATGATAACATATCAGGAGAAATATGACTAACAGAAGCACCGATATCAATTAAAATATTGATTTCATAACATTATTTTCCATTTGAATATTTACCTTTTATTCTATAGATAGGACTATTTATAAGCGGCTGTTTATTATTAAAATTAGAGTTTTCTCTTATTTCGCCACCAGTTATTCTTAATGAAGATATTCTCTTAATTCTAGATAATCTTTTAGTAGCCGTTAATCTCGTTACATCAAAATCTGGTTTTTTGCTAGTATCTAATTTCCAGTCAGCAGGTAAATCTATCTCATTAATAGTCTCTGGACGATAAATATTAGCAATTGATTCAAAAACTTTATCTATTTCAATAAAATCATGGGTTATAAATTTATCACTATGATGACTATTACTTAAAAAGTATCAAACATGATATGTTATAGTATAGGGGAATCTTCCATTTTCCATAAAATCTTTTCTAGCACATTCATGAGCAAGACTAAAAACTTCATTTACCCTTGGTTCTTTTAGACTAACAACATATTTAGGAAAAACTTTTATTCCTAAAATAACTTGATTTAGGTTTCCATGAACCACTCCTAATAAAGCATATGAGCTATCTCTTATTCTATTATCAAGAATAGCAGCTTTTATTGGAAAATTAATTCATTTCCTAAACAAAGCTTTAAAAACAATTTGTATTCTGTTGGATCACTGCATCATTTTGAAGGAAGGAGTGGAACCAGTGAGCGTGAGACCATATCGGTATCCACAGGTGCAAAAAGACGAGATCGAACAATTGGTCGATGATATGCTGGCAGCAGGTATCATTCAACCAAGTTATAGTCCATTTTCCAGCCCTGTTATTTTGGTAAAAAAAAAAAAGATGGCTGTTGGAGATTTTGCGTGGATTATAGGGCTTTAAATCGGGTAACTGTACCCGACAAATTTCCTATTCCGGTGATAGATGAGCTCTTGGATGAATTATATGGGGCACATTTTTTTTCTCAAAACTAGATCTCAAGTCGGGATACCATCAAATTCGAGTGAGGCCATGGGATATGCCTAAAATGGCCTTCAGGACACATGAGGGTCACTATGAGTTCCTCGTGATGCCGTTTGGTTTAATGAACGTCCCAGCACTTTCCAAGCATTGATGAATGAGGTATTTAAACCATACCTTCGGAAATTTGTGCTCGTTTTTTTTGACGATATTCTAGTGTATAGTAAGTCCATGGAAGATCATTTGGAGCATTTACGAACGGTATTGGAGATCTTGAAGGAACATTCATTGGTAGTAAACCTCAAAAAATGTGTTTTTGGGCAACGAGAGCGAGTGTACTTGGGTCATATAGTCTCGGCAGCAGGAGTGGCAGCTGATTCCAAGAAGATCCAGGCGATGGTAGAATGGCCAACTCCGACTAACTTGAAAGCCCTCCGAGGGTTCTTTGGTTTAACGGGGTACTATCGAAAGTTTGTGCGGAACTATGGGCACATGGCGGCACCACTCACAAATCAATTAAAAAAAGACCGATTTGGGTGGAATGATGACGCACAAAAGGCATTTGAAGTTTTAAAAGTGGCGATCACAACGGTACCTGTATTAGCTCTTCCTAATTTTCATCAACTGTTTGTGGTGGAAACTGATGCCTCTGGTGTTGGTCTTGGTGCTATGTTAAATGCAAAATCAATAGCCAATTACGTTTTTTAGCCAGGTCCTTAGCCAAAGGGATCGGACTAAGTCGGTATACGAACGTGAGCTAATGGCTATCGTCCGTGTTGTCCAAAAGTGGCGACCTTATCTTTTGGGATGGAAATTCATTGTGCGTACTGATCAGAGGAGTTTGCGATTTTTGCTTGATCAACGCATGGTGTCTGAGGAGAATCAAAAATGGGTTTCAAAATTGTGGGGTTACAATTTCGACATTGAATATCGCCCAGGAATTGAGAACAAATTGGCCGATGCTTTGTCGCGAAGAGAGGAAGGTTGCGAGCTTACCATTTTTACGGTTTCATGCTGTGCACAAGTAGATACGTTGTAAAACGAGATTGATTCCGATTGCATTTATGGACCCATTAAGCAGCAGTTACTAAAAGGGTCGGACTTGTTTCCTGACTATAGTATCCGGCATGGCATTCTGCTGTACAAAGGACAAATGGTGTTTCCGTCAAAATCCAATCTCATTCCACAACTATTGGATGGATATCATGGGGGCAAGATTGGAGGCCACTCTGGGGTCTTGAAAACATTTCAACGTTTATCCCGAGATGTTTATTGGGAAGGAATGAGGAAACAAATACAGAGTTTTGTGGCTGAATATTCCATTTGTCGGCAAAATAAAAATCTCTCTCAGTTCCGCCGGACTACTACAGCCGCTACCTATTCCAGATCAGGTTTTCGAAGATTTGTCCATGGATTTTGTGGAAGGATTGCCGAAGGCCGATGGGTTCAATTGTTTGTTTGTGGTGGTAGACCGTCTTTCGAAATACGCTCATTTTATTCCACTCAAACATCCTTTCACTACCCCCGATGTTGCGGCCATATTCGTAAAGGAGGTAATCCGCTTGATGGAGCTCCCCGTTCCATCGTCTCTGATCGTGGTAAAGTCTTCTGCAGCAAGTTCTGGACGGAGTTGTTCCGTCCGCAAGGCACAACATTGAAACACAGTACCGCTTATCATCCACAAACAGACGGGCAAACTGAGGTGGTCAATCGAGGCATTGAGACCTATTTACGATGCTTTGCGAGCGACAAACCCAAACAATGGGTTAAGTGGTTACCATGGACAGAGTATTGGTACAATACCTCATTCCACACATCCACTCAAACCACTCCATTTCGAGTCCTCCATGGTCGTGATCCATCACCATTGCTGCGTTTTGAAATCGGATCCACTCCGATATCTGAGGTGGATTTTCAATTACAAACACGAGATCAAATCTTGAGGGAACTTAAATACCACCTGCATCATTCTCAGAAACACATGAAGGATTATGCGGATAAGAAGCGCCGCGAAGTCGAGTTTGAAATAGGAGACTGGGTTTATGTGAAGCTCTGGCCGTATCGTCACAAATCCTTGGCAAGGAAAGCCAATGAGAAGTTGTCTCCTAAGTTTTTTGGGCCTTATCAGGTGCTGTCTAAAGTGGGCATAGTGGCATATTGATTGGCCCTGCTGTCTACTACTTCTATTCATCCAGTATTCTATGTTTCGGTGTTAAAAAAAGCCGTGGGCTCTAATATCAGTGTGCAACCCATTCCGGAGATCCTTACGGAGGAATTGGAGTGGCATGTGCAACCGGCATCGGTGGCAGGATTGCGCTACAATGTGCACGGGAAGTTGGAGGTATTGATTCAGTGGCAAGATCTCCCGGATTTTGAAGCATCGTGGGAAGAGTTCGAGTTCTTGAACACCCAATTTCCTACTTTTCACCTTAAGGACAAGGTGAGATCTCGAGGGGGAGGTATTGATAGACCATTAATCAAGCACACTTATGTGAGACAAAGGAAGAAGGCATAGAAACTTCCATTTTCGGTTAGGAAGTTGAGTTGTTAGGATAACAGAATAACAGAATGTATTCTGTTATTCAGCTGCAAGTTGCAACAATTGGGGTCATAAATAGTAGAGAGGAAGAAGAAAGGAGTACCGAAAAACTGAAGTAGAAATTGGGAGAAACCAGGTTGGATATTTGTTCATTCCTTTACTGTTTTTCCTTTCAATCAAAGCTGTTTTGTAATTCATTATATTGGTGAATGCAATTACAGTCCATTTCCTTAAATCCATTATGCTATATTTCCTATTTGGATACATTTGTTCCATCAGTACCTTCTTTTTTTTTTTTGGGCATTCGTTTCTGTGTATGTGCGCACACACAAGGCACTAGTTACTGCTTATTAGTTACTTGCTTAATCCTAGTTAGAACCTTAAACAGTCACTGCCTTATCTTTCTTTGTCCCTTCGAATTATGTCATATGCCTTACTGTGAGATTTCCACACATGGATTGTCTAACTCATCAAATATGCTTCTTTGATTTGTTATCAGAGATGTCTCAAATGACTGGAGGTAGAGTGATTCATCAGTTGCTGAGGGGAACATTTCAATTTCGACAGGTGGTAAGAAACCTTTTGGCACTTGTATTTTACTTTATTTGATAAATGCTACTGCAATCTTTGTGGCACGATACTAGTCTTGATTTTCGTAAGAATGTATCATGGCCCAAGGAAAGGAACCAGTGGCTTCTCGTTTATCTTGAATGCTTGATTTCTTTGAAATTATTCTCATGCTTTGCACTGTTTATTGGTTGATTGAATCAGCCCAACAATGGACATAAAATGTATTAGAATTCATTACATTCAAATTTGATTTTCTTCTCGATATCAATTTAGCAGACATTTGGCTCACTATTTTAAGGAAATAGTGCCCAAATTCTGGAAAAGGTCTTTATCCTTTCTCGTTTGCAAGTGTTTGTCCACTTCGCATATGTGACCATATCTTCTTGCACAATGTTTTCTTTGGTGATATACAATTTTTTATGCCTTATATTGAAGTACAGGAGATACATCACCTTTACTGCTTCCAGGATGCTTTTTTGATTAATTAATAATATGTGACACAAGATATACTATTTTAGGTGTCTAGGGGGAGATATGTTTTTTGGATTTTAAGGCGCCATGCAATTGACAGACATGTGCATCAAATAATAGAAAATCCCGTAATGTTGGGAGGAGGATTTTAGCCCTATTACCTTTCCCTAATGTAGACATTATTGGTTGCATAGGAATAAAAGAGGCTTAGGATTAGGAGTGATGAGTGGTTCAATGAAGTTTTTGTTTCCTACAAATATTGCACTATTTTCTGCTGGATTTCCTCGACTATTTGCTGGGTTTTGCTGCAGGAATGGGAAGAACGACCAAGGATTATAAAAACATGCAAAAGCGGTTGAATGTGTTCTGAATCTTTAAATTGACTGACGATGGTTGGACTTGTTTTAGTACTTAAATACATGAGGTACAAACTGGTTAAGTGCAGGAGAATGCGCCCTTATTTGACCTTCACTCTAGACATATTTTCATATGTTCAGTCTCATCGTATGCTCCCCGAGCCCCCTTTATCTCGGTCATTTGAACTAATGCCTCCAATGTATGAGTTTTCAAGGCCAGGCAAAGTTCAATTCCTTTTGTATGAGTTGCAGTTGCACATTCTGAGCTGATTCCTTAAAACTTCTCATATGATCCTCAAAAACCACATTTAGCTGGAGAAAAGGAATTCCTTGAGACATTGCCCAGATAAAGACACGTTACGTGCACAAACCCGATATTGCTGAAATTTAAAATGCTTGAAAGTTGGATCTAGGTAGGCTGCAGTGTTGATCATGTCTTTTTTCTCTCTGTTGACAATAAGGTTATTTTTCTGTTAGGTCGTGTTTGGTTTCATGGAATTAGAACCTCAGGATTTGAAGTAGAAACAAATGCATGTAAAAAATTTAAAAATTACAAGCATTCATTTCCATTTCCAATTCTTGAATTCCATGCTTCCAAACACTACCTTAGTCTTATCCATCTAATTTATTGGATGCCTATTAAAAACTTGGGGGACATGTAGCCTGGATTAAATTGTTTTGTGTGTTCGTGTGCATGTGAGCCTCAACCAACCTGATTAAAAATGTAATCTGAAGTTCAGGCCACGGTTCATATCTTGTCTTTTCTTTGTTCGCTTTTTTTGTTTATTCATTGATGAATGATGGTTGTTTAGTCATCATTTTTCTGGGTTGTGATTCATATCGCAATTTGTAGGCTTCTCCATCTTTGCTTTCAAAGAACGATCGAGAGGGGTTTGGATCTGCAGGCATGAAGTCCCTAAGAGCATTTGCACTTCTTGGAGCAGGTGTATCAGGGCTTCTGAGTTTCACGACAGCTGCATCAGCTGATGATGAGGCTGAACATGGTTTAGAGTGTCCGAACTATCCTTGGCCTCATAAAGGCATCCTAAGTTCATATGACCATGCTTCGTAAGTCTCTTGTAATGCTTGAACAACCCCATTTAAAGAATTTCTTGGTTTGGGTTTGTAGTCCATTAAAGTTTTATTCTCACCCATTGACTAGTCGTGTATTTTTGATGAAATATTAATTATTAAGGGTCCCACCAGAAGTAACTTGGCATCTTTGCCAGGCGTTCCGTCAATCCTTACGCAGTTTAGGTTTATTATGCATCTGATTTTCAGAATCTTACTTTATCATGTGAAAATTTAAATAATGTATTTTATCTCTAGTTCTCTACTGTAGTCTGCATTATTTATTTATTAAAAAAAAAAAAGGGAAAAAAGAAGAAAACGAAAAAAGCTTGGAATATTGTGATATTTGTTTATTCGTAATTTAGTGTTAATCAGTTTTTCTAAAAGTTTACCACAACCCTTCAATTTTGTGATAGGAGCATGATTTCCTCTATTTTCTAGTTTAATAAAGATCTTCATGCCAGTCTTAGGGCATGTTTGATAACCACTTAAAAATTAAGTACTGAAAATTTAAGTATTTAATTTTAAGTGCTGAAAATATCATAAGATTGTTTGATAAAATTGTGCTAAAAATTTAAGTGTTGATTTTTTTATTTTATTTAATAAGTACAAAATTTGTATACTAAAATTGTTTAATTTACATAACTACTTTTGAATCAAGATAATATGGAGAAAAAAAAATTGAGACCAAAATAATAAAATTAGGGTGCCATAAAAAAAATTATATTAAAATTAAAAGTAAAAATTAACCAAAAAATATATAATATTATGTATTTTTTATGCAGCTTGATTGCTTAAATTAAATTATAACAATAATTTAAATATAAAATAAAATTAAAACCTTAAAATAATTCAAAGTTAATCTAATTCTCATTAAACTTAATCCTAATTAAATCCGCATAGGGGATCAAGGGTAAAATGGTCAAATATAATTTTTTTTTAAGTGGAAAATAATGAAGTGCATTAAGCAAAATGAAATAAGTGAAGGGGTTTTGACTTAATTTTTTACTCACATTTTGATTTAATTTTAACTTAATTAAGTGATACTAATTGCATTTATCAAACAAAATTAATTAAATACTTAATATAATCAGTTTTAACTACTTATTTTTTATTTATTTTTTATTTATTAAACATGCTCTTAGTATTAATTTTCTTTTGGACCATTCTTGCAAGAGCAGGATTCGTCGTGGTCATCAAGTTTACCAACAAGTCTGTGCATCTTGCCATTCAATGTCCTTAATTTCATACCGTGACTTGGTTGGTGTAGCATACACAGAGGAGGAAACAAAGGCTATGGCTGCTGAAATTGAGGTGGTTGATGGGCCTAATGATGAGGGTGAGATGTTTACTCGTCCTGGTAAACTGAGTGATCGTTTTCCTCAGCCGTATGCCAATGAACAGGCAGCTCGATTTGCTAATGGAGGCGCCTATCCACCAGATTTAAGTCTTATTACGAAGGTAATTACTAATACACTCCTCCTTTTATGACCTTTTGGAAATTTTTATTTGTTCATCTATCCAAAAAATCTAAATTTTGTTTTTCAGGCTCGTCACAACGGTCAAAATTACGTCTTTGCCCTTTTAACTGGTTATCGTGATCCCCCTGCTGGAGTTTCCGTAAGTTCTGCTTGATTTCCAGCTTGCCATCATGTCAATTACGAGTTTCTCAAGGTTTATTTTTTTGTAGAGTTTTGGCCAAGTTATGCTTTTTTATCCTTCAACTACACCCCAGTTACATTTTAGTCCGTAAATTTTCATTTTTGACAATCTTTTCCTTGAGTGAACTGACATTTCTTGTTAGTTTGATTGACAACCTAACAACTTGGGGGCAAATTCATGAACTGAGAACACCCTTGTTAAAAAATGCAGAAAAAAATTCCATCGCTCACTTGAAACCACAATATGGGAATTAGACCATTTGAATACTTGCGTCGTAGTTGAGAGGTATTATATTCAAAAATTTTGGTTCACAGGACAAGAAGAAATTCAGGTACTACTTGAGGGGTTTAGGATGTTCTAGTTTACAATCTAGATTTAGTCCTTGTAAATAGGTGACTTCCTTATAGGATATCATTTATTGCTTGTTTGTTCAGCAAAAGCTATAAATTTGTATTTGTAGATCCGAGATGGATTGCATTATAATCCTTACTTTCCTGGGGGAGCTATTGCCATGCCTAAAATGCTCATTGATGGTGCTGTTGAGTATGAAGATGGTACCCCTGCAACTGAAGCTCAGGTTTCCCCTGTTTTTTTCCCTCATTAATTTTTTTCCCCTCAATTGTCATAATTTCAAATTTTGTATCCTTGTACTCGTTTCTTTAGAGACAAGTAGATGGAAGCATGTATCGGCTGCCTTCAGTGGGTGGGGCCCTCACTAAAATAATAAATTAATACAGAAAAATCATAGTAATATATGGTTGACAAGCTCACGTTTGTATATTGTGTGGCAGATGGGAAAAGATGTTGTGACATTTTTGTCCTGGGCCGCTGAACCTGAAATGGAGGAGAGAAAGCTGGTTTGTTTCCTGTTCCCTCCCTAACCATCAAATTAGGTGGTGTTTGGTTAATGTTTTTTTTCTCTGTACCCATGAAATGAAACTTAGGAAAAAGAGAGACAAGAAAATGTTTCTTTTTTGATCCTAATTTGTTTTCTAAAAATTTGGGAACAGACAAATATATTTTATGTTTGTTTATGTTTTTTGTTTCATTTGAAGTTTTCTGGCAATATAAAGATGAAAACTAAGTTGGCGTTTGTTTTAAGTGTTCATGTTCCCAGATTTTTTTTTCTGTCACGAATTTAGGAAAACAAAACTCTGTTTCTGTTCTGCTCCCAGACTTTTTTTTTATTCTCCTCTTTTTTGATATAACCCTAATGTATTTGTTGTTGTTGCAGATGGGTTTCAAGTGGATATTTGTATTGTCACTGGCACTGCTTCAAGCTGCTTATTACCGGCGACTGAGGTGGTCTGTCCTCAAGTCCCGTAAGCTTGTCCTTGACGTTGTCAATTAAAATCTTGTTTTTGTTCTTCCTTTATTGCTTTCTTTGCGCAAATATAATAAAATGAAATGAAATGTGATTTCCGGTTGGATTTGAAATTTGGCAAATAATTAGATTGTTTTCTATAATTTTGCTGTCATCAGAGAGACATTTTGAGCACATACACAGCCCTTGTTTAAGGCTTGGTGTTAAAGCATTGTGTTTTTCTTTGGTTGGTATGTACCCTGGAGTGTAGGTCCTAAACCGCCACGGATATAGCGGTAGTAATTAGAACCCTAGAGTGTTTCTATAACCACTAATGATTACCCGTTGTTGATGCATGGCGTTTCCTATTCCATTTTTTCGGGCGATGTTTTTTTTTTTTTTTTTTTTGGTGGGGGCCTAAACTAAATGAGCGTTATAGCGAGCGAAGTCTTTCATTTAGTGGCTTCCCTACCTCACATGACGTTTCTTTTGGGGGGCTGTTCCGAAAGAAACAGTTATTTTTCCATTTTTACTTAATAAAGAAAGAAACTGTTTTTATTTTGATTCCAAAAATTATAACAAAATAATAATAAGTAGAATTGAAATATCTATATTATAAATTAGAATCTTATTTTAAAATTTCTTTTCGTTAAGGGTTGAAATTGATTTGAGGGGAATTGATGAATGAGATTAGATTGTAGGTGTCCAAAAATTTTGCATCGGCACTTCTAAGTTGGTTAAAAATTTTGCATCGGCACTTCTAAGTTGGTTAAATTAAGTTATATTTTGTATCTTTTAAGTTTCACGTATATATTTATTTCATCATTCTTTATAGAGGCATTTGGTTCACGCTTTCGCTTTTCACATTAAATCCGTGAATTGTCGCGTTACTAAAAATTAGTTTAGCACAATCTTTTTGTCAATATTGAACATATGTTTATTGTTCAATACCAAATTCCTTAAATAACACTTCTAAAAATTATCGATTTGTAATTAAAACAATACTAATTGTTCGGGTAAATTACCTTTTATCCCTTCTATTTTCTATTTTCTATTTTCTATTTTCTGTAATTATTACTTTATCCCTCTTTATTTAAAAAAACTATACTTTATTTACTTTCTATTTTTGAACAAAGTGATTTTTTTTTTTTTTTACTATTTAAATTAACATAATATGCTTAAAATGGTTGGAATTAATTTTTTAATCCAATTTTTAGATGAGATAGACGAAATTGTCCTCTTATTTTGATTTAAATTTTTCTTTTTAATCATAAATAGTTTTAAAAAATGAAATTAAAATTAAAAATAAAGGGTCAATTTCGTCTATTTCATTCAAAAATTGGATGAAAAATTTAGTTCTATCTATTTTTAAATATATTCTGATAATTTAACCCAAACAAAATAGTTTATCACTTAATTCAAAAGTAAAAGTAGGTAAAACATAATTTTTTAAAGCGGAGAGAGGTAAAGTGATAATTAGACAAAGTAGGAGGATGGGGTGACGATAAAAGGTAATTTACCGTAGTTGTTCACATCTCTTAATTACGCTTCTAAAAATAATTGTTGTTGACCTTCTTTATTTTAGAAAACCGTATATTACAACAATAATTTTCAAATAACCCAATTTCGGAATTGTTATATCATGAATTTTATAGTTTTTATTTACAAATTAGTAACCATTATGAAAAATGATAAATTATATCTCCATTTTATATATAAATTCGTGTTTTAAAATTTCTAGAGGTACGTTGATTTCAACCCGCTGTTGTACGATATCCATTTTGGTTGCATCGCATAGGATTTTTACGCATTTATAGAACCACACTTTTTGAAACCTTCTTAACAAGATTGAGATTTTTGATATGATGTTTATTTATGGAAATTTAGCAAATGTGTGATCGCTTGTAGAATCCTAAACCGGTTACACATTCATGTTCAATATGAGAAAATTGAACATAATGTTTACAAAGTTAAATATATGAATAATGAATTGTGTGTCAAGTTCACACATATACCAAGTAGATTTTAACAAGTTTGCTATAATTGAATGACAACATTATGTTGACAAAGATTGGATATGTTTTTATAATTGTTTTGTGCATTCAATGGCATGTTCAAATCAACACATTAACACGTCCACGGTGATAAAATTGAAATAATTTTGACAAAGTTTAGATATAAAACACAAATCGTGTATGGATTTCACATATATATTATTACTTGAGTTGTATTTTTTTGATGAAATCTTAAATTTGGACATAATTCTTGATGTGGATATATGAAAAATTAACCTAAAAATTGCAATTTTATTTTAATAAAAAGAAAACAATGAACGGACTCAAATGACAATGCAACGTGCAGTTGCAAAACAAATAAAAAAACTAAAGAACTCGTAGAGATTTAAATTTATAAACAAACATATTTCGAAAGCAAAATGTAATACACACACACATATCTCTTTGGTAGAATGACTTTTGAATTTGATAGATTTTCTTAAAATATTGACACGCACACACAAAAAAAGAAAGAAAGAAATAATTCAAAATATAAAAGATTAACGACAAATATTACCTACCACAATGTGAGAAAATATTTGGACTCATGTTTTTTTTTTTTTTTTTTTTTTTTTTTTTTTTTTTTTTTTTTTCTTCGGTTGTTTCCTATTTTTTTTTAGGTAATCTATACTATATATTATTTCAAGGGGATTCAATATTTTTTTTTTAGAATCTCCCTTGTTGCTTTGTACTTATTCTAACATTTTCTACCTCAATCTAACCTCTTATATTGGTTAGGACCTATTCCAAACTTACATCCGATCCTAGATTTAAAATTCATATATATAGCAAACCTAACTCCAAACTTGCATTCAAAATTTATTAAATTTAAAAATATTAAAAAATTAAAATAAAGCAAATCTGTGGTGGATGAAAAAATAGATATTTAACAAAATAAATATAGACAGGATCTCTAGTGAATCATATTTAAAAATCTGTATTTAAAAAAAAAATAAAAAAATAAAAATATGGACAATATTAGAAACATCATATTAAGTTATTATATAAAACAAGATGAACATTATAGTCTTAGACATCTGTCAATCGTCTAATGTCTTAAGAAATAAAGAACGGTATAGATGAACTGTCAAATAATTTAATATTATTTAGGGTTAAAAGGAATAGTTATGGTTAAATATTCACCGCATCCTTTTCTCTTTCTCAATGTAATTGGCCCAAATTCTGCCCTTACCTCGTGCCTCTCTCTCTTGTCTCCTCTTTCCCATCTTCTCTTCTTACCTCTCCAGCACCATCTTTTTCCTGGCAGTCTCGAACACACATGCACACACACGCACACACAAAAAAAAAGGTAAATAAAAATAAAATAAAATAAAAATAAAAAATAAATCAAAATATAAAAGATAAACTACATATATTTGGACCTACCTGTGAGAAAATATTTGGACTTAGTTTTTTTATTCCTTTGGTTGTTTCCTCTTTATTTTTGGGTAATCTATACTATATTTTATTTCAAAGCGATTCGAATTTTCTATTAGAACCTTCCTTATTGCTTCTTACTTATTCTAACTGTTAATGTAATATATGGGTTTGGCCCAATAGGTCCAAACCTTAATTCTAGAGTTCCATTATTCTCCTATAAATACTCTTATTGTATATTTCTGTAATATATACTTTTTCCAAATATCAATACAACTGTTTCATGTTCTTCATTCGTCTTCTCAATTATTTTAACATGGTATTGAGAGCTAATGTTTCTTGGCCCTATTCCTGTTAAAATTTTCGAAACCCTAAGCCTTTCGCCGTGCCATTACATCTGTTGACTGTTAATATCCTACCATCTCTCTAAAATAATCTCCAACCATATCAATACCTTTGTCTCGAAAATACAAGCAGAACACCATTAAAACCACCACCAACAGAATTTTGACGCACTCAAACGCGTAGCTAAGCTGTAATAGTAATACCACTATCAGCCATCACTGATTTTGGGCTCTACCGCCCTAATCAAGGCTCCAAATCCATTGAAAACCATATCATCAGAACCCTCTTGACGAGAAGATTCCACAACATCAAATAGAAACCTATTCTGGCTTCTCACGCGCTTACACGCATGTCACAACCACCGCCGCCACAACCAAACTGCTGATCCACGTGCCTTGCTTCTCAAAATCTGCCAAGTCAGGCCTAATCCCTGCCATGTTAGCGCCACGTTAGCCGTTGACTCTGCCACATCAGCGCCCAATTAGTCCATTCTGCCACATTAACGATTTTTAGAGGTACTCTTCTTAGGACCGGTTCAAGCCATTTTAGACCAATTTTCTATAAAGTTGGACTGATTCTTGAGGTTTTTGGACATTCTAATTCTATTTCCAGATTTTGTTTTGTGATTTGAGGCTCACAATATATATATATATATATATATATTTATATATTTGTTTGGTTTCTACACCAATTCACCAATTCTTTGCGCCTATGGCTAACTCAAACTCATCCCGGGTTATCACTGCTATTCTGGATGAATCCAATTATGCCGTGTGGGCTTAATAGATGTCTAGTTTCCTCCGTGGATGAAAATTGTGGCGTTTCGTGACTGGAGAAAAAACCGAACCCAAGAAGAACGATAACGAAGATGCTGAGGATATATAGACTGTCTAGAGGAATTAGATAACAAAAATCATCAGATTCTCACATGGTTCCGTTCTACTATTATCCCATCTATCAAAATCCAATTTGGTAGACAACATACAACTAAAGAAGTTTGAGATCTTCTCCAGTACCGCTACACTAAGATAGATATATCACACCGGTATCACCTTCTTTCTACCCTCCATAGCATGCGCCAAGAACCTAGAGAAATAGTCAATAGTTTTCTATCTCAGATGACGGCCTTGTGGGATCAGTTAGCTATCATTGAGCCAATCTGAGAATGCACAAAAGATGCAACCATTTAGATAAGGTACCAAAAAGAGATGCACATTATGCAATTCTTGATGGCCTTGAGAGAAGAATTTGAGCCTGTATGAGCTTCAATCTTATGTCGGGGCAAAATATATTCCTTAAACGATGTCATTTCGGATCTACTCAGTAAGGAAACACGCCTTGCGACATTACAAAAATCAAATACAAATGTTGCTCTTGTTACACCAGTTATTTTTGCCACATTAGTTGCCAAGCCAAACTTATCCCATAAGCTCTTATACTGCAGGTGTTATTATTTACAAGGGCACAAATTGCTCAAATGTCCTTTTCGCCTGTGTAACCCGGCCACTATTTTGTAGATTACCCTAAACTTCTAGCATCATCATCTGAAAATCAATTAATCAGGAATCAGTCTTACTCTCAAGGTTCTCACAATCGGTGTTAACCCAAACCGAAAAACGCTGCTGCTACAGCCACTGATGTTTCCCCAACTTCATCAAACTCTCCACCTCATTAGAGTGGTTTCTACACCGTGATTACCCAGTATCTATCTAAAACTGGTAACAATATAGCTTTGTTGGCTACACCAGGTACATCTGGATGTATTTTGATTTTGTCTGTTGTAATTATACAACATTTGATACCTATATATTTTCTTCTAAAACCCATGATGAGTATTCACTTACTATTTATACTGCCAATGAATCAAATATGCCAGTTAGTCATATTGGATATGTTGATAGTTCTCATTTATTTCTCCCTGATACATATTTGGTCTCTAATTTTATGCTTAATCTTATATCTGTTGGACAACTATGTGATCTTGGATTTGATTTGCATTTTTCTTCTACTGGTTGTTGTGTGCAGGACCCTCAGACAGGAAACTCCTTTTAACCGACCGTAAAGTTTGACGCCTCTTTGAGATCACTCATCTCCAAGTCCCATTCTCATTATTACTAAATCAATCAGCCGCATCCATTCCAACACTCTTATCCATGGAATTGTGTCACTCTCGGTTAGGACACACTTCATCCAGTCGTCTTTGTTCTCTTATTTGTAGTGGTCAGTTAGGTTCAATTCAATATGAGTCTTTTTATTGTATTCATTGTTAACTTGTAAAACAATCAGCTTTACCTTTTAATAAGAGTCAGTCTGTTTCTCTTATACCTTTTGATTTAATGCATTTTTATATTTGGGGGTCTTCTCATCATACAACAATGGGTAGTGCTCACTACTTTGTTATATTTGTGGATGACTACTCTCGATATTCATGATTTTTTTTTTTTTAATGAAAAATAGATATGAGCTATTTCAAATATATTATAATTTTTCTTCTATGGTCCAAAACTCAAATATCTCGGAATATCAAAGTTTTTCGCTTAGATTATGTAATGGAATACAAAAATCGTATTTTTTCTCAATCTGCTTCACAAAATGGCACGCTTCCCCACCGCTCTGTCTTGGAACCTCACAACAAAATGGATGAGCCAAACGTAAATATAGACACATTCTTGACACAATTCGTGCTCTACTCATTTCTTCATCTTATTCTGAGCGTTTCTGGGGTGATGCAGCCTTAACCACATTATACACAATAAGCCGTGTCCCTTTCGTCACAATCCAATATCAGTCTCCATTTGAGCATCTTTTCGGTAAACCTCTCACTTACTTTGAACTCAAAGTGTTTGGTTGCGTTTGTTTTGTTCTTCTCAAATCACATGAACACAACAAACTGGAACCAAGGGCTCACCTGTGTTGTTTTCTTGGATATAGTATTGAACATAAGGAATATCGGTGCTGGGATCCCATTTCTAAAATTCTTCATATTTCTCGTTATATCATTTTTTGGGAACTTCAAATGTTCTCTTTCTAACGATCATTTAACATGTCAACTATCACTAACTCCAGATTCTTTACTGATCCATCTATTGAGTTATTTCTTGAGGATACAGTTTTAGATACTGTTGAGCCCACCTCAAAACAACCAACTGATCTCACTCCTTCAGTTCCAAAACTACCAACTGATATCACCCCTCCAACTTTAGCTCCACAATCATCAGCTAATCTTACCCTTCTGACTCAATCGGCCATGCCCGATGATAGTCCTATGTCTGATGCGTTTGCACCGACTTTCTTGAGAGCCATCCTCCAGATCACTTCTACTGGTCTACTAGGGTAACTCATCTTTCCCCTTATATTACTAATTATCATTGCTTTTCTACTGTACTTCATCTGCACGAGTCTCAATCCTATAAGAAGATTAGTACTAATTCTCTTTGGCAGAAAGTAATTAACGAAAAACTTCAGACCCTAGCCAAAACTCACATTTGGGATATTGTTGATCTTTTCCCTAGGAAAACTCCCATTGGGTGCAAATGGTGTTTTGTACTCTTTTTTTGCTATTGCCGCCATTCGAAAATGGACTCTCTTTTAGATGGATGTCAAAAATGCATTTCTCAATGGCGATATTTTTGAAGAAGTTTATATGTATACCCCTTCTGGTCTAGTTGCCCATCGAAATAAAGTTTGTCGTATTTATTGTGCCTTATATGGTTTGAAACAAGTTCCACGTGCCTAGTTTGCAAAATTTAGCACCACCATTTATCAGTTTGGGTTCACATATAGTGCTCATGATCCAACCCTGTTTCTTTGCCACACTAACAATGGTATTATCCTTATTTTGTTGTACGTGGATGACATGATTATTACTGGGGATAATCTACACGGTATTTCTGAACTCAAAAACTTTCTCAGTGGACAATTCGAGATGAAAGATCTTAACGTATTCTCCTATTTTCTTGGCCTCGAAGTCTCATACAGTTCAGATGGATATTTTCTCTCTCAGGCCAAATATGACTCGGATTTTCATTCCAAGATTGGCATTACTGAATCAATTACTGTTACTACTCCTTTTGAGCAGAATATCAGATTCACTCTATTAGATGGTTCACCTCTTCAGGATGTCACTTTATATCACAAATTGGTTGGAAGTTTAGTATAGCTTACTATCTCTCGCTTAGATATTGCATATGCCATCCATCAAGTCAGCCAATTCTTGTCTGCTCCTTAGACCACTTATTTACTCGACTGTTATTTGTATTCTTTAGTATGTCATGGGTACCTTATTTCACATACTTTATTTCTCAGCCTAGTCTACTCATACTTTACAGACTAATTCTGATGCCGATTAGGTTGAAGATCCTATTGACCAGCGATCAACCACTGGTTATTGTTTCTTCTTAGACAACTCTATCATTTCTTAGTGCAGTGAGAAATAAACTGTGGTTGCTTGCTCCAGCACTAAAGTTGAATATCGTATTATGGCTGATGCAACAAAAGAACTACTTTGACTTCGATGGATCCTCGCTGACATGAAAATCTCTTCTCCTACTGCCATTATTTTATACTATGACAATAAGAGTGCTATTCAGATCGCCTATGATAGGTGTAATTTATCTATTTATTCTCAAGCTGATTTTGGTAGTTTTTGAGTATTTTTATAGCATTTTAATATGTATTAATACGTTTTTATTTATTTTGTTATAAATTAGGTGTTTGGGACAAAAATGGATTATAATTGAGTAAGTCGGTACAAGAACAGTGAAAAAACGAGCAAAAAGATAAAAGTTCAAAACTTGCAGCCCACCACTGCAGCGGTGAAACCACCGTTGTAGCGGTCAAAGTACAGAGATTTGTTGCATTTCTACCGCTGTAGCAGTCAAAATGTAGAGAGCACCAATAATCCTACTGACTTCCCCACTGCTGCAGCGGTGAGTCTACATTTGCAGCGATCTGACAACAGATCTTTTAGGATATTTTGGGATATTTTGAGATATTTTGGATCCTATATATATCATCTCTTCTCCTCCAAGCATTAAGAACGTTTTTGGGAGTCTTGAGAGC
Organism: Eucommia ulmoides; assembly: GCA_016647705.1. Lineage (NCBI taxonomy): Eukaryota > Viridiplantae > Streptophyta > Magnoliopsida > Garryales > Eucommiaceae > Eucommia > Eucommia ulmoides. The sequence continues at coordinate 21,975,049 of CM028339.1, forward strand.
TCCAAGACACATCCAACCAAGAGAAGATCATCAAGGCCAAGAGGATGAAACGTTCTTGAAGCGGTTTTAGCATCGGTTCTTTGGATAACGGTTAGTCTCCTTGTTTATCTCTTTTATTCTTAGTTTGGTTGGTTGTTTTATATATGTTTACCTTGTTTCTAATTGTATATAGGGCTATGGTCATGTGTAGCTAAACATATATTGTCTCGGGAGCGATGTACTTCATGAAAACGTTGTTTGTATAAAATCGATGTTTTGTTAATAGTTATTCTTGTCTATTCGATTGTGTTTACCATCCTTCCACGTTTATATGCTTGTTATAATATATTGAGAATACGGGGTTTGATACTCAGGAGAGGTAAGGGCGTTAGAAAGTGTGCAATCCGTTAGGTTAGGGCGAGACTCATGTGACCAAGTGTTATCTAAACGCTCGAGAGGGATTTTGGTGTTGACACAAAGTCACATATTCATTCACTTTACACTCGGGAGAGGTAGTGAGTGAGTTTTCGATACCTAGATTGTCGAATAGATTGGAATGCCGTTAATGTAAACTAGATTGAAACGAACACGTTTAAGTGAACGAAGTTAATTTCTAGGCAATATTTTTTCATAAATGTCATACTAGTATATTAGTATAATTAGTTTAGTTTATAATTATTATAAAAAATCTAAATTTAAGTCGCCTAGATAAAGTTCGGTTATGACAATCGCGGTACTCAATGATAATCTAATCCAATCCTTGTAGATACGACAACCCTTACTCTTCCCAATCTATACTAAAATTTGACCTGTACATTTGCGGTGAAAGTAGCGACATAATTTCGCACTACCAAGTTTTTGGCGCCGTTGCCGGGGATTGAGTTTTAGATTGTTGTTGACATTGTGAGTAAATAACTTGATTTTAATTTAGGAATTTATTTTGTTTATAAGTTTTTGTTTGTAGTTTTGTTTTGTCTTGTAAGGTACTTGAAGATGTTAGATCAATAAGTGTTATTGCATTTCTTTCAAAGAGATTCCAAGCCATTTTATTGTGCTCGAGATCAATACAATAAGTTGATGTTTTGGTTCCCAAACCATCATTTCTCGAGGGAGTGTCAACTACTGAACTTCCTCGATGGGTTACTAGCCACAACAAGAAATTGGGTTGAAGGAGGAAACAGTACCACTTCTTTTGACCAACTAACCGCGGACGAAGCCTATCGATTGTTGAAAGATATGGCGGAGTATGATTTTCACTGTTGCAATTATTTAACAAGTTACCAAAGCTTAGGGGATAGTTTCACCATTTTGGCACCATGGATTGACACCCTGGACCAATATGTTGAGTCTTCTCCCTCATCGGAAGAAATATTTGCTAAATTTATGGGGAAGAGCTAGGCATTTTGGAGGAAAATGAATGATCGACTTAATGAACATGAGGTCCATCTTGACACTATTGAGACAACCTGCTTTGAAATTGATAAGACTGTCAAGTCTCTTGAGACTCAAATCGGTCATCTCCTTTACTTCATTGAGGCCGAGTCCGAAGCAGTGGCACTGAGAGACGAACAAGCCACATTTATTTGTGAAAGCCATCGGGAGGAACCAGATACGAGCGAAAGGAGCTTAGGTGAGTTCAATGATGATTATTCGAATGAGACGGGAACCCAAGCATGGATCGACGATTGTGATGCTTTACCATTGGAGATTCACATTGTGATGCCACCATCGATCCAAGGCGGTCACATCTACGAGGATTTGATGTGGCTCACTTGTCTTTCGCCATCATTTGCAATGTTCTTTCATGACTACCAAGTACATGAGTTGGTGAAGAGTTTTGTTGAAAGTTCAAGTCGAACATTGCTATATCTTGCCAGTCTTGAGGGCGTTCTGAACCAAGACTCATATGTGGTGTTGTACGACACATACTATGGCGGAAGCCGCTATTTGATGAGCACTTCTCCATGTCAAGCTGAGGACAATAAACCAAACGTTTCTTGGGAGGCAACTCAAGTCTAAAATAAATTAGATCCATCATCGCCGACTTCATTCGGAGGCTAGATTGTCTCGCCTCCCAGGTACGTGTTCTAAACCCCCTTCGTCGGCATGCTTTATTTCAAATGTTGAGATTGATTATTAGGTTGTTGTGGACACTGCCTGTTTTAAGTTTGGGGGTGATGTGTAGTATGTTAGTATGTGTTCTTTTTGTTAGTAATATAGTTTAAGTGTAAATGTTGCTTAGTTTATTGTTTGCATGTTTGTTAGTTTGTTATGTTGTTGTGTACTGAGTTTTGTGTTCATCTGGGTCATTATCCAATGATGATATTATCCCCCGGTTGTTTGTCGAGGTCAAGGGTAATGCCCATTCATGTGTGTTATGTGTGCTTGACATTTCGTTTTGGTGAAAGTTATTGTGGATCCTAATTTGTATGAGCATGTAGATTCAATGTATAGCTATTCAATTGATTTGAGGCCGATTATCTATTATCCAAATTCATGATAATTTTAAGAATTCTAAAATCTGATTAGGGGAAACTTGAGGCGAAATCCCAGACAAGGTAGTTTAGGAGACGTGATTTAGGAATTCATTTGATTTGCTTGAGCCTTTGAAGCTTACCTTGCTATATGTTTATCCCTCGTTACCTTGTCGAAGCCAATTAGTCATTTCAATTCTGAATACGTAACAAATACCCTAGTCAATTGAACTTTTTCCAAACCTATATCGCTAAACTGAAGGCACAATTTGAGTGAATCAAGTTAACATTCGTGTATGCTACTTGAAGTGAGCAGTTAGGTTTAGGGCGAACTTTTCATTGGTTCGGTATTCAAGTACTCACTTGTCATTTTTCTATCATATTTCCTCACTTGTGAAGTTGTATGAATATAATTAGTTTGGGGGTGTGGTTGTGGTTGAAAAAAAAACCCATATGTAAATATAGTTAAATTTCTATTTCTTTTAACAAGTGAGTACGACATTCTTAAATAGATATTCAGAGTTGTTTCAAATTTATCTATGGAGGTTTAAGTGTGATTGTGAGCTAAGGGTTGTGCCTTGGGTATCGTTGAGTTAACGACGTTAACCCGTTTTATATTCTTGATATACCCTTGGCCAAATGTTCCAAACCGAACCAAGTCCTATTAATTTTTTTGAACTTCCAAGCCTACATTCAGGCGTATGGAAATCCTAATCCTTATTAGTTTAAGTCGTGAGCTTCGTTGGTGGATAATCCAATCCGGTTGTTAGATAGTTATATTATTGAGTTTCGCACACACACGTTAAAAGGATCTAGAATGACGTTTACCATTATTGAATGTTGAAATTCTAGAACATCACATGGTGCGTTTTACTCCTGAACTCGATATGATTAGGGGTTGTTGAGGGAAAATATTTTGGTCGATAGTTGAATTCAAAACTCACATATTGTTATATTTAGGTTGTTTGTGTTTTTATTTGTTGTTTAGTTTTTGTTTTAGTTAATTAGTTGTGTTTTTTTTTTTTTTTTTTTATTTTAGTGTGATTGTTTTGTTTGAGGACTAGCAAAATTCTAATTTTGAGGGTATTTGATAAGTGTAATTTATCTATTTATTTTCAAGTCAGTTTTGGTAGTTTTCCAGTATTTTTATAGTATTTTAATATGTGTTAATACGTTTTTATTTGTTTTGTTATAAATTAGTTGTTTGGGACAAAATCGGACGAAAACAGGTTATAATCGAGTAAGTCAATGGAAGAATGGTGGGAAAACGAGCAAAAAGATAAAAGTTCAAAACTTGCAGCCCACCGCTACAGCGGTGAAACCATTGCTGCAGTGGTCAAAGTACAAAGAGTTGCTGCATTTCCACTACTGCAATGGTCAAAATGCAGAGAGCTCCACCGCTGCAGCGGTCAACTGACAGTAACCCTATTGACTTCCCCACTGCTGTAACGGTCCGATAACAAATTTTTTAGGATATTTTGAGATATTTTGGATCCTATATATATCCTCTCATCTCCCCCAAGCATTAAGAACATTTTTGGGAGTCTTGAGAACTCCAAGACACATCCAACCAAGAGAAGATCATCAAGGCCAAGAGGAGGAAATGTTCTCGGAGTAGTTTTAGCGTCGGTTCTTCGGATAACGGCTAGTCTCCTTGTTTTTCCTTTTTATTCTTAATTTGGTTGGTTGTTTTATATATGTTTAGCTTGTTTCTAGTTGTATATAGGACTATGGTCATGTGTAGCTAAACATATATTATCTAGGGAGCGATCTATTTCATGAAAACATTGTTTGTATAAAATTAATATTTTGTTAATGGTTGTTCTTGTCTATTCGATTGTGTTTACCGTTCTTCCACATTTATATGCTTGTTATGATATATTGAGAATACCGGGTTTGACACTAGGGAATGGTAACCCCAAATTTGGATTATGGTTTAAACACAACGCGACGATCTAATGACCCGAGAGGGCGTTAGAAAGTGTGCAATCCGTTAGGTTGGGGCAAGACTCATGTGACCAAGTATCGTATAGACACTCGAGGGGGACTTCGGCATTGACACGAAGTCACATATTCGTTCACTTTACACTTGGGAGAGATAGTGAGTGAGTTTTCGATACTTAGATTATCAAATAGATTGGAATGCCGTTAATGTAAACTAGATTGAAACGAACACATTTAAGTGAACGAAGTTAATCCCTAGACAATATTTTTCCATAAATGTCATACTAGTATATTAGTATAATTAGTTTAATTAGTTTAGTTTATAATTATTATAAAAACCTAAATTTAAGTCGCCTAGATAAAGTTCGGTTATGACAATCGCGGTACTCAATGATAATCTAATCTAATATTTGTGGATACGATAACCCTTACTCTTCCTAATCTATACTAAAACTTGACCCGTACACTTGTGATGAAAGTAGCGACGTAATTTTGCGCTACCAGCCCACAATGATGTCTTCCCGAGCGTAAAAAATACATTAAGACTGATTGTCACTTTATCTGTTACCGCATTCTCTAGAATACGGTTCATTTACAATTCGTTAGTTCAGCCAATCAGATAATAAATATTTTCACTGAGGCTCATCTATCCTGATGCTTTCATTCTCTAGTTTCCAAACTTAAGTTCACGTCTCATTTACCATATTGAGTTGAGCGGTTAATGTAATATATGGACTTGGCTCGTTAAGTCCAAACCCTAACCCTAGAATTCTATTATTCTCCTATAAATACTCCTATTGTATATCTTTGTAATATATACTTTTTCCAAATATTAATACAGTTGTTCATGTTCTTCATTTCACTTCTCAATTATTCTAACACTAGCCTTTTCTAACCTTTATCCGAACCTCTTATATTGGTTAGGACCTATTCAAAACTTATATCCAATCCTAGATTCAAAATTCATATATAATGCAAACCTAACTCAGAACTTGTATTCAAATTAATTAAATAATTTAAATTAAAAAGTCAAAATAAAGTGAATATCTGGTGGATGAAAGAACATAAATTTAATAGAAAAAATTGGCCAAATCTCTAGTAGATTATATTTAAAAATAAAATATAAATCAACAAAAGGTAAAAAATGCACAAAGAATGGTCCACATTAACTGTTAAATAATTTAATATTATTTAAGATTAAACCTGAATGATTAGGGTATATATTTACTGCCTATTTCTCTCTTTGTCAGTGTGAAATTAGCCTAGATTCTACCCCTCTCGCACCCCTCTCTATCTTTTAGCTCTTCTTTCCCATATTCTCTTCTCAACTCTCCAACACTATCTTTTTTTCTTCTTCTTGCAGATATGATCATAGCCATACACCATGCCTATCGCAGAGTCATCTCCCTGTCGTCATCCTCGCGCACTCACACTGCAAGTGTCCTCTAGATATGAAACATAGCCACCAACATGTATATTATCAAAGTCTCTCTCTCTCTCAATCTCATAGCCATCGCGATAATCATTTTCCTTTATCGTTGATTGATCCGTCATCATTGCTCCTGCCATCTCATCTAGTGTCACCAGATCCTTGCCACTGTTTACTTGTTCTTCTATTTCCATAGCAATAATTGCTGCCTATGGGTCAAATTTTGAACTCAATATTGGTTGTAGTTGGCCAGATTTTGTTTTGATTTCGCCAATTTTGGCTTTAATTTGCCTATAACTGAGAGAATCCCCATCTAACTCAATCTATCTCTCTTTCTCTTTTATTTTTTTAATAACTTAGGTCTTCGATTTTGGTATTGTATAATGGTTGCATCTTCTTCAAATTAGTTTGTGTTGGCCTAGTGGAATACCTAAGAAGGGGGGTGAATTGGGTAATTAAAAATATCAGAGAGAAAATACTTTAATAACTGGTAGGGCGTAAAATACACCGCTACTTACTCTCGCAAGTATACGTAATCTAAGTTCTAGAATAGTGTGATCGTTAAGATCGGGTTATCATATCCACAGGGATTGGTGTCGTTACTATCGAATACCGCGTTTGTCGTGACCTAACTTTATCTAGGCGAAAACAAATGTATTTAATTAATTAAACTAATACTAATATAACCTAAATTAACTACACTAATATGCTAATATGTTATAGGGTCAAGAATTGCCTAGGGATTAACGTGTTTACAAATACGTGTTCGATCTCGATTTACTCACGTTTACGGTGTTCAACCTAGTTGACAATCTCGGTACGTAAACTCCACCGCCACCTCTTCCGAGTGTAAGACGGGGGAATACATGACTTCGAGTCAACGAAGCAGTCCCCCTCAACGTCTTAACGACCCTAGGTCACGTGAGTCTCGCCCAGCGTCATTGATTGCACACAATCCAACTCCCTCTCGGGTTATTGGATCGTCGCGTTGTATTTACCCTATCGACAATCTTCGTTCTAAAACTCTCTCGATACCTCTCCCGAGTGTAAGACGATGGATATAATGCGACTTCGTGTCAATGCCGAAGTCCCCCTCAACGTCTTAACGACCCTAGGTCGCGTGAGTCTTGCCCCAACATCATCGATTGTCTACGATTCAAACCTCGACCAGGTTATAGAATTGTGACGTTTGTTTACCCTAATCCGAATCCGGGGTTTGTCAAAACCCTGTATTCTCCATTTATCATTCTAAGCATAATAAACAAACAATACGATAAACACAATCAAACTATGAAGAACAAACATAAACGCAACACCGAAATCATCCAAACAAACATATTTATAAATATACCGTTAATCCCTACTACAATCCATATTTAACTCGTGGCCATAGCCGCATAAACATATAAATCAAGCTAAACATGCTTACATGATCCTAAGATAAAGAAATAAGGAAAACAAATCGAAGAACTTAGCCTCATTCGAAGATAAACCGCTAAGAACGATCAACGATTGATTCGCCATCTTCTCCACTTCGGGATGTGAGCTCCACCTCCAAAACTCCTAAACGTAGGCTTAAATAGCCTAAGGTGCTCAAAAAACCAAGAGAGGCCGGAGAATGGGGAAGAGATGGGTATTTATAGGCAAAAGATCTCAAAATATCTAATAAATATCAAGGCTGTGTTGCAGGATTTTCGCCTAGGTGAAGAAAACTTCGCCTAGGCGAAGTTAGGTCAGTTTAAAAATAAAACTTTTTGCTGGAACTTTGCCTCGGCGAAGTTACTACAGGTTTGCAATTGTGTTTTGACCATAACTTCTTCATCCGAACTCCGATTAAGGTGATTCAAAAACAGCTAAGAAAAAGATATACAACTTTCATATTTTAAGTGTTTTCAAAATATAATTGAATAATAGTCCAAAATAGCCTTGAAGTTACAACACCTGTACCGACTTTGTAGGTTTGGTGACCGCCTAGGCGAAGAAGTAGGCGGTGGACTTGGAAATGTTTCTACTGGGGTTTTCACCTAGGCAGACGAATTTTTTGCCTAGGCGGTGGGCTATCAGTAGCCTTTTGTCATTCTCAGCATCTTCACTGCTTAGGCGGAGGTATGGACGCCTAGGCGGTGGGCTTCCTTCATATTTTTGTCTTCTTGCTTGTTTATCCACCGTAACTTCGACTCGCCTTCAATTCGATCTCATCGTTTTCGCTCCAATTTTCTATCTTTTTGCTCCACACACCTGATTTATACAAAAAGTATGAAAACTAATTAAAACAAAATAAAATACTATATAAACGCTCAAAAATCAATTTAATTCGGTTTGAAAATACGTAGGTAGATCACACCTATCAAATACCCCTAAACTTGAAATTTGGCTAGTTCTCGAGCCAAACACACATACTAAAATGAAAAAAAAAAAAATAAACTGAATTAAATAACAAACAGCATGTAATGTTCTAGATTTTTGACATGCAATAATGGTGAATGCTATTCTAGATCCTGCAAACGTGTTAGTGCGAGACTCAATAATATAATTATACAACGATCAGATTGGATTATCCCCCAACGAAATTCATGAGTTAAGGATTTCCAGAAGCTGGATTGGGGTCCACTCTCCACTAATGTAGGTTTAGTAGCTCATGAAGATCATTAGGACTTGGTTCGATTTTGGTACATTTGGCCAAAGGTAGTTTGGAATAGAAAATGGGTTAACGTTGTTAACTTAACGTTACCCAAGGCTCAATGTTTGACACATTCACTCTCGAACCCCCATAGAAAGATTGGAAAACAATCCCGAACATGCATTTAAGACCGACGTACTCACTTGTCAAAAGAAACGGAAATAAAAACCGTATTCACATTTGATTTTTTTATTTTTTTTCCTTTCAACGAACACCCCCCCAAACTTATTTGATTGTTACAATTAAAGGGGTGTGTGAAATACAAATGAAAAACGACAAGTTAGTACTCAAATACCGAACCAATTAGAAGTTCGCCCTAAACCCAACCGCTCACATCAAGAAGCCTTTGCAATGGCTAACTTGATTCACTCAAATGTGCCTTTAATTTCAGCGATATAGGTTTGGAAAATGATCAACTGGCCAGGGTATTAGTTTATGTGTTCAGAATTGAATTTGCATTTAGGCTTCGACAAGGTAACGAGGGATAAACATATAATAAGGTAGGCTTAAAAAGGCTCAAGCGACAAAGAGAATGCCTAAATCACATCTCCTGAACTACTTCGCCTAGGATTTCGCCTCAAGTTTCCCCTCAGTCAAGTTCTAGAATCCTTAATGTGTCATGAATTTGGTTAATCGATAATCGTCCTCAAATCAATTGAATAAAAATACATTGAGTCTATGTGTCTGTGCATATTAGGATCTACAATAATTTTAACCAAAACGCATAGTCAAACACAGAGAATCACATATGCATGTGTATTACCCTTGACTTCAAAAACAACCAGGGGTAATTTTCGTCATCGGATGACGGCCCAGATGAACACAAAACTCAACATAAAAACAACAACACAAAAACATAAACACATTCTAACCTAAACACACATGCAATACGGAAAAACAATAACACAAAAACTAACATACTACTACATAATACACATCACTTCCGAACTCAAAATGGACAGTGTCCTCAGCGAACCCAATCATCAATCTCAACATATAAAATTTAAAGCACGCTGACGAAGGGTGTTCAGAACACTTACATGAGAGGCGAGAGGAACTCGCCTCCGAATCAAGTCGGATGGGATGGATCAAAAAGAATTGCTGGGGTTGCCTCCCAAGAAGTGCGTGGTTTAATGTTCTCGGCCCGACATTTTCAGAACGTCCTCAAGATTGGTGAGGTTTTGCTTTGGATGGCTCGATCTTTCAACGAAATGCCTCACCGGCTTATGTGCTTGGCCAAGCAACATTAAACGATTTGGAATCCCGTCAAAAGGGATGCATCAATACCCGTCGATCTAACATCGCCAAGTACCCTGCATTGGAAACAAAAACAAAACTACAAACAAAAATTACATACAAAATAAATGCCTAAAGTAAAATTAAGTCATTTACACACAATACCAATAATAACAACTTTGCCAATCCCCGGCAGCGGTGCCAAAAACTTGGTGCGTTGATGGGACTAGAATACGATACACTTGCTTCTTCTATCTAAAACTTAAGTCTCCAGCCGTTACCGCGTTTCTCCGACAATAAAATCAAAACAATCCCTGGCAACGGCGCCAAAAACTTAGTTGTGATCGCCAAGAACTGAATTCGCCTAACGACCAATCCTCGGCAACAGCGCCAAAAACTTGGTAAGGCGTAAAATACACTGCTACTTACTCTCGGAAGTATACGAGGTCTAAGTTTTAGAATAGTGTGATCGTTAAGATTAGGTTATCGTATCCACAGGGATTAGTGTCGTTACTATCGAATACCGCGTTTGTCGTGACCTAACTTTATCTAGGCGAAAACAAATGTATTTAATTAATTAAACTAATACTAATATAACCTAAATTAACTACACTAATATGCTAATATGTTTTAGGGTCAATAATTGCCTAGAGATTAACGTGTTTACAAATATGTGTTTGATCTCGATTTACTCACGTTTACGGTGTTCGACCTAGTTGACAATCTCGGTACGTAAACTCCACCGCCACCTCTTTCGAGTGTAAGACGGGGGAATACATGACTTTGAGTCAACGAAGAAGTCCTCCTCAACGTATTAACGACCCTAGGTCACGTGAGTCTCGCCCAGCGTCATTGATTGCACACAATCTAACTTCCTCTTGGGTTATTTGATCGTCGCATTGTATTTACTCTATCGATAATCTCCGTTCTAAAACTCTCTCGCCACCTCTCCCGAGTGCAAGATGATGGATATAACGCGACTTCGTGTCAACGCCAAAGTTTCCCTCAACGTCTTAACGACCCTAGGTCGCGTGAGTCTTGCCCCAACATCATCGATTGTCCACGATTCAAATCCCGACCGGGTTATAGAATCATGACGTTTGTTTACCTTAATCTGAATCCAGGGTTTGTCAAAAATCCGTATTCTCCATTTACCATTCTAAGCATAATAAATAAACAATACGATAAACACAATCAAACTACGAAGAACAAACATAAACGTAACACCGAAATCATCCAAACAAACATATTTATAAATGTACCGTTAATCCCTACTACAATCCATATTTAACTCGTGGCCATAGTTGCATAAACATATAAATCGAGCTAAACATGTTTACATGATCCTAATATAAAGAAATAAGAAAAAATAATCGAAGAACTTAGCCTCATCCGAAGATAAACCGCTAAGAACGCTTAACGATCGATTCGCCGTCTTCTCCACTTCGGGATGTGAGCTCCACCTCCAAAACTCCTAAACGTAGGCTTAAATATAGACTAAGGTGCTCAAAAAACCAATAGTGGCAGGTGAATAGGGAGGAGAGGGGTATTTATAGGCAAAATCTGCCGGAACTTCACCTCGGCGAAGTTACTGTAGGTTTGCAATTTTGTTTTGACCGTAACTTCTTCATCCGAACTCCGATTGAAGTGATTCAAAAACCTATGAAAAGCTAAGAAAAAGATGTACAACTTTAAGTTTTTGAGTGTTTCCAAAATATCTTTGAAGTTACAACACTTGTACCGGCTTTGCAGGTTTGGTGACCGCCTAGGTGAAGAAGTAGGCGGTGGACTTAGAAATGTTTCTACTGGGGTTTCCACCTAGGCGGATGAATTTCTTGCCTAGGCGGTGGGATATCAGTATCCTTTTGTCATTCTCAACATCTTCACTGCCTAAGCGGAGGTTTGGACGCCTAGGCGGTGGGCTTCTTTCATATTTTTACCTCCTTGCTTGTTTATCCACCGTAACGTTGACTCGCCTTCAGTTCGATCTCATCGTTTTCGCTCCAGTTTTCTATCTTTTTACTCCACACACCTGATTTATACAAAAAATATGAAAACTAATTAAAACATAATAAAATACTATATAAACGCTCGAAAACCAACTTAATTCGGTTTGAAAATACGTGGGTATATAACACCTATGAATAACTCAAATAATTAATTTTAATCCTAAATTAATTATTATCTTTATATCACAGTGAAAATATAAAATCAACTAGGTGCACACCAAACAACAAAAATAAATAAAATAAAGATTGCAGTACACCAGAAATTTATACTGGTTCACCAAGTTACTCTTGGTTAATCCAGTCCTTCGAGTCCTACGGAGAGTTGCACCAGTAATACTCAAAATACTTTTAAAGGTAGGAACCAAAGTCTCACAACGATTATTTTACAGGCTCAGAATCAACCTTTACAAAATTCTTTTCACAGGTTAAGGAAGAACCCTCTACTTTTTACAGGCTCAAGAATAACCTAATTCTTTTTAACACAAATGCAAAAGAATCAAAACCTCACCAACACTCCAAATATCATTTTATCCGGTAAGGATTGTACCATTACAAAATTCACACAAAATAATTCAATCCTAGAAGAATGACTATCTCAATCTTTTTATAGGAAGAGACTGAAATCGGCTACCATTTGATTAAATACACCTAACAGTATTTAATCCGTCATTCAACTTACCAATAAAATTTGACAAGTGATTTTTCTCACTCGGAGTTTCTACCACCTCAGATAAATTAAAACTCAATTAATATCCCAAAACTAGTGATAGAAATATGAGATACTCAAAATCTGATTTTTAACAAAAAAATGGGTATCACGTAATTGAGCACGTAATCAGATTAAAAAAAAAATATTTATAAAGTATTTTCTTTAATAAAAAATCATAAATAATTTCTAAAGATCAAATTCCAAAAATAATCAAGTAATACAATATAGAAAGTAATTAGAAAGATCTCACTCGGAATCCACTGAAAAAATAAATAGAGTGATGTTACTTCAGATTCGATAGCAACAATAATTAACAGCCAACGATTCTCAAGATCGTCTCTTAGAAAAGCTCTCACAAAAACTCAGTATGATATCTCTCAGAAAAACTCAATATGACTCCTGATATCTTAATCTCTCTTCTTGATATAAAAAAACGCAGGTCTTTATATATGGGATTAGAAATAGCTCTCTAACGGTTGGTTCCCATTTATCATGATACTTAATTGCTCTCTTAGACCCCTTATATCATTATGACTTTATTTTAGTTCAATTCAATTAATTATAGCTTTTAAATCTCTCAATTAATTCCCTCAAACATTTCTCAATCTCAATTAAGTATAATAGAAACAATTATATGTACCAAAGTGAGAAATATTCAAACTTAATGAACCAAATAAATAGGAATTAAATAATAAGTGTAGCATATCTTAAATATCATAAAATTCCTAAAATCTCTCATAAATCCCAACAAAAAAAGGGCTACTTTTAGATATAAATTCAGAATTCCACAATATCCTGAAACTGACACACCAGTCAACTGACCAAGATCAACAATCGACCACTCGATTCAGGATGCAGCCAAGCCAAAGATTCTGTGCCCATCAGTCGACCTCTCTGTCGACTTAGAGATTCAGTGAGTTTTATTTCTCTTCACCGGTCGACTTACCTATCGACTTAGAGATACAGAGAGTTCACCTGTTTTGTCCGGTCGACTTACCAGTCGACTTAAGGATACTGGATCTCTTTTCTAAACTTATTTTTATTCATTCTCATTGACGTTTTTGCCTCTTTAACTATTTTCTTTTCTTAATTAACTCCACTAAATACTTAACTCCAATTTTAATCAATTATAAATATTTCTTTTTCAATTACACATAGGAGCAAATAATTTAGCTAATTAGGATCCTGTTAAAAACACACATATTTATAAAAATTATTTAAAAATCTTTTTGTGTCGTGTGTGATCTCAATTGAGATATTAAGAGTTAAAATTTAAACCTGAGTTGTTTTCCCTGGATTCTTCAAATTCTTCAACCTCTTATTCATCATTTTTATTATCAAATCTTCATCATATAGAACTAATAAAGTGAAACCTTTAAACAAATCGTTAGTCCCACAAAAAAATCAACGTTTAATTGTCCATCAAAATCTCAGGATCAACAGTTTGTTTTATGGAATACTTTAGAAGTATCGTTCATTGTGACTCAGAAGGTTTCACATGCTATGATCAATTTTGATTATTTAACCAGATTTGAATTTAATTTTGCCAATTCTAGCTTTGATTTACCTATAACTTAGGGAATCCCCATCTAACTCTCCCTCATTCTCTCTCTAATTTGCCTATAACTTAGTATTTCTACTTTAGTATTGTACAATGGCTACGTGAATGAGATTAATCCTTGCTCAAATTAGTTTGTTTTATGGAATATTATATAAGTGTCGTTCATTGTGACTCAGAAGGTTTCAGATACTATTGTCAATTTGGACTATTTAATGCTTATGGCCATTTTCCATATTGCATTGGTTTAGTTCTCTTTTTAATCTATATCATATTGTATTTGTCTTTTAAATATTTTAGTAAAGATTTAATTCCACATTTAATTTTGGGTCCACGTGACCCAAAATGCCTAAGCCAAAATACTAATAGTAGCTTACATGATACTTTATACATTAAACAATTTTTTCTAATATTTTCAATGAGGGATCTTACAATGTCCCCTACTTACAGATACGATATCCTCGATGTTTTTATCCACTTCGTTCCCTTGATTTGTGGTATAGATAGTAGCCCATAAGCAGACATAGGGTACCTACACCCAGACCTCTATCTCTCTTTGGAGCCTCTACTCCTCTATCAGTACCACCACGATATTATTTTTGGACTAAGATTGCCGTTGGATACCATTTGTAAGACCCCATGCGGCCTACTAGTCGAATAACTTTTGGATCGAGTCCATAAGATCCAAAATGCTTAAATCAAGGTACTATTAGTAGTTTACATAATACTTCTTATATCAGATAATCTTTTTTAAAACTTCTGATGTGAGATTTCGCAGAAATAATCTATCCTTAATATTTATTTTTTAAATATATTTTTATTTCATTTTATTTTTAGAAAAAGAATTTATACAAATTACCTCCCTTATCTTTTTGCTGTTAACCAGATATATCCCCTATCATTTTACAAATACTGGTTAACCTCTTATCATTTTGGTCAAAGACCACTTAGTTTTCTTATAGGTAAAAATTTACTGAATTTTTTATTGTAACGACAACTTTACCCTTAGTCATTTAAAAATAATTAAACAATTAAAATACATAAATATACCTTTAATTTTATTTGTTTTATATTTTCCTCTTTTACTTTATTACATTAGCATCCCTACTTTAATTTTTTTTTAATCTTTTTTTTTTCAGTAATAATAATAATGAAAAAAAAAAATTCATTAGGAGAGCTCAAATCCTAGTGATAATAATTAAAAAAAAAAGTTCATTGTCGTCCTCTCTCGGGTTCATCGTGCCAGTGCGCTCTCTCTCTCTCTTTTTCCACCGCTGCATGCGTTGATCTATGTGCTAGAGTACAGATCCATCCTGGCCAATGCTTTTCAACAACGGATTGGACTCTCAAAAGGTGATTCTAGCAAGAGTACGGTGTCGACGGAGAGGATCGATTTGCGCACAATGCTGACAGCCGTCGAGAATTCAGTGTAACATACTTGGCGGCAGTCCCTCCGGTGGTGGTGAAGCTCGTGAATCCATCGACTCAGTGAATGAGTTTCCATCACACATCAATATAGCATGACCCCTTAAGTTTTTAAATATATAAAAATAATCTATAAAAATTAAGGGTAAAAATTATAATTTTAAAAATACCCCATTTTAGTGATTTTTTATAAAATAAAAGAATAAAAGAATTTATTTTTTTAAATAAGAGAAGAGTATTTATGTCTTTTTTATAAAAAAAAAATTGATCAAAGGAGTTGACCGATATTTGTAAAATAACAAGAGAGGTATCTGGGTGTAAAGTACAATCATTAATTTAAAAGGTTAATACCACTTACAACCTCTTAACTATTGACTGGAACCATGGGAATCCCCTCAACTTTCAAAATTACATGGGAGACTTCTTGAACTATTTGGTCAAAGAACATTGAGACCCCACGTTCATCTTGGATTTCTGAAAATACCCTTTGAAAGTCAACTTATATTTTTTCCTTTCTCAATTTAACCCTACCATTCTATTTTCAAAGACAAAAGTTCCCTTGCTTACTTTTGGGGTTAATATGTAATAAACCGAAACAAAACCAAAAGATATTTTTCCATTTTTTTTTTCTTTCTATCTTCCCCAAATCCATCCCCTGTAATTCATCATCTAAACCCTAACATCAACTCCTAAACCCATTCTGCTGCCACCACCTAACTCACTCTGCCGCCGCTACCGTCAAACCCAATTGTTGCATCTCTCTCTCTCTCAACCACTGCTGTATCTCGCTACCACCATGAGGCACCAACGTGACGTCACTGTCCACCACCACCATCGATTTTTAGCTCTGCCGATTGTCGCCCCAAGGCACCAGTATATTTTTTCTTCCACCATGGTCGATTCTTTCCTTCTTGAGCTTCTCAAACCCTTAGATTTTCAATCCGCCACAAAGCTCATCTGTACATCAATGGCATCTCAAAAATCAAAATCAAGCTCAGATGAAACTCTAATATCTAACCATTGTGCAAAACATACCGAATCGCCTGACGGGTGCTGAGGAAAAATTGGGAAGAAAAAACACCGAATCGTAATCGAAATTGAAATCAAACTCGAGTTTCTTCTAGAAGCCAAGAATCTTCCAACGATCACACAGTGGAGATGAAGGTGTTTCCTTGAAGCAAATGCATGATGGAACTCCAAATCTACCGTCGGAAGTAAAATTTTTCCATAAATTTCTTGTTTTAATTGTTTTTTTTTTTTTTTTTTTGCCATCGATTCTTTGTAAATATCAATGTATTTGATCATTTGCTTCATATCGATATCGATGGAAAAAAAACACATGCCTTCTGATTTTCGCGTTTCCATAGGTGGCGTTTGGTTAGTGTTCTCATTTTTCTCAACCCAATTGGGATGAGTTAGGTTGAGTTGAATTGAGAATTCTGTTTCCTTCTAGGAACAAAATTGCATTTGGTAACGATAATTTTTTTTTGGTGTTGGGAACATGATCACGTTTGGTAACGATATTATACTAGAATTGTTTCCTCAAGGTACATAGTATAATTGAATTAAAACCAACCAACAAATCGATCGATCGAAATCAACAAACAAATCGATCAATGAAATCAAAACCCACAACCAAATTGAAATCTAAACCCACCTCCGAAATTGAAATTTAAAATCGAAATGAAAAATCGAAATTGAAATCGAAAATCGCGATTATCGATTTCGATTTCAAATCTGTGTTCAACAAATCGCAATCAATTTCGTTGAACCCTAAACACTAAATCACAATGAACCTAGATTTCGTTGCTGAGCCTTGTGATTTTCATTCAGCAAATCGATTTCATTCAACAAACCCTAAATCAATTTTCATTCAGCAAATCACAAGGCTCAGCAACAAAAATCGCAATCAATTTCGTTCAACAAATCGATTTCATTGAACCCTAAACCCTAAATCAATTTCGTGAAGATTCAGCAACGACTAACGAACCACGAGAAGAAGAGAGAGAGAGAGAGAGAGAGAGAGAGAGAGCGAGAGAACTTTGATCGATCGGCAATGGTCGTCGCTTCGACCATAATAACTTCGATGACAGTGACGGTGAGCTTCGATCATAGGAACTTTGGCGACGACGAGCTTCGACCATAGGAGCTTCAGCGACGATGGAGAGCTTCGAGCGGAGAGAAGATGATGAAGAAGACAACGATGCAAGCTGAAATCAAAATTGAAATTTCAATCCAAAATATAAAATCAAATCGCAGTCAAATTTTAGAAGAGTTTGAGAGAGAGAGAGAGTACCTGACGTAGCGTCAGCGTTAGGCAGAGACAGTACTGTATCTATTCAACAATTGATATCGGCGACTGAAGTGAACGTCGGGAAAGTGAAGTGAAAAAGACAACGCCGAAGCCTGGAGAGGAGGAGGAGACGAAGACGAAGATGGCGAATCAAGAAGAGAAAACGAACGAAGAAGAAAAGAAGATCCACCGAACGAAGAAGATGTGATGGCTTGGGAAGAACGATGGCGATGACTCACAACAACGAAAACAAAAATGATAAAGAAAAGAAAAAGAAAATAAGGCAAACAAAAGTAAAATACGGTACTTACTAATAACTCATGTAATTCCCAGCGTGTCCTCAATTCTAGGTTTAGTTTTTTGGGCACAAAAAAAAAAAAAAAAGTTTTTTTGTTTCTCATTTCCTTAGGATTTTGAGAATCAATTCTCATTTTTTGGATTGGGTTGGGTTGAGTTTTGTGTTTGCCAAACACGTTCTCAAAAATCAATCCTAAATTTTTTGAGTTGAGTTGGGTTGGAAACACTAACCAAACGGGGCCATAGTTTCTGCATTTCTTTTCTTTTCACATCTATTACGGCGGTGTTGTTGTTTGGTTCGGCGATGGTGGAGACGGTGTTTGGTTCGGAGATGGTGGAGAAGGCCATTGCGAACATTAGGGCTCAAAGAAGACGATCAACACATTTGGCCTTCTAGCTCTCTCTACCTCTCTTTCTCTCTCTTCTGTGTGGTTGTGGTGGAAGATGAAGTGGTCAACAGTGGTATGGTGGGGGAGGGTGGTGAAATTGTGAAATATGAAGAAAGAGAAAAAGAAAAAAAAAATAATTGAAAAATGAAAGAGAAGAAGAAAGGGTAATTTGGTCATTTATCATTTTGAATTATTTTATTATTTTTCAGTTTTAAATGAGTAAGGGTAAAATGGTCAATTCATTAAAAAAAGCTCTGGCGACGGGGTGCCCGTGGTAGTTTTGGAAGTTAGGGGATGTATGTGAAATATCAAAATAGTTGAAGGGGTGTAAGTGGTATTAACCCTTAATTTTAAGGTGGAAAAGGAAAAGGAGAGGGACCGATCCGCCAACTAACGCACCGAACAAATGTTGGTAATTGAAAATGAAAGCAACAGCTGCCACCTGCGCGTTTCTCACGATCATCAGCTGCGCGTGGGAACCTCTTTAGGTTACCTTGATCTGGGGCACGTGTTTACTTTCTGGAATCTCCCACACCAAGTACAGCGTACACGTGTCGCTTGCTTTAATGAAATGCTCCACCACGTGTCCTACCTCCCATTCGTCCGCTTCTTCAAAAGCCCCAAATACTACAGCTTAGTTCTCCGACAGATTCTCTCCTGCCCTCCGTTATGGTGGGCCCAATCAAACTCTCTTCACTGTTTTAAAACTCCCTTGCGACTGTACGGTCACCGGAGAGACGCCACCTGAGGCGGTGGAGGAGGGCGGTTCATGGGTGGGAGACACCGGATAATTTGGCACGTTGAGAGACTGCGGTTGGTTAGAACGGCAATTCTGTTTTGGTTCCGGAGATATAGCAGGTTAGCACAAGTCAATGTCATTGGTTGCCTGATTCAATTTTTATTTTTTATTTTTTCAGAGGTATTACTATTATTTTATTTTTAAGATAAATTACACATTTTATCCTCCTACTTGCAGTATTTTTATGTGGTCTAATTTTTTTTTTTTACATTTAACCCCTCTAATTTGTAGCGACTAGCCGTTGGTCTTTTTGATATAATTAGTATTAATTTTGGTTGAAAAAATTACACTTCACTTTTAAATTTTGACAGAGAATTATATTTCACTCCAATATATTTTAAGAAAGTGAATTGTGAGATTATATACTAAACACCCATGTATTTTTTTATTTTTATCTTTTAATATTTTTTTTATTATTTCTTGTGTTCTATTTTTTATTTTTTAGGGTACTAATTAAAAATTAAAATAGGAGAATTCTATATATTTTTTTAATGCTATTTTAAAAATAGAGAAAAAATAATAATAATAATAACGAAAAAAACAAGAAGAAAAAAAAAACAGAAAGAAAACAAAAAGCAAATAACAAAAAAAGGTGAAGAATAATAAGGAAACAAATCTAAATTTTAGCTCATAACTCCAATTCATTTTAGAATGTTGTGTAAATAAAATGAAAATAAAAAATATATAATTAATTTTTATTTATTTATTTTTTATTTTTTATATATTTTATGTAAAGTCAATGCAACGAACTACAATTTTTTTCTCAATGAGTTGAATTTCTACTAAGAAATTTACGATTTTTATTTCTACTTTTTAAATTCTATTTAGATATTAATAAAAAATTAATAGGCGAAAAACATAAGATTTTTTAATTTATTTTTAAAAATATTGAAAATAAATAAATAAAATGAAAGAAAACAAACAAAACAAAAAGAAAAAAAATAAATTAAAATAAATTAAAAAAAATGCAGAGGAAAACAACAAAATATATATAGTTTCTAATTAGTCTCAAATTTTAGTGCATAAGGCCATGTAATTTTAGAATTTTATGAAAACAAATATAAAAAATAAAACAAAATAAACCAAAAAAAAACAGGGGATTTTTCCTGGGGTCCTACAGGTCAGAAAAGATATAGTTGTAAGGACTATTAAAATTAAATTTGTTCAAAAGTACCAAAATAATTATCATTCCAAAGTTATATTTCCTTTAAATAAATAAAATTCATTTAATTTTTGAAATTTCACTTGTCCACTTTATATATAGTAGGAGTCTATGCATATTTTCTTTTTAAAATAAGAGTTTTGAACAATATTTTATTTGTGTGGGTGTAAAAGAATTGTTTTGTTTTAAAATAGGATTTGTGGAAGAAAATTCCAAAATAAAAAGGAAGAAAAATATATGAGCGTTTAGTGTAAGATTTCATAGTATGTAGAGTAAAGTGTTACTTTTTAAAGTATATGGGGTGAAATGTAATTCTTCCAATTAAAATTTGTGGGTGAAACGTAATTTTTTTTGGTCAAAATTAACATTAATCCTAATGGGAGGGTCACTTAGAATCACAGTTACAAATTAGACGATCTGATTGCATTGAGTTGGAGAGCCACATATGTCAAAAAAATAAAAATAAAAAAACACGCTACAATTAGGAAGACTAAAACTGTAATTTGTCTTAGATTTCAAAAGGCTAAAATTACTTGATGCAAAACAAATTAATTACCAAAAAAATTATCAAAAATCAGTTACAAAAGAAAGAGAGAAAATGGAGAAAATATGGCACCGGTAGCCGGCGTTGGCGTTGGCGTTGTCGCTGAAAAAGATGGTGTAGGGAAGAAGGAGGGGGGAGAAAGGTGTAAAAAAAAAAAAAAGGGATACATATGTTAGAAATTCAAGGAGTAAAGTAGTAATTTAATTAGATTTTTAAAGGATAAAATAATAATTTACTTGAATTTAATTAAATTTTATTTCATTCCAATGTTTGGTTAGTTTTTGGACCTCTTTTTTTTCAGCCAATGCAGGAATAAAATCTAATTCCATATAATTAAGATTAACTAATATCAAATTTATTTTGGGATAAATTAATCTTGTATTTTGTTAAATTAAAAAATTATTGATAATGAGAATAAAATTTGATTCATATACGAAATATAAGAATATAATGGTCATTTGTAGGACGATTCCAATCCCTTCTCGAATAAAATATAAGAATAAATTGCTTGAAGTACTGAAAAGTTTAGGGTGCAAAGTAGAAGTGAATGTAAACTGTAGACGTTAAAATGCAATGTAGCTTAACAACGGAAACGAATTCCAATGTTCCCAATCTCCATTATTGGTCTGAGGACTTGAATGCTGACCAATGAGGATTTGTATTCATGTATGTGTTGGGCCTCGTGGCATCAAATGACTGATCAAAGTGAGCTCGTCAATTTACCAACCACATTGATGTTTTTTGTTTCTAATCATTTATCTCCGTTAAGATAAAAACAATAACTCTTTAATGTTATGACATGCAAACAAATTACTCTCATTTTTTTGGGATCAATTTTTTTTTTTTAAATTCTAATTTATTATTGTTCTACAATTATTACATTTTTCAAGAAATAGAAAAAAATGTGATTTTTTTTAAGCGTGCCTTTGGCTAAAAGATTTGACGAATATTTGGATTATATGAATAATGGGATTTTAAGAGTCTGAGTTTAAAAATTTTATTTTCATATTTTTTTTGTATGAATGTGAAATTTGATTCTTATTTTTTTATTTTTTTTTTGAATAAATACATTATTTAAATTAAGGAAAAAAAAAAAACATTCTCCCGAAAGAGATGGAAGTTGAAGGCAAATTCTTCCTTGGGTAAATTTGCTTGTTTTGGAAGGATTTGGAATTTTCATTTTAAGGTCTTTAAATTCTACTTTGAAGTCCTTGGGAATTTAACAAATCAGTTTTATTGGTAGCCAAACAAAAGATTTTAATGGAGAAATTTATGAAATCCCTTCCGCAAATAAAATCACTATTTCAAATAAATCTTTTGATTGATTTTATAAAAAAATGATAATGGCTTGTATTTTATTAAAATCAAAATGTCCCTATTTATACAAGAGACCAATAATAATAAAAGGTAACACAATATGAAATATGGAAACAACATAAATGCTAAAATAATTTAGGTAATAACATAATGGCAAATATACAAAAGGAAACATTCCTTTTGTATAATTGGAATACTCTAATATGCCCCCGCAAGATGGAGTTCCGGTAGGAGAATCCAACATTGTTCTTGAGTAGAAGAAAATGAGCCCGACTAGTGGCTTGGTGTTGTCAGTGTCTAGTTGCTGGGAGACTCGTTGGAGCGCTTTCTTAGAACATCTGAGAGTTCACTGTAGCGAGTGGTGGTGCGCTGTAGCGCGTAACAAGTAATGACTGACTCTCCAAACAAGTGTTTTGCCGCAGGCACGAACTCCTGACTTGCAGAGGCCCCTCAACTGCTGCATCTTGTGGGTCAGAAGCGCGCTGTAACTGGTGGGGTTGATTTGAGATTTAGCAGAAATCGCCATGGTTGAAATCCGTAAAGAGACGGATTTTTTTATTTAAGAGAGAGGGAGAGAGATAGACCACAAATACAGTGAACCACAAATATTCAAGAAATCTAAGAAATACTGATAGATATGTCGTGTGTGCGTGCGGGAGAGATTGAATCTCTATTAAATGACTCCAGGCTTGTAACACCACCGTCGAAGACGGGAATCGGAGAGAGAGAAAATAGAGAATGGTGTTTGGATTTGAGAACAAGGGTGGGGCTGCTTCTGTGAAGTATTTTATTTTTTTAAAGAAATTTGGGCAGAAACATGAATTTTGGAAATTAAAAGGGTAGTTTCTGCTACTTCAGGATACAATGGGTGGGACTGCATTTTAGAGAGAGAAAGAGGAGGAGAGAATAGAACAACCCGTTTACCCAACGAATCAACTTGGTCGGCCTTCAAGAAAGATATCACAGTAGGCAGAGAGAGAGGGAAGCAGGAGGTGGGGGTGTTTGAGTGATGAATTCATGAAAGGGAAGATGGTAATGATGGCCGAGAAAATTGTAGAGATAAAGAGAGGAGAGAGAGAGGCCAACAATGGCCGAGAAAATTGTAGAGAGAGAGAGAGAGAAATTGGGAAAAGGGCAGAGGAATTTGGGGATTTAAGACAGAGGGATTCGATTATAGGCTTACAAAGTGATGGTGAGTTTTCTATGAGAAGAGAATTGGATCGTAAAACGTGAGTGGGAACATTCATTGGACAGAGGGTAACAAGGAAAGAAATGGGGGTTTGAGCACTATTGGGGATAGGGAGCATGTGCCTTCTGTTGACTGTTCCATGAATGCAAGTCCACAGCCAACGGTGGAGAAACGGTCATTGGAGGTTGTTTCTACGATGGAAGTTTGTTTGGTGTAGTTACGTACAGAAGATGAAGAAGAAAAAAAAAAAATTGAGAGGCAAGAGGATTACGAAAGGGGGTTTAACTTGTTTCATGGCAACCGCCATCGGAGTTCGTAGCCGGATGAGCGTCGGCAGCGGCTGTAAACTTCTCTATCTGTAGGCGGTTAGGATTTTTGGATCGAATGCTCTGATACCATATAAAAAAAATGGTAATGATTAATATTTTATTAATATCAAAATGTCCTTATTTATAAAAAAAGACCAATAATAATAAAAAGTAACACAATATGCAATATGAAAACATGCTAAAATAATTTAGGTAATAACATAATGGCAAACATACAAAAGGAAACATTTTTTTATATAATTGGAATACTCTAATAGATAGGAAACATTTTTTTATATAATTGGAATACTCTAATAGATTTTGTTGATTTTCACTTTTTTTTTTTTTTTTTTTTTTAATTATTATATTACGGTAAGGTTTGTCCGGATCAATTTATGCGCACCGTAACTAATTATTTGTTCGAATAATCTTAAGGGCATATTCTTATATCGCCGTGATAAATTTATGATTAAATTTAATATTTAATTTTTGAAATATTTTTTTAAGGAGAGTTAAACCCTATTGATAGAGAAAGTGACATATTTTTTAGTTTGGGATTAACACCTCTTAGATTTAGATTTGTTGATTATTCTCCTTATTATGGAGTTCAGAGTACAACAAAATTTATCTGTAGGGAAACTTAAATGTGTCCATCGGGATTACTGTATTGGGTCACTTTTGTGTATGGGGACCATTAAAAAGTTTCCCCTCATATATTCCTACACCAATAATTTAAAGGGCAGTTGACATGCCGCGTTAGTTCATACCCAATGGTTGCAAAAAACAATTTTAAATTACACTAGCGAATGCCTCTAGAGTTTGAAATTCCGTATACCAATTAATTTCACGACCTAAATAAGTCCCTTCATATTATAAGTTATGAGCACAAAGAAGTATTAAGAGCAACTAAGTTATATCATGTGTCATTCTATTTTTTTAATTATTTTAAAGGCAAAATACACTCCAACGGATGTGCTATCATCTATGCCATTTTGACACAGATACGCTGACTGTGTCAAATATTGCACAATCTTAACCAAACCACCGTTGGAATAGGTCTTTCTCCGACAGTCCTGAAATCAGAACAATTAACCAAATAAAGGGCAGTAGGCAATACAAAATTGAATAATAATTGAAGATATTGAATAAGAAACTAACCAAAATAAGATATTCTTCTACAACCCTAATATGTCACAAATCTGTGGCCGTCGTCTTCTCCATATCTGTTGTCGTCGACTTCTTAAGCATTGCTTTGTTGCCCATATCCATCTCTCTCTAGATTGTCTTCGCTTTCTGCCTGTTGTCTTCGCGTATCTCTCTCATATATATATATAGACACACAAACAAACATTTGTTGAACATTGCTTAATAATGGGTTGGGTTTTTAATTAGGGGTGGTTTGGATTGGCTTGGGTTAGCATTTAATTAGGGTTGGGTTGGGTTAATTAGGGTTGGGTTAGTGGGTGGGTACGCTCATTAGGGTTAATTAACTAATTTGGGTTTAATTATGGTTGGGTTAATGTTGGGTTTGTTTAATTAGGTTTGAGTAGGATTTGTTTGGTTAGATTTATATTAATTTTGGATTAATTAAATTTAATTAGTTTTAAATAGGTTTTGCTTATTTGAGTTTAATTAGGTTTGGTGGAGTTTAGTTTATTATTTTTTTTATATGGGTTGGGTTAGATTAATTGGTTAATTTTATTTGAGTTGGATTGGATTAGTTTGTTAATTTTATTATATTTTACTTGGTTTAATTAAATTTAATTGGATTTAAATAAGTCTTGTTGGGCAAAGTTTAATTAGGTTTGGTGGGGTTGAGTTTAATTAACTTTGGTGGTTATTTTATAATTTTCATTCAAGTTGTTTTTAATTTTTCACTTAATACAAAAATAAAAATGGCATACCAATTTGCCACAACTGTTGAAGTACCCATCGAAATAATAGTGTGCGATACTACTATTGGTATGCCATATTAGGCGAATGACACCCAAAAAGTGGCACACCAGTTGGAGTTGCTCTAAGCCCAAAATTGAATTTATGTAGTTTATAATTTATTCTAATTCAATGTTTTGGAAATACAAAATTGAATGTACATTTGTAATACATGCTTTATTTATATTTGTTAATGTAATATATGGACTTGGCCCACTTGGCCCATTGCGGTAAAATCCAAACACCTACTTCCCTTATAAATAGTTGTATATATCGTTGTATTCTATGTATCGTTTTCATAAAATCAATATATTGTTCATGTTTTTCACTTTGCAATTATCTTAAAATGGTATCAATAGCATGTCTTTCTTTGACCTATTCTTCCTAAATTTTTTTGCAACTGTAAAGCTTTCGCCGCCGTTTTTTCTACTATCTCGAGGTTTTTGTCGCTACTACAAGTCTCATCACCGCTCTGGCATCACCAACCACCACACCATTGTCTTTGTCTAGCAGAGACGAATATAACGCCATCAAAATCACCATCACCATAGCATTCACTCTCCCTCACGTGCCTCCCAAATCCAGCAGTACTACCAAGCCTTGTTGTCTCGGATTTTGGGCTCTACCACCTCAACCAGGATTCTAAATCCATCAAACAATATACCATTGGAACCTCTCGACGAGACGATTGCAACGATATAAGGCTTATCATCGTCCTATACCTTATGCGCCATTATGCGTGGTAAACAGTAGCGCTTGTCAAATCTACATGCCGCCGCCTCTGTTTAGCCAATCTGCCTGCCACGTCAGCCCTAACAATCCATTCAGCTCCCAGTCAGTTGTCACCTCATCTTCCACTTCAGCGCCACGCTAGTGCCAACGTGGCACTGACGTGGGAGAATGGGACTTAGAGCTCAAAGAGGCGTCCAACTTAACAGCCGGCTCCAAGGAGTTTTTTTTTTTTTTTTTTTATCTGAGGGTCTTGCACACGACAATCAGTAGAAGAAAAATGCATATCAAGTCAAATATGACATTGTGGTCTTACAGATATAAGATTAAGTGTAAGATTATATACTAAATATATGTCAAGGAAAGAGGAAAGACAAATGAGAATTGTCAACATGTCCAGTATGGCTGGCTAACATATTTGATCAATTGACAGTGTGAATAGTAGGTGCATGCTCATCATGGGTTTTAGAGAAAAATATAGAAGCATCAGAAGTCATACGATTACAACAGACAGAATCAAATTACCATAGAGATGTACCTGGTGTAGCTGACATTGCTATATTGTTACCAATTTTAGTTAGAGTCTTGGTAAGCGTGGTGCAGAAACCACTCCAATTAGGTGGAGAGATGGATGAAGTTGGTGTAGTATCAGTAGCTACAACAACAACATTCTTTGGCTTGGAATTAGACTGGTTGTGAGAGGCTTGAGAGAGATATAGGTTCCCATTTTATTGATTTTCAGATGAAAGTTTAGAGCAGTCTGCAAGATAGTGGAGTGGTTATCTGCAGACCTTACACAGGCGATAAGGACATTCGAGCAATTCATGCCCTTGTAAATGACAATACCTATAGTATAAGGGCTTTTGGGATGGATTGGCCTTGGCAGCTAGTGTGGTAAGATCAACTAGTGTTGCAGAAGTAACTGGTGCTGTAAGGGCAACATCTGTATGTGATCCTTGTAATGTCGCAAGACATGTTTCCTCACTGAGTAGATCAGAAAGGACATCGTTTAGGTAAGGTATCATGCTCCAGTGTAGGATTGAAGTTATACAAGCTCAAATTCCTCTCTTAAGCCCTTTAAGAATTGCATAATACGTATCTCAGTTTGGAACTTTCCATGAACGTTAGCATCTTTTGTGCATTCCCAGGTTGGCTCAATGATAGCCAACTGCTTCCACACAGTAGTCATCTGAGAGAGAAAACTATTGATAGTTTTCCCAGGTTCTTGGCGCTTGTAGAAAGAAGGAGATACCGATTTGAAATGTTTGCCTTGGTGTAGTGGTACTGGAGAAGACCCCAAACTTCTTTAGCTGTCTAGAGTGTATCAAATTGAAGTTTGATCTCTGGGATGATAGTGGCATAGAATCATGTGAGATTCTGGTGATTTTTTCTATCTCAGTTCTCTAGACGGTCAATGTATTTAGCAACATCTTCCTTGTCCTTCTTCTTGGATTCAGTAATATCTCTAGTCATGAAATGCCACAATTTCTATCCACGGACGAAACTAGACATTTCTTAAGCCCACATGACATGATTAGATTTATCTAAAACAGTAGTAATAACCCAGGGTGGGTTTGAGTCAGCCATAAGCACAAAGAAGAAGGTAAACCGGTGTAGAAACCACACAAATATAAAAGGAAGTATATTATGTGAGTCTCATATCACAAAACGAAGGCTAGAAATATAATCAAAACGTCGAAAAACCCCAAGAATCAGTCCAATTTCACAAAAAAAAATGTCTAAAAAGGCCTGAACTGGTCAAAGAAAGTTACCTTAGAAAAAACCGGTGACGTGGCAGAGCAATGGTTGACTGACACTGATGTAGTGGTCAATTGATGATGTGGCAGTAAACAACTGACATGGCGTTGTTGAACATTATAAAGCCCGACTTATTGCCAAATGATTTGCTCAAGAATATGGGATTGACTATAAAGAGACATTTATTCCAGTAGCGAGGCTCACAACTGTCCGTACACTTCTTATTGTCGCCGAAAATAGACTCTCTTTCAAATGGATGTCAAAAATACATTTCTCAATGGCGATGTTCTTAAGGAAGTCTATATGCATACCCCTCCCGGCCTGGCTACCCTTCGAAATAAAGTTAGTCGCATTCGGCTTGCCCTATATGGTTTGAAACAAGCTCCACGTGCTTGGTTCATCAAATTTAGTACTACTATTCATCAGTTTGGGTTCACACCTAGTGCTCATGATTCGACTTTATTTATTCGTCATACTGCAAACGATATTATCCATATTTTCTTGTACGGGGATGACTGGAAATGATCTACGTGGTATTTCCGAACTCAAAAAGTTTCTTAACGGATAATTCAAGATGAAAGATCTTGGCATGCTCATATATTTTGTTGACCTCGAAGTCTCATCTGGTTTAAATGAATATTTTCTCTCTTAGGCCAAATATGCCTCAGATCTGGTTTCCAAGGCTGGGATCACTAACTCAACCATTACCACTACTCCTCTCAAGTTGAACATCAGACGTACTCCATTCGATAGTTCACTTCTTTAAGATGCCACTCTATATCTCCAATTGGTTATAAGTCTTGTATATCTCACTATCACTTGCCCTGGCATTACCTATGTTGTTCGTCAAGTCAACTAGTTTTTATCCGCTCCTCGGACCACCCATTACTTGGCTGTTTTTTGCATTCTTCAGTATGTCAAGGGTACTTTATTTCATGGACTTCATTTCTCAGCTCAGTATGCTCCCATCTTACAAGATTATTCTGATGTCGATTGGGCACAGACATTCAACTATTCGTTACTATTTCTTCTTAGGTAATTCTCACATTTTCTGGCATAGTAAGAAACGAATTGTGGTTACGCTCCAGTATTGAAGTTGAATATCATGTCATGGCTGATGCAACTCAAGAACTTTTCCGGCTTCAATGGCTACTTGCTGATATGAATGTCTCTTCTCCTACTGCAACTATCCTACAATATGACAATAAGAGTGTGGTAGCGGAATATTATGTCGCTACTTTAATCGCAAGTGTATAAGTCAAGTTTTAGTATAGTAGGAAGAGTAAGGGTTTTCGTATTCACAAGGATTGGATTAGATTGTTGCTAAGTACCGCGATGGTTATAACTTAATTTTATCTAGGCGACTCAAATTTAGGATTTTTTATAATAATTATCAACTAAACTAAATTAATTATCAAACTCTAATACTACTATGATGTTAATGGAAACATATTGTTTAGGGATTAACTTTGTTCACTTAATTGTATTCAATTTAATCTAATTTACATTAACGACATTCACACTATCCAACAATCTAGGTATCGAAATTTCACTCACTACCTCTCCCGAGTGTAGAGTGAATGAATATGCGACTTCGCGTCAACGCCGACGTCCTCTTCTAGTGTCTATATGACATTGATCACATGAGTCTCGCCCTAATCTCATGGATTGTATACTTTCTAATACTCTCCTGAGTCATTAAATCGTTACATTATGTTTAAATCCTAGTCCGAATTCGGGGTTACCTCTTGGTGGCCGGTAATTAAGCGTTGCCACTTTTACCGCAAGCGTACGGATCAAGTTTTAGTATAATGGACCTTTTGGTCGGGTATCGTATCCACAGGGATTGGTTGAGATTACTATTGAGTACCGTATTTGTCATAACCTAATATTATCTAGGCGATTATAAATTGAATTTAATTAATTACTAATACTAAACTAAATTACTAATTTAATTAACTATACTATAAATACTATAATGAGATTGTTTAGGGGAGTAGATTGCCTATGGATTAACTTTATTTACTTAAATGCGTTTGGTTTCATTTTAGTTAACGTTAACGGCATTCGGCGTATCTGACAATCTCGATTCGTAAACTTCTCCGCCATCTCTTCTGAGTGTAAGACGGGGGAATACGCAACTTCGAATCAAAGCCAAAGTTTCCCTCAACGTCTTAACGACTCTAAGCTGCATGAGTCTTGCCCTAACGTCATTGATTGCACACAATCCAACTCCCTCTCGGGTTATGGGATCGTCATGTTGTGTTTACCCTGTCGACAATATCAATTCTAAAACTCCCCCGTCACCTCTCCCGAGTGTAAGACAAGGGAATATGTGACTTTGCGTCAACGTCAAAGTCCCCCTCAAGGTCTTAATGACTCTAGGTCACGTGAGTCTTGACCCAATGTCATCGATTGTCCACAATCGAAACCCCGACCGGGTTATAGGATTGTAGCGTTTGTTTATTCTAGTCTGAATCCGGGTTTACCTATTCCTTGAGTCAAACCCCATATTCTTGATATGTAAATCTAAGTACGATAAACAAACAATAAGGCACACACAATTAACATACGAAAAACAACCAAGAACGAAACATAAACTTAACCAAAACTACATTTTCATAAATAAAATGTTAATCCCCATTTACAATCTATGTTTAGCTCATGGCCCTAACCGTATAAACAACAAAAATTGAGCTAAACATGCTCAACAATATACAAAAATGAAGAAAATAAAGAGAGAAGAGGAAAAACTTAGTCGATATCCGAAGATTTAGCGCTAAAATCGTAATATGATTACTCCTCCTTCATCTTCCTCCTCGGGATTGAATGAGCACTCTCCAAAACTCTCTCTCTATTCTATCTAACCCTAGGAAGGTCCTATTGGCCGGAGATAGCTCAAAAAATGAGAGGGGATGGGGTATTTATAGACAAAATATCTAAAATAAATATCTCCCATTGTGCAGAGGCCACCGTTGCGGCCATGGAGTATGTCAGTTAGTGTTTTACCGAGGAGATGGAGTAGGCAGTGGAATAGGAAAACAATCTGCTGGATTTTCGCCTAGGTGGTGGAATTTTCGCCCAGGCCGAGGGCAGTGTAGACACCATATTTTGTCCCACCCATGCATGATTTTATTATATATATATATATATAAAATATATATAAAATAAAATAAAATGATTTTACCAACTCAATTATTTATGAATTTCAAAAAGAAACAACGGAGAATCTCAATTCTAAAGTTTTAAGAATTAATTTAAGCTTGATTTAAAAAAAAAAAAAATATGGGTTAAATTGAAATTTTGAAATAATAAATTAAAGTTCTAAGGTTTAATTTAGTATTTCAAAAACTTCAATTTAAGTCTAAAGGTTTTTCAATTAGGATGTTTTGAACCGTGATTTTGCCTTTTGAAAATTTTGGGACTAAATTGAAATTTTAAAATATTAGTATTGGGCCTGGAGTTCAAAATTAATATTTGAAAAGTTAAATTCAGTCGCAAAACATGTAAAATTAAAGTTCCATGATTCCAATTCGACCCCTAAATAAGTCAATTAAGAAAAATTGTCAAATTGAAAAGTTTAGGGGTCTAAATAAAAATTTTGGAAAACTTTAAAATTACGTTCAGATTGAACAAATTTTTTATTCAAAATTTCCTAATTAGATATTTAAAATTATTAATTCCTTTAAAATCGAATTGAGCTCCAATTGAGTGTCGGAAAGTCCAAGAAAAATTTTGGGGTCAAAAATGTAAATTTTGCAATTTTTTTTTTTTTTTTTTTTTTAAAGTTAATTCATCAAAATGGAAGAAATCTTTAGGAATATATCATGTTTAGTCATTAAATTTTACTTACTAAACATCAATTTTGAAGAAATCATGTGAAATTAAAAAGTTTGAAAAATTTCTATTTTGACCCCATAGTTTTGGATATTTTCGAAATTCGTCAAATTGGCCAGTAATTTCAGATTGTTTTCACAAATTGGACTATCCAATCAAGTATGAGATTACCTAATTTTGTTTATTTATTACCACAAAAAAATAAAAAAAAATAAAAACATTTAAGAATTTTTTTTTTTTTTTTCCTTTCCCACTAATTTTGAGGAATGACAAGCTTTGGATCCCCTGGGGGGGGGTTCATGGAGGTCTTTGGGAGTATTTTTAGGCATCCCCAAAAGTGAAAGACATTTTTGGGTTGGAAAATCAAAATATCCTACTTTCTAGGTAGTAATTTTGAGATTTAGCAAAAGATTTGAGGGTAGTTTGGTCTTTTGGATTGCAACATTTCTAGCCTATAAATACCCCTTTCCATTTTTCATTAAGGGAGAATTTTTTAGATATTAAGAGAGAAATTAGAGAGACAAAATTGTTGGGAAGAGAAGTTTTCTTGGAGGAAAAGAGGAGGAAAAGATAAGGAAATCTCTAAACCAAGGTGAGTTTTTTTTTTTTTTTTTTTTTTAATTTTCTCACTACACTTCTATTTTTCAACTGTTTTAAAGGACCTAAAATTGGGAAAAATTCAGAGAACGTTCTATGGAACACTTTAAAATCGGTTTATTTTCTTGCATTTTTTTCTGTATTTTTATCTTATTGTATTTATGTAATAACAAAAGAAATAAATAAAGGATGTTATTATTCTGAAATTTCGGTTCGTAATTTTTTATTTTTATTTTTATTTTTATAAAACTTATGGATAATTTAATGAGTTGACAAAACGAGGAGGACTCCATACACCACCTAC
Organism: Eucommia ulmoides; assembly: GCA_016647705.1. NCBI lineage: Eukaryota > Viridiplantae > Streptophyta > Magnoliopsida > Garryales > Eucommiaceae > Eucommia > Eucommia ulmoides. Next base: position 22,007,947 of record CM028339.1, read on the forward strand.
TTGACCAGTTCTAGGAAGGAGATTATCCCTTCAATATGTAAATTATTTTAAATAGAGTTAACTTAACATAACTATATATGTATATATATGTGCGTGTGTGTGTGTGTGTTTCTGCTAACTTATATTAAATATAACGGTTGACAAAACGAGGAGGACTCCATGTACACCACCTACTTGGCCAGTTCTAGGAAGGAGATCATCCCCTCAATATGTAAATTATTTGATTGAAACTGACTTAACATAACTATATATGTATATGTGTGTGTGTGTGTGTGTGTATGTGCGTTTCTAATTGGTGTTAAATGTAACAGTTGACATATGTGGTGGAAAACTCCCTATTTTTTAAAGATAATTTTCCCTCGATATGTATACTAATTGAAGCTTACATAACTGTATATGTATATATGTGTGTGTGTGCGTATACGTGTGTGTTTTTTCTGACTGATGTTAAATATAACGGTTGACATATGAGGTGGAAAACTCCCTACTTTCGAGAGATCATTCCCCTAAATATGTATACTAATTGAAGCTGACATGACTTAACATAACTGTATATGTTTATATATGTGTGTGTGTGTATTTTTTCTAACTGGTGTTAAATATAATGGCTGGCATATGAGGTGGAAAATTCTCTGCTTTCGGGAAATCCATCCCGTCGACATGTAGACTAATTGAAGCTGACTTAACATAACTATATATATATATATATATATATGCGTGTTTGCATGTGCTTTTCTTATTTATTTATTTTTCAGAGTTAAAGTTAAGGAGTTGGCAAATTGTGGAGGAAATTTCCCCATCTTTTGATTCTGCACAATAAAATGATAATTGTCCCCTCAATAAGTAAATTTTTTGATATAGTTATATATATATATATAAATCAAAAAATATTTTTCAGAGGATTTCAAAATTAAAAATAAAACATTTGGACTTAAATTTCAATTGGACTTAATGTGATAAGGTACCGTCTTCAGACGGGCGTCTTAGGGTGCCTAACACTTTCCCCGAGTGTAATTGACCCCCGAATCTTTAAAGCGAATCTTTGGTCAGACTGTGCTTTTGGAGCAAAAAATTTTACTTAAGCCAAAAAATTTAATTAAAAAAAAAAAACAAAATAAAATTTCGGTGACCTAGCACACCATTTAAACTCAATGCTAGGTGGCGACTCATTTTTTCTAAAATTTGATTAAATATTTTTATGAGAAAATTGACGGCTTAAAAACCCCTCTCATCATTCGTTTTCCTGAAACTCAAAATTTCTTTCTTTTATCTATCTTTTTGAAAAATTGGGGCACGTTCAGCTGGCGACTCCACTGGGGATAGTTTTTGAGGGTCGAGCCTATGATATCCAAATAAGTCCAAGTAATTTAAATTTTGAATGTTTTATTCTATTTTGCCTTTTGAAAATAAGTGTGTCAAGGGAAAATTTTATTAATCTGCATTACTAACAAAATTCTGAAATCCAAGGAAATAACTTCTCGCAAAGAGGACGTCGTCATTCGTTCCCCCATCTATACTCGTGCCCGAGCACGTCAACTTGCCCAAATGGAAGACAGCGCTGAGGGATCACAAAGATCCGCTGAGGTATCGCAACTAAAAGAGGAGGTCGCTTCATTGAAAGGGGTTGTCAATCAGATGGCCGAGTTACTTCATCAAATTCATTAGTCTCAGCTAAACCCAACAATACCGGCCCAAACCCCAGATTCAATTGAGCTGGTATCATCACATCAGCTTACCAATTCTCGGGGACCCAGCCCAGAGGTCGGGGAAACTATTCCTCAGGCCTCACTTCCAACGGCAGAACCCCAAGCGGCCTTGGTGACGACTAGTTCGGGCCCAACTCCAACATCTGCAAGTCCCATTAACCCGGATCTAGCTATCCCTGAAACAACCAAGCACATTGAGAAAAAATTCAAGGAATAGGCTGAGAAAACTTCTCAGCTGACCGAAAAATTGCAACAGATGGAGAAGGAGTTGAAGGAGGTAAAGATGGGAGAATTGACAATTGATGCGAGATACATTGGATTGTCTTCGGTGCCGTAAGTTCGATTCCCAGACAACTTTGTAATGCCAAACCTCACAAAATATGATGGATCAGGGTGCCCAAATTGGCACATTCAAAGACATAAGAACGAGATGGGCGCTTACATCCACAATGAAGCATTGGCCGTCCGACTCTTTCAACAGTCATTAGAAGGGTCGGTAGCTCGATGGTACGGGACCCTTGAAGAGGAACGATTAAAGACCTTCCTTGATGTAGTCAAGGTTTTCTGCGAACAGTATGGTTATAATCGGGAGATATCACCCGATAAGATATCTCTTCCGACCTTGATGAGAAAGAGTAATGAAATTTTTCCAGAATTCGCCATCCGATGGAGAGATAGGGTAACACAAGTAGTGCCACCTATGAAAGAAGCAGAGATGGTTCAAATGTTTATACAAGAACAACTGCACCAGTACTTTGAACTACTGCTTAATACATTGAAAAAACTATTTTCAGATGTAATACTCCGTGGGGAATTCGTGGAAGAAGGCATTAGAACCTGACGAATTCAAAAGTCGATAGACAATGAGGTCAGGAAATTGATGACACCAAAAAAAAAGAACCCAGAGGTAGCTATGGTTGTTCATAACCTAAGAAACACTTACCAAAATATCCGACCACAGAGCATCCATCCACAACAAGCTTTCCCTAGGTATCAGGATCAGGCTTTTCCAATCCAGGGACCCTTTCAGTTTTCCTCATACCAAACTCAAGCCCTTGCATACAGTCTGAACCCATATCACGCTCCTTATAGAACTTCACAACCACCACACATTTCATTACCCAAACCTTTTCTATACAATAAAAATGGCCAACATCCAGAATCTTACCGCCTATCCCAGGAGCCTAGACAATTCACTCCATTGTCGGTTCTACTTTCTTGAATATTTGAGGAGTGCGTAAAGAACAAGATGCTCATGCCAATCCCTCATCATCATCAAAACCCATAATCTCCAACCTTTTACCCCAACCTCTTTTGCGTATATCATTCTGGCGTAGCTGGCCATCACATAGACAACTGCTACCATTTAAAGCACCGCATTGATGATCTTATCCAAGCTAAGGCGATATTCTTCCCAAAGGAAGGAGAAACTTCCTAACCGAATTGTCAACAGAACTCGCTGCCAGAGCATGAAGACTTGGCCCGAACCATCAACATAATCAGACGAGAATCGAAAAATAACTCAGACAACGCAAAGGGAATCTGGAAAACTGACCTAAAGCCCCCTAGAGCTGTTTGGGTAGAGTTTGGAAATTGCTCAAAGGCGTATTGGGTGGATTTTTCACCTGTTTCTTGGGTAGCGGATAATCATCCAATCACTGCCACTGGTTGGGAAAACAATGATGAGGAAGAAAGGTTCATCCTAAAGATGGACAAAAGGAAAAAAATGCAAGATGTCAAAGAAAAAGAAAAAGAAAATATGGGGCCCCCATATCGAGAAGAACTGGATCACATTCGGGATGAGATAATATTTCAGAAATAATCGATATGTTCAGAAAAATATTGGACATGTACCATCCCATCGCTATGCCAAAATTTGAAGAGCAACGACCTAAGTTCCCATTTCCATTGCCACCTAAAAAGGCATTCAGAAAAAGAAATGACTATTATCAACATGCACCAGTCACTACAACATCAAAGGATGCACTAAAGATGATAAAGTCCAAAATCAAGAAACCAATCTGGACTTCAAAGGAGACCCGTAAGGAGCCATGGTGGGTTGATACGACAACATCGACCAGAGAAAAAATTACCCAATCTATTATTAGGAGGACAAACCAAGGAATACCAAAAGAAGACCCCACGATTAATGTGATTGACTGCGGATTCATGCAAATAGACCCCGAGAAAGTATGAATCACTGAAGCCTCCATCTTCACTGCGCAGCCACAAACCACTCGTAAGTCGATAATCATCGAACTAGAAAACGTATTAGTATTTGAAGTGCCAAAGAAAAAACCGATGCGAAGTCTGAAAGAGGTACCTTGGAACTATTCCACTACCATAAGGACAAGCACACAAGAAAAAAAGAAAAAAAAAAGACTTGGTAGGAGAAGTAATAGGAATCACCAGAAGTGGAAGGATCTACACATCACAAGACTTCTTGAAAGTACCTGACAAGGAGTCTAAGGGAGTTTCCAAAAGACCAATCACAGAGCAGGAAGTACAAGATTTTCTAAACGTTATAAAAAATACAGAGTACTTGGTTGTTGAGAAACTAAGGCACCAGCACAAATCTCAATGTTGTCATTACTGATGACCTTGGAAGTCCACCGGAATGCTCTACTAAAAGTCCTGAATGAAGCTCATGTGCCTAGCTCTATTTCAAAGGATCACTTCACTAATATAGTAGAGAACATCTTAAGCACCAACCTCGTGACATTCACCGATGGTGAAATACCAGTAGACGGGACGGGGCATATCAAGCCGCTCAATATTTCGGTGCAATATAGAGACTTTGTCTTATCTCGGGTACTCGTGGACAATGGATCAACCTTAAATATCTGCCCTTTGAGCATGTTGGAGAAGATAGGGATTGACACGAGTCGGATCAGGACCACTGCAATCACAATTCAGGCTTTCGATTGTGCAAAACGAGAATCAATGGGGGAAATAACTTTGCCTATTATTATAGGCCCAGTTACCTTTCAAGTTGACTTGCACGTTCTAGACATACCGGCAGCCTACAATCTACTCTTGGGATAACCTTGGATCCACTCGGCCGGTGCAGCACCATCATCACTTCACCAAAAGATGAAGTTTGTGTTTGAAGACAATATTGTGACGATTCATGCAAAAAATGACTATGCCATATACCGATCATCAGCTGCCCCAGTGGTAGTAGCAGAACAAACAGAGTTGGCAGCCTTAATTCAAGCATTTGTCATTGCCAATGCCAGTGACGTCCGCGAAGGAAGCCCGCTGCCGGTACCTAGATTATCAATCGCCACGACTATGTTGGCTACTCACCTGCATGCCATGGATTTCAACCCAAACAAGGGTCTGGGAAAACAGGAAATGAGAATGCAAACCTTTCTGTGCATCAGAGAGAAGCGAGACACCTACGGATTGGGATATATACCAAACAAAGGAGAGAAGTACAGTAGATCAACTTACAAAGAAGGAGGGACCATGACGTTCCTTCACATTAAGGTCACATTCCCATTTATCACCGAAGTGATCCGATTTGAAGATGGAGAAAAAAATAAAGAGGAGCCAAAGTTTGTATTGATTCCTAGAAATGTGGTCCCAAATTTGAATAAAGAAGACCTGTTGCAAGACCCAGAAATGATCATTTGTGAGATTTTGGGAGAAGAATATGATGAAAAGAAGGCCATCAGAAAAGTGGGGCCTATAGAGAATCTCAACAACTGGAAAGTGCGCCCGGTTCCGATACACCGAGGATTTAGGTAAAGTGTGGAAGTGGTACCATTTTCTTTCGTTTGATTAGCCATCAGACGATCGAATCTATCCTATTTTACGCTTTTGCTTTGTAATTTCTTTTGACGTAATGAAGTGATGGTTATTTTCAAAAAAATATCATTTTAAAATCAGTATTATGTTTACTTTTCAGGTGTCCAAGTACATCCATATATAATCCGTCCAAAAGAAAATCCTTTACTTAAAGAATACAATTTTGCCAAGGAAATAAACTTGGAGTCCATGGAAATCGAAACAGATGATGACCCATTCCCCGAAGATGTTGAAGAAATCCAAAAATCCTTAGAACAATTCGAAGAGAGACCGATTCCTAGCCAGGATGAAATAAAAACAGTAAATTTGGGAGGCCTAGAAGATCCAAAAGAAACCAAGATCGGGAAGGCTCTAAATGGCCAAGAGAAAGAAGACCTGCTGACCCTGTTGAAAGAATACCTGGATGTGTTCGCCTAGTCCTATGATGACATGGTAGGACTAGTGACGGACATCGTAACTCATAAGTTACCCATCTAGGAGGGAATCAAGCCAATCAAGCAGAAGTTCCGAAAGATGAGACCAGACATCAGCCTCAAAGTCAAAGAAGAAATCACAAAGCAATTTGATCATCGAGGTGTGCACATATTGCGAATGGTTGAGTAACATAGTCCCGGTCCCAATGAAAAAAGGAAAGATCAGGGTATGTGTGGATTATCGTAGTCTCAATGGTGCTAGTCCAAAAGATGATTTTCCATTACCAAATATCCACATCATACTCGACAATACTGGCCAATGCCGGATCTCGTCTTTCATGGATGGGTTTTGCGAGTATAATCAGATCTTGGTTGATGAGGAGGATAAGCACAAAACTGTATTCATTACACCGTGGGGCATATTCTGCTACTGAGCTATGTCTTTTGGACTCAAAAATGTTGGTGCAACTTACCAAAGGGCTATAACAACTCTTTTCCACGACATGATTCATAAGGAGATGGGGGGTATAAGTGGATGATATGATCATTAAGTCCAAGAAAGATGAGGATCACTTGGGACACCTAAAAAAGATTTTTGATCGCCTCTGAAAGTTCCAACTAAAGCTCAACCCAGCCAAATGTACATTCGGAGTAACATCGGGAAAGCTGTGAGGCTTTTTGGTGAACTGGCGAGGGATTAAGATCGATCCTGCAAAGACTAAATCCATAATCAAAATTCCTACACCAAGAACGGAGAAAGAAATTTTCGATTTTCTCGTGAGAATAAACTTTATCACCCGATTTATCTCGCAATTAACTTCAACTTGCGAACAAATTTTTAAACTACTGAGGAAGGAGTCGAGCGGGAAATAGAATGTTGAATGTTAGGCAGCCTTGGATAAAATCAAGGCTTACCTGATGAATCCTTCTATTTTGGTGCCGCCCCAACAAAATCGCCCATTTCTATTGTATCTCACCATCTTAGATACTTCCATGGGGGCAATGTTGGGCCAACATGATGAATCTAGAAGAAAAGAACAAGCGATTTACTACATCAACAAAAGATTCACTATGTATGTAGAAACGTATTCAGTACTAAAGCGGACCTGTTGTGTGTTGGCCTGGATCGCCCATCGACTACGCCACTATCTACTATGTTTCACTACTCATCTGTTTGCCCGGATAGACCCTTTGAAATACATATTCAAGAAGCCACTACTCATAGGAAGAATTTCTAAATGGAAAATGTTGCTAACTGAGTTCGACATAATATATGTGACGCAGAAAGCAACCAAAGGGCAAGTAATTGCCGACCAACTTGCTAATAGTCCAGTGGTAGACAATAAACTGATGGAAATTGAATTTCCAGATGAGTCCATAGCACTTATAGCCAGTGATGAAGTAGAAAATATGTGGAAGATGTATTTCGATAGGGCTAGCAATTCGAAAGGAGTTGGAATCGGGGCTGTCGTAATCTCTCCAACAGGGCAGCACTTTCCGGTGGCTGCCAAGCTAAAATTCACCAATACAAACAACACTGCTGAGTATGAAGCCTGCATCATGGGGTTAGAGCTGGCTATTAATCTGAAGGTAAAAGAGTTAATGGTGTATAGGGACTTGGAGCTGATCATAAATCAAATCACAGAAAGATATGTGACAAAAGACGCGAAGCTGGTACTATATAATAACTATCTCATCGACCTTTGTGAAAAATTCTCAGAGGTTAAGTTTAAACACGTACCAAGACTGAAGAATGAATTTACTGATGCCCTAGCTACATTGGTGTCCATGATATCCCTGATCAAAGAAGGCAATAAAGAAATCCCCATAACAATCAAGGTGTATAATCAACCAGCTCATTGTAATCAGATTGGAGCAGAGCAAGAAGGGGAACCTTGGTACACGGACATTAAGAAATTCTTAAAAGACCAAGAGTATCCGGAAGAGGCTAACAATTTAACCAGAAAAACCTTGCGAAGATTGGCATGTCAGTTCTTTCTGAGTGGGGACACTTTATACAAGAGATCACCTGACATGGGCCTCTTACGATGTGTTGGCACCTGCGAGGTAATACAATTAATGAAGGAGGTACATAGCGGAGTCTGCGGCCCGCACATGAGCGGATTCATGCTGGCTAAGAACATTCTCCAAACAGGCCACTTCTGGATAACAATGGAGAGTGATTGTGTAGCCTATGTACAAAAATTCCACAAATGCCAGGTTCACGGTGACCAAATACATTTATCCCTTACAGAGTTGCATTGTCTAGCAGCCCCATGGCCCTTTTCTATGTGGGGAATGAATGCTATCGGTCCAATCACGCCAACAGTACCAAGCGGACGCCGTTTTATCCTAGTGGCCATTGATTACTTTACCAAATGGATTGAAGCCGTCACACTCGCTCATGTTACTCAAAGGACTGTAACGTGATTTTTTAAAGAAAATATCCTATCACGTTATGGGATGCCACAAGTTTTGATAACAGATAATGCCAAGAACCTCAAGGGAAAAATGATAAAGGCCATATACACCCAGTTCAAAGTCGAGCACAAAAACTCAGCCCCCTACCGTTTGAAAATGAATGGGGCAGTGGAGGCGGCAAACAAAAACATCAAGAAGATCTTGAGAAAAATGATCGATAATCACAAAGAATGGGACGAGATGCTTCCGTTTGCTTTAATGGCTTACCGAATGTCAATCCGAACCTCAGTAGGGGCAACACCTTATTCGTTTGTTTATGGGACAGAAGCAGTAATCCCTATTGAGGTAGAAATTCCATCCCTAAGGATCTTGATGGAAACCAATCTGGATAAAGCCGAATGGGTATAACAAAGACTGGATCAACTGTGCCTAATCGATGAGAAGCGGCTAACCGCCATTTGTCATGGGCAATGTTATCGGCAAAGGATGGCTAGGGCCTACAACAAAAAGGTTCGCCCACGAATTTATAGCGTGGGTGAACTAGTCTTGAAGAAGATTTTTCCATTCCAAGAAGAGGCTAAGCGTAACTTCGCACCAAATTGGGAGAGACCTTTTATCGTCAAGAAGGTTTTGGGCCATGGGACTTTAATACTCCAAGAGATAGATGGGGAAGAATTTCCAGAACCCATTAATCCTGATGCAGTCAAAAGGTACTACCCCTAAAAAAAAAAAAAAAAAAAAGTTGTGACCCAAGGCCATGGTGAAAACCTAAAAGGAAACCATGGGCAAAAGCGTCGGGATCGTCACAAGATACAAAACCATCGACCTAGTGAAAACCCAAAAGGACGCTGAGGTGCAAAAATGTGAAAGCTGGCCTTAGTGAATATCCGAAAGGACGCTGAGGGTAAAAATGGCTAAAAAAAATATAAAATAAAAAATAAAAAAAATACCAAAAAAAAAAAGGGTAGGGAGATGAAAGTCTGAGTTAGTTTGGCATCAAGCAGTTATCTCAAAAGATATCGAATTTACCCAAAGACAAAAATTCTAGGAATTAGTCGAGAAGCTAAGAATTTAAGTGGAAATCCAGGCAACCTCAAAATCTGAAGGGAGAAGGGTCAAAATTTGCTAGAAATCTAAAGACCTTAATTTTAAGTCCGAAACTAAAATTGTATTCTTAAAGCAAATATTTCAAAGAGGGAAATATATGAGTATTTCTCGATCATGCCAAGCATCAGGCTTTCCGCAGCCAAAAGATAGAACAACATCATTCAACGGACTTACCAAAGTTAGTAAATTGCAGCAAACTGATAAGATGATTTACAAAGTATCCATCCCAAGTAATAACGACGCCAAGCTGATCATTAATGTCACATCCCACCCCGGATACCCGTCACCTTGGGGCCGAAGTGACGTCGACACCACACTACCTAAATATCCAACCAACTTAAGAACAACACTATGCATACCTTTCAAACACACACCACACACACACGTTGTCAGCCCTAGTGATCGTTTTAACCTCATGATCGGGAGTTACAACGGTACCGTACCATCCGTAAGATATGCCTTCCTACGAACACCCATCACTCCGCCAAAACGGATAATCACTGTGCAGTATAATGACCACTCTGCCGAAGTAGATAAATCACCACTCTGCCGAAGCAGATAAACACCACTCCGCCGAAACGGATAAATACTATGGCATCGTCAAATCAATAACAACATCATCAAATCAACAACATCAATAACCTCGTCTCATCAATATCATCAAAATCCCCAACATCCACCTTTTTCTCTCCAAAACCGACTTTTAAATCCAAAAATCATATTTCTCGCTTTTGTTTGAAAACCGTTTAATTTCAACAAAACTATTTTTTTCACTTTCTTTTAAAACCACCAAATCCAACAAAACTCATTTTTCAACTTCCTTTTAAAACCACCATAATTTAACGAAAATCCATTTTCTCAACTCACCAAAAACCTACTTGATCCATATCATTTATAAAATCATACAGTCCAAGTAAAACCATTTCACACACATTTATATATATAAAAATAGTTTAGCAAGAAGAGCAATACACTCACCTGATTATCTATTTTCGAAGACTTTGAACGCCTATTATCTACCGGTACTCCAATGCTTGCGAACCTAATAGTAACAGGGCCTAGATTAATATTTTATATAAAAATAACCTAATCATGCCACGCAACCCTAATTTCTGTAATTTTCTATTCCCCGTCTTTTTATTATAAAATATGTCTATTTAACTAATATTGTTCCGTTGCCGTTTACTATGTCGAATTTATTTATGCGAATATATAATGCTAAATTCAACGATAATGATAACATGTATTTTATATTGAGACAATTAAATGTATTTATTAAAGATATGCGGAATTCTACCTTCCCCGAATTTTCTACCGGCCGCGAGATTGGATTTATGTTTTTCGTGGGGTGGTTTGTGCAATTTCTCCATTTCCTTTTCCTTTTTCTTCTTCTTTCTTTTCTTTTTTCCCATTTCTATTTTCTATCTTGTTTCTGTTTAAACCCGCCACCGATCGACGAGGGGCTCCGATCACGCCATTGACCCCGACCATCTTACTCTGATCACGCACACACATGCTCAGTAGCAACGACAGATCAAAAACCCACACACACCACCAGAACGAACCTCTCTCTTTCTCTCTCTTCACCCACTCCGACGACTCACCATGCGACAAAAACCACACCCACACCGTCGAGCAAAACGGCAACAATTACTCTCGCTGCCCTTCCTTAGTGATCCGAACACACATACACACACAGAAAACCCCTAGACCCCCCCGGGATCACATACTCACTTCTCTCTCTCTCTAACTCTCATTTGTCATCGACCCAAATAACCGATGGCGACACACACACATACATGTAGAACACGAACACACACCCACAAATGAAACGCGCGCACATACTACGTTTCCGTTCCGTTTTGAATCCTCACCGCCGACGAGTTTTCTCTTTCTAACCCACCGCCAACGACGTCATACTGAAACACACACTCACGATCACCGCCGCTACCGGACGAACGACGATCCCACACCCACCGGAGCGAACCGCCTTCTCTTCTCTCTCTAAAGTTTGACAACGCCACATGCCCCATCGACGACTGCAACGATCACCGATCACCGACACTCATCGGCAAACCTACCTCCGATTCATTCTCTTCCTTTCTCTCTCTCGTCGGTTTTCCTTTCTCTTTCCTGAGGTGTGTGGATATGTATGTATACATATGTATATATGTGTGAGAGATCAAATGGCCCTCCTTCTTACGATTTCACCAACTCTCTCTATATATATAATATATATAAAAATTTTGTTTGCACAATCATACCCTTCATTTTAGTTAGGATATTTGTTAAACCCAACTCACATTTTAATGTGTTTGAAAACTTACGAATTAACGCCCCCAACATTTAAATTAAACAATGAATGACACACGCTACCCCTGTATTTTTCTTAAATGTACGAAAATATGTTTTAAATAAGGATTGGGGTCTTACAATTAACTTCGATAAGCCAATCATAATCAAAGTGGAAAACAAGAATTGCTCACTACAAAGATTCTCAACAAAATGTGGAAAGGCTCGAGAGATTCAAAATCTGCCAAGAATTGTGAATCAACAAAGGTACCGAATAAAGCACGAAATTTGTCAAAAAAAAAAAATCCCTCAAAAGGGATCACACAGATTTACATCCCTCAAAAGGGATTTCACATCACATCCCTCAAAAGGGATTCCACATATTCACATCCTGACCAAAAAAAAAAATCTCACAATCATTCCTCCGACCTCAGATGGTAGACAAAATCATCACAAAATCAAAACATTTTTTTTAATAGATAGATAAAACACATCCCCAACCTTAGGCTGGGGCACATTTTATTCAAATTTGCATTCTCTCTTTATTTCCATTTCTGGTATACCCCAGCCTTAGGCTGGGGCACTTTTCAAAAAAAAAAAAAAAAAAAACAAACAACAATAACCTCAGAGGGTCATAATCAAGCACTTAAGTCTCGACCTCAAAAGGCGAAACAAGAAATTATATTTCCAACCTCAGAAGATTGGATGTTCTAAAGCTCTTGACTTCAAAAGGTGGGACTTTTAGAACTATATTTGACCTGATTCCTGACCCAAGGTTCAAGATATGTAGGAAACCCAAGTAGGTCCGGTCACGAAAGAAAGATTTTGATTTCATATTATTTCCGCAACAGGAAACATTGATATTTCAGGAACCAAGTTTCTTAACAACGTAATTTTCTTCTCTCCCTTGTTCCAAGTAACAAGGATCATGTTGTTGAACTATGTTTGACCTGATCTTTGGTATCCCCAAGGTACGTAGGCAACCTATATGGGTTCGGTCATGTCTTTGTTCAGATGTCCTTAATTTTAATAAAATAGGTCTATCCCAAGGTCAGATTTCTTTCAAGCATAAATAGGATTTTGTTCATCACCATCTTGCATTGCACTTATTCAAATGGCGGAACAAAATTGTGCGTGTCTCTTATCTTTGTCACCACGAGTAAACTCGCATGACAAAGAGGGGTAGCTGTAGACACCGCATTTTGTCCCGCTCATGCATGATTTTATTTTATATATATATAGGTATATATATAAATAAATAAAATATAAAAAATAAAATAAAATGATTTACCGACTCAATTATTTATGAATTTCGAAAAGAAACAATGGAGAATCTCAATTCTAAAGTTTTAAGAATTAATTTAAGCTTGATTTTAAAAAAAAAAAAAAAAAAATTATGGGTTAAATTGAAATTTTGAAATAATAAATTAAAGTTCTAAGGTTTAATTTAATATTTCAAAAACTTCAATTTAAGTCTAAAGGTTTTTCAATTAGGATGTTTTGAACCCTAATTTTGCCTTTTGAAAATTTTGAGACTAAATTGAAATTTCAAAATATTAGTACTGGGCCTGGAGTTCAAAATTAATATTTGAAAAGTTAAATTCAGTCGCAAAACAAGTAAAATTAAAGTTCCATGATTCCAATTCGACCCCTAAATAAGTCAATTAAGAAAATTTGTCAAATTGAAAAGTTTAGGGGTCTAAATGAAAATTTTGGAAAACTTTAAAATTACATTCAGATTGAACATATTTTTGATTCAAAATTTCCTAATTATATATTTAAAATTATTAATTCCTTTAAAATCGAATCGAGCTCCAATTGAATGTTGGAAAGTCGAAGAAACAATTTGGGGTCAAAAATGTAAATTTTGCAAAGTTTTTTTTTTTTAAAGTTAATTCATCAAAATGGAAGAAATTTTTAGGAATATATCATGTTTAGTCATTAAATTTTAGTTACTAAATATCAATTTTGAAGAAATCATGTGAAATTAAAAAGTTTGAAAATTTTCTATTTTGACCCCAAAGTTTTGGATATTTTCGAAATTCGTCAAATTGGCAAGTAATTTCAGATTGTTTTCACAAATTGGACTATCCAATAAATTATAGGATTATCTAATTTTGTTTATTTATTACCAAAAAATAAAAACATTTAAGATTTTTTTTTTCTTTCCCTACTAATTTTGAGAAATGACAAGCTTTGGATCCCCTTGGGGGGGGGGGGGGGGGTACATGGAGGTCTTTGGGAGTTTTTTTAGCCATCCCCAATAGTGAAAGACATTTTTGGGTTGGAAAATCAAAATATCCTACTTTCTAGGTATTAATTTTGAGATTTAGCAAAAGATTTGAGGGTAGTTTGGTCTTTTGGATCGCAATCTTTCTAGCCTATAAATACCCCTTTCCATTTTTCATTAAGGCAGAATTTTTTAGATATTAAAAGAGAAATTAGAGAGACAAAATTGTTGGGAAGAGAAGTCTTCTTGGAGGAAAAGATAAGGAAAAATGAAGGAAATCTCTAAATCGAGGTAAGTTTTTTTTTTTTTTTTTTTTTTTTTTTTAATTTGCTCACTACACTTCTATTTTTCAACCGTTTTAAAGGAGGACCTAAAATTGAGAAAAATTCCGAGGACATTCTATGGAACACTTTAAAATCGGTTTATTTTCTTACATTTATTTTCTTGCATTTTTTTCTGTATTTTTATCTTATTGTATTTATGCAATAACAAAAGAAATAAATAAATAATGTTATTATGCCAAAATTTCAGTTCATAAATTTTTTATTTATTTTTATTTTTATAAAACTTATGGATAATTTAATGAGTTGACAAAACGAGGACTCCATACACCACCTACTTGGCCGGTTCTAGGAAGGAGATTATACCTTCAATATGTAAATTATTTTAAATAGAGTTAACTTAACATAACTATATATGTATATATATGTGTGTGTGTGTGTCTGCTAACTTATATTAAATATAACGGTTGACAAAACGAGGAGGACTCCATGTACACCACCTACTTGGCCGGTTCTAGGAAGGAGATCATCCCCTCAATATGTAAATTATTTGATTGAAACTGACTTAACATAACTATATATGTATGTGTGTGTGTGTGTGTGTGTGTGTGTGTGTGTGTGTTTGTAATTGGTGTTAAATGTAACGGTTGACATAGTTGGTGAAAAACTCCCTACTTTCGAGAGATCATTTTCCCTCAATATGTATACTAATTGAAGCAAACATGACTTAACATAATTGTATATGTATATGTATATATATATATGTGTGTGTGTGTGTGTGTATGTGTGTGTGTGCTCGCGCGCGCTCGCCCGCATATACGTGTGTGTTTTTTCTAACTGATGTTAAATATAACAGCTAACATATGATATGGAAAACTCCATACTTTCGAGAGATCATTCTCCTAAATACTAATTGAAGCTGACATGACTTAACATAACTGTATATGTATATATATATATATATGTGTGTGTGTGTGTGTGTGTGTGTGTGTGTGTTTTTCTAACTGGTGTTAAATATAGCGGCTGACATATGTGGTAGAAAACTCTCTGCTTTTTGGAGATCCATCCCCTCGACATGTAGACTAATTGAAGCTGACTTAACATAACTATATATATATATATATTTATGCGTGTTTGCGCATGTTTTTCTTATTTATTTATTTTTCAAAGTTAAAGTTAACGGGTTGGCAAATTGTGGAGGAAATTTCCCCACCTTTTGATTCTGCACTATAAAATTATAATTGTCCCTCAATATGTAAATTCTTTTATATAGTTAAAAATATATATATATATATATATATATATATATATATATATGTATGTATGTATGTATAACATTCGGACTTAAATTTCAATTGGACTTATTGGGATAAGGTACCGTCTTCAAACGGACGTCATGGGATAACTAACACCTTCCCCGAACGTAACTGACTCCCGAATCCATAAAGCGAATCTTTGGTCAAACTGTGCTTTTGGAGCCAAAATTTTACTTAAGCCAAAAATTTTAATTAAAAAAAAAAAAAAAAAAAAAAAAAAAAAAAAAAAAACTGGTGACCTAGCACACCATTTAAACTCAATGTTAGGCGGCGACTCCTTTTTTCTAAAATTGGCTTGAGTATTTTTATGAGAAAATCGACGCCTTAAAAACCCCTCTCATCATTCGTTTTCCAAAAACTCAAAATTTCTTTCTTTTATCTATCTTTCCGAAAAATTAGGGCGCGTTCAGGCAGTCAACAACAATTTGTTTTTCTCAGCATCTTCACCGCCGGGGTGGTGGTCTGGATGCCGATGTGATGGGCTTGTTTGCAGAATCTTGCCGCCTTGCTCATTTTTCCACCGTTCTCTGATCATTCTCGATACGATTTGATCGTTTATGCTCCGATTTCATACATTTTCACCCCACGTACCTATTTTAATATAAAAAGAATAAAAACACATTAAAATGTATTAAAACGTAATAAACATACTCAAAAACTAACAAATTCGGTATGGAAATATATATTTAATTTACACCTATCACCTCTCATGAGTGTCAAGCTCCGTATTCTTAAACCAACCAATATATCATAACAAGTATATAATGGAAGTAATAAAATGATAAACGTAATCGGATAAAGATAAACAACCGTTAACAAAACATCGATTTATTCAAAGCACGTTTTCATGAAATACATCAACCCCTAAACAATATATGTTTAGCTACACATGGCCATAACCCAATATTCAACAATATACAAGCTAAACATGAACAAAACTACTAACCAAACTAAGAAATAAATAGAGAAACAAAGGAGACTAGTTGTTATCTAAAGAACGTCCACTAAAACCGCTCCGAGATCATTTCTCTTCTTGGATTTGTGATCTCTTCTTGGTTGATATGTATTGGAGCTCCAAAAACACTCCAAAACATATGGGTGTTATGAGGGAAAAAGGGGGATATAAAGAAGGATAAAAAAAATCTCAAAATATCCCAAAATATCTAAGACAGTTGGTGTCGGACCGCTGCAGTGGTGGAGAAGTTAGTAGGCCTCTGCTGGTAACTAATACAGGGGTAGATGGGCAGAAAGTTTTTGTTAGAATGATCCCTGCAGCAGTGGTTTCACTGCTGCAGCAGTGGCCTGCAAATCCTGAACTTTGCCTTTTTGCTCATTTTCCACTGTTCTTCCACTGACGTCCCATTAATTTGCTCGATTAAAAACATTTTTCATCTATTTTAGTCCCAAACACCTAATTTATAACAAAACAAATAAAATATATTAAAATATATTAAAACACTATAAGAATACTTGAAAACTATCAAAATCGGTTTGAAAATAAATACATAAACTTCACCAATCAAATACCCCCAAATTTAGAATTTCGCTAGTTCTCGAGCAAAACACTCACACTAAAATAAACAACCACAATTAATTAACTAACACAAATACTAAAAACGAATAAAAACACAAACAACGGCATGTGAGTTTCGAATTTAACTATTCTAACCAAAATGTTTTCCCTCATCAACCCCCAATTATAACAAGTTCAGGAGTAAAACGCACCATGTGGTGTTCTAGAATTTCAACATTTGATAATGGTAAACGTCATTCTCGATCCTATTTGAGTATGTGTGCGAAAACTCAATTATACAACCATCCAAAGACCAGATTCGATTATCCACCAACAAAGTGCATGATTTAAAACCATAAAGGACTAGGATTTCCATATACCTGACTGGGTTCTACTCTCCACTAATATAGGCTTGACAATTCAAAAAGATCAAAATGACTTGGTTCGATTTTTTAACATTTGGCTAAGGGTATATCGGGAATATATAACAGGTAAACATCATCAACTCAATAATACCCAAGGCACATGCTTGACACTCAATCACTCTTGAACCCCTTTATGATCAATTTGAAATAACCCTGAACAAACATTTTAAGAACGTCGTACTCACTTATCAAAAGAAACGAAAATAGAATGATATTTACATATGTTTTTCTTATTTTTTTTACCACGCCCCCAAACTTATTCAATTATTACAATTTCACGGGTGTGGAAAAACAATAGAAAAATGACAAGTGAGTACTCGAATACCGAACCAATCAAAAGTTCGCCCAAAATCCAACCACTCACTTTAAGTAACATAAACAAATGCTAACTTGATTTCATTCAAATTGTACCTTAGGTTTAGCGATAGTGGTTTGGAAAATTATTTATCGCCCAGGATATTTGTTACATGTTCAGAATTGAAACGGTTTATAGGCTTCGACAGGGTAACGAGGGATAAAACATATGACATAGTAGGCTTCAAAGACTCAAATGATCAAAATGAATGCCTAAATCATATCTCCTGGACTACCTTACCTAAGATTTCACCTTGAATTTCTCCAAAATCAGGTTCTAGAAACCCTATTGTTATGAACTTGGCTAATGGATAAACGGTGTCAAATCAATTGGATAGCTAGTACATTGAGTTTAAGTGCTCGTGCAAGTTAGGATCCACAATAACTTTTACCACAACGAAATGTCAAGCACACAGAACACATATGAATGGGCATTACGCTCGACCTCGATAAACAACTAGGGGATAGATTCATCATCGGGTAATGGCCCAGATGAACTACAAAACTCAACACACAACAACTATAAACATACAATACTTATACTAAACTAAACAAACGTACATACAACTAAACAATAAAACTTTTAAACTTAAACTACATAACTAACAAAAGATAACATACTAACTAACTACATATCACCCCCAAACTTAAAACGGGCAGTGTCCACAATGTCCTAACATCAAACTCAACAAATAACATGCATTATAGTGACGAATGGGGTTTTGAACATGTACTTGGGAGGCAGGACAATCTCGCCTCCGAATGAAGTCGGTGGTAATGAAATAATTTATTTGAAACCTTGGGTTGCCTCCCAAGAAACGCTTGGTTTATTGTCCTCGGCCTGACATGGAGAAGGGCTCAACAAAGAGCGGCTTCCGCCCGTAGTATGTGTCATACAACACAACATACGGTTCTTGGTTCAAAACGCTCTCAAGATTGGCGAGATTTGGCATTGTTTGGTGGAAGGGTGTAAAATACGCCTCTATTTACTCTCGCAAGTATACGAGATCTAAGGTTTAGTATGGTGTGATCGTTAAGATCGGGTTATCGTATCCACAGGGATTGGTGTCGTTACTATCAAATACCGTGTTTGTCGTGACCTAACTTTATCTAGGCAAAAACAAATGTATTTAATTAATTAAACTAATACTAATATAACCTAAATTAACTACACTAATATGATAATATGTTTTAGGGTGAAGAATCGCCTAAGGATTAATGTGTTTACAAATACGTGTTCGATTTTGATTTACTCACATTTACGGTGTTCGACCTATTTGACAACCTCGGTACGTAAACTCCACCGCCACCTCTTCCGAGTGTGAGACGGGAGAATACATGACTTTGAGTCAACGTAGAAGTCCCTCTCAACATCTTAACGACCCTAGGTCACGTGAGTCTCGCCCAGCGTCATTGATTGCACACAATCCAACTCTCTCCCAAATTATTGGATCGTCACGTTGTATTTACCTTATCGACAATCTCCGTTCTAAAACTCCATCGCCACCTCTCTTGAGTGTAAGACGAGGGATATAACGCAATTCGAGTCAATGAAGAAGTCCCCCTCAACGTCTTAATGACCCAAAGTAGTGTGTGTCTTACCCCACGTCATCGATTGTCCATAATTCAAACCCCGATCGGGTTATAGAATCGTGACGTTTGTTTACCTTAATCCGAATCCGGGGTTTATCAAAACCCCGTATTCTTAGTTTACCATTCTAAGTATAATAAACAAACAATACAATCAATACAATCAAACTACGAAGAACAAACATAAACGCAACACCGAAATCATCCAAACAACGTATTTATAAATTTATTGTTAATCCCTACTACAATCCATATTTAACTCAAGGCCATAGCCATATATATAATAAAATAACGAGCTAAACATGCTCACATGATCCTAAGATAAAGAAATAAGAAAAAACAATTGAAAAACTTAGCCTCGTCTGAAGATAAACCGTTAAGAACGCTCTACGATCGATTCGCTGTCTTCTCCACTTCAGGATGTGAGCTCCACCTTTAAAACTCCTAAATATACCCTTAGATATAGCCTAAGGGGATCAAAAATCCAAGGGGGCCAGAGAGAGAGCAGACAAGGAGGAGGAGAGGGGGTATTTATAACCAAAATATCCTAAAAATATCTCAAGACTGTGCAAGGGAAATCAGCCTAGGGGAAGAAAACTTCGCCTAGGAGAATTTAAGGCGGTTCGGCTGATCGCCTAAGCGGTGAAGTAGGCGGTGGACTGGGAGAACATTCTGTTGGATTTTCGCCTAGGTGAGCGGCTTTCAGTTGCCCATCTTCATCTTCTGCTGGATTTCCGCCTAAGCAATGGAATCTTTGCCTAGGCAGTCGTCCGTTAGTAACATTTTACTCTTTTCTCAGCTTCTTTACCGCCTAGGCGGTGGGTTTGTTTCATTTTTTAGCCTCCGAGCTTGTTTATCCACCATAACTTCGAATCGCTTTGGTTCGATCTCATCGTTTTCGCTCCAGTTTCCTATCTTTTTGCCCCCCACACCTGATTTATACAAAAAGAATAAAAACATATTGAAACATATAAAAATACTATATAAATGCTCGAAAACTAACTTAATTCAGATTGAAAATACGTAGGTAATTTACACCTATCATTTAGCTCGTACTTTCAACTCGACTCTACTATAGTATATGTACTTAGTTGCCTTGGATGAACGGAATTAGAAGTGGGGGGCGACAGGCGAGCCACATTGGATTCTCATAGATGTGATCATCTTGGATTAGGGGTGGCATCACAACATGGGTCTTAAGAGGTGAGTACTCAACATCATCTTCTGATTTATCATTTACGAAATATTCTTGAGCCTCGTCCTCTTTCGAATCATCTTCAATATATGAATCCAAGTTCTTCCCTCTTGTATCCGGTTTCTCGTGGTGAATTTTACTGAATGTGGCGTGTGTGTCGCTCAGTGCCACCACTGGAGACTCGGTCTCAATGTAGCAGATAAGTTGACCGATTTGCGTCTGAAGAGACGTTACAGTCATATCAATTTCAGCGCAGTTCATCTCAATATTGTCAAGACGATCCTAATACTCGTTGAGACGGTCATTTGTTTCCCTCCAGAAAGCCTAAGTTCCCCCCATAAATTCAGCGAACATATCGTCCAGGGTGGGGGAAGACTCAATATTTTGGTCCGGGAAGTCAATCCATGGCGTTGCAATGGTAGAATTATCCCCCAAGCTTTGGTAGCTTGTTGAATAATTCCAACTCTGATAATCAAACTCTTCCATATCTTCCAGCAACCAATAGGCTTCATCTGCAGTTAGTTGGTTGAAAGAGGTGGTACCATTTCCTCCTTCAACCCAATTTCTTATTGCGACTAGTAACCTATCGAGGAAGTTTAGTAGTTGATACCCTCTCGGGAAATGATGGTTGGGGAACTGGATTAACAACTCTTTGTATCGATCCCAAGCACAATAAAATGACTCAGAATCCTGTTGAAAGAAATGCAACAGTACTTGTTGATCTAACATTTTCAAGTACCCTATAGGAAAAGCAAACTAAAAATAAAAATTATAAACAAAATAAATGCCTAAATTAAAATCAAGTTACTTACTCACAATATCAACAATAATCTAAAAACCAATCCCTGGCAACGGCGCCAAAAACTTGGTAGCGAAATATTACGTCGCTACTTTAACTGCAAGTGTACGAATCAAATTTTAGTATAGTAAGAAGAGCAAGGGTTGTCATATCCACAAAGATTGGATTAGATCGTCTCTAAGTACCGTGATTATCAGAACCTAACTTTACTTAGGCAACTCAAATTTAGGGTTTTTTATAATAATTATCAACTAAACTAAATTAATTATTAAACTATAATATTACTATGATGTTAATGGGAAAATACTGTCTAGGGATTAACTTTGTTCACTTAATAAGGTTCAATTCAATCTAGTTTACATTAACGACATTCACACTATCCGACAATTTAGGTATCAAAAACTCACTTACTACCTTTTCCGAGTATAAAGTGAATGAATATGTGACTTCGCGTCAACGCCGATGTCTTTGTCTAGCATCTATATAACACTGATCACATGAGTCTCGCCCCAATATTATGTATTGTATACTTTCTAATACTCTCACGAGTCATTAGATCATCATGTTGTGTTTGAACCCTAGTCCGAATTTGGGGTTAACTCTCCCGAGTGTCAAACTCTGTATTCTTAAACCAACTAATATATCATAACAAACATATAATGGAAGTAATAAAACGATAAACACATTTGGATAAAGATAAACAACCATTAACAAAACATCGATTTATTCAAAGCACGTTTTCATGAAATACATCAACCCTTAAACAATATATGTTTAACTATACATGGCCATAGCCCAATATTCAACAATATATAAGCTAAACATGAAAACAACTACTAACCAAACTAAGAAATAAAGAGAGAAACAAAGGAGACTAGCTGTTATCTGAAGAACGTACGCTAAAACTGCTCCGAGATCGTTTTCTCTTCTTGGATTTGTGATCTCCTCTTGGTTGATATGTCTTAGAGCTCCAAAAACACTCTAAACAATGTGGGTGTTATGAGGGAGAAAGGGGAAATATAGAGAGGGATAAAAAATATCTCAAAATATCCCAAAATATCTAAGACAGGTGGTGTCGGACAGCTGCAGCGGTGGAGAAGTCAGTAGGCCTCTGTCGGGTAACCGCTGCAGTGGTGGATGGGCAGAAAGTTTCTATTAGACTGATCGCTACAGTGGTGGGCCTGCAAATTCTCAAATTTGCCTTTTTGCTCATTTTCCACCGTTCTTCCACGGACGTCCCACCAATTTGCTCGATTAAAAACTGTTTTTATCCATTTTTGTCCCAAGCACCTGATTTATAATCAAACAAATAAAACGTACTACAACATATTAAAACACTACAAGAATACTCGAAAACTACCAAAATTGGTTTGGAAATAAATAGATAAATTTCACCTATCAGAGTTTTATTCAGATCGCTCACAATGATGTCTTTCATGAGTGTACAAAACATATAGAGACTAATTATCACTTCATCCATCATCACATTCTCCAGAATATGGTTTGTTTACAATCCGTCAGTTTAACTTATCAGATAATGGACATTTTTACCAAGGCCTATCCACTGGATGCTTTCACTCTCTGATTTTCAACCTCAAGTTCACCTCCTACTTACCGCCTTGAGTTTAAGGGAGGATGTTAATGTAATATGTTCGCCTGGTGAGCTATCCAAGAGGGGGGTGAATTTGATGGATATAAAAATTTAAACAATTTAAATTCTTTCAACACTTAATAAATCAAATAATCAATTTATCCTAAATCAATTACTATCTTTGTTATGAACAGATAAGTGTATTAAATCTAAGTACACACCCAAATAAAATATACATAAAATAAACAAAGTAGAACACCACAATATATTCTGGTTCAGCAAGCTAGCCTTGCCTAATACAATCTCCAAAGCTCTACGGAGATTCGCACCCACAAAAAACTCAGATTCCTTTAACGGTAGGAATCAAACATTTACAATGATTCTTTTCATAAGCTCAGAATCAAAATTTACAATTTTTTTTTTCACAGGCAAAGAAAAAACCTATCTTTAACAGATTAAAGACTAACTTAATTCTATTATAGGAAGAATTACAACCTAATCTTTTTAATAGGCTTAAGATTAAGCCTCACCAATACTCAAAAATATTATTTTCCCAGGTAAGGATTTAATCTTTACAATTTACTTAAAAATAAATTCTATTCAGGAATAATTCACACTTAATTCTTTTTATGGGAAAAAAATTACCTAACTTTTTTATACTCTAGGTAAAGATCAAACTTCAATTGTTTTCCCGAAAAAGATTGAAACCCAAGCTACCCTGACTAGATACAAACCCTATCGTATCTAATTCGTAGAAACTCACCAAATATAAAAAATGAATTTCTTCTCACTCGGAGGTTCTACCACCTTAAAACAGTTATACTCAATTAATGTCCCACAAATTACTACGTGATAGAATTTTAAGGGAGGAAAACAATATCTGATTAAAACAAGTATGGGTAGTAAAGAATTAAGAACGTAATCAGATAATATCACGAAATCGTCTTCAAAAAGATTTTTATGCTCCTAAGTTTAAAAAAAATAAAAAATCTATGATCTTAAAACCAAGTAATCAATAATATAAAATCAAATATAAGCACAATAACTTGGAAAGATCTTATTAGGAAAACACAGAAAGATTAAAACAGAATCACAAGACAGCTCAGATCGGTGACGCCAAATCAACAATGCTTTAACTCAAGAATTTCTCACACAAATAATCTCATGAATGATCTCTCGAACATATCTCAGAATAATGTCTCTTAGAATAGCTCAGGAACAAATAGTTCTTGACATGTGATGTATCATGATATCAAATTCGCATGTTTATTTAAATAAGTTTGAAACAAGCTTTTCAACGTCTAGTTTTCACAAGATAAGACATTAAAGTGAACCTATAGACGCCATATATCATAACCATTCAATCCTGGTATAATTCACTCAGATATAGCTTTTAAAATTTTCAATTAAGTCTATAAATTATTCCTCAATTACTAATCGAATAGATAGAAAATATTTAATGAACAAAATTGAGAAAATATTCAATTATATGTACCATATATATAAGGATATTAAAATAGATGTGTTATATCTTTAATATATTTAATCCCCAAAATATCTCCTTCAGATTTGCCAAAAAACGACTAGTATTTGATTAGATCCTTAAAATCCTCAATATCACAACTACACAGTCGGTTGACTAAACTCCTGCCCATCGGTTGACCGATCAATACAGTGTGTAACATAGGCCATTCCTCAAATGGCAGTCGGTTGACCAAACACTTCAAGGTCGGTTGACTGAACGATTCATGATGCATTTTCAGGCCAAAATTAAGCCATGGTCGGTTGATTGATCTACTATGGTCAATTGACCGATTGATTCATAGAGTTTCACTTTGACCAATCGGTTGACCGATCTCTCCTGGTCGATTTACAGATCGATTAAGAGAGTTTCACTTCCCAGCCCATAGCCACTTGGTTGATCGAACCCCTGCTGGTCGGTTGACCGAATGATATTGGATACTTTCTTTCTCAACTTGTTTCAACTCCAAACTTCATCGTTTTAATCCCGTTAATCGATTTCTTTTATTGGTTAACACAATTGACCATAATATTCAATTTTAAATACTAATCTTTCTTAGGTCAATTTTTATTTTTCGATTTCACATTGGAGCAAATATTTGATCACTAATTAGGATCCTAAACTTAATCAAATTAAACAAATAAGAATATAATTCATCAATTTTTGTCGTGTGTGATCCTAATTCGGAATACATTAACAATTATAAGAGTGTTTGGGTTGTTTTCATCTAATTTCTTCAGAATCTTCAACACTCTTCATTTCTTCAACATCCATTTTCACATCCTTGATAATTTCTTTATGATTTGGAACTCTTGTACTAAAACACTCAATAAAAATATTAGTTTCACTAAAAATATCAACCCTTAATTGTTCATCAAAACCTTGGGATCAACATAATATATGGGCTTGGCCCACTTGACCCATTAGGGCAAAATTCTAACCCTCATTTCTTCTATAAATAGTTATGTATATCGTTGTATTCTATGTATCGTTTTCATAAAATCAATATATTGTTCATGTTTCCCACTTCTCAATTATCTTAACAATATTCATTCATTTCTAATTATCCGATCAATATATATATATATATCAACATACAATCTGTGCCTGAATGTACGAGTTAAAAAATAATATTTATATGAAACAATTCTAAGTTTTTTTAAATGGTTGTTTTATGCACAAGTTATGTGTTGTAGAAAATACAAAGAGAGAATAGAAAAACATAATTCATTCATGCACGTATATTTAATAATTAAAAATAAAATTTTAAAAAATATAGTCTAATTGAAGGAAAAAAAATCAAAAAATACAATATGAGAAGTACATGAAAATATTTTAAATTGTCTTTTTCGTTTTTTTTTTTTGTCAATGTCTATGCAAACACCAAAAAGGAAGTTATGATCCTTATTGATCACTTGTAAAAAACCTAAGCACAAAAAATATCGACAATTTTAGAAAAAAAAAATTGTGAACTATAGCAATTAAATTATAAAATTAAAGTAATTCAATATTTGAAGAACCTTTAATATCATAAAATAGATGTAACAAAAAGACTTAATATCAAACACATTAAAGAAAAATAAATTTGAATCAAGCAAACTATAATAGAAAAGTGCAACCAATTAAATAGTATTTAAAAAATACAATAAAATATACCAAACGTAATACTACAAAATAAACAACCTTCCATTTGGATGATCATCATCATAAAATACCAAAGCTGCAGTCAATTGGTAGTTGTTTAAATTCCAAAAAATTCAACTCCAAAATATAACCAAAGCTACAGTAAATATAGTTTAAATATTTGATCTAGATTAAGACAAAATTCTACCAATTTAAAGATAATAATCAACATATATTATACATCGGGATGGGATTCTAAGAAATCCAAAAGCAAAGAGCAAAACAATTCCTCAGTAATAAAATCGCATACTTTAATTTAAAGTTTCCATAATTTTTTATTACATAGGCATTCAATGTGATATCGAGATTATTTATGCGTTTACTGTGGTACATAACTGTTTTTTATTTCAATTGGCTCTGGTAGTATTAACTTCTGTTGGGCTAGATTATTATAAGAGAAATTTCAAAAAAAAAAAAAATTACATAGAATATAAGTTCATAAATACTGGGGTATTATTGACTCCAAAGGTCTGAACCCCCTGAGATAAAGATTTTGATGATAATAAGATATTTGTAGTTTTGTATTTAACGTGTCTGTTGATTATAAAAAACGAAACACTAGAGTTGCAAGAGTCTGAATCATTCCATTCTGTTTGTTTTTCTTTTTTGGCTTAGGGCAATCTAATTGAAGACACCCCGTCTTGTGACAGTTGAAAAACTTAATGTTGTTAACACTGAAGTTTTTTCTTCCACAAAAGTACAATGAACCATCCTCATGAAGTTATTTGTAATGAGTGATATATCTTGTTCTTGATCGTTGTCTAAGCTCACGTCGTCGTCGTCATCATCATTTTGTGCCTTACGTGCTAGGGATTTTTGATAGGTAAATTTTATCTATCTATTTTCAAATTAAATTTGGTAGTTTTCGAATATTTTTATTAAGTTTTAATTTATTTTTATTTATTTTTGTTTAAAACAGGGATTAGGAGCGAAAACGGTTGAAAAACGAGAAAAGCGGTGGAAAAACGATCAAGAGGAACAAATATTCAAAGCAGCAGTTTCACCGTTGAAGAGGTCATCCCACCGCTGTAGCGGTGAAACAACAGAGAGTTCCCTAAGTTCTGATCGGTTACCATTGCAGCGGTAAGATCCACCGCTGCAGCAGTGATAAAGTAGAAAGCCTACCGACATGCCCACCGTTGCAGTGGTAAGATCCACCGTTGCAGCAGTGATAAAGTAGAAAGCCTACCAACATGCCCACCATTGCAGCGGTCAGGCTCCACCTGTTTTAAATTTTTTTTAGATATTTTGTTTTGTTCCCTTTTTGTTCCCATTCGTTCCCATTGTTCTGAGAACGGAGAGGGGAATGTTTTTGGAGTGTTCTTAATAGCTCTCAACCAACCAAAGAGGAGGAGTTCAATTGGAAAAGCAGAAACAAGATCGGAGCAGTTTTTACGGATGCTACCTTCAGATAACGGCTATTCTCCCTTGTTGCTAGCTTTATTCTTAACTTATTTTTGGTTGTTTTATCATGTATATATTGTTTATTGTTGAATATATGGCTACGGCCATGAGCTAAACACTGATTATCTATGGGATTGATGTAGTTTACTAATATACGTCGTTTGTTTAATCTTTGTTTCATTATCGGTTGTTCTTTCTTATTCGATTGTGTTTATCATTCTTTTTCATTTATATGCTTGTTTAGATATATTGAGAAATCGGGATTTGACACTCGGGAGGGGTAACCCCGAATTCGGACTAGATTTTAAACACAACGTGACGATCTAATGACTCGGTAGGGCGTTAGAAAGTGTGCAATCCATGACATTGGGACGAGACTTATATGACCAAGTATCATATAAACGCTTGAGGGAGACTTTGGCATTGACGCGAAGTCACATATTCGTTCACTTTACACTCAAGAGAGCTAGTAAATGAGATTTCGATACCGAGATTATCAGATAGTTTGAACACCGTTAATGTAAACTAGATTGGATCAAACACGTATACGTAAACGAAGTTAATCTCTAGATAATCTATTCCCATATAAAAGATTTAGTATTATAGTTTAATAAATTGTTAATTTAATATATTATTTATAAAAACAAAAATCCAATTTTTATCGTTTAAATAAAGTTCGGTTATGATAATCGCGGTAATTAGCGACAATTTTATCCAATCCCTATGGATACGACAACCCTTCTCATTCACTATTCTATAAAACTTGACCCTTACACTTGCAGTGAAAGTAGCGACGTGATTACGCGTTACCAATTTTCATTTGCTAGAACTTCCTTCCTCTTTGTGTCCTCGGATAGAAGGCTCGTTAGTCATCAGCTTGCCAATAAGCTCATCAATGGTGTATGTGTTTGGGTCATTGGCTTCCTGGATTGCTATCACTTTGGGATCCCATTTTTTTGGATAAAGATCTCAGTATTTATTAAACTTTCTTTAGCATTGAATATGGATTTTCCAAAGCACTGAGACTATTGCAGATAATGGTGAATCTCGTGTATATATCCTAGATCATCTCTGAATCTCCTATTTTGAATTATTCAAATTGATGAAGTAGAGCATAGATTTTGGTTTTTTTTACCTGATTCGTTCTCTCGTGTATGACTTGTAGGGTATCCTACATCTCCGTGGCCAATTTACAACTTGATATCTAGTTATATTAATTTACATTTAAACCACATAATTAAAAGTTAATAGCTTGGGCATTAATAGAGAATTTGTTTTTTTAATTATCCTCATCGAATGTCTCTTCCTTTTTAGGAATATACAAGCCATTCTTAATAACTAACGATACATCATAAGTAGTAGCTTGTAAGAATGCAATCATTCTAGCTTTTCAGAAAATATAATTATTACCGGTGAAAAATGGAGGTCACTACATAGATTTTCCCTCAGCTAGTGTGTTGCTAATGTGATCCCTTAGCTAGGATGTGAAACTTGTTTAGCTAGTTTAGCTTTGATGGACATTTGTCGGCTCAAAGATCTAACTAAGAAGGGGATGAATTGGGTAGATGAAATTAATCCAATTAATTATCTCTTATTAATTTTATCTTGTTAAATGAAGAAACGTGAATACTAGATGCACAACCAAAGATTAAGGATAGAGAAAATTTACACAAGATTTTTATAGTAATACGGAAAGTTACGTCTGCTCCCCTAAGCTCTTGCAAAGAATTCAAATCTACTAACATTACACTAATTCTTTTTCTAGGTAAGAATCAAATCCTCACACTAATCATTTTCATAGGTAAGAAGTAAACCTTTACAATCCTTGAGTAGGTAAGATCCCTTTATACCTAATTAACACTCTCACTCCCACCAAATGCACTTAGACTTGAGCTACAAACTCACAAATACAAACAAATTTATCAGTTTCTTCTCACAAGAGTTTCTACTAACTCAAATAAAAATAAACTCTATTGATGTATCGATCTACTAATAGAAGTGTTTATCAAATAAAGTGCGTGAGACTTGAATATTTTGGATTGATCAAATAAGCATAGATTCGATCAATACAAGATACCAGAAAAATATTTTCAATAAAGAATATCCAATTTTTTTTTTTGAAAAAAAAAATGATTTTCACAAATATTGTGAGCTAAAAATCGAAAGATAATCAATCACTATTATAGCATAAAATCTTGAGCTCACAAATTAATCAAATACAATTAGAATGATTTCACTGAGATTTCTTCAAGAATGAATAGAACAAGAATGTAATATCCTCAGTTTTTCAAATTAGTACTTTCACGATCAAGAATCTCACATGTATTTTGCCTTGAATATATTTTGAAAAATATTTTTTTCTCTAAAAAATTAATATGACATTTCTTAATGTTTAATTTCAAAATTCGCAGGTCTATTTATATGAATTTTGAAGATATACTATAATGGCTATTTTGCAAAAGATGTTGCCAACAATCACTCTTATAGGCCCCTTATTTTAATCAACGACTAGTTTGACCATAATTTATCTTTAAAAATATATAGATTCTACCCCCAAAATATTTAGATCTTAGCCCCAAAAAGTGTAGAAAGAGGTTCTACCAAACAGATCACGAAATTTGGAAAATAAAATGACTAAATAATATTTTTCAATAATTAAAAATCATTTTAAACCATTAAAAATAGCTCTATAACATTGAAACACGAGAATTAAGGAAAGAAGATCTTGAAATAACCTACACATCAATTAACAAATTCAAAGATAATCGGTTGACCGAAAGCTTGGTCAGCCAACCGATTCTTATGACGTTAAAAAAAATTCCGTTCTTTTAAGATGTTTTGATCGACCGGTTCCTTTAGTCAGTCGATCGATTTACATCTTATATCTGTCTTTCACTCAATCAGTCAACCAAAAAGCTAAAAAAATACATTTTTCTGGGAACCTGTTTTTGGCAGTCAACCGTTTCATAAGGCAATTGATCGAAAAATAGTTTTTTTTTTTTTTTTTTAGCTTTTAACTTTTTTTTCCCAAAAAATAGTTGATCAATTTCTTAAAAGATTCTTTAAAATATGATTTATCACTTCTGACCATAAATATAATCAGACATGAACTTATTAAATCAATTCAAGTGCAGTGCGTGATCTTAGTTAGGATGCATAAAGAGTTTATAGTGAGATTGAACTAATTTAGCTAGAAATGAAGAAAAAAAAAAATCATCTTAAATGTTCTTCAACAATGTCCATTTCAATCATCTTGAACTTTCATGTTGATTTCTCATTTTTCCTCATAAATCATTTGAACTAATTTATGTAATGATATCTAAATAAAATTATTAATCAATAAAACATTCAAGTTAATTGTTACATCAAAACATTAAATAATTCTCCATGTTAACAGGTTTGTTCTTCTTTTTGTTTTTTCTTCTTCATGTTTGAGTTTGTACTATTTATTACCTTCTTTTTTTTCATCATTTTCCCAAACATATTAGATCTATTTTTCCAATTTTAAGTTCAAGATAATTTTTGTTTGTATCAATTATATTTTTAACTAAACATTAATTCAATTTGATAAAAATAAAAATGTAAAAGTAGATTTTAGCAAAAACGTTAAAAAATGGGAAAAAAAAGTCATGGAAAATCTTCTTTTAACGTGTGCAGAGAGAGAGAGAGAGAGAGAGAGTGAGAGAGAGAGATTGTTGCAGCCATTATTGGCAGCTGCATGGGCAAAAGCTTTGGTTGAAGAAGGTGATGAAAAAGGGGAGAAAAAATAAAAAATAAAATGTTTGGAGAGAAATGTGTAATTAAATAAAATGTCCAAAAAAAATCCTAAGAAAATCATGTGCTTGTCACGTGTGGAATTTTAGGGTTTAACGATTTGGACCAAAATAAGATGATTTAGATATTTTAGAGTTGAATGTGTGCAAATTGAAAAGACATGGATTAAAGTGAGATCTCAGTAAAACTTCAGGGGTGAAAGTGAGAAAATCTCAAAAAGTTATTGTCCTGGCAAATTCTTACCAAACGTAATCTTCAATTTTCTCATGCCCAATCAGTGACTTCTATTGTTTTCTGATGAAAACGACCTCACCAGTCTTATGCCATGGGGTCAAATCAACATCTGACCATCCACGCGTCAACATCCCACTGTTGTGTAGGCCGCCAAAACGCTCACAACAGGCGCGTGTAAGTCAAACAAAATTTAGTTGGATTTCAATAGTTGGGTGTATAGTTTTAAATTGGTCCCTGCTAGGGGCGTGCAAAATACCCGAAATTCGATGAGCCAATCTGAACATGCCCGAAATAGGCCCAATCCACAAAGAAAAGGAACTGTAGTTGAGACATTCGGCCCAAAACATTCAGGCCCAAAAATAATGGATCGGTGGGTTGGTCTTCAACATGCTGATCGGATTACACCCAATCCGATCCGATCGTAAAACGACGTCGTTTTGCTCTACTATAAATACACCTTATGGGAATGGAACCCTAACTGCCGCCTCCATTTTTCCTCAGTTTTCTTCTTCTGCATCTTCTCTTCACCAAATCTCAAGCTCTCGTCTCCTCTTCTCAAGCTCTCCTCAATCCTCATGCCTTCATCGATTAGTGTAAATCTTGCTTCATGCCTTCATCCTCCTTAGCCACTTCATTTTTTTAGATCGAAGATGACAACAACGATGATTCAAAATCGACGTCTCTTCCAGATCGGCGACGGTGGCGATGCTTCCCAGATCGATGAAGCTTGTTTCATTTCAATTATATTCACCGAAGCTTCATGCCTTCATCAATTTCAGATCGTTGACAACGACGACGATGGTGCTTCATCAATTCAGATCCAAAACCGGCTTCCAGATCGACGACGATGCTTCCCAGATCGACAACAATGACGATGCTTCTTCATATTTTCCTTTGTTTGTGATCGCATCAAAATCCAACCCAACCAAAATACCATCCAATTCGATGTGGTCGGGGATTTAACCGACCCCGATCCGAAATTTTAGGTATCAGTATTTTTTTTGGGTAGCCCAAATATTTCAAATTGGCCGAGTAAATCGGCTAAATCTGATCTGATTCGACCCGTGCACAACCCTAGTCCTTGGTTTCATAATGTCTACCCAAAATATAAAACAATGCATTAACAGTGTTCTTTATTATGATTATACACATTTTTTTCTAGGGACACTTACCGAGAGTTCCCAAAAGTTATTGGAAAATACCGATTACACCTACTACTTTTTTCATAAACTGAGCGGTCATTTTGCTATTTTTGTGACGAAAATGCCCCCAATTATTGCTTCTACATAATACATCCCCATCTTGATGGGCTAATTTAGGTAATAGATAACCATTTATTAAAATAAAAATAATTATTGTTGTATACATTTTTTTACAATATAATTACATATTCAGATTCATCTAAACAAAATCTTCAAAACGATATCAAATTCACTATTTTTTTCATTAGTTTTTAGTTTTTACATTTATGTTATATTATATATGGGTACTTCCAGACTTTTTAGTTTTCTACGAATTATAAGATGTTACATGTAACGTCTACGTGGAATACAATTCAACATAGGTAATGTTGCATTCTACATGCAAACATGATATTTGTGTTGATAATAAGTAGAAAATATTACAGGAAATACAGACAATGTTACATTTCACACACAAAGAGCATATCGTATATGGAATGTAACATTGTCTGTGTTAAATCAAATATCGTAATGAGTGTGAATGTTACATGTAACATGGTGTAATAGTAATGTTACAGGTAACATTCATGACTAGAATTGTATTTGGGATGTTTGCATCGCATTTGATTATGACACCTTATTTGCATATGGAATGTAACATTGTTGATAATAGCATAAAGTAATATTCTTGTAACAACGATTTTTAATTTTATACGAATTATAAGATGTTACATGTAACATCTACATGAAATACAATTCAACACAGACAATATTACATTCCACATGCAAAGATGATATTTGTGTTGACAATAAGTAGAAAATGTTACAAGCAATACGGATAATGTTACATTCCACACACAAAGAGCATATTGCATGTGGAATGTAACATTATCTGTGTTGAATCAAATATCGTATTAAGTGTGAATGTTACATGTAATATAGTGCAATAGTAATGTTACATGTAACATTCATGTCTAGAATTGTATTTGGAATGTCCGCGTCGCATTTGATTATAACACCTTATTTGCGTGTGGAATGTAACATTATTGATAATAGCACAAATTAACATTCGTGTGACAACGATGTTACATGTAACATGTTGAATGTTATTTAAATGTGAAAACTAAAAAATTTGCAAGTTCCATGTTGAATGCAACACGAATCCGAAACTAATCAAAAAAAAATATTGAATGTGATATTATTTTGAAAATCTTGTTGAGACGAAACTAAATATATAATTATATAATTTAACTATTGTTAAAAATAATTCATGCTCTACTTCTCATACTATTTATGATAATTAGTTGAAGTTGAGATGTAATTATTTCAACAAGGTTGAGAATTTTAAAGTATTAGGTCCATTTCAGGAACCCTAAATTTATTTCTAACAAGAATGGATTGAAAATAAAAAGAATACCAAAGGAGGGCACGCAAAAATCTTGTGCAAAGTACATACTGTCAAAACTGGAACAAAACAGAACAATCAGAAAAGATTCATAAAATCCAAGGTGGGAAGTCACCAAGAAGCCACAAGCAGCACATGCAAAAACAATATCATTGAATCAAATGGCAACAACCAAAAGCTTGGAGGATACAGACAGACTGAGAAAATATGTGTACCCAAATCAATCATTGGTATAAATAGGTAAGTCAATAGAAGTTTCTAAGATCCGTGCTAATTATGTGTTCATTTGTTGTCTTAAAAACGTTGCATGGTGATTCTGAGTATCACATGTATTTAAGTATAATAACATGTTAGTATACGATTTGCTTATATTATTCATATAATGTATTCAGTTATATTTGTGTATTCGATTATATGATTGATAGCCTTTATCTTCTTTAGGAAATTTTTTAAAACATGTTATGTGTTACATATATTGAATATTGCATCAACCATCGTGTTCTTATCGATATATAAGACGCTTTAAGTGATCCAATGAGTCGTATATTACTTAGAATTGGTTAGTTATAATATATGGTTTATGATAATTGATGCATACATAACTTCTACTGATGATTTTCCTGCAAGAATATTTCAAAAAGTTTCAGGTTATAAAATAATTCACAAAGATACATATTCATATCGAAACTTGAAGTTTAAGTCTAGGATAAGAGCGAGATTGATTCGAGAAGATATTTGATTAGGGTTAAATCATCCTTCAACTTTGTGGTAAACCAATCTCATTCTTTTATGATTGAATATGAAGTTTATGTGATGAAAAATTATCATTGAAAAATGTTACAAGAAATTCTTTATGTACATCATGCTCTAATTATATGCCTACAATAACTAATATTATTTTGTTTGTCAACATTGAGTTATGTGATGGTTATTAAGTTTAATATATTTCTTGAATTACATGCTATTGAGTTATTCCTTGAATTGTTCCATAAAATTAGTATTGAACAT
Organism: Eucommia ulmoides; assembly: GCA_016647705.1. Taxonomy (NCBI): domain Eukaryota; kingdom Viridiplantae; phylum Streptophyta; class Magnoliopsida; order Garryales; family Eucommiaceae; genus Eucommia; species Eucommia ulmoides. The sequence goes on from CM028339.1 coordinate 22,043,204, forward strand.
GATCTTATTTATCATCATATCATAGGATATTAAGCATGCTTGGTTGGTATCTTTTCAAAAATCATCTTAATTAATTCCAATACCATCAGTACAATTATCTGAATATATATCGCATATGAATTTGTCTTCTTGTTTTAAGATAAATTTGTTAAACTATTTATATTATTGCACGTGGTTATCTCTATTACCATCAAGTGACTAGTTGTATGAATGTTAGTATGAACTTAACATACATTTGATGTCTCTTATTTTTAAATGATTCTTATTCTAGAAGGGAGTTGGAATTTTAAGAGATGATATCTTTAAAATATGAAATCATCTATATTTAAAGCGTGCATTAGATTTGTATCAATTGGTTTAATAAATTATCTATATTGACCTAGATGTTTTGATAAACCAATTAACTTTGATGTTTTAAGGAAGTAATGTGCTTATTGAGTATATCATATTTTAGTCCATTGATTCAATAAGAAAAATATTAGTTTTATGTAGAGGATTGATAAAGATCGAGATGGTTGCAATGAAGACACTGAATACTTTTGAGGAGAAGAATTTTTTGTATTTGTAGGCAAAATAACTTTATTCCTCTTTAAACTCTTAATGCAACCTGACAAGGATCAGGAATGACCCCTGAAATAAAATTAAAATATTTTTAAAGTGGTCAAAATTGAGAAATTTATGTGAACAAATGATTTTACTAAGTACTCGATCACAAAGTTGTTTGAAATTTGAAAAAATAAGTTTTTGTCTTGGACGGTCAACTGCCCAAGAGAATGATTGACCGCTTGATTCAAGATGACATATTTTTAGTTTTAGGCTATTTGGTTGACTGACAGGTTTGTTGAATTGGAGTAAAAAATGGTCGACTTCCTGATCAACCAAGTTGTTGTTCAATGGCTAGAATTCTAGACTTGGAAGCCATCCAGTCGACCGACTAAGTATTTTTTCAGCCTTTGACCAGAACGTTTTTTAAAGATCTTCCACCCATTTTTCATGTTTTTGAGTGTTGAAATATATTATTTTAATGGATTTTGACTATTTTTCAAAGATGTATCTTATATTTTGAATATTTTTTTATTTAGTCCATATATTTCTCGATTTGGTAATTTATACTGGGTAAACTTCTCTTTATCATTTTTTAGTTTTAAATTAAGATATTTTAAGTGTTTTAAAAGTTTTATTCTTGGTCAAATAAAGTTGATTTAGATCTATTTTATATATGGGGTCTATATATGCTTATTTTAGTATATCTTTCAAAAAATAGTCATTAGAGGCATTGTTTAAATCCCTTATATATAGACCTGTGAATTTTATTTGAAAAAATAATAAATTCAAATCAAAATAGATTTTAGAAGAGAAAGTGTATATTTTCTGAAATATTGTTGAGAGAAACTTTTTAAAGAAATTTTTGATCGTGAAAAAGGCTATTGGTGCGAAAACACCGGGTTTGATTCTACATTACTATTCTTTAAATCTCTTAGAAGAAAATCCCCATGAGATCACTCTATTTATATTTACTTGCTCAAATTAATTGTGTTTTTCGTGATTTATGTATATTCTAAATATTTGAGCTTGTTATATTTGTGATTGAAAATTGTTTTGTTAAAATATATTGAAAATCTTTTTGAAATAGTTTTTCTCAAAATCTAATTAAGAGAATATATGTGCTTTAATTGTTGAAAATTATATTTATTATCTCACATAATTTCTATCATTAGCCTATCAGGACATTAATTAAGTTTACATTTCAATTAAGGTGATAAAAACTCTCGTGAGAAGAAATTTATTAATTTTCTGTATTTGTGAATTGTAATTTAGACCTACCGGTACCTAGCATAAGTGAGAGTGAATTAGGTATAAAGGGACGTTCCCTAATTAGGGTTAATCTTGCATCTAGAAAAATGATAGATTTGATTCTAAGTCTGAAAAATAATTAGGTTAATCATACGCGTGTGAAAACAATTTTTGTAAAGGTTTGCTTCCTACCTGGAAAAGGGATCGGGATTAGTGGGTTGTGAATTTCCTATGGGAGCTCAAGGGAGAATACCTAGAAAAGAGTAGCTTGCCAATCCTCTATAAATCTTGGTGTCAATTTCTCTATCTTTATTTGTTTGGTTGTGTAGTTAGTTAAAACTAGTTTTGGCAAAATATCAAGACAATAACTAGTTAGAAAAATTAAAGTGATTTGAGAATTTATTTATTAATTTTTTTAACTACCCAATTCACCCCCCTCTCTTGGGTAGATCTTTGGGCCAACAATCTATATCATCATGATTAAGTTATGCTTTATATCATAGTGCGTTAACGATAACATAATTTTATTTCTCTCTAAATGGGAGTTGTCAATGGGTATCATAAAATAATATATGTTGATTTATTTGATACTACATGATATTATGCATTATTACAATTATTTGTTGTTTTTGATGAATTGCGTCCGACATTCCTAGATGTTTTTTTTTTACTATCCTCCCTCTTTTTTAGATGACTAAGAGAGTGAGATAATGATGTTTTCATTAAGTATTTTATATTTGTTTAAAGAGGGAGAATAGTACTATTTTTTTTTTCTTCATCAAAAAGTTTTTTGCATTATGGCATATAAATTGAACAAAACCCACTCTCATATTTAGGAGGAGTGTGGTTATTAATTATTTTTTGAAAAATATCAAGTTAATTGTCATCATAAAAAATGGAGAGATTGTTAACCCTAGATGTTTTAATGAACCAATTAACTTAGATATTTTAAAGAACTAATAATTTTATTGAATATTTCAGATATTAATTCTGATACTTGAATAAGAAAAAAGTTTTGGTTACATAAATAAGAATGATAAAGAGCGAGATGGTTGCAATGAAGATAAAGATTTTTGGAAAGTTTTTTTTTCCCTATGTAAAATAACTTTATTCATGAACAAGTTTTATGGTTATGGTATTTAAATTAAACAACCTCATATTCTGGGAGGGTTTAGTTACTAATTATTTTTGAGGAAATATCAAGTTAATTGCCATCATAAAAAAGGGAGAGATTGTTGGCTCTAAATGTTTTGATGAACCAATTAGCTTGGATGTTTTAAGGAACTAATGATTTTATTGAGTACTTTAGGTATTAATTTCGATGCTTGAATGAAAAAAAGTTTTGGTTACATAAAGAAGAATGATAAAGATCAACATGATTACAATAAAGAACATTTAAGATTTTTTTATTTTTTTGTATTTGTAGATAAAACAACTTTATTCTTCTTTAAACTCTTAATGCAACCCGATTAACACAAGAACCTTGAAACCAACTTGAAACATTTTTTAAAGTGGTTGTAATTAATAAAATTATGTGAAATAATGGTTTTCCTAAGTATTTGATCAAGAAGTTGTTTGAAAATTTTGAGAAAAAAAGTTTTTGGTCTGGACGGTTGACCGCGCAAGTAAACGGTTGATTGCTTGATTCAAGATGACATATTTTTTAATACTAGGTTATCCCAGTCGATTGATAGGTTGAATAGTTGAATCAAATTCGATCATCCATTTTGTTGTGCAACAACTAGAAAACTAGATGTTGGAAGTCAATCGATCAACCGTTGGATATGTTGATCAACCGACTTATTCTATTTTTATTTTTTTTCTATTAGAATGTTTCAAAGATCTTCCACCTATTTTTAAGCTTTTGAATGCTGAAAAATATTATTTTATAGGTTTTAACTGATTTTCAAAGATATATCATATATTTTGAATATGTTATGATTTACTCCATAGATTTTCTGATTTTGTAATTTATACTGATAAATTGCTTTCTATCTTTATTGCTTTTAAATTAAAATATTTTTGAAACTAAATTAAGAATTTCGAAAGTGTTATTCCTAGTCAAATATGTCTGATTTAAGTCTTATATATATATAGGGTATATATTGGTCATTTCTTGGTCTATCTTTTGAAAAATAAATGATATAGGCGTTGTTTAAATTCCATATATATAGACCAGAGAATTTTATTTTGAAATGAATCAAGAATTCGAAAAACATTTCAAATTTTCTAAAAGATGGATCATATTTTTCTGAAAAAGAAAATTGAGAGAAAAAGTTTGTGAAACTTTCTTGATCGAAGAAAGAGCTGGTTAAATTACTGTGATTTACTTTATTTATATCTAAATTTTTTACCCAATTATATTTCTAATAAAAAATATATTTTTTCCAATGAATATCTTGAAAATAATTTTAATTTTTTTTTTCTAAACTTTTGATTAAAAGACTATCTATGCTTTAATTGCTAAAATTCAGGTTTTGTATCTCACATAATTTTTGTCATTAGCTTATCAAGACATTAATTAAGTTTAATTTTGAATTGAGGTGCACTACAACAAAAACTGCCTATAAGAGCACTGGTGGCCCCAAATAATGCGCTGTCACTTTCACCGCAAGCGTACAGATCAAGTTTTAGTATAGTGGACCTTTCGGTCAGGTATCGTATCCACAGTGATTGATTGAGATTACTATTGAGTATCGCGATTGTCATAACCTAATTTCATCTAGGCGCTAAAAATGGAATTTAATTTAATACTAATACTAAACTAAAATATTAATTAAGTTAACTATACTATAAATACTAATTTGAGATTGTTTAGGAGAGTAGCCTATATTCGAAAAATAGCCGCTAGAACCGTCGAACGATCGCTTCCCTCTTCATCCTCCACCTCAGGTTGAGAGCTTTCCCTTAAAAATCCCTAAACCTAACCCTAAAATATGGCCTAAGGCCTTAGGAGTTGAAGAAGTCGGAAGAGATGAAGAGAGAAGGGTATAAATAGGACAAAAAATATCTAAAAAATATCTCCCACTGTGCAGAGGTTTCCGCCTAGGCGGAGGTAGGTCGGTTTAGCTGTTCACCTAGGCGAAGAAGTAGGCGGAGGACTTGAAAATCTTTCTGTTGGATTTTCGCCTAGGCGGAGGGCTGTTAGTAGCCTATCTTTGTTTCATCTACTGGATTTTTGCCTAGGCGGTGGTCCATCAGTAACATTTATTTTTTTTCTCAGCTTTTTCACTGCCTAGGCGGAGGTCTGGATGCCTAGGCAGTGGACTTCCTTTATATTTTAGCCTCCGAACTTGTTTATTCATCGTAACTTTGTTCGCTTTTGGTTCAAATTGATCTTTTATGCTTCGATTTCATACCTTTTTACCCCACGCACCTGTTTTAATACAAAAAGAATAAAAACATATTAAAACATATAAAAATAACTATAAACGTACTCGAAAACTAACAAATTCGATTTGGAAAGATAGGGGTAATTTATACCTATTAGGCACCTCTGTTGGGATACTATATGTATTATGCCCTATAAAGGTGCTTTTCAGGGCACAAAATTGGAAGTATAGTATAAAAATCAATTTGTCAAGACACTATATGTCTTGTGCCTTATAAAGGTACTTTTCGGGACACTATGTATTGTGTTCTATAATCAAATATTTAAAAGACACAAAGTAGTGCCCCAATAGAATTTAATTAGTAATTAAATAAATTAATATATATATATATATATATATATATATATATATATATATATATATAATGTAAAAGGACAGAAAATAGTGCCCTAAAAGCATAAACTATATTAGGGCACAATTTTGTTCTATTATAATTTAATCATTTAATTATAGGTCAATTTAGGATGCCGTAATACATATATTAAAATAAATTAAAATCAAAATTAGAGATCAATTAATGGTGCCCTAATATGTATAATAATAATAAAAAAAATTAGAATTGAAGTCAACATCAAAACAACGTCGTTTTATGTTAGCGCCAACGTGAAAATCCTCTCCCGTTCACATATTTTTACAAGGCCCCTCAAGTACCCTCAGGCTCAACCAATTTCACTCCTCTCCCTTTCCACCGGACGCTCACCCTTCTCGCAAGCCCTAATCGTCACAGCCACCGTAGACAACAACTCAGTAGAAGGACGAAACCTTCGTCTTCCACCATTTCGGCTACAGATATGTCACTATTCCACACTGCGAACAAAATCAGCTTCCACCGCTTGCGAAAGATTTCAAGCCCTAGGTGCAATTTCTACTCTAAATCATTTCTTCCTCTTCCTATTTTCTATTTTTCTGTTTTATTTAGATTATTGTTTCTAATTGAACAATAAATCTGAATAAAACCTAATTTTGACATCTTTTCTGTTTCTATTCATCTTCCTAAGATCGACTTCCACCGCTTGCGAACGATTGCAAACCCTAGGTGCAATTTCTACTCTAAATCATTTTCTCCTCTTCCTATTTTTTATTTTTTTGTTAAATTTTATTCAGATTAGTGTTTTTAATTGAACAATAAATCTAAATACAAATATAATTTTGACCTCGTTTCTCTTTTTGTTCATCTTCCTATCTATTTTGTTCCACTTTATTTCTGTTTTTGTTCATCTTCCTATCTATTTTGTTCCACTTTATTTATGTTTCTATTCTTAATATAATTAGACGAGAAAATGAATACAACATAATTTTGTATTCAGAATTTATGTAGAGATTTATATCTATAGATTTACGTCTTATTTATAATTTTATTGAGTGGATTTAGAAATTATGCACAAATTTGTTTTTTTCATTTTTCCCAATTGCGCTCAAATTAACCCAAAAAAAAAAGCACTAGAGAAATTTTGGTGTTCCCGCTCTCTTCGAAGTCATTTTCTTTATCAACTCTCACTCTCTCTCTCTACCGTCTCACCCTCTCACTCATCCTCACTCTCTCACATGATCCTCCAGAGCCGATCTTTCTCTCTCTCTCTCCCACCTCCATCGTCACCATCTCCGGCCAGATTTTTCATCTTCATCACTTCAAATCGGAATGCCATGATCACCGAATCGATCTCCTTCGCCGCCCCATTTCCTATCGCCGACCACTCCTCCATCATCGTCATCTCCGGCCAGATCTCCCTCGATTTGGCCAGATCTAGCCAAATCTTAACCGAATACTCTCTCTTTCAATTTTCCTCTCGTGATTTCTCTGTGAAATCCACACGATCGGCGATGGCGATGGCAATGGTGATGTTGTTCGTTTTGCCAACGATTTGGTTCATAAATTTTAGGTATCATTTTGATGTTCAACCCTAATTTCTCCTAATTTCCGAACTTGCTGTCGAAACAAAAATTTCATCTATCATTTCTCCTAATTTTCCCTAATTAGTGTTTCTGTTTACATTCGTGTTTCCGTTTCCATCTCAGAAATTTCAGCTATCATTTCCCCTAATTTTTCGTAATTAGTGTTTCTGTATGCATTGTGTTCTTCATTTGTGTTTCAGTTGGTTTTTCCATTTTTGCTTACACCTATGTTTCTGAGCTATGGAGGAAGAAACAGTCTGGTGTGATGAGGTTTTTGCTAAGGGTGAGGTGCTGGGAGTTGTTGGGTTGGTGGCTCTCTTTTCAAATGGTGAGCCTTATTCTTATTGATGCAGCCTTATTTGAATTGAACAAAATATGAAAGCAGTAGCAGATTTTTTTGAAGAGAAAATCAGCATGTGAAAGTTGCCATTTTTGTTGAAAGAAGGAGCTGCAATTTTGGACTGTAGAAATTGTTAAAGGTTCATGTTTTTGGGTTCAGATTGAAAACAAAGCTCAAACCTCTACTATAAATAGAGGCTATGAGCTTTGAAGAAAAAATATCTCACAATTGATGAAAATAATATCTCTCAATTGAAGAAGTACATTAAGAGAGAGAGTTCAATTCCTCAATAGCCACAATTGAGTGAATTTTTGCACAAGTGTCTTAAGTTGTTTTAAGACCTTGTTTTATATTCTTTATTTGTATTTTATTGTCAAATAAAGAAGTTCCATAGTTGCTTCCGAGGAGTAGGCGAAATTGTCGAACCTCGTTAAAACTTGTGTTCTTGTTTGTGAGTGTGTGTGTTTTCTTTTCATCTCCCATAATATTTGTTCTGTATTGGGTCTACCCGACACGCTTCCGCACAACAAGTGGTATCGGAGCGGTTGAGAGCTTGGGATTATGGCAGAGATCGAATCGAAAACGGAGGAGATTGAATCGCCATCAACCTCTTCCAGTTCACAAACAAAACTGTCAATATCAAATGACAAATTTGATATTGAAAAATTTGATGGAACAAACAGTTTTGGCATGTGGCAATGTGAGATGATGGATATGCTGGTTCAACAGGGTTTGGAAATAACCTTGGAGGAAAAACCAGATTTTATGGAAAAAGCAGAGTGGTTGAAGATCAACAAAATGGCGTGCGGTTCTATTCATCTCTGTCTTGCAAAGAACGTCAAATACTTTGTAATGAGAGAGACGATGGCGAAGGACTTATAGAGGGTACTTGAAGAAAAGTACATGACAAAGAGTATTGAGAATCGGTTGTATCTGAAGCGAAAGCTTTTTCGATTTCAATACTAAGAAGGTACATCTATGATGGACCATTTGAATGACTTCAACAAGTTGATTACCGATCTATTGAACCTGGATGAAGAGATCAAGGATGAGGACAAAGCCCTTGTGTTGTTGAATTCCTTACCGGATTCCTACGAACACTTGGCAACCACTTTGATCTACGGAAAAGACTTGGTGAAATTCAAGGATGTATCAGATGCGTTGATGAATAACGAAGTTCGTAGACGTGACAAGGTGTCTCAAACTGATACATCTACTGCTTTGATGATGAGGGGCAGATCGGAGACCAAAAAGCACAACAAAGGTAGAAACAACTCTCGTTCCAAGTCGAGAGGAGTTTCATCAAATGGCAGGAAGATTCCGGCAAAGGATAAATGTGTTTTTTGCCGTGAAAAGGGTCATTAGAAGAAGGATTGCCCCAAGCTGAAAAACAGGGGTAATACAAATGCAAACGTGGCCCAAATTGAAGATGATGATTCAAATTTTGCTCTGGCTACTACAGCTGGAGTTGGCTCAGACAAGTGGATTCTTGACTCCGCGTGCTCCTATCATATGTGTCCTGATACGGATTGTTTCACCAGTTTGGATCTCGGTAGTGGTGGATTAGTTCTTATGGGAAATGATCATACGTGTGAAAGGAAAGGGGTTGGCGTGATCCGATTGAAGCTGCACGACGAAACCACGAGGGATCTGACCAATGTCTGGTATGTACCAGATTTGAAGAGGAATCTAATTTCTTTGGGTGCTTTGGAATCAAATGGTTTCAAAGTCATCATGGAAGCTGGATCGTTAAAAGTCACACGAGGTGCTATGGTTGTCTTGAAAGGCCTAAGGAGAAATAATTTGTATTTCTTACAAGGAAAGACTGTTATCGGTGGAGCTGCCATCGTAGAAACTGCTATTGATACAACCAAGTTTTGGCACATGAGGCTTGGGCATGCTGGAGAGAAGGCCATGCAAGGCCTAGTAAAGCAGGGTCTTTTGAAGGGTGCCAAGACTTGTAAGATGGACTTCTGTGAGCACTATGTGCTGGGTAAGCAAACCAGAATTAAATTTGGCACGGCCATCCACAAAACAAAAGGGATCCTAGACTATGTGCATACTGATGTTTGGGGTCCAACAAAGACTGCATCTTTGAGTGGAAGGCACTGGTTTGTTACATTTGTAGATGACTTCTCAAAAAAACTCTGGGTGTATACTATGAAACACAAGTATCAAGTCCTAGAGATCTTCTTGGCTTGGAAGAAGAGGGTGGAGAATCAAACCGGAAGGAAGATCAAGGTGTTGAGATCAGACAACGGCGGTGAATACACGTCCGATCCATTTTATTCCTTGTGCAAACAAGAAGGAATAGTGAGGCATTTTTCTGTGAAAAAGACTCCCCAACAAAATGGTGTAGCGGAACGTATGAATCGGACTATACTTGAAAAAGTAAGGTGCATGCTATCCAATTCCGGTTTGACGAAGAGTTTTTGGGCAGAAGCGGTTACCTATGCATGTCATCTAATTAACCGTCTGCCTTCTACTGCAATTAACGAAAAAACTCCTATTGAAGTGTGGTCAGGATCACCTGCATCAGATTATGATTCTTTGCGTATCTTCAGTTGCTCGGCGTTCTTTCACGTGACCGAAGATAGCAAACTTGATCCAATGGCAAAGGAGGCCATATTTCTGGGCTTCAGCAGTGGAGTGAAAGGGTTCAGATTATGGTGCCCTGCATTGAAGAAAATGATCTTGAGCAGAGATGTTACTTTCGATGAAAGTAAATTTATGAAGAAGAAAGTGTCCAATGAAGAGAATAAAAAAGGCAGTCTAGTGAAGTAGGTAGAGATTCAAAGTCCAGTAGATTCTCCTTCAGAAGACACTTCTTCAGATGATGAAAATGACGGGGATACAGAAGATAGAATTGAGGTGGAGCCTTCTCCTCAAAGGCCTCCACAAATTGAAGAATCGATAGCAACTAGCAAACCAAAAAGAACAATTCGAAAACCAGCAAAGTTTGCGGATATGGTTGCTTATGCCCTACTAATTGTCAATGAAGATATTCCAACCACATATAAAGAAGCTGTGCAAAGTTCTGAAAGTATGGAATGGAATAAGGCCATGAATGAAGAATTGGATTCTCTCCGTAAGAATATGACTTGGGAACTCGTAGAGTTACCAAAACGAAAAAAAAAACAATTGGGTGTAAATGGGTATATGCAAAGAATGAGGACTCTCATGGGAAAAACAGTATGAGATTTAAGGTAAGACTGGTTGCAAAGGGGTATGCTCAAAAGGAAGGGATTGACTACAATGAAGTCTTTTCACCGGTAGTAAAGCATTCCTCCATTCGAATTTTACTTGCCATGGTCGCACAATTTGGCTTGGAGTTGGCGCAGCTTGATGTGAAAACTGCTTTTTTACATGGAGATTTGGATGAGAAAATTTATATGTCGCAACCTGATGGTTTCAAAGCTGCTGGCAAAGAACAAATGGTGTGCAAGTTGCAGAGGTCCCTGTATGGTTTGAAGCAATCTCCACGACAGTGGTATTTGAGATTTAATAAATTTATGAAGGTACATAACTTTACGCGAAGTCAATACGATCATTGTGTGTACTTCCGTAAATTGAAAAATGGTACCTTCATTTATTTGCTCTTATATGTTGATGATATGTTAATCGCATCTAAGAGTTTAGTGGAGATTGAGAAGTTGAAAGCCCAACTTCGGAAGGAATTCGAAATGAAGGATCTTGGCGAAGCCAAGAAAATTTTGGGCATGGAAATTACTCGTGACAGAACGGCTGGGACTGTGTGGCTGACACAGAAACAGTATTTGAAAAATGTACTAAATCGATTTGGTATAGATGAAAATACCAAACCGGTTAGTACACCTTTGGCTCCTCACTTTAAATTAAGTGCGGAACTGTCACCGAGTACAAATGAAGAAAGAATGTATATGGCTCAAGTACCGTATGCAAGTTTGATTGGAAGCCTTATGTACGCAATGGTATGCACAAGACCTGATATTTCTCAAGCTGTTAGTATAGTTAGCAGATACATGCATGATCCAGGAAAGAAGTATTGGGAAGCTGCAAAATGGATTTTGAAGTATATCAAAGGTACTGAGGATGTGGGTTTGAAATTTGTGAGAAATCAAATGAAAGTCAAAAGATTTCTCATTGGATATGTGGATTCGGACTATGCTAGTGATTTGGATAAGCGACGGTCTACTACTGGGTATTTATTTACCATGGCTAGTGGTCCAATCAGTTGGAGGTCTACTTTGCAGTCCACTGTAGCATTGTCTACCACGGAGGCTGAATACATGGGTGCTGGAGAAGCCATGAAGGAAGCCATTTGGTTACATGGACTGATTTCAGACTTGGGTCTTCATCAGAAACAGGTGGAGATATATTGCGACAGTCAAAGCGCAATACATCTAGCGAAGAACCAAGTTCATCATGCTCGGACCAAACATATTGATGTTCGATTCCACTTTGTTCGAGAAATTGTTGATGCAGGTGTTATTCTTCTTACGAAGATTGGGACAGTCGATAACCTTGCAGATATGTTGACGAAAGTCGTTGGAAGCGCCAAGTTTCAGCACTGCCTAAACTTGGCCAATATTGTTCATACATAAGTATGATTTTTGGAGGAACAACTATTGGTTCTATTGGAGGTGTAGTATGAGAATTCATATTAACATTGTGGTGATGGTGGCATTTGAAAATATCGTCAAGCTGGAGATTGTTGGGTTGGTGGCTCTCTTTTTAAATGGTGAGCCTTATTCTTATTGATGCAGCCTTATTTGAATTGAACAAAATATGAAAGCAGTAGCAGATTTTTTTGAAGAGAAAATCAGCATGTGAAAGTGGCCATTTTTGTTGAAAGAAGGAACTGCAATTTTGGACTGCAGAAATTGTTGAAGGTTCATGTTTTTGGGTTCAGATTGAAAACAAAGCTCAAACCTCTACTATAAATAGAGGCTATGAGCTTTGAAGAAAAAACATCTCACAATTGATGAAAACAATATCTCTCAATTGAAGAAGTACATTAAGAGAGAGAGTTCAATTCCTCAATAGCCACAATTGAGTGAATTTTTGCACAAGTGTCTTAAGTTGTTTTAAGACCTTGTTTTGTATTATTTATTTGTATTTTATTGTCAAATAAAAAAGTTCCATAGTTGCTTCCGAGGAGTAGGCGAAATTGCCGAACCTCGTTAAAACTTGTGTTCTTGTTTGTGAGTGCGTGTGTTTTCTTTTCATCTCCCATAATATTTGTTCTGTGTTAGGTCTACCCGACACGCTTCCGCACAACAGGAGTATCACCAACTTCCTTCAATTGTTCATGTCACTAGCCCCACCTGCCCTAACAAGGCCCGCCGTTTGGGCTACAAGGCCAAGCAAGTATATCTCCGCATTTGCTAGACTGCTATATTCACGATGCTCCTTTCTCCAGAGTTAGCAGTAAATTATTCGTTGTATGTCTGTGCATTGAATGATGGCTACGTATTTGACTATTCTTGTGATTTTGTGATCTTCTAGGCATACATAAGAGAATCTCCAACCACACACTGTATTTTTATTGTAAAATTGTGGGAAAATCAGTTTTTATAGAGCATGATTTGAGATGAGTGTTCTAAGTTTACTCTTTTATTTTAAAAAATCAGCTCTTGTAAAATTAGCCCGTTTTGATTTAAGCTAAATAGTTCTTATGGAAAATAGCTAGTTGGTTGCTTGCCTTTGGAGAACATGTTTTGTTATTTTTTAGAAATAGCTATGAGATGATTGGAGATGCTCAAAGTTCTGGACATTAACCGAAACATTAGCTAATTTGTGTATTGGAAACATACTACTTGTGGTGAATTATTCTCAAAGATACTATATGGAAATGCAAAGATAAAAGAAAACTGATAAATGAAATGGGCTGTATTTTATTTTTGTTGTTCTTGTTTCCGTTTTTGCACTGTTTGAGGGTTTTTTTTTTTTTTTTTTTTCCAGTTTTTCGCTCTTTGTTTTTGCGTTGTCCAGGTTCTGTTTCAAGCTGTTCCAGGTCTCTCTCTCTCTCTCTAGGCACACACTGCACATTCTGAATATCGTAGTTCCTAGACCGTTTCGTCTTCAATTATTTTTGGTTGCATCCATGAAGAGTTGAATATGAATTATGTTCTGCAGATAAAGAGGTATATGCACCAATTTTGAGTGAATTAGATTCAAATTCTGCATGTGAGCATGTCAAAGTTACAATTACATTGTTAATTTTTTCTTTTATATTTTTCTGCTATTCGTTTTGTTGTACTTGATGATATGCTAGATTTGGACAACTTTTATATAACAGTTGCAATCACTTTTGCTTCTGTTTGATAATAGTGTAATTGAAGGGTTTGATTTGAGCCCTTACAATTCGAAAAAGTCTTTGGAGTCTCTTAAAACTGTTGATCTGTTGCAATTTACTTTCAATTACCTTTAACTAGTGCTTGGTTTGACGGAATTGAGGCCATGGAATTGGAATTAGAAATGAATGAATTTCAATTTTTTTGCATGCATTCATTTGTAATTCAATTCCAAGCCTCCAGTTCTGCTCTTCCAAATGTTACCTTAGTGTTTGATTTTCCCTCTAAAATACACTAAGCTTTTTATGGTTATAGGTGGTCGCAGGGAAGATGCTTGGACCTGTTCCAACTATGAAAACGTTAATTTTTCCTAATAGAATTATCGCTAAGCCCATTTTTGTTGTAGTGAAACTAAAGCATGCAAAATTGAATTTAATTTTACATTAATTTTTGAATTCCAAAGCTTTATTTCCATGCAACCAAACACTGCCTTAAGTAAATGTCCAAGTCCCCGATCAAATGGGATGAATGTCTAATTAGACCTTATGAATTTTTCGTAATAATTGGTGATGTCGTTAGAGTACCTATTGCATGACCATTGTCTTTGGTATGTTTGTTTTGAATATTATGAATTTTGTTGAATATTATTAGGAGTTAGACCTGAATATTTTCTATATTTGTGAGTTGTAACTTAGACCTAAACATTATTGGTCTAAGTGAGAGTGGATTGAGCATAAAGGGATGTTTCCTAATAAGTGAAATAGGCTAATCCTGCACCTTGGAAAATGATATATTTGATTCTGAACTTGAAAAAAAAGTTAGGTTAATCTTGAACTTATGAAAATGATTGATTCTAAGATTGCAAATTTTCTGGAGGAGCTTAGGGGAGTAGATATGCGCAAGAGTAATTTGTTGAATCACGATATATTTATGTGTCAATTTCTCTATACTTATCTGTTTGGTTGTGCATCTAGTTATACACGTTTCCGCTTAATGTCAAGATAATAATTGATTAGAAAATTTGAAGTGCTTTGTTAATTTATTTGTTAAAAATTTTAACTACCCAATTCACCCCCTCTTGGGTAAATCTTTGGGCCAACATGAACACTTTGGAATATCAAGTCACCAAATGTCTTTGGTATTCTTCTATTTAATCGCATTAGATAACCAGACATTTTAACTTAATATTCAAGGTTTACACCCATAAAGCTATAATTACAATATCAATATCAAGAATACCAAATACTTGAGATTGAAATATTTTTACAAATAAAAACTTTAAATATTATAATACAAGATTGACTATAGGGCTTACATCCGACACCTTGTACATGAGTAAGTGTGTGAATTAAAAAAAGCAAAAGAAAGAAAAATAAATAAATAAATATGTGTGTGTGTGTGTGCGCGTGTGTGTGTGTGTGAACATTTGAGTACGCAAAAGAGGATATATCACTCTTAGTAAAAGAGGGATGTATCATATACGATTAGATTCAATATAATTTGAACCTAATCTCTACTTAAGGCAGTGTCATAGTTGGGATGAAATTCCAATTAGTATTACAAAATGAATTATATTATTAATGAAATCAATGCGATCGAATCGGGGGTTTTGACATTATCCATACCGTATTGGTTCTTTCGAGATCACAAAGAGAAATCGAATAGCACGATAATTATATCTGAGAGGGTTATCAAGATAAAATTCCTAGTACCTGGATATAATTAGTACATGTTGGTAGAATGATGAGTGGAAAAGTTGTAAAGAAATAGTTTCTTTAGAGGAGATATATCGGAATCATTTCAATTGTTTAATTAATTTATTAATTAATTTTCACTGTTCAATATTTGTTATGAACCTAATGGGTCATATATAATAAATAATGAAAGTCCTTATAGTCTTTTAGAAAGAATGAGTAATGCAGAATATCTTGCAAAGTTTTAAGGGTTGGAGTGTAAAATAGAAAAAAGAGATGCCTAGATAATAGATCCCTAGACATTATCGATAGGATGCTATGCCAAGCCTTGGCGGCTCCTCTCTCATTCTTTTTATTACCCAATACTATTAAATTGACTCAAAGCCACCCGAATCTCTTGGATCTGGTGTAAACTCATAACTCTTTGTGAAGTTTTGACTCTCCCTTGAGCAACTAACTTGTTCTTAGGTCCCAAGAGATTCACCAAAAACAAAATCCTCGGTGTTAATTTTGTTTTGCTGGTCTCTAATGGTCTAATTTCAAAATTCAACTGAGACTTGATTGAACCAGATTTCAACATTATCAACAAAAAACAAAAATTAAAGTGGCATTTAGTACGCGAGATTCGAGATAATGATTCGAGATAATATTGAAATGACCATGAAAATAATAATTTATTTCCTATGTTTGCTACATGGAATTTAATCGCATTCCTATTACCAAGGATTCTCTAATCTCACAAAATATGAGATTTACTAATATCAAGATAAATTTGGCATTGGTTAATCCCAATTACATGATATTACATTTTAATAAATAAATGGCTAAAAAACGAGATCAAATATTAAATAAATAATTGAATTGGAATGTAATTAACTAATATACCGTTTGAAAATTTAATTAAATTATTATTTTACCCTTCGATGTCATTCAAATATTACATGTTATCTCTTTCGTCACCAAACGTAAGAATGACAATGATCATTCCATTCCACTATCGTACTAATTCCAATCTTATTTTCATTCTGTTATATTTCATTTTATTCCAGCGTACCAAACGCACTGTAAGAGATTAAATAATTTATTTAAATTTTTAATAAATAAATATAAATTTTAAATTAGTCAAAAAATTAGTCAATTTTGTTCTAAATTTATCAAAATAAAAATAAAAAAACCGAACGAAAATTGATAAATAATTAAATTAAGTTTTTTCAAACTCAATACGATATCAAAAGATAACTAAATGGTACTTGGTAAGTGATGAGATCAAATCAACTAGTTAGGCTCAGGCGTAAGAAGTTAAAAAAAAATTAAGGAAAACGTTATTTCTCTACCAATAACAGCATGCGGTGACATACACTCGCTAGCAATTAGCGTGTGGTTTGCACTGTACAAAGAATAGACACGCGTCGATTGTCTGAAACCACCAGCCAAAAGCAGTTCCACTTTGTTTAAACCAAGGCACATACGTGTCCCGTCCTTTTCGCAGTGCTCGATACGTGTCCGCCCCGCGATTGGCGGACACGTACCGGCCAATCAAATAGCCCCGTTTCCCTACTTTCATCGGATACGCTTGCCTTTCGTTGCGGGCCCCATCTGATCTGTCTCCGCCAATCGGCGTTCGTTACTGTACGCACAGGGCGTTGTGTCGCCCTAGACACGTGCCGCAAATACCACTACCCGGCGACTAGCTTCCGCTATTTGATAATCCCGTTCAGTCTCCGGAAAAAAAGAAGTAAGGGTTAGAGAGAGAGGGCGGAAGAGAGAGAGACATAGCGGCGGCGTTGGTGGTTAGTGGTGGTTGATGATGGACGGAGGGAAAGAAAGGTTCCCAGTTCGATTCACCGGAGGTGTGCACGATAAGACGATAATCGACCAGATCATGCTCAGATACCGGCCGATCGCGCCGAAACCGCCCACTGGAGACTCAGTTTCCGGTACTTCGCCGGAGGTAGACAATAAAAAACAAGTGAATGAAAGAAGATCCAAGAGAAAGCGCGTTAGGGTTAGGAAATATAAAGCGGAAACCAGGAAATACGGGGTTGACGGAAAGATCGGGGCTGTACACTTTTTGCCGGAGCTAAACGGGCCAAAGCAAACGATGGCGAGTGGATCGTCCTGGACTCCAGGTATATCGGCGACGGCGCCGGTGCAACAGCTGCCTGTATTGTTAAACTTTCTATCCTCCAGTAACGTAGGCCTGGCAGATCTGGAGTCTACGGCGCAGCCGGCCAGGGCGGTGGAGTCGTGGGTGGTGATAGAACACGTGACGGTCACGTGCGCGGAGGCAGAAGCCCCGGGGAGTACGGATGCGGAGAAAATGATGAATCTGGAGGCGGATTCGTGTCCGGTTATCGTGACGGACGGTTGGGAGAAGGTGAGGTGGGTGAATCTGGCGTACAGGAGGATGGTGATGGGACCGGAGGGAGGAGAATCTCCTCCGGCTGTGGCGGTGTGGTTGGTGGTAAAGGATAAGCCTCCGTCGGAGCCGCCGTGCCGGGCCTTTGCGTGCAGGGCAAGGGTGGTGTGCTCTTGGCGAAAGGATAAACAGTCCAAAACGGTGCCGTGTGATGTGTGGAAGATGGACTTTGGAGGGTTTGCATGGAGGCTAGACATGATGGCTGCACTCAGCTTGGGCTGTTGAGAATTCCCAAGAAAACTCAAGCAAAGCTTGATTTTTCAGGTAATAAAAATACTAATAAATATAAATATATGTGTGTGTGTATGCGTATTTTTTTATTTTGATGCTATGAATCAAATTCGGCAGCACAAAGTGAACGAATATGTAGATAAAATGGTTTGTGTAAGAACATAAGAAGAATGAATTAATAGTGAGTTTGAAATTTTTAAATTTTAATTAATTATAAGTTTTATATTGTTGTATATATATATGTGGGGGGGGGGGGGGGGCAATTAAAAACAATATGTCAAAAATATTATGGTAGTCAAAATTCAAATATTTTAAGTTTCATATAAAATACAATATAAATATTAAAATTGATATCGAGTTGCCAATTGATTTTATGTCAGTATTTTTTCGTTAGAAAATTATTGAATAATATTTATTTAAAAATAAATTCGGTTAGATTCATATTTCAAATCGATCCATGAGAATATCCAAATTACTTATATAAATCAAAAGGGTTACGGAGTTATACATGTCTCTTATTTACTTATAATCATATCATTCGTGTAAATTAGAAATTGTATATTTATCGTCATTTTTTCATAGTTAAATCATCCGTAAAAATTAAAAAATCGTATATTTATGTCCCACAAGATTAAAGTACAAAATTTTCATATTATCTGATAAAAGTAAAAATGAACATCAAAGACGAGGCTGGAGTCATAATGTGTCAAGATCATTGTGAGATATATTTTGGTAATATTATAATTATTATTTTTAATTATATTTAAAGGAGAATAATAACTACAAAAATTAGTTGTTGTTGTTTTTTTTTTTCCCCCTTATTCAATGCACTTGAAAGCCAAATCCATATAGAGATTCACTTCCACATAACGACCCTCCACGTATCCTTTTCCTACAGTCCCACCAAAAACCAAAACCCACTCTCACTTGCTCGAACACGAATTAATGTAAAAGCAAAGTAGTTTCTCCAAGAATTTTGTAAATTTTACACTTTCAACCCCGTAAGTACATCATGTCTTCTATATAAGCCTCTAAGTTTTGATTTTCATAATTTTTTAGTTCAATGAGGATCCTTCTATTTGAATTTTAAACTATAATAGTAATTTATTTTCCTCCAATATCCTCAAGAATCTATTTGTCATAGAAAGGAGAGAAATAATAGCATTATAGAGTGTACTCAAACTGACATCTTTTGAAGTGTAATTTATGTAGAAAGGAAATTTATAAAAAAAAAAAAAAAAAAAAAAGGCAAAATTTCTCCCTTTGTGGAATTTTAATATAAACTTTAAAATAGGGTACAACGTCATTGAATGCATGAATGTGATTTTTGAAGTTTTACCAACTTCGTAAATTTTCTTTTCCACCTCTCGCACTCCACCCTCTCTTTCTCTCTCTCTCTCTCTCTCTCTCTATATATATATCATCTCTCTCCCTCTCTCACTATATCTATTTCTCTATCTATACATCTTTTCCCCTCTCTATTTGTCAATCTCTCTTGTTTCTTCCTATGCATCTTTTCCTCCCTCCCCCGTCTCTCTCTCTATATGTATCTATCTTCTGCTCTTCCTCTATTTCTCATTCTCTCTCCTCTCTCCCTATTCATCTTCTCCTCTGTGAAGTAGTAAAAGCCAATTTGACTTCCTCCTCTTTTTCTTCAAGAAGTGGAGCCTATAATCACAACATTTTCTCTCCTCTCTCCCTATTCATCTTCTCCTCCCTCCTCTCTCTCTATATATATACATCTTCCCCTCAATCTCTCTTTTCTCTCCCTTCGCATCTTCTCCTTCTGGCGGTAAATCTAGAAAATTGGAGTGGATAATATTTATTAGTATGTAAATAAAGGAGTATGTACTATTAACTCCCAAAATACGGAATAGATTACCGATTAAACTTATCACTTTTTTTTTGTATCAATAATTCATTTCGTTTTTTTATGACCAAAATACCTCTCATATGACTGTTGAATGTAACATCAATTGTCGGTTTTTTTTTTTTTTTTTTTTTTTTTTTACAATGTTACATTAAACACCTATAGATCTTGAATGTAATATTAATTGTTCTCTTGTTTTGTTTTTATATTGCAAAGTAAAATTCATATGATGTTACATTTAACACCTGTGGATGTTGAATGTAATATCAATTGCTCTCATGTTTTTATGGATCGTATTATGCGTGGATGTTATATTCAACACTTGTGGATGTTGGATATAACATCAATTGTTCTCTTGTTTTATGTATTCATAGTTAAAAACCATATGATGTTATATTCAACACATGTGGAAGTTAAATGTAACATCAATTACGTTTCTTTCATTACAAATTTAAGCAAGGTGCAAAACCAAAACAACTACAGGGTGAAAAGTGTAAATATGTCACGCACAACTGCTGGAATTATCACGCATTGCCTTCTTCCTCTGCCTTTTCTTTCATCAAGTCTCTCTCTCTAAACTACTAATCGATCGAAGACGTCTAGTCCATCATTGAAGATGAGGTAAGCTCCCTCTCTCTTTCTTTCTCTCTCTCTCTCTCTCTCTTCCCCCCTGCAGCTCTTCATCTTCCTACGATCCACTTGCACCAAATGGCTTCCCCGGCACAGTGCGCCAGAAAATCGAGAGCCCGTCAACATTAGGAAAACAGAGCATGTCAATGTTGTTCTTCCAAGTTGATGAAGCGCGAATCACAGATGGACATTTTGGTAATCTCATCGTCGGCAGTTTTTGGAAATGGGACTAATCGATGCAAGAATTTCCAGCAATGGGAGTAAACAGTTCAAGAAAAAGCGAATGGCAGTACCCGGTGCACAAAAAGTAATTTTGAAGTAAACAGTAATTTTCCCTTAAATAAATCGAGAAGATTTATATAAATTTTAATAATTTTAATTAATTTTTTTATAAAAATATAAAAATAACAATAAAATAATTAAAAAGTTGAAGGGGCTTGAGTCACCCCTGGTAACGTGACTCCGCCAGTGCTCCTCCCTCCTCCCTCTCTCTCTATCTATATACCTTCCTCTATTTTTCTATCTCTCCTCTCTTTCTATATACATCTTTTTCTCTCTCGTTTGTATCTCCCTCCATCTCTTTCTTACACTATTTGGCACAAGTCCATTAATTTAAACTCATTTTTTCTTTTACAATCATTTTTCTTACAATTTGGCACAAGTACAGATATTTAAATGCAATTTTTTCATAATTATTCATATATAACGTGGAGTAATGTATAAATTTTAAAGTAAATTAATTAATGAGTGTGTCTTACCAAATATCATCCCAACATAATTTATAATTTGAAATTTATTAAGTATACTCATTAGAGGTCCTGGATCTTTTTATACCATGTCACATAACTATAAAGTGGTTCACCATCCAAGGTTAACATCTCGAAATGTGATCCATATGTTATTTTGAAAATTGTACAACTTATTGAACCCCAACAATAATTTATTTTTTATTTTATTTTTTTAGTTTACTGTAAAGTTTGTCGATGTTAACTTACACATATCTCGACTAATCATCTTCCGAATAATCTTAAAAATGCACTTCATCACATTAGCCTGATATATTCAAGATTAAGTTCAAGATTTAATTTTTAAAGTGCTTTTCAAAAAAGTCAAAACCTGATGGGAAGAAAAAAAAAACACACCTTCTCGGATTAATACACAACTATTAATGATAACATAGAATATCAACCTTAAATTAAATGATGTGGTGCATATGAACCACTAAATATTTAAATATTTAGTCATATTCAATATTTATTTGAGTATTAATAAACCTCTTGTTGAAGCCACATCACATTTCCATTAGTTTATAGTTAAATTTAGACATGTTTAATAAGGTAATTAAATATTTAAAATTAAATGCATTAAATAATTATTAAAATAAATATTTATAATAAAATAAAATAATTACTTAAAAAATAAATATCACTTAAAAATAGTTCAAAATTTTAAGCGATGTGTAATTTTTTAACACTTCTCACTTACACTATAAAATATCTGATTATCATAACCAATATTTTATATCAATACTATAAAATCTTACAAATATATATATATAGATTGAGAAAATCTAAATTGAAAAAATAGAGAGAATAATTTTAAAAAAATAAATGAGGAAACAACATTTTGTACAAATATATATTTTTTTAAATTAAAAATATTAAACTACATTCATCAATTAATAAATTCAGCAGTTATAATGTCAAATACTTAATATTTAATTAGTACATGCTCTTACAAAAATAATATACTTTTAGCGAAATATAGAGTTAAAAATAAAACCAACATAATTGTAACTCAAGTGATAAGTCTCATTTAAGTTAAAACAGTTGAAGGACCTTTGAAAGATCAGGAATTTGACTTTGCCGAAAAATAGTTGTTGGGAAGGACAACCATACATCCCAAAAGATATTAGTCTTACACTTTGTGTAGGTGTGGGGACACTCGTGAGAAAAAAAAAATACAGTTGAAAATAGATGTATTTTTAATTTCTAAATTTCAAATAGCAACAGTTTTTTTAAATATTTATTTTTTATTTTTTTATTTTTTTAACTCATCTAATTTGGCCTTGTCTGCATGCATGCAAAGTAAGATTTATGGGCACGTCAATGGCGTCACGCATGTTTAGGCCGTTGAAGAGTCACACAAAAGGCCCAAAACGTATGCAGCTTACTTTATGCAATTATTTTTAAGATTAAAAGTAAATAACAATAGTAGGTTTTTTATTGGTTCATCCTAAATAGTGAGATAGGTTGCTTAAAAATCCTTTAATAAAGTTCTCTTAATACATAAATCCTTTCTAAATTTTGTTTAGACTTTAGTGTACATTAAAGCAAATTAGTTAATAGATGAACCATTATACCCCTTAATAAAAAATAGTCCAACCTCATTAATGACTCATCAAAAAATAAATGCCAACAAAAAAAATTATTTTTGTGAACGTTCACAATATATTAAATTCATAAAAATTAATAATTCACTAATTATGGAAATAAACACAAAAAAATAAACTTATTTTGTGAACGTTTACAAAGAAATAAATTCATGAAAATCATACTATTTTAATATATATTTCATATTATTCATTTTGAGATCCATATTAATTATTTTTTAGTGAAAAAAAATAAATAAATAAACATTCACTAAAAATGGTTTCAAATGGTTGAAATATCTTTGTAAAATTCAAAACTATATATTAATATTTCTTAAATACACGAATGAATAAATGATTAAGGACGGAAGATTCATTGTTTTTCAAGAACATATCATGCAACGTTTTAATAATGAACGTTCACGACTGCACGTCGATGAATGTTCAATACTATACGTTCCCTAACAAGCATTCATTATTGAGTGTTCAATAATAAAGGTTCACTAATGAACATTTCAGAAAAAAAAAAAAAAAAAATATTAATAATGAACGTTAACTACTGAACATCGACGAACAATCACTAATGAACAGTTTTAACAATGAATGTTCACTAATTACCATCAAACTCCGTTTTTCCAATAGCCAATGAACATTAAAAAAAAAATAATCTTTACCAAAAATAGCAAGCATGAGTATCGAAAAAAAAAAAAAAAAAGATAACGAAACATAGATTATTTTGGTATTTTATTTTTGCAATTTATATAATTTAAATGTTCATAAAACTAATTTTGTTGCACGTCATTCTCTTCCATTAAGGATGTTAATTGGGAGAAATGAAGTGTGACTATTGGAGTGAACGTAATGGCATAAATTATAAATTACACATGATTTTATGAACAAAAATTTGAGGATTATTTTAAGAGTCGGGACAAGGGTTCTTTTAAAAGTTAAAAGAAGTTTTTTTAGTTAATTAAATTTTCTATGACTAGATTACTCTTATTTTTATTTTTATTTTCTTATTATGAAATGACAACTAATTTTTCTTATTGCATAATATTTTAATTTTTTCTTTAAAAGACGTAAGATATTTAAATTTTTACTTTATAATATTTATTTATTTTGTTTTCTAAGGCATAAAATATTTTCAATTGTAAAATTCTTTATCAATCATAATTAGTACAAATAAATATTTGTTTTATATGTACTTTATTTTTTATATATTAAGAATAAATAAATATAAGATATTTTTAATTAGTAATTTCATAGTCTTTTAATATTTCTACACAAATGGTTATCAAATGTTCATTTCTTTTTAACAGTTTACCAGACATCTCACTATTCTTTTTCAACACAACATTTTTAACAGTTTCTTTCGAAAAATCATAGTGGGAAACTAAGCCTAAATAAAGTTATCTCCGCCCTTCTTCTTTTTTTAAGCGAAAAACTCAATTTTGAAAACACATAATTTTCCATCAAAAAAAATGTCAACAATTTTTTCCACAATAAACAATCCCACCTTAACAAACATTCACTACCACCGCCACAATTATAGCAATTATTTACTATCATCATCACCACCAGTGAACACACTTGTCATTGCATCAAAATTACCATTTCCACCATCATTGGGGCAACAACAACCATTCACAATTACAACATATATTCCTAGCCACTGCAAAACTACTACTACCCCAACCACCATCGACTAATCACACCACCACTACAACAAATATGTATTATAATCATCACCACAATAAATATTCATTATCATAGTCACCATCATTACAAATTTTCGCTATCACAACTACCAACACAACAAATATTTGATATCACTGCCACTACCATAACAATTATTCACTATTACTATCACAACAACTATTTATTATCACCATCATTACCACCATCATTACCACCATTACAAATATTCACGACCACCACTGCTATCACGACAACAAACATTTACTACCACCACCTCCACCATGATGATAAATATTTACTATTATTGTCACCACCATAACAACAAATATTCTCTATTACTGTCACCGTCATAACAAACATTCACTACCACCACCTTCACCACTACAATAAACATTCACTATCACACCGCCTTCACCATAACAAATATTTACTATCACCATCGTTGCCGCCACAACAAACATTCTTATCACTGTCACCATCGTAGCAAATATGCGCTATCACCACTACCATAACAACAACAATTATTTTCTATCACCATCACAATCATAACCAATATTTGTTATCACCACCGTCCCTATCTCCTCCACCAATATAACAAATATTCATTACCACCAGCATCACAACAAATATTTATTATCACCACCACAAAAATAAATATTTCTATCAACGTCACTACTGTATCAAAATATGCATTATCACCACCATTATAGTAAATATTCGCTATCATCGCCATCACCGCTACCAATATTCACTATCATCACCATCACAACAAATATTCACTATCACCATCGTCACCACAACCACAAACATTTACTACCACCACCATAATCACAACCACAAACATTCACTACCACCATTATCACCACCACAACAAATATTTTACTATCACTTCTTTCACCACCATAACAAATATTCCTATCACCATCACCACTACAACAAATATGCTCTATCACCACCTCCACCATAAAAATAGCAAATATTTTCTATCACCGCCACCACCATAATAAATATTCGCTATCACCGTTACTACCATCGCATTAAAAAATTCACTACCACTGCTATATCACCATTTCAACATCGTTGTCACCGCCGCTGCCACCACCATTATTTCAATATTGTAGCCGTTGCCACCTCTACCACAAAAAATATTTACTAAGTAGAATAGATTGAAGTTTTAAAGGAATTAAAGAAAATTAACATATAAACTCAAATTAAAATGCATATATGCATTCACCTTCTGTTGAGAGAAGGAAAAAAAAATCATTTTTTTCTATAAAATTATTTTTGTTGAACACACATAACTAACATAAGCATATATACATTCAAAAGGTCTATCACCAATATCAATCTGTCTAAATCTACAACTATGCTACTGGCTGCTGAACATACATAAGCATAAAGAACAACAAAAGTATAATATTTTAGTAGATTAGATTAGGTAGCATGTTGAAAGAACATAAGATGAAGATGGAACCATGGAAGCCCAATTGTATAAGATCCACAACAATACTGGGTTTCAGCCAAAAACAATTGTCAGATCTTGTGGCATGGGAGGGAAAGAGAGAGAGAGACCGATCCGGCCAGATTGGTGGCGGCTGGATGATGCGATAGCGAGGTGGTGGTTGTCGGTGACTGTGTGATGTTGTTTCGGCCGCATGATGTGACGGAGCCAATATATATGGCCACAAGTGTGGTGGCTTGGTGGCTGTTGTAGTGAAGGTCACCAACGGTGTGGAGTAGCAATTGGTGGTGATGGCTAGTGGTGATAGGTGGAGCTGAATATAGAGATAGAAAGAAGATGAGATAAATGATATAATTGTAGAGAAAATCATATATTATTTAGATGAATTAGAATTTAATTGTTTATTCTGAAATGGGTAGTTTTGAACATCAATATTAGATAATGATTTTTTCTTAATATTTTTTAAAAATAGTGTTTTTTTAAAGTTTTTTTATTAGACCTATTGCCCATATGAATTTATTTTATAAAAATGGAGTCAATTCTAATTAATGATCAATTAAAAATCTTAAAAATTTACGTAAGTTCTCTCTCATTTATATAAATATTTAATAATTATTTTTTAAAAAAGAAAATTAACTCCCCTTGATCAAATTTTTGGATTGACGTGGCCGGTACCATTTAAAGTCCCTAAAAATATTTCTTAGCCCACCCCTTTTTTCTTCTTCCCAAAGTCCTTTCACGTATGGTTTTTCAAGTTCTTCACTAACTATTAATCAAACATTCAATGTGATTTTATATTTTTATTTAAAAAAATATAAATGTAACATTAATCAGTGTAATCAATTTATCTGTTTATATCTTAATTTTTATTTTATTTGAATGATACAACATTGTAACATGACACATTCACATGTCATGAAATATTTAAATGATAAAATTGGTCAATGTTTCCAATTACGCGGTCTAATCCATAATTTACTCTATTTTAATTTGAAATAGTTGGTAGGAGATCTCAATTTTGGCATCTAAGGATTAAAAGCACCCACAATATATTACAATTTTGATTTTATTGCCTCCCTTTATGAAACATGATAATCAATCTTTACACGCTTACCTTCCCCCCCCCCCCCCCAAGACCTCCTAGCATTGCCTCCTATTGCCAATTGTTCAAAAAAAAAAAAAAAAAAAATTCGTGTTGTAGGTCAATTTTATGGTTACATTGCAATGAATTTCATTGTATTAGAACTTATAGTTCTGCAAGGACTTTTTAGTATAGAGAAAATATTAAAAATTGAAAAGGGTCAGTGTGTGTTATCTCTTTCACATAATAATATCTTGTTACTATGATAAAGAAAAAAATACACTTAATTAATTTTTCTTGTGACATAGAAATAAGAGCATGACAACAATTTTTTATTATAGCGCAATGATTTTTTATTGTATTGGTATAAGTATCGGTTGATTTTTTATTTTTATTTTTTTGTATGGAAAAAATAATTGTAAATTGATAATATCATAGATCTAATGATAGATAATGGTTAGAGCCTATTAGTATCTCATTTTTCTCTTTTTACAACAATAGTTTTTTGTTGTGAACAAAAATAAGTGTAATGAATTTTTATTGTGACATCAAAATAATAGAATTGCCATGTTTAAATTGTGGACCTTTAGCCAAGAATTAGGGAGAATCACTACATATAGGAGACAATTATGAGATCATATTTTATATGAAAATAGAGAAAATGGTATTTCTTGTTAAAAAACAATTAGGTCCTCACAAGAATTTAAAAAGTGAATTTTTGTTATAAGAAAACTACTATTTGAGTTTCTTAGGGATAGTTTGGTGTTTTTGGCAAAAACTAATGTGTACAAGAATCAATTTAAAAGTATTGGTTGCAAAATCGTGTCAAAACACATAAGGTGCTAGATATGTTGTTCTATTGTACTATTTGTTAGAATCGGTTAAAAAAAATTTGTTTAAATTTTATTGGTTATAGTGATTTTGTAATATACATTTCCAATGATACCTTCTGTTAAAAAATAGTATGTTGTATTAATTTTATTTTTTCCATATTTAATGATACTTAACAAGTAAACCAATTAAAAATTTTATAAAGCCATCTCTTATAACAACTAAATATTGATCAATCCAATGTTTAAATTTTAAATACCAAAAAATTATCCAAGTGCATGACTTCAAAAACATTATCTAAATATAAGATTAATAACTACAAATCCTAGTGAAGTTAAAAAAAAAAAAAAATACAAAATAAAGGCTAGGAGTGCGCACCGGGAGGTCCCATTTCACATTTCAGTGAACCAATCAAGCCCATCCCCTTTTCTATGCACAAATAGCTCCTTTGTGGTATATTCTGACCAAAATACCCTTACCAACGTGCATAATCTGGCTGTTTGGGATTCCCATTTTTGCGGCACACTATATCCCTTTTAATAGGCCGTTCAAAACTCTCGCAGAACCTGGACACGTGAGGTGTTTGTATGTGAACAACAAAAACCAATAAATTTTGTGTTGATCCCGATGTTGAAAATTTAATTTTTTTACACTACATTAATCAGAAAAAAATCATCTTTCTTACAATATGCTAATCACATTTTTTGGACGAGTAAATCATTTTTTTCTGTGGATGTTATATTCAACATCCACAGACAATATTGAATGTAACATTCAAAACACCTGTATTCATTGCACGTTTTCTTATAAGTGCGAAGCACCCGATTATTCACCATGTAACACCTCTTTCAAACGTGTCGCACTTTGTGGGACGTGATGTGACGGGTTTCAATCTTGGCGCGATTCCCTTCCGCATTGTTTTCCTCTGAAAAACGCATTACTATACTTCATGGCTGACAATTCCTGAATGAATCTCTATACTTTTATGCCATCTTCGTACATTAGTTGACCGTATAGCATTTTGTACATTTCTGGCATATGTGCATATGCCAACCCATTCAATTTTTGGATCATCATCTCCTTAAATGTCGTACTTGTGCCAGTCATCGCAACCCTTAGGTTCATTTTCAGATGTTGGAGACAGTATGCGTAATGGCAATGTGGGAACACATTTTGTACCCCTTCCAAAATTTCATTGTGCCAATCGGAAATTAATGTTATCACTAGATCCGGCTCGACGATCTTCTTGAATTCTGATAAAAAATAGAACCAATTATCATCGTTTTCTACATCAACAATGGCGAAAGCAACTGGGAACATCCCTACATAAAAAGTGGCAGAATATAAAAATCCATGTTGAATGTAACAAAGTTGAATGTAACATTGTTACATGTAACAAATGCTGAATGTAACATTTGTTACATGTAAACACATTTTATATACATGTCTTGGTTTTCGTCCTTCGTTGTTGTTGCTAGTAGATTACCCTTGTATCGGCCAGTAAGGAAGGTATCGTCAAGAAACAACATAGGGCAGCAGAAACGAAATCCGTGGATGCACGCTTGGAATGCAATAAATATCCTCTTAAAGTACTTTGACTCCTCGTCGTATTCTAGCGCGACGTGATTGCCCGAGTTTGTATCTCTACATTTCTTAACATACCATATTAATTGATCATATGATGACGAGAAATCACCAAATACATTATTCCTGGCCTTTTCTACCCCCATCTATGCATTTAGGTATAATATTCCTAGTCCATATTGCTTCCTAAAGCTATCAACAAAATCCACAGGACAAGTTTTTGGGTTCACATGCACTTCGTCGGCTAAACAGAATGATATAATGTCTAAACTCAATCGTTTATTCTTGTTTGTTTAAAATGCAGCACCGCATGTGTGTTCTTTTATTAGATTCCAAATGTAAAATATTTCGTTTTCACTCCTTACATGCTCGTGCACAAACCACAAACAATTTCTTTTCTTCGACAATACACATGCAGCCATGACACGTATCTTGTCGTTCCTAAGATACCGAAGCAATATTTTGGTATCTTGTCGTTCCTGATATACCGAAAATTGAATCTCACCTCTACCTCATATTTCTATAACGCCGTGCGAAATTTGTTTGTCCCTCTCTAAATTTTTGCCCTTCTTCCTGTATGCCATCAGCCCATTTTGTAGACAACAACATTTTATCATTGCTAATCTGTAACATACTATTGTAATTGTCTATGTAATCCATTTCAGCTTCACTGTTGCCACTGCCGCGATCGGAGGCTGGTAGTACCGTACATGATGAAGCCCCGGTAGATCCGCTCAAATCACTAACTAGCTTTTCAGCACACACTTCAATAAGTTCAATCTTTATAATCCCCGCCAATAAAAACATTTCCTCGAAGTCATTTTGGTCATCAAGCACACATTTTGGATGCCCGGGTAGAGAATATGACAACACAAATTTTCCTCCGTATAATTCTAACCATTTATTTTTAATTTTTTGATGCAACTCACTAATCCCGCAATCATTCTTCACCCTCACCACTATTGTCACGTTCTCGTAATTTCACAATAATGGGATTGATGACGTCATCCTATTCAATCAAAAAACATATCCCTCGTCAATGTAAATGTATGTTGAATGCACACTTGATTGTGTGCATGTTGAACGCAAAAATGTTCTTGTGTCATCAAAATGGACGTTGTCGTATGTTTGAGTGTTGAATGTAACATAGGTGTGACGAAACTTGTTATATGCCAACTAACATCAGTTTTGTACACGTGTTGACGTATGCATGTATCATCCATGTATTGTACCTTGTGCAAGTGGAATGTTACACTCGTCGTTTATTTTTCAAAAAGTGACAGCAGTAACGTCAATTGATTTCTGTCATGTGCATATGGAATGTAACACTCGTAGTTTATTTTTCAAAGTGACAACAATAGTTATCTTGTTCTCAAAAGTAAACACATCATCATATATGGACATCAATTGTCCAATGCTATGCGTACATGTCGAACGAATAACACAAAAAACAATAAAAGAATAAACTTTCATGAATGTCTTTGTGAAATAGGTTTGTTCACCGCAATAAAAGCATGAACTTCAAGAAAAACACTTACTCTATGTACTCAAATTTGAAATTTGAATACTTATCTTTTGTCGATAAACACAAACAAATGTATACTGTATAAAAAATCATGCTTTTTACATATCTGCTTTGATCTGGAAATTTGAATCTATGAAAATGGTGATCTTGAAAATGCTCGATTGGTGATTCTCCGACTTCGCATCTCTCGATTGAATACCGAAATGTTCTTGAGAATGATAGATCTGTGTTTTTCTAACTTCTCTTCTCTCGATTGATTTTGAATTTTCGAAAAACCCTGACAATGGAAAGTTCTGTTTTCTGAATTAGAATACCGTTGCATAAGGAAATTTTGAGCTTAAATAGGAAACATCCATTTTGGAGATATAGCGGGAGCAAATCGGTAATCCAGTCACCGACAAAATTTGGGGAATGGGATCAATCAGTTCATCTGAAACTTCCGGCGGTAGTTTTTGGTTTATTCTGAAGGGGGTGGGATTAATTGGTAACCGGTAATTAAAAATGGTATTAAGCGATAATTTTCCCTAAAAATTAACCAAATTTCCATCCTAATTTATTGTAACTCTATTTGCCACTTGATCACGAAGCGTATCCATTACCACATTAATAACATCTGTCTCCTCTTTTTGCAAAGTCACATTAAAAGCTGCTTCCATGAATATAAAATTGTAAGTTACCATAGATGTTGAAATTAATGATTTTTTATTTTTTTATTTTTTTTTTATTTTTTTTTCTGTCCAAGCCATAAGAAGGCATATTGACTAGGAGTTTCAATCTCTTTTTCTACATTTTAAGGTGGTGTTTGATATGTGGGATTCTAGACAAGATTGGAATAGTCATGGAAATAGTCATTTCATTCTTATGTTTGGTACATGGGATTAAATCTCATTCTCATTACTAAGTATTTCTTAATTTCATAAAACATGGGATTAATTAATGGGGCGCTGACTGAACGGTCCCAAATTACGGTCAAAACTACTAATAAACCCAATAATATTCATGTGCACCTAACAGTCCTTTTGCTATTTTTGTGACAGAAATACTCCTTGCATTATATGCGGCAATGTAGACTCCTTATATAGTGGAGCTAAATTTGGTAAACAATATTAATATTCATGTGCACAGTTTGTTTCGTTTTTTCCTCAGATTTCCATGTGAAAAAAATAAAAATTGCAAAACAAAAATATTCATTTTATTTTCTTTCAAATGAGATTTTAATCATATTTTTTTTACATGTTTAACATGACGCACACGAATGTTACATGTAACATTCAAAAAAATTATGATGAATTTCGTATCATTGATGTTACATGTAACATCAATGTTGCATGTAACATTAAAACCAACCCAACATCAAACCCCCCAAAAGAAGTTGGTACTTACACCTTGTTACATGTAACATTCAAAAATTCTGAAAATAGCATGTTACATGTAACATGAATGTGAAAACTGAAATTAATTAATCACATTTTTTAAACATATTTAACATGATGCACACGAATGTTACATGTAACATTCAAAAAGGTTATGATATATTTCATATCATTAATGTTAATGTTACATGTAATATCAATGTTGCATGTAACATTAAAACCAACTTAACATCAAATTCCCCCAAAAAAGGTGGTAACTACACTTTGTTACATGTAAACATTCAAAAATTCTGAAAATATCATGTTACATATAACATGAATGTAAAAATTGAAACTAATTAATCACATTTTTTGGACATATTTAACATGATGCACATGAATATTTTGGACATATTTAACATTAATGTTACATGTAACATTAAAACCAACCCAATATCAAACCCTCCAAAAAAGTTGATAACTACACCTTGTTACATGTAACATTCAAAATTTTGGAAATATCATGTTACATGTAACATAAATGTGAAAACTAAAACTAATGAAAAAAAAAATAGTGAATTAGATATTGTTTTAAAGATCTTGTTTAGATGAATCTAAATATATAATTAAATTATAAAAAAATGTGTACAATAATAGTTATTTTCATTTTAATAAAATGATTTTGTTAAATATAAAAACTCCCAATCCTTATTAAAGAAATTTATAGACGCATATACTGAAAATATCATGTTACATGTAACAGGAATGTGAAAACTGAAACTAGTTAATCACATTTTTTGGACATATTTAACATGATACACACGAATGTTACATGTAACATTTAAAAAGGTTATAATGAATTTCGTATCATTAATGTTACATGTAACATCAATGTTGCATGTTACATTAAAACCAACTCAATATAAATCCCCCCCCCTCCCCCCCAAAAAAAAAAAGTTGATAACTACACCTTATTACATGTAACATTCAAAAATTCTGGAAATATCATGTTACATGTAACATGAATGTGAAAATTGAAAACTAATGGAAAAAAATAGTGAATTGGATATTGTTTTGAAGATCATGTTTAGACGAATCTGAGTATATAATTAAATTGTAAAAAAAAATATGTACAATAATAGTTATTTTCATTTTAATAAAATAATTTTGTTGAATATGGAAACTCTCAATCCCTATTAAAGAAACATTAATGCCGCATATTCTGCAAGGATAAATCTGTCAATGGAAAGTGTACATATAAGATTTTTGGGACTGCGTTGTGCAAATAATATGTAATTTGGGATTTCTTGGTTTATTATCTAATTAGTGGGTTTAATCGATAATTTGATGGTATTTTTGGATCCTCATGGTATTTTTCCCTTAATTAATATCAATATAAACTTGGTATTAGTTAATTACAATTACATGGGATTAATTAATACCAATATAAACTTGGATTAATTAATTCTAATTACATGGGATGAGCTTTTAATCATTCATCGGCTAAAAACGAGATCAAATACTAATCAAATATTAGAATTAGAACGAAATTTAATTAAATTAGCTATTATACTATTTAAAAATTTAATTTAATTACTATTTTATCTTTTAATATCATTCTAATATTACATGTTATTCTTTTTGTCACCAAACATATGAATTGTAATGATCATTTCATTCCATTAACATATTAATTCAAATTTTAATGTTATTCCATTTTATTCTAACGTAATAAACACATCGTAAATATAATTTTAGTTTTTTTAATCAGAGTGAAGAATGAATTTGTTGAATTTCTCATGCTTCGCTTAGGTTCTCTAACTCAAAAAAATAAGTGAAATGATACCCATCTTCTTTGTAAGAGGCTAGGTATCCCAATATATTTGAATAACCAGATTTAACCAAGTAAAACCCATCTATCAACAAAAAAGTACAATTGTAATATGGGAGCAAATAACCATATTCCGCGTTCATGCTACTTTATTAGTTAACTGAAATACAAATTCAATTAAAAAATTAGCTCATTTTGGGCATGGAAAATATTTTTCGGTCTACGAATCATATCGCAAAATATCCTATTATCATGTGCACTTCGTTCCCAATCTAAACATACAAATGTAAAAGACAAAGCGAATCCCCATGCAACCATGATATTTTGTGTCGGGTAATCTTTTCTACATACGTATATTACTTGAACCTCTAGTTTTAACATAATTTTCATAAACTTACTCTCGATAGTTCTAATACAATTTAGAAAATGAGGGCAATATTTGTCATTATTTTTATATTTTTCTGGCAAAGGATCGTGAACATCTCGAGACTTAATCAATTGAATTGACAATGAAACACACGCAACTAGCACCTTATTCAATTGTAACTGATCATTTCTCCTGAATATTGAAATTGTTCTTGAAAATCGTAATTGCACGTTCTATGCTCTAAATACTTCAGGAAAATAGCCACTTATCCTTCGGTGTCTTCTACTAGATTTTAAATTAAACCTACTTTTAATATAGCATGAAAACAAGCTTTTTCCATCTTAAATTGTTCTTAACATCAGGTTGGATGTCCATTTAAAATATCCAATTTAAACTTAAAATTAGTATATTCAGACTTTCTACCCAGAGTCTTATGTAATTACAATAATACTCAATCATGCATGCAATAGCAACGACTACTTTAGTTATATGCTTATGCCTTTATTATTTTATTCTTAAACTATCTTTCTCTATTGTATTATGTCTACAATATAATTTCGTAAAACTAAAATACACAAAATCACAATATGGTTACAAGAATATGAAGTCAAAAACAAACATATCGTAAATAAATTAACCAAACAAAATATCAATCACAATAAATTTTCATATTACACAATTAATTTAAGGTGTTACAACAATACAAATAAATAAAAGGGTTGAATCAAGCGTTAAAATTACAAAACACATGCCTAAATATGTGTTCCATTGCCGTAAAAGAGTTGTTTCTCTCGCATAATCAAATAAAGCTTGCTCGTCTTATACAAGAACGTCGTTAGGAAAATTCTTGCTGCTAACATATGCAATACATCACCATTCCACTCTTGGAAATCTAAGAACAATTTTATTACTTTCTCAGTTGATGATGTCGGGTTGTTTGTGATTAAAGTTGATGTCCTTGTGGTTTCAATGGCCGAAACTAGAACTAGAGGTAGTGGTAATAGTGTTGCATCAACATCCAACAATATGATATGCACTTGATTATCTAAACCTATAGCAATGTCCTCAAGCGACACATGGTAAAATATCATCATCCCCTCAGATGTATTGACTTTTGTCATGAACTCTGGCACTACCCCAACATTTGGCGACTAACTTGACCTCCTGTCACTGCTACTAAATAACCTCTCATAATCCTCTTCGAAATTTAACCCTTTCTCCTTTCAAACCCTAAATTAGTGTTACAATTAGAAATTAATGAAAAATAATCAGACACAATTTAAATCATACACTAATTGAGAATAATAATTAAAAAAAAAAATGTTTTGTCTAAATCGAATCCTAGATCGGATCATTTTGAATTAGTCCAAAATCGGATCTTGGAATCAGATTGAGAATCGTAAAATATATCTACACAAAAACAATGAAGATTGAGAACCATAAGATTCCACGACCTAATGTAGAGGAAATAGAACCATAGAGATTACACTATTTTTTCCACATAACTAAATATATTATTATATAAAATTCCTCACATCAATTTTTAGGCAATAAACTTATAATAATATAATCTATATAATAAATCACCTCATTTATAAAGGGAGTTGTCGGATCAAGAGACAAACATCTAGATATTGATAATCGTCGGATCATTTCTTCTTTCACATATATTGATTATTAGGGTTTTCTCTTGAAAATTAGGGTTTTCTCTAATTTCAGCCGACCATCTATTCTCCCATGCTCACTCTCTTCCCCAGCCCTCTCCTTTCATCTCTTTCTAGCACCCTCACGGCTACTAGCCATACAAGACCACCGACGACAACAACGGCTTATCTCCCTCGCGATGAGGTGGTGACTCTCTCCTTCGCAAACTCACAGAGCATCGCCGATCCAGTCCATTCCATCTCCCTCATCCATCGCCGTTGCCATCGCGTCATCTTGTCGTTGCCACCATTCACCTTCGTCTGAGCCATCGCCATCGCCATCGCATCGCCATCGTCCTCCATCGCCGCTGCATACCCTTAATCTCACTAACCCTAACACCCAACAACACAAAACACATCAGGTACCTCATCAATTTCTATTCCTCTCTTTTGCTCTGTTTCAGATTGATTTTAGTTTTCATTTTTGATTTGCGATTTGGGAGCAAAGCATCAAGATCTAATTTCTTTTTTTATATCTATAATTTTTCGATTTGAGAGAAAACAAAAGCCAGTCACCGCATCTCACCACAACACCGCGACCAACATTTCTCTTATTTCGAAGTTTATTCATCTGGAGATTAAAAAATGATCTAGGTACCTTAAATTATCTCTCTTTTGATATTTTTGCTGAATTTTAAATCAATACAAGAAAAAAGACTTTTTATCACAGTTAAAAAACGTGATAAAAAAGTTTTTATCACAGTTTTTAGTCCCAGAACAAACCGTGATAGTATGCGGTGTGATTAAAAGTATGTTTTTTATCACAGTTAAAAATCGAGATGGTTAATTTTTTATCACAGTTAAAAATTGAGATGGTTAATACATCTAATATCATGATTTTCAAATGTGATTAAAAGGGTTATATATATGTAGGGATGGTCATGGGCTTGGGGGCCCGTCTGGCCCGAACAGCCCGGCCCTAATTTTTTAGGATTTGGGCTTTGGCTTTAAGCCCATGGGCAGGGTTCGGGCTCAAGTTTTAGGGCCCGATCAATTTTAGGGTCGGGCTTGGGCGAGGCCAAAATATTTTAGGGCCGGCCCGGCCCGACGCGAAGACTAAAAAAAAATATATATATATATATATATATATTATAATAATGCTATATTTTTTGTCTTCCCAAGTCCCAAGTCCACTTGACATTTGCAAGCCAAACACTCAAACAGAGCATTATTATTTTTTTAATTTATATATATATATATATATATATATATATATATATATATATATATACAAAAATTAGGGTTCAGGTCCAATTCCCAGCCGCCTTTCACGATTTCTCTAACCCCTCATGATTTCCTCTCTCTCACACTCCCTAATCCTTTCCTCTGTCTCCCTCACTGAGACACTGACGATGCGGCGACTTATCCCCCTTCGTCTCTCCCTCTCGATGATGCGGCGGGACGACAACGAGGCAACGGCTTATCCCTCACCGGAAAAGATGGTGGCTTATCACTCACGACGACGGCGGCGACCCTCCCCTCTCTATCTCTTTTTCTCTTCGTCGCTTTCCTCCCTCCCAGCCTCTGCCATCGCGTCGCCGCTGCCGTGAATCTTTGTCTAGCTTGGTTACACCGTCGATCGCTATCTGTAGTGCAGGACAAACACTAAACACCGTCAATCGCAGCCGATGAAGCTTAGTTCGCACACCCAGCCACTAGATCTACTATCGCCAACCCCTCAGCCATTTGATCTGTACCCGACGTCGCTGTAACGCTGTTGATTGCCGTCGCAATGGAATTTAGGTAATAAACTAGTTTGATTTATGTTGATACTTCGATGATTTCTGTTCATGACTCGTTGCTTAGTGTTTTGTTATTCTGATTTTTTGGTGAAATTAGGTAGATGTTTTGGTGAAATTACTTCTGATTTTCAATTCATGCTTGATTGTTAGCATATTGTTCATGTGTGAAATTGTTGGAAAAAATTATAGGGCCGGGCTTGGGTTTGAATTTTTTGCTTAGGGCTGGGCTTGGGAATGGTAATAGGGCCCGAGCTTAGGGCCGGGCCGGGCTCGGGCCTAGCACTTTCTTGTAATACCTTAGGCCAAGCCCGGCCCGAGCCCGGCCCATGACCATCCCTATATATATGTGGTCAAAGTAATAAACGTGATTATTTTGATGATATTTATCTCACTTTTATATCAAACTGAAATGTTTACTCTCTTTTCTATCACCTTTAATAATAAAACAATCACATTTAAAAATTGTGATTGTCTCTCATATCTATATTAAAAAAAAATAACAAAATAACAAAATAATAATAATAATAATAATAATAATAATAATAATTTACCCACCATTTTATGAAAAATACTATAAAAAATTAACTAAAAAAATAATTTCATATTACCCAAACAATTAAAATATTAATCACATAAGAATTCTACATCAACATGAAAAACACAGATAACAATAAAAATCATAAACTTAAATTTCTATAAGTATAAATGTCTAAAATATAAAATTTCTATCAACTATAAAACTAATAAAACTAATCTACCAAAATCTCGGTCATAGAGCATCCAAAGGTGAAGTTCAGCTAATTTTTGACATCGGTTGATCCAAAAAAGAAGTCCTGCATCTAGAAAAAAAAAATAGCAACTTAAAAAATACACTTGCATCTAAAATTACACTTAGGAAAAAATAAACTTGCTAAAAACAGCTACAAAAAAAAAATTACTTAGAGCTACGGAAGAAAAAAGAAAAAACCAGCTAAAAAAAGCTACAAAATAGACTTGTAGCTTCCAAAAAAAAACAGATAGAAAAA
Source organism: Eucommia ulmoides (assembly GCA_016647705.1). NCBI lineage: Eukaryota > Viridiplantae > Streptophyta > Magnoliopsida > Garryales > Eucommiaceae > Eucommia > Eucommia ulmoides. Next base: position 22,082,314 of record CM028339.1, read on the forward strand.
GAACTTACAGCTACAAGAAACCAACTCAAACAATAAACTTGAAGATACAACAAACAACTTACTAAAAAAAAACTTTAAAAATAAAAAACAAGCTCAAAAAACTTATTAAACTTTATTTTCAGCGCTGTTCAAGGACTTGCACTAACAATCTTATGCAGAAAAAACATATTTATAATTAAACATTTCTGCCGAACAACTGTTTTGCTATAAAACAGCAATGATTTTGCTGCAAAAACAGGCAAAACAGTGTTGTGCGCTGCTGTTTTTGCAGCAAAACAGCACTGTTTTGCTGCGCACAGCACTGTTTGCTGCAAAAACAGCAAAACAGTGCTGTTTTGCTGCAAAAACAGCACTGTTTTGCAACGCACAGCACTGTTTTGCTGTTTTTGCACCAAACCAATTGCTGTTTTACAGCAAAAACAACAAGATAGCAACGGTTTCGCTGCAAATACAGCAACACAGCTTAAACGTCTCACAAATGAATTATATATTCAAGATAATGACATACCTTTTCTGCAATCACATTTGTTTTGACATATATTTAATCCATTCAACTCTCAATTCGTCTAATTCTTCTTCGGAGTAGGCATTCTTCCCATTAAACTACAAAATTTATTCAAATGAGTTAGTGAAAAAAAAAATCGACAGATGCAAAGTGCAAAATAAATAAAAAAAATCATAATATTTTCGAGGGATGCAAAGTGCAAAATAAATTAAAAACAAACAACTTATCTCACATTTTCTCGGAAAATGATGCTCTTATCTCTAATAATATCTTTCATGAATCTCATTACGTAGAAACCAGATTTCAGAGCCGAAGATTGTTGAGGACACTAAATATAACAAAATTTGATGAGAACTGGTGTAACAACTGTGCTATTATATATACATATTTATTTTATAGATATATATTGAAAAACATGTTTATCACCTGAATGCACTTCCACGTTGGAGTTCTTTTTGTCCTTGTTTTGGTCCTTTCCAATGTTCTAAGACCACTACATAAAAATTATGTGGAAAAAAATAGAAAAAAACAAACTTATAAACATAAAAAGTTATGAGAAAAAAATTCATAAATAGTTGCCTACATAAAAGGTCGTGTAAAAGAAACACGGAATACAATAAAATGACACTTACGTGTTTATTATGAATTCAAGAGTTGTATTCACTTCACCTGAACAACAGGGATCAAAATAGAATACCGTTAGAATTGATAGGTCAATAGCCAACAATATCCAGCGTTCCCTGAAAAGTAAAAAATGAAAATTACAAACAATGAGATTCACAATTCATGAATTTTCTAAAACTAAAAACTCGATACATCTAAATTATAAGAGACCTACCCAATATCAAATGGAATAATGAATAATTGGTCAGGTCTTGAAGTCTCTAATCTTCGTGCAAGCATTCCTGATTTTTCACCACTACCCTTGGATCTTCCATTGCTAATGGACAACGGACTAACACATCCAAATTTTTCATCCAATTTGCCCCTCTTAATAATTCCATATAGATAACTGAAATCAAATAGCAAAATCATAATATTTTGACAACTTACCAATCTAAAAACAAACATGATGAATTCACAATAAAAAACAAAACAATTTTTTTTTTTTACCTCATGTATAGCATGATGCATGCAGCCGATACTTTGTTAAACTCACAAAAATACTTTAAATCAGATTTAGTAAGTTGGAGTGTTATGCTCTCTCCAAATATTTCTTTTACCAATCGAATGTTTACAACTTCATCATCTTTTAAAAGATCTATATAATTTTCCACAAAAGAATTTATGCAATCTAAGTTACCATCACCATTCGTCTCTCTCGAAGGTACCTGTGACATAACAAATCCAATATCAACACTCAATTGTTAAAGAAATAATCGAATGGTTTAGAATTTAATAATACAGAAGTTTAATACCTCATCAATGACTACTATAAGATTCTTAGGCCAAGCCACAAGAGAACCCTCAGCATTTATAACCTTGTACATCTCGTCATGTACAGGCATTGGAAGAATAGCATCTCTCTTAATTGCACAATCCATGGAAACACGCATATAGAAATCCCCTAATGGAACATTGTGTATCATTTCATTTGCTCCAATTGTATCATATACGGTGCCATGAGCAACAATATTTTCGATTGAGTTCACGGCCAACTTACATGCTTTGCTCTAAAACATTCTCAAACAATTTATATTATTAAAAATAGCATAAAACAAGCATATGAAACACAAACTAAAAGTAACAAGGTATGAATTAATGAATTACCTTTCTCACGATCAGTCTTGGTGCATTTTCATCTCTTTTTGGAGTATCTTTTTCTTTTGACACGGATTTAACAAGTGGTATTGAATAATTGTGTAAAGTGTTAGAGCTCACATTATCAGACTCATGCATTTGGCGACTACTGGCACCCTGTTGTTTCATTGCACGAAGTTCTTCTTGCAATTGTAACAACATTGCCTCCATCGACTTTTGTTTTTCCTCAAACTAAGTGTTCTTTATCCTTTTAGGCATATGAAAATAGACACTTGGTGTCACACGACCTCCCACTCCCCTCACCCGACCTGCATGCTCAGGAGTTTCCAATGCAATGCTAAGAACATTATTACTACCTTGAGTTTTTAAACTTCCATCTTGAACCTCTTGTGTCAACTTATCCTGTGAGATTATTATCATACAAAATGATAAACACAGATAAAGTCAATACAAATATTTTAAATAAGTGCACGAAGTAATAGAAAATACTATTCTTTCAACAGTCATCCTCGTCACATCATCATATTCGCCATCTTTATTTTGTCGAGCTTTCTTCCAATAAAAACTTCTATCCAAAATTTCATTCCCTTCTACGTCAGGTTGCTATAAGAAAAACATAATAATTTCAAGATATAAAATAAATATATTGCAAAAGATAAGAGCTATGAAATTGTTTCTTATTCAATTTATATTTATAAAAACTTACACATTCTTGTACAAGTCTAGCATAGCCTTTTCGACTTAACCGATGGTTATATATATTCTTTGCTCGTCTTTCTCTTTGAAGCTCACTTAATTTCTACAATGTAAAATTTAACACGTGTAGGCCAAACATCAAATACATAATGTAACAATATAAAAATAGTATCTCCAATGCATAAAGAACAAATAAAAAAAAGGTACCTTAAATTCTTCTGTCAATCTCTTTCTAACAAATTTATTCCAATGGCGTTGTTTGATGCACTTATATTTTTTTGGTGGATGTTTGAGAGCAATAGGGTTAGCCTCAAATGGACGTACATAAGTACTGGTAAGGTACTTCTTAAATGTCCTCCATTTTTCTCCAATCGAAGATAAACACTTCTTTTTTGATTTTGGATCGACAACATAGCTTAACTAAAAACCATTCATATATAAGATAATATGAAAAAGGAGCAAATTATACAAAAATTAAAAAGGGTTACCTCCACAGTACTCCATATGTCGTTTTTTAACTTTTGTGGTACCTTCTGCCATCGATCATACTTGATTGGAACCATATTACGAGCCAATACTCCAAGATAACTTGTGTACTCTATTGCAACTGTTCCTATTGGTACTCCATTTTCGTTATATTCAACTACTTTCCTCACACCGCAACTTCTATCTTTGGTTAACTTGGGCAAAAATGTTGCCCCTCTACCAGTATTTTTGGTAGAACTTGTTAATGATCCTTTTCCAACCTCATTATTGAAAGGTTGACATCGATCCATCTAATGAGATCACAATATAGAACAAATAGCAAGAAGAAACAAGTGTAACTATTAAACATTATTACTCAAATGTAACTAAACTACAAGTGACCCAATTTTAAAGTTAAAAACTTCGATTTCACATATTGACATTTGTTTCAAGAAAAGTATTACCTTGCATAAAAATATGAAGAAATATAAAGCACAATTAAAAAGTAAACAAATACGATAAGGTAGAAACCAAGCAATCCTGAAAGTAAAACCTATTATTAATGAAGTATGACAATATATTGCCTATATCCATGTCCCCTCACATTCTGGTCGTGCATAAAACGCATTGTTATTCCCCTCATCTTCATCGTTATCATCTTCTAGATCTATGGTTTCAGCACTCGGAATTACTGGAGCGAGGCAATTGTGTTCAATACAACAATCATTCATCTCATCAACATCTTCATCATTTCGATAATCTTTTCGAGGATCAGTTAGCACGACTGACCATCTCGAATCAATTTGATCTCGAACAAAAAAAACTTGTTTAGCTTGCGAAGCTAAAATGAAATAGTCAGATATGGCCAATTCTATCGAGTTCCACTAAAGTGAAACCAAGATCATCTACTTTAACTCCCTTCTTACTGTCAACCCAATCACATTTGAATACTGGAATCATAAACCTGTTATAGTCAAGTTTCCATATCTCAGTTATGACTCCATAATAAGACATATCTGCATAAACGGGATTTTTATCCTTTGCACTTGAAATATGCATTGTCGAAGCCACTAAACTCACTCCGCTATTCTGGGTGACTCGTGAATCATCCCGATCCCTCGTGTGGAAACGACATCCATTAATGATGTATCCTTGGAACTTTATTACTTCGTATTGAGGTCCATTTGCTATCGACTTTAAGCTATCTGAGATATCATTTTCATCTCTGACCTACAAATATTGGCATACTTTATCCATTTTAGCAATAATAACGAACAATTAAAACTAATAAGTAAACTAGTGTATACCTTTTTACGCAACCAATTACTAAAGGTGTTGTTGTGTTCAATTCGTAACCATTGTTGGTTTTTAGTGGGAAATTTTTGCTTCAACCAAGTCATATGCTTCCTATAAATAATATGAAGTACCGACAATTATTTTATATAGATATTTTGGTTAAAAACATGAAAAAGTAAACAAGAGAATAAAGAGCATACTCAAGATACGGTTGAACATCGTTTGTGTTCTCCAGCACATATCGATGCGCTTGTTGCAACTGTTTCCGATCAATAGCAAAGACAACACCACCTGATAAAGGCCTACCTATGTCTACATCATCCTCGACCATATTTCTATCTGATGGAATGCCAATGGTACCCATCCCAGATAGATATGAATTACAAAACTCAACCGCTTCTTCTGCAATGTAACATTCTGCAATACAACCTTCCGGACAATTACGATTTCGAACATAACCCTTAATAACTTTCATGAACCTTTCAAATGGATACATCCATCGAAAATAAACAGGACCACATAGTCGGACTTCTCTAGTGAGATGTACTGTCAGATGAATCATGATGTCAAAGAACGACGGAAGAAAAAACTTTTCTAATTGGCATAATGTCGTAACAACTTCTTTTTGCAGTTCATCTAGCTTTGACACATCCACCACCTTACTACATATGGCATTGAAGAAGAAACAAAATCTGATGATGGCATATCTCACATGCTTGGGCAACACAGATCTTAATGCAACTGGTAATATTTGTTGCATTAGTATATGGCAATCGTGAGATTTAAGGCCATAGAGTTTCAAATCTTCCATGGACACACGATTCCGTAAATTTGAAGAGTAACCTTCTGGAACCTTGAGTTCTGACAAAGTCTTACAAACTCTTTTTTTATCATCCCTCGATAACGTGTAACAAGCTGCAGGTAGATATGTTCTGTTCGGCCCATATGTTGGTGCTAACTCGCCGCGTATTTTCATAGTTACAATGTCCTCCCGAGATTTGACTGTATCTTTCGTTTTTCCTGGAATGTTGAGCAATGTACCAAAGATGCTATCACATACATTTTTCTCAATATGCATAACATCAAGGATATGTCAAACATGCAAGTGATGCCAATATTCAAGGTCAAAAAATATAGATTTCTTGTTCCAACATGTACCAACATTTTTCGTGTCCGAGTTTCCATTCTTCTTTCCCCACATAGAAGGGATTCCTTCAACCTTACTCAATTGTTCGTCTCCCTTTAACGGGAAAGGTGGTGATCCAAATTCTTGTTTTCCGTTAAATGCCTTTTTCTGCCTACGATAAGGATGATGTCGCGGAAGAAATCTTCTATGGCCAGCATATGACATCTTCCTACTATGTTTTAATCTAACAGAAGATGTTTCTTCACCGCATATTGGACATGTAAGATATCCCTTGACCCGACATCCACTCAAATTGCCATACGCAGGAAAATCATTAATTGTCCATAAAAGTACAGCCCTTAACATAAATGATTGCTTTTTATAAGCATCGTAGGATTCGACTCCAACATCCCATAGAATTTTTAAATCATCAATCAACGGTGCGAGATAAACATCGATGTCTTTTCCTGGTTGTTTTGGCCCTGATATTAGCAGTGATAGCATCATAAACTTCCTTTTCATGCATAACCACGGCGGAAGATTGTAGGTGACCAATATAACTGGCCAACAACTATATCTACTGCTCAGAGAACTATGTGGATTGATTCCATCTGCTGAAAGGGCTAGTCGAAGGTTTCTTGGGTCTGTTGCGAAATCTGGCCACTTGTGATCTACCAACTTCCACGAAGGGGAATCTGCTGGATGACGTAGTTGGCCATCAACTATTCTTTCTTCAGCATGCCAGACTAACTCTTTGGCTATCTCCATCGACTGAAACATCCTTTTAAACCGAGGGATAGGTGGAAAATACCATAACACCTTTGCCGGTACTCCTTCTCTTGTCTCAACAGAATTATGAGATTTTCTTTTCCATCTTGATTCACCACATGTAGGACAAGTAATTGCATCCACATAATTTCCTCTGTACAACATGCAATCATTAGGATATGCATGAATCTTCTCATATTCCATGCCTAATGCAGTTAACGTTTTCTTAGCCTCATAGGTTGATGGTGGCATCTCGTTATCGAGCGGTAGCATGTCCCTCAACAATGTCAATAGCTCAGAAAAGCCAGCATTAGATAACCCAAAACTTGCCTTTAGGTTATAAAGTTTTACCAATGCAGACAATTTTGTATATTTGGTACACCCTGGGTACAAAACTTTTTCAGCATCTTCAACCAATTTATGGAACGTATTAGGGTCTTCCATAAATTTATCGTGCGCTGCATGAACCATCTCAACTCCACCAACTTCGTCGTTTAAAGGAGAACTTCTAAATTGTTGATGGACAAAATTATAGTCATTCATATCTGGATTTGCATTATTAGGAGTTGTCTCATTAGGAGTCATTTCTCCATGCCATATCCATACACGGTAACTCTGATCTATACCATTACAAAATAAGTGATTTCTTATATCTCGAACATGTTGGCTTATCAGGTTGCCACATTTTTTACATGGACACCGTATCCAATGAGGATCATTAGAATTTGTCACAGCAAAATCTAAAAAATATTCTACTCCTTCCCCATATTCTCTTGATCTTCTATCTTTGCACAACCATGATCTATCCATGATTAGACTGGAAAAAAAAATCATATGATATTGGTAAGAGATGAGAGTCAGAGGGAAAAGAAATTTGAGATTGGAATTGGGGAGAGGGGAACAGGAATTTAATACATAAGAAAAATTATGATGAACTGATTGGTTAAGAAGAATCACACACGTCATCAGTTCAACTGGTAATTTCACACTTCACATGTTTTCTCCGGCTTCAACCCCACCGGTAAACCAATAAGTTTATATGTTTTCTTTGGCTTCAACCCCACATAGTCATTAAAGGCCCTAGGACATAGTTGTTAAAGGCGCGCAAGGTGCAGCAAGGCGCAAGGTCTGCGCCTCACCTAGTTTTAGGTGCGTGCCTTGCACAAAGCACGCGCCTAGGGATCGTGGGCAGAGGGAGCACTGTGCGTCGAAGGTGCACCTAAGGATGAAGACTTGTTTTGCCAAATTTTCTTACTGTTTCTAAATTTAGTAAGATCATAGTTGTTAAAGGCTTTAGGCGTACCAACGCGCACAAGTTGTCCCAAAGCCTAGGCACAAGGAGCAAAACGAGGGACTAACCTAAGCGAACCCAGGCGCACAACATTAAAAAATAAAAAATAAAATAAAAAAATTATAGCACTATCTAAGCATTTTTAACAAAAAAGAACCAAATTCAAATTTAACATAAATAAACAATTTTATAACATATATAAACTAAATAAACAATTAAACAAATATATTATAAACAATTAACCAACAGTTAACATGTAATAACCCATAATAAAAAGAACCAAGCATTTAATAACTAAATATTAGAAATATGAACAGAAACAGAAGAACAGAAACAGAAAAAAAAAAAAAAAAAAACAGATCAGAAACAAAAGAACAGAAACAGGAAGAAAAAAAAAACAGAACAGAAATGTGAACAGAAACAGAAGAACAGATTAATCAATATCACTAAAAATGGAAACATAAATCTGGAAATCAAAGTGCTAGAAAAATTCTAATTCCACTAATCCACTCCAATTCCAATTCCAATTTCACATAAGGTTCAACCAATCAAAGATAGAATCTAGATTTAACACGAATTTGAACCAATGAGTCTTGAATCTTCTAATTGAGTTCACATAAAGTTCAAACAATCAAAGTTGCATCTAGATTTCACATGAATTTGAACAAATGATTCTTAAATCTTCTAATAGAGTTCACAAAAAGTCCAATTCCAACTATACAAATAACACAATTAAACAACTAAATATTAGAAATATGAATAGAAACAGAAGAACAGAAACAGAAAAAAAAAAAAAAAAAAAAAAAAAAAAAAAAAAAAAAAAAACAACAGATCAGAAACAGAAGAACAGAAACAGGAAGAAAACAAAACAAAACAGAAATGTTGAATAAGATATGGATTACAAGCAATTGAATCAAGTTAGGACAAGTGAGAATTATTCTAACATCTCTAGTTGAATTCAACATATTGGGTATTTTCATTTAAATATCATGTACTCTTCATTGGCAAACCAATTAGCAAACCAAAGTCTTGGGAGTTGGTACTGAAGGAAATCAAAATGAGTAGACAAATAACTATCAATAACCCAATTACCAACATAAACCAAATTTCGCAAATAAAACAATGATAACAATTTCATGTATGTAATTTTGACACACAATATTATATCCAGGAAAAACAGACAGATCTGAAATGTGAAACAGAAACAGAAGAACAGAAACGGGAAGAAGAAGCAGAAGAACACTTTATACATACATAAACAGAAGAAGCATACATAGACAGACACACAATATTATATCAGAAACAGAAGAATAGAAACGGGAAGAAAAAAAAAACAGAACAGAAATGTGAACAGAAACAGAAGAACAGAAACAGAAAAAAAAAAAAATAAAAAAATAAAAAAATAAAAAAAAAGAAAAAAGCAGCAGATCAGAAACAGAATAACCCAATCACTAACATAAACCAAATTTCGCAAATAAAACAATGATAACAATTTCAACCTTAACACAGAACAGAAACAAGGAACAATTATAGCGCTAAAACAGAAACAAATCAGAAACATTACTTAAGTGCACCTTGGATAAAATTAACTTATCATAATAGGTAAAATTATTTATAAGTAGGGTTCATTAGCGTCAATTAGGGTTCATGTAGTGATCACACAAATTTGAACAAGTATTGAATCTTCTAATAGAGTTCACAAACAGTTCAATCAATCAAAGATGAATCTAGATTTCGCATGAATTTGAACCAATGAAAGGCGAATTAATCCTCAAATTACCTGACCGTCGGTGAGAGGAAGAGAGAAGGGCTGGAGGTCGTCGGGGAGAGGGTAACGGCGCTGCTAGGGCTGGAGCGACGTCCGATGTACCAGTAAGAGGCAAAACGAAGACGATGGTGCGAGCAAGGTAAGCGATACGGCGGTGAACTTCGTGTGATGGAAGATCGGCGCAGCAAGGAAACATGGTAGCTAGGTCTTGCGAGAGGTTTCTTCTATAGCGTGATGAATAACCAGGGAAGGAAACTTTCTTCTATTTTGGATTAGCGCCTTTTTCCCCTCTTCGATCGATTTAGCGCCCTTTTTTTCACCCAACACAACATATCCTCTTTTAATAAAAAAATGAGATAAAAACTATTTCCTTATTATTACATTTATTTAAAAAATGTGATAAAAAATTATTTTTAATCACACCATAAATTTTAAATGAGATTAAATTTCACTTATATTTTAACAATCACAGTTTAAATAAAAAATTAGATAAATTATATTTACAAAGCATGATAGAAGGCCTTTTTTCTTGTAGTGAATGTTGGGTTTGTGTCGTTTAATGTTTATTGCTTTATTTATCAAAATTGTGTTCGATGCTCATGCATGTTAATGTTTTATCTCTGCTAGGTATCGTTCTAATAGATAATGTGGTCTTGGGTCTTTTGAAATGGAATTTTTCATGTTTTTGCTAAAAAAATGCCTCCAGGTTTGATTCCACTCTTTATCAGAATGTTCTTATATCCTCCAGTCCATTTTCCCATTGGCCGAATCTGGCTACTTCTACAAAGATTTAGATACATTTGATTTGCCAATGGAATAGTTGGTGTTAGATTGGTGTGTATTTGTGTGCGATAGAGATGATGCCTACTCACCAATTTACTTAACCTGTATAAGCTTGGGACTGAGTTTGATTTTGAACTGATGATTTTTATTTTTATTTTCTATTCTTATGGTATATTAGCGTCGTTGCCGGGGATTAGTTGTTGTCATATTTAGTTTTCGGCAACGTCTACCAAGTTTTTGGCGCCATTGCCGAGGATTGGTGGATTTGATTATTATTGATATTGTGAGTAAATGACCAAATTTTACTTTAGGCATTTCTTTTGTGTATAATTTTTTCTTTGTAGTTTTTGTTTTTTCTTTTCTCTTGCAAGGTACTCGACGATGTTAGATCAACGAGTATTGATGCAATTCTTTCAACGGGATTCTGAGCCATTTTATAGTGCTTGGAATCGAGACAAGGAATTGATACTCCGGTTTCCGAACCATAGCCTCCTGACAGCGTGTCAACTTTTCCATTTCCTCAACGGGTTACAAGCCGCAACCAGAATGTGGGTAGAAGAAGGACTTGGTACCACTTCTTTCGACCAACTAACCACAGATGAAGCCCATTGGTTGTTGGAAGACATGGCGGCCTTTGATTATCAGAGTTTCAATTCTACGACGCCATGGATTGACACCCTAGACCAGTACGTTGAATCTTCCCCCGGCCTGGAGAAAAATACTCGCTGATTTTATTGGGAAAACTCAGACGTTTTGGAGGGAGACGAATGATCGGCTAAATGAGCACGATGATCGTCTCAACAATATTGAGACGATTTGCACTAAAATCGATGCGACCGTAACGCCTCTTCAGACGCAAATCGGTCAGCTCATCTACTGGATTGAGGGCAAGTCAGACGTGGTGGCACTCGGAGATTTACAACCCACATTCAGTGAAAGTCACCATGAGAAGCCGAAAAGGAGTGGAATGAGCTTGGGAGAGTTCAACTATGCTTATCCGAATGAGACGGGAACCCAAGCATGGATCGATGATTGTGATTCGGCACCATTGGAGATCCAGATAGTGATACCGCCATCGATCCCAGACGATCATATTTATGAGGATGCGATGTGGCTCACTTGTCCTCTGCTGCCATTAGTAACGTTCCTCCATACCCACGAAGTACATGAGCCGGTGGAGCATCTTGTTGAAAGCTCGAGTTATACATTGCCACATCTCGCCAAGCTTGAAGGCGTTGACAATCAAGACCCGTATGTGGTGTTGTACGACACTTACTATGGGCAGAAGCCATATATGTGTGTGTGTGTGTGTGTGTGTGTGTGTGTGTGTGACAAATAGTCGGCCAAGTGGCCGGCTCTCCTCCCTCCGATTCCTTCACCGCCTCTCTCTTTATATATATAAATATTAAATTTACACAAACCTCCCTTTACTTTAGTTAGGATATTAATTAAACCAATTTTTAACTTTTAATGTTTAAAAAAATTACGATTTGACCCCTCAAATTTTAAGTTAAATAATCAATAATACCATCAACCCCATTATTTATAAAATATTTTAAAACGCTACTTAAATTATGTGTATGTCAAAGATCAGGGTCTTACAGATTCTCTCGCCGCCCAGGTACGTGTTCTAAACCCTAGTCTTCATTATAATGCTTTATCATGTCATTGGGATTGCTGACTAGGTTATTATGGGCATTTCCTATTTGAGTCGGGTGTGATGTGTAGTATGTTTTAGTTAGTATGTTTAATTGTTTCTACGTGTCCATGTTTGTATAGAATTAGTTTGTTTAGTTTAGTTGTTGTGAATGTGCTGAGTTTTGACATCATCTGGGCCATTACCCAATGATGAGTCTGTCATCTGGTTGTTTATTGAGGTCGAGCGTAAAACTCATGCATGTATGTTCTGTGTGCTCAACGTTATGTTTTAATAATAGTTATTATGGATCTTACTTGCACGAGCACGAAAACTCATTATATAACTGTCTAATTTATTTGAAAATTATGTCACCTAAATTCATGACATTAGGGTTTCTAAAACTTGATTTGGGAGAAATTCGAGGCGAAATCCTAGGCAAGGTAGTTCGGAAGACATGATTTTGGCATTCATTTTCTCGCTTGAGCCCTTTTAAGCTTACCTTGATATATTATTATCCCTCGTTACCCTGTTGAAGCCTAAATACCATTTCAATTCTGAACACTTAACTAATACCATGGTCAATTGAATTCCTTCCAGTCCTTTATCGCTAAACCAAAGGCACAATTTGAGCGAATCAAGTTAGCATTCATTATGCTACTTGAAGTGAGCGGTTGGGATTAGGGTGAACTTCTAATTGGTTCGGTATTCGAGTACTCACTTGTCGTTTTTGTTCGTTTTTTACACACCCCTTAAATTGTAACACTCGAATAAGTTTGGGGGTGTGTTTGTTGAAACAGTTTTTATTTTTCGTTTCTTTTTGACAAGTGAGTACATCGTTCTTAACATATGTTCGGTGTTGTTTCCCAATTTAATTATGGGGTTTTAAGTGTGAGAGTGCCAAGCGATGTGCTTTGGGTAACGTCAAATTAACGATGTTAAGCCGTTTTCTCTTTCAAATTTACCCTTGGCCATTTGTCCTAAACCAAACCAAGACCTATTGATCTTTTTGAACTTCCAAGCCTACATTAGTGGAGAATAGATCCCGAGTTAAGCCTATGGACTCCCTATACCTTCGGATTTTTTTTCTGTCATGCGCTTATATGATGGATAATCCAATCCGATTAACGGACAGTTATATATTTGCGTTTCAAACACACACACACTTTAGTAGGATCTATAACGACGCTTACTATTATAAATGTTGAAATTCTAAAATGCTACATGGTGTGTTTTTATGCCTGAACTCGATAGGATTGGGAGGCCGATGGGGGATATTTCGTTTGGCCGGTAGATGATACTCAAAACTTGCACATATTTGTTTTTTGTGTTTTTCATTTTTAGTACTTAGTTTTTATATTTTCTTTTATTGGTGTTTTGCTCGAAAACTAGCAAAATTCTGAATTTGGAGGTATTTGATAGGTGTAAATTACCTATATATTTTCAAACCGAAATTATTAGTTTTCGAGTACGTTTAGTACATTTTTATTTCGTTTTAATATGTTTTTATTCATTTTATATTAAAACAGGTGTATGGGTGAAAATGTATGAAATCGGAGCGCAAACGATCAATTCAGACCAAAAATAGTCAGAAAATGGTGGAAAAACAAGTACGAAGGCAATATTCTGAAAGAAGCCCATCGCCGCGGCGGTGAAAATGTAGAGAAGGGCAATAGATGCTGTAAACTCACCGCCTAGGCGATAAAACGGCAAAATGTTTTCCAATTTCAGCGTCTTCTCCACCGCTGTGACGAACTTTAAACCGACATACCCAACGCCTAGGTAGTGACCTCTGCACAGTTTAGATATTTTGTTTAGATATTTTCCCTATAAATATCCCCTTCCTCTCTTCACCTCTGGAAAATTAGAGCTTCATTAGGGATAATATATTTTAGAGAGAGGTTTTGGGAGTACTCAACCAAATCCTAAGGAGAAGATCATGTTGCCAAGAAAGGGGAGCGATCTCAAAACATTTTTAGCGATAAATCTTCGGACTAGGCTAAGTTTCTCTTGTTCCTTCTTTTATTTTTTAACTTAGGATTGTTGTTTGAGCATATTTAGCTTAATTTTCATTGTATAACCGACTATGGCCATGAGCTAAACGGGTTTTTGTCTAGGGATTAATATTATTCATGAAAATGTTGTGTTGATTAAGTTTGTATTTGGTTAGCAGTTATTCTTCATTATTTTGATTGTGTTTATTGTATTATTATATTTATTATGCTTACATTGATATATCGAGAATACGAGGTTTGACACTCAAGAGAGGTAATCCCGGATTCGGACTAAAGTAAACATAACGCTAATCGATGACGTTTGGGGCAAGACTCACATGACCTAGGGTCATTAAGACATTGAGGAGGACTTCTTCGTTGACTCGAAGTTATGTATTCCCCCGTCTTGCACTCGGGAGAGGTAGCAGGGGAGTTTTAGAACTGAGATTGTCGATAGGGTAAACACAACACGACGATCTATTGACCCGGTCGGGAGTTGGATTGTGTGAAATCAATGATGTTGGGGCGAGACTCACGTAACCTAGGGTCGTTAAGAAGTTGAAGGAGACTTCTTCGTTGACACGAAGTCGCATTATATCCCCCGTCTTACACTCGGGAAAGGTGGCAGGGGAGTTTATGAACTGAGATTGTCGGATAAGTCGAACGCGATTAACTTAAACAAAAATGAGACCGACACGTTTTTGTAAACAAAAGTTAATCCCTAGGCAATACTCTCCTTAAATATCTCATAATAGTATTAGTATAGTTAATTTAATTAGATTAATTAAATTAGTATTAGTATTATTAATTTTAAACACATTTATTTTCACCTAGATAAAGTTAGGTCATGACAAACGTGGTACTCAATAATAGTGAAAACTAATCATTGTGGACACGATAACCCTAACTCTCCTGATCTATACTAAAACTCGACCTCGTATATTTGCAAGTAAAAGTAGCGGCATATTCATGTGCTACCAATTTTTTGGCGCCGTTACCGAGGATTGGTTGAGAAAACTCAATTTTCGGCGATCACCACCAAGTTTTTGCTAACGATTACAAGAGATTGTGTTTTGTCGTTTATTATTATTATTGTGAGTAAATGACCCGATTTTATTTTAGACATTTCTTTTGTATATAATTTTGTTTGTAGTTTTGTTTTTGTTTCTTATGCAGGGTATTTGGAGATATTAGATTGACAGGTATTGATGCATCCCTTTCGACAGGATTCCAAGCCGTTTATTGTGCGGGGCCACGCACATAATCCGGTGAGGCGTTTCATTGAAAGATCGAACCGAACAAAGCAAAACCTCGCCAAGCTTGAGGGCGTTCTGAAAATGTCGGGTCTAGGACATTAAATCAAGCTCTTCTTGGAAGGCAACCCAATGTCAAATAAATTAAATCCATCACAACCGAATTTATTCAAAGGCGAGATCCTCTCGCCTCCCAAGTACATGTTCTAAACCCCCTTCGATACCATACTTTAATTTCATATATTGAGATTGATGATTAGGACCGTTGAGAACACTATCCGTTTTAAGTTCAGAAGTGATGTGTAGTATAGTATGTTAAATGTTTTATTGTTTTCTTGTGTGCATGTGTGTTTAGGTTAGAATGTGTTTATATTTTTGTAATGTTGTTTTCATGCTGACATTTGCGTTCATCTAGGCCGTTACCCAATAATGAGATTACCCCTGATTGTTTTCAAGTCATGGGTAATACCCATGCATGTGTGATTCTGTGTGCTTGACTATGTTTTTTGGTAAAAATTATTGTAGATCCTAATTTGCATGAGCACATAGACTCAATCTATAGTTATTCAATTGATTTGAAGACGATTATCGATTAGCCAAACTCATGACAATTTAAGGATTCTAGAACCTGATTGAGGGGAAGCTTGAGGCGAAATCCTAGGTGAGGTAGTTTAGGAGACGTGATTTAGGCATTTTTTTTTTTGTCGCTTGAGCCTTTTTAAGCTTACCCTGTTAAATGTTTATCCCTCATTACTCTGTCGAAGCCTAAAATGCCAATTCAATTATGAACACATAAATAAATACCCTAGCTAGTTGATCTTTTTCCAAACCTTAATCGCTGAATTTAAAGGCATATTTGTGTGAATCAAGTTAGCAGTTGCAAATGCTTCTTGATGTGAGCGGTTGGATTTAGGGCGAACTTCGGATTGGTTCGGTATTCGAGTACTCCTTTGTCGCTTTTCTTTCGTTTTAACCACACCCGTAAAATCATACTAATCAAATAAGTTTGGAGGTATGGTTAGTTAAAAAAAAAATCATAAAAATAATTTACGTTTCTTTTTATTAGTGAGTACGTCGGTCTAAAATGCATGTTTAGAGTTGTTTCCAATTTATCTATGGGGGTTCGAGAGTGAATGTGCCCAGCGTTGAGCCTTGGGTAACATTAAGTTAACAACATTAACCCATTTTCTATTCCAAATTACCCTTGGCCAAATGTTCAATAACCGAACCGAGTCCTTCTGATCTTTGAACTACTGAACCTACATTAGTGGAGAGTGGATCCCAATCACGTGTATGTAAATCCTAGTCCTATACGGTCTAAGTCATGAATTTCGTTGGGAGGATAATCCAATCCGGTCATTGTGTAGCCATATTATTGAGTCTCGCACTAACACGTTTACAGGAACTAGAATAGTGTTCACCATTATTGCATGTTGAAATTCTAGAACATCACAAGATGTGTTTTACCGCCTGAACTCGATATAACTGGCGGTTGTTGAGGGAAAAAATGACTTGGTCGTTAGAAGAATGTAAAACTCGCATGTCATTATGTTTAGATTGTTTTTAGGATATTTGTTATTTTATTTCGTTGTGCTTTTATTTTAGTGTGTGTATTTTTCTCGAGGACTAGCAAAATTCCAAATTTGGGGGTAGACGCACTCTCACGTGCCCTCTGAAGTTTCTGTCGCTCCGTTGTTGTTAAACCATGTGCCGCCAAACCAGTTTAGTGTTTTTTTTATTGACCAGTTCACCCGTTTTTAGACTGGTTCTTGAAGATATAAGACCCGTTCTTGACTAATTTTGGTGTTCTGTATCTATTGGTGGCCTCCGTTTACTCAAATTTGGATCTTAGAGTATAGTTCTTTTTATATTGTTAATTCAGTTCATAACGGTGGTTTAACTAGTTCAAAGTATCATCAATCAGTTCTTTAAGATTATCACTCGGTCTTGGCTAATGTTTTCATTCCAAATCTATCTGTGGCTTTCATTTAACCAAATTTGGATCATACAGTATAGTTCTATTTATATTATTGAATCGCTTCATCACGGAGATTTAATCGGTTCAAGTATTCATTGATCGGTTCTTCACGATTATAGATCGATTCCTGGACAATTTTAGTATTTTAAATCCATCTGTGGCCTCAATTTCTCTAAATTCATATCATACAGTATACTTTATTGTATATTGTTGATCCGATTCAACAACAATTTTAGTGTTTTGAATCCATCCATGGCCTCGATTTCTCCAGATTCGTATCATACAATATAGTTTGTTGTATATTGTTGATCTGGTTCAACAATAATGTATGGGGTTTGTACTTCTTCGATTATTCTCAATGCCAAAGAGGGTTTGGAACCTACCTCCACTACTGTTATCATTTCTATTGCAGATATGGCTTCACTTTTTCCCCAGATTTTCTCCAAGAATAGTACAAATTTTTTCCATGTTTTTTCACTTACTATAGGTAACTCCTCTTGGTTCTTTGATGCTACATGTTGTAATCATATGACATCTGATCCTAATATTTTCTCAATCAAACTATCCTCTATAAATACCCTTAGTATTCATATCGCTGATGGTTCTCAAATGCGTGTTACTCATACCAATCAGGTTTCTACTTCTTATCTTTCTATTCTTGACACGCATTTGATTCTGAAACTCACCTTAAATCTCTTGTCTGTTGGGCAACTTTGTCAATTGGGATTTGAAGTCATGTTTTCTAATAGTGGTTGTTGTGTATTGAATCCTCGGATAAGAAAAACTCTTGGGACTGGTCATAAAATTAGACGTCTATTTGAACTCAACAGTTTGCACCTTCCATCTCAAACACCACCACCACCACAACCATATGTCCCTTCATCAACCTGTGCAACCTCACCACCACCACCACCACCATTATTTTCCTACTCATCATCATTCTTATCTCTATAACCACTATTGTTGCTATCACCATCCCATATTAAGCATTCTCAATTAGGCCACACCTCATCCAACTGACTCAAATCGCTTATCTCTGGGGATCAGTTATGTTAAGTTCAGTATGAATCCTTTAAATATATCAATTGCCAACTTGCACCCAGCCATATCTTTCAATGAGAGTCAGTTTATTTCACTTGCACCATTTTATCTAATTCATTCTGATGTTTGGGGGCCTTATCCTCATACCTCAATGGGTGGTTATCATTATTTTGTTATCTGTGTGGATGACAACTCTAGATATACATGGTTGTTTCTTATGAAATATCGATCCGAACTATTCCAAATATATTCTAAGTTTTCTATGGTTCAAACCCAATTTTCTAGAAATATCAAAGTTTTTCGCTCAGATAATGCAATAGAATACAAGGATCATGTTTTTCTCAACATACTTCACAAAATAGCATGCTCCCACCACTAATGTCGTAGCACATCCCAACAAAATGGACAAGCCGAATGCAAACATAGACACATTCTTGATACAGTTCGTGCTCTCCTCATTTCTTCATCTTGTCCTGAGCGTTTTGGGGGGTAATGTTGCCTTCACCATATTATACACAATTGGTGGCCTCAAATGATGTGCTGCCACTTTCACCACAAGCGTACGGATCAAGTTTTAGTATAGTGGACCTTTCGGTCAGGTATCGTATCCACAGAGATTGGTGTTGTTACTATCGAGTACTGCGATTGTCATAACTCAACTTTATCTAGGCGACCAAAAATATAATTTAATTAACTAATACTAATACTAATATAGATTAATTTAATCTATACTAATACTAATATTCATATGATATAATTTTGAGAGAATAGGTTGTCTAGGGATTAGTTTCATTTACGAATACATGTTTGGTCTCGTTTTAGTTTATGTTAACGGCGTTCGACTTATCCGACAATCTCGATATCTAAAACTCCTCATCCACCTCTCCCGTGTATAAGACGGAGGATATAACGCAACTTCGTGTCAACGAAGAAGTTCCCCTCAACGTTTTAATGATCCTAGGTTGCGTAAGTCTTTCCCCAACCTCATTAATTGCATACAAAACCTTTGTTCGTAAACTCCCTCATCACCTCTCCCAAGTGTAAGACGAGGGATATGCCGTGACTTTTAATCAACGAAGAAGTCCCCCTCAATGTCTTAACGACTCTAGGTCACGTGAGTCTCGCCCCAACATCATTGATTTCGTGCGTTGTGTTTACCCTATCGACAATCTCAGTTCTAAAACTCCCATGTCACCTCTCCCGAGTGTAAGACGAGGGAATACATGACTTCGTGTCAACGAAGAAGTCCCCCTCAATGTCTTAATGACTCTAGGTCACATGAGTCTCACCCCAACGTCATCGATTGTCCACAATCCAAACCTCGACCGAGTTATAGAATTGTGACATTTGTTTATTCTAGTCTGAATCTGGGATTTGTCAAACCCCGTATTCTCGATATGTAAATCTAAGCAATATAAACAAACAATACGTCATGCACACTCAACATAATGAAGAACAATCGCAAAGAAAACACAAACTCAACTAAACAACGTTTTCATAAATTATATTTATAATCCCTATATAACCTATGTTTAGTCAATGGCCATAATCACGTATACAATGTAAAATAGCGTAAACATGCTCAACAACTATCAAAATGAAGAAAACAAGGAGAAGAAACGAGCGACTTAGCCGATATTCAAAAATTTGCTGCTAGAAATGTCGATCGATCGCTTCCTTGTTGATCCTCCATCTCGAGTTGAGAGCTCTCCCTAAAAAATCCCTTATCCTAACCCTAAAATATTGCCTAAGGCCTTAGAGGTAGAAGAAGTCGGAAGAGATAAGGAGAGAAGGGTATAAATAGGCCAAAAAATATCTCAAAATATCTTCCCACTGTGCAGAGGCGTCAGCCTAGGCGGAGGTATGTCGGTTAAGGGTTTTGCCTAGGCAGTGGAGTCAACAGTGGACAAGGAACACATTCTGCTGGATTTCTGACTAGGTGGAGGGACTGTTGTATGCGCGAGGATTCACAACCATCGTCCTCGCAGTATTAACTACTCGCAAGTATGCGAGGTCTAGTTTTAATATAATGGATCTTGTAAGATCGGATATCGTTCCACTAGGAATGACGTGTAATTCGGTTGAATATTGCGATTTAAATAGTTTTATATTATCTCGACTAATCATAATTTGTTTGTTTTCTATTTAATATACTAAGATAAATGGCAATTATGAGGTTAGTTCTAATTACACTAATTACTTAGGTATTGATTTCTTTCACATAATGCATAATCGAAGTCATTAAGTTAGCTATAATGGTTTTCTATCTATTCCGACAATCTCTGTATCGATAACTCCTCCGCTACCTCTCCCGAGTGTAAGACGGGGGATTACACGACTTCGTGTCAACGAAGAAGTCCCCTTCAACGCCTTTACGACCCTAGATCGCGTGAGTCTTTAGCCAACATCATGGATTGCATACATTCTAACGCCCTCCCGGGTCATTAGAACGTCACGTTATATTTACCCTAGTCCGAATCTGAGGTTACCTCTCCCGATTGTCAAACCCCGTATTCTCGATTTATCAATACAAGCATAATATCAAGAATAATGGTAAACACAATCAGATTTGGATAAACAACACATTAAAGTAACATTAATTCATTCAACTTAACAATTACATGATTTCAACTACACTTAAGTAACATTTAACTAATACTATAAGATCTTAGTCATAAACCATACAAAATAAGAGGGATTCATCATTTTTAGATATGAAAAAGTGATTAGAAAGATAAAAACAAGAGAGAAATGATCAAATCTGGAAGTGAAACGGTTCACTGTCGCTAATGATCGATTCGCAAGTGATTCTTCTTTGTCCGAATGATGAATCTCCTTCTTGATCTTTAAAATATAGCTTAAGAGCTCTCTACTAGGGTTAGGGTTCTTCAACAACAGGTTTCAGACATGGGAAAGAGGTATAAATAGGCCTAAGGGTTCAAAAATATCTAAACAGATATTTTAGGTTGTTCTGTGAATTCCGCCTAGGCGGTAGAATCTTCGCCTAGGCAGAGTTTAAGTCGGTTAGAATTCTGCCTAGGCGATGGTTTCTTCGCCTAGGCAGAGGACTAACTTCATCACTTCTTTCTTTCTGACGGAATTCCGCCTAGGCGGTAGAAACTTCGCCTAGGTGGATTTACAGCAGTTCAGCTCTTCCAGCAGTTCAGCACTTCCAGCTTTCTGACAGAATTCTACCTAGGCGGTGGAAACTTCGCCTAGGCGGATTTCGATACTTCAGCCCTTGCAACCTTCTGACGGATTTCCACCTAGGCGGTGGAAACTTCGCCTAGGCGGACTTCAACTTTTTAGCATTCGCAACTTTCTGATGAATTTCCACCTAGGCGGTAGAAACTTTTCCTAGGCGGAATTGCGCTGTTATTTGAAACCTCTTTTTTTCATCTTTTTGGCTACCCTTTTCTCCACCAATTCGCTCGGTTTGCCGATTGTTTACGTCCCTACTCCTGACTAATAAAAGCAGCTAAAAATATATTCAAACCTCAATAAAATACTCAAAAACTGGCAAATTCGATTTAGAATTAGATATGTATTTTAAACCTATCAAATACCCCCAAACTTGAAATTTTGCTAATTCTCGAGTAAAACACCCTAATGCTAAATAACACTAACTACACTAATTAGCTAATTTCTAAACTACAAATAAGTAATCATTAACAAATAAGAAGTACATACCTGTGAGATTTAAGTTCAGTCAAAGAAACCATGTTATTCTTCCCTCAACAACCCGTAATCAAATCCAGTTAAGGAATAACATACACCACGTGGGGTTCCAGAATTTCAATACTCAATATCAGTTAAAATCATTCTAGATCCAATTAGAATGTGTGTGTGTGAGAGAACTCGGATATATAACTAATCAAACACTGGATTGGATTATTCAATGAATAAGGTCATGACTTAAACTTGTTAAAACATTCAGGAAAGTCATATGCTTGACTGGGCTCAACTATCCACTAATGTAGGTTCATACATTCACCGAGATCAATAGGGCTTGGTTTGGCTTTGGAGAACGGCCAAGAGTATCGTAGAAATAAAAACTCGTTATAATTGTAACGATACCTGAGGTACAAACGCTTGTCGCTAAATCTCTCTCATGACCCCCTTATCTTTGAAGATATTACCCTGAACAAGATTTAGTAAACTTGTATTCACTTGTCACAACAACCGAAATTAAACACTATATTCACATAGGTTTTTTTTTTTTTTAGACAAACACACACCCCAAACTTATTCAATTTTGTACAATTTTAGGGGCATGTAGATACAACTAAAGGATTGACAAATGAATACTCTTATACTTAACCAAAAATATTTTAAACTGAAATCCCGATTGCCCGCTTCAAGTTAGCATAATTTAATGCTATTTGTTTTCACTCAATTTTTACTTTTATTCTTAGCGACAATGGTTTTGAAAGATTTACTTGTTTAAAGTATAGAAACAAGTTCAGAAGTGAAAATTTTATGGCTTCGACAGGAGAACGAGGGAATAACTTTTCAGGTTAGTTTCAAACGGTTCAAGCGATAAAAATAAAGGCCTATATCATGCCTCCGGAATTACCTTACCTATAATTTTGCCTCAAGCCTCCCCCAGTCAAGTTCTAGATTCCTCATTTCTGTCATGAACTTATTACTGAATAATCAGCGTCAAATCGTTCAACTAGTTATACAATGAGTTTATGCGATCGTGTGATTTAGGATCAAAATAGTTTTCACCTAATCGACATGCTAAGTATACAAAACACACGTGAATGGCATTACCCCCGACCTCACTATGCAATTTAGGGGGTAATTTTCATCATTAGGATATGGTTCGGACGAACTCAAAAACTCAGCATGCACGTACAACTATATTCATTAACATATCTACTCTAATTCTACAAACTAACATTAGTTATGCTAATTATCCTTACACATGCATAGCTAAACATTACACATGCATAACAAAAAGAATTTCAAAATTTACAAAAATTTAACATTAATATCCCACCAACCATAACCAAATCACATTTTTGTTGCAATGTAGCATAAAATAAATGATTCACATTGTATATCTACTCAAAAACATGATAGGGTTTACCGAAAATCATTCCTAAATCCCTAAGATCATGAAAAAGGGAATCTAGGGTTTAAAGGGGTTTAGGGTTCTAGCCAAATCCAATGATTTTTGAAATAAATGAGCAAATAAAGCAAATATTTCAACAATTAAATGAAAAATAGGATCATTGACACTTACTTGTTGAAAAATTTTGATCAAATCACTGGAGGATGGCGATCTCGCACTGTTTCACCATTTAAACCCTAATTTTCGAGAATGGGAAGAGGAATTCCACGCTTGGACGAAGATTCTTGGTGAAAATCCAAGTTTTTAGCAATGTAGGATGAATCTTTAACGAGAGGAAGGGATTTGGGATGGTGAAGTTGAGAGGTTTCTTGAAAATTTTAGGAGGGAAGTGCCGTTTGCGAAGAGGACTGTTGCGTTTTAAAACAGGGCTCGCGTGAATTCGCCTAGGGTTTTTCTGCTTGGGAGAATTTACACCAGTGTGAAACCCCTGATTTCGTTGTAAATCCGCTTAGGTGGTGGGTTTTCTGCCTGAGCGAATTTACGCCAGTGTAGGAACTCAGCTTTTCTTCATTTTTCCGCCTCGGTGGTGGTTTTACTGCCTAGGCGAAGTTACGGCTGTGTAGAAATTCAGAGTTTTTCTTCCTATTTCCGCCTAGGCGAATTTACGCCAGTATGTTTTCTCAGCCTTTTGTCCAATTTTCGCCTAGGCGGTGATTTTTCCGCCTAGGCAAAATTACGCCAGTATGGACTTTAGCTGGATTCCTTCAAGTTTTCACATTTTTGCTCTACACCTCTTAATTCCTCTTCGTTCCTCAAATGATTTGTAGCATGTAAATCAATCCTAAGTGTCTAGCCTCATCAATTCACCATGAAAAATAATATTACGAGATCAATACAATCTCCAAAAAGTAATTTATACAAAAGTTGGGAATGTTCGTTACCCTCGATGACATATTAAAAGATGTTTTTTGGTTTTAAGTCCCTAGCATGGACGTTTATGAATTTCGGCTCTATCCTTCAACGAGGGAGATGTTCTCCACAACTCGCTCTTCCTCCTTAAAGTAGTGCATGATCCGTTCCCCGTTGACTCGGAAAGTTCGTCCGTCTTCGCCTTCTAGCTCGATAGCACTAAGAGAAATCTGCTTGAGCATTTTTCACCAAAATCCCTCATAGACAAGGTATTTTGGATAGAATGCTTTGTTGGATCATGATTCATAGTATTAAAGTTGACTTCTTCTCTCTCTCCTTATCCTTTTCAACATATGCTCAATCTCGGGATCAAGAGCCAAGAATTCCAAGCTCCTTCTTCGTTGTATGCTCTGTTTGATCACATCTCTTGAAAGAAATTAAACAAATAATTTAAAAGAAAATAAAAGAAAAGAATTGTCAGGATTAATATTCAACCACTTGGTCACAATATAAACCAAATTACGACACCTTTCCCCGGCAATGGCGCCAAAAACTTGTACGCGCGAGGATTCACAATCATCGTCCTCGAGGTATTGACTACTCGCAAGTATACGAGGTCTAGTTTTAATATAATGGATCTTGTAAGATCGGATATCGTTTCACTAGGAATGACGTGTAATTCGGTTGAGTATTGCAATTTAAATAGTTTCATATTATCTCGACTAATCATAATTTGTTTGTTTTCTATTTAATATACTAAGATAAACGACAACTATGAGGTTAGTTCTAATTACACTAATTACTTAGGTATTGATTTCTTTCATATAATGCATAACCGAAGTCATTAAGTTAGCTATAATGGTTTTCTATCTATTCCGACAATCTCTGTATCGATAACTCCTTTGCTACCTCTCCCGGGTGTAAGAGGGGGATTATACGACTTCGTATCAACGAAGAAGTCCCCTTCAACACCTTTACGACCCTAGGTCGCGTGAGTCTTTAGCCAACGCCATGGATTGCATACGTTCTAACGCCCTCCTGGGTCGTTAGAACGTCACGTTATATTTACCCTAGTCCGAATCCGAGGTTACCTTTCCCGAGTGTCAAACCCCATATTCTCGGTTTATCCTGGGTCGTTAGAACGTCACGTTATATTTACCCTAGTCCGAATCCGAGGTTACCTTTCCCGAGTGTCAAACCCCATATTCTCGGTTTATCAATACAAGCATAATATCAAGAATAATGGTAAACACAATCGGATTTAGACAAACAACACATTAAAGTAACATTAATTCATTCAACTTAACAATTACATGATTTCAACTACACCTAAGTAATATTTAACTAATACTATAAGATCTTAGTCATATACTATACAAAATAAGAGGGATTTATCATTCTTAGATATGAAAAAGTGATTACAAAAATAAAAACAAGAGAGAAACGATCAAATCTGGAAGTGAAACGGTTCACTGTCGCTCTTGATCTTCAAAATATAGCTTAAGAGCTCTCTACTAGAGTTAGGGTTATTCAACAACAGTTTTCAGACGTGGGAAAAGGGTATAAATAGGCCTAGGGGTTCAAAAATATCTAAACAGATATTTTAGGCTGTTCTACGAATTCCGCCTAGGCGGTAGAATCTTCGCCTAGGCAGAGTTTAAGTCGGTTAGAATTTCGTCTAGGCGATGGTTTCTTCCCCTAGGCGGAGGCCTAACTTCATCACTTCTTTCTTTCTGACAGAATTCTGCCTAGGCGGTAGAAACTTCGCCTAAACGGATTTACAACAGTTCAACTCTTCCAGCAGTTCAGCACTTCCAGCGTTCTGACGGAATTTTGCCTAGGTGGTGGAAACTTCGTCTAGGCGGATTTCAATACTTCAGCCCTTGCAACCTTCTGACGGATTTTCGCCTAGGCGGTGGAAACTTCGCCTAGGCGGATTTCAACATTTCAGCATTCGCAACTTTCTGATGAATTTCCGCCTAGGCGGAGGAAACTTCGCCTAGGCGGAATTGTGCTGTTCTTTGAAACCTTTTTTTTTTCATCTTTTTGGCTACCCTTTTCTCCACCAATTTGCTCGGTTTGCCGATTGTTTACGTCCCTACTCCTGACTAATAAAAGCAGCTAAAACGATATTCAAACTTCAATAAAATACTCGAAAACTGGCAAATTCGGTTTAGAATTAGATAGGTATTTTACACCTATCAACTGCTTCCAACATTCTGCCTCTTTTCTGCCTAAGCAGAGGAATTTTCGCCTAGGTGGTGGTCCGTCAGTAACAAAATGTGTTTTCTATGCATCTTCACCGATGCAGTAGTGGTTTGGACGCCGTGGCGGTGGGCTTGTTTGCAGAATCTTGCCGTCTTGCTCATTTTTCCACCGTTCTCCAACCGTTCTCAATACGAATTGATCGTTTATGCTATGATTTCATACCTTTTTACCCCCACGCACCTGTTTTAATACAAAAAGAATAAAAATATATTAAAACATATAAAAATAACTATAAACGTACTCGAAAACTAACAAATTCAGATTGGAAATACATAGGTAATTTACGCCTATCAACAATAAACCGTATCCCTTCAGCTATAATCTAGCATTAGTCTTCATTTGAGTATTTTTTTGGTAAACCTCCCGATTACTTTGAACTCAGAGTCTTTGGTTGCACTTGTTTTGTTCTTCTCAAACCATATGAACACAACAAACTAGAATCAATGACTCACTTGCGTTGTTTTCTTGGATATAGCATTGAATATAAAGGGTATCGGTGCTGGGATTCAATTACTAAAACTCTTCGTATCTCTCGTCATGTTATTTTTTGGGAATATCAAATATTTTCTTCCTTACGATCATTTGACATGTCTACCATCACTAACTCCAGATTCTTTACTGATCCATCTATTGAGTTATTTCTTGAGGATACAGTTCCAGGTACTGTTGAGCCCACTCTAGCACCACCAGCTAAGCGCAGTATTGCACCTTACACTGAGTCCATTCCATCATCATCATCAGTTTAACCCACTCCAGAACCACCGATTGAACCCACCCCAAAACCACCAATTGATCTCACCCCTTTAACTCCATTGACCATTCCTGAGCCTTCTCTTGTGGCTAATGATTCTGTACCGACTGGGTCTGAGACCCACGCTCTAGATCACTCCCACCACTCTACCTGGGTAATTCATCATCCCCTTATCTCACTAATTATTATTATTATTCTAGCATGCTTAATCTGCATGAGTCTCAATCCTATAAGAAGGCTAGTATTAATTCTCTTTAGTAGAAAGTAATAGAAGAATAACTTCAGGCCCTAGCCAAAACTCACACCTGGGATCTTGTTGATCTCCTCCCTAGGAAAACTCCATTAGATGCAAGTT
This sequence comes from Eucommia ulmoides, assembly GCA_016647705.1. Lineage (NCBI taxonomy): Eukaryota > Viridiplantae > Streptophyta > Magnoliopsida > Garryales > Eucommiaceae > Eucommia > Eucommia ulmoides. The sequence continues at coordinate 22,110,038 of CM028339.1, forward strand.
GGTGTTTAAGATCAAAACACTTTTTGATGGTTCGTTGAATGCTATAAAGCTCGACTTGTTGCCAAGGAATTTACTCAGGAATATGGCATTGACTATGAAAAGACATTTGCTCCAGTGGCGAGACTCACATCTGTCCGTACTCTTTTTGTCATTACCATCATTCGAAAATGAACTTTTTTTCAGATGGTTGTTAAAAATGCATTTCTCAATGGCGATTTTCTTGAGAAAGTTTACATGCATACCCCTACTAGCCTAACTGTTCTTCGACATAAAGTTTGTCACCTCCGTAGTGCCTTATATGGTTTAAAACAAGCTCCACGTGTCTAGTTTGCAAAATTCAACACTATCAGTTTTGGGTTATATCCAGTGCTCATGATTCGACTCCATTTGTTCGCCACACTGACAATGGAATTATCCTTCTTTTATTATAAATGGATGACATGATTATTACTGGGGATGATTTGTGCAGTATCTCTGAACTCAAGAAAAAATTTAGTGGACAATTCGAGATGAAAGATCTTGGCGTGTTCACCTATTTTCTTGGTCTCGAAATCTCATCCGGTTCAGATGAATATATTCTCTCTCAGGTTAAATATGTTTCTGATCTCTTGTCCAAGGCTGACATCACTAACTCTAGTACTACTACTATTCATTTGGAGCCGAATATCAGACTCACTCCACTAGATGATTCGCCTCTTCCTAATGCCACTCTATTGCACTAACTGGTTAGAAGTCTAGTATACCTCACCATCACTCACCCAAACATTGTCTATGTCGTTCATCAAGTCAGTTAGTTCTTGTCCGCTCATCAACTACTCATTACTCAGTTGTTCTTCGCATCCTTCGATATGTTAAGGTACCTTATTTCATGGACATCATTTCTCAGCCCAGTCTAGTCCTACTTTACAGGCTTATTCTGATGCCGATTGGGCTAGAGATCCTACCGACCGATGCTCAACCACTGATTATTGTTTCTTCTTGGGAAACTCCCTCATTTCTTGGTGTAGTAAGAAATAAACTGTGGTTACTCGTTCTAGCACTAAAGCTGAATATTGTGTCATGACTGATGCAACTCAAGAACTACTTTGGCTTCGGTGGCTCCTCAATGACATAGAAATCTCTTCTCCTACTGTCACTATTTTATACTATGACAATAGGAGTGTTATTCAAATTGCCTACAATAATGTCTTCCACGAGCGTATAAAATACATCGAGATTGATTATCCCTGCATCCGTCATCACATTTTCTAGACAACGGTTCATTTACAATCCGTTGGTTCAACAAATCAGACAACATATATTTTCACTAAGACTCATCCACCTACACGGTTTCACTCTCTGTTTTCCAAACTCAAGTTCACGTATCATTTATCACATTGAATTTGAGGGTGAATGTTAATGTAATATATGGACTTGACCTATTAAATCAAAACCCTATCCCTGGGGTTCCCTTTAGTCTCCTATAAATACTCCTATTGGTTATCTCTATAACATATATTTTTTCTATATATCAATATATCGTTCATTCATGTTCTCTATATATTTTACTTATCAATTATTCTAGCAATTACTATACATGTATCTACTTTCAAAATACTTGAGAATAATTTTTTTTTTTTTTTATTTCATCTCATTCTAGATTATTAAAGTTTCAAATTATTAGAAGTAAAAACAAAACATTAACCAAAGATCACGTATCACGTAAATTACCAAGCACGTGACAAACAAAAAAGTGCTATATATTATAAACTTATAATAATGTAATATTATACTATTTATATTATTTAATCTTTAGAAGTGGAAAGGATTCTTTCGAACAAAGCTAAAGAAAAGCAATCAATAGATCTAGCCTACCTAAAAGAAAACAGAGGACAACAACACATCAATTCAATTGAAAAAGAATATAATAATAGAACATTGAGAAAGAGAGAATAACAAACAGAAAAGGGCAGAACGAAGCAATAGAGAAAATAGTGAAATTTAGTAGATTTGATTCATTTGAGTGTAGTTTAAATATTTATATTTGGTTTGAATTTTTTGTGGAAATTCAATGGAATTTAAAATAAAAACAAATGTAAAAAAGAATTAAAAATGGTCATTTGCCATAAGTCTCAATTTCCACATCCCACTATTTACCTAATTCATGCTACAATAATTTTATTAGTTGTCCAATAATTTTGTCATTGACTTTCATATATTACAATGACTTTTGAGAGATTATGTAAGCGAGTAGACTGTATAGATAAAAAATAATTATTTTGTAGATAATATCAAGAACGTTTAAAACTAATTAATTTAGTGACATTGCATGAAAAAGTATAATGAATCTATATATTAAAATTTCACTTTGACATATAACATAGAATGTCATTAAATATACAAAATAAAAATATTATATACCGTTTGTTTTAATTGTTGTATCAATAATGTAATTGGTTGTACAATCACTCTTTAAATTGTATAATTCACTTGTTAACTAACTAATTAAATCACTAACATCTCAACGTGTTGGATTATGGAAGGGTCAGATCAACCCGTGGAACGTCCACATGGGTCCCAAATTTCATAAATAGTTATCATGTGAATGAGTGCACTTCTTGGTCTCAAGAATCACGTCTATTCGGTAGACACCCATTAGAAATGACACACCTTTTGGGATTTTCTCTACAAATAGGCATGGATACTTCTAAAGTTTCTAATTCCGTTAGATTATAGAAAATTTAAGTGGCCTTGCTTATTAAATATTTGGATATTATCGAAAAATACTTTAATAGCATTTTTCTTGCCGACAAGTGAAGAAATAAAGAACGAGTTGTAAATGGGTCTTCCAAATCCGAATTTTAATATTTCCGCATTAGTTTACACCGTGTAAAATATTGATTTTTTTTGGTGAAATTTTAATATAAATATTTCTTCTTTTATTTATTTATTTTTATTTTTTTCATTCTTAGAAAATTGAGAACAGAAAACCACATGGTGGGAAGCATTCGCTTGAGCCCCTTCAGAATTGCGACAAGACTGGGCTTGAGCCCACTTCTTATCGGCTCAAGTCAAATTTAGCCCACTAAATATCTACTTTGCGATCCTTTTGGGTTGAACTTTGTGAAGCCTGATTTTAAAATTAATTGATGAATATACGAATAGATTTAGTATAGTAAACAACTTTCCTTATTTGTTGATGTTGCCAAAAATACCTAGTACGTGCAAAAGATTTACCACGTGTCAGAAATTTTCACAACTTTCTATTACAACATACAAAACCGATTAGCTCAAAGGAGACCAATGTGGTGTCGGTCAAAGAACCTCCGACGTGAGAATAAGTTAGTCTGCTTTTGAAAAGGAGATCAAGTACTTGATCGTTAAAATAACATGTTGATATTTTCTCTTTATATAAACTTCTCAATTTGTGTCGTTCTGTTGGTGAAATCACCTTCTCCATGATCCTCTCTTAATTTCATGAGATTTGACGGTGATCTCGCCCACAAACACTACAACAAAAATTATCTATTATGACACTACATGTAATATGTCTTATAAAGGTGTTTTTCGAAACACAAAATTAAAAATGTCACATAAAAGTAAATTTGATATTTTTAATATTGATTTTCTTATTATTTTATTAAAAAATAATATATAATCAAATGTTTAAAGGACACAAAGTAGTGCCCGATAAAATTAAATTAGTAAAAAATAATTAATATCTATATATAATATAAAAGGACTACAAATAGTGCTCTAAAAATAAAAACTATATTAGGGCATAATTTTTTGTCTTATTATAATTGAATAATTTAATTATAGGTCAATTAATAGTGTCCTAATAAGTATAATAAAATACATTTAAAAAAATGATCAAAATTGAAATTAAAGTTTAATTAACACCGTCCTAATAAATATAATAAAATCAATTGAAAAAGAATTATAATGCCTTTATTAATAAAAATAAATATAATACTGCCCTTATAATTTTAATAAAATAATTAAATAAAAAAAGAATATAAAAATTAAATTATGAAAATTATACCTCCAAACGACGTCGTTTACCCCAAAATGAGCGTCGTTTTGGGTTGGCTCTAATCCTCATCTCCCTTCCCGCTCTACATTTTGGCAATTGCTAAAGAAAAAAAACCCAAACAAATTAAACCCTAAAGATCAGCCCTCTCTCTTCCAATTCTCTACTAAGCTCATTCGTGATCCTCTCTCATCTGCTGCTCAATGTCGTATCTTTCCTCCGATGTTCAATCGCTACCTTTATCGTGTCGCTGCTTAATCCCCGCCGCTCTCCTCCGTTGTTGAATCGTCGACTTCTTCATTTGGCTGCATAATCGCTGCCTCACTCATGTCGTCACTCAATCGATCGTTCGCTATTGCTTTTACCCTAGAAATCACTGTCGATCTCGAGCTGCTCGACCTAATCAATTATCTGAAGAAATTGTTACACAACTCGATCCCTCTCAACAAATCGTTGATCCATCCGATTTCTTTTTCTATTTTAGCTTCGATTCTATTTTCATATTGATCATTCGCCCTTGCCCTCTATTTTTCAAATTGTTTAGAATTTAGGATTTCCATGTGCAAGTGCTAGTGCCCTATATCTGTTGTCTCTCATTCTCTCGCGGCCAGTTAAGTTTTCATCCCTCCATCTTCTTTTCTCCATCAAAAGTTATACTAGAATTGTTTCCTAAATGACCAGTTTACCAGATTAAAGGAAAATTCAATTTTGTTGGTATTTCCGCATAAAATTTCACGCGCTTCAAAATTTCAAAATTTACTACTGTTGTATTCTTAGAACTTCAATTACCACGTGCGTTCTTGTCAGGAAGAAAATTCGAGCAGTTGTTCTTGTATTTTTCCTTTTTGCATTTGGGGACAGGCTTGCTCTATTTCCTTTTGCAATTAGGGTTTAGGTCATTGAGCTCTAGTCTTTTTTTTGTTGCAATACCATTAAATACATAAGCTCTGATTAATTATATTTTTTTATTATTATCAAAATCGAATATATGTCACTTACCGTTTGGTGTTGTGCTCCCATCTTCCACCCCCTCCTTTCTAGGTTAAAAATTTATGGGACATCGTACCCGCTGAACCTGGAGATAGATATCTTAGTATGGGACATCGAGCGTTCTTGTGAATATTTCATATTCACATATGAAATTGAGCAAGTTTACACAACTCTGAAAGCCTTGAAGGTATACCGTCGATTCTTTTTCCTTTTTGGCCTTGTTAAATGTTATTTTCCTTTTCTTTGGTAGTGATTTCTTGAATTTAGGATTCTGTTTACCTCTCCCTCTGTGAGTTTATTCTTTAATCATATGAAAAATTAAGATTATATTTAGGGTTAAAAAGGGGTTTCAATTACAATGTGTCATCACTAAATTAAGGTGAGGACTTGGCTGACTGGGACCAAGTGCTGCGGCTAATGAAGGATTGTAGTTTGTAGACCTTCGCACTCTCACGAAAACTCCCTCAAACATCATGCCATTACGTTGCTTGCTTCTTTTAAAGTTCTCATCTCATCAAATACGATATAGCTAAAAACTATGATATATAAACTGCTGGTATTATGTGCTTGATTTTGACAAAACATGATATTTGCACAAATCTCCAATGTGTTATGCATTCAAATGAGGATCTTGTTGCCAACTTGCCTCATTTGAATGAAGTTATATGGCATTCTAAGTGGACTATTAAAGCTTTTGCATTCAAGTCTCATTTTCGTTCTCTCTTTAATTTTCATGCTCACAATGTTGAGTTATTTTGACACTAAAATACTTTTGAGTTTCGATCTATCTGATTTGTGTAGTCGTTAGCCTTTATTTAATTGACGTTAGTGATTATCATGCTTGATGAATTATCTCTCTCTCCAGAACACCAAAAAACAAACCTACAAAAATACCAATTTTCAGTTGTGTTTGCTCACTAAGCTACCCAAGAGGGGGGTGAATTGGTTAGTATTAAAAATTATCAGAATATAACACTTAAAAAATCAAATAATTAATATTATCCTAAAATTAATTATTATCTTTTATAGTGGCGGATTATGTGTTATCAACCAAGTACACACTCAAACAATAAAATATAAACAATATAAATAATGCAACACACAAAAATTTATACCAGTTCATCAAGTTACTCTTGGCTAATCCAGTCCCCTAAGTCCCACGGAGAGTCGTACCCACTAAACTCAGGATCCCTTTAAAGATAGGAATCAAATCCTCACAATAATTCTTTTCGCAGGTTTAGAATCAACATTTACAATTCCTTTTCACAGGTTAAGGAATAACTTCTATCTTTTTACCAGACGGAAGATTAACCTAATTCTATTATAAGGAGAATCACGACCTAATTTTTTTTATACTTTAGGCTCAAGAATTAAACCTCACACAAACACGCTCCAAATATCATTTTACCTGGTAAGAATTGAACCATTATAATTCACTCACAATTCTATAAAGGAATAATTAAAACCTAATCTTTTTATACTTTAGACAAAGATCAAAATCTCAATCTCTTTATCGGAAGAGATTGAAACCAGTTACCCTCGATTAGATACTCCCAATAGTATCTAAGCCGCACACAACTCATCAATTATAAAAATTAATAAGTTATTCTCACTCGAAACTTCTACCACCTTAGATTAATTAATACTCAATTAATGTCCCGAAACTAGTGATAGAAATAAAGTGAGGAAATTCAAAATCTAATTTTAAACAACAAAAAAATGGGTAGCAAGCAATTTAGTACGTAATTAGATTTTCTAAAGAAATTGTTTTAAAAAATATTTTTCAATAAAAATTCGGAAAATAATTTCAAATATCAACTTCCAAGAAAATAATAATAATAATAGCAAATAAGCAAATAACTTAGAACAATCTTACCAGGAATCCACCGAAAGAATAATGATTAGAATAACAATGACACTTCAGATCGGTAGTAGCAATAATCCAGAGCAAATATTTCTCAAGAACAAATTTCAAGAAAGATCTCACAATGCACTCAGTATGATTTTAGAATGATGACTCTCAGAAAGTTCAAGAACTGAATAGCTCTTGAATTTTGATTGATTTGGATTATTGGATTTTTTAAACCTAAAAAACGCAAGTTTATTTATACGGGTTTATAACAAGCCCTCTAACGGCTAGTTACCATATATTATGCGAAATAATTACTCTATAAGACCCTTTATATCATTAAGACTCAATCCTGATATAATTCACTTAAATATATCTTTTAAAATATTCAATTTAGTCCTTCAAACTTTTACTAAATCTCAATTAAATAAGATAGAAAGAATTATATGTACCAAATTGAAATATATCTATAATACTTGAACCATATCTATAGGAATATTCAAATAGGAGTATCATATCTTAAATATATCCATATCCGTATGATATCTCAATCAAGTAAACAAATAACGGCTAGTGTTTTAATAAAATCCAAAATTCCTCAAAGCCTGAAACAGGCCGTCGGTTGACTGACCAACACCCACCGGTCGACCGCCCAATTCAGGACGTAGCCCAAGCTAAAAACTATTCATCCATCGGTTGACCGTCCAACCTTTATCTTTCGACCGAACGATACAGAGACTTTCACTAGTCGACCTACCTGTCGACCTAACAATCTAGAGAGCATCCTCTAAGCCTAGGTCGACTTACCTGTCGACCGAACGATCTAGAGAGATCCATAAGTCAACTCACTTGTCGACCGAATGATTTAGAGAGTTAGCCTTATAACCTCAGGTCGACTGACCATTGCTGGAACACTTCTCTCAATTCGATTTTAATTCATTTTCTTCGACGTTTTTGCCCCTTTAATCGATTTCTTTTTTTAGTTAGCTCCACTACATTATTAAATTCAATTTTAATTAATTATCAATGCTTCTTTTTCAATTATACATAGGAGCAAATAATTTAACTAATTAAGATCCTATAGAAAACACACATATTTGTAAAAAAACATTTTATGTCGTGTGTGATCCTAATTGGGAATCTTTAAGAGTAAAAATTTAACCTGAGTTGTTTTCTCTAAGTTTTTCAATTTCTTCAAACTCTTAGTATCCGTCATCTTTGTTAGTCTCTTTAGTATTTAACATCTATTTCAACTTTTTCATGATAATATTTTCATTGGAACTTATAAACTGAAACACTCAATAAAATTATTAGTTCCATAAAAAATATCAACATTTAATTATTTATCAAAATCTTAAGATCAACAAGTTGATTGATGATAGATGATATATAACAATCACAAGTGTACGGCGGTTTCATTTTTTGGTCCTTACACTTGGCCAAAAAAAAATGGTAGATTCTTACATTATCATTGATTCTTTGTGTATGAATAATCAGTTGCCTTGCAGGAAATGGATTTGGCTGAGAAAAATCTCATTGTTGAATTGGAAAATGTACAAGCTTTCCTTGGGGCCAACCAATCTTGAAAACACAGTGATTTGTTGATTGAATATGGAACAAAATTTGAGGCTCAGGAAGTTGCAAAATATGCCCTTAGAAGTTAGAAAGTAAGAAAAGAACTTGTATGTTGCATATATCCTCTTCTTTTAAATAGTATTTCGCCCACTGTGTTTTTCTTTCCCTTTTTTTTGGGTTGAAATTATTGTATTTGCAAGGGTTAAATGGGAGAACATGTTCAAGAATTGGAAAAAAAAATGGGGCACAAGGATGGGGCACAAGGACAATACAACGCACTAAACAACCTTTTCTAGGTAATATTTCCATCTTAGTTAATTAGATATGAATATTTCCTTACTTTGTTGGTGGTTGGTGCTTCTTCTATAGGATATTGATATGTTTTTTAGAGAGATATCAAGTACTTAACCGCTAAAATAACATGTTGATACCTTCCCTTTATTTAGACTTCTCAATTTGTGTTGTTTTGTTGGTGATGTCGCCATCTCCTAATTGCATGGGATCTAACGGTGAATAGTTGGTTTGTTGCGGTTCTCCTCATGACATGGGGGTCGTGGGAGTTATTGGGCTTACCTCCAATTGACCATCCACTGTGGGCTTTATTTACCATTGATTGGGCTTCTTTACAGGGCCTTTTTCTATTCATGTATCAGGCCGCTTATTATGAGCTGACCTCATTCCCAGTGGGCTGGTGTGTTAAGCCCCGAAATGACTACCGGGTTACTTCTTCCAGGTCAAATTATTAACCCGACTCGACCCATCAAGGCTTTCAAGCTTTTATTAATCATGAGCGAGAATTTTTTCCATATCATTTGTTCTCCTAACTTTCGTGACAATTCAAAGAAATGGGACGAAAGATCACCTATCCATTTGCATAAGTTCTTGACTTCATTCAATCTCCTAATTGTGTGGTTGTTTGTATTTGATTTTTGATTTTCATTATTCTGTCTATGATGATGTTGAGTCCATCAAACAGTCTGGTGGAGGTTGGTTTGTCGTTGACTCCTCTTGTGGAGCAAACGATGTCTCATAAAGTTTGCCTGTACACTGATTCCCCAATTAACTGAGGAGATCATGGTTCTAGTTCCTTTAGGGAGGAATGGCTTGAGCTATTTTGAGAAAAATACAATATCCCTTCATCGATTTTAATTAAGGTTTCATTTGAGGACAAAACGTCCCTATAGCGCCAAAGAAGATGAGATCTGTCTTTTTGTGTGGATGTTCGAATATGGCCTTAGACTTTCTCTTACTCATTTTCTTCGCAAACTCTTTCATCAATTAGATATCACTCCAGCCCAATTAGCACCCAATAGATTCCGTCAGATCATGGGGACTTTATCATTTTCTTGGGTGAACAATGTTCCCCTTACGATAGGAATGATTAGGAGTATCTGTTCCCTCAAATTTTATCACGATATTGGGAGACTCTATTACTCAGCCATTAAGAAGTAGTCTTTCCTTACCGACCTACCTACTGTGGTGAAAGGAGGTTGGTAGAGGCAATACCTCTTCTTCAAGGATAATTGGGAGTTTTCCTCTGATGAGATAAGGCAACCTCCAATCATACTGAAGCATTTTAACTTCCCGAGTAATTTTTTTTTTCCTTTTGTCTTTTGTAATCCAAATTTGTGAGTTTTGCGTTGATGATGTCCTTATATTTTCTGGGTCATCTTGTGCAGGTGAAGGTGCTTGCAACAGTCTTCATCTTACACCTAAGGTTGAGGATGAACTAAAGAGGCTCTTAGTCCCATAGAAGATGTCTTGAAAAGTCCTTACCTCCAACCCATTTGTACTGCTAGATATGGATGCTTCAAGAGTCGGTCGTCTACACGATTTAGCCTTGAGGAAGAGGAAAAGAGCAGCCAAGAAGAATTCTCGGCCTTCTGGGTAACCAACCTCTTAGCCAGCTGCTCAACTAATTGCAGCTCATCGATCCCTGGTAGCTCGGCTCATCCTTCCCTCGTTGTCCGACTCTGACAACTCTCAATCGCTGAGTAGGCATCATCATGGGGTGGTTTCTATACTGGTCCCCAGTATACAAGTTCCAGTTCCCACAGAAATTCGAGGGCTGAAGCTTGTCATCCGTGCGGCTGGAACCCCTATAATTCGTGCCTTAGAGTCTGCCACAACTAGCATTCCTCCACCTCCTCCTGATTCTACAGCGTCCAACCAAGGTATGTCAGTTTCTCCCAGCAGTCGAGGCATGTATCATGAGCAGATATGTCATCTATTGAAGGAGGTGAGCCTTTTAATCCCAAATCGCCAGGAGATTTTTGATAATGCTATCCAAATCTTATTTGAGCAGTCTTGGGACAAGATTGGGAATCACAGTTGTGCAGATATTTTTCAGACCCTTGTTTGTGTACTTCTCCCGGTAATTTTATTTTTCTTTAGTATGTTCGGATTTTTTTAAGCTGGTCTGTGGGTTTTTTATCAATTGATACTATCTTCAAAGCATCCACATTTCTTTTGTATTGACGAGAAGTTTTGATGACTTGGCTGAATTAGATATTCAGTTTATGCATCAGCTGATGGAATCCAGCCGATTGGAGAAGGACCTTCGTGTTCTTCAAGAGCAAAAGGTTTCTCTTGAGACTGACTTAGCAATAGCGAGTTCGTCCAAGAAAAAGTTCAAAGCTAACTTGCACGCTGCCAACACTCAATGCGAAGTTCTGTTGAAGAGCAACCAACTGTTGATCACGGAGAACAACTTCCTTACTTAGAACTCTTCTCCTATAGGAGAGCTCAGGTCAACACAGTTGGAGGTGAATTCACTAAAGACTGATCTCTAGGCTAAGGATGATGCCCTTCAGGCCAGGGAAGATGCCCTCCAGCGTTTGGAGAATGAGAAGAGTCAGGTTTCTACTGAGCAGGCCAAGGAGAAACTTAGGACTGTTGGATTGGAGAGAAGGGCTTCTAGTCAATCAAAAGTGGTGAAGAGGCTATCTATAGAGATGGAACAGAAGGCGAAGGAGAGTAACGAAATGATTGCTAAACTTTGGGAGCAATTCGACACCCTTAAAGAAAGCATCTAGTTGGTCGGCTACTGGCATTGCCATAGCTTGGTGGCGAGGAAACACCTAGAGCTTGACCTTTCTTTTTTGGAGAGAGAGCTTGAGGGTGAGGCGGAAAAAGAGGATGGTGCCGCTGCTGAGGGTGCAGTACCGTCTGCTGAGCTGGCAATCCCTCCTCCAAAGATCTCTATGTCTGCTATTGAGGTGCCTCTTATGGTCTCAGTCGCAAGCTCCTCTGATCAGCTCGTCATCGATCCAACTCTTCCTCCTGTGGATTAAGCTCCAATTTTGCCTTTAGCGTCGCAGTCTTCAACGCAGCCTGTGTTAGACTAAATTTAAGCTTTGCACAATGATCATGTCTCTGCTATTTCTAGTCTTCAAATTGTTGGCCAACAAGATGTCGCAGACCAGAGTTCGATGCCTTGATTTGACGATTGTCTTTTCAGTTTTTAATGCTTGCTATTTTTGTAATGATGATACTTTTGGAATTATAACATGTTTAAACAGTAGCCACCCCTATTAGTATCGGAAATACACCTTTATAATTACTGTACGTCTTTTTTCACTTCACGTCACTTATTTGTCATAAATGCACATACTTGACGATTCGTTTTTGTTGGCCCAATGAGCTACCCAAGATGGGGGGTAAATTAGGTAGTTACAAAATTTTAAACAAATAAATCTTTAACACTTAATTATCAAATAATCAATTTTTCTCGATTCATTATTATTTTCGTTACGCAACGAAAAAGTGTTTAGGTCCAGGTGCACACCTAAACATCATATAATGAAAATAAAGAATGCAACACACTAAGATATATCCTGGTTCAGTAAGTTAATCTTACCTAATCTAGTCTCCCGAGCTCCACAGAGATTCACAACCTTTAAACTCCTGATTCTTTTACCAGGTAAGAACCAGACCCTTACAACGATTCTTTCACTAGGCTCGGAATCAACCTATACAAATATCATTTTCCCAGGTTAAGAAAGAATCTTATCTTTTTACCAAACTCAAAACTAACCTAATTCTATTACAGAAATAATCAAAACCTAATACTTTTAATAGGCTAAAGATCAAATCTCACCACACTCACAAGTATCATTTTCACAAGTAAGGATGAAACCTACACAATTCACTCAATTCAATTGCAGGGAGAATCAAGACGTAGTTCTTTTCAAGAGAAAAGAATAACCTAACATTTTTATTTAGGACAAAGATTAAATCCAATTTTTTTTCACAGGAAAAAGATCAAAATCTAGCTACTATGCCTAGGCACTAGTCCAACTGTGTCTAATCCACTCAAACTCACAAATTCAGAAAATATGAGTTTCTTCCCACAAGTAGCTTCTACCACCTCAATACAGATATACTCAATTAATGTGCCGAAATTTACGACGTGATAGATACAATGTGAGGCAAATTAATATCTGATTAAAAAATAATGTGGGTAGTATAAATTAAAGCACGTAATCAGAAAAACACACAAAATCATTTTAAAAAGATTTTCAGGCTTTTACGTTTGAAAACGATTTTCTAATGATCTTAAATTCAAGCAAGCAATAATAATATGAAATCAAAATAGAGAACAATAGCTTGAAAATATCTCACCAGGGAAACACCAAAAATTGAAAACAGAATCGCAATATAGCATAAGTTGGTGACGCCAAATCAACGGCGCTTTAGATCAAGAACACAACAATAATGTCTCTCGAAAATTTTAGCGTAAATATCTCTCTTAGAAAATCTTAGAATTGGTGTTCTTGATGTATTATATCTCAATCTCGCAGATTTAAATATATAGATTGATAACAAGCTTTTCAACGGCTACTTTTCAAAATATATATGCCTTTAAAAGGCACTCTTAGATCTCATATAATAATATCTTTCAATTCTGGGGTAATTCACTTAAAAATAACTCTTAAATCTCTTAAATAAGTGCATGAAATATTTTTCAATTCATAATCACAAAGATAAGAAGTATTTAACTACTTAAATTGAGAAAAACATAAATTATGTGGATGGTAGTGCGTAAATTACGTTGCTACTTTTACCGCAAGTGTATGAGTCAAGTTTTAGTAGAGTGGGAAGAGTCAAAATTGTCGTATCCACATGGATTGGTGTAGATTATCGTTGAGTACCGTAATTGTTATAACCTAACTTTATTTAGACGATAAAAATATAGTTTTTATAATAAAATATACTAAACTAAGTTAATTATACTAATATACTAGTATGACGTTTCTGGAAAATAATTGTTTAGGGATTAACTTTGTTCACTTAAACGTGTTCGTTTCAATTTAGTTTACGTTAACGTCATTCCAATCTATTCGACAATCTAAGTATCAAAATCTCACTTACTACCTCTCCCGAGTGTAAACTGAATGAATATGTGACTTCGCGTCAGCGCCGAAGTCCCTCTCGAGCGTCTATACGACACTTGGTCGCATGAGTCTCGTCCCAACCACACGGATTGCACACTTTCTAACGCCCTCCCGGGTCATTAGATCGTCGCGTTGTATTTAAACCCTAGTCCGAATTCGGAGTTATCTCTTCCGAGTGTCAAACCCCGTATTCTCAATATATCATAACAAGCATATAAACGTGGAATAACGGTAAACACAATCGGATAAACATGAACAACCAATAACAAAACATCAATTTTATTCAAACAACGTTTTCATGAAGTCAATCAAACTCTACACAATATATGTTTAGCCACACATGGTCGTAACCCTATGTACAACTAGAAACAAGCTAAATATATTCAAAACATTCAACCAAACTAAGAAATAAAAGAGAGAAACGAGGAGACTAACCGTTATCCGAAGATCGACCGCTAAAACTGCTCCGAGAACGTTTCATCTTCTTGGCCGTGATGATATTCTCTTGGTTGGATGTGCCTTGGAGCTCTCAAGACTCCCAAAAACGTCAACTCTGTGTTTGGAGGAGAAGAGACGACATTTACAGGATCCAAAATATCTCAAAATATTTTAAAATATCTAAATTATCAGCCAGATGATCGCTGCAGCGGTAGAGAGGTCGGTGGGCTTTTGGCGGGTGACCGCTATAGCGGTGGAGCTCTCTGTATTTTGACACCTGCAACGGTGGAGAATCAACAACTCTTTGTATTTTCACCGCTGCAACGGTGGATGTAGGTTCAGGATATTAACATTTTTGCCCCATTTTCTTTACCATTCTTCTACCTACTCGTTTATGGACCGTTTTAGTCCCTTTTCACCCTAAATACTTGATTTATAACAAAATAAATAAAAACGGATTAAAACATATTAAAACGCTATAAAAATACTCGAAAACTACCAAAATTGGCTTAGGAATATATAGATAAATTACACCTATCTAATACCCCCAAACTTAGAATTTTGCTAATTCTCGAGCAAAACACTCACACTAAAAATTAAAAACGCAACGAAATTAACTAACACAAATAAAAACACAAACTACCTAAACATAATGGTATGCAAGTTTTGAATTCAACTAACGACCAAAATATTTTTCCCTCAACAACTCCCAATTATATCAAGTTCAGGAGTAAAACACACTATGTGATGTTCTAGAATTTCAACATTCAATAATGGTAAACGCCATTCTAGATCATTTCAACGTATGTGTGCGAAAACTCAATTATAGAACCATTCAAAGACTGAATTAGATTATCTACCAACGAAACTCATGACTTTAGACCCTAAAGGATTAGGATATTCATACACCTGACTAGGTTCTACTCTCCACTAATGTAGGTTTAGAAGTTTAAAAAGATCAATAAGACTTGATTCAGTTTGGAAAATGGCCAAGAATATATTGGGAATATAAAACAGGTTAACGTTGTTAACTCAACGACACCCAAGGCACAACGTTTGGCACAAAATCACTCTCGAACTCCCATAGATAAATTTGAAACAACCCTAAACATACATTTAAGACCGATGTACTCACTTATCAGAAGAAACAAAAATTGTACTATATTTACATATGTTTTGTTTTTAACAACATACCCCCAAACTTATTCAATTATTACAATTTCATGGGTGTGGTTAAAACGAAAAAAAAATGATAAATAAGTACTTGAATACCGAACCAATCAAAAGTTCACCCTAAACCCAACCGCTCACTTCAAGTAGCATACACGAATACTAACTTAATTCACTCAAATTGTGCTTTCGGTTCAACGATATAGGTTTGGAAAAAGTTTAATTGGCTAGGGTATTTGTTACGTGTTCAGAATTGAAACGGCATATAGGCTTCGACAAGGTAACAAGGGATAAACATATAGCAAGGTAAGCTTAAAAGGCTCAAGCGAATAAAATGAATGCTTAAATCACGTCTCCTGAACTACCTCGCCCAATATTTCACCTCAAGTTTCCCCCAATCAGGTTCTAGAATCCCTTATATTGTCATGAATTTGACTAATGGATAATTGACCTCAAATCAATTGAATAACTATATATTGAGTTTACGTGCTCGTGCAAATTAGGATCCACAATAACTTTCACCAAAACGACATGTCAAGCACACAGAACACACATAAATAGGCATTACCCTTGACCTCGAAAACAACCAGAGGGTAATATCATTATCGAGTAATGATCCTGATGAATGCAAAACTCAACACACAACTACAACTACTAACAAAAACATTCTACACTAGACAAACATGCATACAATAAAATAATAAAACATAATAGCATACTACATATCACCCTCAAACTTAAAACGGGCAGTGTCCACATTGTCTCAATCATCAATCTCAACATTTAAAATAAAGCATGCTGACGAAGGGGATTTAGAATATGTACCTAGGAGGCGAGACAATCTCACCTCCGAATGAAGTCGACGATGATGGACCTAATTTATTTTTGGACTTGGGTTGCTGATAGGTATAATTTACCTATCTATTTCCAAATCGAACTTGTTAGTTTTCGAGTCTGTTTATTACGTTTTAATACATTTTTATGTATTTTTGTATAAATCAGGTGTGTAAGGTAAAAAAGGCATGAAAACGGATCATAAACGATCAAATCGGATCAAGAACGATGGAAGAATGGTGGAAAAACAAGCATAAGGGCAAAATTCAGAATTGCAACCCACCGTCACGGCGTCCATACCACTGTCGCGGCAGTTAATATGTAGAGAAGGCCAAAGGTTGTTGAATATCCACTGCCGCAATGGTGAGATCCACCGCTGCGGCGGTGAAAGAACAAAAAAGTCCCTAATCCCACCGTCGTGTCCACTGCCTAGGCTGTAACCCAACCGACATATTCACCGTCGCGGTGGTCACTCTGCACACAATTTAGATATTTATTTAGATATTTTGAGCTCCTATTTATTCCTCCCTACTCTATTTCGGCCAGTAGAGAGCTCATTAGAGACTCATTAGGGTTAAGATATTTTGAGAGTGTTTTGGGGAGTGCTCAACCAAATCCGAAGAAGAAGAACACGTTGCAAAGAGAGAGAAGCGTTGAACGATTTTAGCGGCAAATCTTCAGACTACGGCTAAGTTCGTCCATTTGTCTCTTTATTTTCTTAACTTTGGTAGGTTGTTGAGCATGTTTAGCTCATTTTTCATTGTATAAATGGTTATGGTCATGAGCTAAACAGATTTTGTCTAGGGATTAATATATTTTATGAAATCGTTGTTTGTTTGAGTTGTGTTTCGTTAATGGTTCTTCGCTATTTCAATTGTGTTTATCGGTTTGTCATGATTATATGTTTGTTTAGATATAGTGAGAAATCGAGGTTTGACACTCGGGAGAGGTAACTCCGAATTCGGACTAGGGTAAACACAACGCGACGATCTAATAACCCGGGAGAGAGTTAGAAAGTGTGCAATCAATGACGTTGGGGCAAGACTCATGTGACCTAATATCGTTAAGACATTAAAAATGACTTCTTTGTTGACGCGAAGTCACATATTCACTCGTCTTACACTCGTGAGAGGTGGTGAGTGAGTTTATAATACAGATATTGTCGGATAGGTCGAACGCCATTATTGTAAACTAAACGAAATCAAACACGTTTTTGTAAATAAAGTTAATCCCTAGATAATCTTTTCCCCTAAACATCTCATATTAGTAGTAGTATATTTAGATTAATTAACTTAATATAAGTATTAATTAATTATAAACTCAATTTATGTTGTCTAAATAAAGTTAGGTTATGACAATTGCGGTACTCGATAATAATCTCAACTAATCCCTGTGGATACGACAACCCCTACTCCTTTCCATCTATACTAAAACTTGACCCGTACACTTGCGATGAAAGTGGCGACGTAATTTATGCGCCACCAGTTGCCTCCCAAGAAACGCTTAGTTTATTGTCCTCGGCCTGACACAGAGAATGGCTCGTCAAAGAGAGGCTTCTGCCCAAAATAGGTGTCGTACAATATTACGTATGGGTTTTGGTTCAGAACGCCCTCAAGACTGACGAGATTTGGCATTAATTGGATCTATCTTTCAACTTGACTCAGCTCCGGCTCATGTGCTTGGTTGGCCGAAATGAACGGTGTAAATGGCGGCGAAGGACAAGTGAGCCACATCAGATCCTCGTAGATGTGATCGTCTTGGATTGGTGGTGGCATCACAATTTGGATCTCCAATGGTGAAGAATCACAATCGTTGATCCATGCTTGGGTTCCCGCCTCATCGAATAATCATCTATGAATGCTCCTAAGATCCTCCCGCTCGTATCCGGTTCCTTGTGGTGGCTTTCAATGCATGTGGCGTTTGTGTTTCTTAGTGCCACCACTTCTGAGTCAGTCTCAATAAAATAGATAAGTTGACCGATTTGCATCTGAAGAGACATTACGGTCGCATCGATTTCAGTGCAGACCGTCTCAATATTGTCAAGACGATCCTCGTGCTCATTTAGCCGGTCATTCGTCTCCCTCCAAAAAGCCTAAGTCTTTCCCATAACTACAACGAATATCTCTTCTAGGGCAGGGAAAGACTCCTCATGTTGGTCAGGGATATCAATCCATGGTGTCGAAATGGTGGAACTATTTCCCAAGATTTGGTAGCTTGTTGAATAATTCCAACAGTGAAAATCATACTCGGCCATATCTTCCAACAACCAATAAGCTTCATCCGCGGTTAGTTGGTCGAAAGAGGTGATACCGTTTCATTTTTCTACCCATTTTCTGGTTGCGGCTAATAACCTGTTGAGGAAGTTTAGTAGTTAACACTCCCTCGGGAAATGATGGTTTAGGAACCGGAGTAGCAAATCCTTGTATCGATCCCGAGTACAATAAAACTGCTCAGAATCTCATTGAAAGAAATGCATCAGTACCTGTTGATCTAGCATCTTCAAGTACCTTGCATGAAAAACAAAATTACAAAACAAAAATTATAAATAAAATAAATGTCTAAATTAAAATCAAGTTATTTACTCATAATATCAATAACAATCTAAAATCCAATCCCTAGCAATGGCGCCAAAAACTTGGTAGCATGTAAATTACGTCGCTATTTTCACTACAAGTGTACGGGTCAAGTTTTAATAGAGTGGGAAGAGTAAGGGTTGTCGTATCCACAGGAATTGGTGTAGATTATCGTTGAGTACCATAATAGTCATAACCTAACTTTATTTAAGCGATAAAAATGTAATTTTTAAAATAAAATATACTAAACTAAGTTAATTAAACTAATTACACTAAAATATTAATATACTAGTATGACGTTTATAAAAAATTATTGCCTAAGGATTAACTTCTTTCACTTAAACGTGTTCGTTTCAATCTAGTTTATATTAACGGCATTTCAATCTATTTGACAATCTAGGTATTGAAATCTTACTCACTACATCTCTTAAGTGTAAAGTGAATGAATATGTGATTTCGCGTCAACGTTGAAGTCATGAATATGTGACTTTGCGTCAATGCTGAAGTCCTCCTCTAGCGTCTATACGACACTTGGTCGGATGAGTCTTGCCCCAACCTCACGGATTGCACACTTTCTAATGCCCTCCCGAGTCATTAGATTGTCGCATTATGTTTAAACCCTAGTCCGAAACCGGGGTTACCTCTCCCGAGTGTCAAACCCCGTATTCTCAATATATCATAACAAGTATATAAACGTGGAATAACGGTAAACACAATTGGATAAACATGAATAACTATTAACAAAACATCGATTTTATTCAAGCAATGTTTTTATAAAGTCAATCAATCCCTAGACAATATATGTTTAGCTACACATAATCGTAGCCCTATATACAACTAGAAACGAGCTAAATATATTCAAAACATTAAACCAAACTAAGAAATAAAAGAGAAAAACACGGAGACTAGCCATTATCCGAAGATCTGCTGCTAAAATCGCTTTGAGAACGTTTTTTCCTCTTGCTCGTGATGATATTCTCTTGGTTGAATGTGTCTTAGAGCTCTCAAGACTCCCAAAAATGTCAACTCTATGTTTAAAGGAGAAGAGATGATATTTATAGGATCCAAAATATCTCAAAATATCCTAAAATATATAAATTGTCTGTCGGATGACTGCTGCAGCGGTGGAGAGGTCGGTGGGTTTCCGGTGGGTGATCACTGCAACGGTGGAGTTCTCTGCATTTTGACCACTGCAACGGTGGAGAATCATCAATTCTCTGTATTTTCACCACTACAGCAGTGAAGAATTAGTAATTCTTTGTATTTTCACCGTTGCAGCAGTGGATGTAGGTTCAGTATATTGATATTTTTACCCATTTTTCTCCACCGTTCTTCCACCGACTTTCTCATTTATGGACCGTTTTAGTCCTTTTTCACCCTAAATACCCGATTTATAACAAAATAAATAAAAATGTATTAAAACATATTAAAACGCTATAAAAATACTCGAAAACTACCAAAATTGGCTTGAGAATATATAGATAAATTACACTTATCAGTGGACCAAATCAATAAGGATATTAAAATACATGTACCATATCTTTAATAAGATCAGATTCCCCAAATCTTTCCCCTGGAATCATTAAAAATAGCTAGTTTTTTACCAAGAGACCAAGTTCCTCGAAATTACAATCAAAACGGTCGATTGACCCACCCCTGGTGTTCGGTTGACCGATTGATACAGCACCGAAACCAAGCCAAACCATAAATGCCAGTTAGTTGACTAATACACCTTGTTCGATTAACCGATTAACCGATTAATGCAGAGCCTCATTCTTTCTCTTTCTCTCCTTTCTTAGCTCTTTTTTTGCCGAAGATATGTCAATTCCCTTTTCATCTTTCTTTTTCGAAGCTATCCAAAACGAAAGGCAAAAAAAATTTAAGAAAGGTCAGTGCTTCCATGAGTACATGATGATGGCAAAAACCTAACCAGAAGAGCACCCTTGTCTACATGCCCTAGAAAACCCTTGCCCCGTCTTCTACTCTTTGGAAGATTTGCATTTTCGTGCAGTTTCTCAGCTTCAAGAGCTCAGGGAGCACTTGAGGTAGGCGGATATGGAGAATCGCGAGCTAATGGGCCACGTGCATCTTCATAAGCAGTATGTCGATCTGATGAAGAAGATAAGGAACAAGCTTTGGGAGAAGAACGAAGAGAAGAAAGAAAAGATCCTGGAATTGGTTCGTGCCATCAACCAGTATGAGGAGCACTACTCCAACTCAAACTCAGAGGAGTTAGGTCCTCTCCCTTCTCCTGGGTTGGATTAATGCCACCCATCTCAACCCCAGTTTATGCAAAAGAAGTTTCTAGACATCCTAGTTTTTTTTTTTTTTTTTTTTTTAGTAATGTGAACAGTTTTCTGTTCTTTTTTATTTTTTTATTTTGATGATGATGTACACAACCCTTCCTTTTTTTTGTTTAATACAAAGTGGGTTTAACTGTTTCTCCTGGATGTCTTCTTACAATGCTTGTGTTTTTATTGCTACCGTGTATATGTTTTTCTTGTTCTTCTTTTGATTGCCCTCCATCATAAAGTGTTAGTTTATCAAATTTGTTATGAATCAATATAGGTTTTTGGCTGAATGAACAAGAATCCTCATAGGTAGATTGAACTTTATACACAATAACCTATATTTTGAAAGGATTTTTTTTTAACCTCTTTCATTTCATATAACCAGTTGATTTGAACCAACTGACGCCTCAGTTAACACTCAGGAATTTTACTTTTGGAAGTGTTTGGTGAGTTTTCACGGGTTACTTTTGATCAGTAGATTCTTTTCTCAAACTTTACACTTGATGATCTTATCATTTAAGTGTCTTTTTTATTTGATTGATCAACTAAGTTTGTAATGCATTCTTCCATTGGTGATTTTTACCACGAAGTGTTTCTTGTTGAGTTGATCTGCTCAACTTACTAGTTGTTTCATTTTAGTGTTTATCACTGAATGTTTCGTTGGTTTCTTAGCTCATTTTTTACACTTAGGTTTTACTACTAAATGTTCGTTGGTGAGTTGAAGTCATAGCTCACTACTTGTCATTTTTACACTTAGTTTCTAGTACTAAATGTTTCATTGGTGAGCTGGTCTCCTCAGCTCACCTGTCTTTTTTACACTTAGTTTTTAGTACTAAATGTTTCGTTAGTGAGCTGATCTGTGCAGCTTCACCTTTTACAGTTAGTTTTTAACACTAAATATTTTGTTGGTAATGCTGATATGTTCAACTTACATTTTACACTTAGTTTTCACAACTAAATGTTTGTTGGAGAGCTGATCTGCTCAGCTTGCTTATCGTTTTTACAGTTTGTTTTTTTGCACTAAATGTTTTGTTGGTGAGCTGATCTGCTCAGCTCGCTTATAGTTTTTACACTTAGTTTTTTGCATTAAATGTTTTGTTAGTGAGCTGGTCTGTTTAGCTCACCTTTTACACTTAGTTTTCACTACTAAATATTTTGTTGGTATGTTGATCTTCTCAGCCCACCTATCATTTTTACACTTAGTTTTTGCTTTAAATGTTTCATTGGTGAGCTGATATATTTAGCTCACCATTTACACTTGGAAATTTTACTAAATGTTTATTTCCCAAATTGATTAAGACAACTGCCTTAATCAGAGTTTGACCACATAAGCTTTTATAGTACTTCCAATAGTTTTTAAAAAGAAGGCTTTATTTATGTACTTCATTCAATGAATGACTCACGTAGAGTAAATAAGAGAAAAAAAAAATTCAAATTTTTTAGGAAAAAGTACAATTTAGACTCTCTAACTATTGACACATTTCTAAGTGGTCCCTTTAAGTTTCAACGTTTCATTTCAAACCCTCTACGTATCATAACGTTTCAAATTCGTCCCTCCGTTAGAGATTCCGTTAAAACTAACAGAATCTCAGGGGCAAAATGGTTTTTTCATGTTTTTTTAATTTTTTTATTATTTTTTTTCTTTTTTTTTTTCTCTCTCTTTCTTACTCCCGTTTCCCTCTCTCCCGCCACCTCCCTCTTCCTCCTTCTCTCTCTCTGCCACCTCCCTCTCCCTCTTCCTCCCCTTCCCCTCTCTCTCTCCCACCCCACCCCCTGCAATAGGGGGCGCAACCACCCCCTGTTTCAGGGGGTGAAAACACCCCCTACAACAGGGGGTGGTGCCACCGCCTGTTGCACCCCCTATTGCAGGGGGTGGAGTGGGAGGGAAAGGGAGAGGGAGGTGGCGGGGAAAGGAAAGGAGAGAGAGGGAGGTGGCCTGAGAGAGAGAGAGAGAGGAAGGGGAGGAAGAGAGAGAGAGAGATTTTTTTTTTTTAAAAATAATAATTAAAAATGATTAAAAAATTTAAAAAACGTGAAAAGATCATTTTGCCCCTAAATTCTGTCAGTTTTAACTGATTTTCTAACGGAAGAACGAATTTGAAACGTTATGATACGTAGAGGGTTTGAAATGAAACGTTGAAATTTAGAGAGACCACTTAGAAATGTGTCAATAGTTAGAAGGTCTAAATTGTACTTTTCCCAAAATTTTAACAAAAAACATGAAATTCAAAAGGACAAAACACCTTAAACGAAATCTTTTCGTAAGTGTGAGATGTTCCATGGCCTTGGGATTGCTACTCTATCCAAACCTTCTAGCCAGTAGGTCCCTGGCCTATTTATCTTGGTTACCTGGTAGGGTCCCTCCCAGTTAGGGGCTAGTTTTCCCAAACATGCCTCTAGGAGATGTGGCATTACTCTTTAGAGTACAAGTTCTCCTATTGCAAAGTGTCTTGGACATACAGTATGGTTGAACATTCTTGCCACTCTTGATTTATAGGCCGTCATTCTTAATGCTTTCTTATCTCGTTTCTCCTCTAGTTGGTCCAACTCTTGGCGTATAGCTTCTTTGTTTTCTACAAGATTGACCGTGCTATCATGTCTTGAGGGTAACTCCACATCTACTAGAACTACAACTTCAATTCCATACGTCATAGAATATGGAATTTTCCCTATGGTGGTTCTTGGCGTCATTTAGTATGACCACAAGATTCCTAGTAGTTCTTCCACCCATTTACTTATAGTATCATCCAATCGTCTCATGAGTGCTTCCTTAATAAAACAAATTGTTACCTCAGCTTGTCCATTGGCTTGGGGGTATGATAGGCATGACGTCTGGTGCTAAATTTTCAATTCATCATGCATCCATTTTACTTTGCCTCCAGTGAATGGGGTTCCATTGTCCAATATCAGCATCGTTGAAATGTCGAAACGACATATCACATTTTTTTAAATGAAGTTTTTTACTTTGTTTTCTCCTACTATCATAAATCCTTCAGCTTCTACCTACTTGATGAAGTAATTGATTACTACCAGCAAGTATTAATTATTTCCTGGTGCTAGGGTAAATGGCCCTAGGACGTCAATCCCCCACTGAGCAAAAGGCTATCGGTTGAGGATCAATGTTTGCTCTTGGGCTGGAACTTTGATGTTGTTTGAGAATCGCTGGTATTTGTCGTATTTTTTGACGTATTCTTGCACATCATTGCGCATAGTTTGCCAATAATAACCAATTGTGGGTGCCTTGTGTGCCAAGGTTCTTTCTCGTGGATGATTTTCACAAACTTCTTCATGGATCTCTTGTAGGACGTAGGTGGCTTCTTTCGGTCCTAAACAGAACAATAGAGGTTGAGTAAAAGACCTCATATTCAGTTTTTCGTCGGTCATAACTTACCTTGACACTTTGTACAAGATCTTTCGAGCTGACTCCTTGTCATCTGGTAGTGTTTCTTCCTTTAGATATCGAACTAAAGGAGTGCTCCAGTGTTCTTCCTGGCCCAGTTTGTCTATGCATATGCAAAGATTGGCTGGTGCTACTATAGAGGTGAACCATCAAGTGGAGTAAGTATGATGTTTAGCTTGAGATGAGTAATCGCAATGGTGGAGTCAGTGATCCCAGCCTTCGAAAGAAGATTAGAAGCATATTTAGCCTGAGAGAGAAAATATCCACCTGAACCGGATGAGACTTCGAGGCTAAGAAAATAGGTGAGTACACCAAGATCTTTCATCTCAAATTGGCCACTGAGAAACTGTTTGAGTTCAGAAATGACACGTAGATCATCTCTTGTAATAACCATATCATCCATGTACAGTAAAAGAAGGATAATACCGTTGACAGTGTGGAGAATAAACAGAGCCGAATCATGATCACTAGATGTGAACCCAAACTGATGAATAGTAGTGCTAAATTTGGCAAACCAGGCACGTGGAGCTTGTTTCAATCCATACAGAGCACGACAAAGACGACAAACTTTATTTGGAAGGGTAGCTAGGCCGGAAGGTGGATGCATATAGACTTCCTCAAGTAGGTCGCCATTGAAAAATGCATTTTTGACATCCATTTGAAAAAAAGTTCACTTCCGAATGGCGACAACAGTAAGAAGTGTACGAACAGATGTAAACCTCGCCACTGGAGCAAAAGTCTCTTCATAGTCAATGCCATATTCCTGAGCAAAGCCCTTGGCAACAAATCGGGCTTTATATCGGTCAATAGAGCCATCAAAAAGTGTCTTGATCTTAAACACCCATTTGCACCCAATAGGAGTTTTCCTAGGAGGCAGATCCACGATATCCCAAGTACGAGTTTTAGCTACGGCCTAAAGTTCTTTGTCCATTGCTTTCTGCCAAAGAGGATCAGTACTAGCTTCCTTATATGATTGAGGCTCATGTAGATAAATTATAGTAGAAAAACAATAGAAATCATGGAGATGAGAGGGGTGATGAGTTACCCTGGTAGATCTGCGGGGGTGATCTGGAAGATGGCCCTCGGAGGAAGTCGGTGTAGACTTATCAGATATAGGAATATCCTCAGGGATGACCGATTGTGTCGAAGGGGTGAGGTCAACTGGCGGTTCTGGAGATGGAGCTGGATCTAGAGGGGTGAAGTCAGCTGGTGGATCAAAAGTAGACTTGACAGTACCTGAAACTGGGTCCTCAGGAAATAACTCAATAGATGGATCAGTAAAAAACCTAGAGTTAGGGATGGTAGACATGTCAAATGACCGTAAGGAAGAGAACATTTGATGTTCCCAAAAAATGACATGACGAGAGATACGAGGAGTTTTAGAAATGGGATCCCAACACCGATACCTCTTATGTTCAATACCATATCCAATTAAACAACATAGGTGAGCTATTGGTTTCACTTTGTTATGTTCATGTGGTTTAAGAAGAACGAAACAAACGCAACCAAAGACTTTAAGTTCAGAGTAATCAAGAGGCTTACCGAAAAGACGCTCAAATGGGGACTAATTTTGGATTGTGACGGAAGGAACATGGTTGATTGTGTATACTATGGTTAAGGCAGCCTCACCCCAGAAGCGCTCAGGACATGAAGAAGAAATGAGTAGAGCACGAACGGTATCAAGAATGTGTCTATATTTGCGTTCGGTTGGTCCATTTTGTTGGGAGGTTTCAAGACATGAGCGGTGGGGAAGAGTGTCATTTTTGTAAAGTAGGTTTAGAAAAGCACGATCTTTGTATTCCATTGCATTGTCTGAGCGAAAAACTTTGATATTCCGAGAGAATTGAGTTTGAACCATAAAAGAAAAATCAGAATATATTTGAAATAATTCAGATCTGTTTTTCATAAGAAACAATCATGTATATCGAGAATAGTCATCCACAAATATAACAAAATAACAAGCACCACCCATTGTTACATGAGGAGAAGTTTCCCCAAATATCAGAATGTACTAAATCAAAAGGTGTAAGGGAAACAGACTGACTCTCATTAAAAGGTAAAGCTAATTGTTTTGCAAGTTGACAATGAATACAATGGAAAGACTCATGCTGAAATGAACCTAACTGACCATTAGAAATAAGAGAATGAAGGTGACTAGATGAAGTGTGACCTAACCGAGAGTGCCATAATTCCATGGGTGAGAGTCTTGGGATGGATGCGGCTGATTGGTTTGGTAATGTTGAGGATGGGACTCGGAGGTTAGTGAGCTCAAAGAGGCGTCCAACTTTACGGTCGGTCCCAAGGAGTTTTCCTGTCTGAGAGTCCTGCACACGACAACCAGTAGAAGAAAAATGTAAATCAAGTCCAAGATCACATAATTGTCAAACAGATATAAGGTTGAGCGTAAGCTTAGGAACCAAATATGTATCAGGAAGAGATAAATAAGAACTGTCAACATGTCCAGTATGGCTGACCAACATATTTGATCCATTAGTAGTATGAATAGTAGGTGCATGCTTATCACGGGTTTTAGAAGAAAAGATAGATGAATCAGATGTCATGTGATTGCAACAGGTAGAATCAAAATACCATCGAGATGTACCTGATATAGCTGACATGACTACATTTTTACCAGTTTTATTTAGAGTCCCGGTAAGCGCAGTGCAAAAACCAAACCAATCAGGTGAAGAGTTGGATGAAGTTGGTGTAGCATTAGTGGCTACAACAACAGCATTCTTTGGCTTGAAATAGGATCGATTGCAAGAGCCTCGAGAGCGATATTGGTTCCTATTTGGCTGATTTTTAGATAGAAGTTTAGGGCAGTCTACAAGATAGTGGTCTGGTTCTCTACAGACCTTACACAGGCGAAAATGACATTTGAGCAATTCATGCCCTTATGAATAATAATACCTGCAGAATAAGGGCTTTTGGGATGGGTTTGGCTTCCCTCCTGGTGTTGCAAGAGTAACTGGTGCTGCAGGAGCAATTGGCGCTACTAGGACAACATTTGTATGTGAGCTTTGTAGTGTCACTAGAAGTGTTTCCTCACTGAGTAGATCAGAAATGACATTGTTTAGAGAAGCTAGTGTGCCCTAGTGGAGGATTGAAGCTCATACAGGCTCAAATTATTCCCTCAAGCCGATCAGGAATTGCATAATACGTGTCTCTATTCGGTATTTGGCATGAATGGTGGCATCTTTTATGCATTCCCAAGTTGGCTCAGTGATAGCCAACTGATCCCACACGGTAGTCATCTGGCATAGGAAACTATTGACGGTTTGCCCAAGTTCCTGGCGCATACTATGGAGGGTGGAGAGAAGCCGATACCGATTCGAGATGTCTACCTTGGTGTAGCGGTCCTGAAGAAGATCCTAAGCTTCTTTAGCTGTCTGGATTGTACTAAATTGAAGTTTGATCTCTGGAATGATAGTAGCACGGAGCTAAGTGAGAATTTGGTGATTTTTACTATCCCATTCCCTTAGACGGTCAATGTATTTGGCCTTATCCTCGTTGTCCATCTGCTCGGATTCAGTGATATCTCCAATCACCAGATGCCACAATCGTCGTCCACGGAGAAAATTAGACATCTCTTGAACCTACACGACATAATTAGTTTCATTCCGAACAATAGTGATAACCCAAGGTGCATCAGATTCAGCCATAGTGCAAAAGATGAGGTGAACCGGTGTAGAAAACACTTAAATAAAGAAGGAAGTGTATTATGTGATTACCAAATCAGAAAATCGAGGTCAAAAACAGATTCAGAACACCAAAAAACCTCAGGAATCAGTCCAAGTTTGCAGAAAGCTGGTAAAAAACGGTCTGAACCGAGACAAAGAATGTATTGAGGTTTAATTATTTTTCTAAGGTATAAAATAATTAGTGTTGGCCCAATAAGTTACCCCAAGAGGGGGTGAATTGGGTAGTATTAGAAAATTAATCCAAATAATAACACTTCAAAAATCAAACAATTAATTTTATCCTAAAATTAATTATTATCTTTATAGCAGCGGATAAGTGTAATAAGCTCTAGGTGTACACCCAAACAACACAAAATAAAATAAAAGAAATAAACAATGCTGAACACACCAATATATCCTGGTTTACCAAGTTACTCTTGGCTAATCCAGTCCTCCAAGTCCCACGGAGATTCGCACCCACTAAACTCAAGATTCCTTTACAAGTAGGAATCAAATCCTCACAATAATTCTTTTACAATCTCAGAATCAATCTTTACAAATTCCTTTTCATAGGCTTAGGAATAACCTCTACTTTTTACAAGTTTAAGAATAACATAATTCTTTTTTAAACTAAGGCTAAAGAATCAAAACCTCACAAACACTTCAAATATCCTTTTACTCGGTAAGGATTGAACCAATACAATTTTTTCACAAAATAACTCAATTCAAGAAGAATTACTATCTCAATCTCTTTACAGGAAGAGATTGAAACCAACTACCTCTGATTAGACACTCCCAATAGTATCTAATCTGCACACAACTCACCAATTACAAAAATTGATAAGTTCTTCCTACTCGAAGCTTTTACCCCTCAAATCAATTTAAACTCAATTAATGTTTCGATAATTACTAGTGATAAAATTAAGTGAGGAAACAAAATCTGATTATAATAAAGAATGTGGGTAGCACAATTAAGCACGTAATCAGATTAACACACAAATCATTTTAAAAGATTTTTATGCTTTTAAAGTTCAAAAACGATTTATCAAAAAGATCAATTTACCAAGCAAATAATAATAATCAAATACTCAATTAAAGAATAAGTTTATAATGATCTCACTAGGAAAATACCAATGGATTGCAAAACAGATCGCTAGATAGCTCAGATTGGTGATACCAAATAAATTAGCGATTTAACTCAAGAACTTTAACTCCAGAATAATCTCACAATATTTTTCAGTATAATATTAGAATAATAACTTTTAGAAAAGTTTAGAAACTGAATAGTTCTTGATATTGTGTCACTCATGTGAAATCCGCATATCTCTTTTAATAGCCCTCAAACTAGACCTCCAACGGTTAGTTTTCAAATGTTATGTCAATAAATGACACATATGGATCTCATATTTCATATAGATTTATAACGGCTATATTTAACCAACAATATAACTTCTATAGCTCTCAATTTTGTTCCCAAAATAATTTGATCTTAATTAATGAAAGTATAAATAGAATTATATTTAAATATATGGACTAAATCGTAAGATCAAAATAAAATCCCTTAAATCTCTCCCATATTTTAGGTCCAAAATATTCTCCACCAAAATAACAATATTTAAGCTTAAAATTCGCAGGTTTAAATATAAGAATTTCAAAGATATCTTATAATAATTACTTTTCAAATATTATGTTATTAAATGACACCTCAAGACCCCATACATCATATATAATCAAAATAGATCTTTTTCATTTAAAAATATTCTTAGGAAATCTCACTTTGGTCCTTAAACATTTTTAAATCAAAATTCATCAAAATAGAAAGTATTAAAGCACTTTAATTAAAAGAACATTTAATTAAATAGACCAAATTAATAGGGATAATAAAATATATAGAGCATATCTCAAGTAAGTACATATTCCTATAATATCTCAATCAGGTAATGTAAGACTCTAATTGTCGTGCATGCATATTCACTAGTTGCGTTTTAGAACGTTTAGTGAATAATGGGGTAGAATGTGTTATTTTTAATTTGAAATAAAATTTTAGGGGTGAATTTATAATTTTAAGAAATATGAAATTTTGAATTGGGTTAAAATGATAACCTAAAGAAAATTGAGGGGAGGTTAGGATAATTTGGGAAAATGATATTATATATATATATATATATATATATATATACACACACACCCATATCTTCATCTATACAACAGTGAGATAAAAAAAAAAAAAAAAAAAAAAAAAAACAACAACAACAACAATAATTAGAAGAAATTTGATGTGGCAATGTTTGGGATCAAAAGAAACCACTATATTCATGCATATAAATTCATCCAATGCACAATCATGACCATCAATTCTCAAAAGAAGAAGAAATCTAGAAACAGAGAAAGAGAGAGAATCGGCGGGGGTGGGTGTTCAGCCGTCGACTGTGTGAATGTGTGCGTGATCTGTTCAGTGCCGGCGTGTGCATGTGTGTGTGTTTTGCTTGTCGTCGGTGTGAGGGTGTAGAATCGTCGTTGTTTCATCGTTGGCGTAGGGTTGAGCGATTGTATGTGTATGTGTCTGTTCATCCATCTGTGCAGACGTGTGTGTGTGTGTGTGTGTGTGTGTGTGTTCTGCTCTGTTCAGTCGGTGTATGTGTGTGGTTGTGAGTGTGTGTATGTGTGTTCTGTTTGTTGACTGGGTGTGCGTTTTTCTGTTCGTCGTCAATGGTCGACGGTGATCATGTGTGTGTGTGTGTTCGTTCAAACATTGTGTGTGTTCCGGTGTGTATGAGTGAGTGTGTCCCTTGATCGTGAGGAAAGGGCGGCGACTGAAGACGTTGGAGCTGGTGAGGAGAGAAAGAGAGAAGCGTTTGGTCTGAAATAAAGCAGAAGCAGAGGATAAAGGCGTTTGCCGTGGTGGTGGCGTCAGCCTAGGCAGTGAGGGTTCAACAACCTGTAAGCAGAAGGAAGAAGGAAAAAAAAAAATCAAATAAAAGAACCAAAAATTCGAAAATCCAATTTCTCGGTTTGCGAACGATTCGGAACAGGTAAAATTTTAAATCGGGAATTATTATCGATTAAATTAAATTGTTAAGTACTAAAATTTTCGTAATCATAATAGTAATTTTCGTAACCGTAATAATATTATTATAATCATTAATTTTGAATAATTGGTGCGATAAATATTAACGCTGCGAAATGGATCAAATAATAATTTTCAATAATAAAAATTTAGAAAATGGAAAATATGAGATTTAAGGCCTGCAATGCATGTTAGATTATTTTGAAATAAAATATTAATTTAGGCTTATCGTTGTTAGGTTCACATGCGCCAGTGTCCCAATAGGTTTTGGACGGTAACCATTTTTGCAGTGCGGAGAACGAGGTGAGTGTACTATCTTCTATATAAATTTACAAATCTTATTTTCGTATAAATTGTGGAAAATGTGCTTATTTTAAATGGACGGTTTTGCAACTTATATGGATCAAGTTAGTTTTAAAGATAGAAAATGATTTTTGGGATCGAGTTGGTTTTAAAAAATGGAAAAATGATTTTTAGATTAAGTTGGTTTTAAAGGTAGAAAGATGATTTTTTAATCAAGTCAATTTTAAAGGTGGAGAGTTATTTTTGTCCAACTATGCCATAGTTTCTTCTCGTCAGGCGAATATGACCTACGAGATATAGATTTTCTTCTCGTTAGGTAGGTATGATCTACGAGATGTGGATTTTCTTCTCGTTAGGCAGGTATGATCTACAAGATGTGGATTTTCTTTTCGTTAGGCGGGTCTGACCTACAAGATGTGTATTTTCTTCTCATTAGGAGGGCATGACCTACGAGATGTGAATTTTTCTTTTCGTTAGGTGGGTGTGACCTACGAGATATAGATTTTTCTTCTAGTCAGGAGGATATGTCCTGCAAGATGTGGATTACCTATTAGGCATAGTCCTGCAGGATGATTTGACCCGTCAAGAGTGCAAAACCTACGGGTGGTACGATACCGTTGCAACTCTCGATCGTGAAGTAAAAACGATCTTATGGCTAGTAGGAGAGGATGTGTGGTGTATTTTGTTATACGTTAAAATATTTGGTCTGGTGAATTTAAAATATTTGGATTGGTTGGTTTTAAAATATTTTGATTGGTGGATTTAAAATATTGGGAGAGGTTGACTTAAAATATTTGAGTTGTGGATTAATTATATTTCTTAATTTCAATAGTGGTAGCGAAATTAGATTTTTCACGGTATACGGTGATATATCATTTTATATTTTGACTAAAATATTTGGATGAGTTGATTTAAAATTACTGGGTTGGTTGATTTAAAATGTTTAGATTGGATATTTTAAATATATCAGTTTGTTTCAACGGTGACAGAGAAACTGGATTTCCATACGGTACGTGGTTATATTATTTTATATTTTGAATGATGGTGTTTAATTCTTATACTTGATCCATAAAATATTTTTTTATATATTATGAAGACATTACACTGATAAAGATTTTTGGTTTCAGGTACCGCGACTTGGAGTTGGTCCACTACTGACACTAGATAGAGTCCAAAGGTAGTGTCGTATTGGAAGTGAGCCTGTCGAATGTGAACCGTGGAGGGTTTAGGTACTCTTGTGTTTTTGGGTTGTGAATACTTGGGACCGGTATGTTCTCAAATATTTGGTATAGGTAGATATATACTTTTGGAAATAATTTTTTTTTTTTTTTTTTTTTTTTTTTTTTTTTTTTACAGTACTGCAAGTGAGTATGTGTATATGTATGCATGGATATTCGTGGATTAGTCAGGTAGTATCAGGTCGATGTTATGCCCGACCTCTAGTGCCGGGTGCCGGGGTGGGGTGTGACAGGTAATCCAAAAACGAGTTGGTAACGGCTAGTTTTGAATCAAAAATCTCAAAATCCTCTAAATTTGAAACAGACTCATCAGTCGACCGACCAACACCCATAAGTCGACCGCTCGATTCAGGATACTAGCCAAGCCAAAATTCTTTCGCCTTTCGGTCGACCTCCCATCCATCATCTGTCGACCGGACGATTCAGAAAATTCATCTTTTAAGTATAGGTCGACCTACTTGTCGACTTGTCAATACTGGAAACCTATTCTAAATTTGTTTTAAATTCATTTTTTTCAACGTTTTTGCCCATTTAACTGATTTCTTTTCTCAATTAGCTCCACTAAATTCTTAAATTCAATTTTAATTAATTATCAATATTTCTTTTTCAATTACACATAGGAGCAGATAATTTCACTAATTAGGATCCTATCAAAACACACATAAATTTTAAATTTTTTTTGTGTCGTGTGTGATCTTAATCGGGATACATTGAGAATAAAAATTAACCTGAGTTGTTTTTCTTTAGATTCTTCAAAATCTTCAATCTCTTAATGTCCATCGTCTTTGTCAGTCTCTTTTGCATGCATTCATTACTTGTCATCATATCTTCATTATTTGAATTAATAAACTGAAACACTTAATCAAACTGTTAGTTCTACCAAAAACATCAACCTTTAATTGTTCATCAAAATCTTAGGATCAACAATTAGGTTGGTTTTTAGCCTGTTAAAAAA
This sequence comes from Eucommia ulmoides, assembly GCA_016647705.1. NCBI lineage: Eukaryota > Viridiplantae > Streptophyta > Magnoliopsida > Garryales > Eucommiaceae > Eucommia > Eucommia ulmoides. Next base: position 22,143,809 of record CM028339.1, read on the forward strand.
AATAGAGATTCTTCCTTAGCTTGTGAAAATAAAATTGTAAAGGTTGATTCTGAACCTATAAAAAAATTATTGTGTAAATGTTTAGTTCCTACCTGTTAAAGAAATCTAGTTGTTTAGTGGGTGCAAATCTCCGTAGGGCTCAGAGGACTAGATCAACCAAGATTAGCTTGGTGAACCAGAATATATCGTGGTATACTATATTGTTGATTTTCTTTATTTCTTATTATTTGGGTATGCACCTAGATTTATACGCTTTCTTGCAGCTATATAAAGATAATAATTAATTTAAGATTAAATTAATTATTTGAATATTTAAGTGTTGAAAGATAAGAATTTACTTTAATTTTTATAACTACCTAATTTACCCCTCTAAGGTAGATCAATGGGTCAACATTTAGTGTTATGCATTTCATGCATTATATTTTATATTAGATTTATTTAGATAAATTTTTAGTTTGGCCATGTCGTTGTTAGGTTCAAAGATAACGTCGATTACTGCAATATTTCGATAATAGCCTAATATCAGTGTGATTATCGAGATAAGTGTACTGTCACCTATGTAAATTTTCCAATTATATTTATGTACAAAAATATGAAAAGAAAAGATTTATTAAAATCGATTATCTTATAATGTTAAATGGATCGCGTAAATGGTTAAATGTAGAAAGTGATTTTTATTATTATATCTATATGTCATAGTATGATCTCGATAGGAGGGCATGTCCTACGAGATGTTATTGATCTTTATAGGACATGTTTTGTAGGACGTTATGTTGTAGCCTGACAGGAGGGTAAGTCCTGCAGGTGGTTATTGTTGTTGTTTTTGTTGACGATGATGATTATCATCATGGTATCGTGGTTTATACCACGTGTTGGCTCCTACCATTGGAGATATTGAATGACTCTAACATTGATGACAATTTTAGATTACACAGTTGTACAGGTTACGGTACTGTTATAACTCTTAATCGTAAGGTGAAATAATCCTATAGCTAGTGGGGAAATATGTGTTTCGGGTATTTTAATATATCAGAATGATTTGATTGGTTGATTTATTTTCAGTTGCTATATCTTAACGATATTTGTGGATTTCATTACCATTCAGTGCAGTTATATTTTGTTTTGGAAAATATCACTGTGGTTCTGTTTTGGAAAATGGATTTTGACATAAGTACTTGATCCATAAATTATTTTTATATTATAAAGATAATACACTGGTAAAATATTTTATCTTAGGCACCTTAGCTAGAGACGGGTCCACTAGTAGTGCTAAGTAGAGTTAGAGAGTGGTGTCGTTCTTGAGGTTGGCAAGACATGTGTGAATCGGGAAGGGTTCAATTTTTGTATTTTTGGGGCATGTGTATCTTAGAATTTTGAGTTGGTAAATATTTTTAAAATCTATATCAATTAATAGTAGTGTGTGTTTTTGGTTGGTTAAGTAACATTAAGTCGACATCATGCCTGGGCTCAGACATTGGGGCCCGAGGTTGGGTGTGATAGTTTTTTGTATTAGAACATAGGTTATAGGTTATGTAGACTTGTTAGATTGTCTCGTGAGTAATGGACCGTAAGATAGAGTATTGATAGGTTAGTTAGGCACATGAGTGGTAGTTATTTTTACTTGATTAAATTGTACATTTGCATTATGCACTAGTTGCTGCATTGTTGCCTTTTTTATTTATTAAATTTCATTTCAGATTTAGAATATGAAACGTCGAAATGAAAATAGTGGGAGTTCTGGATCACAAAGAAAATGGGCTAGGCCACAGGAAAGATTGGATGTTGTCGAGCAAATGTTACAGGCTGCTGCGTAACTAACAGAGCTGTAGGCAAATATTATGAAATGCTAGAGGGCTGAAACCGAGACAGGAAATTCTCAGGCTATACTCTTGAAAAGATTCAAGGAGTTGGACCCTCTAACTTTTATGGGAACTGCAAGTCCTGCTAATGTTGAAAATTAGTTGGGGAACATAGGGCACGTATTCGAGGTAATAGGTATTACTGATGACAACCAAGTTTCTCTCACCACCTTCCAGTTGAAAGGGGAAGCTGAACACTGGTGGGAGGAAATGAAGGGGCTAATTTCAATTTCAAATTAAGAGATCACCTGGGATCAATTTGTTACAGTATTTAATGAAAAATATTTTTCTAAATTCTATCAGATCAAGACGGAAGAAGAATTCATATTACTGAAGCAAGGAAAGATGTCAGTTCTTCAATATGAAATAAAATTTTATGCCTTGTCCCGATTCGCTCCTGATTTGGTAAAGACCGAGGAAACGAGATGTAGACGATTCCAAAAAGTACTAGATTTGCAATTACGTTTAAGGCTGACTGCTCGGCAGATCAAAAGTTATGTTGAACTGGTGAACACTGCCAAATTAATAGAGAAAGATGTGTAGGAAGCCGCTCAAAATCGTGAACAGTACAAGAAGTGCCGATTTGATCCATCTAGCAGATATCCAGGTAGTACCTCTCGGGGATCTGGCCCTCGACCCCAACCTGTTTATGCATCGTTAGTCGATCAGTTAGCTAGGAGCCTAGGCCGAAGACAATTATATTCCGGGCAATGAAAGAATGTGCTTGGACAGAGTTTAGGTCAACAGGGGCAGGGTAAAGGCCAAATGTTTAGCCGAGCTGGGACAGCCGTATGCTATCAATGTGAATTACCGGATCATTTCGTCAAAGACTATCATATAGCAGGCCCAATATGTTTCCGTTGTCATCAACCAGGCCACATATCTCTATTTTGTCTGAAATTTGTTGCTAATACTATACCTTTTGTTAACAGTATGGGTAGTGCTGGCCCTAGCAGTGTTCAAGGGCAAGGTAGAGGATCGACCGGTAGACCTCCAACCCAGGCTACCCTAGATGTAGTTATAGGTATCATGTCTTTATATGATAGAGATGCGCGTATACTTATTGATCCAAGTTCTACTCATTCGTTTGTTTCGACGACCTTCATAATGCATGTAGGAAAATTTCCTACTTCTCTGTCATATGGTATTATTATTTCTACCCTTGTGAGCGATTCGGTGTTGATAGACAGTGTGTATAAAAATAGTTTACTTTGCATTGGTGATAGAAAATTGTTAATGAATCTATTACCCCTGAGTATTCACGATTTTGATATGATACTAGGTACAGATATGTTATCTGGTTCTCATGCCACAGTCGATTGTTTTTAAAAAAGAAGTTATTTTTCGAGTTCATGGAGAGTCAGAGTTTGTGTTTTCGGGGGTTATAATCATTCTCCTTGTCAGTTTGATTTCAGTTACAGAGGCCAGAAAATTATTAAAAAGGGGATGTTAGGGATACCTCGTGCATGTGATTGATACCAGTCAGAATGAGGTATAATTGGAAGACATCCCAGTGGTCGGGAATTATCCTGATGTGTTTCTAGAAGAATTGTCAGGGATTTTAGTGGATAGAAAAATTGAATTTACTATCGAATTACTTTTGAGTACTTCTCCTATATCAATTTTACCCTATCGCATGGCACCTACTGAGTTGAAGGAACTGAAAATTTAGTTGCAAGATCTGTTAGACTACGGGTTTATCAGACCTAGTGTTTCTCCGTGGGGAGCTCCAATATTGTTTGTAAGAAATAATGATGGCACTTTGAGGACGTGCATCAATTACCAGCAACTGAACAATGTGACGGTTCATAATAAATACCGTTGCCTAGAATTGATGATTTGTTCAATTAGTTACAGAAGGCTAGGGTATTTTCGAAAATAGATCTTCGATCAGGATATCACTAGTTGAAAATCAAAGACAGTAACCTGTCGAAGACGGTACGAGATATATAAATTATGAATTTTTAGTTATGCTATTTAAGTTAACGAATGCCCTAGCTATATTTATGGATCTGATAAATCAGATATTACAACCTTATTTAGATCAGTTTATCATTGTATTCATTGATGATATACAAATTTACTCCAAAACAAAACATGCATAACATCTCAAAATCGTGTTACAGATTTTGAGAGAGAAACAATTGAATGCGAAGTTCAATAAATGTGAGTTTTTGTTGGATAGAGTCATATTTTTGGAGCATGTTATCTCGGGTGATGGTATACAAGTCGACCCGAACAAAGTCAAAGTCGTTGTTCAGTAGGAAAAATCGAAAAGTGTGACAAAAGTTCGAAGTTTCCTGAGATTGACAAGTTATTATTGCTGGTTTGTATATGGATTTTCTATTATAGTTGTCCCGTTAACCCTTTTGACCCACAAGGAAACTAAATTTGAGTGAATTGACAAATGTGAACAAAGCTTCCAGGAGCTAAAGAATATACTGATATCAGCGTCAATACTTTTTCTCCTAACATAAAGTGGTGGCTTTGTGATATACAGTAACGCCTTACACTAGGGCCTAGGTTGTGTACTAATACAACATGGCTATATGATCGCATATGCCTCTCGGTAATTAAAGAATTATGAGTGTAACTAACAAACGCATGTTTTGTAACTAGCGGTAATTGTGTTTACCTTGAAACTCTAGAGACATTATCTGTATGGCGAAACTTGTAAGATATACATTGATCACCAGAGTTTAAAATATTTGTTTACTTAGAATGAACTAAATATGAGACAAAGGCTTTGGGTGGAATTGATCAAGGATTATGATTGTATTATTCATTATCATCCTGGAAAGATAAATGTTGTAACAGATACATTAAGTCAAAAATCGACGGGTTCAGTTGCACACCTTCGAATTATTCATACTCACCTATATACTGAGTTGAGATCCTTGCAAGTCAAGTTGGCAATGAATCAGATTGTCTTGTTCCGTACAACTTTGACCTTGAGATTAACGTTAATTGACTGTATTATAGAAAAGCAAAAGTTGGATGCCCAATTGGAAAAAATCAAGGATGAAGTGAAAAATGGTCAAAGAACCGGCTATCACGTTAGAGATAATGATGAAGCCTTAATGTTTAAGAATAGACTGTGTGTGCCTAATAATATTGATTTGAAGAAAGATATCTTGAAGGAAGCACACAACTCAGCGTATGCAATACATCCGGGGAGCACCAAAATGTATCGGGATTACTAAGAATACTATTGGTGGAATAGAATGAAACAAGAAATTATAGAATTTGTTGCCGGGTGTTTTGTCAGTTAGCAAATCAAGATCGAACACCAATATCTAAGAAGATTATTACATCATTTGTTCATCCTAGTATGGAAGTAGGAACACATCACGATAGTTTTTGTTTCGAGATTGCCCAGTACTCAGAAGAGACATAATTTTATTTGGGTGATTGTTGATAGACTTACAAATTTTGCTAATTTTCTGTTTATAAAAACTACGTACTCCATGGACAAGTATGCAAAATTGTATATTAACGAGATTGTCAGATTGCATGGTAAGCCGATTTTTATAGTGTCAGATGGAGATTCAAAATTTACATCAAAATTCTGACCGAGTCTTTAAGCTGGTCTAGGTACCAATTTAAAATTCGGTATAGTTTTCATCCTCAAACTGACAGCCAATCAGAGCATACAATTCAAACATTGGAGGATATGTTGAAGGGTTACCTTCTAGAATTTCCTGGTAATTGGGATGACCATTAGACATTGATGGAATTTGCCTATAACAATAACTATCATTCGGCAATTAAAATGGCACCATATGAAACGTTATATGGAAGACGATGCAAAACTCTAGTCTATTAGACTGAAAATGAGAACAAAAATTGTTGATACCTGATATAGCACAGATGATAGCCGAAAAAGTGAAATTAATTCAGGAAAGGCTAAAAATTGCTTAGAGTCAACAAAAGACCTATACCGATACGCGTAGACGTGAGTTGGACTTTGAAGTAAGTGATTACGTATTTTTACGTATATCTCCGTGGAAAGGGATCATGAGATTTGGGAAGAAGGAAAAACTGAGTTCGAGGTACATTGGGCCATATGAGAGTCTAGAAAGGGTTGGTACAATGGCCTATCAATTAACCCTATTGCCAGAGTTATCTAGATTGCACGATGTCTTTCATATATCGATGCTCAGAAAATATATACCAGACCCTTCGCATGTGTTGACTTCTTAGCCAATTGAATTGAAAGAAGATTTTCAATACGTTGAGGAGTCAATGCAGATTCTAAATTATAAAGATTAAGTGTTGCAAACAAAAATGATTTTGTTGGTCAAAGTGTTATGACGCAGCCACTCTGTGGAAGAGGCGACGTGAGAAAGAAAAGAGAAGATGAAGAATAAATATTCACATTTATTTATTTAAGGTAACTAAATTTTTGGGCAAAATTTCTCTTAAGGGGAAAATATTGTAAGATCCTATGTGTATATTTCTAATTGCATTTTAGAACAAATAGAAAATAATGGGGTTCATTGTTGTTGGCCTAGTAGAATACCCAAGAGGGAGAGTGAATTAGGTAATAAAAAATAATCAGAATAAAAATTAATAAATCAAATAATTAATTTTAAGACTAAATTAATTATTATCTTTATAACACAGCAGAATTAATTAATCAACTAGGTGTACACACAAATAACAAAAATAGACAAATTAAAAAAGCAGCACACCAGAGATTTATACTGGTTCACCAAGCAACTCTTGGCTAATCTAGTCCCCCGAGCTCCACGGAGGTCGCACCCACTAAAACCAAGATTTCTTTAAAGGTAGGAACCAAACCCGTACACCGATTCTTTTACAGGCTCAGAATCAACCTTTACAATTTCATTTTCAAAAGCTAAGGAATAACCTCTACTTTTTATAGGCTAAAAAATAACCTAATTCTTTTTAACACTTAGGCTTGAGAATCAAAATCTCACAAAAACACTCCAAATATCCTTTTACCCAGTAAGGATTGAATCGTTACAAAATCACTCACAAACACGCAATTCTTATTCAGGAAGAATCACTACCTCAAACTCTTTACAGGAAGAGACTGAAACTCAGTTACCTTTGATTAAATATCTCCAATGATATTTAACCCATCACAACTCACCAATACAAAAATTGATAAGTAACTCACTCAGAGCTTCTACCACCCCAAATATATATAAACTCAATTAATATCCCAACTAGTGATAGAATTATATGAGATGCAAAAATCTGATTTTTAACAATATATGGGTAGCAAATTGGAGCACGTAATCAGATTCAAGAAATTATTTGAAAGAATATCTTCTTTAAAAAATTAAAAATAATTTCTAAGATCAATTTCCAAAATACAATAATAAACAAGTAATAATCAATATGGAAATATCTCACTCAGAATCCACAGAATTAATGATGAAAAGAATATAGCTTCGATTTCGGTATCAGCACAAATTGATCGCAATTGATTATTAGAATCACTCTTAGAACAACTCACATTATAGTTGAATGATAACTCTTATAAATGCTCTAAAAAATATAGACTGATTTTATCTCTTAAAATGAATAGAATGATTAGCTCTCTTAGAAAATTCGCAGGTCTATATAAGGACACATGTAATCAGCCTCCTAATGGCTAGTTTACAAGTGTCATGACAATAAAATACTCTTATAGGCCCTTCATAATATGGGGACTTCATTTAGGTTTAATTTCACTTAATAACAACTTTTAAAACTCTCAATTAAATCCCCAAAGTATTTCTCAATCAAAATAAATAAGTATAGAATCCATTTTATGTACCAAATTGATAAACTTTAATAATTAATGAACTATATCTCAAATGTTAAGAATATCCCCGAAATCTCTCTCAAATGTTAACCAAAAAGTCTACTTTTGGATTTAAAATCGGATCAACCAATATCCAGAAACTGCGCGTTTAGTCGACTGAAGGATACTGGAAGTATCCCATGCACTTTATCGGTCGACTCCTCAGTCGACTCGCTGATTTAGAGAGTTTGTCAAGCTTCCATCGGTCGACCTCTCTCTCAACTCGCAGATTCAGAGAGTTTATCATCTTTCTCCAGTCGACTCCTCAGTCGACTGACCTCTCTTAAATCTCTTTTCTGATCTCGTTTTTAATTTACTTTCTTTTACAATTCTGCCCATTTATCCATATTTATATTCAAATGAATTCCACTAATACTCTTATATTCTATTTTAGTCATTCAAAAAAAATTATTTTTAATTCACATAGGAGCAAATAAATATACTCAACCAAAACACACATAAAAGATGAAATTCATTTTGTGCCGTGTGTGTGTTCCAAAATGGGATATTAAGAGTTTATATTTACATGGGTTGTTTTCCCTAATATCTTCAAACTCTTAATACTTCTTCTTGATATCTTCATTTAGCATCCATTCATTTTGATATCTTCATTATTGGAACTTTAAATCACTGAAACACTTGATCAAACATTAGTTTCACCAAAATATCAATACTTTTGTTTATCAAAATCTTGGGATCAACAATTGTGTCAATTAAATTTTACCATAATTTTTTTAGGGGTCATTTTGATATTTAAAAATTTGGTTTTAGAAACTTTGAGGGTTAAATGTTAATTTTAATTTTGACTTTTAAAAGTTTAGGAATTATTAAGTTATTTAAAATATATTTTTTTAGAGTTTTGAAATATAATTAATATGTTCTTTATTATAAAAAAATTATAATAAAAAGAAAGTTCAAATGTGTTGTCTTCTTTAACAAGAAGACTGCACACGCGCACGCACATGTGCTCGCGTGCGCACGCGCGCGCGCGCGAGCGCACACACACACACACACACACACACACACACACACATATATATATATATATATATATATATATATATATATATATATATATATATATATATATATCATGCATTGTGACATGTGTATTTTTATTAAATTAAAAAAAAAATGATAAGGTTGTATGCAACCGGTGATTATTTTTTCTCTCTCTATATTCGTTTTTCCCATTTTTCTCTTAATCCTCTTTTTTTCTATATTAATTTTTTTAACCCTCCTTTAATTCTCACTCTCTCTCTCTCCGCTCTCATTCCCAACTCAAATCCTAACAAATCCTAGGTAACTACACTTTCATTCTCTCTTTATTTTTTTATTTATTTTTTAATTGTGTATATGAATTCTTCAAGTTCAGGTGTGTGTGTGTGTGTGTGTATTAGATTGATAATTTTAAATAAAATTATTTAAATGGTGAAAATTTTAATTTTCAGTAGAAATTCTAAATTTTTATTAAAATGGTAATTTCTAGTATTTTGTTGACTAATAAATATTATTAACAATTTATTAATATTTGAAAATTTTAATTTATGGTAGAAATTCTAATTTTTTATTAAAATGGTAATTTCTAGTATTTCGCTAATTAGTAAATATTACTAACAGTTGATTAATATTTTTTTCGTAGATTAAACTATTAATTAGAAAAAAACTTTGTAATTGTTGTCGTAATAATTTTTGTACAATTAATATTGATTTAAGAAATTTGGAATTTAATAATTTTGTATAAATTAAAAAAAAAAATTGAGAATAGGAAAATTTAATTTTAGAGTTACGCATTTCATGCATTGCATTTTATATTAGATTTATTTAGATAAATTCTTAATTTAGACTATGTCGTTATTAGGTTCGCCGACGACGTTAATTATGAAAATATTTCGACGATAGCCCAATGGCAAGGTGATTATCGGGGTAAGTGTACTGTCTCCTATGTAAATTGCCCAATCATATTTACGTACAAAAATGTGAAAAGAAAAGGTTTATTAAAATCGATTATATTATAAAGTTAAATAGATCAAGTAAATGGTTAGATGTGAAAAATAGTTTTTATTATTATACATATATGCCATAGTGTGATCCCGGCAAGAGGTCATGTTATGTGGGATGCTGTTAGTCTTAGCAGGAGGGCATGTCCTATAGGACATTGTGTCATAACCTGACAAGAGGGCAAGTACTGCAGGTAGTTGTTGTTGTTGACGGTGATGATTATCATCATGGTCTGGTGGTTTATACCACGTGTTGGCTCCTACTATTAGAGATATTGAATGACCCTGACACTGATGACAACCTTACATTGCACAGTTGTACTAGTTATGGTACCATTATAACTCCTGATCGTGAGGTGAAACGATCCTCTGGCTAATAGAGAAGTATATGGTTCGGGTATTTTATTATATCAAAATGATATAATTGGTTGATTTATTTTCAGTTGTTATATCTTGACGATATCTATGAATTTTGTTACTATTTAGTGCGATTATATTTTATTTTGGAAAATATCACTGTGGTTATATTATGTTTTGGAAAATGAATTCAGACATATATACTTAATCCATAAATTATTTTTATATTATGAAGACAGTACACCGATAAAATATTTTATCTCAGGTACCTCAGTTAGAGACGGGTCAACTACTGGCGCTAAGTAGAGTCAAAGAGTGGTGTCGTTTTTTAAGTTGACATGACAGGTGTAAATTGTCAAGGGTTCAGTTTTTGTAGTTTTGTTATGAGATATTTTTGGGACGTGTATCTTAGAATTTTGAGTTGGTAAATATTTTTAAAATCTATATCAATTAGTAGTAGTGTATATTTGTGGTTGGTTGTGTAACATCAAGTCGAGGTCATGTCTAGCCTCGGGCATTGGGGCCTAGGTAGGGTGTGACAACTATAGATGTGGATAGAAGTGTGGAGACACCCTTTGCATCAAACACGTTGAAACATTCCAATATCTCAACAATAAACGTGCTTTGGGTGAGAAGATGACCTTGCGGAAATGGGATGACTTCAATGTTTAAAAAGAAATGCAGTGAGCCAATATCTTTGAGAAAGAAATGATTGCCTAGTTGATGACTGAACGGATGTAGCATGGTGAAGGTCCAGTAATAATGATCTCATCGACATATATCAATACAAACACCACCACAACTGATGTTTGATAAATGAAGAGAGAAGTATCAGAGTAGGACCATTTTGAAACCACAAAAGAAAAGAAATTTTTTGAGTGCATTGTACCACGTTCTTGGTGCTTGTCGAAGACCATAAATTGGTTTGTGAAGATGACAACACATAGGTTGGATATTTGGGATCAACGAAGCCTTGAGGTTGTTGCATGAACACAGTCTCATCCAACTTTGCTTACAAAAATGCATTGTTTACATCAAGTTGATGCAGAGGCCACCTGTGAGTCGCAACTAAAGAAAGTATTAGCTGAATGGTGGTATGCTTAACGACTAGGTTGAATGTTGCATGAAAATCAATCATTGGTCTTTGATGAAACCCTTTGGCAATAAGGTGAGCCTTTTAGCGTTTGATCGACCCAACGACTTTATGCTTCATTTGAATTACCCACTTGCAACCTATAATATTATGGGTAGCATTAGATGGCACAAGAGACCAAGTTTTATTTTTCATAAGGGCATCGTACTCTCCTTTCATAACATCACACTACTTAGGATATTTTTGTGCTTGCTTAACGGTAATGGGAGTTAAGGGTGGTGGAGCGAGAGATGAAGTGGAAAGATAGTCAAAGATTTGTTTGAGTTTGAAAATTTGGTTTTGAGATCGGGTGACTATACGCTTAGGAGAAATTTGTGGTGGATCGGGTGGGTTAGTGGCTTCTAAAAGCGAAGGAGAAGGCACTGTTTGAAGTTGTGAATGTAATGGTGAATGGCTAGAGATAGAAGAGGCCGAGGCAATAGATAAAGATGATAAATGACATACTTTGTCGATGGAAGCAACATATTGTTAAGCATTGGCAGATAAGCTGCGTGAGTGGGCATTGGAAAAGGTGGCAGAGGAATAGATGGATCATTAGGAAAATCGATGGAGGTTGTAGGAGAGGACGAAGTGGGCAAAGGAGCAAGCCCTGTAGGAATAAGAAAAGGGGATACACGAGGCAATGTAGATTCCGTTGTAGCAAAGGAAAAAACATGTTCAACAAAGATAACATAGCGTCATAGAAAAACCTTGTTAGTAGAGGGATCTAGACACACATAGCTATTCGTTAAAGAGGAGTAAGCTTACTTCTCATAAAGACACATGGACAACTTTTGGAATCAAGTTTGTTCTTTGCATAGGGTCTTAACCATAGAAAGCAAAGACATCCAAAGACCCGTAACTTATGAGGAATGGATGAGCGATTAAATAAGGCTTGAAAGGGATAATTAAATAAGCCTTATGAGGATCAAATAAGGCATGAGAATAGGTGTAAATAATCGATTGATGAGATAAACAATCAGTTGAACAACAAGAGACCAAAAATGGATGTGAACATATTGTTGGTTGGCTCAAAGATCTACCCAAGAAGGAAATGAACTGAGTAGTGATAAAAATTTAAACAATAAATTCAAATCCAATATATCAATTTTCCTAATTAATTATTATCTTATTTGAATTTTTAGAATGTAGGAACAAAAGAATGTGTAAAACTTTTTTACCCCGTATTTTTTATTACATTATTATTCATTTGGAAACAATTGTTGATTATTTGTTGTCCGTTATTGATTATGTTGATTATTATTGTATTTATTTGAAAATAGGAGTTAGTAATTTGATAATTTTGTTTAAACAAAGTTTTTTTTTGAACTTTTTTTAGCCAATATTCTCTACATTGGTTGTGTACATTGTTTTTTGTAAAATTGTCAGTGTAAATTTTGTTGAATATTTTCCCCAATGTATGGTTCGTTTTCGCTTAATCAATTGAATTATTTTTGTATTAAATTAACTATTAACTTAATAATTAAAAAATTAAAACCTGTGTTTTCAGGTACGAGTATACGCTAGTGTATTCTATAAATCAGGACATGTTTTACATTTTAGATATTTTGGACCCTTGGATTAGATATCTAATGGCTAAGATTAAATGATTCCAAGATATATTTTAAGCTCATGGATTAGATCCAAATGGTAAAATTAAACAAATCTTAAATTGTTATAATTTTATTTTATCTAATATCTCTAATAAAACTAACAATATATCTCAAAATATCTCACACAAATTTATATAATAAATGGGACATAAGAAGTTTTTGAAAGGAGTGGCACAAAAATTTCACACATCAACTTCTAAGGTTGTTAAATTAAATTATATTTTAACCCTTTGAATTTTATATATATAATTCGTTGGTCATTTTTTTCACATAAATTATACAATTAATACCTTTGGACATGAAGAATCCCTAGTGTGTGTATATATATAATATTTTTAAATTCACTAGGTTTGGATTAGGGTTTCGGGCTCGGACCTTAGGTAGCCAAAATGTCTAGTTTTGGGCCGGATTTCTCTTAAATATATAAAGCTCAAGGCTGACTGGAAGCTCTATGGGCTTGGACCGATCAAGCCCAAGTTTGGGCTCGGGCTTAGCTTAGCCCACGGGTTTCGGACAGGCTTCGGGTAGCTCATGGGTCTTAGACTTTTGGAGAGGCCTAATCTGACTCATGTTCGGTGAATAAGCCTAATCAACATGCGTAGTGGACGTTGACTGGTCAAACAATCCTTATTGGGGCTTCCACTTTGCCATGTGCAAAACTATGACCGGTCCTCGAAGTTCGATGGAATTATCCTTCGTCAAGTAAATTCTACGAAAATAGATTACATTTTTGAAATCATTTATCAATATTAACTTAATATTTAATAAATACACAAATTATTTGTATAATTTTTTCCTGTTATTAGATTCCAAAATCTAGGCAGCCGCCCCCTTAATTGCTTGCTAGTGGATTGGGCTTGTCACACCACTATACGGCGAGATCCGAGTAATTACCGTGTCGCAGCTTCTAGAAGCTTCTCACGAGAATTTGCAACATGCCCCTGCCTCCATGCCAGGCACTTTCAACAGCCAATAGAAATGCGACTTCACCAAGCGGTCAATATGACTGATGCTTTACAGATAGTGCACCAATCACCTTTCACCGTCGACTAAAAGAAGTCACAGACGATTATTTTTATCACTTCTTTTCCAAATCGCGTTTCATTTGAACTTTCTACGAATACGCGGACACATAAATAGAGGCAATTAAATAAGGCAGGTACACCGTATCCATACACACCTGCACCGTCAGATCTAGATCTTGTGGATGATATCTGAAAACGCGGTAGCCGTTGGATCAGGCGAAAATGGAAATCGACGGTCAGGATGTTTTTAAGATGCGGTGGGAAAAGACCTCAGTGGCCTTAAATAGTGGTGACTAGAAGAAGGGGTTCCAACGGCGTCGCTTTATAAACAACAGCCCATTTTCTCTCTCTAGCCTTGAATCTTCTTCGAAGGCTCGCTGTGAGCAGCTCTTTCCTCTCTCGCTTCGCCTCCAGCGACTCTGCCCGGTGCCCAGTGATCCGGTCGTCGGATCCTTCAAGTGGAGAAGTATCACTCTGTGAGGCCCGAAGCAACTGTGATTTCGCTTTCTGTCTCACCCCGAAGTTGATTTTCGGAGCTTCAAGGGTGTTGGGGTTCTTGATCTAGGGTTTTGGTATCGTTGCTTCGGTTCTAGATGCTTCGGTCAGTGTATCATTTGGATTGGAGAAGGACATGAGATTCGAGGTTATATGAGGTTAGGGCCGTGATCTTGTACTGTTTTTCATACATAGTTAATTCTTACCCGAATTTCTTGATTGGATTCGAAATTGGAAACCCTAGGTTTAATTGGGTTTTGGAAAATTTACTGATATTTGAATTTTTGAAGGTGGAGAGAAGATAGTTGCTCGAGTGACAATATAAAGACAGGCTCTTGACGTACAAGAACTTAAAAAAATCGTGGAACATAATCTTCAAAAGGGTTTAGTCCACAGCGAAAACGATGGGGAAAAATGAAAGAACATAAATATTAGACAAAATCGTTAAAAGTAAGTGTAACTGTCTTAAGTATTAAGTGCAAGTAAGTATAGTTGCAACTTGCAAGTTTAAGCTCTTTGGCACTGTCCTTATTGAAACCCGAAACAGCATTCTTTTCGCAGGATTGGGGACAAGAGAGTTAAATTTCTGCAGTTTTGAAATAGATTTGGTTAAACAAGTGATCAGGGCATAAGATTTACAATGACTGTGAGAAGGGATAGGTTCCCAAAAGGGTATTCCAGTGGTTTTGCCACAAATTGTGAATCACAAGAATCTGGAAGCTCTGGGAGGGTGGATACAGAAATTATGGCATCACAAGATTCCAGTTTCCTAAAGAGAAAATGCATGAATCTAAATTTTGCTTCTCGCGATAGTTTTGTTGTGCCTGTGCAAGTCCTATCATTATCAAAGCTGTCACCATCCGAGAGAAAGAATCTACAGAAGCAATTGAGGGCAGATCTTGAAAGGACTCAAGTCCTTCAAAAGAAGGTTGAGATGCAGAGGCCAAATGCTATGACAGTGTCATCATCTAGTGATATTATCAGCTGTAACAACCCAAAGAACCAGACCCCCGTTGGGAATACTAGGAAGTCATCAGCTTTCATGCCTGGGCCTGGAAAAAAAATTGACACTCCAGACCTCAAGGCAAGGACCTTGAATAGGGATACTTCAGGGAGGTTTGAGTCTGTAATACAGGGTTCGACACCAAGCACTTCAAATGCTGCTCTGATGAAGCAGTGTGACAACCTACTGAAAAAGCTAATGACACATCAATTTGGCAATATCTTTAACACCCCCGTTGATGTTGTGAAGTACAATATTCCAGATTATCTCACCATTATTAAGCATCCAATGGATTTGGGAACAATAAAAAGAAAAATTGCTTCATGTGAATATGCAAGTCCAATGGAATTTCTCGCTGACGTGAGATTGACTTTCTCCAATGCCATGACGTACAATCCACCAGGAAACCAATTCCATTTGATGGCTGACACTCTTAGTAAGTTTTTTGAGGTGAGATGGAAAGTTATTGAGAAGAAAATTCCAGTGCATGTTCCGCAACGGTTACCTGAACAGTCTGGCTTACGGGAAGAAAAAGAAACAAATAAACCAGCACCTCCCTCAAAAAAGAGAAAACTTACTCCTACACAGCCTATAGTTACAGCGGAACCTTTTAAGAGGAAAATGACAAATGAGGATAGGCGTAAAGTCGGTAGAGATTTGGAAGATGCGCTGTCGGAATTGCCCGACAATGTGATTGAATTTCTGAAAAAACACAGTTCCAATGGAAAGGATGCTGAGGAAGATGAGATTGAGATAGATATTGATGATTTCAGTGATGAAGACTTGTTCACATTACGCGAGCTTTTAGATGCCCACTTACAAGAGAAGCGGAAGAATAGTACAAAAGCTGAGCCTTGTGAGATAGAGGTATTCTTCTGTCAAATAAAGATGATAATTCAAGCTTCACTCACGACAAGAATTAATTTGACAAAACTATGATTCTCTCATCTTTATGCAGCTTCTGAATGAATCAGGGGTTAGCAATTCATCCATGCAATTGTACAGAGGTAATCATCTTTGAGTCCTTAATTCTGTCCTGAATGTCATTGATGTTTTTATACATTGTAAAATTAATAGGAAATGACCTTGCTGACGAAGAAGTTGATATTGGTGGTAATGAGCCTCCTCTGTCCAACTATCCTCCAGTAGAAATTGAAAAGGACAAAGGGTACATTGGAAAGAGGCGTGCCAACTCAGGCAGCATGGGTGGTAATTCAGGTTTGTTGTATGAGACAATGTGTGTCATGTTTTTTTCCCCGTTTGGAATTTTAATAAGTAATAACTGGACTTGTGATTAATCTTAACATTTGACTGCTTTTCTGGATGTATATTCTCTCCCTCTTTTTGTTATATTTCTATTTCTTCTTTTCCTCAGTTTTACCTTTCAATTCTACTTGTGTCCTATTGGATATGTCAAGTCTGATTTGTGCTGAAAACTAGGTCCACACCTGTGAAAATTGACAGAAGGTGCTTTTGTTCACGTCTGTTGTCTTAATTTTGTTTTATGAATGGAGGCGGCAAGTTTGGTCATTGGTATTTCTTCTGTCTCCGAATGTGATGAAGCTGCGACAACTCGGAGGATGAAGTCCGAAGTGGGTGAACCATGTAGCAAACCTAGTGTCTTTTTGTGTTTTCCTGTTTCTGTTTATTGGTGGTCATGGGTTTTTTATTGTTCCCAAGATGCATCTTGTGTAGCTTTGGAATATGTGTTCTCGGCTGAAGTAACAAGTTCAGGAGGTCAAGTTTTTGCTACTCAATCAATTCGGTCACGCCCTGCCTGTAATAGTGGCCTAGTTTCTCCGTCATTCACTGTTAATTTTCAATGACTAAAAGTTCTGTCTTTTGTCTGTCATGCTTCTTGTGCCATTTTCAGTTTTAGAACCGCTTATGCTATCTTCTGCTCATTGCCATGGATCTTTGAGCACTTCTCTCTATTACTTACTCAAGCTTATTATAGTTCTGATGTTGGGTTTTCGAGAACCTTTGTCAGATTTTTCACGCACGTTCATGCTTTGAGAATTGATGATTTTCCCAGAAATACTCCTCTTAAGGAAAAGATATAGAGAAATAAATTAATTGGGAAAACCTTTGATGCCCCAAAAGTAGTACATATTTGACAGGATTGAAGAGTAGATGTCAGTGAGAAGAAGTGTGTATTAACTTGAGGGGGACCTGAGTCTGTTATATCATGAAAATATGAAATATTTACTTCATCCGTGTTAAGAAGCAGAGTGTACCGGCTCCAAGAGTGTCATTTTTCTTGTTTTGTTGTTTTGCTTTTTATTGATTTGAATAATGGTCTGAATAATTTTCCTGACAAAGCAAATAATTTATCAGAATACCATAACCATGCATCTTTTTATTTTTGTACTGTATCAATATAATTTTATGTTTGAGTCTTTCGCATTTGAATCTTTCACACTGTTACTGGGTAAAAATATGCTTTAATTCTTCATGACCGGTTGGATTATCTTTTCAAACTCTTGCAATGTCTTCTCTTGTAGCCCGATTTGTTAGTTGATGGAGTCCTATCTGCGGATGACTATGTTATTTTGCCTCTTGTTATCATTGAACCCCGTTAGTTTAGTAATTTTTTCATTATGTACTTTGTCCAGATTCAGACTCTAGCAGTTCTGAAAGTGAAACAGAATGTGCTAATGCTTCTACTCCGAGAAGGCTAGTAAAGGTATATTGTATATTTATTATATAAGGTGCAACTATAGGAGCTTAATCTGAGTGTAGTGGACAAAATCTCGTGATACTTGCTTCTGTTGTGGAAATTTGATCTTGCAGTGTTTTCACTGTTATGATTGCATGTCCTTTGTTTTCAGGAAAATTCAGGTCCTGGGGCAGATTTAGGGGAGAAAGATGATGCTGTTGATTTGGCTGATAATAATCGTGAGTTCCTTTTCATATTCTTTCTCCGAGTAGGGGATTTAGATGTTTGTATCTGTCTTTCTGGTTTGTTTATCCATGGGCCTTAGTATTGACTGTGGTTACATCTGATAATGTGGATTAGAATCCATGACTTGTAACACTTGAGTGAAAATACATAGAAGTTTTCTTTTGGAGATGTTAATGAAATGAGGTGTAGAACATGCTGCAGTTAGTTTGCCATTCTACAACATTTTCTCTTGATATATAATGTGAATTACATTTTTAATTATCCATTTGGTTGGGCGGAATCATTGCAAGAATGTAAGCACATCCTTAATAGTTACTACTTACTATGATAATGGAGGGCGAAAAAAGGGGGAAGTTGATTTTTTAGTTCTTTTATAGCATATATTCTTCCTATTATGTCTAGTTGATTTGGAAAGTTCTATTTTAGTCCTGTGAGAATTTCATGGTTCTTTTGCCCTTAGATTTCAACTATCTATGTCGAAAATTGCCCATATATTATTACCCCTAGATGGCTAGATTCCAGCGTAAAATGTGTTGTCATATCTTCGCATTAATGCCAATTAAAAGTGTGATGTCACCTTTAAGTGGGTAAGGATGTCAGTATCTAAAATTTAGTTCATAAAAAACCCATTTTATTCTACATTAAAAAAGCAGATGAAAAAATCTGTTTTTTGTGATTGTGATTAATTTGTATTTGTATTTTTTTAAAATCTGTAATTTTCAACTTTAAATAGGCCGTTTCAGTTGAATTTTAATGTAGTGTAGTTGATTTCGACTTGAATAGATGTTTGTTTGACTTCAACGTGAATACAATATTTTGGTGTTGAGTTGATTTACGATGTTTGTTTGATTTCAACTTGAATATGGTGTTTTTTTGTTGATTTTCAGCGTATTCAAACTCAAAATGAAACAAACATCGTATTCAAAGTTGAAATTAACTATACCAGGTTGAAAGTCAAGCACAATAATGTTGTATTCAAATTGAACTCAAATACAGTAAAACAAAAAACACCATATTCAAGGTGGAATCAACTACACTACGTTGAAAATCGACGATGTTTGTTTCATATCAACTTGACTATTGTCTATTTGTGTTAATTTGATGTAATGCGTTTGACTTTAACTTCAAATACGTTGAAAATCAACACAAAAACGCTGTATTCAAGTTGAAATCAGCAAACATAGTATTCAAAGTTGAAATTACACAAACTACGTTGAAAGTCGGCACAAAAACACCATATTTAAGTTGAAATCAATATTATGTCTTGGCTGGCAATTTTCCCAAAAATGGTTTGAAACTTCATTTAGCTCAATCCATCCCGACCATTGAAATGTTTAAAATGTTTTGAGGATTGTAAATCCGGTTATGTTAGTCATATACACATACATACACATATGTGAGTGTGCGTATTTCTTCAGCAATTTTTGATGTTAAACTTTTGAAAGGTGCCGGCTAAACATTAGATAGTTTCATCTTTAGGATGACCAAATAATAAAGCAAACTTGTGAGGTAAATTTCTGGCCAAGTGGTGACTGCAAGAATTATAACCAAGACACTACAACAGCTATGACTCTGCATCCACGAGCAACTTTATCTGTACACCTAAAGTTCATCGGCTACATTTTTCCATCTTGGAGTAGTGACTTAGGGCCGATTTGATTGTCTAAATCATCATATTTTATGAATTATATTTTTGATGAATTGATTTGTCTAAATCATCATATTTTACATTTAAGTGAACAGAAACATATAATTGTTGTAGTTTACTTAAATTTTACTCCAACGGCGTGAGAAAATAGCGTCTGAACTAAAATTAAAATGGTTAGCTAACTTAATATATGTAGTTTAATTGTTTTACAAGAAAACACTTAACCACAACCATTCCTAATTTGATTAATTGAAAAATAGTACAATTTATGAACACAGCCAAATGGGCCCTTGGAACATATATATATATATGTGTGTGTGTGTGTGTGTCTATATAGGCTTGATCTGAGATCCAAATTTTGTAAATACATATTGGCAATCCAGCTGGTACTGAATTCCATGTGGCACGGATCCTCAGGATAGAGATTACATCTTGCGGAGTCGTTGATAAAAAAATGTTCCTTTGTTTTCTACAGAATCTATTAGTGGGTTGGATCAACTGGAACAAACTCCCCAGCAAAAGCCAAATTCAGCTGAATCCGACTGCCATCAATATGGTAAGCATGAAAAGTGAAGAGAAAAGGGGTTTCCCGTTTGTTTTTGGGATCATGACTCATCCATCAGAATTTAACATTTTAGGGGAAAGTACTTCAACTGAAAGGCAAGTTTCCCCTGGGAAGCTCTACAGGGCTGCTCTTTTAAAGAGTCGGTTTGCTGATACCATCTTGAGGGCTCGAGAAAAGGCACTTAACCAGGTGCATAATTAATCTTGTAAACTAATTAATGCACTGTTTGATAATAGTTACTTAAAAAAAATTAGTGCTTGTTTTGCTCTTTGAAAAAATACTTCTAAAATATGGAAGAGGACAGGTACCCCTTTTTTTTTTTTTTTTTTTTTTTTTTTTTTAAGTGAAAAATTATTGTTTTCCATTTATTTGAGTTTTATATCTTAAACTAGAATGCCCCTACCCAAATTTCCTTAACTCACTACGAAATCTTTTTTGGATCAAGAGATTTTTTATATGAGTAACACATTAGGCACGGATTGATAACACTTAACGTATTTAAAAAAATAACAAAAGAGTACTTCTACTTAAAAGCAAGAGCAAAAGACCAAAAGGGTATGTTTGATAGTGTAGAGAGAATATCTTGGTATTTTCTTTATAAATAATTTTTTAATCCAGAAAGAAAATTCATAGATGGTTGAAATTAAGTGGGTTTTAGGTTCTTGTCCATCGATCTCCATCAATTTATTGAAAGATATATATTAACGAAACAAAAGGCAACTATTTTTGTTTTTTCGCAAAAAGTACTTGAGATAATTTTTTTACTTTTTTGGTTTTCAAATTATTTTTTTTAAGTGCAAAGCAAAAACTTCTTTTAAAATTATAAGTACGTCTTCGCATAAAAGCAAAGAAAGTACTAAAAAAAGCGCTATCAAACATAGTTTTGTTTTTTGCTTTTGCTTTTAAGTAAATTGTTTTTTGCTTAATTAACTTTTTTTGATTGTAGAAAGTTTCAATTGTTACCAAACGGTGCCTAATGTGTTTGTCTAGATACACTTTTAGCACTATTTTTCGGTACCTTATTGATCCTGAACACCTTGAATATTTCGGAGACCAGGTTGAAAAGGGTGATCCAGAGAAACTGCGTCGCGAGAGGGAAGAACTTGAAATGCGGAAAAGGGAAGGTTGTTACTTGGTGCATCTGTATTTTTCATGTTAATATAATTGTTAAGGTTGCACGAATTTTATTCTATATGCTTAAGTGAGATATATCTCAAATGTTTCTTACTGAATCTACGTGTGTTGAGTAGATAGAGCCCGGATACAAGCAGAAGCCAAAGCTGCTGAAGATGCACGAAGACAGGCAGAAGCTGAGGCTGCTAATGAAGCTAGACGGCAAAGAGAGCTGGAGAGAGAAGCAGCTCGGCAGGCATTGCTCAAGGTAAAACAGACATTTATTTTTAGGGTGGGGTGGAGCCAAATGTTTTGTTCTTTGGTGAGGTCTTTCAAAACCTCCTTTTGGGTCCGTTTGGTTTACCAGTCAAAAACAATCAGTTTATGATTTATTTTTTTCCAATTTAACTGTCAAAAATAGTTCTAGGAAATTGTGAAATCTTGAAGCGATGACAATACATGATTGATTAAAATCTTTTGAAAAATGGGGGAGGGGTATTGTAATTTTTGATTGAAGTCTATTTGAGTTTTTTGTTCTTGAAGACGAGTTGCATGTTTGGGAATTGTAAACTAAGTAACACCTTTCTATATAATTTGTGTACATGATTAAATGGTTATATATTTTTGTTTATCGATATACGTGTTTGTGTATAAATATATATATAGAGAGAGAGAGAGGTTGTGCATATTAGTTTTTTATTATTTATTTATTTTTATTTTTTGGGGGATCTCACGTGAATCTATGTTGACTTTGTTCAGATTGAAAAGACGGTTGAAATTAACGAGAATTCTCGGTTTCTTGAGGACTTGGAAATGTTAAGGACTGTTGTTCCTCCAGAGCAACTACCGAGCTCTGTAGACGAGACCAGCCCAGAACACTCACAGGATGGTTTGGGCAGTTTCAAGTTTGGGGCAAGTAATCCTCTTGAACAACTTGGTTTGTACATGAAAAACGATGAGGAAGAGGAAGAAGGCGAGCCCCCCCATTGTCAAGATGTAGAAGAGGGAGAAATCGATTAGATTCTTCTCCTCATCTTTACGTCTCTTATACTTTTGTCAACTGCCTGATGGAGAAAAATCCATATCTTGGTTAAGTAAGATACAAGTTGATGAAATATATCAAGTCCTTTTATCGAGCCAAGGTGTGTATGAATGAGAGTGGTGGCAGTTAGAGATGGAAGAACGGGAACGTGAGGTGGTTTTGTTGAGCATGCTTTTCGAGTATTTAATATGGAACCATTTTGCTCTTGTATTTTCATCATCATTCAACTGTTGATGCTTAGTGCAAGGGATTCTTCTCTCTCTCTCTCTCTCTCTCTCACTCTCTCTTTAAATGCATGGGGGGAGGGGTAGAAGAGAAGGAAAAAGAGACATCAGGAGGAAATGGTAGCTGTACCAAACATCTTAATGAAAGTGTGTTTGTGTGGGTGGGGTTGGGTACCTGTCTGGCCTGTCCTTGGTCCCTTTTTGGGTCTCTGCATTTGCATGTTTCTTGTTCAGTCGTCTTTAATTTCAGCTCAACTACCTTCTTTCATTCATCATCTAGGTTTTTTGGGTCTGCGTTTGGCGAGTATTGTTTTTCAGAAAAATTGGATCACAGAAAATTATTAGTATCAATGTTTTTGGAGAATATAAGGAAATTAGTAAGAGAAATATACTTTTGGGGCAATAGTGGATTACCATTTATTTTGGGTTTTTTGTGAAGTTTGAAGTTATTGCATCATATGAAAGTCACTCTAATTAGTATGTTAAAAAATTTGTTGTAACATTCATATTTTGATTTTTTTTTATTTTTTTTTTAAATTACGAAGATTGAATATATTGAGTAATAAATTTGGGGCCATGGCAAAATGTCCTTTACTTTTTTATTTCGTTCTTTCTGTAGAAAGGGATTTGGTTTCTTTAAGTAGGTGGGTTTAGGTTTGGGTAGAAAAAGAAAGTGGTTGGGGATTTGGCTTTGTATTTTGTATTGCAGTTGGAAAATATATAAATATTGAGAGAACTTTTTACGTGAACTTGAGAATGAACATCATATTTTGACCATTCAACCGGTCCAGTCTCTTTCTATAATTATAATTATAGCTGTACTTGTACAGATTTGACCTCAAACTTCATGTTTTACTTCGAAGGTTGAGAATTGGAAGGAAGGAAAGTGGGAGGATGAAAAAGTAGTTTATCTTTTTTCTTTATTTACCATAACAAAAGTATTCCTACAAAAAAGAATTGAATAAAATTGTAAATGGAATAATTAATACGTTTGTTCCCTCTCGTATTCTTCAATACTAACGCTTTTGTTTGGTAAGAAAGGGTGAAATTTGGAAGGAAGAAAAAACGATATATTGTTCATTCTTCATAAATGAAAATTGATTCTCTCCTAATTTGGTAGGTTATGAAAGTGTCAATAAAATTGTGAAAGATTTTACTTTTTTTATTTTATTTAAAAAAACAAAAAAGAGAAATAATGGACTGTCGGTGGAAGTCTCATTAATAACACTAAATTTAAAATAATAATAAGTAAATAAAGTGAATAACTATTTTAGTTTTGGTCCCATTTGATTAGACTTTATGAAAACACTAATGTACCAATTAGGGTTGTGTCACTAACAATCGTTTCATTGTCCTCGGCTGCCAGATTTCTTGTACCTCTAATCATTGAAACTTCAATCACCGGTCGTCGAAATTATTTTTTATTATATTCAACTATTTTTAAGTATTTTTTTTTTTAATTCACATTTTAGTTATAATTTTTTTGTCATTTTCAACTGATTTTTTGATTGTCAATTGCTAAAAAATTACGTAAATGTAACTAAAAATATACTAAAATATAACTAAAAAATATGACTAAAAATATATATTTTAAAAGTAATTCCATGTAACTAAAAAATACACTTAAAAGAATAGTTACATGTAACTATAAAAAATTCCTTAAGCCAGTGGTCGGACTTTGGCAACGGAGTCCAGAGGTTTGACGAAGGGTGATAACAGGTGACGACAGAGGGTGGCGCTGGCGGTAGACAATGCAAACCTTAATTGGAAGTATTTTCTTGAAGATATAAAAATATTTTGACTATGTAACTAAAACACAAGTCAAAACATGATTTATACTCAAGTTATAATTAATATCTATTTTGGACTATTGAGCAATTATCTCTTATGTGTGTGCGCGAGCGCGTGCTTGTATGTGAGAGAGAAGAAGATGAAGATGTACAGTGGCAGTGGTTGGTCGGCAAGGGTGGTGGTTCTTAACATTTACTCTTATAAAATAGATTGGGAATAATTTTGTGGGAGTATGGGAATCAAGATTTTTTTGGTTTCTCAAGTCCTTAAGGAATTCTGAAATTACTCTCAAAATTTTGAGAATATTTGGGAACAAAAACATATTCACCAAACACGTATGTTCATCTCATAATTCTAATAGCAAGAACATGAATTAAGAATAATGTACAAAAATGCATTTGATAAATACATTTCTATATTTGTTTCTCTCTATTCAAGCCTACAAAACTATTCCCACCACCACTATGATGCCTAGCATCACCCCCTCAGACACCACTATCTCGTCGGCCATCACCGTCACGTCAGAAATCTACATTTCAAGAAAAAAAAGGAATAAATATTATAATTAAACGTTTTTTTTTTTTTTTTTTGTTCACATAAATTAGAAAAAAATAATTTTAAAATAATAGTCGTTACCAAATATATTTATATTCCCAAAATAGAAGGCAAATAGAATTTTCATCAAGTAAAAATGAAAAACAAAAGTACTAATCAAACGCGAACAAAAAAATCATGTTAATGCAATTTTAAGCCAATAATTTTAAATATTATTTTAAAAATAATATAAAATAACTTGTGAAATTTGCAAATGATTCACCTGCATCCCTCCAATCCATCTGGTTTTTTTGGTTCTCTCAAGCAAAACAAAGCTCAGTGATATAATATTTACTGCCACGAGTCGCGACTCAAATTGGAGACGTCTCGAGAACTACGATCCTCGAAACTCTTCACAGTTTCTGCAGAAAATCCCCCCAATCCTCCCTCTCCTCTCTCTAAATATATATATATATATATATATACACATCCTCCCTCTTCTCCATTTTTCTCATTCGGAGTTCAAATTGTTCTTAATCAATCTGTAAACTAATTCGAATTCGAATTCAGGGTTTTTAATATGGAAACCCTAATTCCCTCAATTCCAAATCTTCCCTTGTTATTTGCAATGTACCTCGTCATCTACCTCGCCGCCCATTTCATCGTCTTCCGCAGATGGGCCTCCGAGCTCCGGCCGGAAGCCGCCAGCTGCCTAATCTCCCTCTCTCACGGCACCCCCGCCGTCTTCTTGGCCGCGACCGCCATTTTATCCGACACGACTCGTGGTTTCGCTTCCCCGAACACCGGCTACCAAAACCTGGTCCTCGATTACAGCATCGCTTACTTCCTGATGGACCTTCTCCACTACCTCGTCTTCAACCCCGGCGATCTGCTCTTCATCGGCCACCATTTGGCAACCCTCTTCGTCTTCGTCACCTGTCGCTACCTCGTCCTCCACGGAGCCTACGCAATTCTGATTCTCCTCGTTCTCGCCGAGGTCACGAGCTTATTCCAGAACGTGTGGACTCTGGCGAATGCCCGGCGAAAGGATCTGGAGTTTGCGGCCAAACTGTACGCTTTCTTGTCCCCTCCATTTTATGCTCTGTACTCTGTGGCTAGGGTATTTGCAGGACCCATGTTTGTTTACCAGATGCTTACGTTTTATCTGAGTGGGGCTGCAGATAATGTGATTCCAAAATGGGTTTGGATTTCATGGATTGTCGTAATTTCTTTGGCAATTTCTGCTAGCATACTGTGGATTTTGAATCTTTGGATTGAATTGTATAGAGAAAGAACAGGCAAACACGACAAGAAAATTAGATAGTTTATTTGAGAAAGAAATTGTTTGTTCCCTATATTGTTTGATCATTTGAAGTTAAGTTAGCCTTTGGGAGCACCGAATTGAAGCCATGGAATTCGAATTCGAAACAATTCCAATTCGCGTTTATTTATAATTCCAATTTCGAAGCTCCAATTCCACGCAACCAAACGCTACCTTAACGAACAAGTTATGAACTTTTCATATCTTTGTTTATGTAATTATGTATCATTATCAATATAATAAGTAGCTTGCAGTTGTTTATCATTGATTTTTCTTTCTGAATTCTTTTGAAATAAATGATATTTATTTGCTGCTCTGGGTTAATTGATGGTTGATGAGTATGTTTATATTTATTGCGTTTTCGTTGTGAAAGGACTTTCTTATGATATAATAATCCATTTGTGGTATAAAATGTGTTGGGGAGTTGTCTGGTTTGATTGGGATAAGCACAAAGTCCAAGTTATTGTCTTGGCACACATAACATTTTTGACGATTTAAAAAAGTACTTCTAAACAAGTAAAAACATGAATCAAATATTATTTTTTTTCCAAAAAGCAAAAAATAATTTGTTTTTATTTTTTCGACTTTTATATAATAAGAGATTGATGGAGACAGGTTTTTTCAACCCTTATGTGATTATTTTTTGGATTAAGAGATCATTTTTAAAGATAATATTATGATATTATCTCTGTACTATCAAACAAGCTTTTGTTTTTAAGCAAAAGCATTTTTTTTTGTTAAGAAAACATTGTCAAATGGTGTTCTTAGGTTTGTTTCTCATGGGGTATGTCTTCTTCATAGTTGTTTTAGCTATTATCTCACTGAAGCAAAGGTTTAACATATATATATATGGTATGAGCTGTTGTTGAACCAAATGGGATTGAAGAGATAGGAGCAGCTGTTGATGCTATTTTGCATAGTAGGATGTGCATTTGTTTGGGTGGGAAAAAAAAAAAAAAAAAAAAAAAAAAAAGAAGAGAAAGAGAGGATGAAAACAAAATATTGTTTGGTAGAAGAAAAGAAAAATGGGAAAAAAAAGAGAGAAAAATACAAAATTTTCGAAGTAATTTTTTCCGCACCAATTTGAGAGAAAAATAAAAGAAAATTTAAGAGAATTTTTCAAGGAAAAAGTAAAATTACAATTATATTGTTGATAATTGAAAGTTAACTTATTTTTGTAATATATGAGATTAAAATAATAAATTATATTAAATTGAATTATTTTGGATTTTTTTTTAACCAAACGATACTAAGAAACAAAATTTCTTTTTGACAATAAATAAAAATATTATCTCCTTATTTTTTTATTTTTTATTTTTTTTTCATCCTCCCAACCAAACATTTAAATGTGGAAGGGGACGATTTGAGGTTGGAGTACTGTTGTTAAAGGCGCGCCTGGACGCATGCCCAAGCACTAGGCGCAACGAGGCGCACCCCTTGCGCCTCGTCTAGGGTTAGGCAACAAGCTTCTCATAAGCGCACGCCTTTCACGCTTGGGCGCAAGTCACGATTTACGCCTAAGGCGCGACTTCCCCTAGGTTACGGTTATAATTAAAAAAAAAAAAAATCGTTTCGTACATTTTCCCTCCATAGCACATTGAATTCTTGAGCATGATGTAGTTTGTCGAGTTTGCGCATCGCAATTGGCAGATCTAGCAGTTCACACATCGCATTCTTTACAGATGAGCAGACCACTGAGTCTCCTTCGAATGAATCGAATCTTCTCCATTTCGCAAGTGAATCTCCTTCGATTACATTCGCAGGTAAGTCTTCTTCTTGAGCAACTCATTTCAAACCTTCTTCTCCTTCAAATTTCTTTTCCTTCGAATCTTCTTCCTCCTCTTTCCCTGTTCTTCTCCTTCGAAATTTCAAATCTTCTCCATCTCGCAATAAATAGGTCTCTCTCCTAGTCCTTGTAAGTATCCCCTTTTTTTTTTTTGTTTATTTATTTATTTGTTTAACTAAATGTTTATTTATTTAACTAAAATTAATTTTATTAGGATTTTAGATTTTAATTAACTTTTCTCATTCAATCTTCTTCTTCTACAATTAAAGAACTCCCTTGTTCAGCAAATTAGGTTCTCTGCTTCCCTTTTTTTTTTTTTTTTTTTTTTTTTTTTTTTTTTTTTTTTTTTCTTTCTGTTATTGTTTAGTTTTATTTAACAACATTTAATTATATTAGGGTTTTAAATTTTAATATTATTTTCTGTATAATGATCAAAAGACTGATGGATATTATTAAGGTTCCCGGTTTATTTGCTTGTGGATGTTTAAAAAAATTTATTTTGGGTTTAGGAATGGTTATGTTTGATTCTTAATGATTCAATTCATTTGAAAATTTTATTAGTTAATTCTACTTATTTATTGGCTCACATGCTACTTGTGACGGTGTTTTATTTTTTATAATTGAAATTAAGTTCATAGTTTTACTTCATTATAGATTTACAGTATATTAATGCTATGAATTATTATTATTATTATTTTTTTTATTTTTTTTTATTATTATTATATTTTTTTTATTATTTTTTTTTTTTTTTAATGTTGTGCGCTTGACTTTACTCAGATTAGCGCCTCATCTTGTGCCTTGCGCCTAGGCTTCGAAGGACCTTGTGCGCTTCGGTACGCCTAGAGCCTTTTTAACAACTATGGGTTGGAGTGTACTCATTAATAATGGGACTAATTGATAATGGGGATAACTATTATTGTTTGGTTGGCTTTTTCATTTTTTTTTTGGAGTGATTCCGTATATGGACCCCGAAGCCCACCTTGGTCTTATTCTCTTTTTATTTTTATTTATTTTTATAAAAAATATCATATATCTTTTTGACAAAATTGTTCTCAATTTGTTTCTGCTAAGTTATTTGCAACTATCAAACACCATTGACCAACATTCACCACCAACACCACCGTGCACCACTAACACCACAACAAGATCACCACCACTCGGACCATTGTGTACTACCACCGTTATTGTGGCAAACATTGGTCGCACCAACAAACATTCACTACTACCACAATCACTACGACTCTAACCTACTACCACTGTTCTCACAACTGATCATCATAGCTCCCACAACAAAACCCTTAGATAATCGTAGATATGGAATTTGTAAAACAAAAAAAAAAAAAAAAATTAGAATTTTTCAATTCTAAAAGTAGAGGGAGTGATAGATGTTAAATGAAATCAAAACATCATCAATTTACAAAGCTGCAACAAATTTTTGTACAAACTATATAATCTGATTCAAATTTATGGCAAATTCTTCAAAAAAAAAAAAAAAAAAAAAAAACGTGTGATACTATGATTAGTGAAATCTAACATGAAAGATCTTTGGAAGAAACTGAAGTAAGATGTAACAAGAGGGTTAAGACCATAAAGTCATTTGTTCCCGACTTTCTTACCCATATATGGTACAAAGGATCCCAAGAGAGGTGATGTGAACTCCTGAAGCACCATTTTGAAAAGAAGTTGTAAATGGTAAAATTGAATGCATCTTGCAAAATCATGCATGAGAACTAGTGGATCTTCCATTCGGTTCCAAACACCTTGGGTATAAATGGATATTCAAAGAGAAGATGAAAGTAGATTGATAAATCGATAAATACGAAGCTAGACTTATAGCTAAAAGTTACAAGCAGAGAGCATGTGTTGATTACTTTGCCACGTACTTACCAGTTACAATAATAACATCCATCTAAATCCTAATATCTATAAATGTAAGGCATAATCTTGAGATACATTAGAT
This sequence comes from Eucommia ulmoides, assembly GCA_016647705.1. Lineage (NCBI taxonomy): Eukaryota > Viridiplantae > Streptophyta > Magnoliopsida > Garryales > Eucommiaceae > Eucommia > Eucommia ulmoides. The sequence continues at coordinate 22,174,000 of CM028339.1, forward strand.
GGTTGTTAAGACAACTTTCTTAAATGGTGAACTAGATAAAGAAATTGACATGGAGCAACCTAAAGGGTTTCTGCACCTGGAGAAGAAAACAAAGTGTGTAAACTTATTAAAACAAGCATTGAAGCAATGTTATGAGAAATTCGACGAAGTTATTGTGTCAAATGGATTAAAAACCAATGAGTGCGACAAATTTGTTTACATTATAATGGATATGGATATATCATTGTATGTCTCTATGTAGATGAAATGCTAATTATTGGTAATAATAATGACATTATTATGTTTGCCAAAAAGATGATAACAAATAAGTTTGATACGAAGGACTCAGGTATTTCTGATGGAATTCTAGTAATTAAAATTTCGAAAAATATTAAAGTACTAGTGTTGCCTTAATCTCATTATATTGAGAAGTCACTTAAGAAATTCAACAAGTATGATACTAGTTTCGCTAAAATATCTATTGATGTGAATAGTCATTTGACTAAGAATACTAGTAAAGGTATCAGTCAGTTGGGGTATGCTGAAATAAGCAGGTTGAGCAAATACATGGGCAGTCTAGGGAATATTAACTGGAATGCAATAGTAGCGATTCCTAGATGCCTAAGGTATACCCTAAACTAGGGATTGCATTACACAAGATATCCATTTGTGCTTGAAGGTTATAATAACATGAATTGGATATCAGATTGTAAAGATACAAATCCACAAGTTGATACATATTTACACTTGGAGGTGGAGTTATCTCTTGGAAATCCTCCAAACAAACGTGCATTGCAATGTCTACAATAGAATCCGAGTTTATTGATTTAGACAAATCAAGTGAAGAAGCAGAATGACTTTACCAATTTCTAGAAGATATTCCAATGTAGACGAAACATGTGTTAGCTATCTATATACATTGTGATAGCCAATATGCAATTGTTAGAGCATAGAGTAGTATTTATAACGGTAAATCTTGACACGTATGACATAGATGTAATATTGTTTGATAGCTACTTCCAAATGGAGTTATCACTATTGATTACTTAAATTCAAAAGATAACATAATATTCATTTTTTTTTACATCAACTACCCCTCTAAAATATATATATATATTTTTTAATTATATCACAATTTTTTAAAAATTATATTTCAAATAACATAATAATCACTAAACTTTTAAAAGTGAAAATTAAAATTAACATAATAATCCCCAAAATTCTTAAAACTAAATTTTAAATACCATAACAACCCCTAAAAAATTTTAAAGTGAAATTTAAATGACACAATAGACCCTAATTTTTTTTAAATGTTATAAAATGTAAACAATCACTAGGACTCGAGCCCGGCCCGATCGGCCGAGCGATCAATCTGTAGGCAGCGCATGTGGATTTATTTATTTTATAGTATTTAACCAACTTTCTATCCATATCAGTTCAATGCTCGAGGGGGCTTACCTTCAAGAGATAATCTGAGCCTTAATAAATGACTATTCATACCAGTTATGAATGTGGGATCACCCTCGTAATACATCAATCAACAACTTCAAGTCAGTTCTTTAATGAACAATTTTAATTTACCTCTTAAATGATTTTTACACAAATAAATATACTCCATTCATTTCCTCATCAATGAAAATATATTGGTATACTTATATGTCTCAAATTAAGATTGAGTCCTAAAAATAATCGGGTCATAAAATATCCAAAAAATTACTTTAATATAATAATACCCACTTCAGATTTGGTGCAAATTAAAATGAAAGAGCAATCCCACATTATTTGTGGGAAAAAAATTTGAGTAATGTATAAGACTTCAAGTTGGGAATAAAGTCTAAGCCCCTTGTTCATATAATCTTTTGTGCATTGTAAGGGTTCTATAATTAATCACACACGTATGTTGCTAATGTCGTCATCATCCCACATAAAGACAGAAACCTTTTTTTTTTTTTTTCCATTTAATAACCTGTAAGTTTGTAGTAAACACATCGTTTCCTATATATATTTTTATTAGCTCTGAATATCTAGTTAACGTTAACTATGAAACTATTCATGTCATAATAATTTAATTATATTTAATTGATAATTCCAATAATTTCCACTAACAAAAATATAATCCATATCCCAAAATATATAAACGATAAAAATACTATTGATATCAATATACAATAAAAAAAATCTTTAAAATATATTTGGAATGAGAGCAATATGACTGAAAATTGCCATATCTTTTTTACACTATAAGAATTACATTAGTTGGTAGGACTTTGTATGACTCCATTTGATTATTGAAAGCACCATATCACGGACTTACTTTTCCCAAAATAACCAGGAGACACTTAGCCCCGATTCTAACCCACTGGAAGTGCTAAGCCAGCCTTGCCAAGACCATCAACCAAAAAAAGTGTAGGAATAAGAAAGCAAGGAAGGCTATGGAAAGCTATAAATCTTTGTAGAAAGGGAGAGAACAAGAGAACTTAGGAGAAAGAGAAGCTTATATTGCTATTCTCAACTTGGCGAGGAGAAAATGAGCCCCGACTCCCTTATATATGCCAAGGGCATTACAATGGATGGTGGAGATCGTTTCGAACTAACGGTTACAATCGATCATCTAAATTATTCCTACTAGATATTTACAAGGAAAATTCTAGATTATGAACTGTATAGAAGGTTGGGGAAGAGTATAGAGTGGTTTAGGGTACTCCAGAATTCTCTGTAATATTCTAGAATATTCTAGAAACTATAGAGCCTCCATGAAAACCCTCTTTTACACCCCTATGTATACAATATCTGACCTCTATACTTAGAGAATTGCCAAATTAAGGGTGCCAAGGTGTAAGGGAATTTATATTCTCCCACCTATTCTTGCGACGCCCTCGTTGCACTTTCATCCTTGAACCTTTGGATGTGCTCCGTAAATTTCTACAATAGGTCTTCGTGCTCCCAGTTTGCTTCGCTATCCAGAAGGTTCTTCCACTTAACCTAATACTTGTGGTAGTTTGGCACGCCTATCCTTCGTATGACCTGATCGGCTATTATGCAATTAACTCATTTGTTTAAAGAGGTTATTACAACAGTTGGCGCCCGTTTTGATGCCTTGTATCCTACTTCTTCCATGTCCTCATGAGACAGCTTCAAGATGCTAACGTGGAATATAGGATGTATCTTCAACTTTGATGGGAGAAGGAGTTTGTACGAGAACTTTTTATTATCGGTAATGGGCCCTCGTAGGGCTGAACAAGGCCCTTGTGGATTTTTTTTAGAGTTTTGAATTGTTGCATTAAAAGTTTCACAAGAACCAATTCGCCCCCGTTGAACTCTAGCAACTGTCTAGAGTTGTCTTCCCATTTCTTCATCTTCTTGGCCACTTTATCTCAGTATGCCTTAGCTATATTGGCCTGTTCGTTCTATGCATTAGCAAACTTGTACGCTGTAGGACTTGCGACTAAAGTGTTGGGTGTCAAAGTCTGCCTTCCTGTAACAATCTCGAAAGGGTTTTGGTTGGTCACTTTGTTCTTTTGAAAGTTGTACAAGAATTATGCCACATCGATCAATTTGGCCCAATCAGTTTGGTTGGCACTAACGTAGTGCCACAAATATAAGTCCAGTAAGAAGCAATCACATCCTACTATGCAAAACAACATCAACATCTGCTCCTATCTCATCAATCCCATTTGGTTTAAGAATATCTCATACCATATGTATAATATTAAAATATATAATTAATATTTTTTAATCAATCATGTATTGACATCACTTGAACTTTTTATTTCTAACACAAGTGATAAATACCATGTTAAAAAGAAAATCTTAAACAACCCAAACAACTTTTCACAATTTCTAGAACTATTTTTGAGAATTAGTTTGGAAAAAAGAGAGTAAAGTGGTTGTTTTTTACTAGTAAACCAAACAGATCCAAAATGAGGTTTTAAAAGACCTCACTAAAGAAAAAAAACATTTGGATCCACCCCACCATAAAAATAAATGTCTGTTTTACCTTCATGAAGTATTAAAAGTCAATTTGGCATCCTCTTTCTTTTCTTCTAGAAGTGGCACCCACAATCACAACAAGTAAAACCCAAGTTGGCTTCTTTTTAAGCAAATTCAACGTACATAGGCAAGTTGGATTCTTCTTCAACTAGTAAAACCCAAGTTGCATTCTTCTTGAACAATTCAATGAATATAAAATGTGAGGAGGTGGAGCTTTTTTCTACAAGAAGAAAAACACTCCTATAATTAGGGGGCATTGGTTATGGTTTTAATTATCCCAAACTCAGAGAGAAAAACATAATTTTCTCTTGAGCAATCATCCTTTGTAGTTATTTCCTAGTTTCTCCTATTTTGTATAGAGAGATTTGAATTCTCCTATTTCAAGATAGAGTTTTCTTTGTTCTCTCCTTATTTATAGAGAAAAATTGTAAAGTTATTGTCAATCGTAGAATCCTTCTCTTCTTGTCCGTGCATGTTTTCCTCAAATTTAATTTAGAGTTTACCACGTATATATTTTGTGTCAATTATATTCTTCTCAATTCTAATTCTTAGTTGCGTGATACTGTTTCGATCCATCTTTCCCTAACAAGTAGTATCAAAGTTATTGGTTGTGGGTTATTGTTCACGGTGAAAAACGTAACTGCCAGTTTAGTTGAGAAACAGATCGTCATCAACACCATGGAAGCAAAATTTGAAATTGAGAAGTTCAACGGAAGTAATTTCTCCCAATGGAAATTGAAGATGAAGATAATTTTGAGAAAGGATAATTGTCTAGTGGCAATTCTAGACAAAGAAACAGAGATGAATGATAACAAGTGGAGAGAAATTTATGGCAGCATTATCACCTATTTGCACCTAGCATTGGCAGATTCAGTGCTATCAAGCGTTGCGGAGAAGAAGTCTGCAACAAAAATTTGAGATATGTTGATGGAGTTAAGGGGTATCACCTATGGGATCTCACTATCTACAAAGATATCATCAACATAGATGTGATATTTGTATAAAGAAAATTGCAAACTGAAAGAACTGACAGCATGCCAAATGAGATAGTAATAGTACAGTTAGAAGGAGGGTTAGAACAAGAAGATTCTTCTTAAGCAATTCCAGAGCACGATGAACAAGAACCAGACAAGACCAATGATACAGGAGTCTGGCGATCAACACATCAGGCAAGAAAACTGTTATGGCACTCAGATTATGTGATAACAAACAATATTTCATACTTCCTTCTAACAGAAAATGGAGAGCCATCAACTTTCCATGAGGCTATAAGTAGCCCTATTGTTTATTTGTGGATGACAGTAATGCAAGAAGAAATTGAAGCTTACATAGAAACAAAACCTGGAATCTTGCTCCACTTCCACAAGGTCGTAAAGCCATTGGTAACTAGTAGGTCTATGAGATCAAACAAGATGGTAATGACTAAGTAGAGTGGTATCGTGCAAGACTAGTGGTGAAAGCATTTGCTTAGAAATATGGAATTGATTTCAACGGGATATTTTCTCCAGTTGTTAGACTTACAACTATCAGATTAGTCCTGATTATGTCTATTGTGTTTGATTTGCATCTAGAATAGTTGGATGTAAAAACTGCATGTCTTCATGGAGAGCTTAAAGAAGAAATCTACATGCCCCAACCAAAAGATTTTGCTGAAACAGGTAAGAAGAACTTGGTTTGTAGGTTAAACAATTCTCTGTATGGTCTCAAACAGGCACCGAGATGTTGGTACAAGAGATTTGATTCCTATATCATGAGCCTTGGGTACAACAGACTTAGTTCAGACAATTGTACATATTACAAAAGGTTTGAAGAAGATAGTGATTTTATTATCCTGTTGTTATATATTGACGACATGTTGGTAGCAGGCTCCGACAAAGATCGAGTCCAAGAATTAAAGACACAGTTGGCTAAGTAGTTTGATATGAAGGATTTGGGACCCACAAAGAAGATTCTAGGGATGAAAATTCACCGAGACAGAAGTAATAGGAAGATTTGGTTTTCTCAAAAGAACTATTTAAAGAAGATCTTGCAATGCTTCAACATGCAAGATTGTAAGCCAATTTCTACCCCACTTCCTATTAACTTCAAGTTATCCTCAAGTATGTATGCTAACAATGAAGCAGAGAGAAAAAAGATGTCTCGAGTACCGTATGCATTAACAGTGCGAAGTTTGATGTTCGCTATGATATGTTCAAGACCAGACATTGTACAAGTAATGGGAGCAGTTAGTCAATACATGGAGAATCCTAGTAGAGAACATTGGAATAGTGTTAAGAGGATCTTGAGATACATCAAGGGTACCTCTGATGCTGCATTATATTATGGAAGATCAGAGTTTATTGTCAGAGGCTATGTGGACTAAGATTTTTCAGGTGACGTCGATAAAAGAAAATCCACTACAGGCTATGTGTTCACACTTACAGGACGAACAATGAGTTGGGTATCCAAATTACAAACTATTGTGGCCTTATCTACAACAGAAGCAGAATATATGGTAACTACAGAAGCTTGCAAGGAACCAATTTAAATACAAAGATTAATGGAAGAACTCAGGCACAAGTAGGACAAGATTCCTTAGTTTTGTGACAGTCAGAGTACCTTGCATATCTCATGGAATCTAGCCTTTCATTCCAGGACAAAACACATAGGTGTTCAATATCACTCTGTTCGAGAAGTAGTGGAAGAATGAAGTGTAGATATCCAAAATATTCACACCAAAAATAACCTAATAGATGTTATGACAAAACCAACTAATATTGATAAGTTTATATGGTGTAGATCTTCCTATGGCCTATTCGAAATATGAGTAGCATGAAACTGACAAGTTCAGGAAGGATCGAAGGATAACCAAAATAGCTTTAAGTAAGATAATGTGATGTAGTAAAAGCCAATTTGGCTTCCTCCTCATTTTCTTCTAGAAATAGGGCCCATAATAACCCAAGTTGGCTTCTTTTTAAGTAAATTCAATGAACATAGGCAAGTTGGCTTCTTCTTCAAGTAGTAAAACTCAAATTGCCTTTTTCTTAAACAAATTCAATGAATATAAAATGTGAGAAGATGGAGCTTTTTTCTACAAGAAGAAAAACACTCTCATAAATAGGGGGCATTGGTTATGGTTTTAATTATCTCGAACTCAGAGAGAAAAACATAAGTTTTTCCTAAGGGATCCTCCCTTGTAGTAATTTCCTAGTTTCTCCTATTTTGCATAGAGAGATTTGTATGCTTCAATTTCAAGAGAGAGTTGTCTTTGTTCTCTTATTGTTTATAGAAAGAAGTTGTCAAATTTTTGCCAATAGTGAAATCATTCTCTTTTTGCACGTGGATGTTTTCCTCAAATTTAATGGAGGGTTTTACCACGTACATAGTTTGTGTCAGTTCATATTCTTCTCAATTCTAATTCTTAGTTTCGTGATACTATTTCAACCCATCATTCCCCAACACCCTTGAGCAATGCCTACCGAGCTACTTCTCTCTACAATTTTCTTTGTCGTCTAGCTTCATTAGCAGTCTCAGCTTCTGCCTGTCTTCGAGCATTTTCAACAGCTTTGGCTTTTGTTTGTGCTCGGGCTCTATCTACTCAACACACATAAATTCAGTAAGAAACATTTTAGATATATCTCACTTAAGCATATAGAATAAAATTCGTGCAACCTTAACAATTATATTAACACGAAAAATAAAGATGAACCAAGTAACAACCTTCCCTTTTCTGTATTTCAAGTTCTTCCCTCTTGCGATGCAGTTTCTCTGGATCACACTTTTCAACCTGGTCTCTGAAATATTCAAGGCGTTTAGGATTAATAAGGTACCGAAAAATAGTGCTAAACTTGTATCCAGATAAACACATTAGGCACTATTTGGTAACACTTTTTTTTCAAGTACTTTCTATAATCAAAAAAGTCATTTTAACAAAAAAAAAAAAAAAAAAAAAAAAAAAGAAAATTACTTAAAAGAAAAAGTGAAAAACAAAACTTCATTTCATAGCATAGATGTGATATTTTAGGCACCGTTTGATAATACATTTTTAGTACTTTTTTGGCTTTTATGGAAAGACACACATAATTTTAAAAGAAGTGTTTGCTTTGCACTTAAAAAAAATACTTTTGAAAATGAAAAAATATGTAAAAACATGATCTTAACTACTTTTTGCGAAAAGCAAATAATACTAGTTTTTTTTGTTTCGTCAATATTTATATTTCAATAGATGGATGGAGATTGATGGACAAGAACCTAAAACTCAATTTTTTTCTGCTATCTATGAATTTTTTTTGGAATTAAAAAATTATTTATAAAGATAATACTAAGATATTCTCTCTACAATGTCAAACATACCCTTTTGATCTTTTGCTTTTGCTTTTAAGAAAAAGTATTTTTTTGTCATTTATTTAAATACTTATAAAAAGTGTTACTAATTTGTGCCTAATGTGTTATTCATCTCTTAATCCAAAAAAGATTTCGTAGTAAGTTAAGCAAATTTGGATAGAGACATTCTAGTTTAAACTATAAAACTCAAATAAAGGGAAAACAATAATTTTTTACTTTTTATTTTAAAAACAAAAATACTTTTACTCTTTTGTATTTTAGAAGTACGTTTTCAAAGAGGAAAAAAAGCACTACTTTTATTTTTAGTATCAAACAGAGCCTTAATGAGTTTACAAGATTAATATCCACCTGGTTAAGTGCCTTTTCTCGAGCCCTCGAGATGGTATCAGCAAACCGACTCTTTAAAAGAGCAGCCCTATAGAGCTTCTTGGGGGAAACTTGCCTCTCAGTTGAAGTACCTTCCCCTAAAATGTTAAATTATGATGGATGAGTCATGATCCCAAACAAAAGGGAAAACCTTTTTTTCTCTTCACTTTTCATGCTTACCATATTGATGGCAATTGGATTCAGCCGAATTTGTCTTTTGCTGGGGAGTTTGTTCCCGTTGATCCAACCCACTAATAGATTCTGTAGAAAACAAATGAACATTTTTTTATCAATGACTCCGCAAGAAGTAATCTCTATCCTAAGGATTCGTGGAGCATGAAATTCAGAGTATCAGATTGGATTGCCAATACATATTTACAATTTTGGATCTCGAATGCTATTTTCGCATGTCATTCGAATATAATATAGATAATTTTTTAAAGTAAACTAAAACAATTATATGTTCGTATGTTCAAAGTTAAATGTAAAAATATACAAATCATTTCATCAAAAGTATAATTTATAAAATAGGATAACTTAAACAATCAAATAGGCCCTAAGTCACTACTCCAAGATGGAAAGCCGTAGCCGATGAAATTTAGGTGTACGAATAAAGTTGCTCGTCGAAGCAGTTAAAAAAACTACTCTTACGGCATAGGCTATGCATGATGCTCTCATTACAAGAATTTGTACTACAGTCATTGTTATTGTAGTGTCTTGGTTATAATTCTTGCAATCACCACATGGCTAGAAATTTACCTCATAAGTTTGCTTTATTATTTGGTTATCCTAAAGATGAAACTACCTAATGTTTAGCCAGTACCTTTCAAAAGTTTAACAACAAAAATTGTTGAAGAAATATGCACATAACAATGCACACTCACATATGTATATGTATATGTATGTGTATATGACTAACATAATCGGATTTACAATCCTCAAAACATTTTATACATTTCAATGGTCAGGATGGATTGAACTAATTGAAGTTAAAAAACTATTTTTGGGAAAATTGCCAGCCAAGACATAATGTAATTGATTTAAACTTAAATATGTTGTTTTTGCACCGATTTTCAACGTAGTTTATGTAATTTCAACTTTGAATACTATGTTTGCTGATTTTGACTTGAATACAGTGTTTTTGTGTTGATTTCAACATATTCAAAGTTAAAATCAAACGCATTGCATCAAAGTAACACAAATAGATAATAGCCAAGTTGATATGAAACAAACATCATCGATTTTCAACGTAGTGTAGTTGATTCCACCTTGAATATGGTGTTTTTTGTTTAATTGTCAACTTACTGTATTTGAGTTCAATTTGAATACAACATTATTGTGCTTGACTTTCAACCTCGTATAATTAATTTCAACTTTGAATATGATGTTTGTTTCATTTCAAGTTTGAATACGCTGAAAATCAACAAAAAAACACCATATTCAAGTTGAAATCAAACAAACATCGTAAATCAACTCAACACCAAAAATACTATATTCACGTTGAAGTCAAACAAACGTCTATTCAAGTCAAAATCAACTACAACACATTGAAATTCAACTGACATCATATTTAAAGTTGAAAATCATAGAATTTCAAAAAATACAAATACTAATTAATCACAATCACAAAAAATAGATTTTTTCATCTACTTTTTTAATGTAGAATAAAATGGATTTTTCATGAACTTCTAAATTTTAGATATTGACATCATTACCCACTTAGAGGTGACATCACAATTTTCATTGGCATTATTGCGAAAGATATGACAACACATTTTATGTTGGAATCTAGCCATCTAGGGGCAATAATAGTGATTATTGTAAGGGCAATTTTCGACATAGATAGTTAAAATCTAAGGGCAAAAGAACCATGAAATTCTCATAGGACTAGAATAGAACTTTCCAAATCAACTAGACATAATAGGAAGAATCTATACTATAAAAGAACTAAAAAATCAACTTCCCTCTTTTTTCGCTCTCTATTATCATAGTAAGTACTAACTATTAAGGATGTGCTTACATTCTTGCAATAATTTTGCCCAACCAAATGTATAATTAAAGATGTAATTCAAATTATATATCACGATAAAATGTTGTAGAATGGAAAACTAACTGCAGCATGTTTTGCACCTCATTTCATTAACATCTCCAAAAGAAAACATCTATGTATTTTCACTCGTGTGACAAGTCATGTATTCTAATCCTTCGTACCTTCTTACATACATTATTAGATGTAACCACAGTCAATACTAAGGCCCATTGATAAACAAACCAGAAACACAGATACGAACATATAAATCCCATACTCGGAGAACTAAGAATATGAAAAGGAACTCACGATTATAATCAGCCAAATCAACAACATCATCTTTCTCCTGCCCGAAGACCTAAATTTTCCTGAAAACAAAGGACATGCAATCATAACAGTGAAAACATTGCAAGATCAAGATCAAATTTTCAATGCAACAGAAGCAAGTATCACTAGATTTTGTCCACTGCACCCAGGTTAAGCTCCTATAGTTGCATCTTACATAATAAATATACAATATACCTTTAATTGCCTTCTTGGAAGTGATTTATTCACCACCTTCCATCATATTTTTTTTTTGTATATATATGTATACATGTTGTACCTTTTTGGGTACAACACATTCTCTTAGTGTTGTGTTGTCTTCACTAAGTGAAAAAACACATTTACATAATAATTAGTTTTACATCAACTATCTCTCTAAAATAAAAAAATATTAATTGTATCACAAAATTTTTAAAATTATATTTCAAATAACATAATAATCACCAAACTTTTAAAAATTAAAATTAAAATTAACATATTAACCTCCAAAATTCTAAAAACTAAATTTTAAATACCATAACAACTCCTGAAAAATTTGAAAGTGAAATTTAAATGACACAATAGACCCCATTATTTTTTAAATATTATAAAATACAAAGCAAATATGCCCATGCAAAAATTGAACCTTACACAGGACCCAAGCTCGACCCAGCCAGGCAGGCAGTCGGTCTATCGGCAGCGCATGTGGCTTTATTTATTTTATAGTATTTAGCCAACTTTCTATCCATATCAGTTCAACACTCGAGGGGACTTACATTCAAGAGGTAATTCGAGTCTTAATAAATGATTATTCATATTCTTTAGTTACTAATGTGGAATCACCAACACAACACATCAATTAACAACTTCAAGTGGGTTCTTTAATAAACAATTTTAATTCATCTCTTAAATGATTTTTACAAAAATAAATATATCACATTCATTTCCTCACCAATGAGAATATATTGGTATATTCATATGTCTCAAATTAAGATTGAGTCCTAAAAATAATTAGGTCATAAAATATCCAAAAACATACTTTCATATAATAATACCCACTTGAGATTTGGTGCAAATTTGAATGAAAAAACAATCTCACATTACTTGTGGGAGAAAAACTTGAGCAATATATAAGACTCCAAGTTGAGAATAAAGTGTAAGCCCTTTGAGCATACAATCTTTTGTGCATTATGAGGGTTCTATAATTAATCACACAAGTGTGATGCTGATGCCATCATCATCCAACATAAATACTTAAACTTTTTTTTTTTTTTTTTTTCCATTTAATAACCTATAAGTTTGTAGTAAACATTCACTAAATTTTCATATCTTGAATCTACACAATTTAAGCTTAGTAAACATTTACTAAATCTACATATCCTGAATATGCACAATATATGGTTAGTGAATGTTCACTACATTTTCATATCATAAATTTGTATAATACATGTTTGGTGAATGTTCACATCGTTTCCTAAATATATCTTTAACTGCTCTGAATATCTAGTTAACGTTAACTATGAAACTATTCATGTCATAATGATTTAATTATATTTAATTAATAATTCCAATAATTTCCACCAATAAAATATAATATATTAAAAAACATAAAAATATATTTGGAATAAGAGAAATATGACCCAAAATTGTCATATCTTTCTTACACTATAAGAATTACATTTGTAGGTAAGACTTTCTATAACTCGTATCTTATTATTGAAAACACCCTGTCATGGACTTACTTTTCCCAAAATAACAATGCGGCACTTAGCCCGATTCCAACCCCTTGGCAATGTTAAATCAGCCTTGCCAAAACCATCAACCAAACAAAAGTATAGGAATAAAGAAGCAAGGAAGGTTACAGAAAGCTAGAAAGCTCTGTAAAGAGGTAAAGAATAAGAGATCTTAGGCGAATGAGAAGCTTGTATTGTTATTCTCAACTTGGCGAGGAGAAAATGAACCCTCTTCTCCTTATATAGGCCAAGGACCTTACAATGGACGGTCGAGATAGGTCGAGATCGTTTCAATCTAATGGCTACAATCAATCATCTTGATTATTCCTAGTAGATATTTACAAGGAAAATTCTAGAGTGAGAATTGTCTAAAAGGTTGGGGAAGAGTGTAGAGTGGTCGAGAGTACTCTAGAACTATCTAAAATATTCTAGAAACTATGGAGCCTCCATGATAACCCTTTTTCACACCCTTATATATAGAAGACCTGACTTCTATACTTAGATAATTCCCCAAGTAAGAGTTCTAATTTGTAAGGGACGTTATATTTTCTCCCAACTATTCTCGTGACATCCTCGTTGCGCTTTCATCCTTGAACATTTGGATGTGCTATGTGAATTTCCACAATAGGTATTCGTGTTCCCTGCTTGCTTCGCTATTCGAAAGGTTCTTCCACTTAACCAAATACTTGTGGTAGTTTGGCATACCTCTCCTTTGTATGACCCGATCGGCTAGTATAAAATCAACCCCTTTTACAAAAGAGGTTATTGTTGATTCCAAGATTTTGATGGACAATTAAGTATTGATATTTTTGGTGGAACTAATGAGTTTATTGAGTGGTTCAATGTAAAAGTTCTATTGTTGATATTATCATAAAGAAATTGCTAAAGATACTAAGGATGCAAAGAGACAGACAGAAGATATGGACATTAAGAGATTAAAAACTCAGAAGAATCTAGGTGAAAACAACTCAAGTCATTTTTTACTCTTAATATATCCAGATTAGGATCACATATGACACAAAAATGATTTATATTTATGTGTGTTTTTATTAGGGTCTTAATTACTTCACATATTTGCTCCAATGTGAAATTGAAAAAAAAATTGACCTAAGAAAGATTAGTGTTTAATATTGATTAATAGTTTCAATTTAGTTAACTGAGAAAAGAAATCGGTTAAAGGGTTCAAAAGGTCGAAGATTGGAATTAAAATGAATTAAGGAGTAAAAGTTCCAACACTGATCGGTCAACCGACTAATAAGGTTCGGTCAACCGATGGGCGTAGGTTGGTAATTGGAGAAGTCTTTGAATTGATCGGCCAACCGACCAAGAGAGATCGGTCAATCGATGACTGATAAGTAAACTCTCTGAATTGATCGGTCAACCGACAAACAAAGATTAGTTAACCGATGGCTAATAAGTAAACTCTCTGAATCGATCGGTCAACCGATTATTGATGATTGGTCAACTGACCAAGGGCAAAAAATGACCTGGAAAACATCCTGAATTGATAGATCAATCGACCCATAAGGGATTGATTAACCGACTAGCGTATGAAAATGGCTAGGGCTACAACCTGAAGGGATCGGTCGATCGATGGTGGATTGGTTGGTCAACCAATTGGGAAGTTTCAGGATTTGAGGATTTGATCCAAAAGTAGCCGTTACTAGCAATTTTTTTTGCTGATATCTTAGAGATATTCTGGGGATTTGAACATATTATATGTAAGACCCTGACTTAGCACGTACGTCATTTTAGTTATATTTTGGAGCAATTGGGAAAAATATGGGGTAGAATTGAATTAATTATTATCTGAATTAAAAGTTTAGGGGGGGCGAATTGTAAATTTGTATTCATTGAATCCAACCCTTAGGATTCAAATGGTCTTTCAATTGATAACATGTAAACCTTTAGGGGTGAAATTACAATTTGAAGGAAAATTATAAAATGGTAATTTGGGCTAAAATAGGAATTAAAGAAATTTGGGGGGAGGAAGGAGTAATTAGAGTAAAATATTTATATATATATATATACACGCATACGATGGGTGCTGAGAGAACAACCGGATCGGAGAGGGGAAGGATCGAGATTCATTGACGTGGCAAGCTAGGAGTACACCAATCCACCTAAAACATGCAATTGTGATATTTGAAACAGGGAATCGTGATCTTCAACGGAGGAAAAGAAAAAAGAAGAAGTAGAAACTGGAAAACAGAGGAGAAAGAGAGGGGAGGTTCGGCGGTCAGGGGGTGGTGAGATCCGACGATCGGAGGTGTGAGTGATTCGTTCGGATCGTTGATCGATCGTCGGTAGTGCCGACGATGTGAGGTCCCGTTCAGTACTGACGGTGTGGAGTGTCGACGGGGTATTTGTCACGGTTTCGTCGGAGGTTGCCGTCGGTCAATACGGCGGTGGGCTATTCAGCAGCCGACAGTGGTGAGCGGGGTTGACGGTAAGCTTCCGGTGGCTGTCGTTGACGTTGGGATATGTGTGTGTATTTTCTGCTCTGAACAGTTTATGTTCTTTCTCGTGGTGTGTAGTGCGACGGTGACGATCAGCGGCGTGGGTGGCTCTACTCCATCGGTACATGTCGACCCTACAAGGTGTGAGCGTGTTGTGGGTGCATGGGGTTGCCGGAGTTTCCGCCGGAAAATTAGAGAGAGAAAGAACAGTGCGTACATGGTGGGTGGGACGGTCGGCAGTGCATGGAAGAGTGTGGGTTATCCGATTGATGGTGCGTGTGTCCGGTCGGTGGGACGGCGAGGCTTGATCGACGGTGAGACGTCGGCGGCGGCGGCGCGACGGCGAGATGTCATCGACGGCGGCGAGACAGCGTAACAGGAAGCATGAATACAAACCAGGGAAAGGAAAAAAAAAAACGGGAAGAAGAAAGGGGAGAAGAAGAAAAGGGAAATTTTTTTCGTAAACCCCCCCCAATAAAAATCCAAATATCATTCTCACGACCAACGGACGATTCGAAGCAGGTAAAATCTAAATCAATTACCATTATTGTTAAATTGAAATAGTAGCAAACGGGATTATAATCTAGAGTCGTTAATTTTACTAATTTTTGTCATCATCCCTATTAACAAACGCGTACAATAATTATTAACGAAACGGAATTTACCGGATACCAATTATTCGTAATAAAAAGTGTGTACCGGGGGAGGGGGGGGGATTACGGAATTTAGGGCCCGCATTGCATGATTTGGTTATTTTACATAAAATATTAATTTAGGCTCTATCGTTATTAGGTTCGCGGGCACCGGAGTACCGGTAGGGAATAAGCGGTTAAGTCTACAAAAATGGATATTAAGGTGAGTGTACTATCTTCTTACTGAACTATTTCCTATGAATATACATGATGAAATATGTGATTATTTAAACTATATGAATTTATAAATGATATGGATCAACCAGGATTTGAATAAGTTGGTAAACTGAATTTCGATAGTTTTAAAAAAGAAACTGAAAATGAATTTTTTGCTGGATTTGGTGAAATTAGACGGCATTTTTAAAAAGAGAATAGAAAACATCTATTTCTCTAGAAATGCCTGGTTTTCTAAAAATAAAAAAATAAATGGTGGAAAAGTGGTATTGATAAAATCAGACATTTTCTTTAAAAAAAGATATAAAATATGATTTTTGAATTTAAAAGCTAGTTTGAGAAAAGTGGTAGACGTGGTGATTTGACGATTTTGAGTAAGTGATATTTATTGAGTTACGATTCGATGATAGTGTATTTGATTTTGACGATGCCATGACTGTTCTCCCCGAAAGGGGTGTGGATTATATTTCTCCCCGTAAAGGGTGTGAATTGTATTTCTCCCCAAAAAGGGGTGTGGATATTTCATAGGAAGGCATTCCTATGAATGTTACGGTACCGTTGCAACTCCCAATCGTGAGGTTAAAACGATCACTAGGGCTGGCCAGTGTGTGTGTGTTGGAGGTGTGTGTTTGAGATTGGTGCTTGAGATGTGGTGTTTTACGTATATTGGTATGGTTTTATACTAAATGGATTTGGATGGAATTTATCTGTATCACTTTATTTTCATTGCTTATATACTTGTGCTTGATTCATATTAAGTTGTGGAAATATTTTGAACGTATTAATATTTTTAAAAACGTTTTACTAAGAAGACAGTACCCTCGCAGGTACAACAGCTAGGAGTCGGTCCCCTACTGGCACTAAGTAGAGCTACATGATGGAGTCGTATGGACGTTTGAGAGAAACTGTCAAAGGGAATAAAAACAAAAGGTTCATGAATAATTTCGGGACGGGTGTGTCCCTCATAGTAGATGTTTGTATTACACCGTACGTGTATATTGTCATTCATTGTAAATTTGGGGATTGGTGATATCATGTTGTAGTCACGCCAGCCTCGGGATGGCGGGTGTCTGGGACGGGTTGTGACATTATAGATATATAATTCTTATTTAGATGTCCCTATAGATATGATTCACTTATTTTAAGTGTTTCTCAAATTGGTATATTTAATACTTCCTATCTAGTTTAATTTGATATTGAGAAATGTTTGGGGGACTTAATTGGATATTTTAAAAGTTATAATTAAGTGAATTAAACCAAGATTAAGTTATATTGATATACGGGGTCTATATGAGTATTTAAATGTCATATCTTGTGGGAACTAGTCGTTAGAGGGCCTGTTTCAAATCTGTTTAAATAAACCTGCGTTTTTCACATATCAATATTCACTTCTATCAAGAACAATAAGTTCCTAAACTTTCTGAGAGTTATTATTCTAATATTATACTGAGATATTATCGTGGGATTATTCTGGTGTTGAAGTTCTTGAGTTAAAGTGCTAATTGATTTGGCATCACCGATCTAAGTTGTCTAGTAATATAATTTGCATTCTTCCGGTATTTTCCTGGTGAGATTGTTCCAAACTTTCATTCTTTGTTGTGATTATTTATTATTATGCTTACTTGGATTTTAGATCTTGTGAAATTATTTTTGAACTTTACAGTGCACGAAAAATCATTTTAAAATATTTTTTGTGGTAATCTGGTTGCGTGCTTGAGTATGTGCTACCCGCTTATTTTATAATCAGATTTTAAATTTCTCAGTTAATTTTATCACTAGTAAATTTGGGACATTAGTTAAGTTTTAATTGATTTGAGGTGATAGAGGCTCCTAGTGGGAAGAAACTTATCGATTTTTGTAATTGGTGAGTTTTGTGCGGATTAGATATTGTTGGGAATATCTGATCAGGGGTAGATGGGTTTCAATCTCTTCCGGTAAAGAGACTAAGGTTTATTCTTTACCTAAGGCATAAAAACGTTAGGTTACTTTTTTTCTTTGAAAAGAGATAGGTATGATTCTTTCTTATTAGAATTAATTGAGTTTGATTTGTAACGATTCCATCTTTACTGGTGGAAATGATACTTGGAGTGTTTTTGGTGAGGTTTGATTCTTAACCTAAGTATAAAATAATTATGTTAATCTTTAGCCTATTAAAAAAATAGAGGTTTTTCCTTAACCTACGAAATGGAAATTGTAAAGGTTGATTTTGAGCCTGTAAATGAATCATTGTGTAAAAGTTTAGTTCTTACACGTTTAAAGGAATCTTAGTGGTTTTGTGGGTGCGAATCTCCATGAAGGCTCGGAGGACTGGATTAGCCAAGAGTAGTTTGGTGAACCAAGATATATCGAGGTGTTCTGCATTGTTACTTTATTTATTTATTGTTGTTTGGGTGTGCATCTAGAGTTAATTACACTTATTCGCTGCTATATAAAGATAATAATTGATTTATGATTAAATTAATTATTTAAAAATTTAAGTGTTGAAGATAATTATTTGCTTTAATTTTTATAGCTACCCAATTCATCCCTCCTCTTGGGTAGATTATTGGGCCAACAATTGGTATCAGAGTTGGTTTAGCTAGATACACTAACTAATAAAGATCACATGGCGCACTCATTAGGCACACTAGGTGAAAGGCGGTCAATGCACTGATCATATTTATTTGCAGGTAAAAATTATGCATTCTAGAAGGATAGGATGATTGCATTCCTTCAAGCCACAAATTATGACGTGTGGCTAGCGATTGAGGATGGTGATAGGTGTAAAATACCTATCTATTTCTAAACCGAATTTGCCAGTTTTCGAGTATTATATTAAAGTTTTAATATCTTTTTAAGCTGTTTTTAGAAGTCAGGTGTAGGGACGTAAACAATCGACAAATTGAGCAAAACGGTGGAAAAAAAGGGTAGCCAAAAGATAAAAAAATAGAGGTTTCAAGAACAATGGAAATCCGCCTAGGCGAAGTTTCCACCGCCTAGGCAGAATTCCGTCAGAATGCTGGAAGTGCTTAAATGCTGAATTCTGCCTAGGCGAAGTTTCTACCGCCTAGGCGGAAATCAGTCAGAATGAAAGAAGACGAAGAAGTTACTTCTCCGCCTAGGCGAATAAACCATCGCCTATGCGGATTTCTAACCACCTTAAACTCTGCCTAAGCGAAGATTCTACCGCCTAGGTGAATTTCGCAGAATAGGGCAAAATATCTGTTTAGATATTTTTAAAACCTTTGGCCTATTTATACCACTTTCCCACGTTTAAAAAAGGGAGTTGATGATCTCTAACCCTAGTAGAGAGTTTTTAAGCTATATTTTGGAGATCAAGGAGGAGATTCATCATTCGGGCAAAGACGAATCACTTGTGGATCGATCATTAGCGACTTTGGATCGTTTCACTTTTAGATTTGATCGTTCTTCTTTTATTTTTATCTTTGTAATTACTTTTTCATATCTAATAATGTTGAATCCCTCTTATTTCGTATGGTATATGGCTAAGATCTTGTAGTATTAGTTAAATGTTACTTAGGTGTAGTTGAAATCATGTAAATGTTAAGTTGAATAAATTAATATTACTTTAACATGTTGTTTGTCTAAATCCGATTGTGTTTACCGTTATTCTTGATATTATGCTTGTATTAATAAACCAAGAATACGGGGTTTGACACTCAGGAGAGGTAATCCTGGATTCGGATTAGGGTAAATGCAACGTGATGTTCTAACGACCTGGGAGGGCGTTAGAACGTATGCAATCCATGACGTTGGCTAAAGACTCATGCGACCTAGGGTCGTTAAGCCATTGAGGGAGATTTTTTCATTGACACGAAGTCGTGTAATTCCCCGTCTTACACTCGGGAGAGGTAGCGAAGGAGTTATCGATACAGAGATTGTCAGAATAGATAAAAATCGTTATAACTAACTAAATGACGTCAATTATGCATTATATGAAATAAATCAATACCTAAGTAATTAGTGTAATTAGAACTAACCTAATAGTTGTCATTTATCTTATTAGATTAAATAGAATACAAACAAATTTTGATTAGTTGAGATAATATGAAACTATTTTAATCACAATATTCAACCGAATTACATGTATTCCCAGTGGAACGATATCCGATCTTACAAGATCCATTATATTAAAATTAGACCTTGTATACTTGCAAGTAGTCAATACTGCGAGGACGATGATGAAATCCTCGCACGTACAGATGGTCCATTTGTCCCTATGAAAAACAGAGTTGCCGAGAAGAAAGAGCAGTTGACCCTTTTGATAAACGGAAGCTTTCCATTAATTCTCAGGCTACTAACATTTTGTTTTGCTCTTTAGATGCTAATGAATACTCCTAGATCTCAAGTTGCGGATTGGCGAAAGAAATGTGGGACAAATTGTGGGTTACCCACGAAGGGACCAGTTAAGTGAAATAGTAAAAAATCAGCGCCTTAATCCGTCAATTTAAATATTCAGAATGGAAGAAGTAGAATCGATTCAAGAGATGCACACATAGTTCAACACTATCTGCAACTATTTGAGTTAAATCGGAAAACCATACTCCATAGAGGATAAAGTTCAAAAGATTATAAGATCTTTAACTAAAGTATGGGGACCAAATGTCGCCGTGATTGAGGAAGTTAAGGATCTTGCAAAATATAAAATTGATGACCTCACCGGCAACCTAATGAGGCATGAGATGACAATTTGAGGATATGAGGATGACACTGGGAATATAAAAAAGAAGTCCTTGGCAATGAAGGTTCAAAAAACTAAGGAAGATGATGACAATGATGATGTGAGTCTAGACAGTGAATAAGAAAAGATGTGGCGCTTCTCATGAGGAATTTTAGAAGATTGAGCCGACTTACATTCCGTGGAAGGAGGAATTTCAACATGAACAATGTGGAATGTTACAACTATCACAAGACTGGCCACTTTCAAACCGATTATCCTGAACTGAAGAAAGATTAGGAAAAAGAGAAGAAAATAAAGGAGAAGAAAAAAGGAAAGAAGAATAAGAAGTCTATGAAAGCTATTTGGGATGATACCAAATTGAGTAGTTTGGAAAAATTAGGAAGTGAAGGATCGTCCATGCTTGCACTAATGGCCACTGGTGATGAGGTAACTAAATGTTCAAGTTATTGCCCTTTAGATTTTGATGAATTATTTGATGTATATCAAGAACTTACGCATGATTATAAAAACCAGTGTTCTAAAATCAATGCCCTTCAAAGTACAATTAACACATTAAACAAGCAAGTAATGGACTATGAATCTGAAAATATTGAATTGAAATTTAAGATGTCAGATTTATAGTCAATAGTTCTCAAATTTACCGACGATGAGAATAATTTGAATTTCAGAATTTTTTTAAACAAAAGCGCTTTCATAATTTTTTTTTCTGAAACCGAAGGTCTTGTTAGATATTTTAAATGTAACTTTGTGGGGGTATACTATTCGTAGATGTTTTACTAAAATATCTAACTGCAGATAAGTTTGGGTTTCAAAAGGGACTAAAATTATCCCGACTAACAAGATCGGACCCACTTAGACTGCGTATCACTTAAGGAACTATTTGAGGTGCTCCTTGTAGGTCATCGATAGAAAAGGACAAATAGTTCCTGGACAGTGGATGTTCTCGGCACATAACGGGAGATAAATCAAAATTTATATCTTTGACACCTAAAGATGGAGGTCATGTGACATTTGGAGATAACGCTAAGGGTAAAATTTTCGGTATAGGTAATAATGGTAATGGTACTACTATTATTAAAGATGTTTTATTAGTTGATGGTCTGAAACATAACTTACTTAGTATAAGTCAATTATGTGACAAGGGTTATAATGCTGTATTTGATCATGATAGATGTATAATTAAGAATGGGAATAATAGTAGCATATTATTGGTTGCCTTATGTTTTGAGAATGTTTACAGATATTCGTTTGATGATTTTACTTCTCAAAACTTATCTTGTTTACGTGCTTTATCTAAAAATGGTTGGTTATGGCATAAGAGACTTGGGCATACTAGTATGGAAATGATTTTTAACTTATTTAAGAAGAGTCTCGTATGTGACCTACATGATTTAAAATTTGTGAAAGATAAAGAATATGATGTATGTCAGTTAGGCAAGCAGTCTAGATCACCATTTAAGAAAAAGATGCACACTTCCACGTCTAGATGTCTTGAAATGTTGCATCTTGATTTATTTGGTCCAAATTCTATTGCTAGTCTTGGAGGTAAATTTTATGCATTTGTATTAGTTGATGACTACTCTATATTTACTTGGGTGTTCTTCCTTGCTAAGAAGAGCGAAGTTGCTTTTATGTTTTCTAAATTTTGTAAACGTGTTCAAAATGAGAAGCAATGCTCTATTATTAATATTCATAGTGACAGAGGTAGAGAGTTTAAAAATGATAATGTAATCACTTATTGTGATGAGCATGGTTATGCTAATAACTTCTCTGCACCGAGATCACCACAACAAAACGGTGTTGTGGAAAGGAAGAACAAGACGCTTTAGGAAATAGACAGAATGATGCTAAATGAAAATAGTTTACCAACCTACTTCTGGGCCGAAGCAGTAAGTACCGCTTGTCACGTGGTAAATCGGGTATCAATTGATAGAGGGTTTAATAAAACCCCTTATGAAATCTGGAATGGTAAGACTCCGAACATAACTGACTTCATGGTATTTGGTTGTAAATGTTTTATCTTGAATGATAAGGATAATCTTGGTAAGTTTGATGCTAAACCTGACTATGGAATTTTTCTTGGATATGCTACTAATAGTAAGGTTTATAGAGTTTATAATAAACGTATATTAGTAGTTGAGGAGTCCATGCATGTTGTTTTTTGAGGAAGCTAATTCATTTTTGTCGAGAAAGGTTTTGGATGATGATGATGCGGGCATTTTAAATAACCAAACCCAAGGCGAAAATATGACAAATGAACCTAAAAAAGAAGAGCCTAAGGGAGAGGATTCGACGTTACCACGTCTATAAAGATAGTACCAGGACACTCATTAAAAGAAATCATCGGTAATTTCCAAAGAGGTATAAGTACTTGTTCATCCCTTATAGATAATATTAATCATGCTTTTCTATCTCAAATTGAGCCTACGAATGTGAATGAGGCGTTAACCGATAAATCTTGGATCTCCGTAATGCACGAAAAGTTAGTTCAATTTGAGCAAAATAAAGTGTAGTCTCTAGTTCCTAGACTAGATTTTTATCCAGTAATTAGTACAAAATGGTTTTTTCGAAATAAACTAGTATAGTTATTAGAAATAAAACAAATTTAGTTGCACAGGGCTATAATCAAGATGAAGGAATTGATTATGATAAAACTCATGCACCTGTGGTTAGATTAAAAGCTATTAGAATGTTACTTGCTTTTGCAAGCTCACGTAATTTTACTCTATATCAAATGGATGTGAAGAGTGCATTTTTGAATGGCTTCCTAGTGAAAGAAGTTTATGTGGAACAACCCCTCGGGATTTAAGAGCGATAAATTTCTCGATCACATGTTTAAATTTCATAAGACTTTGTATGGGCTCAAACAAGCTCCTAGAATTTGGTATGAGAGACTTAGCCAATATTTGATCGAAAATGATTTTCGAATGGGTCTTACTGATATAAAATTATTTGTTAAGAAAACTGATTCTGATATCCTATTAGTACAAATTTACATTGTTAATATTATTTTTAGGTCCACTAATGAAGATCTTTACCGAGAGTTTGCCAAGATAATGCAGGTTAAATTTGAAATGAGCATGATGGGAGAGCTAAATTTCTTTCTTGGGTTGCAAATCAAGTAAACTAAAGAAGGGATCTTTATAAATCAAGTTAAATACACCAAAGAGTTGCTAAAGAAATATGGCTTGGATGGTACTAAAGAGTACAAAACTCCCATAGCAACAACTATAAAGATAGACAAAGATGATACAGGTAAGAACGTAAATGAAAAATTGTATCGAGGTATGATTAGTAGCTTATTGTATTTAACTGCTAGTAAACTTGACATTATGTATAATGTTTGTTTATATCCTAGATTTCAGTCTTGTTTTAAAGAATTGCACTTGACTGCGGTTAAACGAATCTTTCGATATTTAAAAGGGACGACTGACCTAGGATTATGGTATCCCAGAGGAAGTAATTTTAAATTAATAAGTTACTCTGACTCTAATTTTACTGGTCGCAAAGTCGAGCAAAAAATTACAAATGGGTCATGTCATTTACTAGCACATGCCTTGGTTTCTTGGTCAAGCAAGAAATAAAATCCGATAGCCTTATCTACTATTGAGGCTGAGTACATGGTAGCTGGTAATTGTTGAATGACTTTAGAGTATGTATGGAGAAAGTCTCGATCTATTGTAATAATAAAAACGCTATTTGTCTAAGTAAGAATCCTACACAACACTCACGCACTAAGCACATAGAGATTAGACATTATTTTATTTGTGATCATATTCAAAAAATGGATGTTATTATTGAGTATTTTGATACCTCCAACCAGCTTGCTGACATTTTTACTAAACCTTTAGCGGAAGATCAGTTTGTGAAAATCATCTGAGGTTTAGCTATGGGTAGGCAAAATGATGTTTGCTTTGAGTAGTGGTGATTTTGTGGTTCTCTTTCCCCACTTTTTGAGATGAAAAATGGGGAGAATATGTTGATGTTTATTGAAATTTTTTATTGAATTGAATTAATTAATAAAAAAGAAAGATATAAAGGGGAAACTATGATTGTGCTTAAAATGATTTAGTTAATGTTTAGGTTTTGTTCGCCTAAGCATGGCACTGATATAGGAGGAGAACAATATTGATATGATTATTTTATGATTATGTTATGATTTATTAAATATCTAAAATTGATTATATTTTTTGCTTCGTTGAATATATTATAAGTTTTTGAAATTATCTTCATGATTATGCTTTCACGAGTTAAAAAACCTATCCTCAAATTTAGGGGGAGCGTGGTTATATTTTTATTTTGAAGAAAACAACAAAGTTAATTTTCATTATCAAAAGGGAGAGTTTGTTGATCCCAAGATTTTGATGGACAATTAAGTATTGATGTTTTTTGTGGAACTAAAGAGTTTATTGAGTGTTTTAATGTAAATGTTTCATTGTTGATATTATCATGAAATAATTACTAAGGATGCAAAGAGACAGATAAAGAGATGTATATTAAGAGATTGAAGACTTTGAAGAATCTAGGTGAAAACAACTCAAGTCATTTTTTACTCTTAATGTATCACGATTAGGATCACACACGACACAAATATGATTTATATTTATGTGTGTTTTAATTAAGGTCCTAATTAGTTCATATATTTGCTCCAATGTGAAATTGAAAAAGAAAAATTGACCTAAGTGAAATTTGGTTTTAAAATTGATTAACAGTGTCAATTTAGTTAACCGAGAAAATAAATCGGTTAAAGGGTTTAAAACATCGAAGATTGGAATTAAAATGAATTAAGGAGTAAAATTTCCAGCACTGATCGGTCAACTGATGGGTATAGGCTGAGAATTGAAGAAGTCTCTGAATCGATTGGTCAACCGACCAAGAGAGGTCGGTCAACCGATGGAGTGAACTCTCTGAATCGATCGGTTAATCGACCAAGAGAGATCGGTCAACCAATGGTTGATAAGTGAACTTTTTGAATCAATCAAGCAACCGACCGTAAATGATCGGTCAACCGACCAGGGCTGAAAAATGTCCTGGGGAGCATCCTGAATTAATCGATCAACCGACCCATGGGGGATTGATTAACTGACTAGTGTATGAAAATGGCTTTGGTTACAACCTAAAACGATTGATCGACCGATGGTGGATTGGTCGATTAACCAACTGGGAAGTTTCAGGATTTGAAGATTTCGAGGATTTGATCCAAAAGTAGCCGTTACTAGCCATTTTTTGGTTGATATCTTGGAGATATTCTGGGGATTTGAACATATTATAGATATAGGGTATATACCAATGATCTCCCATGTTATTTTGTATTATACCAGAGACCTCTCCTATCATTTTACAAATACCAGAGACCTCCCCTATCTTTTTGTTCAAACCTCACTTACCTCTTTTTGGACAAAATTGCCCTTAACTTATTTTAAAAAAAAAATCATTGACACCCCTATATTTATAAAATTATATTTTTTACCCTTAACTTTTTAAATAATTCTATTTACCTCTCACCACCACCCAACTTCCACCGCCATCACGCAACTCCCACCTCCTACCATCGCCACTACCCTCCGCCACCAACACCCACC
Source organism: Eucommia ulmoides (assembly GCA_016647705.1). Taxonomy (NCBI): domain Eukaryota; kingdom Viridiplantae; phylum Streptophyta; class Magnoliopsida; order Garryales; family Eucommiaceae; genus Eucommia; species Eucommia ulmoides. The sequence goes on from CM028339.1 coordinate 22,200,311, forward strand.
ACCCTCCTCCACCTTCTACCGTCGCCAACCACCACCTACCCAACACCATCTCCAATCGCTACCCACTGCCAACTCCACCGCCCACCGCCACCCGCCACACCGTTAATGAAATTTTAAAATGTCAATTTTATCTTTCTAAAATTAACACTTATTAGGGTAGAAATCCAAAAGGTCCAAACTATAGGGGGTGAAGTGCAATTAAACCCAATTAGGTCTCCATCTCTCACTCTCATTCTCTCGCACCTCTCTTTCGCTCCTCCCGATTTGAACTCATGTCTCAGATTTAGAGGCCGCCGCCGTCACTCCCTATGAACCCTAACGTTGAAGTCGCTACAGCTGGAGCACTGTCGTTCCATCTTCATCGTCGTCTCTCTCGCCCTTGCCATTGATCGATCGCTCTTCTTCGCTCAATCTTCAATTGATCACCATCGAGGTGGCGTTGGTGAGCCCCATTTTCGAAGAAATGATGGAGAACTTGAAGCCAGACTTGCTCATTTACAACTTCAATTAGCCATGGGTGGCGGCTTTGGCCACGTCGTGGAACATCTCGATGGTTGAATTCCTTACCATTGGGGCGGCGGCCAACACCTATTTATTTCACTTGATCATATCTCCATTTTGTTGCAAAAGAATATGGTCCCCGTAGGTCCTTTGGTTCATGACTCCATTAACGAAGCTCAAGAAACAGAGTATATCCAGATCATTAAATGGTTCATCGTAGTCGGCTCCTCCTATCTATAAATTACCACCCACCCCCGCCACCTCATCCTCATCCTCCATTATCTCTCTATAATTTCCCATTTTCTCTATCTAAAAGAAAAATAAATCTCAAATCCATCCCACCATTTTTTGTTATTTCTTCTTGTTACCAGCGACGGCGACTCCCAACCCACTGGCGACGATGACTCCCAACCTACCGGTGATAGTTATCTTTCTCTCTCTCTTCTCTCTCCTCTCTCATGTCTCATCTCCTTCCCTCCCTTGTTCCACTCCCCCACCCCCGTTCCCCTTCTGCATTTCCATATCCCTTAGCAGTGGCATTTGGGTAGTTGGTCGGTGGTGGTGGAAAAAGACTGAGAATCATGAACAAGAATAAGTTGATGTCCATGGTGGAAGAAGGTAGTGAAAAAAGAAGAAGAAACAAATACATTTTGGCCCCTATCATTTGAATTAATATTAAAAGAAATTCAATCAATTTTTTAATGGTAAAATGAGAATAATAATTGTGTAATTTGGGCGGTGGCGGTGACGGTAGCGATGGGAGTTGGGTGGTAGTAAGAGATAAATATAATTATTTAAAAAGTTAAGTGTAAAAAATATAATTTTGAAAATATAGGGGTGTTAATGAAGTTTTTTCAAAAATAAGCTAAGGGCAATTTTGTCCTAAGGGAGGTAAGTAATATTAAAACAAAAAGATAGGAGAGGTCTTTGGTATTTGCAAAATGACAAGGGAGGTATCTGGTATAATGTAAAATGACAGGGGAGGTCATTGGTATATACCCTATAGATATATCATTCTTATTTAGATATCCTTATAAATATGGTACACTTATTTTAAGTGTTTCTCAAATTGGTATATTTAATACTTCCTATCTAGTTTAATTTGAGATTGAGAAATATTTGAAAGACTTAATTGAATATTTTAAAAGCTATAATTAAATGAATTGAACCAAGATTGAGTTATATTGATATACGGGGTCTATATGAGCATTTAAATGTCACATCTTGTGGAAACTAACCGTTAGAGAGTTTATTTCAAATCTGTTTAAATAAACCTGCATTTTTCACATATCAATATATCATTTCTATCAAGAATAATTAGTTCTTGAGCTTTCTGAGAGTAATTATTCCGATATTATACCAACAGATTATCGTGAGATTATTTTGGTGTTGAAGTTCTTGAGTTAAAGCGGTAATTGATTGGCATCACCGATCTAAGCTGTCTAGTGATACAATTTGCATTCATTCGGTGTTTTGCTAGTGAGATTGTTCAAAGCTTTCATTCTTTATTATGATTATTTATTATTCTGCTTGCTTGGATTTTAGATTTTGTTAAATTGTTTTTGAACTTTAAAGTGCATGAAAAAATATTTTAAAACGATTTTTGTAGTAATCTAATTGCGTGCTTGATTCCGTGCTACCCGCTTATTTTATAATCAGATTTTAAATTTCTCACTTAATTTTATCATTAGTAGATTCGGGACATTAATTGAGTTTAAATTGATTTGAGGTAGTAGAAACTCCGAATGGAAAGAAACTTATCGATTTTTGTAATTGGTGAGTTTTGTGCGAATTAGATATTATTGGGAATATTTAATCAGGGGTAGTTGGGTTTCAATCTTTTTTCGGTAAAGAGATTGAGGCTTAATATTTACCTAAGGCATAAAAAAGTTAAGTTACTCTTTTCCTTTGAAAATAGATAGATATGATTTTTTCTGATTAGAATTAATTGAGTGTGATTTGCAACGGTTCCATCCTTACTGGTGAAAATGATACTTGGAGTGTTTTTGGTGAGATTTGATTCTCAACCTAAGTATACAAGAATTAGGTTAATCTTTAACCTGTTAAAAAGATGAAGGTTCTTCTTTAGCCTGTGAAAAGGAAATTGTAAAGGTTGATTCTGAGTTTGTAAAAGAATCATTGTGTAAAAATTTAGTTTCTACTTGTTTAAAGGAATCTTAGTAGTTTAGTGGGTGCGAATCTCCGTGGAACTCAGAGGACTGACTTAGCCAAGAGTAGTTTGGTGAACCAGGATATATCGAAGTGTTCTACAGTGTTACTTTATTTATTTATTATTGTTTGGGTGTGCATCTAGAGCTAAGTATACGTATCTGTTACTATCTAAAGATAATAATTAATTTATGATTAAATTAATTATTTGAAAATTTAAGTGTTGAAAGATAATTATTTACTTTAATTTTTATAACTACCCAATTCATCCCCCCTCACAGGTAGATAACTGGGCCAACAGTTATTACAGAAGTTAGCGTCCATTTTATTGCCTCATGTCCTGGTTCTTCCATGTCCTTATGATGCGGCTTCAAGACGCTAACATGTAATATAGGATGTATCTTCAACTTTGGTGGGAGAAAGAATTTGCACGAAAACTTTCCCACACGTTTTATTACCTGAAAGGTGCCCCCATAGCACCGAACAAGGCCCTTGTGAACTTTCCTTAGAGTTTTGAACTGTTACGGCTATTTCACAAGTACCAATTTGCCCTCGTTAAACTCTAGCGACCGTCTAAACTTGTCTGCCCATTTCTTTATCTTCTTGGCCACTTTATCTTGGTATGTGCTAACCATATTGGTCTGTTTGTTCCATGCCTTAGCAAACTTGTATGTTGCAGGACTTGTAGTTAAGGCATTGGGCTTTAACGTTTACCTTCCTGTGATTATCTCGAAAGGGATTTGGTTGGTTGCCTCGCTCTTTTGCAAGGTGTACGAGAATTATGCCACGTTGAGTAGTTTTCCCCCAATTAGTTTGGCTAGCACTAACGTAGTGCCGCAAATTTAAGTTCAGCAAGGCATTAATTTGCTCCGTCTTCCCATTGATCTTTGTATGGAAACTTGTTGAGAAGTCCAAGTCCGTCCCCAACAACTTGAACAACTCTGTCCAAAATCGCCCTGTGAATCAAGAATCTCAATCACTGACAATATGTAATGGAACTCCCCAAAGTTTCACCACGTGTTTCCTAAATAGTCGGGTTGTCTCATTGATAGGTATAAATTACCTATCTATTTTCAAACCGAAATTGTTAATTTTCGAGTACGTTTAGTATGTTTTTAGTACGTTTTAATATGTTTTATTCTTTTTGTATTAAAATAGGTGTATGGGTGAAAAGGTATAAAATCAGAGCGCAAACGACCAATTCAGACCAAAAACGGTCGGAGAACGGTAGAAAAACAAGCAAGGAGGCAATATTCTGAAAGAAGCCCACTGCCGCGGCGTCAAGACCACTACCGCGGTAGTGAAAATGCAGAGTAGGCTATTCTTGCTAATCATCCACTGCCGCGGCGGTGAAACTGCAAAATGTCCCTGAAATCCACTGCCCTTTCCACCGCCGCGACGAACATTGAACCAACATACCCACCGCCTAGGTGGTCAGTTCTGCACAATTTAGATATTTATTAGATATTTTGTTGCCTATTTAAACCCTTTATCTCCTCATCTCTTTCGGTGGAATCACCCCCCCAACCCCTTAGGCTATATTTTAGGGTGAGTTTGAGAAATTTTTGAGGGAGAGCTCTCAACCCGAGGTGGAAGATGAAGGAGGAAGAGAGCGGTGAACGGTTTTAGTGCCAAATCTTCGGATATCGGCTAAGTAGTTCATTTATTTTCTTTGTTTTCTTCATTTTGGTAGTTGTTGATCATGTTTACGCCATTTTACATTATATACATGGTTATGGCCATTGGCTAAACATATGTTGTTTAGGGATTATTAATAAATTTATGAATACGTTATTTAGTTGAGTTGGTGTTTTGTTTGCGGATGTTCTTTGTTATTTTGATTGTGTATGTCGTATTGTTTGTTTATCATGCTTATAATGATGTTATGAGAATATGGGATTTGACAAATCTCAGATTCGGATTAGAATAAACAAACACCATGATTCAATAACCCGTGATGGAGTTGGATTGTGGACAATCGATGACGTTGGGGCGAGACTCACATGACCTAAAGTCGTTAAGATGTTGAGGGGGACGGCGTTGACACAAAGTTATGTATTTCCCCGTCTTACACTCGAGAGAGGTGGCGGGAGAGTTTTAGAACTGAGATTGTCGATAGGGTAAATACAACGCGACGATCCAATAACCCGAGAGAGAGTTGGATTGTCCGCAATCAATGACGTTGGGGCGAGACTCACGCGACCTAGGGTTGTTAAGACGTTGAGGGGGACTTCTTCGTTGACATGAAGTCACGTATTCCCTCGTCTTACACTCGGGAGATATGGCGAGGGAGTTTACGAACCGAGATTTTCGGATAAGTCGAACACCGTTAACATAAACTAAAATGAGATTGGACATGTATTCGTAAACGAAACTAATCCCTAGACAATCTATTCTCTCAAAACTATTTCAATATTAATATTAGTATAGTTAAATTAGTATTTTAGTATTAGTATTAAATTATATTCCATTTTTATCGCCTAGATTAAATTAGGTTATGATAATTGCGATAGTCGATAGTAATCTCAACTAATCCCTGTGGATACGATACCCGACCGAAAGATCCATTATACTAAAACTTGATCTGTACGCTTGCGGTGAAAGTGACAACGCTTAAATTGTGGCCACCACTCATCCCTCATACAATCGGTTGGTGCACCGATCAACTATTACAATAATGCTCCCACCGCTTTTCCACTTTGGTAGAACTGATATAAAGTCTATAGAGATAGTTTTTTTCGATGGACACTCCGGTATTGGGCAACGAATCTACCAATCCCGCTGGATATTATTACTCCACCTTGTCTTCTTGATATACATAACAAGTTCTAACGTAGGCCTTTTTATCGTCCCGTATCCGAGGCCTTTAGTAAGCATCCTCCATTAGGCCTATATCCTGCCCACTTTGAATCATGGATTTCATTCATCACATCCTTCCGCAGGTTTTTCCACTTAGGAACGTAGAGCCTGTCCCCTTTTGTATACATAAGATCGTCCATTATCCAAAAGTGCCTCGTTTTTCCCTCGTTGGCCATGTTAACAAGGTTCTTGGATAGGGGATCATGTTGTAGTTCCTCCTTTATGAGATCCAGCAAAGGGCATTTAGGACTTCTGATGTATGCTAATTCAACCTTACAGCTTAAGGCATTCGCTACCACGTTAACCCGTCCAGGCTTATACCAAAGCCGATAGTCGAACTAGGCAAGAAAATCTTACCACTGTGCTTGCTTTGGACTCAAATTCTTTTATGTCTGGAAATAGCTTGTGGCAACATTGTCAGTCATGATAACAAATTGAGACCCCAAGAGATAGTGTCTCCAATTTCAGAGGCAGTGAACAACGGTAGCCATTTCTTTATCTTGGATATTATAATGCCTCTTGACATTATTTAACTTTCAACTTTCGTGTATGCCATGGGATTCTATTCTTACATAAGAACTCCTTAAATAGTAAAGTCAGAGGCATCCATGTAAACTTTGTGGGGCTTGGAGTAATCAGGCAAGCATAAGATTGGCTCCTCCAAGATGGAATTTTTCAAGTCGGCAAAGGCACGTTGGCATTTCTCGGACCATTCCCGTACCTTTCCATTCTTTAATAGATAGGTGAGAGGGGTGACTCGGGCTGAGTAACTCCTTATGAAGCGCTGGTAATAGTTGACAAGTCCCAAGAATGAACATAACTTTGTTACTTTCATGAACAATTCCCAGTCTTCAATTGCCTTCACTTTGCACGTTTCCAACATGATCATTCATTGTCGCACCTTGTGGGCAAGGAATGACACTTCTTCTTAGGCAAATGAGTATTTTTCCACATTGACATAAAGTTCATTTTCACCTTGTACTTAGAAGACTTATTATAGGTATTAGACATGGTCGTCTAAAGTCTCACTATAAATGAGGATTTCATCCAAGTAAACTACGATGAAACAATCAAGGAATGGGTATAAAATCTTATTCATAAAGTGTAAAAAGTTGTTGGTGCATTGGTGAGACGGAAGGGTAAAGCTAGAAATTCAAAGGAACCATAGCTTGGGACACACGTCATCTTGGACTCGTCTCTTTCGACAATTTGGACTTGATAATACCCCAAGCGTAAGTCCAACTGTGTAAAGTACCGAGATTTAGCAAGCCGATCAAAGAGATCTACAATCAGATAAATCGGGTATTTATTTTGATTATGATCTTATTGAGTGCCCAATAGACGATGCACATTGACAACAAACTGTCATTCTTTCTCTGAAAAAGCACATGTTCCCCATACGGTGCTTTGGAGACACGCAAGTGTTTGACATCCAATAACTCCTTGAGTTGCCTCCTTAGTTCCTCGAGCTCAAGAGGCTACATTTGATAAGGTGCCATGGCCGGAGGGTTCCAACTCAATCTTGTGGTCCACCTCCCTCTGGGGTGGTAGCCTTTTCAAAAGTTTTGAAATTCTCAAGGACATCTTTGATTTCTCCTGGCACCTTGGGCATGTCTCTGATTAATGGGTCGTTTGGCATTTACTTCATTAACGCAAGGTAACTGACTTCCTCTTCTTAAATGTTTCTTGAATTGCATAGCAAATAAGGCTTGCTTTTCTATCTTGGCAGTATGTTCTACAAGGACCATGCAAGCCTTGTCACTATCCATGATATATACCAAAATTAGCAAAAGGTGTATGGAAAGCTTTTACCTTATCAAGGAACTTCATGCCAATCACGACTTTGAAGTCATTCATAGGCACCACCGGAACGTTCATCGTGCGTTCTCGATGCTCAATGTTAGTACGCACACCTCGTGCTATGCCTTGTATCGGTTGGTTCGCCGAGTTTACGGCCTTAATTGTTTCTCATTCCTTGATGAAGTTGAGCTTTTGTCTCTTTGCCTCATCCATTGAGACAAAGTTATGGCTTGCTCCGATGTCGACTAGGGCCTTTGTAAGTAACCCATCTATCTTCAATTCAACGAACATTAGCCCCTTGAGAGAAGCTTTCAGCATGGAACATTTGGCCTTAATAGCATTTAGTAAATGAAAGGATCTCATGTGTACCTCGTCTTCTTGTTGCTTCTGTTTTTCCTCGTATTCGGTCGTCATAGCATTTAGGGCTCTTCGTTTAGGACACTCTCATACCCAATCTGTCCCATCGCAATGGAAACAATTACTTTTGGGTTGAGAGTAGTCCTTATCTTTGGCATTCCATAACAGTGCCTTCCCAGATGAGGGTTTGTGACCCTCAACATCTTGATTTTGGGAGGATCCTTTATCACCCCCGCCTTTACCTAGATTGAACTTTTGGGGCTTGTCTTTCATTTTGGGTGCTTCATTCCATGAACTATAGTCGATGAGCGATTCTACCTCGGCTATAGTGTCGGAGAGGTTTTGCACACCTCAACATCTTTAGTTCCATCTTTGCACAATTTTGCAATCCAGCAAGAAAGTAAAACAATTTATCCTTATCGTCCATATCAAGGATTTCCATTGTTAGAGTGGTAAACTCTTTCATGTAGTCCAAGACAGACCCAATTAGCTCTAGCCAAAAAAGTTTACTCCTTGCTTCCACTTCGGTATTTTTCGGATAAAATTGTTTTTTGATTTCTCTTTTGAAATCATCAAATTTATCTATTACACACGTACCTTTCTAAATCTCATCGTATTTTCGATGCCACCATAGTAGAGTTGTATCCATGAGGTACGTTACCACATTGTTGATTTTCGAGGCCTCACGTACCGTCCCTTTTTTAGTAAAATAACGTTCTAGCCTGTAAAGGAAGTTGTCCAGTTCTCAAGCATTCCACCTACCTGAGAAGTTGTTTGGTTTTGGAATGTCGACATCCAAGACCTCGCAAGTAGTAATAGTCCCCGACAATATCGTCCACTTGCAGAGAGTCCAATCCAATCAGGACTTCTCCAACTCAGACCGAATGTGGAGAGTTCGCCTTCGAAGTAACTTCTTAGGTTAGTAAATTCCAAGAAGACTTGGTCTCAAAGAGCACGTACATTTTCCCGTAGTGAACCACCAAGTTCGTTAAGGGACACCCGCATAGCTTCGTTGATCACTTGGTCCTCTGACTCTAAGCCTTGAAACTGTTGTCCCATGTCCTCGAAATCATACTTCACCTTCGCTATCATCCTGTCAAGGTAAGTCACCCTTCCATCAAGGTTTGAGACAGTGTCCTTAGACTTGGTTTTCTTACCTTGACGGATTGGGGGATGGTTCTCCTTCCGATCACGTTGCATTACTAACTGCTTCGTAATCGATGTTTCAGTTAATGTCATTGCCACAGTCCAACCTCGACGCCTTGAGCTCTCATACCAGCTGTCACGAGCTTACTTTTTCCAAAGTAACTGTGCGATGCTTAGCTTTGATTCCAATCCCTTCGAAGTGCTAAGTTAACCTTACCAAAACTATCAACCAAACAAAGTATAATAATAAGGAAGCAAGGAAGGCTATGGAAAGCTAGAAAGCTTTGTGGAGAGAGAAAACAAAGGAGCTTGGGAGAATGAAAAACTTGTATTGCTATTCTCAACTTGGTGAGGAGCAAATGAGCCTCCTCCCCCTTATATAGGCCAAGGGCCTTACAATGTACGACCGAGATCATTTCGATCTAATGGCTATTGTCAATCATCTAAATTGTTTCTACTAGATATTTACAAGGAAGATTTTAGAGTGGAAATTGTCTAGAAGGTTGGGAAAGACTATGGAGTCGTCTAAGGTACTCCAGAATTCTCTATAATATTCTAGAAACTCTCGAGCCTCCATGATAACCCTTTTCTCCACCCCTATATATACAAAACTTAGCCTCCATACTTGGAGAATTCCTCAAGTAAGGGTGCCAAGGTGTAAGGGATGTTACAACCCGCAACAAATGAGCATTTTAACAACAAATTAAGCACTTTAGTTCAATCTACTGCATTACAATTCACAAAAATCCACTTCAAACTTGCCTGCGTGCAGGGGTTATGCACTGCCATCATTAGACTCTTGACTTCTATTTTGTCGGTCACCAGTCACTTCATGAATGTAACTAAAAAAAATGCATGTTTGTAACTAAAAAAATGCTACCAAAAAAAAAATCTTTCATGTATGAATGTAAATAAATAAAAAATACTAAATACTAAATATTGATATGCATGAATGTAACTAAAAATACATATGAATATAGCTAAAAAAAATATATTAAAAAATGGCGGTTGGATGCCAGCGATCAGTGAGCAAGGGACCGCCGTGCAAAATTGCAATTTAGAGCATTCGACCACATAACTAAAAGATAAGGTAACACATAATCAAAATATTAAAAATCAAACTTCAATTAAGAAAGAGTTAAATCATTAATTACACCGTTTAATTGGAGCATTGACCCATTAATCATTATTTCTAACCAATGACTGCAGTGCAAGATAATTCAACTTCTGACATCTCACTAATGTTAAGCCCTGGGAAAAAAAATTCTCTCCCGACGTAACCAAAAGCAAGTTCTTCAAATCAGTTTTTCCTTCATGGTACCAGGGAATATGCTTAAAAGTAGGTACTTGTTCGGGCCCAATAAAGTACTATTTGAAACTATTTTAAATTTAAAAAAACCAAAAATCTATCTTCCATTATCTAAGTTCATTCATCAGAAACATCAAATACAATAGGGATTAGTCTAATTAGTAAAAAAAAAAATCCATTTTTTTATTAACCAAGATTCGACTCTTCTGAAATATATTCTAAAAATTAAATATTAAATTTAATTCTTAATGCATCATACTGATGTTGAAAAGTGTGTCATTAACACTGTCACCACTTATTTGAACCCCCCAAAAAAGGGGAAAACATTCATTATAGGCTACAATAAAAAACATGCAAGTATATCACAAGTCTAACCCCCCCAAAAAAAACAATCGATCTGCCAAAACATGTTTTTCTCCCACAATTCCTCTTTTTTTGTGTGCGCGCGCTTTTTATCCATGAATACATTGGAAATGGGAAAAACCTCAGTTCTAAAACTGAAAACAAAATGGAAAAAAGGAAAAAAAATGGCCTCTCACAGACCTTTAGTTCTTGGCCCTAACAGAGTTGTTCTCCTTGATCCGAGCCCGATTATCCAGCTTCACAAAGCGCTTCAATTCTTCGTAAGGCAGAGATTCAATTTTCTTCCTTCTCAGCTCGCTCAGAGCAGGACGTTTATCGATCAAATGCCAAAGCCAATCCGGATACTCAGAATCAGGCAATATCTTAGGGTCCGTGGCCTCCTTGAGTATATTTGCACCAAAAACCGTAGTAGACTTCACTTCTTTGCCGATCAATGAGGCCTTTGGTGCGTCCGCTCCACCTCCTTTTGAGCCCTTTTTGGCTTTGCCACCGGCTGAAAATGTTCGATTATAGCTGACAAGTCCGACCACCCTAGAGATGGTTATGCTTCTCAGTGGTCTGCTGATGCAACTAATTGCCATTTCAATGTCCCTGCATCGTAACGGTTAATTGGAAGAATTATACCCAAAGCAAAACAAGTATTCAACCATTCAAACATGTTTTGTTTTTCCCTATTAAACCAAAACAAAAGAGCAACACTTTTTCTTCGATGCATAGCATATGTATATTGTCTGAAAAATGTTGAAACGGAAAAATAAACGGCGGATAAACAGTTAACAAATTATTGGACATTTGGCAATCCCAATTTACCAATTTTTTGTTAGTGTTTAGTTCCATCAATTTGAAAACTTCGGTGATGTTTGGTTGTGTTTCTATTTTTCTATTTCTACTTCCAATAAACTGAAATAGGATGAGATGGGATGAGATGAAAATTCTATTTCGTTCCGGAGGGTTGGGGGTGGAAATAGGTTTTGTGGAGGTGAATTGGAATCAATATTTTTTCATTTCTCACATTCTTAAGGAATTTAGCAAATAGTCCCAAATTACTCCTAAAAATTTGAAAACAAAAACATGTTTACTAAACACATCTCTATACATTAATCTCAAAAATTTGATAGCAAATAGTCCCAAATTACTCCCAAAAATTTAAAAACAAAAACGTATTTACTAAACACATTTCTGTACATTAATCCCAAAAATTTGAAAGCAGAAACAAAAATCAAAGAACAAAAATAGTAACCAAATGGGGCCTCAATATGTAGTCCTATAATTTTATAATGCCGAAAATATGCCAGCTAATCATAACAGACTAGTAACTTACAAGTCCAATTAGGACTAAAATTAATTATTAAAGTCAACGGGATATTATTTAAAATTCAGATAAAAGATGGGATGTAATATTTCTCATCCGTCAAATATTAATGAATATTAATGAACAATTAGCACATGAGAATATTGGAAAGGCTTCAAATATTTTTGACAGTGGTATTTACCGGAACCTGGAACCTGGAACCTGCAACAGAACGCCATATAATTCAACAATACGATTTTCATACTAGAACCATTGATCAATGCTATGGCTTGGTCTAAGCATCAAACGATCTTTACCATTAAAAACAGATATATAAACACTATACATTTTCCCATTGGAAACCTAAATGTAGATATAAGTTCAGAACAAATAAGAGAAACACTGCAAAACAATTAAAATTCCATAGTTTAAAAAAAATGTTTGTTCAGCTTCCAGGCAGTAACATCAAATACAATTTCATGCTTAATTTCTTCAAAGTTCCACCAAAGGACACTACTATCAAACTAACTTTCTAAAACGAGGAAACCCTAGAACCAAAGGCTCTTACTAACCACACATGGAGGGAAAATACCGGCCTCATCCAAAACCAAGTCGCCACATGACTCGGGTAGATCAGACACGAATTGTCCTCCAAGGAATTATCACCTTAGTGACATTTATAGCTTCACAAAAGCCTTTTGAATAATTCGCCCTTCATGCACAGGTCAGTAAGAAACTAACAATAACCCCAAAATATGAATCCCAGAAACAAAATGGCAAAAGAAGCACTGGGTGTCCAACGATGTATCTTTTAGCATTACATGAAACGTAAATAACATGGTTAATGAATTCAATGAGAAACTAATACTCCATCTTATCCGCCGATATGCCAACTTAAGAGCAAGAGTCGTTCATGAATTAAGGGAGTCAAAACCACAATTCAGAAGAACATTAGAGATCAACGAATTGGTACAATCATTCCAAAACATCGTACACTGGCGTTCTGGAACGCTAAGGCAATCTGAAAATTTAACTAATAATTTTTTATTTGTAAAAGTTCCTTAATTATGCTTTGTCATTATGTGTCACTAATGATTCCATTCTCAAACTAAATGTTATATATATATACAACAACAATAACAACAACTAAGCCTTTGTCCTACTTATGTAGGGTCGGCTACATGAATCCATTTACGCCATAGTGATCGATCAAGCGTTATCCCCTCTATCAGGTTTAATGTCATCAAATCATTTATAGTAGCCTCGTTCAACGTCTTTTTAAGTTTACCTCTCCCTCTAGTAGCCCCCTGCACTTGAATTAAATCACATTTTCTCACTGGTGCTTCTATAGGTCTTTTATGCACATGCCCAAACCATCGTAAACAATTCTCTCTAATTTTCTCTTCGATGGGTGCTATTCTTAAATTCTCTTTAATAGTTTCATTCTTAATTTTATCCATTCTCGTCTTCCCACTCATCTACCGTAGTATCCTCATTTCTGTCACCCCAATTTTCTGAACATAATCCATTTTTACCGCCCAACATTTAGAACCATACAGAAGTGCTGGTCTTATAGTAGTCTTGTAAAATTTTCCTTTAAATTTCATCGGAATCCTACGATCACAAATCACCCCAACTGCACTTTAACCAACCTGCCTTGACTCTATGCGTAATATCCTCCTCGATTTCGCCATTGTTCTGAATCATTGAACCTATATATCTAAAATGATCAACTTTCGCCATCTCATCTCCAATTTTGACCGCTCCACCATCTCTTCGGGCATTACTAAAATTGCAATATATGTATTTCGTCTTACTTCTGCTAACCTATAAACCTTTAAACTCTACAGCTTTTCTCCATCTTTCTAACTTAGTATTAAGACCTATTCTACTTTCGCCAACTAATACGATGTCATCCGCAAACAATATACTCCAAGGTATTCCATCTTGAATATATTTTGTGAGCTCATCCATCACTAGAACGAAGAGGTAAGGACTTAAAGATGATCCTTGATGTAAGCCTATATTAATAAGAAATGCACAAGTATCGCTTCCTCCTGTTCAAATACTAGTGACTATACCTTCATACATATTCTTAATTACCTCAATGTACACATTGGATACATATTTCTTTTCTAGGACCCACCACAAAACTTCTCTGGGTACTCCAATCATAAGCTTTTTCTAGATCCACAAATACCAAATATAAATCTCTCTTCTTTTCTTTATATTTTTTCATTAATCTCCTGAATAAATAGATAATTTTAGTGGTTGATCGGCTGGGCATATATCCAAATTGGTTCTCTTCTATCTCGTTTCATGTTTTATTCTATATTTTATCATTTTTTCCTAAAATTTCATAATATGACTCATAAGTTTTATACCCCGATAGTTCGTGCAACTTTGAACATCTCCTTTATTTTTATAGATAGGCACTAAAATACTCTTTTTTTAGTCGTCAAACATTCTCTTGATCCTTAAAATGTCATTGAAAGTCTAGTCAACCACTCTATCCTAATATCCCCCAAACTTTTTCACACCTCTATAGGGATTTCATCTGTTCATACTGCTTTTCCAATCCTCATCTTCCTTAGTGTTATTCTAACTTCCGAACCCCTAATTCTTCTATAAAACCTATAAATCTTATCTGAATATAAACTAGGAAACTCTAGTCCAGATTCTCCGGCGTCATTATCATTAAATAAATGATAAAAATAAATTCTCCATCATTCCATAATCTCCTCATCTTTCACCAATACCTTTTCATCAGTATCTTTGATGCATCTAACACTTCCAATATATCTAGTCTTTCGTTCACTTCGCCTAGCAAGTTTAAATATCTCTCTCTCTCCCTCTTTTATATCTAACTTTTGATACAAATTATCATACGCCCTAAACTTTGATTCCTTAATTACTTTTCTCACCTCTGTTTTGCATGTTTATACTTCTCCAAACTCTTCCGATTTCGATATTTTGTCATTCTTTTTAAGCTATTTTTTTTGTCCCGAACGGCTTTTTGGACCTCCTCATTCCGTCACCAACTTTCTTTATATCGTGGTCCTCCTCCTCTACAAACTCCTAAAACTTCTCTTCATATTTCTCTAATACGACTTGCCCTATCCATCCACATTTTGTTCACATTCTCATGTCTCTTCCATAACTTATCATTGCTAATTTTATCCTTAAACAACTCCATCTTTTCATCTCTTAGATCTCTCTAACGTATCCTTACATACCTACTTATCTTAGACTCCCGTTTCCACCCTTGAAACTTCAGATAAGTGACCATTAGTCTATATTGGATAGCAATACTCTCTCTGGGTATGACTTTACAGTGCTTACATATTAACCAATCACTCGTTCTAGTAAGGACAAAATATATCTGACTATTTCTCTGACCACTCTTAAATGTGATAAGGTGCTCATCCTTCTTCCTAAAACATTCATTTAGAAGAACTAAATCATACGTCATAGAAAAATCTAAAATTATATCACCCATTGCATTCTTCTCTCCAAATTCATAACCATCATTTAATTTTTCGAAAGTCCCTATTTTCTTCCCGATATGTCCATTCAAGTCTCCTCCAATAAATATTTTTTCTTGGTTAGGTATACTTTGAACAACTTCGTCCATCTTCTCTCAAAATTCTCGCCTAACATTTTCTTGCAGTCCAACATGGGGAGTATACACACTAATAACGTTAATCACCTCCCCTCCAATTACCAGCTTCATAATCATCATCATATCACCAATTCTCCTAATATCAACAACACTATCCTTTAAATCCCTATCTACCATGATGCCCACCTCATTCCTATATTTGTCCTTCCCCGTATACCATAATTTATATCCCGTACTCTCAATCTCTAGACCTCTCTCAAGCCCACTTAGTTTCCTGCAAGCATTGAATATTAATCTTCTTCTTACTCGTTATGTCCACTAATTCTCGAGCCTTACCCGTCGGCGTTCCTATATTCCAAGTTGCCAACCTACGCCTATTCTCATGGACTAACTTCTTTTTCCGTAGCCGTCCGCCATAATGCGGCAACTCTCTCTCATTTGACACCGTATACGGGCGAAAATACGGCGCGTCGCTTCTGGGTGATGCCCTAGCACACTCTCTCCTATTATTCACTACATCCGGGCGGTGGAAATGTAGTGCGTTGCTAGTAAGGAATGCCTCAACGTTTAATGTATTTGGATTCATATCATAAAAGTTTTGACAAAGTTTTCTGCTGGTTGTCAGCTACCTAATGCAACCCTCCTCATTTACCCGAGTTTAGGACCGGCTGTGTATAAAGAATAAAGCATCAAACCCCACAGGCTATGTGTCAGCTACCTAATATATATATATCATTGAAGTATTACATTTTTCATGTTTCAAATATTGTGGAATACCTTGGCGTTCACATTTTAGGCTACATAGCAAACCTTGTTCCAGTAAAAGTCACATACTGAAACATTCAGCCTTCCTGGTAACATTGATCTAGACATCTACTAGCTCAAGAAAGTAAAATTTGTATCCAACTGAGGCTTTCTATACCATTTCAACTTTCTTTTCTCTTTCCAAAACAAATAAATAACATTAAATTGTATGTGACATACAACACCAATTTGAAATAAGTTTTTCATTTAGTAGAATTAAATCAATCTCAAAATGTAATATGAGAAACACAATCGTAGAAACATAAACCAGGATGATAAACTTAAGCATCCAGATTAGTCAATTGAAATTTGCATCTTAAAATTTTCGCTATAACAGAACTCTCTAAATTAACCAGTTCTGAACCTGATCAACAAATTAATCATTTAAGTACATATTAGGGAATCTCATATCCTTAGCAATTTTCAATGGTTTCAATAGAACTAAACCAACAAAATTGTCTTACAATTGCTTTTTCTAAGAAATAATCCTAGTAACTCAATCTTTGAAATGATATACAATACTACTAGCATACACCCCGTGGCTAATGTCACTACTAAAATTCAATGTCGTAAAGGCATTCGTGGGGCTTGCCCAGAGGCGAGGCAGTCCTAAACTACCCCAAGTCGATGTATATTTACGATATTTTTAATATATTCAATATTTTTTCATGTATAATATTTTTATAATATTAAAAATTTATGTATCTCGAGGCTTACGCCTTGCCTTGAACATGTTATGTATCCCGGGGCTTACACCCCACGTCTCAAGGCTTACGCCTTGCCCCGAACATGTTAAAACACCCTATAACACTGCTAAAATTACACTGTTGTTTTTCATTTCCCTTGCTCAATGGGTTGTTGCATCATTTCATTCTAGATAACTATCCTGGTTGGATTTGGTGTCAAAATAAAATACCTAAAATTAAAGCCACCAAAATTTTACACACAAAAAAGCATCGCATAATTATATAAGTACAACTATAATATGTATTTTGATGCCAAAATTGACATGTGACTTGGTGCATGTAATATTGTCGATATAAAATCATCCACCATGTATAAATTGTCAAAATGATCAATGCAAATACAATAATAGCACGTAACTAATCATTCACGAAACCGAAAGAAATGAGAGAAAGAACGAGAAAAAAAATCTCAATGAGCCTAACTCTATTGCCTAACCCAGTATCCTCTTTGATGACTCATCTTTAATCACTAAATAAAGGTTTCTTTTGGAATTAATTTCAATTGTAATGTAATTGAATATATAATCAAGCACGGATTACTCCCCGTTGCATGAAATATAATTCAAGTCGTACATAATTAGTCATCAAAATGCACAATTTTTTCAAGAACATGGTAATATAACCAATGGCTAAAAGAACCTTAATTAACCATAGTTCAAAACATCCATATTTATAGAGATCGCTGAATTAAAATACTCATGTAAGTTTGATAAATAGCCCTAATCACAAATCTAACAATAGTTTTAGACAAATATGAGAGAAATAATACGCAAAAAAAATAATAATCTTAACCCTAGATGAGAGGGAGAGGAGTGCATGTGTGTGTGTGTGAAGGGAGGACAGAAGAAGAAGACTTGTGGTGATGGAGCAAGAGGGGAAGAGGCTGGCAGTCATGTTTAAGCATGGGTGAGGCTTATTGTGGTGGCTCAATTTGTGACAGTGGTTGCTGCGATGACAATAGGGACCTGGGGTGGGGGCTCTTCAGTCTTCTGCGTGGAAGCGAGAGAGAGAGAGAGAGAGAGAGAGAGAGAGAGGTGGGTGGGTGGCCATCGGTCTTTGGAGTGAATGAGGAGAGGGCTTGAAGAGTTCAGGGGAAACATTTTCACGAACATTTGTCAGACACTAAAATGATAAATAACTATGCTAACTCCAGGAACAGAAACAGTGGTTATCGGCAAGACAGAAAATTTTCGCGACTAATTTGATAAAGATCATCACATTTCAACAAGAAAGTCGAATTCTTAAAGACAGATTGTGAGGGATTAGGTTAAACATACCTGAATTCGGATTGCGCAACACCAAATGATGAATTTTTTGTTATGAATATACCGAAATTACTGATATATATTCATGATAGAACTCTGATAGAACAATTGTTCATGAAATTTTGCGAGCATCAGTTTATCCTCCACCTCCGATGGCTGGCGGTTCTCCCAGTTGCCGAATCGCGGGCCTGGGCACGATTGTATTTTTATTAAGGGAGATTTATTTTGGGCCCCAAATTCACATATTCTACAGTTTTACCCCATCAAGTAAAATTAATTTACCAATATCCCATACTAGTTTTGTTGCTGCAGAAACTAGAAAGGAATGAATTTACCGAAATTACTTGGGTTGAGTCGCAGATCAGGTCACTCTCTTTAAGACGTTTCACGGCTCTGCCCAAATATGTGCAAGTAATATCACAGCCTCGTCATTCCCAGGATAAAACAGTCTAAAAATCATGTTTTTTTAGGACTTTCTCTGCACAATAGAAGTCCTTAAAACTGAACACCCACAGATTGTTCGGAATGCGAACAGACTGCTCGGAACACTGTTTAAAAATCGAAATAAAAATACGAACAAACTGATCGAATGAATTGGTATAGACTGATCGTTGGAAAGTAAAAGTGATTGAAAAGCAAACTGATCGGGAAAAAAAAAAAAAAAAAAACTGTGCAGTTTATAATTTTTCGAAAGAACTGTGCAGTTTCTGATATTTTTTTGTGTGTCTCAAAATAAATGCAAATGTCTGTATTTATAGGCAAGAAGAATTGAAGCAAAACGTTGGAAAACAGTTTGAAAAACGTAACGTTTGCGTTTGGAAACGGTTCAAAATAAAATTAATATTTTATTAAATAAATTTTGTCCAAAAATATATGTAAGTGTCACCTCACCTCTCGGCACGGTCGGACAGATGGCGGCAGTAGCGCGTGCGTGTGGTAAACCAATAGGGACGTAACTCCTCTCCCCTCCACAAAATGTGGGTACTCCTTGGGGCACACCCCAAGTATCTCACCTATCCCCTATTATACTCCTCTAGACCCCTTCTCCCAAGCAATGTGGGATAAAGGAAAAGAGGAAAAAACTTTGACACTTACATTTTTTTTTATATCTAAATTAAATAAAAAAAAAAATATTATGTTCCAACAAGTTTTAGACCTGCATATTATGCGGTTTCAATAAAAAAAATTATATATTTATTTGAATGTTAGACATACGTACAATTGATCATTTAATTTTATAATTCATATATTTTATGAAAATATAGAAAAAAATATTAAGAAAAAAAAAATAAAGTTACAACCAAAACAAATTGTTAGATGTCAATCTTTAAAACTATTAATGTCATCACTCATATTTAATTTCAAAAAATAAATAAATAAGTTTTTAAAGGGGTTTTTCAAAAGTTTTTATTTATTTATTTTTTTCAAATAATGGTTTTAAAATAATATAATAGTTCTTTTTTTATATTATTTAATAGTTTCGATTTTTTTATTAAAAATTATTGGAATACTCTTTTGAGCAAATGAAATTTAATAAATTTTATATGTATTTAATAGATGGAGAAAGATAATTTTATTACATGGTTGGACAAAGAGCAGGTAAGAAAGAGATAAGTTACATATAATTAATTATAATAAAAACAACCATGAGTTATATGAGTAAATTTTAGTGATGCTTTTGTCATTTGGAAAACTTACAACAATACCTTGCGTCATTTGAAAAATATCTCCGACACCCAATTTTGTTTGATGTTAAATATAAAATTTCTTACTTGTCCTTATTACTATACTATTAAAAAATTAATTAAAATTATCTAATAAAAGAATTACTCTTATAAACCTCTTAAAATAATTACAATTTCGGACAAATTTTGTTTATGTAATACATTTTCAATTCTGATTTTTCTTTTATTATTTTTCGGATCAATTGTTGGTTGCTACATATTTTTTCTAGTATCTAAAGAGTACTTAGTGCTGAATTTTTTATGTTGAAAATTATTCTTAGAATTAAATATTATTGGTTTATGTGATACATTTTCAATTCCATTTTTTAATTACATTGGGGATCAAATGATGGTTTGTTACAATTTTTTGAGTATGTAAAGAGAAATGCTACTGATTTTTTGAAATTTAAAATTATTCTAAGAACTAAATATTTTTTTATTTATGAAATTTACTTAGAATTTGTATATAAACTATTTAATTTAGGGGGATTTTAATATGGGCCCCAAAGCCCACCAATATATCATACATATACCTATCCATAGCTTTTATTTAGCATAAAACCCATGTTCATTACGTGCAGTGAACTCGTTGGAGGAAGCGCGTGAATGGTGAATCTATAAGGTGAGTGATCTTTCTCAAAATTCCATAATTGAACCTTCCATCCTCAGATTCGTGCTCAGAATCTTGGTATAGAAAGTTTATATTCATCTTCTTCCCCAAAAAAATCGCAAACCCCATTTTCCTCCCCAGCCGTTCGCCGCCTGTCTGCTGTAATCACGGTGCATTGTCTGTGTCACACACCAGATTCAGCCGTCGTCGACTAACGTTGCCGTCGTCATCACTTACCGTAGCCGTAGCCGTCGCCGTAAACGTCGCCGACACGTTGGGGGCTTCACGGGCGCTGTAACAGTAGCTTGCCCTCGCCTTCCAGTTGCCGTTCAAGCGTCGTCTCCGTTCAATTCCAGCCGCTGTCGTCGTCAATTTGAAGCCGTCGGCGACCATACCTGTAAGTTTTATCCCAATTTAAGCTGTTTGAATTTCTAGGGTTTAGGATGATGCGAACATTGAGTAGTACCGCTTTGATTTGGTGTTGAGATGTTGATGCACATTAACAATCATATATATATTGTTTGTTGTGTTCTTGAATTTGGGTTGTTAGGAATGTTAATGCAAAGCAAAAATCCATCTCCCCCTTCCATTGTTCATAGTTTTGGCCATCTCAACACCAAGCCATGTTTGTATTGATTCTTGCTTACTTGTTGATTGGAGTTTAATTCAAAATTAGGGTTAGGAATGTGGAGAAATCAAAATCAAAATTTTGGTGTGGGATGGTGAATGCACATTAATAATCATATATTGGTTGTTTTCTTATTGACTTTAGGTTGTGATGAATGTTAATGCATAGCAAAAATTCATTTCCCTCCCTTGCACTGTTCAAATGTGTGGTGTTAAGATGGTAAATGGGCAGTAAAAATTATATGTTGTTGTTGTGTTCTTGAAGTTTGAGTTCTTATGAATGTTAATGTAAAGAAAAAAACTATCTCTCCGTGCATTGTTGATATTTTGGGTGTTAGTGCTTGAGTTCTTAAAATATTTACTGTTAGGGTTGTTAAATTGTTGATGTGTAGCAAAATCACATATATGTAGTTGTGTTCTTGAATTTTGCTTTTGGTTTCATCACAAATAGAGATGGCCATTGTTCATGTTATCAATTTTTGTTTCCAATGACAAAATTGTTTGAATACTTAATGTGTAGCCACCAATCCTGAGGTAGTTTACTGTGTAGCAAAAATCACGAATTAAAATACTTGTTTTGGATTGACAATTTATTACGTTTCACTATTTGTGTGGGATTTTTATCGAATTTTTAATGTTGTGTAATATTTGATATTTGATATTTAATTAGTGTATATCAAAAAAATATGTTTGATTTATATAGATTATTAATGTGTAGAAAAAAACACGAATTGAAGACTTGTTTTAGATACACAATTTGAGACTTTTTCGCTGATGATTTGTGGTTGTTGGTCAATCGTTACTGGGATGTAAACATTAATGTGTAGTTAATGTGTAGCAAAAATTGATGTTTGGTTAATAGAGATTGAAATTGTGAAGCAAAATTCAACAATTAAATACTTGTTTTTGAATTATACCATTCGTCCTCTATATTGTTAATGTTTAGATGTTGAATTTTTGTCCGACACCGGAATTGTTTCTTAGGTAATGGCGGGTGCATCCGACAGTGATCCAATATCTCATAATCAAGCTAGGGGCAAACAATATCGATGTAATTTACGTAGCTTCTATGATTTAATGGGAAAAAATCGAAGGAAATTTCGTCCTGCCCATATTGATATGATGTCGTCTACTCCGCTTTGGCCTTTCTTTAAGGCATTCGTTGACGGCAGTGTCGTGGTCCAACGATGCACTAAAAGTGACCAGGATATCTTTGCGCTGTTGAAGTATTATAATCAGTAAAAATTGTTACTTATCATATCGATAAAATTCTGTTGCAATGTTATTTACTGTCTAACTCTAATTTTCTGAACATTTTTTTTATTGTCTTGCGTATTGGACAGAGGTAGGAAAGCTTTTGTGTTTGGCGGTAAAAGTATTTCTTTGAGTTCGAGAGATATATCGTTAATCTTTGGAATAAAAAATGGGACCAAAGCAGTTGAACACACGTATGCGAAGAAGATTATGAGTCTATTTGTTTAACGATGTTTTGTTGGAGTGGACCAAGTCTCAACGAGAGTGATATTACAGACGATCGACACGATTATTGATCGGAACGATCACGATGACGTTGAGGATGTCGTAAGGTTGATGTGTTTGTACGCTTTTGTGACTTGCTTTTTTGCAACTACCGGTACAAATATCGGATGGTCGTTTGTGTAAATGGTAGAGGACTTGCATGCAATGTCTGAATATGCATAGGCTGATGCTATTGCGAAGGGGGTAAATGATTCTACCCCTAATAACATTGACAAACCATACGCGATTCGTGGTTGCATCATCGCTATATTGGTAAGTTGTTTATAGGTGCAATAACAAATGTTGTATATATTCTTGTTTGTTGATGTAACAATTTTTTCTAATTTCTATATGTTGTTACTCTTAGTATATGTTTTGCGAGCGTTCAACCTTGTTAGATCCAGACTACAATCACCAAGCTATGCCAGTGGGCGGTGATGTCAGTTGGATCGGCATTCCTCGTTTCACCCGTTGGAATTTGTCTACTTTAAAGAACGTGTTGCACGGTGTGAATGAACTCAATGAAAATCAGGTTAGTGCCAATTGCATCTTTGAAATATTATATGTATATCATTAAAGGGGTGGTTGTATAATTTATAATAATTTTACTGTATAGCAAAAGTTACGTGTGTTGTGTCATTTATAAGAATGTTATTACATATTGATTATTAATGGTATTTTACCATGCGGTTGCTCATGTTTTGTGGGGGTGTTTATATGACTGAGTAACAACGGTTTTGTTAACCCCATCTTTTCAAAATTGAACTTTCATTAACAAAAATTAAAAAAAAAATAGAAAAATAAGATTAAAGCTTGAAAAAACAAGAGCAAAAAATGGTTGCTTATTATTTGTATCCTTTAGTCATGCTTTACAGCTCGCACATTTTTTCAATTGATTTTACTCTTTCTAGTAGCAACGAAATATAATAATGTTGGCTATGGAGATCTGTTTTACTCAATTAATAATGGAGTATATTCTGGTAAAAGGGAATCCAATGAAATTATTCAAATGAAGTTGGTAAGCTTTTTTCAAGCATTATTTGTTCACAAGCACGTGTTATACGTTGAACTATGTCTTCTGCAGGGAACAATCATTTGTGCATTATGCTTCTGTACAATGTTACTGCACAGAGACATTTAATGTGCATATATATGTAAGAAATGTTACTGCACAGAGACATTTAATGTTCATCAATAAATTGCATGGTTTCGTTCAAAAAATGAACAGTTTCTTTTAAAAGTGCATCAATAATTACCTTTTTTAAAAGATTGTTAATTTAAGTTGCGTGTTCTACTGTTTTCAGGTAATCTCTGACGATCTGGTGCCATCAGCTATGGAAGAGTTGTATGTATTCGGGGCCTAACCAACGGCAACATCAGCTGACTTACCTCCCTCCGAGCAACAACCTCCGGACGAGCTCACTGAAATCAAGAAGCAATTGGAGTATTCGTTGAATCAAAATAGTGAATTGGAAGCGGAGAATGTCCATCTTCGCTCTGAGTTGAAAACTCGTGACGAGTTGATAACGTCGTTGATGAAACAGTTAGATGATTTGGCAGAACGGACGACCATCATTGATGCAGAACAATTACCCCAAAAAAAATCCGTTGCCGAATTAGCTTCATCTCCAAGTATTAAAAGTCTTGAACATGCCGAACTACAAACTTCTATGGTAAGGGAGATTAAACGGCAAAAAAGAAAACCCGCACGAAAGTCAGATTACGTGTATGAGAGGGTTAAAAAGCGAAGTAAAAAGGAGTGTGTTCAGGTAGTGATTGATGTGGATAAGATCTCGTTGATACATCGAATGACTAGAAGGAAACCCGAAAAACTTCTAAACAAAAAAAGATGCGTGGTGGCCAAATTACTAGACGAAAGTGATTGAGATAAAATAAAATCCATACATGAAACACATGATGATGCGTATGTATTCGTTATATTTACTTCGAATCAATTTGTACTTTTTTCTTAAATTCCCTATTTACTTTATTGATTTAATTTTTCGTCTTGCAGTGACCTAGCATGGATTGGATTGGATGGCTTCATTGGCGTTCGTTTCGGCGACATAATCGATCTCCTAAAAGGAGAACAATTGTCTAGTAGAGTAAGAAAATATATTGGATTTCGTGTATTTAAATGAATACATAAACTTGATTTTTTGTGGACTCGTTCTTTTGTAGGTGATAGATACGTTTGCCGAGATAATACACCATCGCCAAATTGAAATTTTTAATGGCAGTTCAAATGTTGATGCTCCCCATAGGGTGTTTGTTATGCCAAGTCTTTCTTGGGTAACTTCCTTTGCCACGGTGTTTGATTAAAGTATATTTTGGTGCATTTATATTTCTAGTCTAGAGAGGCAATCATTCGGGGTCAAATGGACAAACAATTCAATATAGGTGTTGCTGGGAAATATGAGACGATAATGTTCTCGATAAACACTCCTGGGAGGAAATCTTCACCGTCGCACTGAACATTACTTACTTTCGAGATGGAGCATGGGACTTTAAATCACTACAACTCGCTATATAGTCTCAATTCACATGATCCGCATTTCGAGAGCGCCAAACTTATAGTAATTTTTAAGATATTTTACGAATTAATTGATTATGAGTTTACAATAATAATCCTACATGCCAATTGCACTCTTATACATTAATTTAGTGTTATTATTTGTTTAATTTTAACTGGTGATTTCATTGTTTGTAAAATATAGGTGGATTATATTAACAACTATTTCACTCGGTATGCGACTTCGTCAAGCGCTTCTACACAAGAACGATCGATAACTTTGGAGCCTGTTTATGACACGCCTCAGCAAAGGGTTGATCGGTAAGTGTGGATTTTGATTTGAATTAGGTTTGTAAGAATAAGCGATATTTATAATAGAAATTTGTATGTTTTTTTTTTTGCCAGACCTGACTGTGGATTAATATTTACCTATATAATAAGGCAATTCGTCCTTTAGCAACGAGCGAACGTCAAACGTGAATGCAAAACCAGAATAGCAACGGTGGAAAGGGCAGATCTTATCAAGGACATAATAAATGACAAACATAGTTGTTGGACTTTTGATTCATTTTATGCGCAGAGCAGTTGAGCGTGATGGGTTTGTGTACAATTTTTTTTATTTTATATTATTTTGATTAAATGATTTACTTGTTTCTACACTTATTTGACGTTTTGACTTTTTTATGATAGATGTGATTCATGACTAATCTCGATGTGTGTGTGTATCTCTTGTTTCTTAATCAAGTTCATGCATGAAAATGTCTAAGTCGAGTAATGTTATCAGACACAATTGTTTGTTCTATTAAAACTTACTGTGAACTAATTATTTCGGTGCAATAAAAAATATTGTATATTAATATTTGTAGTAATTGTTGTGAGCTGATAATTGTTGAGAGCAGAGCACCATCCGTGTGCTGTGTACCACCATTTGGAGTGTTTGTTAAAGTCTTTTAGGTCTCGTTTGGTAACTGTCACTTCCCTCATTCATGGTCTCGTTTAGAAATCCGCATGACCTAAATTACTGTATATTAATTATTTCGCTATAATAAAAATTACTGTAAAGTCATATACATATTGTACTCCGTGGATACACATCTAACTACCGGATCTTCCGGAATTCGAGTTGAATAAAAATTTATTTTGTATTAATTATTCCATTACAATAAGATATTACTGTGAAGTAATATTCATATATTATTTCTTGTTTTTTATTTGCTTAATAAATCATTGTATGCGCTGAATATTCGTGTCTTTTAATCATTTAATTCATCTTCATTAAAATATTACGTAATTTGGTTAAAATAATCGATTTTTTTTGTCACCAATTTTTTTTTTTCTTGGCACAAGAATATAACCAAAAACATAAAATTAGCATAACAAATCATAAAAAATAAAAACCAATTGATAAAACGATTCTAGTCATGAAAACATCCACACGAATGTTGAATTGTTCAAAAATAAATAGAAACTGTTGCTCCAAAAAATAATGAAAGTCTAATAAATGATGTCATCTCATATGGGTTCTTTGCATGTTTTCCTATTGTGTCCTTTCCCACCGCAGCGACTGCACCTCAATGTTCCTTTCTTGAATTCTCCCTTTGATGGGATCCTCGTTTTCTTCGGTCGTCCCCTAGGTCGTTCGGTAACTGGTGGTAGTATTACAATATCTTCTTGTTTCGTCTCTTTCTTCCCCGAAGTTGGCACAACAAAAATTCCATCCTCGTAGCTTAAACAGTAAAAGGACATGTGGAAGTAATCCTCTACATATGAGTTCAAATCTCCACCGGTCTTTGTAATGGCAGCGCAAGCGTGTGCACACGGTATCCCGTTGTCCCTCCAATCGAAACAAGAACACGTTTGGTTTTTTAGGTCCACGAGTACAGAAGGGTCTGATTGGACCTCGAAAACTCCATTCACAGATTCACGCACCACCTATGTCCTGCATTCTTCCAATCTTTTTAGCATTTGTTTCTCGATTATCTCACACAGAATATTGTTCACCCCCGAAGCCATGTTACGTTGTTTTGTACGTTGCTCCATTAAGTCAAAACAAATTCGATCGACAACTTTGTGAATTAGCAGGTGTCTAGCTTCAGCAATCCATCCATTGAATGACTCTGCGGCATTGGATGTCAATTCACCGTATCTTCAACCTTTGAAGAACGCATTTGTCCAATTCTCTCTAGGCAAATCATCAACCCAATCAGAAATATACTTGGATCCCTCTGCTTTTAGATCTGCCAATAGTGTGTAAAGTCGAACTCTATTTTTGCTTTGTAACACTCACGTAACAACCACAACAACCGTTGTTTTACCACTGGTAAACGAGCTCCAATTTTTTCCTTCAAATTCATTGTTAAGTGGTTCAAACAAAATGAATGGTATGCATTTGGGAATACCTTTTTCACAGCTTTTATTAACCCTGCATGTCGATCAGATACGAATGTCATTACACGTTCCGGTGGTAGAACATTAACTAGATGTTTTAGAAACCATTCCTAGTGGATTTCCGTTTCTGAGTCAACGATTCCAAAAGCCAATAGATATATACCTGTCAGCAAATGACAAAAGTCTTGTTATTCAATATAAATAATATTCAATGTACATCGAATATTATTACTAAATTAACAGTAATAATTATTTTTTCGCTGTATAACAAGAATATTACATCGTACACAACAACGACAAATTGATTAGCACGTCAAAAAACAACTAGATTTTTTACCCCCGCTTACCGTTATTTCCATCTTTGCCGGTCGCGCCAAGCAACGTGCCTTTATACTTTGCTTTCAGAAACGTTCCGTCGAGAAATAGTAGAGGTCGTACATATTTAAACCCTACTATGCTAGCACCGAATGAAACAAAAAGTCGGTTAAAACAACCAGTACTCATATCATATTCAATTTCAAAACAGGTTCCCTAGTTTGTCTCCATGCACACTTCTTTGTACCATCTCAACTCGTCATATCCACTACGATAATCCCCAAAAACATCTTCTCTAGCCTTTTCAACCCCCCACCATGCATGGTGATAACTTATGTCCAACCCATAGTTATTTTTAAATTCTTTGACGACATCAATAAGGCGTTTTAGTGGTTGAACCTTTAGCGTGTTTTTTTTATACAATTCGACACAATTTTGGAATTAATTCTACCATTTTGCCTGGTTCTAACTGCAGCACCACACGTATGAATATTGTTTATTTTCTTGATGTAAAAAAATCCATTCTTACTATCGATGCTTGCACGTACGAACCATTCACATCCTTGCTCAATCTTCTATGCGCAATATGCTACAACATGAGATGGTTCGTTCTTATGATAATCAAATTTGAACCCAATTTCAATAGAATACTTTATCAAACATTCCCTAAAATCATTAGCCCCACCTTTAAAAACTTGCCCTACCTCACGAATTAAATACCTCCAATCAGCAGACATTGTTGTCGACTTGTTCGGGCGGTACAGTATCAATAAATTTTCATCTTCGTCACTCTCTGTATTTTTGCTATAGTAATCAGTATTAGTTCTAGTTGCATTTCCGCTACTCTCTCCAACAGGCATCTAGTCTGTTCAAACAATTTTAGACGTACATCAAATATTCAGCCAAAAAATAACTATACTACAATACTCAAACATGAAAGGCTTTGGGCCCATAATATTTTCCAATGAAACTGTTGCTCAACAATGCGTGTTGTACAATAAAAAATTCAACCAATTGTAACTGTATATTAAAATTCAACCCAATTATAACGGTACATTAAAAATATTGAATAAAATATTATTGTATAGTAATGTTCATTCCAATTATAACTGTATAGTCATATTTACCGCAATTATAAATTGTACATCAATATTCAACCAATTATAATTGTATATTAATATTATGTCCAATTATAACTGTATTATAATATTTAACCCAATTATAACTGTACATCGATATTCAACCAATTATAACTGTATATAAATATTCAGTCCAAAAATAGCTTTATAGTAATATTCAACAAAGTAATTATGTGCAAAATCAAGAATTGACCCAAGTGGCCTTGCTCATGCCGTTTCTCTCTCTAAAAATTCAAGACCCACAACTCTCTCTAGAATTGCACAATTAAAATGCAATTTTCAGATCTAATTCTCACTGCATAATGGAACTTCCCATGATGGTTGGACAAAACAAAGAAGATAATAGACAAAAATAAATTAGAAGGAGAAATATTAAATTTGAAGAACAAATTCTACAGTGGGCCTTGTTCATGCTGTTTCTCTCTCTAAAAATTCAAGACCCACGACTCTCTCTCTAGAATTGCACAATTAAAATGCAACTTTCAGATCTAATTCCCATTGCATTTTGGAACTTCCCATGCCGGTTTGGACAAAAAAAAAAAGAAGATAATGGAGAGTGAGGACACATACCGATTGAAAGAACAAGAATCGTTGCTGACTTGCTGCTGTTCGTTTGCAGAACTTGCCAAGCCGCTGCTATTTTTTCGTGACTTGCTGCTGTTCGTTTGCAGAACTTGCCAAGCCGCTGCTGTTTTTTCATTTTGCAATTTAGGGCAATAGAAACTATGAATATATGGTATGATCAACACAATATCTTCCAGTTTTGCAGCTTTGAATGTGTGATTTTGGTTGTTATTCCCTTGTTTAGCTTGATGTTGTTTCCAAAAATACATTGACCCCCGATTTCTTGCCAAGCCGCGTGTGAAGAATTCTGCTGAAATATTTGGGGTTTTCTCCAAATATAAATAATTATATGGGTTTTGTTTGGTTTGGGCTTGATTATTGGGGCCCATTTTAATATGTAATAAAAAAGTGGATGTCTAATTAAAAATCTCTTAATTTAGTTATAGGTTTGTTTTTTTTTTTTTTTTTTTTTTTTTTTTTAATTATTTGGTGAAGGTTTCATATGAGAATTTATTTAGTAATATTTTCACTCAAATTAAAAAACAATGAGCTTGTGAATTTTTTAATTGTTATTTTTTACTCTTTATTATGTTTGCACATTTTATCTCGTTTTTGTATATGAAATTATTTGCATAAAAAGAAAAAAAAAATCATTACCTCTATCAACATTAATATGAAAAACAAAGAATATAAAAAATGATCAAAATAATATATTTTTTTAAAAATAAAAAGTATAGTAATTATGAAATTATTTGCATAAAAAGAAAAAAATTCATTACTTTTATCAACACTTACATGAGAAACAAAGAATATAAAAAATAAAAAGGAAAGATTTTTTTTTAAAAAAAAAAATAAAAATAAAAAATCTAGTAAGTGAAACATTTATAGTTTTCATTTATTTATTTATTTATCTTTTAAAACTTATTTAAATAAAATGTTAATTAAAGAGAGAAGATTGAGAAGATTGGATTTTGTGGGCATTTAATAAGGATTTTAAAAGTGTGAATTGAGAATGAATGAAAATGTAAGAAATATATTTATTGAGCTCTCATTCATTCTCAAGTTTTGTTTTCTACTTTTAGTATATAGATATAGATGTTAAACAAATCATGGGTTTTGGCTTCTATTAGTATAGAGTATTTGAAAATGGACCAATTTTCAGTTTTATTACATCAAAAGTTCAAAGTAGATTAGTCCCTAAAACTGCAATTGCAAAAGAAGTTTTTTCATCTCTTAATGTTCAAAATCGATTTAAGGCATTGCATGAACGAGATTGTCTGATTACATATTGGGAGAATTATTATTAATTAATCAAATAAGAGCAATCTAAGGCATAGGATAAGATTTATTAATGACTTGAAGAAAACCATGTTATCTATTGTTTCTAAGTTAAACAATGAATCTTCAATTGTATATCAATGGTTAACACAAGTTGGTGGCGACTGACTTGAAATCAAAATCTCTTTTGGTTGAGAGTGACTGACTTGAAATAAAAATCTCTTTTGGTCGAGAGTGATTGACTTGACATTGAAATCCTTTTTGGTTGGGAGTGATAACTTAAAATTGACATCTCTTTTAGTCTAGAGTGCCTGACTAGAAAGTAAAATCCCTTTTGATCAGGAGTGATTGACTTGAAATTGACATCCTTTTGGTCAAGATTGCTAGACTTGAAAATAAAATCCCTTTTGCACAGGGATGATTGGCTTGACATCGAAATCCATTTTTGACGTGAGTAACTGACCTGAAATTGATAATGATTTTGGTTAAGAGTGCTCGACTTGAAAGTAAAATCCCTTTTCGTCGGGATTGCCTGACTTAAAACTAAAATCCCATATGGTCAGGATGATAATATGAAGTCGGAATGCTTTATATGTCATATAGCAGAGACATATAAATCAAATAATGATGATCTAACTTTTGGCTGCCAAAATCCTAGTGTTGGTATGCTTTATAAGTACAAAAATTCCTCAATGTTGGAGGATTTTATTTCATGGAAGGTTACTCTAATTTTGTATCCCTGGTCAGTTTCCTTGATAATGAGGGCAACGAGGTCTCCATCACATGAATTCAGTTGGCATCTTTGGATTATTGATCGCTAAAAAAATACCCTTAATTGATATTGCAATACTAATGTAGTATGGTATTTAAGTAATGTATCAAACCATAGGGATTGGTCTTGTAATTATCAATTTTTAATTATTTTTCTTTCTTTAACGGAAACAAATTTCGATTTTGAATTTTGGGGTTTTTAATACTAGAAAAATAAATATTAAATCTACAAACAAAATAAAATAGAGAACCAAGTTAGGAATTGTGGGCTTAGTATTTTGAGTATTTTGTTATTTTCATATTTTCTATTCAAATTGGATTTGTGCAAACTAAAGAAGAGAGAGTTTCCTAATTTATTTTGAATTGATTTTTCTTCCTAATTTTCCTATGCTTCCTGATTCTTTGGGATCTTGATTAATGTCCATTTAGTCTCTCCATTGACTTTCCTATTCTACTATAACTTTCTACACTATATAAGGTGTATTATATCAATGAGAATAGTGTACAAGTTTCATACAAACCCTAGTTGTTATATAGTATCAAGAGCTCCATTTACTCTAGCGAGTTTTTTGTTTTTCAATCTTACCCTCTCCCAATGGCTACCGACACCCCTACCAACCCTACCCTAGTTTATGCTACCCACTCTTCTCCTTCTCTTGTCTATAGTCATGGCTTGACAATTCAACCTTCTCAATTGATATCTTTCAATCCCACATCTCAATTATTGTTGAAACTAACTAGGAGCAGTAACCACTCCACATGGCAAGATCAAGTCACAACCTTGTTCTTTCATTATGAGTTAATAGGCTACATCGATGGATCCTTTGAATGTCCTTCCTTGTATCTCATGGATAATGGCTGGCAATATGTCAATCCTTTTTATAAACTCTAGCAACGTTAAGACAATTTGGTTTGCAATGCCATTATAGCATATGTTAATCAATCGATTACTCTGATGATAGCATATGCACTATCGGCCAAGCACGCATGGGAAACACTTCAAACAATCTTTGCAAACAAATTGCTATCTTGAATCTTTAGTCTTCATGAGGTTCTCGCCAACCTTCATAAAGACTCTCGGCCGGTTGTTGATTACTTGAAGGAAGTCAAATCCATTCCTGATGATCTCGTCTCTAGTGGGTCTCCATTAACAAATGTTGAGTTAGTTATCAAATTGTTAGCCGCCTTGACACTGAATTGAAGAAAATCTCGGCAGCCATCTGTGCACGTGATAATCCTATATCCTTTGAGGAATTACATGACAAGCTTCTAGCCCATGAATTCTTTGTCCAACACTTAAAACTGGAGTCCACCACTCCTATAATGATGGTTCAATTCAATCAATGGACCTCCGGCAATCAAACCTTCCAGTGACGCAACAAAAATAACAATGGCCCGTAGCACTGCAACAATCAGGGACCCCCCTCAACTATTTTTCCAATAATCAGAACTACACTGGCTAGCAACAACATTTCGCTCCAAGATCCTTTGCCTCACTACCATCGAATTAACAATGTGTCTAATGTCAGTTATGTGACAAATATGGTCATATAGCCAAAGTATGTCATTCTCAGTCATACAAGAAATATGAGACTCAAGCAAATACATCATCATACTCTTTCAACAACAATAACGATCCTTGGATTATTGACTCTGGTGCCTCCTACCATATGACAGACAACCCAAACAACATCACTTCTACAACAATTTTTTCTGACAATGATGATATCATCATTGGTGACGGTAACGACATTCCAATATCGCATATTGGACAAACTACTCTTCATTTTACTTCACCCACTCATTTCTTTAAACTTTATCATGTTTTAGGCTCACCTAAACTAAGACACAATTTGATTTCCTTTGGTCAATTTTGTTGTCAAAATCTAACCTCTGTTGATTTTTTTTCCTTAATCTTATTTTCTAAAGGATTTGAGCACGGGGGCACCACTTCTGATTGCTCAAATTTAATACCCAATTTAAGTGCCAACTACCATAGTATAGTGCTTAAGTACGGGTGTCAAATTACAAGGATTGGATTGTAATTATTAATTTTTATCATATTCTTTGGTTGAATTTAACAAGATTGGTTTTGGAATTGTTAATAAAAAATAGAAAAAGTAATTAAATTAAAATACTAAATGATAATTGACGAAGTTGAGGGCATGTATTTGTTCTTCAACTATCCTAATGCGTTTCACTTCATTATCAATTTTTTTATTTTGTGCATAATGAAGTAATTCAACTATAAGAAAAATTATAACGAAAGTTTAATCAATTAATCGGCATGGAATATTTTCGGGATTCGGTTCACAATCTATGGTAAACCAATCCCTAAACATAGTTCATCCTATCAAATGTATCAGTTAATTGGGCGTTTAACTGGTATGGATTATCTTCAGAATTCGATTCCTATTAATCTATGGTAAATCAATCCCCAAGCATAACGCATCTTATTAAACTATATTTATTCCAATAAGCACTAATTGTAAAACTATTAGATTTAAAACCACAAGTACTAAATCTAACATTATATATACAAATAGATTCAAATCCAAATTTATAAAAGATAATTTAGAACATAAATTTATTTAGACAAATATTTAAGACCAAATTCTTGTTTTACAATCTTACACACAAACAAAATAAATTAAGAAATGAACACTACATTAAGATAATTTAGAACAGATTCAACCTAACCCAGTTGAAGACTTAGCTGTTCATGCAGTTGTTCTTCCTAAAAGCTGTTCAACCAAAAAATAATAGAAGAATCTCCACTGGAAAAATCCAGCCAAGAGGGGAACCGAAAATAATGAAAAAAATGAAAATAAGAAAATGAATAAGATTCAACCCAACAAGTCTCAGGGACAAAAACAAAACGAAAAAGTAATAAACTCTCTAAAAATATAATGAGAAAAAAAGAAACCTAATTAATATATTTTGCCCATGCTCAATGCCGAATCATTTTATTTTCCATTTGCATTCTCTAGCCATAAAGGCCATAAATGGCATTAAAGGCCCCAAATTCTCTAATTTGTAATGAATAGACCTAATAAGCATTGTTTGTAAAACTATCAAATGTATCAGTTAATCGGTCGTTTAATCGATATGAATTATCTTCGAGATTTGATTCCTACTAATCTACGGTGAATCAATCCCTGAGCAAAACCCATCCTATTAAATGTATCGATTCCAATAAGTACTGATTATAAAACTATTAGATTTAAACCACAAATGTTGGATCTAACATTATAGATACAAATAGATTCAGATCATTTTTACAAGATAATTTAGAACGTAAATTTATTTAGACAAATATTTAAGACCACATTCTTGTTTGACAATCTTACACACAGATAAAATAAATTAATAAATGAACACTACATTAAGATAATTTAGAACAGATACAACCTAATTCGATTGAAGACTTAGCCATTCATAGAGTTATTCTTTACAAAAGATATTCAACCAAAAACAATGGAAGCATCTCCACTAGAAAAATTCAGCCCAAGAGCGGAACTGATAAAGAATTAAAAAAATGAATAAGATTCAAGATCTATTGCCCAGTAAGTCTCAGGGAAAAAACAAAAATGAAAAAGTAATAAACTCTCTGAAAATATAATGAGAAAAAAAAAAAAGGAAAAAAAAACAAACTAATTAATATCTTTTGCCCATGCTCACTGCTGAATCCTTTTATTTTCATCTTGCATTATCTAGCCATAAAGGCCATTAATGGAATTAAAGGCCCCAAATTCTCTAATTTGTAACGGATAAACCCAATGAGCACAGATTGTAAAACTATCAAATGTATCAATTAATCGGCCGTTTAATCGGTATGGATTATATTCAGGATTCGATTCCTACTAATCAACAGTGAATCAATCACTAAGTATAACTCATCCTATTAAACCATATTGATTTCAATAAGCACTGATTGTAAAACTATTAGATCTAAACCACAAATACTAGATCTAACATTAGAGATACGAATAGATTTAGATCCAAATTTTTACAAGATAATTTAGAACGTAAATTTATTTAGACAAATATTTAAGACAAAATTCTTATTTTACAATCTTATGTATAGATAAAATGAATCAAGACAAGAACACTACATTAAGATAAGGGTTCATACTATTTATTTCTCTTGTATTTTTGTCTTTAACCAGATACCTCATCTGTCATTTTACAAAAACTAGTCAACCCATTTGGCCAATTTTTTCTTGTAAAAAGACATAAATATTCTTCGTTTATATAAAATAAATAAATTACTTATTCTTTTATTTTTATAAAAATTAAGTAATGCCCCTCAATTTTTAAGTGACACTCTTTATTGTTTTACCTGTAACTTTCTTGTCCGAACTCTGATTGAAGTAATTCAAGAACCTATGAAAATATAAGAGAGATATATACAACTTTCATGTTTTGAGTTTTTACAAAATCAGATTTCATCTTAGTCAAAAATGGCCTTAAAGTTACTACACTTGTACAAGTTTTGCACATTTTCATCATTTTATTCAAACACCTACCAAACAACAAAAAAACATATTAAAACAACAAAAGAGCTTGAAAACACACAAATATTTGAATCTAAAAGTACTTGATTTGTCAATAAATAAATTACTTATCACCGTCCTCAGTCATATGCGCAACACCGGAGGAACAGCCAGGCTACATACTGGGGTCAGGTCCCCTTTCATTGCGGAGATTGTAGATGAACCAGTCACGTATTGATTCCCCAATCTGCCAGTGGCCCAATATGATGGGACGACTGATCCCCTGGATCATATCTCCATTTATATCTTCCACATGGATGTGCATGTTGTCTCCAACATGGTAAGGTGCAAGTTCTTTCCTCTTGGGCTGACTGGTCCTGTTAGGACATGGTTCAACGACCTCCCGTCGGCCTCAATCTCTACTTTCCTCCAGCTCAAATAGTAGTTCCTAGAGAGGTTCAACAGATCACGGTGAAGGCCCAAGACTGTCACCCATATCCTCGCCATTAGGTAGGAAAAAAACAAAAATTTGGACGACTATGTGCACAGGTTCTGGATGGAATCCCTCACCTGTGAAGAGGTGTTTGATGCCATGGCCCTCAATGCCTTCATTGATAGATTAAGTTATCGAAGACTCTCCTGTGACCTAAGTTCGAGGCCGGCCACTAGCCTGCACGAATCTCTGGATCTCAATGCCAATTACTACAAACTCGATCTCCTTGACAGAGTAAAAAAGGAGACACAAAATCTCCTCAGGAAGAAGGGTCAACCCAATGAAAGGATGAGTCGATCTCAAGTCTCTAGAAGACTCCAAGCGGAAGGACAATTGGGACCTCTACCCGATAATAGGAGACCGCCCCCTAGGCTCCCGCCAGCATGGTTTCACACCTTTCATGGCATCCGTCGCCACTATCTTCGCCGAAAACGCTAGGAAGAAAATCTTCCTGCCTGCCCCTCCCTTGATAGGAAAGTCTCTGTGCAGGTCAACCGATAAGTATTACGACTTCCACCTGAGTCGTGGTCACACTACTGAGGACACTGTTTCCAGTTGAAGGAAAAAAATAGAGGCCCTCATTCGACGAGGTTACCTCGACAATTATGTTCACCGACCAGATAAAAACCAAGTCGGTGGAAGTGATCGTCGTGATAAGCACCGTGGACAGTGCCGAAGATGGAATGACAACTGAGCTCCACCCCGAGAAGACCGTGCTGGTAATGACACTGACCTGAAGGTCGATGGCGAGATTAACATCATTCATGGAGGCCTTGGTCTTGGCGGCGAAACACCCTCCTCTCAAAAAAGATACGAAAGTAAGGGTAAGAGAAAGGTAGAACATGATGTATATGAGGTCAGCATGATAGATGCTGCCTCCCATAACGTCATCTCCTTTAGTAAAGCCGACCTCAAAAGAGTGCACGTTCCGCACGATAACCCCTTGGTCATCTCAACCCTGGTTAACCATTTCAAGATGGTGATGATACATGTCGACAGTGGCAGCTCAGTAGATATCATCTTTAAATGGGCCTTTGACAGGATGAGCATAAACCCTAGCGTTGTGCAACCCGTAAAATCCCCTCTCGTCAGTTATGGTGGGGATGTGGTCAGCTCGGTTGGCTAGGTCTTACTGCCCATCAAGGTCAGTTCCAGGACCAAAACCATCACCATCTAGTCCAAGTTTCTTATAGTGGACAGATTGTCGCCCTATAACGTGATAATGGGTCAGCTTACTGGGGCCGCCCTGAAGGCTGTTTGCTCTCTATATCACCAAAAAATGAAGTTCCCTATAAGTTTCAGGTTAGGAGAAGTCCAAGGAGACCAAGAAGCTTCCCAGGTCTGTGCAAGCAGGGCCGTGGAGAAGAAATAACAATTACAATTAGGGCCTGAGTTGAGTATTCTGTGTCGAGCTCACAAAGAGCCCATTCCCCGACTAGATCAGCGCGGTGCTAAGAATGTATTCTCCTCGAAACAAGGAGGTCTAGATGCTGACAGGTCGATTGTCCGCCCTAAACTGGTTCATCTACAGGTCGTCTGAAAAATGCCTCCTGCTTTCAAAATCCTTCGGGGGAATAAGGCAATCAAGTGGACCGAAGAGTGTGACCGTGCCTTTGAAGAGATGAAGAAATATCTCTCGTCAGCTATCCTACTTACTAGTGGCAGAATATTACGTTGCCATTTTCATCGCAAGTGTATGAGTTAAGTTTTAGTAGAGTGGGAAGAGTAAGGGTTATTATTTCCACAAGGATTAGTTGAAAATATTGTTGAGTATAGTAATTATCATAACCTAATTTCATCTAGGCGATAGAAAATAAAGTTTATAATTAATAACAAACTAATACTAAAATACTAATTTATCTAATTAAACTATATTACTAATATGAGATGTGTATGGAAATGGATTATCTAGGGATTAACTTCATTTACTTAAATGTGTTTGATCTCATTTAGTTTATGTTAACTATGTTCGACTTATCTGACAATCTTTGTATCGTAAACTCATTCACTCCCTCTCCCGAGTAACAAGTGAATGAATATGTGACTTCACATTAACACCGAAGTCCCCCTCTAGCATTTTTTAGAACACATAGTTATATGAGTCTTGCCCCAACGTTATTGATTGCATACTCTCTAACTCCCTCCCTAGTTATTAGATCGTCGCGTTGTGTTTAAACCTTAGTCCGAATCCGGGGTTACCTCTCCCGAGTGTCAAACCCGTATTCTCAGTATATTATAACAAGCAAATAAACAAGGAGAAATGACAAACACAATCAAATAACGAATAACAACTATTAACGAAACACCGATTTCAAAATCACATATTCATAAATTATAA
Organism: Eucommia ulmoides; assembly: GCA_016647705.1. Classification (NCBI taxonomy): domain Eukaryota; kingdom Viridiplantae; phylum Streptophyta; class Magnoliopsida; order Garryales; family Eucommiaceae; genus Eucommia; species Eucommia ulmoides. The sequence continues at coordinate 22,239,316 of CM028339.1, forward strand.
TAATCTCTAGACAATATCCATTTAGCTAACGACCATAATCGTATATACAAAGATAAACGAGCTAAACATGCTCAAACAATAATTCAAAGTTAAGAAATAAAGAAAGAAATGAGAGAAACTAGTCGTAGTCCAAAGATTTGGCGCTAAAACCGTTCTGATATCATTTCTCCTTCTTCACAACATATTCTTCTCCTTCGGATTTGGTGAAGCATTTCCCAAAAACCTCTCAACCCTATCCTAACCCTAGGATCTCTCTAATGGACGAAATAGAGAAGAGGAAGAAGACATGGGGCTCAAAAATATCTAAATAAATATCTAAAGTGTGTGCAGAGTAACCGCCGCAAAGGTGTTTAAGTCGATTTGGTCATGGCCTCGGCAGTGGACTCAGCGGTGGGAGCAGAGATCTCTCTGCTATTTCACTACCTCGGTAGTGGGATTTCAATAAGAAAATGCCTTCTCTACATATTGACCGCTGCGGCGGTGGTTTGGACGTCACGGGGGTGGACTGTATTTCAAAATTTTGCCTTTATGCTTGTTTTCCCACCGTTCTTCCATCATTCTTGATCCGATTTGATCGTTTATGATCCGTTTTCATCCATTCTCACCCCCACATACCTATTTTAATACAAAAAGAATAAAAACATATTAAAACGTATTAAAATACTATAATAATACTTGAAAACTAACAAGTTCAGTTTGAAAATAGATAGGTAAATTACACCTATTAAATACCCCAAAACTTGGAATTTTGTTAGTCCTTGAGCAAAACACTCACACTAAAATGAAAAACACAACTAAAATAACTAACATGAACAACCTAAACACAAACAATCTAAACAAAATGATGTAGGAGTTTTGAATTCTTTTATCGACCAAATAATTTTTCCCTCAACAACCCGCAATCGTATCAAGTTCAGGTGGTAAAACGTACCATGTGGTGTTCTAGAATTTCAACATTCAATAATGGTAAACGCCATTCTAGATCCTTTCAACGTGTGTGTGCGAGACTCAATAATATAGCTATCCAAGACCGGATTGGATTATCGACCAACGAAACTCACGACTTAGATCGTAAAGGACTAGGATATTTATATGCCTGATTGGGTTTCACTCTCCACTAATGTAGGCTAAGTAGTTCATAAAGATCAAAAGGACTTAGTTCAATTTTGGAACATTTGTCCAAGGGTATACCGAAATAGAAAACGGGTTAACGTCGTTAACTTAACGTTATCCAAGGCTTAACATTTGGCACACTCACTCTCGAACCCCCATAAATAAATTGGAAATAATCCTGAACAATCATTTTTTTAAGACCGACATACTCACTTATCAAATAAATTTAACGATATTTATATTTTTTTTTCAAATTACCACACCCCCAAACTTATTCGATTATTACAATTTCATTGGTGTGGTTAAAATGAAAGAAAAGCGACAAGAGAGTACTCAAATACTGAACCAATCAAAAGTTCACCCTAAGCCCAACAACTCACTTCAAGTAGCAAAACGCTAACTTGATTTCACTCAAATTTGTGCCTTCGATTCAACGATATAGGTTTGGAAAGAATTCAATTAGCCATGGTATTTGTTAAGTGTTCAGAATTGAAACGGCATTTAGGTTTCGACAGGGTAACGAGGGATAAACATATAACATGGTAGGCTTAAAAGGCTCAAGCAATAAAATGAATGCCTAAATCATATCTCCTGAACAACCTCGCCTAGGATTTCTCCTCAAGCTTCCCCTCAATCAGGTTCTAGAATTCTTAAATTGTCATGAGTTTGGCTAATCGATAATCGGCCTCAAATCAATTGAATAGAAATACATTGAGTCTATGTGCTTGTGCAAATTAGGATCCACAATAACGTTCACCAAAACGCATTATCAAGCACATAGAACACACATGCATGGGTATTACCCTTGACCTCGAAAACAACCAAGGGTAATGTCATCATCCGGTAATGGCTCAGATGAACACAAAACTCAACATGCAATAACAACAACACAAAAATATTCTACACTAAACAAACATACATTACGGTAAAACAGTAAAACATACTCACATACTACACATCACTGCCAAGCTTAAAACGAACAATGTCCTCAGTGACCCAATCATCAATCTCAACATTTGAAATTAAAGCATGCTGACGAAGGGGATGTAGAACACGTACCTAGGAGGCGAGAGAATCTCGCCTCCGAATCAAGTCAGCAGCGACGAATTTAATTTATTTTTGAACTTGGGTTACCTCCCAAGAAGCACGTGGTTTATTGTCCTCGGCTCGACACAGAGAACGGCATATCAAAAAGTGGTTTTTGCCCATAGTAAGTGTCATATAACACTACGTATGGGTCTTGATTTTGTACGTCCTTAAGACTGACAAGATTTGGCTCTGTATGGATCGATCTTTCAACTTCACTCAGCTTCGATTTATGTGCTTGGTTGGCATGAATATAATGAGATGGAAACGGGGTAGGATAGGTGAGCCACATCAGATCCTCATAAATGTGATCGTCATGGCTCGGGGATGGCATCACCAACTGGAATTCAAACAGTGAAAACTCACAATGATTAATATGTGAATCTCCATCGCTACACTTGGGTTCTCTCCCAATTAGCCTAATCGTTTTTTAGCTTACCCAAGTGCCTTCCGTTTACTTCCGATTCCTCACAATGACTTTTATATTCGAATGTGACATACTCGTCTCTCAGTGCCATCGCTTCTGGCTCAGACTCAACATAGCAAAAAAGATGACCGATTTGTGTCTGTAAAGACATTATGATCGCATCGATGTCGGCACAGACCGTCTCAATATAATCAAAGCGATCCGCATACTCGTTGATTTGGTCATTCATCTCCCTCAAGAGTCTCTGAGTTTTCCCCATAACTGTAGCGAACACGTCTTCTAAGGCAGGGAAAGACTCTTAATCTTGAACCAGAGTGTCAATCCATGGCGCCGTAGTGTTGGAACAATCCCCCAAGCTTTGGTGACTTGGTGAATGATTCCAACTTTGATAATCAAGGACTGCTATTTTCTCCAACGACTAAAGGGCTTCATCTGCAGTTAGGTCGTAGAAAGATGAGGTATTGTTTCTTCCTTCCACCCATGTTCTGGTTGCGGCTGATAACCCATCAAGGAAATTCAGGAGTTGACATTCTCTCGAGAAACCATGGTTCAAAAACCGGAATAGTAGCTCGTTGTAACGATTCCAAGCGCAATAAAATAGTTCAGAATCTTGTTAAAAGAAACAAATGCTGACTTGTCGATAATCCATCTTCAAGCACCTCGTAAAACAAAACAAAACTAAAAAAAAGTATAAACAATATATATGTCTAAATTAAAATCAAATTATTTACTCACAATATCAACAATAATCTAAAAACTAATCCCTAGCAACGGCACCAAAAACTTGTTGGTGCGTAAATCACGTCGCCATTTTCACCGCAAGTGTGCGGGTCAAGGTTTAGTAAAGTGAGAAAAGTAAGGGTTATCGTCTCCATAAGGATTAGTTGAGAATATTGTCGAGTACCGTAATTATCATAACCTAATTTTATCTAGGCGATAGAAAGTGAAGTTTATAATTAATAATATACTAATACTAAAATACTAATTTATCTAATTAAATTATATTACTAATATGAGATGTTTAAGGGAATGGATTATCTAGGGATTAACTTCATTTACTTAAATGTGTTTGATCTCGTTTAGTTTATCTTAACTATGTTCGACTTATCTGACAATCTCTGTATCGTAAACTCATTCACTCCCTCTCCCGAGTAACAAGTGAATGAATATGTGACTTTGCATTAACGCCAAAGTCCCCCTCTAGTGTTTTTAGAACACATAGTCACATGAGTCTTGCCCCAACGCCATTAATTGCACACTCTCTAACTCCCTCCCGGATTATTAGATCGTCACGTTGTGTTTAAACCTTAGTCCGAATCCGGGGTTACCTCTCCCGAGTGTCAAACTCCGTATTCTCAATATATCATAACAAACAAAATAAACAAAGAGAAATGGAAAACACAATCAAATAACAAAGAACAACTATTAACGAAACACCGATTTCAAAATCACATATTCATAAATTATAGTAATGCCTAGACAATATCCGTTTAGCTAATGACCATAACTGTATATACAATGTAAATGAGCTAAACATGCTTAAACCATAATTCGAAGTTAAGAAATAAAGAAAGAAATAAGATAAACTAGCCGTAGTCCGAAGATTTGGCGCTAAAACAGTTCCGAGATTGTTTCTCCTTCTTCACAACATATTCTTCTCCTTCAAATTTGGTGGAGCATTCCCCAAAGACCTATCAACCCTATTCTAACCCTAGGAGCTCTCTAATGGCCTAAATAGAGGAGAAGAGGAAGATATAGTGCTAAAAAATATCTAAATAAATATTTAAAGTGTGTGTAGAGTGACCACCGTGGCGGTGGGTTTCACCGCTACGGTAGTGGTTAAATATCTTCTTCTTCTTTGGATTTGGTGAAGCATTTCCCAAAAATCTCTCAACCCTATTCTAACACTAGGAGCTCTCTCTTTGCCAAAATAGAGGAGAAGATGAAGATGTAGGGCTCAAAAATATCTAAATAAATATCTAAACTGTGTGCAAAGTCACCGCGGCGGCGGTGGGTATGTCGGTTATGGTCACAGCCTTGGCGGTAGACTCAGCTGTGAGAGTAGAGACCTTTCTATTGTTTTACTGCCTCGGCGGTGGGCTTCCAACAAGAAAAGGCCTTCTCTGCATATTGACCGCCGTGACGGTGGTCTGAACGCCGCAGTGGTGGGCTACTTTTCAGAATTTTGCCTCTATGTTTGTTTTTCCACCTTTCTTCTATTATTCTTAATCTGATTTGATCGTTTATTATTCGTTTTCATCCACTTTCACCCCCACACACATGTTTTAATACAAAAAAGAATAAAAACATATTAAAACGTATTAAAATACTATAATAACACTCGAAAACTAACAAATACGATTTGAAAATAGATAGATAAATTACACCTATCAATGACAAATGAGGAGAATTTATTGATGTTTTATTGAATATTTTAAGGGAGAGACCATAGTTTTCATTTATGCATGGGGAGTTTGAATTATTTATTATTTTATGGTTTGTTGAATATCATATTTTTTTTTTTTTAAATTCTTCATGATTGTGCGTTAATGAGTTAAAAACCATCCTCGGATTTAGGGGGAGTGTGGTTACATATTATTTCAACAAAAACATCAAAGTTAATTGTCGTCATAAAAAATAGGAAAATTGTTGATTCTAAGATTTTGATGGACAATTAAATATTGTTTTTTGTGGAACTAATGAATTTGTTGAGTGTTTCAGTTTATTAGTTCCAGTGAAGATATTATTATGGAGAAGTTGAGAAAAATGATAAATGGATACTAAAGACACTGACAAAAATGATGGATGTTAAGAGACTGAAGATTTTGAAAAACCTAGGGGAAAACAACTCAGGTAAAATTTTTACTCTTAATGTATCTCGATTAGGATCACACACGATACAAAATATTTTTACAATTAGGTGTGTTTTTAATAGGATCCTAATTAGCTAACATATTTGCTCCTATGTGTAATTGAAGAAGAAATGTTGATTTAAGAAAGATTATATTAAAATTGAATTTAAGTGTTAGTGGAGTTAACTGAAAAAAGAAATTGGTTAAAAGGGTAAAAACGTCGAAGAAATTGAAATTAAAAATGAATTAAAGAAGAAGCACAACTCAATCGGTCGACCTACGTAGGAGGTCCGGTCAACCGATGAGAAGGTGAAAGGATTGAGCAGTCTCTGAATTGATAGGTCGACCTATGGGAGTTAGCTAAACTCTCTGAATCATTCGGTTGATAGCTAGGTCAACCTGTGGCTAAAATATGAACTCTCTGAATCCTTAGGCTAATAGGGCGGTCGACCTATTAAAGTCTATGAATCTTCTAACGGACATAAACATAAGGGGTAGTCGACCTATGGAGAAGAGATTTTGGCTTGGCCTACGTCCTGAATCAGGCGATCGACCGATAGGTATTGGTCAATCAACCGATGGACAGTTTCAGAATTTGAGAATTCATGGTTTTGATCCAAAAAGTAGTCGTTCTATGGTTAGGATATGGGAGATATCTTAGGGATCTGATGGAATTTAAGATATATGGTTGATATTTTGTTATCCCTATTGATATGGTTCAAATATTTTGGATATCTCAATTTGGTTCATGAAACTTTTTCTATTCTATCTAATTGAGATTAAGAAAAAGTTTGAGGGACTAAAATGAATATTTTAAAAGATATAATTAAGTAAATTTTACCAGGATTGAGTCTTTATGATATAAGGGGTTTATTGGAGTAATTATTTGTCATGAAATATGGGAACTAGCCGTTAGAGACCTTGTTATAATCCCATATAAATAGACTTGCGTTTTTTAGGTTTCAATATTCCCAATCATTCAATTCTGAAAAGCTATTCAGTTCTAATGCTTTCTATGAGTAATCATTCTGAGATTATAATGAGAGTATTGTGAGAATTTTCTTGAGATTTATTCTTGAGAAATTTTGGAGTGGATTATTGCTGATTGTCGACTTGAAGTTTGATTACTTATCATTATTTATTCGGAGGATTCTTGAAGAGATTATTTCAAGTTATTTACTATTCATTGTTTGTTGCCTAGTGGAATTCCCAAGAGGGGGGGTGAATTGGGTATTTAAAAAAATTATCAGAATAAAACTTCAATAAATCAAATAATTAATTTTAATCCTAGATTAATTATTATCTTTATATCATATTAGAATTAATTAATCAACTAGGTGCACACCCAAACAACAAAAATAGCAAAGTAAATATTGCAGCACACCACGATATATCTTGGTTCACCAAGCTACTCTTGGTTAGTCCAGTTCTTCGAGCCCCATGGAGATTCGCACCTACTAATACTCAAGATCCCTTTAAAGGTAAGAACCAAACTCTCACATCGATTCTTTTACAGGCTCAGAATAAACTTTTACAATATCCTTTTCCCAAACTAAGGAAGAACCTCTACTTTTTATAAGTCAAAGAATAACCTAATTCTTTTTAACACTAAGGTCAAAGAATCAAAACCACACCAATCACTCCAAATATCCTTTTACCCCGTAAGGATTGAACCGTTACAAATTTCACTCAAAAACACAATTCTATCCAGGAAGAATTACTACCTCAATCTCTTTCTAGGAAGAGACTGAAAATCGGCTACCCCTAATTAAATACCCCTAATAGTATTTAACCCATCACACTACTCACCAATACAAATTGATAAGTAGAACATCTCACTCGAAACTTCTATTACCCTAGATAAATAATAACTCGATTAATATCCTAAATCTAGTGCTAGAAAAATGTGAGATTAAAAATCTGATTTTAAACAAGATATGAGTAGCAAATAATTAAGCACGTAATCAAATTCAAGAGATTGTTTATAAAAAATTTCTTCAATAAAAATCAGAAACAATTTCTAAGATCAATTTCCAAAAGATAAACAAGTAATGCAATAATAGAATATAATTAGAAAGATCTCACGCGGAATCCACAGAAAGAATAAATAGAATGATGTAACTTCAAATCTGGTAGCAGTAAAGATTAATAGCAATTGATCTTCAAGATCATCTCTCAGAATAGCTCACACAATATCTCAGAATAATAACTCTTATAAAAGCTCACAAAATGATCTTAACTCTTTTTGCTCTTTTGATATTGATTGATTATTAGTCTCTATATATGAAAAACGCAGGTCTTTATATAGGATAATGAAATCAGCCTTCTAACAGCTAGTTCCTACTTATCATGACATTTAAATGCTCTCTTAGACCCCTTATATCATTATGACTTCATTTTAGTTCAATTCACGTAATAATGACTTTTAAATCTCTCAATTAAGTCCCTCAAATATTTTTCAATCTTAATTAATTAGAATATAATCAATTTTATGTACCAAATTGAGAAATATTAAAAATTAATTAACCAAATCAATAGGATTTAAACATTAGGTGAAACATATCTTAAATATAATAATATCCCCGAAATATCTCTCAAATCCTAACAAAAAATGACTACTTTTGGATATAATTTCAGAATCCTGAAACAGCTCCCTAAGTCGACTGGCTAGTCGACTACTAGATTCAGGATGAAAGCTGCTGCGTTCATCGGTCAACCTACTTGTCGACTTTGAGATTCAGAGAGTTCAGTTTACCTTCACCGGCCGACCTACCTGTCGACTTAGAGGTATAGAGAGTTTAGTTTCTCTTCACCGGTCAGCTTGCCTGTCGACTTAAAGATACAGGTTGTTTCTGTTGCTTGGCCCAGTCAACCTACCAGTCGACTTATGTCTACTGGATCTCTTTTCTGAATTTGTTTTTAACTCTTTTCTTTTTACGTTTTCGCCCCTTTAACCATTTTCTTTTCTAAATTAGCTCCACTAACTTCTTAAATTCCATTTTAGTTAATTATAAATATTTCTTTTCAAATCACATATAGGAGCAAATAATTTCATCTTATCAAAACACACATAAATAATAAAAAAAAAAATTGTGTTATGTGTGTTCCTAATTGGGATATGAAGAGTTAAAATTCACTTGAGTTGTTTTTCCTAATTTCTTCAAACTCTTAATTTTTCATCATCTTTGACATCATCATTTAGCATCCATTTAATTTACATCTTCATCACTAGAAGTTAAATAACTGAAACACTTAATTAAACCGTTAGTTCCACCAAAACATCAACACTTAATTGTTCATCAAAATCTTATGATCAACAATCTCCCCTTTTTTATGATGACAATTAATTTTGATATTTTCTTCAAAACAAAAATATGACCACACTCCCCCTGAATCTGAGGATGGGTTTTTTCACTCGTTAAAGCATAGTAATGAAGATATTATAAAACATACTCAATGAAGTACAAATTTAAAAAAATTAAGAATATTCCCCCTTAATAAAACATCACTAATTTCTCAAGAATACTCCCCCTTAAAAAACATCACTAATTTCTTCCCCTTTGTCATCTTCAAAAACAAAATTTTGGGAGGGGAGAACACAAAGTAACATTACTCTAGGCAATCATATAATATACTTGAAAGAGTAAGCCTAAATAAATTAAATCCGAATATATATATATATAACTCTTTTAAAAGCACATTAAATCAACTCATAAATTCAACTTTAAAAATCAAAACTCAAATTAACTTTTAAGCACAAAACATCAACACTATGTGGATCATTATTATAACCGGTAGCACGTAAAATATAGGCCGCTATTTACTCTCGCAAGTATATGAGGTCAAAGTTTTAGAAAAGTGGATCAGTTAAGATCGGGTATCATGTCCACAGGGAAAATGTGAATAATTGAGTACTGTAATTTACGTAGTCTCATATTATCCTGAAGATTCAATTTAATATTTAAATTAAACTAATTAAAACTAAGCTAAACTACAATTAGTGGGTTAATCCTAACTAAGTTGATTAACTAGGGATTGATTTCGTTCACTTAATACATGTTTAATTTTGTTTAGTTAACAATAACGGAGTTTAGGTATCCGATAATCTCGATTTGTAAACTCCTCCGCCACCTCTTTCGAGTGTAAGATGGGGGAATACGCAATTTTGTGTCAACGCCGAAATCCCCTTCAACGTCTTAATGACCCTAGGCCGCGTGAGTCTTACCCCAACGTCATCGATTTCACACTAACTAACGCCCTCCTGGGTTGTTAGATTGTAACGATGTGTTTATCCTAGTCCGAATACAGGGTTACTATCACGACCCGTCCCGAAATCCCGACATCCGGGCTGGCGTGACGACATCATGACATCACCAAAAATAACCAACCAACCATCTATTACACGACAATATGCGCACACACACACACACACACACACACACACATATAAACCATCATCTATATGAAGCTATACATATTCTGTTAGGGAAACACATCCGTTCCCCAAATATACTAACAGCAAAATATAATACTATGAACCTCTCACAGGTTCGCCTCAGAAAGCTCATCTCAACCCTCCACACGACTCCATCGTAGGACTCTACCTAGCGCCAGTAGGGGACCGACTCCTAGCTGCTTCTCCTGGTTATCCGTTCCGAACAGTTTTTTTTTTACTGACTATCTTCTACCGATACCCCAGTGCCTACTCCGAAACGTCCGTCGGCTGCGAGATGAATTTTTGGATTTTTATTGGGGTGTTTGTGTAATTTTTTCCTCTTCCTTTTTTTTTTTTTCTTTCTTTTTTTTTTTTTTTTTTTTTTTTCCCTTTTTCTCTGTTTTTGGTCACTGGGTTTTCACCGCCGACAAGCACACACACTTTACTCAACTGGCTGGCGACCACCCTACACACAACCCAACCAACGACACACGCACACCCCCCAGAGAACAACCCCAACCAGGCAACAACACACCCACTACCGTCGCCTCACCGAACTCACGCCACCGCCACTACTTCCGGAACCTGAACACGCACCACTGATCACGCACTCACACTCACAGCACCGATCATACACACATACAGACACGATGATCATCTGAACGATACACCCACATGATCTCACACACACACACTGTTTATATACCCGCACAATGAACTCACATCGATGAACAAACACACGCACATACGTCGGTAAACGACAGCTGATCACCCACCCATCCAATGCCTGAACACAGCAGTGATGATCACACCCTCTCACATTCCCACAATCACTGGCCGATCAGAACAAAACCACCCCTACCGGCGATCACGAACAGCCTGACGTCGCCCACCTCCGATTCTCTCTCTCTCTCTCTAGATTTCTCCTTTTTTGATAGTGTTTTGATCCTCCTTTTTTTTTTTTTTTTTTTTTTTTGCATGTGTCCTTTTATATGCATGAATTGAGTGGTAGAGATTGATCATCGCTTGCCACGTCTCCTTGTTCCTCTCTCTCTCCTGTCGCCGGCGATCTCACTGAACACACACACACACGATATATGTATATATATATATATATATATATATATATATATGTGTGTGTGTGTGTGTGTTTTAAAAAATCTTTTGTTAAATTTCTCTTTTCTCCCCCTCATTATTTAAATATTTATTTTAATCCAAATTCATCATTTATGATTTTCTTAATTTGTAATTTCAGCCCTTAAAATTTTTAAGAAATAAGTTAAATGCCAATTTACCTCTCAAAGTTTGGATTGAAAGTCTCTAAATTTTCAAATTGACCCCTAAACTTTTAATTTGAATTTTTAATTTGCATATTTCCCCATCACATTTTTCTAAATGCTCAATAATGCAACTAAATTGACGTACGTACGAAATCGGAGTCTTACAGTTACCTCTTCCGAGCGTCAAACCCTAGATTCTCAAATCCAACCCTAATACCTTAACAAGCATATTGAAGTTGTCATAAAATGATAAACACAATCAGATTTAAAAGCAAACAACCGTTAAAGAAACATATATTAACCAAACGAGTATTTACACAACTACATCGATCCCTAGCTAATATTTATCTAATCTAACATGATCTTGGCCATTAGAACTACAAATCAAGAGGTATTCATCATCATTTACAATAAAACATAAAATTACAAAGAGAGAAAGATCAAATCTTAAAGTTAAGTGATCCACTGTCGCCAAAGACCGATCCGCTGATGTTTCCTCTTCTCCGGATGATGAATATTTTCTTCAAGAATGGCCAAGGATCAATCTCCTAGGATTAGGGACGTTCCATGCTCCAAGGGGTCTTAAGGAAAAATGAGAGAATAGGTATTAATAGGCACAAGGTTTCAAAATATCTAAAAAAAATATCTATTTGTTGTGCAGAGGTCATGGCTGCGGCGATGGGATCACGGCCGCGGCGGTGGGGGTAAGTCAGTTGGTTTCTAGATATTTTACCACCGCGGCAGTGGACTTGCGCTGCGGCGGTAGACTCTCTGAACTTTCACCGCCGCGGCAGTGGGCCTTCACGCATTTTAGCCCTTCTCTACAATCTCACTGCCGTGGCGGTGGCTCTTGTGATCTTGAAACTTTGTTTCTTTACCATTTTTTCACCGTTTTCGCTCTTTTATCGTGTGTTTGCGTCCTTACACCAGAATTACATAAAAACTAATAAAAACACAATTAAATATAACTAATTCACTCAAAAACTATCAAATCCAATTTAGAAGTGGATAGGTATTTTACACCTATCAAATACTTCCAAACTTGGAATTTTCTTAATCCTCAAGCAAGACTCTAACACTAAACTAAACAAACTAACTAAAAATGAAAAATTTGAAACATAAAAGAAGTAAATGCATGTAAGTATAAAGTTCAATCGAAAGGACCAATTTGTTCCTCTCTCAATATCCCTAAATCTGATCAAGTTCGGGAAATAACCCACACCAAGTGGTGTTCTAGAATTTTAGCATTCATTATCAATAAAAACCATTCTAAATCCATTGAATGTGTGTGTGTAAGAACTCAAATGCATAATTACGCACATACCAAATTGGATTATTCAATTGTTAAGTTCATAATGTATACCGTTTAAGGATTCAGGAAAACCATATGCTTGATTGGGGTCTACTATCCACTAATGTAGGCTCAGATATTCACAGAGATTAATAGGGCTAGGTTTGGCTTTGGAGAACTACCACGGGTATCACTAGAATTGAATATAGATAATCGGTTTAATTGATCAATACCCGAGGTAAAATCACTTGTCACTATCCTCTCTCATAACCCCACACTTTTAGAGTACAACTCTGAATAAGAAACGAAGATCGTGTGTATTCACTTGTCAAAAGAAAAGAAAATGAAAACACTATTCACATAGGTTTGTTTTTTTTTTTTTTTTTTTTTTAACACATTCCTAAATTAATTCGAATAATAACCGTTTTAGGAGTGTGCAAAAAAAAGTTAGAGAAACACACCCCCAAACTTATTCGAAATTATAAAATTTTAGGAATATGCAAAAAGAAATGGTAGAAACACATCCCCAAACTTATTTTAGGAGCATGTGAAAAAAAAATATGAAAGTGACAAGTGAATATACTAATACCGAGTCAATAAAAATTCAACTGAAACCCCACCGCTCACTTGATTTTACTCAATTTGAAAATTAGGTTTAGCGACATTGGTTTAGGAAATATTTAAATGAAAAGAGTATTTGAACGTTTTTAGAATTGATTACGTTATCGGTTTCGACGAGGAAAATAAGGGATGAAATTTTTTAGGTTAGCTACAACGGTTCAAGCGAAAAAATGATGGCCTAAATCACGTCTCTGGAATTACCTTACCTAGGATTTTGCCTCAAGTTTCTCCCAAATCAAGTTCTAGATTCCTTATTTTTGTCATGAACTTCATATTGAATAATCGGCGTCTAATTGCTTAGATTATTATACATTGAGTCCGAATATCGTGCGATTTTAGGATTGAGATAATTTTTACCCAATCGACATGTTAAGCACACAAAACACATATGGAAGGCATTACCCCGACCTCAATATGTAATTAGGGGATAATTCTCATCATTGGGACTTGGCCCAAATGAACTCAACAACTAAACATGTAAATACAACTTCATACATATACAATTCTAAACTAAATCTAATACTAACATACATACTAATCTAAAAACTACACAAGCAAAAACAAGGATTAAACTAAACTAAAAATTAAAAACTAAAACATTAATTAAAACAATAAAATACATGCATAAACATAATTCTGTACATCAAAAGTTTTTGCATTTTGTTCAAAAAAATAACGATTCATCCTTCTTCTACAAAAACACAAAAATTGATAAACAACCCCCAAACTGAAACATGGCAGTGTCTACACTGTCTAGCAGCGAACACAATAACTGAATATAGCATGTAAAAATAGAAAACTGCGTTCGGACACATACCTAGGAGATAAGACATAGGAGTCTTACCTCCTATTGGCTCACCTGGGAGAACGTCATTGCCACCACTTTCACATCAGAAAGGAAACTGTGGTGGTTGCAAAAGGTGCGGCGGCACCGACAGCATAGTCAGAAAAGAATGCATATCGATGTCGAAGTGCTCGCACATAAGCCGGCTGAATTGATCTTGATAGCGTCCATATTAGTCTTAGTAAGTCTATAGCTTGTATTGCGCTTGTCGAAGATCTCAGAGTTCTTGGTAAACTCGTTCCCCGTCGAATCCGGCCCATCTGAGTGCCTCGAGAGCTGGGGCCCTAGAAGGCCCTACCTCGTCTCTTTCTTGCTCTTCATCCTCTTCCGCTCCTCCCGAAGTCTGGCCTTGAGTGTTCCCCTTCAACATCTTTGCAATAATGGCCAAATTGAGGGGATTGATTAGAAAAAACGGGTTACCCCATGGATCAACACCCCGGCTCACCGACACAACTCCATGAGTAAGTTTGGAAAAGGTAGGCCTCATTTGGTTGTCCCGGCGGTATGTAGAATCAAAGAATATATGTGAGATTCGACGTCGAGCGGTTTTCCCCACTATATGCAATGTAACACAATAGTCCTCTCCTTTGACACGTCCAAAAAGTGAGAGGTTGGGATCAGGCTGCCACATATAAAGTGGTACCATATCTTCGCCATCGACTTTAGGAATCTGGCAGGGAAATTTACTTGATCAGGCCCTTTGATGGTCCATTGGACATTGCCCGTTGTCAGGTCCAAGATCATGTCTTCCATACTTAGTCGGTACCCAAAATAAGGCTCTTCAAAAGGCGGCAGCGGTCCCAATCCCAATACCTCATTCAATTTTTCAAGACTGAAGAGGATAATCTTGCCTCGAACCTTTGTCTGGTTCTGTTGAGCTTCAGTAGCATTTGCGTAGAACTCCCGGACTACGGATACTTCACCGAGGGGAGGCGATTTGCAAAAATACTCTCAACCTAGGCTTTGAATAACGCTTTAAAATCTACCTGGAGATCTTCCAGGGGCCCAAATCCTCGCTGCTTTATGTATGGCCTAATGAACTCATGCATAATGAAATGCTCCTTGGCTTTCTTTGAAACGAATCAGGTGGAATCGAAGTCAGGAGCCGACCCCGATCCTTAACCCCTTGCCCTCTTCGAAACAAATATTTTAGGCATGGTTCCTAGCAATCACATTCATAAACAAGACAAACCCAATCATATACGCACAATGAAAAACAGTCTCTATATCAATACTATCAAGAACAAGGCTTTATCTCAATACACATTCACCATTTGCAACGATTTCAACAAAATACTAGCAATGTAGCTTGAATTTTTGTTTCACACAATTAAACAATCCATTTAAACATGTTTATCACCAAGAATCAAACCAAAATCCCAAATAAATTTGAAATCGCGAAAATAGGGTTTAAGGGGTTTAGGGCAAAACTTCAAAATCAAATGATTTTTAACATAATCATGAAAACTAACCAATAATTTCAACAACTAGAGAAAATTTAAGGTAAAATAAACTTACTTGTTAAGAAATTACGGTCAAATCGAAGAGAAATGAAGAAATTTCACCGTTCACGCAAAAATCCTAAAATCTCAAAAATGGAGGTGGAAATCCAATTCTTGGAGGGTGATTTGTGGTGGATTTCAAAATTTTTGTAACTAGAAGGATGATTTTGAAGGGTTGGAAATGGTTTGGAGAGTTGGGATTAGAGGGATTTGCGTTTCAGAGAGAATGGGGAGAGTTTTGTTCGAAAGGGGCGCTACTGTTTTAATTTGAACAGACGCGTCACCGCCGCGGTGGTGGGATCACCGCCATGGTGATAACAGTGCCTTTTCTTAGATAAGCTACTGACGTTCTATCGCCACGACGGTGGATTTCTCGCTGCGGCGGTAGCAGCGCTTTTTCTAAACTTAAGCTACTGACGTTCCATTGCTGCGGCAGTGGAGCGTTTTGCTGGAAAAGAGACACATCCTGAAGTTTCACCACCGTGGCGGTGGGCTTTTGTTGATTTTTTTTTCATTTTCCTCAACAAAACTCATTACCACTCGTTTCCATTTCGCTAGTTCAACGATTTTAAGTACAAAACACAACCTTAACTATCCAAACTCCTAGATTTACCTCCAAACTTGTTCCGAGACCATTTCAGCCTCCAAAAAGAATTAAATAAATAGCAAAAATCAGACAAAATCATGCCCTCATTTTCATATAAAAAGAATGTGTTTCATATCATAAAAATATGCGCTTGATTTACCATCCCTAGCTAAACTTTCATATTGCTAAGCATTTTTCACCAAAATTCCCCATAGACAAGGAATTTGGGCTCAAATGCTCAGTTGGATCAAGATCATGAATTGAAGTCGGCTTCTCCTCTCAGTCCTTATCATTTTCAATATAAGCTAGATCTCGGGATTGAGAATTAAGAATTCCAAACTTCTTCATCGTTTCTCGCACGGCTTGATCACATTAACGCAATAAAACAAAAATAAAAATTTAAAAATAAAATAAAATAAATGCCAGGATTAATATTCGACCACTTAGTTGCAATATCAACTTAAAATTCACACAATCTCCGGCAACGACGCCAAAAACTTGGTAGCGCGTAAAATATATACCGCTACTTACTCGCAAGTATACGAGGTCAAAGTTTTAGAATAGTGGATTGGTTAAGATTGGGTATCGTGTCCACAGGGAAAGTGTGAATAATTAAGTACCGCAATTTACGTAGTCTCATATTATCCTGACGATTCAATTTAATATATAAATTAAACTAATTAAAATTAAGCTAAACTACAATTAGTGGGTTAATCCTAACTAAGTTGATTAACAAGGGATTGATTTCGTTCACGTAACACATGTTTGATTTTGTTTAGTTAACAATAACGGAGTTTAGGTATCCGATAATCTCGGTTCGTAAACTCCTCTGCCACCTCTTCTGAGTGTAAGACAGGGAAATACATGACTTTGTGTCAACGCCGAAGTTCCCCTCAACATCTTAAAGACCCTAGGCCGCATAAGTCTCGCCCCCACATCATCGATTGCATACTAACTAATGCCCTCGCAGGTCGTTAGATCGTAACGATGTGTTTATCCTAGTCCGAATACAGGGTTACCTCTTCCGAGCGTCAAACCCTAGATTCTCAAATCCAACCCTAATACCTTAACAAGCATATTGAACTTGTCATAAAATTATAAACACAATCGGATTTAAAAGCAAACAACCGTTAAAGAAACATATATTAAACCAAACGAGTATTTACACAACTACATCGATCCCTGACTAATATTTATCTAATCTAACAGAATATTGGCCATTAGAACTACAAATCAAGAGGTATTCATCATCATTTACAATAAAACATGAAATTACAAAGAGAGAAACAAAGAGAAAAATATCAAATCTTAAAGTGGAGTGATCCACTGTCGCCAAAGACTGATCCGTCGATGTTTCATCTTCTCCAGATAATGAATATCTTCTTCAAGAATGGACAATGATCAATCTCCTAGGGTTAGGGACATTCCATGCTCCAAAAGGTCTTAAGGAAAGTGGGAGAATAGGTATTAATAGGCACAAGGTTTCAAAATATCTAAAAAATATCTATTTGTTGTGCAGAGGTCATGGCCGCGGCGATCGGATCACGACCGCGGCGGTAGGGGTAAGTCGGTTGGTTTCCAGATATTTTATCGCCGCAACGGTGGACTTGCGTTGCAGTGGTGGACTCTCTAAACTTTCACCGCTGCGGTGGTGGGTTTTCCACCACGGTGGTGGGCCTTCATGCATTTTAGCCCTTCTCCGCAATCTCACCGCCGCGGCGGTGGCTTCCTTGCCGCGGCGATGGCCCTTGTGATCTTGAAACTTTGTTTCTTCATTATTTCATCACCATTTTCCCATCGTTTTCACTCTTTTATCGCTTGTTTAAGTCCCTACACCTGAATTACATAAAAACTAACAAAAATATAATTAAATATAACTAATTCACTCGAAAACTATCAAATCCGGTTTAGAAGTGGATAGGTATTTTACACCTATCAATAACTAAATATCAAGTCTACTCAATCCATCCTAATTCATACTAAAAACATCATTCTTAATCATGCAATCTCCCACTATATAAGTGTGAACAAATTAATTAATTTTAAGGAGAAAAATATAATCTTTGAAGCGCTAAGGCATGAAACATCTCTCAATAATAGTTTATGAAGCTATCAATATAATGCATACTTATTTCATAAAAAATTCAGGTCCATTTTTCAACAAGAATCATTAACGCTCAAGAACATGAATCATATCTCAATCAATAACATGTATATTAAAAATGTTATCTCGTAATATGCTCAATCCCTTACACAATAATAATCATTTAAAAATTTAGAGGATATGAGACATATAAAAATGACCTATTACCATGTATATAACCAGATACTTAATTCATATAAATATATTCATGTAAGCACATAATCACGATTCTAAATAATTCAGATCAAATAAATCATTTTTTATCATTTAATTTACCTCAATTAAAACATGATGCATTTTAATAAATCAAATAATAACAAACTTAGCTCAATTCAACTTCTTTGTATAAAAGTAAATAACATGAATGATAGCTCAATTCAACTTATTTGTATAAAAGTAAATAACATGAATGATAACACATTATACAAATAGTCCTAAAAACATATGTAACACATAATTAGCATTATTTAGTGAGATCACAAATACTCAATTAATCTTTTAAATCACATAACATTCTTTAAAATAAACACATAATTACTACTTGATATAAGCATATAAAGACATGTTAATACCCCTTAACTAAATGTGATTTTCAGAATCACCATATAATGTTTCTAACACAACAAATAAACATGTAATTGAAAATAGGTCTTACAAACCATCACCAACTTACCTATTTGGCAAGTTAGGCACCTCCATCTTTAACAAATTTAATGAATTTAAAATGCAAAAGGTTAGGAGTACCTTTTATATCTTTCGGGGAGACTTTACTTTTTACCTCGTTTGTACCACCGATTGATTTGAGTACACAATTTCTCTTAGCCGATGGCTTTGGTACATCTTTCTTGCCTTCGCTTGCTGCTTGTGGGTTCTTTGTAACTTCACATCTCAAATTTGGTGCATCTTTTTTGTTTACATATGTCACTTGTGACTTGTTTGAAACTTCACATCTCGACTTCGGTTTACCTTTTCGCTTTATACATATCTCTTGTGGATTCTTGGTGACTTCTCGTCTTGAATTTGATATAATCTCTCTAGTTGTTCCTTCCGGTCCAGTCCCAACACTGCGTAACTCTGCACAAGCCAACTGTGTAGCTCTTTTTGGTATCCATTTCACTTTGGATCCATTCTTAGCCATAAACTTAGGGTTCCTGAATGGACATGATACTTTTAAATGTCCAACCCTGTTGCAATAATTGCATCTCAACTTCGACTCAATTCTTTTGGCAATAAGGGCAAATATCGAAGTTCTCTTATCATTGCTTGATACTTTAGAACTGTTGGAATCCGTATCATCCCATGTTTCTTTCGTAGATCTCTCTTTTCTCTTTAGGTTACTTTCTGATCCAGCCTCATACTGTTGCACAACCGTCTCATGGGTTATTAAATCAATGATGAGTTCATCGGTAGTGAGTTTGGTGAGATCTTTGGCCTCCTTGATTGTAATCACTTGATCAGTTCCCTCATATGTGTCTTTTAATATATCTCATATTTTTTCCGCAGAAGCACAACCTGAAATTTTCCTATACATACTTGCATCTAGAGAACAAAACAAAATGTTAGTAGCTTGTGAGTTAATAGATAATCTTCCTTTATCAAAGGAACTCAGATGCTCCTTTCTCTTGGCTACTCCATTTTCCATAGGAGTGTATGGACCATCTTCAATAACCAACCATGCCTCGTAATTAGTGGCCTACAAAAAAAAAATCATTTTATTCTTCCAAACAGCATAATTACTACCTATAAACAATGGCGGATGGTGCATAGAAAACCCCTCACCTAGTATGCCTATCGTGTGTGCCATGTGATCTTTATTAGCTATTGTTTTAAGCTAATCAAGCTAAACCAGCTCTGATACTAATTGTTAGCCCAGTGAAATACCCAAGAGGGGGGTGAATTGGGTATTTAAAAAATTTATCAGAATAAAACTTTAATAAATCAAATAATTAATTTTAATCCTAAATTAATTATTATCATTATATCACAGCGGAATTAATTAATCAACTAGGTGCACACCCAAACAGTAAAAATAGCAAAGTAAATATTGCAGCACATCACGATATATCTTGGTTTACCAAGTTACTCTTGGCTAGTCCAGTCCTCTGAGTCCCACGGAGATTCGCACCCACTAATACTCAAGATCTCTTTAAATATAGAAACCAAACCCTCACACCGATTCTTTTACAGGTCAAAAATCAACCTTTACAATATCATTTTCCCAGGCTAAGGAATAACCTTTACTTTTTACAGGTTAAAGAATAACCTAATTCTTTTTAACACTAAGGCCAAAGAATCAAGACCACACCAATCACTCCAAATATTCTTTTACCCTGTAAGGATTGAACCATTACAAATTTCACTCAAAAACACAATTCTATCCAGGAAGAATCACTACCTTAATCTTTTTACACGAAGAGACTGAAAATCGGCTCCCCCTGATTAAATACCCCAACAGTATTTAACCCATCACACTACTAACCAATACAAATTGATAAACAGAAAATCTCACTCGGAGCTTCTACCACCCCAGATAAATAATAACTCAATTAATATCGCAAATCTAGTGATAGAAAAATATGAGATCGAAAATCTGATTTTAAACAAGATATGGGTAGCAAATAATTAAGCACGTAATCATCTTCAAATAATTGTTTATAAAAAATTTCTTCAATAAAAATCAGAAATAATTTCTAAGATCAATTTCCAAAAGATAAACAAGTAATGCAATAATAGAATATAATTGGAAAGATCTCACTCGGAATCTACAGAAAGAATAAATAGAATGATGTAACTTCAAATTCGGTAGCAACAAAGATTAATAACAATTGATCTTCAAGATCGTCTCTCAGAATAGCTCACGCAATATCTCAGAATAATAACTATTATAAAAGCTCACAAAATGATTTTAACTTTTTTTGCGCTTTTGATATTGTTTGATTATTAGTCTTTATATATGGAAAACGTAGGTATTTACATAGGATAATAAAATCAGTCTTCTAACGGCTAGTTCCCACTTATCATGAAATTTAAATGCTCTCTTAGACCCCTTATATCATTATGACTTCATTTTGGTTCAATTCACTTAATAATGACTTTTAAATCTTTCAATTAAGTCTCCCAAATATTTATCAATCTCAATTAATTAGAATTTAATCAATTTTATGAACCAAACCGAGAAACATTAAAAATTAATTAACCAAATCAATAAGAATTAAACATTAGGTGAAACATATCTTAAATATAATAATATCCCCAAAATCTCTCTCAAATCCTAACAAAAAATGGCTACTTTTGGATATAATTTTGGAATCCACAGTATCCTGAAATAGCTCCCTAAGTCGACCGAGCAGTCGACTACTGGATTTAGGATCAAAGCCATTGCATTCATCGGTCGACCTACCTGTCAACTTGGAGATTAGAGAGTTCAGTTTACCTTCACCGGTCGACCTACCTGTCGACTTAGAGATACAGAGAGTTCAGCTTTTATTCACCGGTTGACCTGTTTGTCGACTTAGAGATACAGGTTGTTTCTGCTGCTTGGTCCGGTCGACCTACCAGTCGACTTATGTCTGTTGGATCTCCTTTCTGAACTTATTTTTAACTCTTTCTTTTTCACGTTTTCGCACCTTTAACCATTTTCTTTTCTAAATTAACTCCACTAACTTCTTAAATTCTATTTTAATCAATTAAAAATATTTCTTTTCAAATCACATATAGGAGCAAATAATTTCATCTTATCAAAACACACATAAATAATAAAAACTTTTTGTGCCGTGTATGTGTTCCTAATTGGGATATTAAGAGTTGAAATTCACCGAAGTGGTTTTCCCTATTTTGTTTTAACTCTTAATTCTTCATCATCTTCGATATCATCATTTAGCATCCATTTAATTTGCATCTTCATCATTAGAACTTAAATAACTGAAACACTTAATTAAACCGTTAGTTCCACCAAAACATCAACACTTAATTGTTCATCAAAATCTCAGGATCAAAATTGTTATTTGATATTATTATCTATTACTTGGAAAGTTGATCTTTGAAATCATTTTCTTGAATTTTAAATTGAATTTTTTTTAAACTATTTCTTGAGAAAATCTGATTACGTACTAAATTGTTTGCTACCTGTTTTTGTTTAAAATAAAATTTTAAAATTCTCACTATATTTCTATCACTAGTATCGAGACATTAATTGAATTCAAATTTATCTTGGGGGTAGAAGCTCCGAGTGTAAAAATCACTTATAAATTTTGTAATTAATGAGTTGAGTGTTGGATTAGATACTATTGGGAGTGTCTATTCAAGGGGTAGCTGGTTTCAATCTCTTATGGTAAAGAGATTGAAGTTTTAACCTTTGCGTAGTGTATATAAAAAGATTGGATGTTAATTCTTCCTAAATAAAATTAATGGTGAGTGAATTGTAAAGGTTCCATCCTTACTTGGGGAAAGGATACTTTGAGTGATTGTGAGGTTTAATTCTTAGCCTAAGGTATAAAAGAATTAAGTTTGATCCTTAGCCTGTGAAAGGATTAAGTTAGCCTTGAACCAAAAAAAGATAAAGTTATTCTTGAGCCTGGGAAAAAGAAAAAAGTTATTTCTGAGCTTGGGAAAAGGAAGTTGTAAAGGTTGATTTTGGGCTTGAGAAAATAATCATTGTGTAAAGGTTTGGTTCCTACCTGTTTAAAGGCTTAGTTATTAGTGGGTGCAACTCTTCGTGGGGGACTGGATTAGCTAAGAATAGCTTGGTGAATCAGTATAAATTTCTGGTATACTGCTTTCTTTATATTATTTATATTTGGTTGTTTGGGTGTGCACCTAGTTGATAATAAATTTCCGTTGCTATAAAGATAATAATTAATTTAGGGTAAAAATTAATTATTTGATTTTTTGAAGTATTATTATTTGGATTAATTTTTTATCAACTAATTCACCCACCCATCTTAGGTAGCTCACTGGGCCAACACCACAGTTTTTGGCAGCTCTTTACCGATGGGTCCTCCAATCAAAGCGGCTCAGGTGTCGGGATGGTCCTCATCACCCCTAAAAAATAGGAGATCGAATACACCCTCAGGCTCAGATTTTGGGCAACAACATAACGATGCCGAGTACGAAGCCTCGTTAGCCAGGCTATGACTGACCCAGGAATTCAATGTAAAACCTTCCTGGTAATATGTGATTCCCAACTATTGGTTAACCAAGTCAATGGTGAATACTTGGAAAAGGGCCCAAGCATGGTGCCCTACTTGGAGAGAGTAAAGAACCTGACCAAACTCTTCGAGAAAGTGCAAGTCACGCAAATACCTTGAGAGAAAAATAGGCATGCTGATGCGTTGGCTAACCTAGCCTCGGTGGTGAAGTATACACTCAAGAGGATGGTTCCCGTGGAATTTTTGGCTGAGCTAAGTACTGCCACCTTGGACGAGATCGCCACGATCTGCACCCTCAACTCTAGACCGACCAGGATGGATCCCATAGTGAGTTATCTCACCGATAGGACAATCTTGAAAGACCAAGCTCATTCCCAGAGAATATGGTACCAAACGGCAAAGTACACCCTCATCGACGGTGTTTTATACTGCAAGTCTTTCTCAAATCCGTACTCCAGGTGCCTCCGACTTGAGGAGGACGAATACGTTATGAGAAAGGTTCACGAAGACATTTGTAGAAATCACTCGAGGGGCAGGTTGTTAGCTCAGAAACAACTCCTAAATGGGTACTACTGGCCCAATATATTCGAGAAAGCAGGGGAATTCATTGGGAAATGTGACAAGTGCCAGCAATTCACCGCGCACCCCCACGCCCCACCGACCAAGCTGGTGCCGACGTCCAGCCTGTAGCCATACACCTAATGGGGGATCGACCTCCTTAGCCCGTTTTCTCAAGGGATCGGCCAGAGAAAAATCCTAGCCGTCACCATCGATTATTTCACCAAATGGGTGGAGATCGAGCCCCATGCTAAAATCCAACAAACAACGGATTTGGGACCTTGTCTGAAAGCGTATGATTTGTTGGGCTGTTGTATGATTTGCCGAGCTGTGTGCTAGGCTAGGAATCAGAATACACTTCTCTTCCCCTTGTCAACCCCAAGCTAATGGTCAAGTCGAAGTCACCAACCGGACTATTTTGTAAAACTTGAACACCAAGTTAGACAAATCCAAAAGGTTATGGGTGGAAGACTTGTACCCCGTCCTGTGGGCTTACCATACAACAGCTCGGACTCCTACCGGCGAGACGCCCTTCGCAATGACATTTGTCTTGGAGGCCATCATCCTGGTCACGATTGGCGTACATTCGCCCCATACTACATGACTGTACGATCGAGCTGAAAATGAGGTAGGTCTGGCTCTCAACCTTGGCCAACTCGTAGAAAGGAGAGAAAGGGCCCAGATTCATCAGTTCGTCTATCAACAAAGAACAGTCTGATACTACTATTGTCGAGTGCGGCCTTGATCCTTTGATGTTAACGACCTCATCTTGAGAAAAATCATGCTGGCCACCAAGGACCAAATGTCGAGAAGCTAGAATTGAGTCACTCGAGTAGCCCGGCTCAGAACTTATAATTTGGAAAATGTAGAAGGGGTACTCCTAAGACACCCCTAGAATACCGAACACTTGAAACGCTATTATCCGAGAGAAGAGCCAACCCCTTAGGCTTGTCAAAATATTTTTTTTTATTTTGATCTTATAAAATTGTAATGGAAAGATTCGAAATTAATGAGAAAGGGCGTTCTACTTCGGAAACTCTCTCAGTCTTCAAAATTCTCCAAGTGTAAAGGCAGAGGCAAGAAGCCCTCCGTACCGAGAGGCTGAGGTGAGCTATCCTCCAGCCTGTTCTCCATGAAAAGATGAATAATAGTCGTCAACCGTGGAATGCGACGACGAGCAGCCTGTCGCGCCGAGAGGCCGGGGCAAGTCATCCTTCAACCATTCTCCAAAGCAAAGGTAAGGACAAGCAGTCTGTCATGCCAAGAGGACGAGGTGAGCCATCCTCTAGATGTTCTCCCTATTGAGGCGAAGAAGAGCAGCCCTCCACGCCGAGAGGCCGAGGGCAAGCCATCCTCCATCCATTTCTCCATGCGGAGGTAGCCCTTCCACCGAGGAGATAAGCCGATAATGAACTAGTGTCACGCCGAAGATAGGGATGAAACAATCTAATTTTAGGTCGCGCCCCCTTCTATAAAATGACACAACAGCACGGGAGGCATGGCGGCTTGCCGTGCACGTTCTGGGCTCCTGTGTTTTGGGTTAAAAAATAGGACCTCTAGGATAATATATTTTTCTTTATTTTTTGATACAAGTGGCCAGAAACCGTCGGGTTGAGAACGGACACTAGTCTGCAATGACCTCGGTTGTTAGGCTGATGACCATCTAGCCTGATTCAAATAGCTACTGTTTAAGTTATTCGAGGTCGGTAACATTCGTAAACTTGCAGAGAATATTAGATCGCATTTGTGAGTAGTAAAAATTGATGACCGATCAGGAAAAATAGAACAAGTAGAACCAGAAAAACAAAGCATGTGACACACGATTAGCGAAAATGAGGAGTTCTATTCATTGTTCAAAAAATTATGATTACAAAAAATCAGGACTTCTACTCGTGATTACAAGCCCACTCCTCGTCGGGCCGAGCAAAAAGAAAAAAAAAAAACAAGAAAAAAGAAAAGCAAAAAAGTTTGAAGTCTTGTTGATTGGTTAGGCTAAGTAGGGGCCTATTGTTGGAAGGGATCCGGACCAATCTAGCTTTTACCGACTGCCACACCATTAACCTGGCCTCCAAATTGTCTGCTCAACAAGCCCTGGCGGCCCGACGATATGTGCGAACCGCCATGGCTCTCAGAAGGCCTGCTTGATTCAGCATCCTGCTCAACATATGCCTCGTTGATGTCTTCTTAGGAGGGCTCGAGCTAGATCTGCATGTAGTCGACTTCTGGGAACAAACGTCGAATTGAGTTGATTGTTTCCTTGAACCCTACCTTGATCATGCTAGTCCCAATTTAGTCTCAAAGCGCGGTGAACTCCTGGTCATACTTCTAGTTCTCTACTGCGTCGGCTCTGGCCTACTCCAGCTCAGCTGCCTAGCCCTTCCTCATCACCTGAAGCCAATCAAGGGCAGTCTGCTTGGCGTTCTTTTCTCTGGCCAGGTCTTTCTCGGCCTGCTTCAGCTCCTCGTTCCTCTTGGCTATATGCTCATTTTCATCTTGGAGCCTTTTTAACTCCTTCTAATACTAGTTTAGGAGATCGGTATGCTCATCCTTGGCTTTTTCCAACCTCTCGCGCTCCTGGTTGGTGATGTGGAATTGGAGCCCCTTCTTGACCAAAGAGTAGAGTGCCTGCAAGGTCGATAAGGAAAAACATTAAAAAATTAAACCTTTAAGGACCAAGTTCAAGAATTTCTCTGAGGTGAGAGCTTACCGAGAACTGATACCAATAGAGGTGTGAGGCAAGCCGACCATTGGACTTCTCAACGAACTTTGCTCTATTGACCAGGGGAGTGATATGATGGATAAAGGTTGGGAGGATGTCCGGAGTCTCCAAGATACCCTTGTCAATACGGAGCCCGATCGTTACAATGAATGGCTCCACCTTCTCCTGCTGGGGCAAACCGCAACTCGGCTGAACCTCAACCCGACTTCTCTTTTGTTGCCCAACTGTGACCACAGAAGCCCTTGCTTTCTGAGTAGTTTAACCGTCACGATGATTGGACGATTTGCAAAACGTCGATTCACACGCCATCAGCCACGTGGCGCATGATAGATGTAAATTACCTATCTATTTCCAAACCGAACTTGTTAGTTTTCGAGTATGTTTAGTACATTTTATTATGTTTTAATTCATTTATATTCTTTTTGTCATAAAATAGGTATTTGGGGGTGAAAAGACACTAAAACATTCCTCAAGTGGTCAAATCGGAATAGAGCGGTGGACAAACGGTGGAAAAACAAAGTTTCAAAACAGCAAGCCACCGCTGCAGCGATGAAAATACAATATGACCCATTTTTAGCAAAATACTTCACCGCCGTAGCGGTGAAAGTACAAGATGTTTGCTATTGTTCCACCGCCGCGGCGAACCTACCCACTGCCGCCGCGGTCACTCGGTGGACAGTTTAGGATATTTAGGATATTTTGTGATATTTTTGATCCTATATATATATCCTCCATTCTCCTCCATTTCAGGGGTTAGACGTTTTAGGAAGTCTTGAGAGCTCCGAGGCCATTCGACCAAGAGAAAATCACGTTGCGAAGAAGAAAGAAGTGTTCTCGGAACGATTTTTGCGTCGTCAAATAAATGGCTAGTTTCCTCGTTTCTCTCTTTCTCTCTTAGATTTGATTGAATGTTTGTATATGTTTAGCTCGTTTCTAGTTGTATATAGGGCTACGGCCATGTTCAGCTAAATATATATTATCCAGGGCTTAATTGAATTCATGAAAACGTTGTTTATATAAAATCGATGTTTTGTTAGTAGTTGTCCATGCTTATCTGATTATGTTTGCCGTGTTGTATTATTTTTTATGCTTGTTATGATATTGAGAATACGGGGTTTGACACTCGGGAGAGGTAACCCCAAATTCGGACTAGGGTAAACACAAGGCAACAATCCAATAACCCAGGAGGGAGTTGAAAATTGTACAATCAATGATGTTGGGGTGAGACTTACATGACCTAGGGTCATTAAGACGTTGAGGGGGACTTCTTCATTAATGCAAAGTTGCGTATTCCCTCGTCTTATACTCAGGAGAGGTGGCGAGGGAGCTTACGAACTGAGATTATCGGATAGGATGAACACCATTAATGAAAAGAGATTGAAACGAACACATTTTTAAGTGAACGATATTAATCCCTAGGCAATAATTCCCATAAACGTCCTACCAATATATTAGTATAATTAGATTAATTAATTTAGTATTAGTATTAATTAATTACAAATACCATTTTTGTCGCCTAGATAAAGTCGGGTTATGATAATTACGATACTCGACAATATTCTCAACCAATCCTTGAAGAACGATATCCGACCGAAAGGTCCACTGTATTAAAACTTGACCTCGTGCACTTGCGAGTCAAATCAACTAGTGGGCAAACGAATTCGCCCCGGTAAAGTTTTTGGCGCAATTGACGGGGATTGTGTTTTAGATTATTGTTGATATTGTGAGTAAATAATTTGATTTTAATTTAGGCATTTTTTTTTACTATTTATAATTTTCTTTGTAGTTTTGTTTTTTGTTTCCCTGCAGGGTGCTTGAAGATGTTAAATCGACAGGTACCCTTGTGTTCCTTTTATTAGAACATCTCGCCAATCTTGAGGGCATGTGTCGGGCCAAGGACAATAAACCAAGCGCTTCTTAGGAGACAACCCAAGGCAAGAATAACTTAAATCTGTCACTGCCGACTTAATTCGGAAGCGAGATTCTCTCACCTCCCAAGTAAGTGTTCTAAACTCTTGTCTTCATTATCATGCTATAAACTG
This sequence comes from Eucommia ulmoides, assembly GCA_016647705.1. Taxonomy (NCBI): domain Eukaryota; kingdom Viridiplantae; phylum Streptophyta; class Magnoliopsida; order Garryales; family Eucommiaceae; genus Eucommia; species Eucommia ulmoides. The sequence goes on from CM028339.1 coordinate 22,267,962, forward strand.
TTATTGGGATCACTAATAGGGTTGTTGTGATCATTGCCTATTTAAGTTTCAGTATCATGGACCTTTCGGTCAGGTATCGTATCCACAGAGATTGGTTGAGATTACTATTGACTACCGCGATTATCATAACCTAATTTTATCTAGACGATAAAAATAGAATATAAAATTAAATATTAGTACTAAAATACTAATTTAACTATACTAATTCTACATTGAGATAGTTTTGGGAGAATAGATTGTCTAGGGATTAGTTTCGTTTACGAATACGTATTCAATCTCATTTTAATTTATGTTAACGACGTTTGACTTATCCGACAATCTCAATTCGTAAATGATAGGTGTGATCCACCTACGTATAAACCGAATTAAGTTAGTTTTCATGCGTTTATATAGTATTTTATTATATTTTAATTAGTTTTCATACTTTTTGTATAAATCAATTGTGTGGGACAAAAAGATAGGAAACTGAAGCGAAAACAATGAGATCAAACTAAAAGCGATCGAAGAACGGTGAAAAAATGAGCTCGGAGGCAAAATTGTGAAACAAGCCCACCGCTGCGGCGTCCAGACCACTGCCACGGCAGTGAAGATGCTGAGAAAAAAAACAAATGTTACTGATAGACCACTGCCTAGGCGGAGAATTCCACCGCTTAGGCAAAAATCCAGCAAAGAAAACAAAATTAGGCTACTGACAGCCCACTGCCTAGGCGTAGAATTCCACCGCCTAGGCAAAAATCCAATAGAATGTTCTTCCTAAGCCACCGCTGTCTTCATCGCTGCAACAGTCAACAAACTAACCTACTTCCGCCTAGGCGATGGATCTCTTCGCCTAGGCGGAGAGCCTCTGCACAGCCTAGATATTTTTAGGATATTTATTTAGATAGTTTGCTTATAAATACCATCCCTTCTCCCCCTTTCTTGAAACCCCCGGCCATTTGGGCACCTTAGGCAATATTTAAGCTATGGTTTAGGAGTTTTAGAGGTGGAGCTCACATCCTGAAGTGGAGAAGACAGTGAATCGATTGTTGAGCGTTCTTAGCGGTTTATCTTCGGACGAGACTAAGTTCTTCGGTTGTTTTTCCTTATTTCTTTATCTTAGGATTGTGTGAGCATATTTAGCTTGTTATTTCATTGTAAATGCGGCTAAGGCCATAGCTAAGCATGGATTGTATAGGAATTAACACTTAATTTATAAATATGTTTGTTTGAATGACTTCGGTGTTGCGTTTATGTTTGTTCTTCGTAGTTTGATTGTATTTATCATATTATTTGTTTATCATACTTAGTTAGATAAATAGAGAATACAGGGTTTTGACAAACCCTAGATTCGGTTTAGGGTAAACAAACACCACGATTCTATAACCCGGTCGGGGTTTGAATTGTGGACAATCGATGACGTTGAGGCAAGACTCACGCGACCTAGGGTCGTTAAGACGTTAAGGAAGACTTCTTCGTTAACACAAAGTTGCGGTATATCCCCCATCTTATACCCGGGAGAGGTGGAGGTGGAGTTTTAGAACAGAGATTGTCGATAGGGTAAATACAACGCACGATCCAATGACCCGGTTAGGAGTTAGATTGTGTGCAATCAATGATGCTGGGTGAGACTCACGTGACCTAAGGTCGTTAAGGCATTGAGGAGGACTTCTTCATTGACTCAAAGTCATGTATTCCCCCATCTTACACTCGGGATAGGTGGTGATGGAGTTTACGTACTGAGATTGTCAAATAGGTCGAACACCATAAACGTGAATAAATCGAGATCGAACACGTATTTGTAAACACGTTAATCCCTAGGAAATTCTTCACCCTAAAACATATTAGCATATTAGTGTAGTTAATTTAGGATAGAATATAAACTATTTCAAGTACCAAATTGAGAAACATTAATATTTAATGTACCAAATCAATAGGATTTAATTAATATATGAACCATATCTTAAATATAAGAATATCCCTGAAATCTCTCTCAAATCCTAACAAAAAATGACTACTTTTAGATATGATTTCGAAATGCACAAGATCCTGAAACAGTGCCATAGGTCGACCTGTCAATCGACTTACCAATCTAAAGAGTTTCATAGGTCGACCTGTCAGCCAACTTACCAATCCATAGAGTTTCATAGGTCGACCTGTCAGTCGACTTACCAATTCAGGAACTTTCACCTTTGGACATAGGTCGACTTGTCAGTTGACTGACTATGCTGAAATTTTTTCTAAATTTGTTTTTAACTCATTTTTATTTATGTTTTCACACCTTTAACCATTTTCTTTTCTCAATTAGCTCCACTAACTTTCTCAAATTCCATTTTAACCATTTATAAATATTTCTTTTTCAAATACACATAGGAGCAAATAAATTTATCTCAATTAACTCCACTAACTTTCTCAAATTCTATTTTAACTATTTATAAATATTTCTTTTCAAATACACATAGGAGCAAATAAATTCATCTTATTAAAACACACATAAATAATAAAACCTTTTTGTGTCATGTGTGTGTTCCTAATTGCGATATTAAGAGTTGAAATTTACCTAAGTTGTTTTTCCTAATTTCTTCAAACTCTTAATTCTTCATCATCTTGACATCATCATTTAGCATCCATTTGTCATCACATCTTCATCACTGGAACTTAATGATAGGTGTGAAAAACCTATCTATTTTTAAACCGAATTTGTTAGTTCTCAAGCATTTTAGTTATATTTAATTATGTTTTAGTGTGTTTTAGTGTAGAAAAGGTGAAAGGACGTCAAAGGGAGAGAAACAAGTGAAAACGGTGGAGAAACGGTGAACAAAATATGCAAAACAGGGTTTCGGTGAATGAAGACCACCGCCTAAGCGGAAGTTCCACCGCTTAGGCGGAAAAGAAGCAGAATGTTGGAGTGCTGAAGGGCTGAACTACCGCCTAGGTGAGAAAACTACCGCCTAGGCAAGAAAACAACAAAATATCTTGCCAGCAGCCACCGCCTAAGCGGAAAAACCACCGTTTAGGCAAAGTAACCGACAGAACTTAACCGACTTAAGTCCACTGCCTAAGCGGTGAACCACCGCTTAGGCGGTGACACTCTATACAGAAATATCTATTTTTAGATATTTTGAAGATATTTTCCAAATCCCTCCTTTTAACCCCTTTCCCTACCAAACCAAAACAACAACCCTAAGAGGTTAGAACCCCTTAGACGTGAGAGGAGGCTCCGGTTGTTCTTGGGAGCTCTCTTCCACCTTAGTTAGATTAGATTAGTTTAGGAAGTAGATTAGATTAGTTGTAAAGAGTGTTCTTAGACAATCCTTGAAGAGCCAAAAGAGGAAGTTCATCAAAGGAAAAGAGGAAGCTCGGGAGGATCGTTCTTTGACGAAAGTGGACTACTCCACTTTGAGATTTGGCTTTTCTTCCCTTGTTTTCATCTTTGCATTTAATATTTATAGTTGGAAATGATGATCGCCTCTTGATTAAATGTTGTATTGGCTAAGAACATGTTAGCGTAATTTAGAGGTTAGTTAGGGAAGGTGTAGTTGTGTAAATATACGTTTCTTTAATGGTTGTTGTTTTAAGTCTGATTGTGTTTATCATTTGATGACGATCTTAATATGCTTGTAACGGTATTAGGGTTGGACTTGAGAATCTAGGGTTTGACACTCGGGAGAGGTAACCCTAGATTCAGACTAGGGTAAACATATCGTTACGACCTAACGACCCGGGAGGGCGTTAATTAGTATGCAGTCGATGACGTTGGGTCAAGACTCACGCGGCCTAGAGTCGTTAAAATATTTAGGGGGACCTCTTCGTCGACACGAAGTCGCGTATTCCCCCGTCTTACACTCGGAAGAGGTGGCGGAGGAGTTTTCGAACCAAGATTATCGGATACCCAAACTCCGTTATTGTTAACCGAACGAAATCAAACGTGTATTAAGTGAACGAAATCAATCCCTAATTAATCAACCTAGTTAGAATTAACCCACTAATTGTAATTTAGCTTAGTTTAATTTCAATTCATGTCTTCCGTCGTCAGGATAACACAAGATTACGTCAATTGCGGTATTCAATTCAATTATTCACACTTTTCTCTATGGGAACGATATCCAATCTTCAAAGATCCACTATATTAAAACTTTAGACCTCGTATACTTGCGAGCGTAAGTAGGCGTGCACAAAGGATACACTTACCAAGTTTTTGGCGCCGTTGCCAGGGATTAGTGTGAATTTTATTTGATTATTGTCAAATTTTGTTCCCGTCAACATATACCAAGTCTTTGGTGTTGTTGACGTGGGATTAGTTTGGATTTAATTGAATATTGCAAAAGAAACGCGGTATCGGCTCAGAACTTAAGTTTTATATAGGAAAAGCAAATTGATCATTTCCTAGTCCGTCAACACACCAAGTCTTTGGCATTGCAGACGTGGGATTAGTGTGAATTCTAAGTTGATATTGCGACTAAGTAGTCGAGTGTTAATCCTGACATTTATTTTTGTTTTGTTTTTAATTTTTGTTTTACTGTGTTAATAAGATCAAGCAGTGCGAGAAACGATGAAGAAGGCTAATTCTCAATCCCGAGATGGAGCTTATTGCAAATGATAAGGACTGAGAGGAGAAGCCGATTTCAAAGCCATGATCTTGATCCGACTAAGCATTTGAACCCAAATTCCTTGTCTATGGGGAATTTTGGTGAAAAATACTTAGTGACACAAAAGTCCAGCTGGGGACGGTAACTCAAGCGCTATTCTTTTGAAATGAAACTTAGGGTATCAAATTACCCAATTTTTGTTACTATTTATTTGATTATTTATTCTTTTTGGAAGCCGGTATGGCTTCGAAACGTGTTTGGCAGTGAATTTAGGAGTGTGGATGCTTGGGGAAGTATTCTAAATTTAAACACGTTGAACAAGCGAAGTAAAAACGTACAGGGTGGAGTCGTCTTTTGAAAATTTGAGAAAAACATTAAAGTGGGAGCTAAAGGCCCACCGCCCAAGCGATAAACCACCGTTTAGGCGGTAAAAATACAGAGTGGGTGAAAACATCCCACCGCTCAGGCGGTAAAAATACAAGATGCACCAAATTTTCAAAATATGCTCCACCGCTTAGGCAGAAAAAATCACCACCTAGGCGGATTAACAGTAGAACAAAACGTGGCACACTGGTGTAATTTTGCTAAGGCGTAAAAACCACCGCCTAAGTGAAATTTCGTCAGAAGGTTTGATTTTAAAGAAAAGAGTTCCACTGCCAAAGTGGTGGACCTTCTACTGTTAAAAACAGCCCGTCGCTAAAAAAAAATTAAAAATGCAAGGTTCCCTCCCAAATCCTCCCCCTTCTTTCTAAAACTTCACTCCCAAACCGTTCCAAATCTCTAAAATCATCCGTCCATTACCAAAAGTGGTCATTCCCATCACGATTCATCCTCCAAGAATCGGATTTCAACCCCTATTTCCGAAAATCAAGGGTTTTTGCGAAAAAGGTACGATTTCTTTATTTTCTTTTGATTAGACAATTATTTCTCAACAAGTAAGTTTCTTTTACATTACATTTAGTCTAGTTATTGAAATTATTGGTTGATTTGCATGATTATATCAAAGAAATCAATGGATTTTGAAATTTTGCCCAAAAACCTTTAACCCTAGTTTCGCGATTTCGTAGTTCAATGGGTTTTTGGTTTGATTCTTGATGATACACATATTTAATTGAATTGTTTGAGTGTGTGGATTAATATAGGATGTCACATTTGTGAAAAATTGTTTGAAAAATTCAAATGGGTATTCATTTTGGGATGAATTTGTTCATGACAATGTGATTAGGGAAGTTTATGTTTTTCAAATGTTCATATATGATAAGGATGTGTTGGGTTTTTGTGATTGTGATTGTAGGAAATGCCGAAAAGAGCAGCTAAGAAGAGGGCTAGAGGCGAAGGGTCGAGTTCAAACCCTAGAGTGCCGACCGACGTTGACTTTGATGTTACCCGCTTTGTGTCAAAACAAGCGGCGGAACATTTCAAAGAACACGAAAAGCATCGTGCTTGCATACGTCAACGGGGATTCGATCCGATCAAGGAGCTCCCGGAGGAATTTCGGAATGAAATCCAAAAGCCGCTACTGGGAACAATTCTGCAAATCGCCACCCCTAGGCGAAATCGCTTTGGTCAAAGAGTTCTATGCAAATGCTACCGAGGCCATCGACGATCTAGCAAGGGTTCGAAACCAACCCATTATCTTCAGCCCCGACTTCATAAACCATCTCTTTGGGCTTTCGGCATCGGAGTCACTTGAAAGCCAAGAACCTTCTTTACAACAGGTCATCCATTATACCACATCTGGCCTGGTAAAGTGGAAACACCAGGGGCTGAACGTCGCTACATCTTCAGTGAGATGCCTCAAGCTGGTTTCAAAAATATGGCACAACTTCATCTGTGGAAGCCTCTTGCCGACATCACATTTGTCAGACGTCTCAAAGGACATGGCCTATTTGATCTATAAAATCCAGACCGGACAACCCATAAACGTTGGATTTATGATCTATTCATTAATTTTTCATGCTTTGAAAATGGTAAAGGGTGGGCTCCCGTTCCCGTCACTTTTGACCCATATATTCAGATTAGCTGATGTGACTGTATCCGGGGGAAGCCAGTGTGAATCCATCTCTCCACTTATGCTGTCAACAATAAATCGGTTGTTGAAGAAGGGGGCGCAAGAGGCACCTGAGCCTAAGCCGAAGGAAGGGGAAGAGCAACCAGATGATACGGCTGGACCTTCTGGAGCCCGAGCTGAAAGGTCACAAGAAAGGATAAACAACAAGTTTTAGATCGTCCTTCAGAATCAATACGAGATTGCCTCTTTCCTGGATCAATTTTTGAGGCAACAAGATCGAGTCCAACGGAAGATTTGGGAGGGCCTTGGCCTTGAGATGGACGATTTCCCACCGATGCCATCTGTGCCACCACATCTACTCCAGAGACCACATTCTCCTTCTCAAAGTGATAATGGTGATGATTCGTCTTTAGGTGAACAGTAGGGAATAAATCTTATTCCCTAGGTATGTGTTCAACCCATTTTTTGTGCAAGCATGCTATATGTTTATTGGGTTCGCTGATATTGGAACATTGCCATGTTCAGGCCTGAGTGGTAGGGATTGGATGATAGTTTAGTGGATGTTCATCCATTTTGACTTTTTGTAGAAAAGGATGAACAGTTATTATTATTTTTGAACAAAATGAAAATTTTTGTTGTACAGACTTTTATTTATTTATGTATGTTTTTAGTTTTTTAATTTTTTAGTTTAGTTAGTTTAATTTTTGTTTTTGCATATTTAGTGATTAGATTAAATTATGTATGTTAGTATTAGAATTAGTTTAATATTGTGCATATATAAAGTTGTGTTTGCATGTAAGTTCATTTGGGCCAAAACCCGATGATGAGAATTATCCTCAAATTGCATATTGAGGTTGGGGGTAATACCGTCCTTGAGTGTTTTGTGTGCTTAACATGTCAATTGTGTAAAAATTATCTCGATCCGAAAAATGCACGACATTTGAACTCAAAGTATAATTATCTGAACGATTAGACGTTGATTATTCGATATTAAGTTCATCATATAAAATGAGGAAACTAGAACTTGATTTGGGAAAAACTTGAGGCAGAATCCTAGGTAAGGTAATTCCGGAAACGTGATTTAGGCCGTCAATTTTTCGCTTGAACCGTTGTAGCTAACCTGAAAATATTCATTCCTTATTTTCCCTGTCGAAGCCGAGAATGTAATCAATTTTGAATACGTTTCAAATACTCTTGTCATTTAAATTTTTCCTAAACCAAAGTGGCTAAACCTAATTTTCAAAATTGAGTGATATCAAGTGAGCGGTTGGGTTTTTGATAATTTTTTATTGATTCGGTATTAGTGTATTCACTTGTCACTTTTGTATTTCTTTTTGCACGCTCCTAAAATAAATTTGGGGGTGTGTTTCTATCATTTCTTTTTACATATTCCTAAAATTTTGCAAATTCGAATAAGTTTGGGGGTGTGTTTCTCTAACTTCTTTTTTGCACTCTCCTAAAACTGTAATTATTCGATTTAATTTAGGAATATGTTGTAAAAATAAATAAATAATAATAATAATAAAAAAATGAATGAATATAATTTTTCATTTTCTTCTCTTTCGACAAGTGAATACCAGGATCTTCGTTTCTTATTCAGAGTTATATTCTAAGAATATGTGGGTTATGAGAGAGGATAGCGACAAGCGATTTTACCTCGGGTATCGATCGATTAAACCAATTTGCTATTTTATTTCAAGTGATACCCGTGGTCGTTCTCCAAAGCCAAACCAAGCCCTATTGATTTCTGTGAATATCCGAGCCTACATTAGTGGATAGTAGACTCCAATCAAGCGTATGGTTTTCCTGAATCCTTCAACGGTTTAAATTATGAGTTTAACAATTGAATAATCTAATCCGGTATTTGACTAGTTATACATTTGAGTTCTCACACACACACTTCAAATGGATCTAGAATGGTTTTTATTGATATTGATCGTTGAAATTCTAGAACACCACTTGGTGTGGGTTACTTCCCGAACTTGATCCGATTTAGGGATGTTGAGGGAGGAACAAATTGGTCATTTCGATTGAACTTTATATTTACATGCATCTACTTCTTTTGTGTTAGTTTAATTTTTCATTTTTAGTTGATTAGTTTGTTAGTTAGTCTAGTTTAGTGTTAGTGTTTTGCTCAAGGACTAGTAAAATTCTAAGTTTGGGGGTATTGATAGGTGTGAAAAACCTATCTATTTCTAAACCGAATTTGTTAGTTCTCAAGCATTTTAGTTATATTTAATTGTGTTTTAGTGTGTTTTAGTGTAGAACAAGTGAAAGGACGTCAAAGGGCGAGAAACAAATGAAAACGGTGGATAAACGGTGAACAAAATGTGCAAAACAGGGTTTCGATGAATGAAGACCACCGCCTAAGCGGAAGTTCCACCGCTTAGGCGGAAAAGAGGCAAAATGTTGGAGTGCTGAAGGGCTGAACTACCTCCTAGGCGAGAAAACCACCTCCTAGGCAAGAAAACAACAGAATATCTTGCCAGCAGCCACCGCCTAAGCGGAAAAACCACCATTTAGGCGAAGTAACCGACAGAACTTAACCGACTTAAGTCCACCGCCTAAGCGGTGAACCACCGCTTAGGCGGTGACACTCTACACAGAAATATCTATTTTTAGATATTTTGAAGATATTTTCCAAATCCCTCCTTTTAACCCCTTTCCCCACCAAACCAAAACAACAACCCTAAGAGGTTAGAACCCCTTAGACGTGAGAGGAGGCTCTGGTTGTTCTTGGGAGCTCTCTTCCACCTTAGTTAGATTAGATTAGTTTAGGAAGTAGATTAGATTAGTTGTAAAGAGTGTTCTTGGCCAATCCTTGAAGAGCCAAAAGAGGAAGTTCATCAAAGGAAAAGAGGAAGCTCGTGAGGATCGTTCTTTGGCGAAAGTGGACTACTCCACTTTGAGATTTGGCTTTTCTTCCCTTGTTTTCATCTGTGCATTTAATATTTATAGTTGGTAATGATAATATCCTCTTGATTAAATGTTGTATTGGCTAAGAACATGTTAGTGTAATTTAGAGATGAGTTAGGGAAGGTGTAGTTGTGTAAATACTCATTTGGTTTAACATACGTTTCTTTAACAGTTGTTGTTTTTAGTCCGATTGTGTTTATCATTTGATGACGATCTTAATATGCTTGTAACAGTATTAGGGTTTGACTTGAGAATCTAGGGTTTGACACTCGGGAGAGGTAACCTTGGAGTCAGACTAGGGTAAACACATCGTTACGACCTAACGACCCGGGAGGGCGTTAGTTAGTATGCAATCGATGACGTTGGGTCAAGACTCACGCGGCCTAGAGTCGTTAAGACATTTAGGGGGACCTCTTCGTCGACACGAAGTCGCGTATTCCCCCGTCTTACACTCCGAAGAGGTGGCGGAGGAGTTTTCGAACCGAGATTGTCGGATACCCAAACTCCGTTATTGTTAATCGAACGAAATCAAACGTGTATTAAGTGAACGAAATCAATCCCTAATTAATCAACCTAGTTAGAATTAACCCACTAATTGTAATTTAGCTTAGTTTAATTTCAATTCATGTCTTCCGTTGTCAGGATGACACAAGATTACGTTAATTGCGGTATTCAATTCAATTATTCACACTTTTCTCTGTGGGAACGATATCCGATTTTCAAAGATCCACTATATTAAAACTTTAGACCTCGTATACTTGCGAGCGTAAGTAGGCGTGCACAAAGGATGCACCTACCACTTCAATAACTAAAATACTCAATTAAACCATTAGTTCCACCGAAACATCAACACTTAATTGTTCATCAAAATCTTAGGATCAATAGAAACAACCCTGAATATACGTTTAAGAACGTCATACTCACTTGTCATGTCAAAAAGAAATGTAAATTTATTTTTATTTTTATTTTTTTCACATAACACACCCCCATACTCGTTCGAATATTTAAATTTTAGGAGTGTGCAAAAAGGATTAAGTAACACACCCCCAAACTCTTTCGAATTTCTATAATTTTAGGAGTGTGCAAAAATATGAACAACATACGACAAGTGAGTACTCGAATACCAAACTAATTTAGAAGTTCGCCCTAAACCCAACCACTCACATCAAGTAGCGAAATGCTAACTTGATTCACTCACGTTGTGCCTTCGGTTTAGCGATAAAGGTTTGGAAAAAGTTCAATCGGCTAGGGTATTTGATAAATATTTAGAAATTGAATTGGCATTTTAGTTTCGACAGGGTAATGAGGGATAATGATATTGTATGGTAGGCTTCAAAAGGCTCAAGCGATCAAACGAATGTCTAAATCATATCTCCTAAACAACCTCGCCTAGGATTTCGCATCGAATTTCCCTCAAATCAAATTCTAGAATCCCTATTGTCTTGAAATTGAGTGAAGGATAATCTATTTCAAATCAATTAGATAGTGCTTTATTGAGTTTACGTGCTCGTGTATTTAGGATCTACAATAACTTTTACTAAGACAATACGTTAAGCACACAGAACACACATGAATAATCTTTACGCTCGACCTCAATAAACAATTAGGGGACCGGGTAAAGGCCTAGATGACCAAAACAACTACTAAACTAAACAAACTAATCCTAAATAAGCATGTACACATAAAACAAAACATAAACTACAACTAAACATATAATACTATACTAACACATCACACCCGACTTAAACAAGCAATTATCACAACAACCCTATCAGTGATCCCAATGACAGTTTATAGCATGATAATGAAGATAGAGATTTAGAACACATACCTGGGAGGCAATAGGATCTTGCCTCCACTTCAAGTCGACGGAGATGGATTTAATTTATTCTTGCCTTGGGTTGCCTCCCAAGAAGCGCTTGGTTTAATGTCCTAAGCCTGACACATGCCCTCAAGACTGGCGAGATTTTGTTTTGGATGGCTCGATCTTTCAATGACACGACTCACCGACTTATGTGTGTGGCCAAGCACTATAAACAGTTCAGAATCCCGTTGAAAGAAATGCATCAATACATGTAGATCTAACATTGCCAAGTACCCTGCATAAGAAATACAAAAATAACACTACAAAGAAAAATTACATACACTAATACCCAAATTAAAATCAATTAATATAATCACAATATCAATAATAATCTAAAATACAATCCCCGACAATCGTTACTAAAAACATGGTGGCGATCGTCGAAGACTGAATTTGACAAACTTATCCCTGGTAAGGACACCAAAAACTTGGTGGCCGCAATTTAAGCGTTTCCATTTTCACCGCAAGTGTACGAATCAAGTTTTAGTATAATGGACCTTTCGGTCGAATATCGTATCCACAAGGATTGGATGAGATTACTATCGACTACCGCGATTATCATAATCTAATTTTATCTAGGCGATAAAAATAGGATATAAAATTAAATACTAATACTAAAATACTAATTTAACTATACTAATTCTACATTGAGATAGTTTTGAGAAAATAGATTGTCTTGGGATTAGTTTCATTTACGAATACGTGTTTAATCTCGTTTTAGTTTATGTTAATGGCATTCGACTTATCCGACAATCTCAGTTCGTAAACTCCCTTGCCACCTCTCCCTAGTGTAAGACGAGAGAATATACGACTTCGTGTCAACGAAGAAGTCCCCATCAACGTCTTAACGACCCTAGATTGTGTAAGTCTCACCCTAACGTCATTGATTGCGCACAATCCAACTCTCTTCCGGGTTATTGGATCGTCGCGTTGTATTTACCCTATCGACAATCTCAATTCTAAAACTCCCTTGCTACCTCTCCCGAGTGTAATATGAGGGAATACGAGACTTCGAGTCAACAAAGAAGTCCCATCAACATCTTAACGACCCTAGGTCACGTGAGTCTTGCCCCAACGTCATCGATTGTACACAATCTAATTCCCTCACGGGTTATTGGATCGTGGCGTTTGTTTATTCTAGTTTGAATTCAGGATTTGTCAAACCCCGTATTCTCATAACATCATTCTAGGCATGATAAACAAACAATATGGCATACACAATCAAAATAACGAAGAACATCCGCAAACGAAACACAAACTCAACTAAACCACGTATTCATAAATTTATTAATAATCCCTAAATAACCTATGTTTAGCCAATGGCCATAACCATGTATATAATGTAAAATGGCGTAAACATGCTCAACAACTACCAAAATGAAGAAAACAAAGAAAAGAAACGAACGACTTAGTCGATATCTGAAGATTAGGTGCTAAAACTGTTTATCGATCGCTTCCTCCTTCATCTTCTACCTCGGGTTGAGAGCTTTTCCTAAAAAATCTCTCAAACTCACCCTAAAATATAGCCTAAGGGGTTGGGGGCTGATTCCACCGGAAGAGAAGAGGAAAGAAAGGGTTTAAATAGGCAAAATATCTAATAAAATATATTAAGACTGTGCAAAGCTAATCGCCTAGGCTGTGGGTATGTCGGTTTAATGTTCACCGCGGTGGTGTAGAAGGCAGGGAACTTGGTGACATCTTGCATTTTCACCGTCGCGACAGTGGATCTCAGCGTCGTGGCAGTGGACGTTTAGCAAGAATTTGTGCACTCTGTATTTTCACCGCCTAGGCGGTGGGCTGCGGTTTTTAGAATCTTGCCTCCTTGCTTGTTTTCTATCGTTCTTGGTCCGAATTGATGGTTTGCGCTCCGATTTCATACCTTTTTACCCATACACCTGTTTTAATACAAAATTAATAAAAATATATTAAAACTTAACAAAAATATATTAAATGTACTAAAAAACTAACAATTTTGGTTTGGAAATATATAGGTAATTTACACCTATCACTTAGTATATGTGTTTAGTTGTAGTTTATGTTTTGTTTTACGTATGCATATTTTTTTATGATAGTTTTTGTGCATGTGCTGAGTTTTGACTTCATTTAGGCCATTACCCGATGATGAGTCTGTCCCCTGGTTGTTTATTGAGGTTGAGCGTAAAGCTCATGCATGTGTAATATGTGTGCTTGATGTATCGTCTTAGTAAAAATTATTGTAGATCCTAAATGCACGAGCACGTAAACTCAATATAACACTATCTAATTGATTTGAAAACGATTATCCTTCCATCAATTTTATGACAATAGAGATTCTAGAACTTGATTTGAGAAAAATTCGAGGCGAAATCCTAGACGAGGTTGTTCAGAAGATATGATTTAGGTAGTCACTTTGTCGCTTGAGCCTTTTTAGCTTACCTTGATATATCATTATCCCTCGTTATGCTGTCGAAGCCTTTAAACTGTTTCAATTCTAAACGCTTAACCAATACCACATGACCGATTAAATTTCTTTCCAAACCTATATCGCTAAACCAAAGGCACAAATTTGAGAGAATCAAGTTAGCAGTTACAAATGCTACTTGAAGTGAGCAGTTGGGTTTAGGGCGAACTTTATATTGGTTCGAAATTCGAGTACTCACTTGTCGTTTTTGTTCGTTTTTCACACACCTCTTAAATAGTAACAATCGAAACAAGTTCGAGTGTTTCGGGGTGTGCTCAACCAATTTCGAAGGAGAAGAACGCGTTGCAATAAAGGAGAAGCGATCGTTAGACGGTTTTAGCGTCGAATCTTCGGACTACGGCTAAGTTCTTCCATTTCTCTCTTTATTTTCTTAACTTTAGTAGGATGTTGAGCATGTTTAGCTCAGTTTTTAATGTATAACTAGTTATGACCATGAATTAAACATGGATTGTAATAGGGATTAACATATTATTTATAAAAATGTAGTTTTTGTTGAATTTGTGTTTCGTTTATGGTTGTTCCTTATAATTTCGATTGTGTTGTCATGTTTCTATGATTATATGCTAATTTAGATATATTGAGAATACGGAGTTTGACACTCGGGAGAAGTAACCCCGGATTAGGACTAGGGTAAACACAACGCGTGATATCAATGACGTTGAAGCAAGAATCATGCGACCTAGGGTCATTAAGACATTGAGGGGGACTTATTCGTTGACACGAAGTCACGTATTCCCCTGTCTTATACTCGGGAGAGGTGGCGAAGGAGTTTACAAACCGAGATTGTCGAATATGCCAAACGCCGTTAATGTTAACTAAAACGAAATCAAACACATTTAAGTAAATAAAGTTAATCCCTAAGCAATCTACTCCCCTAAACAATCTCAATATAGTATTTATAGTATAGTTAACTTAATTAGTATTTTAGTTTAGTATTAATTAATAATTAAATACATTTTTAGCGCCTAGATAAAGTTAGGTTATGAAAATTGCGGTACTCGATAGTAATCTCAACCAATCCCTGTGGATACGATACCCGACCGAAAGATCTATTATACTAAAACTTAACCCGTATGCTTATAGTGAAAGTGGCGACGCATAATTGCGGCCACCAACGTGCATCCGATTAGTGTGCCAGTCAAACTTCCTAAAGAAGTCGCAAGGCATGTGCTTCCATCCTACCAGGTCGGCCTATGCTTCCAGGCTTCGTCATCTCGGCCACAAGTCCCTATTCTCCATCAGCTCGGCTGACCACCCCAATCCGTCCGACATTAGAACCCTTAACGTCTCATGTCCCATTTTCACGCTAAGGCTTGGGGGGCAATTGATGTGGGTAAAATCGGACCTGCTCCACGTGTCCACCACTTGAACCAAATTTTGTCACATCACCAGCGCCACATCAGCGACGACCTGATTAGTTCAGTGAATAGATAGCCCGAGGTTCCTAGTCTAGTCGGCCCGTATAAAGCACTCAGATCGTCAAGACGCAATCTCCTCGGAATATCGCTACAGTGGGTAGGGATGCGCATTCTGCCCGACCTGTATCTCGGTGCCCGGGCCGACCTGTCTTTCTTAACAGGCTTGGCCCATGGGTTCTTCTATCTATAGTGTGAAGGCCCAAGGCCAGGCCCATAGTTCTAATCCAACATGTCATCCACGCACCTAACTACTTAACGTTAAACCAAGCTTAAGGCCATAATCTTGCGGAACGCTAATCACTCATCTACCTATAAATAAAAGGTTTCATCAACACATTGAAGAGAGAGAGAGAGAGAGAGAATCTCCTAGACAGGTCGAGGTAATAATCTCTAAATGTCCTATTTTTTTCCCCTGAGCTCTTACTCTCACACCGGAGGGGACACCCCGGGAACACCCAGCCCGTCTAATGTGCTGTGACAGATCAGAGCTCAGTCTGGACAGCGGCTTGGACAAGAAGATATCGGCTTGGACTACAGGCCGGATAATGCCCGTCTAGTCCGGAAGACCCAGGATTCCAACAAGGACGAAGATCATCTTGAGATCGACTTTAACCCCATCCGAATGGTGGCCAGACCATACTGTAAGTCGGACCCATTTCTGACAGCAACACTACCAACAACAACATCAAATGTATTCTTTAATTTCGCAGTGAATAAGCACGAGTGAAAGCCACTGTTACCAAAAAATTGGGTAATTTTTTGAATCTGTTTCTTCTGTCCTGTTGCAGAAATATGGTGTTTGTTTTGGTCTATTCGAATTTTGTTTCTCAATTTATCTTGTTTAATTTTTGTGTTACCATTGACGAAAATCATCCAATTCGCCTAGTATTCTGGCTTGCCGACGATCTCTATCCGCGATGGTCGACACCGTAATCCTGATTGCAGTGGTCGACGTTTGTGGGTTTTTGTTGTATCCCTATGCGAATCTTTTGCTGTACAAATCGACGAAAATCAATGGTGCAATTGTGTGGCTAATGAAGGTAGACATTCATCGGGCTTCAATGTTTTACGGATCTCTAGGGTTGGGGGCCTTTCCTGCGTGATGATAGTCGCCATGGAGATTTCGATCTGCACGAGCATGAAGTGCGGAAAACCAGGCTGTCGTGAGTTGCGGAACACGGCGGAGTTTGATATTGTTGGAGCAAATGAATTTTGGAAAATGTTTTTCTGTCAAATGGTTTTTCCCTCAATTCCTTCTATCCCACATCGGTTGGGAAAAAATGAATGGAGGAGTATATTTAGTGGTATGTGAGACACTTGGGGTGTGCCCCAAGGGATACCCACATTTTGTGGATGGGAGAGGAGTTACATCCCTACTAGTTTAACATACACGCGCGCCGCCATCCGGCCGTGCCGTGCCGAGTCGAGTCGCGCGTGTGGTGAGGTGGCACTTAATTTTTTGGACATAATTTATTTAAATAATTATATTTTATTTCAAAGAAATTTTTTCAGAATCGTTTTTAACTTGGTAAAAATAGTTTTCTGATCTGACGTTTTACTCTCCATATTCCCGAAATCTCTCCACGATTTTCTAACTGTTTTGAGATCTAATCGTTTCTATAAATGCAGACATTCTTCAGAACAATGAAGAAGTAAGTTTGTTCTCCAAAAAAAAAAAAACAATCTCTTCTCTTCTTCTTAAGATCTGTTCCAAAACAGTTCATTTTGTTTTCTAAAATTGTTCTTCGTTTCTGAAATTGTTCCGAAACAGTTCACTACGTTTTTTGATCTGTTCAGAACCGTTCTGTTCTGTTCCAATCTAATTTGTTCTGAAATAGTTTACTGTGTTCCGGTTCTGTTCTGTTCCGATCTAGACTATTCTGTTCCGATCTGGACTTTTCTGTTCCGGTATTGTTTCTTCGGTTCAAAATTATTTTACGAACAGTGTATAAGGGTGTTTGGTTTTCGGGACTTCTACAGTGCAAAAAACGTCCTAGACAGAGAAGATTTTTGGGTTGTTTTATCCTGGGGACGACGGGGCTTATATATTGCTTACACGCTTCTTGGGCAAAGCCATGAAATGTCTTAAAGAGAGCGACCTAGTCCACGACTCAATCCAAACTAATTCGGTAAACTCATTCTTTATTATTTTCTGCAGCAACAATTTTAAGACGTTAATTTCTGCCAATTATCTACTACGATATCTGGTGTTGATCTCAACAAGCCCTTTCGTTTTGAATGATTTCATTTTAAATGATGGAGACAGAAGATGTTATTTTTTTTTACTATCGAAAAAGTAGCATATATCTGTACCACTAAAAAACTTGTTTTACCGAAAGATCCTACTGATGCCCAAATTCAGGAAGATAAGACATGGGCTGAAAATGATTTTCGTTGTAAGAATTTTATTCTTAATAGTGTGTCTGATGACCTGTATGATTATTATTGTTCTAACAAAACTGCCAAGGAAATTTGGGATGCTCTTTCAAAGAAATACGACACTGAGGATGCTGGAATGAAGAAATATGTTGTAAGTCGGTATCTGAAATATCAAATGACCGATGACAAATCTGTGGAAGCTCAGTCTCATGAACTTCAGAAAATTGCTCATGAAATAATTGCTGAAGGTATGTCCCTTGATGAACAATTTCAAGTTACTGTTTTAATTAACAAATTAGCCCCTTCTTGGAAAGATTTTAAGAATACTCTCAAGCACAAAACAAAAGAGTTTTCTTTAGAAAATTTGATTACTCGTCTTCGGATTGAGGAGGAAGCCCGAAAACAAGATCAGAAAGATGAAATGCTCGTTGTGTCTAACAACGCTCACAGAAAATCATCCTCTACAATTCTGAAAGCCATAAGAAAAAATATGAAGAATCAGAATCAGAATCGTCACCACAACAACCAGAACAGAAATGCACATCAAAATCAGAATAAGTTTAAACGCCCTTCAAGAAATATTTCTGAACAGTTTACTTGCTTCAACTGTGGAAAGGAGAGCCATATGGCTCGGAACTGTCGGCAAAGACGTCGTCATGCTCCGTAGGTAAATCTTATCGAGGACCAACTTATTGCTATGATTTCTAAAATCAACATAGTTGGTGGATCCGAAGGGTGGTGGGTAGACACGGGTGCTTCACGCCATGTCTGCTTTGATCGTGCTATGTTCAAAACTTATTCTGAAAGTGAAGATAAGAAAGTGCTACTGGGTGATTCCCACTCCACTATTATCGCTGGTTCTGGTGACGTGGAATTGAAGTTTACCTCTGGAAAGACGGTCATTCTTAAGGATGTTCTGCATACCCCAGAAATGAGAAAGAATTTGGTTTCGAGCTATCTTCTTAACAAAGCGGGGTTCACTCAAACTATCGGGGCTGATTTGTACACCTTAACCAAAAATAATATTTTTGTTGAGAAGGGTTATGCAACTGATAGAATGTTCAAACTGAATGTTGATGCCAACAAAATTTCTTCTTCTGCTTATATGTTGTGTTCTTTTAATATTTGGCATACTAGACTTTGTCACATTAACAAACGCATCATTAAAAACTTAAGCAACTTAGAACTAATTCCTAAATTGTCTTTGAATGATTTTGAAAAGTGTGAATTTTTTAGTCAAGCTAAAATTACCAAAACCCCTCATAAATCAGTAATTAGAGAATCTGAATCTCTTGACTTGATACATTCTGATATTTGTGAATTTGATGGTATCTTGACTAGGAATGGTAAACGCTATTTTATTACATTCATAGATGATTGTTCTGATTTTATTTATGCTTATCTCATGAAAAATAAAAGTGAAACACTTGATATGTTTAAATTGTTTGTGACTGAGATTGAAAATCAGTGTAATAAGAAAATTAAGAGGTTGCGTAGTAATAGAGGTACCGAATATGATTCTGATATATCTATTGAATTTTATAATTCTCATGGGATAATTCATGAAAGAACTGCACCATATTCTCCTGAAATGAATGGCAAGGCAAAAAGGAAAAACAAAACTTTTGTTGAATCTGTAGTTGCTATTTTACTTAACTCTGGTGCTACTTCTCACTGGTGGGGTGAGATTTTAATGACTATTTGTTATGTGCTTAATAGAGTTCCCAAATCGCATAGTAAAATTTTACCGTATGAAATTTTCAAAAATAAGAAACCAAATTCATCTTACTTTTAAAACTTGGGGTTGTTTGGCATATGTTCGGATTCCTGATCCAAAAAGGAGAAAACTTGCAAGTAGAGCATATGAATATGTTTTTGTTGGTTATAAAGTGAATAGCAAAGCTTATAGATTTTACGACTTGCATGATCATGTTATTATTGAATCTAATGATGCTGATTTTTATGAACATAGATTTCCGTTTAAATTGAAGAATAGTGAGGGCTCGACATCTAGTAATATGTCTATCATTAGAATTAATGAGCCTGATAATGATTTAGAATTTGAACCTAGGAAAAGTAAACGGACTCGTACTGTTAAGGATTATGGTTCAGATTTTTTTGCATACACTTTAGAGGAGGATCCGCACACCCTCCAAGAGGCATTGTCCTCTATAGATGACAATTTATGGCAAGAGACCATAGATGATGAAATGGACTCTCTCAAGTCAAATAGAACTTGGCATTTAGTAGATTTATCTCCTGGTTGTAAAACAATAGGATATAAATGGATTCTGAAGAAGAAATTAAAACCCGATAGAACCATTGATAAATATAAGGCTCGTCTTGTAGCCAAAGGATTTAGACAAAGAGATAATGTAGATTTCTTTGATACATTCTCACCTGTCTCTAGATTTACTTCTATTCGTGTGCTTCTATCACTTGCTGCTATTCATGATCTCGTTGTGCACCAAATGAATGTTAAAACTGTTTTTTTAAATGGTGAATTAGAAGAAAAGATTTATATAAACCAACCTGAAGGATTTGTTATTCCTGGTCAAGAAAACAAAGTATACAAATTAGATAAATCTCTTTATGGTTTGAAACAAGCACATAAGCAATTGCATGAGAAATTTGATAATCTAGTTATTTCACATGGTTTTAAAGTAAATGAAAGTGACAAATGCATTTACTATAAATCTAAAAATGATGTTTGCACTATTATATGTCTTTATGTGGATGACTTGCTGATTTTTGGTTCTAATATTCATGTTGTGAATAATGTGAAAATCAAGCTATGTGCTAATTTTGACATGAAAGATCTTGGTGATGCAAATGTAATTCTTGGTATTAAAATAACTAGGTCTAAATATGGAATTTCTTTGGACCAATCTCATTATATAGAGAAGATTCTAAAGAAATATAATTATTTTGATTGTAAACCAGCATGTACTCCTAATGACCCTAGTGTGAAGTTGTTCAAGAACACCGGTGACAGTGTTAGACAATCTGAGTATGCGAGCATCATAGGCAGTCTTCGATATGCCACTGACTATACTAGGCCCGACATAGCGTATGCTGTGGGATTACTATGCAGGTTTACAAGTAGACCTAGTATTGAGGATTGGCATGCTATTGATAGGATCATGAGATACCTAAAAAGAACTATGAACCTTGGATTACATTATCAGAAGTTTCCCACTGTTCTGGAAGGATATAGCGATCCTGATTGGAACACCCTTTCAGATGACTCCAAGGCAACTAGCGGCTATATAGTTAATATAGCTGGTGGAGCTGTTTTTTGGAAATCTAAGAAACAGACTATTTTGGCTCAATCTACTATGGAGTCTGAGATGATTGTACTAGTTTCGGCTAGTGAAGAAACAGAGTGGTTAAGGAGCCTGCTTTCTAATACCCCTTTATGGGAGAGACCGATTCCAGCCATCTTGATCCATTGCGATAATACTACGACTATTACAAAGATTTAGAACCGTTACTATAACAGAAAAAGGCGACAAATACGTCGCAAACATAGCACTATTAGGGAGTATATCTCTACAAGGGCTATGAGAGTGGATCATGTACGTCTGATAATAACTTAGTCGATCCTTTGACAAAAGGATTAGCTCAAGAAAAGGTTTACAAAACCTCGAAAGGAATGAGACTCAAGCCCATAGATTGACGAGTCACTTGTGAGGGAAACTCAACCTATAAACTAGAGATCCCAAGAAATAGGTTCAAAGGGTAATAACAACTTATGAAGTGATATGAAAAAAACATACTATAATAATAATTTTGAGTTCTATTTCAAATATGTGTTATTTGTAGTATGACATCCTGAGTACCTAGCTATAGGAGTACCTAGCTACAAGAGTACTCTTGATAGACTCACCTATATGAATGTGGAAGTGTGGCCGCTTCCTATGGAATTTTGGGCAAATTCTCTAGAGCATTCACTATACTGGGATATACGTGCATGGCCGTAAAGCATGGGCTTTTGGACTATACCCGGATAAGGTTATGTGTGTGATGTTGTTAGAGATAGAGTTCAAAACTACGAGTTACTCTAATATAATCTAAATCATCTTCACTATATAAAGGTTCAAAGAGTTCAAAACTACGAGTTACTCTAATATAATCTAAATCATCTTCACTATATAAAGGTTCAAGTAGATAGACACCTTTACTTATGCACAATCTTATATTGTTTAATACTGCTCGAGAAAAAAATTATTTTAAAAATTCAAGTGGGGGATTGTTAGAGCAAATGAATTTTGGAAAATATTTTTGTGTCAAATGGTTTTTCCCTCAATTCCTTCTATTCCACATTGGTTGGGAGAAGATGAATGGATGAGTATATCTAGTGGTATGTGAGACACTTGGAGTGTGCCCCAAGGGGTACCCATATTTTGTGGAGGGGAGAGGAGTTACATCCCTACTAGTTTAACACACGCGCGCGCGCGCCGCCGCCGCCGTCCGTCCATCCGGCCATGCCGTGCTGAGTCGAGTCGCGCGTGTGGTGAGGTGGCATTTAATTTTTTTGGACAAAATTTATTTAAATAATTATATTTTATTTAAAAGAAATTTTTTCAGAATCGTTTTTGACTTGGTAAAAACAATTTTCTGATCCCACGTTTTACTCTCCATATTTTCGAAATCTCTCCACGATTTTCTAACGGTTTTGAGATCTGAATCGCTTTTATAAATGCAGACATTCTTCAGAACAGTGAAGAAGGAAGTTCATTCTCCAAAAAAAAAAAAAATAGTCTCTTCTCTTCTTCTTAAGATCTATTCCGAAACAGTTCATTTTGTTTTCTGAAATTGTTCTTCGTTTCCAAAATTGTTCCGAAACAGTTCACTACGTTTTTCGATCTATTCAGAACCATTCTATTCTATTTCGATCTGATCTATTCCGAAACAGTTTACTGTGTTCTGGTTCTGTTCTGTTCCGATCTGGACTGTTCTACTCGGATCTGGACTTTTCTGTTCCGGTATTGTTTCTTCGGTTCAAAATTGTTTTCCGAGCAGTTTGTTCGTTTTACGAACAGTGTGGGGGGTGTTTGATTTTTGGGACTTCTACAGTGTAAAGAATGTCCTAGACAAAGAAGATTTCTGGGTTGTTTTATCCTGGGGACGACGAAGCTTATATACTGCTTGCACGCTTCTTGGGTAGAGCCACGAAACGTCTTAAAGAGAGCGACCTAGTCCGCGACTCAACCCAAGCTAATTCGGTAAACTCGTTCTTTATTATTTTCTGCAACAACAGATATATAGTTAGAGACGGAAAAGTGTAGATCGACGAAAGGTAGCGTAAAGGGTTATTCAACTGGTTGCCAACGACAGTCCAAATCCGTAGCTGAGGGAGAGAGAGGAAGAAGAGGAGGAAAATGAAAAGAAAATAGGTGAGTATGTAAATTTTCTGGTAAGGAAGTGGTAGGGTAGGGTGGTGGAAATGAAGAGGAAACAATTGATGGAGAAGTGAGGAGAATGGGATTTTAGGGACGGATTTTAGGAATGTTATTGGAATAAGGGGCTTATTGTAAATAAAAAAATAAAAATAAAAAAAATAAAAAGGAAAATATATATAACAAAAATTAAGGGATTATTTATGTATTTTAATTTTTAATTATCTAAATATTTTTAAATGGTTAAGGGTAAAATTGTGATTATAATAAAAAAAAATTTGGTAACTTTTTATCTGTAGGGGAATTAAGTGGCGTTTGACCAAAATGACAAGGGGTTAAGTAGTATTTGTAACATAATAGTGTAAGTATTTGATTAACAACAAAAAGACAGGGAAGGTAAATGGTATGAACCCTTAAGACAATTTACAATAGATACAACTTAACTTGGTTGAAGACTTAGCCGTTCATGGAGTTGTTCTTCCCAAAAGATGTTCAACCAAAAACATGAAGAATCTCCACTGGAAAAATCTAGCCGAGCATGGAACCGAGAAAGAATGAAAAATAAATAAAAACAAGAAAATGAATAAGATGCAAGACCTATCGCCCAACAAGCCTCAGGGAAAAAACCAAAACAAAAAGGTAATAAACACTCTAAAAATATAAAGAGAAAAAAATTAACTAATTAATATCTTTTGCTCATGCTCACTGACGAATCCTATTAACAATATTAATTCCAATAAGCATTGATTGTAAAACTATTAGATCTGAACAACAAGTATTAGATCTAACATTATAGATACGAATAAATTATGATCCAAATTTCAACAAGATAATTTAGAACATAAATTATTTAGAAAAAAATTTAAGACCAAATTCTTGTTTTACAATCTCACACACAAATAAAAAATCAACAAATTAACAATACATTAAGATAATTTAGAACAGATATAGCCTAATCCAGTTGAAGACCTAGTCGTTCATAGAGTTGTTCTTCCCAAAAGATGTTCAACTACATACAATGGAAGAATCTCCACTGGAAAAATCCAATTGAGAGCGGAACCGAAAAGAATAAAAAAAATAAGGTTACATTAGGGTAAGGGATTTGATAAATCTAAGAGATTTGTAAAATGAAGGGATTTCAAAATTCTGGATTTTGAAATCCCTTCATTTTAAAAATTCATTGTTTGGATAATTATTTGAACTGAAGTATTTAGATTTTTTTTTGTTCTATTTTTTATCCCACTTCTAAAATAAAAACAAATCCTTAAAAAATAGAAACACTATCAGACGATGAAAACGAAGAAGAGGCGACGAGAAGACGATGAACAAATCCAAGAAGAAATTGAAGAACAAATTCGAAGAAATCCAACAAGAACATATTCGAACAAATTCAAGAACAAATTCAAGAACATATTCGAAATCGACTTCATTTTTGAAATCGAACCCTTTTTCAACGACGACGAGCCCTTCGTTTTTGAAATCCAAGAACATATTCGAAATCGATTTCATTTTTGAAATCGAACCCTATTTCGGCAACAATGAATGAAGCGACGAAGACGACGAAGAAAAGGTTGTTGGCCTAGTGAGTTACCCAAGAGAGGGGTAAATTGGGTAGATATAAAATTTAATCCAAATAATAATCCTTCAAAAAATTAAATAATTAATTTAATCAATTTATCCTAAATTTATTATTATCTCTTTATAGCAGAGGATAATTGTAATAGACTCTAGGTGCACACCAAATACCACATAATAAAGTAAAGGAAATAAATAATGCAGTACACACAGATATATCCTGATTCACCAGCTAATCTTGGCTAATTCAGTCTTCCGAGCCCCACGGAGATTCATACCCACTAAACCACTAAGATTCCTTTAAACAGGTAGGAACCAAACCTTTACAAAAATGATTCTTTTTGCAGGCTCAGAATCAACCTTCACAACTTCCTTTTCCCATGCTCAAGAATAACCTTTTCTTTTTCTCAGGTTCAAGAATAACCTTATCTTTTTTTAAGTTTAAGACTAACCTAATTTTATTACAAGAAGCATCACAACCTAATTCTTTTTATACCTTAGGTTCAATAATTAAACCTCACAACCACTCCAAGTATCATTTTCCCAAGTAAGGATGGAACCTTTACAATTCACTCACAATTTAATTCTATTAAGGAAGAATCACATCTAAACTCTTTTCAATGAGAAAAGAGTAACTTAATCTTTTTATACCCTAGTTAAATATTAAACCTCAATCTCTTTACCAGAATATATTAAAACTCAGTTACCCCAAATTAGATACTCCCAATAGTACTTAATCCGCACACAACTCACAATTATAAGAAATTAATAAGTTCTTCTCACTCGGAGCTTTTACCATCTCAAATCAATTTAAACTCAATTAATGTCCCTATATTTACTAGTGATAGAATTAAGTGAGGAAAATAAAAATCTGATTATAAAATTAATGATGGTAGCACAAAATCGAGAACGTAATCAGATTATCACACAAATCGTTTTAAAAGTTTTTTTATGCTTTTAAAGTTCAAAAATGATTTCACAAGATCAATTATCCAAGAAAGTAACAATAACAATAATAAACTCAATTAAGAATACGCTTGGAACACTTTCACCAAGAAAATATAAAAATCTGATTATGATAGATATGAGTAGCACATAAATAAGTATGTAATCAGATTTTCATCAAAAATTGTTTTAAAATATTTTTATGCAATTTAAAGTTCTAAAAACGATTTTATCAAGATCTTATCAACCAAGCAAATATATAAAAGTAAATATGCAATAAAGACAAATAGCTTGGAAAGATCTTACCTTAATAACACCGAAGAATAATAGATTGAAACGCTAGACAGCTCAAATCGGTTACGCTTACACAATCAATGATTTAACTTAAGAAGTCCTCAACAATTGATCTCTCAAAATAATACCAGAATGATGACTCTCATAAAAGCTTATAAACTGAATAATTCTAGATATTTTGATAGGTGTAATTTATCTATTTATTTTCAAGCCGATTTTGGTAGTTTTTGAGTATTTTTGTAGCATTTTAATATGTTTTAATACATTTTTATTTATTTTGTTATAAACCAGGTGTTTGGGGCGAAAAGGGACAAAAACGGTCTATAAACAAGCAAGTCGATGGAAGAACGATGGAGAAAAATAGCAAAACGGACAATATTCAGAACCTGCATCCACCGCTGTAGCGGTGAAACCACCGCTACAGCGATGAAAATATAGAGAGTTTCTTAACTCTCCACCGCTGCAGCGGTTAAAATGCAGAAAGTTGCTGATCTCTCCACTGCTGCAGCGGTCACCCACCAGAAAGCCACCGACCTCTCTATTGGCCTAGTAGAATATCCAAGAGGGGGGTGAATTGGGTAATTAAAAATAATCAGAATAAAACTTGAATAAATCAAATAATTAATTTTAAACTTAAATTAATTGTTATCTTTATAATACAGCGGAATAATATTATCAATCTATGTGCATACCCAAACAATAAAAATAACAAAGTAGTAATATAGCACACAAAAGATTTATACTGGTTCACCAAGCTACTCTTGGCTAATCCAGTTCCCAAAGCTCCACAGAGGTCGCATCCACTAAAACTAAGATCCCTTTAAAGGTAGGAACCAAACCTGAACACCGATTCTTTTACAGGCTCAGAATCAACCTTTACAATATCCTTTTCTCAGGCTAAGGAAGAACCTCTACTTTTTACAAGCTAAAGAATAGCCTAATCCTTTTTAACACTAAGACTCAAGAATCAAAACCTCTCATAAACACTCCAACTATCATTTTCACAGTTAAGGATTGAACCTTTACAAATCACTCAAAACGCAATTCTTATTCAGGAAGAATCATTACATCAATCTCTTTACAGGAAGAGATTGAAACCCGACTACCTTTGATTAAATACCCCTAATGGTATTTTACCCGTCACAACTCACCAATACAAAAATTGATAAGAAGTAAATCTCACTCGGAGCTTCTACTACCTCAGATAAACAATAACTCAATTAATATCCCAACTAGTGATAGAAATACGTAAAATACAAAAATCTGATTTTAACAAGATATAGGTAGCAAATTAGAGCACGTAATTAGATTCAAGAAATTGTTTGTAAAAAATATTTTCTTCAAAAATCATAAACAATTTCTAAGTTCAATTTCCAAATATAGAATAATAAACAAACAATAAGCAATATAGAAAGATCTCACCCAGAATCCACCGAAAGAAAATAGTATTGCAATATAACTTCAAACAAGTAGCAGTAATGATCAGCAAATGATTCTCTTAGAAAAGCTCACACAATTCTCAATAAGATCTCTCTTAGAAAAGCTCACTCAATTGATAAATTCTTATATCTCTTGATAATATATGAATTCTTTCTCTTAGAATGATTTTTTGTTAATCAAATGCGCAGGTCTATTTAAAAGAATATGTAATCAACTTTCTAACGGCCAATTTACATCTGTCATGACAATTAAAAACTCTTATAGACCCCTTATATCATAAGGACTTCATTTAGGTTCAATTCTACTTAAAAACATATTTCAAACCCCCTAAGTATTTCTCAATCTTAATAAATAAGTATAAAATCTATTTCAAGTACCAAATTGAGAAACATTAATATTTAATGAACCATATTAATAAGATTTAATTAGTATATGAACCATATCTTAAATATAGATAATATCCTCGAATTCTCTCTTAAATCCTAACCAAAAATGGATACTTTTGCATATAATCTCGAATCAAACATTATCATGAAACAGCGCATTCAGTTGACTGCCCAGTCGACTGAGAGATTCAGGATGTAGACAATGTAGTTCATCGGTCGACCGTGCGGTCGACTTGTCAATTCAGAGAGTTCTTCCTTCTTTTACCGGTCGACCTATCAGTCGATTCCTTGATTCAGAAAGGTCAGTCCATATTGGCCAATCAACTTGTCGGTCGACTAAGAGATACAGAATCATTCAACTTCTATGTCCGGTCGACTCACTAGTCGACTAGTGTCACTGGATCTCTTCTCTGAATACGTTTTTAACTCATTTTCTTTTACAATTTTGCCCCTTTAACCATTTTCTTCTCTTAATTAGCTCCACTAATATTCTTATATTCCATTTTAGTCATTCAAATTTATTTCTTCTTATTTCACATAGGAACAAATAATTTAACTTAATCAAAACACATATAAAAGATAAAATACATTTTGTGTCATGTGTGTGTTCCTAAATAGGATATTAAGAGTTAAGATTCACCTGGGTTGTTTTCCCTAATTTCTTCAAACTCTTAATTTTTTTTCATCATCTTGACATCCTCATTTAGCATCCATTTAATTTGATATCTTCATTATTGAAACTTTAAATCACTGAAACACTTCAATTAAACATTAGTTCCACCAAAATATCAATACTTAATTATTCATCAAAATCTTAGGATCAACACTCTCCACCACTGCAACGGCCAGACGCCAGATAGTTTAGATATTTTAGGATATTTTGAGATATTTTGAATCCTATAAGTATTGTCTCTTTTCCCCCAAACACATGGTAGACGTTTTAGGGAGTCTTGAGAGCTCCAAGGCCATTCAACCAAGAGAATATCATCAAGGCCAAGAGGAGGAAGCGTTCTCGAAGCGATTTTACCGTTGGATTTTCGGATAACGGCTAGTCTCCTTGTTTCTCTCCTTTATTTCTTAGTTTGGTTAAATGTTTTGAATAAATTTAGCTTGTTTCTAGTTGTATATAGGGCTATGGCCATATGTAGCTAAACATATATCGTCTAGGGCTTAATTGTACTTCATGAAAACGTTATTTGAATAAATCGATATTTTGTTAACAGTTGTTCTTGTCTATTCGATTGTGTTTACCGTTTCTCCACTTTTATATCTTATTTAGATATATTGAGAATACGATATTTGACACTCGGGAGAGGTAACCCTGAATTCAAACTAGGGTTTAAACACAACGCGACGATCTAATGACCCGAGAGGGCATTAGAAAGTGTACAATCCATGAGGTTGGGGCGAGACTCATGTGACCAAGTGTCATATAGATGCTCGAGAGGGATTTTGGCGTTAACAAAACGTCACACATTCATTCACTTTACACTCAGGAGAGATAGTGAGTGAGTTTGCGATACCAAGATTGTCGAACAGATTGGAATGCCGTTAATGTAAACTAGATTGAAACGAACATGTTTAAGTGAACGAAGTTAATCCCTAGGCAATATTTTCCCATAAACATCATACTACTACATTAGTATATTAGGTTAATTAGTATAATTAGTTTAATTAGTTTAGTTTATAATTATTATAAAAACTACAAATTTCAGTCGCTTAAATAAAATTTAGTTATGATAATCGCGGTACTCAACGACCGTCTAATCCAATCCCTATGGATACAACAACCTCTAATCTTCCCAATCCATACTAAAACTTGACCTGTACACTTACGGTGAAAGTGGCGACATAATTTATGCGCTACCAATTATATTTCTATTATGTGAAATCCGTAAGTCTATATAAAGCCACTTGAAACAAGCCCTATAACAACTAGTTTCCACAAGATATGTCATTTAAAATCACCTATAGACCCCATATATTGATTCCTTTCAATCCTAGTATATTTGACTTAATTATAGCTTTCAAAATATTCAACTTAGTCCCTCAAAGAATTTTTAAACACAAATCGATAAGATAGGAAGTATTAAAAGGACCGATTTGATAAACACTTTAATTTCTTGTACCAAATCTTAATGGATATTTAAATAGGAGTATCATATCTTAAATATATCTATTTCCTTAAGATATCTCAATCAAGTAAACAAATAACGACTAGTTTTTTAATAAATCCCGAAATTCCACAAAACTTGAAACAGACCATCGATTGACCGACCAACACTCATCGGTCGATCGCCTAATTCAGGACATAGCCCAA
The DNA here is from genome assembly GCA_016647705.1 of Eucommia ulmoides. Taxonomy (NCBI): domain Eukaryota; kingdom Viridiplantae; phylum Streptophyta; class Magnoliopsida; order Garryales; family Eucommiaceae; genus Eucommia; species Eucommia ulmoides. The sequence goes on from CM028339.1 coordinate 22,297,938, forward strand.
GCCAAAATCTCTTTGCCCATCAGTCGACCACCCATCATTCACCTATCAACCGGACGATTCAACAAGTTTCCCAGATCGACCTCTCTGTCGACCTAACTATTCAGAGAGTTCCTCTTTTGGCCATAGGTTGACCTACCTGTCGACCGAGAGATTCAGAGAGATTCCTCTTTTACCAATTCTGATGCCAATTGTTGGCCCAGTGAGCTACCCAAGAAGTGGTGAATTGGGTATATATAAAATTTAATCCAAATAATAATACTTCAAAAAATCAAATAATTAATTTAATTGATTAATCAATTTATCCTAAATCTATTATTATCTCTTTATAGCAATAGATAATTTCTATAAACTCTAGGTGCACACCAAACAACACAAAATAAAGTAAAGAAAATAAATAATGCAGTACACACCGATATATCCTGGTTCACCAAGTTAATCTTGGCTAATCTAGTCCTCCGAGCCCCACAGAGATTCACACCCACTAAACTACTAAGATTCATTTAAACAGGTAGGAACCAAACATTTACAAAAATATTTCTTTTCGCAGGCTCAGAATTAACCTTTACAAAAATATTTATTTTCACAGGCTCAGAATCAACATTTACAACTTCTTTTTCCCAGGCTCAAGAATAACCTTTTCTTTTTCCCAAACTCAAGAATAACCTTATCTTTTTTCAGGTTTAAGACTAACCTAATTCTATTACAGGGAGAATCACAACCTAATTTTTTTATACCTTAGGCTCAAATAATTAAATCTCACAACCACTCCAAGTATTATTTTCCCAGATAAGGATGGAACCTTTACAATTCACTCACAATTTAATTCTAATTAGAAAGAATCAAGCCTAAGCTCTTTTCAACAGGAAAAGAGTAATTTAATCTTTTTATACCCTATGTAAAACCTAAGTTGTAGAACGTACATCATAAATAGTCACATTATAGAACATTAGAGAATTTTAGGGTAAAAATTTTATTGATAAAAACTCAAATCAAAAGTTGGGGGTCAAATTGGGAATTTAGAAACACAAAAATTTAAACTTGATATTTGAATTGGCAATTAGAAATCAAAAGTAAAAATGTTAAGGGCAAAATTATAAATTTTGAAACTTTTAAAATTGAAATTTACTGAAATAAGGATCCTAAAGAAATTGAAGGGAGGAAAGTGTAATTTAATTTTTTTTAATATATATATACACACACACTGTAAACCGACGGACGATCCACCGGCCAGAGGAGGGGGCGATCGAGGGGCGACGTGGCAAGCTCAGGATTAGTTTAATCACTAAGATCATACAATAAAAACCCTCCCACATGCAAATAAGTGAGGAAATCGGAGAAAAAAACTTGAGAAATTCTAGAGAGAGAGAGAGAACCGGAGCGGAGAGGTCGTCGATTTTTCTTGAATCGGCGTTTCTACGGCAGCGTGGTCGTAGCTGGTAGGGGCATGCATGGTCGTGTAGACAACGTAGACAGTTCCAAGAGAGAGAGAGGGTGGTCCGACCAGTGGCGTGGCTCGTCAACGGAGTGGTAGTGCACGTTTTTAGCGTCGCCAGTGAGCGGGAGTTGCGAATCGTTGTCCAACCATCGACGATCGTCGGGCTGGTGAGTATTTATGTGGAATTCCTCTAATTAATTGATAGGTGTGTGCATGCATGAGCATGACAAGCTGGGTCGGTAAATTTTCGGCGATGTGGGTTGTGCTCGGTTTTCTTCTTCCGATAGCATGTGAGTTTATGTGTGTGTGTTTTGATTTTCTAGTTAGGGTGTGCGTGTGTATGTGTGTGAATGTGTGTTGCGTCGACGAGAACCCAGCAACAGGAAAAAAAAAAACCAAGACAGAGAGAGAGAGAGAGAAAAGGCGATCAACGGTGGTGGCGGTGGAGTGAGTTGGTTGCGACTGCGGTGTGCCGCTGTGTGTGTATGCCGCCATCAGCAGGGGTCATTGGTCCCATGGCGTGCCGTTGGCACTGGCATGCATGTGTGGTTGCATGCATGGGAGGGGGTGTGTGTGTGTCGCAGCGTGCGTATGTGTGTAAATAGTAACCTTTTAGGTGTGCGGGTGAGCTGGTAAGGTGGCCGGGGGTGGTGTCTGATAGACGTCGTGGGTGGTGCAGGGTCGACAGGAGAATCGACAAGGAGGGGGAAGCCACCGACGGTCGGCAACCGTAGAGAGAGAGAGAGACCGGCCGTCGGGTCTGGAGAAGAACCAAAAAAAAGAAAAAGAAAAAATTGCACAACTGACCCCAACAAAAGAAAAAAATTCAAATTCAAATGAAAATCCTTTCCGCGGCCCGTGAACAACTCGGAAATGATCTCGTTTGCCATTAAATTTATTCTAGTTTTGTTAAATTCAATCTTAGCCTAAAAATCTTTTAACCGGAGTAATAAATTGGGATCATTCATATTACGAGATTTCTTATGTAATAAATAACAGAACGAAATTATTAGAATAATAACAAATCTCATAGATAAAATATGGGGAATGGAAAAATGCGGAACTTAGGGCCTGCCTTACATGACTAGGTGATTTTATATAAAATATTAACTTAGGCCCTATCATTTCTAGGTTCGCAGATGCCAACACCTCGGTAAGTTTTGAACAGTGAGGTTTTTGTAGTACCAGAAACGAGGTGAGTGTACTGTCTTCTTGCCAAATTATTTGTATATATATATAGACACATGATGAAAAATGGTTGTATTTAAATTAGATGCTTTTAAAAATTATGTGGTGATTTGACGATGTTGATTAGATGATATTATTGATTGATATTGATCCGCTTCGGCAGAGTGATATTTATCCGCTTTGGCGGAATGATGTTATCCACTTCTACGAAGTAATGTTTATCTACTTCGACAGAGTGATGTTAGACGTTTATACTGCGCAGTGATTATCCGCTTCGACGAAGTGATGGGTGTTCGTAGGAAGGCATATCATACGGATGGTACAGTACCATTACAAACTCCCGATCGTAAGGTTAAAACGATCACTATGGCTAGCCAGTGTGTGTTGTGGTAGAGTGGTGGTTTGGGATGTGATGTTTTGTTTATATTGGGTGATGGTAGGATATTTATACTGGATGGTTTTCAAAATGGAACTTATATATACTACTTCCTTTTTACTGCATATATGATGCTTATGCTGGATCCATGTGTAAATGTTGTTTTATCTAGAAGGTATTATTATTAAATAAGAATGATTTTATTAAGAAGGCAGTACACTCACAGGTGAAATGGCTAGGAGTCGGTCCCCTACTGGTACTGGGTAGAGTCCGTTGATGGTATAGCAAGGGAAAATTTCGAGAAGTGCTGCCTGAGGCGAACCTAGGAGAGGTTCATTGTTTTATTTTTCGTTGTTATTAAATGAAATTCAGGGACGGGTGTGTCTCTAGTTAAGGAAGATGTTTATGACCTGTATTTTGATGATTGTATAATGATGAATGCATACCGTCGCTTTCTAGTTGGTTTGTCGCTTAGGTAATGTCGTGTCGACGTCATGCTGGCCCCACAGGTGACGGGTGTCCAGGGTGGGGTGTGACCCCCTAAGTAAAGATTAAACCTCAATATTTTTACCGAAAGAGATTTAAACCCAGCGACCCCTAATTAGATACTCCGAATAGTACCTAATCCTAACGCAACTCACCAATTACAAGAAATTGATAAGTTTTTCCCACTTGAAGATTTTACCACCTCAAATCAATTTAAACTCAATTAATGTCCCGATATTTACTAGTAATAGAATTAAGAGAGGAAAATAAAAATCTGATTTTAAAATTAATACGGGTACCATAAAATTGAGCACGTAATCAAATTATTACACAAATCGTTTTAACAGATTTTTTATGCTTTTAAAGTTCAAAAATGATTTCACAAGATCAATTATCCAAGCAAGTAACAATAACAATAATAAACTCAATTAAGAATACGCTTGGAGCACTTTCACCAAGAAAATATAAAAATTTGATTATGATAGATATGAGTAGCACACAAATAAGTACGTAATCAGATTTTCACCAAAAATCGTTTTAAAATATTTTTATGCAATTTAAAGTTCTGAAAACAATTCTATCAAGATCTTATCAATCAAGAAAATATATAAAAATAAATATGCAATAAAGATTAATAGCTTAGAAAGATCTCACCCGAATAACACCGAAGAATAATAGATTAGAACGCTAGATAGTTCAAATCGATGACACTTACACAATCAGCGCTTTAACTCAAGAACTCCTCAACAATTGATCTTACAATTTGATCTCTCAAAATAATACCAGAATGATGACTCTTATAAAAACTTATTAACTGAATAGTTCTTGATATTATATTTCTATTATGCGAAATCCGCAGGTCTATATAAAGCCACTTGAAATAAGCCCTATAACAACTAGTTTACACAAGATATATCATTTAAAATTACCTATAAATCCCATATATTGATTCCTTTCAATCCTAGTATATTTGACTTAATTATAACTTTCAAAATATTCAATTTAGTCCCTCAAAAAATTTTCAAACACAAATCGATAAGATTGGCAGTATTAAATGGACCGATTTGTGAAACACTTTAATTTCATGTACCAAATCGTTATGGATATTTAAATAGAAGTATCATATCTTAAATATATCCATATCTCTAAGACCTCTCAATCAAGTAAACAAATAACGGCTAGTTAACGACTAGTTTTTTAATAAATCCTGAAATTCCACAAAACCTGAAACAGACCAATGGTCGACCGACCAACACTCATCGGTTGACCGCCCAATTTAGGACATTGCCCAAGCCAAAATATCTTCGCCCATCAGTCAACCGCCCACCATTCACTTGTCGACTGAACGATTCAGCAAGTTTCACAGGTCGACCTTTCTGTCGACCTAACTATTCAGAGAGTTCCTCTTTTGGCCATAGCTCGACCTACCTGTCGACTGAGAGATTTAGAGAGTTCACATTTTAAGCTCAGGTCAACCTACCTGTCGACTAGAAGATTCAGCAAGTTCACTTATTTTTCATAAGTCGACCTACCAGTCGACCGACCATGCTGGAATCCTTCCTTAATTCGATTTTAATCCATTTTCTTCTACGTTTTTGCCCCTTTTAACTGATTTCTTTTCTCAGTTAGTTCCACTAAATTCTTAAATTCAATTTTAATCAATTATTAATGTTTCTTCTTCAATTACACATAGGAGAAAATAATTTAACTAATTAAGATCCTATCAAAAACACACATAATTATAAAAAAATATATATATTTTTTGTGTCGTGTGTGATCCTAATCTGGATACATTAAGAGTAAAAATTTAACTTGAGTTATTTTTCCTAGGTTCTTCAAATTCTTCGATCTCTTAACGTTCATCATCTTTGTCATTATCTTTAGCATCCATTCAGCATTTGTCACAATATCTTCATGATAATCTCATCACTGGAACTAATAAATTGAAACACTCAATCAAACCGTTAGTTCCTCCAAAAGTATCAACATTTAATTGTCTATCAAAATCTTAGGATCAACAGAGGCGACGAATAAAGAAGAGACGACGTCGATTTCATTATCGTTCAGTGATTTTATGATAGACGACGACAACGAAGAGATGACTTCGATTTCATCATCATTCGGCAATTTTGTGACGGACGACAGACAATGATGAAGAGGCAACATCGATTTCGTCGACGTTCGGTGATTTCGTGACAGACAAACGGCGACAAAGGTTTTAGTTAAATGCGATCTTTCAAGACGACAATAAAGAAGGTGTTCAGCAAGAGATAAAGGATTTGGCAAATTCAACCTCTCCTAAAATGATTTCAAAATCCTTCATTTCACTCCTAAAAAGATTTGACAAATTCCTCATTCCTAAAATCCAAACAAACCCAAACAAAGAATTTGCCAAAAGAGGATTTTGAAATCCTCTAACCAAATGAAATCACTCTTAGAAATCCTCTACCCAAACGCAACCTAAAAATAAAAAAATAAATAAGATTCAAGGCCTACTGCCAAGCAAGTCTTAGGGAAAAAGCCAAAACAAAAAACTAATAAGCTCTCTAAAAATATAGTGAAAAAAAAAAAAAAAAAACACTAATTAATATCTTCTCCTATGCTTAATGTTGAATCCTTTCATTTTCCTTTTGCATTCTCCATCCATAAAGGCAATAAATGCTATTAAAGGCCCTAAATTCTTTAATTTGTAACGGATAAACCCAATAAGCATTGATTGTAAAACTATCAAATGTATCTATTAATCGGCAGTTTAATTAGTATGGATTATATTTGAAATTTGATTACAACTAATCTATGGTGAATCAATCCCTAAACATAAAGTATCCTATTAAACCGTATTGATTACAATCTTACACACAGATAAAATAAATCAAGAAATAAACACTACATTAAGAAAACTTAGAGCAGATATAGCCTAACAGGATTGAAGACTCAACTGTTCATGGAGTTGTTTGTAACGATCCAGTTTTCCAGAACCGCCACTAAGTTTCCCCTATAGAGAATTATACCCCAAATATTTCACCATTTATAAATAAATTAGTATTACTAATAATTTTGCTCTGATACCACTCTGTAACGATCCGATTTTTCAGGGCCGCCATACGGTTTCTCCCTAAGAAGAATTTACACTAAAACCAAATCACCAATATTCTATTTTATAAAATTGGATAAATTTTACAACAACGAAGATAATTTTAATTATCGATTTATCGATTCAATTTTACAACGGTAAATAATAGATTCAATTTTTACAAATAGAAATTCTAATATAATTCCTAGCGCAATTTCACTCTCATCGGCTCTACAATCAAAATTGTAGGGTTATGAGTCAACGCTCAGTAGAATTCCAACCCCTCTAATATGTGTATTCACCATTTATAAATAAATTAAAATTATTAATAATTTAGTTATGATATCACTCTGTAACGGCCTGGTTTCCCAGGGCCGCCACACGGTTTCTCCCTTTGGAGAATTTACCCTAAAATGAACGACCAATATTTCGTTATAATAAAATATGAGAATTTTTATAATGTGATGACAATAATTCACCGATTTGTATTAACAAATTCCTAAAATGGTAAAAATAAAAATAATAATGAAAATTTCACTACTCTATTTAACAAATTCGTATTATTTAATAAAAATAATACGAATGCAAGGGCAACTGTTTTTGACAAATGTCATTTAATAAAACTAATAATGAATATTTCACTACCTAATCTAAATTCTTTACAAGTGGCAAAAAATTCTAAAAAAAATAAATAAATTTACTAATAATTATAATTTGTAATTATAATTGTCGATTTATCGAGTCAATTTTTACAACAGTGAATAATAAATACAATTATTACAATATTAAATACAAATTCAGAAGTTAAAACCGAACGACCGATATTCATTATTTGACTAATCCGAGAAATTAATAACAACTATTAATAATATGACCATTAATGATAACCATTAAGTATATTATTAACAACTTAATTATAATCATTTATTATATAATTAATAACCATAAATTTGAAATGAAACCAGACGCTCACCATGCATACTCAGTCGTATACAATGACACCTATACAATGGTAATTTGACCCTTACACAATGATACCTATACAATGACAATTTGATAATAGAAAAGAATAAGGCCACAATTGCTAACATTACTTTTAATATTATCTTCTTTTTTTATTTTATAAAATCCGAAAAACAAAATTTGACAATATAATAATTCTACTTATCGAATTAATCGATTCAATTTTACAACGGTAAATAATAGATACAATTTTTATAAATAGAAAATCTAATATAATTCCTAGCGTAATTTCACTCTCACCGACCCTGCAATCAAAACTGTGGGGTTGTGAGCCAACGTTCAGTAGAATTCTAACCCCTCTAATACGTGCATTTAATCAATTTCCAAATAAAACATATAGACATATTTTTCGCATAAATTCTATGAAATAATCCTAAATATTTCACGAAAATTAACAACTAGAAATTAACGACAACTTTCGCACGAATCACATAATGAGATTAAATACAAATATTAAAAGAGTTAGAAATTCTACTTGAAATTCGAAGTCAGAATCTGAACCGGAATATTCAAAATATATAATATCATCCCCACTTTGATATATGCTTCATGTGTGTGTGTGTGTCTATATATATATATATTTCCTATTATGTTTCTTCTTTCCTCCTGATCCGTATCCATATATATATAATCCATTGATATAGGGTTTGATCACTTCAACTTATTATCCTTATTATATTATTTATTATTTTTATTATTATTATAAAAATAACACTAAAAGCTCCCAACCAACACGTGTACATATATATTATGTATACATATCATATAATATATGGTTAGGAATTGATGCTTCCTTTGAAAGCATCAATTTCAACCACATAATTTATTATTATTATTATTATTAATTTATTTATTTATTTACTAACTAATTAATATCTTCTACCCATGCTCACTGCCAAATCCTTTCATTTTCCATTTACATTCTCTAGCTATAAAGGCCATAAATGGCATTAAAGGCCCCAAATTCTTTAATTTGTAACAGATAGACCCAATAAGCAATGATTGTAAAACTATCAAATGTATCAGTTAATCGGCCATTTAATTGGTATGGATTATGTTGATTCCTAGATTTTGATGGACAATTAAGTGTTGATATTTTGGTGGAACTAATGTATTTGTTGAGTGTTTCAAAAAATGAGTTCTATTTATTGATTATGTTGAAGATATCATGAAGGAAAGGTTAAGGACGCAAAGATGGACAAAATGAAAAAATGAAGAGTGTTGAATACGTTGAAGAAATTAGGTGAAAACAACTCAATACTCTTATACTCTTAATGCAACCCCAATTAGGATTACACACGACACTACTAAATGAGTTTTTTTTTTGTTTTTTTTTTTGTGTGTATTGAAATGATAAAGTTTAGGATCCAAATTATTGATTAATTATGTGCTCCTTATGTGACCTAATTGAAAATTATGATTAAAAGTTAAAATTTAAGGCCAATTCAGTCAACCGAGAAAAGCAGTCGGTTAACTGAATCAAACGTTAGGTTTTAGGGCAGACATTGGTGAAGGAATTTACCAACCAATATCAATCGATCAACTGACCAGAAAGGATCAGTCAACCGTTTGAAATAGTAAGGTTTTCAAAGCAAAAAGTAAAGATCCTGAAGCAATCGGTCAATCGACCAAAGGCGATCGGTCAACCAATGGGCTTCAGGGCAGAAAAGTGGAAGTCTTTAAACCAATAAGTCAACCGATTAGGAGCCAATCGGTCAACTAACTGTGTTGGAATTTGGTAGGGAAACTCTCTAAACCAATAGGTCAACCGGCCGAAGAGGGATAGGTCAACCGACTGGCTATTTTGATTGGCTTGGTTTACACACTATATCAATCGGTCAACCGATAGGCCAGGGTTCGATCAACCAACTATTTTGGTTTAGATTTCGAAGATCTTGGTCTTCTAGTAAAAAAACAAAGCCATTTTTTATGATTCCAAGGAAGAATTTTGAGGGATTTGAATCTACTGAAGATATAGTACATGTATTTTGATATCCCTATTGATTTAGTCTACAAAATTCAGGATTCTCTCAATTTAAATTGTTAAAATACTTCCTATCTTTATGATTGATAATTGAGAAATATTTTATGGATTTATTTGAGAGTTTTGAAAGTTATTTTTAAGTGAATTATACCATAATTGAATGATTATATTATATGGGGTCTAAATGTGCTTTTTAGAGGTATATCTTTAGAAAAGTAGTCATCAGAGGGCTTGATATCTATCTATATATATAGACCTACGAAAATTGGATTGAATGTATCAAGAACTATCAGTTCCTATGCTTTTCTAAGAGTTATCATTCTACTGAGATCATTCGAGAGAGATTTTTCTTGAGCTAAAGCGTTGTTGAACTAGCGTCACCGATTTGAGCTATCTTGCGATTCTGTTTTCATTTTTCGATGTTTTCCTGGTGAGATCTTTCCAAACTGTTTTTCTCAATTGTGACTTCATATTATTATATTTGATTGGTTGTTAAGATCGTTAGAAAATCATTTTCAAATTTAAGAGCATAAAAATCTTTTTAAAACAATTTTATGTGATTATCTGATTACATATTTTAATTTGTGCTACCCAAACTTGTTATTAATCAGATATTAATTTATCTCATATTGAATCTATCACATAGAAAACTTCGGGACATTAATCGAGTATAATTGTATTGAGGTGGTAGAAGCTCCTTGTGGGAAGAAACTCATTATTATTTTTTGTATTTGTGAGTTTGAGTGGATTAGACACAATTGGGTCGGTGTCTAGTCAGAGTAGCTAGGTTTCAATCTTTTTCGGTAAAAAAAGGTTGAGGTTTCATCTTTACCCTAAGGTATAAAAATGTTAGATTATTCTTTTCCTCAAAAAGAATTAAGTTTTGATTCTTCCTGAAATTGAATTAATTTTGAGTGTATTGTAAAGATTCAATCCTTACCTGGGAAAAAGATACTTGTGATAGTTGTGAGGTTGTGATTCTTCCTGTAATAGAATTAGATTAGTCTTTAACCTGGTAAAAAAATAAGGTTCTTCCTTAGCTTGGGAAAAGAAAAATTGTAAAGGCTGATTATAAACCTGGAAAACGAATTGTTGTAAAGGTTTGATTCCTACCGTTAAAGGAAATAGAGGTTTAGAGGTTGTGAATCACTGTAGAGCTCGGGAGACTGGATTAGGCAATACTAGCTTACTGAACCAAGATATATCTTTGTGTGCTGCATTGTTAATATTCTTTACATTTTGTTTGGATGTGCACCTATATTTAAATACTTATACATTGTGTAACGAAAATAATAATTGATTTAAGAAAAATTAATTATTTGATAATTAAGTGTTGAAAAACTTATTGGTTTAAATTTTTATAATTATCCAATTCACCCCTCTTCTTGGGTAGCTTAATGGGCCAATAGATTATCTTCGAGATTCGATTCCTACTAATCTACGGTGAATCAATCCCCAAGCAAAACCCATCTTATTAAACCGTATTGATTCCCAAAAGCACTGATTGTATTAGATCTAAACCACCAGTACTAGATATAATAATATAAATACGAATAGATTTAGATCCAAATTTCTACAAGATAGTTTAAAATATAAATTTATTCAGACAAATATTTAAAACCCAATTCTTTTAAAATCTTACACACAAATAAAATAAATCAATAAATGAACACTACATTAAGATAATTTAGAACAAATATAGCCTAACCCGATTGTAGACTCAGCCATTCATGGAGTTATTATTTCCAAAAGATGTTCAACCAAAAACAATGGAAGAATCTCCATTGGAAAAATTAAGCCGAAAGAACGAAAAAATGGAAAAAAAAAATGAATAAGATTTAAGACCTACCGCCCAGCAAGTCTCAAGGAAAAAACCAAAATAATAATAATAATAAAAAATAAAAATAAAAAAGTAATAAACTCTCTAAAAATATAATGAAAAAAAAAAAAAAAAACAAATTAATTAATATCTTTTGCCCAAGCTCACTACTGAATCCTTTTATTTTTCTTTTGCATTCTCTAGCCATAAAAGCCATAAATGACATTAAAGGCCCAAATTCTCTAATTTGTAACGGATATACCCAATAAGCACTGATTGTAAAACTATCAAATGTATCAGTTAATCGGTTGTTCAATCGATGTGAATTATATTCAGGATTCGATTCTTACTGATCTACGATGAATCAATCACTAAGTATAACTCATCCTATTAAATCGAATCAATTCCAATAAACACTTATTGTAAAACGAATCAATTCCAATAAGCACTTATTGTAAAACTATTAGATCTAAACCACAAATACTAGATCTAACATTATAGATACGAATATATTCAGATCCAAATTTCTACAAGATAATTTAGAACGTAAATTTATTCAAACAAATATTTAAGACCAAATTCTTGTTTTACAATCTTACATACCGATAAGATAAATCAAGAAAAGAACACTACATTAACATGAGGGCAAAATATATTTTAAACTCTCTAACTATTGACACGTTTTTATATAGTCCAATAAGTTTTTTTCGTTTCACTTTAAACCCTCTAAGTATGCATTTAGTTTTAAATGATCTTTCTATTATATTTTTCATTCAATCTAATAGAAATTTCAATTTTTAAGGGGTAAAACAACATTTTTACTCTTTTTTTTAATTTTATTTTTTTTCTTCCTTCTTCACCTCTCTCTCTCTTTCTCTCTCTCTACACCGCTCAACTCTCTCTCTACCGCTCAACCCTTCATCACCTCTCTCTCTTCCTCTCTTTCCTTGCAAGATATTGTACCAAGCACACTATTGTTGGTCCCACCTACAAGACTGTAGGCTTTGGATTTGTAAGCCCTCCCTTCTCTCTAATCAAAGTAACGTTCTTCATTTTTGTTAAGGTTGATTTAAACCTTAAAACTCTTTGGATGGGATGTAGGCGTTCCCCAAGGGTTCTCCCCTAGTACTAGATGTTTCAAGGGCGATATTGAACTTGACATAAGGAGATAACATGAGGAAAATTTCTCAAGAATGGTTAGGGGATAAAGCCGACTGCCCGAAACAAAGTGGAGTTGTGGTTACCTCAGACAGTCACACCCTCAAAAGTTTCAAGGGACTTTTCCTCATTACGGGCCTATCTTAATTGTCTGCTTTAATCATATTCATATTCATCTCCAACAACGGAGACATCTTGGCTTATGATGCCTCCATCTGGCAAAAGCTTATTGCGATTGCCAAAACCTTTGATGAGGTTAGAGAGGAACCGTCCAAAAAGTTAATGAAAGTAGTGATCATGGGATGCATTAATGGTTGCGGTGCAGCAAGATGTAGATATGGCGCCCCAGCCTGACTTTTCCCAAAGTCCGTCTTCCAACGTTATCCCTCATGCAGCGAAAGAGATTTTCTCTCCAGATAAAGAGTTATCCACTACTGAACCCGTATCTCCCATGCATGATGTCATGCCTATTTCTCATATTCATGAATTACAGATAATAATATGCATTCTAACCCATCTTTCATTTCCTTCATTGTATTGCTTTCTATTTTTTTCCCATATGTTGCAAGAAATTTAAGTTTATATATTAATTATGCAAAAATGGATATTAATTTACTTATTACCTTAGCAACTAGGCATGTTTAAGTAATTAATAGTTATGGTTTCTTGGTAACTGAACAGTCTTTGGACAAGGCCACATGCGATGCACATGTTGCGTAAAATATGAATATATAATTAGGATTGAATAATGGACGATAAATAGGAGCCCATAAAGATTAAAGAAACAAAAATGTGGTAGCCCTTAAAAGTAGTAATAAGGTCCAGATACGGACAAGTAGGTAGTTTATAAAGCAAAACCACCACCATCTAGATTCTCTCAACAGAACGCAATGAAAAGATGCTCATCACCTATTTAGCCAATTCTCTTCTCCGGCCCCCTGTTAAAACAAAGGGTCTCACCCTCTGTTTCAGCAGAGGGCTAGGCCTTTCTTTCGGGAGAGTGAGGAAGAGAGAGAGATAAGAAAGGGTTGATCGGTAGAGAGAGAGGTGAAGAAAGAAGAAAAATAAAAAAGGAAAGAAAAAGAATTAAAAAAAAAGTAAAATAGTGAAAAGACCGTTTTACCCCTAAAATGACATTTCTATTAGATTGGATGGAAAATGTAATAGAATGACCATTTAAAACTAAATGCGTACTTAGAAAGTTTAAACTGAAACGTAAAAACTTATTGGGCTAAATAGAAACGTGTCAATAATTAGATGGTCTAAAATGTATTTTGCCCTTAAGATAATTTAGAACATATACAGCCTAATCCAATTAAAGACTTAGCCGTTCATGGAGTTGTTCTTCCCAAAAGATGTTCAACTAAAAACAATAGAAGAATCTCCAATGGAAAAATCTAGCCGAGCAAAACCAAAAGATAATGAAAAAAAAAAAAATAAGAAAATGAATATGATTCAAGACATACTGCCCACCAAGTCTCAGCAAAAAAACCAAAACAAAAAGGTAATAAACACTCTAAAAATATAATGAGAAAAAAAAAAAAAAAAAAAACTAATTAATATCTTTTCCCCATGCTCACAGCTGAATCCTTTTATTTTGCTTTTGCATTCTCTAGCCATAAACCCATTAAATGGCATTAAAGACCCCAAATTCTCTAATTTGTAATGGATAGACCCAATAAGCAATAATTGAAAAACTATCAAATGTATTAGTCAAATGACCGTTTATTCGGTATGGATTATATTCAGGATTCGATTCCTACTAATCTATGGTGAATCAATCTAAGCATAACTCATCCTATTAAACAATATTAATTCCAATAAGCACTTATTGTAAAACTATTAGATCTAAACCACAAGTATTAGATCTAACATTATAGATACGAACAGATTCATATTCAAATTTCTACAAGATAATTTGGAACGTAAATTTATTCCAAAAAATATTTAAGACCATATTCTTGTTTTACAATCTTATACACAAATAAAATAAATAAAAAATGAAAACTATATTAAGATAATTTAGAACAGATACAGCCTAACCCAGTTGAAGACTTAGTAGTTCATTGAGTTGTTCTTCCAAAAAATGTTCAACCAAAAACAATAAAAGAATTTTCATTGGAAAATCCAACCGAGAGCGGAATGAAAAAAATAAAAACAATGGAAAAAAAATAAGATTCAAGGCCTACTACCCAACAAATCTCAGGGAAAAAACCAAAACAAAAAGGTAATAAACTCTCTAAAAATATAATGAAAAAAAAACTAATTAATATCTTTTGCCCATGATTAGTCGAATGCTTTTATTTTCCTTTCGTATTCTCTAGCCATAAAGGTCATAAATAGCATTAAAGGCCCCAAATTCTCTAATTTGTAATAGATAGACCCAATGAGCACTGATTATAAAACTATCAAACATATCAATTAATCAGTCATTTAATTAATATAGATTATCTTCGGGATTTGATTCCAACTAAATTATGGTCAATCAATCCATAAGCTTAATTCATCCTATTAAACCATATCGATTACAATCTTACACAGATAAAATAAATCAAGAAATGAACACTACATTAAAACAACTTAGAAAAGATACAGCCCAATTGAAGACTTAGCCATTCATAGAGTTGTTCTTTTTCGAAAGATGTTTAACCAAAAACAACGGAAGAATCTCCACAGGAAAAATCCAACAAAGAGTGAAACCAAAAAAGAATGAAAAAAATAGAAATAAGAAAATAAATAAGATTCAAGACCTGTTGCCCAGCAAGTCTCAGGGAAAAAATCAAAACGAAAAAGTAATAAACTCTCTAAAATTATAATGAAAAAAAATAAAAAACTAATTAATATCTTCTGTTGATGCTCACTGTCGAATTCTTTTATTGTTTTTTTTTTTTTTTTTTGCATTCTCTAGCCATAAAGGCCATAAAAGACATTTAAGGCTCCAAATTCTCTAATTTGTAGTAAATAGACCCAATAAGCACTGATTGTAAAACTATCAAATGTATCTGTTAATTAGTAGTTTAATCGGTATGGATTGTCTTTGAGATTTGATTCCTACTAATATACGGTGAATCAATCCCTAGACTTAACTCATCTTATTAAATCGTATCAATTCTAATAAGCACTGATTATAAACCTATTAGATCTAAACCACAAGTACTAGATCTAATATTATAGATATGAATAGATTCAAATTCAAATTTCTACAAAATAATTTAGAACAATTTAGAACGTAAATTTATTTTTACAAATATTTAAGACCAAATTCTTGTTTTACAATGTTACACGTAGATAAAATGAATCAATAAATGAATACTACATTAAGATAATTTAGAACAAATACTGCCTAATCCGATTGAAGACTTTGCCATTAATAGAGTTGTTCTTTCCAAAAGATGCTCAACCAAAAACAATGAAAGAATCTCCACTAGAAAAATCCAATCGAGAGCGGAACCGAAAAAGAATGAAAAAAAAAAGAATAAGATTCAAGACCTACTTCCAAGCAAGTCTCTGGAAAAAAACCAAAACAAAAAAGTAATAAATTCTCTACAAATATAATGGAAAAAAAATAGATTAATTAATGTCTTCTGCCCATGCTCACTATCGAATCTTTTTATTTTCCTTTTGAACTCTCTAGTCTTAAAGGCCATAAATGACATTAAAGGCTCCAAATTCTCTAATTTGTAATGGATAGACCCAATAAGCATTGATTGTAAAATGATCAAATGTATCAGTTAATCGGCCATTTAATCGATATTGATTGTCTCCAGCATTCAATTCCTACTAATATACGATGAATCAATCCCTAAGTATGATGATAGGTGTAAATTACATATCTATTTTCAAACCGAACATTGTTAGTTTTCGAGTACGTTTAGTATGTTTTAGTACGTTTTAATATGGGTTTTTTTTTTTTTTTGTATTAAAACAGGTGTATGGGTGAAAATGTATGAAATCGGAGTGCAAACGATTAATTCGGACCAAAAATGGTTGGAGAACGGTGGAAAAACAAGTGAGAAGGCAAAATTCTGAAAAAAGGCCCACCGCCTCATCGTTCAGACCACCACCGCGGCGATAAAAATGCAGAGTGGGCTATTCTTGCTGAACATCCACTGCCACAGCGGTGAGATCCATCGCCGCGGTGGTGAAACTGCAGGATAGTCCTTAATCCACAGCTTAGGCGACCATCAAACCGACTTACTTCACCGCCACGGCGGTCAGCTCTGCACAATTTAGATATTTTATTAGATATTTTGCTCCCTATTTAAACCCTCATCCTCTTTCCTCTCCATAAGCCTGGCCATAGGAGACCCCTTAGGGTTCTTATGATTTTGAGAGTGTTTTTGTAAGACCTCAATCGTAGCAGGTACGTCATTTCAGTGGTATTTTAGAGTAATTGTGAAAATTCGGGGTGAAACTAGGACAATTAAAAATTCAAATAGAAAGTCTAGGGGTCAAATTGAAAATATAGAAACAGTAAATCCCAATTTAGGGAGGTAAATTGACATTTAACATTTAAATGAAACTTTCAAGGGGTGAAATTGAAAATCTTAGAAACTTTTAAAAGTTGAAAAGGATTAAAATCAAGGTTTAAAGGAAATTGGGGGGAGGAAAGAGCAATTAATGAATTTTTTTTTTATCATATATACATACCCACAAGCCGACGGTCAGAGGAAACAGCTGGCCAGCAAGGAATCAGATAAGAGGAATGACATGGCACGCTTAGACAATTCGAATCCACTAATTTCATGCACAGGTAATGATCAAAAAAAAATCCCATGATCAAGAATCCAAAATCCGAAATCTGAAAATCATAAATCTAAAGAGAGAGAGAGCAGGCCGGAGTTCGGGTTTGAAAAGTGATCACCGGCGAGGCAAGGTATTTTGGTTACAGGGTTGTGGGCGTGCGTGGGCATTCAGTGGTCGACAGAGAGGGTGGTTCGGCATAGGTGGTGGGTGATCATCGTCGGTCATCCAGGAAGCATTCGATAATGTGTTCGGCTCGTCGTCAACTGCGTTTGTGTGTGTGTGTGTGTGTATGTGTGTGCTTTGTCCATCGCTCAGTCCGTTGTTATATGTGTGCGTGATGTCTGTCCGTTCGACGGAGAGGTCGTTCACTCCGGTGGTGTGTTATCGTCATGAGGTTGTCGTCGGTGGGACTACTGTGTTCAGACAGAGGTTGTGCGTGAGTGTGTGTGTGTGTGTGTGATCTGCTCGGGTGTTGCGGGTGTGTGTGTTGATCGCCATGATGAAGGTTGGCGGAGAGAGAGAGAGAGAGAGAGAGAGAGGAGCTGGTGGGGCAGAGAGTTTTGGTCGGCGGCAAGAGTTCTCCGGCGTCGGTGGTCGGGATCGCAAACTGAGACAGAAACAGAAACAGAAACAGTGGGCGCAACAGGGACGAAAAAAAAAATTGTAGAAACCACCCCAGGAAAATCCAAAACCCATCTCGTGGTCGCCAAACGTTTCGGAAACAGGTGAAACTTCAATCGATTATTAATTCTCGTTAAATTAAATTTTAGTTAGTGTTACAAATCTTAAAATCATAATAATTTCGTAACGATTAATTAATTTTAAGTACGTGGTATATAAAATTAGTAACGATTTGGAATATAGGGTCCGTATTGCATGATTAGGATGTTTTAGATAAGATATTAATTTAGAATCTGCCACTTTTAGGTTCACAGGCACTAGCGTCCAGATAAAGTGCGGGCAGTGTCAGTTTTGCAAAACGGATATCGAGATGAGTGTACTGTCTTCTTGCCAAACTATTTTTCTATATATATCTATGATGAAATATGTGATTATTTAAACTGTATGAATTTATAAATGATATGGATCAAGCAGGATTTGAATGAGTTGGTAAATTGGATTTCGATAGTTTTCAAAAAGAAGCTGAAAATGAATTTTCGCTGGATTTGGTGAAATTAGATGGTGTTTTTAAAAAGAGAATAGGAAACATCTATTTTTCTAAAAATGCCTGGTTTTCTAAAAAAAAAAATGGTGGAAAAGTGGTTTGGATAAAATCAGACGTTTTCTTTAAAAGAAGATATGAAATATGATTTTTGAATTTAAAAGTTGGTTTTGAGAAAAGTGGTAGACGCGGTGATTTGACGATGTTGATTAGGTGATATTTATTGAGTTGCGATTCGATGATACTGTATTTGATTTTGACGATGCCATGGTTGTTCTCCCTGAAAGGAGTGTGGTTTCTCCCCGAAAGGGGTGTGGATTATATTTCTCCCCGTAAGGGGTGTGGATTATATTTCTCCCCAAAAAGGGGTGTGGATATTTCGTAGGAAGGCATTCCTATGAATGTTACGGTACCGTTGCAACTCCCGATCGTGAGATTAAAACGATCACTAGGGCTGGCCAGCGTGTGTGTGTTGGAGGTGTGTGTTTGAGATTGGTGCTTGAGATGTGGTGTTTTATATATATTGGTTGATTTGATATTATTTATTATGATGATTGGTTGGATTTATGCTAGATGGAGTTAGATGGAACTTATCTATATCCCTTTATTGTCATTGCTTATATACTGGTGCTTGATCCATACTAAATTGTGGAAATATTTAGAACGTATTAATATTTTAAAAAGAATGTTTTACTAAGAATGCAGTACACTCGCAGATACAACAGCTAGGAGTCGGTCCCCTACTGGCGCTAGGTAGAGCTATGTGATGGAGTCATATAGGCGATCGATAGAAGCTATCAAAGGCGAACCTATAAAAGGTTCATAGATAAATATTTTCAGTTCATAAATTTCGGGACGGGCGTGTCTCCCATAATAGATGTATGTATTATACAGTGGGTGTATATTGTCATTTCTATTAGGCATATTTGGGTTGTGGTGATGTCATGTTGTAGTCACGCCAGCCCCGGGATGATGGGTGTTCGAGACGGGTTGTGACAATTTTGGTATCAGAGCCTAGGTTATAGGTTCTGTAGTCTTGTTAGGTGATGTGTCGGTAGAAGATCATGAGGTAGGAGAACATGCCAGTCGTCTAGTCAGTAGGGGACATGAGATAGGGTGTCAATAGGTGAGCTTGGTATGTGAGTGTTAGGTCTTTTATTTCATTAGTTTGTGCTTTGGCATGGTGCATGGAGGGTTGTCTTTTTGGCAAGCAGCGATACGACCACGTGGTGATATTGCTAGGAGGGATGTCTTCCACAGGATAAGAAGGCTAAGTTGGACAAACAACAAATTACGTCGTTAATCAATATACTAGATGATATGGCATAACACACTTAAGTTGAAATAAGAAATAATATTCCAAAAGGGAGTAAATCGCTTTCTAGACAATCTGAAAGGAAATTGTAATGTTACTGGACAAGAATTTAATTTGGTAGTACTTTTTAGATTGATTAATAGACGAAATAACAGTTGTGGCATGTAGCAAGGTAATAGAAAATGATATATAAGAAGTATCCAAGGATTGTGGATCTAGGAAGATAGTAAGTGCGTGTAAATATAATCCATTCGAATGAGTAAGATAGAGTTACGGGTGGAGTCAATTTGTGATGAATAAAAGTATGTATTATTGGGAAGGCATATCCAGTACCTCAGTTAATCTGATAGTAGGTTTAGGAGGTTGGAAAAGTGATAAAGAAAGGATATCATAAGTCAGTACGTAGATGCTGTTCAAACAAGCTTCGGCAGTGGATATTGTAATAACTAGGGATTTCTCCTATGTAGTTTCGAGAATTGATAGGGTGCTTGTAAGCGTGATTGGTAACTGTGATTACTATTAAATAAGTTCCATAATGATAAGGAGGGGAACGTTCGGCACATAAGCTGGTTAAGTATACTGGTGTTAATGAATGTGGGAAATTGAGTGGATTAATTTAAGTTGATGATTGATTGCATTTAGTTGAATTTAAATAATTTTGGGTGGCAAAAAAAAAAGTATTAATTGTGGGATATGGGGAATTAGAGTAAGTTTGGTTGCAGTTTAGGAAGTCTTAATAGGAAAAAAGAAGGCGTCACAATAAATTAGAATATTAACTAATGATTTATATAGACCTGATGTGTGTTTCCATAAAGATCTGATGTTGGTAACGTAAAAGTTAGAATGGATAGGTTGTTAAATAGGTTGCAACAAATAGGGTGTTAGATTTTTTTTAGAAGGGTATTTGTAATTGAAAACTAGAGACTGTAACATGGTAACAACGGTGATCCGATCAAAAATAGAGAAGAGCATGTTGAACATTTCCGGAATGTGTTATTAAGACGATGACAAGTGCAGTAAATATGACTAGTGCTCTTAAGGCATAGCATTCAAGTGAATTCAAAGGAAGTCGAAGTGATAGATTGGCGGAATATGGAGAAGGCCAAGAATATGTGACTGGAATTCGGAACTTTTTGGAACTAGTAGAGATCGTATTCGTTCTAACGTTTAGTGACATCTCTTGTATGAAGGGATGTGTGCTTTAAGTCAGAAATTGGAAAAAAGAGGAATTGCGCATATTTGGGTTATTCATACTAATGTGGGTGTCAAGTTGAGATCTTTGTAAGTCTATTAGGCACTTGGTCGGGTCACCACTCAAATTGAGCTTGTAAATATGAAGTTGATATTTATCGATTGTATGGTAGAAGCGTAAAGGTGAGATGTCCAATTGGAAACGATTAGAGTGGAAGGGAATGAAGATGGTCACAGGGCTAACCATAACAAATATTTCGGGTAAAAAAAAAAAAACAATTGGTGAGTTGATCGTCCATATCGATTTATGGGTTAAGTTGAGGCCCTTGTAAGTTTAGTGAGCGGCTGGTCAGATGGTAACGCTGTTCGATATTGATTTTCACCCTAGTAGAGATATGTAAAGGTCGGATGTCCAGTTAAGAAGGTTTGGCAATGCAGTGGGAATTGACTGTAGAGCTGATTAGCGTGTCGGAAGGAATGATGAAGCTTGGAAATTTGAATTAAAATGTGTAGGGTTGATAATGTCAATTTACAGATGAAACCTTTAAAAAAAAAAAAAAAAAGTGCATAGAATAAGATATGCATTACCCCGATAATATTAACTATACTATAATGGCGTGAGTATGATTAGCAGATGGGAATGGAAATGGAAAATTACGGCATTTGTTATTCGGTAATTTGTTAGTCAAGTTAAGGTCGAGAAGTAACGAAATCTCTAGGTGGGCTATGGTAACCTTGACCTATACCAGAAAAGGAAAGGAAGAGTAATTCGAAGGGTGTTTTCCTAATGCGCATGTTCAATATATGTATATATATTGATAAGATTGTTCGACTGCGTGATGCACCAATTTAATGCAAACATTAAAATTAAGTAGGGACAAAATATTCTTTTAAAATCAAAAGGGATAAGGACTAGTAATTCTAGGAATTTTATTAATCAGTTATTCGAAATTTTGGAATTGAAATTCTGAAATCATAAGTGTTGGCGCCATATGGTGATCGGGACAATAATTGTTATCAAAGTGAAATAAGTCGTCAGTGTACGAATAATCCGTGGGGGAAACTGTAGTGTCAGAAGCTGATAAGTTATTTGAATATGCGGGTTAAAAATTTTCCATACTCCTTTAATTGCCCAAGTGGAAGTTGATACCTTGTTTCAGTCGGGGATCAATGGTTTATTAGGAAATATGATTCAGGTGTTGGGAGATATGTTGAGGGGTTGTATCGTGGAAGTTTCTGGTAAGAGGAATGATCGTGCAATATTAAAAAAAAAAAAAAAAAAAAAAAAAAAGAACTGGTTATGCTAATAATTATCTTGTCGTCAATCGTGGGGGTGTCGCATAAAGTGCTATATGAAAAGGATACAAGATTCCGATCTGATAGACTGAACTGAGATAGGGAAACGAAACTTGCGGGATTTAAAAATAGCACGATGTGACTACAATTTTACTTGAAATTGGAAGTTATTAAGATGTCACGGGACAGGAAGAATTTAAAATATCCTTGAGATGATATGTATACATGATATAATATTTTACATATTAGTAGCTAGTAACTATTAGAATGTATTGATTTCGTTGTGACTGGGGCGTACCTATGTCCTTTGAGTCGTATATATACGAGGATATATGTTTAAAACATGTTAGGCAGGTGGAAACAAACTTGAAGCACATGACCATGTCAGGGACTTGATAAAATGTGGAGATATGAAAGGAATTCTTATAAATTATTTGTTTGAGATATTTGAGTTGTAGTTATGTGGGTTAGTGATATTTAGGTATATGAAAGATATCCATATGAGTATTAAAGAATGGAGATAGGTATCGAGGTGAATGATAGTGGAGCTATCTGTGTTTATGAGATTGGTGACAATTATTATTAGGTTAAATGTTGAATGGGAAAATATTATTGCGACGGGCGACTAGAAGGGGTCGGATGAAATAGATAAGTGTCGATTACGATGGAATGAAATAGACTCAATGTACTGAAATATCTTAGCAGATAGTGTTGTTACTGATTTTGATTTCATCAGAGTAGCACAGTGGAAGCAGTTAGGAACATGAGATTCTTTGACAATAGGTGATCCGTGTTAAGTGTAACCGACCAAGTGCACTTTGTTGGTTAGATGATTATGATTTGACGAAAAAGTTGTTGGTTATAAATTTTGGGTAATTTGGGATGTTGAGACCACATATGGGGAAACAATTGTTCTAACATCACGTAAGACAAGTATAACTTTGTGATGCGAAAATTAACGAAGTGCAGGAAGGAAGAGAAGTTAGGTCCAAGGTACATCGGACCATATGGAATTTTAGATCAGGTGGGTGATCGTCGCCGGTCGTCCGGTAAGCGTTCGGTAATGTGTTCAGCTCGTCGTCAACTGCGTTTGTGTGTGTGTATATGTGTATGCTTTGTCCATCGCTCAATTCATTGTTATATGTGTGCGTGATGTCTGTCCGTTCGACGGAGATGTCGTTCACTCCGGTGGTGTGTTATCGTCGTGAGGTTGTCATCGGTGGGACTGCTGTATTCAGACAGAGGTTGTGCATGAGTGTGTGTGTGTGATCTGCTCGGGTGTTGCGGGTGTGTGTGTTGATCGCCATGATGAAGGTTGGCAGAGAGAGAGAGAGAAGAGCTGGTGGGGCGGAGAGTTTTGGTCGGCGGCAAGAGTTCCCCGGCGTCGATGGTCGGGATCGCAAACTGAGACAAAAACAGAAACAGTGGGCGCAACAAGGACGAAAAAAAAATTGTAGAAACCACCCCAGGAAAATCCAAAACCCATCTCGTGGTCGCCAAACGTTTCGAAAACAGGTGAAACTTCAATCGATTATTAATTCTCGTTAAATTAAATTTTAGTTAGTGTTACAAATCTTAAAATCATAATAATTTTGTAACGATTAATTAATTTTAAGTACGTGGTATATAAAATTAGTAACGATTCAGAATATAGGGTCCGTATTGCATGATTAGGATGTTTTAGATAAGATATTAATTTAGAATCTGCCACTATTAGGTTCACAGGCACTAGCGTCCAGATAAAGTGCCGGCAGTGTCAGTTTTGCAAAACGGATATCGAGGTGAGTGTACTGTCTTCTTGTCAAACTATTTTTCTATGTATATATATGATGAAATATGTGATTATTTAAACTGTATGAATTTATAAATGATATGGATCAAGCAGGATTTGAATGAGTTGGTAAACTGGATTTCGATAGTTTTCAAAAAGAAGCTGAAAATGAATTTTCGCTGGATTTGATGAAATTAGACGGTGTTTTTAAAAAGAGAATAGGAAACATCTATTTTTCTAAAAATGCCTAGTTTTCTAAAAAAAATAAATAGTGGAAAAGTGGTTTGGATAAAATCGGACGTTTTCTTTAAAAGAATATATGAAATATGATTTTTGAATTTAAAAGTTGGTTTTGAGAAAAGTGGTAGACGTGGTGATTTGACGATGTTGATTAGGTGATATTTATTGAGTTGCAATTCGATGATACTGTATTTGATTTTGACGATGCCATGGCTGTTCTCCCTGAAAGGAGTGTGGTTTCTCCCCGAAAGGGGTGTGGATTATATTTCTCCCCGTAAGGGGTGTGGATTATATTTCTCCCCAAAAAGGGGTGTGGATATTTCGTAGGAAGGCATTCCTATGAATGTTACGGTACCGTTGCAACTCCCGATCATGAGATTAAAACGATCACTAGGGCTGGCCAGCGTGTGTGTGTTGGAGGTGTGTGTTTGAGATTGGTGCTTGAGATGTGGTGTTTTATATATATTGGTTGATTTGATATTATTTATTATGATGATTGGTAAGATTTATGCTAGATGGAGTTAGATGAAACTTATCTATATCCCTTTATTGTCATTGCTTATATACTCGTGCTTGATTCATACTAAATTGTGGAAATATTTAGAATGTATTAATATTTAAAAAAAAAAATTTACTAAGAAGGCAGTACACTCGCAAGTACAACAGCTAGGAGTCGGTCCCCTACTGGCACTAGGTAGAGCTATGTGATGGAGTCATATAGGCGATCGATAGAAGCTGTCAAAGGCGAACCTATAAAAGGTTCATGGATAAATATTTTCAGTTCATAAATTTCGGGACGGGCGTGTCCCCCATAATAGATGTATGTATTATACAGTGGGTGTATATTGTCATTTCTATTAGGCATATTTGGGTTGTAGTGATGTCATGCTGTAGTCACGCCAGCCCCAGGATAATGGGTGTCCGGGACGGGTTGTGATAGTTTTAGGGTGTGCTCAACCAATTCCGAATGAGAAGAATGCGTTGCAATAAAGGAGAAGCGATCGTTGGACAGTTTTAGCACCGAATCTTTGGACAACGACTAAGTTCTTCCGTTTCTCTATTTATTTTCTTAACTTTGGTAGATTGTTGAGCATGTTTAGCTCGATTTTTAATGTATAACCGGTTATGACCATGAGTTAAATATGAATTGTAATAGGGATTAACATATTATTTATAAAAATGTGATTTGGTTGAGTTTGTGTTTCGTTTATGGTTGTTCCTTATAATTTCGATTGTATTGCCGTGTTTTCTATGATTATATGCTAGTTTAGATATATTAAGAATACGGGGTTTGACACTCGGGAGAGGTAACCCCGAATTCGGACTAGGGTAAACACAATATAACGATCCAATAACCCGGGAGGGAGTCGAAGAGTGTGCAATCAATGACGTTGGGGCAAGACTCACGTGACCTAAAGTCGTTAAGACGTTGAGGGGGACTTCTTCGTTAACACAAAGTCGCGTATTCCCCCGTCTTACACTCATGAGAGGTGGCGAGGGAGTTTACAAACTGAAATTGTCGAATACATCGAACGCTGTTAATGTTAACTAGAACGAAATCAAACACGTTTAAGTTAATGAAGTTAATCCCTAGGCAATAAACTCCCCTAAACAATCTCAATATAGTATTTATAGTATAGTTAACTTAATTAGTATTTTAGTTTAGTATTAATTAATAATTAAATACATTTTTAGTGCCTAGATAAAGTTAGATTCTAACAATCACAGTACTCGATAGTAATCTCGACCAATGCCTGTGGATATGATACCCTACCGAAAGGTCCATATACAAAAACGTGACCCGTACGCTTGCGATGAAAGTGGCGACGTGTAATTGCGGCCACCAAGTTTTTGGCGTCGTTGCTTGGGATTGGTTGTTTGTCATATGCAGTTTTCGACAATCGCCACCAAGTTTTTGGCGCCGTTGCCAGGGATTGTGATTTAGATTATTGTTGATATTGTGAGTAAATAACTTGATTTTAATATAGTCATTTTTTAGTATTTATAATTTTTCTATGTAGTTTTGTTTTTGTTTTCCTGCAAGGTGCTTGAAGTGTTAGTGGTAGCGCGCGAAATACACACCACTACTTACACTCGCAAGTATACGAGGTCTAAGTTTTAGTATAGTGTGATCCTTAAGATCGGGTTATCGTATCCACAGGGATTGTTGTCGTTACTATCGAATACCGCATTTGTCGTGACCTAATTTTATCTAGGAGAAAAACAAATGTATTTAATTAATTAAACTAATACTAATATATCCTAAATTAACTACACTATTATGTTAATATGTTTTAGGGTGAAGAATTGTATAGGGATTAACGTGTTTACAAATACGTGTTCGATTCCGATTTACTCGCGTTTACGTTGTTCGACCTATTTGACAACCTCGATACGTAAACTCCGCCACCACCTCTTCCGAGTGTAAGACGGGGGAATACATGACTTCGAGTCAACGGAAAAGTCCCCCTCAACGTCTTAACGACCCTAGGTCACGTGAGTCTCGCCCAGCGTCATTGATTGCACACAATCCAACTCCCTCCCGGGTTATTGGATTGTCGCGTTGTATTTATCCTATCGACAATCTCCGTTCTAAAACTCCTTCGCCACCTCTTTCGAGTGTAAGACGAGGGATATAATGCGACTTTGAGTCAAAGAAGAGGTCTCCCTCAACGTCTTAACGACCCTAGGTAGCGTGTGTCTTGCCCCACGTCATCGATTGTCCACGATTCAAACCCCGACCGGGTTATAGAATCGTGGCGTTTGTTTACCCTAATCCGAATCTGGGATTTTGTCAAAACCACGTATTTTCCATTTATCAATCCAAGCATAATAAACAAACAATACGATAAATACAATCAAACTATGAAGAACAATCATAAACGAAACACCGAAATCATCCAAACAACGTATTTATAAATATATGTTAATCCCTACTACAATCCATATTTAACTCGGGGCCATAGCCGCATACACAATGAAATAACGAGCTAAACATGCTCACATGCTCCTAAGATAAAGAAATAAGGAAAAACGATCGAAGAACTTAGCCTCATCCGAAGATAAACCACTAAGAACGCTCCACGATCGATTCGCCGTCTTCTCCACTTCGGGATGTGAGCTCCACTACTAAAATCCCTAACCCTTGGCTTAACTATAGCCTAAGGGGCTCAAAAATGCAAGAGAGAGGAGAGAGGTCCGGCCAAAGGGGGAGGAGAGGGGATATTTATAGCAAAAATATCCTAAAAATATCTAAAGGTTGTGTAGGGAAAATCCGCCTAGGCGGTGGAATTTCCGCCTAGGTGGAATTAGGTCGGTTAAGTCCGATCGCCTGGGCGGTGAAGTAGGCGGTGGACTAGAGAACATTCTGTTGGATTTTTGCCTAGGCGGTAAAAATTCCGCTCAGGCGGTCGTCTGTCAGTAATATTTTGCTTTTCTCTGCATCTTCACCGCTTAAGCGGTGGGCCTGTTTCGTCTTTTAGCCTCCGAGTTTGTTTATCCACCGTAACTTCGAACCGCTTTGGTTCGATCTCATCATTTTAGCTCCAGTTTCCTATCTTTTTGACCCACACACCTGAGTTATACAAAAAGTATAAATACTAATTAAAACATAATAAAAATAACTATAAACATATTCGAAAACTAACCAATTAGGATTAGAAATAGATAGGTTTTTCACACCTATCAGTTAGATCGACAAGTACTCTTGCATTTCTTTCATTGCAACATCTCGCTAGTCTTGAGGGCATGTGTTGGGCCGAGGACATTAAACCACGCGCTTCTTGGGAGGCAACCCAAGTTCTAAAATAAGTTAAATCCGTCATAGCCAATTTGATTCAGAGGCGAGATTCTCTCGTCTCTCAAGTACGTGTTCTAAACCCCCGTCTTCAATATCATGCTATATACTGTCACTGGGATCGCTGACAGGTCATTTTGGGTGATACCTTTGTTAAGTTGGTGGTGATGTGTAGTATGTTTTTAGTATGTGTTTATGTTATTAGTTATGTTTTATTATTTTTTATGTATGCATGCTTGTTTAGGATTAGTTTGTTTAGTTTAGTTGTTGTTTTGTACTGAGTTTTGACGTCATCTGGGCCTTTACCCAATGATGAGTCTGTCCCCTGATTATTTATTGAGGTCGAGCGTAAAGCTTATTCATGTGTGTTCTGTGTGCTTAACGTATCGTCTTAGTAAAAGTTATTGTAGATCCTAAATGCACGAGCACGTAAACTCAATATAGCACTATCTAATTGAATTGAAAATGATTATCCTTCACTCAAATTCATGACAATAGGGATTCTAGAACTTGATTTGGGGTAAATTTCAGGCGAAATCCTAGGCGAGGTTGTTCAGGAGATATGATTTAGGCATTCATTTTATCGCTTGAACCTTTTGAAACTAACCTGAAAATTTTATCCCTCGTTACCTTGTCGAAGCCAATAATCTTTTCAATTCTGAACACGTATCAATACTCTATCCAATTAAATTTTTCCAAATCATTGTCGCTAAGCCTAAGTTTCAAATTGAGTGAAATCAAATTAGCACTAATTTATGCTACTTGAAGTAAGCGGTTGGGTTTCGGATGAATTTTTATTGATTTGGTGTTAGTGTATTCACTTGTCATTTTCTTAATCCTTTTTGCACACTCCAAATATTTTAGAAATTCGAATAAGTTTGGGGGTGTGTTACTTAATCCTTTTTTCACACTCCTAAAATTGTAGAAATTCGAATAAGTTTGGAGGTGTGTTATGTCTTAAAAAAAATTATGTGAATATAGTTTTTATTTTCATTACTCGACAAGTGAATACAAAGTTCTTGAATTCTTGTTCAGGATTGTGTTTATGTGGGGTTACAAGAGTGAGATAGCGACAAGCGTTTGTGCCTCGGGTATCATTCAATGTTAATGATTTTTTGTGTCTATTCTTATGATACCCTTGGCTAAATAAACCAAAACCGATCCAAGCCCTATTGATCTTTTTGAAACTCCGAGCCTACATTAGTGGAGAATAAATCCTGGGTCAGGCGTATGGATTCCCTATACCTAAAAGGTTTTAGTCATGAACTATATTGAGGGGTAATCCCATCTAATCAACAAATAGTTATATATTTGAGTTTCAAAACACACATATTTAAACAGGATCTAGAATAGCACTTACTATTTTTGAACGTTGAAATTCTAGAACACCACATGATGTGATTTATACTTGAACTCGATAGGATTAGGGGTCGATGAGATAAAATCATTTGGCCGGTAGATGATAATCAAAACTTGCACATTTTGGTTTTTAGTGTTTTTTTTTTTTTTTTTTTTTCATTTTTAGTTATCAATTTCGTAATTAGTATTTATATTTTCTTGTATTGTGTGGGTGTTCCGCTTGAGGACTAGCAAAATTCTGAGTTTGGGAGTATTTGATAGGTGTAAATTACCTATCTATTTCCAAACCGAATATTGTTAGTTTTCGTGTATGTTTAGTACGTTGTAATATGTTTTTATTCTTTTTGTATTAAAACAGGTGTATGGGTGAAAAGGTATAAAATCGGAGTGCAAACGATCAATTCGTACCAAAAACGATCGGAGAACGGTGGAAAAACAAGCAAGAAGACAAGATTCTAAAAAGAAACCCACCGCACGTGGCGTCCAGACCACCACCGTGGAGGTGAAAATGCAAAGTGGGCTATTCTTGCTGAACATCCACCGCCACAGAGGTGAGATCCACTGCCGTTGCGGTAAAACTACAGGATAGTCCTTGATCCACCGGCTTCTCTACTACCTAAGCGACTATCAAACCGACTTACCTCACTGCCGCGACGGTCAGCTTTGCACAGTTTAGATATTTTATTAGATATTTTGCTCCTTATTTAAACCCTCCTCCACTCTCCTCTCCATAAGCCCAGCCATAGGAGACCCCTTAGGATTCCTACGATTTTTAGAGTGTTTTAGGGTGTGCTCAACCAATTCCGAAGGAAAAGAACGCGTTGCAATAAAGAAGAAGCAATCATTGGACGATTTTAGCACCGAATCTTTGGACTACGGCTAAGTTCTTCCATTTCTCTCTTTATTTTATTAACTTTGGTAGATTATTGAGCATGTTTAGCTTGGTTTTTAATGTATAACCAGTTATGACCATAAGTTAAACATGGTTTGTAATAGGGATTAACATATTATTTATAAGAATGTGATTTGGTTGAGTTTGTGTTTCGTTTATGGTTGTTCCTTATAATTTCAATTGTGTTGTCATGTTTTTTATGATTATATGCTAGTTTAGATATATTGAGAATACGGGGTTTGACACTCGGGAGAAGTAACCCTGGATTCGGACTAGGGTAAACACAACAAAACTATCCAATAACCTGGGAAGGAGTTGGAGAGTGTGTAATCGATGACGTTGGGGCGAGACTCACGTGACCTAGAGTCATTAAGACGTTGAGGGGAACTTCTTCGTTTACACGAAGTTGCGTATTCCCCCATCTTACACTTGGGAGAGGTGGCGAGGGAGTTTACGAACCGAGATTGTCGGATACGCCGAACGCCGTTAATGTTAACTAAAACAAAATCAAACACGTTTAAATAAATGAAGTTAATCCCTAGGCAATCTACTCCCCTAAACAATCTCAATATAGTATTTATAGTATAGTTAACTTAATTAGTATTTTAGTTTAGCATTAATTAATAATTAAATACATTTTTAGCGCCTGAATAAAGTTAGGTTATGACAATCGTGGTACTCGATAGTAATCTCAACCAATTCCTGTGGATACGATACCCGACCGAAAGGTCCATATACTAAAACTTGACCTGTATACTTGCGGTGAAAGTGGCGATGCGTAATTGCAGCCACCACATGAACCAACTTATTAAACCGTATCGATTCCAATAATAACTGATTGTAAAACTATTAGATCTGAATCACAAGTCCTAGATCTAACATTATAGATATGAATAGATTATATGTAACGACCTAGTCTCCCAAGGCCGTCACTCGGTTTCTCCTAAAGAAAATTAAACTAAAAGTCTACAATAAATATTTCTGCACCTATAAATCTAATAAATTTAACAATCTATGTCGATATTTATAATTATTGATTAATTGAATCAATTTTACAATCATAAACATAAAATACAATTATTACAAAATTAAATACAAAGCCTAATATAATTCATGGCGTAGCTCCATTTTTGTAAATCTCGCAATAAATGTTGTAGGGGTATAAGTCAAAGCCTAGTAGAATTGTAACCCCTTCAACAAGTGCATTCAACCAATCCAACAAATAACGTGTAAACATGTGTCTCACATAATTGTCACATAATACATTATCTGAAATAATCCATGCAAATTAACAATTATAATTAAACAACTATTATGACATAAATCATAAAGAGATTAAATATAGATATTAAATAATTTTAAATTTTACCTAAAATTTAAAATTGATAATCAATTGAAATTAATTTTTCTTATTCCTCTTCTCTTCTTCTATTCCTCTCTTCCTTCCTCATTCTCTCTTCTTCTTCTTCTTCTTTTCTTCTTTCTTGCCTTTGCATTCACTAAACAATAATGACCTCCCCTAAATTATAAAGGCAATCCCATATATATGTAGGTGGTTAGTAGACCCCTTCATTTCTTATCATTAGGTTTTTTCATCTTTTTTTATCTCCTTCACATGTAGCCATTCTTCTCATTGAGACACTTACACATGTTAATTTCATGCAGGCCTTTTTTTTCACAATTACACTAACACCCCCAAATATTATATGATGATGCCGAAATTTGGTTCAGTGGATCACAATCAATATGGTTGAACTCTGCCGGGTTTACTTCGTTGACCTGTTCCTATAAAACAAAGCTTAGACACCGGGGGTTGGGTTCTTTGTGAAACTCCTCTGATGTGATAATAAGTCACTGTTGTTTAGAGGAAAAATATAATAAGAAAAAATTAAAGTAGAATTTTTATTGAGGAAGACAGTTAATCATTTAGCACAACTAAGAAAGAAATGAGAGGGAGCATGTCATCTCCCTACTATCAATTGAGGGAGTCTTATAAGCAAAGAATGTGAGTGGGCATTATCTGTCTAAGTGGACATTATCTCTTATAAGTTCTTATATTATAATATGAGTGGACATTATCAAAAGTACCCTTCTTATATTATAGTGTGAGTGGACATTATCAAAATTATCCTTTTATTATGAGGTTAGTGGATTGCACAGTGTGAGTGGACATTATCAAAATTATCCTTTTATTATGAGGTTAGTGGAATTCACTTTGTGTAAAGAATTCATCTGAATTCATCCTGACCATTGAATGTGATAGTTTATGTAATTGATCCTAGCCATTTTAATGTAGTAGTTTCGATGGCCAAATTAAGTCATAGTGGTAATTTTGATGGTAAATGTTTAGCAAAATTACCCATTAAAATTACTCATCATCATTATATGATATTATTATCAACCCTAAAATTATACTTATAGCCCTAACAATTTATCAAGTATTCTTTTATACCCCAATGTTTTCATATTATCGAAAATAACCCCCATTATTTTAAATATAAATTTTCAGGGTATTACAATTTACCTTCCTTAAATAAATTTTGACCTCAATTTTTTTTTTAAAAGAAATAGTCATAATTCGGAATCATGTGGTCATATAGTCACGTTCGATTCTAGGATAATTTTCTCTATGTAAGGTCCTATAACCTAGAAGTCACCAACAATCCACTAGTCACAAAATCCATACTACACATCGCCGCGTTCGCTGTAGCCCATACTAAATGCAACAAAACACAAACGGGTTACTCTCTGGTCGATAACTTCTAACACAGATAATTAATTATCAAATAATCTTATGTTTATAAATACTTCCGTTGCGCACTCTGATAAAATAGTAATTAAAATAATATATTTTTTTTTTATCAACAAATATGTATTTCTAAAATATCACAGTAGTTTCACTTGAATTGGGTCTAATTGAGTGTCAACAGGTCCACAACCTCAACTTTTTTTTTTAATCAAATGCTTATATACCAAAACCAAATTAAATACTTAGGTAACGCATAAAAAATGCAACTGATATTGTCAAATTGTGTTAGGAAACATTGCATGAAAATCAAAAAAATATTTTGTGCACGTAATTTAGTACACATAATATTCAAAATATATTTTAAAAAATGTAAAAAAAATATTATTATTATTTTAAGCCTTATCAGATGGGATGACACATTTTATTTTTCTTGTGAAATAATTTACACAAATTCCCCACTTAAATTTAAAAAAAAAAAAAAAAAAAAAAAAAAAAAAAAAAATCATTTAAGCTTAACATTTCGAAATGACAATTGACCTCCCTTAAATTTTTAAAGTCAAATTAAATTTTAACCTATTAACCCCTCAAAGTTTAAAAATTAAATTTTTAATATACCAAAATTGTCACACTAAACACATCTGGTCAATTAAAATACACTAAATATATGCATACAACTTTTCTATCACAAAAGGCAAAACTTCTATATTGTCAACAACTACTCCGAACAGTTTCATAATCATGTCATACTTTAACTCTACGTATCGCCAGTAGTGGACCAATTTCTACCTTTATTACTTGAGATAAAATATTTTACCGGTGTACTATCTTCATAATAAAAAAATAATTTATGGATTAAGTATTTCTATTAAAATCCACTTTAAAAAAAAATACAATCATACAGTAGTGTAAAAATTTCATATATATCATCATAATATAAAATTGAATTTAAATCAACTGATCATTATTATTTTTATATAATAAAATACCACATAATATGTTCTTGCTAGTCGTAGAATCTGATAATCAACCACGTAGTATAAACTACCACATGATCTACATATTCAACTATTTGCAAGACTTGCCCTCCTATCAGATCTCACAACATCATATTCATAATCAACAACATATTCAACTTCATCACATTTTATTATCCATAGTATATTAAACTCCACTATATTGATAGTCGACAACATATTCAACCATATCATACTGATACTCACAACATGTGGTAAAAACAACCATATTATACTGATAATCTCAATAACAATATATCAACCACTTGCAGGACATGTTCCTATCAGATCCAACAACATCCCACATGACATTCCCCCTATCGGAATCACATTATGGCATAGTTGGATAATAAAAAAATAATTTCTACATATAAAAATTTACTTAATCCATTTAACATTATAAAACTGTCCGTTTGAATAAATCTCATTTATTTTTACACAATTCAGTACAAAAATATAATTTGACAATTTACATAGAATGTCGTACACTCACTTTTAAACCAATTTTTTTTAATTCAACAACTTATCTTATGGTCCACTACTAACACAACATCCACCAAGTGTACATAATTTACAACCTAAGTGTTGATACCATTTGTAACGAATCGGTCTCCAAGGGCCACCACTCAATTTCTTCTAAAGAAAATTAAACTAAAAGTCTACAATAAATATTTTCATACCTATAAATCTGATAAATTTAACAAATTATGTCGATAATTATAATATCATACTGATAATCTTAACAATAATATATCAACCACCAGTAGAACATGCCCTCATGTCAAGTCCAATAACATCCTACATAATATTCCCTCCTATTGAGATCCCATTATGACATAGCTGAATAATAAAAAAAAAAAAAAAAAAAAAATCCATATATAAAAATTTATTTGATCCATTTAACATTATAAAACTACTAATTTGAATAAATCTCATTTATTTTTACACAATTTAGTACGAAAATATAATTTGACAATTTACATAGGATGTTGTACACTTACCTTTAAACCTTTTTTTTTTTAACTCAACAACTTATCTTATGATCCACTACTAACATGGCATCCACCAAGAGTACATAATTTACAATCTAGGCTCTGATACCACTTGTAATGACCCGGTCTGTAAGGGCCACCACTCGATTTCTCCTCAAGAGAATTAAACTAAAAGTCTACAATAAATATTTCAACACCTATAAATCTAATAAATTTAGCAAATTATGTCGATAATTATAATTATTAATTAATTCAATCAATTTTACAATGATAAACAATAACTTCAATTATTATAAAATTAAATACAAATCTAAATATAATTTATAGCGCAACTCTATTTTCGTAAATTCTGCAATAAATATTGTAGAGGTATGAGCCAAAGCCTAGTAGAAATGTAACCCCTTCAACATGTGCATTTACTAAACAATAATGACCTCCCCTAAATTATAAAGTCAATCCCATATATATGTATATAGGTTGTTAGTGGGCCCACTCATTTCTTATCATCATTTTTTTTTCTTTTTCTATCTTCTTTACACGTAGCCATTCTTCTCATTGACACATGTTAATTTCATGCATGCCTTTTCCTTCACAATTACACTTACACCCCAACTATTATTATAATATTATTATTAAACTCTAAAATTATACTTATAGCCCTAAAAATTTATCAAATGTTCATTTATACCCCCAATGTTCTCATATCATCCAAAATAACACCCAAAAATTAAATTATTTTAAATATAAAATTTCGGGGCATTACATTCAAATGCAAATTTCAACAAGATAATTTAGAACATAAATTTATTCAGACAAATATTTAACGGGTTTGTATCACTTACCTCCTCTATCGTTTTTGTCCTAAACCAGATATCTCCCCTGTCATTTTACAAATAGCAGTCAACCCCCTATAGTTTTGTATTTAGGCAGTCAACCACCCCTATCAGTATAAAGTTGCTGACAATACATTATTAACGACGAAAATGCCCACAAATTAATTTGGCCTCAATTAAATGACACAAATGCATTTTTTGAATTTAATGTATTGGACAACTATACCCCTCTTGTGATTCTCTACATTTTCCCTCTCTATCCATAAATACTAATTCTCCTAACCAAACTCACCTCTTTTAAGACAACTTAAACTCTATCTCCTTCGCTTTGAAGAAGATGTAAGGTTTTTTTTTTTTTCTCTTTAATATTTCGTTCCTATTTTTCTCTCTTTACCATGTAAAAAAAAATATTTTTTTCCCTCAATTTCTTGATTTTTTATTATTTCCTTCTCCTCTTTTTCCCTTCCAACTGGTTTGTTTTTGGTCTGTAATTTTTTTTGCCTGTTTTCTACACTGGTCTTCCACCTTTTATTCATTGATTGTTTTATTTTTTCTCCTACTAGTTCGTTTTACATTGTTCTGGTCTTATAATTTATTTCATATTATTAATTAAATTATATTTTATACCTTTAAGTTTTATATTTTTGTTTATTTAATTAATTTTTTATTATTTATTATCTTTTTAAACTTATAAATTAAAAAATAGGAAATCGTTAGTACTAAACAAACTACATTAATAATTACATTATAAATTATTTTTAAATGATCTATTCGATTATTAAAATGGTAGTTTCCTCATTCAACTAAACAAACTACACTAATAATTACTTTTAAATTATTTTTACAATTGACCACTTCGATTATTGGAATGGTAGTTTTCTCATTCAACTAAACAAATTACACTAATAATTATTTTATAAATTATTTTTACAATTGATCACTTCGATTATTGGAGTGGTAGTTTCCTCATTCAACTAAATAAACTACACTAATAATTACTCTATAGATTATTTTTACAATTAATCACTTCGAATATTGGAGTGGTAGTTTTCTCATTCAATTGATTTCATCCTAACTAGATTTCATATTATTAATTAAATTATAGTTTAAACCCTTAAGTTTTATATTTTGATTTATTTAATTAATTTTTTATCATTTATTATCTTTTTAAACTTATAAATTAAAAAATAAAAAATCGTTAGAACTAAACAAACTACACTAATAATTACTTTATAAATTATTTTTGAATGATCTATTCGATTATTGGAATGATAGTTTCCTCATTCAACTAAACAAACTACACTAATAATTATTTTATAAATTATTTTTACAATTGATCACTTCAATTATTGGAGTGTTAATTTTTAAATTTTTATTTTGCTCGGTTTTTATTTTTTTGGGTTTTCTGCCATTGTCTCATTTTTTTGTGGGTATGTGTGTTAGTGTTTGCCATCTATCATCTTTTTGGGAATGTCAAGTTCAACAATCAACAACGATGGTTGTTCAAAGATGGATCTCAGATTTAGTACCAAGTATTGTGCTTGTGGTAAAAAAAAAAAAAACTTTAATAAAAGTTGTTGAGATAGAGAAATCAACCAAAGGTAAGTCTACTTTGTATGTGCTACAAAAAATTGCAAGACATTTGGTTAGGGGATTCCAGATTCCGTTATCTCTAACACACTAATAGTACGTGGAAACAACAATTGGACTGAAGATGGTTGCAAAGATTTGGTGGCAGAACTTAGGCTTTTAGTGGTTGAGATGAAGAATAAAGCTAGAGCTAAATTGATGAGGATTGAAGAAAATTTTGAAGGATAAAGAAATTAGTTTTAATTTATATTGGAATGTCAATTGGTACAATTGTAATCCATTTTTGTGTAATTTTGGATTGTGATAAAGGTTGCTAGCAAAGCAGTGGGTGTACAATTATATCTATATTTTTGTATCTCATTTACCTTAATTTAGGTCAACAGTTACATGAGAAAGTGACATAATTTTCACCACAAAAAACATGAGAAAGTGGCCTAATTTTCAACCCATATTTGTATCAAATTTCTTCACAATTTAACTTACTAAAAAAGTAAAGACAATATAATAACTGAATTGACTACAAAACTATAACAAGAACTCATCTCACTGCTTGAGATGAATATAATAATACCATCTATGTGAAACATAATGCACAAGAGTGGAAAAACTTTAGCATTGCATGTCAAGAAACAGCTCAAAATTAGAACACTTGCAAGCTCATCACCAGCACAAGAAACGCAAAAATAACCACTCGAAAACCAGCCAATACCTATTACAAAAACCAATCTAAACCCCACAAAACCCTAAATACAGTAGAAATAAACCACAAAAATCAACCAAGCTTAAATAGCATATAGCTGTTCCAAAAAAACTACATCATTCGTCAAAAAATTGCAGCTTGTTCAACAGATTATAGTTTGTAGAAAAACTACCTCATTTGTCAAAAAATTACAGCCTTTTCAAAAAAATTACAGTTTTTTCACACATCATCATCCCCAGTAACTACCGAGGCTTGACTTTCTTGCAGTGGGGTTGCAACTGGATGTGGTGGTGGTCTAAGTAGACAAGTCCTCTAGTTGTGACCAAATTGGGTGCAAATGTTTCTCCTTATCGTCTACCTAATCTTCCCACTGACTTCTTGAGGTGCAATCCCCTTGCCCTTCTTCCCTGGGGGTCCTTCATTTGCTCCTCTCCTTCTACTTAACTTCGGTCTTCCAACTTCTCTTTTATACAAGGGTGGTTGGAGCATTTCGAAAGGATAGTACTTCCAAATCTTGTGATGAAGAATTGCGTGGATCATCTCCTTTTGCATGGCTAAGTAGGTGTCCTTCGAGAAGGCTTCATCGCAATAATCTTCTAACCTTCCTCTCTTATAGTTAATGGCCCAGGTAGCATGTTTACAAGGCACTCTACTAATTTTCCACTTTCTACAAACGCACGTCTTCTTTCCCAAATCCACCACATGACCAACCCACATCTCATCAACCACTTCAAACTTTTGCCCACCGGCAAACAACACGGTACATTTTTTCCCTTCATCAACTTTCTTCTTCAGTTTTTCCCTTATGTTCCCAGTAATCTTTTCCTACCAACCAACCTTTTTTCATACCGTTTTTGCAATCTCACTATTAGCTTATTCCTACTGCCTTCCAACAGTGACAACACAAGTTTTGTTCTTAAATTCCCAAACCAACTATTGAATGTTTCTACAAGATTATTCGTAATGTGATCACATTTTACCGCATCATCAAATTTATACCTTGCCCAAGTCTCTAGTGGATTATTGATTAGCCAATTGTATGTAGTCTCTTCCAATGCCTTCATCTTCTCCATTGATCAAGAAAAGCTTTCTCATTGTAGCTTCGGGCTGCTTTCCAAAAAGTATTCCTTATCAACACACCAGGGAATGTTTTCTTAAAATTAGCTAGCAAGTGATGGCAGCACCTTCTGTGACTAGATTGAAGATATAATTTTGCCACCGAAGTCTCAATAGCCTATGAAAGCATTGACACCAGAACGATAATTATGTAATACATAATTAATGAAAACCAAAATAAATGTAACCCAATTAAAATGAAAATAAATGTAATACAATTTACCTTGTGCTAGTTTAACATAATAGTGAATGGAGCAGTACATCTTGCCCCGCCTATTGCCTCATTCAAATGTTGCAAAAACCAACTCCAGGTCTCCAGTGATTCACATTTAGTAATCCCAAAAGCCAATGGAAATAGACCATTATTCCCATCAAGTTCCACTGCGGATATCAAGACTCCACCATGTGGTGTCTTCAAATGGTATGTATCCACCCCCCAACAAAAGGCCTACATCATCCCAAAAAGCCCTTCTTCAAAGCATCAAAACACAAGAAAAGTTGACAAAAAATTGGGGATGCACTAACATTGGCCTTGAAGTACTTAATTCTAATCAAACTCCCTGGGTTGCTTTTGTTCACTTTAACCTCATATCTAGGTAGCAAACCAAAGGACTTCCCAAGATGTCGCCCTATCATCCCATTAGCTTTTACCTTAGCTCTATATAACTGCCTCCATGTAGCCTCCACACCCCAAATTTTCTTGTTTTAATTTCTCCTGCATTCCATCAATATCAATGTTTGGGGTAATTCTTATTTCTTAAAGCAACTTTTTGGTAATCCATGCAAAATTAGGATTAGGGATATGATGTATTGACCTAATGCATGTATGAGTCCGATTGTAGAACTTTACCATATAGGTATTTTGTCCAAGAAACGGACTAGTATGAATCCTCCAGTTATAACCCCCTTTCGCACACTCAATTATCACCCTTCATTTCTCATTTTTTATCCTATTCATCTTAATTTCATTTACCACAATGTAATCTTGAATCGCATCCCTAAATTGACAAACATACTTGAAGATCATTTTCTCACAAAAATTCTATATCCTTTGCATCTTGAGGTTTTTGATACACCACACACCCAGAAATAGGGTACTACGTATGTGTCTTGTATCTCTTACTACTAGATCCATCACCATCACTCTCTTCAGAAAATTCCACCTCAACCTCTTTCTCATCATTGTTTGAAAGTGCATGTTCATCTCCACCATCTTCATCTTTAATCTCTTCCACAAGCCCTTTCAGCTCTCCATTATCATCATTCTCTATTTCATATCCCTTATCTCTCCAATTCTCATCTTCATAACTAAGCCCATATATATCTTCTACCATTTTCTTCCTCTTCCTCACTCACATCAATTTTTTCCTCATTCTCACTCACAAACCCTTCTTCATTGTCATCCTCACTCTCAACAATGACTTCACTAGGCACTTCTTTGTCTCTTAATAAATTTTCAGAAGACGTGATTGGTGCAACATTGAGATCTAAGTCTATCAATAATAAAATCTCATGCATCCTGTGTTGTTTATGCAAATCAAATATCAATAAAACTTCTTTATCGCTCATAACACACATTTTCTCTCTACTACTTTTGGGCAATTTAATCAAAAATTTTAAAGCCAACCCGTTCCTATATAGGATTTTACCTTCAAATATCATTCTTACATTGTCCAATTACATTTGTATCCCATATGTATCACGATCAACCCACCTAATCTCAACCACTTCACCCATGAACATACATTTGAGCAAAAAATGAGGCCTCATGCCTGTGAAAACAACACATTACAAGAATGAACAAAGAACAACAAACAGATTTCAGTACACTAAACAATCAAACACATTTCCAATAAACCAACACATTGTCACTACACTAAACCAAACCATTTCACTGCACTAAATGAACACATTCAAACCACCTATTTGACTACACTAAACAGCTAGGACAAAAAAAACAAAGGATTTTGAACACATGCAAACTACCCATTTAACTATACTAAACCGACAAAAAAAAAGATTTTGAACACATGCAAACTACCCATTTGACTATTCTAAATGGACAAGGGAAAAAATAAATAAAATAGAAAAGGATTTGTCAAATTTTCATAGAACATACCTGTGTTTTATTTCGACGATTTCGGAGAGCTTTCGAAAACAACGATCATTTCAAGCCTTCGACGATGACCTTCGATGACAACCTTCCGACGACAACCAGCCGCAGCCTTTAACGAAACAGATGAGCTTTCGACAACGAGCATCCTTCAACAAACGGACGAGAACCTCCAGCTTTGGCGTGGAAATGAACCTCCAGCCTTTTGACGAAGAGCAGCCTTCTCTCACTCTCTCACTCTCTCAAACGGCCATTTAATATGAAAGGACTCAGTAGACTGGAAATGAAAAAAATGACGGTAATGGAGTGGAAATGAAACAAAACGGTTGTCCACTTTTTGGTCTTGGAAAAAGTTAAACATCTAATCTAACTTGGAAAGGCAAAAAGTCGAAACGATCATTTTAATTAGATTTTTTATTGAATGATATTCAAGACCTATTGCCCAACAAGTACCAAGGAAAAAACTAAAACAAAAAAGTAATAAACTCTCAAAAAAGTATAATTAGAAAAAAAGAAAACTAATTAATATCTTTTGCCCATGCTCACTGTCGAATCTTTGTATTTTCCTTTTGCATTCTCTAGCCATAAAAGCCATAAATGGCATTAAAGGCCCCAAATTCTCTAATTTGTAATGGATAGACCCAATAAGCACTGATTTTAAAACTCTCAAATGTATCTGTAAATCGGTTGTTTAATCAATAGGGATTATGTTCGGGATTTTATTCCTACTAATCTACGATGAATCAATCCCCAAGCAAAACCTAGTCCGTTAAACCGTATCTATTCTAATAAGCACTAATTGTAAAACTTTTAGATTTAGACCACAAGTACTAGATCTAACATTGATTCAAATCCAAATTTCTACAAGATAATTTAGAGCGTAAATTTATTGAAATAAATATTTAAAACCAAATTCTTGTTTTGAAATCTTACACACAGATAAAATAAATCAAGAAATAAACATTACATTAAGATAATTTAGAATAGATATAGCCTAACTCAATTGAAAACTTAGCCGTTCATGGAGTTGTTCTTCCCAAAAGATATTCAACCAAATACAATGGAAGAATCCCCATTGGAAAAATCTAGCAGAGAGTTTAACTGAAAAAGAATGAAAATAATGAAAATAATAAAATGAATAAAATTCAAGACCTGTTGCCCAGCAAGTCTTAGGGAAAAAATCGAAATGAAAAAGTAATAAACTCTCTAAAAATATAATGAGGAAAAAAAAAAACTAACTAGAATATTTTGCCCATTCTCACTACCGAATCCTTTTATTTTCCTTTTGCGTTCTCTAGTCATAAAGGCCATAAATGGCATTATAGATACGAATAGATTCTGATCCAAATTTCTATATGATAATTTAGAATGTAAATTTATTCAGATAAATATTTAAGACCAAATTCTTGTTTTACGATCTTACACAGATAAAATAAATCAAGAAATGAACACTACATTAAGATAATTTAAAACAGATACAGCCTAACCTAGTTGAAGACTTAGTCGTTCATGGAGTTGTTCTTCCCAAAAGATGTTCAACCAAAAATAATGGAAGAATCTCCATTGAAACAGAAATACTAAACAAACACCAACTTAAGTACCTGAGCTTCCAAGTAAGTAGCAAAATCAACGCCGATGAGGTAAGCCTCTTTATCGTCTTCTACTAAATTGCATAAAGAATTGAAGTAATTTTTGAATCCAAATATCTGTCTTATACCATCCTAAAAGTTTTTTTTTTAAAATAGGAACATATTTTTTTATTCTCATATTTCTGATTTTGATCTTATTTTTTGGAGAACAAAAAAAAAAAGCACCTAAGTTCGATTGTTTACATCACATTATAAAAATTGTTCTAAAAAATTGGAAATATATAGAAAATATTTGAGAACTTAAATTCCAAACTAATGAAAAGTAAACAAATGGGATCTTGTTTCCTTAGAATTTCAGTTTTTCAATTTGAGCTTCTATTCCCAGAAACAAAAATCTCATAAATAAAATCAAGTCTGACATAGTCAATGCCATCAATTATGCTAAAAATTTAAGAAATGAAATCAAATCTTTCAAGCTATAAATCCATGTTTTTAGGGAAATCAAACAAAAATGAGAAATTAATAGAAATGACAACGTGTGGTTGACTGTGGTGAAGCACTTTATGAAACGACTTGATTTCTCAAGGCCGTCATTAGATTTCTCCTATAAAGAATTCTACCCCAAATATTTCACTATTTATAAATAAGTTAGTATTACTATTAATTCAGCTCCGATACCACTCTGTAACGACCCAGTTTTCCAGGTATGCGACTCAGTTTCTCCCCTGGGATAATTAAAACTAAAACCGAACGACCAATATTTCATTCTATAAAATATAATAAATTTTACATTACAACGGCGACAAATAATCAATAATTCGTTTTATAAAAATATTTTAAATTTGGATAATTCGTTTTAACCAATTATTCCAAATCCAATTTTGAAGCTCACGTATTCAAATTTTGAATCCAAATTTTGAATTATAGTAATGCAACAACAAATACTAATCTAGTATT
Source organism: Eucommia ulmoides (assembly GCA_016647705.1). Lineage (NCBI taxonomy): Eukaryota > Viridiplantae > Streptophyta > Magnoliopsida > Garryales > Eucommiaceae > Eucommia > Eucommia ulmoides. Next base: position 22,341,900 of record CM028339.1, read on the forward strand.
TAAATTTTGAATCCAATTGCAAGTTGTAATTCCAAATTCAAATTTGTTTCCTGTGAGGTCACGTATATAAATAACTAAAAATAATACAAAAAAAAACTAAATAACATCTAAATTTATTATAATTATTGATTTATCGAATCGATTTTACAATAGTAAAATAATAACTATAGTTATTACAAATTTAAATAGACTTTCAATTAAAATTCCTGGCACCGTTTCGTTCTCACTAGCTCTGCAATCAAAATTGTGAAGTTGTGAGTCAACGCTCAGTAGAATTTCAATCTCTCTAATACGTGTATTCAATCAAACCCCAAGTAAACACATAACAATCAAACACTCAAATAAACACATAAATATGTATCTCACATAATTTTCACATAATAAATACTCATAAATATTTTATGAAAAACAATAATAATAACAGTAATAACATAAATCACAAAATATAAAGAGAGATTAAATACATATATTAAAGGAGTAGAAATTCTACCAGAAATCCAAAGTCGAAATCCAAACCGACATACTCAAAACACACACACACACACACACAGATATATATATTCATTTTGGTTTAGTTGCAATCTCTTATTCTCGGCTCTTTGTCTCTTATCCAAAGTCACCCCCCAAATAACAGTGTTCTATTTCCATCTATAACGAGGACTAATAATCCACTTATTATTATTATTATTATTATTATTATTATTATATATTGCCAAGTGTAACCTTTATATATATATATATATATATATATATACTTGTGGTGGCCGATTTTTCTTCTTTTAAAAAAAAAAAAAAAAAAAAAAAAAAAAATATGGCCACAACCGATTGCTTAGTTCTTAAGATTTGGAAAATTGCATTTAACACCCTATAATTATAAAGTAATTCATATGAAACTCAATAATTACACTTATCTCTCCAAAATTATCAAATACTTATTATAAATTTTTATAATATACAAAACAATCCAAAAATATTAAATTTATATAAAATGATGTTTTCAAAAAAAAAATTAACATGTAACTCCAAAAATTATCAAGTATATATTTATACCACAAATTTACAAAACCGTTCCTAAAAATATTAAACTTTTATAAAATAATATTTTCAAAAATATAAATTTTGGGGGTATTACAATCTACCCCCCCTTAAATAAATTTTATCCTCAAAATTTCGTTCAAAACAATAATAATTCAAAATCACATCATACTTGCCACTCTCAGTTAACCAATAATAACCGAAAGTTACCACCACGCTCCCACTATGCTATTCTGATAAAAATAGTAATAAATAACAATATATCTTAAAAATATTATAGTAGTCTCACAGGATTAGGTCTATCTCAATTCTAACAGGTCTATGACCTCAATAATTTTTTTACTTGGCATGACTTTTCAAGTCCACTATCATATCCCATAACCAGTGTTTATCAATTTAATCCAACATTTCGAGCCAATATATTTGCAACCAATATCATAACTAGTAAATAGCCCAAATTCCTCGGGGACATCTTCAATGAGATTAGATCCCTCGAATTTCTCCCTTGGAATCATAAAAAAAAAAAAAAAAAAAAATGGCTAGTTTTTTACCAAGAGACCAAGATCCTCGAAATCTCAATTGAAACAGTCGGTTGACTGATCCCTTGCAATCGGTTGACCAATTGAATCAGAGACTTTTTCCTGCCAAACTCCGGTACAGTCGGTTGATCGATTGCCTCCTAATCAGTTCATCGATTGCCTCAGAAACTTCACTTGTTAGAACCTTAAGCCCATCGATTAACTGATCACCTTTGGTCGGTTGACCGATTGCTGCAGGAACTATTCATTTTGCTCCGAAAACCTCACTGTTTCAAACAGTTGACTGATCTCTTCTTATCAGTTGACCGATTGATGCTGGATAGTCATTTACTTCACCAATTCTACTCAAAAACCCACTGTTTGATTTAGTTAACCAATTGATTTTCTTGAATGACTGAATTGACCCCAAACTTCAACTTTTTATACTTTAATCATTATTTTCAATTAGATCAATTATCATTTTCAATTTTACTTAAGGAGCACATAATAAATCAATAATTAGGATCCTAAATTCTATCATTTCAACAAACAAAAGATAATTCATTTAATAATGTCGTGTGTGATTCTAATTCGGGTTGCATTAAGAGTATAAGAGTATTGAGTTGTTTTCATCTAATTTCTTCAAAATCTTCAACACTCTCTATTTCTTCAATGCGTCCATCTTTACACCCCTAATATTTTCTTTATAATATCGTCAACACAATCATCATTATGGAACTATTTTCTCTAATGCTCAATAAACACATTAGTTCCACAAAAAATATCAACATTTAATTATTCATCAAAATCTAGATATCAACAAAATAGATATAAAAATAAATTTATTTATTTTGCAAATCTCTAACAAAGCCTGGCAAAAAAATTCAAAAAAAAAAAAAAACCAAAACTAATCAATGCTTGCCAAAAATTATGGAAAGTAAATTGTGAATTTGAGAGGCTTAGATTTGGATGTGTTATCATACATTTATATCACTCTGTTCTTTGGTTGGTGATGGCAGATCTAGTGCTGGTGGTGGCGGTGATTTCGCGAGGTGGTAGTGCCCAATCAAATGAGAGTTTTGAATCCGACGCCACCATCAATGTCCCAACTCAGATCCAAATAGAAATCAATTTCAAAATCCAAAATTGAATAAAATAGTCTAAACATAGAAACTAATAATAAAAATCAAATGAAATTGAGAATCAAAACAGATAGTCAACCCATCTATTTGAAAATCTAGGGTTTTGATAAATAGAGAGAAAGAGACGACGAACCTGGATTGCAGGGAAATGGGAATGGTGAGGAGATGGGACCTCGTAGTAGTGCTCTAGCTGTACACAACGACGATGTAGGGTTAGGAGACGGACGATTCGGCGATGGCGCCCCTAACTTCATGGCAATGAAGGGAGAGAAGGATACGATGACAACGTAGGGTTGGAAGGCAGACAATTCAATGGTTGTGCAACTAACTTTATGGTGATGGATGGATCGCTGATTTTGGAAAAGAGAAGGTTAGATTGGGGGGTGAATGGTGAGGTGATGCGAGAAAATTGAGAGGAATGAGGTGAGAAAATGAATGACCGAGAGGGCAACGGGATACAATAACCCTAATTGTTTTAATTTTGTATAAATAATATGATCCAACAGTAAAAAATATGGAGAGACTTATCTATGATCCGATGGCTGTCTTTATCTCTGACCTGATTTATTACATCGGTTTTTGAGCTTCTTGTCTCAAAAGCTGGGATTCTAAGTGACAAAAAAAATTACTAAAAATGTTAAAAAATATATATAGAAAAGAAATAGATAATTTTATTTTATTGTATTTGGAAAAATAATGTGAAAACTATTTTCGAAGGATATACAGTCAAGATGGTATCCAAAAACCCAGGCCCAGGCCCACGCTTCATTTTAGGGGTTAGGGTTTTACTTACAATTTTTCTGTAGCTTGTAGAACAATTCACACGCGCCAAAACCCTCACTTCCTTCACCTAAAACCCTCGTCCTCTACTTCAGGTAATCCATTTTCTTCTCTCCGCAATCTCCTTCCCTCTTCGACGATGGGTAGCAGCCAAGCGGCGGTGTCGTTCCTGACCAATCTAGCTCGAGCGGCTTTCGGCCTTGGTGTCGGCGCCACCGTGCTGAACTCCTCCCTCTACACCGTCGACGGTGGCCAACGCGCCGTGATCTTCGACCGACTCCGTGGTGTTATCGACGAGACCGTCGGAGAAGGTACACACTTCCTCATCCCATGGCTCCAGAAGCCCTTCATCTTCGATATCCGTACCCGCCCTCACACGTTCTCCTCCATTTCCGGCACGAAGGATCTCCAGATGGTCAACCTCACCCTCCGTCTCCTTTCTCGCCCCGAGGTCTCTCGCCTCCCCGACATATTCAAGACCCTAGGTCTCGAGTACGACGAAAAAGTCCTCCCTTCTATCGGCAATGAGGTGCTGAAAGCGGTGGTTGCACAATTCAACGCCGATCAGTTGCTGACTGAGCGTCCCCGGGTGTCTGCATTTGTTCGGGAGAGCTTGATCCGCCGCGCGAAGGACTTCAACATTGTGCTCGATGATGTGGCGATCACGCACTTGTCATATGGTTTGGAGTTCTCTAAGGCCGTGGAGCAGAAGCAGGTAGCACAGCAAGAGGCCGAGCGCTCCAAGTTCGTGGTCATGAAGGCAGAACAGGAGCGCCGGGCAGCTATTATCAGGGCCGAAGGAGAAAGTGAATCTGCCAAATTGATTTCAGATGCCACTTCATCTGCAGGAATGGGCTTGATTGAGCTTAGGAGGATTGAGGCCTCAAGAGAGATAGCTGGGACCTTGGCGAAGACTCCCAATGTCGTCTACCTGCCTAAGGAAAACAACATGCTGCTCGGGCTCAATCCCAGCCGTTGATTGGGTAATTTATTTTGCCTTCTGCTTGTAATTTGTGATTCGTGGCGTTTTTTCTTGCTTCAAATTAGTTTTTATTGTTCTGTTGCACAATAGTAGTTCAATAATAGCTTGATTTGTTGTTTCTGAATTCTAATTCAAGGTATTGGGTCTGTTGGTGCCTGGTTTGTTTGATCTTCCTTATCTTTGTTCTCCTTCCTGCCTCCCCAAGTTGCATTTGCTGTTTTTGCTAGTTTGCTTTGTTTTACTAATTAAGTATAGATTCTGCTCTATTTGTTTGTCAATATAGCTGAACGCAATATTCAGATTCAGATTTTAAGCTTTGACATTCTGCTGTGCACTCGTATTTATGGACAATGGATTGAGATTCTGCGAGTAGGCAAGAAGTGTTACTAAGAAATCGGGTTCTGGTCATAACTTCTGTAGGTTGAGCAAGAGTGCTCCGTTAACTTAAAATTCTGTACAAGCTCGATGCTGATAATAGAATTATTTGGTTCGTATAATCGATAAATATTGAAATTTAAGTCTTGGTTATATGAGTCACTAAGTTAATATGGACTTGTGAACTATGAGAATAAATGAATTACTGATTTGTTGTTTTTCATCTATGCCTTTATACTTTTAGAATTTATTATTATTTGTTTGGGAAGAAAAAATTTATTTTTAATGCATGTAGGAAATCTGTTTCCCTGGAGCTCGACTATTTAGCCAGCAGTGAATTTTATTTACTTTATTTTATTTTATTTGTGCTTACCAAGATTGCAATTTGTCTTCCAAAAATGGTTATAGGTAATGGATGTGGTGGACACATGATGTGTTTATCGATTATGCTATTATGTATTATTATGAATTGTTTGGATTGTGGAAGTTCATTTATGGACGTTTGGGGTCTGTTTGGATTGAGAGAAATGGAGAGAATATGAGATTTCATTAAGAGAAAAGTGGAGAAGATAAAGAGGAGAGAATATCTTCTCTCCATCTTGGTTGGTAATTTCATTGAAAGAAAAGAAGTGGAAGTGTAGTTCTCGTAAAATAACTATTATTCCCTATTTTATAAAAGGAAAAGGAAGAGGTTAAGGCATAGTTGTTAAAGTCGTGCGCCCAGGCGCCAGCGCCTCGCCTAGCTTTAGGCACGCACCTTGCTAACGGAGCGCACCTAGGGCCTTTAGGCGCTAGGCGCAGGGGGGGCTTGGCGTACCTTGACTAACTCTGTGGCCCTAATTAAAATATTAAGAAGGAAAACAACTCAGCTTTCATGCACATTGCCCCTGTTTGAATGAAACTTAGCATTTTTCTTCTTCTGCTATGTTTGAATCACCCTAATTCTTCTTCTGTGCGTTTTCCTCTTCTTCTCTGTTCTGCCTTCTGCATTTCTTCTTCTTCTCTTTTTTTGTTCCAGTTTTGCTATGCTTTTTTTTTTTTTTTTTTTTTTTTTTTCCTTGCTGCAGCAAGGGCTGCAGGCGCGGTCTTGCCCTTGCCCTGCTTTTTTTATTTTTTTGGTGAGTTATCTCTATCGCAGAAATCAAATTGAATTATCTATTTCTTAGGAATCAAATTAAATGGTTTCTTTTGTTTTTAATAATTGAAATGTAATTCATACTTCGTAGTTTCACACTTTCACTTCTTGAGTCTAGATTTGCAATGTAACAATATTATAAATTATTATATATTTATTTTTAATATTGTGAGCTTGACTTTGCTCTGACTAGCGCCTCAGCTTGTGAACTTGTGTCTAGGCTCCAAGGGACCCTTTGCTCCTAGGTGTGCCTAGAGCCTTGAATAACTTATGGGTTAAGGACTTTATGGTCATTGTTTCCCATTTTCGATCCATCTCCAAATCTCCTCAATTTGTGGAGAAAACATCTTTAAAAAATCTTCTCTCTCCATTTCTCCACTTTTCTCCTCTCTCTTAAAATTACCAAACAAGAGAAATGAAGAGAAAGGGGAGGGATTCGCTTTTCATTGTGTAATCTAACTAAATACCCTTTTCATATATTTATATATGTAGAAAATCAGTAAAAGGTGTTTTGTATTAAAATAAATTAAATAGGGTTAAAAAAATAAAATTTAGAAAAAATTAAAAGGAAAGATGGAATCCTTCCGATTTAGAAGGATTGAGTTCTCCCGTAATCGAAATAGAGCTCATGGAAAAGTTGTTTCCCTTGGGCTTGGCACATAGTCAGGTGGGAAGGGTTGTTTGTAGTTAGTAAGGACTGCAGGTAGCATTGTGATAATGGATCTGGAATGGGTGATGGATATTGATTTTGCCTTGTATGGAAGAACTATGACTTAATCTGGACCTTTTAGAGTTGCACTGTTAAGTAGTACCCTCTTATGGTTCGTTTAGGTGAGGTATTTGAAAATGGTATTTCATTTCAAGAAAGGATTTATTTTTTTTTTTAAGAAGTTCTGTTAAGAAAAATTTACAAATCCCTTTTTGAAATTGATATACATTTTTCAAATACCTTATACAAAGGCACCCTTAGAGTTCAATTTTTTATGGTTGGGTGCTTTGGTGCTTCTCAATAAACATATTGGGAACCTTAAACTTGCTCGAGGGATTAATATCTACCATAAAATTGATTAATATTCTAAACCCATGAAGAGCTTGACCTCGGGTATCATTGCAGGCTATTCCTCAATAGCGGTTCCATTGTTTGTAGGTTATTATGGTCAAGGAATTTGAGATACTTAAAAGATTGCCGGGCTCCCTTGGAAGCTAACAATCTGACTTCCTTGTATTGTTTAATGGATTTTCAGCAGGATATTCATTGACATTGTTCTAATCATCAAGATGACATGAATAATTTGGCATTGGTAGAGCAGTCCTTGTAGTGTCTCCTCTGTCACAGAGTTGAGGACATACTGATGATGCATTATGTATTAGATATACCACCAGTACATCTAGGTCTTGTAGCAGTCTTGAGAAGATATTTCTTAATCTTTAGCCCTTTATGCTAAAGTTGCAACTGTTGACTCGCAGGGGCTACCGTACTTAATGCCATATGGTTTTTGGTTGGAACTTCCTAACTTGACACCTTGTTTGTTTGTTGTCCCAAAGTGTCTGTTTTCTCTCTTGTGTTGTGATTTTTGTCAATAACACGGCTTGCAAGCCAAGAGTTGCATACGAGGTTGGGTATTGAATTCACCATCACGTTTGTGAAGCTTCTCAAACTAAACTAGTCAATGTATGAAAGGAGTTACTCCACCTACTGCTTGTGTACTGCTTCATGGTACAAAGCAAAGTATATGACATTTTGGCGGAGTAAAGACATGTTTGTGAAAACTAAACCTGCATGTATGGATTTGATGACTAACGTAGAATTCGAAAATTTACCCCGTTCTTCTCTTTGGTTTCAGGTTTTAATGATCATGGAGGATATCACTTTTTCTCGGAAATTTAGGACGTTGTTTGGAACATTATTTCAGTTGTTTTGTTCTTCAATATCTCTTGTCATCATCAATCTTTCACAAGATTTAAGAGGGAACTTTTATTGCTTTCAAAAGCATTTTATTTTAATTTTTGCTGTTATTAACAAGTTTTGTTTGTGGTGTTAATTTCAGGGGTTCTTGGACAGTATATATGTATACATTTCATGTAATAAGTGGGCCCGCTTGTTCTTGGTGTTATTATTTCCTCCTAATATAAAATTGGTCATTTTTCGGTAATTATAATTTCAACATTGAAAAGGTGTTATGGAAGGGGAGGTGTTCCCTTTCTTTGTCATCCAGGTTTGATTCTTCTGAAATATATTTTAGGAATTACATATTAAATTTTATCTTAAATGTGCCTAGGAGATGATTAGTCAAGGAGTATGCTCTTATTATAAAAATGAAAATAAAAATAAAAAGAAATTTCAACATTAAAATTCACCATATTATTTTGTATAAAAAAGTTGTATTGATTTGTATGTAATACAGTAATTATGTACTTTTTCAAATTTTGTATTTGTCATTTGTTCACACAATTTTATTTTCTTGATTATGAATAAAATAGTTCTATATGTGTTTGGTTCTCAAAATTTTGCTGCAATTTTTTGAAATCAAATTGAGACAAGAACATCGAGCGATGACATGGTATGCCTGAACCTGAAACACATGAAAGCATGGTCAAACCAAAAGGTAATCTAAGAACAAACAATAACTTCTAAAGAGAACCCCAAAGCCTTTGATTTAACGAGTATATTTATTTAATATTACCCAAAAGTTTTTCTTACCTCAAACAAATAAGAATAGAGATAATTGGCCATAATAGGTTACATCCGTGCTCCTCTTTAAATTGAACATTTTAACCAACGAAAAGAGAATTATCATGATACATCCCATCTATTTGAATTGAATAGCTTTAAGTATTTCAAAACAATTAAATATTATTATTGGTGTCGAAAAATGGACTCACACCCTCAATTAGGTTAGAGTATACATAGTGATCTTTTGCTAAGTTGGCCTCCTTGTGTACAGCATTTTTTGTCATGTGAATGGTCTTCGGTCAAAAATTAGCGGTCCAAACTAGTACATTCACAAAGGATCGTTAGAGTTTCCAGCAAAATTCCTCGGGTGTGAGTAAGAGCTCGGTAGGAAAAGAGTTAAAAAAAGTTTAGTCAAAATTTCTTGGTGCATTTATGACCCACTATTTATAAAAGAGGGATCAAATTAACCTCGTAAAATTTGGACCTTGACAGGATCATTAGTGTAATTTGGTGCGTGGCCAATGAGTAGACGCATGGCATGGTTAAGCCTTTGGGCCTTGCATTCCAACCCACCAAGCTGAGTCCATGGGCAAACCTAAGTGAGCAGGAGAAGGAACCCAACCCATTGAAAAGTAGGAGCCTTCTCGGTAGTTGAAGAGACCTGTCCGGTCGATGATCGGTTAGGGCAAGGATTGTCATCGGGCGGTCCAAGGTGGTAGTCGGTGATTGGTGTTTGGCCAACTATGGTTCGTATCATCTCTGGTCAGACAACAGTGAGAGGTCAAAAATGACCGCTTTGGACATCATGCTACCACGTGTAATGTTTTGAGCCACCAGGTTGGTCCCCGTTGTGCTCGATACGTTTAGGTACTCAACTAGAACCGATCACTTTAGCATCCATTAGACCATAGATGCATGTTTCGCCAAGGCGTCTGCATGCCTATTCTCTTCCCGGAAGATTTGGGTCACTTGAATTTTATCGAAATTCTCCATCAGTGCCTTTACCCTTTCCAAGTAGGCAGTCATGCTCAAGTCTTTGGCTACATACTCCCCGTTGACTTGATTAACCACGAGTTGGGAGTTGCAACAGACACAGAGGGTACCCACATTGAAGTCCTTCACCAGGCTGAGGCTGACAAGCAATGCCTCATACTCGGTTTCGTTGTTTGGAAGCCAAGCCTCAACACATATTCCACCTTCTCTTTGTCCGGTACCACCAAGACCATGCCAGCCCCTCAACCATTGATGTTTGAGGACCCGCCAGTATAGAAGTGCCAAGTCGTTGCGCCTTGGTCGGTGTTGGACCAAGTGGAAGGTCCAGGGCCAGATGTGGTTGGTCTCGGTCATAGCAAATTGAATTATTGACAACTAAGTTTGCGCAAAAGAAAATTGCAACAATTTTTTGTTTTCATGCGAGTAAGCACTAGTATCTAATTTTATGGCAACAAACTGTGATGTGTTCAATGCTCCCAGAAATGTCATTTAAGTTGTGTTCTAGATTCCAAATCTACTATACAATGCGAGTTTGGTTTGCAATTTGAAAACATTCTCTAACAATTTAGAAACAATTCTTTAAAAAAAAAAAAAACGTAGTACTTCTGAATATGATTTCGGCGAGAGAAAATATGTTTGGAAACAGTTCTGAAACTAATATTCGGGAAAATAAGAATATAAAACAAACTTTTAGTTGCAAACTAAACAGACCTTATTGTTCGCCATCAAAATCTCCTCCGAGCAAATACTAGAGAGACGGATAATAAGCTACAAAAGTGGCTATGGGTATTTGCCCACAAATAATTTGCAAGGCATGGATGCGAAAACATCAGCTCAAACAATAGAATAAAACGACACCAGTAAGAACACATAGAAAGAAATATTGGGGAAGTAATACACAATCACCATCTCTAATGACAACTACTACAGTGGGGGGCATATGATCATTGAGCTAGGATTAGGGGCGTGAACATAAAATATAAACGAAGTTCTAAATTTTTTGAAAGATTAAGAGGGACGGATGTATATGTATTTCACGTAATTATATGTAATATCCACTAGATATAAGGGAACTCTTGGAAGTTTTGGAGGAGCGATCGTCCCCACCCACCGGCCACCTAACTACTTACATAATACCAACAAAGAGTAGCAAAAGTCAATCGAAGTGCAACATTTTACCTTTTTCAGAGCCCTCAAACTGACTGGGAAGAAGTTGAGCGAGCCCTTGTTGACTAAGGGCATATCATTCCTTGATTGCGCGCACTTGTATTTTGCTCTCGTCTTCCTTCTATTCTCTTCTTTTAGTAGGGTAAGCTTAAGCCCTCTAGAGTCCTTTTGGAGGGGAATCGTATGATGATGACTATTTTAAATAAATCAAAGGACAAACTTCAATTAAAAACAATTGAATAACAATATGGGGACAAATTTCAATTTAAAAAAGTGAATAAAAATCCCCCAACACCACCGGAGCTCAGACAAATTCGCAAAAAAAAAGAAAGAAGATAATTGGACTCCAACAACTCAATAAAACGAAAATGTTTTATGAAATTACATTTGAACTTACGGTAACATTCCGATGATATTTCCAAAATTCTGACAACATTCCGGTGACATTATTGGAACTCCAATGACATTCAAACAACATTTTCGAAATTCCAATGGTATTCCAATAGCATTTTTAGGGTAACAATAACATTCTGGAGACGTTGCAGAAACTCCAGTGACATTTAGACAATGTTGCTAGAGTTTCGGCGACATCCCAACAAAATTTTTGGACGTCTGGCATGTTTGCCAGAGCTTTGACTACATGGCTGGAAAAGGTGACCGGATTATGGAAACAATTGGTTCGCCAATATTTCTCCATTTTGAATCTCACGACTCATCTCACCTTATACAATGTTTGATTTGGGATTCACTAATCCAAAGAATTGTTGGATTAGTAAATACCCAAGAATAGAAATTAAAACTAGTCCTGCATGCCAAACATGGGAATGAAATAGTAACCCATAAGCATTTCATTCCTTAGTTGAATCCCATGTGCCAAACATGGTGTAAATTCCTTATTATGCATGTTTTTCGCTGTAGCAATATCCTATCTTCAAGCAATTCCGAGTCTAGGCTATCTGCTTTGTGGTCCGACAAGCTAGTACAACCAAGTTCTATTTATTCCTGCATTTTGGGGGTTGTTGCAGACCTGCAGCTAGTGCTGGGGTGCCGAAGTGCAGGGCACCATTCGACGAGGCCTACCCAGCCATGTGGATTACCTTACCTCAAGCTATCAATTAAAAGATGATTTCTGACATATGCATTTCTCAATACACAGCAAATGCAAGATACTTACCAACGAGTAAAGCTCCAAAATTTGAATTCACAAGTTAGGCCGAATGCCCGTTACTTCATGTTGCAGTGCAGTGAATATGAGGATACGAACAGAATACGAGGATCAAACCAAGATGCACTAAATGACTCACCTGAAGTATATAGAACCAATCCGATTGCAAATTTATCGTGAGATTTAGAGACACCATTCAGCAAATAATAGCTTATCCTGTTACTGGAGAGGTCGGTTTGATGTGAAACAATTGTTATTTTCGTCCCCTGTAAACCAAAATGAGACAATTCCGTTTAACTCATTGACATTGTGAGAGAGTGAGATCGATCTAGTACCGACACTTCTAACCACGTTGCATAGCTAAGCAAACACATCCTGCTGTCATCAAGGTTCAAATGCAAATGTTAATCAAAATAATGTTTATGAACTCCATTCAAGACGGCAAGAAATAATAATGTTACATGTTCTTGAGGTTCAAAACACATTTTTTCAGTTCATAAACACCAAATCTAATTGTAAACTACATAAGGTTAATTAAAAACAAAAAATATTATGGAAAGGGTAAAAAAACAACCACCAAAAAACACTTCTATCAAAAGGATCAAAGTGTTAAAAACACAAAACACTTATGCACCATCATCCATTCTCGACACCATTTTATTTTCAACCAGTTTATCTACGATCCTCATGAGTGCAGGAGCACTGGCTCCACATTTACTATCAGAGAAGCAGGATCGGCCTTCTTCAGCAGCTTTACATAGCTGAGGATCCAATGGCACCTTCCCAAGGAAAGGCACACCCATTTCAATACACATTTTTGCAGCGCCCCCACCGCTGCTGTCAAATACTTCAGTGCAAGCAATCAAATTAAGCAGTTCAGGAGCATTCTCTCTCATATACTCCATAGCCCAATCCGTCACATCTTTGTCTTCGCCACTCTTGCTTATCCTCGAAAACCTAAAACCAGATACCGATTGGCATAAACCGCTCATATTCTCAACCACACCAAGAACATTTAATCCCACTTTCTTGCAAAAGCTCACTTCCTTCCGAACATCTATGACCGACACTTGTTGTGGTGTTGTAACTATAATAGCACCGTCTATTCCAGTCGCTTGAAGGAATTGGACAATCGAGATATGCTCATCGGAGGTGCCAGGTGGCGCATCAACCACTAAAAAGTCGAGTTCCCCCCAGTAGACGTCCTTCAGAAATTGCTTGATGATTCCATTCTTGCGTGGGCCCCTCCATATGACAGCCTCGTCGGGGTTTGGAAGCATAAAACCGATCGACATGACACCAAGGTTGGACTCGACATAAACAGGAGACCATCCTAGGTTGCTCTGATGAATCTCTTGTCCTTCTAGGCCAAGCATTTTCGGGATGCTTGGTCCGCAAATGTCGATATCGAGGAGACCAACTTGAAAATCCATAGCTGCGAGTGCAAAAGCGAGCTGAGCAGAGAATGTGCTCTTGCCAACTCCACCTTTCCCAGATAAAACCAGTATCTTATGTTTCACTGTGGCCATTCGTTCTGCAATTGCCACCAAGTCTGCAATAAAACCAAACACACAGAGCGTAAGAGGTTTGGGACTTGTTTGTTTCACTTTTCAAAAACTGTTTCTGTTTTCCAAAACACAAAATACTACTACTTCTCAATCCCATCACTTGTACTTTTCAATTTTTTATGACTTCTTCGAAACTAAACCAAACTTCTCACAAATTCCAGAATATGTTATAAAAAATTTCGAAACCTGAATTCGAAAACAAACAAACAAACAAGCCCTTACCGTTCCCAGAAAAAAAGAAATCATCCTAATTCCCATGCCTATACAAAGATATGTTATTTCAGAAGTCTGCAAGTGTTCGATTTTTCCTGATATCAAAGAAGCTCACCGATTCCTTGTACAATCTTAAGAGGACTTACACTAATCAACTAATCTTCAGACCATTCTAGTTACTTGTTTCTAGTAAACCGGAAGATTTTGAATCATTGATTAAGATGGCGTTTTTTAAACAGAAAAAAGAAACATTTTTATTTTGTTCCTGTATTTGTGTTTTTGTTCAATTTCTCGAAAATTAATTTTATGGACCTTGATTACACAACTAGAATTTAATCATAAAGCTCTGAAATCAACAGAACAAGAGAGAGAGAGAGAGGGTGGGTAGACCTGGGTCGGGGCCTTTAGGGGCAGTAGCACAAGCTTCCTGATTGGGGCATCCTGCGCAGTCGTCAGATTTTCCGGCTAACTCCGATTGAGTTCCAGGGCAGTCTGAAACAACAATTGCCGATATTGAATTTCTTTCATGTAATTCAGAATGGGAAAAAAAGAATCAAGATCAACGATAACATAACCGAATAGAAGATGAATAATTTCTAAACACGTACGTTCATTAGCGTTCTCAGGGATTTCGCCGTTTTCCATTCTCCTCTTCAGTTCCACGTGTTTTCTTTATCAGGTAGAACAACGAGAGAGAAGACTCGTCCTTTTAACGCTGTCCGATTTTGGTCGCAACCTCGTAGTAGCCGACTCCCTCAAAATGGTTTGGAGGTTCATTAATTACAGAAAATCCCCCCCTATAATTTGGAATTAGGGTTAAATGCACCCACGTAATTTGGAATTAGGGTTAAATGCGCTTTGGCTTACGTTATCCCCATATTTTGGAATTTGGAACCTCCTCAAAATGGTTTGGAGGAGGCTTTTTTTTAATTACTAATACTTCCCGTAAAACTCAGCTTCCATCGAGAATTGAAGGGACGTTTCCCGTATTTCAATCTAAAAGAGACATTATTACGAGTATTTTCCACCAAAAATGACATATTCCATCCCCTAACAAAATGCTTTGTTTGATCACAAATTACATTGACTAATCCAGTAGCAAATTCATCAAACAAATGATGATGTCAGCATAATTCATCAGAAACACTCCAATTTGGATCACCATGCGACTTTTGGTCAATGATAAAAGAGCATCATGTGGCTTTAATAAATGACAGAATATTGAAATTCACCCCTTCCACCCAAGAACTATTAGTCCAGTTGACAAAAAAAAGTGTCTTCTTTCTTTGTCAACCAAGATTTTATTTTTTTAAATAGCACTTTCGGAATTAAATCTTAAATTTATACCTAAATGCATCCAACCGATGTGAGAGAGTACACTCTTAAGATTGGTGAAATGATTAGTCGAGATTCGTATAAATTGACTCAAACACACTTTATCCAAAAAAAAAAAAAAAAAATCACCCCTTTCAAAATTCATCCATCAATGTCATTGCCAACACGTTTAAAAAGGTAATGAACCCTCAAGTTAATTTCAGCTAGTTGTTTAATTTTAACTTAATATTAATAAATTATTAAATTCATATAGTTAAATATCAACAAAAACAAAAAATTGATTGAAAATAACCAAAAACTACATTGCAGTTTAAAAAAAAAAGGACTATAAAATAAGAATCCCTTTTTTCTACTACTAGAAAAATTGGAACAATAAAGAAATCAATTTTCGGGTTCACATTTTATTTTTTAACAAAGTATTTGAGATCAAGCATAAACATATAAAAAAATTATGGGTAGAGAAGCAACGAAATAAAAAACATTAACCAAATACCTAACATTATTATTATTACATTCAACTTCTTTATTAGTTGTAAGGACACCAAAGATTATTACACTCAACTGGGCACCGAAACGTACCAGATGTGTACACTCAATAAACAGCCCTCAAGGATAGTAGTGTTGGTTTGTTTCACAATACAAAGTAGTACAAGCAGAGTTTATATGAACGATAGTAAAGGTCTTTGTTGTCTTATAAGGTGGGAGGAATCCATACATAGCCATGAGTTTGAACGTAGCCTGCCCTTTCGGACAACTCATCCGCTTCCCCCGGCCCTCTGCTCCCCTGCTTGTATTGAATCGGCTTTAACTCCCCATTGTCTATTTTGTGCAGAAGTGGCGTGAATATCTCCCACGCCGCCTGATCATTCAAAACAATAACAAAAATTTTAATCCTCCGTTTTAGAGTTTTAAAGTTTTTTTTTTGTCATTTTCCATATTTTAGTTAATATTAACTATGATATCAAATACTAGTTAGCATCAACTTAGAAGATTCAATTTAATTAATGTTAACTAAAGGACTAAAAAATAAACATAAACAAAGTTGTACAAGTGACTCGTTTGAAGGACAATCTAGTAATTATCTCAAAATTTATTAAGCATTATTTAAAAATAGGTCAAAATTTCAGTGATGTACACGCACTAAATATTATAAACTTTTCATTATCACAAATATCATTGAATTATAAGTCTATAACTATTAAAAATATAGAGAAAAAATAAAAAAGCAAATTATAGTGAAAGAAAATGCTGTAGAGAAAAAAAAATATAAAGAGAATTGAAGAATAAAATTTTTAGACATCAAGTCATAAGGAATCTTTTAAAAGTAAAATACTTTTAAAATATTGTAAATTGTAAAGATACAAACTTATTGGGATCCAAAAGTATTCCAAAATAAAATTACTTAATCAATTCGACAATTAATAAATTGAAAAAATTACATTTTGGTCCCTAAAGTATGGAGTGGGTGTCTACGAAGACCCTTAGGTTTGTCAAATTGTAGATTTGGTCTCTCAAGTTCGACATTTATTTCAATCATCAAAAATAAAGAATAAGTTTGTTTTTCTTTGTGCCTAGGAACATAATTGTTCCATCATTAACAACAGGATAGGAAACGTTAATGATTTTGGACAGAAAATGAGAATATTTTAGTCATTTCATCACTCCATTAAATCTAAAACATTTTCTCCTAACCTTTCCGTAACAATTATCTATCTGAAGAATGAGAAAGAGAAACATGAATCGTTGTTAGGGAAAGGTTAGGAGAAAACATCTTATATATTTAATGGAGTAATGGAATGACGAAAATATCCCTATTAAAAGGCCAAGTGTCGATCACAACCCATTTTCCATAAAACTCATCAACAATGTTTCATATTTTGCAAGACTAAAACAAATGTGGAACTTGAGAGATCAAATGTGCAGTTTGCCAAATTTATATTTTGCAAGACTGAAACAAATCAGAGTCCGCATAGGAACCCACCACATACTTTAGGGATCAAAAATATAATTTTCCCGGACAAATTCAACACTTAGTTTATGGCCCTAGGTTTTGACAAGTGAGATGAGAAACGTTACTTTTAAATTTTAACTCTGGTGGCCTCATGTTTATCAACACAGTTTGAACTGATTCGTGGTGTGATCAAATTTAAAACAATTACACATACCCTCAATTCATCTCTACGAACAAAATGCTGCTGATCGCCTCTTATTCTGCAAAACCGAAAAAACAATTTTCCTGTAAAATCATGCTAATTTTATTTCTCAATAAATATAGAAATCCCAATTGAATGTCAGTCGGTTCACCCTTTGTCATCCACCAGTACCATCAAGTTCAGTGGGCTTTCATGCATCCCCCCCCCCCCCCCCCCCCAACACACACACACACACACACAAAAAAAAAAAAAAAAACACACACACACAAAGAAAAAATTATGTATTTGCCCACAAGAAATTTAAGACCCCCAATCCCCAAAATGTGGATAACAAAACCTCAAATCTCCAAAGTGTGACCTTCAAATTCATCAAAAATAAATAAATTATGTAAATGGTATAAGGAAAACTAGTACGTGTCAAGAATGAGACGCTCATAAGCCTCTGGAATGGGAACCCCTTGGTACCGCTGCCTATATGACAAGTCTAGTTCACTCTGAGCAGTTGACATCTCCAGGCCAGGCTGCTTGACCTGCATGACACATATTAAACAAGTCAAATATGACATACACTTCAATATCAAATTCTTCCTAGTAACAATTCTATGCCGACAAAAATTAGAAAAGAAACATTATTTGTCAATTTAGGGTGGACTTATGATGAACTCGGCTTATATATGGGGGGGGATATAGTTTGTATAGGTATTCAAATTTTGATTAATTGAAATTATCTATATTTGTATATAAAGGGAGACCATGAACTAGGTAAATTTTTTCAAATTGACTTGCACGGATTTCGTCTCAAATTTCATCTTTGTTCATATTGTCCTACTAAAGAGTGATAAATAGAAACACAATGTTCTACCAATCTAGTGCTGCTTGTATGGTAGTTCACACTTATAGACCACCGTCAGACTACATATTTCCATTTGCTTGCAAAGAAGCACTCAAAATTCTTCAGGGCAAGCTAATCCAAAAATCTATATAATAAAATAGGAGGTACATAAACCCCCTAGATAAATCACAATCACTCTTTATCTCTCACATAAAGAGCGCTTCAGATTAATTCTCTAGATTAACATAAATATAACTATATTTATATTTAAGATTTTTTAATTAATATTGTTTTCCTATTTTTATTCATTTTTTTCCTTATTTCTTTTCCTAATTTCAATCAATTTTTTTCCTTATTTCATACTTCTCTCCGAGGCAGAAGCAGCTACCCTCCTTAACCGGGCAGCAGCACCCATACTTTAGGGTGTAGGTCTCATCATTTTCTTTGTTTCAGGATTGTGTTTGTGATGATTTCACTATTTTTTTTTATAATTTATTTTATGTAGCAGTGTATCTCTTTTGTTTAGGAGGAGTGTTCGTTTACTTTGATTCCTAGACTCTCTTTTGTCTGAATATTTGAATAGTATCCTCAGCATAAACACCAAAATGATAATCGAACCCGGTGTGAAAATTGTTGAGCTACTAAAAAGGTTGTGATGAAAAGATTAGTGGTCAAAATAGACAACTCAAACCGATCTGAAGAAATTGTAGTCCTGAATGTATTTTATTTTTTCTATATTTTGTAAAATATCTAATGTTGTTTTTGAAAATTTTAGGAATTGATTATTTATAGAGAAAATCGGTGAAAAAGCCCCTTTTTTTTTAAGTTTAATTAGTGAAAAATCCTTTTGTGTTATTAAGTTTTAATTTAGTCCTTTAAATTAGATTTCACTTGTGTTTTAATCCCGCATTACAAGAATTGTAGGAATATTGCAAGGATTGTAGGGACCCGTACATTCGGTTTTTATAGTGAATTCTGTTACATGTAACTAATGTTAATTACAATTTCATAATTGTCACTATTCACACATATTTGGCTATTTTTAATTACATGTACTTATATAATATTAGTTACATGTTACAATTACATATATATGTATAATATTTTATGACGTAACTGAAAAAATATCAAATTTTTTAATTACATATCAGAGAAATGTAACTAAAAAGTTACATATTATTGAAATATGTAACTGAAAAATATTAAATTTTTTAGTTACATATCAAAACACGTAATAAAAAAAAGTTACATATTATTAGAACATATAACTGAAAAAAAAAAAAAAAAAAAAAAAAATTGGTTACCTGTAACTAATACAGTAATATTGCACACAAAATAGTTACATGTAACTGGCGCGTGGTTATCATGTAAGTAAAGTTTCCTCTTTTTTAAAACAGATGGGATTAAATCAAAAAATTTACCGCATGTAGGACTTTTGACCAATTAAAACTTAAAAGGAGGACCTCCCACCGACTGTCCCTTATTTATATTTAAACAACTATTTCTTAGAGTTCAAGATTCTTTGTTCCGAAGTTTAAGTTTGGAATTTTAAAGTTGAAGACTTCTCTTTAACTGTAGTCCTTATTGTTTCTCAATTTTTATTTTTATTTTTTTACCAACAAAGATATAAATTTGAGAAATCTTTTTAAAGAATAATTGTTTTATTAGAAGAAGTTGTTTATTAGAAAATGTTAGAGATATTTTTTCTTGCATTTTTTTGATTAATTATCAAAACTTAATTTTGTTGTTGAGTCTATTGATCTTCTTGCTTCATTGTCTAAATATTAAAATTAATATTTTCAAATTACAGTTATCTTTTTGTTAGACCCCAAGTTGGTTCACCTATTCTAGAAGGAAGGGTAAAATGGAGAGAGAAAGATGGTTTGGTTATGTTTGTTATGCTGTTTTGCATTCTGTTTTAGAGTTGGTTATGAGGATATAAGGAGAAGATTGACACTGTTGAAGGCATTGAGAAATTGATAATTGTTTTGGATTAAGCTCAGCTCATTTGGAGAGTTCCCAAGTCTCTCGAATGTTTGGTTTATCTTTGTTATTTTCAGTTGTTCAATAAAATACCATAGGTATTGTTCAATTCTTATCAAATTGGTATCAAGAGCACAAGCCTGGGAATTATTGTTTGACCAATTGAAGAAGATTACTGTTAGATGTTAATCATTGTCTTCATCATTGACGTTCATCTGATGTTCATCATTTGATTTTCCTTCTCATCGATTCTTCTCTTCCTCGTCGAACTCTCCGACTGCAGTTCATCTGGCTTGTCCATCCAGGTCAGCTCGTTTATTGCCTTAATTCTCACATCCTGTTTTCTTGACTTCAATTCCCAATTTCAAGAGACAACATCGGATCGAGTCTTGATTCATGATTTGACCATTATCGTTGCCGTCGGCTTGATTGTTTTCACTATCGCCGATCGATCCTTGATTCGTGATTCTTGTTTTCATTGTCATCGATCTCATCGTCTTCGTCTTCGCATCTCGCTTCTTCAATTGTGATTAAGGATATATATTCGATTCAGATCCATCGGCTTCTTCGGTTTGATTATCTATCGATTTGCAGACGTCATTCAAATCGATTGTTGATTCATCATTGTTTTTTGCGCCTTCATCGAGTTGCGATCTGTACAATCGATCATCGTCAGCCTTTTGTGGCATGCGTGTTTGATCTTGAATAACAGGAGATGTGATCTGAAATTGAGCTGCGATCTTGAAATTAGTTGAATTGCGATCTGAATCAACTCTTCTGTTTGTCGTTCGTGATTGACGATTGAGCCCCAGATCTTCTTTTTGGTTGATCGATCGATGTTTGCTTCGCCGTCGCTCTCAATGGTTATTGTCACCGAATGAGGATAGTGCTTCATTTCAGAATGTGACCTCATTTCTATTTAGCTATTGTATCAATCGTTTAGCATCAATTGTTGTTACCGTTTTAGCTACTGTATATTGTTTAGCTACTATTTCTGTTTAATTGATTACGATCATCGAAGTGTGAGAACCGATCACCGATTCAGATCTGTATTGTCCCTTCAGACCAATTTGATTCCTGGGTAGAGGGCAACCAACAATGTTGGTCAACATTTGGATGCGACGAAGGAGAACCAGAAAGAAATTCAACAGGAAGTAGGATCGATGAAGGAAGAGATGCAAAATATGAATAAAAGACTGGACCAACTCCTTAAGTACTATGAGGATTCAGCTCGACATGTTTCATCTTCGTCGACTGGCAAACTGACAGAGGCTACGGTGCTTAGATCGATGGTGGGAGGTTCACAAGCAAATGAAGGTAACCCAAATTTTCCCAAACCGATTACCCATCTTCCCGATTCGACGACCCACCTTTTCGATTCGTGCTTAGATTTCCGATTTCGAAAATTGGAGATGCCATTGTTCGACGGCACCAATCCCAATGGTTGGATCTTGAAGGCTGAATGCTATTTTGCTCTCCATCGGTTCACGAACAACGAGAAGATTGAAGCGGCGATCATCGGCTTCGAAGGTGACGTCTTATTGCGGTACCAATGGGAAACAAACCGCTAATCCATCGTGTCGTGGGAGGAATTGAAGATCCTGTTGCTAAAACAATTTAGTTCAACGCCAATGGGATCGCTCCACGAGTAGTGGTTGGCCTTGGAGCAGACTGGCAATGTTCATGATTATCGCCGGAGGTTTATTGAATTATTAGCGCCGTTGGAGGATTTGTCGAAGGAGGTTGCTCCCGGAAAATTCACCAAAGGGTTGAAGCCCAACATTTGGGCCGAGATACGGGTTATGGAGCCTACCGATTTGGATCAGGCGATGAATTTGGCCCAGAAGATCGAAGAAAAATTGTGGGTGGCCCAGCCTGTCAATCCAATGCTTCAAAGATTGTTGTTGATCCATCAAAAGAAATTCGACCCAGCCAATTTTTCAAGCCCAGCAACTTGGATCAGCCCATTGCTTCCTCAAACCTAGAAGAAAAAAATCAAGTTGCTAATTTGTTTTTTGGCCCAGAAGAAAGAAGAAAAAACTTGGGTCGGGCCATGGATAATTCTAATCCTAGCAATATGAGTTGTTTTGCACAATTTGGGACTTTTACTCGATTGATTTCAGATAGTTCTAAAACAGCCTACAATGGTAATCCTTACTTTGCTTTTCATGGTGCACTGATCAAAGCCCACAAAGATCATCGTGGTTGGTCTAAAAGAATGGTGTGAGATCCCGGAAAGCTGCCAACGACAAGAGTAATAAACTTCACCTTGAGTACAAGGTGAATGTTCAGGCGGCGGGTAATGTTAGGCCCCAAGTTGGTTCACCTATTCTAGAAGGAAGGGTAAAATGGAGAGTGGAAAATGGTTTGGTTATGTTTGTTATGCGGTTTTACATTATGTTTTAGAGTTGGTTATGGGAGTAGGATATAAGGAGAAGATTGACATTGTTGAGGGCATTGAGAAATTGATAATTGTTTTGGATTGAGCTCAGCTCATTTGGAGAGTTCCCAAGCCTCTCGAATGCTTGGTTTATCTTTATTATTTTCAGTTGTTCAATAAAATACCATAGCTACTGTTCAGTTCTTATCACTTTTTTAGTCCATGCCTCTAGGTACGGGTTCTACGCTATTAAATAAAGACTTCAAGACAATTATATGAAATTTGATTCACATGTAATATTGGCCAAATGCACAGCAGCGATGTGAGTGTATTACTGCAGTAGCAGGCAACAGCTCACAGCATCATTCAACTAATGAAATTTTACTAATATCACGTCATGTAAATAAATCGAAATAATTGAAATTGTAAAGTCAGAATCAACAGCTTACTGTAAGCTTCATATAAAGGGCCTCTAATGGTTGTAGTCGTATTACGAATTCATTCCTCCCTTGTTTCTGACCTAAACAATACCAAAGAAACAAGAACAATAAAATTAAGGTAAATGGTTCATAGTTATTTCTATTAAAGAGATATTTACGTATTTCATATTGCCAAGAAATCAAATGAGAGTTGGAAGAAAGAAGGCGAAGGTGCAGAGTGAAATCATCCATTACATCATGGTGGGCGCAAGTAGCAATAAGAAATAATCATATCAAGTACCATGATTACCTCTTTTACTATCATATCGATAAAAGGGTCTCCGCCTCCCTATTTTCACTAGAAAGTATTTTACATATGAAATTAAATAGTGAAAGAGTACTATTTCTTTCTTGATTCCTTTCTGTTGGTGTTAAGAGTGATAAATTTCTAAACGTTGGATTGATAAGCTTGGAAGCTCACTACCCAAAATTCGCTTTTCGAAATTGGAAGCCCACTAACCAAATTTCTATTTTCTGTCAGAAAACTAAAAAATCTTTCAAGCTTATGAAATGCTTCAAATAGAGGATGGTTTCTCATAAATCACCCCGAACTCAATTATAGATAAGTATCATGAATTCAACCAACCCCTAGCAACACAACTAAACTCTATGTTCACAGGCCATTTTCATAAAGTTTTAGTCAGAATTTTTGGCTCTATGGCATATCCAAACCCGCTACTAATTTCACAGAAGGCTGGTCAATCTAGTCAAGACAAGGTTACAGATTAATAGTTATGCTCATATTTGTTGTAGAACACCTGTGAAAATGAAAAATAAGAATATCAATTGTTCAAAGTTCATGGTACTAGGAGCAAAGATGCATACACTTGAATATATCACCAGGAACATCCTTAAACTGAACACGGACTTCTGCCTTCCTCGAATTCAAAGCTTTCCCAGCCTTGAGTATAAATGGAACACCTGCAACAAACAATTTATAGTGATGCTTGTAGAGCACATGGAATAGCCATTGTGCTAATTTAAACCTAAAAGATACAAAAGAAAAATAAATGGAAGGATTTCTCTTGCTCCATAACCTCAAGTGAAATATGTTGCAGAAATGAAGATAAAATCCCCCTCAATAGTGAGGGTAATTTATAATGAAAATATAGCACAATGAATTAAATTGTAGATATCATCATATTGCACCTTCCCATCTTTCGTTGTGTATCCGAAGAATCATAGTTGCAAAAGTGGGAGTGTTTGAGTTGTCAGGAACTGTTGGATCATCCTTGTAGCCTTCATATTGCCCAAGAACCACCTCATTATCCTCGATCGGAATTACCGATTGAAGAACCTGGATTGCCAAATTAAATCACCATGTCACTGCTCAAATTTGGAGATTCTTTAAGAAAAAATGCTCGATTTCACATCAATTTACAGATTGAGAGGATTTGCTTAAATTGGGAGATCAACGTCTGAAGGGGAACAATCCAGGTAAGGGATTGATTGATAAAAATGACTCGTGCAGCTATCATATACCATATTTGGAAGGAGAGAAATGAGAGGATTTTCAAGAACATTCAGAAGGACCCGTGTATGGTGCAAATAGGAATCTACTATGCTGTGAAGAGTAGAATGGTACCAGTAAAAGCTTTTGATTCTATACCTAAAGTGGGTTTGGAGAAATAGGGTGTGTAGTTTTTTGAATTTTCTGTAATGATTTCAGATTTGTAGGCTTGATGTCTCTAGAGGTGTCAGGGAGAGGTGAGTTTCTCCTCTCTCTGTGCGTGTTGATGTTCAGTTTGGTCGAGGTCATTAGGGGTATGCCCCTTTTGTTGTAGTTCCCTCCCCACCCCCACCCCTACCCCCACAAACACAATAAAAGTTTCACTTTCAATATAAAAAAAAAAAAAAAACGCACCAAGTGAAACTAGAACCGGCGTGTCAGAAACTCATATGAACAACTCTGAAGGATAGTGGGGGATTACTCCATTAAGACTCCTTTATCTAGTATAAAATCTTAGTCCCGATTGAGTGGGTTCCGAACTTCTTTCATTCATTGCATAATATAGTTTCATATGGTTTCCAGGTCAAATAGCATATTCTAAACATTCACTCGTCTTGTCCTAACTGAAGAATTAGATAATATTTCCCTTAACAGAGCCACACGTTCAGAGTAAGCTAGCTGATGAAAAGGAATATTAGAAGAAAGAAGCTCCAAATAACAGCCACGTGATGAGATATCAACCAGTACATAGTAAAAGCAGACATATAAAGTAATCTGCAATGAGTTCAACTTTAGAAAGCAGATCTGAAACACACCTTCACTTTCTCATCTCGAATGTGCTCTGGTTTAAGAGAAATAGGCTTCTCCATGGCAACCAGGCAAAAAACCTGTTATTCATACAAATATTGACATAAACTAAAATAGATAAGTACTTCAAACAAAAGTGAAACTTGCTATAAAATTTCATGAATCACAAGCATGTAAACACATTTCGTTTTGATAACAAGAACTACTATTTCAAGCATAAGTCAACAACTATTTACAGTCTCAACCATGGCTAGTACAATATCTTCAAAAAATATGGTCTCAACTTAACAGTTGAGTCCCCAACATCCACATCCAGTAAGTTTGTTAGTACTAAATTAGATAGGTCAAAATAGAGCACGGCGTGAAAGGAATATAAAGGAACCATTTTCAGGACAGAAGATCAAGTAATGTAAATGTTTTTCCTTTCAAGAAAAAATTCAATCAACATAAATGTTTTTAATGATTAAGTTAATGGCCTCACCTGTAGCAGATGATTTTGAATAATATCACGGATAATTCTGCAAATCAAAACAATGAAGTCAATATAAACCACAAGCCATAAATCGATCCTCAGAGAAAGCAAAATGAATTAATGAACATAGTGTCATCCATGCTTCTTCATATGGAAGTACAATTTCTACACCAGAAGAACATAGGGATAATGTTATGGGAAGTGCAAACAGTTTCTACGGCATTGAAATTTGAATCTAATAGTTTCTCTATAAATAATTAACTCTAACATAGAGGACACCACAATTCTCAACTTCCGCGAGAAGTTCATCATAGTATAGTCAAGAAATAGCTGTTGCATGCATTGACAAAGCATACCCATATTGATCGAAGTATCCGCCACGACCTTCTGTTCCGAAATCCTCTCTGAACACAATCTGCAAGAGAAAGATAAAGTAATGATACATCATTAAAACTCATAATTTAGCATAATAGTAAAAGAAAATAAAACTTTCAAAGCTTTGACATACTGGGGCAGGGAGCCGCCATAGATCAAGCCTTTATTGCAAAATCAAAGATTCGTCCAAATCATATGAAGTTTAAACACAAATCAAATCTCACTTTGTGGAAATAATTGATAGAGGTTCCTTGAAAGTGAACCAAAAACTTTTATCGCGATATTCAGTGGACTAATATAAAGAAACCCATAGAGCCTCACTAACAGGGTATACAAAAATTGTTAGCGCCACCAAACAAAAAATAAAATAAAATTGCCTGCCAATCTTTAGTGGCATTAGATATCTCCCTTGCATTATTTTATGTTAATATTTTATTATTCACTCACCAGCCATAACAGATTCAAAGAAATTCAGGAAAAAGAAAAATGAAAAAGAAAAAAAAAAAGAATTAAAGAAGATTCCCACCTGTACATTATCAATGTTGTCACGATTCCACAGCGGCAAAAAGAAGCGATTTGCAAAACGGAGTACCAGCTGCATGGTTGTTTAAGTGGCAGATAGATAGACATAAGTAGAATTTGAGAAACAAGAGATAAGTCGCACTGAACCATAAATCAATACATTACCAAGTTCTGCACCAATTCCTTTCCCAAGTAGTGATCAATACGGTAAATTTGTGGTTCATCAAATAACTCTCCTATCTGGGCACTGAGTTGTTCAGCAGAAGCCAAATCCCTACCAAAAGGCTTCTCAACAACAATCCGAGTCCACCCACCACCATCAGCTGAAAAGTACAACCATGTTCATTCAAGAAGATTTTTCAAGTAGCAGCAGAAATGAGAGTAAAATTCCATTTTACGCATGGAATACGCCCCTATGGGTCTTTTCATTGGCTTCCAATGAAACTATTACTAAAACAAGAATCCCGGTCACATCTTAATCAATGACATATGATCTTTATCTTTATGGGATAAATGAACAAACCGAAGTTTTCAGAATAAAACATTGATAATATAAAACCAACAGATGAATAAGAATACATACACTTGTGCATGCAACAACGATTGATCATTTTGCAGACAAGAGGATATACTGATGGAGGTAGGGCAAGGTAGAAGAGTCTCCTAGGAGATCCTTCAGCACTGTTTTTGGATATTTCATGCTGAGATATTTCCTTATCCAGTGTTTGAAAATCCTCCTCCTTGTCATAAGAGCCACTTACATATTTGATCTAAATGAGACATAAGAAAACACTTTCTAGGTAAGAGTTTAAAAATTAACAACACAATCACAACAGAAGGGGTGAATAACTAGCGTGCTAACCAATTGCAGAAACTTTGACACATTTTCTGTGTGTTCTTGTGAAGCATTCTTATCCTCTGTTAGATATCTGCAGTTATTAATCATAAGATGAACGAATCTCCACAGGTCAATACATGCATTGCCAGCTAAAGAAATGTTTTGGGTGGAGGACAGCAGAAAAAGGAAATGGCGAAGATGCCCAGGAGAAAAATAAAGAAAGAAAGAAAGAAAAAGCTAGAAAAGAGAAAGCAAATGTCACCAGAAAACAAATAGAGAGACAGAAAAACAAAGCTAAATATATACCCTCCCGTCTTCTAAAAAATATAGACCAAAAAAAGATAAAAACCTCTGGTATTTTCCACCTCATACAAATCAAACAATATCCGATGGAGCATCAAATGAAAGATGAAATCTGAAGGCAGCTGATCATAGAAGAAAAATGGCAATAACTCAGGACAATAAAGCCCACAAAATATATTCTAGTAGGAATAAACTGAAGAAGGAAGATACACCTCCCTAAACTAACAAAATAAAGTTCCCCACATTAAATCAAGTAAAATCCATACTCATTTGATAACGAGATAATGTATAATATTATCGACCACATTAGAGATAAAGGCATATCATCCCAAAATGCAGGCCTCATAACCTCAGCATAAGGGGTTGGATTAGGACACAAGGAACAATAAGAAAGAGAAACGAAGGAAAGGAAAGGAAAGGAAAGAATTGCTACTCCCCCTCAAAGGATCAGCGATGGTGCACATGCCTAAATGCGCAAAGCTTCACAATCAATATTATTCAACTCTCCGAACCTAGACGCATAACAGCTTGATTACAAATAATTACATGGCAAATTTCTAATCGAAGTAAGGAAACTAAACAGATAAGAAACAAAACCAAGATCCAAATTAGAGAGAGAAAAAAAACTCTTGCAATTATTTATATTTTAATATAATCCCAAACCTATTAAAACAAAAATAAAATGTTTACATAAAAACATATACAAATATCATAATGTCTAGTCCTATACTTCAAATATGAAATAAAACAATATTCAGATTCACCGATAGGGATACAAACCCCGGCGACCCAAATAATGCAACATCCACAAAAGAGTCCAAAGAATTGGAACACTGGATCCTGTGAGTTTCAAT
The DNA here is from genome assembly GCA_016647705.1 of Eucommia ulmoides. Classification (NCBI taxonomy): domain Eukaryota; kingdom Viridiplantae; phylum Streptophyta; class Magnoliopsida; order Garryales; family Eucommiaceae; genus Eucommia; species Eucommia ulmoides. Next base: position 22,370,430 of record CM028339.1, read on the forward strand.
AAATACACCGGATATATATTTCACGTATAGATACTAGTAGCCACATATGACAATTTTGCCTAGTAGGAAAAGATAGCAACCGTATAGTGAGACTCTATGCTCACATAACGAGGACAGGAAGACTATGGACAAGGATTAAAAATAAAAGGTAAGCAAATCTCACCCACGGATACGATTCCTCAACTCATCATCTGAAATATTCGTCCTTGCATAACCAAAAATGTGAACTTCATTGGATTGCAAAAATCCCTGAACATACCCGAGACAATCACCGAATTAGAATGCGAAAGTTGATTTGTAATTGAACAAAATAAATTCTCTCATGTACTATAAAGTATCATGAAATTCTCAGTTTCTAAATTGAATTACTAGTAGCCAGTATTTAAACAGTCCCATTATAATTCAAAAACTACGTGACGAGGCCACTAAGATGGTACATAGTTCTTGGTCACCCCAGGAACTGTAATCTTCCATAGCATATCGTGGTTCTGGATTTAACCGGATGACCGGTTCTTTGTCAAAACGTGTAAATCATTGAACATCAAAACATAATTTTATATATGAAGATTACTTTCGTTAAACTGTTTTACCTTCGCAATTGAGTTTATAATTATGCACAAGTATCAGGTTCTTTGTCAAAACATGTAAATCATTGAACATCAAAACATAATTTTATATTTGAAGATTACTTTCGTTAAACTGTTTTACCTTCGCAATTGAGTTTATAATTTTGCACAAGTATCAGGAATGAAACAATATATATATATATGAAAGCCTAATAGCCTAGCGAATTATGAATCAAAACAATCTTTGTACAGTTAACACTGTCACACTAAATTTGACAATCCAAAACTTTTGATATAAATACTTTAAATTTGAAAAATTGTTAATACAAAAAGAGAGTTAAGGCATTACAATTATATTATAGTACATTATTTAATGTCATTAGTCAGCTGTGTCTCAAATTAGAGCCTTAGGAATATCTTAGCAATAATTTGTCTAGTTGATACACACACAAAGGAAGAAGGAAAAAAATCCTATATTAGTGTACTACTTCTAAGAGCATATGAAAAGTCTTGCTCTAGTATTAGAATTTAGGCGATCCAGACAAGATTGAACCAAATTCATAAAAATAAGAAAAGAAGAAGCATCCAAACCTGCCGGTAAAGATTGAGTAGTGCCGGGAAAGTCTTTTTCTTGGCAAGATCACCGGAAGCACCAAGCACTATAATAGAGAGGCAGCCAGTCTCAGGAACATTCACATTCTCTCTTGAGAAGGAATCACTTTTACTGGCAGTTCTTTTCCCGATGGGCAACCCATCTGATGCCATTTTCAAAGCTTGGAATATAGGCACTAGCTTAGATCACTCAAATGGACAAGTATGACCAATTAGTCCTTCAGATCTGCTCACACATATACAGAGACGAATCATGAGGGAAACTTACAGGCAATTTAATTCTTTTCAAAGGCATAGAAACAGTACGGAGAACAGTAAATAATTGTCAACTCCATTGATTAGCTCATATGTACGACCAGAATCACCATTTCAGGTCGGTTATTCTTTCACCAGGAAATCTTCAATAGCTTCGCATCCAACGTTGATCCGTGATGTGCCAGAGATATTGATTAAAGTAAATTCAAAAGACACATAGAAACAAACTAAATATGTGAACACCTAAATCTATACCTTGATTTGTACGTACAATCGTAAACATAATTACTCATTAACAGCACAATTATGTGAATGATCGAAGCATGCGGATCAACGATCTCAAAGAAAACGGGAATTGTGAAAGTAACGCCAAACAACTGAGAAACTAGATTTTTGCATAAAGCATCTGAGTAAAACAAAATCAAATTGCTGCCAGAGAACCGCATTTCTACTAGACAAGTGAAACAGGAAGAGAATGAAGAACATGTAGAGTATTGAGAGAGAAAACCTGAACAAAATTCAGATCATACTTTAGGCCGAACTTGAAATTCAGAGTCAAATCTGGATGAAATGAAAGAAAGATGGAGCAAATTAAGGTGTGGGATAAAGTACCTTTCTGGATGCGATCTGTGGAAAGTATAGAGGGAACGCCTCGCCTGAGTTTGTAGTGTTTCTGACTGAATTTGGATTTTCTACCTACCCCCCTCTCTCTCTCTTTCGCTCACTCTCTCCCCAACCTTTAGAAAACCATGTGTGATGCAACACAACCACGCGTCAGTGAGCGTGTGAGCGCGCGAGCGTTCAGATATTTAAGTCGCCGTACGACTTGACGGACCCCAGAGTTGCGTGTATAATTACATGAAATTCCCTCTATTTCTATTGTTTACATTTTGTCCCCATAACTTTTTATCTTACTAGTTGATATTGATCAACTAATTTTTAATGGGGATTTTATTATTTAGTCCTCTATAGAGACCCTATAGAGGAATCAGACCCCCTGACATCATGTATTTAGGTTTTAGACCCCACAGATTTTGAAGTAAAAGGTCTTGTATTTTGGCCCTCTCTGTTAACGTTTATTTACGATTATACCATTTTGTCATATGCAATAAGACTAAAAACATGTAACAAGACGTTAACGTTAACGTGAAATTGTTCAAGTAATGCATCTTGTCTATATTACAATAATATAATTGAATTTCACGTTAACATTTTTGCATTTCATGTTTTTTTTTTTTTTTTTTTGTGTGTGCACATTAATTCATTGTCCTTATCTATTTTGTGTGCATTTGCCTACGTTTTTTTTTCTCAAACATTGTCTATATTACAAAACTACGATTTGAATTTCACATTAACATTAACGCATTTCATTTTTTTTATTTTTTTTTTTGTGTGTGTGTATTCCACGTTACCACATCTTTCTTCATGTGTTTTGTGAATTAACGTTAATGCATTTTTGACCATCGAACTGTAATTTTATCATTAACGTATTTTTTTATTTTATTTTTTTGGCTTGAATATTTAAAGTATTTTGCTTGAATATTTATATTAACGTCCTGATCCATACTATTATATTGTGCACGTTAACGTTAATTACCATATGTGGCATTTTGTCCTTTTGACTTGCTGTGTGTTTAGGTTGGGTTTGCGTTAATGTTAATGCACCTTTTTTAGGTTCTCTTCTGTGTTAAAATTTTAACTTACCGCTTGTGATATTTGTCTTTTTTTTTTAGTTGGGTGTGCGTTAACATTAATGAACATTTTTTGGGTTTCTCTATGTTAAATGTCAAAGCATTTTGGTTTGTGTTAACGTTAATACACATTTTTCTAGGGTCTCTAATGTTAATGTTATCGCATTAATGTTATCTAGAAACTCATATGTGATAAATCAAAAAGCACACACTAACGTTAACATTAATAGAACATTTTAACCTTATATATTAACGTTAACGCATTCATATTGTCTGGACACTCATATGTGAAAAATTAAAAAGCACACACTGACATTAACGTTAAATGAACATTTTCACCACATATGTTAACGTTATCGCATCTATGTTGCCTAGACACCTATGTGTGAAAAAAATCAAGCAAACACTGACATTAACGTAAAAAATAAACACCCCTCCACTTCCACCACCATTCATACGGCCACCATCATCACTGTCGGTACCATTTTCGAGCCAGATTTGAAAATTTTAAATTGAGAAAATTCAGATCTGAGTGTGAGAGAAAAGATGAGAGTGTCAATTTATTGGGAAAAAAAATTAAAAAATCAAAACTAAAACTAAAATATGAGGGTGAAAATGTAATTATAACACCATCATCTTCATCATCATTTTCAGGGGGAAAAACCTCCATTGTGCAAAGAGAGAGATTATAAATCAAACCACTGTGTTTGTTCTTATCACAAAAATTTGTTACTACAATCTGGAACATAGTTTAGTGAGAGATAAGAGAGAGAATCGAAAACCCACTGGTAGCGGAATATTACGTCGCTACTTTTATCGTAAATGTACAGGTCAAGTTTTAATATAGTGGAAAGAGTAAGGTTTGTCTTATCCACAGGAATTGGATTAAATTGTCGTTAAGTACCGCGATTGTTACAACCTAATTTTATCTAGGCGATCCAATTTTTAGTTTTTTATAGAAATAATAAAACTAAACTAATTAAACTATAATACTAATATGATGTTTATGGGAATATATTATCTAGGGATTAATTTCGTTCACTCAAACGTGTTCGTTTTAGTCTAGTTTACATTAACGGTATTCAAATATATCCAACAATCTAGGTATCGAAAATTCACTCACTATCTCGTCCGAGTGTAAAATGAATGAATATACGACTTCGCGTCAATACCAATGTCCCCATCTAGCGTCTAAATGACACTGATCATATGAGTCTTGCCCCAATCTCACGGATTGCACACTTTCTAATACTCTCCCAAGTCATTAGATCGTCGCGTTTGTTTAAACCCTAATCCGAATCCGAGGTTACCTTTCCCGAGTATTAAACCATGTATTCTTAAACCAACCAATATATCATAACAAACATATAATATACGTAATAAAATGGTAAACACAATTAGGTAAAGATAAACAACCGTTAACAAAACATCGATTTATTCAAACCATGTTTTCATGAAGTACATCAAACTCTAGACAATATATGTTTATCTATACATAGTTATAACCAAATATTCAACAACAAATAAGCTAAATATGATTAAAACTACCAACCAAAGCTAAAAATAAAATAGAGACACAAGGGAGAATAGTCAAATCTGAAGAACAGGTGATTCCACGTACGCTAAGTCCGCTCTAATCTCATTTTCTCCTCTTCAAATGGATGATCCTCCTTGGTTGGTATGTCTTGGAGCTCTCAAGACACTCCCAAAAATATGCATCAAGTGTTGGGGAAGAAGGGATATCAAATGGGATCCAAAATATATACAAAATATTCCAAAATATCTTTGTCAGGTGATATCGGACCACTGTAGCGGTGAGAAATCAGTTGGCCACTGACATTTGACCACTGCAGTAGTGGGAAGCACTGCTGCAGCGGTGGCTTGGCAGAATGTTTTTGTTTGTTTGATCGCTGCAGCGGTGGGGCTCACCATTGCAACGATGGAAGGCTAGTGGCCCTTTGATACTCTTTGGCCATTTTGCTCACTTTTCTACTGTTTCTCCACCGACGTCCTACCGATTTGCTCAATTTTCAACCGTTTTCACCCCAAATACCTAGTTTACATAAAAACAAATACAAACGAATTAAAACATATTAAAACATAATAAGAACACTCAAAAACTACCAAAATCGGTTTGAAAATATATAGATAAATTTCACCTATCAAATACCTTCAAACTTAGAATTTTGTTAGTCCTAGAGCAAAAACTCACACTAAAATAAACAAACACAACATGTGAGTTTTGAATTCAACTAATCGACCAAAAGGTTTTCCCTCAACAACCCCCAATCAAATCAAGTTCAAGAATAAAACATACCATGTGGTGTTCTAGAATTTCAACACTCAATATCAGCAAACGTCATTCTAGATCCATTCAAAATGTGTGTGTGAAAACTCATTATACAACTATCCAAACACCGGATTGGATTATTCACCAACTAAGCTCATGAACTTAAACCACAAAGGATTAGGATATCCATATGTCAGATTGGGTTCTACTCTCCACTAATGTAGGCTTGGAATTTTAAAAAGATCAATAAGATTTGATTCGATTTTTAGTAAATGGCCAAGGGTATATCAGGAATAGAAAATCGGTAAACATTATAACTCAACGATACACGAGGCACAATGTTTAGCGCTTAATTACACTCGTAACTCCAAAAATAAATTTGGAACAACTCTGAACAAATATTTAAAAACGTTGTACTCACTTGTCAAAATAAACGAAAATAGTACTATATTTACATTTTTTTACCGCACCTCCAAACTTATTCAATTATTACAATATCACGAGCATGGAAATACAATAGAAAAATGACAAGTGAGTAATCGAATACCGAACCAATCAAAAGTTCGCCAAAACCCAACCGCTCACTTCAAGTAACATAAACAAATGCTAACTTGATTTCAACTCAAATTGTGCCTTAGGTTTAGTGACATAGGTTTGGAAAAAGTTTAATTGACCATGGTATTTGTTACGAGTTCAGAATTGAAACAGCTTATTGGTTTCGATAGGGAAATGAGGGGTAAACATATAGCATGGTAAGCTTTAAACGCTCAAGCGATCAAAATGAATATCTAAATCATGTCTCCTGAACTACCTCGCCTAAGATTTCGCCTCAAGTTTCGCCCAATCAGGTTCTAGAATCCCTAAAATTGCCATGAACTTGCTACTGAATAATCGGCGTCAAATCAATTGAATAGCCATAAAACGAGTCTACGTCATTCAATTTAGAATCCAAAATGACTTTTACCAAAATGAGATGCCAAGCACATAGAACACACATGAATGGGCATTACCGGTGACCTCGAAAAACAATTAGGGGATAATATCATCATTGGGTAACGGCCCAGATGAACTATAAAACTCAGCACACAACAACAACAACTACAAACACAAACATACTACACTAACTAAACAAACATGCATATATGAAAACAATTTAACTTAACTACGCAACTAACAACAAGAAAACATACTAAACATCCTAAACATTCCCCCCCAAACTTAAAATGGTCAGTGTCCACAATGACCCAATCATCAATATCAACAATTGAAATATAGCATGCCAAAGAAGGGGGTTTAGAACATGTACCTGGGAGGCGAGACAATCTCGCCTCCGAGTGGAGTCGGCGGTGATGCTCTAATTTATTTTGAAAACTTGGGTTGCCTCCCAAGAAGCGTTTGGTTTAATGTCCTCGGCTTGACACGGAGAAGGGATCGTCAAAGAGCAACTTCCGCCCATAATATGTGTCATACAACAACACATATGGGTCTTGGTTCAGAACGCCCTCAAGCTTGGAAAAATTTGGCATTAATTGGCCCGTGCTCTCAACTTGACTTGGTTCCGTCTCATGTGCTCGGTGGGCATGAAAGAATAGTACTAAAGGCGGCGAAGGACAAGTGAACCACATCGGATCCTTATAAATGTGATCATCTTGGATCGGTGGTGGCATCATAATGTGAAACTCAAATGGTGAAGAATCACAATCGTCGATCCATGCTTGGGTTTCCGTCTCATTGGAATCATCGCCATTGAACTTACCCAAGTTCCTCCCACTCGTATCCGATTCCTCTTGGTGGCTTTCACATATGGATGTGATTGCTATGTCTCTTAATGCCACCACTTCTAACTCAGTCTCAATGAAGTAAATAAGCTAACCGATTTGAGTTTCGAGGGACTTTACAGTCTCATCAATTTCAGCGCAAGTCGTTTCAATATTGTCAAGACGATCATCATGCTCATTGAGATGGTTATTCGTTTCCCTCCAGAAATCCTGAGTCTCCCCCATAAATTCAGCGAATATTTCTTCCAGGGTGGGAAAAGACTCCACATGTTGGTCCGGGGTGTCAATCCATGATGCCGAAATGGTGGAACTACTATCCCCCAAGATTTGGTAGCTTGTTGAATAATTCCAACTCTGAAAATCAAACTCTGCCATGTCTTCCAACAACCAATAGGCTTCGTCCGCGGTTAGTTGGTCAAAAGAGGTAGTACTGTTTCCTCCTTCCACCCAAGTTCTTGTTGCGACTAGTAACTCGTCAAGGAAGTTCAATAGTTGACACTCCCTCAAAAAACCATGACTGGGGAACCGAAATAGCAACTCCTTGTATTTATCCCAAGTACAATAAAACGGCTCGGAATCTTGTTGAAATAAATGAAATAGCACTTGTTGATCTAATATCTTCAAGTACCTCACAAGACAAAACAAACTAAAAATAAAAATTATAAATAAAATAAATGTCTAAATTAAAATCAAGTTACTTACTCACAATATCAACAACAATCTAAAAGTCAATCCCCGACAACGGCGCCAAAAATTTAGTAGCGGAATATTACGTCACTACTTTTACCACAAGTGTACGGGTCACGTTTTAATATAGTGAGAAAAGTAAGGGTTGTCGTATCCATAGGGATTGGATTAAATTGTCGTTAAGTACCACGATTGTCATAACCTAATTTTATCTAGGCGATTCAATTTTTAATTTTTTATAGAAATAATAAAACTAAACTAATTAACTAATTAACCTATAATACTAATATGACGTTTATGGGAATATATTTTCTAGGGATTAACTTCATTCATTTAAATGTGTTCGTTTTAGTCTAGTTTACATTAATGGTATTCAAATATATCCGACAATCTAGGTATCGAAAACTCACTCACTACCTCTCCTGAGTGTACAGTGAATGAATATGAGATTTTGCGTCAACGCCAATGTCCTTTTCTAGCATCTAAACGACACTGATCACATGAGTCTTTCCCCAACCTTACGGATTGCACACTTTCTAATACTCTCCCGAGTCATTAGATCGTCGCGTTGTGTTTAAATCCTAGTCTGAATCTGGGGTTACCTCTCCCAAGTGTCAAACTCCATATTCTCAAACTAACCAATATATCATAACAAGCATATAATGGAAGTAATAAAATGGTAAACACAATCGAATAAAGATAAACAACCGTTAACAAAACATCGATTTATTCAAACCATGTTTTCATGAAGTACATCAAACCCTAGACAATATATGTTTAGCTATACATGGTCATAACCAAATATTCAACAACAAATAAGCTAAACATGATCAAAACTACCAACCAAAGATAAAAATAAAAGAGAGAAACAAGGGAAAATAGCAAAATCTGAAGAACGGGTGATTCTACATGCGCTAAGTCTTCTCCAATATCGTTTTCTCCTCTTCAAATGGATGATCCTCTTTGGTTGGTATGTCTTGGAGCTCTCAAGATGCTCCCAAAAACATGCATCAAGTGTTGGGGAAGAAAGGATATAAAATGGGATCCAAAATATCTTTGTTAGGTTATGTCGGACCGCTGCAGCGATGGGAAGCATCGCTGCAGCTATGAGAAGTCAGTAGGCCACTAACATTTGACCGTTGCAATGGTGGGAAGCACCGTTGCAACGGTGGCTTGGCAGAATGTTTCTGTTTGTTTGATCACTGTAGCGGTGGGGCTCACCACTGCAGCGATGGAGGGCCAGTGGCCCTTTGATGCTCTTTGGCCTTTTTGCTCACTTTTCTACCATTTCTCCACCGATGTCCTACCGATTTGCTCGATTTTCAACTGTTTTCACCCCAAACACCTGGTTTACATAAAAACAAATAAAAACGAATTAAAACATATTAAAACATAACAAGAACACTCGAAAACTATCAAAATTGGTTTGAAAATATATAGATAAATTCCACCTATCACCCACAATTCAAGAGAGAGAGAGTGAGAACGGGATTTGGACGACAGATCCGAGGCAATGATAGCAATGGCAATGGCAACGACGGCGAAGCAATAGGCAACAACGACAGGTCCGACCTCACAGAAGAACGACAAAGATAAACAAACAGAAGATAATGAAGACGGACAGACGGCGAGCGGCGAATACGTACAAACGATAGACGACGTTGGACATGGTCAAACGGCGATGGGTGGACGACGATAGATCGATGACGGCGCTGAACGATGCGCGACTGGATTTCTAGCAGATCTGGGCGTTCCCTTCTTTTGCCACTATTGTTCGACATTTCAATTGAGAGGGTTAGAGAGAGAGGGGGGGAGGATAGAGAGAGTTTGGACTCATTAGGGTTTGTGAGAGAGGTGAAAATAGATAGAGATGAACCACCTAGATATAAGCGTATATAGGTCTTTTTAATAAAATAGTCAATGGTCAAAGGATCAAAAAATAAATGAGTTATACGAGGAGGATTAAAGGCTATGACAACTTTTTTTTTTGAATTTTTTCGAAATAAACTCTTAATTTAGATCTAAATAATAAAAATATCATTTTTAATTCATCACCCCTCATGATTAAATTGTCAAATATAAAAAAAAAAAAAATAGGCGAAACTATGTATAAATAAATAGGACAATCATTCAAGAGTTTATTTATTTTTTATATCATTTTTAAATCTCACCGTATTGATTTTACTTGATTGTAGCTAAAATTATTTTTTTAGTTAATTGTAACTAAAAAAAATTATTTGTATAATGAAATATTTAGTTGATGAAATTAAAATTATTAAACAATAATCATGTCTTTTTAGTGACATTTTCAGCGGAGGATGGTGAATGATAACAACAGCAGTCGACATGTTATGAAGTATCATATAGTTGACTCTAATTAAATCACTAAAAAATAATCATACATTTTAATGATGTTCTTGGTAGTAAATAATGGTCGGTGGTGTTTATGTTCACGCAGTCTAGTGAGGAGGCGACAGTCCGGCGATGAAGATAGGGTTTAGGCAATAATGGCGATGTGGCGGTTGAAACTAGCTTCCGCTTAAAAAAAAAATCCCAAATTAAGTATATAAATTAATGGGGGCATAATTTAAGAATGTGATGTAAAACAAAAAGGGACATAAACTAATTAAGTTTAAAAAATACTCTTTACTATTTTATTTAATTGTAACCCCATTTTAATGATTTTGATTCCTAAAATATATTCTAAAATTTGAATATCATGCTTTTTTATACCAAACTATTTCCGTTTTTCTACATAATTACAATGGTGTCCACCTTAACGTGCTTGCTATTTTTATTACAACAATACACCGCATGTGAGTTGTTGACATAATAATTATTTTATGAAAAATAAATTATTTAAACTTAATTACATAAAAATTACAAGCCAGGGCTGGGAACCCCGAATTTCTATAGCCGGGGTTCCCAACCCCGGTTTTCACAGTTTATTTAAAAAAAAAAAAAGCTCCCTTTTGAGGGTGGAAACTACCATTTAAACCCGCTAGTGTTTTCTTTGCACCAATCACTCCTTTTGCCCTATTTAATGATACGATAACTTCCAAATATATGTAGAACTACATTTCAGTTTACAATGGCTCCTAAAAATGCGAAACAAACCTGGAAACTTTTGTTCAAATAGCTAAAAACAAAACATGCGAATTTTATCACAAATCTATTGTTGAAAAACTATTTTTTTTACACAATAGTCATCATGGAATCATTCTCTTTAAAATGAGATATTAATCATTTTTTTTAAGTTATAAATTGTATTTCATATGAATGTTACGTGTAACATCTTTGTAATCCGTGTGAGAACGAATGTTGAATAGAACATTCGGTGATTAACTGTGATATTAATGTTATATATAACATCACTACAATCTGTGTATCCCCGAGAGTGTTGAATATAACATGTGATAAAAATAATATCAATTAATGTTGATAATAGCATAAATCATATGCATGTTGAACGTAATATGACTTACTGATAAAGGTAATTTGGATATTGAATATAACACTCAACTGTATTTCGATAATGTATAAGATCGTGTTAATTGTAACACAAATGTAAAAATTGAAAATTCTGAAAATACCATGTTGAATGTTAAATGAATGTGAAAAGTAAAAAATTTTTAAAGTATCATATTAAATGTAACACGAACGTGAAACTAATGAAAAAAATAATAAATGTGATATTATTTTGAAGATCTTATTTAGACGAACTAAATATATAATTAGATTGTAAAAAAATGTGTACAACAATAGTTATTTTAATTTTAATAAATGATTTTGTGTGAAACCGTTAAATATGGAAGATTTTAATTATCATTTATGTGAAAACCGTTAAATAAGAAAGATTTCAATCGCGCGAAACACGCAGGGGTAAATTAGTCATCCCAAAATTCGCGTTTTTTGAAATTGGGATTAAACGATTCATACAATTTGTAAAATGTGAGTGCTTTGTTAGTACTAATTGACAAGTCGAATTTATTACGATTGATTGGACCAATCAAATTAGTGTTTATCATTAACACACACACACATAAATGTATATACAGCCACAAACACATTTATATCCACTTATGTGTGTCTATATATACAAGACTTTATGTCCATTGCGATCACTCTAAACCCACATAAAATTGAAGTTTGAAATTTCCATATCCAACTTCAATAAAAAAAAAAAAAAAAATACACAATGAGGGATCTGTATTGTTCAATGGGACTCCACTGGCATTTGAAAGACGAATTCTCTTACTCTTTATATCCAAGAGTTTGTTACTCTCCACGGTAGGTTACAAGAATGTGGGAAGAATACATTAATCGTGTGAACCAAGCAAAGATTATCGTGGATGGATACAGCCAATACAATATTCTAATAGTTCATCAATTGGCTGGAACAATACCAATAGGCACACCACATGATCTTCAAATGGCATTGCATCGCTACTGCGAAGAAAATAATCAAATGCAACTTTGAATTAGCCAACACAAGATTCAAATGACTGTTTGTGAGCATCTCCAAAAAGGTTTGATCAGCGAAGCGCATACTTACATGATGATTTTAAGTGAACCTCAATATCAATTAGATATTGAAATATTAGATAATAAAAGTAATGTATAATGTTTTTGCGTAGTGCATTGCAGTTTAACTAAGTTTTTTTTTTTTTTCAAATCTAATGTATTATTTATATATTAAATTATAATAATGGTACCTTTACCAATCCAAAATATTTGTTCTCTTTATTTGTATTTCCAAAACAAACATACAATAACAAGGGTTTACAATACCAGAATGTTACGTCGAAACAAACACATAGTCTATTACAAATATAACTACCAAAAAATACGACTTTCAAATAAAGTTTGTTAGACGAACAGATGGTTTCAAGCACAATCACATTTTCCAATAATATACCATCAGGAAATTTTTCAATCTCGTTAAATTCAAATAAATAGTTCCAACCTTTTGAAGCCATCCGAATTGCCAAGTTGTTCATCAATTTTGGTAAGTATTTTACCATACTACCCGCCTCATTTAGGGTTTTTGTGTACATACCAATTTTTATCACTTTCTTAATAGAAGTCTTATAGTCACAGTAAATTATGCACGATCAGAACGGTAGTTGCCGCAACATGTAAAGGGCTTGGCGAATATTTCGTATGCTAACATTTGTTTGAGATTCTATTAAAGTGTCACCGCAACACAATTTCATCCCTGCAAAATCGCTATACCAATGGCCTGATCTCATTCTAATAAGTCCCTCTAATGTTTCGACATGTTGACCAGTTATTTGGATGCTAACATTCACCAAGTAACTTCATGCAAAACAACCGACAATCAAATTAAGAATGAAAATTAAAAAAAGAATTATATATATATATATATATATATATATATATATATATTTAAAATATTTACCGTAGTCTTCTTCATAAATTTTATTCACTCTATTCGGGTACACAGCGTAACAAGGTAGATACTACTAAACAAAGTTTGATATTAACAATGCATGTTACTAATTATGAACTCAGGTGATTAAAATGAAAATTGAGACTGTTGTTATTTATACAAAAAAAAAAAAAGTGGGAAACGGGCAACAATTGGCGGGAAATAGAGAAGAAAATGGTAAGGAAAGAGTTTGGAGGGAAAAAAATGGCAGAAAATTAGAGGAAAATATTTTGAAGGTATTATTTTTTGCATCAAAATTTCTTACCAAGAAAGTGGTTGGCGAAAAATTGTTTTGGTGCCAAAGTTTGCCTATACATACATCAAGACTTGCAAGACTCTTATTCACATTAGATTCATTTCTTTTCTCTATTGTGATTGCTATTAAAAAAAAATATAGTTCAAATGGCAAGCAAATCAGGAAATGATAAGGGTAAGGGCAAGGGCTAGGAGCCAATGAAGATCAGTTGCACTGGTAAGGGCTCAGGGACAAGGGACTATGCTAAGTACCAAGATGAGATAGATACATGGTATGAAATCTAAATACGTCGCTCAAAGGTCTGTGTTACCCCAATTTGTTGCGTGGTCCATGGGATGTTGTTAACTTGAAACGAGGTGTTTAACGACAACTCAATCTCTCTGGCATATAGCTGAATCCCATCATGAAGAAATGAACTTTCTTAGTACACGATAATATTTTCAAACACATGGTTCGTTGGGTCAATCGTCCATACGACAAGAGCTACAACTACACTAAATGGGGTAAAAATAGTGAAGAGACAAAGAATTTACAATGGCCAAAGGTAATGGCAAAAAGAAACCTTTATGAGATAAGGTCTCACTTATACTACCTCAAGATTTCGAAATTACTCTCTCGTAAAATTCTAAAAAACGAATCGGATAACATTGACAAAATTTGTCACACATTGAAACGAGATGTAGAGAGAGAGAGAGATTGTGAGAGAGAGAGAGAGAGAGAGAGAAATGGATTATACCAGGGTATCTATGGTGGCAAGTGGATGGATAATATGCGATGACGACAAGGGGCTCATATCGTCAACAACGTGGTGGCAGAAGGAGGCTTATGATAGTTTGGTAGGTAGCTGATCTATGTGCGGCTAGCTTCATGGCAGTGGAGGGAGAGATGGATCGTTGATTTGGGGAAAGAAAGGGCTTTAGATTTCGGGGCCTGACTAGTGTGGAGATGAGAGAATGGAGAGGAATGAGGTTTGATTGGTGGGAAATTGGGAGTGACGAGTGAGAGAGAAGGCAATGACTAAATTAACCTGGTAACACTAATTCTTTTAATTATGTATAAATAAGATGATCAACCGGTCCAAAAATATATATTGGTTTGTCTCTGATCCGCCGGTCCTCTTTGTCTCTAACCTATCTTACTATATATATATATATAACAGGGTGCACTACCCCTGTCTTATTTTAACAAAAGCCCGAGGTAGCACCTCCAACTTGTATCCCTATGAAAAAAATACTAATACCGTATCAATGCGGGCCGTACCCTTTGTTTTTTTAGTTTCGGAGATAATCAAGATTGTTACTTTGGTTATACCAAATATAGCACTCCCGGTTTATGCGGATTTGAAAAATATCCCATACTCACAAATATATTAGTGAAATAGTTTTTTTTTTAATTAACTAGTAAACAACTCGACTGTTTGATTAAGGTTTAGTTTATTTTCTAGAAACTCATTTCTTTTAATCTATATTATATAAAATAAATTGTAGTATACTTTTTAACCATGTTCTAAGTATATATTTTTCTTATATATTTTAAAGATTGTTTTAGAAAATAACGTGTTCACTTTTTCTTCTTTTCGTTCTTCACAATTTTTCGTTCTCTCAAATCCTAACTATTTACAATAGACAAGTATTTAAACTCTTTACTTCTCTCTTGTTTAGTTTTCAAACTTCTCTTTCACTAGATGTAAGTCCTATAGTCAATCTTGTATTACTACATTTAGTAGTTTTTTGCCTGTTAAATTACAATATCAAGTATTAGGTATTTTTCATATCATTCTTGAATTATATCTATATTGTTTGACTCTGGATATAAAGTTGAAAATGTCTTAACTATTTAATAAAATTAAAAGGTAGAGATCATAAATATTGTGGTAACTTCTATACCAGATATTCATAGTCGGTACTGGATTGTTAAAACGGGTCTTTAACAATCTAAACTAGCTCATGGAGTGTTTTCTCTTATGAGAATTATGAGTCTTAACTATTAGTATGAGATATTAGAACAATCACAAGGGATTTACTGAAGTAGTACGGGCCTTAAATGACAATAGAAACATGTTTGGTACCGACCATTATCTTGAAATTATTTTATTTTAATTTATGAGAATATAAACAAAGAAACACGTTTGGTTGCAACATTTGTTCTTTTTTTTTTTCTTTTTTTTTTCTTTTTTTTTTTAAATGTATGACAATAAATATACATATTTTTTTGCCAGCATGGTAATGGTGGTCGACATGGTAGGTGGTGGCCGGCGGGGTGGTAGTGGCCGACGTGGTAGTAGTTCTCAACACTTACCTTTATGAAATAAATTGAAAATAGTTTTGTGAGAGTGAATGAAAAAATAATATTTATCAATTTCTCAATTTTAAAAAATATTGAGAACAAAGACTTATTTATCAAATGTATTTCTATACATTAATCTCAAACTTTTAAAAGCAATAACAGAAATAATGGAAACAGTAATCAAACGAGGCATTAGTATTACATAAATTTATAGACAAATAATCTGTAAAATATACTAAAAATTAATTATTTTTAGGAAAAATTATTGTTTACTCCCAAAATAAGTTACTATTTATCGTTTACTCCCATCTACTTTTTCTTGCACCGTTTACTCCCATTGTCGGCCTTTCCTTGCACCGAAAACTCCAATCGCCAGCCTTTCTTGCACCGAAAACTCCCGTTTTCCAAAACGGCAAGGGATGAGATTACCGAAATGCTCTTCCGTGATTCGCGTCTTCCTTCCAAAGCGTCGATCAATTTGTAGACGCGTCTTCGTCTTCGATCAATTTGTAGACTGGTTGCGATTTTTTTCTTCAATTTGTGCAAATCTGTATCGTGGTTGCAATTGTTGGTATCGTGCAGATTTGTATCGTAGTTGTGATTTTCTTCTTCGATTTGTGTGTATCGTGGTTGTGATTCGCACTTTATCAACCTCAAGGCTCGTCGTCTTCGATGGCTTGTCAGCTTCGTCTTCGTCATCGTCATTTGATCGGAGATGAAACAAAGAATGCAGAGATGATGTGCGTGACAGTGATCTTAATTTTTGACTATTTACGCTTTGCACCCTGCAATTTACAGTTTATTTATAACAAATCAATGATGTTGTTTGTGTTTATATTGTTTGTGATAAAATAGCTTGTGTGTGACAATTGATATTACATTCAATATCTACAGGTGTTGAATATAACATCATATGATTTTCATTGTTTGTGACAAAAATAACTTGTATGTGACAATTGATGTTACATTTAACATCCACAGGTGTTGAATATAACATCATATGGTTTTAACCGTGGATACATAAAACAAGAGTAGAGAACATTTGATGTTATATTCAACATTCACATGTTTTGAATATAACATCATATGATTTTTAACTGTGGATACATAAAACAAGAGAACAATTGATATTACATTTAACATTCACAGGTGTTGAATGTAACATCCACACATAATACGATCCATAAAGATATGAGAACAATTGATGTTACATTCAACATCCACAGGTGTTGAATGTAACATTGTAATACAAAAAAACAATTGATATTACATTCAACATGCACATGAGAGGTATTTTGGTTAGAAAAAAACAAAATGAGTTATTAGTGCAAAAAAAAAAAGTGATAAGCTTAATCGGTAATTTCTTCCGTATTTTTGGGAGTTAACGGTGCATGCCCTTTATTTTTACTCTCCATCAGTTATAAATTTGTTTCCTATTGAGAAAATTTGATACAATAGGTTAGTAGGTACTAGTTAGTATCATAGAATAAACTTGGAGAGTAGAAACTGATATTTATCCTTTAGGATATGAGTTGCCGGAGTTAGCAAATTTGAAAGTCACCACGAGATCCACGAGCAAATGCCGCTAATAAAACAAAAGAAAATCAACGGCGGAAGGACGGACCCCAACAACCCACGCGGCCTATTTTTTTATATGCCACGCACGCGCTGAGTCACGTTCAATGATCAAGTATTTATTTATTTTATGAGATAATTATTTCTATTCCTTCTACTTTAGTCTTTCTTGATGTACTTCATGCGTCTACACATTAGAAATAGACATTTTCACTCTTTAAAGAGACTAGAGTGGTTATTTCTAAAAGTTAAGGGATAAAGTGCAAAGAAATAATTTATACAATAATACTAAAGATTTGATTTTCCGGACAAAAAAACACTATATCGCTTTTAAAATTTATAATTATTAACAAATAATACATAATAAAAAATTAACCAATAAAAATATACATAATTTAATTAAATATTATAAAATATAATTAAACTCAACCGCTTTGTAAGTGAGAGTGTAAAATTTTCAGGCAAAAAAATTATCTTTTCAGTATTTCGACAATTCATTACAATCATCTATTCGCCTCAAATTAATCCAAATAGTTAATGAAAAGATATTTCTTGACTTATTAATAGATTAAAAATGATTTTATTCTAAGATTTTATACATAAGGGTATATAATGCACATTCACCACATGTTAGGGACTAAACACTACCAACATTTTAAAAAGTAACTGAATTACAACACAACTATTTAAAAGTGTTATTTACTAAACAACCTCTTAAATAAGGATTAAGCAATAGAAAATCAAGAAATATCTTTTCATTAACTATCATCGAAGTGGTTCGTTGTCGTACTATCACCACCGTCGAAATGATCCGCCGCAAGCTATCATCACTCCTAAGTTTGTCTGTCGCAAACCAGTCTCCGCCCTAGGTTAGTCCACCTCTCTCTCTCTCTCTCTCTCTCTCTCTCTCACACACACACACATCTAGAAAATTCTAGATCTTAAATTTTTAGATCTGGAAAATTCTAAATTTGAAATTTTTCGATCTGAAATTTTTTCACCTTTTACCACTGCTATTTGATGAGATACAACCACCGTCGTTCACGCACCCCCGTTCGCCGTATTGAAGGTTCACAAATCATTCATCCAAATCTGAATTCCTCACTGCCTCATATTTGAATTGTCCAGATCATTCGCCATTAATTACATTTTCCCTCCCGGTTGGTTTTAATTTTAATTTTTTAGTTTTTTTTTTATAATTTATCCCCTAAACATTCACAATTATTTTAAAATAGTAGTATAAATAATTGTGAATGTTCATACAGAGTTTGTGTTTTTGGTGAATGTTCATTGTGACTTGATAAATGTTCACATCAGTTTATTGTGGTTTGGTGAATGCTCTCTCTCTCTCTCTCTCTCTATTTTTAGATCTGAAAAATTCCCAACCACAATGGTAGGAATCAAACGACGTTTTCCGATGGATCCGATCTGAATTTTTCCAGATCTGGAAAATAATAGAATTCACCGCTTTACAACTGCCATTCTAACGGTGGTGAAAATTCCAGACGGTGTTGGTAGAGTTTGTTCCAGATTTGGTTTGATATGTTGTTTTAGTTGATTTTGGTGGAATTTTGTTCATCGATTGTGACTGTTCTTATTTGATTGTTTTGTTTTTGTGAATGTTCATACTGAGTTATGTTTTGGTGAAGTTCATGTGGTTTGGTAGAATGTTCACACAAGTTTATTTTTTGTTTATTTTAGTTTGTTTGTTTTTTCCAATGTTTTTTATTCATTTTTGTTTTTTGGTGAATGTTAATTCCGGTTTCTTTTTGTTGATGTTAGGGTTTATTTTCAATGTTTTGATTTATTGTTGGTTGATTTTTATTTTTTTTATTTTTTACACGTTTTTCCCTGAATATTCACAATTATTTTAAATAATAGCGTGAATATTCATAACAAAAGAACATAAATATCATTTCTCGTAGTTTTTGTGACTATAAAAAAAGAACGTAAAATATAATAACGTGTAAACATAACAAAAAACGTATATTTTCACATAAAAATCGTCAACATTCGCAACAGCACAATCAGTCCATTAACACGTATTAAAATATCTAAAAATAGTAAAATAAAAATATGAATGTTCATATCTTAGTATGTTTTACATAATGGTCTTTTATGTAAATTATGGAAAAAAAATATAGTCAAAGAACATGAGACTATTTTCTAAAACATATTTGAGACTAAAATTTTATGATTTGTATATCCTTTGAGGACTAAATAATTAAGACCACTAGAACACTTAGTTTTAAAGTAGAGGGAGTGAGAAAAAATAAGTGAGAGTATAAATATTGAGAATTATTTAGCACAATCAACTTGCACTGTTTGTTTACCATCACTAAAAAAATGTTTTAAAAAACGTAACGCAAATTATTGTAATCAATTGATACAAAATTTAATGAAGTGTATATTTTTGTAATAAATTTAATTTTAAATTTCAAAAAAATTGATCATCTAGATATACCTTTTAAGTTTTAAAATTAAATATATAAATCATAAATAATTGGTCAATAAGTATTTGAATGGAAAGTTATGAAGGGACTCAAATAAACTGCTAGATTTAGGGAGATTCCATATGTTAGTTATTGACGAAAAGGTAGTCATTAAGAAATCCAAAAGACTTTTTTTATAAAGACAAATGTTAATGAATTGAAACTTTAAAGAAATTTCAATTATTCTCTTTAACCTATCTGCTTTTAACATTTTATTTAAATGAGTTTTAGATATTATTTATTATTAATATAGTAATTTCACTGAATTTAATTTTTATTTATTATTAATATAATGGGTTGAATGAAATTAGAATATTTTTATATTTGAAATAGTAAGGCTTTCAATACATTGATATTTTGGTGGGTAAATTTTGTTGATATTCCCTATCATTCGGAAAACATATAACAATATCAGCTTTCATTTGGAAAATATTTTAGCCCCAGTCATACAGAAAATATATAACAA
Organism: Eucommia ulmoides; assembly: GCA_016647705.1. NCBI lineage: Eukaryota > Viridiplantae > Streptophyta > Magnoliopsida > Garryales > Eucommiaceae > Eucommia > Eucommia ulmoides. The sequence continues at coordinate 22,390,836 of CM028339.1, forward strand.
TATCCGTTTTCATTGGGAAAATATCTTAGTTCGTGTTATTTTTGAAACCCAACAACGACAACATAAACTTCTTGCAAAGGGATGACATCTAATCTTATTTGACATTTTTTCCTTTCATAATTGGATTTTTTGGTAAACAATCCATGAAATTAAAAAATTTAGTTCATGGAGTTTACACGGAAAAATAATTTTTCCGTGGCATAGACTATATGTGCTAAAATTTTAATTTCGTGAACTGTTTAAAAAAAAAAAATCCTTTTATAATTTATTCTTTACATATAACGAAAATTCGCTCTTTTAAATGAAAGATAATTTTTTTTAGATAAATAATGAAAAACTATAAATGTTTCAGTTGCTAAACTTTTTATTTAAAAAATATTTTTATTTTTTATTTTTTTGTTTCTCATATAAGTGTTGGTAGAAGTAAGAAAATTATTTTTTTATGCAACCATACAAAAAAGAGTTAAAAAGGACAAATACAAAAATGTTGTTTTTCAACCTGAATGAAATTATTACTAAATAAAGTCTCGCACAAACGTTTTGCCAAAAATTAAAAAATGTAGTTAAATCAAACAGTTTATATATAAAGTGTAACTAAATTTTATAAATAAAAAATATTTAATTTTAAGAATAATTTTAAATTTGAAAAATTCGGCTTCAAGTGCTCTTAAATACTCAAAATTATAAAAAGACCTTCATTTGATCCCAAAAGAAACTAAAAATGGAAATGTATTACATAAATTAACAATATTTAATTCTCAAACTAATTTAAAATTTCAAAAAATGCACTGAGTACTCTTTAAATACTAAAAAAATAAATATAAAAATCATCATTTGATCTCAAAAGTATAAAAATAAAATAAAATAAAATGTTATTTATTCCTCTTAAGTAATGTGAAATATTAAAAAGACCTCCAACTGTCGAAAAAAAAGTTTTTGGTCCTCGAAATTTTTTCATAAGATAGTCCCCGTTCTTTAACCTTTAATTTTTTTCTAATTTACATAATATGTCATTCTACAAAATCTGCAACCGTATAAATAAAAATGGAAAGTCCATTTATCATGGAACAAAACCCATGTATAAAAATCAAATTATGAATATTCTTGTTGACCCTAGATGTTTTGATAGACAAATTAACGTTGATATTTTACGGAACTAATGTTTTTATTGAATGATTTCATAATTGAGTTCTGATTGAGCAAATGAGTAAAATGTTGAATTTCAAAGATAATACTTAACAAATATCATTAAGGGATTTAAGATAGTTGCAAACGAACACATTGAAAATTTTTTGGAGCAAAAAATATTTTTTGAATTTCTAGGTAAAACAACTCAATATTTTTATACTCTTAATGCAATCCGATTAAGATTTCGCACGACGATAAAATTATGCGAGTCATGTTAAGAAATAATAAATTTAAGAGTCCAAATATTTTCCAAAAAGTATCAGTCAAACAAAAGGTTTTAAAAATGGAAAAGAAGGAATTTCAGGTTTGGACAGTTGATCAACACAAAGGCCAGTCGAATGGAAGATTCGGGATGTGAAAAATTGAGTTTCCAGCCTAAACGATCAACCGAACCGCAGGAATGGCTGGTCGACTGGGGGTTTAGTTTTTAACTAATTTGTTTTTCGAGATCTTCAACTCAAATCCTATGATTTTGAACATTATAAAATATAATGTTAAGAAGATTTGAGTATATTTCATATATCTATAATATATTTTGAAAATTTTATTATTTAGTCCTTATATTACTTTATTCTATGAGATTAACATGTAAAATTACTTTCTATTTTTATGGGGTTTGAATCAAAGAAGTTTTGGGAACCAAATTGAACTTTATTAAAGAGTATGTTTTGATCAAATCTTTCAGAATCAAAAGAGAATATTATATGGGGTCTATATGTGACATTAATGGTCTTATATTTTGAAAAAAAGCCGTTACAGGCATAGTTTGAAATCTATAAATATAGGCCTGCGAATTTGAATGTATATCATTCAAGAGCAAATGTTTAAATCAACCATATTCGTAAAGAGAATATCATTTTGTTGAAAATATTTTTGAGAGAAGAAGTTTTTCATTGATGAAAGCGTCGTTCTTTCTATACCGAGTTGGAGTCTTATATTCGATCTTATTAAAGAAATCCTGATAAGATTATTCTTATTTATTTACTCAAATTAAAATTGTGCTTTAATTAATTAGGGAAAAATACATTTTAAACTCTCTAACTATTGGTACATTTTTAAGTGATCCCTCTCCGTTTGAGCGTTTTATTTTAAACCCTCTATGTATCAGCATATTTTTATCTGATCTTTCTGTCAAAAAATCTATCAAAACTAACAGAATTTTGAGGACAAAATCGTCATTTTACATTTTTAATTATTTTTTAATATTTTTTTTCTTTGACTTCTCTCTCTCTCTTCCTCCCTTCCTCCCTTTCCATGCGCGAACCACCCCCGTAACAGGAGGTGAACAACCTCCAGTTATAGGGGTGGAAACAGGGGGTGTTCTACTCCCATAACAGGGGGTGAAACACCCCCTATAACAGGGGGCCCTGTTATAGGGGGTGTTTCACCCCACACCCATAACAGGGGTGGTTCCGACCGGCCGGGAGAAGGAGGGAGAGAGAGGAAGAGGGAAGGAGGAAGAGAGAGAGAAATGAAGAAAAATGAAATAAAAATGAAAAGAAAAAAATAATTATAGAATTAAAAATATGTAAAAAGACTATTTTAGCCCTCCGTTTTGTTAGTTTTGACAAATTTTTTTACAGAAAAAATATTTAAAAACGCGTTGATACATAGAAGATTTAAAATGAAACGCTCAAACGGAGAGGGATCGCTTAGAAATGTGTCAATAGTTAGAGGGTTAAAAATGTACTTTTTCCCAATTAATTAATATCTTTTGATTGAGCTTGTAGTATTTTTGTGTAAAAAATCGTTTTCTATTTAATTCTGAAAATCTTGTGAAACGGTTTTTGCCTACGAATTCTGATTTATATTATATTTGTGCTTTAAATCGAGTAAAATCATATTTATATTATCACGTAGTATATCAGGATATTGATTGAGCATATATTGTATTGAAATGGTGGAAACTCTTGAAAGAAGAAACATATATTTTTCGTATTTTTGAGTGTGAGAGGATTAAATACATTAGGCCGTTGTCTAACAATGGTTTAGATTTTATTCTTAGCTTGTAAAAGAATTAGGTTTGATTATGCCTATAAAAGGATTATGTTAGTCTTTAGTCTGGTAAAAAGATAGATTTGATTCTTAACCTGCAAAAGAATTAGGTTCTTCCTGAGCCTGGTAAAAAAAAATTGTAAATGTTTGATTCTGAGTCTAGAAAAAGAATCAAGTTGGTCCTTAACTTATGAAAATGATTATAAGGGTTTAGTTCGTACCTGAGAAAAGGATTAGGGTTAGTAGATTACAAAATCTCTGCAGGAGCTTAGGGGACAGGACTTAAGAGAGAGTAGCTTTCCTAGCAGGATAAATCTGTGTTTAATTTCTCTATGACTATCTGTTTGGTTGTGCATTTAGATAAACAAGTTTTCGCTATAACTTAAGATAATAATTAGATCGGTAAATTCGGTGATTGTTTAATTAATAATTAATTTGTTTAATTTTTTTTAACTATCTAATTCACCATTTCTCTTGAGTAAATCTGTGGGCCAAGAATTGGTACCAAAGCTGATTTTAACTGAATAGGCCTAACACTCTAGCTAATACAACCACAGGGATTGCACTGAGAAAAAATGTTTCGTGTGTATCTCTTGTTTGTTCTAATAATCAATGTTCTATTAGTAAAGTTGATAAAGATAATAATAATGCGACTGCTAATAAGGTTACATATGTTTTTTGTAAAAAATAAAATAAAATTAAAGCTTTTACAAAAAATTGCAACTCTTGTTTTCAAAAAGTTCAGTACTTCCAAATTTCTTAAAAAAAAGAATTTAAATATATATTTTGAAATTACTGAATTTTTGAATGCTATATCTGAGATAAGCACTCTTATTGATACCTCCGTTTATTATTTTTTTTTTTAGGTCTGCCAAGAAATGAAGTTGGTATCCTCCTTCTTACCCAAAAACCAGTTTTTTTTTTTTTTGTTCCCAAATTTTTAGAACATATTCTTGGGAAGAGAACATAATTGTTCACAAATATCTGTTTATATTCCAAGTTTTCTGGGAGCAGAAACACTAGACAAACGCCACCTAGGGACTGGAGATTCTGAATGGTAAAACTAGACTAGAGGTTCGTTCACTAGTGGAGAAGAGCCAAACCGCATTCACATTTTGAACCACTTAGGCTTAGCAGCCTTTTTATCGGCGGACTTTCGCTCTTGGACAGCTGCAACAGTGGGAGTTTCCATCCTGGGCTCTGATTCGGGCTGCTCGGGCTCAACCTGCTCAGCTATGATTTCCAAGTCTTTCAAAGACAATACCTCCTCTTGGAGGAAAGGACCAGATGTGGCTCCGCCATCGTCACCTGGAGACAAAAATAACCGCAGAAAAATAATATTTCTATTGTCAAATGCTAACCAGTTAATAAAAGAAAAAAAAAAAATTACATGTCTTAATATTGGTTTCTTGATCTATAACAAAGAACAAATGTTTTGGTCGACAAAAAACCATCTAATGGTGGAAAATTCTCCAAAACCTAATCCTACGGCAGGAAAATGTCAAGAACATTTCAAGAACATCCTCACATTCTCTCTCCTCAACTCTCACCATTCAACAGCACAGTAAAATGGTAATTTAGCATGAAAAATAGATTAATGGGCTAATTATTATGAAAGTCTAATCCACGAAAATCATGAATAAAAGTATGAAAATTACACAAATGTTGTAGTGATGGAATGTTATTCACCTCATCGATGAAATGCATACTAACCTTTCGGTAAGTCATATGCAAAATAGACAATTGCACCAGGAACAAAGCCAGCAGAGAAAAAATCCTGAGACATGTCTTTGATTTGCTTCTTAGGAGGAGTAGTATCTGAAATAGAACCAAAATATATTAAGCTTCAATTCATTGATTCACCCGTTTAATTGTCTTTAGAGGTAAACGTTTAGTATTTAAGCAAAAAATTTCTTACAAATATAAAAGGGCAGTTCGGGTCGAGCAGCCACTTTCATGAGAAGATCAACTAAGCTTTGGATTTTCTCTGACGGGTGAAATGTAGCCTCTACGGTGTGATTATCAGGGAATCGTACCCTAATCACAGCCTGCATAATGGTTTAAGATTATAAATTATATATATAGATACATTAAAGATACTTTTACTAAGATTGAAAAAAAAAATGGTATGTACTCATGGAAAGTCGTTTATCATATGAAGGATCGGAAAAGGACCTTAGTTATCCTCGACCTGAGAGCAGCTTCTTCTGCTTCTCGAATTTTCCGTGTCTTCAAATATTTATCTGTTATGTGATAAAAAGGAAGCAAATACCAACTCTCAAATTTATACCAATATCAGTATCACGACCTATTGAGAGTTTTTTAATTCTCTGCTGCTGTTCAACTATGTTACATGGCCATGCAGAAACATTAAAAACTGAAAAATGAGCATATATATTTTCTCCAATGGCTGGTGGAAGAAACAACCCATTTTAGCTCACTTTAACAGAAAGAATTTACTACTAGTTGCAAGTTCAGTAAATATCTTACTCTTAGTATATTACCTTGCTTTTTGGTAGATAAAACTCGATAGTAATCTTCAGCAGTGAACTCATAAAAGTCATCCGAATCGTCTGGGAAAAAATGGCGGGAAAAATAAAAGCGAAAAACTTTAATAAGATATTACATAACAACTAAGAAATTAAGCATTTTCATCAACGTCTGCTATGAAGGAAGAAGATATAAAGTAATTTATTTGTACCAGTGCTGGAAACATCATTTGGTGTTTGAGCGGGCACTGATGTTTCGAATATTCGGAGATCGCGTCCATATTTTTCCTTAGCAGCTGCAAGCTTGACCTGAATAAAGGCAAGTGAAATTTTCAGTTACAATGCACAGTGCCAACAAACATTTATGATTTTCTAGTTAGCACATAAACAACAAATGCTATTGCAACCATGAAAGTGTGGTAGTCTTCCTCTCATTGCAAGAATATAAGGTGGCGTTCAGTTAGTGTTTATGTTTTTGGTTTCTATTCCCAGTTTCTTTAGAACATAAAAGGATTTTTGGGAGGAAGAGAATATTTTGTTATTATGTAATAATTCTCTACAATAAGACTCTACAAAATTAAATGCTTAAAATTTGTTGTCATTCGCAGATTTTCAGTCAGCTAGACTTCACCTTATTTACTCCATTACACGGCCAATAGGTACTCGATAACATTCAAAATTTCAGGCACTACCACTGTGCCAAAATAGCTTCTGGCTACCAACATTATTGGCTAATACAGTATCAAGAAACAAATACATATATGGACACATCTTTGAGCGCGCCCGCGCGCACACACAACTAGTAACATCGATATTGGAGCATCCAAACAGTCATACAACAGTGCCTACACAAAGTGAACAAAACCTATTAACACAAAGTTAGGGTTCTTCGCCCAGCCCAAACGCTGCCATAGTTACTCGAAGCCGAATTCACACCACAACCAGATCAAGAGACAAATCGAAACTAGATTGAAAAGCGTAGAGAAAAGGTAAATTGCAACCATAAATCAAGTAGAAATAAAAAATTATGAACAGGATCCATATCGATCGACCTCGCAAAATTTACCAAAACTATAGAAAATTTCAATAAAATTTCGGAAGACGAAGGGATCAAGGACTACCTTCGCTGATTCTGCGGCCATCAGATGAAACGTGGTGAACCTCCTCCTCTTCAAGGCGTGGGAATAATCCAGTCTCATCAGCGCATAGATAAAGCAAAGCACACAAATTAGCCTTCCGACCGTCGATTCCCTCTTTTTCATTTCTCTTATACTTCCCTGGGATTTGGCGTCAACGTGGACGGCACGTGCAAGTTATATGAATTGGCTGCCGTTTGTAAACGTTTGGAATTTGTTACCGTTTGTAAACAAGACCCCCCCCCCCCCCCCCCCGGAAAATAAAAAAGAAGGTTTCCTATAAACTGCTAGTTATCCAATGGAATCAAAAGAAATAAAAATAGATAGAATCAGTTTCCGTATTCTAAAATTGGATTCCCTAATTTATAATATGGGATTTTTTGGGATTACACTGGAAATACCTTATTTCATTTTGGCATATAATTCTCAATTTGACAATAATTTACATATTTTTTTATAAATTAATTTTATCAATTTAATCATATATCAATTTGAATAAAAATAAATAAAAACTAAAAATAAATATTCATTAAAGGAAGGAAACAAAATATTTTGTTCTCAATTTTATACTTCTATTTTGAAAAATAAATAAATTGTATTATTATGTTTTTGTTTTTAAAAATTTGGACACAAGTAAATTAGATATAATTAGGAAAACCTCATTGTGTGCATATGTTTGTTAGATTGTTGAAGACTTCCTTGTCGACGATGTTCGTGACAATGGTTGGGTCAAGTATTTGAAGACCATTTATGTTCGTTATGCGAGAAATCACACCATAAAGTTGATCATGGCTAAAAACTAGTTTCAATAGACAAAGGCATGCATGGCACAATTATTGTCCCTAGCTTTTGTTGATGGTCATTGCAAAACATATAGAAAGAAGGAATTGTCTTCTATTAAGGACGAAAGGCCATTTACTGATTGATAGTGCCAAGACAATGTGCGGTATGAAAACTTTAGATCCAATATTTGTGTTGCTTATTATTCCAGCTTGAACAATACGAGATGATAAATGTCTAATGAAAAACACGTACCATTACAAATGCATGTCTTTTGCTTGAGGTTGCGTAATAGCATAATAGGTAGGTCGATCTTCAAGCGCAAGGCATGGTTTGGTATTTTAGGAAACTTAAGACTACTAAAAAACTCAATTGGGTATAATAGTTCTTGATCCAGTGTGGATGATGCTTTGCAAATGTTATTGACACTCATATAAGAATGTTCTTCGTCGATAAATGCAGTTATCAGTTCATTATTAATTAAATTGACAACATCATTTGTTGGAGCTAAAATGACCCTTTCTTGAAAGTAAGATAGGTGTGTAGATTATTGGTGTAAGGAAGCATATACATCTTTCATAATAGCATATATTGATTTCTATCATTAGTGATTGTTATGTCTTTCGGTACAACAACTCTATTGTTAGGCGATGTGTAAGTTTTGTCCCCATTTTTGAGTGACAAAACCCATGGAGCAAATTCGACAAGCTCTAGGGATACCAAACTCAAAACCAAAATCGTCATTTTTTTAGAAAATGTTCTAAAATCGAATTGATTAATTTTATGCAAAACTAAAACTAAATTGCGAAATCGTTAAGATTTCTTAATTTTATATAAAACCAAAACTACATGAAAGCATGAATTGTTATTTTTTATATATAAACAAAAATATAACAAAATACCAGAAGAAATTATGAAATCCTAAAATTAGCCCAATTAACCCTATAACATATATACACATACTAGAGGTAAAAATATAAATTAAAAAAATAAATAAAGTAAGGGTAATATATATAATAAAAATATATCTAAAATATCGTAATCAAAACCATTTAATCAGTTTTAAAACCATACTATTCGGTTCGGTTTGATTCAGTTACCCATTGGTTCAAGTTGAATTGTTGTCCCTAGCAAGCTCATTTGTATTGTTGTTTGAAGAATGTCCGTTTAACAATAGCATGTTGGTGCGAAGGTACAAATTTCGCATGTTTCCCATAGGTAGGAGGTACTTAACGAAGCTTGTACAATATCTTCTTTTTCACTACTTTTTGTTTTTTTCGACTAGTCTCCTTCCAAAACAACTATTTTTCCCCCCAAAAGTTTTTTCTCACAATCTGGATCATCATGATGCAGAATGTCTTTCAATGTTTGATCAAGTGCCTCAAAAGTAGTATTTATGTGTCATAGGTACTCCATCCTAAATAATCAGATAAGTTCTCAACATTAGCTCAATAAGATTAGTGCATGGTTTAATATCACACATTGAAGTATCTGCAATGTGAATCAAAATATGAAACCATGAGTGTGACGTTCGACCTCTAGGAAGTAAAAATGCATCAATTTCTAAAGACTCAACAATTAGTACAATCTTTCTAGTAGTCAGAATGCGAGCAAGAACTATTCGATAGAGGTATGTCTTGCCTATTCCACCGGTTCCATAAACAAAAAGCCACTTATGTTGTTTTCTTTACAACTCATAATACATTTATAAATCATTTGTTGGTCAACGTTAAGGCCTGTGTGAATGTGTTCAAGTTCTTTGTGCATGATTCAGTGTCGTGAGATGTTTCTTCGAGTATGAGTTTATTTATTGATAAACGGGATAATGGAAAATTAGCACGCAACATGGATGGGAAGTCAGCGAGTGTTTTACCATGTTACAACAAGAATTGCTCTATTTCAAATAAATAGTTGTTCTTTATTTTATTGTTTGGCAATTGCAATATAGAAAATTGGAGTGCGCATCTTTGAGTATATACATTATCATCTGACATGATGTTCCATTTTGCTTTCCAAAATTTCTTCGGGCTACCCAAACTATAAAATATCAACATGGTGACAAATAGTTGTCATAATTGTCCTGCACTTGCCAACAGTGAAGCTTCCTTAAGTGCCTCATGTCATTTGTCATCAGAATCTAATAAACTTATTGCATTGCTCGCATGTTTGTAAATAAGGTATAATATACTATTAATAGTGTGTATTTGTTCAAATGAGTTAGTCCACGAACAATGTTAAGAAACATTCGTAAGTAGAAGCGTTCTCTGCTTGTAGGATGAGCATAGTAGATGCGACCGACAATGTCATCAGACTTTCTTCAATCCTGTTTTTTATTAGTTCAATTCTATACCCATTGTGTAGGAAATTTGGTATAGGTAGGCCAACGTGCATCTACGTGCAAGGATTTTGAACAAAGTCATTCAGTAAATATTGTCACATCCACACCATTCTGATTGACAACATGCCGTAGGTTTTGATTTTCTCAAAAAATGACTTGTTATTGATTTGGAAGATTGAAGGATAGTCGTTCCATATTAGGCGGGTGATGATGAATGTCAAAGTCAAATATTCTCTAACATGCCTTAATTATTAATATGTAGTGACAATCTAAGTGATGTTTTACCTCGTCAACCCTAACATGATTTCGAGAAGCCTCCAAATTAATTGTTTCTCGGGTATTATTTTCAAATACAAGTACTTGCCTATCTGGGCCTTTAGTGACGTATTTGAAGAGATACTTCATTGTACGAGATCTGTTATATCATTTAACAATGATATGAGTTTGATATTTTGTTAGCAAATTGATATTGTACGGCACCACATTTTAATTATCTAAAACTATGCCATTCTTTTCAATCGCTCTACCATACTGAACGATTTCAGATAGTGCTTTGGGTATATTCCTTGTTTCATGTTTGGTAAATGCATATTTGTTGTCCCACATGGCTATGTATAATGAATTATTTTAATGCCTCATATGCGACTTCATCATTTATTCTAGTTGGAATTTTAGCCGGTATAATTTGGTAGATATAATATGTTGTTGGCAACTTATCTTCAAGGTGTAGGAATAGCAAAATGTGGATATGTGCTAATCTAAGCTTTCGAAATTCGATTGTGTAGATAACTGTTAAAAAATAATATTATAATTTATTATTTAGATAAAAGAGTTTTGTCAAAGAAAATAGAAATACAATATAAAAATTTGTAATTTGATTTACTTACCACCCATTGTTTGGCAATTTTTTTTTTTTTTTAAATCATTTAACATTTTATCTAGCTTTATTTTGAACACTCGATCAATAATATCCGGACGATATTCAATTTTTTGGCCAAGTATAGCTGACATGAAATGTTGAACTTTAGGCCACTTTGGGTTACATGTGAATGTGATAAAAAGATTTGAGAAACCTAGGTGTGATAATTTTGCATCATATATCAAGGTCCTCTAGTAAATGTAGACGGTAGTATGACACGTTTTCCAATTGAAGAAACATTTGTGTCACCGCGACTTAAAGGATACATCAAACCATGGTAGAGGTTAGTTCGGAGTTTGGGTTAGTTGCGACGAATCCAACCCAAGCTTTCATCTTGAATACATATGTATGCATCAACATTGTATTATTGAAATAGGCGTCATTCCCGTAGTAAGGTTTTACCATATTCTACTCTTTGTTGGAATCATATGCATAATATTATCTTATATTGACATTTTGTCTAATTGTTGGTTTTGATTAATCTGTTATTCATTTCTTAATACATGTTCAGAATCCATCCTCCCCATAAAGAAAAAGAAAATGGTAATGCATGTCCATGAAGCTTGTGTGTAGTTCACTTATCAATCACAATCCTTCAGTATGACTATCGATAATGATGTAACATTCTATATTTTCTATGTTAAAGTCACCAACAATAAGAGTTGCAACTTCAGAAGTTGGCGGAGTGTTATGGTAGCATGTATCAATGCTTTTGTGCGAATTAATCATAAATTGAGCTCAGGAATATTTGCTTCATTAAGTCTATCATAAGCCATTCTAAAATTCTGCATAAGATAATTGTACTTGTCGAACATACGAACCAATCAAACAACAATCTCTGCATCTAATAGATGACATGTGTTATCCCCAACAATTGAGTGAATTCTGTTATGAACCTTTTTTGAGTGTTGTAGATATAGAGTTAGACAAACTTTGATCTTTCACCTTCAATAGGGAGTAAAGAACCAATTTGATGATGGTTTTAACCATTATTCAGAACACACGAACCGATCTTCCATTATTGATGTTGTTATCAATGTGTCCACCGATTGAAGTTAGAGCAAAACTACAGTTATATACCCTGATTGCAGAGCAAAATCTTGTTGAGCGTAGTCCACCATTATATCTTAGGAGGAGTTCTAAATATTCAGAGGGATGTTTCAGTCATTGTTGTGAAAGGCGCGCCTAAGACATACGAGGCAAGACGAGGTAAAGCTACCGCGCCTTGCGGTAGTAAAGCGAGGGACTTCAAACGCGCACCTTGGCAGTGAGGTGTTAAGGCGCAAGGCATTGCTGAGGTGAGCCTCTTTGAAGTGAGCATTTTTTTAAAAAAATATTTTTTATTTATTATTTTACTGAGAAGTATAGGATCAAAACCCACAATATTACTAGTTACTTATTATTTTAATGAGACAAATAGGATCACAATCCAAAACCCTAAAATAAGATAACAATATGCCAGTTTCTAACTTTCCAACACTCTTCTCAAGTCTTTTTTCTTAAGCTCCAACCTTCTTTTCCAGGTATGTCACTTCTTCTTTTCCATCACTGGTCTTCTTCTTTAATTTTTTTGGTTCTTATTTTGTTTTATTCTCTTCATCTTCTTCTTCTTCTCTATGTCTTCTTTCAATTTTCTTTTCTTTTCTCTCTTTCTTCTTCTTTGATTATTTTTTTTTTTGCAGAAGGGGCATAAAATAGCCCCTAATTTTCCCCCTTCATAGCACTTTAATTTCTTTCTTTTTTTCCTTTTATATCACAAAGTTTGCGGGAAAAAATGGGTTGTTTCGTGCAAAAATGAGCCCTTGTTTTTTGCACAGAACCAGGGGCACAAACAACCATTTTTTTTTATCTCACACAATGTAAATTATATTTATTGCATGAAGAACCCCTGTTTTGCCTCTTTCATAACACTTTTAACTCCTTTTTTTTCCCGTTTTATATCGCAAAGTTTGCACAAAATACAGGTGTTGTTTGTGCAAAAACGAGCCCTGCTTTTTGCACAGCAACAAGGGCGCAAACAACCTCTATTTTTTCTCTCCCACAATGTAAAAAATATATATTGCATAACCAGTCCCAATTTTTTGCATATGTTGTTTTTTACCTATCCGAATTTTACAATGTAAACAACCCTTGTAAATTAACTTTTTTTGTCCATAATCTCATAAACAACCCATTTTTTAGCATGTGTTGAATTTATAATGTAAATTATATCTATTGACTTTTTTCCATAAGATAAAAAATAAATTGCAAATGTCGAGTAGTGGTAATCGAAAAGATCTGGTTTGGTAATATGCACAACCGTTGCATTCCCCAAAGTGTAATGATTTGAAGTGTAACTTGTGTGAGAAAATAACAAAAATATGCGTATATCGATTGAAGCAACACCTTTATGGAGGCTTTTATAAATATAATCGCCTGTAAATCATGTTTGCCTCATGTTAAAGAAGAGATAAGGGCATACATGAGTAAGAAAGAAGTAGAAAAAGAAAAAATGGATATATTGCCTAACTTCGATGATATGATAAATTCTGAACACGTAGATGAGGATGATATAATAGAGGTTGATCAGCGAGGTAAAAGGTCAATAGTTTCTCATAGTCACAGAAAGAATAAGTCTGAAGACTTGGAACAAAAATGACATATCAATTTATTCTTCATGCCAGATCTTGAGATTGTAGTGCAAAAATGTGCTAAGGGAAAACAAACAAAAATTGATGAGAATGAGCATTACAAGAAATAATTAAGGTTGTGTTTGGGTAAGGGATTTCATTTGGGGGAGAGATTTCAAAATCTTTTTTTAACAAATACCTTGTTTGGGTATTGAGTAGAAAAAATTTGTAAAATACTGTTAAATAGTGTGAAATGAAGGATTTAGAAATCCTTTTGAAATAGGTGGAATTTGATAAATCCTCCCAAGAGGGGATTTTATCAATCAAGTTCAATCATCGCGGCTGCTTCTTTATCGGTTCCTTCTTTATCAGTCTTCTCGACTTCTCTTTTGCGACTGCTTCTTCATCGGTTCCTTTGTGACTACAGGGCCATCGTCGATTTTGCAAATCGAGACCTAGATTCGTCGATTCCTTCATCGTCCACCTCTTTCTTCATCGATCGCCTTCTTCGTCGACTTCAATTTAGGTGCAGGGCCATCAATAGATCGTCGATTTCACAAATCGAGACCTAGATTCGTTGATTCGTTCATCGTCCATCTCCTTCTTCGTCAACTTCGATTTAGATGCAGGGCCATTGTCGATTTCACAAATCGAGACCTAGATTGTCGATTTATTTTTCGTTGATCTCCTTATTCGTCCACCTCCTTCGTTGGTATCCACCTCCTTCTTCGTCAGTTGTGATTTCACAAATTTGAGACCTAGATCATTTTCGTTACAGAAATTGAAGAAGAAGCTCGTTGCAATTTAGTACTACAACAAATTTGATTCAGATTTCTCATTTTTGTTGCAGAAATCGAAGTCAATCGTTCTTGTTCTTTGCAATTTCTTCTTCGTTTTGGTTGTTGTTCTTCAGATTTCTTGTTATTTTCAGACGAATTTCTTCTTCGTTTTGGCTTTTGTTCTTCAAATTTCTTGTTATTTTCATTTTTTTTCTTTTGAGAATTGTTCAGTTTGAGAATTGTTCTTCAGATTTCTTGTTTTTGGAATTTCTTAGTTTGAGAATTGTTCCATGACTCTAGTCTATTTTACAAATGGTGTCAATTTATCCAAACAAAGGAATTATAAAATTATATAATTAAATTCTTCTGTTAAAATAGTTATCCAAACAACGGATTTGGTAAATGATAGGATTTCAAAATTCCATTATTTACCAAATCCCTTATCCAAACGCAACCTAAGAGAGCGAGCATGCCAAACATTTACAATATGGATATATGATGTTGGGCTACCATTTAATTGTGTGAATTACGCTAGTTTCGCCTCGGTTGTTGAAGTTTTTGGTCAATATGGTCCAGGCATGAAGCCTCAAACTTATCCCGAGGTGAGAGTTTCCTTTCTTAAACAATAGTTAAATTACACTAATGACATAATGATGTGTTATGAAAATAATTGGGTGAAATATGGATGTTCTATTATGGCCGATGGGTAGAAAGACAAGAAAGATAGGACATTGATTAACTTTTTAGTTAATTATCCTAGAGGAAACATGTTCATCGAGTCCATTGATGCCATGCAAAAGATGACAAAAAAAATTCTAATTAGTTGATAAGTTTGTTGAGCGTGTTAGAAAAGCTAATATAGTTCAAATTGTCACAAATAGTGCTTCGGCTAATGTATTAGCAGGTAATATTTTTCATTCTCATGATTTTTTTTTCTTTTTTTTGAAAAGGTTGTAAGTTCTAATTTTTCATTCATATTTTTTCTCATTCTATTTCGTTGTATTATTTTAGGGAGACTTCTAATGACAAAAATATTACATTTATATTGGACCCTGTGCGCTACCCGTTGCTTAGACTTGATGTTAGAGATATTTTCTAAATACCCCACATGAAAAAAGCATTTCAAAATGTAATCTTTATACACAGGTATATTTGTAATCACACAAGATTGTTGAATATAATGAAGATGTTCACTCAAGCAAAGGAGTTGTTCAAGATTTCAAAAACTCGATTTACTACCGCATTTATCACTTTGTCGAGGATGCATAAGTAAAAAAGTAACTTAAAGAAGTTGCTTATATCAGAGAAGTGGACAACAAGAAAATGGACAAATGATGCACAAGGTAAAAGGACAACACAAATAATAAGGTTTGGAACACAGTTGTGTACGTACTTAAGGTTGTTGCACCTCTTGTTCTTGTTATTAGATTGGTTGATGGTGAGAAGAAACCCCCGATGGGATATATTCACCATGGATCGAGTTAAAGAAGCTATTGCCAAATCTTTTGATGAAAATAAGGAGAAGTATAGGTCGATATTTGAAATAATTGACCGAAGATGGAATGTTCAATTGTATTGCCCATTACATGCAGCTGGTTATTATTTGAACCCAGAATTTCATTATGCAAATAAAAATATTAAGAAAGACAAAGAAGTGATGGATGACTTATACCAATTCATAGAAAGATTGATTCCAAACGTAGATTTGCAAGACAAGATTTCTCAAGAATTATCTGCATATACAAGAGAAGAATGTCTCTTTGGTATGTATGTGCCAATTAGGCAAAGAACTACAAGATCACCAGGTAATGGCCCCAATCCCATAATTTTTAAATACAAATTTAAAGTCTCTATAGTTTGTCTTTTTTTTAAAGATTATCTTTTACTACAAATTAACAGCTGACTGGTAGACTACATTTAGTTCGTCTACTCCAAATTTATAAACATTTGTTGTTAAAGTTCTTAGCCTTACTTGTAGTGCATCTGGATGTGAACGGAACTAGAGCATATTCGAGTATGTAAGGACTTATTATACTATATTTTTTTTAAAAAAAAAAAACATTAAATATTAATGTTTGCTTCTTTTTTTTTTTACACATTCACAGTAAGAAAATGAATAGACTTGTTCAGCAATATCTGAATGATTAGGTAATCGTAAAATACAATAGAGCACTTAAATGTTGATATAGTTTGAGAGACACTATTGATCATGTTGGCCCAAAGAGCTACTCAAGAGAAGGGTGAATTAAGTAGTAACAAAAATTTAAACAATTAAATCTTTTAACACTTAATTATCAAATAATCAATTTTTCTTAAATCAATTATTATCTTTGTTACGCAGCGGATAAGTATTTAGTTCTAGGTACACACCCAAACAAAATATAATAAAAGTAAAGAATGCAGCACACCAAGATATATCCTGGTTTAGCAAGCTAGCCTTACCTGATCTAGTTCTCTGAGCTCCACGGAGATTCACAACCTCTAAACCTTAATTCCTTTACCAGGTAGGAATTAAACCCTTACAATTTTTCTTTCCCCAAGCTATGGAAAAACCTTATATTTTTACCAGGTTAAAGACTAACCTAATTCTATTACAAGAAAAATTAAAACCTAATCCTTTTACAAGCTAAAGATAAAACCTAATCATTTTAATAGGTTAAAGATCAAACCTCACAACTCTCACAAGTATCTTTTTTACACGTAAGGATGGAACCTTCACAATTTACTCAATTCAATTCAGGGAGAATCAAGACCGAGTTCTTTTCAAGAAAAAAAGAATAACCTAAACTTTTTATACTTATGAAAAAGATCAAACCCTAATCTTTTCGCAGGAAAATATTGGAACCTAGCTACCCTGAATAAACATCGGTCCAATCATGTCTAATCCACTCAAACTCACAAACACCGAAAAATATGAGTTTCTTCCCACAAAGAGTTTCTACCACCTCAATACAGATATACTCGATTAATGTCTCAAAATTTACTACGTGATAGATATAATGTGAGGCAAATTAATATTTGATTAATAAATAAGTATGGGTAGTACAAATTAAAACACGTAATCAGATAATTATAAAAAATCGTTTTAATTTTTTTTTTCAGGCTTTTAGATTTGAAAACGATTTTCTAACAATCTTAACATCAAGCAAATAATAATAATATGAAATCAGAATTAAAAATAATAGCTTGGAAAGATTTTACCAGGAAAATATCGAAGAATGAAAATGGAATCGCAAAGATAGCACAAGTCGATGACGCCAAATCAATGAATAGTTTAGATCAAGAACTTAACATAAAATCTCTCTCGCAAATCTCATCAGAATAATAACTTTTAGAAAAGCGTAGGAACTAATGTTCTTGATATTATTTATCTCAATTCCTCAGGTCTAAATATATAGACCAATATCAAGCCCTCCAACGACTACTTTTCAAAAGATATGTCTCTAAAAGACACTCTTAGACCCCATATAGCATAATCATTCAATTATGAGGTATTCCACATTAAATTAACTTTCTAAATATCTCAAATAAGCCCATGAAATATTTCTCATTTAAAAATCATAAAGATAGGAAGTATTTAACAATTTAAATTGAGATAATCATTAATTATGTAGATCAAATCAATAAAGATATAAAAAATGTGTACCATATCTTCAATAAGATTAGATCCCCTGAAATTATCCCTTGGAATCATAAAAAAATGGCTAGTTTTTTACCAAAAGACCAAGTTCCTTGAAATTTCAACCGAAATAGTCAGTTGACCGATCTCTGGCAGTCCGTTGACCGATTGATACAACATTGAAACCAGGCCAAACTAAAATGCCAATCAGTTGATTGATTCCCCTTTTGGTCGGTTAACTGATTGATATAGAGAGTTTTCCTACCAAACCTTCAGCCCAATCAGTTGACTGACCGATTCAGAGACTTCACCTGCCAAATCCTTAAGCCTATTTGGTTGATCGATCGCCTTTGGTCGGTTGACCGATCGATATGGGGACTACTCATTTTACTCTGAAAACCTTATTGTTTTAAACGATTGACCGATCCTTTCTGATCGGTAACCGATTGATACTGGGTGATCATTTTTTTCACCAATTATGCTCCAAAACCCACTGTTTGATTCAATTAACCGATTTCTTTTCTCGGTTGACTGAATTGACCCTAAAATTTAACTTTATATACTTTAATCCTGATTTTCACTTAAATCAATTTTTATTTTCAATTTCATATAAGGAGCATATATTAAATCAATAATTAGGATCCTAAATTCTGTCATATCAACATACAAAAATATAACTCATTTAATAGTGTCACGTGTGGTCCTAATTTGGGTTACATTAAGAGTATAAAAGTATAGAGTTGTTTTCACCTAATTTCTTCAAGATCTTCACAACTCTTCATTTCTTCAATACGTCCATCTTTGTACCCTTAATATTTTCTTCATGATATCTTCAACACAATCAACAATATAGAACTCTTTTCTGAAATATTCAACAAACACATTAGTTCCACAAAAAATATCAACATTTAATTGTACATCAAAACCTAGGGATCAATAGATTCGATAACTTTAGATGATATTGATGAAAGCAACGAGTGGTTAATGGAAAGAATAGATGAATAATCAAATGAAGATGAACAACTTGTTTATGACAATGACGATTTGACTTGGAAAGATGTTGTTATAGCTGCCGGAATTGAAGAGAGTAGCCAAAAAAACTAGAGCAACATTAAGTTAAAAGGCAACAAAAAGTTCAAGATTATTGTTGAGTAGAGTTTAACTCATAAATGAGGAAAAAGTTGAATGGATGAGACAAAATAAGACAATATCTAACGATATAAATCAGATAATTCTAGTGATAGTGGATCACTTGATATATACGCTGACGATGACTAGTTTTTTAGAGTTATATTTGGATTGTTTGGTTTTTATGTTTGTTAATTACTTGATTTTAATGTTTGTAGCATGATTGGTTTTGATTTTTTGAGTATAATTATCAATTGTTTTTTAACTTTCGTTCAAGTATTGGAGTTCGATTTAAAGTGCAATATTACATGAAACTAGTTCAATGTGTTTTTTTATTACTAAACATGCAATATATCTTTTATTTTAGTGATAATCAAATACTTTTTGCGTCCATGACAATAGAAAAACACATATTTAAAATGTGCACCTCGCTTCAAAGAAGCCCGCACCTTACTTTGTGCCTCACGCCTCACTGTCTCGGGGGTCATTGCGCCTTAGTGTGCCTCGTGCCTTAAATAACAATGGTTTCGGTAAAAGAAGAAGAACACGACCCTTGGAGCAACATATAGAAAACTTTGGGTTCCTAGGCCTTTTGGACTTTATTGTTCTTTAACTATACCATACTTGTGCACCACAATAAGTGCATATAAGTGATGGCGGGCCAAAGTCCCAAGGTTGTGTGGACTTCCTTGGATTGACAGTGGTTATATAAGTATATTTGAAATAAATTATGGGAGTATACATGGAAAATATTTTTTTGTAATCTATACTTACTTGGATGTTGTATTTGGGGTGCTAGATGTCTATTATTTAACTGGTCCAGTGAAAAAGTAGAGTGATTGCTAGCAGAAACTTGGACTGGTGGATTTGTCATAGTATAAGAAGGATTGCCATATTGCCTAGTATTTAGTGGATCAAATACGTCGACAATTCTTCTCTTCCAATAACATGACTTCCAAAATTTATTGTGAATGGAATAAGTTGTAGAGAGTTTGGTTTCATCATTTGGTTATATTATTTTGAAGGGAAATACGCATCGGAAAAAATGGTTACATACTGATATTGGGAGTTTGGGTTTCAACAATAATATGACCAGGAACTCTGTAGACATAAGCAGCAAAGCAAAAATTTGTTCAGACTCGTGTTTGCCTCGTGTGGTGGTACACATGAACATCACCTTTCATGCCATTTTCATACTACGTAGTATTCTCGTTGCTCTAGCTAGAAAACTATAGGATAGGTTAAGTCAATTGTGCTCAATTGGTAAGTTAGAAAATAGGTGGTGGGATACATACACATTTTATTAGTTTTAGAGTATTGAATTTATTTTCAAATGGGAGAGGTAATATAGTTGAATAATTTTAGGGCCCGTTTGATAACCGTTTCGCGCCTATCCCATGCAGTGGGAGGAGAATGGGATGGGATGGAATGAGAATTTTGTTTCTTTCTTGGGAGCATAATCGCGTTTGGTAACGATATTATCCTAGAAATAAAGAACGAATTCTAAACCGCAATCAAAAAGTCATGAATAAATCATCAAGCAATCGAATCCTAAACCACAATTAAGAAATCATCAAGAAATTAAACCCAAAATCAAGAAATAAGAACATACCCTAAACCAAAATCAAGAAATCATCAAGAAATTGAACCCAAAATCAAACCCTAATTCGAAAGCGAACCCTAATTTGAAACCAAAATGACAAAATCAAACCCTAATTTGAACCAAAATGATGAAATCAAACTCTAAATCGAACCCTAATGCAAAATCAATTATGAGAAGAAGGACGACGAACCAGACGATGGTGACGATCTTCTCTGGCGATGGCGACAATATTCTATGGCGATGGCGATGAGGCGAGGACGATAGTGACAAGAAGAAGGAAGAGGACGACGAACCAAACGTGAAGAACAACGATGAACTAATGAAGAAGAAGAAGAAAAAAAATGAAGAAAAAAAAAAGATAAAGAAAATAGATGTTTACAAGAGTTGAAGACCATACCTCATTAACAATTTTATTAATACCGATCTTGTCTTTTTTTTGGTTTGGGAATGGGATGAGAATTATGAGAAACAACAATTTTTTGTTTCTCACATCTTAAGAAAAAGTGGGAATTATTTTTGGTTTTGAGGTGAGAATGATTCTTGATTTTGTGATGGGAATGGAAACAAAAACAGTTTTACCAAACGCTATGCCCAAACAGAAATTCTAAAAATCTAAAAATGGGATGAGATTTTTTGGGATGAGAATGGTTACCAAACGGGCCCTTAATGACCGAGAGGCAAAGAATGCAACCATGTAATTTTAAGGACAGAAAACAGCTAAGTGTAATATTAAATATTTTTAAATGGTCAATTTCTTAATGTGGTTAGTGACATAAAATTAAGTCACCAAATTGTTTTTAATTTAATGGGAATTTTTTTTTTTTGGTTATACTTAGTATAGATAATTAAAGGATTGAGTATTAGAACTTCTTAAAAAGAACCAAGGAATTGAATGTTATATTATAAATAACATTATCATGGTAAAGATAAACAATGAGAGGATTAAATGTCGTTACAATTATTTTTTTCTTAATATAACGATACATGTTTTCTTAATTGAATGCGACAACTTAATTTTAAAGGACAAAAAAATAAGGATAGAATTAATATTTTATATTTTCAAATGATAATTTTCTTACTGTGATCAGTGACATAAATGATGTAAATCAAATGTTTTTAATTTAATGTGAAAGAATTTTTTGTTATAATTAGTATAGGTAATTAAGGGATTGAGTATTAAAACTTATAAAAAATAACCAACTAAGGGACTGAATATTATATTGTAGATAACATTATCATGGTAAAGGTAAAAAGGAGAAGACTAAATGTTTTGTACAAATTTTTTTAATCTAGAGATCATATTGTATGTTGGGAAATATGTCGTCGATTTAGGAGTAACAAAATTGAAAGCATATTGTCGTTTTCGGTGTTATAGCCACATAAACAATTTGTTTAGAACCATTCATTGTGGGACAAATAGTTTGATCTTGTGGAATATCCTGTGTTTTTATGATAATTACCATAGAAATAAAAATACAAGTTGAAAGAGTAAACATAACTATTTTTTTTATCATATCCATTCTAATAGAATAACTAAAAGCGGAAGCTCTTATTGAGAATGAACAGAGCTCTACGATTATTATTTTCTTGCCTTATGTGAGGTTCCCTCCTTTAATCTTTACTTTAGTAAATTTAAATGCATTTAAGTGGAGAAGTGTTAATATTTTTTTTATTGCAATTAATTAATGTTTCAATAACCATTATCATCCACATTCATTTCTTTATATGCTAATTTATTCATCAACGTGATGCATCTATATATATACATACATACATACACACATGTATATTTTGACGTTTGCCACGATTGTAGAAGATGCAAAGACAAGAAAGATTTCAACAGACATAGAAAATAATTTATTAAGCCATGTTTGATTATTATTTTTTGAAAAAGTCATATGGTTTACTTAAAATAATATTATTGTTATGGTGCAAAAAAGTAAATTTATCAATATAGATGAAAATTATCAGTTGTTTTAAAATAATTTTTTTTACTTAAGTTTAAACACCCAGAATATTCACCAATCAAAAAATAAATTGCATTACAAAAAGTATGGAAAAGAAAAAAAAAAATCTAAAACTAATATTAAAATTAGACAATATTGTTTTAAAAAATGAAATTTTAATTGTAAATATAAAAAATTAATTAAAATAAAATTTTAAATATATTTTTTTATATTGGAAATAACGATATTTTTTTTTTTAAATAAAAGATAATTTTTTGAAATAAATAAGATAAAACTATACTAGAATTTTTTATTTTAAAAAATTATATATATTTTTTTCTTTTTTGAGATTTTTACATGCTTTGTTTCTATGTTGACAGAAATAAAAAAAAAAAGTTTTTGTTTTATCAAACAAATTTCATATACAAAACAATTTTAAAATGATAAACACAATAAAGAGTTGAAAATAAAAATTCGAAAATCCACAAATTCACTGTTTTTGAATCCGAGTAAAATTATTATTAAATAAAATCTCATATAAAAATTTCACCAAACAATTCAAAAAAAAAATGTAATTGAATGAAACAGTTTATATACAAACAAAAAATAAATTTCACAAATAAAAAATATTTAATTCTTAAAAAAAAATTTAAATTTCAAACATATAGCCACAAATACTCTTTAAATAGTAAAAAACTGTAAAAGCCCGTCATTCCCAAAAGTTATAAAAAATAAAATTGAAAATGTATTATATAAATCATCAATATTTAATTCTCAGAATAATTATAAAACTCAAAAATTCAGCATTAAGTACTCTATAAATGTAATAAACATCATTTGATTCCAAAAGTAATAAAGAAAATGGAATTGAAAATGTATTACATAAACAAAATTTTAAAACAAAAATATTGTAATTCTTTTTAGAGGGTTATAAGAGCAATTTTTTCATTCTATACTTTTAATAAATTTTTTAATAATATATTAAAGGGATATATATGTAATTTTATATTTAACATCAAAGAAAAGGGATTTCGGATATATTTTTCAAATGATAGGGAATATCGTTGTATATTTTTCAAATGATATGTATTTCACTAAAATTTATTCATAATGAAATCATTGTGGTCTCGATCTAATTCTCTTCTTGTTTTGATAACCTGTAATTGTGTATTTAATGTTTTTCCATAATCATGATTTGTTTATTGAATTTTGTAATTAATCAATTAAGTAAATATTAATTTTAGAATATATTTAACCAATAATGCTAAGAAAATTTAATGAGGGAGATATTGACTTAATAAACAAATAAGGGAAAAAAAAAGGGAAGAGTCAATTGAGAATTATTGCCCACTTAATGTGATTACATAAAAATTCTTTGATGCAGACAAGGTCAACCAAGTCTAGGCGCTTGAAAATATGATCTAATTGGTAATTCACACAAATAAAAATGTAGATAAGAACAAGCTTTTGGCAAACTTGGGGGTTTGACTGAACAAAGAAAATATAAGATTCTTCTTAAAGTTCAATCAATTTATTGTTGTAAGGAGAGACTGAAGAGTTATGGTCAATATGAAAAATTAGGTGGATGAGATTATCCAGTCGAATATATTCAAGAAAAAAAACACATCAATCTACATAGGATATCGTTGTATCTTTTTCAAACAATCGGGTATTTCACTAAAATTTACCCATATTTCGGTTGATGATTGTTTTCATTATGATAAATTCTATGTGATCTTATCTTTTTATTTTTTTTTTCTCTTTTCAACCATTTAATAAAAAAAAAATCTCTCTATTTATTAGTTATATATAAAATATATTCAATCTTATATGTTCCAAAAAGTATTACAATGGTTGATCAAATAATAAAAAATACTAAACAACACAAAAATAACCTATTAGATTATTTTAAAACTATTACTAAAACAAAGTGATAAATTTTGAAAAAAATACTCTAGGAACTTATTTACTTATTATTTATTATTTTATGAAAATAAATATGAGTAGTAAATAATAATAGTGTTGGAGATTGGCATTAATAGTTTTTAAGGTTACAATTTTATTTTTATTTCTCAACATTAAAATTTATTTTTTCTACATATTATTGTAATATATATTAAATATAAAATTAAAAGATCAATTTTACATCGTAAGATTAATTTGGCATTAATAGTTTTTTTTCTAGATCCACATAATATGCGGGTCTAAAAATTTGTAATATCCCAAAAATTTATATTTTTTTAAAAATAATATTTTATTTAAAAGAAGTTAAATATTTTTGAAATATTTTGATATATAATGAAAATTTGAGATAAAGATGAATATTTGATAATTTTTTTGGCTACAAATGTAAGTGTGAGAGATTTAATAATAATATGATGTAATATGTGGGGGTGTTAGTGTATATATATATATATATATATTTGTGTGTGTGTGTGTAGATAGATACTTAGATAGATAAAGATGGTGGGAAATCAAAAAAATAATAGGATGAATGGATCGCACTCTTTATAAAATGAAATGATAAGTTGAAAATGTGGAAGTGTAGGAAAGAAATAAGAAAATGATAATATGGTGGGTGGGTCCCATTCTTTGTGTTTATATAAATATATATGTATCTGTGGTAGGTTTTTGTGTTGGGGAAGAGAATTTCAGAGATGATCAAATAATAAAAAACCCAAGCAGAAGATAGAAAAAAATAGAGAGAAAGATCAAGAATGTAGAGGAAGAACATGATGAAGAGAAGAATAAATAAAGGAAATATATTTTCGTGTCAGCAATTATCATTTTATGATTTCAGTTGGAATTTTTAACTCTTTTAATATTTGTATTTAACATCTCTCTTGATTATATGATTCATACGAAAGTTGTTAGTAAATTTGAATTGTTAATTTTCATGAAATATTTGAAATTATTATGTAAAAATTATGTAGAAAACATGTCTATATATTTATTTGTGGATTGATTAAATACACGTAGTAAAGATATTAGAATTCTATTAAACTCTGGCTCACAAACTCACAATTTTTTTATTGCAGGACCGATGAAAATAATGTTGCGCATGAAATTTTATTTAAATTTCTATTTAATCTGTAATAACTGTATTCATTATTTGTTGTCGAAAAATTGGCTCGATAAGTCGATAATTATAATTATTGTCGTAGTTTATAAAAAAATTCAGATTTTATAAAATGAAATATTGGTTATTCGGTGTTAGTTTTAATTCTCCAAAGAAAGAAACCTTGTGACGGTCTTGGAAAATCAGACCGTTACAAGTGGTATCAGTGCATAGGTTGCGACCACCCTAGGCTTGGGTTATGGTACTTGTTACTCATAATAAATTGATTAATATTTAAAAATAATATTTTTAGTATAATTTATTAATTTTGCGTGTTATTTAAAAAAATTGCATAAATATATATTTGGCTATTTTAGATTCCAGACGACCTTTATATCTTAGTGATAGCGTTGACATTTCAATCCCGGGGCTCCAACAATTTACTTTGGTGATTTTATTTTTTGGTTTTACAATTTGTTTATTTTGTAGTTTGAGTAATGGATTTTTTCTAGTTTGAATGCCTCTGATTAGGTTAATAGAATTAAATTTAGTTGAGTGTCTCGTTTTAGTGGAATTTTGTTATTTTTTTTTTCTTTTTGAATAGTCAATTTTTCAATAGTTTGAATATCATTTTGTAACTGGAATGCTAAAGATAAATTTCAATTTTTGTGGAATTCAAATTGTGTTTGAAATAAATAAAAATTCTATAATGATCCGGTTATGCAAAAAAAAAAAAAAAAAAAAAGAGCCAATAGTAAGTTAAGTAAGACTTGGTGAGTGTCGTGTAGTCGTGAACCATAGGGTTATCGGTTTAAAAACGTGTTTATTGTCTTCTATGTAAATTATCAAATTATATTATCGTATTAAATTGAAAAAAAAAATATTGATGAAAATGAACAATTTTATGATGTTAAATGGATCAAGTAAAATTTTAAAGGCAAAAAATTAATTTTATTATCCTGCTATATCCTAATTGTTTCGTCAAGAGGACGTGTCCTGGGAGATGTTGTTGATCCTTACAGGAGGGCATGTCATGTAGGATGTTGTGTTGTGACTTGTCAGGAAGAAAAGTCCTGCAGGTAGTTGATATATATTGGTGTTGTTGACAATGATTATCAGTATGATATGGTGATTTTTACCACGTATTGTTGACTATTAATATGGTGGAGTTGAATATGGCATTGATGATATCATATGGTGGAGTTAAATGTGGTATTGATTATTAATATGTTGGGGATGAATATGATGTTGACAATATAATGTGGTGAAATTGAATATGAAATTTATTATAAATATGTTGTCAAACCTGTTAGGAGAGCAAGTCTTGCAGGTAATAAAAATATGTTGTTGATTTGACTAGAGAAGTTGAATATGGAATTGATTATGATATGTTGTAATGAGACCTGACAGGAGGATAAGTCTTATAGGTAGTTGATATCATAACTCCCGATCATGAGGTAAAATCATCATATGACTAGTAAGGAAGTATTGTATTTTATTATATAAAAGTGAGTTGATCTGTTGATTTAAATTCGGTTATTCTATGATATTTTAGGAATTTTTCACGTGTGATAATATTTATTGAAAATGAATTTTGATAAAAAAATAAAATAAAAAAATACTTGATCTATAAATTATTTTTGTATTATGAAAGCAGTAAACCAATAAAATATTTGGATAGATATTGACCCACTACTAACGATTAGTAGAATCAGAGTGTGGGGTAATTGTTGAAACTTTTATGAGACTTTATATAATAGTTTTATATACATTTTACGTTAATTTTTACTTTGAATTTAAATGATATTTTAGAGATTCAAATTGTGGGTTTTATATAATATTTTTATACATGTTACATGAGTTTTGAACTTTTGCAACGTATTTATGTGGTTTGAAATGTATTTATATGTTTAAAACATATTTAGGTGTTTCGTGATGTATTTATACGTTTAAGACGTATTTATGTGGTTAAAAAGTATTTATATATTTTAGGACGTATTTATATTGTTAAGAGGTATTTATGTATTTTCAGACGTATTTCAAAGAATCTATTATTTGAAATTACGATTGTGTTGATATTTCGAAGAAACGTTTATAAGATTATGGAATTAAATTGAGATTTTAATATGGATATTGAAATTGATTATTTTTAGTGTCACGGGACAAGCCACAAAGAATTAGGTTATCTACTGATTATGATGCTGGTTGTGAACATGTTAGTTTGAATGTTAGATGGAATTGATCAACGTTGATTATGGGATATGGCAGTGGACTTAAAAAATCATGCTAAGTGAGAAAATTATTGAGGTCATGGACTTATTGGAATTGAGATAGACCTAATTCAAGTGACACTACTGTAATATTTTAAAAATATATTTGTTGGTTATAAATATAAAGATATATCTATTGTTATTTTAATTAGAGTGACGTAGCAGAAACATTTAGAAACATAAGATTCTTTGTCGATTGGTTATCTATACTAGGTGATACTGACCAAAGTGCACCATATGATGTTGTCTTGTGTTGAAAAAGTATGGGTCACTGCAAATGCAGAAGTGACGATACGTAGTATGAATTTTATGGCTTGTGGATTGTTGGTGACTTTTGGTTGTGAGACTCTACATATAGAGCAATTGTCCATAAATCAAATGTGACTAATATGACCATGCGATTCTAAAATATTTCTTTAAACAAAATTTTAAGGACAAAATATATTTAAGAGGGATAGATTGTAATATCTCAAAAATTTATATTTTTTGAAAATAATATTTTATTTAAAAGAAGTTAAATATTTTTGGGATATTTTGATATATAAAGAAAATTTAAGATAAAGATGAATATTTGATAATTTTTGGGCTACAAGTGTAAGTGTAGGATTTAATATTTTTCCATAATCATGATTTGTTTACTGAATTTTGTAATTAATTAATTAAGTAAATATTAATTTTAGAATATATTTAACCAATAATTCTAATGAATTTTAATCAGGGACATATTGATTTAGTAAACAAATAAGGGGGGGAAAAAGGGGGAAAAATCCATTGAGAATTATTGCTCACTTAATGTGATTACATAAAAATTCTTTGATACAAACAAGGTCAACCAAGTCTAAGCACTTGGAAATATGATCTAATTGGTATCCACACAAATAGAAATGTGGATAAGAGCAAGTTTTTGGAAAATTAGGGGGTTTGACTGAACAAAAAAAATATAAGATTCCTCTTAAAGTTCAATCAATTTAGTGTTGCAATGAGAGACTGAATAGTTACGGTCAATGTGGAAAATTAGATAGATGAGATTAACCAGTCAATTATAGTAAAAAAAAAAACACATTAACCTACATGGGATATCGTTATAGGTTTTTCAAACGATCAGGTGTTTCACTAAAATTTATCCATATTTTGGTTGATGATTGTTTTTATTATAATAAATTCTACGTGACCTCTTTATCATTTTTTCTCTTTCCAATCATTTAATAAAAAAAAATTCTCTATATTATATATAAAATATATTCAATCTCATATGCTCCAAAAAGTATTACAATGGTTGATCAAATAATAAAAAATATTAAACAACACAAAAATAATCTATTAGATTATTTTAAAACTATTACTAAAAAAATTGATATTGGAAAAATACTCTAGGAACTCATTTACTTATTATTTATTATTTTATGAAAATAAATATGAATAATAAACAATAATAGTATTGGAGGTTGGCATTAATAGTTTTTAGGGTTACAATTTTATTTTTATTTCTCAACATTAAAATTTATTTTTTCTAAAAATTATTGTAATATATATTAAATATATGATTAAAAGATCAATTTTACGTTGTATGATATTCATATATATATATATATATATATATATATATATATATATTTTTTTTTTTTTTTTTTTCTAGATCCGCATAATATGCTGGTCTAAAAATTTGTAATATCGCGAAAATTTATATTTTTTTAAAATAATATTTTATATAAAAGAAGTTAAATATTTTTGGGATATTTTGGTACATAATGAAAATTTAAGATAAAGATGAATATTTGATAAGTTTTTGGGCTACAAGTGTAAGTATAGGATTTAATACGAATATAATGTAATATTTGAGAGTGTTAGTGTATATAAGAATAAGTATATATATATAGATAGATAGATAGATATATGTGGATAAATACTTAGATAGATAAGGATGATGGGAAATCAATAAATAATATGATGAATAGGTCACACTCTTTATAAACTGAAATGATAAGTTGGAAATGTGGAAGTGTAGGAAATAAATAAGAAGATGATAATATAGTGGGTGGGTCCCACTCTTTGTGTTTATATAAATATATATGTATGTGTGGTGGGTTTTTGTGTTGGGGAGAGGAATTTCGGAGATGATCAGATGGAAAAAAAAAAAAACAAGCAGAAGATAGAAAAAATAGATAGAAAGATAAAGTATGCAGTGGAAGAATTTGTCTTCTTGCATGCTTGGCTTATGTGTCATCCTCTAATAATTTGTCTTGACATGGCTTGTTCTAACACAAGCCACTTATTATTATTATTATTATTATAATAAAGATTATCTCAATTCTATGGTGGATAAGAATGGGATGATTTTTTTTAGTTTAATTATACATTTAACCCAATCTTATTAATTACACATATAACCCCAAGACAAATTTGCAATTAGTTGTTGAACCCAAAGACTTTTACAAGTAAAATTTTCAATTACAAGTTAACCCCTATTTTTTTTTTCTTTTAAAGTCAAGTCAAATTAACATATTAATTTCCAAGGTTCCCAAAACCAAATTTTGAAATATCATAACACCCCCTTTTAATTTTAAAGTGAAATTTAAAATAACACTCTACGCCCAAATATTTTCTATATATTCTAAAATGCAATTAAACAAATATGCATGTGCAAAAATTAGGTCTTACAATCACGCCATAAAAACCACAACCAATGGAGCCACTATGCGCTTCCACGCGCCGCCAAACCATAGCAGTAACACCACCACCAGTCGTCACTGAGTTTGAGTTCTACCGCAATAACCAATGCTCAAAATTCATCCACGGCCATACCATCTGAATCGTCTTGATGAGATGATTCCAATAACAAAAGAATCACCACCAAAACAAGCCCCACACGCCTTCACGTGCCTCTATAACAAGGCTGTTTCGTCGCGATCTTCTGCCACACGCTCTATTATTGCGTCTTCGCTACCTTAATTGCCAAATCACTACTACATCAATGCCACATAGGTGTCTCGTCAACAATAAACAGCCCCATTAGCCCTTGCTGCTCATCTCACATCAACTGCCAACTCGACATCACGTCAACACCATATCAGTGTTGACCTATGCCACGTCAGCTTTAGTCCTACCACGTCAATGCCACGTTATCATTGACTCTGCCACATCAACATTAACTCTGCCACCTTATTGGCCTTATCACGTCACTGGTTCACTAAGTTTCTACGTCGGTTTACATATTTTTGGACCAGTTCTTGAAGATCTAATACCGATTCCTGCCTAATTTTGGCGTTTCGAATCCATTTGTGACCTCTGTTTAATCAAATTCGAATCATATAATAGTTCTTTTTATATGATTGATTTGATTTATCACGAAAATTTGATTGGTTCAATCAGTTCTTCATGATGATAGTCCAATTCCTGGACTATTCAAACGTTTAAAATCCATGTATGGCATTCATTTTTTTTTTATATTGATGATCTGTTTCAACAACAATGTCTGAGGGTTACTCTTCTTCGATCATTCTCAATGCCAAAAAGGGTTCGAATCCTACCTCCACTACTGTTACCATTTCTATTACGGATATGACCTCACACTTCTATTAAAATTTCTCCAAGAATAGTACAAACTTTTCCCCTATCTTTTCACTTACTACCGATAATTTTTTTTGATTCTTTGATTCTGCCTATTGTAACTATATGACTTCTGATTCTAACATCTTCTCATCAAAACTATCCGCAAGAATGCCCTTAGCATTTATACCACTGATGGTTCCCAAATGAGTGTTACGTATATTGGTCAGATTTCTACTTTAGATCTTTCTATTCTTGACACGTATTTAATTTTGAAACTCACCTTAAATCTCTTATCTATCGGGTAACTCTGTGAATTAGGATTTAAAGTCATATTTTCTAATAGTGGTTGTCGTGTGTAGGATCCTCAGACAGGAGAAATCCTTGGGATTGGCCATAAAGTTCGACGTCTATTTAAACTCAGTAGTTTGCACCTTCGACGTCTTTTTGGTGGAACTAACGGTTTGATTAAGTGTTTCAGTTTAGTAGTTCCAAATGATGAAGATATGATGATAAAAGATGATGAAGAATTAAGAGATTGAAGAATTTGAAGAATTTAGGGAAAAACAACTCAGGTTTAAATTTCAACTCTTAATATCCTAATTAGGATCACACATGGCACAAAAAGTTTTTAAATGATTTTTATGAATATGTGTGTTTTTAATAGGATCTTAATTAGATAAATTATTTGCTTCAATGTGAAATTGAATTTTTTTTTTTATAATTGATTAAAATTGAATTAAATTATTTAGTAGAGCTAATCAAGAAAAGAAATTAGTTAAAGGGGCGAAAACATCAATAAGAATGAATTAAAAACGAGTTTAGAAAAGAGATCTAGCATCCTTAAGTCGACAGGTAAGTCGACCGGACAAAGAAGAAAAACTCTATGTATCTCTCAGTCGACAGGTAGGTCGACCTGTACTTGAGAATGAATTCTCTGTATCTCTAAGTCAACAGAGTGGTTGACCTGTGAAGAGAAATGAAATTCTCTGAATCTCTAAGTCGACAGATAGGTCGATTGATGAGCACAGAATCTTTGGCTTAACTACATTCTGAATCGAGCTGTCGACTGCTGATTTTAGTCGGTCGACTGGTGTGTATGTTTCAAGATATTATGGAATTCTGGATTTCAATATGAAAGTAGCCATTACTAGCCCTTTTTTGGTTAAAATTTAAGAGAGATTTTAGGGATTTAATCTGATTTGAGATATGCTACACATATTATGTAATCCCTATTGATTTGGTTCATTAAGTTAGAATATTTCTCAATTAGGTCTATATAATTGTTTCTATTCTATTTAATTGTGATTGAGAAATATTTGGGGACTTAATTGAGAGATTTAAAAGCTATAATTAAGTGAATTGAACTAAAATAAAATCTTAATGATATAAGGGTCTAAGAGAGTAATTAAGTGTCATGATAAATGAGAACTAACCGTTAGAGAGCTATTTTTATTCTCATATATAAAGACCTGCGTTTTTTCATATTATAAAGAGAGATTAAGAGATCAAGAGATCATATTGAGTTGTTCTAAGAGAAATCATACCGAGTTTTTGTAAGAGCTTTTCTAAGAGACATTATTGATAATCATTGTTGCTACTGAATCTGAAGTTACATCGCTCTAATTATTTTTTCGGTGGATTCCAGGAGAGATCTTTCCAAATTACTTTCTATATTGTATTGCTTGATTAATCTTTGGAAGTTGATCTTTAGAAATCATTTTCTGATTTTTTATTGAAAAAATATTTTATAAACAATTTTTTGAATTTGATTACGTGATCAATTGCGTGCTACCCATTTTTTGTTTAAAATCAGATTTTGAGTATCTCACATTTCTATCACTAGTTTTTGGATATTAATTGAGTTATAATTTACCTGTGGTGGTAGAAGCTCCGAGTAAGAAAAATCACATGTCAATTTTTAATTGGTAAGTTGAGTTATAGATTAAATATTGTTGGGGGTATTTAATCTAAGGGTAAGTGGGTTTCAGTCTCTTCCTGTAAAGAAATTGAGGTAATAATTCTTCCTGAACTGAATTGATTTGTGAGTGAATTGTAACGGTTCAATCCTTACCGGGTAAAATTGTAAGACCTCGATTTAGCACGTACGTCATTTTAATTTCAATTGAGAGCATTTAGAAAATTTCGGAGAAAAATTAAGTAAAAATAAATAAATAATAATAATAATAAATAAAAATAAAATAAAATGATAATTGGGTCAAATTGCAAATTTGGGAACTTATTCAAAATTTGAGATGCACAAATTGTAGTCGAATTTTAGAATAAAAATTTTAAGGATCGAAATGCAATTTAAGAAAAACTTAAAAGATGAATGAGATTAAAATAAAAACGAAATGGAAGATAGGGGAAGAAAAGTGTAATTTAAACAAAGATTTTTTTTATATAGAAATATATACATGTGTGTGCGATGGAGGAACTCAGCCGGCCGGCAGGGAGATCGAGAAAAGTGGAGTTCAACGTGGTGGACAATTGATCAAGCTTACACCACCATTTTCATGCATATATATACACATGCACACCACATCAATCGCACCACGGAAGAACAACCCATGATTGCAGAAATCTAGAGAGAGAGGGAGAGAATCGGAGGAGCGGATGTTGTCTTGTG
The DNA here is from genome assembly GCA_016647705.1 of Eucommia ulmoides. Lineage (NCBI taxonomy): Eukaryota > Viridiplantae > Streptophyta > Magnoliopsida > Garryales > Eucommiaceae > Eucommia > Eucommia ulmoides. Next base: position 22,424,868 of record CM028339.1, read on the forward strand.
ATCGCCGGCAGTATGGGAGTGTTCGTCCGACGAATTGCATGTGCGTGTTGTCGTCTCTGGTGTATATCGTCGTTCGACCGGTGAGTGGGAGTAATTGGGTCGGCCGATCGGTGTATGACATGTGGGTGTTCTGTTTGTGTTCTGTTTTTCGTTCCTCGTCATAAAAAATGTAGGAGTCGTCCGGCCGTGAGAGTTTTGTCGTGGGTGTGTGGGCGTGAGCGGAGTAGTGATCGGTGGGGAAATTCGCCGGTGGAGGTGTTACGATTTACCGGCAATCGTGGGAAGGTGAGTTGTTCAGTTCGACGATGTACATGGGAAGGGACATTGAAGTGTATGGGTTTCGGTGCGTGTGTGTGAGCCATCGAGTTTGTCGTGTGGGTATGAGTGGGATTGTTGCCGTCATGCGGCCAGCGTAGGGGAGTATGAGGGTGTATTTTGTTGTCATGTGTGTATGTGGGTATGTGTGATCTATTTACCAACAGTGGGTGTACCGACAGTAGGTGTTTGTGTCGTCGTTCATCCGTGACGGAGTGGATATGAGTGTTCCGGTGGGGGATGGTGTAGGGCCGGCGGTGAGGGCGACGAGGCGTGGGAGACCTCCAGTGGACGGTAATGGTAGAGAGAGAGAGGAGGTGGCTGGCCGGGAGTTGAACTGAAACAGAAACAGAAAGAGTAAGCACAAACAGGACGAAAAGAAGAAAGAAAAAGAAGGGAAAAAAAAAGGGGGGAAAAATTGCAGAAACCACCCCAGGAAAATCCAAAACCCATCTAGTGGTCGCCAAACATTTCGAAAACAGGTGAAACTTCAATTGATTATTAATTTTTGTTAAATTAAATTTTAGTTAGTGTTACAAATCCTAAAATCATAATAATTTTGTGACGATTAATTAATTTTAAGTACGTGGTACATAAAATTAGTAACGATTCGGAATATAGGGTCTGCATTGTATGATTAGGATGTTTTAGATAATATATTAATTTAGACTCTGCCATTATTAGGTTCGCAGGCATTGGCGTCCAGATTGAGTGTGGTCAGTGTCAGTTTTGCAAAACGGATATCGAGGTGAGTGTACTGTCTTCTTGCTAAATTATTTGTGTATATATATATGATGAAATGTTGGTTTACTTAAACCATACGATTTTATAAATTATATGGATCAAGCAGAAGGTGGGTGAGTTAGTAAACTGGATTTCCGGAAGATTTCGGTGGTTTTCGAAAAGAAGTTGAAAATAATTTTTTGTTGGATTCGGTGAAATCAGACGATATTTTTAAAAGAGAATTGGAAATATCTGTTTTTCTAAAAAAATGCCTGGTTTTCTATAATTAAAGGGTGGAAAAGTGGTTTTGATAAAATTAGACGTTTTCTTTAAAAGAAGATGTGAAATATGATTTTTGAATTTAAAAGTTCGTTTTGAGAAAAAGATATAGACGTGGTGATTTGACGATGTTGAGTAGATGATATTTATTGAGTTGTGATTTGATGATACTGTATTTGATTTGACGATGTCATAGTATTTGTCTGTTTCGGTAGATTGAGGTTATCCTCTTCGGCGGAGTGATGTTATTTGCTTCGACGGAGTGATGTTATCCGCTTGGGCGGAGTGATGTTTATCTACTTCGGCAGAGTGATGTTAGACGTTTATACTGCGCAGTGATTATCCGCTTCGACGGAGTGATGGGTGTTCGTAGGAAGGCATATCCTACGGATGGTATGGTACCGTTGCAAACTCTCAATTGTGAGGTTAAAACGATTACTATGGCTAACCAGTGTGTGTTGTGGTGGAGTGGTGTTTGAGATGTGGTGTTTTACTTACATTGGGTGGTTTATTTTTTATTATGGTGATTGGTATGATTTTATACTAGATGGATTTGGATGAAACTTATCTGTATCACCTTATTTTCACTGCTTATATACTGGAGATTTTACAAGCTATGTGGTGTTTATATATTTACGTTTGATCCATTTAGATGTTATAGATATAAATTCTTATTATAAAATATTTTTACTAAGAAGACAATACACTCGCAGGTACAACAGCTAGGAGTCGGTCCCCTACTGGCACTAGGTAGAGTTACGTGATGGAGTCATATAGGCGATTGAGAGAAGCTGTCAAAGACGAACCTATAAAAGGTTCATGGATAAATACTTTTAGTTAGAAAAAAATTGGGACGAGTGTGTCCCCCATAATAGATGTTTGTATTATACAGTGGGTGTATATTGTCATTCATTTAGTTATTTAGGTTTTGGTGATATCATGTTGTAGTCACGCTAACCTCGGAATGATGGGTGTTCGGAACGGGTTGTGACAAAAATGATATTTGGAGTGTTTGTGAGGTTTTGATTCTTTTGCCTTTGTGTTAAAAAGAATTAGGTTATTCTTGAGCCTGTAAAAAGTAGATGTTAGTCCTTAGCCTGTGAAAATAAAATTTTGTAAAGGTTGATTCTGAGCTTGTAAAAGAATCTTTGTGAGGGTTTAGTTCCTACCTTTAAAGGAATCTTGAGTTTAGTGGGTGCGACTCTTTTTGGTGTTTGGAGGACTGGATTAGCTAAAAATAGCTTGGCGAATCAGTATAAATTTCTGGTGTACTGCAATCTTTACTTTTTTTATTTTTGCTGTTTTGTGTGCACCTAATTGATTTTATAATTCCGCTGTGATATATAGATAATAATTAATTTAGAACTAAAATTAATTATTTGATCTATTAAAGTATTTTTTTCTCTGATATTTTTAATTACCCAATTCACCTTCGCTCTTGGGTATTCTATTGGGCCAACAATTGACATCAGAGCTGGTTTTGCTCGACACATTTAGCTAACAAAAATCACATGACGCACATAATAGGTACACTAGCTGAGGGATAGGTGAAAGTTATTCGTTCTGAAAAGATAAAATGATAGTCTTCCTTCAGGCTACAAATTACGATGTATGGATAACAATCGAGGATGGTCTGTTTATTCCAATGAAAAATGGAGTTGAGAAGAAGAAGGAATAGCTAACTGCTTCTGATAAGCAAAAACTCTCTATAAACTCTCAGGCTATTAGCATTCTATTTTGCTCTTTAGATGTTAATGAATATTCTAAAGTTTTAGGTTGTAAATCTGCAAATGAGATGTGGGATAAGCTACAAGTTACCCACGAATAGACAAGTCAGGTGAAGCAATAAAAAATCAACGCTCTTATGAGAAAATTTGAGTTGTTCAGAATGGAGGAAAATGAATCAATTAATGAGATGTATACTCGTTTCAACAACATATGTAATAACTTGAGTCAACTTGGAAAGCCATACTCCATGGAGGATAGAGTATGAAAGGTCTTAAGATTCTTAACAAAAATATGGGAGTCAAAGGTGATGGCAATTAAAGAAGCCAAGGATCTTGACAAATACGAAATTGATAATCTCATAAGCAATTTGATGACTCATGAATCGACGATTAAAAGATACGAGGATGATACCAGAAATAGCAAGAGGAAATCCTTGGCACTAAAGGCTTAGAAAATTGAAAAGATGATGACAGTGATGTTAAAAGTCTTGACAGTGAACAAGAGAAAGTTGTGGTGCTTCTCACAAAGAATTTTAAAAGAATGAATCAGCGCACATTCCGTGGGAGAAGAAACCTTAACATAATTAAAGTGGAATGTTATAACTGTCATAAGACCAGTCACTTTCAAAATGATTGTCCCAAACCGAAGAAAGATAAAGGAAAGGAAAAGAAGAAAGCAAAAAAGAGTAAGAAGAAATCCATGGTTCCTGGATAGTGGTTGTTCTCGACACATGACAGGAGACAAAAGAAAATTTACATCTTTGGCACCTAAATATGGACGTCATGTTACTTTTGGAGACAACGCAAAAGGTAAAATTATCGGAATAGGTAATATCGGTAATGGTACTACTATTATTAAAGATATGCTACTAGTTGATGGACTTAAATATAATTTATTTAATATTAGTCAACTATGTTACAAGGGTTATAATGTTATATTTGATCATGATAGGTGCATTATTAAAAATAGTCATGATAGCAGTATCTTGTTAGTTGCATCACGTTTTGAGAATGTTTATACTTGCTCATTTGATGATTTTAATTCTCAAAATTTATCTTGTTTGAATGTTTTATCTGAAAATAGTTGGTTATAGCATCAAAGACTTGGGCATGCTAGTATGGAGTTAATTTTTAACTTATCTAAGAAAAGTCTTGTACGTGACCTACCTGATTTGAAATTTGTGAAAGATAAAGTATGTGATGCATGTCAATTACGCAAGCAGGTTAGATCATCATTTAAGAAAAAGATACGCACGTCCACATCTAGATGTCTTGAATTATTGCATCTTTATTTGTTTGGGCCTAACTCTGTTGCTAGTTTTGGTGGTAAGTTTTATGCATTTTTTATAGTTGATGATTATTCCAGACTTACCTGAGTATATTTTCTTGCTAAGAAAAGTGATGCTGCTTCTGTTTTTGCTAAATTTTGTAAACATGTTCAAAATGAGAAGCAATGTTCCATTATTAACATTCGAAGTCACAGAGGAAGAGAGTTTAAAAATGATGATGTGGTAAGTTCTTGTGATAAACATGGTTATACTCATAACTTTTTTGCACCAAGATCACCGCAACAAAATAATGTAGTGAAGAGGAAGAACATGACACTTTAAGAGATGGCCAAAATGATGCTTGATGAAAATGGCTTACCAACCTACTTCTGGACCGAAATAGTAAGTACAGCTTGTCATGTAGTGAATCGAGTATCAATTCGTAGAGGGTTTAACAAAACCCCATATGAAATCTAGAATGGTAAGACTCATAATATTTCCTATTTTAAAATTTTTGGATGTAAATGTTTTATTTTGAATGATAAGGATAATCTTGGTAAATTTGATGCTAAATCTGATTATGAGATTTTTCTTGAATATGCTACTAACAGTAAGACTTATATTGTATAATAAACATACATTAGTAGTAGAAGAAACAATGCATGTTGTTTTTGAGGAAGCTAATTCATTCTTGTTGAGAAAGGTTTTGGATGATAATGATGTAGGTATTACAAATAATCAAAACCAATGTGATAATGTACCTAAGAAGTCCCAACAAGAGGAGGAACCTAAGGAAAAGAATTCAACTTTACCAAGAGCTGTAAAGACTTTATCGGGACATTCGATAAAAGAAATCATCGGTAATTTCGAAAGAGGTGTAAGTACTCGTTATTCTCTTAGGGATATAATTAATTTTGCTTTCTTATCTCAAATTGAGCCTAAAAAATAGATGAGGCGTTAACTGATGAATCTTGGATTTCTGCAATGTAAGATGAGTTAGTTCAATTTGAGCGGAACAAAGTATAGTGTCTTGTTCCAAGACCGGATTTTTTTTCATCTAGTTATTGGTGCTAAATGGATTTTTAGAAATAAAAATGATGAATCTGGTACGGTAATTAGAAACAAAGCAAGATTAGTAGCACAGGGTTATAATCAAGATGAAGGAATTGATTATGATGAAACCTATACTCCTGTTGCTAAACTAGAAGTAATTAGAATGCTACTCGTTTTTGCATGTTCACGTAATTTTAAGTTATATCAAATGGATATAAAAAGTGCATTTCTAAATGGCTTTCTAGCAGAAGAAGTTTATGTGGAACAACCCTGTGATTTGAAAGTGATAAACTTCCTGATCACGTATTTAAACTTCGCAAGGTTTTGTATGGGCTCAAACAATCTCCTAGAGCTTGGTATGAGAGACTAAGCCGATATTTGATCAAAAATTATTTTCGAAGGCGTATCTGTGATATAACTTTATTTGTGAAGCAAATTAATTTTGATATCTAATTAGTACAAGTGCATGTTGATGATATTATTTTTTGATCTACTAATGAGAATCTTTACCAATAGTTTGCTAAGATAATGCAGGTTGAATTTGAAATGAGCATGGTGAGAGAGTTGAATTTCTTTCTTGAACTGCAAATTAAGCAAACCAAAGAAGGAATATTTATAAATCAAGTCAAATACACCAAGGAGTTGTTAAATAAATATGACTTGGAAGGTGCTAAAGAATATAAAACTCCCATGACAACGGCTACGAAGATAGACAAAGACGATACAGACAAAAATGTATCGAGGTATAATTGGTAGTCTGTTGCATTTAACTGCTAGTAGACTTGACATTATGTATAGTGTTTGTCTTTATACTAGATTTCAGTTTTGTCCTAAAGAATCGCACTTAACTGTGGTTAAGAGAATTTTTTCGATATTTAAAAAGGACTACTAACCTAGGATTATGGTATCCTAGCGGGAGGATTTTAATTTGGTAAGTTACTCCAATGCTGATTTTGCCGATTGCAAAGTTGAGCGAAAAAGCACAAGTAGGTCATGTCATTTGTTAGGACATGCTTTGATTTCTTGGTCAAGTAAGAAACATAATTCAATAGCCCTATCCACTACTGAGGTTGAATGTATAGCAAATGGTAACTGTTGTGCTCAAATTTTATCTATTAAGCAACAGTTAAATGACTTTGGAATTTGTATGGAGGAGGTCCCGATCTTTTGTGATAATAAAAGTACTATTTGTCTAAGTAAGAATCCTACACAGCACTCACGAACTAAGCACATAGAGATTAAACATCACTTTATTTGTGATCACATTCAGAAAATGGACATTGTTATTGAATATATTGATACCTCCTACCAGCTTGCTAATGTTTTTACCAAACCACTAGCGGGAGATCAATTTGTGAAAATCAGTCGCGGTTTGGGTATGGTTAGGTATAATGATGTTTGTCTAGAGTAGAATTATAATGAGTTCCCCCCTCCTTAAATATATATATATATATATATATATATATATATTTTTTTATTTTTTTTTTTAGATGACAAAGGGGGAAGAATTAGTTGATGTTTTATTGCATATCTTATGGGGGAGTTTTTATGTCTGTGCTTTATTGATTATTTTTTAAATATCTTCATTACTATGTTTTAAATGAGTTATAAAACCCGTCCTCAGATTAAGGGGGAGTGTGGTTATATTATTGTTTTAAAGAAAACATCAAAGTTAATTGTCATCATAAAAAAGGGGGAGATTGTTGATCCTAAGATTTTGATAGACAATTAAACGTTGATGTCTTTTGTGGAACTAACGGTTTGATTAAGTGTTTCAGTTTATTAGTTCCAAATTATGAAAATATGATAATAAAAGATGATGAAGAATTAAGAGGTTGAAGAATTTGAAGAACTTAGGAAAAAATAACTCAGGTTTAAATTTCAACTCTTAATATCTCAATTAAGATCACACATTACATAAAAAGTTTTTAAATGATTTTTATGAATATGTGTGTTTTTAATAGGATCTTGATTAGATAAATTATTTGCTCCTTTGTGAAATTGAAAAAGAAATATTTATAATTGATTAAAATTGAATTAAAGTATTTAGTGGAGCTAATCAAGAAAAGAAATTGGTTAAAGGGACAAAAATGTCAATAAAAATGAATTAAAAATGAGTTTAGAAAATAGATTCAACATCCTTAAGTCGACAGGTAAGTCGACCGGACAAAGAAGAAAAACTCTTTGTATCTCTCAATCGACAGGTAGGTCGACCTGTACTTAAGAATGAACTCTCTGTATCTCTAAGTCAACAGAGCAGTCGACCTGTGAAGAGAAATGGAACTCTCTGAATCTCTAAGTCAATAGATAGGTCAACCGATGGGTACAAAATATTTGGCTTGGCTACATCCTGAATCAAGTTGTTGACTGCTGATCTTGATTGGTCAACTAGTGTGTCTGTTTCAGGATATTATGGAATTCCGGATTTTAATCTGAAAGTAGCCATTACTAACCGTTTTTTGGTTAAGATTTAAGAGAGATTTTAGGGATTTAATCTAATTTGAGATATGCTACACATATTATGTTATCCCTATTGCTTTGGTTCATTAAGTTAGAATATTTCTCAATTTGGTACATATAATTGTTTCTATTCTATTTAATTATAATTGAGAAATATTTGGGGACTTAATTGAGAGATTTAAAATCTATAATTAAGTGAATTGAACCAAAATGAAGTCTTAATGATATAAGAGGTCTAAGAGAGCAATTAAGTGTCATGATAAAGGAGAACTAGCTGTTAGAGAGCTGTTTTTATTCCCATATATAAAGACCTGCGTTTTTTTTTTTTTCTTCATATTATAAAGAGAGATTAAGATATCAGGAGATCATATTGAGTTGTTTTAAGAGAAATCATACTGAGTTTTTGTAAGAGATTTTTTAAGAGACATTATTGATAATTATTGCTACTACTGAATCTGAAGTTACATCGCTCTAATTATTTTTTCGGTGGATTCCGGGAGAGATCTTTCCAAATTACTTTCTATATTGTATTGCTTGATTAATCTTTGGAAGTTGATCTTCAGAAATTATTTTCTGATTTTTATTGAAAAAATATTTTATAAGCAATTTCTTGAATTTGATTACGTGATCAATTACGTGTTACCCATTTTTTGTTTAAAATTAGATTTTGAGTATCTCACATTTCTATCACTAGTTTTGGGATATTAATTGAGTTTTAATTTATCTGGGGTGGTAGAAACTCCGAGTGAGAAAAATTACTTGTCAATTTTTAATTGGTAAGTTGAGTTACGGATTAAATACTGTTGGGGGTATTTAATCTAAGGGTAGTTGGGTTTCAGTCTCTTCCTGTAAAGAGATTGAGATAGTAATTCTTCCTGAATTAAATTGATTTGTAAGTTAATTGTAACGGTTCAATCCTTACCGGGTAAAATGATATTTGGAGTGTTTATGAGGTTTTGATTCTTTTGCCTTTGTGTTAAAAAAAATTAGGTTATTCTTGAGCTTGTAAAAAGTAGAGGTTAGTCCTTAGCCTGTGAAAAGAAAATTTTGTAAAGGTTGATTGTGAGCCTGTAAAAGAATCTTTGTGAGGGTTTTGTTCCTAATTTTAAAGGAATCTTGAGTTTAGTGGGTGCGACTCTCCGTGGGGCTCGGAGGACTAGATTAACCAAGTGTAGCTTGGTGAACCAGTATAAATTTCTAGTGTGATGCAATCTTTACTTTATTTATTTTTGTTGTTTTGTGTGCACCTAGTTGATTTTATAATTCCGCTGTGATATAAAGATAATAATTAATTTTTTATTAAAATTAATTATTTGATTTATTAAAGTATTTTCTCTCTGATATTTTTAATTACCCAATTTACCCCCCTCTTGAGTATTCCACTTGGCCAACATAAACCTATGTAACCCCAATACCACCGCGACCTTCCTCATTCTTATCATCCTCCTTATTTCCATCACCGTCATTATCGCTATTACCATCCTATATTTGATATTCTTGGTTAGGTTATGTTTCATCTAACCGACTCAAATCATTTTTCTCTAGTGATCAGTTAGGTTAGGTTGAGCATGAGTCATTGAATTGTATCCATTACCAACTTGTAAAACAACCAGTCTTACTTTTCAGTGAGAGTCAATTTATTTCTCGTGCACCCTTTGATCTAGTTCATTCTGATGTTTGAAGACATTCTCCTCATGCCACAATGGATGGTTCTCGTTATTTTGTTATTTTTGTGAACGACTATTCTCGATATACATGATTATTTCTTATGAAAAATTGATCCGACCTATTCCAAATATATTATGAATTTTCTTATATGGTTCAAACCCAATTTTTTTCGTAATATTAAAGTTTTTTCGCGCAGATAATGCAATAGAATACAAGGATCGTGTTTTTCTCAACCTGTTTCACAAAAATGGCACGCCAACAAAATAGACAAGCCGAACGCAAATATAGACATATTTTTTACACAGTTCGTGCTCTCCTCATTTCTTCCTTCTGCCCTGAGAGCTTTTGGGGTGAGGCTACCCTAACCGCAATATACACCATAAACTGTGTTCTCTTCGTAACAATTCAGCATCAATCTCCATTTGAGCATCTTTTTGGTAAACCTCCCAATTACTCTAAATTCAAAATCTTTGGCTGCAGTTGTTTTATTCTTCTTAAACCACATTAACACAACAAGTTGGAACCAAAGGCCAACCTATGTTGTTTTCTAGGATATGACATTGAACAAAAATGGTATTGGTGTTGGGATCCTATCTCCAAAACGCTTCGTGTCTCTCATCATAACATTTTTCGAGAACATCAAAATTTTTATTTCTTATGGTCTTTTGATATATCAACCCTTACTAAGTCCAGATTCTTTATTGATTTATCTTTTGATCTATTCCCTGATGATACAGTTCCACGTATGTTGAGCCCACTCTAACACCACTAGCTGAGCCCAGTCTTGCACCCTCCACTGAGTCTACTCCAGCATCACTAGTTGAACCCACTCTAGAACCACCAGTTGATTTCAACTCTCCAACTCCATCAACCATGCCTGGAGACTTTTTTTATGACTGATGATTCTTCTTTTATTATACGTGGATGACATGATTATTATTGGGATGATTTATGCGGTATCTCTGAACTCAAAAAATTTCTTAGTGGACAATTCAAGATGAAAGATCTAGGCGTGCTCATCTATTTTCTTGACCTCAAAATCTCATCTGGTTCAAATAAATATTTTCTCTCCCATGCCAAATATGCCTTGGATTTTCTTTTCAAAACTAGTATCACTGACTTCACCATTGTCACTACTTCTCTAAAGTCGAATATCAGACTCATTCTACTAGATGTTTCACTACTTTCGTATGCTACTCTAAATTGCCAATTGGTTGGAAGTTTAGTATTCTTCACTGTCACTCGCCTAGATATTGCCTATGCCGTTTATCAAGTCAGTCAATTCTACTCATTATATGACCGTTCTTCAAATTCTTCAGTACGTCAAAGGTACCTTATTTCACGGACTTCATTTCTTAGCCTAGTCCGCTCTCACCTTATAAGCTTAATTTAATGCCGATTGGGCTGGAGATCTCACCAACATATGCTCAACTACTGGTTATTGTTTCTTTTTAGACAAGTCTCTCATTTCTTGGCGTAGTAAGAAATAAACTGTGGTTGTTCCCTCTAGCACTGAAGTCGAATATCGTGCCATTACTTATGCAACACAAGAACTACTTTGGCTTCGGTAGCTCCTCACTGACATGGGAATCTCGTCTTCTACTGCCACTGTTTTACATTGTAACAATAGAAGTGTCATTCAGATCGTCCAAAATGATGTCTTCCATGAGCGTACAAAACACATCGAGACTGATTGTCACTTCATCTATCACCATATTCTCCAGAATACTGTTCGTCTATAATTCGTTAGTTCAACTGATCAGACAATAGATATTTTTACCAAGGCTCATCCATCTGATGCTTTCACACTTTGATTTTCAAACTCAAGTTTATGTCTTATTTATCGCCTTGAGTTTAAGTAGTGATGTTAATATATATATATATATATATATATATATATATATGGATTTCGCCCATTAGGTTAATATATGTATATGAGCGTGGTCCATTAGGTTAAAACCCTAATCCTAGGGTTTCCCTAGTCTCCTATAAATATCTTCATTGTAAATCTTCGTCATTGTACTTTTTCGAATTTCAATACGATTGCTTCATGTTCTCCATTCCACCTCTCAATTATTCTAACGACTGTGATGGTGAAGATGGTGATAATGAATAGAAACTGTAGGAATGGTGGCTGTGATAGTTGTGAATATTTGTTGTAGTGATGGCGTGATGATAGTAAATGTTTATGGTGGTGGCAATGGTCATAACAAAATATTTACCACAGTGGTGACAGTAGTGATAACGAATATTTACTGTGATGATGACGGTGATAGGAATATTTACTATAGTTGTATAAGAAAATTATCTTAATAATAATTTAGGGGTAATTTTGTCATAAAAATAATATAATTATTGAATTGGGGTTTCTTAAAATGTTTTCTAGTAAATTTTCTTAGCAAAACAGTGGGCCTTTGGGCCCAAATAAAAACTCGTTCTCTTTTTCCTGATAATATAATAGCCCATTTTTAATATTTTCATGTAATGCCCAAGCCCATTTTTTTATCCCACACAATAAGAGCATATTCATGCGTGTGTGACCTAGGCGGCTCGGTGAACTGCAGACCGCCGGAGGGGGAGGAGAAGCTGCTGCTTGAAGGCCTCGAGCATCAACGATTAGAGCCCAATTGAAACCATATTTCGATTAAATTTCAATATTTTCCTGAAGAATAGTTTTCTATTGTTTGGTGTTCTGCAATACCAATTCAGGTATGTTTCATGATTTCATTCAATTGTTTATGGAGTTGTAACTGCACTATGGAAATCTCATGATTTTACTATTGAATAAATAGCTGTTAGTCAGTAGCGAGTTTGGCAATCCGAACTGCTGTCATCTTTTCGCTTAATGCAGTTCATTGTTTGTCAGATTGTTGTCGTTGAAGAATGATAGCAGCTATTTCTTGGGTCCCCAAGGGGGTCTCCAAGTGTGTCCCAACAGAGGCCGAGCCTCCTTCAAAAGAGGAGATTGAAGAGATAATTAAGAGTGGTCTTCTGGGCGGAAGGTATGATGCTGTGTTCATCTTCTTTCCTTTGGCTGATTATATTCTCTAGTGGTTAACCATGCACGGTGATATGGAGCTAAATTGGACGATTTGAATCGCTTTTTATTTCCTTAATCCTTATTACTATTACATTCAGTTTCATATAAATGTTAGGAAAATATCAAATAGGGTTGCAAAGACGAAGGGAAAAACTCATTACATATGGTTATATCCCTGAATGAATTTATTATGATCGTTGATTCTGATTGTCCGCTGATTGAAATTTCTTGCCTTCTTTCTGTTCTTTTCCCCCCTGTAGTGGGGACAGTGAAGACGAAGATGTTGATGAAGAAATGGATCTCGAGGATGACAAGAAGGACGATGAGTTGGCACATGCCTTAGCTGCGGCTAGTGCACTCGGCAAGTCTACTTCAGAGACTGATGGCATTACAGATGGCTTGAGGGAACTAGATATGGATAACTACGATGATGAAGATGATGGTACATTTAGTTTCACAAGCCTGTGCATCCTTTCATTTTGAATTCTTTCTACTGTTTTATATAATGTCTTTTTGTCATCGTGGTTGGTTCATCTTGATTCACAGCAGGAGTTGAGCTGTTCAGTTCGCGTCTCGGGGATGCTTACTATGCGAGCAATGAAATGGACCCTTATCTGAAGAATAAGGATGTAAGTCTGAGCACTTTCTTAATCATTATTTGGCTTCCATTTGTTTCATAAAGTTAGGGTTTCCTTTCTTTTGTCCTTCCTTCAATCTTTTTTTAATTCTTCTATATTATGTTCTTATATATATTTAGATGATGTTTTCTTCCAGGATGAGGACTCTGACGACCTTGATGACATGTCGATAAAGGCTGACGATTGTGTAATTGTCTGTGCACGTAATGAGGATGATGTCAGTCATCTAGAGGCATGCATTTCACAGATATAACATTTTGAACCTACTTATATTTTCCCATGTCCTGATGTCTCAAAGCCACTAATTCTTGAACTCAATATGTACAATCAGGTTTGGATATTAGAGGATGCAGGATCTGCTGATATGAATATGTATGGGCACCATGATATCATCCTACCTGCATTTCCTCTATGCACGGCATGGCTTGATTGCCCACTGAAAGGTGGAGACAGAGGTAATAACATAAATCTCTAGCTGAAATTAGTTATTTGTACAGGAAAAGTGTGCATTTTTTTTCCTTTTGAGTTTTGACACAGTTGTTTGGTGTAATGTAGCTTCATTTGTACAATTATATATTTATGTGCACAGGCTTAAAGAAATTTATGCAGCTTCATTTCTTTCTTCTCCCCTGTTTCCTGATAATGAAGGGGAATTATGAATATGATACGGAATGCTGCATGCAGTTTTTTTCTTTTTCTTTTTCTTTTTCTTTTTTGTTGTTGTTGTTGTTCCTCTTCTGCTGACATGTGTTAGTCACAACATCATGCACATGCTTGCATGTTTAGAAATTTTTTATTTGTATCAGATCTAAATGCATATACAATATGAGAAGAAATTAACTTGCATAAAGAAGAATTCCAGAATTCTTTGCCATTTGAAACATTTGTTTTTAAGAGCTCAAACATGGTATAATTTTCCAACCTATTTTTAGTTCTATCTGCTTACAGCAGTCACTATGATTTGTATTGTTTTTCTTATTGCATCATTTGGAATTTGCAGGGAACTTTATAGCTGTGGGTTCAATGGAACCAGCCATCGAAATATGGGACCTAGACATTGTATGTGGATCATAGACCTTGATATTGGTAGAAAAATTGTTTAATTGGATATTTATCATAATGGCTCCTATTTTTTAATTCTTTTTGCAGATGGATGAAGTGCAACCATCTCTAATCTTAGGTGGTGTTTCTGATAAAAAGAAGAAAGGAAAGAAGGTTAATATTCTACGTTTCTCCGAGCTCATTGTTTTTAAAATCCGTATATAAGTTTGGAATCAACATATTTGAACTTTGTATGTGTTTTACCTGGAGTTTTTATGTAGCATGTTCATGCGACTGTGACCCTTATGAATCAACACAAGTTTGCTTGTAAAAGCTCAAAGCCTCAAACAATGGTTTAAAGTGGACTTACTGTTGATTAAACTTCTAGTTTATGTCTTCTTACAAATGTGCATATTTTTCTTTTCAGAAATCAATAAAATACAAAAAGGACAGTCACACTGATTCAGTACTCGGTCTTGCCTGGAACAAGGAGTACAGGTATGGATATTTTTTTTCTTTCGATAGGTTTATTTTGTTGGTTTCAACATTCTTTTATTGACTTGAGTGCTCTGTATCTTTCTTCGAAACATTTTATGCAGGAATGTACTTGCCAGTGCTGGTGCGGACAAACTAGTCAAGATTTGGGATGTGGCTACAGGAAAGTGCAGTATCACCATGGAGCATCATACAGACAAGGCAAGAATTAGGCCCATCTATTAGTTTATTTGATTTTATTATTTTTTCTTTAGTTCAAGACCGACTTCTATTATCTTTGCATTTTTTGGCTTGCATGTGAGATGCACCACCAATTCATGCATAGGGATTAGGAAATAATCATAGTAGTGAACTCTTCCATTATCAGCCAGGGTTGCAAGTTCATGAAACCTTTTGATTTTATTTGAAAGTTTAATCTATAATTCAAGGCATATCGTGGGCCTGGTCACAATTCACCAGATCTTCTTTTGATGTATTTGAATGTGGTGCTCCTCTTGTTCTGAAAGCCTAAATAATCAGTACTGAAGGAATGAAAAATAGAAAAACATTACAAATTCTCCTAGTTTAGCAAGTAGTATGCTGATACTGGTAGGGAGGCTTTATACCCCTAAAGGTGATAGAGTTAAAGGAAAGGCACAAATGATCAATCTTCAATGGGGAATCTTTCTCTAGCTAGTATTTTCTCCTACTTGGTTGAATTGATGATGACATTTGCATAGTACATATGTGATTTTATCCATGGCATGTTACAATTAGAAAGGGAAGGGGGGAGATCATCATCATCTAAAACTCTGATCGAGTTTGTCTTCAATTCATTATTTTGGTGATAAAAATAGTTGGCCTAATTAGTTTTTATTAGGCAATTTTTTGACTGCTGCTGAAATTTAATGCACGCTAGCAAAATGTGTGGTTTATAGACTTAAAACTTGAGAATATTGCTTGATATAGTAGTATACTGCTTCATAATTGAGACTAATAGTTACAAAGTTGTTGGTTTGAATTTGAGAGCATACATTTGGCAAAATAATGTCAAGTATTAGGGCTGCATTAAAGCTACTTCTCTCAGCAACTTGTTAGCATTTGTGACCTGTGGGGCGATAGATTCACTCTAAAGTAATTTTCTGCTATGTTTGCCCATAGAGTATATGATCGTGAAAATTCCATTTTTAACATTAAGCTTTGCCATTTTAAAATTTTATTCTTGAATGTTTAAAGATGGAATTGGCTCATCAGTGAAAAGCAACATAACTTGAGATTATTTGGCTGGTGCCCTATTGGTATGTAGTATGTACATGTAAATTGATTAAATAGCTTAAGAAATGGTGATATCAAGTAGCTTACAGCATTGTGTTGATAATTGATCTCCAACTGTTTTTTTGACCATTAAATTATTTTTAGTTGAAATGCTTGGACATACTTATCAATGGCTGTTACATTCGACTGTTAATGTAATCGTTTCCGTATTTTCTTCCTTTGTTATGCCTCCATTTTGTTGTTGCTGATGTCAATGTATGATCCTTTTTCCGACTTTTATCCCCAGGTTCAAGCAGTTGCATGGAATCATTATGAGCCTCAAGTTCTTCTGAGTGGATCTTTTGATCATTCAGTGGTCATGGTAATGGAAAATTTCTATCCCAATGTTCATTAATGATGATTTTTGTTTTAACTCAACTACATTCGAACTCTTTAGTTTTCCATGAAATTCTCAAATCTATTCTACATGTATGCATTGTAGAAAGATGGAAGGATAGGTTCACACGCTGGTATAAAGTGGTCAGTTGATGCTGATGTCGAATGTCTGGCTTGGGATCCTCATACTGAGCACTCTTTTGTGGTTTGTATTTCTATCCCGTAAATGTGCCATCTCTTTAGGCTTTGTTTAGATTGATAGAATTGGGAGAAGAGAAAAGAAAAGTGTATGGTTTCCCTCCATTTCTCCTGTTTGGTAAATTTAATGAGAAAGGAAAAGAAATGTGATTGGGGGAAAGATTTTTTACAAATTGGGAACCTTCTTTCTCACCCAAGTTTTAGGGAGTTTTGGAGAAAAGTAAAGGGGAATGTTATCAAAAGAACAATATATATGTATGAAAAATATGGCATAATGGTAAATTAACTTATATAAATACACTTCCTCTTCTTTTCTTTTATTGAACAATCCGTACGCAATAGAGAGAATTATTCTCTCCTCTTTTCTCTTGAAGTCTTTTCTCTTAATAAAATTCTGTTCTCTTCTTCCCATTTCTCTCAATCCAAAAGCAGTGCTAGGGTTACATTGAAGTTTGTTTTCAAAGGAGAGAAATCATCTCAATCTTCAGATACTACTAGGTTTTTGTGACTCACAATCTGATTGTGTTTTCAGGTGAGTCTCGAGAATGGTATTGTTGCTGGTTTTGATATTCGCACTGCTAGCTCTAATCCATCTTCTGAGTCAAAGCCGAGTTTCACCCTCCATGCACACGATAAAGCTGTTTGCTCAATCTCTTACAATCCTTTGGTGCCAAATGTACATATCTTCTCTTCTATGTAGACCTTGTTTTCCACAGTTAATTTTTTTTTTTTTTTTTTTTAATTTAATTTATTTATATTTTTATATATACTCACTTACACCCTCTCTTTTTAACAGTTTCTTGCAACCGGTTCCACTGATAAAATGGTAATTGTTTATCCTATCAGGGATTCAATTTAATCTTCTCCTCTTGTGCTCCATTGATATTATTGTAAACCGGTTGATTATGAATAAAATAATTTTTATCTGTTGGTACTTTTTCCTTTCCACAGGTAAAACTCTGGGATTTGTCAAGTAACCAGCCTTCATGTATTTCATCAAGGAATCCCAAACTTGTAAGTTACTCCATGTTTTTTGCATATCAGTTGAGGGTGATTCTTTAATTTGATCAACTGGCTGAGTTTTTTTTTTTTTTTTTTTTTTTGGGTGTGTAAATTTTGGTTAGCATATGGTAAGGGATTGTCTAAACTTTGTTCTTAATGTTACCAGGGAGCTGTCTTTTCCATTTCCTTCTCTGGTGATTGCCCCTTTCTTCTAGCCATGGGAGGCTCCAAGGGAAAATTGGATGTGAGTAGAAATGCATGTTTTTGTTTTCTTCCCTCCCACCCCCACCCCCCACACACAAAAAATAATAATAATAATAATAATAATAATAATAATAATAATAAATAAATAACAAAAAGGGTAGTTTTTTTTTTCTATGGTTTGTTTATTTCTCATCAGAAAATTGAGAAAGAGAGAGAGAGAGAAAGAAAAAGGGTCCCTTTTCTTCTCTTTCTAGGTTTTGTTTATTTCTTTAGAGCCTGTTCGGTAGTTGTAAAAATAAATAACACTTAATCTAGCTACCTGACCATTTTAGTTCTAGTTTAGATGTTATTTTCTCGTGTAATTGAAGCAAAATATATATCAAAATTTAGGCACCCTTTGATAACTTTTTTATTTTTTATTTTTTGCTTTTAAGCTAAGAAGTACCTTTTTTTGGCTTTAAAAAGTACTTTTAGAACTAAAAATGTAGAAGTATTTTTTTCAGAAGCAAAAAATAATTATTTTTCATTTGTTCAACTTTTATATTTTAAGAGAGTGATGAATTTGGATTTCTCAACCCTCTACGAAATTCATTTGAATTAAGAGATTGTTTATATGGATAACATTAAAATATCATCTCTATGTTATCACACACTTTTGATTTTTGCTTTTGTTTTTAACAAAAAGTGTTTTCTTGTTCAAATAACCTTTTTCTTTATTCCAAAAAAGCACGTATGGAAAAGCGTTCCCTTAACTGAACAAAAACAATTGTTTCTTTCATAAAAAAATAAGATGTGAAATAGGATAATTTAGTTAACCAAACGGGCCTATAATCTTAATCTTGTCGTTCTTCATGTTTTCGGTGTGTGATTTTGGGTGGTAATTCTGTTAAATAATTTTGCAGGTATGGGATGCATTATCTGATGAAGGGGTTTCGAGAAGGTACGGAAACTACAGCAATCGGAAGGACGCTGCAACCTGATCTTATCTTAAGATAGTGTTTGGAAACACCTAATCGGAATTTGGAACTACAAATGAAGGCACATAATGTTGGTTCATTTCAATTGCCAATTTCAAAGGACTTGGCTGGGCTGTACTACCAAAAGTCCGTAAATGTAAATTACATAGAGCTGGATTTTTTATTTTTTTATTTTTTACATTTATATATTATGTATTGATGAGGTGGTTGCAATGCTGGTTTATAGGGTTTTGAATTCAAACTCGGTTCAGTTTTGTTTTCTGTTCCTTTCTATAGAGGGTTCTGAGTGGTTGGAACTATTTGGAGTCTGTTGTAGGGGTAGAAATTTTGGAGGGCAAACTTATGTGAATGCAAATCTAGTCTTGTTTGGATTTCTTGAAATTGTTTGATCAATTTCTGTCCCCCTTTCTATGCATAAAATAGTGATATCAAATAAAAATACATATTGAGAGAAATATTTAAAAAGAACAATTGAAGTTAATTTTAATTTTAAGAATTAAAACAGGTTATAGGTCTTTTCTTTTCTTTTTTTGTGACAAAACACCGTACACAAATTTTTTTAAAAAATTAATAAACTAAAAATGAACTGTCAGAATTATCCTAAAAAAATATAAAAAAAAAAATGATTAATCCTACTAAAATAATTTATACCCTAAACATGTGTACTCTCTCTCTCTAGAGCAATAAGAGGAACACCATCATTTCTACCAACAGCTCCGGCCGCCTCCACCAACACAACCACAACCCCCTCCCAACAACATAACCACTGGAGATCTCTCTTTCTTTTTCTATCGCTCTCCATATTGCTGCCGTCGTCTGCCAGATTGACCAGCGACAATCTAGATTTTGTCGTCACGGTCAGATCTGGGCGATGGTTTGAACAAATATGGTCGTCGTCTGGCCAACGACAACCAGTTATGGGTTGTCTCTATCCAGATCTGGCCATCAGTGGCCAGATCTGTTAGCCGAGAGATTTTTCGGTAGTAATTTATTTTTTAAAATGTTTCAGATGTGGCCTTAGTTTTTTTTTTTTTTTTTTTTTTCCAATTGTTTTTCCTTAGCTATGTAGTTTATATATATATATATATATATATATATATATATATATATATATATGTGTGTGTGTGTGTGTGTGTGTTGAAATAATTTTCTTTCGTTAATTTGCAATTATTTTATGAGTTAAATTGAAAGTTTGTATTTTATTTTTATTTTTATTTTTGTTTTTCATTGTATAATTATGATATTTATTGTCGATTAGTTGTTGTGGTGATAGAGAAATTTTTTTGTGGTGGTGATAATTAATATTTGTTGTGATGATAATTAATATTTATTGATGTGGTGGTGGTGATAAAAATGTTTGATGTGATGGTGATGGCGATGGTAGTGATAGTGAATATTGACTCTAGAGGTGGTGCAGATGAAAATTTGTGGGGGTGACGGTGATGGTAGTTTAATGTTTGTTATGGTGGCGGCGACAGTGATAGTAAATATCTGCTGTGATGGCCGCGGTGATTAACAAATATTTGTTATAGTGGTGGCAGGGTGATAGTATGTATTTACTGTGGTGGTTACGGTAATAGAAAAATTTATTGTGGCTGTAACGTAATATTGAATATTTTCTGTAGTGATCAATATTTATTAAAAAAAATAAAAAAGAATGAGGACTATTTTTGTCGTAAAAAAATAATATATTTTTAGAATTGGGATAATATATTTTTAGAATTGGGATTTTGATGAAATAAAAAAGGATGGTGGGTTAAACTTGAAAAGTGGTGGACGTTTGGGGGCCAAAAAATAAAATCACCCTATTTAAAAATATTATATTTACAGAGCCAGTAGATAAATTAATTGTAAAAAAAATGTAAAGAGAGAATGGGGTTAAGTATAAAGTTTTTGAAGAGAAAAAAAAATATTAGCAATAAAATCTATATAACAAAACAGGACAGGGTATATTTTGCCTACACATTTTAAGGCACGGATCAAGGCATCGATTGAGGAGTATTTACAGAAAATACACATTAAACTCAATATTAATGAAACATATTTTTATTCTTTAATTTTAGTTATATTTGTTAAAATGGAAAATATTTAGTTTTCATTTAATTATTAGGTATTAATTATGAAAATATAAAAATTAAAGTTAGTAGTCAATATACATTAAGAAAAATTACACTTTTTCCTCAAGTTTGGGGTGAGTTTATATATGATTCTTGATGTTTACCAAATTGCATGTTAGTCCCTGAAGTTTAATTTTTGTTTCCAATACGGTCCAATTATAATTTTTGTTAACAAAATCAGATGAAATGTATTAGTATAGGGGTACTTTTGTCAAAATTGCCTTTCTTTAAGTAAAAATGGATTTTTAAATGGACCGTGAGATTTTCAAAGGTAGTATATTTGGTCTCTTATATTATAACTCATCTTTAATTTAGTCAACCGAAATTTTCGTCACGAAAATTAGACAGATTTCATTAATTTTGGGGCATTTTCATAATTTTTCGCTTCTCTCACTCTTTTTGCAGCTATAAGAAGATTTTTTTTTTTTGTCCCGACTTTGTTTTTACAATAATACATCTTATAATTGTGGACAATGAAAAACTTTTATCCCTATATTTTAATAAAAACTTAATAAAATTCTTAAAACTACAACACAAGATTTATAAAAATTTAAGATTGAATTGAATTTTTCTTAAAATATATGGGTAAATTTTTTATTTTTCATAATTTGTAAAAATCAAAAGAGATTCACATAAAAAATTAGGAATTTTAATTGAATTTAATTAAATATAGGGGTAAAAGAAGGCAATTAAATGGTGAATTAACAAGACGATTTCCAGCAATTTAGTTTGTGGGGATGCTTTATTCTTTTTTCGACACTATTCTCCATCTTATTCACCATTTCGGCACAAAAATATTCCATTGAAGAAGCTTGAGAGGTCTGGGAAAAAATAAATAACATTTCCATGGAAGGCCAAGACATTAAACCGAGTTAGAAATGTATTTATTCTAGATTTCTCAATGTACTTCTATTTCTTATTTAATTTTGTTTATGTATAAGGTTGTATAAGAAAGAGATTCACATTTTTACATTGTTTATCCAATTAATTCATGTTTTTATCATTTTATAATTGTTAGAAATAAATTATTTGTATTTATAGATTAGATCAAATACCTGTGATTTAGATTTAACTGTTATACAATCCGTTTTCTTTGGAATCAATACGATTTAATATGATGGATTATACTTCGAGATTGATTTATTGTAGATTAGTAGGAATCGAATTCCTAAGACAATCCATGCCGATTAAATGTCGATTCATCGTAGATTAGTAGGAATCAAATTTCGAAAGTGGTCCATACCGATTAAATGGTTAAACATTCGTTGTAACCTGGTTTGTAGTTATATTACTTCATTACACACATAATCATAATAGATAAAGAGTAGAGGTCAATGGGAAAATCGAAAAATTAATACATGCCCCTAACCCTGTCATTTATCATGTCGAATTTTAATTTAAATATATCTTTAGATATTATAATTTAAAATAAAAAAACCAATTCTACTAAATTAATTCGAAAAATAAGATAAAATTAATAATTGCAATTCAATTCGTGTGATTCGATACTCTTACTAAAGTGCATTATACTACAATATTTAGCTCTTAAATCTGAGTTTAAATTTGAACGATCAAATTTTGGCGCCGTTACCAGGGGATTGACAATGTTAATTACGGAGAAGCAAACAACCAAAGCACAACAATTGCGCTCATCACTAACGCTAAGACGCGCATAACCCCTAGCGCACAAAGTCTTAGCAAGCAAGCTGTGCATGCTAAGAGAAGAGAAGAGATGTTCGCAATGGCATTAGAATTCATTAAAGCCCGATTCGCACCGTGATCATTATTTCGACACAAGAAAATGAATTTACTTAATTTTTTCTTTATTTTTCACTCATCTGTATATCCATATTTCATTCTTTTCTTTGTTACCCTGTGAATATTTTTTGTTGTAAATTAGAATGATTGACCAAGGCTCCTAGATTCAACTAGGCTAATAGCCAAGGAAATCAGGTTATACGTTCTGGTTTTATTTTTTTTTATTTTTGAAATATTGGCTGATTTTATGACATAATAATTTCATCAAAATCCATTTCTTCCTACCGCTCAATTCCTACTTGATTGGCAATACCCTACAGTTGACCTTCAACACGTTTATCTTGCTCCATTGGACCCGCCAACTTAGTGTAATCAATATTCAAACAACTAGCCATGGGAAGACTATTATTACTATAATCCGAGATCAAATGTATATCAAAATTATTCTAAGTCTCAAACACCATATCCTCCTCAAGCTTTACGATATTCACCTAGTTTTGCGGAGAAGTTGTTAGGTATTCTTTAAACCTTAGAGTCCGATTTCCAACATCTCTACTCCCAAGCCCAACAACCAGAGTTATGATCAGGAGAATTTGACACATTCACTAAGTTGGAGTTAGAAGCATTACCGAGTCTACCCATGACCAATATTGAGCGTCGAACCTCGATCGAAAATCATAGCGAGTTTTTTAAGGATTCCATGATTTTTTGGAGTAGGTGTGAGATAGAAAATAAAGTAAGGTATGAGAGTGATGACGAGTGGATGAATTTAGGATCCGATAGTGCATACATGGATGAAGTCATGATAGAAAATTATAAGGAAGATCAAAGCCAATCACCTAATACAGAGATCATTCAACTGGTGAAAACACCCATAACACCTTAAATACTGCATCCTGAAAAATTTACTTGATGAGGTAAACCAACCGCCAACCTAAATTGAGGATAAATCTTATCATTTAGGGGGGTTGACGGGACTCGATTACTATTGAAGTTCTGCTGAAGGGACAACCTAAGAAGTCCTGAAGAAAAGAGACGAGATTCGTTCCCAGAAATATATTTATGGGCTTGAGTGCTAAATGCGAGTCATATAAGGTAGATTGGAGAGTGACCAAGCAGAAGGTAAAGAGCGGATTATTCCATTACGGATAGATGCAACTCTTTCACGTCCAGCTGAAGATGTAAAACTTAGCGTTAAGTGTGAGACAACTCACTAGAAAAAAAAATACTATGGAACTGAAGGACATTCATATTATACCTAACCTTGTGCCTTTTGTTTCCATGTGTGCATATTTCATAGGTTTGGAGGCATTTCAAGGAATTTCTAGAAGCAAATCCAAACCATTCCAACATGAGGTTGTCTTGTTCTCTTACTAAAATTCTTTTCGTTCTTTTTATTGAGGACAATGCTAGAACTAAGTATGTAGGAAGGTTATCTAATGTTATTAGTCAATGAGAAATATGTACTTTGCATTCAAAAATATTTTATTAGTAGAAACGTGTAGATTAAGAGTAAAACTGTTATGTTATAAAAGTAAGGGTTTATACCATTTACCTCTTCTATTATTTTGCTCCAAACCAGATATCACCCCCATCATTTTACAAATACCGGTCACCCTCTTTGACCAATTTTGTTTGGTAAAAAGACATAAATGTCCTTCATTTTTTTAAAAAATAAATATATTTTTTAATCTTTTATTTTTCAAAAATTCACAAACACCCTTATTTTTAAGAAAAAATATTGTTTTTTTATTTATGGGATCTATTTAATTTTTTTCTAGTCCATGCTGTATATTTTGTTCTTTCTCTTCCTCCTTTGCTCAACCACCAATACTCCACCACCGGTAAAATGTTCATCGATACTACCCCTTTTTTCTCTCTGTCTCTCTGTTAACTGTTCACCGGCGCTCCCTTTCTTCTCTCTCTTTCTCAGATTTGCTGCGACGATAGATTTGCGGTTGCAACGGATCTGGACCGACAGATCTGTTGTCGCGACTGTCCAGATCTGTCGCGACAACAAATTTGGTGGAGAGAGGACCACAGCCTGGAGTGCGTTGAACCAGAAAAATTGGCTCAACCCCAGATTTCTCACTATTCCAAGGTGCAGAGCAATCGAATGGTACAAATTGAAGATAGAAATAAAGGGGCTGAATAGGACGATGAGGACTAGGTACTGAGAGAACAAGAAGCGACTGCATTGGATGCCATTGAAGAAGGCGAGGACTAGGGCTGTGAAATTGATTTTAGAGTTGGAAATTCAAGAAGGATGCGGCTGTGAAATTTTAGGGTTGTGATGTTAGGGATGGGTTTGAGGAATATTGTAATAGGGGTGTTACTGTAAATAATAAAAGTAGAAGGGGTTATTTATGTGTATTAGTTTTAATTATTTAAATATTTTTAAATAATTAAGGATAAAATTGCCATTACAATAAAATCTTTATTAACTTTTTGCCTATAGGGGAATTATGGTCTTTGACCATAATAATAAGAGAGGTGACTGATATTTGTAAAATGACAGATAAGCTAAATGGTATTGTTGATCCCGAGGTTTTGATGGATAATTAAAGGTTGATATTTTTTGTAAAACTAATGGGTTTGTTGAGTGTTTAAAAAAAAAGAGTTTAATTTAAAGATTGTATCATAAAGAAAATATCAAGGGTACAAAGATGGAAATCGTAGAAATGAAGAGTGTTGAAGATCCTGAAAAAATTAAGTGAAAACAATTCAATACTCTTATACTCTTAATGCAACCCGAGTTAGGATCACACACGACATTATTAAATGAGTTATATTTTTGTGTATTTGATTTGATGAATTTTAAGATCCTAATAGTATTTAAATACGTGCTCCTATGTGAAATTGAAAAATAAAAATTGACCAATGTGTAAATCATGTTTAAAGTTGAAATTTAGGGTGAGTCAATTTAGTTAACCAAGAAAAATTATCGGTTAATTGAATTAAACGTTGAGTTTTGGAGCAAAAATTAGTGAATGAATTAATCAATCAACATCAATCGGTCAACTGATCAAAAAATGATTGATCAACTAATTGAAATCGTGAGGTTTTAGAGTAAAATATGAAGATCATGCATTAATCGGTTAACCGACCAAGAAGGGTTCGGTCATCCGATGGGTCTAAGGGTGGAAAAAGAGAAGTCTCTGAACCAATCGACCAACCGATTAGAAGGCAATCGGTCAACCGACTGCGCTGTGTTTTGGCTAGAAAAACTCCCTAAATCAATCGGTTAACCTACCAAGGGGAGATCGATCAACCGACTAGTTGTTTGGTTTTGTCCTGGTTTGCAGGCTGAATCAATCGGTCAACCGACAGGCCATTGTTTGGTCAACCGACTATTTCGGTTGAGATTTCAAGGATCTTGGTCTTTTGGTAAAAAATTAACCATTTTTTTATTATTCTAAGGGAGAAATTCGGGAGATCTGATTTTGTTGAAGATATGGTCTATATGTTTTGAATTTATACTGATTTGGTTCACATATTAAATGATTTTCTCAATTTGGTTAGTTAAATATTTTATGTCTTTGTGATTGATAATTGAAAAAAAAAAATGAGGACCTATTTGAGAGTTTTAAAAGTTATTTTTAAGTGAAATACAATAGAATTGAATAAATATGTTATATGGGGTCTAAAGGTATCTTTTAGAGGCATATCTTTTAGAAAGTAGCCGTTGGAGGATTTGATACTGGTCTATATAATTAGACCTGCAGGATTGTGATAAGAAACATAAAGAACATCAGTTCCTAAGCTTTTTTAAGAGTTATCATTCTGCTGAGATTCATTCAAGAGAGATATTGTGTTACGTTCTTGATCTAAAGTGCTGATTGTTTTGGCATTACTGATTTGTGCTGTCATGCGATTCTATTTACATTCTTCGGTGTTATCCCAATGAGATCTTTCCAAGCTATTATTCCTTATTGTGATTTCATATAATTATATTTGCTTGATTGTAAAAATCCTTGAAAAATCGTTTTCAAATTTACGAGCATAGAAATATTTTTTAAAACGATTTTGTGTATTTATCTACTTATGTGTTTTATTTTGTGCTACCCACACTTATTTATAATCAGATATTAATTTGCCTCACATTGTATCTATCACTTAGTAAATTTTGAGACATTAATCGAGTTTATCTATTTTGAGGTGGTAGAAGTTCCTTGTAGAAAGAAGCTCAATTTTTTTGTGTATTTGTGAGTTTGAGTAGATTAGACACGGTTGGGCCAATGTCTGGTCAGGGTAGCTAAATTTCAATATTTTTCGATAAAAATATTAGAGTTTGATATTTTCCTAAGTATAAAAAGGTTAGGTTATTTTTTTCCCTTGAAAAGAACTAAGTTTTGATTATTTTTGAATTAAATTGAGTGAATTGTGAATGTTCCATCCTTACTTGTGAAAAAGATACTTATGAGAGTTGTGAGGTTTAATTTTTAGCCTGTAAAAGGATTAGGTGGTGATTCTTCCTGTAATCAAATTATGTTAGTCTTTACCTTGGTAAAAAAATAAGGTTCTTCCTTAGCTTGTGAAAAGGAAAATTGTAAGGATTTAGTTTCTACCTAGTAAAGAGATCAAGGGATTAGTGGTTGTGAATCTCTGAAGAGCTCGGGGGACTGGATTAAGTAAGGCTAGTTTGCTGAATCGGGATATATCTTGGTGTGCTGCTTTATTATTTTTATCATATTCTATTTGAGTGTGCACTTAGAATATAAACACTTATTCGCTGCGTAACGAAGATAATAATTAATTTAGGATAAATTGATTATTTGATAAATTAAGTATTGAAAGTTTTAATTGTTTAAATTTTTTATAATTACCCAATTCACCCTCCCTTTTGGATAGCTCACTGGGTTAACATGTATAAATCTATGATAGTAACACCTAAGCTGGTTTCGAGTTGCACTATTGTTCATGCATCCCAATTTTAAGTGTAGTAATCTTTGCTCATGTTAGCAAGTTATTGAATAACAACTAAGAAGAGTATTTGTGTTCTTTTCTCTAATCAGAAAAATCGATATAAAAGATTTTTTTTTTTTTGTGTAAAATAACTAAAATAAAATCTATGTTAGCTCAAACATCGGGTTCTCACTAAGTACCTGGGCCTCTTGTCTCATTAAGTAGTGAGCGTTTGCATCAAAAGGTAAGAGTTAGGTGTTGGGAACGTGATTAATCGGTTGATCTTGAAATCTAGGATGTCCGAGTAATTAAGGTGTCTCTATACCTAATGCCCCAAACCAACTAGATTGTGATTATTAGCCAACACTCACTATATAGACATCCTAGAAAACCCAATAGGATTAACATTACACATGTCATTCGCCAAGTTAATTATTCTTAAAATAATAATAATAATAATAATAATAAAAAAGAAATAGAGAGAAGAATTAGGTATTTTTGAGCTTGAAATTCATTAAGTTGCTTATCTTGAGGGTTGAGATCACTTAAACTTGAGGTGAGCTTCATGAACAAAGTAAAATTCGGTGCTCTTTGACATCACTAATAGTTATATTCTTAGATGCGCATCTATTTCAACTAATGTATATTTCTGACTTTACTTACATTGCCTAACAGGTTATTGTGAGTAGTAAACATGTTTGTAGGTATTGATCCTAAGATTTTGATGAACAATTAAAGGTTGATGTTTTTTGTGGAACTAACGATTTGATTAAGTGTTTCAGTTTATTACTTCCAATGATAAAGATATTATAACAAATAATGAATGGATGCTAAAAGATGATAATAAAGATGATGAAGGATTAAGACGTTTAAGAATTTGAAGAACTTAAGAAAAATAACTCAGGTTAAATTTCAACTCTTAATATCCCAATTAGGATCACACACGACACAAAAAGTTTTTTTTTAAAATAATTTTTATAAATATGTGTGTTTTTTTATAGAATCCTAATTAGTTAAATTATTTGCTCCTATGTGTTATTGAAAAAGAAGTAAATATAATTGATTAAAATGAAATTTAAGAATGTAGTGGAGCTAACCGAAAAACGAAATCGGTTAAAGGGGCGAAAACGTTGAAGAAAATGAATTAAAATCGAATTGGGAGAAGTGTTCCAGTACTAGTCAACCGACTAATAAGTCGACCTGAGCTTAAATTGTGAATTCTCTAAATCGATAAGTCGACAGGGAGGTCAACCTGTGACCAGAAATATAACTCTCTGAATCTCTAGGTCAACAGATAGGTTGACCGATGGACGATGGATTTTTGGCTTGGCTACATCCTGAATCGAGTGGTCGACCGGTGATCCTTGGTAAGTCGACTTATGGCACTGTTTCAGGATTTTGTGGAATTTTGGAGTTTATTCTAAAAGTAGCCGTTACTAGTCGTTTTATGGTTAAGATTCACGAGATATATTAGGTATTTGATGTTATTTAAGATATGCAACATATATTATGATATCCCTATAGATATGGTTCATTAAGTTTAAATATTTTTCAATTTGGTACATGTAATTCTTTTTATTCTATTTAATTGTGATTGAGAAATATTTGGGGGACTTAATTGAGATGTTTATAATTAAGTGATTTGAACCAGGATGAAGTCTTAATTATATAAGGGGTCTATAAGAGTAATTAAATGTCATAACAAGTGGGAACTAGTCGATGGAGAGCTTGTTTTATTCCCTTTTAAATAGACCTACGTTTTTCACTTCAAAAAGAGATGAGATATCAATCATTCTGAGCTATTCAGCTCCTGTGCTTTCTAAGAGTTATTATACTGAGAGTTTTGTGAGAATTGTCTTGAAAATAATTCTTGAGATATTGAAGAAAATTATTGTTGATCACCGATTTGAAGTTGCATTGCTAATTATTATTTATTCGGTAGAATTCTGGTGAGATCATTCCAAATTACTTGTTATTAATTGTTGCTGGATTATATTATTTATTGTTTGGATTTTGGTATTTGAAATTATTTTCCAGATTTTTTATTGAAAAATATTTTTGAAACAATTTCTTGAGAAATCTTATTACGTGCTCAATTATGTGCTACCCAATTTTTTTGTTTAAAATCAGATTTTGAATATCTCACTTTTCTGTCATTAGTTTTGGGATATTAATTGAGTTCTAATTTATCTGGGGTGGTAGAAGTTTTTAGTGAAAAAATCACTTATCAATTATTTGTAATTAGTGAGTTGAGTGTCGGATTAGATACTATTGGGAGTGTCTAATCAATGGTAGTTGGTTTCAATATCTTCTGGTAAAGAGATTGAGGTTTTGATCTTTACCTAAGGTATAAAAAAATTAGGTGTTAATTCTTCATTGATTGAATTTGTGAGTGATTTTGTAAAAGTTTCATCCTTACCTAAGAAAATGATAGTTGGAGTGTTTTTGTGAGATTTTGAATCTTGAGCCTAAGGTATAAAAAGAATTAGGTCGTGATTCTCCCTATAATAGAATTAGGTTATTCTTGAGCTTATAAAAAATAGAGGTTATTCCTGAGCCTATGAATTTTTTTTTTATAAAGGTTGATTCTGAGCCTGTGAAAAGAATTTTTGTGAGGGTTTGTGTCCTATCTTTAAAGGAATCTTGAGTTTAGTGGGTGCGAATCTCCGTAGAGCTCGGATAATTGGATTTGCCAAGAGTAACTTGGTGAACCAGGATATAACATGGTGTTCTGTTTTGTTTCTTTATATTATTTATATTCTATTGTTTGCGTGTGCATCTAGTTGATAACACATATCCGCTACTATAAAGATAATAATTAATTTTAGGATAAAATTAATTGTTTGAATTTTTGAAATGTTATTATTATTCTGATAATTTTTTAATACTACCTAATTCACCTCCCTTCTTAGGTAACTCACTAGGCTAACAGTAGGTATCATATTTGTAACTTTCGCGAGACTAAAACTCGTCTACTATGAATCGCCTAGGGGTTTAAAGGTTTATTGAATACGCTAAATACAATCGTATTCCTTACAAAAGTTGGCTTTTTTTATTTTTTAGATTTTTGTTTTCTCAAGAATTAGCAAAATATAAGTATGGCAATGATCTTTCCCAATTTTTTTTACTAAATTTTCATCTTAAATCTATATTTTTTTTTTCAATTTTTAATTACTTTTAATGCAATTTACTATTTTTGTATGTACAAGTGCGAAAAAAAAGAAATACAGAAAAATAGTGAAGAAAATAGCAAAAATTGAGCAAAACCCGCAGCCCGCATATTGACACGGTGCAACACTAGCTTATGCTCGCGACCCAGGCCAATCTGGCTAGGGCTGTGGGTACGACCGACTGGGTCGCTCTCGCGACACATTCGTGAAACACTGTAACGGTTCCCCAATTAGGGAATTATTACATTTAAAGGGCAATTAAGGAAAATAAGGGCAATAAAAGGCAATTAAATGGATAATTTAAAAGATGTATGAAAGTTTTGTGGGGATGCTTTTTATTTTTATTATTATTATTGTTGTTGTTGTTATTATTATTATTATTATTATTATTTCCTCCTAGTCTTCTTCATTATTCATTATTTTCTTGGCACTATTTCGACACAAAAAATATTCCATTGAAGAAGCTTGAGAGCTTTGGGGAAAACTGAATAATATTTCCATGGAAGGTTAAGGCATTAAACCAGTTAGGATGCATTTGTTCAGATTTCTCAATGTAATTTTATTTCTTATTTTATTTTATCTGTATGGAAGGCTATATAACAAAGTGATTCATGTTTTTACATTCTTTATCCAATTAATTCATATTTTTATCATTTTATAAATGTTAGAAATAAGTTATTGGTATTTGTGGATTAAATCTAATACTTGTGGTTTACATCTAATCATTATACAATCCATTTTTATTGGTATCGATTCGGTTTAAATAGGATGGATTATATTTAGGGATTGATTCATTGTATATTAGTAGGAATCGAATTCTTAAGATAATATATGTCGATTAAACGATTGATTAATTGATACATTTAATAGGATAGGTTATGCTTGGGGATTAGTTCACTGTAGATTAGGAACCAAATCTCGAATATAGTCCATATTGATTAAATTGTCAAAGTTTAATTGTAACGTGGTTTGTAGTTAGATCACTCACTACACACAGAATCAAAATAGATAAAGAACATAACTCATTGGGATAATCGAAAAACAAATACATGCCCATAACCTGGTCATTTATCATATGATATTTTAATTTAAATATTTTCTGTATTTTTATAATTTACACCATAAAACTAATTCTACTAAATTTACTCAAAAAATAAGATAAAATTAATAATTACTATCTAATTCATTTGGTTCAACACCTTACTCAAGTGTACTGTACTACAATATTTTGCACTTAAATCTAAGTTTAAATTTGAGGGATCAATTACCCTATTTTTTTTTTATAAGTTTAAATTTGAGTGATCAATTACCCTATTTTTGTTTTATTATTACTAATGATATTTAATTTTTTATTTAATAATTTTTTTTATTTTTTTTATTTCCAAGATGTAAGATCTTTAAGTTTTTTATTTTACATTATTTAAATTTTAATTTCCAACACGTAAGACATTTTCATTTATAAATTTTTATATTAATCATAGGTTAATACAAATAAATATTTACCTTATATCTATCTTGTTTTTTTATATTTGGTTAATATTAGGAATAAATAAATATAATATATGTCTATTTTAGTAATTCAATAGTCTTCTAATATTTTTACACAAATATTTACTAGATGCTCATTGCATGCTTCTTTTTTTTAACAACTATTTTTTGACAAATTTACCAAACAATTCAGAACTCATTTTCAACAACTTCTTTTTAATTGTTTCTTTTCAACAGCTCTTTTTGAAAAGTCACATGAAGGTCAAACTATGCCCTAAAAAAATAATAATCAAGGAGGAATTCCTACCCATAAGCCTCGTAAATAAAGAATGTGAGAAATAGGCCTATTTGGAAAATGGGCTTATCATTTGGTGGGCTCATCTTCTTTGGGCTATTAGCCATGTCTATTACGAATTAGAGCCTACTACGCCTCTTACAACATTTAATGAATCTGATCAAGTCAAAACCATGAATTTGGTTGATAGTTGAATGTGTAAAATGTGGCAGTTTCCACCAGTAAATTAAGGGAAATGAGGTATGCTTTCAATATAAATACATACATTTCAGTAATGTTAAAGACTAATCACTATTTTTCTACTTTCCAAAGCATATTAATTTATTCTAATGTTGGAGAGTCTTTGGCTGACACCACAACGATGTTGCTAACCTTTCGGTAGTTGCAATGTTTTGTTGCCTCCAATTTGTGTTTTAATAAATAGTGGATATTTTTTGCTACATCAAAATTTATACAATAGATGGTTTGTAGATACAACTCTATATGCATTAACTACACTTTAATATCTATTAATAAATCAAGACTTTTTTTATAAATGTCTTTTCATTAATTCGGGTGGAATAATTTAAAACAAAATATGGATGGATAAAACTAGATGAAAATATTTGGTAGAAAAAAATTCGTCTAAAAATTTCACGACTCCACTACAAAAACAATTGACTTAAATTATATTTTGCACCCTCTAAATTTTATTATTTATTAGAGAATCAAACCTAGTGAATATTTATATTTTATCAATTAATTTTTTATTCTTATTATTTTTTACATTTATAAATTTGAAAATTAATTTAATGTTTAAGTAGCTAGAGGGAATTCACTAGGTTTGATTTTGTCTCTCTTTTTTTATATAGCAAATTCAATTTTCGACGCTTTAATTATTGATAAATTTTTATGTAGTTCAATAAGTTTGATGTCTTTTACTTTGAACCATACATCTTTAATTACGATTTTAATTATTCACTCTGTCTAATTTAGCCGTTAAATTAGACGGAATAAGGGTTTAAATTATAAATTTATATTTTTTTCTATTTTTATTTGTTTTTATTTATTTTCTTCAATTTTATTTTTTATTTTTTTCTCTTTCTTTTTCATTGTGACTAGGGTTATTGATAGGTGTGAAAAATCTATCTATTTCCAATCCAAATTTGTTAGTTTTCGAATATGTTTATAGTTATTTTTATTATGTTTTAATTAATTTTCATACTTTTTGTATAACTCAGGTGTGTGAGGCAAAAAGATAGGAAACTGGAACTAAAACGATGAGATCGAAGCAAAGCGGTTCGAAGTTACAGTGGATAAACAAGCTCGGAGGCTAAAAGATGAAACAGGCCCACCGCTTAGGCTTGCATCCCGAATTTTAGCGAATCGATCGTGGAGCGTTCTTAGCAGTTTATCTTCGGACGAGGCTAAGTTCTTCGATCGTTTTTCCTTATTTCTTTATCTTAGGAGCATGTGAGCATATTTAGCTAGTTATTTTCTTGTATATGCGGCTATGGCCATGAGTTAAATATGGATTGTAGTAGGGATTAACACTATATTTATAAATACGTTGTTTGGATGATTTCGGTGTTTCGTTTGTGATTGTTCTTCGTAGTTTGATTGTATTTATCGTATTGTTTGTTTATTATGTTTGGATTGATAAATGGAGAATACAGGATTTTGACAAAACCCCGGATTCGGATTAGGGTAAACAAATGCCACGATTCTATAACCCGGTCGGGGTTTGAATCGTGGACAATCGATGACGTTGGGCAAGACACACGTTACCTAGGGTCGTTAAGACATTGAGGGGGACTTCTTCGTTCGCTCAAAGTTGCATTTTATCCCTCGTCTTACATTCGGAAGAGGTGGTGAGAGAGTTTTAGAACAGAGATTGTCGATAAGGTAAATACAACGCGACGATCCAATAACCCGGGAGGGAGTTGGATTATGTGCAATCAATGACGCTGGGTGAGACTCACATGACCTAGGGTCGTTAAGACGTTAAGGGGGACTTCTTCGTTGGCTCGAAGTCATGTATTCTCCCGTCTTACACTCGGAAGAGGTGGCGGTGGAGTTTTCGTACCGAGGTTGTCAAATAGGCCGAACAACGTAAACGTAAGTAAATCGGAATCGAACACGTATTTGTAAACACGTTAATCCCTATGTAATTCTTCACCCTAAAACATATTAACATAATAGTGTAGTTAATTTAGGATATATTAATATTAGTTTAAGTAATTAAATACATTTGTTTTTTGCCTAGATAAAGTTAGGTTACGACAAACGCGGTATTCGTCTCTGCGATCTCCTTCCAATACTATCTCCCCCATTGTCTATGTCTCTTCTTCTCCTTGATCGATGAACTCGACGAACCAATCTCGCCACTGACCCTATCCACCTTTATCTTAATAATCAAATAACTAGATAAGTTATTCATCTTGACCATACCCTATACTCCTACGCCCTCTTCCATTCCATGCCTTAAGAAAAATGAATTTAGGAAGCTGAGAGAGAAACATGGGTATCTGATTGTAGCCTGCATAGGCGTCTAGGAAATTGAGGAGCGTACCCTACCATAATATCAATGACTATGTCGATCCTCAGGAAAGGAAAGAAGTCCTTGGGGGCATGCCTTATTGAGGTCCTTGAAGTAAGAGCCTCCACTTATTTTCGCTTTGGGTTCAAGCACCACATTTGATAGCCAATCTGGGAACTTCACCTCTTCCACCACATCAGACTTAATTAATTTGTTCATTTTCTCTTCGATAATCTTCTGATGATCTAGATAGAACTTTGTTATCTTTTGTGTGACTAAAGAATGGTGCAGGTTTGCGTGGAGCCTGTGCATGGCCACCTTGGGGTTGATCCCCGGAAGTTCATCATGAGACTAGGCAAATAAGTCATGATTTTTCCATAGCAGCTCAATGAGCTCAGCCCGCTACTCCGTTTTGAGTTTTGCACCTATTCTCACCGTTATTTCCCTAATGGTTAGGTAGATGAACACTTCAACTAGGTCTTCATAAGGGCGGGGACCCGACCCTTCATCTTGGGGGTCATTGATTGGCACGGGGACTACTTTAGCATCCAAGGCCATGTGTTCAGAGGTTCTGAGTTCATGCTCCACGAGGCCATGCCTCAGCTCTAATTGTAATTTTTTCTTTTCTAGTGCCCTTCTAACACAAGCGCTCGATGAATCTTAGTCACCTCTAACTTCTCCCATTCTTTGGACAATAGAGATTCATGATCTGATAGTATGGGGAGTAGACGACCTTGAGAGCAGAGACCGTTGGTCACCCCATGATTGCATTGTAGGGCGATGGTCTGTCCACCATAAGAAATTTACTCCAGACTATTGTTAACGTGGGTTTGGTCCCCATAGAGAAGGGTGGGGACACCCATCCAACCGAATTAACGAATTCTTTCCCGAAATTGACAAGAGGAGACTTGGTAGGCTGGAGAGCATTTGCCTCTACCTTCATCTTATCAAAGGTCCATTTAAAGATAATGTTGGCAGAGCTTCCCCTATCGACCAAAATTCGCTCTATTTTGTAGTGGTTGATTAGGGCTGTGATGATCAAAGCGTCATTATGGGGCACATGTACCCCTTGGAGGTTAACTTCACTGTAGGAGATGATGTTGTGTGAGGCAGTAACAACCGTGCTCACCTCGTACATGTCTTCGTCAGCTTTTCTCTTGCCTTTCTGCTCATGTCTTCTTCTGAAGGAGGATGTATCCCCCATCCGCTTCGAGTTGAACCTTCTATGGATGACATTGATTTCTCCATCTAGACGTTAGTTATCCTTGTTCCCTACTTCTCATTCTCTAGGCGAAAGACGACCGCAGTTTCTTCTTCTTATCTAACCCTCTTCACAACGACTATTTTCTTCAATCCTCGATTATTTGTTCTCTCTACGGACATAATTATCGAGATCACCTCTTCGATTGAAGACTTTTATCTCATTCCTAAGCTTGAAATAATCTTTCGTAGTGTGGCCCCGATCACTGTGAAACTTGTAGTATTTGTGCATTAACCTACCTATTAATTTTTCCCCACAGGGGCAGAGGAGGAGAGAAGAACCGGCTCCCAGAATTTTCTGCATAGATTGTTACCACGGAGGCTATAAGTAGCGTGAACCCTTGTTGGAGATTCCTTGGGAGTGAGATAGGTCTCCGGTCCCCGGATAGAGGTCTTAGCCTCCTTTCGGCTTGTAGTCTTCTCGATCCCTGAGTCCTGCTCAAGAGTTCTTCAGCCTTGTTTTCTTCTTGTGGTTTCCTGCTCAGTTTTTCTTAGTTTCCTCTCTCAGGTCAACAATATGGAATTGGGTACCCCTGTCTAGTGCTGCGGTAAGATTGGGGGTGGGTTTCGAGTAGAGGTCAAAGATAACCTCATGTGCCTAAGGCCGTCAATAAAGGCATTCATTGCCATGACGTCGGATAGCTTATCATAGGCGATGACCTCACTTTCGAAACGGTCCACATAATCACCCAAACTCTCACCGAGCTCTTGTTAAATGGCCAGGATGTGCGCCATGGTTTTCGGCCTTCGGCGCGAGCGGCTAAACTTAGCGAGCAAAAGTTGCTCAAGTTCACGAAAAGTAGAGATGAAGGTCGAGGCCAGACTCTGGAGCCAAGCCCTAGTTGCTCTCGCAAGAATAAGTGGGAAAGATTTGCACCTCAAAGCCACAGAGGCAGTGTGCATGTCCATATGGGACTTAAAAATAGACAAGTGGTCCACCAGGTCTAAGGTCCCTGTCATAAGAAGTTATTTTGGGGTGGGTGAACCTATGGGGCACAACCTCATCCAGAATGTCATCGACGAATGGGGACCTCACCTCTGTGGGGATCCCAACTTCTCTCATCACGTCTTATATCTGGTAGATAACCTTTTCCATGTAGGCAAGCCAATGTTCCATGACAGTTTCACCCTTGGGCATTGTCCGCACATAGCTAACTGCAGCCCGGGCACCATGATGTTTGGAGGGCGAAGAATATAAGTCCATCTCCTGCACATGCTGAGCCCTATGCTCTGACCGCGCAGTGTAGTTGGGCTCTCTACTTGGGGATTACTCTGAACGATCTTTTGCCTCATATTTTCATGGGGGCGACGATGGTGATCCAGTGGCAGCTGGTGGAGCTATGTCCCATTCTCTTACTCCTTGGTCACGGGGCCTTGGTCGAGCTCTCAGCGCTTATCCATTCGAATGGTCATTCTACTTGCTCTACGAGCTAGAAAGTCGGTCCCCTCGGAGTGGGGGTCGACGACAGGTGCAAGAGGAAGGCTTGGAAATAGTTTTGGAACTCACGTAACTGGCGTTACAAGTTGTTGATGCGCGAAGCTTTTGTAGCTCTAGAGGTCTGCCCCATAAAAGGACTAGAGGGCAAGGTTGATGAACCTGTTTGACCCGTGGGAGACAAATTATCTTCAATGGCGGGGGGACAGGTGCCTGGGCGTCTGATCTCGGGACCTTCGACATTTCTCTAGAGGGTTGGTTGTTCGAATTGATAATTATTGTGGGAGCTTAGTCTCTTCGTCTGATGATCTAACCGAACATTGTGATCATCAAGTCTTAACTAATCAGGGAGCTAATGACTAGAGGAAGGCTTCTTTTTTTCTTCCCACAGACGACGCCAAACTGTTGGTGTCTAGAATTGGTAAACATCACGAGTATGGTCCAATCAGATTCCACGTGTTAATTTATTGATAAGATGGAGTGTTAGGTCAAAGTCATGGAGTTTCAAAGTGTTAGAGAGTTGGAATCTTCAAGCGTCCCACAATCAATGATCCGTTCTTTTCCATTTCATTGCTGAGGTCCAGAGAACTAATGTTTAAAAAGTAGATACCTACACAAGGACACGCCGGGGTTGTCCCTGGCGAAACCTCTCCGACGTGAGAGTAAGAGCTCGGGGGAAAAGAGCTTAATATGTGTCAAGTAGGAAAATGTGCTTTACCTTGGGCATTGAATGCCTGGGTATTGATAGGAGTGGAGAGCAATTAACATTGCCTAATCGGGGTCCTGAGCATGATTAATTAGGAGAAACCTTAAGCTTGACCAATTGGAGACTAATTTGGGAGATAACCCTATAGGTCTGGGCTTTTGGCCCATCAAGCGGGGCCATGGGCTTACCTACTTGCTTTGTAGAGAGTTTCTAGTGAGGATCACGACTTGAGATGAACTAGGGAGGTAGAGGCATGTGAATTGGCACACAAATGGAGAAAAATAACTCAAGCCCTATTGATTGCCGACAAGAGACAAACGAGAGGAGCCTTAGTTGGCAAGAGACGCGAAGACCACCACCTGAGCAGTCGCTGGACGAAAGCAGTAGGGTAGGTCATCAACTCGACAGTGAGGTACTAGGTGAATGCAATCTGCCATTGCTGGCTACCCCCAGGGCGACAAGACAACGATGACCAGGTAGAAAATTCAGGTGTGGGGCGCTGCACGGAGATAAGAGGGAAGGACCTCTGTTCGATGTTTTTGAAAAGGGTCCCCATCTGAAAACTGTCAGCCAGGAATAGCACAGCAAGGCGGTGTATGCGTGATAATGATGATACAGTCACGCTACTCAGGGGAGACGGACACGTGACTGGGGCTAGGGCTGGAAAGGTGATGTCTAGAATTACCCTCATCAATATTAAAATCATAATTAAAAATATAAGATTCAAAATAAAACGCACAAAATTTATGGAATTACATGAAAATTTGTCAATAATTAGATACTTAAAAATGAAATTTAATGTTTCTTTAAGGGAAAAATACAAAAAAATCCAAGTAAAAGACAAAATCTATTATATGGCCCCGCAAGTATTTTTTTTTTTTCACACAATAATCCTAAAAAATGCGTTACTTTGTACCAAATAGTCCTAAATTTTTTAGTTTATCCATTTTACCCTTCTTTCACTGCAACCGTTCCTCGAAGCAATTGTTCCTCATTCTATCACTGTTGGGACGTGAATCCGAACAAACAGCCAGTGATGGATGATAGATTGATTTTAACTATATATTTCCAAGCTTAATTTGGTATTTTTTGAGTGTTCTAATAGTGTTTTAATTAAATTTTAAGTAAAACTAGGTGTTATGGGCGAAAACGATTGAAAATCGAGCTAATCGGTAGGATGTCGGTGAAGAAACGATTAAAAACAGATCAAAGAGACCAAAATGCAACTTTCTCGCTGTAGTGAGTTGATACTCGCTGCAGCACCAGTGGCCAAGGGCCACTGGCCCTTGCTCGCTGCAGCGAGCAACAACCAATGGTTATTTTGCTTGCAGTGAGTTTCTTCTCGCTGCAGCCACCAGGTACAACTGGCAACGCGTTTTCTTAATATTTTTAGGATATTTTGGATCTCTACTCATATCCTTTCACCCTACCTTTGCGAAAAACATTTTTGGGAGCCCTACAATTATCCAAGCAAGAGGAGATCATCAATTGGAGAAGAGAAAATAAGATTGGAGCGGACTTTACGGACGTAGAATCATCTACTCTTCAGATTTGGCTATTCTCTTTTGTTTCTCTCTTTCATTCTAAACTTTTGTTGGTTGTTTGATTGTGTATATCTTATTTTTAGTTGAATATTTGGTTATGACCATGTGTAGCTCAACATTTATTATCTAGGGATTGATGTAGTTCACGAATATTATATTTGAGTAAATCTTTATTTTGTTAATGGTTGTTTATCTCTATTCAATTGTGTTTACCATTTTATTGCTTCCATAGTATACTTGTTATGATATTATGGTTGATTTGAAAATACGGAATTTGACACTCGTGAGAGGTAACCTCGGATTCGAACTAGAGTTAAAACACAACACAATGTTCTAATGTTTCGGGAGATTATTAGAATGTGTGTAATCCGTGAGGTTAGGGCAAGACTCATGCAATCGTTTAGATGTTTGATAGGTATATCGGAGTTGACGTGATTGCATATTCACTCACTTTACACTCGAAAGAGGTAGTGAGTGAGTTTTAGATACCTAGATTGTTGAATAGGTTGATGATTGTTAGTGTAAACTAGATTAAATTAAGCACGTATAAGTGAATGAAATTAATCCCTAGATAATCCATTTCTATAAAATTTATTCCATATATTTTAGTTTAGTTTTATATTTTTACAAAAACCCAAAATTGGAACTCCTAAATAAAGTTCGGTTACGATAATTGCGGTACTTAGCAACAATTTAAACCAATCCCTGTGGATACGACAATCCCTCACTTCTTATACTATTAAAACTTGACCTCGTGCACTTGCGAGTAATTCAAAGTGTATAAAAATATCGCAACAAATATTTGGCACTATTACCGGCAATTGACTTTTAGATTGTTGTTAATATTGTGAATAAGTAACTTAATTTTAATTTAGATATTTATTTTATTTTTAATTTTTGTTTTTAGTTTGGTTTGTTTTGCGAGGTACTTGGAGATGGATCATCAACAAGTCCTCATGTTTTCTCAATGAGATTCTGAACCGTTTTATTGTGCTTGGGAAAGATATAAAGAGTTGCTCATTCGGTTCCTAAATCATGGTTTCCCGAATGAGTGTCAATTACTGAATTTTCTCAACGAGTTACAAGTCGCAATAAGAACTTTGGTAGAAGGAGGAAATGGTACCACCTCCTTTTACGACCTGATCGCGAACGATACCTATTTGTTGTTAGAAGACATGGCTGATTTTGGCTAGCGGAGTTGGAATTATTCAACAAGCCACCAAAGCTTCGGGGATTGTTCCAACATTTCGGCGCCATGAATTAATACCCCACACGAACTTGTGGAGTCTTCTCCCACCTGGAAGATACGTTCAATGCATTCATGATGGAAACTCAAAACATCATGAAGGAAATTAGAGACACACAAGGCTCATCCATATGTGTAAACAACCATGAGGAACCGAATGCAAGTGGGAAGACTTTGGAGGTGCCTTATGAAGATGATTCGAAATAGGATAAGGCTCAAGAATTGTTCATTGATGACAAATCAGAAGATGATTTCAAGTCCTCACCTCTTGAAATCTAATTGGTGTTGCCATCGCCGATCATTGAAAACCACCGTGAGTAACCTCTCCCAAGTGGGAAAAACTTGGGTATGTGCGATGATGATGATTCTAATGAGTAAGAAACACAAAAGTTGATCAATGATGAAGAATCACAAGATAAAACTTATGATTCTCAATCTTTTGAGATCCATGTTGTGATACCAACACCGATCAAACAAGAACACATCTATGAGAATTT
This sequence comes from Eucommia ulmoides, assembly GCA_016647705.1. Lineage (NCBI taxonomy): Eukaryota > Viridiplantae > Streptophyta > Magnoliopsida > Garryales > Eucommiaceae > Eucommia > Eucommia ulmoides. The sequence goes on from CM028339.1 coordinate 22,466,524, forward strand.
GATGTGGCTCACCTGTCATCCTCTACTTTTAGTACCGTTTATTCAGGCCAACCAAGTACATGAGACGGAGCCGAGTCACATTGAGAGTGCGTGTTGATTAATGCCACATTTCGCCAAGCTTGAGAGTGTTCTGAACCAAGACCCATATATTGTGTTATATGACACATATTATGGGCGGAAGCCGCTCTTTGACGAGCCTTTATCCATGTCAAGCCGAGGATATTAAGCTAAGCGCCTCTTAGAAGGTAACCCAAGTTTTTAAATAATTGGGCCTATGGATGCACTATATGGGATAAAAGACCCATACCGGTCACCTTGCTTGGAGCATCACCGCCAACCGAAGTAGGAGGTGAGACTTCAATGTCTCACATCCCAGGTACGTGTTCAAAACCCCTTTCGTCACAATACTACATGCCATATGTTGAGATTGATGTTGGGTCACTGTGGACACTGTCCATTCTAAGTTTGGGGGGGATGTTTTGTTTGTTTTCTGGTTTGATGTCTTTTTGTTAGTTAAGTAGTTAAGTTTAATAGTTGTCAATTGTTGTGTTAGTTTAAGTTTAATTGTTGTTTAGTTAATTTTATGCATGATTGTTTAGTTTAGTATAAGTATGTTTGTATTTGTAGCTGTTGTTTTTGTGTGCTGAGTTTTGTGGTTCTTCTTGACTATTACCCGATGATGATACTATCTCCTAGTTGTTTATCGGGGTCAAGCGTAATGTCCATTCATGTGTGTTCTATGTGCTGGACATCTCGTTTTGGTAAAATTCATTGTGGATCCTAATTTGCACGAGCACATAAACTCAATGTACTAGCTATCCAATTGATTTGACACCAATTATCCAGTAGCTAAGTTCATGACAAATTTAAGAGATTCTAGAACCTGATTGGGGGATACTCGAGGTGAAATTCTGGGCGAGGTAGTTCAGGAGAAATGATTTAGGCATTCATTTTGATCACTTGAGTCGTTTAAGTCTTCCATGCAAAATGTTTTACACATCTTTACCCCGTCGAAGTCTTTTAGCCGTTTCAATTCTGGACACGCATCAAATACCCTAGCCAATTAAATTTTTTTCCAAGCCATTGTCACCAATACCTAAGGCACGATTCGAGTTGTAATCAAGTTAGTATTTGTTTATGTTACTTGAAGTGAGTGATTGGGTTTTGGGCAAATTTTTGATTGGTTCGGTATTCGAGTGCTCACTTGTTATTTTTCTATCGTAGTTATACACCTGTGAAATTGTACAAATAAGTTTGGGGGTGTGGTTGTAAAAAAAACATGTATAAATATGACTTTGTTTTTGTTTGTTTAGATAAGTGAGTACTACGTTTTAAAATGTAAGTTCGGGGTTGTTTCAGATTTGTCTTTGTGGGTAGAAGTGTGTTTAAGTGTCAAACGTAGTGCCTTGGGTATCATTGATTTAAAGACATTATCTTATTGTATATTCCCGTTTTACCTTTGGCCAGTTGATAAAAATCGAACCAAGTCCTTTTGATCTTTTTGAATTGCTTAGCCTACATTAGTGGAGAGTAGAACCCAGTTTGACTTATGGAAATTCTATACCTCTTTGGTTTAAGTTATGAATTTTGTTGGTGGATAATCCAATCTGGTCTTTGGATGGTTGTGTAATGAGAGTTTTCGCACATACACTTGGAAAGGATCTAAAATGGCATTTACTGTTATTGAATATTGAAATTCTATAACACCACATGATGCGGTTTTATTCTTAAACTCGATATGATTGGAGGCCGTTGAGGGAAAACTTTTTGATTGATTAGTTGAAATTCAAAACTCACACGTTTTTTTTAGTTCGTCTGAGTCTTTTGTTTTTAATATTTGTGTTCGTTATTTCGTCGTATTAGTTTTTATATTGTGTGGGTGTTTTTGCTTAAGGACTAGCAAAATTTCAAGTTTGGAGGTATTTGATAGATTGATTTCATCGATATATTTCCAAGTCAAATTTGATAGTTTTCGAGTATTCTAGTAGTGTTTTAATTCATTTTTATTCATTTTTAAGTAAATCAGGTGTTATGCGACAAAACGTTTAAAAATTGAGCTAATCAGTAGGATGTCGGTGAAGAAACGGTTAAAAATAGAGCAAAGAGGCCAAAATGCACCTTCTCGCTGCAGTGCCAGCAGCCAAGGGCCACTGGCCCTTGGTCGCTGGGCCACTGGCTATTGCTCGCTGCAGTGAGCAATAGCTAATGGTTATTCTGTTTGCAGCGAGTTTCTTCTCGCTGTAGCGACCAGGCACAATTGGCAACACGTTTTCTTGATATTTTTAGGATATTTTGGATCTCTACTTATATCCCTTCACCCTACCTTTACAAAAAAACATTTTTGGGAGCCCTACAATCATCCAAGCAAGAGGAGATCATCAATTAGAGAAGAGAAAACGAGATCGAAGTGGACTTTACGGACGTGGAATTATCTACTCTTCAAATTTGACTATTCTCCTTTATTTCTCTTTTTCATTCTAAACTTTTGTTGGTTGTTTGATTGTGTATATCTCATTTTTAGTTGAATATTTGGTTATGGCTATATGTAGCTAAACGTTTATTATCTAAAGATTGATGTAGTTCACGAATATTATGTTTGAGTAAATCTTTGTTTTGTTAACGGTTGTTCATCCCTATTCGATTGTGTTTACCATTTTATTACTTCCATAGTATGCTTGATATAATATTGTGGTTGATTTGAGAATACGGGGTTTGACACTCGGGAGAAGTAACCTCGGAATTGGACTAGGGTTAAAACACAACATAACATTCTAATGTTTCGGGAGATTATTAGAATGTATGCAATCCGTGAGGTTGGGGCAAGACTCATGTAATCGTTTAGACACTTGATAGGTATGTCAGTGTTGACGTGGTTGCATATTCACTCACTTTACACTCGGGAGAGGTAGTGAGTGAGTTTTAGATACCTAGATTGTTGAATAGGTTGATGACCATTAGTGTAAACTAGATTACATCAAGCATGCATAAGTGAACAAAGTTAATCCCTAGATAATCCATTTCTATAGAATTTATTCTAAGTATTTTAGTTTATGTTGATTCTAAGATTTTGATGGATAATTAAATGTTGATGTTTTTTATGGAAAATGATTTTATTGAGTGTTTCAGTGTATTAGTTCCAGTGATGAAAGTGATTATGAAGATATTGTGACAATGCTAAAGATTATGACAAAAATGATGGAAGATTAAGAGTTTAAAGAAATTGAAGTACCTAGGGAAAACAACTCAGGTTAAATTGTAACTCTTAATGTATCCCGGTTATGATCACACACGATACAAAATATTTTTCAAAATTATGTGTGTTTTTATAGGATCCTAATTAGTTAAATTATTTGCTCTTATGTGTAATTGAAAAAGAAATAAATATAATTAACTAAAATTGAACTTAAGTATTTGGTGGAGTTAACCGAGAAAAGAAATCGGTTAAAGGGGCGAAAACGTCAATGAAATTGAATTTAAAACGAATTCAAGAGAGAATTCTAACATCTCTCAGTCGACAAGTAAGTCGACCGGTGATTAATGAATGAAGTTACTGAATCTCTTGGTCGATAGGTAGGTTGACCTGAGCTTAAAACAAGAAGTCTTTGAATCTCTAGGTCGATAGGTGAGTTGACTTGTGATCAGAAAATGAACTCTATGAATCTCTAAGTCGACAGATAGGTTGACTTATGAAACTCTCTGAATCGTCCAGTCGACAGGTGATGGATAGGCAGTTGACCGATGAGCGAATAGATTTTGGTTTGACTACGTCCTGAATTCGGCGGTCAACCGATGGGTCTTGGCCGGTCGACAGATGGAGCTGTTTTAGGATTTATGAAATTTCGGATTTTATTCAAAAAATAGCCGTTACTAGCCATTTTATGGTTAAGATATATGAGATATCTTAGGGATCTGATATGTTTTGTGTTGTTTAATTAATATTTAATTATCCCTGTAGATATGGTTCAAATAGTTTTGATATTTCTCAATTTGGTACATATAATTCTTTCAATCTTATTTAATTGAGTTTGAGTAAAAGTTTGAGAGATTTAATTGAATATTTTAAGAAATATTTTAAGTGAATTATACTAGGAATAAATCATTATGATATAGAGGGTCTATCGGTGTAATTAAATGTCATAATTTATGGGAACTAGCCGTTATAGGACTTGTTTTAAGAAGTTTTAAATAGACTAGCGAATTTAATATAAAATAATTAGATATCAAGAGAATCCAAACCATTCTAAGTTATTCAGCTCTCGTGTTTTTTAAGAGTAATCATACTGAGTGAATTGTGAGATATTTTCTGAGAGTTATTCTTTAGAAATATTTGTTGTTGATTATTGTTACTACTGATCTGAACTTTTACTACTATTCTAATCATTAATTTTTCAGTGGAATCCTAGTGAGATCTTTCCAAATTACTTACTATTACTTGTTGCTTGTTTATAGTATTATTAATTTGAAATTTGATCTTTGAAATTGTTTTTCAGATTTTTTATTGAAAATTATTTTTGAAATAATTTCTTGAGTAAATCTGATTACGTGCTTAATTGCTTGCTATCCATATTTATTTATCAGATTTTGAAATTCTCACTTTTCTATCATTAGTATCGGGACATTAATTGAGCTTGAATTTATCTGGGGTGATAGAAGTTCCGAGTGAAAAAATCACTTATCAATTGTTTGTAATTGGTGAGTTGAGTATCGGATTAGATACTACTGGGAGTGTCTAATCAAGGGTAGCTGGTTTCAATCTCTTCCGGTAAAAAGATTGAGGTTTTGATATTTGCCTAGAGTATAAAAAGATTAGGTGTTAATTCTTCTTTGATTGAATTTGTGAGTGAATTGTAACGGTTTAATTCTTACCGGGTAAAATGATATTTGAAGCATATTTGTGTGATGTTTAATTCTTGAGCCTAAGGTATAAAAAGAATTAGATTCTCTCTGTAATAGAATTAGGTTAATCTTTCGCCTAGTAAAAATATAGAGGTTATTCCTGAGCATGTGAAAAGGGATTGTAAAGGTTGATTATGAGCCTGCGAAAATAATCATTGTGAGGGTTTGGTCCCTACCTATAAAGGAATCTTGAGTTTAGTGGGTGCGAATCTCCGTGGGGCTCGGATGACTGAATTAGCCAATAGTAACTTGGTGAAGAGGATATATCGTAGTGTTCTGCTTTGTTTTTTTATATTATTTATGTTCTGTTGTTTAGGTGTGCACCTAATTAATAACATATATCCGTTGTAATAAAGATAATAATTAATTTTAGGATAAAATTAATTGTTTGTATTTTGAAGTGTTATTATATGATAATTTTTAATACTACCCAATTTACCCCCCTCTTGGATAGTTCATTGGGCCAACATTTTAGTTTTATATTTTTACAAAAACCCAAAATTGGAACGCCTAAATGAAGTTTGGTTACGATAATCGAGGTATTTAGCGACAATTTAAACCAAGCCCTGTGGATACGACAATCCCTCATTTCCTATACTATTAAAATTTGACCTCATACACTTGCGAATAATTCAAAGGGTATAAAAATATCGCAACAATAGATGAGGTAGTTTCAATGATTTAAGCCATCGATACCTCCACTTCATCACTGTCGCAAGTCGTCGCTATGTCATTGTTCTTGCAAGCCGTTGCTTTGGAGTTTTATGTAATTTCATTGTGCTTTGTCGAAGGCTTGAATTGGTGTTGACTCTGGTTGTGCTAAATCTCCCCTCGCCGGTAACGAATCTAGGGTAGAGGAAGGGGAATCGATGCTGACGGCGCCGGGGGTTGACGATTTAGAGGATTGCAAAGTAATGAGCTTGAATCAGAGGTGACGATCTTCTGTGAACTGGTAGAAAACAGAAAAGAAGAGACAGATGAAGAGGGAGAAAGAGTAATCGGCCCATGAATCGGTCTTCCAGAAGAGACCCTCTCTTTCTGTGATCTCTCTCTCTCTACGCCGATGCCTAAAATTATGAAATCTTTGATATGAATTGGCTCTTTTTTCAAAAGCACATAGGGGCCACAAATTTGTTTTTACTTGCTTTTTGTTTTGTTTCCAATTACGTGCACTAATTTGGATTAATAATTTTTCCTTTTTCAAAGCTTGTGGGGTTATACTTTTGAAAAGGAAAATTATATTAATTATCTTCTTCTTGTGGAACGGTGGCCATTTTTGTTGAAGATAGCAGAAGGAAGCATGCGCAGATTTTTTTGAAGAAAGAAGACAACAGCCTGGGAAAATCTGCCTAATTTTTCGGTGGCCGTTTTTGAAGAAAAAATTGTCAAAGATGAAGAAAATAATTTTTCCTTCATCTCATGTTCTGCCAATAAAATGACATAGTTCTAAAGTTGATATGAGATCTCACAATTGTAGAACGGGAAGATAGTGAGAGATCAAATTCTTCAATAGCCATAATTGAGTGCATTTTTGCTCAAGTGTCTTAAGTTATTTTAAAGCCTTGATTTTTATTCTTTATTTGTATTTCATCATCAAATAAAGAAGTTCTATAATTGCTCCCTAGGCGTAGGTGAAATTGTCGAACCTCGTTAAATCTTGTGTTATTATTTGTGAGTGTATGTGTGTGCTTTCATTTCATCTCCTATAATATTTGTTCTGTGTTAGGTCCACCCGACACGCTTCTGCACAACAATCTTATCCAATAAATTTCAATTATCGTGTTTATCGTACGAAGAAGATTTTGAATTCTCCAACAAAGAGATGAGTAATTCAACTTTCAATTCGAGTTGCTCGGTGGAGAACATTGTTTTCTGTGGTAAGCTGATTCTATTCGGAAAGAACATCCGACACTTAGGGTTTCAAGAGCTCGATACCGAAAAAGTGAGGGACGATAGCCACGAGTGGTTGTTGAGAATTAGGGTTTCAGGAGTGAGAGGATTCGGATAGTGGTAGTGGAAATAGGCTAAGGATTTTATGTTGCATCTCTGTTTTTTATTGATGATGTAATTTTTTATTTTTATTTTTTTATTGGAGGAGGATATTGGTGATTACATAGAAAAGTGTATTTCACACTATCTTACAAGAATCTGAAGGCAATTTCTAGAAAGCACTGCAAATCTCGCACCAATTCTAGGCAAATTGCAGTGAGAATTTTGGAAGTACTGATTTGATGATTGGTTTGTATTGGAAAAAATTAAGCATATGAATGTAGAAAAATAATTATCATTGTAAATGAAAAAATTAGAATATAACACGATCACATGTTATATTTAATATTAGATAATGTTGAATATAACACGATGGCGACGATTCCGAACTCGCCGCCCTAAACAAATGTGAGAGAGAGAGAAAGAGAGAAGAGACTTGGTCTATGCACTTGGTGGAGTGGAACTTATGTTGGGTATATTGTATGATTGTTTTGGTGATATAGAATAGATATGGCACTTTGGTAGAATTTGAACGACGGTGAAAATGGAATATAATACAATCTCGTGTTTTATTCAACATGAGATCGTATTAAATATGACCCGAGATATTTGACAAGAGATCATGTTAAATATAACACGGTCTCATGTTATATTCAATATGATCTCGTGTTGAATATAACAGAAGGGACAAAATCGTCACAAAAAGATAAAAAAACTATTTTATAACATGTGTTTAAAAAATGTGTATTTAGTAATTTTGTCTTCATATGTGAATTTCTCAGTAAGACAGTAACTGACCCTTTTTTTATAAGAAAATTACGGGCTAGATCTACTATTAGCAGTAATCTACCAATAAAACTCACCTCTCTTTTCTTGCATTGAAAACTCCAATGCCGGCGATTTCTTGCACCAATTAGTCATTTTTTTAAAAATGGTCGGCGACGAGATTATCGAAATGTCCCTCCCGTGATTTTGCCGAGCATCGCCTTGCCGCTGTTGCCAATGTCTTTGCAACTTAGATTCGCCACTATTACTGTCAAGATATGATGCACTCCCGCCATCGCCGTCCAGATTCGATGTCTTTCCTATCATTGCCGATGCCTTCTCTACCGTCGTTGTCCAGATCCGACTTCTCCACCACCTTTGCAACTCAGATCCGAGCATTTCAATGGATGCCGTCACCTTATTTTATACTCTGTTTCAATCTAGTGAGATTTTCTTTGTTTAGAGAGAGAGAAATGGTGAAGTGGACATTAAAGCCTTTGAAATTCATTTGGTGATGTGGGTCTATGTTAATGTTACATGTAACACCTCCTTAAAATATAATGAGAGAAATGTGAATATGTGATAATGTAAATCTGTGTTAGTGAGAGAAATTGAAAATTCCATTAATGTTACATGTAACATCCTCTAAAATATAGATGTTACGTGTAATATTCACATATAAAAATATGTTTTGCATATAACATCAATTGAAAAATAATTATTGATATAGATGTTACATGTAACATCCATTGAAAATATGTTTTAAAATAATTACTGATTATAGATATTACATTTAACATCAATTGAAAATATGTTCAATGGATGTTTCTCTCGACATTGTCTTTGGATGTTACGTGTAATATCCACACATAATACGATTCATACATTTAAAAAATATGATTAAAATATCGTAAAAAAAAAGACATTTTACTTGATTAATATAATATAAAAATATTATTTTTACAATATCAGGAACTACGAAAAAATTCATGTGTTTTGATGTTAGAATTGAAAAATACATATGAGGGATATTTTGGTCAGAAAAAACACAAAAGGAACTGTAGGTACATGAAAAGCGAAACGAGTTTGATCGGTAGTTTCCATCATTTTTTAGGACTTTTTGGTCAACGCCTTTTTTTTAATTCCGCTGTGACGTATGCCCTTCGGATCCACCACACAACGACACACATAAGAAGTTGGCCGGCAACAGGGACGTACTCAAGCAAACAAGTTCGCAAAGCGCACGTTAGAGACCACCCTTCCAACAAATTTCAAATTCTCTAATCATCCTAGACGTGCATTCTCTATATCCTCCCTCCGTGGCCCCACCGCACAAAAAACTAAAAATTCAAAAGACCACCCTATAATATCCACAGAATTCTTCAAACGACCCAAATTTCCTAAATTATATAATTAAGACCCCCAATTGATGCAATCTCCACAATTAGATCCAATTGAAAGTCATCCTTTTACAAAACAATAAAAATAAAATTAAAGATAAATACTACCATAGCTTCGGTTTTGTTTTTCAAAAAATATTTTCTATGCTTAAATTCTTAAATAGGATTCTCTTTATTTCAAGTTTTTTGCTTGTGTTTTTTCAGGGACCAATTTGAACTATCAAAAACTTTAAGGACGGAAATTCAATATAATCGTAAACAATTGGAGGAAATTTAAATCTGCACACTAAGGAGAGAGAGAGAGAGAGAATTGTAGAGAGGAAGCAAATTGGGGAGAGAGCGAGAGGGTGATGACGATGGACCGAGAGAAGGAGAGAGAGATAGAGCTAGAGAGTGCAATGTACACCAACTGTTTGTTATTAGGGCTCGATCCGGCGATCATCGGCGTTGGAGGCAACAACGGTACGCCTCGAGTCGGACTCTTCCGCCACTCCAACCCTAAGTTAGGAGAACAGCTTCTCTACTTTATCTTGTCCTCTCTCAGAGGTCCGATTCAATCTTCGAAGGTGATCCTTGTGTTAATGTGCGCCTATTCTGTGCACGGACATCTTGTGTGATTTTGATTTCGTTTGATTTTCGATCCATTCTCTGATTTTGAGATCTACAGGACTTCGATAAAGTTTGGCCGATTTTCGATTCGGCTCAATCTCGTGACTTTCGTAAGGTAATTTTGCTGCATTATTTGCGAAATTGGAATAGTTTCAAGAATATGATAATGTCTGTATATTCGCAGTTTCAGACGATGCTTTTTTATTTTATAGGTTGTACAGGGGATTATAAGTGAGCTTGAATCTCAAGGGGCGCTTCCGAGGAGCAATTCGAGGGTTTCATCACTTGCTACCTGCTGTGGACCAAGGTTTGTTGCTTCAAACATCCTTTATGCTGGAATTGACTGAAGTTTAGTTCATAATACTATTGTTTGTTGGTCAATTAATGCGAAGCATCTTATGGACCTCAATTTATTGGTTATGTTTCGTGCATGTGTATTATTTCTATCAGCTGAAATAGAAATGATGGTGTTAAGACTAACTGGGGTTTAATACCTCTTAAATGTTACAAAGTAAATCAAACTGGTAGTCTTCTTTCATACTTGCCATGAATGATTAACTTCCAAGTTATGCAGTACATATCTTCTGTTATATAATTCCTTACGTTGTTTCATTGGACCAAAATTGTTTCAATTGAATAGAATACATAAATGCTGCATATATTGGAGGAGGAATACCATTACGAATACGAAAGTGCAGCGCAAGGCTTATAAAAAAATAGAAAAAGAGAAGGCTTCACCCGAAGAAAATTGAGAGATGTTAGTGATGAACAATTATTAGCAGAAGGATGCAAAAGGCTTGGGTGTGCTTGTTAGGTATTACTTGCATTGATAGTCCGGGGAATTATTTTACAAACTTACTAGTGGGAAATACCTAATAATGAGATGTATCTCCATAAATATTAAGGGCTCAATTAATTAGATGTTGGAATTTTTTGTCATACCAATCAAATATTCTCTGTAGTTTTGCATTAATGCTGTCATGGTGTTTCTCTTCTTAAAAGTTAAAGGACTCATGTACTAGAACTTTCACCTATACAAGCTTTGTATATTTTTTTTGGAGGCTTTTTGGACAACATTCAAAGGAGTGATCTTTGAGTTGCTTTATGCAACCCTTACTCTCATGCAAATGTCGGTTATCACCACATTTAATCGCATCTCGCAGACTATATTTTTCTTTTATGCTCATTCAAACCTAAACAAAAAAATGAAGAAGAAAGATAATTGACTTAAAAAGAGAATTAATATAATCCTCCTCCATGTTGATGTAATTAAGTGATAAGGAAAGCTGTTCACATTTTTATTTGGCTCCTTAAGAAAAAAACATATTTCAAGGATAGATTGAAAAGTCCCAACCGTTTTATGAGTACCGGAACATGCATGGATAAACTTCCTTTCAGAAATAGCACTCCTATTAGTATGGCCTATGCTTCTGATATGACTTAGGTCTTAGGGTTTGGCATCGGGAGAAGCTTCTGCTTTCAAGGGGTAAAATTAGTAGACACATTAAGCTTGTAAAAGATAAAAGGCGGACTGTCTTTATGGTTGGGTTTCCTTGTGAATATGGTGCTTTAAACAGTATCTTTGAGCGGAGAATTGTATCCACAAAATGCTTTATTGAACGAGATCTATGAAGTATTATCTATAGCATATTTGATGATCTCCTTCCCTGCTGTATAAAGATTCATTTGATTTACATATGTGATATCAGCATTATCATGACGAGAATCGGCTTAATCATCTTCTCTATAATTTGCTTTACGTTGAACTGATGTGTCTGGGTTAATCATTGTCTTGTTGGATGGAAGTTATGCTTCCTAACTTGTCATTAGTTGTTTCCCATTTCTGTTTTCCTTGGTTGCCAAAATAACTATCCTACTTTCATCTTTGCAATGCCTTATCCACTTTCTGTTTCAAGAACCGACAATCACTTTTTTTAATCTTACCTTATTTTCAATCAATCATAATAATTCTATAAGTTTAATACTTTTGACAACTTTCCAAACGAGGCAAGATAGGAAAATAAAATTTATTTAAACACTATCTAGTTATGCCTCGTCAGACTACCCAATTAATTTGATAGTTATAAAAATTGTTTTGTAATTTCTTTCTATTTTTTAGCTTTTTTTCTCCCCAGTCTTGTGCCCTTGGAATCATCGCCATCATTAGTTGGTTTCTTCTATACCTTGTGGAACTCTTGAATTCTACTATTCTTCTTGAATTGTGTTTTTTGTCCAACTTTCTCCCCTCCCCTTTATAAAGAAAAATGGATGCTTGGCTCCTTAGATCCTTACTAAAAGCTGACTGCTTTGAGTGGTGGAAAGATTTTTGAATACTCAATTTTGTCAGTCTTTTTAGTATTAGCTGTTAAGTTGCCACCGAAACTATTTGTATTTCAACAACAGTTTGCAATTTGCACACATATTATCGGAGTAAATACACTCCATGTTCTAAAATTTCCTCTTCTATTTGCAGGTTCTCATTAAAATGCTTCTGAACTCTAACTGCACGTAAATCTTTCTACTGCGTTGTGCGATGATACTGCATACATCTTTGATTTCATGATGCAGTTTGTATTTTATTGCTGCAGATTTGTTGAACTTTTGTGGCAACTTTCTTTGCATGCTTTGCGAGAGGTTCATAGACGAACATTTGCCACCGATGTGGCTTCTAATCCACTGCCAGCTTCGTTGACAGATGTAGCTTTCTCACATGCTGCTACTTTGCTTCCTGTGACGAAGGTATTTGATACAACTATGTTTAATATACTCAATTAAAATTGATATGGACATGGTTATGTGTCATTTGTGGACATGAGACAACAAATTCGTCTAGCTCAGCTGGAGAAGAGAAATCCCACTATCTAGAAAAACCCTCTGAAAAACTTAGCGGGGATTGACTCTCAGACTCTTCGTAGTCATCTTTGCAGCTTCCTTAACTTCTCTCTCTTAAAATTAGGCTATTTAATATTGCTGGTGACTGAATGGAAACTGAAATATGCAATGTTGTGGTCATTCGTAGCATCAGGTTATGAGATGGAATTGAGGTTCAAATTTTATGTTTCCTTCTATCAAATCTGAGGATAAGGATATACCTATGTTCTACCACTGTTTGAAAGAATTAGCTTCCAATGACTAGTCTGGTTATCTTTGGTTACCATCCATAATGATTTGACTTCCCTTCTTTGATAGTCACACGTTACCATGTACCTTCTTAAGAATTGTTAAATTAGAGTTAGTTGATAGCTGGAAAATGGAAGTGCATATGATTTTACCTTTCTTTGTTAAACAGGCTAGAATAGCGCTTGAAAGAAGACGGTTTCTGAAAAATGCAGAGACAGCGGTGCAGAGACAGGCTATGTGGTCAAATCTGGCTCATGAAATGACTGCAGAGTTTCGTGGTCTCTGTGCTGAAGAGGTAAGAGGATAGATTGTTCATATAGGCCTTATGCCACATACTTGTTTTTTTCCCCTTTCATAAAGGAAGTTTTATCTTTTTTTCCCCCACAAAATATTTGTTTCTTTCTAATTTTTTCTTTTTTATTTCCTGGTCCAGGCCTATTTGCAGCAAGAACTGGAAAAACTACATGACATGAGAAATAAAGTGAAGTTAGAAGGTGAACTTTGGGATGAACTTGTGTCCAGCTCAAGTCAGAATTCTCATATGGTTCAGAGAGCTACTCGCTTGTGGGAATCTTTATTATCTCGCAAGAGTGAGTACTTTTGTAATCCCTTTCAAGTTTGGATTGTACCTATCTAGTTCTTGCGATAATTGGAAGTGAATAGTAATATTACTTTAGGACATATGAACCCTTCACTGCCGAAGCCAGAAGCATCTGTGGAAATTATGGAATAGACTTGATTTTGGTGTTGCTTTTCTTCCTGGCCAAATGTACATGACAAGTCACAGAATTATGTCACTATGTAGAGGAATCTTTCCGTAGTTTATATACTTTATAAAAAATAAACTGGTGACTGTGCCTGGTCTACAAAGGGGACAGGCATCGATTAGCTCTTGGCTTTAACCACTAAGGCAAACGCCTCCAGGAGTTTCTGTGAAAGATTGAGGCAGTAGCGTGTGGGAATGCGTTCCGGTATATTCAACTCAATTGGGAGACGAATTGAAGAGTTAAGAGCGTTATGCAAAGGTGTGTTGGCCAAGTGGAGGACATGTTGAAGATCAGTGCAACACTGTGGTTGCATGAATAGGAGGGGCTTTTTAGCATGACTATGACCTTTGTTGGTGCCTAAAGGTGGCCTGGGGCAATATTAGTCCAAAGAAGCTTGTGCTTTGATCACTGTCGTGATTCTAAGAGGCTTGGATAGTACATTGGTACTGTTCCAATTGCTCTACACGGGGCCCTGATTACTTTTCTCTGAGAGTAGTTTGTCATTCCTCAGCAGGTGTTTTGGGTCTAATATTTGCGCACATAGCAATCTTTGTGAAGGCGGCAATGTTCTTTCTGTTGAGTGTGGTTAGAGAGTTCCTCCCCCCTCCCCCCCTCCCCCCTCCTCTCTCTGCTTTCTCAACTAATAAAATCATATATCACATTTATTACTTGTTAGTAACAAGTCCCAAGTATGAAATTCACTTCTTGCCTCTTTGTGCACTGACTATGACAATTAATGGTATAATGCAGATTTAATGTTGCACCTGACATATTATTCTTTTGTAATATGTTTGTTGATGTTTACGGTCAAGAGAGGAGAGCACTTACTGTTCATTTATCTTCATGCAGGTCAACACGAAGTTCTTGCTTCAGGCCCTATTGAAGATCTGATAGCTCACAGGGAGCATAGGTATCCACCTTTACACCATGTTAGGTTCTGAAGATGGAGTTCACTTGCATTGTCGTTCACAATACAAATTTGTTCAGGTATCGCATATCTGGATCAGCGCTACTGGCAGCTATGGATCAAAGTTCTCAAGTCCCATCTGGAGAACTCACTTCAGCACATTTAGATGACAAAGAGCAAGTTGACAGATCACAAGTGTGCACGAGTGGAGGAAAGCAGAAGGACAATTTAGATTCTTCTCATTTTCAAGCAAGTGATGAAAAATTAGTGCGAATGGATGATAGAAGTGGAAGAGGACACCCCACTGTTGATATAGCAGAAATTATGAGACGTTGGACACATGCCTTGCAACGTATTCATAAACAGTCACTTCTTTTGGTATGTTATCATCACTTATGGAGGTGTCCGTGAACATTATGGGTTCGTTTGGTTTATGTTTTAGTTACTTTCTTCGTTTTTGGAAACAATAAAATTCATTGACTTCCTTTGACAACACAACTCAAACTATACCTCAAAATAATTTTCACACTGCTCAATCTATTATAGAATTTATTTTATAATGTTATGCTTTTATTATTTTAAAAAATACATAATTTATTTTTTAACATTGTACTTGTATGGCATGTTTGGTTGGACGGAATCGGGGGCTGAATGGAATTGCATTCCGCCCTCGATTCCTATTCCGTTTAGTTTTCCAATGGAATCACTTTTATGATTCCATTGGAATGAAAATCAGGGGAATCTGATTCCATTTGAAATGAGATGGAATCAAATCTATCTCAATGGAATCAAAAGTAAAATTACAAAAAAACCCATCGCTGATCCAACCTAATTCAGAAATTAGAAAACAGAAACAAAAATTAAAAAACAGAAACAAAAAATTGAGAACAAAAACATAAAATTAAGAACAGAAACTGAAAATTGAGAATAGAAAATTGAAAATTGTGAAAAAAACAAAAAATTAGAAAACAGAAATAGAAAATTGATAATAGAAACAGAAATTAGAGAACATAAACAGAGAATTGAGAACAGAAACAGAAAATTGTGACCATAAACAGAAAATTGAAAGCAGAAAATTTAAAATTGAGAACTAGAAAATTGAGAACAAAAATAGAAAATTGAGAACATAAATTAAAAATTGAGAACAGAAACAGAAAATTAGAGAACAACAAATTGAGAATAGAAAATTAGAGAACTGAAAATTTAGAATAGAAACAGAAAATTAAAGAACAGAAAATTAGAGAACAAAGAATTGAGAACACAAACTGAAAATTGAGAACAAAAACAGAAATTAGAGAAGAGAAACTGAATATTGAGAACAAAAGCAGAAATTAGAAAATAGAAACTGAAAATTGAATTGAATAGTAAAATATAATGAAATAAGGGAATGAATGTAATAGTGAAATATAATAAAATTTTATTATAAGGGCATGATGGAAATTTTATTATATTTTACTATTTTATTCTTTCCATCATTCCATACCAACCAAACAAGTAAATGGAATAGTGATTCCATTGACAATTCTATTCTATTCCTTATCTCAGTCCATCACTTCTTCTATTCCATTCCACCTTCATTCCATTCCGTTCAACCAAACGAGCCGTTATTATTTTAAAAAATGACTTCTCAATTTTTTTTCCACTCACTTTTTGACTGTTCTCCCTCTTCTCACTCTCTCTCATACACATTTCACTTTATCATAGAGTTCCTGATAGAAAATGAAGACTCCACACCACCTCCTTATCTCCCCCCACTTTTTTTAAATAATCAGTCACACTATTTTTACTTTTTATATTTACACATTATTAATACAGATTCTGTTTTCAAAAGTCCTTTTCCACACCAAACAAGTGTTCTCAATTTGCAAAAAGCTGTTTGTGAAATCTGTTTTGTAGTTGTAACCCATACAGACCCTATATGTTTTATATGTTTTTGAGGCACTATCTGATACACTCCTTTTTTTATTTTGTTGGT
This sequence comes from Eucommia ulmoides, assembly GCA_016647705.1. Lineage (NCBI taxonomy): Eukaryota > Viridiplantae > Streptophyta > Magnoliopsida > Garryales > Eucommiaceae > Eucommia > Eucommia ulmoides. The sequence goes on from CM028339.1 coordinate 22,482,952, forward strand.
TTAGTTATATTTAATAATCCTTTGTAGGCAAAAGCAAATGATGGTCAGGGTCCAGAGCTTCTTCGAAGTGCACACGATGGTAGTACAAGTGGGCATGTTGAATCATTGGCTGCAACTCTTGCTGAACATGGACAACACCTTGCTAGCATACAGGTATCTAAATAATACATTGGTAGAACTCTCACAGTCGACTTTTGGGAAATTTGAACTTCCCTTTTGCTATATGCCTGTCTTCTAAAAACGTAATTTAGGAGCATCCAAGCTAAAACCATGTAGCAGTTTGAATCATAGGCTAGTTCTGGAAGCTCTATCAATCAAGTGTGAGGCTTCAAATCCAGACCAACATGCAACCTCGACCTATTTCACGTGGATCGATTGAACAATGACAGTGATGACCATAACAAAGATTAAGATGGGCAAACAGCTCTATTAATCAAATGTGGGGCTTCAAATCCACCCTAACGTGCAGCCTTGACTCACTTTTTTCACGTGGATCGATTGAACAATGACAGTGATGACCATAGCAAAGATTAAAGATCGGCAAACAGCTGGAAGGGAGATGAGGGGAGCTTTGATAAATTAACTCTAATCCCATCTTAGGAGCCACCGAGCCAGCTTGAAATCATGACAATAGGGGGAGTTTCCCATTCGATTAGTACGTTAGTCTGGGAAGCCTCATTGACCTATATATACCGTTTTAGAAGCATCCAGCCTACAACTATTTTTGCAACAGGCCTAACCTTTTACCTGACTTCTGTAGTATTTTGTCTATAGATTGAAATTTGTAATCTGGCGTTTGTGTTAACCTGTTGAAGTTTGATATCAAACAAGAAGTTTTTCCCAGGTTCTTATCAATCAGCTGAAGGAAGTAGCTCCAACCATGCAAAATTCAATATCAGAGTTAAGAGAGGAAGTGAACAGCATTTCCTCTATGCTCCCCCCAGTGAGTCAATTTCATGGCAGATCAACCTCACCCATACAAGCACAAAACAGTGGAAGGACACTGGTAATGGTTATGTACATGATCTACTTGAAGGAGAATTTAAATCTTATTACGTGCCCAGGCTTTTAATTGCATCAGTAAATGCCAATGCTCTTGAATTTCACAGGAAAGTGGCTCTGGCGATGTTGCTGAGATTTCTTCGAGATTGTCAATCGTTCAGCTTGAGAAAGTCTCTGCTAGTCCCCCGGCATTGAAACTTCCGCCCTTATTTAGTTCGACACCGAATTCTTCAGGTAAAGGTGGAAATATGCAAAAGAGACAGAACATCCCGCAGATGAATGAGATAGGAAATATCTCGGAAAGGAAGTCGATGGACTCGTCTTTGCCAAACAATAACGCAGATAGCCATTCACAAGGTTTTGTATTGTTTCTCTTTCTCCTCTTTCATAATCCATCATTTGCCTGTCTTCAAGATTTGATATTTCAGCAGAAGAGTGATCTTTAGGTGGTCCAATTTAAATTTTAATTATAAGATTTCAAAGGCCTGTTTTGTTTTGTTTTGTTTTGTTTTGAAAACAAAAAAAGTAACTACTACTCTTTTAACAACACAATTCAGACAAATTTTACACAACAATTTGCGCAATACTTAATCTATCACATTACCTACTTTTAATACTCTATTATTTATACATTTAATTTTAACTCCTTTGTCTATATCTTTATTTTATTTTTTGTTTTTCTATAAATCCTATCAACCACACATTCACCCAACAAACATAATTATTCTCTCTTTTTCTCAACATTGTATTTCAGTAAATGATATCACTTTTACTTTTAAATTTTTAACGCATTATTAATAAATATTTTTTATGTAAGTTTTTTAATACCAAACCAAACCTCACTTCTCACAATTTAAATAAAAAACATTTGTAAAATTTTCGTTAACTGTTTTGGGAAACGAAACCAAACAGGCCCTAAGGTTTATAATTATTAGTTTGTAATTTCTTCTCTCTCTCTCTCTCTCTCTGTTTTTTTTTCAGACAATGGTTCTTATGTACAAAATTTGAAGCGATCTGTCAGACAAGCTGCTTTGTCATTGCAATCCTGCAATTTCGAGTCATCACAAGACAGTCGTTCTGATGATAGTTCTGAGCACTTCTTTGAGCCACTTTCTGGTACTGGGTTTTCTCGTTCTGACCTGGAAAATAAGCCTAAACCAGTGGGGAACAAATGGTTGTTTGGCTCTCAGGATAACTCTTCCTTGCCAAATAATCATGCTCCGGTGGGTCATATCGGAAACAACTACAATGACATACCAGATATGTTTGACAATTTAGATTCACTTCATGACTATGACCGTGTGAATGGATTTCTCTCGGCCACTGCTTCAAATTCTGTAGTTTCTGATGAACAAAGGTCGTTTTTCGATATCGAGGAAGCTCAGGATCAAGTTTTCTCGCCTCCTTTGCTGATGGAAACATCATTGTTTGTGGATTCTTACGAAGACTTACTCGGTATGTTGATGAATGAATGTGCAGTATATATATTATGATTCTAAATAATATAACTTAGCGCTGCATTTGGTACACTATAATAGAATGGAATGACAATAAGATTGGAATTAGTATGGTAATGGAATAGAATGGTCATTATCATTCATATATTTGATGGCAAAAGGAATTACATGTGATATTGGAATGATCATTCTCATTCTAATGTTTGATTGGTGTTGGGAATAAATCAGAATTGAAATGCATGTGTACAATAAAGTCTCCATTTGGAAAACATATAATTTTTTTTAAATAAAGAATATTTAAACATAAAAAAATGATATTTCAAATAAGAGATATATATGTGTGCGTAGAGAAGATAGAGAGGAGGAGGAAGAGGAAGAAGAAGAGGGAAGCGGTGGATAGGGGGTGGGGGGCTGACAGAGGGTGGGCGGTGGTGTGTACTGGCAAGGGTCAGGATGGTAGTACCGATGGGGACTTGGGGGGTTAATTAGAAGATGAGAGAGAGAGAGAGAGAATCTGGCGTCGACTGGTGGCGTCAGATTCTTGCTGGAGAAGAATGTGTAGGGAGAAAGAAGAAGGCGCGATGGAAGTGTAAAAATAAAAAATAAAATTAAGGGATATATTTATTAGGAATTCAAAGGTTAAAATAGTAATTTAATTAAATTTTCAAACGGTACAGTAGTTAATTTAATTAAATTTCATTTCATTTCAATTCAATTTGGTTAGTGCTCGTTTGCCTTTTTTTGCCGATGAAGGATTAAAACTTAATCCACGTAATTAGGATTAACTTATACTAAGTTCATCTTGAAATTGGTTAATCTCATATTTTGTGGGATAAGATAATCCTTGGTAATGAGAATGAAATTTAATCCCATGTACCAAACATAAGAATGGAATGACCATTCCTATGGACATTCCAATCCCGTGCCGAATCCCATGTACCAAACGCAACGTAAGTTTCAGTTCTTGTTGATGCTTAAGATGGTGTTTGTTTAGGCACTGTTTAATAACGTTTTTTTTAAGTATTTCTTTTTTTGGTTGAAATAGTGTTCATTTTGCTGTATAAAAAAGTACCATTTAAATCAAGAAAGTGGAAGTATTTCCTTGAAAAAAAAACATGCTTCTTTATTTTTTGATTTTTTAGGATATTGATGGAATAGGGGATCTCCAGTCTACACGCCCAAAATTTCTGAACCCTCTACAAAATTCTTTTGAATTTTAATTTATTTCTATTCCCAGAAAACTTAGAAAACTGGATAAAGACGTTACCAAATGGTGCCTTACTGTTTTTTTTTTTTTTTAATTATTTTTGTTCCCAGAAAAACTTCGAGCAGAAATAGAAATCTGAGAACTGTTTCTATTCTGTTCCCAGAAACTTGTACTAAAATCATGGAATTTGAACAGAAAAATAAATTTTGCTCCCATGTTTCGGTTCGAAGTTTTCTGGGAACAGAAACACTAAACAAACACTGCCTTAAAAACTGAGCATTATTTTGAAGCAGTAAAAAAAGGGAAGCGGTCAGACAGACATTTTCTTGATTTATAGTTTAATTTTCATTCTCTTTTTTTTTTTAATTTTATTTTTTGAATTGTGGCTATCATTGTCAATTTGGTGAACCTACTTTCTATTCATTCTACAGCACCACTATCGGAAACTGAAACTGCATTGATGGAGCACTGAGATCACAATCCACAAAATGTTCTTGTTTCGTTCTCCAGGAGACTGATTTCTGGTTCTTCACATCGGATCTGTTTCGTTTTTCTAGATCGTCAGCATTCTGCGCGGTTACAATTATTTGTATGATTATATGTCTGTGTGCATTCTCGCACGTTGTTTGCCTAACCGGTTTAAAAAAAATCCAAAAATCAAATGTATTTTGACTCCTAAAACATGATTTTTTGGATCTTCCAAATGGGTAATGACCGGAATTCAGCCCTGGGAGGAAGGCATCTCCGAAATTGGAAGAAAATGACATTTTAGTCCTTTTGAGTGTGAGGTGGTGTATAGCTAGCTGAATCTGCCTTTCCTGGTATCCCTGTATTGATTTCATTAGTCAATTAACCATGGCTGGGAAAAACTATTGAAGTGTATTTGTTTATTGTATTATTATCACCCTACATGGTATTCAACGTTGGGTGCTGCAGATAATAGTAGATATGATCATATTTTGTGGGACAATCTTGGCCGTTGATTTTCTTTCTTTCTGTATTGATGTGTTTTGAACTGCAAACCTAATTAGTTATAGATGATTACCTTATCTTGTTTGAAAGACTCAAACCAAAACTGAGGTTGACTGGAGCTTTGAGTAGCGTTTACTTTATCTCCTTAATTAATGTGTCCTGATAGGGATGGTGATAAGACGTGTTTGGGGCATTCTCTTTTCTATTCCAAGAGGCATTTCCTGGTCAGCTTGTCTGTATCATAAGACTCTCTCTTTCTCCCAAAATAAGACAACATTCTCTCTCAAAAGATTTTGGTTCCACGACCGACTGTCCAAAAGACTCAAGCCACCGTAGTTGTGGGACTAAATTTATGTTTGTTTTTTATTTTTTATGTAATTCCGATCTATTTTTACAAGCCTCAACATCAGTTATTACCTGTAAGCAAATTTTGTGTTCTGTCGCATTCTCTTATTTATGCATATTAGCATTCTTCTCTTATCTTGTTTTGTTTGGTCTTTGATAGGTATATTTCTACCGACCGTCGATAACCATTCATAGCCCTACATGTGGCAAGGTGGGGATCTTGAGGAGACACTTGATCGACCAGCATTCATCGATCACGCTTACTAGACCGCCCAGGGTCCTTTCCCTTTGATCATACCTCACTGGTCACCTAAGACTTGATGATCGTAAAGTCTGATCAAATAAGTGGACGAAGAATTGAAAGTTGTGTTGTGAAGAGATTAAAGAACGAACAACCCCTGGGGAAACAACAGTAATGTCTCCACTCCTTCGATTAGACAACAGGCCGCCGGCCATCGACGAGCACCCATTGCCCATCAGCTTGACAACCCCCTATACCTTACCCTCTATTCCTTTTATGGGGTTAACCTTTTGTGCCACCAAGGCTTCCCGCATTGATTATTTGGAACATCTCGGATAGTTCTAATGATGTAATAAGGCGGCAGGTGCTCCTCGCTCGCCTACCGTTGACCCCCGCTGAGGGGGTCTATTCAAATTGCAGGGCACGAGGAACAAGCACACCAGTCTGGGACAAGGTGATCTTCTCCAACGGGCACGTGCTCGGGGAATGTCAATAGCCTCATGATCCCGAGTACAAGGAGCATGAGCGTTGTCCTTGGGCGCTTAGAAGACAATGCATGAGGGACCGCACATCGACCTATCTAGGCCGTTTACCTACCCCCGTGGCGAGCTTTGACTTACGAGCGCAACCTGAGTGGGAAGTTGGCTCTTACTCACCGTCCTCCATTTACATGATGCCCGTCTAGAGGGTAGCCACGTGCACGCAGAACACCGTCCTACCCCCCAGGAAGGGCGCGATGGAGCACCGCCTCATAGACATGGAGACGCTCATCCAAGAGATCCGCAGTGAAAGAAAGACATCGAGGCCCACCACCAAGGTGAGGTCACCGTTCGTTGATAAGGTGCTCGAAGAGGCAATACCATGCCGCTTTGTGCATCCCTAGATGTCTACTTACAACGGGACAATAGACCCTGTGGACAACGTTTCAATTTTTCCCTCCCACATGGACATCCAAATGACCTTGATGGCCATGAAGTGCAAATCCTTCCCCCTCACCGTATCGGGTGCGATGGCGTGGTTGCAGAACATCCGTGACCACCTTTATTACTACTTTTCCATGAGATCGAGTAGTTGTTTCTGACTCGATTTAGCCGTTGGCGGCGAAGGTTGAAGACCATCACTCATATCTTCACCATCTAGTAGGAGGGTGGTGAGTCATTGGGGGAATACGTCGATGGCTTCAACTGGGAGGCGAACGCTTGTGATGAGCTCTCTGATAGGATGGCTTCAAGTCTGGCGGCGAACGCTTGTGACAACGCCTAGGACCTTTGCCCGAAGAACAAAGACTTTTCCCGTCCCTAGGGCATCGACCATAGGTCTTCACACCGCTCACCGCTTCCGTTGCAACGATTTTCACGGAGAACTCTAAGACAAACTTATTTCTACCTTCCCTTCCCTGAGAAGAAAGCCCATGGGGAGATCCATGAACAAGTGCTGCAAATTTTACTAGGACTAAGGGTATGCCACAGCAAACTGCTTCTAGTTCTGCAAGGAGATTGAGGCCTTCGTCTAGAGAGGGAACTTAGGAAATTATGTTCAGAGAGCGGGCATAACATAGGAAGGAAGAGATGACCGCCAGAAAGAGCACCGAGTTGGTCAGAGAAGGCGAGAAAACTGTGGCTAGCATCAAGCTAGGAAAGAGGACGTCGCGAACGATGATTCTCAAGCAGTGGATGGAGAGATCAACGTAATCCACGATAGATACAACTCGAACGGAGAGACCTCCTATTCCCGAAAGACCTACGTGTACAGGGCAAAGAAGAAGGTCGATGAGGACATATAAGAGGTAAGCATCATTGATGCTACCTCGCACAACATGCTCTCTTTTGACGAGGTTAACCTTCGGGGAATCCATGTGCCCCATGACGACGCCTTAGTAATTACTGCCTTGATCAACCATTTCAAGACAAGGTGAATTTCGGTGGAAGGTGGAAGCTTGACGAACATCTTGTTCAAGTAGACATTTAACAAAATGGAGATAGACTCGACCTGCCTTCAGCCCACAAAGTCCCCTTGGTCGGTTTCGGGGTGACATTGTCACACCGATGGGCTGGGTGCCCTTCCCAATCACCATGGGAGCTACACCGTGCACGTTAACAGTATGGACCAAATTCTTGGTGGTGAATAGGACATCATCGTACAACACTATCATGGGCCGGCCAACGGTGTCTGTTCTGAAGGTTGTGAGCTCCCATTATCACCAGGTGATGAAGTTCCCTACTGAGCATGGTGTGGTCATAGTTCGGGGTGAACCAAGTGGTATGAAGGGCCTACGCTCGCAAAGCCCTGGAGAAGAAGAAATATCAATCAAGGACGGGGACCAAATACATAGTATAAGGCTCAGAACTCATCCTTGTACCCATCAAGGACCCTCGTGACGAGGAGACCGACCACCGACCAAATAAAGACTTGGTGGACGTGCCTATCCACCCAACCAATGAGGAGTGTGTTGTGCAGATAGGGGAAAAGTTGGCACCCAATCAACGCCAAATGCTCACTGACCTTTTTTCGAAGGAACTACGACGTCTTTTCATGGTCCTATGACGAGCTCATAGAGATAGATCCTAAGGTGTCCATGCACTAATTTCATGCAAATCCACTCCACCCACCCGTAAAATAGAAGCGCAGAAAGTTCCACCCCGATAGACAAGCCATCATGTAGACAATATATTTTGTCCCATTAATACATGACATTTCATTCTAAAAATGAAAAGTAAAAAAAATAATAAATAAATAATAATAATTTTGCCCAGTCAATTATTCATGAATTTCAAAAAATGTCCAAATTAAAATAGAGGGTTCCGATTCGAAGGTTTCGAAAATTAATTCAAACTTTAAAATTATAATTGGAAGGTTTAAGGGTTAAATTGGAAATTTAAAATAATAAATTAGACCTCCATGGTTTAAATTAATGTTAGAAAGTCCAATTAAGTCAAAGGTTATCCAATTAAACATTGGTAACTATAATTGTCCCTTTTGAAAGTTTTAGAGGCTAAATTGAAAATTCAAGGGATTAATCATGAATTTCAAGGTTCAAATTTAATCTTTGGAAAGCTCAATTAACCACAAAACAAGTTTATTGGAGGTCCTTTAAATCCCAATTAGGCCGCGAGGAAAGCAATTGAGATAATTTTTTAAATTGAAATGTTTAGGGGTTCAATTGGTATTTTAAGAAACTTTAAATCGACATTTAAATGGAAAAAAAATTATTCAAAATTTTTAATTAAACTTTTAGTAATGGTTAATTTTAGAAAAATTGAATTCGAGCTCCAATTGAGGTTCAGGTAGTCAAAGAAAAAAACCTTCAGAGTCAAAATTGAAAGTTTGCAAAAGTTATTTTCGGGCTTAATTAATCAAAATTGAAAGAAATTATCATGTTTTAATTAATCAATTTCAATTTTCAAAGGTCAATTTTGAAGAAATCAAGTGAAATTAGAATGTTCGTAGAAATTCTATTTTGACCTTTAAGTTTGGGCATTTAGGAAATTCATCAAATTAGCAAGCAATTTCAAGTTTTTTTCCCCCACAAATTAGAGATCCAATAAAATGTTGGATGATCCAATTTTATTTATTTACCATCAATTTAAATAAAAAACTAAATAATGAAATAAAAATTTAAGGGCCTCTAGTAGTAATTTTGCTCATTTGCCACCCATTTCAGAAGATGACAAGTTTTAGATCCCATTTTGGAGTGGATGGGGTTATTTCAGAGTATTTTTAGACATTAGTCAAAGTTGGAAATACTTAATGGAGTGGGTTTGAATGAAAATTCACGTAATACCACTTTTAAGGGGCTAAAACATGTTTTAGTTGTTTTTAGGGAGAATGTGAGTAGTTACGGCTACTGACAACCCAAAAATAGGTGTCTGTGTATCTAGAGATCTGTGCGCATCCCTGGATGTGTGGTTTGGTAGGCTGTCTATATAAGGCACCCACCTCAAATGACATTTTTACTCAAAGATGGAAAGACTTAATAGAGTGGGTTTGGATGAAAATTCACAAAATACCACTTTTTGGAGGGCTAAAACGTGTTTTAGTGATTTTTATGGAGTGTCAGTAGTTAGGACTACTGGCAACCCAAAAAGAGGTGTCATGCGCGCGCATCCCTAGATGCACGGTTAATGGGCTGCCTATATAAAACATCCACCTCAAATAGCACTTTTACATTTCCATACCATCTATCTCTTCTATCCGAAATTTCACTCATTTTTCTTTATCTCACTCCCTTAAACCTTTCCATCTTTCTCTAACCATCCTCCCATTAAAAAAAAAAAAAAAGGAGAAAGAAAAAAAAGAATAAAGAAAGGCTATCAAGACAACCAAAAAAAAATAAAATTGTCATCCCTTTCACCCAAGGTAAGTTCTTAAACTTACAACTTTTTTTTTCTTCTTATTTTGTATTTATTTTTTGTAACCATTATTTAAGAGTTACTTTAGTAAAAAAAAACTTTTTGAACAGTTGTGTTGTAAATTAGTATTTTTTCGAAAGATTCTTAGTATACAGTTCTTTGACCGTTAATCAAATTTATTAAGAGACGTTTATACCCCTTATATATAATGTTGGAAACCCTAAATACCCACCTCACTTTCTATCCCTCCCACAACCGTCGCATCCTTGTTCTCTCTCTCATTCAGCGCCGATGAACTAGCCATGGAGAAGACATACAGGACACACACTGCTCGAGCTTTCTTAGCCGACATACAATCGCCTCCCAATGCTTTTTGCTTCCTTCATCTCTAATATTCAAAACTTAACTTTATTTTAATCTTATTCTTCCTTCAAATCATCGATTCATCTTTACCAATCAATCTTCTCATCAAAATTTCCCTAATTTAATCATCTGACCTCCAAAAAACCTCATTCTCGTCCCCTCCAATCATCAAATTGAGGTTGAAATTTTCGTTTCCCTGTCGGCATGGGTCACGAAGTTGTTACTGCTCTCCGTTACCAGCCCTTCTGTCACACCCCACCCCGGACACCCGTCACCTGTGGGGCCGACGTGATGTTGACACGATATTACCTAAACGACAAACCAACTAGAAAGCGACGGTATGTATCCATAATTATACAAACATCAAAATACAAGTCATAAACATCTTCCCTAACCAGAGACACACCCGTCCTTGAATTCCCTTTAATAACAACAAAAGAAAAAAAATAAAAAAACGATGAACCTCTCCTAGGTTCGCCTGAGGCAGCACTTCTCGAATTTTTTTTTTCTTCCCTTGCTATACCATCGATGAACTCTACCCCGTGCCAGTAGGGGACCGACTCTTAGCCATTTCACCTACGAGTGTACTGTTTTCTTAATAAAATTATTTTTATTTAATAATATTACCTTCTAGATAAAATAACATTTACACGTAGATTCAACATAAGCATCATATATGCAGTAAAAATGAAGTAGTATATTCAAGTTCCATTTCTAAAACCATCCAGTATAAATATCATGCCAATCACCTGAAATAAATGATAAATCACCCAATATAAACAAAACATCACATCCCAAACCACCACTCCACCACAACACACACTAGCTAGCCATAGTGATCGTTTTAACCTCACGATCGGGAGTTTGCAACGGTACCATACCATCCGTAGAATATGCCTTCCTACGAACACCCATCACTCCGCCGAAGCGGATAATCACTGCGCAGTACAAACGTCTAACATCACTTTGCCGAAACAGATAAACATCACTCCGCCGAAGCGGATAAACAACACTCCGCCGAAGCGGATCAACATCACCCAATAATATCGTTTAATCAACATCGTCGAATCATCACATAATTTTTTTAAAAGCATCTAATTTAAATACAACCATTTTTCATCATGTATATATATATATATATACAAATAATTTGGCGAGAAGACAGTACACTCACCTCGTTTCTGGTGCTACCAAAAATCTCACCTTCCGCAGCTTACTGAGGTATTGGCATCTGCGAACCTAGAAATGATAAGGCTTAAGTTAATCTTTCGTGTAAAATCACCTAGTCATGTAATGCAGGCCCTAAGTTCCATATTTTTCCACTTCCCATATTTTATCCATGGGATTTGTTATTATTCTAATGATTTCGTTCTGTTATTTATTACATCAGAAATCTTGTAATCTAAACGACCCTAAATTTATTACTTCGGTTACAAAGATTTTTAGGTTAAGATTGAATTTAACCAAACTAGAATAAATTTAATGGAAAACGATATCCATTCCGAATCGTTCACGGGTCGCGGAAAGGATTTGAGTTTGAATTTGAATTTTATTTTTCCTTTTGTTGGGGTTAATTGTGCAATTTCCCCCCCCCCCCCCTTTTTTTTTTTTATTTTCTTTCTTTCTTTCTTTCCTTTTTTTTTTTTTTTTTTTTTTTTCTTCTGTTTTTTTTTTTGGTTCTTCTCCAGACCGACGGCCGGCCACTCTCTCTCTCTATGGTTGCCGACCGCCGGTGGCCTCCCCCTCCTTTCCGGTTCTCCTGTCACCCCTGCACCACCCACGACAACCCTCAGACACCACCTCCGGCCATCTCACTAGCTCAACCGCACACCCAACAGTTATTGTTCACACACCTACGCACCCTGCGACACACACACCCCCCCCCATGCATGCACCTACGCTTGCATGCCACTGTCGATGGCACGCCACGGGACCAACGACCCTTGCCGATGGAGACCCACACACACAGCGGCACACCGCAGCCGCAACCAACTCACACCATCGCCACAGCCGTTGATCGCTCTCTCTCTCCGTCTCGATTTTTTTTTTCCCTTTGCTGGATTCTCGTCGACGTGACATACATTTCACACACACGCACACTCGCACACACTAGCTGGAAAAATCAGAACACACACACACACACACAAACCCACATGCCGCCGGAAGAAGAAAACTGAGCACACCCCACGCCGCCGGAAACTTACCGACCCAGCTCGTCACGCTCATGCATGCACACATCTATCAATTAATTAGAGGAAATTCACATAAATACTCACCAGCCCGACGATCGTCGATGGTTGAACGGCGATCCGCAACTCCCGCTCATCGGCGACGCTAAAAACGCACACTGCACTCCGTCGACGAACCACGCCACCGGCCAGACCAACCTCTCTCTCTCTCTCTCCCTGGAATTGTCTACAATGTCCACACGACCACGCTGCCGGAGGAACGCCGATTCAAGAAAAACCGACGACCCCTCTGCTCCGATTCTCTCTCTCTCTCTAGAATTTCTCGAGTGTTCCTCCGATTTTCTCATTTCTTTGCATGAGAGAGGTTTTTATTGCATGATTTTAGTGATCAAAGTGATCCTCAGCTCACCATGTCACCCCCCCCCCCGGATCGCTCCTCCTTTGGCCTGTGGATCGCCCGTCGGTCGTGTGGGTATATATATATATATAAAAGTTAAATTACACTTTCCTCCCTCCAATTCCTTTAGGGTCTTTATTTCAATAACTTTCCATTTTAAAAAGTTCCAAAATTATAATTTTGCCCTTAACATTTTTACTTTTGATTTCTAATTGCCAATTTAAATCTCAAGTTTAATTTATTTTTTTTGCGTTTCTAAATTCCCAATTTGACCCCCAACGTTTGATTTGAGTTTTTATCAATAAAATTTTTACCCTAAAATTCTCTAATGTTCTATGACGTACGTTCTACAACTTAGGGTTTACACCTTCCGTCGCCGTCAACGTCTTTGGCTCGAAGATTTTGGTTTCATCTGACAGATGAGGAGCTGGTACCTGAGATAGAAGGCTTGTGGGAAGCCTTTCTGATTTCAAGCTATTTCGGAAATCGATGTGTACGAATTTGAGCCTTGGGAGCTGGCAAGTTTCTTTTCTCTCATGAATACGTCCTTCTAATTCTTTATTATTTTTTTCATTTGTAATAGGCATCTGGAATTAAATCGCACATCCTGTCAATTCCAGATTTGTTCCAAATTTATTTTGATTTGTTTTCTTGTTGAGTTTTGTTTGTTTGTTGGTTTGTGATTGTTTTTGTTTGACGTTGTTGTTTTTGCAACTATTTTTTATGTTCTCAAAAGATATAGATATAGAGTTAGATTTTCAAATATTCATGTTGATATGTATTTTGGTTAAAGTTCACGTGTTTTTGGTGAAATATTCACTATTTTATTTTTTGTTAATCTTAGTTTTTTCTATGCTTTTATTTGTTCTTGATTATCTTTACTGATTGCGAGAGATATTTACACATTAACATTTGCTCACGTAAATGTTCCTGTGAATAATTTTTAGATCAGTAAAATTGAGCGCTTTTTTTTTTTTTTTTTCACGTGAATGTTCAGATTGTGCCGTGCATTTGCAGACTAGTCAATATTTTATGTGATTTTTTTGTTGTTTTGCCTGGAGTTCTCTTTTATTCACGATGTATTTTGATCATTTTTCAAATATTGAGTGTTGAGTGATCGTTCACACAAAACGTGTGAATTATTGTTGAGTGATTTTTAAGTGAACCGAAATATTGTTTTGAAATATTTGAGTGGACATTCACACAAAAAGTGAACCATTGTTCGAGTAGAAATAGAGTGAATTAAAAATTTGTTTCTGAAAATTTGAGTGAATATTCACACAAAACGTGTAAATCATCATATGAGTGAATTAATAATGATTTTGAAATATAGAGTGAACATTCATACAGAAGTTCCAATGGCACAGTTCGTAAATAAAAATAAATTGGGAGGGCATTTATCAATGACTTTTTTCTATAATTTCTTTGAAGATCACAAACTTAATTATTTGAATCAAAAGACTATTTTCTAGTTTATACATCTCTAAATGACTAAATAATTAATTACTCTTATTGTTTTCTTAAACCTTCATGGATTAAAGGACTCTTAATCGAAAATACTCATTAAATAATGTTCTTACCGTAAAGTAGACGTGGTTGTTCTCTTAGGACCTGACGAAACACCGTAATGATATATAAAGTTGCAAGTAGAGTTGTTCGTTCGCGTGTTTGACGAAACGCAAAAAAAAAATGTTAATATCTCCTTTACAAGTATGTCTATATTCTTTTTTCTTTTTTTTCCTTCTATGCTATATATTTGTTCAGTTTGTTTATAAAAAAGAAAAAATAAACAAAAGGGATGGAAAAGAAAAAGAGAAAGAAAAATGTAGTAATCTTGATTTGCTCCCAAAAAAGAGTTTACTTTTAGTGAAAAAAAATGACTTAATGATATGAGAGTTTTTCATACCATGCTTTTGGATTTCCTGATATGTGTGAAATCCTTAAAACGTGGGTTAGGAAAGCACTTCCCTAAGTCGGATTTTAAGTTTAGGTTAAATTGGCAAGAAGGAAGGGGAAAAAAAAAATACCATTTGCATTCCATATTTCTTCCATCATATCAATTTTTTTTTAATTTTTCATAGTCATTTCTCTCATAAGAAAAATTGTATTTAAAAAAAAAAGAGAATAATAATAATCTTTTTGTTTTGCTAAAAAATTATAATTAAAAAAAAAAAAGATTTTTTGTTTCCTAATAAACTTTATCCTTTTTTGTTTTCTTTTTCTTTCTTGCTTCTAAAAAATCAGTGAAAAGAGAGACCCTTCCAAACAAAATTTTCACATTCAAAAAATATTTTTAAAGTCGGATTCATGTTTTTTCCTTCTAAAAAAGGGAAATATATTTCCCCGTCATACCTATCTCTTTCTTTCTTTTTTATTTTTTTCAAAAATCTCATTTCAAGTCCAAAAAAGAAAAGATTTTTTTTAAGCATGCCTTATTTTATTTCTAAAAAAAACCAACACTAAATATATTTTAAAAAAACTAGTTTATTTTCTACGGAAATATTTTCCAAAGAAAAACTTCAAAAATTTTCTCTCATTTCTTTAAAAACACAAAATTCTCTATTTGTTTGTTTTTCTTTTTTTCTTTGTTTTTCTTTTATTTAAACATTGGTTTGTAACAAGAGTGTATGATTGTGTTTTACTTCCTGTACTTTACTTTCTTTTGTTTCTACATTTGCTTGTTTTCTTTATGTTGTTCCATATCATGTCAAATTTATAACTTCCTCCTAAGCACATACACTTTACATTTTTGTATCACAATACCCAAGTAATAAAATCCTTTAGAACTAGATACAAGTTGGCAGTAAGGATAAGGCCGGGCATGCTCATCCGTTAGAACCACTTTCAAAAACACCTCGCTTGGATCACTGACTAAAGATGGTTGTACTTAAGGGATGCCAGAGGTCTGAAGATCTGGAAACTGAGCCTTTCTAAGGTACGTTAGTAAAATCCGTGAGCCACATGTGGTGATCCTAAGGTAGAGTGCTACTTAAATCCTTATAGGACACTATTTATTAAAAAATGGAGAGGGATTTAAGTTGTTAGTGTTCTATGAAATGCTTAGACTTTGGATTCAAAGAAAAGAAATCCCTAGGAGCGATAAAGATCGAGATAGTCGATATAGAAATTTTCACTTACTTCCTCCTAAATATCAATGAGCTCGTTCAGAAAAAAAAAGAAAAAAAAAATTCAAAATTGACAAGGAACGAGCCATAGGAAGTAAATGAAAATCTCTATTTTGTCTAGACTTTATTTTATCTGACCAAGAGGTGTGATTTGTTGTGAATCCAAAGCATTTTAAAGATATGTAGTTTGGAATCGATAAGGGTAAAAGGTTAAGAAGATATTTTCATTAGTTCTAAGAAAGAGATGTTTATCGAGCAGTAATTTGAAATACCTTCCACATGTTGTGATAGTTGTGTCTTAACTATATATAGTTGTAACCTTAAAAATCCAGAACAAATGGAAATATCGTGTTAACCTGATCATGTATAATCGAATCCGAAACAATTCATTAAGCTACAATACTAACAAAGTTTTTAAATGCAAGGAAATTACTCCTCGAAAGGGAGTTCCTATCCTCCGTTCTCCTGTCTTTACTCGTCGTTGCTAAAATGAAAGATATCGATGAAGGCTTACAGGAGCCTACTGAAGTATCACATCTAAGGGAAGAGGTAACCTAATTAAAATAGGTTGTTATCCACATAACCGAACTTTGTCAACTAATTCAACAAACGTATTAGACTCCTGTAGCTCCAGCATATATATCGGACTCTGTTAATCTGTCATCATCGCACGTACCATCAACTTATCAAGGTCCTAATCCAATAGTTGGGGAACATCTTCCTCAGACATCTAACCCAACCTCAGGCCCAAAGGCGGCCCCCATAACAATCGATTCTAGCCTGGTTCTGGTATCTACAATATTGACTTCCCTGAGTCTGTAAAAGCTTACTACTCCGGCTATTCTTGAGATGGCCAATCGAATAAAAAATATGGTTAAAGAATAATTTGAGAAGACACCTCTATTAAGCAAGTAATTGCAAAAGATGGAGATGAAATTAAAAAAAGTAAAAAAGACAAGCTAACAAGTGATGTCGGGTATATTATCCAGTCATCGGTTCCATAGGTAAAATTCCAAACAACTTTACAATACCGTACCTCACCAAGTATGATGGCTCAAGGTGCCTAGACTGGCACATCCAACGCTACAAAAACAAGATGGGGGCTTATATTCACAATAAAGGATTAGAAGTCCACATGTTCTCATAGTCTCTAGAGGGGTCAGCAACCCGATAGTATGGAGGCCCCAAAAGGGAGAAGTTGAAGACTTTCCCTTGATGTGGTCAAGGTTTTTTGTGAGCATTATGGATACAATCGGGAGATCTCGCCAGACAAAATATCTCTGAAAAATTTAATGAGGAAAAGTAGCAAAACTTTCACGAAATATACCGTCAGGTGGAAAGATTAAATGCCCAGGTAGTGTCGCCCATAAAAGAAACAAAAATGGTACAAATGTTTGTACAAGCTCAACCGTACCCATACTATGAGCTATTACTCAACACATTAAACATAATTTTTTCAGACGTAATTATTAGGAGAGAATACATAGAATAAGGAATCAGGACAAGAAAAATCCAAAAACTGATCGATAGTGAGGCTAAGAGATCAACGCCACCGAGAAACTTGTTGTATGGAGATGGTGTTGCAGGTAGAGCGCGTGGTAGTTGCAGAGCTCTATACGGAGTCGGATAGGAGCTTGGTTCATATGTTGGTGCCAGATTTTGATATGCAACAAATGGAGAAGGACCTTAGATTGACAAATCCTGAGTTTGATAAGAGAGGAAAGGTTGTTGCTAGCTATTGAGTTGGGATTTGCTATTTAGACTAGGAATCATGCCGAAAACCATAAGATCAAAGGAAATTTACCCCATTGTCAGTCCCGTTATCCTGGATTTTTGAAAAATACATGAAAAACAAGATGCTTGAGTCGATCCCCCAGCATCAGTAGAACATACAAGCTCTAAACTTCAACCCTTGTCTTTTCTATGCTATAGTCTGGGGAAACTAGCCATCATACAGAAAACTGTTACAATATGATGCACCGCATTAAGGATCTCATCCAGGCCAAAAACATAATTTTCCCGAGTGTGGGAAAAGCAACCATGCCGAATTGTTAGCAGAACTTGCTGCCTAAGCATGAAGAACCAGTTTTGACAGTCAACATGATTGGTCGAGATTGGGGGAGCACTCGACAACACATTGGGGATTTATAAAATGGACCTAAATCCACCAAGAGCAATCTGGGTAGAGTTTGGGAACTACTCAAAAGCATATTGGGTCGATCTCTCGCCCTCTTCATGGGTAGGAAATAACCACCCTATCATGCCCATTGGTTGGGGAAGTGTACGAAGAAGATGAGATGAATAGAGATAAAGAAAATTAGCCAATGTATGACGAGGAGATGGTGAAAGCAAGTAAAGAAGAAATAGAGTCTCCCGATAAGGCAGACTTGGACTGAATCTGATAGAATTAAGAATCCTAAGTGATAGCATCTCAAAGGTGGCAGACATTCTCGGAAAAGTCCTTGACATGTACCATCCTGACACCATATCAAACTCCAAGAACCAACAACCCAGCTACCCATTGCCATTGCCACCCAAAAAGGCATTCGACAGGGGCCGAACTCGTTATTAAGAGACATTTGCCACTGCAATATCAATAGACAGACCAGGGGTGTTCTCCAGAACATATAAACTAGTCTGGGTTTCCAAGGGCCCCCTTGAAGATTCATGGTAGTTCGATACTTTTGCACACACCCAAGAAGATGTTAGAAAGTCGGTCAAGAAACAAAACATCTGAAAGATGATTCGAGATGAAGAAAGGGTAATGGATGACTACATGGCTGGTATAATAGACTGTGGGTTCATGCACGTGGATCTCGAGAGAAAGCCAGGGACATTGGAATTTGTATCTATACTATACAACCACAAATTATTTGTCTCCCCTTCAAGGAGTTGGCCATTGAACCTAAAAGAATGCTGGTAACTAAGTCACCAAAGTAGGAACTAGTAAAAAGCTAAAAAGTGGTGTCATGGAATTAGTCTGCCACAATCCAGACTAAAAATGGGAGAAAGGTAGATGAGATAATTGGAGAATTAAGAGGGATTACTAGAAGCGGGAGGGTTTTTACGACCTAAGACCTGTCGAAGGTTCTTAATCAAGAATCAAATGGAACCCCAAAGAAGAAGATAACGGAGTATGAGGTCCAAGAATTCCTAAAAGCCATGAAATAAAGAATACTTGGTTGTTGAGCAGCTGAGCAAGATGTTAATCTGGATTGCGATGTTGTCTTTACTAGTGGCCTACAAAGTCCGTCGGAATGCCTTTTACTAAAATTTTTCAATAAAATGAATGTGTCATCTTTCATCTTAAAGGATCGAGAATATTCTAAGCGCAAACCATGTGTCCTTCACTGATGATGAAATCCCGACAGACGGAACTAGACATATCAAGCCTATAAACTTATCCGTACAACACAAAGATTTTGTACTATCCCGAGTGCTGGTGGCTTGGATTTGAAAATATTCCCTTTCATTACACTCGAGAAGAAATGGGTCGATACTTGCCAAACCAGAAATACTGTCACAATAGTCAGTGTGTACGATGGTGAGAAGAGAACTAATGGGAAAGGTCACTTTGCCTATCACTATAGCCCTACTTTCCAAGTTGATGTGCATGTCCTGAACATACCAACCGCCTACAACCTTTTGTTCGGACAATCTTTGATCCATGTCGTCAGGGGGCTATCCCATCTTTACTTCATCATAAGTTGACATTCGTATTTGAAGACAACATCATTACAATCCATGTGGAGAATGATTATACCAGTCTGCAACTGTCCCAGTATTCATGGTAGAGCAAAAGGAATGAGATGTATCATTTCAAGCTTTCGACATTACAAATACCATATATGTTTGAGAAGAGAACTTGCTACTTATAATAGGACTATCAGGTGTTACGACCATGATGGCTACCAACCTATGCGCCCTAGACTTCAATCTAAGCAAAAGGCTAGGAAAATATGGAATTTGGATTCAAGACCTAGTGAAGATCAAATAAAGGCAAAATACCCACGAACTGGGTTATGTCCAAGAAAAGGAGTGAAGGTTTAATTACTTGTCGAATGGAAAAATAGAGCCTAAACCGATCCCGCACATCAGGAGTACCTTTCTATTTGCCGCCAAAGTAATCCATCTAGAATAAGAAAAAGATAAAGAGAGACCAAAGCTCTTATTGGTTCCAAACAAGGCTAGCCCCGACTAGATAGCGTATGAGACTCGTTTGACCCCCTCCCCCCCCCCCCCCCCCCCCCCCCCCCGGATTTTTGAAAGGTTAAAAAGAATATGAAATGGTAGATTATAGAGAGAATGGGTATTTTAGAGCTCTACTTAAGCCATTTTATAAAAAAAATAAAGAGTCTCCATATAGCATTGGGTATAATTGGTGTAGACACCGCATTTTGTCCCACCTGATTTTGCATAGTTAAAAGTTTTAGAGTGTAAAGTGAAATTTCGAGAAACTTTAAGTCCATGCTTAAAGGGATGAATTTCAACTTTATATTTCATTTTAAAAGTTTCCACAATACTTTAATTTAACAAAAAAAATTACAAAATCATAAATCCCTGATGATTCTAGTAAATTTTAAAAGTTTTGGGGTCAAAATTAAAATTATAAATGTTATTTTTGGGCCAAATTAATTAAATTTAAAGTGGTTTTAAAAGGGATGTCACTTTTAAAATAGTTAATTTTGGTTTCCCACCCTTAATTTCAAGAAATTGTGCATTTTGCACATATTTCTATTTTGATTTGAAAATTGTATTTTTTGTCGATTTTATCAAATTGACAGTCAATTTCATTTCTTATTTTCAACTTTAACATTCCAATCATATTTTGAATTTTTTGATTTCATTATTTCAAATCAATTTCAATTTCAATAAAATAAATAATAATAATAATAATAATAATAATAATAATAATAATAATAATAATAATAATAAAAACACTAAAAATTACATTTTTATTAATAAAGGGTGGTCTTGTCACCCAATTTGCTTTATGTGCACCTCCCGGGATTAAGACGAAACCTTGGATTCCTCAATAGAGTAGAATTAGAAGCCTTGGGAGTGTCCCCTAGTCCTCACCACTTATTATAAGAGTTAGGGGTTGGATTTCCTAATGTGAGCTCTATTACGAAAATTAATCCGTCCCCCTTCAAACAACATCTATAAATTCTGATGCCCTAATCCGAAGAAACTTGTTCCAGTACCCTTTCTCTTTCTAAAATTCCCAAAGAAAACGGCCATTTGATCTTCCATTATCCCATCCCAAAAACCATCCGAAAAAGTGAAAGAATAAGAGAGAGAAATAAGAAAGAAGAAGAAAAAGAAGAAGAGAAAATAGAGAAAACTTCGTCACTAAAACTAAGGTAAGTCTTTCCTAACCTTCTCTAACAATGTTTTATTTTCTTAAAATCGCTTGAAAGAATGGACTAAAAAATGGAAAAAAAAAAACTAAGAGGATGGTCCCAAGAGAACACTTAAAAAACTATTTACTTTCTTGCCTTTTATTTTAGTATTTAAATTTTTTTTATTTACTTTTTTGTTCTGTATCTTTCCGCGCTTTAAATTTCTATCATTTACTTTTATGTTATGCGCCTTTCTACGCTTTTTTTAATTTTTGACATTTTCTATTCTACGTCTTTTCGCACTTTAAATTTCTATCATTCATTTTTCTGTTCTATGTCTTTCCGCGTTTTAAATTTTCTGCAATTTACTTTTTCGCATTTATTTACTGTTTTCACTAAAAAAACAAGGAAAAGTCTTAACTTAAGAAAAGTGAGAATGGGAGAATACCATCATTTTAAGGTTACCCAACTTGCTTAATACTTTAAATGGTGGATTGATGAAGTTTCTTCTGCAAAACAGGTCTTTGGTTAAGGTTAAATTGGTAAAAAAAAAATCATTTTTTTTTCATTAAATGTTTTCTTCCAATTTTTTTTTTTTTAAAAAAAAGCAAAAGTATTTCTTGATAATAAGGATTCTAATTTTTTTTTTTCTTTTGATCTGATACTTTTTAGTTTGATTTAAAGTCATTTTCAAGGGTTTCACTTTTTTTTTTCCATTATTTCTTCACAAACTTCTTGCAAAGCAAAATAATTTATTCACAATAAGGATCCTAAAAAAGTTCTTTGGATAAAGTATTTTTTACTTTGTTTTAAGATAGTTTTCAAGCTATTCACGAAAAAAAAAAAAAAAAAATCTTTTTATTTGTTTTTTCACAAGCTTATCTCTATCTTGCAAAGCAAAATGATTTCTTCATAATAAGGATCCTAAATTTTTTTCTTTCGATCAAGTATTTTTTACTTTTTCCATAAAAAAAATAATCTTTTAGATTCACTAAAGTAACCCTAAACTAAAACAATCATCAAAATAAAACCCCCCGAGGGTCATTCTTGTTAAGTCATTCATATTTGACAAGATATCACATCAGGAGAACATTTCAAAAATGTCAAAAAAAACTTGTCCCATTTTATTTCGAAAATACTGAAAAGATTTTTTTTCAGGAAAATATTTTGAAATCAAATATCACATTAGGACTTAAATTTAAATTGGACTTAATTGGGTAAGATACCGTCTTCAGACGGGCGTCTTGGGTTGTGTAACAGTTTTTCCCAGCGTAATTGACCCACAAACCTTTTTACAATGAATCTCTAGTCGGACTGCACCTTTTGGAGTCAAAATATTACTTAAGTCATTTTTTTTTAATTATTTTTCCAAAAAATCCGATGACCTATTAGACCACTCAAACTCAATGCTAGGTGATGAATTCTTTTTTTCAAAATTGGCTTAAGTTATTTATGAGAAAAGGGGTGAGTAAAAAAAAACTCTTTTTTACCTTTTTTTAACGTTTTCTTTTCTTTTAAAACCCATCCTTTTAGAAAAATTCAGGGTACGTTGATTGGTGTGCTTGGTCATCAAATTTTTTGGAAGAAAAATAAAATAAAATGTCTAAGTAAACTCGAAAGACACGGTCAAACCAAAGTTTCAGTTAAAAGAGTTCGAGGGTTAGTTACGCTTGGGGAAGATGTTAGGCACCCCAAGACGCCTGTTCGAAAATAGTACCTTATATCTAATTAAGTCCAATTAGTTTAAGTCCGAATGTATTATTTTATTTTGAATTTTTTTTCCTCCTATTGTGAACTCTTTTGGTATTTTTTCAAATTAGGATAGGACAAGTTTTTTTTGTTCTTTTTTTGGAATGTTCCCTGCGTATGATCTCTAATCAAATATTAAGATATTTGACAAAGATGATCCGTGAGAATAGTTTTATATATGTTACCGATAAACTTATTTAATTTAAATGAGAAAATCAATCTAAGTGAATTACGATAGTCTTTATGGATGTATGAATGCAAAATGTAAAATATGAGGATAATGATGTTAAACTAGCATGATATGAACCTACTTTTATTTGCATGAATAAGCCTACTTGTGATGAAATGATCTAGACTAAACAAAATAATATGTTTGTGGTTTTTCATGACTTTTCTTTATGCAAAATAGCTTAATTTAAGTGCGCCAATGCAAGGGATATGAATACGGGGATAAACTAGGGACCTAAATGAATTAACATAACTATAGACATCTAGATTACGTGTAAAGTGGGTGCTAAAGGATGAAATGAAAACATTGTTTCTAACCTAAGTATAATGACATGCTTTAGTACACGCTTACGATTTTCAAACTTATATGGGGAAGAGATCTAATGTCTAACATTCCTAATATGACATACGTAAATGGCCTATACGAGCATGAATATACAAAGTGTAAGTGGTGTACATGTCCTAAACATGCTACTAAATGTTGACAAAGCTGTTCAATAGCGTGAATCATGGAGTCTAAAATAGCATTTATAATATAGTAAAATATGAAAAGTGCAGGTGGTGTAAAGTGTCCTAAACATGTCTTCTAAGTGGGCAAAAGGCAATATGCAAAATGGCGTAGAATATTACATTACTTACCAAATGCATTTTATGTAAATGCAATATCATGAAATGCCTACTTTATTAATTTGCCAAATTATGTCAAAGAAATCCCAATTTGACATCTCCTCAAATCCTATGGATATGAGAATCAAGGGAACACCACGAAAACAAATTTTGTCGAAATTAACTCCTCCAAGACTTAAGCAAAATTCAACAAAGTGACTTACCTAGAGAAGTGATTTCCGAAACCAACTATTTCTAAATTCTAATCTATTTGGGGAAGCAAATCGACATTATGGAAATCTCTCCCTCAATTTACCGAATCGTTGAATTCGCAACAAGGCTTGTAGGAATTAATTATTACAAAACAAACTGATTGTTTTAATTTTTTTTTTCAAATATGAATTTAGACGTAGCAACAACATATTTTTCTTTTTCAATAACGACATATTTTAAATGCGAACAATACAAAAAGTCATC
The DNA here is from genome assembly GCA_016647705.1 of Eucommia ulmoides. Classification (NCBI taxonomy): domain Eukaryota; kingdom Viridiplantae; phylum Streptophyta; class Magnoliopsida; order Garryales; family Eucommiaceae; genus Eucommia; species Eucommia ulmoides. The sequence continues at coordinate 22,507,001 of CM028339.1, forward strand.
ATCTAACGCTCGGAGGCTAAGCCTGAAAGGGACACCTTGTCCCGACATTTTCATAGAATCATAGGGTAATTTTAACATGAATTACATTGCAGGAATTTAAATTGCGATAATTTAAAATGCAATAAAATGAGAATGCCCAAAGAAAGGGCCTATGATATGAAGAGAAAGTACAAAAATAATAAAGAACTAATATTGAATGGGAAAAATGTACTTGTTCTAACAAAAAATCCCAACCAATGGGTTTTTCTCTCTCAAAGACAACTTTTTTTTTTAATTTTTTTTTCTGGGAATCAACTCCTGAAAAGGTTCCTCTCTGAATTTTGGCTTCCTGAACTTTGAGAATGAGAAAACTATTTATAGGAAAAAGTGGGGACTGAAAAAACACTCAAAAACTGCGGGACATCTGTCACGCGACTACCCCTTCTCTTTTTATAAGTAGTGCTTGCGCATTGTGCGGATGCCCTCCCCTCCGTTTTTTTTTGTGGGTGGGCCCCTCCTTCTCCTTTCTTTTCTCTTTCTTTCTCTTTATCTCTTATCTTCTTCTCTCTCCGGCTTTATCTCTCTCTCTCTTTCTCTATTTTTTTTTCTTTTTTTCTTTCTCTCTCATTTTTATTTTTTTGTTTTTTAATTACTTTTTGATTTTTTTCAAAATAAAATAAAATAAGTTGCAATAAAAAATTTAGGGTTGACAAAAGTATCGTGTTTATAACTGTCCCTCTTTGTCATGCAAATTTCACTCGCTTGATAAAGACAGGAGACTATGATATTTTGACCACCATTCCATTTTCTAAATTTTTCTGAAAGTGCATGTTTTTGAAGTTTTACGATCGAACTCAAGATGAGTTGCCTGCGTATCCTACGGGGAATCAGGTCACTCACGAAAAGGTAATGAAGTTCACTCATGAAGAGATGAAATTGATTGTGATGCAAAATGATGGGCACTCACGGAGAGACAATGCAAAATAAAAGACAGTCATAAAGAGGCAATATTAATGAAGGGCACTCACGGAGAGGTAATACAAAATAAATGAGCACTCACGGAGATACAATACAAAATGAAATATACTCACGGAGAGATATTGCAAAATGAAAAGCACCCACGGAGAGGCAATGCAAAATAAAAGGCATTCACGAAGAGACAATGCAAAATAAAAACACTCACGGAGAGGCAATGCAAAATAACATGCACTCAAGAAGAGGCAATGTTGAATAAATGGACACTCATGGAGAGGTAATGCAAAATAAAATGCACACACAGGGCAGCAATGCGAAATAAATGGGCACTCAAATAAAGGAAATGGAAAATAAAAGCCACCCACACAGAGACAATGCAAAATAAAGGTACTCACGAGGAGACACTACAAAATAAAAGACATTCACGGAGAGGCAATACAAAATAAATGACATTCACGGAGAGGCAATGCAAAATGAAGGCACTCATAGAGAGGCAATATAAAATAAAAGGAACTCACGGAAAGCCATTGCAAAAATAAATGATGCTCACAGAGAGTCAATACAAAATAAAAGTTAATAACATAGAGGCAATATAACATAAATGGGCTACTAATGGAGAGGCAATGCACAATAAATAGCCACTCATGGCGAAGCAATGTAAAATAAATGGGCACCCTCATAGAGGTAATGCAAAATGAAAGGCACTCGCGGAGAGGCAATATAAAATGAAGGGCACTTACGAAGATACAATGCAAAATAAATGGGCACTCATGCAAAGAAAATGCAAAATAAAAGCCAATCATGGAGAGGCAATGCAAAATAAAGGCACTCACAGGGAGACAATACAAAATAAATAACACTCATGATAAATAAGGTTTGTTGAGAGAAAGGAATGATGAAGTACCTTCTAACCTGTGGCAGGGAGGATTAATATCTCTCGGTTTGTTGCCATAGAGAATTGACTCAAACAATAAAAATCAAACATACCCCCAACCTGTAGTAGGAGGATTAACACGAAATAAAAATTAACATACCTCCCGACCTTTGGCAGAGGAGGATTGACACAAATGAGAACTAACATACCTCCCGGCCTATGGTAGGGAAGGATTGACACAAAACAAAAACTAATATATTTTCTACCTTGTGACATAGGAAGATTGACACAAAACAAAAACTAGCATATATCCTAAACGGTGGCAAGGGAGGATTGACACAAAACAAAAACTAACATACATATCGGCCATAGACAAGGGAGGATTGACACAAAATAAAAACTAGCATACCTACCAACCTATGGCATGAGAGGATTGACATAAAATAAAAACTAACATACCTCTTGGTCATTGGTAGGGAATGATTGACATAAAATGAAAACTAGTATACCTCCCCACCTATGGCAGGGGAGGATTGACAAGGTAAACACAATGCAAAAATAAACAATCTTTATAATATGCCCTAGCCTGTGGTTGGGGGAAAATGAGAAAATAAAAGTATAAAAGGTTCCCATGCCTGTGGTTGGTGCAAAGATGACAAGGTAAAGTTTAAAATGTCCTCAGCTTGTGGCTGGGATTAACAAGCTCAATTTTATGGACTCAAAGATGTGTAGACACCACATAATGTACCCCAATCTGTGACTAGAGCGAGAATGAGAGATCAAAGATAAGAAATGTGTCGCAACCTACGGATGGGGCTGAGACTTGGATGACCAAACCTTAACAGGTTACGTGCGTACCTTACCATTATGCCGAGGATCAAGTCCAATGTAGTTCAATGTACACCCTTTTCAAGACATGACACAAACACTCATGAAGATGTTTATTCAAGGCAAGAAAAATACTGGGATGCTCATTTAGAGCACTCGAGTTTTCAAACAATAAGAGTGTCGCAATTTGAGACTAGGCAAAATATGAGGGATCACGTATAAAATGTGTCCCAACCCATGACTGGGGCCGACATCATTCAAAAGGAACCTCTTTGGAAGGAAGACCCCTTAGGATTATCTGCTTAAGAAGAGTTGACTCATTAGATGGCAAGGAGACAAGTGACTCATGCAAGAATTTATGCAGCAAACAAGCATTCACACATTTTTTTCAATTAAAGAAATATTGGTCATACTTGAGTGATCCATAATTTTTTTTATTCTTTTTTTTTTTCAGCTATTTTTTCAATTTGAGACCTTTCTCTCCCTTTGAATTGAATTAAATTTTCCTTGGACCCAATTAAGGAGATTGAAAAACTTAGTGTACTCTTCCCTTTGTGGTATAGATTCGGATTAGTTTTTCATATTTTTCTCTTCCCTTGGCTACTAGAATTAATTTCGATGCTTGGGCTCCGAATCCCTTTATGTTTTGTATTTCAATCAACTCCTGCAAACTAGATTAGCCAAAATATGCACAAAAGTTTAAGTTTTATCTATTCAACCATCTCATTTTAATTGATACGATTTTTGTGTTGATTTAATTTGAGCTTGACAAATATAATTTTTTTTTTGTGTTTGGCGGCAGCCGGACGGCGACAACGATGACAGCGGTGGTGTCAGACGATGGCCGGACGCCGGCGGCGGACGGTGACCAGCTGCGGGTGGTCATTGGACGATGGCCGGAGTTGAGAAATTTGGATTGAGTTTTTTTGGCACAAAAAAAAAAACAAATTTTTTTTATTTCTCATTTCCTTAACATTTTGATAATCAATTCCTATTTTTTGGGTTGGGTTGGGTTGGGTTAAGTTTTGTATTTATCAAACATGTTCCCAAAAATCAAACTCAGAATTTTTGGGTTGAGTTGGGTTGGGTTGGAAACACTAACCAAACGGGGCCTAAGCGAATGTAGTTTGGCATCATCTTACTTTATTCATTCTTTCTATAGGATAGTATTTTCTATGGGATTCTTTTTGCATATCGGCACATGTTCCAATTGAAGAAAGAGGTAGAGAGTGCAACCAATGTGCTCTATCCGTAAGGGAAAAAAGAAAGAAGAGTAACCTAATTGCGTCGTCAGATTGATTTGATGATTTGAAGGTTGTACAAATGTCTAAAAACTCATACAAATGCTTATAAGGATTTTCCATGCTCATACCGTAATAAGTCGTAAGCATTTGAATAATCGACCACTTAATATTGAAGGCGTGTTTGCCCGCCACAGTGGGTAAGCGAATACATTAGGGAGATAAATAGTTTGATAGATTGTGATACTCCTTAAGAGTTTGAGGCATTTCTTCTCCCATGACTATCTATAGAGGGACTTCTTCTAACACCGATGTCCTAAATTTGTTTCTATTCTTCCTAAGAATGTTATTTAACATGGAATCTAAAATTGTATTCCTATTTTTAAAAGATCGCCTACTGTGCCTGCACAATTTTTCCTACTACAATTAAGTGCTCAAATTCAGGATTCAACCGCACAAAAAAATCCCAAAAAAATAAATAAATAAGGAAGAAAAAAATATAAAATTAGAACGTGTAACCTGGAAAACGTGATTAGCGATGGTAATTAAGTTCAAGAACCTTGTTACAAGATTCCCATATGTAGAAATAAAATATTCTTGAGGTAACAATGAAAAGAAAAACAAAAATAAATGAATAAAATATGGATATACACAATGGATGAAAAATAAGAAGAAAAAAAAATAATTAACGTAGCCAATCCCCGACAATGGTGTCAAAATTTGATCGTTCAAATTTAATACTCGTATTCAAGTGCAAAGCATTAGTAATATAGCATCGAAGTGCGAGTGTCAAATCATAGGGATTAGATTATAATTATTAATTTTATCTTATTTTTCGATTGGATTTAATGAAGTCGGTTTTAGATTTTTAATTATATAAATGCATAAAAATAACTAAATTAAAATGTAAAATGATAATTGGTCAGGCTAGGGGCATATATTTGTTTTTCGATTATCCCAATGCGTTTTACTTCTTTATCTATTTTTATTCTGTATATAATATAATGAAGTAATTTAACTACAAAAAAAATTAAAACATCTTCGGAATTCAGTTTCTAATCTGCGGTAAACCATCCGATCAAATATATCGATTGATCGATCGTTTAATCAGTATGAACTATCTTTAGAATTAAAATTAATCAATTCTTTAGTATAATCCATCATATTAAATCGTATCGATTTTAATAAGAACGAGTTATATAACGGTTAGATCTTAACCACATGTATTAGATTTAACCTACAAGTACCAATAACATTTTATTAAAACATGAATTAATTGGATAAATACTATAAAAATATTAATCCATTGTTATACAACCTTATACACAGATAACATATAATAAGAAATAAAATTACATTAAGATAATTTAGAACGAATACAACGTAACCCAGTTTGTGGACCTTAGTCTTCCATGGAGTTTTTTCTTCTCAAAGGATGTTCAATCAACATGGTGCCCATTTGAAGAATCTCCACAAAAATCCAGCAGAAAATAAAGAATGAAGATGAAAATCCTGATGAACAAAAAAAATGCAAAAGAGAAAATAAATAAAAAGGTTATCACCCTCTGTTCAGCTCTGAAATCCCCTCCTTGATCAAAGCCCAATTAAATGGGCTTTTAATGGCCTTTAATCAAATTGAACGGTTCCAAAAAAGAGAATCGTTACAATCATGCCAAGCCCTTAAGGCTCTCTGCTGATTGCGCGTACACGCTTGGATAGAACTCTGGGCCAAAAGGCCCAGGCTTGGTTTCCCTACAGAAAGTGCACGCAATGCACGCGAGGCTGGCCACCAGGTCGCAGCCTTTTCTCTCCCCATTTTTTTTTATCTTTTTTCGGCTATATTCATTTTTTCGACATTTCTTTGTTTCCGAGTTTATACCTGCAAAAATAATAAATAATATTATTACTAATTAAAAATTAACCAAAAGATTAACAAAATTATAGATTTTGGGTGAAAGTTTGGTACAAAATTGAGAACGATCAGACGCATTTTGATCGACGGTGGGAGCTCCATAGACATCTTGTTCAAATGGGCATTCGACAAGATGAATATAGACTCGATCTTGCTTTAGGCCACAAAGTCTCCCTTGGTCAGTTTCGGCGGGAATGTCGTCACCTCGGAGGGTTGGGTATCTTTGGGGGTCATTGTGGGCACCACTTCGCATTCGACAACCGTGCGGAGCAAATTCTTAGTGGTGAATAGTTTGTCGCCCTACAACGCCATTATGGGATGCCCAACGTTCTTCGCCCTCAATGCGGTGAGCTCTTCCTACCACCAAATAATAAAATTTCCTATCGACCAGTGTGTGCAAAGTCCGGAGTAATCAAGAGTTTTCAAGGATTTGCACTTGCATGACCCTCAATTAGAAAAATAGCAATCAACAAGGGGGACCGAGCACACGGTTCAGGGCACCGAGTTCGTCCATGTTCCCATCAAAGAACATGTGCCCCAACCACACGAAATTGTCTTTTTATTTTTAAAAAATGAATAAAAATAAAAATAAATGGATAATTTCACCTATTTCATTAAAAAATTAAATGGAAAAATAATTTTATTTATTTTAAGCATATATTCGCTAATTTACGAAAAAAATCTTAGTTCTCACTCTTTTCGAACCAAATAGATAAAATATAGGTTTTTTTTTTTTTTTAAGTAAGGAGGAATAAAATAATAATTAGTTCAAGTAAAAAGAGGATAAAAGGCATTTTGCCCTTTTCTTTTTCTTTTTTCTTTTCTGAAAAAAATCAATTTAACACCCATCTAATTTGAAATTTACCCGAAAAGAGAACATTAGGAAATGATCATTCTCGCGACCTGAACCCATCAACAGCAACCAGAGATTGCTTTGCTCTAACCCATCTTTTCTCTCTCCTCTGTATCTGCTCTCTCTCTCTCTCTCTCTCTCTGGTCAGTCGATTTATTTTCAGATTTCGATCACTGTCCCAACACGCGGAAAAAATCATCTCTTTTCCTTGCGTGTTTTGCTTTGAATTCCTTATCCGGACCAGGAAGATTTACTTCATCCGAGTCCCAATCGATTCTCTTACACATATATGAGTATATATTCTCTCTCTCTGTCTCTCCCTTTTTATACCTCTATTTATATGCCCATGGATGTATATATATATTAATTTGGTGAATTATACTTTGACGCTGTTTACCCTTTTGACTTTGCTTTTTGTGTTTCGATTCATACCTAGGTTATCATTGATAAAGAATGTCATCTGTTTACTGGTTTTCTTGTTGTAGATCATGCTCAGATCTCGCCGTCTCTTGATCTCGCCGCATAGCCGATAAATTCTGAGAAACTGAAGAATAAAGCACACAGTGAGTTTGAATCTCGCCTTTTAATTTTCATAAATTTAGAACCATGAACAAGTCAATTAGATTTCACTGTTTAATTCTTATCTCTTTTGGGGGAAATTGTGGTTCTGACATGATTTGAACTTGTGTTTTGCATATGCATTTGTCACTTTCACTTGAAAAGATTTATAATCTAAAGAAATGGCCTAGAGGCAAAACTGGGGTGTTTAATATTTGATTTGATTTTTTATGGAGTTCCAATTTAGTGCTCAACATATATAGTTTGTACATATTTATGCATATGTAAAGTTTTCCTTAAAAATGTGTTTGATGTGTTCTTTTCAGATGAGAAGGGGATTCATTCACTGATACCATTACATTTTGTGATTTCAAGTTGATGACGAGCTCATGTGGTGGATTAGGTCTTTATCGGATTGCTAATGTTTGTAGAAAGTTGGTTTGATGCGTCTCATTGTTGTGCATTAGCTAATGTTGATGCTTTTATATCGGTGACGTTTTCTTTGCTCTGAAAGAATTAGGGTTCAAATCGGACTCTAGGGTTGCTTGAATAAGCTAAAGTTCCTTCTGGAGGATATTTTTGTTTTTTCTGTTGTTTTAAGTGATGATAAAACAAATACTTAATAGGCTCCCTAGGAAGCCATCAAAGTCATCCGATAATCGTGATGGTGGAAACCCTAGTTTCTCTTCAAACTCCAGTTCACGAAGCAGTGAGCTGGCTAGTAGCAGGTCTGGTAGTTCAAATACTTCATCACTTCAGGGCCTCAATTCTACTTCAAATTCCACGCTAAGCCATGGGAGTAGGCTTCAACAAGCCCCAAATCCAAGGGCTAACGGGAATTCAACTGTTTCAGTATATGAGGCGTTGCCTAGTTTTAGAGATGTTCCAAACTCTGAAAAGCAAAACTTGTTCATCAAAAAGCTGAACTTGTGCTGTGTGGTGTTTGACTTTACTGACCCAACAAAGAATTTGAAGGAGAAAGACATCAAGCGGCAGACTCTGGTGGAGCTCGTAGATTATGTGACTTCTGCAAGTGGGAAATTCACAGAAACCGTTATGCAAGAAATGGTGAGGATGGTGTCCGTTAATTTATTCAGAACATTCTACTCCCAACCTCGCGAAAATAAAGTTTTGGAAGCATTCGATTTGGAAGAAGAGGAGCCCTCAATGGACCCCGCTTGGCCTCACTTGCAATTTGTATATGAGTTTCTTCTGAGATTCGTGGCATCACCAGAGACTGATGCAAAATTGGCTAAGCGCTATATTGATCACTCATTTGTTCTAAAGTTGTTAGATCTCTTTGATTCGGAGGATCCCAGGGAAAGGGAGTACTTGAAGACTGTTCTTCACCGGATATATGGAAAATTTATGGTGCATCGGCCATTCATAAGGAAAGCAATCAACAACATATTTTATCGTTTTATATTTGAAACTGAGAAGCATAATGGAATTGCTGAGTTGTTGGAAATTTTGGGAAGTATTATCAATGGTTTTGCATTGCCTTTGAAAGAAGAGCATAAGCTTTTTCTTATTCGAGTACTTATACCACTTCACAAGCCAAAATGCATACCGATGTACCACCAGCAGTTATCATACTGCATTACCCAATTCGTGGAGAAGGATTGTAAACTTGCCGATACCATTATAAGAGGTTTATTGAAGTATTGGCCAATCACAAATAGTTCAAAGGAGGTCATGTTCTTAGGTGAGTTGGAGGAAGTTTTAGAAGCGACTCAACCTCCAGAGTTCCAGAGAAGTATGGTACCACTGTTTCGCCAGATTGGTCGTTGCTTGAGCAGTTCACAATTTCAGGTACATACTTTTCTTTGTACATTGTAGATACTTCACCCTACCCTACCCAAAAATTAAAATAAAATAATATAAAATATAGATGTCAGAAGAAGAAGAAAAAAGATAACGAGGGTAATTTGAAATGTGAAAGACCCAAGTTTTACTAACATAAAATAACTGGTTGGGGGTAGAAAGAGGATAGGAGTACTCAGTTAATTCACCTGGTATGCTACCAACTTCCTTGGATTGCACCTGGTATTGTAATAGCAGCTTGTGTTATCCATTCACACTGAATATAACGAGTGTGCATTTACTTTGCCTTTGAATTTAGCTTTGCATGACATAAATTTAGTTATTTGAGCACGTTAGAGCCAGTCTAACTCAAGAAACAGTAATGGAATACTCATTAATCTGGTAAATGCTTGCTAAAATAGTAATCGGGGCCTCCACTTATTTCTCAAATAAGGATAGACACTAATTTGACGTTCTCTCTTTGTTTTAGGTTCCCATTAATATCCCTACACCCGTTTGAAGACAAGATCTTTAATGGAGAAAATTTCCTAGAATAACTGATAGATATCTCATATTGATTAAAAATGTTAGGTAGGGGCAGATGACCTACCATTGTCCTAGTTCTCTACTCATTGAGGTGGCACGTCAACACGTTTTCGAAATCCAAAGGCACTTGAGGGGTTTTTTCGTAACTGGGATATATATACTCCCCCGGTCCCAATATATTATTTCCAAATTTCCTTTTTGGGATGGCCAAAGTGATTTTTTTCACCTTCCTTTTCAGCAAATAAAATTTTACCACCTTCCCAAATTAACCCTCTTCTCAACGATTCTTTCAAAAGTAAAAAATTAGCACACTTATTCAGAAGTCAAAAAGTTAAAACACTTCTGAACCTTTCCCATCAAGGACTATATAGTATATAGTAAAGTGTAAAATATTCAAAAACTACTTAGTGAAAGTTTGTGCACTATTTTTTTGGTGGCCTCAGGAGCTCCATTTAACAGGGTCCTCATGCTATCAAAAAAGTCATTAAGGTAGCATGGTGCTCAAATTTTGGTGGAAATTAGCAATCTTGCTAACTGCTATAGGTTGTGTAGCTAACTAGCTATAGGAATGCAAATTAGAAGATTAGCAGGATATGTTGTAATTTGGTAAAAAATGGAAAAATAGTATATTTTTAGGTTTGGCTAGGGTTTGTTATTATTAGATTTCCTATAGTGATAGATGGTCTTCTATATCCCCAAGGAAAAGCTGTGTATAAATTGATGGTCTATGAATTTGACAGATCAATTGCGTGCAATTGACCATTTATAAACACCGATCTTTGACCGGAGGCTTCTTGGAATGAGGTGTTAGTTTACCAATATGACCCTCTTCTCTTTCATTGTCTGACATATTCTTTTGTTGATTCTTGAGGTAAACATCTTATGAGTGTTACATATGTATTTGCATGCGTTGTAAAGATTATAACCATCCCTGTGAAGCATTGACATGGATATAGAAAATCCCGTGGCAGTGAGTTGACTAAGATAGGACAATTAATGTGTGCTTACTAATGTTTGTGGCACACACCCTGTGTGCAAAATGTAGAAAGTTGTAAAATAAATAGTTATTTGGTAATAGTGGTATTATAGGCATTTCACATCTTGTTGCACCTAAAATCAACCGCCTACCTCTCTTCTCCAACGTCCAGGCGAGGAGTCATACCTTGTAGTGCGACGAAAGTCTATCTAGAGAGGAAGTTGTATTGAGTCTAAAGGGCAAAAAGTAGACCTCAGCCGAGGCAGCGTTCACTTAACCTAATCCTTGCCTAAGCCCAACGTCTATAGCTCACAACCTTCACCTCACTATGATCGCATACGATTCTACCTGTCTCGTTTATCGAAGGTTTTCCATAAAGAGAAATTCTCTTTAGGTTATGCGCTAGGAATGCTACTATAACTAAGAAATTACGAAACCCAACATTTGATACTCCTGTTACATTTAAGAGCTAATATAACACATCATCCAAGTATTTCTACCAAAAAATCTAAATATTTACATCAATTGAACAAAAACGAGAAAGTGAGTGGTGGAAAATTTTGTTGACGTAGAAATAATTGATATAATAAAGATTCAGTCCTCTTAATTTCTCGAGATTGTTAAATATAACCACTGACATGTCTCTCGTGTCACATGCTTCTCCAAGCTGTGTCCAACTAATAAATTAAAATCAAAATCAGGTATTTTGCATGTCAAGGCATTTATACAGCGGTGTTATACTTTGAGCTCCTAAGCGTGTGGGTGCTTCTTAGACTTTGAACTTCGGGTCCTATATTTTGATGTTAAGTTCATTCTGTTCTTTTTCCCTTTTCCACAATGCGCTTGTGTGATCTGCTTTTATTCTGTAGTAGCTTGGGCATGGATTTTGTGATGTGAAGAGTAAGAAGTCATATATTGTTCTCTATGTGTGAAAGAGAAAGTAAAACTTTGAACTACAATGCCAACAAATTCTTCATCCCCCTTAAGTGAGGTCAGCTATATGAAACCGTTTTCGCAATAGAGATCGTTTTAGAGCTAACCTATCAAAGTTAAAACTTTGAAATAGTGGCTGAAAAATCCATGCTATGAATGCCATTTTTTCTGATTTACTTGGCCACATATTTGCCTTCTAGAGATGACGATTCACCTTTCTTGGACCATACAAGAAATCCCTTTTCATCTTCTCTGATCTCTTCTCTACCACCACCACCATGGGAAACAAAGACATTAAGTGGGGAGGTTTTCATGATACAATGCTGGACGAGCTTCTTTCGAGTGAATTTTTGTTATAATGATGACAAAAATGATGAGATCACCATCCAATCGAAAGCCACGATTTATTTGAACTGGTGGAATCCCGCATAACTGAATAACTAGCATGTTAGTGGGTTCCACCAACTCAAGTGGTGCATTCTGAGTAGATGGGGATACCACATCATCTATATCGTGGTGAATACTTGCTCCAACTAAAGAATGTCCATGTGCTGCAAAAAGTTTTATGGTCAGGTGTGCGAATAGGAGAGATTTCATCCCCACTCCTCTTTACACCACCAAATCCTCTGATGCACATGTATTGCATGTGCAAAGCAGTTTAAGGAAAAGTGAAATGCATAGTAATAGATGTATTATTTTATTGTAACCTTCTACAAGCTTTGTCCCAATAATTAAGAGTAAAATGCACGAAGCTTTGTCCTAATATTTTTCACTATGCCATGAAAGAAGCGTGCACCCCTTGGTCGTCAACAGCTTTCCACTTTGCAGCCAGTCATAAAATAGTAGTTATCCTGTTTCTTTCAATGCCTGTGCATGATGCCAAGCATTTCAAATAGATGCTCCATACCATGAGAGAGTGGTTATGGACCTGTTTGGCTTGCCATATGGAAGTTCTTTGCTATATATGCTGAAACTCTGTTTCGATAAACAAATTCACCCAGTGGCTAGTTGTCGTGGTCCGACCTTTTCTGGCATAGCGGAATGAAAAACCGTTCAGCTCCTTGCATCCCACCAGATAAAGGTAAGCCTAAATATCATCAAACTCGATTTCATCTTGTGTGCCTCGCTGATAAGGAACTGTGGAGTGACCAAGTGTCGTGGCAGCCACTCTTTAGTGCACATTCTGATGGCCATGAGGCATGATTGCCCAAACAGTAGAGCAACATAACAATCAATGGCTGAGTTTGATTCATTGAGTAACATATATGCGGCATCGCCCCACAATTGCATGAGCCAATAAGTAGGGAAGGTGAACCCAAACCTAACCCACAAGTTGGCACATGCTCCTGGTTTTATCCCGGTTTTCCAATTGGTTCCTTAACACATCCCCTAAAATAGTTTTGAGTTCATAGGGAAAGATGTTTGAAACCACCATTCAGAGGCGGACACCTAATACTGGTCATAGACCTTTGCATGGTATTGCCTATAAAACTCGCATCCTTATAGGGACCCAAGAGGTGTCAAGAGCCCGCCCTTGGGTTGCCTTTAGGATGCTATTGCTCGCTTAATGCCAGGAAGATGGCATAAGGTAGTGACAGCCTGACAGGCAACAACGATCTAAGGCTTTCCCCTTTTAGTACTTTATTTATGCAGTTTTTCCTCAGGGACCACAACACATTTCACCTCACTCTGGTGATATAACGGCCTTCATTTGAGCAAAAGACATCCGATTGATGAACCGTTTGAACCCCCTTTCTTCGAAGGACAAGTAGTACTTCCAATATGAATCTAATGACCATTTAAACCCGAAGCTGCACAATTACTTAACAAGTACTGTCATGGCCTTTGTGATGTTGAATGATTTCCACCTTTTATATGAGAAGTTATGGTAGCTTCTGCAGACCGTGACACTAGCACATGGAGGGTCGGTAATATTTTCTAGAAATAGTTTCTGGATGTAGTCTTACATGAGTGGAAATCTGTTTGAACAGGCGTTGAAAACAAACAAATAACAAAAACGAACTTTAGAGATGCGACCAAACATTCCCCCATATAATATGTAACTTAAATTTCATGTGCTCTCTCTCTCTCTCTTTGACACACACAAAAATGATTACATTGTTAATTGCCGATATTTACAGGTGGCCGAGAGGGCATTGTTCTTGTGGAACAATGATCACATTGAGAACCTAATCAAGCAAAACCGAAAAGTCATACTGCCGATTATCTTCCCTGCCTTGGAAAGGAATGCAAGACGCCATTGGAATCAGGCGGTACAGAGCTTGACTTTGAATGTCCGGAAAATCTTCTCCGACGTTGATCCTGAGCTCTTTGAAGAGTGCTTGCAAAAATTCGAGGAGGACGAAGCCCAAGAGCAAGAGATGAAGGTGAAACGTGAAGCGACGTGGAAACGCTTAGAAGAGATTGCCGCAATGAAAGCAGCAAGTAATGAGCCAGTGCTAGTTCCCTGCCGGACAACCGCTCACCTGCCATCCTGCTAGACCCTGGTATGGATAATTTTTTTACCTGGTAAATTCGCGTGGTTTTGATATTCTGATTGGTATGTGTGTTGAAAAAAAACGTTATTTTGATTTAGGAGGTTGAAATTCGTGAATTTTCAGAGTATCGGGTCACATGGGGCGGATGACATCAGTCTCCGGGGTATCAGACTGGTTTAGGTGGCATTCGGTTAGTATTTTTTTTTTTTTGGAATTGTTAAAAAACTTGGAACATAATCAGAAATACAGTATGGTTGCGTTTGGTTTCATGGAATTGGAGCCTCAAAATTGGAATAAGATATGAACACACGTAAAAATCTTGAATTTCGCATTTGTTCATATTTAATTCCATTTCCAAAACTTTGAATACTGTGCTACCAAACACTACCTAACAAAAAAAAAATATGTCTCTGCTAGGTTGACAGATTTTTAGAACAATTTTCTGGCATCACAGGAACATATTTCTTTTGTTTTTATTTTTTGTTTTTGTTCCAAGTTTTCTGGGAATTTGTTTTTTTTGGGGGGGGGGGGGGGGGGACAGAAACCGAAACACTAACCAAACGCCACCTGCCATTCCGTTAGCGCTGTATATATGTGGAATTCGATGGGGGGAGTTAAATTGAGTTGCATTCATGCTCATTTCAAAGTGATATGGAGGAAATTTGGTTAGTGAAATTGGACTTTCTGTTGGTGGTTCGAAAATTTTAGCATTTTGAAAGAAACATCATTTTCCAGGTATCTGTGTAGCCATATAAATATGCTTCTTTTTATGATGATCTGTTTCATGTATTATTAAGATGCGATTTTTTTTAATATATTTGTATGTATTTTCACATTGTGTTTGGGATCTGGTTATTGGCTGTCATGAATTTGTTTTCTTCATAATTCTAACTACAACGTATGCAGTGTACCATGTCGATATCGATTAAACAGTGAAGTACTTGTTTGGCACGCTGTTTGAAGTTATCAAATCACGGTTTTTAGACTCTAAATCTGTTTGTTATAAAAAAATTATCCTATTGTAGATTGCAATCATCTTGTTGCCTGCAAGATGTATGTACCCTTCGATGTAGGATCTCTGTGTTTGTTTTGAGATTGTGGTGGAATTCGACTAATTTCTTATATTCGCTGCTATTAAGGGTTATGTTGAATCTCACATCGTTTGTGTTACCTGATATTGAGCTATATATAAAGTTTATGACAATCTTCATCTTTAAAGGCATTTTTTGAAAGTGAGTCAGGCCCATTGGGTTTCTACATGGTATCAAAGTCAGGTTTTTGGTCTGATGTTGGGTGTGTTGAATTCCACATCAATGTTGGGCCCCCGATAACCGTTCTCAATGGTTTGTCAAAGTCCACCCTGCGAGTAAGGAGGCATGTTGAATCCCACATTGATATTGGGGCCGTTGATATCTATTCGCAATGGTTTATCAAAAAGTTCACCCTATGCATAAGGGGACATGTTGAATCTCACATCGCTTGTGTTACCTGATCCTGAGATAATTCTTATCTTTCTTTTGAGGGTGAGGGTGTACTAGGATAGGTTGTGGTGGTAGATGGTGTTTTTTTCAATTTATTGTTTTGTATATTATAGTGCAATGATTTATTTTATTTTATTTTTATGTCATTGAACACCTCGGATGAGTTTCACTCGCTTTCTTTATATATATTTTTTAGTGAATTTTAACTGGATTTCAGTGGACATACAATAAACTTGTGAAATTTCACTGATGTTTTAATTAAGTCGTGCAATTTGAATTGAAATATGCTAAACAAATATGGATCATATTTGAAAATGGTTAAATTGAACATTTCAATTGGTGACATCTTTCCATGGTGAATATAAGTTGAAAGAGTTTAGGTGGTTGAATTCAACATTTGAAGTTTTCCATACATAAAGATATGTTGATTAAGTAATTGAAGAGTAATAAGGTAGCTGACTAGGATTTTGAAAACGACACTAAAACAAGATTTGTTTTCTGAAGTAAAATCTGTGAATTTGTAATTTGCTCCAATTGATTGTTCCTATTTATCTGGGGAAAAAAGGTAAATATAATTATTATTTTCTTGGTAATGGGTGTAATAATGTGGTTGATTGATATACTAATACTAATTATTTTAGAGATAATTGACGATTAATCTCAAATAGCAGATGTAATCTGTTGTTAGTCCTATTTAAAATATGAGTTTTGATTTAGTCTCTTAAATTGATTTTTGTTTGTATATTAGTCCTGCATGTGCTCACGTATTGCACAAAATGTAGAGAGAACTTTGTTGAATAAATTCGTGTCATAGTGAATATTAGTTACATGTAACTAAAATTAAGTTATAATTTAAATTATATATATATGTATGTGTAATATTAGTTACACGTTACAAATTATACGTATTTATGTAATATTTGTTACATCTAACAAATCTTCTGCACAAATTATTTAATATTTGTTACATGTATTTATGTAATATTTGTTACATCAAACAAATTTTTACACATAAATTAGTTAAATGTTACAAATTACATGTGTTTTGTATAGTATTTGTTACATATAACAAATATTTTACGCATAAATTAATTACATGTAACTGCGCAAGTGCAAGCGTGTGTATTGGGTCTTCTGTCTTTTTTAAAATGCGGGACTAAAACACAAGTTGCAATAGTGTATGAGACTTTTTTTAAATTAAGGGTAAAGACTTGTCACCAAAACACTCATTATTTTATTGAGTTTAAACTCTTAACACTCCTTATAGTTTTCACTGGAATATAATTTTAAAATCTCTTGAGACACTCCTTGTAATTTTATGTTTAACTCATTTAACATCCCTTGAACCAAAAATAAAGATTTGGTTCTCCATTTTGTCTTTTTAAAGAGGACTTATATTTTGCTTTCCCTCAATTAATCCTATTCAATTTATTCAAAGACTAAATGACCTTGTATGAAAGATGATGGTCCAAAGTAAAGTATAATTTTTTAGGGTATATGTAATTAGCCTTTTGTTGTTTTTTTTAGTGGTGGTTTCCATGGTGGTCTTTGAATTTGGAGAGAGAGAAAGAGAGAAAGGGGGTAAGAAAGGGAAAATGAGAGAGAACAAGAGAGAGAGAGAGCCCAAAATATTGTTTGTCGGAGAATCGAGAACATAATCAATTGGTGGAGTAGTGGTGTTGCTGCGACGACAACAAATAGGACAATCGATCGACGACATGCCTCTAAAACTGCTCGAGATTCTCAAGCTCTTGGTCATGGTTGTCGTTCATGGAGACAACCTGATTCTAGCGGATGCTTATTCATTTCAAGAACGAACCTTAATTGTCCAATCATCGGCATTGTAAGTAATGTAGAGAGAGAGAGAGGATTGGATGGTGGCCAGTGTCAGGGTGGGCGGTGGAAGGTAATCGACATCAAGGTTGGCAGTGGAAAAGTGATGAAAGTCTAGGTGAGCAGTGGTGGCCATCTGAGAAGATGAAGTAGGAAAAAAGAACGAAGAAAAAAAAAATCAAAAATATAAAGCAAAACAACGTACTTTAGGTTCTTTCGAAAATATAAATGTAAATGATTTTTTTTTTTTATTCTTTTATTCAAATAAGGGTGAGGACAAAAGAGCCATTTTAGTTTTTTTCTTTTTTACCAGTACGGGATTCCCGTGATAATTTTCGTATATTAGGAGGTGTCGATGGAATTTTAAAAAATATCTTAAGGTGTCTATGATAATTTTCTTTTTTATAAAATATCATCCTCTGTCATTTTTATAATATTTGAAATATCTCTTATCTTTTTAGTTTTGGTACCTAAAATATCTTCCATTACATTTTATTAACAAAAATACTTTCGTAATGTAATTGTTTTTGTTGTTTATTATAATTTTTTTATTTTTATTTTTTACTCTCTCTTTCTTGTTTTTTATTTTTTATTAATTTTTTATTTTTATGTGTATTTGTTTTGTTTTAACTTTTTTTTTTTTTAAAAAAAATTAGTATGGTATTGGTAGAAAAAGGTAATAATCTAGAAAAGAAAATGCAAAAAAAAAAAAAAAATGAATTAAAAAACATTTTTTCATTTTAATTTTTAATTTAAAGTTTTCTTTTATCTTTTTTCTTTTCTAATGTTTTGCTTTTAGTTTTTTTACTTTAAACACCATATAAAAAAAATAAAAATAAAGAATAATATAAAAAATGGAAATTAAAAAAAAAAAAAAAAATCTGTTGTAAGAGTATTTTTACCAATAAAATTTGATAAAAGATGTCTTAGGTATTATAAAAATGATAGAAGATGTACTTGGTATATGTCGAAATAATCTCATATAAGATATTAACGCTTTTTTTATTAACAACATATAAAATTTTGAATCTGAAAATAACTTTTTATTTATAATAATTAATGGAAGATTAAATTACAATTTATATATCAACAGTTGAGATTAAATTAATAAGATGCAAATTGCATTCGGCCAATAATACTGGGGGTTAGAACGTAATTTTAAAAAATCAATTGTCGAACAAAAACATATTTATTCCAGCGGTTATAATTCCCGAGACCAACATCATCTGTGGGTCGCTCTATTCTAGCTGCAAGTCACTTGTACTTCAATAAATGTACAAGTTTCGAAGCAAGAACATCTGATATAATGGAAGTTCTAATTGTACTGTAACGTAGCTCTCAACTTACAGCCAAAGACAACCCAGCTGCATGTCATGTCATTAGGATTCATCTGTGCGCATTTCAATCCTGATCTCTCTCTCTCTCTACACGCCATCGTGGCATTGGATTGAATCTCTCTATCTCTCTCTCTAAATTCATCCCAGAACTCGAATTCAATGTAATTTCTCCAAGTTTCAACGATTGAATCTGATGATAGTTGAATCAAATCATGAACTAATTCTTCCAAGATCTTTGAATTTGTTTGTACAGAGCGACTGGGAGGGGGAGGGGGCGGGGGTGAGGCTGTGTAGAGACGGAGAGAGAGAGTGGATTAGAGAGAGGGAGAGAGAGAAATGCCGAGTGTTGCTGTGAAGCTCTACAGTGTGTTCTTCAAATTCCTCCTGAGGCACCGGCTGCAGAACCTAATCCAAAATCCGGTAACTGAGGGCGACGGCAAGAGCTCCTTCGGCGTGACGTCGCGGCCCGAAGAGTCGATCGCTCCGGCAAACCCTTCGTTCGCCGATGGTGTTGCCACCAAAGACATCCATATTGACACCTTAACCTCTCTTTCCGTGCGTATCTTCCTGCCAGACTCGTGTCTGGTCTCCCCGGACTCGGATCCAAAAGCTAGGGTTTGGGCTTCAACGAGACGATCGGATCCTGTAGTTGGATCAGATCTGAATCACAGTGTCGAACGACGGAGCAGCTACGGCTCGTCTGAAACTAATAATTTAGTTACGCGTGCAGACAATCACAGGAGGATTAGTTATGGTTCCGTTGGTGATGAATTGAATCTGAAATCGGAGGGTGGTGTTTATAGAGGATACGCTCCGGCAAGTAATAACTGTCGAAAATTGCCGGTGATGGTGCAATTTCACGGCGGGGGATTTGTGAGTGGGAGCAATGATTCGTGGGCAAATGATTTCTTCTGTCGGAGGATTGCTAAGTTGTGCGATGTCATTGTACTGGCTGTTGGGTATCGGCTGGCTCCAGAGAATCGGTACCCAGCAGCGTTTGAGGATGGATTGAAAGTGTTGCATTGGTTGGCCAAGCAATCGAATTTGGCAGAGTGTAGTAAGTCATTGGACAGTCGTAGGGGCAGTGGAGCAGACTTGAGGAAGAATGATTCTCAGCGGCATATTGTGGATGCTTTTGGGGCTTCGATGGTGGAGCCATGGTTGGCTGCTCATGGAGATCCATCCAGGTTCCTCTTTGATTCTGCTAAATTGGTTGATGAATTTCCATTTCAGGACAATAAATTTTTAATTTTTGTAAAGAAATTCCGTGTCTAGTTTTGTTACTCTCGAGGGTGATAAACTTTCGACTGTGAAAATGGAAAAATGAACCGAAAAGTTCTTACAAATAAGGTTAAATTGGCTGTCGTGTGGTTGATTAAAATTCTGAAAGTGGGAATTCAATTCTTTGAGTAACTTCACTTTCTGAATAGCAGTATAGTTGTAATGTAGGAAGCGTTGGAACGAATAAACTTGAAAGTGTAGAAACTCAATGGGCCTAACTCACTCTCAAAAGACGCGGATTGCCCTACACTTCATATATAGCTCAGGATCAGGTAACACAAGCGATTTGGGATTCAACATGCCACCTCACTCGCAGGGTGGACTCCTTGATATGCTACTGTGAACGGATATCGGAGGAAGAGCCCAACATCAATGGGGGATTGAATAGAAAGCAATATTGCAAAAGAAAGTTGTGACTGGTGAAAATCTCTAAGATGGTGCTTGGTTGCATGGAATTAGGACCTTGGAATTAGAAATGAATGCATGTAAACTTCTAATTTTTTGCCTGAGATCGTTTCTAATTTCACTTCCAAAGCTCCAATTTTGCGCCTCCAAACGCTACCTAAGCTACGTTGCAATTTCTGCATCCTAGACTTCCTAGTGGACACTGGCCAAGTTCCATGCTATGTGAACTAAATCATGCTATGTGTTAAAATGATTGCTGCAGTTGTTTATTTTATGCTTAGAGGCTTCAATTGTTTTGGTGTTATGTTATTCCCATGTCTTTATACATTGACATTCATGTTTTGGACTGCTTATCACGTGTTGGCACTTGCATCTATTCTTTACTTTGTTATCTGAAGTCTTAATGTGAATATGGGCACGAAGCTGCACATATCTCACTTAAAACTTGGCACTTTGAGCATGGTGCTTACTGCGGTGTGTTGCATTATGTCCTGTTTTCACAATTTTTGTAGTTTGAGGTTTTGTCTTTTTACTGGCAAATGCCCCGTGCTTAAGGCCGCTATTTCAGGTAAAATTTAGTTACGAAGATATATTAAATCATTGGCTAACTTTGGTCAGAAGGGATAGTTATACAAATTCAAATGAAAGTTCAAGTAGCAATATGATGAAATTGAAATATTAGAAGGTTGATCTTTTTTTTTTTTAATTTAACGGTCTGGGAAGTGGGGTGTGAGAAATATTTGAGCGGGAAAATTCCCTCCCAATATCTCTCAGGGAAATCTCATTCATTCATGTTTATCAGCATCATCTCAATCATTAATATAAAGACATTTTCAAATACTGTCTTGATTTATTATATAGGTTTATTGTTTGGGCGTGGATATGTTTAGTATTTTTAATTCCACAAGCTCAATCAGGTCTAGTTTGGCATATATGGTTTTTGGTCCATTAATAGGACTTTTTTTGCCCAAAATATTGGGGTAAATGTAGTTATGAACAAGGCAGTGATCATTTTGCTATATTCTTACAGTATTGGTGTAGCTGTGCGTATCCATCAGCACGTCCTTCACAAGTTTAAGAGTTGTTGGATTTGTTCAGTTGTTAATTGTGTACTCGCCAAACACTATATCCAATCTAAACTTGTATCAAGAACTGTTAAGTTTTAAACATAACCTAATTTGGTCCAAGCTTCATGCATATAACTCTGGAGTCTGCTAAAGCAGCTAGACATGCTTAGCATTTTTCATGTAAAATGATAGTTCCTAGAAAGAGAGGAGAGGGGAAAAAGGGTAAAGAGACTAAGGGCCTGTTTGATAAAACTGAAAATGAAGTGCTGAAAAGTATTGAATTTTAAGTGTTAAATTTGTTAGGTATTGAATGTAAGTACTTATCTTTTTTATTACTTCTAGCCCCCAAAAATATATCTCGATACAAATTTATGTCTCTAAATAACCTTTACTGCTTTATCTTTCTAAAAATTCTCTCTCTCTCTCTCTCTTTTCTAAAATTTTCATTTTTTTCTCTCCACAATTGTTCGTATATTACTTTTTTTTTCCCCAAGATTTTATGGTAACAATGTTACGTGGTGGTTGTGAAAGATAGATATTTGATGATTTTAAGTAATAAGTCACTTCATTTAAAATTTCAAATTATTTTTTAAGTGATACTTCTATTTTAGGCGGCTGCTTCAATTATTTTATCAATCACACTTAATTTGGATAAAGTACTTAATGCGCTCAGTTTTAGGTGCTTAATTTTGTTATCATACAGGCCATAATCTTCCTCTATGTTTTAACTTGATTTTGATCTTACTTGAAACAGGTGTGTTCTTCTCGGGGTGAGTTGTGGTGGAAACATAGCTGACTACGTGGCAAGAAAATCTCTAGAGGCAGGCAAAAGGTTGGATCCGGTCAAGGTGGTGGCTCAAGTCCTGATGTACCCATTCTTCATAGGGAGTATTCCAACACATTCGGAGATAAAACTGGCAAATGCCTACTTCTATGACAAACACATGTGTATACTTGCTTGGAAACTCTTTTTACCTGATGAAGAATTCGATTTGGACCACCCCGCAGCCAACCCCCTCATACCCGGACGGGGCCCACCTCTGAAACGGATGCCACCGACACTGACGGTGGTGGCAGAACATGATTGGATGAGGGATCGAGCCATTGCATACTCAGAGGAGCTCCGGAAAGTGAATGTGGATGCACCCGTGCTCGAGTATAAAGACGCAGTTCATGAATTTGCTACTCTTGACATTCTACTTAAGACTCCTCAAGCCCAGGCTTGTGCTGAGGACATTGCTATTTGGGTGAAGAAATTTATCTCGCTTAGAGGACATGAGTTCTCTTATTAGAATGGGAGATTGCAATTTTGATGAACAGCTCTAAATCATTATTACCGGAAGATGGTGGTGTCGAGGTGAGTTCGTTGTTTGTTGATGTTAATAGTTTCTTCGTACTTCCTGGTCCTGTTCGGTTTGGATTTATTTGTTTATTTTACTACACATGAGATGATGAGATTAGGATTTTTTTTAAATCTCCCTTTTCCCCCCAAATCGGCCGGCCTTGTTAGCATTTTCCCTGTGTATTAAAATAGTACTTGAGCAGTTTCCCATCCATTTTCTTTTATTGGTCTGTTGTTACGCATTCTGAGTGTGTTTTTAGGTTATCGTTCTTTATCTTTTCTGGGTTGAGCTCTCTTTCATTTTTGTTGTGAGGGCGAATCTTAAGTACAATGGTAAGATTGTTCTATTGTGATTTAGAGGTTCGTGGTTCAAATCTTAGAAACAATCTCTTTATATACTGAGGTGAGGCTGCGTATATCTCACCCTTTCCAAACACCGCAATGACGGAAGTCTTCGTACACTGAGGTTGTTTTTTTTTTTTTATTATTATTGTTGGTTGTCTTAATGGCAAAAACTCGGTTTCGGGGTGTGATTGTGAACTAAGATAGTGTTTGGTTCCGTGGAATTTGAGAATCGGATTGGAAAGGAACTTATGTATAAATCTGAAAATTTATATGCGGTCATTCCCAATTCCATTTTTGCGGGTTCAATTCCGCGCTTCCAAACGCTATCTTATTCTTGAACTTGTTGGTTTGATGGAATGAAGTTCTATCATTTTTTTCTTCCCCAAAAGGGGAAATGGCTGTTGGTGTGCCCTAAAATGGAGGGTGAAGCAAGGTTTGTGGATAAATGATGAATTGAATCCAAAATTTCATCACAGAAACTTCATTTTTATTGATTTCACCAAATGTAAAATATTCAATCCTTAGATGATGTTTGGGGTTCTTGTTCTTTGTTTGTTCTGTTTTCTGTTTGTGTGTTTGTGCTTTTGTGAATGGTAGCATAGAGCGGGAGTTGGTGACCCACAGATCTATCCTAAAGGGAGTGAAGTGAATTGGGTAGTAATAAAAATTGAAATAATTAAATTATCAAACCAGCAATCACCAAATTTTCCTATCCAAATATTATCTTGAGTTTTAATGGAAACGTGTTTATCTAAATGCATAACCAAACAAATAGGGATAGAGAAATTGAACACACAGATTTATCCTGATTTGGCAAACTATTCTTATTTTCGTTCAGTTCCTTGAGTTCTTTCAGGTATTTTGTAATCCACTAACTCTGATTCTTTTTTCATGGAGGAGCTAAAACCTTACAATTTTTTTTACAAGCTAAAAATTAACATAATTTTTTTTTTAGGATCAAAATCAAACCTTTTACAATTTCTTTTTTCCAAACTAAAGACGAACATTATTCTTTTACAGGTTATGAATGAAACATATCCATCTTTTTACCAAGCTAAAAAGTAATATAATTCTATTATACATAGAATCAAACATAATCATTTTACAGGTTAAGAATCAAACTTATTTACCTTAATTAGACACCGATCCAAATGTGTCTAATTCTCTCACATTCATCAATACAAAAAATATCAAGTTTCTTCCCACATAAGGTTCTACCACCACAATACAATAGGATTAATTATACTTTACCTCCTGTGGTTAGATCGTTTTGCACTTTGTCCCCTGTAGTATTTTCGTCACTACGTTTTTCCTTGTGGTTAGGCCTTGTTACACTTTATCCCTTGATGCAGACCTAATTACAATGGGCAAAGTGATGACGAAGAGGATAAAGTGCAACAAAGACCTAACCATTGGGAGACAAAGTCATGAAGAGAATACCACAAGGGGCAAAATGCAAAACAACCTCACCACAAGGGGGTAAAGTATAATTAACCCCAATACTGTCACACCCCATCCCGGACACCCGTCACCGTGGGGCCGGTGTGGCGTCGACATGACATTACCTAACCGTCAAACCAACTCATATATTCCAACAAACATAAAACAATATACAAATCATCTATACAACAAATATTAATTTAGTGCTATGGAGACACACCCGTCGTCAAAAATAATAATACCGAAATATAAATACCCATGAACCTCTCTTAGGTTCACCTCAGCCGGCTCATCAAGAAAATCCTCACACAACTCCATCGTAGGACTCTTCCTAGCTCCAGTAAGGGATCGACCGACTCTTATCCGCTACACCTGCGAGTGTACTATCTTCTTAGTAAAAATATTTTACAATAATAATTCATTCTACAACATCTAAATGGATTAAACGTAAGTAAATAAAACACCACATAGCTCGTAAAATCTCAAGAATATAAGCAGTGAAAGTAAAACGATATAGATAAGTTCCATTCAATTCCATCTAGTATAAAACCATACCAATCACCATAATAAATAATAAATCACCTAATAATAAATAAAACACCACATCTCAAAACACACACCTCGAACACAACACACAGTGGCTAGCCATAGTGATCGTTTAACCTCACGATCGGGAGTTACAATAGTACCGTAACATCCGTATGAATGCCTTCCTACGAAATATCCACACCCCTTTTGGGAAGAAATATAATTCACACCCCTTACGGGGAGAAATATCCACATCCCATGGGAAGAATCCACACCCCTTACGGGGAGAAATATAATTCTCACTCCTTTCGGGGAGAACAACTATGGCATCATCAAAATCATCAATATAGTTAAAAATCCACATCCCTTACGGAAAGAAATACATTTTCACATCACATCATCAAAAATCCACACCCCTTATGGGGAGAATATAAACCACACCCCTTTCGGGGAGAATTTCCAAAATCACGTTTTTCACTCTCCTTTTTAAAAGTACCACCAATTTCAGTAAAAAAACCAATTTTTCACCTTTGTACCACCGATTTTAGTAAAAACTATTTTTTCCACCTTTGTTTTTAGAAAACCAAGCATTTTTAGAAAACCATATATTTTTCACTCTCTTTTCAAAACCACCCATATCCAACGAAAATTATTTTTAATCCTTCTTTTTAGAAACCAACACAATTCTCCGAAAATTCATTTTACCAACTCACCCCAAAAATCTGTTTGATCCATATCATTTATGAAATCGTACAGTGTAAGTAAATACATATGTCATCATATATATACACAGAAAATAGTTTGGCAAGAAGACAGTACACTCACCTGAATATCCGATTTCGTAAACTTTAACCGACTAACCTTAATCAGAACTCCGGTGCCTGCAAACCTAATGGTGACAGGGCCTAAATCAATATTTTATGTAAACATAACTTAATCATGAATTGTGGACCCTAAATTTCATAATTTTCTATTCCCTGCGCTTTATTATGAAATTTACTATATCGAATTTATTTGTGTAAACGGTCTCACTATTTCTTATCGTCATTTCGACATTTTTCATGCGAACACATAATGCTAAATTCAATGATAATGATAACATGTATTTTACATTGAGACAATTAAATGTATATATTAAAGAAGTGCGAATTTTTTTACTTTCCCCGAATTTTTCACCGGCCGAGAGATTGGATTTATGTTTTTTAGTGGGGTGGTTTGTGTAATTTCCCCTCCTTTTTTTTTTTTTTTTTTTTCCTTTTCTTCTTCTTTCTTTTTTGTTTTTGCTTCCTGCTCTGTTTCGGGTTGGAGCTCCAGCTGATCTCCTTCCTCAACGCCGGCCAACTCTCACTCCTCCCGCCGATCTTCACCGCCAACGATCCGAGCACACATACACACCCAGAAAACTCTTACACACATACCCGATCACATACCCACAACTAAACACACACCTACCCACTTCTCTGTCGACTTAACTCCACGGCCGACGACCACCCTCAACGAACCACCACCGACCCTGTCGATCACCTATTGACCAAACTCACCACACACACAACAACACACACACACACGACAAACACGGAGACCCATCGCCGAACAATCACTATCCCCGTCGACCGAACCATCACTGACCCTCTCTCTCTTTTCATTTTCTGTTTCTATTCTGGGACTCGCCGTCGACCGACATTGCTCAGATCACACCACTCATCCACGAAGACAACACTCACGACGCCGAACGGAACACACACCCAAAATCAAAACCCACATTTTCTCTCTCTAACTTTCCGGCCGGCAACACCCACTCTCTTGAACACCCATACACACACCAAACACACCCACATACACTGCACACCACAAATGCACACACACCCATGCAGCACACGTATCACACAGTAGGCACACACACACAACCGACAACTCTCTCTCTCCTCACCGATGGTGATACCTCTGATCACACATACACATACGCCATGTTGAACACATCCCACACTCAAACATCAAACACAGGCACCCACATGGCCAACCAACAAAACCCACAGCATTAAACACACACACAGACATACATGGCTAGACGACTGAAAAATATACCCACATACACATGCATATCCACATACCTTTACCGAACAATGGCGACGAAGCACGTACCACCGGAGCGAAATGTCCCAACAGCACACAATCACACACACACGCACTAAGTCACGCAAACCCACCGTCGGCGACGTCACACAACCAAACCCACTGTCGGAGAAATTTAGACGACGGCAACACTCAAAACCCACTCCGGCGGACTCTCTCTCTCTTCCGTTCTCTTTCTCTCTCTCTTCTTCTTCGCGATTCTTCTCCTGATTTCTCTATATATATATATATATATAAGATCATGTAGCCGACCAAGTGGCCTGTCCCCCGCCACTCGTTCCTCTCTGTCTATATATATATATATATATATATATAAAGAATTTACACAATCTTCCCCCTATTTTTAGTTAAGATTTTAATTAAACCCATTCTCATTTTAATGGTTTGAAAAATTACAATTTGATTCCAAAAATTTAACTTCACATAATTAATTTATACCATCCACCCCAATATTTTTGAAACATTTTAAAACGCGATTTCAATCATACGCATATCACAGATCGGGGTCTTACAAATACAATATATGCTCGATTAATGTCTCGATAAACTATGTAAAATAACTAAGTGAGAATAAGACTTTACTCAATTTAAGCATACAAATAATATAAATTAGATTTCACTGGCAAAAATTATTTCACAAGATGTTCAAGATATTTTAAATTGAAAACGACTTCTCAAACAAAAATACTATAAGTTCAATTTAAGAATATAACTCAATTAAAGCACAGTTAATTTTGAGCAAGTAAATGAGAGCAATCTCACCGAGATTTCTTTTAGAATATCGTAGGAAAGACTCAAACCCAAAATAGCAAGAACAATGATTTCTTTAAAGCAAAATTTTTTCTCTTGAAAATAATCTCAGCAAAATAATACTCTTAAACTTTATGAATATGACTGATTAAAACTTTTGCTTTTGATTGTTATTAAGTCAGAAAAATGTTGGTCTTATTATATAGATTTCAAACTATGTCTATAACGATTATTTTTCAAAACATATGAATATTTATGTCACATATAGACCCCATATAAGATACTTCTTCAAATTAGGTATATTTGACATAAAAATACTCTTTGAAAAACTCAATTTAATCTCCAAAACTTCTTTAATTCAAATCCCTTAAATATAGAAAGAAATTTTACTGGTAAAACTCATGGAACCAATTAATATAGGGACTAATTAATATGATTTTCAAAATATATGATAGATATATGAAATATACTCAAATCCTCTTAAAATCAGATTTTATAACTTTTAAAACTATAGGATTTGGGTTGAAGATTTTGAAAAACGAATCAGTCAACAATCTGATTCCTAACTCGTCGATTGACCGAAATTCCAGTTGGTCAACCAACTGCCTCATGAAGATCCTACTTTTTTTTTTTTGTTTTATACCCTGAATCAGTCAACCGACTGTATTTGTGGTCGACTGTTCAGGCCAGACGTAAAATTCCAATGGCTACTGATCACGTCAGTCGACAGGTAATCGTGTTGTTTAATCGCCTAGACCAAAAGCTTCTCTATCCATGCACTGCTTCTCTTGCTCAACCGCCCACTTGGTCGGTCAACCGTTTGGTCCAGAACATTTTCTTATTTTCATAATTTAAAACATTTTCTTTGAACAATACTTTGCAAAAAATATTTATACTCTTAAATTTATCACTTCTTACTATGATATGCATAAAATAATCGATTTTAAGTGTTGTGTGTAATCTTATTCAGGTTGTATTAAGAGTATAAAGGTATTGAATTATTTTACCTAAAAATACAAAAAAAAAATCATCTGCTCCAAAAAATCTTCAACGTCTTCAATTGCAGCCTTCTTAAGTCTTTTGTAAAATTTCATCTTTGTAAATCATCAACAAGCATTATCTTTATGATTCAATCTTTTTCTCATTTTCTCAAACGGAACTCAAATTTGAAATCACTCAATAAATATATTAGTTCCGTAAAACATCAATGTTGAATTGTCCACCAAAACATCTAGGGTCAACAGGGGTTATAAACAAATTTTGAAGATGAGGTCCTTAGAGTATTTACGTAGTTATTTTTATATACTTTTTTTTTTCATGATATATGTAATAATTTTAATATATTCGTATATTTATTAAATAACTCATTTATTTTTATTACTTAATGCAATAGTTGTTGACGTAAGTAAGGATATTGAATATAATAGTTGTTGAAGTAAGTAACAATATATTAAGTGAAAATAGAAAGTAATTCAAGAATATATAAAAACAAAAATACAATCCTAATATGAAAAATATTTGAGACGTTCGCCATCAAAATTCCGTGTCTTTTGTCAATACCTTAGAGAGTTTTTACCGGAGAAAAATAGTGTTCAATTATCTATTTACTCTTATCTTTTAAAAAATAAAAACTTTAAAAATGAAATAAGTGCATTGACTATTTTACCTTTATTTACATATGTTGATATTTGACTTTTTTTTTTTTAATTTCTTCCACTCTCCTTCTCTCTCTTCTCTAATATCTTGGATAGAGAAAAAAAATATTATCACCACTACCACCATGACCCCTTGCAATCAATGTCACTACCACCACCATGATCTCCAGTAATTGTCGTTGCCGCCACCACCCTTGTTCCAAGCCTCACCTGGAGAACCAACTTACTCGTCACTGTAGATGTTCATCCATCCTGAAAAGTTCATGATACCCGAGCGATAATAATGTCAATGAATAGACCTTGGTAGCTGAGCCAAAAGGCAAAGAAGAACATAAAGGACCTTCACAAGCTTGGAAGCACGAGATAGAAGAATTAAAAAGAATGGTGGAAGAATTGAAAATAGAGAAATCCTCGAGGCATGTGACGTACGAGGAACTGTCAGTATTGTCCCAGGTGGTTTATCCTGAAAATTTTGTAGTTCCCGAGTTCACCGAGTATGACGAAAACGGTCACCCAGAATGGCACATAGAAATTTATAAAGAGGAGTTGGGGGTAAACACTTGTAACGGATATCTTTTCTTAAATATAGTTTGAACGTCACTAAAAGGATCTGCCTTGAGCAATTACTTTGGACTAGTCCAAGATAAAAGTCTTCAATAATCTCGTGGTGGCATTCTATGAGCAATACGTGTAAAATAGGGATTCTACTCCTGATCGTAGCACTCTATACCAATTTTTTAAGAAGAAAGATGAGAGTTTTAGGAAGTACACAACTCAATGGAGGGAAGAAACTGCAAAATTTATTCATCGGCTAAGCAAGGAAGCCCAGATAGAAATATTCAAGGCAATCCAAGCTCTTACATTCTACCACAACTTGTTAAGTATAGTAGTGGTGACCTTTGATGACTCAATCAAGTAAAACTGAATTTATAGGGGAAGAAACAAGGAATAAAAAGAACGAAGGATCTTCCTCTGACTCAACGAAGAAATTGGACCCGCCGAAAAAGAAAGAAAGTGAGATGGTTTTCATTGTGGCCCCCCAGCAAGCCTCTCGCCAAAACAATCCCCAACCTTTCCATACCTAAAACTACCCCAATCAAAACCACAATTACCTCGACCACAAACTGTGAATACTAACACTATTCCCAAAATCACCTATACTACCCTCATTCCCCAATTACCTATGAAAACTCACTTCTGTGTGACCAAAACTATCCTCCACAACCAAACTACCCTCAATATCAAGCTCCCGCTTGCCAAATTCCCTCATACAAGCCAAACCTAAATCCCATGCCCCTAATCATAATAAGCACTTTCAAGCCTGAATCGCAAGACCGCCGAGATTATCCTCTCCCCCGTGCTGCTGGGGGAATTTTCAGAATAAAGATGAGGAGTTGTTGAATCTCCAAATCCCTTTCATTGAGTTGTCCCAACACTATCTGAAGCATGGGATGTTGTTTCCCCTGCCATTCTATGAGTCTAAGCCTAGGAGTTAGGCCATATCCTCGAATGCGTTATGTGAATACCCCTCTGGGAGATAAAGGACATACAACTTAACAATGTTTTCAGCTAAAAGATAAGATTGAAGAATTCATCCAGAAATCATGTTCCCAAAGAAACCCAAGGCCACCATGCCAAACTGTCAACGAAATCCATTGCTGGAACATGCCCTCTTGAGGAGTGGGGTAAATATGATATTTGTTGAGGAAGAGATTGTAGTAATTGATATTGGTGGAATATGTTTACACCCCGAGGTTTTTGGGGGAGGACTCGAGTTACACTAGAATAAGGTTGCAGAGAAATTAGGTAAATCCTTAGTGCTGTTGTTCCCAATCCAAGAGCCTGTAAGAAGCTTGAATAAAGTCTCGAAATTTTGAGATCGTGGGAAAAATCGACAACGGAGAGGAGTTGCTTATCTCAGCTGGAGAAGGCAAATGAATTACCCGATTTAGAAGAGTGTATGTGAAACGACCCAGTTTCCCAGGGCAGCCACTCGATTTCTCCCTTTTTACGAAGAAATATTGGTGAAACACAAACTACTCCACTACCACGCTTCTGCTGCGCCACTATGATAAAAATAATAATATCCACCAACTGTCAATTGACATAGATTTTCAAAAATATAATATATTTTACCAATTCAAAATTCACCGATTATATATATAACCAACTATTCCATAGCAAAATTACAAAATTCAAATACTTCTTGATCAACACCGATTTTAATTGCCTCAAAAGAATACGACATCGTCCTCTGACTCTACTTACCACTAGTGGATCCGTTTCTAATTGAAGTACCTAAGAAAAAATATTTTTATCGATGTTCTATCTTCATAATATAAAAACAATTAATGGATCAAGTACATTTGTCAGAATCTATTTTTCCAAAACAAAATATAACCGTAATGAATAATAATGAAATTCATAGATATCACCATGATAAAATAATTAAATATAAATCAACCAATGAAATCACTTTTATATAATAAAATACCAGAAACATACTTCCTTTCCAGTTATAGGATCTTTTCACCTTACGATCGGGAATTATAACGGTACTGTAACCTGTATAACTGTGCAATCTACGGTTGTCATCGGTATCAAGGCCATTCAATATCTTCAATGGTAGAAGCCAACATGTGGTATAAATCACTATACCATAATGATAATCACAATCGTCAACAATAAAAGTAACAACAACCACCTACAGGATTTGTCTTCCTGTTAAGTCACAACACAACGTTCTACAGGACATGCTCTTCTGTTAGGACCAACAACATCCCGCAGGACATGTCCTCCTATCGGGATCACACTATGACATATAGGTATAATAATAAAAACTATTTTTTCACATTTAACTATTTACTTGATCCATTTAACATTATAAAATAATTTATTTTAATATACCTTTTCTTTTCACATTTTTGTACGTAAATATAATTGGACAATTTACATAGAAGATAATACACTTACCTCAATATTTGCACTGCTTACTATGCTACTGTCGTCATACTAACGGGGTCAGCGTCGCTTGTGAACCTAATAACGACATGGTCTAAACTAAGAATTTAACTAAATAAATTTAACATGACATGCAATACATGAAATACGTGACACTAAATGCAATTTTTCATATTCCTAAATTTTTCTAATTATATAAAATTTATTAAAGTTGAACGCCATATTTTCTTATTTTCTTAACCGAATATTAATTATACAACTAAAATATTATAGTTACATTTATAAAATTTATCAATTAATAATTTAACGATAGAGAAATATTAACTAACTATTAATAAATTTATACCAAAAATAATGTTAAAATATATCTTATACTTTACTTAAATTATTCTTTTTGTTTTCCACACATTAACTATATTTATATACCCACAATAAATATAAATATAATACACACACACACACACACACATATATATATACACGCACAACTATAACCACATATATATAAAACTATAAGAGAGGAAGAGAGGGACTTACTAATGGAATAGATGGGAAGAGGACGAGCAAGAGGAAAATGAAGCAAAATGAACAAAAACAAATGGAGAAAAAGTGTAGGCCGCAAGTTTTTTCGTCCATCATTTTTTTTTCTAATTATATACATACATAAACACTTGTGTGCTGTCCTAACAACACACATTTTGAAAGACATGTGTGTTGTCTTGGACAACACACATGTACTTATATTAATTATATTTTTTTTATATTTTATTATTATCTTTATATATTACAATTATGTTAACATCCCACAAAAATATTAAATTTCTATTTAGACCTAAAAGATAAAAGTTAATAATTTAAAATAGCAATTGGTCCCTCAAATTAAAAAAAAAAAAAAAAAAAATCAAATTAAAATTAGCATATTAACCCTTAAATTTTTTTTAAAAATAAATAAATAACACAATAGACCCTATTATTTATTTAAATATTCTAAAATGAAATTAAAAATATGCACGTGCAAAAATTAGGTCTTACAATATGCCTTGCAGGATTTAAACTAGGTCCCCGTAAAAAAGCCCAGGAGGCCACTGAAGAAACCAGTGATGGAATAAGAAGCCCAATATTTTATGGGGGTGATAAAGAATTTTGTCTATAGGATCGTCAAGCAATTGGTCAAAGCTATGGTGCACATTTCAATGCTATATTTACTGTTATCCTTTTTGGAGCACAGACAAGCTCCACTTACGGTTCTGAACGAGGCCAACCTACTGAGTACCATCCCATCGAAAAAGTTTGTTACTTTGGTTGAACAAATATTGGGATTATACACCATCACGTTCACTGATAGCGACATGGATGGAGATGTTACGGGGCATAACAAGCCTCTAAATATCACCGTGGAAAGCCACGGGATGTTCATAGCTCGAGTACTGATTGATAATGGATCGCATTATGCCCGTGACAAAGCTAGAATAAATGGGGATTGTTTTGGGTGGCTTCTGACCCTTAAAGGCAATATTTTGAGCATTTTATGGGTCAAAAAGAGAAAGACTTGGGAAAATTGATTTCTTAATTGAAATCAGCCTAATCTAGAATTCAATGTGAACTTCTAAGTCGTCAACATACTGACTTTATAGAATATACTATTCAGAAGGTTGTGGATCCACAACCCTAGTCCGATGCCCTCATCGCTATACCAGAAAATAAACTTTATCATTGACAACACCTTGTATGTGATTAAGGAAAACTCCGACATCGTTCTTTTCACCAAGCGATAAGACGATATGTCCCATTGGTGGCCGAAGAGAAAAAGAAGATTGAGGTCTCCTATCAAATGTTTGACGTTGTGAATACCATGATTTTAAAGGAAGGAAAGCATGAGTTGGTCCTAACACTGTCAAAGACTGTGGCCGTTGTTGCCAAAAAAATAAAATCTCTAGGTTGCGTTCCCAAAAAGGGACTCAGAAAGAAGCTAGATGGAATGACTAAGCTGATCAAGGTTAAAGGAAAAAAAAAAAAGAGATTCGGATTGGGGTACGAGCCCACCAAAGAGGACATAGCCAAGTTGTTCTAGGATAAAAAAAAGTCGAGAGTCGAATTTATCAACTACTAGTTATTCTACACATCTGGGTTACCTTTCTATACCTGGTTGAGACCATCAACCAAGAAGACAAGACAGTGGGGTTCGAACTCCACCCTGAAAAAATATTAAATGGATAAGTTGTATACGTCATCTCAGAAGAGGCAGGGCTAAGTTGCAAGTCCGGTATCAGAGGAATCAAAATGTTATGGAACTAGAACTCTTATGTCGGTTCGCTGAGCATTTCGGTGAAATTGGGGAATTTCTTGTATTTACCTTTCCATTCAACTAGCCTTCTGGATAGAATTGATCTACTTTGTAATGACTCATTTTAATGAATACGATTCTACTTTATCCAAATTATTACTTAAATGTTTAAATTTTTATTTTTTATTTTTCAGGTTACTTAAATTACCTGTATATAATATATGTAATATCATTGAGTTTAAAAGCGATGAGTATGATTCAATACAGAGCTAGATTATGACATGATGGAAAGATAAATAAAAGAAGAGTCAATGTTTCCAAGAGATGGCGAGAAACGAAAGGACTTTTTGGAATTTGAGAACAAGCCAATTCTCAGTACGAATAAGATAGAATTGATAAATCTGAGGACCACAGAGGACCTAAAAAAAGATAAAATTGGATTTGGGCTCATCGCTTTGGAGAAGAATGAACTGGCCACGCTCTGAGTTGCATATCAAGAAGTCTTTGTCTGGTTCTACGATGATATGGTAGGACTGGAGAAGAGAATCGTCACTCACAAGTTTCCTATAAAGCCTTGATGTGTTCTTGTCAAGTAGAAGTTGAGGAAGCTAAGGCTTGTTTCTAGCCTCGAGGTCAGGGACGAGATCGTAAAGCAATTCAATGCCTGGATCATCGAAGTTTGCAACTACAGTGAATGGCTCTCCTACGTCGTTCCAGTGCTAAAGTCCTTTGGAAAAATTAGAGTATGTGTGGATTATTGTGACCTCAATCAAGCAAGTTCGAAAGATTATTTTCCACTGCCAAACATACATATCATCATCGACAATACTACTGGGCGTAAGTTATACTTGTTTGTCGATAGATTCTCCGGCTATGGTCATATTTTGATGGACGAAGACAACCGGGAAAAAACAATATTTACCACTCCGTGGGGAGTCTTGTACTATAGAGCGATGCCTTTCGATCTCAAAAATACCAAGGAAATGTACCAAAGAGCAATTGCGACCCTTTTCCACGACATCATGCACAAAGAAATGGAGGTATATGTCGACAACATGATTGTCAAAACTCAAGAGAATGAGAAACATCTTTACCACCTAAAATAATATCTAATTGACTCTGAAAGTATCAGTTGAAGCTCAACCTAGCAAAATGTGTCTTTGGGGTAACATCAAGATAACTCTTAGGTTTCATGGTAAATCGACATGGAATTGAGATCGATCCTTCAAAAATTCAAGCCATTATTGAGATGTCACCACCAAGGAATGAAAAAAAGATCTAAGTATTTTTGCATTGAATAAATTTTATTGCTAGATTTATCGGTGGAGAAAATATTAAGCAGTAAGATTTTATAATTTACTTTCAAAAATAAAAATTGATTAATAACCTGATTTCACTCACCAATTCAAAGAAATTTGAGAACAATCACAAACACCCAACATATCTGTAGAACCCCCCCTCCCCCTCCCCCCCCTACCACCCCCAAAAAAAAATTAGTGGATTTGAGAACAATCTCAAATGACCAACGGGCCTATGGAGAAAATAAGAGATCAATACCTATTTTTGTGTTTGACTTGAGAAGAGTTTCTGCAAAATAAAAATAAATAAAAAATAGATCTAGCAAATAATAAGATCTAAAATCCAACCATAAATAGCTAAAAAAAAGACACTAAAATCCCATTTCTTAATTAAAATGGTGGACAAAATCAAAGATTAATACATTTTTTATGGTGGATTTGAGGAGAAACTCTGCAAAAGGTTCTGATTTTACTCATCAAGAAACACAAAGATAGAATTAGTACAAAATGAACAAACAATTCAAAGAAAAAAAAAACACTAAAATTATATACAATTATACAAATGCTAAAATGTGATAAACTAAAATTAAGGCAACATATACAAGATTAAGAACAATCCTTACCTAATCTGGAGGCTTGAGCGAAGAACAATGGTTCGAAACGGTGGAGAGGTGGAGAACTTACAGATCTAAGTAACGTAATATAGAATTAGAACAAAGAAATTTGAGAACAAACACAAGATTAATAACTAATGTCCTGATTTCAGACATGATAACAACCCGTTACCCAATAAGCAAAACCCATACCTGATAATTTGGTATCGGTCTAGTGTCGTGTCATCGTGTAAATACCCATTTTGCTAGTTCTAAGTAACATAAAAGTATAGAAATCCTTATTGAAAAAATAAGATAATCAAATTCAAATGATATTTAATAGTACATTGAGCCTGGCAACTCTAGGACTAAGTGAACCTAGATTATTTGAAAGGATTGTGTAAGACCCCAATTGTAGCATGTAGGTCATTTTAGTCGCATTTTAGAGTAATTGGAAATTCGGAGTGAAATTGGGTCAATTAAAGTTCAAAATTTAAAAGTTTGGGGGTTAAATTGAAAAATTAAGAAAACATTCAATCCAAAATTTTTACATTTAATTCTTGAAAATAAAAATCCTTGGGGTGAAATTACAATTCCAGAAACTTTTAAAAATGGAAAGTGACTAAGAAAAAGATGTTAAGGAATTAGGGGGAGAAAAGAGGAAGGAGGTCTCGGAGGTTCGTGATCGCCTGAGATAGTGGGTTCATCAGCGTGAGGATGTGTTTCGGTGTTGATCGTTGCTTAGTTTGGCTGAGTATAGGTGTGTACCGTCCATTTGTCTCGTTCGACGGCAAGGGTATGTGAAGAGGTGTGTATGTGCTCTGTTTTTCTTCTGTTTTGGGGTGTGTCAAGTGTGTGTGGGTGTGAAGGTGTTGATTTTGGTGTGTTGGTCAAGCTTGAGGGGGGTGTTATTGGTAGAACGGATTGCTGTGTGGGTGAGGTTGATCGTTGAAGTGGGGTGGTGAAAAAGCTGTCGGAGATAGTGAAGAAAAAGAGAAAGAGAAACGGCTGGTCTGATCACAAAGAGAAGCAGAACGAGGAAGATGGATGTTCGCCTAGGCGATGGAGCATTGATAAATGTGATATACCTACATATTTCTAAACCGAATTAAGTTAGTTTTCGAGCATTTATATAGTATTTTATTACGTTTAAATTAATTTTCGTATTTTTTATATAAATCAGGTATGTGGGACAAAAAGATAGGAAACTAGAGCGAAAACGATGAGATCAAACCAAAAGTGATTGAAGAACGGTGGAAAAAACAAGTTCGGAGGCAAAATTGTGAAACAAGCCCACCGCCGCAGCGTCCAGACCACCGCTGCGGCGGTGAAGATGCCGAGAAAAGAACAAATATTATTGATGGACCATCGCCTAGGCGAAAATCCAGCAGAGAAAACAAAAATAGACTACTGACAGCCCACCGCCTAGGCAAAAATCCAGTAGAATGTTCTTCCTAAGCCACCGTTGTCTTCATCGCCGCAGCGATCACCAAATCGACCTACCTCCGCCTAGGCGGAGACCCTCTGCACAGCCTAGATATTTTTAGGATATTTATTTAGATAGTTTGGCTATAAATACCATCCCCTCTCCTCCTATCTTGAACCCCCCCGGCTATTTGGGCACCTTAAGCTATATTTAGGCTAGGGTTTAGGAGTTTTAAAGGTGGAGCTCACATCCCGAAATGGAGAAGAAAGGCGAATCGATCGTTGAGCGTTCTTAGCGGTTTATCTTCGGATGAGGCTAAGTTCTTCGATTGTTTTTCCTTATTTATTTAACTTAGGATATTGTGAGCATGTTTAGCTCGTTATTTCATTGTAAATGCGGCTAAGGTCATATCTAAATATGGATTGTAGTAGGGATTAACACTAAATTTATAAATATATTGTTTGGATGATTTCGGTGTTTCGTTTGTGATTGTTCTTCGTAGTTTGATTATATTTATCGTATTGTTTATTTATCATGCTTAGTTAGATAAATGGAGAATATGGGATTTTGATAAAGCCTGGATTCAAATTTGGGTAAACAAATGCCACGATTCTATAACCTGGTCGGGGTTTGAATCGTAGACAATCGATGACATTGGGGTAAGACTCATGCGACCTAGGGTCGTTAAGACGTTGAGGGGGACTTCTTCGTTGACACAAAGTTGTGTTATATTCCTCGCCTTACACTCGGGAGAGGTGGAGATGGAGTTTTAGAATGGATATTGTCGATAGGATAAATACAACGCACGATCTAATGACCCGGTCGGGAGTTGGATTGTGTGCAATCAATGATGCTAGGCGAGACTCACATGACCTAATGTCGTTAAGACGTTGAGGGGGACTTTTTTGTTGACTCAAAGTCATGTATTCCTCCGTCTTACACTCGGGAGAGGTGGCAATGGAGTTTACGTACCGAGATTGTCAAATAGGTCGAACACCGTAAATGTGAGTAAATCGAAATCAAACACGTATTTGTAAACACATTAATCCCTAGGCAATTCTTCACCCTTAAACATATTAGTATATTAGTGTAGTTAATTTATGATATATTAGTATTAGTTTAATTAATTAATTACATTTGTTTTTCACTTAGATAAAGTTAGGTTACAACAAACGTGGTATTCGATAGTAACGACACCAATCTCTATGAATACGATAACGCGATCTTAATGATCACACTATACTA
Organism: Eucommia ulmoides; assembly: GCA_016647705.1. Classification (NCBI taxonomy): domain Eukaryota; kingdom Viridiplantae; phylum Streptophyta; class Magnoliopsida; order Garryales; family Eucommiaceae; genus Eucommia; species Eucommia ulmoides. The sequence continues at coordinate 22,546,381 of CM028339.1, forward strand.
AAACTTAGACCTCGTATGCTTGCAAGTGTAAGTAGTGGCGTATGTCGCACCCCTACCAAGTTTTTGGCGCCGTTGCCAGGGATTGTTTTGATGTTATTGCCGGAGAAACGCGGTAACGGCCGAAGACTTAAGTTTTAGATAGGAGAAGCAAGTGTATCATATTTTTGGGATTGTGTTTTGTCGTTTATTGTCGATATTGTGTGTAAATGACTTAATTTTACTTTAGGCATTTCTTTTGTATATAATTTTTGTTTGTAGTTTTGTTTTTGTTTCCAATGCAAGGTACTTGCCGATGTTAGATCAATGGGTATTAATGCATCCATTTTGACGGGATTCCAAGTCGTTTTATTTTGCGGGGCCACGCACATAATCCGGTGAGGCGTTTCATTGAAAGATTGAGTCATCCAAAGCAAAACCTCGCCAATCTTGAGGGCGTTTTGAAAATGTCGGGCCGAGGACATTAAACCACGCGCTTCTTGGGAGGCAACTCAAGGTCAAATAAGTTAAATCCATCGCATCCGACTTGAATCGGAGGCGAGATCTTCTCGCCTCCTAGGTAAGTGTTCTAAACACCCTTCGTCAGCATGCCTTAAATTTCATATGTTGAGATTGATGATTGGGATCGTTGAGAACATTATCCGTTTTAAGTTCGGACATGATGTGTAGTATGTTAGTTTATGTGTTACTATTTTCTCGTATTGCATGTGTGTTTAGGTTAGAATGTGTTTATGTTTTTGTGTGTTGTTGTTATATGTTAAGTTTTGTGTTCATTTGGGCAGTTACCCGATAATGATAATTACCTTTGGTTGTTTTTGAGGTCAAGGGTAATATCCATGCATGCGTGATTCTGTGTGCTTAACTATGCGTTTTGGTCAAAATTATTGTAGATCTTAATTTGCATGAGCACATAGACTCAATGTATTTATATTCAATTGATTTAAGGACGATTATCGATTAGCCAAACTCATGACACATTGAGGATTCTAGAACTTGATTGAGGGGAAGCTTGAGGCGAAATCCTAGGCAAGGTAGTTCCGGAGAGGTGATTTAGGCATTCGTTTTGTCACTTGAGCCTTTTTAAGTCTACCTTGTAATATGTTTATCCCTCGTTACCTTGTCGAAATCTACATGCAAATTCAATTCTGAGCACATAAACTAAAACCTTAGCCAGTTGACCTTTTTCCAAACCTTAATCGCTGAATTTAAAGGTACATTAGAGTGAATCAAATTAGCAATTTCAAATGCTACTTGATGTGAGCGGTTGGGTTTAGGGTAAACTTCTAATTGGTTTGGTATTTGAGTACTCACTTGTCGTTTTTCGTTTGCATTTCACACACCCCTTCAATTGTAACAATCAAATAAGTTTGGGGGGGTGTTCGTTGAAAAGAAAAGAAAAGAAAAAAGAATCAAATGTAAATGCGATTTTAATTCCGTTTGTTTTTTACAAGTGATTATGTCGATTTTAAATTTTTACATTTAATTCTTGAAAATGAAAATCCTTGGGGTGAAATTACAATTCTAGAAACTTTTAAAAATGGAAAGTGACTAAGAAAAAGATGTTAAGGAATTAGGGAGAGAAAAGAGTAATTTAACTAAAGATATTATTTATATATATATATATATATATATATATATATATATATATATATATATATATATATATATATATATATATATATATATATATATATATAAATATATGTTCATGCATGTTATGATCACAAATTGTGAGAGGAATGAACAATCTAGAAAACCTAGAGAGAGAGAGAGAGAGAGAACCAAAGGAATGAGGTCTCGGAGGTTCGTGATCGCTGGAGATGGTGGGTTCATCAGCGTGAGGATGTGTTTCGGTGTTGATCGTTGCTTGGTTCGGCGAAATATGGGTGTGACCGTCTATTTGTCTCGTTCAACGGCAAGGGTGTGTGAAGAGGTGTGTATGTGCTCTATTTTTTTTTATTTTTTTTTTGGGGATGTATCAAGTGTGTGTGGTTGTGAAGGTGTTGATTTTGGTGTGTTGATCAGGCTTAAGATGGGTGTTGTTGGTAGAATGGGTTGCTGTGTGGGTGAGGTTGATCATTGAAGTAGGGTGGTGAAAGAGTTGTCGGAGATAGTGAAGAAAATAAGAAAGAGAAACAGCTGGTTTCATCACAAAGGGAAGCAGAACGAGGAAGATGGTTGTTCACCTAGGCAGATAGGTGCTCACCTCGGTAGAGAATGGTTAGTGTGCAAAAACAGATAAAAAAAAGTGCGTTCGCCTAGGCAAACGACCTAAGGCCTAGGCGGTGGAGCGTCAGTGAGTAAACTAGAGAAGGGAAAAAGCGTGTTTGCCACGGCGGTGGATCTCTCGCCGAGGCGGACGGAGCAGGAGCATAAACTATGAAATTTTAAAGGAAATCGACAACCATTTCAGAACGGGTAACGTTTCTCGTTAAATTCTATGATTTGTTAAATTAAATTACTAGCCTTAAAATATCGAAATGGCAATAATAATTATTGAGACCGTTCACATGAATAAAGTTTATATAGTAAACTTTAACGGAGCAATATTAATCGAATAATAATTTTTCCTAATAAAATGTGGGAAATTGGAAAATTACGGAACGTAGGGCTTGCATTGCATGATTAGGTTATTTATACACAAAATATTAATTTAGGCCATGTCACTAATAGGTTCACAAGTATCAGAGTGACGGTAGAGTATAGTCAGTAAAAGCTTTTCGGAACGGATCACCAGGTGAGTGTACTGTCTTCTAGTAAATTACAAAAATCTATTTTTTTTTTTTGTGTGTATATGATGAAAAATTTGTTTAATTAAAATGGACAAAATTTGCAACTGATATGGATCAAGCGGTTTTGGGTATTTGTGGTAAAATGATTTTTGGAACAAGTTGGTTTTAAAGGTGTTGGAAGAATTTTTAGACCGAGTCGTTTGTTTTGAGGTAGAAATTTGATGTTTGGTCCTACTAGACCATGGTATTTATCTGCTTGGCGTAGTCCGGCAGAGTGGCGATTATCTGTTTCCCATAGTCCGACAGAGTGACAATTATCTACTTATCATAGTCTGACAGAGTATTGTGACCCGTTAGGAAAGCAAATCTTACGAGTGGTACGGTACCATTGTAACTCCCAATCGTGAGACTAAACGATTATGTGGTTAGTCGGAGGGTGTGTGGTGTTTTGTCGTATATGGTGAATGATGTGTCCGTGTATATATTTATATATTAGTGTATTTGTCGTTTTAGTTGTTTTACACCATTTGGTGGGATATAGTATTCTGGTGAATTTTCACTGCTTGAGTAGAATGTGATGTGTATATATATATATATATATATATATGAGTTGGTTTCTGTGGTAACAGAAAAAGAGAGTTTTCCTTGTGGTATGTGATTTTTATATTATTGTTCGATATGTGGTATTTATATGTTTTTATACTTGATTTATACTAAAAATATTTTTATTACAAAGACAGTATACCGATAAAAATTTTGTTTTCAAGTGCTGCAATTAGGAGTTGGTCCCCTACTGACGCTAGGTAGAGTCAAGCGATGGTGAGGTGTGGAAGTATTTTGGGAGGAGCTGTCTGAGACGAACCTGTGAGAGGTTTCTTGTTGTTATTTTTTAATATTATTATAATTCAGAGACAGGTGTATCCTCAATTAGAGAAGATGTATATGACTTGATTTTTGTGGTTGTATATTTATGTATGCTCTTGTCGTTTTTCTAGTTGGTTTGACTTTCAGGTGATGCCATGTCAACATCACACCAGGCCTAGGGCGATGGGTGTGCGGGGTGGGGTGTGACAGGTTGGGGCAACATTAGTAATTTACCCAGCAATAAATAAACACTTGTGGATATAATTTGTGCTCGCATGTCTAAGGTCGTCTCAGGTAGAACAAAATACAACTCCCAATAACAATGTGGACACCTACTCAATAAACACTATTATGGGACATTGAATTCGGAGAATAAGGTATCGTGAAGATCTGTGGAAGTAGCAACAAATTTCAAAACTTGCTTCCAAGAATCAAAAGGTTGAAGAATCAAATACAACTGTAACGTAAGCCTATTTAAAAATGACTTATTGCAATATAAACAAATAAAAAGATTCCTAGTTGATTTCACTAAACAAGAAAATTCTTATAGAAACTTGAACCATACCCAAATCCATCACACTTTATTGGAAACTTGGAAATTATTACAAAATCAAAGCACTAAATATAAAATGAAAAATATAAAAAATTAAGACCTAAATCTGATAGTTGCATTAATTATGCAAAATAGATGATCAAAATAAGAAAGAAAACTATGTCTTTGAAAAATTAAACATCCCAAACACTTGCCAAGAGATAAACAAAAGCAATAAAGGTTGGCCTGGTTAAGTTGTTCGTATAAATCTCTCTGAGCGAAATTCAAGAATTTGCAATTGGGAACAAAACATAAACATTATTGGACAAAACTCCTTATAATATACTATCGCGAATTCAAAATAGAACAATAATTCAATTGAATTTCATAACAGTAAATTCAATCGTAACAAAACAATATCAGTAATTCTCAGACCATTATAAATCATTTAAACACCGAACAAATACTATTAGAAATCAAGAGATACTGATGAGCTCTTAAACTGATGGCAAATTCTAGGGTTAGAAACCAAGTATACCAAACAAATATGATTGAGTCTATGGGGTTGACCTTATATGCAAGCCTCTTACATGCTTTCTCATTCCAAGCAAATAAGTAACATTTCAGTTATTAACATTTTGGTTAAAATAAAAGTTAACAAGACATACATATTCTTAACCGCATCTATGACTTCCCTTATCAATTCCAGAGGCCCTTATCAATTCCAGATGGTAGAAAAAGTAAAATAAATTAGGAGAGTAAAAAGTAATGGGAGCATATTATCTGCTTATATAGTGAACAACTTAGTGGCATTGCTTTCGACACTAGAAACATGTGTCTCGGGCCCAGCGACCTTGCTTTCAATACTGGAAACATGTGTCTTTGGTCACCTGATTAAAGAACCAAAAATTGTCACGTCCGACCGCCGGTCTACTCTGATCTCGAGACTATAGGCTCTATTTTTAGGGAATGATTACCCACACTCTCGAAATCAGCACTGACCAACGGTCGGGTGTGACAATTTTACGTTCTCTACTCAAGTGACCAAAAACACATGTTTTCGATGTCAAAAGCAAGTTCACTTGGCCCGAGAATGCCCATACGGTCCCAACTGAACTCAACAAAGAGATGCCGCGTGGTATCGCAACCTTTCTCAGTGTCGACGGTTTGTAGTGAGCGTCCCGTGTATCATGATGCCACCAACCGTTGTTGTTACTCAACCTTGTTAGCCTAAGTTGTTTCAATCATAGGATCCCCGGAGAAATATGATTTTTGACGATAACATACACATTTGACGTTTTAAATGAACTAACAATAATTTTGAGTATAGAATATCTGAATATCACCGAAACATATTATGAAAGCGAAATCAAGTCAAAAAGGTATGATTTACATTAAATCAATTTTTCATTTCGATAATACTCACGGGAAATTGAACTCAGAACTCTATGGGATGCGCATACACACACACCCCGTATATGTTCGTAATTGTGATATATTAATCTTAACATGTCCAATATGTTTATATATCACAATGTGAAGTGTGAGTTTGATCATTACACGCTATGTCGAAAAAAACACATATTGATTATAATTATGCAAAATAGGAAATTTATGTTCTTAACAAGATCATGAGGTACATTGAGTTTTTGGATCATCTAAACATCATGATAATAATTGTTACATACTTTATAAAGTGGTTAGAATGATAAACGGTCATAATCCGAGACCAAAATCCCAAAACAGACAAAAACAAGATGTCACAGGAATTGCAGCATAAGTAGTTGACTACTTCTGGTCAGTATCGTTTATCTTTTCTGCTATGTTTTTAACTTTGCATTTTGGCGTCGTATGCTTGTTCTAATTATTGTATGATGATTCCTATGCTTAATAATGATTATATAATAAGTTATCATCATTCAATTTGATCCAAACCATGTTGAATTGAAAAGAATTTGATCAAAATAATTTGAACTATTTGAGAAGTCAATATACAAAATTTTGTCATGAACTCAAATTTGGATTTGCAAATCATATTTTGTTCGAAATGTTCAAATCATGTTATGAGATGTTAGTTTAACATGTCTACATGATATATACATAATCAATTGATATGTTTATCATTACATCTATAATTAATTGACAAATTGGCTCAAAGGATATGAAAATTCTATTTTCATCATACTAAATGAATTCTAAGTATTCAAATGCTTAAAATGCTTGTATGTGTTTAATTGGATTGTATACATGTATAATATGTTTTATATATATTGTATACACATGCTCAAATATATAATCATGTATGAATACAAGTATTAGATTTGAATTTATCAAGATAATCAAGTGGGAATACAAAAGATATTATTTTGACTTAGTGATAAGATAGCTCATTAAATGTTAACCCATACCTTATCTGCCACAATGTGTATAATATCTAATCTTAAATAACTTACTGCATATTTTAAAAAATTGAGGAGTCTTACTTTTAATAATTCCAATCCAACTTTGAATATCTCTATCATGATTTGTCTACATTCATTATTACCAACCATACTCAATTGTATTCATTGAATATGTAGCTGTAATTTTTCACTACCTCAAATACATGAATTAACTATAGGTCCTTTGCATTTAATTATACTATCTAGCATTAATGAGGTTGGAAAAAGGAGATGGAATCTTGACAAATCTGCAGAGATAATGGAGAAGAGCCTTGCATTTTGAATCTTGACATTTGAAAAGGAAGCCCCAACGGTCATATGTTCTTTACACTCTTCAATTGAGATTTTCTCTACTCATTTGCTACATCTATAAAATGAGGGAGATAGCTGGAAGTTCACCAACCCTTAACTCACGAAGTATCAATCACTCTACTTGAGTTACAAAGATCAAAGAGATACTACCAAAGGCTTCCAAGCTAAAATCTGTCCAAAAACACTTCTATTCATTCTTAATTCATATTTCTTGAGTGTTTGTTCTATTTATTTCACACACATAGATTCTTGAGTTCTATATTTTGTGAGTGTCAAAGCTCCATTTTATGAGACGTTGAGTATATTCATTGTAAATCTTGAGTAAGGATTTTACTCAAAAGGAGAGATTTGTGAGTGGAATATATTCACTCTAGATTGTAAAGTCTTGAGATATGAACTTCTCAAGTGGCAACTTTGAACGGTTTGGTCTTTGCCCATAAGAAGATCAAGAATAGTGAAATCCTCGAAGGAGCTTAGTGGAGTGGAATAGGCAAATGGTGTTTACCAAACCACTATAGAATACAGGTGTCAATTTCTCTAACTCTACTCTTTACATTTCCGCACTTATTTGTGTTTGTGATTATTGCTCTTATTTGAATATCCGTTGTTCACTTGACACAAGTCACATAAACAGTTAGTTTAGAGTGAGTAGATTTAATTAAACGTAAAATTTTCCAAAAACCAATTCATCCCCCCCCCCCTTCTTGGGTAATTCTTGGGCCATCAAACCTTTGTGATAGCGAAAATTAGTTCATATTGAAGCGGGTGCCACATTACCGTTGCAACTGGCGTTTGATCGATCTGTCCAATTTATACAGTACTTGCTCCAGGGCGTGATTCCCCGTCAGACATTATCAGATCCAATGCAATTTGAACCCTGGATGAAGTGGATTCGAACAGAAACAGAAATAAATTGACAAACTGTTTGGTGACATATTCAATTTTTGTCTAAAGAAGAACAAAAAGGACAAATGATGTTAGAGGAGAAAAAGTATGCAGCATGCCTACCTTAAACTCCATTCTATAATATAGTACATTGGCTTGCATCAATTTGATTACGTACACTCCACAATCAAATTTGAAACAAATGTCAAAGGAAGAAAAAAAATATATAGGAAACTTGGGAATAGTAATTTATTAGTGAATTGTGCAATAATTATGTGTTTGGTTGCTGGGGTGCCCAATCCACAAGTTCTATAGGGAAACTCCCTATTTTGATGTCGTATTTGTCCGCATCGAAAAAATCTACACACATCTCATGGAGGTATATAACTTACATATATGTATGACGCGACAAGCATCAACATATTTGAACAACGTACTACGTTGAAACTAAATGTGATGAGAAGGTTATTTACCAACAAATCAAGTACTTTTGAGTTCAAATATTTGTGAGTTTTTAAGCATTTTTGCTAGTTTGATATATTTTGTGTTGTTTTGTAGGAATTACAAATAATTGAGAGAAAAGGCAAAAATGTGGTAAAAAGAGGTGAATTGGGTTGTAACGATTCGACAATAGTGCAGGTGCAGTAATTTCAAGATCTATTTTTACCACATTTCAATTCGATTTTTGAAAAACTCAAATCATGGAAGTTGTATATCTCTTTATTATCTTTCCATAGCCTTTTTAATCACCTGAATCGGAGTTTGGACGAGAATGCTATGACCAAAATATGATCAAGTGTCGGAACTACCCAAAGCGCACTGTAGCGCCTTCTGCATCGTCTTTAACCCGAAAACCCCTACTTTGAGCCCTATTTATACCCCTTTATGCCTAAAACCATGGGGGTAGCGAGATTTGGGGAGGAAACTAACATTAGAGGGTAGATTTTGGAGAGAAAACACTCCATGATGTGGTGATTTGAGGCGAAATTGAGAAAAAAAAACACCATTTGAGGTACTTGGAGTTGAAGATTTGAAGCTCATAACCACAATAAGAGTTTTCTCTTTCTTTCTCTCACCCTAATCTTTATTGAATTTTATATTTGTGATATTGTGTTGAACATGTTTACATTTATGAATTTCTTGAAAATATAGTTATGGATTCCGTTATATTGTATTAAAATTCATATCTAGGGCTTGATGTAATCTCGTTTGAACCATGTTTAGAATATTTTGTTAATTATTAGTTTTAATTCAATTTTATGTCTCTCTATATTTAATGCGTTTGATTCATGTGGCCAACGAGTTAGATGATTTTAAGTTGTGAATTTTTACTCGAGAGAGATTGAGTTCGTGACCAGAATTGAGAATGCATAATTTAGGTTGTTGTGAGTTCAGGAGGAAATCAACACCTAGGTATGCGAGTTGGGAATTTAGAATTTATCAACTAGAATATCTATTCAATTGTGTTTGCCTTATTAATGCTTCCAATTTATGCTTCTATATGATATTTTGGTTGATTTGAGAACTTGGAATTTGACACTCGGGAGAGATAATTTCAGGTTCGAACTTAGGTTAAACACAATATAAGTTTTAATAGATCGGGAGATTATTAAAGCTTAGCTTGGGTAATCTATAAGGTCAGGGCGTAACGAATATTTTTACCTAAATACTAGATAGGGATATCAGTATTGAAATATTTATATATTCTCTCACTTGACACTCGGGAGAGGTAATAAGGGAGCACGAGTGACCTTGATTACTGAATGAATAAAATTAACTAATAATTGCTTAATAGAATGACATGAGAATAACGAGATGAGATCATGCCCCTAGAATATTTGTGCATAGGAAGTCCATATTTTATTTTGTTTTTACTTTTATATTAGTTTTTATTTTATTATTTTTATAAACATAAAATTTGGTCGTTTAGATAAAGTTGGGTTACGATAATAGGGGTACTCAACGATGATCTAAATCAATCCCTATGGATACGACACTCTACTCACTCCATACTGTTAAAATTTGACTTGTACACTTGTGGTGCGTAGCAAAATAAATCGCTACCAAAAAGCACAAATTTAGACCGTGTCAGTTTCTTACCAAGCGTCTGGCCCTCTCTTTGTGGACACTGGATGTTCTTTGGCATACTACCGAATCAAGAATTAAGACCTTCAATTCAAGAACATTCACGATCACCAGATACCAGTGTGTTTGGTCCACATTGAAAGGGAAATATATATGAGAAGCAGTAGTGTTCATATCATTAAATTAAACTCACAAAATAGCTCACAAAAAGAACAAGTCTGGGGTTTATTGTGTCATACCATCTGGCAAATATCAAAATCCCCGGTGTAACGATCAGCTAACATCTAAGCCTTTGACATCAACTTGACATTATGGTTACCCGGTATTAGTGCCTTTGTCCGTAAGACAAAAATTACCGGAAAAACATATATGCATATAAAAATTTATTCACTTTCTAAGATACTCATTTGCTATGCATCTCCAGCTAAGAGTGATGTTCATAAAACTTACCCCGATATATGTGGGTACCAAGATGGGCAATCGAGGTGGGGATAGTGTCCAACTTTTTACTCACACATGAACTTCGTAGTAACGCAACTAATCACCTACGTCGACATCATCAATCAAATCAATATTAACGACATTCTTGAAGAAATTTTAAGGACAACGATGCATGATAAAAGACTTACATCAGAACATATCTATTCCCTCTTTGCAAACGTTGCAAGAGATGCCCGGGTAGCAATAATGTTTTTAAAATCGCATAACATTTCAATGTAGTAAACAACGGAACCCTAACATTAATTACACAAAAGCAACATGTATGATATTTAACAACCCATTCAAATATGAATAACGTAACGTACCGTTGATTCAGTTTGGGGTTGAAAAAAAACTTTCACACACTTTCTTTCTTAGGACTGAATGGGTTCACTAAATTTACTTTACTGCTTATAGCAGCCTATATAATTAACGCAAAAAAAAAAATCATTTACTTATGTTGCATTGGGCGAGGATGGATATAATTAAAAAACAAGAGAGAAGATAATAAAAGTACATTATTCACCATAGACCTCGTTGACTTTCGCTTAGCAACCGATTTTTTCTGGAGGGACTCCATATGCTTTTTTTTTTTAGCCTAATTACCGGCGTCTTTTGCTACCTTCATATAGTGTTGGACTCTAAGAAACGAGAAGAATCTTATTTTTGTAATGGTAGTATCGTATTCAACATGTCTTGTACCTTCAATAAGACAATATCCTAATTTTGGACTTCAATATCCGACGGCTGCCCTGCCGTTGATTTTGCCCCCAATTTCTCCCTTACCAAGGTATTCAGGGTGATCAACTACTTTGGCCCACCTACATTCTCATCACCTACATGATTTTTTCTCTCATTAATGATAGTATCTTGTCAAGTGTGTCATTCAAGTTCTTTTCAATCAGAGCGAAGGGCCCTGACGACAACGTCTCTAATGAAATCAAAGGCAACGGGCAACCCACATATTCATCACGTATGAGAGGGTCAGCCTTCATTTCCTCTTTGCCTATTTGGACACTTGTAGACAGTGGGATGTCCCAAATGTCTACTTGCGCAAATGGCTCTCGCACGACCAATCGCTTTCGATGCAACGGTGGCATATGGAGCACGCGCGTTGTTGGCCCAGTAGAATACCCAAGAGGGAGGGTGAATTGGGTAATTAAAAATTATATCAGAGAAATAATAACACTTCAAAAACAAAACAATTAATTTTATCCTAAAATTAATTATTATCTTTATAGTAACGGATAAGTGTAATAAGCTCTAGATGCACACCCAAACAACACAAGATAAAATCAAGAAAATAAGCAATGCAGTATACATCGATATATCCTGGTTCACCAAGCTACTTTTGGCTAATCCAGTCCTCTGAGCCCCACAGAGATTTGCACCCACTAAACTAAAGATTCATTTACAGGTAAGAACCAAACTCTCACAATGATTCTTTTCGCAGGTTCAGATTCAACCTTTACAAATTTCTTTTCACAGGTTTAGGAATAACCTCTACTTTTTACAGGCTCAAGAATAACCTATTTCTATTACAGATAGAATCACAACCTAATTCGTTTTATACCTTAGGCTCAAGAATTAAAACTTCACAAAAATACTCCAACTATCATATTTCCAGGTAAAGATGGAACCTTTACAAAATTCACTCAAAATCAATTCTATCTAGGAAGAATTACTATCTCAATCTCTTTACAGGAAGAGACTGAAAATTGGCTACCCTTTGATTAAATACCCCCAACAGTATTTAATCTGTTACACTACTCACCAATACAAATTGATAAGTAGATTATCTCACTCAGAGTTTCTACCACCCCAGATAAATTAAAACTCGATTAATATCCCAAATCTAGTGATAGAAAAGTGTGAGATTGAAAATATGATTTTAAACAAAAGATGGGTAGTAAATAATTGAGCACGTAATCAAATTCAAAAAATTGTTTATAAAATATTTTCTTCAATAAAAATAAAAAACAATTTCTAAAGATCAATTTTTAAAAATTAAACAACCAATGCACAATAGAAAGTAATTGGAAAGATCTCAACCGGAATCCACAGAAAAAATAAATAGAGCGATGTTACTTCAGATACGGTAGCAACAAAGATTAATAGTCAATAATTCTCAAGATCGTCTCTTAGAATAGCTCTCACAAAATCTCATAATGATATCTCTTATAATAACTCAATATTATCTTAACTCTTTAAGCTCTTTTAATTTATGTTTAACTGCTTAATGATATATGAAAAACACAAGTCTATATATATGGGAAATAAATAAGCTCTCTAATGGCTAGTTCCCATGTATCATGACACTTAAATACTCTCTTAGACCCCGTATATCATTATGACTTCATTTTGGTTCAATTCACTTAATAAATGACTTTTAAATCTTTCAATTAAGTCCTCCAAATATTTCTCAATCTCAATTAAATAGAATAAAATCAATTTTATGTACCAAATTGAGAAACATTAAAATTTAATAAACCAACTTAATAGGATTTAAATAATAGGTGAAGCATATCTTAAATATCATAAGATCCCTTAAATCTCTCACAAATCCCAACAAAAAATGACTACTTTTAGATATGAATTCAGAATCCTCATTATCTTGAAACAGCGTCCTCAGTCGACCGGTTAGTCGACTGTTGGATTCAGGATGTAGCCAAACCAAAGCTATTATGTTAATCGGTCAACTTATCTGTCAACTTGGAGATTCAGAGAGTTCGATTTACCTTCACCAGTCGACCTACCTGTCGATTTAGAGATACAAAGAGTTCATATTCTCTTCACCGGTTGACTTACCTGTCGACTTAGAGATACAAAGAGTTTCACATGTTTGGTCCGGTCGACTTACCAGTTGACTTATGCATGTTGGATCTCTTTTTTGAACTCGTTTTTAACTTATTCTTATTTACGTTTTCGCTCATTTAACCATTTTCTTTTTTAAATAAGTTCCACTAACTTCTTAAATTCCATTTTAGTTAATTATAAATATTTCTTTCCAAATACACATAAGAGCAAATAATTTCATCTTATTAAATACACATAAACAATAAAAACATTTTGTGTCGTGTGTGTTCCTAATTGGGATATTAAGAGTTAAAATTCACCTGAGTTGATTTCCCTAATTTCTTCAAACTCTTAATTCTTCATCATCCTTGACATCATCATTTAGCATCCATTCATAATTTGTCATCGCATATTTATCACTGGAACTTAATTAACTGAAACACTTAACAAACCATTAGTTCTACCAAAACATTAACACTTAATTGTTCATCAAAATCTTAGAATCAACATGCGTCATCAAATTAGTCAATACAAGAAACATCATTTTAAGTTCAGTTAAATCTTTTCGCATTACGCCTAGCTCACCCCAAACCTCCTTGGTAGCCGACCCATATCCATCCAGAATATGTCGGATGCCATCAAGATCACCTACCCTAACCTCTTCTTGCATCTTCTCTTTACTCAAATCCTTGTTTTCCAGATTATTAGCAATTTTCTCTATCTTTTGTGGCCCCAAAATCAGCACAAGCAAAATCTTAAGCAAATAAAAAAATGTGAATACTAACCAATGTTTTAAAAACCAGACTGGATAGGTCGATTGAATCGGTTGAACCGTCGATCGGTCGTGTTTTCGGTTAAAAAAACCACTAAAAATTGTCCAACTGGCCAGTTCGAATTGGTTTTACCACGAACCGGTGAACCGTTCCGATTTTCGTCGAACCGACTGAGTTTTCATCATTCTCATCTTGTAACGAATGGGGTGTTAGAAGGTAACCTTGGCCAAGGGAGCAACACGGTCGGGGTCATGCATGATATCGGTAATCACCCCCTTGAGGTAGCCATTCCACTCGCCGAAATCGAGGTTGCGGAAGAGGGCGACACCTTTGAGGTGGTAGGTGTAGGATTTGAAGACAGAATCGGCACCCTAACGTTGTGCTCTTATCACACGACCCATCTCTCTCTGTTTTCTCTCTCTAGTTGTGAGACTAGGGTTGTGGAGCGACTGGTTGCTGATATAGGGTTTTAAGAGAGAGATCGAGTTTTGGTTGCCCCAGTTAATGTAGGCCGAGTCTAGGCTTTCTCCGAAACTTGTGATAAACCTAAACCTAAAACTGAAAGTAGGGGGTGAATAGAATATGAGAATAATTATGTTATCACTCCCAATCTTTCTTGTATTTGCACTTTGTGTTTTAATGTTTTGTAACACATTGCCCTCTCGATAGAAAGGGTGCATTTAAAAACTCTTATTTAAGAGTTAATTTAGAAAAAAATCTTTTAAAAAATTATATTTTAATTTAGTCTATTTGAGTTTGAGTCTTTAAAGTTAATAGAATTTGGTGAATGTTATTTTTTATGTTTATTTTTTCTTCAAATATATATATATATGATTATGACGTAATCATGACGTCACTGGTTCAACCGCGGTTCGCCTACCGATTGAACCCGTGACTCGGTGATTTTTTCGATTCAATAACCAGTCCGATTTTAAAAACATTAATAATAACAATAATGACCGAAACATGAAAAAGAAAATATATGAATGGAAAAAAAATTACAGAATACAAAAAAAATACTTCATCTATATCAAATGATCTTAATTCTTCCAGATAATCCAAGCGTTGCCTTATCTCGTTCTTACCGCAAGCGGTTATCCGGGGTAATGCCCTATTATCTTGGGAATGATGAACAAACACCCTGTGGGCATAAAATGATCAAAGTAAAAAACCTGTACGAGAGAAAATTAATTCGAAGAGCAAGATGAATAGGCTACAAATAATATATCAATACTAGTACAATATGGATTACCATCAATAGCAGTAGGCATCCTGGTGACTCTGAGGGTGAAGGTCGCCCAATTCCTGTTGGCGTTTGTGTCTAGCAGGTTCAAGGCGTGCAAGTAGGATAGCTACACCTTTGTACTGCTAGTTGGACAAAGGAAAGGTCCAATCAACCACAACAAAAACTTGACCCGGAATTCTACCCCATCGATCGCCATTTCACGGAGTTGATTCCTAAGATGCTTGAGAACTATAGATTGCCCACCTAAACCGGGCAGACTCTTGAATTCCGTGATGTCCTCAACCTCCCCATCTTTCTTGACGGGGATTCCTCGTAACTTATTCCAAGGATGTTGTGCACATCCTTTGAAGTAATCTCCAATGACCTGCCATGCACCGTTAGAGAGCAAGAAATAGAGTCAAATCTTTGCACTAACCAACTATACAACGTCAACAACAGCTTCCTAAAATTTACGTCGAGTGTGAGACCTCAATCGTAGCGCGTACGTCATTTTAGTTGCGTTTTAGAGTAATGGAAAAAAAAAAGGGGAGAATTTGAGTCAATTAAAAATTCAAATTTAAAAAAAAAATTAAGGGTTAAATTGAAAATTTAGGAAAAAACATTTTTATCCAAAATTACCATTTAACTTTTTAAATTGAAAATTAAAAGGGGTGAAATTTTAATTTTTAAAACTTTTAAAGAAGTTGATATTGGACAAAAAAAAAAGAAGAGAATTTTAAGAATTAGGGGGGAGGAAGAGTAATTAAGCAAAAAACTTTATTTTAATATATATATATATACAAACCCATGCGTGTGCTGTGCACCATCGAAACCGCCAGAGGTAGAGAAAAATCGGGAAGTGGGAGACGTGGCATTCGTAGAGCAACTCCTTAGCCACTTGATACATGCATTAGATAGGAAGGAAACGAGAAGCATGAAAAGAGAGAAACAGACAGAGAGCAGGGTCGGACAGTCGACGTTCGTCGCCGGTGGTAGGTTAGAGAGAGAAAGCTTGCCGGCGACGAAAACTCAAAACAGAAAATAGAAACGCAGCGTGGGTAGGTGTTCGGGTTCTTCGTATGAGTGTGTGCCATCGTTAAATTTCAAAGAGAGAGAAAGAGTCGTTCGCTCCGGTGGGTGTGGGATCGTTGTTCGTCCGGTGGTGCGTAATCATCACCGTCGTTCGGTAAAATGTGTATACGTGTTCTGTGTGGTTTGTTCAGCGTCTCCGGTGTGTGATTGTTCGGTTAGTTAGGTATATCGATGTGATCGCCGTCGTCGCCAGAATGGAAAGTAGAGAGAGAGGGTGTCGTCGGCCGGTGGACGTCGTCAATTTTGTAGGTTGCTGCGTCCAGATGATCGACGTCTGTGTGTGGGTGTTCTTGAGTGTTGACGGTGTGGGTATGTTCCTCTGGTGGTGGGGGTGTCGGTCGTGTGGGTGTGCGTATGGGTGTCGCCGGTGGGCATGGGCTGACGGAAATCATGGGGCTGTGATCGGAAGTGTGGCGTCGCCGACGTGTGTTTTGTCAGGTATGGGAGTGTTGCTGCTACGGTGTATGAGTGTGTGTGTGCAAAACGGTGCAGGGTGGCTGGCGGACGGTGGCAAGAAGAGTGAGAGAGCTCATCGGTGGAACTGAAGCAGACGCAGGGAACAGCCTCGAAAAAGAAAAGAAAAAGAAGAAAAAAAAAAAAAAAAAAAAAAAAAAAGGGGAAATTGCAGAAACCACCCCAGGAAAATCCAAAACACATCTCGTGGTCGCCAAACGTTTCGGAAACAGGTGAAACTTCAATCAATTATTAATTCTCGTTAAATTAAATTTTAGTTAGTATTACAAATCCTAAAATTATAATGATTTCGTGACGATTAATTAATTTAAGTACGTGATATATAAAATTAGTAACGATTCGGTATATAGGGCCTGCATTGCATGATTAGGATGTTTTAGATAAGATATTAATTTAGACTCTGCCACTATTAGGTTCGCAGGCACTAGCGTCCAGATAAAGTGCGGTCAGTGTCAGTTTTGCAAAACGGATATCGAGGTGAGTGTACTGTCTTCTTACCAAACTATTTTATATATATATAAGATGACATTTGTGATTATCTAAACTGTATGAATCTATAAATGATATGGATCAAGCAAGATTTGAGTGAGTTGGTAAACTGGATTTTCGGAAGATTTTGATAGTTTTCGAAAAGAAGTTGAGAATGAATTTTTGCTGGATTTGGTGAAATTAGACGGTATTTTTAAAATAAAATAGGAAACATCTAATTTTCTAAAATGCCGGGTTTTCTAAAAATAAGGGGTAAAAAAGTGGTTTTGATAGAATCAGACGTTTTCTTTAAAAGGAAATGCGAAATATGATTTTTGGATTTAAAAAGTTGATTTTGAGAAAAAGAGATAGACGTGGTGATTTGACGATGTTGAGTAAACAATATTTGTGGAGTTATGATTCGATGATGCTATATTTGATTTTGATGATGCCATGATTGTTCTCCCCGTAAGGGGTGTGGATTCTTCCCATGGGATATGGATGTTTCTCCCCGTAAGAGGTGTAGATTATATTTCTCCCCAAAAGGGGTGTGGATATTTCGTAGGAAGGCATTCCTACGGATGTTATGGTACCGTTGCAACTCCCGATCGTGAGGTTAAAACGATCACTATGGCTAGCCAATGTGTGTGTATTGTGGTGGAGTGGTGTGTTTGAGGTGTGTGTTTGAAGTGTGGTATTTTACTCATATTGAATGATTTATTATTTATTATGGTGATCGGTATGATTTTTATACTAGATAGAACTTATCTATGTCACTGCTTATATACTTATGCTTGATTCATATTTAATTATGATGATCTTCAAAATGTGTCATTATTTTAAAAATGTTTTACTAAGAAGGCAGTACACTCGCAGGTACAATAGCTAGGAGTCGGTCCCCTACTGGCACTAGGTAGAGCTACGTGATGAAGTCATATAGGCGATTGAGAGAAGCTGTCAAAGGCGAACCTATAAAAGGTTCATGGATAAATACTTTTAGTTAATCAATATTTCGGGACGGGTGTGTCCCCCATAGTAGATGTTTGTATAATTCAGTATGCGTATAGTTATTTCACTAGTTTATTTGGGTTTGTGGTGATGTCATGTTGTAGTCACGCCAGTCTCGGAATGACGGATGTCCGGGACGAGTTGTGACATCGAGAACCCCTCCAAACCTCATTTTACCAACAACTACTCTCTGCGGCTTAGTCAGAGACTCAATTACACCCAAAATGGTTTAGATAGCTAGCCACGTCCCTATTGGGACCTTCAAAGACAAACAATTCAAATTTTAGAAACATTATACATTTATTAATTGTCTCAGCTAAATTCATCAAAATTTGTAACTATTAACCCTAAACTTATAACATTGAACAAAAAAAAAAGTGTCCAATTATTCAAATCACTTGTATCTAGAACAAATGTAATTTGTAATGGACAGAAAACTTGTAACAAATTGTAGCATTCTATAAATATCTTGTAACTATTAACCCTAAATGTGTAAACTTAAATGGAAAACTTCTGACGTTGCACAATAAAATTGTAAGATTCGTGAAAGAACTTGTAACATGCTTCCAATGCAATTACAATTCATGAATATAGACAAATTAAACAAGTAACATTACAAAAAAAATAACTTTAACTTACAAGCAATTCTATAACATAATTGGTTAAACCAAGTATAAATAACCTACCTTATAACCTTTACCTTTTCTCGTTGGTGCATCACCACGAACATTTGCTTCCTCCATTTCGTCACCATCGTTGACGATATTGCAATTGTCCTCAGCGCTATAATATTAAGAAAAACTCAACAACTAGTAGATGCATGTCAAAATAAATACAAACGCATTGATTAATTTTAAGATAAATACTTACCATGTACCTTTTATTGTTGTCCTATCACCGGAGACTTTCGCTTCCTTCTCCAATGAACGTTTGTCGACAATGCTATCAGCGTCGGCACTACAATATTAAGAAGAGCTCAACAAGTAGTAGACGCACGTCTAAATAAAACAAATACAACCGCAACAATCAATTTTTAGAGAAATACTTACACAGATAAATCTTGTGCCTTAAGTTTGCACTCCAAACCTTTTTTCTTTGTTTTTTTGTTGTCCATCTTCTTTACTTTCATCAAAAAGAAAAATTTATCACAAATATCATAACATAATGAATGAAACATGAAACCTAAATAGGCAAATATTTAAATGAATAGAAATTGTAAACTGCAAACTTAAAACTTGTAAAAAAAGTTTTCTCAATAAAAAGTTAAGTTAATTCATGCTATTATTCAAACCAAAAATAATTACCCATCAAAACCACATACAATAAATTAACAAATTGTATTACATTATTCAAACATCAATTTTCAGAAAGATGAAATGACAGTGAGAAAGAACAACTACCACAAAACTCGTCGCCAAGAAAAATAAGGATTTGCCCGTGCATCATGCTAAAAAGTGATGGAGTTTCGCTATGCTTAAACATGATGGTTCACTACCCTAATCACCACGTCGCCATTCACATGCCATGCCAACCCCACCATCAACGTACCAACTGATGTTAAAAATCGATTTCAACTTCCAAAATTAAATTAAATAAATCCAAAAATAATCAAAACTAATAATAACTTAAAGTTAATTAAGAATCTAAACTGAGATAATCAGTTTTCAAATTGTACCAAAGTGAAGATTCAAAAAACAGAGAGGAAGAGAGATAGAGAGAGAGATAGACGAACCAAGATTGTTCTTAATAAAATGGTGGTCGTGGTTCAATGAAGTGAATGTTCTTTTCTATGAAACTAGTAAAGCGAAAGGGGAAAAAAGAAAGAAACAACCATTGGTGTCCCAACTCGGTTTAGAAAATAATTTTGACATCCAAAATCGAATAAAAAGGTTAATATAAGTTTAATATAAAAATAGAGAAACTTAAGCCATCTATTTCCAAATATACGGCTTTAAAACCACAGACGAAGAGATAGAGAGAGAGGAAAATAGAAAAACGAACCTGATGTTCTACACAAAAGGGGATGATATGCTTGACAACCAAAACACTAAGCAATGGGGAGGAAGATAGAGAGCAAAAACCCTAGATCAGCAAAAGCCACCACTAAAACCACCACCATGCTAAGAGAGAGAGAGAGGACAATGGATAAGCAGAGGACAGAGTGACAAGACCGAAATTTGAGAAGATAAGAGAAAAACTTGCATTCAAGTAGCGGGAAAGAGGCTAATTGGCTGGAATAAGTAAACTTCTGGTATGTTTTTTCTTGTAATTTTAGAGGTGGTTTTGGGTAATTATAGGTGGTTTTGACTTTGGAAAAATGGATGGCTGAGATTTATCCAACTGTCCATGATGAGTGGTTTATTCACCAACAAATCAAGTGTTTTTAAATTCAAACATTTGTGAGTTTTCAAGCATTTTTATTAGTTTGATGTATTTTTATTTTGTTTTTGTATAAATCACAAATAATTAGGTGAAAAGGTAAAAATGTGGTAAAATGAGGTGAATTAGGTTGTACCGATTCATCAATAATGCAAGAGCAGCAACTTCAGGCTCGATTTTGACCACAATGAAATCCGATTTTGGAAATACTTAAAACATGGACATTATATATCTCTTTATTATCTTTCCATATTATTTTAAATCACTTTAATCGGAGTTCGGACGAGAAAATTATGAACAAAATACGAATCGATGTCAGTACTGTCCAAACTCCGCTACAGCAGGATTTTTCTCCGCTACAACGCGTTCCCGAACTAGGTACTTCCTAAAACACACTACAATGGACTTTTATCCACTGCAGAATACTCCCATAAGTGTTCCATGCCTAAAAGGCGCGCTGCAATGCGCCCAACTCCGCTCCAACGTGCCTCTGCAACCTGAAAACTCAAAAAATCCTATTTTTAAGCCCTATAAATACTATCTTAAGCCTCAAACTCAAAGGGTGGTGAAATTTTGGAGGAAAACACTATTGGTGGCTAGATTTTGAGAATAAAAACACCATTGGAGGCCTAAAATTCCTAGAGAGAGAGAGAGCTTGGAGTTGAAGATCATTGAAGATTTAAAGCCTTGAAACTCATCTCCATAAAGAGTTTTCTTTTCATTTATCTTACTCTAATATTTTTATTAAAAATTTGTATTTGTGATATTGTGTTGAACATGTTTGCATTTATGAATTTCTTGAAAAGATTAGTCATGAATTCCATTATATTGAGTTAAAATTTCTATCTAGGGGGATTTGAATAGCTTCGTATGAACTATGCCTTGAGACTTTAAGATTTTGTTATTTGGATTTCATGTTTCGATCATTTATATTTCTTTATGCGTATTTGCTAATTTATGCGAAAGGTAAATTAAGATTTCATAGATGTGCAAGGTTAGGCATTTAAGAGGTGATAATCTTGCATATTGAGACTGGAGAAATACAACCCCTATTATATTGAATACGAGAGACTAATATAATTTGGGTAACCATTTGATGGGTGAGACTTAAAGATTGGACAATTAGTTGAGTTGAATAAAGATATTAATTCGAACAATTATATAAATTATCTTACTTGACATTCGAGAGGTAGAAGTGAGGTTAATTTAGACACCCATGGTTAATGATTGGACATGAATGTAATTAACAAGCTTGAATTGGATTAACATCATTTAGTAAAGTGATGTCAAACTCCCCTAGAACAATTATGCATAGGAAGTTTATATTTTATTTTACTTTTGATTTTATATTTATTTTAGTTTTATTTTAACAAACCTTAAATTTGGACACCTAAATAAAGTTAGGTTACGATAATCGCGATACTTAACAACGATTTAAACCAATCCCTATGGATACGATACGATATTCACCTATACTATTAAAATTTGACCCGTACACTTGCGGTGTAGTAAAATAAATCGCTATCAAGTTTTTGGCGCCGTTGCCGGAAATTATTTTTGGATTGTTGTTAATATTATGAATAAGTAACTTGATTTTAATTTAGGCATTTATTTTTATTTGTAATTTTTGTGTTTGAATTTTGTTTGTTTTGCGAGGTACTTGAGATGACTTATCAACAAGTCCTCTTGAAGTTTTCTCAACAAGATTTCGAGCCGTTCTATTGTGCTTGTGAACGATATAAGGAAAGTCCCATTGTGCTTATCAATTACGAATACAGTGCGGACTGAGGTGGGTATGTGATTTTCCTCAACCAAATCGCCGTAGTTCCTCAATGGGACTTTCGTTTCTCTTTTAGATGGGGAGAAGGAAAGCCGTATATTGATTTGATGTCTTGAGGATTATAACCCTAATTTTTCTATATATATGGCGTGATTAGGATTCCCATAATTACCTAATCATCCACATAATAAATTGGTATGTACACATTTAACCCACATTATTTTGAGCAGTCTATAGGGCTTACCCAAATTAATTAGATCACTTAATTTCAGTCTATTAAATTTAAATAACTAATGTAATTAAATTAATAATATGTTGCCTAATATAAATTAGGAAACAAGATTTCCTAACATCCATATCTCACCTGTATGCGTACAGTCAAAACCAAAGCTATTCTCTAGCCTAACCCAATTTTGTTTCGGTATTCGGTCCTACCAAACGTAGCCTAAGCTCGTTCACTCAAGCCACTCGGCACCAACCATGGTTCAGGTCTGAGCCAGAGCGTGTCAATCTTCATGCTCCGATATCTCTTACTGCCAAACTTCAATCTCAAATTTCTCCCTCTCGTTGGATCTTCAATCTCGACTGCAGTCACACTATCGAATCTTCGGTCTCTCGCCACTGATCTCCGATCAGGCTTTCCGGCACATTTCTACTATCTGGATTTGTCCTCTCTCTCTATGTCGCTCGCTGATTGTCTTTGAAATTCATCATCTGCTAGTTGGTTCTGGTTTAGGATTGGGACTTATGCATGCACCTTAAGATACGTGAGTTGACTGAATTCGACGAAGGATGAATTTTGTTTGAATTCGAAGTGAAAAATAAATAAATACAGGGTCTCAGAGCCAAATTTAAAGTTGGAGTTCTGGTTGCGAGTTCGGTATGGATCGGTCTTGTTGCGTTGTACGGTCTGCTTAAGCCATTGTCGAACGGATATGTCATGACATACATGTATCCCACATATATTCCCATCTCGTCGCCGACAAATGTTTCTGCCGCGAAGTATGGGCTGTATTTGTATCACGAAGGATGGAGGAAAATCGATTTCGACGAGTATCTTAAGAGTCTCAGCGATGTTCCTATTTTTTTCATCCTGGCAATGGTGGCAGCTACAAACAGGTAAGACCATACCTATAAATTTTGATGAACGTTTCCCTTGTTTGCAACTCTTCGCCACGGGTGTTAATGTTTTTCCCCATGATTTTCAGAAATAATCAAATTTTAATGGAGAAAACACAAATCCTAAAATTCTACGAACTTGAAAAACTTAGGAACCCTAATGATTCAACATGAAGTAGGCTATGATATTACTTGTTAGGATTTAATCCCTATAGATCTAGATTAATAATACATATGTCAACATGTCAGATCATCAAGAATTCTATAAATATGTAAATCGCAACCTGGATCCATTATGATTGATCGTCTACCGATGCGGAAATCCTGAGACGATCGATCATGAATAGGGCATAGATCGAGATGGGTATGTGATCTTCCTCAACCAAATCGCTTTAGTTCTTCAATGAGACTTTCATTTCTCTTCCAGATGGAGAAAAGGGAAGTCGTATATTGATTTGATGCTTTGGAGGCCATAACCCTAACTTTTCTATATATATATGATGTGATTAGGATTCCCATAATCTCTTAATCAGTACATAATATATTGGTATCTACACATTTAACTCACATTATTTTAAGCAGTTTACAAACTTACTCAAATTAATTATATTATTTAATTTCTCTCCATTAAATTTAAATAACTAATATAATTTAATTAATAATATATTGCCTAATATAAATTAGGAAGCAGGATTTCCTAACATTTATATCTCACCTGTATGCGTACAGTCAAAACCCAGAGCTGTTTTCTAGCCTGACGCAATATTTTTTGGTATTCAGTCCTACCAAACGTAGCGTAAGCTCGTGCGCTCAAGCCACTCGGCACCAACCACGGTTCAGGTCCGAGCCAGAGCGTGTCGATCATCACGCTCCGATATCTCTCACTGCCAAACTTCAATCTCAAATTTCTCCCTCTCGCTGGATCTTCGATCTCGACTTCAGTCGCACTATCGAATCTTCGGTCTCTCGCCACTGATCTCCGATCAGGCTTTCCGGCACATTTCTACTTTCTGGATTTGTCCTCTCTCTCTGTGTCGCTCGCTGATTGTCTTTGAAATTCATCATCTGCTAGTTGGTTCTGGTTTAGGATTGGGACTTATGCATGTACCTTAAGATACGTGAGCTAACTGAATCCGACGGAGGATGAATTTTGTTTGAATTCGTAGTGAAAAAAAGAAAGAAATGCAGGGTCTCAGAGCCAAATTCAAAGTTGGAGTTCTGGTTGCGAGTTCGGTATGGATCGGTCTTGCTGCGTTGTACGGTCTGCTTAAGCCAGTGTCGAACGGATGTGTCATGACGTACATGTATCCCACATATATTCCAATCTCGTCGCCGGCGAATGTTTCGACCGCGAAGTATGGGCTGTATTTGTACCACGAAGGATGGAGGAAAATCGATTTCGACGAGCATCTTAAGAGTCTCAGTGGTGTTCCTGTTCTTTTCATCCCTGGCAATGGTGGCAGCTACAAACAGGTAAGACCATACCTATAAATTCTGATGAACATTTCCCTTGTTTGCTACTCTTCGCCACCGGTACTGACTTTTGATATTATTTTTCTTCTTCGGTAATTGAAATACTAAAATTTATTTGGCCGCAAAGGCAGCAAGAACCACTCAAGAAAAGAAGGAACAGAATAAGAACATCACATGCTTGGGCAGAGTATTTCTTTTCCATAGCTAATCTTAGTTTAACAGTAGCAGCTTTATGTAGTTGGAGCAAATTTTTGCATTAAGTTGGTCTGTTGAATCTCTCGCTGTCTCTCTATTGTGAATCCTAGAGAGCTCAGATCGAATGGGTCTACCGATTTGGCTTGGAATCAAATGAAGGAAACTGATGCAAATTTACTGAGAAAATTGATTAATAGTTTCGACGTCCAGATCAATGTTCCAAATATAAAGTCAATATCCCCCAACCAATTCAGACTCTTGCACAGGAGGAGAAAAAAACCAAATCAGGTTACCTGTTTGGGGGTCAATATATTAATAAGCCAGTGGATTTCAACTCCAGCTAGAATAGTCTTGATAAATTCTTATTTCTCATAGTTTCAGTTTTCTAAATTCAAAACATCATACTCCACAAATATCAGCATGTAAAAATTGCATTCATTTTTTAGGAGCTGAAACCTCAAGAAGTTCACAATGAATCAATAACCAATGATTTATAACTTCTAATCTCACCCAAACTGATGTTGTGCTAGATGATGCGAAATATTTATTTATGTACCGATCGCCTATGTGTTTGTATGATGCCCATCACTTGTTGATTTATGATGATAGAAAGTGTAACATTATGCATGGAGATACTCCAGTGCCTAAATTATTATAATTCTTTTTGTAAGTCTAGTGCCTATATTTTCCTCCCTAATTCTCTGTGACTATTTCATAGGTCAGATCACTGGCAGCAGAGTGTGATCGGGCTTATCAAGGAGGCCCACTAGAGAAAACATTCTACCAAGATGCTTCAGTATCTCCTGATGAGGGAGGAGTAAATATTGATTTAGCTGGCCTTCAATTGCCCACCCAATATACTAGCATGCTTGACTGGTTTGCTGTCGATCTTGAAGGTGAACATTCTGCAATGGATGGCCGGATACTTGAAGAACACACAGAATATGTAGTATATGCCATTCACAGGGTATCACTTTTATCATTTTTGTATAAGTTACCTGAAATTGTGTAGGAGGATTGATTACAGTGTGAATCTGGATTAATTTCAAGTTATCTTTCTTATAGAGTGAACAGAGATATGCTAATTCTGTACTTACCCCGATTAGTTATTTTTTGTTCAATTTTCTTTTTCTTTTTTTTCTTTTTTTTTTTCTGCTTTTCCATCAAATATTTTTGTGTTCAAGGACAAGTTAGTACTTGGCAATATAATTTTAGTTCGTTGAGATAGGGAGTTATTGATATGTTGCTGTATCCTTTTTTTTTTCTTCCCGAAAATATGTCAAAACCGCATTATCATCTATTGCTGTTGTAGTTTCCATGTTGCTACTTAAATTTTTCTCCACAGAATTCTTCACCCATCGTCCTCTTCCAATTCAAATGCTTCAGTAATGTGCTTTCCTTTTATTGGATTGTAGTGTTACAGTATCATGTATTGCCCTAGGACTTCTACTTATCATTCTTGAATTACTCAGCTTTAAACTATTCATGGAACTTTCTGCATCTCTATTTTTTGACTGTAGCATTTTCTGTTTATCAAAAAAGAAAAAGAAAAAGAAAGAAAATGAAGTTCTTGAATTGAGATGGCAACTACAAATTTCATGTTTGCAGCATACTAGGCATTGTCCAACTCTATAAGTATCATGTGATAGCAAGAACACTAAGAAGGGTTAGGTTGAACTGTGCTGACTCTTGCTATCTCTCTCTATCAACCTAAACAATTTATGATATTGCCATTCTTTTTTTCATTCCTAAACTATTTTTCATTCTTATAGATTCTAGATCAGTATAAAGAGTCATATGATGCTCGAGTGAAAGAAGGAGCTGCAGTGTCTGGAAGTCTGCCAAAAAGTGTTATATTGGTTGGTCACTCTATGGGTGGTTTTGTTGCCAGAGCAGCTATTGTCCACCCAGGGCTGAGGAAGTCAGTGGTTGAAACTGTTGTAACACTTTCAACTCCACACCAGTGAGCCTTGGAAACTCTTCTTTTTTTCCCTTTGTTAATTTTTAACCTGACCTTTCAAATCTTCCTCTTATTAGTATATGAGATTCACTTGCTTTTCTCAGGTCACCTCCTGTTGCATTGCAGCCATCACTGGGTTACTATTATGCACGTATAAATGAGGAATGGAGGATGGGATACCAGTTTGAGGCCTCTGTACCAGGACAATATGTATTGAATCCTTTACTCTCGCGTGTTGTCATCGTCTCCATTTCAGGAGGTTATCATGATTACCAGGTATTTGATTATTCTTTTTTATTCCTTAAATTTTGTTACTTTGGTGGAATCTATTGGCTGCTTGGTTGAGTAGTATCTTGTAATTTGTTATTACAATGAATGGGGCTTTACATTTACACTTACTTTTCGAATTGTGGCCGGCCAGTTTGGTTTGCAATGTTCCTGTAGATAATTCTGGGAGTTGTGTATGGACAATTGATAAACTTAGCAAAAACATTCTTAACCTTCTTAGACTAATTTCCATGCAAATTATTATCCAATTCCTATTTGCTTCACTTAAGTTATTTCACGTTACTGAGTTTGTATATTGTTTTTACTGAATGCAGGTAACTTGTTTTGGTGTATGATGTTTGAGTTTTATTGTTTTGCTTTGGAAACATCAGCTGTCCTTCCTTGAATTGATTGCTCTTCTGGATGAAGCTGATCAATGTTGTAAAAGGCGAATGCATGAGGCAAGGCATGCACTTTGATGCGTGGGGCTTAGGCTCCATATTTTTTTTAAGAAGATTATTTTGATTATTTTTTTACAATTAAAAGTAAGATGCTTGAACAAATATTTTAGAACACTTGAAGTTATGCCCCAACACCCTAGGCTCATACGCCTCAAACCCCCATGGACTTAGCCCCAAGATGAGTCCCGGGCACTTCGTGAACGGTTGAACGCCATGCACAACATTGACCCTGGTAAAGAAATTTTGCATAGGCATTCATGTTCTAAAGACGATATAGTTGTTTTTCTTGTTTACTTTCACCTCATATATGCTTTCTTTTTATTTAATGCAAAGTTGATTTGGTGTGTGCATGTCAACCACTTCCGGGTTTTGATCTTTAGGTACGTTCGAAGTTAGAATCCCTTGATGGCATTGTGCCTCCAACCCATGGTTTTATGATTACCAGTACAGGAATGAAGAATGTGTGGTTGTCAATGGAGCACCAGGTTATCTTATGGTGTAATCAACTAGTTGTACAAGTAAGTGATATTTACTTTTAATGAAGCCATTATAATTGTACATGAATGATTTTTAATTCTCTGTCAATATTTCAGGTATCTCACACACTTCTGAGTCTGATAGACTCTAGAACAGGTCTACCATATACTGATACACAAAAACGGCTTGCAGTATTCACAAAAATGCTTCATAGCGGAATACCACAAAGTTTCAATTGGTTGACACAATCACAATCATCTCGGCACTCAGCAAACATTCTTCACAAGAATGGTGAAGACGAGGCAGGTACTGAGCTCATTTTATTATTTAAAAGAATTTAATCATGTATGCATTGCATTAGTCTGCTGGATTTATTTTTAGTCGGCAGAAATCATGAACAGACATTGACAGTATTTTTCAGCAATGGGCCTGAAATCTTCAAAAAAAAAAAATCCATGTCTTTGAATGGAACGCAAAGTTTTGTAGTGAAATGTTCATAATTGGTTTATCATTTTGCAGCATCCCAGGTGCAAGTATTTTCGTCTTGTCCCAATAATGTTCATTGGAGTGATGATGGACTTGAAAGGGACCTTTACATTCAGACACGAACTGTCACTGTTTTAGCTATGGATGGGCGGCGCCGGTGGTTGGACATTCAGAAACTGGTTAGCCCTAAAGTCGTCATTTTCTGCGCAGGACTGGATACCTTATTTTGTTATTTTTTTCTTCTCTGTAAAGCAATATGCAAGTCTTAATTATCTCATGGTCATATATTTCTTTATTCCATTTTTATTTATTTATTTTTAAAATTTTCTTCTTTCCATAACCAACGCTTTCTGGGCAAGGTTTTAAAAATTGTCACAGGTTGGACCTATGAGGGTGGAAAGTAGATTGATGCTTAAAATGTTAGTTCTAGAATCCAGATAAACTTGACCTTCTTGAAATGGAATATATATTGCATAATTTGCTTTAACTCTAGATATTGCTTCACTACCTTCTGTGTTTATGGAATTAAAAAGTTTTAGGGTGCTGTTGTGCATTATAACGTCAATTATATTTCAAAGACAAGATGATATAAGGTTTTTTTTTTTCTTTTTTTTCTTTTTTTTCTTAAACTTTGTGATAGGGGTCAAATGGTAAAAGCAAGTTTATATTTGTAACAAATCTTGCTCCTTGTTCTGGGGTTAGACTTCATCTTTGGCCTGAAAAGGGAAGTTCGGCTTCAGACTTGCCCTTCAGTAAAAGGGTTATAGAAATCACATCAAAGATGGTGCAAATTCCATCAGGACCAGCACCAAGGCAGGTAGGATCTTATACGTGTGATAGTTCATAAGGGAAAGTTTACATTCAATTGCATCTTACCTTTTTTATGGAGTTGCATCTTTCGTTTAAGATTAGTTAATGAATCAAATTTATATGATATTTGGTTTAATTGCTCATGTAGAGTATTTGTATTTTATGTTTCTTATAGATTGAACCAGGTAGTCAGACCGAGCAAGCATCTCCATCTGCTATTTTTTGGTTGGATCCTAAGGACATGCATGGTTTCAGATTCTTGACAATCTCGGTTGCACCTCGACCGGTATTGTTGTATTTATCTTTTTCTTTCTTTATTTATGTATCAATCCTTGCATGAACATATTCATTCTTGGATATTTTAGCTTCATTTGATTAACAGTCGATTGTGCAACCTATTGGAATGTCTTTCAGTATTTTTCATCTAGTGAATTCCTCAACTTTAAGCTTTTTGAAGGGTTGAGTATCTACTAAGGACGGAAGGAATTGGAGTGGGGGGATGGAAAGAGTGTAGCATACAAAGAGTGATATTGTATGAGAAACAGTATCGCAAAAGGTATTTTCTGGACGATCCCTGGGTGAGCACTAAGGCTGTGCATAGTAGAAATGCCCCTAGGCTATGGGTGGGGTGAAATGCTCTTTGGGCGGGCGCCCCAGACTTTTGGGTGTAACCTTGAGCATAAAAAATGGGCAAAGCCCTAGGCTTGGGGCGTAAAACCAATGTGCTTTGTAATTTTTTAATTTTTTTATTTCAATAAATTAAATGTTAATTAAAATTATGTTACTTAAAGGTTTGAACTAAGGTTAGCCTTTAACATAATTCAAGTTACAATTCAAAAATAACCCTAAAATACAGTTAAAAGTCTTCATTAAATAGATATTTCTAACGAGGATTGAACTTGCATCGTTGCTTATTTACTGTCCATCACCCTATAAAAGTTTTTATTTTTTACTTTGTCTGTAACTTACCATAAATTTTGACATATGTAGTCCATTGTCTTTTCTGAATAGGCAATCTTATATATTTTTTCTACTATTGTTTTTTCTATTATTTGCAGGTATTTTTTTTTAATTCTTATATATATATTTAAAATATTAAAAATTCATATTTTATGGGATTACGCCCCACGCCTTAGGGCGTATGCCCCTCCCCGGACTGATTAAAATGCCGCGCCTCACACCCGCGCCTTTTACAACACTGATGAGAAAGAATAATTGCTTATTCTGGCGTGTTTCTCCAGTGCTTGAAATTTAATAATCTTTCCTTGTTCTAGTGTTTATGGCCGGCCCAAGTCCTAAACTTTTTTGTGGTGCCTATTGAGGTTTCTCTCTTTCAATTTTATGTTGAGTCCGTAATGGTCTGATTTCAAGTATATAGCCTCCTGTTAATGTACATGTATACATCTAGAGGGTCACGCCAATGATGTGTTGTTTTATACATTGCTGACATTGGGTGTCTTCTTTTACGGATCCTCTTGCAACTTGTTTGCATAATTGATTCGAAATATTATTATCCTTTCCTGTATCTTCATGAGTTCTTTTTCTTGTTCAGCAATTTCTCTATCTCATGCTTTTCCAGCTTTAATTGATTCAAAAGATGATTTATATTTTCCTATGTGGTTATGAGTTCTTTCTTTCTTGGTTTGGGAGTTCTCTTTGTCTCATACTCTGCCTCACACCAGCTAGCACCAACAAACATCAGTTTCCAGTTCTTATGTGCAAAAGACTGGCAAATATGCCTTTCCTCACCCATCATTTGGACTTTGGAGGGGAGTATTGGGGATATATAATCCGAGAGCAACAACTTTCTTGTGTTTTCTCATATGAATTGTGCATGAAAAGTTCTATGATTTTTTTTTATCCCGAAGGGTTGGTCATACCAAGTATTTCTGTGGTGCAGATTGAACTTTCAGTTGTTAAGGACTTTCAGCTGTTTAAGTTAATATATCTTGTGTCATGTTTGTATCATATGCTTTTGCTACGTTTGATCAGCTCCACTTAACTAAGCTTTCAGCCCATCTACTAAGTGTTGGCTATGGAAGTGTCTGCCTTACCCTTGCACATCAAAGACCTATTAAATGCCACTTATTTTTATCTTCCAAGTTACTTCTTTTGCCACGCCATTACATGCCAAGCACTTTTAAGTATTTGAAAATGACTCATATTATAGATTCCCTTGTGAATTGATTTATTGATAAGTTAATGCTGTAAATTATGCTTGATAGAAAGCCCCTTTTCTCTTCTTTTCCAAATAATATAGACGCTTTCTTTTCTCAGTATGACCAACATCAATGTGTTTACTTTTAAAAAAGTTGAGCAATTGACATACAAGGACTTTCTGGTTCTCACAGGCTATTTCAGGCAGACCACCCCCAGCTGCTTCCATGGCAGTTGGACAGTTCTTTAATCTAGATGAGGGTGAAAGGGAGTTCTCTTCTTTGTCATTTCTGCGTTCGATGTATTCTCGAAAGGTAGGTATTTCAAGTAACTTCTCATTGCAGAATGATGAATAAATGGTTAGAAGCTCCGAAAAACATCTTTGAAGCACGGACACACGCATGTCATGTCCGACACGGGGATGTGGCAAATTTGAAAAATATCGGAATATGGGAACAGTTAGGATACTACAATATTATATATATATATATATATATATATATATTAATATTAGTTTTAATATATATATATATATATATTAAAATTAATATTAATTCTCATATCATTTAGAACCCCAACAAATTTCACAAAATTTTAAATTGTCGACTAGCTTAATTTAACAAATAACAAAATGTCAGAAAAAAAATTAACTATTCACAGAAAATTTATATATGGAGGGAGGCAATTGGTAGGCAAGGGGCATAATATACTTAACAAAAACAACTATTTTTGAAATTCATAAATCATTTATATTACGGGTAAAAAAACCACTACATTAGAAGATAATTCTTCTATATATTTAATATTAAAATCAGAAAAAAGTAAGGGCTGTATTATTAATTTTATTTTACATGGAGGTGTATCTAGTAGTTTTTAGATGTGAAGGGGTCTGAGTGATTTTGTTCCCTTGCATTTTTTAACCTTTATTTATTTACATTTGTTACTCTATATGTTTTTAAAATATTAAATACTACCCTACTGTGTCCCTTTGGTGTTCACGCGTGTCCCTTATGTGTCCGATTTGAAATTTAAATTTTAAGTCTCCAGGGCACCCCAACACATGTCCCGTACATGCCTCGCTGTGTCTACCATGTGCACGTGTCCGTGTCCGAGACGTGTCTAGTACGCATACGGAAACCTTTGGACAAGTGTCCGTGCTTCATAGATCTGGGTGATTCAGTTTATGGATAATTTAGATTTTAATCAAAGTGACCGACTTTCGACCTCAACTTTTCGTAACTGTTACAGGAAATGATATTGGAGGAGGATCATCCTCTTGCACTTAATATATCATTCTCGATCAGCTTAGGCCTTCTACCCATTCAATTGTCTCTAAACACTATAGGCTGCGGAATTAAAAAGTCAGGACTTCCTGATGAGGATGCTGAAGAAGTGGAAACTAGTAGTAAGGATTTTTCCCCTTTTCTCTCAATAGTAAAAATTGTTGTTTTTATCTTCATGATTCTAAATCCTAGGTAGTTAGGTTCTAATGTTCTAATGCTTGTAATCTGTTCATTACTTTCTAATACTATTGTGCTGATTGCCATTTGTGGATTATCGTATGTAATTCTTACGATCACGTGCTGCTAGCAGGCTTCATTTTTTCTCATCCATGTTTAACTTTTTTGGAAAAGAGAGGAAAATATATTGTAGATAGAAGATTACAATCTTATCTTAGCATACATCAAAAGATCCTTCCATTTTTCTTCCTCAAGTATGCAGGTAAAATGAAATAAAGATCTAACCTGCCAACAACAGTTTTGTTTCCACCATTTTTGCTTTTTCACTTTGTGATTTCCTGATGTCTACTAACTAAAAACAATTGATTTTTAAATGTTTATCTCATGCCATAGCCCAGGTAAGAAATGCTGAAATGCTACCTTTTAGGCTTTAAAAGAAGCAAACTCTTTTGGTTTAAGAAGTCACTGACTTTGACATTGGTCCCACTCAGAATAGGCTCAATTGTGATCTTTTAAGAAGTTGAAAATTCTGAACAACGAATACATTCTGGATTATGACATTCTCAGATGGTTTGCAGATGCCTCTCCTCTTCAGGAATCTTAATATGAGACCTCTACAGCATGCCTTTTATGAATTATATACTCTCTCCAATTCAACTTTACCTTCATCATTGTCAATGTTCAATGTTTACGATAGCTCTTACTTTAACAATAACCTTCCTCAAAGCTCCTCTGGTCTCTGTTCTTTTGTGGCATAGCCTATCGATGACCTAAACTATCCATCTATATGAAAATCTCGAAAGCCTTCTCTATAACCACTGGTTGTGGATCAATTAGTAGTTGAAGCATTTCGGAAAACAGAAATTCTTAAATATTGCTCAATTAATCAATTTCTTATATGATGATAATTCCCCTTAGTAAACACGTGTTTATTTGGAAGTTGCCTTACTTGTAAAGATGCTTATCACATCAGCTTAACTTCTTGAATGAACCCTCTCTTCCCAGTTCCCACTGATATCGCAACATGCTTTTTCATAGGAAAAGAATATTTTGTCTTGTTCCATTGAAACTATACTTTCCAGATGATATAGCCCTGACAAATAGGTTAAACAACGAAGAAAATCACCTTAATAACAAGGCTAATAAACGCAATAAAAGAAACTACCATATTGATCAACATGACCCAAAAGTGATAAAGATAAATAATAAACTGAACTAAATATTTCAATACTCCCCCTTCTCCTGAAATAACTCTCTCTCGAATAAAGTGAATATCAACTTTGATGTGTTTTGTTTTCTCATGGAGGATTGAGTCAAAAAGTAACGTGATGATAGACTTATTATGATAAAACAACATAGACGAGTCTGTAATTGGAAATCCCAACACAGGCAAAAGTGAATGGAGCCAAAGAAGTTCACAAGTTCCCATTCCCTGAGCCATAACGCGATACTCAGCTTCTGTGGAGGACCAGGAAACGGCTGCTTCTTTCTTACTCTTCCACGAGATGAGATGATTATCGCGGGAGATTCTCTAACCCGAGGTAGAATACACATCACTCTTTGACCCTGTGTAATCGGCATCTGTAAAGTAGAGTAGGAGAGTTCATCCTGTGCACCTGTCACATAGAAGAGACCAAGGTCTGGATAAGTGTTGATGTATCGAAGGTTGTGGCAGACATGCGTCCAGGTCAGAAATGCGAGGTGATTGCATCAATTGGCTTAAAATACTCATGGCATTTGTAAGATCTGGCGTCGTGTTGGTCAAGTTGATGACAACCCACAAGTCTCTGATATGCTCCGTTAGTAATTGCCCTGATTTTGCTGTCAACTTAAGGTTTGGGTCTATAAGAGTAGAGATAGGTTTTGCGCAGGCATACCTGTATTCTGATGCAAGTCAAATAGAGATATATCCTGGTGAGACCAAGCAAACCTCAATACCAAGTACTGGAGTGGACCCAAATCCTTAATGTCAATTTTTTTTCCAAGATCATTCTTTACTCGAAGAATACTCGATGCATCATCTCAGGTAATGATAATATCATTCACATACATTGAAATGATGCACTGATCCTGAGGATGACGATGAATTAAGCATGTATGATCTGAGGGACATTAGATAAACCCCATAGTAATGATTATATCATTGAAACGACTGAACCAAGTTTGTGGGGACTACTCAAGTCCATAGAGGGATTTTCAAAGGCGACATACTTACCCCGAATACTCCCCCTGACCTAAAAACTTGGTAGAGGATCCATGTAAATAGTTTCAGACATATAGCTATTGAGGAATGCATTTTTGATATCGAGTTAGTGAAGAGGCCAAGAATTGGAAGCAGCCAAGGATACGAGGAGGCGAACTGTAGTCAACTTTGCAACAGGGGCAAAGGTTGCACCGAAGTCAGTGCCCAGTATATAAGTGAACCCTTTGGCAACAAATCTTGTCTTGTATCGATCAATGGAACCATCTGCTAAATGTTTCACAGTGAACACTCACTTATAGCCAATTGTCCGCTCACTAGCAGGTGGATGAACCAGGTCCCAGGTTTGATTTTGCTGAAGAGCATCCATTCCGCTTTCATAACAACCACCAACTTAGGATTCTGGAGAGCCTCATGAGCTGAGCGAGGAAGTGAGACTGAATCAACTTGACCAAGGAAGGATTTGTATTGATTCAAGAGACCCTTAAAAGGCACATTCTGGCAATTAGGTGACCAACACCACTTGAAAAAGAAGATAGAGGGAAGAGGTGAAACGTTCACGGGGAGGAACAAAATTAGACTATGGGAAATGGTGATATACCTCAGTCCAAAGAAGATACTAGCAAGGGATCTGGGTCCAGTAGCAAAAGAGAATCCTCCGTGGAGAACTACTCAATAGTCTAGCCAAGGGAGAGCAAGTGGTTGAAAAGAAGGGTAAAGATCTAGGATTATGACATCCACAGAGTGGTGGAAGTGACTGAGTGATAGGATCATAGCACATATATTTATTGGACATGGAAGAATACCCAAAAAAGACATACCCGATAGCCTCATCATCTAGCTTGGTACTGGTAAGGCTATGATTTTGGACAAAACAAGTACACTGAATGACTTGTGGTACGATAGGAAAGAGATTAGTATCTAGTTGGAGAATGGGCATGGGTGCTTCGCCTTGTTAAACACAACTGGGGTGCGATTTACGAGGTATGCAGCAATAAAGACGACCATGTTCCAAAAACATTGTAATGGTGTTAGGAAATGATTCTGATAGGAGAAGGTTCCCCATACATGAGAGTGAATAAGGTCAAGTGAACTAGTCCCACAATGCATACGAGGAATATATGAAGTGCGAGTATGTTTTGACAATGCACACACCACAAATGTAAATTTCAAATTCTTGTAAGCTTCATTTAAAGATGGAAATAACCAATAGAATATTGAAAATTTGCATTCCTGCTTATTGAAAATTTACATGTTGTTAACAGAAATGTCACTAGTCTGAAGTTTGAAAAGAACAAAGAGAGGTATCAAAGGCTAGTAAGGTGGAAGCTTGCATACTAGACGAATGCACTGTTGAAGAAGGAGGATACCCGAAGTAGTAGAGTCCATTGTGCTTATACTCCTTGCCAAAATTTTTCCTCGAAGTCAGGTCCTACAAGAAATAAGGTCGATAAGAAAACGTCATCACAATTAATATTTTTAGCAAGACTACTTACAGATAAAATATTATAGGCAAATTAAGGACAGTGAACAGAACGAAGATTGATATCTGAGGATAAGCAGGCATCTCCTTGACAATGGAAAGGAATGGAGGTTCCTTCGGCGATACAAACAGACTGGTCAATGGAATTGATATGAGAGGTTATGGTGGATAACTCACCAGTCATGTAAGTATTGGCCCCAGAATCCAGAAGTCAAGTTGGTTGCCCTGACTTACTATGAAGAGCGATAGAAGTACTTGTAGCAGGAATTGCCGTGGGGCCGGAAGACGAAATCACACCTAAGTTTGGCTGTAGCTGAGCAATTTGAGCCTCAAGTTGACTATAATCTGGTGGGGTTGGAGACAGTTTTGGTGGGAATAGAGGTAGGTGTCATTTCAAGCACAATGCCAAAACGAGGAGCACCTTTCCCTCGTCCACTTCTGCGGTTCCGAGAGTCTATTGCTTCAATTTGGGGTGGAGATGAAAACAATACAGTGAAGTGATCGATCTTCCGATGATGCTGACAATAAGGACAGTTAACAATTGGGCAAGAACTAAAGGGAGCAGCAAAGGCCATTTGCTATAGGACTAGAAGAGTGGGCTTAGGTGCTTTCAAGAGACGTCGTCGTTCATCACCATCCACAGTTGCAAATGCCTCGTATAGGGAGGGAATTAAATTTTATTTGAAATCGAGTTCGAAGATTCTCAAATTCAGATTTTAAACATATCAGGAATTGATAAGTCCAACAACGATTAAGGCATTTTGACTCAACAACAACATCATTTCGGAAGTCACTCAAAAGGTTCGTGCTGAGCCAATTCCTCCCATCTAGTATGGAGATACCCAAAGTACTTAACAACTGATGAGGTTGCCTAGGAGTCATGAGAGATTTCACGACTGATCTCCAATATTTTGGAATCATAGTGTGCATGAACATACATATTCCTCAGGACAGTCCACTACCCATAGACCGTCTCATGATCCATGAACATATTATAGATGTGGTCCTCCATTGAGTTGAACATCTATCCCAAGATGACATAGTTGTCTGCATCCAACTGAAAAAAAAAAATTGGGATCAGTTTTGACTAGCGGCGCGTCATTTTCCAAAGTCCACCCGGTCTTGCGTTTTCCACTAAGATAGAGGGAAAACGAACGGGACTAGGCATGGGAATTCTTCTTGTTCAATAACACACTCGTGACACGCAGAGCCTGTGCATTTGGTTCACGAGAAACAATAGTCGACTAAATATTTACTTTCTTTCCACTAGCCATGGAAACTGATTACAAGATACGATGGGTGGAGAAAAAACAGACGGAGACTGTAGGGTACCAACTGGTACCAAAAGAACATTAGAGACATGAAGAGGCAACTGGACACTCAGTGATCTGGATGACGAGGAAAGAAAAAGCGACCATTTTCTAGTACGTCAGAATCGACAAAGGCAGCACAAGCGGTTGGACAATGCTGCTAGTTTGCAGTTAGGGCAAGGCTGCGAGATGGCGACTGCTTGGACGAAAGTTGCGGGGCAACGACTGTTTGGACGAAAGCCGCGAGACTACGACTTTTTGGACGGAGGTTGTGAGACAGCGGCGGCTTGGATTGGGCCTGTGAGGTAGCTGCAGCGAGGTCTGGGTGTTTGAATGACGCCGGTGGTGGGAGCTGGAGGTTCAGGCAGCGGCGGTGCGGTGCTTAGGGTTTGAAGGTTGTGGGTGTGAGGGTTCGTTTTTTTTTTTTTCTCTTTGGCACTGGGTACCAAAAAGAATATAGGAAAATAATATGTTGGGGTTAATTGCTTTTTGGTCCCTTTTACTTTGGTCTTGTTTATTTTAACCTCTCTACTTTAAAAACTTACGTATCCTCCTTCTACTCTTGACTAAAGAGAAGCTCACATTTTATTAAAAAATATAAAAATAAAAATAAATTATTTTTTATTTTATTATTTTTAATTTAAATTTAATATTTAAAGGTAATAGACTTGAAAAACTAATATTCTCTCTCTCTCCAGTTCTATTTCTCTCTATACTTCTATTTTTCTTTTCTTTTTTAATAAAGGTAAATAAAATAAAAAATTAAAATAAAGGCTAATTTTGTCCATTTCATGTAAAATATAGATGAAAATTTTATTTTCACCCATTTTTTAGCACATTCGGCTAAGTTAATAATAAAAAATAAAAAGAAGATGTTAGTTTTTGAATTTATTATAAGTAAAAGGGGGTAAGTGTATGTTTTTAAAGTAGAGGGGACAAAATGAAACAAGATCAAAGTGCAAGGGGGTAAAAGGCAATCAACCCAATATTTTGTCTTATTCCGTTGAGGCTATACTCCCCGGATTGTATGGCCCTAGCAATAGGTTTAACAATGAAGAAAATCACCCCTAATAAATTGGTTAATAAACAGAATAAAAGAAACTAAATATGATGATGCCTTTTGTGTTAATTGAACATTGAATGAATGGAGTTGTCAATTTCTTTAAGTCAGCCTGCGGATCCAAATCAACCGTCAAAATGGAAGGTCCATACTTCATACGAACTCCTGTAGGTCGCATCTTATTCATAGTCCCACTGTACTTGCTCCTTTGAACTCTTTCTTCAAGTTCTTCTCACCACAACCCTCTTGGAACGGTTTCCATGCTGATTTTGAAGTGGCAGAAGTCATTTGTTCATATATGATATTTCAGCATTTCTGTGATCTTCTTAGATTTTTTCGTAGTAACTCAGTTATTACATTCACAATTTGAACAGTTCATATTTTAATTTAATATCTCCTGCAGATTCAAAGCAACAAAAAAACGTGTTCTATATCTTAAACATCCTCTTAAAGTAAAAGAATAAGTTTAGTGATATGTGTTTCCCAAGTTTTAAGTCACTCGTAGGATCGTAACTGACAAAGTTAACCCAACGTTGAAATCTAAACCTGAACTGGAGGTGGTCATATTTTGATGTTTATGCTTCATCATCATATTTCACTTTTGAAGGACTGATTTATTTATTCTTAATATGTTCTTATTATTCTGTGTTTGCATTAAGTTTTGCTACATAAATTTTTGACTTGTCTATCTTATCACTTTTGGATTTTCTAACCATTTTCCTGGCAGTGCAGAACTTTGCAAGCTCCGCTGTTTCCCACCTGTAGCACTGGTTTGGGATACCACATCAGGTCTCCACATATTTCCAAATTTGTATTCTCAAACAATTGTGGTGGATTCTTCACCGGTACTTTGGAGTTCAACTCAGGGTTCTGATAAGACCACTGTCTTGTTGCTGGTATGATAACCCAACTTAACAAGCTTTTTGTATCCGTTATAATGTTAGCATTTATCCATTGTAACTGTCAGTCGCACTTTATTGATGTACCCCCCCCCCCCCCCCCCCCTCAATAATTTAAGGCATTAACTGTGCTTTCTGCAGGCAGACCCACATTGTTCTTATAGAACTACTGTTGCCGTGTCTATCACTGCTGCCGCTGGCAGATTCATGCTTTTATACTGTTCACAGGTAACTGTCTGAACAAACTGTCCTGGATGTGGTTTTCAGCTTTAACATTTCTTTTCTCCTGTTGTCCTTTTGTCCTCCTCACCCGCCCAACACCCCTGAAAAAAACGTAAGAAAGCAGAGGAGGATAAGTTAGAGGGGCACTTGCTTTTGCACAAAGTGCTAAAAGCATTGTTGTTCCATATCTGTCGATCAAAGATGGGTCTCAAATTTCCTAGCTTTTGATATGTGACTGTCTTCTTTTTTCTCCTGGTAACTGAAAATTGTATAAGAAACAGAGTACACGAATACAAGGGGCACATAATTTGGCATGTCGGGCACGTCCAACAAATAATGTAACAATAAAATATTCTGACACACATCTTGTACGGACACTTCAACCTCTAGGCGTATCCATGATTCCAAGGTTGACATTTACCAAATTCTTAAAAGCAGACTAACCAATTTTTTGGCTTTCAAGTTTCAATGAAATGAAATCTTCATTTATTCAAAATATTGGTACTTCTTTGCAATTGGAATAAATGCTAACTCAGCCCTTCACATCGAGTATCAGCCCATGTTTTGGGATATACTTTAGATGAAAACCATAATCCTGGAAATTTATTGAAAGGATGTAAGAACTATGAAATATCCCACTTGCAAATTGTGTGTGTGTATTTGTGTGCCGGAGAGAGAGAGAGAAGGGTCTTGTGATTCCCGAGTTGTTAGTTATATGTCTTGCATTTATTTGAAGCTAAAAATAATTAGAACTAACAAAGAATTCCTTGTTAGTCTTGAATGTGGTCTATGGATTATTTTAGATGATGTAGAATCTCTTTTATCACCTTGGGTTAGATCTAATAGTTTTTGGATTATCAGCTATACTTTCATGTTTTTTTTCTTTTTGCGCCATGCAGATTATTGGTTTCTCCATTGCTGTTGTATTCTTCGCTTTGATGCGGCAAGCACATGCATGGGAGCTTGATCTGCCTATACCTTCAGTGCTGTCAGCAGTGGAATCAAATTTGAGAACTCCATTACCATTTTTTTTTCTTGCCATTTTACCAATTGTTTTTGCCTTGATCTTTTCCTGCCTAAGTTTTCAACCACTTCCTCCAGTCATAAGCTTTTTTGTTGCCTCAATACTTTGCTACTTACTTGCAAATGGGTCCATCACCATGATTATTTTGATATCCCAATCGGTCTTCTACTTGGCTGCCAGCATACACGTTTTCATTAAGAAACGGTTAGTAGGCTCTCCCTAAATCATGTGATCTAATCATGTGGACATGAGAATTGCTTCTCATAGTGAACCACTTTCATCTTGAGACATAAGAAGTTTTGGGTGATTGTCTTCCTCATGGAACCAGTAACTAGAGTAAGAAACGTTTTACTTTAGTTCAAAGGTAAAAATCATTTAGTGGGAGAAGGCATATAAATGTAAATGGCATCAATACTGCCATGATATCTCCAGGTTTCATATCAATGAGTAATAACTGCTCCTTTTTGTCCTATTTGTGCACGAGGAATAGCTGTCATTTGGTTATTCTTATCATTCAGCTACCCCTGCATATTGCACTTCA
Source organism: Eucommia ulmoides (assembly GCA_016647705.1). Classification (NCBI taxonomy): domain Eukaryota; kingdom Viridiplantae; phylum Streptophyta; class Magnoliopsida; order Garryales; family Eucommiaceae; genus Eucommia; species Eucommia ulmoides. Next base: position 22,588,308 of record CM028339.1, read on the forward strand.
ATTATCTTTATTTATTTGCGATATATGTTACTTGTAGGATATTTGCTACCTGCATCCTGTGACTTGTAATTACATCTGCTCTCACTGTATTTCTAAGTTCCAATTATGGGAATTGACTCATGTTGGATGTTAACTGATCAAGTTACACTATGATTTCCACGTATTTGTATTTAGAAATATGAGAAAACCTACAAGAATCACTAGGGGAGAAGGAAAGACACACTCCTCTTGGGGATGGAGGTAACTTTGTGGGATTAAGGAGTCAGGAGGAAACGGGGTTTCTCCATTGCATCTTGAATGTAATGATGTTTCCAGATTTTCTGAGAAAAATAACTTACTGCATATGAATATCGGGTTTTATTGAAGTTTTTGAAGTTACAGATTTGTGGTTAATTCACATCAAGATTCTACAAGCTGAATGTGTTACAACCTGTCATCTTCTAGCTTTGTGTCTTCATGTATTTGGTTGGAGTTTGGAGTCTTCCAGCACAACTTTGTTTAGAATTTCCTCCTTCCACTTGGTTACCTCTCAGATTGGGACATTAGCTGAAGGAAACTGGTAGACCTTTATGCCCGTTACATTACTGCATAGATCCATGTAGAGGAAATTGTTTCATGATCTACATCTTGTTAGAATCTTTGGTAGTTACTAATTGATCTCCCTCTTTTGTTATTGGTCTAATTTGCAAAATAATTCTCATTGTGATGATGAGGGACAATGCTTGCATTCTTCTTGTTTTTTGAGCTTGCAGTCTTTCCATTTATGAGAATCTATCTTCTATAAATTTAATGAATTCTAGAGTGCAAGTATTTTTTAAGAGACCCTTCTTATAAGCTAAAAGGTGATTTCATCAATTTCAGGTGGCAAGTGCGAGAGAGGAACTTTTCTTTTATGTTTCTCCATTGGTTCCTCAATCTTTCGTCTGGTTTATTGTCATTTAAGGTAATTTCTCATTTCTGGTGCTCTTATATAACTTGTAGCTGATGATCGTAAAATTGGACTATAATAGAACCACAGGTGATCAATTTTTCTTTTTCTGTTTGGGTTATTGTGCAAGTTGAAATGATGAGTTGAATGTCCCTACCCTCTCAAATTACGAGGGCTGGGATGTATTAGTGCACCTGCTCTCTCTTTCTTTCTTCACTGCGCCCGCCCCCCCCCCCCCCGTTTCCTGGGCATCAAACACCAACTGAAACATCTCATTGATTTGACATGATTAATTCATGAAACAGGTTATGAGGATCATAAGAGGCAACCCATCACTTGTTACAGCGTTAGTTGCAATTACATTGGTGTGCGTTGTTCATCCAGCCTTCGGTCTCTTTGTGTTGCTCTTATCGCACGCTTTGTGCTGTCATAATGCATTGTCCAGGTATTTCCAGATTGATGCCTTTCTTGCTGATGTAGATATTATTAACTATCCAGTTTAATCTGTGAAATAATTTTTTTAGGTGTTACAATATTAATGTTAAAGTTCATGCAAAGTGTAAACTGTCCTGTATGACATAAGCTAGTGAAGCAATCCATGCTTTGCCTGTTATACTGGGAAAAGATTGCAACTGAAAAGAGAGCGTTAAGATTAAAGTGCCATACAGACAGATGCCCCCATTGTGAATGACTTGTGCAAAAGGATATATTTCCGAAGTAATTTTTCTCTTTCCAGAAAAAAGATATTGTCAAAAATTCTTTCCCTTGGATCACAAGAAATCAATCCAGAAGGCTTCTTGATCTGATTTTCAACTCATGGGCATCTACTGAACTGTTCTTTCTAAAAGTCTTTCGAAATCACTCAATGAGTACTCTTATATTTTGAGAAGGACTCATAAGCCATTTTCTCTGAATTCCCTATCCCTCTCGCAGAGTTACTAATGGATTGAGCGCCATTCCACTCCTTGAACTTGAAGTAAAGAATGATTTTTGATTCCAATGGAATCAAAGTTTTTCATTCCATTGTTTAACCAAGCGAGAGAATGAGAATTAGTGGTGGAATTGTGATTCCATTCCACTTTGATTCCATCCAAACATGTCGAAAGGGCATGTTTGCTTCGCGTTCTAGATGGTATTCTCTGTTTTTCTAAAACTCAATTTTCGAAAACAATTTCCCAAAGCTGAACCGAACAGCGCCTAAACTTGCGAGAATGTTTTGATTGGGAGAACAAGAGCTAGTCAATATGGTTGTATATGTTACCAATGTTATTCTTCCATATTTGTAAGAATCACAGACATGGGAAGCGGTAATGGCGGGACATAGACACGGCGAAATGCCAAATTTTAAAATGTCAATTTCTTGTTTATGTATATGTATGTGTTTGTGTATGCTAGAAGTATTTAATATTTCACAGGTCATGTTGACATTTTTTGGTAGTTTCCCCATTCCTTTTATTAATCTATTAATTAGAGCAATATTCTTCTTTATTTAGTCTATCATTTTGGCAATATAATGGAGTGGAAAGCTCTATGTATCATAACAATACAATAAAAATAAATCTCTTCCTCTCTTATATCGTTATATATATATATAATAAATGGTCATGCACGTCAAATTACTGAAGTAGTCATAAAAAACAGAAACTAAAGTTCAAATTTCTCTAAACATAAGTGTCATTAGTACAACAGAAACTAAACATAAAAAAATCTACTCTCTATTTATTGCTCACTTGATTTAGCCTACTAACACCACTGGAGGTCATTAACTGAAGATACAATCCAAGGAAAAGAGATTTGTAGGTGGATACGTGTGTCCTTGAGTATCGAAGAAGTTTTCAAACAATAAATTAATTATAAAACATTAGGACAGGGATCTTGGTGTGTCCACAATGTGTAGGATACGGATACGTGTCGGCAAGGTTTTAAATTGCGGTGTATGGTTACGTAACCGTAATGGTCGCGGTGTAATGGTATCGGGAGTATCGGCCTATCCGTAATGGGAATCGGGTGTTCGTGAATTTTTTAAAATCACCATAAAATCTTCAAAGACTCAGTAGTTGTAATTGATCAACTCATTTAACCCTTAATAAACACATTGTAATAGATATTATAACATTTAACTGAATATTCAACACATTTAAAATATAAAAAAAGACGAAAAATAGAAATTAAGAATTGTCATACTGAACACTTTTAAAAGAATAAGATAATGCACAACATTTAGTAAAAATATGTTACATATAAACATAATAGGCAAAAATTGTTTGTAGGACTGAAATTAAACCCAATATGGGCATAAATTTAAAATATGTCTAAAAAACTTTTAGATTTTCCCAAAAAGGGAGAAATCCCGTTGTTTTGATGAAAAAATCCTGCTAGAAATGCTTGGATCTGGTCGAAAATGGAGTGAAGGGCTTGATTCTGGTCAAAAATATAGTGGAGGAGGGCTCAATAGCTTGGATCTGGCTGAAACTTGGATGGTTTGGTTGGAGGAATGGGAAAGGGCCGGGTGTAAGGAGAAAAGTGAGCAAAAAGAGTTGTCTGGACACAAATATGCATAATTGGCCGTAACGGCCATTAGTCCCGTTACAGGTGTGAATCGGTCTGCGACTAATTTGTCGGCCCGTAATGGTAACAGAGGGCTAAAACTCCGTTACGTTTTGGCCGTTACGCTACGTAACAAGTGATACTTAAATCTAGATCTATTTTTGTGATATGAAATCTTTACTCACCATAGGAATATATTAGAATATTTCTCTATTATATATTGAGGTCTACTTCAAAATTTCTGGTTCCGTGGCAATTTGTGCTGCTCTTCTTGTTTCAAGTCGTGAAATTTTCCTTGGCTCATGGTAACATTGCCCCTACATTACCTTTTCTATATCCCCCAAATGTTTAATATTATTTTCAAATGAATATCATTTGCCGTTTTATTTAATATTATTTTCGAATGAACCTCATTTGCCGTTTTCTCCATCTATCATAATTTTCAATCCATTTTTTACCAATGTAATTAGAGGGTGAGCATTGGCTACAATAATAAGATTGCGCATTTGTGACTTGAAGGTTCCTGGTCCAAATCTTAGAAACAAGCTCTTTGTGTGCAAGGGTAGGGCTTTGTACAATTGATCCTCCCCAGACCTCGCAATGACAGGAGCTTTCATGTATTGGACTAATATTTTTTTTTCTCTCTCTCTATTAATGCAATTGAGAGCTGTATTGAGTGCTTCTAGTTTAACTCCAATGTGACTACGCCCTAAAGTTACTTTTTCTCTCTTTGTAAACAGTTTTTTGACAACTTCCTTTCGCAGCCATGCCCAAAGTAAGGAGATATATGATTCCAGTAACAAAAACCATCTAACGTCTGAGAATTTTGTACTCAAATATGACGATGGACCCAACAAGCATATTCCTTTGGGTGAAAATAGTTCCAGTAGCCCAGGCTCCGCAAGAAGCTATGCAGATACACAGTTAGAGATCTTTCACCACCAGCATGGTTTGTTGATTTTGCATCTTATTGCAGCTGTGATGTTCGGTCCCTCACTTGCTGCTTGGCTGCAGGTATGAATCCCTTAAAATTATTATTATTATTCTTATTATTTTGTGGCATCCTCATCCCTTGATAATAAATTACATATTATTTTTAGGGTTAATTAATTTTTGCATCCTATTTTTTAGTCATAGTGTTAACTAGAATCCTATTGATTTTAGTAATTAATTTTAAACTTTGACCATTAAGTTATTAGTTATGAATTGTTGTCATATTTTAATAATACAATTTCAGATTCAGTATTATAAATAGGACTAAAAATTACGTCTTCAAATTGACGTACCTAAAATTTACACAAATTACAAAAATGAGATGACTACGAATTTCTCTTATTTTTATAGAATCCTACATGATTAACGCCGGAGGATTTTTGCAAACAAGTTAAACTTTAACTAGAAAAAACTGATTATGCACACAGAAGATTCTTCACATGTAGAAAAGATAAATCAACATGGCTACATATGGTTGGGACTCAAAATAATTTCTGGTTGTTATCTATTAATTTCTTGAAAGACTCTCATGGTTCATTTGGGTGAGGTATGTGAAGGTATTTCATTTTGAGAAGTATATGTGCACATTGCCCCATAATTATTATTATCTTTGTGTCATCATACTCTTACTTAGGATTTGGTTTCATGGAATTGGAGCTTTAGAATTGGCATTTTTTGGCTCACGTAAAAATCTAAAAATTTACATGCGTACATTTGCCACTCCATTTCTAGGACTTTTCAATTATATGCTACCAAACGCTACCTAAATGCATTTTTGCATGTGTGCACGCAATAAACTACGATATTACATGCTTCTGCGTATGTGTATATATCTTCCAAGTGAACTTGCTTCACAAAGCCAAGTTCCATTGTCATTTTTGTTTTTCGCTGAACCTTAGATTTGAAATTAAAAATGAAGGCATGCAAAAATCTTAAAAATAAAAAAAAAGTCCAATTTTGTGCGATCAAACGCCTTCTCAATGCATTTAACATTGCACATTCTTTTTTTGTGGTTGCAGAGAGTTGGTACTGTTCAGAGCCTTCCATGGCTATTGGATTCATCACTCTGTATTGGTGTCATCCTCCATGGAATCTGCGATTCAAAACCAGAATTCAACTTCTTCTTCTTTCCACTATCATGGGTCCCCCGATGCGAGCTAAAGCTGAGCTTTGCGTATCTGTTAGCCGGATACTACTCCTACCTTTCGGGCCTGGAATTGGCTCCGTACCGAGCTTTTTATGTGATGGCTTCCCTTGGATTTGTTTCGTTTGCTTTTAGGATCATAGACAGAAGGAACAGGGAGAAAGGTGAGGCAGTTTATAGCACCAGAAAGCACTCCCACAGACACTAATAACACAACTTGAGATTTCTTTTTTCACTACAATTCTCTCTCTCTCTCTCTCTCCCTCCCTGGATTTGTGGAAATTTCATTAAAATTGTGATTTTTTTTTTTTGATATACTAGTGAGTTGTAATCTGGAGATATGGCTTCAGTCGCCTCAATTTGGCAATTCGATTTTGTATTTTTATTATTTGGGCGTTTCGGTGGGCGAGTCGTAGTTTACCCTTAATTTTAAGAGTACCATGGGCAATTGCAACTTATGTTTTAGTCCCGCATATTAAAAAATGCAGAAGACCTAATACACACGTCTATATTCGCGCAGTTATATATAACTAGTTTGTGTGTAAAATACTTGTTAGATGTAACAAATATTACTGTAATTTGTAACATATAACTAATTTGTGTGTAAAAATTTGTTAAATGTAACAAATATTATACCATGTAATTTGTAACATGTAATTAATATTACAAAGCATGTAATTAATATTAAACTAATTTATGTTTAATATTTGTTAGATGTCCCAAATATTATACAAATATATGTAATTTGTTACGTGTAACTAATATTACACAAGTATATATGATTAATATTACACAAATATATATAATGTAGTTAATTAAATAGATATATGTAATGTAGTTAATTAGTAAGTTGTAATTAATATATATAATATAGTTAATTATTAAGTAATAATTAATTTTAGTTACATTTAACTAATATTCATTGTAATACGAATTTACTCATCAAGTTCTCTTTACATCCTTGCGCAATAGTAATGTGTGAGTACATGCGATACTAATATGCAAGTAAAACCTAAAATACGAGAGTAAATCAAAACTTATGATATAAAAGGAATTAATGACAGATTACCTTCGTTATTTGACACTAATCGCTAATTATCCCTTTTTTGGGGGGTATGTGCTACCTTGCCACCCTTTGACACTTTCGAGTGGTGTTTCTTTTTATGGTTTCTCTGTTTCTATTCTAAAAAGGGGAGAACTGGAAGAGAAATATGGGGAAAAAATATGATTGTATTTTATTTTTATAGTTTTAGAACAAATTTATGAGAATAGAACACAATTGTTCTTCTTAGAGAATAGAAACAGAAACGTTTGACAAACACCACCTGTGTTCTTGTCTCTTTTTATTTCTTTTGTCCTGAATTGGTCATGTGATCTCAAGTCCTAGGAATTTGAATGTTACATGCCCATCAGAAGTCAAAACCAACAATTGCAAAGGGTATGCAGACTATGATTGTTCTTTTTGTTCTCTTAGTTTTAGAACAAATTTATGAGAACATAATTGACGGTATTGAATCTAGTTCATGCGGGACCAGTTGAATGTTGTTGACTACTGGAATTGGGCTACCTGGGAGGGCTGGTACTTGCAAAACAAATCTTAATATTAGGAAGTTTGTTCCCATTGAAGTTCCTTCGGCGTGAGCGTGAGAACAAACTAGGTGTTTAAGGGAGAGTATTAGAACTTTAAAAAAATTTACATAAATTTTTGCTAGTAAAATTGAGTTAGATCTACCACTAGGTGTAACTTAGTATATATGGGTGTGTTTATTGAGGTAACTCATGAATACCCCATATTTTGGAGGATTTAATTTATTTTCACCGCATTTCAAAGAAGTAGGAATGTTTCTTTTACTTTTGGAGATTTGTTATAGGCGGTCACGCATCTCGAGATAGAAGGATCGGTTCATCCTACTTAGATGTTGCATTGAGCTGAAACTGTAACGTAGTGAGCTCGCCGAACTGGGAATTTAGTGTGTTGGTTTCGACGAGCTATTCTTGCTTTGAGTCCAGCTCAACGAGACTTACGATGGTTTGACCTATTTATCTTCTGTGCGTCGAGTTCAACAATTTATTATCATCGAAATTGATTTCATTATCACTCGTCTCGAAGTTTTCCACATCAGTAGGTTTGAGTTGGAGGCTTTGGTAACTAGTGACGTTCCTAACATAAATAATGGGAGAGAAAGAAAAAGAAACATATATATTTTGTTCGTAAAAATGGACAAAGAAAAAGTCACAACACTAGTCAATGTCACCAAAGTAAATTAAATGGTAATGATGAAACGAAGAAGACGTATTTATTTGATTAATTATTATACAAAGTGGCATGGGTTTGATGGTTGTTATAGTCAACAAACCAACCACAATGGGGTGAGGTTTGCTTGATGCTTCGATTGACTACATTTAAGATGGTATACTTTGGAAGGAGTCAATTTTTTTGTTGGTGGTGGGTCATTTTCATTTACTGTTTCAAATATGTTCTCACATTTTTATTTCTGTTACTAAAAAATCCAGGAAAAAAAAATTCGGAGAAAATCTTTTTTAAACAGATTTTTCCCTAAATTTCTGGAAATATAAACACTAAGGTACATTTAGTTCGAAGAAAAAAAAAATGAGAGAATAATATTTTTATCTATCGTGAAATGAAAATTATTTTTCTTGGTGTTGTCTGATTAGAAAAAAGAAATGAAAGGAAGAAAAATAATATATTTTAATCTAATTTATTATTTTTATTACAAAAATAAATAAAAAATTATATTATCAAGAGTATAATTTTAATTTTAATCTTTTCTTGAAATTTTTCCTCATTTTTCTTTATTTTCCTCCTAAATTGGTGTGGAAAATATTAAATTTGGAAATTGTGCATTTTCTTTTTTATATTCTTTTTTCTCTCATTTTTTCTTCAAACCAAACAAGTTTTTTTTTTTTAATTATATTTTTCTTTTCATTTTCTGTTCCATCATTTTTTTCACCCAAACAAACGCACCCTGAGGTTTAGTGGCGACAATTGTTTTGATTTTTTTTTTTTTTAAATTTATGAGAACGGAAATAAGAAACACATTTAATTGCAACATTTGTTCTGTCAATGTATGATGGCCGTAGTGATGGTGGTAGCCGGTGGGATGGGATGGTGGTGGTCGGCATGACGGTAGTGAGAATAATTTTGTGGAAATGAAAGGAATTAACATTATGTTGTTTTTTTCAAATTCTTAAGAAATTCAGGAATTACTTGCAAATTACTCTCAAAATTTTGGGATCAGACATGTGTTTGTCAAACGCGTTTTTTTTTATACATTAATTTTGAAAACCAAGGAATGGAACAGTATCCAATTGGGGCATAAACAAAGGAAGCCTTATCCGTTTGGCATGCAGACAACATCATGAAATATCTCATGGAGAAAAAGAAAATCATGAAAAAATACTTAAATCCCGTGACCTCTAATTCGAATATTAATGGCTCTGGAAGCCATGGCTCTCAAATTGGCTCTGGCCGACAAAATGGTCTCATCTCCTCCTCTGAAAGCATCCATGAACTCTTCCCTCTGCAACCTCATAGCCAGTGCTGCATCCTCATCCTGGCTCGGCCCCGCCGCCTCTCTTCGTCTCCTCCTCCTACTACTCAAACCGGAGGATTCTCCTCCGCTCGCTACTCCACCGAGACCACTAATATTTCGGCTTCTTGTACTAGTTCCACTTTGATAGCTCCTCCTCCTTTCTGGGAGTGTTCCATGTTCAATGGAATGTTCTGTTCTAGGAGGGTTAGAGGCTGCCTCCTTTCTTGATTCTACTTCTTGTGGAAAAAGAAGCTGTATGGTGTTCCAAAGGACCGTGTTCACTGTGCATGACCGCCCGTTGCTACAATGATTTTGAGAAGGAAAACATGGCAAGAAAAAATATTAATTAGTGTTGCGTTTGGACAACAGGATTTAAATGAAATATTCATTACTATTTCTATGTTTAGTGATGTTTAATTAGTGTTGGAAATAAATCAAGGATGAAATGCATTCGTACAATAAAGTCTTTACTTAAAAAAATAACAAACGAAGTTCAAAATAAGAGAAATATACTTGTGGGCGTTGGGGGTGGGGGTTGTGGGATTAGTTAGAAGATGAGAGGGAGAGAGAGAATCCAGAACCGGCTACCGGTGTTAGATTCTTGCTGGAAAATATGGTGTAGGGAGGAAGAACTAGAGGGGAGGGAAGTACTCAAAAGAAAATTAAGAGATAATATTTGTTAAAAATTCGAAGGGTGAAATAGTGATTTAATTAAAATTTGTTTCCATTCTAATATTTGATTAATGTTTGGTGCGTTTTTTGGCCGATAAAAAATTAAAATCTAATCTCATGTAATTAAGATTAACTAATACGAAATTTAATTTATCTAGGGATTGATTAATCTTATATTTTGTGGAATTAGAAAATATTTAGTTATGGAAATAAAAATTAAATCATGTACTAAATGTAGGAATGGAATTGTGATTCCCATGACCATTCCAATCTCTTGTTGAATCTCGACTACATATAAAATGTGTAGTTTAGATATACCTCATAAGTTGCCTGCATTTGGGACATCTCTTCCCACATTTATCAGCAGCGGATCTCAAACATTTCTTACAGAAACTACAAGCATTCAAAAAGAGAAAAAAATTAAAAATAAATAATCATTAAAAAAAAATTCCCCCCCAAAAAAAATAAAAAAATTTCATTTCTTTACCTGTGTCCACAAGGTGTGGTACTGGGCTCAAAGCAAATCTCCAAACATATCTGTCAAATTTTGCGACACCCCAAAACAAAAATTAATATATTTTAAAAAAAAAAAAAAAAAAAGTTCTTAATCAAGAACAATCAGTTTTGGATTTTTACTGCGCAGGAGAGCTCTTCACGGAGTCGATCCATGCAAGGAAGAGATGAAGCGGTTGAGCAAGTCAAAACAGAGCCCTCTGCTTTCCGTTCATCATCATCCCCTGTTTTCTTCTTCTCTTCGTTAACGTTACTTTTCGATTCTGCCCTCGGTTTCTCATTCTCTGTCATTTATTTTATTCAATGGCATCAAATTTTGAAAGACCCATAAAAAATTATTAGAAAGAAAAGGATCGTCAAGTTCCATGAATCAACCCAATCATGAAAGGTTTAGTACGATTTTATATTCATTTTTTTCACTTGGGGGGACTTTAACTTTGCTCATAATTTTCGATTGAAGATTTTCAATAATAGGAAGAAAAAGTAGTACCTTCTTTTGCAGTCTCATCATCATCATCAAGGTTAAGAACAGTCACAGGGATCGAAACTGGACTCTTCCTCTGTGCCCTGCGTTTTCTGAAAAACCCAATATCAACAACCACCTTTTCTGTCAATTATTTTAGTTTTCACAATCAAATCCGGGCATCAATCCCAAAAAACAAATGGGATTTCATTGAAAATTGAATTGAAGAATTGAAATCCCAAAATAAATAAATAAATGATCGTGTTCGATTGTGGGGTGTGGGGTGTGGGGGTGTGTGTATGTGTGTGTGTGTGTGTGTGTGTGTGAGAGAGAGAGAGACAGAGAGAGAGTAACCTTCTTGAATTTGATGGGGGAGTTTTCAACGGGAAATCGGAGCGTTTCTTCTGCTTGAAATGGCGATCTGGGGTGTCTTCCACAACAAGGGTGGCGATGAGGAGAGCCTCCTCATCCCATCCGGCCATGGCGGCCACCGATCGAAATCCGGGGCTCAACATACTCTCTGCTCCTCCGTCGCCATTTTCCGGCGATTTATCTGCTTCTTTCTGCAATGCATTTCTGGGGCTCTTCTTCGATTCCTCGTCAGTCACCATTTTCTTGGTCTTTTCTTTGAATTATCGAATCGCAAAAGAAAACCAAATTGTTTCAATGGCGAGTCACAGATGCGGGGGGTTTGGTCAAATGGGCCAACGGTCCAATTTTCGAATGCGACTGGTAACGGCTATAATGTAAGGAGGGCAAGAGCTGTTTTCTAGTGTAGCCGTGCTATTATTATTTATTTCTAACCGTCTAAAAATTCATAGCCCTTGTCCAAACATTAATTATGGGGATTTTCTTTCCACTATTTTTTTTTTTTTTTTTTATTTATCCTTGCAAAGAAAATGCCCTTATAGCTATAGGCTATGGCCGATTACAATACAACGAATTAAATAAGAGAAAAATATCAAATAGTCTACTTAAAATGTTAAAACTACAAAATGGTCCTACTACTTTTTCTTTGCATCAAATAGTCTTTCAAAAAACGTTAATTTGCACAGGATAGTCCTAAATATTTTGAATTGACAATTTTACCCTTCTTTTCACCCCCTTCCTTTTTCCTTTGTTGCCGCTTCTCACATCTAAACCAAACGCGATCTCATCCTCTTCCTCGACGCCTTCATCACCATTCCGAAATGCTAAGTCCTCGTCGCCGCCAACTGGAAGATCCACCTCATCGATTGCATCCACAACCCTAAAGTCGAGAACTACAGCTACAGCGAGTATAACTACAGCAAGTTCAGGCCATGGCAACTCACCGACAACGACAAGGTCATCTTCATCAACGCCGACATTGCCGTTCTCCGAAACCTCAATATGCTCTTCCATTTCCCCTAGATGTCGGCCACGAGCAACGACGGTTGGATATTCAACTTCGGTGTCATGGTCATGGTTGCCTCTGCAAATCCTCAGATCTTGAACAGATTTTGAACAAATCCTCGAGTTGAAACTGCCTTTGCAAATCCTCAGATGAGGCAAATCGATTCGGATTGTAGTGGTGGAAATCCTCAATCAAATCGATTCGGATTGTAGTGGTGGAAATCCTCAATCTCTTGTTCCTCAAATCCTCAGTTTAGTCGCCTCTGCAAATCCTCTGATCTTGAACAGATCCTCGAATTTTATTTTCTCGGGTTTGTTTTTTGTACCAATTTGATTTCAATCTTCGACGACTATTCGATGTGGGTGTAGACAGATCGATATGTGTTTCTATTTTCTAGGGTTTTGTATTGATTTGGTTGATTTATTTTGGATTAATTTGGTTGGATTTAATGGTAAATTTGATATATATATAGTGTGCACGTATGTGTGCGCGCGTGTGTGGTATTTAGGGTTTATTTAGTTGAATTGATTTGATTTGTATTAGAAAAAAAAATCAAGTACATGAATGTAGAGAGAGAATTATCAATTTGGATGAAAAATTAGAATATAACACGACGGTGGCGGCCCTAAACTCGTCGTCCTAAACAAATGTGAGAGAGAGAGAAAGAAAAGAGATTTGATCTATGCATCTAGTGCTGAGGAGTTTATGTTGGGTATATTATATGATTTTTTTTTTGTGAGATGGAATGGGTACGACAACTTGGTAAAATTTGAATAGCGGTGAAAGTTGAATTGTAAGACCCAATTTTTGGATATGTATATTTTTAATTACATTTTATAATATTCGAAAAATATTTGGATTTAGTGTGTGATTTTAAATTTTACTTTAAAAATTTAGAGGTTAGAATTGGTATTTTAAAATATTAATTTTTATATTTTAGGTTCAAATAGTAATTTTTGAATTTTTGGTGAGAGTATTAGTATAATTTGTAAAAAAAAATGGAATAGATATCTTAAATTAGATAAGACTTCAAATTAGATAAGATTAAAACAGAAAAAATAAAAATAAATAAATAAAGAAGAAAAGGTAGTGCCCTGTCCTTGCAAAACTAAGCCAATAAAAGCATGATTAAAAAAAAAAAATAGAAATGATAGAAGTGATCAAGGTAGTGGAAAAAAAATTGTATAAAAATATATGAGTTTTTTTTTTTTTTTTTGTCATCCATCTCTTTTGCCCTCTCTTTTCTCGTGGTTTGTCTTCTGCTCATTCTTTCGCACAGGTAACAATCTCTCTCTTCCATCTATATATATATATGCAAAAAAAATATACGTCAATTCAAAAAATATAGTGGATATATATATATTAAATTTGCGAAGAATACAATTTAAAAGAAAAATTATAAATTTTATTAAAATAATAATTTTTAGTATTTTGTTGACTAATAATATTTTTAACAGTCAATTAATATTTTTCTGTAGATTAAATTATTAATAGTAAAAATTTGTAATCATTATTATAATAATTTTTATACAATTAATATTGACTGAAAAAAAAAAATTGGACGTGTAATAATTTCGCATAATAAAAAAAAAATGGGAATGAAAATATTATATTTTAGGATCACGCATCGCATATTAGGTTTATTCAAATAAATTATTAGTTTAGACCCTTTTATTGTTAGGTTTACAAGCGACGCCATCCACGTCTGCATTAGGATAGTAGTGTATTTAGTAACATAAAAATCAAGTTGAGTGTACTGTCTTCTATGTAAATTGTCAAATTATATTTTCGTACTAAAATGTGAAAAGAAATGGTTTATTAAAATAAATTATTTTATAACGTTAAATGGACCTAGTAAATTTTTAAATGTGGAAATTTGATTTTTATTTATTATACTATCTCGATAGGAGGGCATGTTCTGCAGGATGTTGTTGATCCTAATAGGAGAGTATGTCCTATAGAACGTTATATTCTGACCAGACAGAAGGGCAAGTCCTATATGTGGTTGATATCTGGTGGTGTTGTTGTTACTGTTGTTGACGATGATGATTATCGTCGTGATATGGTGGTTTATACCATGTGTTAGATCCTACCATTGGAGATATTAAATAATTTTGACACTAATAGCAACCTTTGATTGTATAGTTGTACAGGTTATGGTACTGTTATAATTCTCGATCGTGAGGTGAAACGATCCTATGGTTAGTAGGGAAGTATATTTAATTAAACTATACATCTTTTGGCGCTTCAGTCTTAAAATTGGTAGTTCCTTATATATGATCTAAAAAGACTTCCAAAAGTAACTAGAATCAATTAAGAACCGGCAACATAGAACGATTTTCTTAGAAACAACATAAGTGTATTTACTCTAATAGTATTCAAACACAAAACTCAGAAAAAAAAACATTTTGGGGATTTCTAATAATTTAATTCTAATCTCAAGTCCGCTTAAAACCTTAGTTCCTACAAAACAATACACTGAAGGAAAATCACAAATGTGAATATTCACATACTCAACACATTAAATTGATTTTTAGTGTGATTATTTGCAAAAAGCCCAAGAATATGAGTAATAGAATATGACCAATACTCTACTCCATGTTCACTTACTCAAGTGATAGTTTATCTAAAACTTAAGGAATGAAATTATTCTTAATATGAAAAGGAACAAGATGGAAATTCAAAACAAGTCTTTTAAGGTGGAAATTCAAACCAAAAATTCAATAATCGATTTTTGCTACATAATAACTATTTCAATAACCCCTACATCAACTATGAAAATGAATAAGATGTTAATTCAAAACAAGATTTTCAATTGTGGATTTTTGCTATACAGTAATTATCTCAAAAATAAAACTTCAAGAATGAAAAGGAACACGATGGAAATTAAAATCAAGAATTCAATAATCGATTTTTACTACATAGTAACTATTTCGACAATCCCCCCACATCAACTATAAAAAGGAACAAAATGTTAATTTAAAATAAGACTTTCAATTGTGAAGTTTTGTTACACAATAAATATCTCAAGAAATTAAACATCAACAATGAAATGGAACCAGAGGAAAATTTAAGAACATTATAACCATCTCATCAACCCAAACATCAACAATGAAAAGGAAGTAGAGGAAAATTCAAAACTACTAACTGAAATTGTTGCTAAGGTTTTATTACCTTTATGTTCACTTCTGAAATTGACTACAACTAATTGAAATTGGGTTGATATGATGGTTCACACTGGTGATGGACTGCTACGAGGGTTTTTTGCTGGACCAACCTTCCACGAAGACGTCATCGAAAGTAATGGTAGGCGATGGCGCTGCACAGGGTAGACAACGGCACCGACGATGGATAGGGGTTTGATGGACGACGGCGAAAGGAATGGAAGATGACGACGAGGGAAGAAGTCGATGCTCTAAACTCTTCAAGGTTACTCAAACATGGAAGGTTGTAATTTTAATTTTTTTCCCCTCAAAAACTCTTACCATGTATACACAGACACGCACCTTCTCAAGGGTTTGAAACACACGGTTTTGGTTTGAGATTTTTACTAAATAAAAATGATGAATTGGGATATGCTCAATATAATAGTAGGCATTGGGATCCATATTAAATTAACCTTTATACTATTTTAAAGAACTAAATAATAAAAATTTCAATCAAAATAAACTTTTTTTTTTATTTTTTCAGAAATATATCTACAAAAAAGAATCCTTCAAACTAAATTCATCTACCGATTCGGTATCGGTTAAAAAAATATCATCAAAATTTGAAAAAAAAGAAAAAAGTCACTAAAAACTCCTTGCACTTCTCTTACTTGTCTTCCTCCTCCTTCTCTTCATAACCAAAATCACATCTTCTTCGTCTTCCTCAGTAGCATGATCTTGCCACGGCAACATGCCAGTTTTCGGGTCGGCATATAACAATCGCACCCGGTTTCTTAACCCGGTATCTTCGACCTCACAAAACCGGGTCGCCCAATCCGCGGGCTCCACGGCTCTTGTACCCAGACCCGGCGCCCGATCCTTAGACCCGACATTATGCTCCTCCTGCCAGTCCGACACGTAGGTGGCCACCCTCCGGTAGAATTTCTCCTTGAAAACCTCCCAAACCTGGTACTTGTAGTGGTTGATCACTACCAATGCCCGATCCATATTTTTGGACCTGAACCCGTCTCTGAGGCGAAAATGGTGCACCATGTTGATCAGCGTGGAGTCCAGCGCCTCTGGTTTCACTATGCTCTTGTGTCTCTCCGACGTGACCAACCGGCAAATGTACCCGACGGTGACTCCCTTCGCCGGCACCCGTTTGAGACCCGACGGCCCAAAATTGTGGCACGACGTCCGCAGCTCCGCAATCTCGCCGGGCTGGTTAGAGAGGATATCGTGGATGGAAATGCCGGACGGCAGGTGGAAAAACTCATCCACGTCGATGAACCCGACCCACTCGCATACTTCCCGGGCTCGGAGCGCGCAGTGGGCGAACCCGGCTTCCTGGGTCTTGATCCACGGCCAAACATGCCTGGTGATGTTGAAATCTCTCGCCACTAACCAATCAATCACGTCGTTGAGATCGTCGTCGCTGTTGTTGTCGTAGATGAACCACCGTTGGACTCCAACTCCGGCATGGTACATCACCCATTCCCGCAGAAAACGAGCCTGGTTCCTCAACATGGTGCACACGCACATCTCGAGCGGTTTCGGGGTCGGGACGGTTGTGACCGATCCGAAACGGGTTTCCGGTCGAGCTATCGAAGGTAACCCTCCTCCGCCGCCGATAGCCCTGACGGAGACCTTGAGGGTCTCGTTGCCGGCTCTTCGAGGATTGCTCAGTACACTCAGTGGGGTCCTGCACCGGACGACTTCCTGGGCGATCGATACGACGTCGGATCTCAATGAATACTTGGGCCTGCTGAAATCCCACCCGTACACGCACTCGAACCTGGAAGGGTCCGCGGCTTTTCCTGACCGTAGATTTAGACCCTTCACGAAGACGATCGTCGTGTTATCGCGGTCGATAACGGCTTCGTAGGCCAAGGTGTCCCACCGATAAGTGGGTCCCGGTAAAAGGTGGCCGTTGGGCTTCAGCGAGACGGTGACGATCGAGACACGTGGCTGCCGGCGACAACGTACGATCTGCCTACCGGGGTATTCATCGTCCGTGGCCACCGGAGGGAGGTTTAGTGGAGCCCCCGACGAGTTCGGCAAAAGGTAAATACAGTCGATGTCATCTTTGGTGAATAAGGGAGTCGACGGAGGATATTTTAGGAAAATCAGCACCTGGTCAGGAAATTCAATCGTTTCTCGGATTGAAACCGCCTGCGCTCGGATAGGAGACTCCCCGGAGATGGCTTGCATCGTCGCCGACGGCCACGAGGACACCAATCTCGGACGAAAACGTTCTATCAAAAAATTCACACGAAAAATCAATAAATTAAAATATAATTTATATAATCAAACTTCTTCTCGAAGAACCTAATTCGACTGAAATTCAAACTCTAAGAAAATCATAAAATAAGAAAAAATTTGTGAGATAAGACGAAGAAT
Source organism: Eucommia ulmoides (assembly GCA_016647705.1). Lineage (NCBI taxonomy): Eukaryota > Viridiplantae > Streptophyta > Magnoliopsida > Garryales > Eucommiaceae > Eucommia > Eucommia ulmoides. The sequence continues at coordinate 22,606,043 of CM028339.1, forward strand.
CAAACAATATCGGATAAAGATAAAGGGGGGAAAGGGAAAAATTACCTCTGACGAAGAGGCGTAAAGTAGAGAAAGTGAAGCCGGAGAAGAAAACGAGAAGGAGAAAACACCAGAAGAAGACGGAGGCTGTGGGGGTCGACGGCAGGAAGGAGGAGGCACGTTTCCGGCGATCTTTCATGGTGGTGCTAAGGCCCACCACGATCCGTATAACTACCAACCGCAATCAGTGGAAGGATCTCCTCTTTGTTCCCATTCATTTAATACTTTGTGATCTCTCTCTCTCTCTCTCTCTCTCTCTCTCTTATATAGGAGACCGGAGACTCTCTCTCCTCTCTAGAATTGTAATCCGATACGAAAGGCAATTGAGAAAAAGATACAGAGAAATTCGCCCATATATTTTGGATATTTGCCCCATCATTCGGATTAATATCAGCACCCGGAATTTACTCCCTTAATTATTATTTTTTATTTTTATTTTATTTTCAGCCGTCGTGCAAAAAGTATAATTTTTTTTTATAAAAAATCTAAAATTCAATCCTCATCCTTAACATATATTAATTTTAGACTCAGCAGTTTAGAAAAAATCATTTCAGTATATATTTTTTATTTGAATATTATACGTGCAACAATTGATCATTTAATTTTATATTTAATTTATCTAATGAAAGTATAAAAAAAAATTAATGCTGAAAAATAAAAATAAAATTATAAACTAAAAAATAAATAATATCAACCTCTGAAATAATTATTGTTTATCACTCACATTTATTTTTAGAAAATAGTATAATATGTAAATAATCTCCTAGATAATTTTTTAAATTTTCTATTTTTTTTTTTAAATAATAGTTTTAAAATAAGCTAATAGGTATTTTTTATATTCTTTAAAAATTATATGTAACTAATTGAAGGAGAGAAAAAATTTTACTTTATTAAATGATTGGAGAAGGAGAGGGAGATGAAGAGATAAGGTTACATATAATTAGTTATAATGAAAACAATCTTCAATTAAAATATAGATAAATTTCAGTGAAGGTTTTAGTCATTGTCATTAGAAAAAGTTACAATGATATCCCCTCTCATTTGGAAAATATCTCTGATCCTCATTTCTCTTTGATATTAAATATAAAATTGCATATTTATACTTGATACTATATTATTAAAAAAATAATTAAAATTATCTAATAAAAAATTATTCTTATAACCCTCTTAAAAGAATTACAATTTTGCTTTTTAAATTCTATTTATGTAAATATATTTATAATTTTTTAAAATACTTTTAAGATGAAATGATGGTTGCTACATTTTTTAAGTATTTAAAAAATATTTCGTATTGATTTTTTAAAATTTAAAATTATTATGCAAATTAAAAATTGTTAATTTATGTAATACATTTTATTTTCTAATTTTTTTTCCCCTTTTTGTGATCAAACGATAATTTTTTGTATTTTTTGAGTACTTAAAGAATAATTGCTACTGAAATTTTTAAATTTAAAATTACTCTAAAATTAAATATTTTTATATCTATAAAATTTAATTACACTTCATATATCAGTTGTTTACTTTAGTTTTTTTTTTTTTTTTGAATTATTTAGTGAAGTTTTCATATGAAATTTTATTTACTAATACTTTCACTCGGTTAAAAAACATTAGGCTCGTGGATTTTCTATTTGTAATTATAACTATTTTTTGAAATTAAAATAATTATAGATTTTAATATTATTATTATTTTGTGAAATTTTCAAAAGATTTGAAGGAGACTTATTGATGAAAAAAGAGAAAGGGAAAAAAAAACATAAGAATTTAGGAAGAGATGGTAATAATTAATGAAAAAAAATGAAAAAAAATAAATAAAAACTCACCAAAAGGCTTGAAAGAGTAATTCCCAAACCTCATTGAAAGTTTCTCTCTCATTTCACTTTTATATATTAGTATTAGATATTAAAAAAAGGAAAAATTACAGGGTAATCCCAACATTAACGTAAAACTATCGATAAAATCCACATCCATTTTCTTGCACCGAGAACTCCTATGCCGCTGATTTCTTACACCGATCAGTCCTAAATTAGTCATCCGTACATTTTTCGGTGACCGATTTGCCTTTCCGTTATACGCACAACGCGATTTCATTCTTGAATCGCCGAGCATCGCCTTGTCATTGTGCTAACGCCTTCGCAACTTAGATTCTCCGCTATCACTGTCGAGATCCGACTCACTTCCGTCGTCGCCGTCCAGATCCAATGTCTTTTCCATCATCGCCGACGCCTTCTCCACTATCACTGTCCAAATCCGGCTTCTCCACCATCTCGCAACTCAAATCCAAGGTTTTCAATAGATGTCGTTACCTTTATTTATACTTTGTTTCAATCTGGTGAGTTTTTCTTTATTTTTAGAGAGAGAAAAAAATGGTAAAGTGAGTATTAAAGTATTTGGGGTTTCTTTTTTACTATTTACACATTATACCCCGCAATGTTACATGTAACATCCCCTTGAAATATTGTGAAAGAAAATGTGAGTATGTAATAATGTGGGTTTATGGTAGTGAGAAAAATTGAATCCTTTTTTACTATCAACATATTGCACCCCGCAATATTACATATAACATCCCATTGAAATATAGTGAGAGAAATGTGAGTGTGTGATAATGTGAGTCTATGGTAATGAAAGAAATTGGAAATCACACTAATGTTACATGTAACATTTTCTGAAATATAAATGTTAGATGTGTGTTTGGAGTTCATTTTTTGACCCACCCTGCAATGTTACATGTAACATCCCCTTGAAATGTAGTGAGAGAAATGTGGGTATATGATAATATGAGTTTGTATTAGTGAGAGAAATTGGAATCGCATTAATGTTACATGTAACATTGAAGTGGGTATTAAAACCTTTGGAGTCCTTTTCAACTATTTACATATTGCACCCTACAATGTTACATGTAACATCCCCTTGAAATATTTGGAGCTCTCTTTTAACTATTTACACATTGCACCCTGTAATGTTACATGTAACATCCTCTTGAAATATAGTGAGGGAAATGTGGGTACGTGATAATTTTGGTGTGTGTTAGTGAGAAAAATTGGAAATTAGATTAATATTACATGTAACATCCTCTAAAATATAAATGTTACATGTGTGTTAGTGAGATAATTGGAAATTGCATTAATATTACATATAACATTGAAGTGGGTATTAAAACCTTTAGAGTTCTTTTTTAACAATTTACACATTGCACCCTGCAATGTTACATGTAACATCCCCTTGAAATATTCAGAGTTCTCTTTTGACTATTTACACATTGTACCCTGCAATGTAACATGTAACATCCCCTTAAAATATAGTGAGAAAAATGTGGGTACGTGATAATTTTAGTCTGTGTTAGTGAGAAAAATTAGAAATTGGATTAATATTACATGTAACACCCTCTAAAATATAGATGTTACATGTGTGTTAGTGAGAGAATTGAAAATCGCATTAATGTTACATGTAACATCCTCTAAAATATAGATGTTACATGTGTGTTAGTGAGAGAATTGGAAATCGCATTAATGTTACATGTGACATACTCTAAAATATCGATGTTACATGTAACATCTATATAAAAATATGTTTTTGCGTATAACATCAACTGAAAAATATATTTTGATATAGATGTAATTCTAAAATATGTTTTTGATATAGATGTTACATATAACATCTATTGAAAATATGTTTTTAAAATAATCATTGATTATAGATGTTACATATAACATCTATTGAAAATATTTGTTTGAAATTTGTCAATATCAGACAGTGTCACATTGTTACATTTGATGTTACATGTAACATCTACGCATAATACGATCTACACGTCCAAAAAATATGATTAGCATATCGTAAAAAATATGACATTTTACTGATTAATACAGTGTAAAAATATTAATTTTACAACATTAAAAACTATGAAAAAATCCATGTGTTTTGATCTTAGTATTGAAAGTTATACATTAGGGGTATTTTCGTCACAAAAATAGAAAAATGACTGCTTGATGCATGGAAAAAATAGTGGGTTCAATCTGTAATTTACAACGCCTTTTAGGACTGCTTGGTCATCGCCACTTAAAAAAAACACTTCTTTCTCATTTTTATAATAATATATATTAATTAGGTTTTTATTTTTTATTATTTATTTTATAATCTTTATAAATATATTAATTGATTTTAAAATCAAATGACTGGGTCAATTTAGCTATTGAGTGAATTTTCTATTTTTTTTTTAAAATTAAAATACAAAAATTTATAAATAAATTATGTCAATTCAACACAAATATAAAATTTATAGAGTACAAAAAACATAACAGTGGTTAGTTTATCAAAAATATTTTATAATATTAAGTTACAAAGATGTAAAATGTTAGACAAAGTTATAAAGATTCAACAATTCAATGAAAATTATTTTTAATATTAAAAAAAATTATTTTTGCTCTTCAATTTTAGTTTTACGTCTATATTTTAATTAATAGTGGCAGAAAATTACTATAAATAAATTTAATATCAATAAAAATTATTTTTAATATAAAGCATTTAGGGTTTAAGTATTGAAACTAATAAACCTATTAAAATTCTCTAAATATTCCTAGAACACACACCTATCTGTCTCTCTTTTAAATAGTGCAAGGTCATTGTTGGTCACTGTAGGTCACTTGAAGGTTGTAGTTGGTTAATTGAAGGTTGTTGTTGGTCATCAAAATTAACACGAAAAGTCACCGAACATGGGAAAGCATTAATAGCAGTTTTGCTTCACCAGAGAGTTTTTGAATTCTCTTAAAACTTCTAAATCTTATTATTTGCTGATGTTACCAAAAATTTCCAACATGCGTAACAGCTGCGTCATGCTAAAAACCTCTTCGTCTTCCTTGAAAGATCTACAAAATCGTGACTTATAATGGGGGGACACCGGTGTGGTGGGTAAAGAACTTTTGACGTAAGAATAAGTTAATTTGATAAATGAAGACAGCAGTACACAGATTGAATCGTCTTATATTACCAGTGATACCTTCCTTTTTTATAGGCTTAGAAATATGTTGTCGTCACTTTGGAGAGGTCGCCTATTACGTGATACGCTCCTAACGTTTTGGAAGATAACCAATATCTCTATGATTTTATGAGAGATTTCTGTAACAGTCCCCATTAAATGTGGACTGTTACAGTCAATCTGGCTCATCTCTTCAAGTGTAGGGATGACGTTCACTATGAGCTTACATGTTCGTTCCTTGGCCTTGAACACCATGAGTTTGAGTATACCCCAATATGGGCCTCTTTATGAGGCCGTAAATTTTACTTAGATAACTGTTTAAGATAGTACTCAGTTGGGCCTATCATTCTACGGCTCAGATAACTCATTGGGTCTGTTTGTCTTGGATTAGATTTTGAACCCGATCCAACCCATTTAAGGCTACACGTCTATGTCAGTTATGAGCGAAAATTCTCTTATATAATTTAGCAATCACTTTTTCACTTTGACAGTGATCTTAATTTTTTATACTAAAAACTCATTCACCATGTCCCTTTTCATTAACTCCTCGTTAAACAAAGGAACCAAATTTTCATGTAGTTGAGCTCTGTTCATTTGCTTTTTAAATCTGTTCCAAGGGTCAATTTTATTTCCCCTGTTACTTATTTGTGGTTAATTGGAGATTTTAAAAATCAATTGAATATTAATTTCTGAAAAAATAAAGAACTACAATATGAAATTTTGGCAGTAAATAGTCGATGCCTTTCGCGTTGACTGGGGATTTGTTTTCCGCACGGCAACGATTAAAATACTTCGTCCCATTCTTCGATCATTGGGTCCACTTTTAACTATGTGAAGCCCACTTCGTCTCTTTGAGTCTTGATATAGCCTAATTACATTACTTACCTTTCCTTTATAATTATTAAATTTCAACTTAGTCCTCGTATAGTATATAGATGGAGATAAAAAGGGCCGTCAGATCAGAAATAAATTTATTCTTATTTTTAGACCGTCGGCCTAAATTATAACCTTGTGGCGCGTAATTAACGCACGTCACTTTCACCGCAACTGTACGGGTCAAGTTTTAATATAGATGGAGAGAGTAGGGGTATCGTGTCCACAAGGATCGATTGACATTATTATCGATTACCGTAATTGTCATAACCTAATTTTATCTAGGTGATAAAAATGTGTTTATAATTAATACTAATACTAAGTTAATTAATTTAATTATATTGATATTATATTGAGATGTTTAGGAAAAAAATTGTCTAGGAATTAACTTTATTTACAAAAACGTGTTTGGTCTCGTTTAGTTTACAATAACGACGTTCGACCTATTCGACAATCTCTGTATCGTAAACTCACTCACCACCTCTCATGAGTATAAGACGAGTGAATATCCGATTTTGCGTCAACGAATAAATCCCCCTCAACGTCTTAACGACATTACGTCACATGAGTCTCGCCCCAACATCATTGATTGCACACTCTCTAACTCCCTCCCGGGTTATTGGATCGTCGCGTTGTGTTAACCCTAATCCGAATTCGGGATTACCTCTCCCGAGTGTCAAAACCCCGATTTCTCACTATATCTAAACAAGCATATAATCATGACAAACCGATAAACACAATCAAAATAGCGAAGAACAATTATTAACGAAACACAAACTCAAACAAACAATATTTTCATAAATTATATTAATCTCTAGACAAAATCTGTTTAGTTCATGGCCATAACCATTTATACAATGTAAAATGAGCTAAACATGCTCAACAACCTACCAAAGTTAAGAAAATAAAGAAGAAACGAAAGAAACTTAGCCGTAGTCTGAAGATTTGCCGCTAAAAATGCTTCGAGATTGCTTTTTCTTCTTCACAATGTGTTCTTCTCATTCGGAATTGGTTGAACACTCCCCAAAACACTCTCAAAATATCCTAAGCCCTAAGGGGTCTCTAATGGCTGAATGAAGAGGAGAGGAGAAGAAATAGGGAACAAAAAATATCTAAAAAATATCCTAAATCAGGTGCAGAGTGACCGCCACGGCGGTGGGTATGTCGGTTTGATCTTTGCCGCAACGGTGGAGGCAACAGTAGGCGCAGGAACCTTGCTTTTGTTTCACCGCCGCAGCGGTGGGTTTCTAGCAGTTTTAGGCCCCTCTCTGCATATTCACCACCGCAACGGTGGGCTGCTTTTCAGAATATTGCCTTCATGCTTGTTTTTCCACCGTTCTTGATCCGATTTGATCGTTATTGATCCGTTTTCATCCTTTTTCACCCCACACCTGATTTATATCGAAAAGAATAAAAACATCTTAAAAACGTTATAAATATACTCGAAAACTAACAAGTTCGGTTTGTAAATAGATAGGTAAATTACACTTATCAAATATCCCCAAATTTGGAATTTTATTAGTCCTCAAGCAAAACACCCACATAATAGGAGAAAATATAAAAACTAATTACGAAAGTAAAAACTAAAAACGAAAAATACTAAAAACAATAATGTGCAAGTTTTAATTATCATCTAATGGCCAAACAAAATTTTCCTCATCGGCCCTCAATCCTATCGAGTTCAAGCATAAATCATACCATGTGGTGTTTTAGAATTTCAACGTTCAATAATAGTAAGCATCATTCTAGATCCTGTCAGAGTGTGTGTGTTAAAACTCAAATATACAACTATCCGTTGATTAGATGAGATTATCCCTCAATAAAGTTCATGACTTAAACCATTAAGGTATAGAGAATCCATATGCCTGACTCGGGTTTTATACTCACTAATGTAGGCTCAGAGATTTAAAAAGATCAATAGGTCTTGGTTCGGTTAAGGAAGATGGCCAAGGGTAAATTGGAAGAGAAAACGGGTTAACGTTGTTAACTTAACGTTACCCAAGGCACATCGCTTGACACACTCACACTCAAAACCCCCACAATTAAATTGGAAACAACCCCGAACATACATTAAGAACGTCGTACTCACTTGTCAAATTAAACTGAAATAAAATTCTATTTACATAGTATTTCCCCCCCCCCCCCAAACAAACACACCCCCAAACTTATTTGATTTGTACAATTTAAGGGGTGTGTAAAATATGAACGAAAAACGACAAGTACTCGAATACCGAACCAATTAATAGCTCGCCCAAAATCCAATCGCTCACATCAAGTAGCATAACGAATGCTAACTTGATTCACTCACATTATGCCTTTGGTTTAGCGATATAGGTTTGGAAAAAGTTCAATCGGCATGGTATTAGTTAAGTGTTCAGAATTGAAACGGCTATTGGCTTCGACAGGGTAATGAGGGATAATGATATATCAAGGTAAGCTTAAAAGGCCCAAGCAACAAAATGACTGCCTAAATCATATCTCCTGAACTACCTCGCCTAGGATTTCGCCTCGAATTTTCCCCAAATAAAGTTCTAGAATCCCTATTGTCATGAATTTGGGTGAAGTATAATCGTTTTCAAATCAATTAGATAGTGCTATATTGAGTTTATGTGCTCGTGCATTTAGGATCTACAATAACTTTTACTAAAACGATACATCAAGTACACAGAACACACATGAATAAGTTTTACGCTCGACCTCAATAAACAATCAGGGGACAGACTCATCATTGGGTAATGGCCCATATGAAGTCAAAACTCAGCACATAATAATAACTACCTTAAACAAACACGCACACGATAAAAACAGTAAAACATAAACTAAAGTAAAACATATACTAAAACATACTACACATCACCACCAACTTAACACAAGCACTGCCCAAAACAACCCGTCAGCAATCCCAATGACAACATATAGCATGATAATGAAGAAGGGGGTTTAAAACACGTACCTGGAAGGCAAGAGAATCTGGCCTCTGAATCAAGTCGACGAAGATGGATCTAACTTATTTTTTACCTTGGGTTGCCTCCCAAGAAGCGCTTTTTATGGTCGTCAGCCTGACATGCCAAAGTACTCGTCAAAGAGCGACTTTGGCCCGTAGTACGTGTCAAATAACACCATGTATGGGTCTTGGTTTAATACGCCCTCAAGACTGGCGAGATATTGCTCTCACCGGCTCATGTACTTAGTGGGCATGAAAGGACGTTGCTAATGGCGGTGAAGGATAAATGAGCCACATCGGATCCTCGTAAATGTAATCGTCTGGGATCGATAGTGGTATCACAATTTGGATCTCCAATGGTGACGAATCGCAATCGTCGATCCAGGATTGGGTTCCCGGCTCATTCGAGTAATCATATCGAACTCTCCTAAGCTCATTCCGCTTGTTTCTGGTTCCTCGTGGTGACTTTTAATGCATGTGACTTGTGTGTCTCTCAGTGCCACCACATTTGACTCAGCCTCAATCAAGCAGATAAGCTGATCAATTTGCGTCTGAAGAGATGTTACGGTCGCATCAATTTCAGTATAGACCGTCTCGAAATTATTAAGACGATCATCGTGCTCATTGATCCTGTCAATCGTCTCCCTCCAGAACCCCTGAGTCTCTCCAATAAAATCAGCGAATATTTCCTCTAGGATGGAGGAAGACTCAACGTATTGGTCCGAGGTGTCAATCCATGGCGCTATAGTATTGAAACTCTGATAATCAAAGGCCGTCATGTCTTCCAACAACCAATAGGCTTCGCCCACGGGTAATTGGTCGAAAGAGGTGGTACCATTATCTCTTTAAACCCACATTCTGGTTACATCTAATAACCCATTGAGAAAGTTCAGTAGTTGACACTTCCTCGGGAAACGATGGTCCAGAAACCGGAATAGCAATTCCTTGTAACGATCCCAAGCACTATAAAATAGTTCGGAATCCCATTGAAAGAAATGCAAAAGTACTTGTTGATCTAACATCGTCAAGTACCATGCAGGAAAAAGAAAAAGAAAACTACAAAGAAAAAATTATAAATAAAAGAAATGCCTCAATTAAAATCAAGTTATTTACTCACAATATCAATAATAATCTAAAACACAAACTTGGAAATAGATAGGTAAACAAAAACACAAACTCAAGTTCGGTTTGTAAATAGATAGGCAAATTACAATATCATAACACAAGTACAAAATAAAAATTAGGGTTTCTCTCTACCACCATCCACTGTGCCCTCTCCAACGCAACCATATCAGCTATCACGTGCTCCATTCCTCAAATAATTCACTCCACACTCTCTTCTTCTTTCCTTCCATCACCATATCTCTGTTCTATCATCTTCATTACCATCATCGTCATTGTATCGCCATGTGTTATGGGCTGAGCCTTTTGAGGCTGGAGAACAAATCGTGCTGCGCTAACTAGAGGATCGTCTAATAGCAAATCTAGAGATCAGATGATCTAGAACAACGGAAACAATTTTAATAGCAGTAAGGTTCACCATAACAATACATGCAAACAATGTATTAATAATACAATTATAAAAACAATAACAATTATTTTAATACCGAAGATTACATGTGTGAAATGTTTACAATGACATGTCCTTCCACATAATACTTTAAGTAAAAAAATACAAGTGACACGAATAGATATCATTAAACCCGAGGAGTAATAATAGGGTATTTTTACATGAAATAATGGAAATAAACTAAACTATACTAAACTAGTCTAGAAAACAAAAGAAAATGATTAATGACAAGATCCTATGTGCGAGAACAAGCACTAGACAAGCTTTGTCACACCCCACCCCGGACACCCGTCACCGTGAGGCTGGCGTGACGTCAACATGACAACACTTGCCTGACCAATTTAATTACGACAATATACAAACTTTCATTTACACGTTATATATATATATATATATATATATATATATATATATATATATGTATGTATGTATATATGTATATATATATATGTATGTATGTATATATGTATATATATACATATATACATATATATATATGTATATATATATAATGAGTTCATACTATAAGAATACATCTGCCCCAAAATAAGAACAACAAAACAAATCTCATGAACTTCCCTTAGGTTTATTCTCAAACAGTTCATCTCAAATTTACTCTCGTATGACTCCAACGCCTGCCCCGCATGACTCTAACTAGTGCCAGTAGGGGACTAACCGACTCCTATATGCTCCACCTGCGAGTGTACTGTCTTCTTAGTAAAAATATTTTATAATAAGAATTCATATCTTCAACTTCTAAGTGGATCAAGCGTAAGTATATATGTAGTGAAAATAAAGCGATATAGATAAGTTTCATTTAAATCCATCTAGTATAAAATCGTACCAATCACCATGATAATAAATATCAAGTCAGCCAATATACGTAAAGCACCATATCTCAAACATACACCTCAAACACACATCTTAAACACACACCTTAAACACACACACTGGCCAGCCCTAGTGATCGTTTAACCTCACGATCGAGAGTTTGCAACGGTACCGTACCATCCGTAGGATATGCCTTCCTACGAACACCCATCACTCCGTCGAAGCGGATAATCACTGCGCAGTATAACGTCTAACAGCACTCTGCCGAAACAGATAAACATCACTCCGCCGAAGTGGATAACATCACTCCGCCGAAGCGGATAACATCACTCTACCGAAACAAATAAATACTATGGTATCGTCAAATCAAATACAACATCATCGAATCAGAACTCAATAAATATCGTCTACTCAACCTCATCAAATCACCACATCTATCCCTTTCCCTCAAAACCAACTTTTAAATTCAAAAATCTTATTTCACACTTTCTTTTAAAAAAAAACGTCTGATTTTATCAAAACCACTTTTCAACCCTTTATTTTTAGAAAACCAGGCATTTTTAGAAAAACAGATGTTTTCTATTCTCTTTTAAAAATACCGTCTGATTTCACCAAATCCAACAAAAATTCATCTTCAACTTCATTTCGAAAACCACCGAAATCTTCCGAAAATCCAGTTTACCAACTCACCCAAATCTTGCTTGATCCATATCATTCATAAATTCAGACAGTTTAAGCAAATACATATTTCATCATATATATACATAGAAAAATAGTTTGGCAAGAAGACAATACACTCATTTGGCTACCCGCTTCGAACAGCTTTTACCGACTATACTCTAGCGTTACTCCGGTGCCCGTGATCCTAGTAGTGACAGGGTTTAAATTAATATTTTATGTAAAATTATTATTTGATTAATTTCGCTCCGTTTAAAATTACTGTACCAATTTATTTAGATTTGCGATTCATGACGTATTATTACGATTGCGAGGATTACTAATATGTTCGCAAAACCGTTAATACTAATAATTTAAATTTAACGACAAAAATAATCGATTTAGATTTTTACATGTTCCGAATCGTCCGTCGGCCGCGAAATGGATTTTTATTGAGGTTGTTTGTGTGTATTTTTTTTTTTTTTTTTTTTTCTGGGTTTTCAGCCGACAAACACCAACACACGCTCTCTCTCTCTCCTGCTCCTGCTTCGATTTGAGTTCAACCGACCGCCCACGCTTCCACCACCGGCCGTTTCTGTTTCGGTCTCTATTTTATTTCCACCGTCGACACCTCTCCCTCATTGGTTCTCACTTAATCCGGCCAGCCGATCGACACCCGCCATTCTCCCCACTGCAATCGTCTGCACATACGCTCCTACACCCTTACCGATCGCCGGCGACCACATACCAATCATACACACACACACACAGCAGTGACGGTACACACACCTACCCCCACGACCGACTACCATCGTCGGATCGAACAGAAACCACACATGCACAGTTACCATTGACAGAACACACACACTCCTATACCATCGCCGATCACACCCCCATTGCCGGCGACCGACTCCCCATGCACCACCGGACCGAACGACCCCTGTCGACGACGACACACACACAGAGTCCACGATCACACACACATCGTCTACGACCGACCGACAACACACACATACACGCACGTCGATCACCGTCGACGACTCCTACACCACCTCACCGACGACACACAACCACACACGGTCACTGGAAAGAAGATGACGACGACGCTCACACACCCACGCCGGAGAAACAGCAACAAACTGAGTCCACCATCCCGAACCTTCTCATCTCTCTCTATGATTTTCTGAGCGTTTTTCTCGATTGTTCTCCTGCGATTCCTAATCACCACTACCTTGATACATATATATGCATGTAATTAGTGGATTGAACTTGAACGCCCGATTGCCACGTTGCCGATCTCTCGCTGTTCTGTCTCCGGTTCTCAAGGCATACACCCACGAACATATATATGTGTATACATGTGTTTTAAAATTATTATTATTTTTTGTTAAATTGCTCTTTTCCCCCCTAATTCTTTAAATCTTTATTTTAATCCAAATTCATCATTTATGATTTCCTTCATTTGTAATTTCACCCCTTAAACTTTTTAAGTAAAAAGTTAAATGCCAATTTACCTCCCAAAGTTTGGAGTGAATGTTTCTAAATTTGCAAATTGACCCCTAAACTTTTAATTTGAATTTTTTTAATTTGTACATTTTTACTCTGAATTTTTCTAAATGCTCTATATGCAAGTAAATTGACGTACGCATGAAATCGGGGTCTTACAAGCTTAGACCGTGACATTCTCCCCTACTTGAGCAGTCGACGTCCTCGTATATTTCTTCTTGTGGTACTTTTGATTTCGTTTGTAGTTTGTTGCGTCTTCTGCTTTCTCCCAAATATGTTAACTTATAGAGCTTATCCACCGAATGAGGATAAATTGGTTGCTCTGTGACAATCTCACTAGAATCCATGTTGACATCAAAGTGCTTGTGTAGATTGAAACAAGAATCAATACGTAACCAAAGATGTTTGAGACGTTTGATCAAGAACGACTTTATTAACTCCATATCTGTGTCACTGAAAATACTCCTCGTAACATTCCACAACTGAGTATTATGCTTGAGAAATTGTGCAACAGTGTCCCTGGAATAGAGCTACTGAAGTGATAGAGATAAGGTTGTAGAACTTGAAGATCTGTCCAACACGACAATAGTTGTGCCTTTGTTCCCTGAAACCTCTACTTTCAGCACAAAGCCGGTATTTTCGCCTTTCTGAATGTAGTCCCATCGAAAGCAAGTGGGCCTTTGCATTATTAGCTAATATTAAAATGGATTGACCCAATAGAAACTTGATTTTTGTAGATTTTTCCCCTCTGGATGAGGAGGGAAACTTATCTGGAAGTTTTCTTGGAGAAGCAATTCGAACAAAGTTAAATAACCCTTTTGCTGAAATCAAAAGTATTACTCGTGGGTTAGACTTTCCCCAACTAAGTACTGAAAGGTTGTCTTCCAATTTGCCTATCTCAAGTTATAGAGCCGAAACGAATTTGTCTTCAATCGAATAATACGTTGTAGGAATTACACACAATCGATCTCCCATCATACAAAGCAAATTTAGAAAAGGCATTGGGATTTCCTTGGTGTCTGCAAAGAATTTCATCCCCAATATCATTGGAAAATTATCCAATGGAACAACGGTGAAGTTGAGGACCCCATCCCATGGAGCAATCTTTGTGTGTACCATATTGGCGACTCCAACCACGGGACGCACTTCGAAATTAACGACCTTCAGTCACCTCGAGTTCTTTTTGACATGCAAGCTCAATCAACTAGCTTCCTTATTGGACATAAAATTGTGTGTTGCACTAGTGTCAACTAAAGCCTGAGTATTCCGCCTATTAATTTGAAGATCTACGAACATGAGATTCTTGTTTGAGACCTTCTCTTTGCGATCAGCTATCGCTGCACAATATTCATTAGATGAATTGTACCTATTTGATGGGTATCGAACTCATCTGAAGGTTTCTCTTCATTCTTTTCGATATACTTTTCCCAACATTATTTTTCTTCCTGAGTTGACGCTTATAACGTAGACAAGGTACGTTTATAAGGATAATCGGATACATCATGATTGTTTTTGCACAAAAAGCAAAGAGTAGAATTTTGATGGGCTTGACTGCCCCATTAAGGCTTTTGGTTTGTCGAACCAAATGATGCCCTTGAGTTGTTGAACAATTGACCTGATTTTGAGTGTAGGCCTCGGTGTGGACTTCCGGAGGACTCCTTGAAGTAAATTTTGAGATGGCGTTTCTCCAACATCATTATGCGATACATTCATGTCTTTACTCATGTCGTGGTTAATTGTAGGTTCAAAAGAGTAATCAATTACTCCTTCTGCTGCGGCAACGATAATAGAGAAATCATGAGGTCGTTGTCTTTATATTTCCTGATGTACCCAATCCTTCAATCCATCTAGAAACCAAAGAAACTTATCCTT
Source organism: Eucommia ulmoides (assembly GCA_016647705.1). NCBI lineage: Eukaryota > Viridiplantae > Streptophyta > Magnoliopsida > Garryales > Eucommiaceae > Eucommia > Eucommia ulmoides. The sequence goes on from CM028339.1 coordinate 22,621,307, forward strand.
TTGGGACATTGTACAAATATCCAACATGAGAGCCATAAATTTCTTGACATAGTCTCGGATGTATCAGGTCTGTTTCAGCCCTTTTAGTTGTCGTCGAGTCGTGTACTCGAAATTCTTCGGAAGGAATTTAACCTTGAGTTCCCCCTTAAGGTCTTTCCAAGTATCAATAGTGCAATTTCTCCTCCGGTTGTCTGCATATTTAGTGTGCCACCATAATTTAGCATCACCGCTAAGGTACATAGAAGCGGTTGTCACTTTTTCTTCCTCGAAGGTTACTTGAGTGACCTGAAAGTATTGCTCCATATCAAAGAGGAAGTTTTAAAGCTCATTGGCGTCTCTCACACCGTTATAGGAATGAGGTTCCGGAATGCGAACCCTCGAAGTCGGCTTTTCGAAGTCTGTAACAAGAGCTCGATACATAATATTTCTTAGGTCGTCTAGCTCGCCCTGGAGATCAAGGACTAACATTTCCATCTGAGCATGATGGTTAGCAGATGTCTCGGCGATTAGGCCCATCCGTTTGATCAGGTGATCAATTTGGGAGGTAATCATTCCTTTAGGACAACGATCATTCATGCCTCCTTGAACTTACATGTTAGTTAATTTTCTTACTTAGTTTGTTATTTGTATTTTGGAGAAGTTTATTATTTATATTCTTCAAGTCAAGATAATTTAGCATGTTTTTTATTACAAACAATGACCCTATTTATACAAGAATTGTGTTGTACAAATTTCATAACTGATATGAAATAATTCCTAAATACCTAAAATATAGATTTGTGACTGATTACGAAATGAATTATGATTTGTAACTGATAATGAAATTAAGAGAGGTTTAATACTCTCCTGCAAACTCGACTAGCCTGGAGAGACGAGTTTGGTTCGTAGAAGCTAGAAGCGTGTTTTGTGGAGTCCCTTGGTAAATATATCGGCGACTTGATTAGTAGATAGGACAAATTGAACTCAGTGTGTAACAATAAGAATGTGTTCCTGTATAAAGTGATAATCTAATTCAATATGCTTGGTACGAGCGTGGAACACAAGATTTGAGGCCATATATGTAGTACTGAGATTATCATAAAGTAAGGTGATAGGCGTGGATATTGAAATTTGCAACTCCTGGAGTAAATGAAGTACTCATGTGGTTTCGGCACAAACATGGGTAAGGGAGCGATGCTCAGCTTTGGCGATTGATCGAGAAACAGTAGATTGTTTCTTAACAGTCCAAGAGATCAAATTGGAACCCAAGAAAACACAGAAGTCAGTGGTAGAGCGATGGGAGCTAGGACAACTTGCCCAATCAACATAAAAACAAGCCTTGAGGCTCAAGAGGGTTGTACTACGCTGAAAAAAAAAAAAGGCCAAAGTTTAGAGTTCATTTGAAGTACCAAAAGATTCTTTTGGTAGCTATAAGGTGGTGTGTCCGAGGTTGGCTCATGAATTGAGCAACATGATGAACAACATAGGCAATGTTTGGTTTGGTAAAAATAAAGATACTGTAAGAATCCAACCAATTAGCGATACTCAGTGGCATTTAACAAGAGATCCCCACTTTAAGATGACAACTGAGTTTTAGCACATACATGGGTATTGCAAGGTTTGCAGTCTATCATCGAGGATTGTGCAAGAAGATCGATAGTATACTTGAGCTAAGAGAGACGTAAGTCAGCAGAGGAGAAAGTTACTTCAAGACCCAGAAAGTAAGATAGGGAACCAAGGTCACTAAACTCAAACTCCTTGCCAAGAGTAGTGATGAACGATAAAACTAGAGACGGTTGATTTCCAGTGAGTATAATGTCATCGACATATAAAAGAAAAAGTATCACGACAAAATTAGAGCGATTGATAAATAAGGAATGATCAACTTAACTCTAGATAAATCCATACTATAAGAAGAACGTGCTGAGACGTTGGAACCAAGTGCGAGGCGCTTGTTTGAGGCCATAGATAGCCTCTTGTAGATGACAAACATGATGAGGACGATCCAGATCTATGAAACTAGGTGGTTGTGACATAAAAACAGATTCCTCCGAAATGCCATTAAGAAAGGCATTCTTCACATCAATTTGGCGCATTGTCTACCCAAAGGATACGCAAGGCTGACCACAGTACGAACAATAGTTGGTTTGATTATATGACTAAATGTATCATCAAAATCAACACCCGTGTTGACCCAATGAGCTACCAAAGATGGGGGTAAATTGGTAGGTATAAAAAATTTAAACAATTTAAAATTTTTAACACTTCATTTATCAAATAATCAATTTATCCTAAATCAATTATTATCTTTATTACTTAGTGGATAAGTGTTTATATTCTAAGTGCACACCCAAATAGAGTATGATAAAAATAATAACAAAGCAGCACACCAAGATATATCCCGGTTCAGCAAACTAGTCTTGCCTAGTCCAATCCCTCGAGCTCCACGGAGATTCACAACCACTAAACCCTTGATCCCTTTACCATGTAGGAACTAAACTGTTACGATTTTCTTTTTCTCAGGTTAAGGAAGGACCTTATCTTTTTACCAGGCTAATGATTAACCTAATTCTATTACAGGAAGAATCACCATCTAATCCTTTTACATGATAAAGATCAAACTTAATCCTTTTGCAAGCTAAAGATTAAACCTCACAACTCTCACAAGTATCATTTTCACAAGGACAAAACCTTCACAATTTACTTAATTCTATTCAGGAAGAATCACAATCTAGTTCTTTTCTAGGAAAAAGAATAACCTAACCTTTTTATACTTAGGAAAAGATCAAACCCTAATATTTTTACCAAAAAATATTGAAATCTAGCTACCCTAACCAGACACCAGCCCAACCATGTCTAATCCACTCAAACTCACAAATACACAAATATTTGAGTTTCTTCCCACAATAAGTTTTTACCACCTCAATATTGATATACTCGATTAATGTCTCAAAATTTACTATGTAATAGATACAATGTGGGGCAAATTAATATCTGATTATAAATAAGTGTGGGTAGCACAAAAAAAAAAAAGCACGTAATCAGATAAACACACAAAATCGTTTAAAAAATATTTTTATGCTCTTAAATTTGAAAATGATTTTTCAATGATCTTAACGACCAAAAAAATATAATAATATGAAATCACAATAAGGAATAATACCTTGGAAAGATCTCACCGGGATAACAACGAAGAATATAAATAGAATCGCGAGACAGTACAAATTGGTGACGCCAAAACAATCAACGCTTTAGATCAAGAACGTAACGCAATATCTCTCTCGAATGAATCTTAGCAGAATGATAACTCTTAGAAAACCTTAGGAACTGATGTTCTTGATATTCGTTTATCACAATCTCGCAGGTCTAATTATATAGACCAATATCAAGCCCTCCAACGGCTACTTTTCAAAAGAGATGTCTCTAAAAAGCACTCTTAGACCCCATATAATAATTTCTTTCAATTCTTGGATATTTCACTTAAAAATAATTTTCAAAACTCTAAAATAAGTTCATAAATATTTCTTAATTATCAATCATAAAGATAAGAAGTATTTAACTAATCAAATTGAGAAGATTATTTATTATGTGAACCAAATCAGTATAAATTCAAAACATATAGACCGTATCTTCAACAAGATTAGATCCCCCCGAATTTCTCCCTTGGAATCATAAAAAAATGGCTAGTTTTTTTACTCGAAGACCAAGATCCTCAAAATCTCAACCGAAATAGTCGGTTGATCGATCCCAGGCCTGTCGGTTGACTGATTGATACAATGTATAAGCTAGGCTAAATGAAACACCTAGTCAGTTGACCGATCTCTCTTCGGTCAGTTGACCGATTGGTTCACAGAGTTTTCCTTGCCAAAACCTAGATCAGTCAGTTGACTGATTACCATCCAATTGGTTGAACGATTGATTTAGAGACTTTCACTTTATCCTTAGACCCATCGATTGATTGATCTTTTCTTGGTCGGTTGACCAATCGATGCAGGATCTACACAATTTACTCAGAAACCTCATTGTTTCTATTAGTTGACCAATAATTTTTTGATTAGTTGATGTATTGATGTTGGTTGATAAATTCCTTTACCAATTTCTGCTTCAAAACTCAACGTTTGATTCAATTAACTAATTGAGTTTCTCGATTAACTATATTGACCCTAAATTTTAACTTTAAACATGATTTTCACTTAGGTCAATTTTTATTTTTCAATTTCACATAGGAGCATATATTTAATCACTAATTAAGATCCTAAAATTCATCATATCAATACACAAAAAATATAACTCTTTTAATAGTACCGTGTGTGATCCTAATTCGGGTTACATTAAGAGTATAAGAGTATTGAGTTGTTTTCACCTAATTTCTTTAGGATTTTCAACATACTTCATTTTTTCACTGTCCATCTTTGCACCCTTGATTTTTTCTTCGTGATACACTCTTTAAATGGAACTCTTTTTCTGAAACACTCAACAAACTCATTAGTTCCACAAAAAATATAAACCTTTAATTGTTCATCAAACCTCAAGATCAATGACCCGCTTGTTGATGAAATCCCTTGGCAACTAAGAGAGCTTTATATCGCTCAATTGAACCATCCACTTTGTGCTTGAGTTTGAATACCCACTTACAACCACAACATGTTGATGTGGGGAAGGAAGGACAAGAACACAAGTGTTGTTCTTCAGTAAGGCATTAAATTCATTAGTCATGGCTTGACGCCATTCAAGGATACGAACAACTTGAGTATAGCAAGTAGGCTCGTCAGTGGGAAATAAAAGCTGAGCAAGTAGAGCCTGTGGGAGAGGGTATTAGATTATACCATCAGTCTGAATGAGAGTACAACGTGTGCTATCCTGATGATGTGTGACCATCGAATGTTACGGAGGAACTAGAGCAGCCTTAGGAAAAGCAGCAATAGAAGGATTAAGCGAAGGAACTAGAAGAGCCTCAGGGGCGACAACAACAGAATGATTAGGTTGTGAGGGTTAATTATGTCGGCACTGATAATGAAATGAAAATGGCTGATAAAGAGAAAGTAGAGTGTTATTTTGTGTATCCGATTGTAGAGGTTGAGAAGGAGCTGGTGGTAGTAGAGAAACAAAGGCCCATGATCGAACATGTCGATAAATATACACTTTGTCAGTTGTGCGGTCCAAACAACAATAACCCTTGTGCTGCAAGCTTTAGCCTAAAAACACACATTCAACAGTTCTTGACAAAAGTTTATTAGTTAAGTAAGCATCTAAATGCGGATACCATGCACAACCAAACACACATAGCACGAAGTAAGAAGGAGTATGGCCATAAAAATGGGAGAATGGTGAGGACCACTGAAGTTTAGATGAAGGGAGATGATTGATAAGGTGAATAGCAATGGAGATAACTTCGGGTTAGTGACAAAGATGAATATGACTTGTGAGGAGGAGGGTGCGAGCCATGTCAGCAATGTGGCGGTGTTTTTGTTCGGTAAGGCTATTTTGTTCGGGAGTATGAGGGAAATAGAGTCTATAATGAATACCTAGGGAAGCAAAAAGAGATTTGAAGGGACCATTATCATATTCGCCACCACCATCACTCTGAAATTGTTGGACGTGTATGGCAAATTGAGTTTGGATATAGGCTAAATTGTTTTTGAAATGTTGGAGAACTTCAGATTTTTGTTTCATAAAGTATAACCAAGTAAAATGAGTGTAATCGTCAGTGAACAACACATAGTATTTATAACCAAAGACAAAAAGCACAGGAGATTACCATACATCGGAGTGAACTAAACTAAAGGGAAAAGAGTTTTTTATTTCATGTGAGCTTGGAAATGAGAGATGTGTAGATTTACCCAAAGCTCACCCAGAGTAGAAAGATGATTTAAATTTAAAAGTAGTAGATAACAATTTATTTGAACCCAAGTAAGACGTTACTTTAGTAGATAGATGACCTAGTCGATTGTGCCAAAGGGTGAATGAGTTGACTGAGGTAGATAAAACGTGTAGGCGAGAAGGGATAACAGGTAATTTGTAGAGATCATCCTTACATAGGCCTTATAGATGAGAGAACTAGATGTGAGATCAAAGATATAGAAGTGGTGAACATCAAAAGTGCAAAGAACATTATTATCCGTGCAAAATTGAGCAATGGAGAGTAAAGTTTTACGCATCGATGGAATAACATAGATATTATTAAGAAGAAAGGATGAGAAGTCAAGTGGTAGTGTTATGTTACCCGTATTAGATATTGGTAGGTGATCACTATTGTCAAGATGAATAGAGGCAAGACCACTGTATGGGGTGTATTTGTAATATCCCAAAAAATTATATCTTTGAAGATATTATTTTATATAAATTTAATATTTTTGGATTTGTTTTGTAAATTTATGGTATAAATAATATTTGATAATTTTGGGGGTTAAATGTTAATTTATTTTGAGACTATTGTGTTATATAAAATATACTTTTGGGATATAGTTAATAGTTTTCTTATTTTAAATAGGGATATTGGGTAAATAATAAAAATATTATTATGTGTTGTTTTCACATTATGAACGCAATACATAAATCATATATATAAATACATACACGTGTATGTGTATTGGGACTTAATAATAATAATAAAAATAAAAATGATTCCTTACAAGTTAAGTAAAGTAATTAGTTTGTATGTATGTATATATATATATATATATATATATATATATATATAAATAAATAAAAAATAAAACGGGACATACATAAGTGATCTAGGTAAATCTTCGTCACACTTTATACCCCCCATAAACAACGGTCCAAATCGATTCCCTAAATTAACATAAATTTAAATAAATATTTATATTTAAGGTTATGTATCTTATAATTAATGAAAAATATATTTTGTATAACCTCTCTTTAATTACCTCTTAACCTGGCCGCCTTTGTCATGTCTATTGCTCAAGCGTTCTCTCAAACCCTAAACTTCAATCTCTTTCACTGCCCCCAATTACCTCAAGAGGCCTTTCTCTCTCAAACCATAAACCTATTAAGCCACCTCTTTTCCAATTCCCGATTAGTGGTGCTGTCCCATTCATGCTTCTCGAGCCTACTCACGGCTGAGAAGACTATAGGTTGGCGACTGTGGGCACAAAGAGCTTCCACTGGGATCTCCATGTTGATCCAACATTGTCGACGACGAGAATAGTGTTAGAGACCATAATAGGACTTCATGGTTTTAATGGAAAATTCGAAGAAAACTTGAACCAATGATTGTTATTGCTGGAGTAATACTGTGTAGCGAGCCAACCAGAACGGAGTTGAGCTGCGGGAGGACTAGACCGGAATCACCAGAGCTCTCCCGCTCTCGGAGTCATTTTCCCGCTTCAATGGTACATCTCTTTCTCTCTCTCTCAAATCACCGCATTTCATTTCCAATTTGCCTTTTTTTTTTTTTGCAACAACTGGATTTTGTTTAAGGGGTTTTTATTTCATTTCTTTTAAGGATCTGATTTGATTTGTTTTTTTGGATTTTAATTTCATTAGGTTTTAGGGATTTCGATTTTATTTCTTCATTATAAGAATTTAATTAATTTTCGGAATTTTGCCTCATTCTTGATTTGATTCTTTATAGGGATTTTTATTTGATTTCTTTATTTTAGGCATTTTGATTTGATTTTTTTTGTTTTCAGATCTTGCAAGTAGATATACTACTTCAATATCTACAACTTCTTTCATTTTACATCTGATTTTGTTTTTCTATTGGTTTCTTGAGTTGTTTCTATAGATTGTTGATTGATTGAGTTGTTTAGTTATTTAGTAAGTTTGGATCTATTGTTATTAAATGTTGAATTCAACTTTTATGCTCTATATGCATGAATTGTCTGTAACTGTTTTGTGCAGTTTATCATTTACTAGAATCTGGAAATGGATAGCATGAAGATTACCCTTTTTTTTTTAACTATTTCTTATTCATTTCTTAACTTCAGTCTGTGTGTGTGTGTGTGTGTGTGTGTGTGTGTGTTCTTCTGTATAATATGTGTCTCAAGTCAATGTTGAGGAGACTGAATTTCTGATTGTTGGAAGTGAAACTTAGTATCTTTGGTGTTCATTTTGCAGGGGTAATCATAGTAGACCAGATTTGGGTAATTCCTGTATTATACTTCTTTGCAATCAATTATGTAACCATTTTTTAAGTGCTTTATAAATTGATATGTATCAATTCAGCAGGAAGTAGGGCATGGGGATGATGCAACAAGCATAGCTCCGGACAATCCTTCATCAAATGAGGTAAGATAATATGTTAAGGTAGCATTTGGTTTCATAGAATTAGAGTTTTTAAATTGGAATTGGAAATGAATGCATGTAAAAATCTTAAAATTCAGATGTTCATGTTTAAGACCAATCCCATGGCTTCAATTCCTTGCCACCAAACACAATCTAAGGATTAATTAGTAGTTTATTAGAGCATAATATGAGAAGAGTGTTTTGCATGATTTTTTGTTGAAATGTTGAATTCTTTTTTTGATTTTTGGTTGAAATGTTATGGTACGTTTGGTTTCATAATGACTCATTTATGTGTGATTTTTTGTTGAAATATTGAATTCTTCACTATATAATGCTATAAGATAGAGAAATTTGTGTGATTTTGATTGTGTTTTTGATTGATTGATTATTTAGTGGTGAATTGATGGCCATGGCGTCACCTGTTCCAGTGCTAGGGTTGTTCATGGAAGGTAATGTGTGTGTGAGAACATATTGGTTTATTATATCCAACTTTTTTCTTCTGATTTTTTCTATTTTTTTCATTTATGTTTTAATAAAATCTATTTCCTATTTTTTTGTATGTTTATTTAGGCGGAGATGTGGCAAAAATTTATAGTTAGTTTTCCCTATTTTCACCATTTATAATTTGTGATACATTTTCACTTATGTAGTTCAATTTATAATCTCGCCTACAAACTAAGTGCGGTATGAGATTTGTGTCAATATATTGATTTTTGTGAGGATTGTTAATATTTTTCGCACGGATTTGTTTATTTTTTTAATTTATTTAACATATTTTTTTTAGATTTGGAATGCTCTAATATGGATATATTTATTTCTTCTATCCATTTGTAGGACAACCATGGTTTGGATTATCATTGTGCTTATAATTTAGGTAAATTCAATTTCACAATAAATTTATTTAAAGGATTAGATAAATGTCGAATTCCATTTTTAAGCTTTCAAGATTCATTTATTTTTATATTTAAAGATCCGCAGAATATTCGTTTTTTATGTTACTGTCTATGGATTTGGTTCAATCATTCACTATTCTTGCTTTCAATTAGTTTGTTTCATGTCTTTTTTGTCTTTTTATTATTGATGTTTAAGGAATGTTTGTTCTTTTTCCTTGCTAATTTAGTGCACTCATTGTAGTTTGTTTTGGTCATTGAACTTCGAAATGTGGTCCAGCTTAATGCTTGCAGACTTGAAAAAATACTTAAACAAGTCCATTTCAAAGCTCAGTTTCAAATGACAAATTTTGTAGGGATATATCTTAAGTGGATATAGAAGTCCTATGCCATCTTCGTGAAAATGTCAAAAAGAAGGTTTGATGAAGAGAAATATAGATCTTATATTGGTTTTGGCACCTCAAAGATCAGTTGGAATCTATAAGCTTCAGAAGCGATATAAAGAAGATACACCGGATGTTAACTTGCTTTAATAGAGATGCGGTGAAGTGACTGCCGAATTAGCCACAAATGGAATCCAAAATTTAGGCTACTTCAGAGAAATTAACCTTTTAATTTCTCTTTGATTGTAATTTAGAATAGAAGTATCTTTTTTTCTTTGTACAATAAATGTATTAACTGTTAATCTTTTATTAACAATAATTTCATAAATGTATCATTTTTAGTCATCTCCCTTTGATTCCGATTGATATATTGGGTAAAGCTTATAAGATGGTAGATGTGCCCCTTATTTTGCTGGACATGGGATTGATGTTGATGTGAATTAAGGTTGTGTTTGGTTGTGGAATTTGAATTTTTTTAAATTGGATTTATATATATATATATATAAAAAAAAAAAAAAAGTTGATTTATGATTTCAATTTTGCAAATTAAATTCTACTAATGCCAACCACTATTTTAGTATTTATGTTTGTCATATTTGTATTGGTTTTGGGTCTTTGTAAGAAGTGAATTTATGGGATTATTCATTGGTTTGGTTTGGTTTATTAGACGTGAAATTTTAGAAATATAATATACGAAATTTAAAATTTACGAAAATTACAGAAATAATATATGAACATTGAAACATTAAATTTACAAAGATGAAATTAAAGAATAATATAAAACAAGAAATATAATATATTGAAATTATGGACATTAAATTTATAAAAATTATAGAAATAATATATATACACATTAAATTTAATAATAATACTAAAACATTAAATTTATGAAAATTAATTTAAGAATAATATAAAAACAAAAATATAATATATGAAAAATTATGGATATTAAATCTACAAAAATGATAGAAATAATATATGGAGATTAAATTTAGTAATAGTACTAAGACATTAAATTTGTAGACATTAAATTGAAGAAACAATACTAAAATAGGTTCAATTTTTTTTATACCCGTGCCGCTAGTGTATATATATATATATATATATATATATATATATATATATATTAAGAAAACTAATGGATATATAGGTTTAGCATATATAAATATTAAGGATGGATGATCAACAATTAATCGTCTATATGCACATGTGTATATATATTAATAATAGTTATTGAATTATCTATTTGGAAAGTTCTTGAGCAAGATTAATATTTCGGTTCGAATTTTGGCTTCGATTTCAGGTAAAATTTTTAACTTTTTTAATATTTATATTTAATCTCTCTCCCTCTCTTGATTATGTGATTCATGCGAAAGTTGTCGTTAATTTTTAATTGTTAGTTTTCGTAAAATATTTAGGACTATTATGTGAAAATTATGTGAGATACACGTTTATATATTTATTTGGGAGTTTGATTGGATACACGTATTAGAAGGGTTGAAATTCTACTAGGCGTTGACTCATAATCTCAGAGTTTTGGTTGTAGGCATGGTTTTAAAAAACAACCGTTACGTAACGTAACGGCCGTTACAACCCATTACATGGCTAGGAACCTAAAGCACATTATAACGGGCCGTTACAGCCATTACAGGCTGTGTAACGGCCGTAACGGCCTTTACACTACCGTTACATAGTTGTAACGGCTATGATGCACATATACAGCTGCACAACCATTTATGCAGGCCTAATAATGCTATGTATATGTTAGTCAGCCTTTATAAACGTTGTCAAGTGTGTGTGTGTGTTTTTTTTTTTTTTTTTTTTTTTTTTTCAGAATCGTGAGTTCAATAATACAATGGTTCAATAATGCAATGAATGCAAATTTCAACCAAGTTTGCACTTATTTTTTTTTTTCCGGAAAATAGTGTATAAATTTAATATCATTCTCAAAACATATCACACAACAATTATAAAATTCTCTTCTTTTTTTTTTACCTTTTCTAATTTTATTACATTTCTCTCTCAATTTATCTAAGTTATATACTTAGATTTGTATTTCTTTCTTCTATATCTAGCGATTTATCGTTTTTAGGCGGAGTACTTGAACATTCAACTCTTCAAGGTTAGTTTCTATTTGTATTTTATTTTTATGCCTATTGTTTATATTGTATTGTGCATAATATTATTTTATTAATTGATTATACATTTTAAATTATGGAAACTTCTCGTTATATATGCATTTTAAATAAAAATAATTTTTTGTTTAATAACAAAATATTATGATTAATTTAAAAAGTAACAAAATAAAAATATTAAGGTACAAATGGAAATGAATTAAAATAATTTTTTTTTAAATATATTTAATGAAATTGTTTTCTATTTTAATTAAAATTAAAAAATATATTTAGCGGAACAATGGGGTATAAAAACTTCTAAGTAATATTTTTATTTTATTTTAAAAAAATTATAAATTTATTACATGTATCATCCTATATTAGTGGTGAAGTGCCTATGAATTAATAATTATATTAGAAATACATTAACCTAATTTAATTTGATAAAATTAAAGTTCAATAAAATACAAGTTGATTAATAACAAAATTTTATAATTAATTTGATAATAACATAAAATTTGATAAATTTGATGGAATTTTTCTATTTGTTTCACACTTTAATACTTTGCATTGTAAATAGTTATTATTATTCAATGGTATAAAAATTTTATAGATAAATATTAGTTAAAATTTTAACTAATTTATCACTTGATTTTCTAGAGTAAAATTAAATATCAAACTAATTGTAATGTAATTTAAATTTTTTAGAATGCCACGTAATGTTTCGGAAGGTAGTATCAGTGCCAATATCAGTGATAATATTGGATGGAAGTTTGTCACTTCTATCAACAATAGTCTTCATAATGCTCAATACAAATTTTGTCACCGTGTAATTAAGGGGAGATTAGACGAGTTAAAGAACATTTGACAAATAAATCGGGAAATGTGGCACGGTGTGAAAAAAGTTCCAAAACATGTGAAAGAAGAAATGATGAACTACCTTATAGAAACCAAAAAGAAGCGTTGGATAAACAAAAAAGGAATAAAGAATTGGAAGCCCAACTTCAGGGCGACTATTACTATGATGATCTCGAGGATTCTTCCGATGATGATCCAGAATTGGCAATGGCTAAAAAACAAAGTTTAGCTACACAATATGAAACTAAAGAAAGAGAAAAATTGAGGAGACATTACGGGTCTTAATGATCATAATATGAAAGTGGCGATGGTTCTGGATCTGGATTAATACCGCCAAAGCGTGGATTGGCTAGTAAGATGAAATATTTATTTGACCGATCAACGTCTACACGGCAAACTGGTGGGAGTGACTTTGGCAGTTCCAGGAGTGGATCTGAATGGATTGATATTGACGGCCCCGAAAGTAGGTTGAGGGCAATAGATCTTGCAATAGGAAAGAGAAGAGGTCCAAAATAACAAAAGATCAATCCACAGAAAATGAAGGACAAAAGAAGTAAATTAGAAGTCGTGGTGTCAAAGGTCTTATTTTACAATCGTTTTCCATTTCATGTTGTAGAATCTCCGTGGACACAACCGATGCTTAATATTGCAGTGGAATTAGGGCCTGGTGTGAAGGGCCCTACATCTCATGAAGTGTCGGAAGTATTTTTGCCTAACGAGTATAGTGAGATGAAAAATTGGATTAAGTCCTTTCAGGGAATTTGGAAGGAGAGAGGAGTGACAATTATGTTTGACGGATGGAGTAACATAAAGAAAGATCATATCATCAATTTTTTGGTCTACTGCAATCGGGGCACCATTTATTGATGTTTCTCATGTGCCAAGTCGGACTGGAGATTACTATTTTGAATTACTTGACACCGCGGTAGAAGAAATTGGGGAAGAATATATTATTCAAGTAGTCACCGACAATGAGGCAGCAATGAAAGCTGGGGGGACTTAAGTTAATGTAAAAAAGAAAAAAAATTGTATTGGACGACATGTGCTATATATTGCATTGACTTAATTCTTGAAGACATAAGCAAGAAGCAAAGTGTGTCAAAGTTGATAGATGAGGTTAAATCAATAACAACCTTCATCTATAATGCCCCTACGGTTTATCATATGATGAAAATGTATAACACTGACCGAGAATTGCTTCGCCCTGCGGTAACTAGATTTGCCACAAATTTTTTGGTGATTGAAAGTTTGGTAAGATATAGAGATAACTTGAGGACCATTAAAAAACAAAAAAAAAAAAAAAAAAAAAAAAATCAAAAAATAGGATTTAAAAAAATAAATAAAAAGGAATTAAATGTTTAAAAAAAAAATGTTATTAAATTTAAAATTTTATTTTATTTTTTTATTTTATATGTTGTGTTTTGTTTTTAATTTTTTACTTTTGACTTTTTTTCTATAAACACCATATGCAAAAAATCTAATACTAATATATAAAATTTGAAGTAAAGAGAAGCTTTCAATGAGATTTGAGAATTACTCTTTCAAGCTTTTTGGTGAGTTTTCATTTTTTTTTCATTCATTATTACCACGTCTTCCAAGTTCTTATGTTTTTTTTTTCTTTTTTCTTTTTTCATCAATAAGCTTCCTCCAAGCCTTTTGGAAACTTTACAATAATAATATAAAAATATATATTTATTTTTAATTTTAAAAAATAATTATAATTACAAATAGAAAATCCACAAACCTAATGTTTTTTAACTGAGTGAAAGTATTAGTAAATAAAATCTCATATGAAAACTTCACCAAATAATAATAATAATAATAATAAAAAAAAAAAACTAAATTAAACAACTTATATATGAAGTGTAATTAAATTTCATAGATAAAAAACATTTAATTTTTAGAGTAATTTTAAATTTAAAAATTTCAGCAGCAAGTACTCTTTAAGTAAATAAAAAACACAAAAAACTATCGTTTGATCCCAAAAGTAAAAAAAAAAAATTATAATTACAAATAGAAAATCCACAAACCTAATATTTTTTAACCGAGTAAAAGTATTAGTAAATAAAATCTCATATGAAAACTTCACCAAATAATTAAAAAAAAAAAAAACTAAATTAAACAACTTATATATGAAGTGTAATTAAATTTCATAGTTAAAAAATATTTAATTTTTAGGGTAATTTTAAATTTAAAAATTTCAGCAGTAAGTACTCTTTAAGTACTCAAAAAACACAAAAAAACTATCGTTTGATCCAAAAAGTAAAAAAAAAAAAAAAAAAATAGAATAGAAAACGTATTACATAAATCAATAATTTTAAATTCTCATAATAATTTTAAATTCTAAAAAATCAGCACAAAGTACTTTTTAAATACTAAAAAAATGTAGCAACCATCATTTGATCCCAAAAGTATTAAAAAAAATTATAAATATATTTACATAAACAAAATTTAAAAACCAAAATTGTAATTCTTTTAAGAGGGTTATAAAAATAATTTTTTAAATGAATAGGAGTTCACCAATTCTATTTTCTTTATTTCTCATAAATTTGAGTCTATTTTAATTACTAGAAGTATTTTTCACTTGATTTTATTATCATAATTCTACTAATTTAATGATTTTAATGTGTGAGTATGTCAAAAAATTTCAATCATTTTATTGCCATAATTCCATTAAAAGCATATAATGTCACTAATGGTTAGAATTTGAGAGGACTTCAAAATACTCTCTAGAGAAGGATTCTTTTCTTTTCACCCTATAATTGGACATACTTTAAAATTGTCTAAATTTTTATATATTATTTTGCTTATTCTTTAAACTTTTGCTATTATCAATACATTGTCAATGTATGTGCCAAGAATTTGCCAACATCTTACCATTCAATTGTAAAATAATTAATTCGGGATTATGCGCAATTATTTATATAAGGGCTTTGAGATAGAGATCGACGTCGACTAAAAGAGCCGGATCATTAGTTGATATGTCAAGCTAAAAGTGAGAAATGTATTTATTGTTTTTATTTTTATCTTTTTTGCATGAAATTCAAGTCTGATTTGTGTGTGAAGTGTTGGGTTTTCTTTGTGCGTGTTTCATTTGGTGGTTTGAAGATTTTATTAATATTGTCATTTTATTTTGTTTTAGGGGATGGATAAATGATATTATTGAACATCATAACATCAAATAGAACGATTTATCTTTTATAAGTAACTGTACATTTGAAATTATGACACCTTGTTAAAATACATAAATTATAAAGTAAGTCATATTTCTTGGGATTTTCATGTATTATTAACTTAGTAATGAAATCCAAAATGATGATGTTTGTTTGATATTATTTTGGTTCAATTTTTAGGGACTCATACTGTCTCTTCCTCTTCCTTCTATAACATCCTAACTTTTTGAGAACTCAACAACACTATATTCCTTCTTTCTCAATATTTTGTGTATATTTAAATTATTAAGAGTATTTGTTAATTAATTTTATTTTAAATAATATGAACACACATATTTTTTTAAAATTAAAAATTATGTTGAACTAAACTTTTATCATTTATCAAACATTAAACAATACTTTTAATTTTAACACCTAAAAGTAAAATATTCACAATACTAATTGAAAACAAATATTACAAAATAGAAAAAAATAATTATTTCGAACACTGTAAAATAATACACAATTCATCCACTGAAATTAAAAAAAAACAATACAAACCCTATTAACTAATACAAAATATTTTTTCAAAAATAACAAATATAAATTATATTTAAATAATCAAATAAAATAAACAGAAAAGTTATTTCAAGACCCGGACTAAGCGCGGGGCTAAAACTAGTAAATATATAATACGGGATAATAGTAAAAAATAAAAAATAAGAGGGAAAGATAGATAAAAAAAAAATAAGAAAAAAACATGTTAAAATGATATTTTTATCAATAAAACATAATAAAAGATATTTGGAGTGATTTTGATATTTATCGAGATAATTGGGGTATTTCGGATATAAACTCAAAATAATTTTTATTTGAGAAAATGACCACTCCATCCTATTTTTACTTTCCATGTACCACTAAATACCATTTAGTTAAAACTGAACAAAAGACTCTCATCCTAATCAGTTTTTGATTAGTCCAATTTTTAAAAAATCTCCAATATCAGATTACTGTTTTACCCCCTATTCATTTGACCTGCACTCTCTCTCTCTCCTCCCAACGACCATTCTCTATTCTACTACCCTAATCTTCGCTCAACCTCTCCGCCATCACATCTTTCGCCATGCAACCATCCGCCTATCTCATATCTGTCGTCTTTGCTCATCGCCGTCATCGTGAAGTTTGCCTTCATCATCAATCTTGAAATGTTTCACTCTTTCTACGATACCTGAGGGAACCAAAATTAACACCGGGAAAAAATGGCGGAGTTATCATCATCAACGTCTTCCACGATTATCCTCCGTCGCGTCTTCCGACCATTGCTGCCTACGGCTGCTGCACCTTACATTCTCTCATTCTTTCTACTCAAACCGCCGTTGACTTCTCTGGTCACCACCACTTTCTGCTCAGCCCACGTCCATTCAAGACGCCCCTTACTCTTTTCTCACTCTCTCTCCTCCTCATCCTCTTCCCCTCATCCTCATTCTCTCTCCATAATCAACTCTAACATCGAAACACCACTCGAAATGGATGACCGCGATTCAATTGAATCTTGTGATGGAGACGACGACGACATTGAAATTGAAATTGTGGACGGCGATTTGAAATCGAAAAATGAGACGATTTTTGGCTGTTCGGAGAGATCTGTGGATGTTTCATTTACGGAGACGAACAAGAAATTGGCGGCAAAATTACAGAGTCTAACGGTGAATGAGAAGAAAGCGTTGGCTTCTTACGCTCACAGTCTCGAGAAAAAGCTCAAATCGCAGTAGGTGGGGAAGTCTGGCGTGACCGATTCCGTCACAGTGGCGCTGGTCAAAACCCTAGAAGCCAATGAACTCCTCAAGGTACTGTAAAAAAATTACAAGTATATTTGAATAATTAATTTTAATTTTATTGATTTGATTGAAATTAGGGTTCATGAATCAATTATTAGGATGTTAATATGGGTATTGAAGAACTTGAGATTAGGGTTTTCATGAATCAATTTTTGAATCTTCGCTCTTCATTATGATTGTTTGATTTATCAAGTAATTGGAAATTCATCATCAATGTTTAGAATGAAATCTCAAGTATGATGCCTATGATGAAGAACTTTGTGGATTAAATGTAGGGTTTTTGATGATTGAATTAAGATGTTAGGGGCTTCCAACTTCAAATCATATAGTATGAAGTAGAGTAACTTTTTTTTATTTATGCAGTGGTTTTGACACTCTCAATTGATCGATGTGGGATAAGAATCTAATCTAATCGGAGGGCAAAGAGTGAAGGTATGCGATTAGATTAATTCAATTCAATCGATCAATTCGTGATTTCTTGATATGTGTGTCGTAGATCGTCGATTTCGTAGATCGTCGATTTATTTTTTGTATATTGAGGTTTTGATATATTTCGTTGATTTTGCTTGATTGTTTGTTCATCATCGACTCAGGATTGATCGTTTATCATACGTGTCGATTGAGGATTGATCGTTGATTTTTGTATTTGTTGCGGATTGAAGTTCTGGTAATCATTTTTATCAATCCCCCTTCAATATATGTACTGATCGTTTTCGTGTTTTGATGCGGTCTTTTAGTTTGACTAGACAGTGTTACATTCAACACAATTAGACAGTGTTACATTCTAAAAACTAATTTTTTAGAATGTTAGACAATGTTACATTCAACACGATTAGATAGTATTACATTCAACACGCAATCAGAAAGTGTTACATGCAACACGCATGAATTTTTGTTTTATCTTCAATAATTTTGCTGCCGAAGCTATAGAATTCATTTTTGTGAATATATGTTTTCAGTTTTCTCTTTTTCCCTTATGTTCGGATTGAGTGTTACATTCAACACGCATTTTCAATTGTGAAATTTTTGACAGTATTTTAGAAAGTGTTACATTCAACACGCATGTGTTTCGATATCCCTGACAAGTTATCTGCTATGGTTTGGATTAATGAGAAGTTATATATGATGTGTTTAGTCTGACAGTGTTACATTCAACACAGACTAAAAAACAATGGGGCCATTTTGTTGAAGGATCTAAAAATTGATTGTTAGAATATTTGGACAATGTTACATTCAACATAAACTGAAAACAATGGGGGTCATTTGTCGAATTCCAAAAATTGATTTTTAAATTTTTTTAGATTATGTTACATTCAACACGCATGTGTTTCGATATCCCTTACAAGTTATCCGCTATGGTTTGGATTGATAAGAAATTATCTATGATGTGTTAGTCTGACAGTATTACATTCAACACAGACTGAAAAACAATGGGGGCATTTTGTTGAAGGATTTAAAAATTGATTGTTTGAATATTTATACAATGTTACATTCAACACACATGTGTTTTAGTATCCTGACAAGTTTTAGGCAGTGTTACATTCAACACAAACTGAAAACAATGGGGGTTCATTGAGTTGAATTCTAACAATTAATTTTTTAAAGTTTTTAGACAATATTACATTCGACACATTCAAATTATTACAACTAATACACATTAGAAAATGTTACATTCAACACGATTAGACAGTGTTACATTCAACACGTATTCTGAATTTTGATTTTTAGAATATTAGACAGTGTTACATTCAACACAGACTGGAAACAATAGGGGTCATTTTGTTGAATTCTAAAAACTGATTTTTTAAAATTTTTTAGACAATGTTACATTCGACACGAATGTGTTTCAGTATCCCCAGCAAGTATATGCCATGGTTTGGATTGAAGAGAAGTTATCTATGATGTTTTAGTCAGACAATGTTATATTTTTGGACATGAATGTTTTGATATTATTCCGAAACAAATTGGTTCAATCAGATTACGTTCAAAACAAGACTAGACAATGTTATATTCAAAATGTTACAATTAATACACATTCTGAAAACAATGAGTTTTAATTGTTGAATTCTGAAAATTGATTCTTGAGAATATTAGATAATGTTACATTCAAATATGATCAGACAGTGTTACATTCAACATTCATTTTGAATTTTGATTTTTTTACAATATTAGACAGTGTTACATTCAACACAGACGAAAACAATGGGGGTCAGTTTGTTGAAGGGTTTAAAAATTGATTTTTAGAATATTTAGACATGTTACATTCAACACGCATGTGTTTCGGTATCTTGACAAATTTAGACAATGTTACATTCAACACTGATTTTTATCAAATGTTTGGAAAATATTTTTACCAAATTTTGAGCATGATATTTTTTATTAGAAGCTTCGTGACGAATGTGTAAAAAAAAAAAGACAAAAATTGAATCTAAATAAAATATGGGGGTAAAAATGTAATAAACACTTTTTAAGTGGAAACCCTAGCTGAAAACCCTTTTAACACTGTCGTGTTTTCGTGGCGGTGGCCGGCTAATCTTTGTCGTCGACGACAGAGAACGTGAACGGCAACGGCGAGGATCGAATAATCGGCGAAGAATCGGTGACGGAGATTTCGAACAACAACAGCGAGGAATCGGTGATGACGTCGATTTCAAACGGCGACGTCGATTTTGAAGGCGAAGACGACCGGCGACGGCAACACGACTGCGACTGTCGATTTTCGAACGGTGAATGCAACGGCGAAGGCAAGGACGACGGAGAAGACGAACATTGAAAGGGAATGACGATAAGAGATGGTGAAGACGAACAGAGACGGCGACGGTGACATCGACGGCGACGACAAATTCAAACAGCGGTGGCGGCGAAACAGTAGCTACGGAGGTGCTGAAAATAGCTACGAAAATTAGGGATAAATTGAATGGGGGATATTTTGGTCAAAAAATGAACGAAAAGAGTTCTTGGTGCAATAAAAAACACTTGGATTTGATCAGTCAATGAAATTGCAAAAAGGGACCTGCCGATACATGCCTCTTTTTATTTTCGTATGTCAATCGTAAGCAGTGAAGAAAAGAGTTGTTTACATTTCTAATATAAATTTAAAACAAAATTACTGAAATAGAACACTTTTCATCTTATTTAAGCCCCGGGGTTCGGATCCCCGGGTTTGTGGGGCCGGCGGTATACTCGGGGTTCGGAACCCCGGGTTTTGGTACCCTGGGTATAACCCCAATTTAAAAAAAAAAAAAAAAAAAAAACGTTTTTGCCTAAGAAATTTTTAAAATTTTCGGCAACTTTAAGCTGATTAAAGATGGTCTATCGATATTTTAAATAAATCTAATTTTTTTGTGCATAAATTAGGTTCAAAACGCTACATAATGCTTCTTATAACACTAAAAACGGACAAGTTGATGAATTTTAAAAAATCGTCAAAGTTTACCAGACGAGTTGTTTCGATAACGGCGAATTTTTTTTCGATAATTTAGAATTAACAAAAGATTGCATGTCTGTAACAGAAATTAACCAAATTTTTTGTATATAAACTATGTTCATAACACTATATAACAAAACTTAGAACACTAAAAACGGACAAGTAGATGAATTTTAAATAATCGCCAAAGTTGATCAGACGAATTGTTTCAATGACGATGTAGTTTTTTTGAAACTTTGAGTTAACAAAAAATTGTCGTCTATCCGTAACAAAAATGAACCTTATTTTTTTTGCGTACAAACTATGTTTATAACGCTAAATAAAAAAATCGAGAATACCAAAAATGGATTAGTGAATAATTTTTAAATAATGGTTATTATCATAACATTTTATTGCTCTTCAACATTTCAAAAACACTATATTGCTCTTCAATGTTTGGATGGACATAACTTTGCGTTCGGTGATCCGTTGGGGGCAATTTTTTTTTTTAAAAGTTGGGTCTGATTTGATTCATCACTCTGACTTTTGAAGATTTCAATTTTATCAATAGAACAAGACACACATTCGTAACGGAGATTACAAATTTATTCACCCAACACTTCGAATCCAAAATTGAAGGTGCAAATGGGATTTATTTGAAAAAATACTGGACCAAATCGCCTACGGCATTTAACACGTCTAGATCTCGAAAAAATACCTGAAATCAAAAAAAAAATCACCCCAAACGGACCATTGAGCACAAAATTATGTCCATCCAATTTTTTTTTTTTATTACTTTACATAAGTTTTCTCTTCTCTTAACACCATATATTCCCTTATCCGTTTTTGGTATTCTCGATTTTATTATTTAGCTTTATTAACGTAGTTTGTATACAAAAAAATCAGGTTCATTTCTGTTACGGATAGACTACTATTTTTTGTTAATTCAAAGTTTTCAAAAAAACTGCATCGTCATCAAAATAACTCATCTGATCAACTTTGACGATTATTTAAAATTCATATACTTGTCTGTTCTTAGTATTCTAAGTATTGTTATATAATGTTATGAACATATTTTATATACAAAAAAATGATTCATTTCTGTTACGGATATGCAATCTTTTGTTAATTCTAAATTGCTGAATTTTTTTTTGCCATTATCGAAACAACTCATCTGGTCAACTTTGACAATTTTTTAAAATTCATCCATTTGTCCGTTTTTAGTGTTGTAAAAAATATTATGTAGTGTTTTGAACCTAATTTATGCACAAAAAAATTAGATTTATTTAAAATATCAATAGACCACCGTTAATCAGCTTAAAGTTGCCGAAAATTTTAAAAATTTCTTGGGCAAAAACGATATTTTTTTTTTTTAAAATTGAGGTTATACCCGGGGTTTGGTACCCCGGGTTCTACATAGAACCCAGGGTTCCGAATCCTGGGTATACCGTTGGCTCCATAAACTCAGGGATCTGAACCCCAGGTAATACTATTTGTGTAAATAAGATGAAAAGTGTTCTATTTCAGAATTAGAAAGGTAAACAACTCGCGAAGAAAATCCCCAAAATTAAGGCTAAACCCAACACTCCTCTGTGTGTGTGTGTGTGTGTGAGAGAGAGAGAGAGATATGCTTGGGATGCAGAGAGCGATTCGAAGCATACAGACGGGGGTGGAGTTCCCTCGCCTTACTAAATTCAATCTTCATGCTCCGAAGAGCGTAAGTTTCTCTCGTTGATTACTGCGTCTTTGAATATTTTTTTTTGAATTCTGTGCATTAAATCTCGATATATCTGTCTCACCTTCTCCTTAAGATGTCTACTTGCATTTGTTTTTGTATATTTTCTGTTTATCTACCGATTCCATTCTTACACGATTATGAAGTCATTGAATTGAGATTAATTGATTTTTAGATCGTGCTTCATTTTTTCTTAATTCCGAAGAGATTATGGCTTGAAATTCAGTTGAATAGTAGTTCTTTTGAGAAAATTATGGGCTGTGTTTGCTCAAGAAAGAAATACATTTTGCTGCCGCAGCGTGAATGTTGAATTGTTGAGAAATGAAACATTTGGATATGTCAATAAGATCATGTTAATCAAATTTGTCAAATCTGTTTTGATTCTACTAGATTACTTGCTGGTTATATAATCTGAAATTTTATGGTGAACTAAAATTGAAGAATGAAGCTTAATAATTTGTAAACAGCCCTTCTCAATTCAGTGGCATTAAGGATGCTCTTCTGTTTGCTTTCCAACAAGGTTGTTTCTTCTTGGAAAGAAGAATCCTTGGTTTTTTTGTTCTTCTTTAAAGTTATTCGTTTTATTTGTGTCACGCATCTTGTGATCGAGATTGAAAGAGCAAGTTGTATACTTCTGTGGAACTTAATCATGTGTACTTCCTTCAATAATGTTCTTGACGCATGCAATCTTATGATTAATAGCCTTTTGCAAGAATAAGAATATGGTTATGCTAACCTGTTTTAACCTTTATAGCAAATATTTATATCAGGTAGAGGTGGAATTCACCAATGGTAACATGTATAATTTATCAGCCGAGTTCTTGAGGGTTCATAGCCCAGCTGCCGACAGTAAGATTAGATCAGTTGGAGGTGAAAAGGTAATTGGTGCAAATCTGTTGTCCCTTCCCATTAAGTCATGAGCTGTCTTATGCTTATCTTGAATTGAATCTCTGCTTTGACTGTGGGATTACAATTGAAATATTAGTTTGATTAAGGATAGTTGGATGGTAATTAAACTCATGACTGTTAGTTGCGCCTACGATTTTTGAACTTGGGATGCTTGAGTAGCTAAGGCACCATCTGGCAATGCTTTACTCGAGTACTTTTAGTAAAGGAAAAAGTTAATTGAGCAAAAAAGTAATTTTATTTAAAAGCGAAATAAAAAATCGAATGTATGTTTGACATCATAAAGAAGATAACTTAAATCATCCGTATAGATGATCTTTTAATCCAAAAGAATCTCGTAAAGTGTTTAGGAAAATTGGTAGGGAGGTCCTATTCCATCAATCTCATAAAATATAAAATTTGAAAAAATGAAAAACATTTTTTTTTGCTTTAAAAAAAAAAATTACTTTTACTTCCTTGATTTTAAAAGAAACTCAAAGAAACAGAATATTCGTCTTTGATTTATTACAAACTATTCTAATTAATCTGATTTTTTTTTCTTAAAACTTAAGAATTCAACTCTTGGTCTTAACCTGGGTTGTTGTTTACTCAAATATCAACCCGTTAATTTAATTTTCTTGGTGTCTGTAAACCAGGTCATTTTTGGGAGGCGTCACGTGGGGATCATGTCTGCAGAACCCGTTGGGAACTACGGGGTAAGGTGTGCCTGTCCTTGAACGTACTCTTTGCCTTTACTATCTAAGGTGGCATTTGTTTCTGAAACAGATTTTGTTAGTTCCCATATTTTTGTTTCTGATCTAAGTGGGAGCTAAAACAGAAACATGAGAAAAGAAACACTGAACAAACGCAACCAAATAATCCTTTTCTCCTATCCATTTAGTCACACTGTGTTTTTGTTTGGTTTGGGTGGGTTCATCTAGGTTGCTTTTTGATGACTTGCACAAAACGGGGATCTACACATGGGACTATTTCTATCATCTTGGAAGCTACAAATTCTCACTGACGAGAAACTACTTAAGAACCCTAAAGAAGCATGGACTGAGCCGTGATCCGCCCAGAAGGAAATAACAGTGAAATTCGCTCTCTCCTACTCTATAAACTTGTGTTGCCGGTTACACCAAATCATGCATTCCTTTTCTTCTTTTAGGAGAAACAGGAAGAGCGGGAAATAATAGTACGAAGACAGCAGAATTTGGATATATGGTAGGCATTGTTGTGGCTATGGTTGTAGAAGAAAAGGCGTTCAATCGGAAATACCCAATTTTTTATTTCTCTGTGGCGGTTTTACATCAAGAACCCGTTTGGATGACTATTTAGAGATGCTAAACGGAATTTTGGCTAAATCGCACTTTGCACAATGATATTTCGAGTGCAATCTCAATATTTTATTTTTTGTATTGGGACTCTTGAAATTTGATTTTTGTCTTTAATTAGTCCAATTGGTCATTTTAATTGGCAGAGTAACAACACGTGCATCATAATTTAGAGAAAAAAAATCAACATATGTGATTCACGCGTTGTTGCTCTTGCAACTGACATGGCTAAAACTCGTTGATTGGATCAATTAAAGATAAAACCAAATTGCAGAGGGTGAGTTTCCAAAATTGAAACATTAGTGGAAATGTTAATTGAGTTCAATTAATTTGATCAAAAAATTTTGATAGATTTTAGTGTTGATATTACAATGAAATTAATTGCTTTATTATTCAATACGACCGACTTTTAAGCACGGGTTTAAAGAAATCAGATAGCACAACTTGTTTTCTTATTTCCCGTAGTAGTGTTTCTCAACCGTACATTTAATCTCATTTAACGTCAGAGATCTGTCTGAAGAAAATCCATGACGTACTACAATAGGAAGACATGCAGACGCAGCGATCCACCCTCATCTTGCAAACGATGTCGTATACCAGAAACTCGGAAACCCGAAAGACTTCAAACTTGTCTCTCTCCCTCTTTTCGGTGAACAATAATTGTCCATGTTGAAATTCGCATGTTCCTATCGAAGTTCTTTATTGTCGATATCAATTTCCAAATTAGACTCGAGCTCGTCCGCAAACCAAGTACTCAATTCTCATAGATATCTTTCAGAAAGTAGGCCCCGTTTGGTAACCATTTCCATCCCATTCCATTCCCAGATTTTTGGGAATTCTGTTTGGGAATAGCGTTTGGTAATTTTTGTTTCCGTTTCCATTTCATTCCCATTTGAGAATTGTGCCCACTTTTTTCTTAAAAAATGAGAAACAAAAAAAAGTTGTTTCTTATTATTCCCATTCCATTCCCAAAACCCATGATCACTATTCACCTACCGGCGACCACCGCCCGCCGCCGCCGACCGCCCGCCGCCGGCCACCGTCCGCCCGCCGCCGCCGACCGCCGCCGGCCACCGTCCGCCGGCGGCGGCGGTCACCGTCCGGCGTCCGGCCGGAATTTTTCCGGCCACTTCCGGCAATCGCCGGCGACGGCGCCACCGCCGTCTCCGACGCCGGAGAACCGTTGCGGCCGTTGCCGGCCAGCCGGCGACGGCGCCACCGCCGGCCGGCCAAAACTGAAAAAAAAAAAAAAAAAAAAAAAAAAGATTTTAGGATAAAATCGTTACCAAACACAATTCCCTTCCCAAAACAAAAAAAAAATTATCGTTACCAAACGCAATTCTACTCCCAAAAAGAAAACAAAATTCTCATCCCATCCCATCCCATTCTCATCCCACTGCTGGAATTGAAACATAAACGGTTACCAAACGCCACCTAAGAGCCAATGGTTTGATTAAATTTATAATTTTATATTAGCGATCACGGACAGACACTGATCATTAGAAAATAGTTTCTGAATTTTATATTTAACCCAGTTGTCATAATCACTACCCTGTCCCTGTTCTACGAAGAGAAATAAAAGTCAACATGATACGCATATGACCTTCACGTATCATGAAAATTCAGATCTACCCGATCATACCCATTTGAATTTTCGGCTCGATTAGGTCTCCAATGGCGACATTCGCGGCGGCGGCGGCGGTGATCCTGGCCCTGATCGTCGGCGGCTGGGCGCAAGAAGAGAAGGCCCAGGAGGCGCCGTGGAGGATGCACACCTTGTTTTCGGTGGAATGCCAGAACTACTTCGACTGGCAGACGGTGGGCCTCATGCACAGCTACAGAAAGGCTCGACAACCCGGACCCATAACCCGGCTTCTCAGCTGTATGGACGAGGAGAAGAAGGCTTACAGGGGCATGGAGTTGGCACCCACTTTTGAGGTCCCTTCCATGAGCAGACACCCCAAAACTGGTGACTGGTAGGTGCTACTGCTTTCATCTCTTTTTTGTTTATTAAATTAATGTTGCATTTCATTTCATTAAATGAATCTGAATTTTATTAGTGGTTATATTGTGATTATTTATTAGGTTGGTGCATATAAAAGATGTATTAATATCATTTGTAGGAAGTTTAATGAATATATAGTTGAAGCACTTCAATTGATATTTCTAAATTAGGATAGTATTTCTTTTAGACATTCTTCTCATCAGTATTTCTATTCCTTGCTAATTTGGTCTCTCATCCTTATCTGGCTTTGCATGTTATCTCAATGAAATGATGCATCATTCACCTGAAAAGGGTAAATCTAGTAGCGAAGTTAGACTGAGAGAGCCTGTGTTGTCTTATGGTGTCTTTAGCTCTATTTGCTTGAAAAGGCAACCGTGTGTTGGATCTCAGGGTGTGAGAAAGGACACTGGGATGTATTGGTGAACCCTTTCCTTGGCTCTTGAAAAAAAAGTTAAGATTGTGTTTGGGAGCACTGAATTGAACCCATGAATTGGAATTCAAAATGAAAGCTTGTAGTTTTTTAGGCCCCGTTTGATTAGTGTTTCTATTACCAAAATTTTAAGAGTAATTTGAGACTATTTCCTGATTTCTTTACGAATTTGAGAAACAAAAAAATGTTGATTCCTATTCACTCCCACAAAACTATTCCAACTACCACCCCGCCGGCCACCATACATTTGAAGTAAAAAATAGAACAAATGTTGCAGTCAAAAGTGCTTCTGGTTTCTATTCTCATAAATTAAAAGAAACAATTTCAGGATAATGATCGTTACCAAATATGTTGTTTTTTTTCGGAATATTCCAGAATGGAAACAGATTCCCATCCCATCTCATCCTATCCTAGTATATTTGAAGTAGAAACACTAAACGTCACCTTAGTTTTTTACATGCGCTCATTTCTAATTCCAATTCCAAGGTTCCATTTCCATGCAACCAAACACTACCTAAGGAGAGATTCGAAAGAAATATATGTTTCAAGCCATATTTATCCTTAAGTAAATCAGGACTGATATATGATGAAATTACAGGCATATTAAATCACATGCTGAAAGCAGACAGTTCAATTTTATATCGTTTATTGTTCATTATTGGAATAACTTTCTAACACCTCACGGTGCAAGCTCATGACATGGTTCTCATATCCGGATCTTTGGTGTGTACGTTGTCCCTATTTCTATTAATTTAGTTACAGTTCCTGATCAAATCAGAAAGATATCTCAAATTCTATGTTTTATGGTTTTTCTCTCTCTCTCTTGTTTTTGCTTTTTTCCCCCTTCAATTTGCATGTGTTTGGCACTTGGCATTCCTTAACATTTATTTGCAGTTATATTAACTGTTATAGGGTTAATTTTAAAACAATAGGATTTACGTTTTCTTGTCTGAATTCTTGTTCTGTCGCTAAAATCTTGTAAATAAAAAGAAAAGGTGTGAGAATGTATTTTTTTTTTTTCAATCCCCACTACAGGTATCCTGCAATTAATAAACCAGCTGGGATTGTTCACTGGCTTGAACATAGTAAAGATGCAGAAAACGTTGACTGGGTTGTAATATTAGATGCAGACATGATCATTCGAGGTCCAATCATACCATGGGAGCTTGGCGCCGAGAAAGGCAGGCCTGTTGCTGCATATTATGGGTACTAGTAGTGTTTTTTTCTATTTTTTTTGTGTGTGTGGTTTTAAGTTTCAACTTTAAATATATATAACGACTCAATTAACATATCAGAAAAATATTGTTTTAAGGGTTGTGAATTTTTCCAACCTCTTATCCATTCAGTTATTTATATGCTTTAGCTGTAAGGGTCCATGGATGATCATTTCTATATCCTTTGATTAGAAGTCGTCAGATCTCAAATAGTAACATGATTCTCATTAAAAATAATACCTGTTTTCCGATTAGGTATTTGATGGGATGCGATAATGAGCTTGCTCAATTGCATACCAAACACCCTGAACTTTGTGATAAAGTTGGTGGGCTTTTGGCCATGCATATAGATGATCTTCGGGTGCTGGCGCCCATGTGGCTTTCTAAAACTGAAGAAGTACGAGAAGATAAAGCTCATTGGTTAACCAATATAACTGGTGATATTTACGGCAAAGGTTGGATAAGCGAGATGTATGGATACTCATTCGGCGCAGCAGAAGTAAGTTTCATTATTCTTTTTTCTGCTTAATTCTTTTATTT
Organism: Eucommia ulmoides; assembly: GCA_016647705.1. Taxonomy (NCBI): domain Eukaryota; kingdom Viridiplantae; phylum Streptophyta; class Magnoliopsida; order Garryales; family Eucommiaceae; genus Eucommia; species Eucommia ulmoides. The sequence goes on from CM028339.1 coordinate 22,650,320, forward strand.
TTTACTTTTTTGTCGTCGACTATATTATTTTTTGCTTTGTAGGTGGGACTTCGACACAAGATTAATGATAATTTGATGATTTACCCGGGCTATATTCCAAGAGAGGGTGTTGAGCCTATGCTTTTGCACTATGGGTTGCCTTTTAGTGTTGGAAACTGGTCATTCAGCAAATTAGATCACCATGAAGATGATATTGTGTACGACTGTCAACGACTCTTTCCAGAACCTCCTTATCCTAGAGAGGTAATAAAATATGATATTAGCGTTGCCAAGTTGTGTGTGTGTGTGAGAGAGAGAGAAGTGAGTGAGAGAGAGAGCTCTGGGCGGGGGGGAGACAGACACACACACACACACACATATATATAGAGAGAGGAGATATATATTCGTTGCCAACTACCGAATAATCAGTTTATTTTTTTTTATTATTATTTTTGTTTATGGATTTGCAGGTATATGCAATGGAAGTTGATCCAAACAAGAGGAGGGCTCTGCTCTTAGACATAGAATGTATGAACACCCTTAATGAAGGTATTCTATTACAACATGCAGCCCGCGGCTGTCCTAAACCGAGGTGGTCCAAATACTTGAGTTTCCTAAAGAGCAAAACCTTTGCTGAACTTACTCGCCCGAAATTTCTGACTCCTGAAACCTTAAAATTCATGGACAACAAGCTTCGAGAACCTACCATGGATGAAGAAACTGATAGATCACATCCCAAAATTCACACCATCTTTTCCACTGAATGTATCCCTTATTTTGATTGGCAAACCGTTGGACTCGTCCATAGTTTCCACCTCAGTGGCCAGCCTGGCAATATTACGAGATTGCTGAGCTGTACCGATCAAGATTTGAAAAATTATAGAGGTCTTGATCTAGCTCCAACCCATTTTGTTCCATCCATGAGCCGACATCCATTAACTGGCGATTGGTAAAACACACACACTCTTTCTCTCTCTCTCTCTCTCTCTACCTTCTTTTTTATCTTTGTTGACGTTTTTTATACATGATTATTGATATCTTGTAGTCTGCTATACTAAATTTGATCTTGATTTTTGTTTCGATTGAGAGTTGGAAAAAATAAAATAATTTTTATTTTTCTTATGTGTTAGGTATCCTGCAATCAATAAACCGGCGGCAGTCCTCCACTGGCTGAATCATGCGACAATTGATGCAGAGTTCATAGTGATTTTGGATGCTGACATGATAATGAGAGGATCAATCACGCCATGGGAATTCAAAGCAGCACGTGGACAGCCAGTTTCCACTCCCTATGAGTATGATAAAACAAGATATATATATAATAGACACACACACACATATATTTCTTGATTTATATATGAGTAAAATTTGTCTCACTATCTCAAGATATAGGATGCATATCTGCCTCTATTCCAATTTTCTATGTTTGTGTTCCCAAAAAACTTAAAACAAGAACAAAAAAATAATTGTTCTTATTCTGGAAATTTGTTCTAAAAATTTGAGGTCAGAACATAAATGATTTTTTCAGTTTTTTAGTTATTGTTCTAAAGTTTCTGGTAATAGAAAAAACAAAAAAACAAAACACTGATCAAATGCCACTTATTGCAGTTTTTTGCTTCAACACCTTATTATCATCTTGCGATATCCATTTGCTATCAACTGTGTCAGCTATCTCAGGACATAGGATGCATATAGGTGCCATTTGATTAGTGTTCATGTTTTTATTTTTTTGTTGTTTCTGTTCCCATAAAAATTGAAACAGAATTGCATTTGTTTTAATCCTTGAAATTCGTTCTAAAATCTGAGATAAAAATAGAAACAGAAATCTGGGAATAGAAACAAAGGGGGCCTTAGTGTTTTGTTCCTATTTTCTTGTTTTTGTTCATTGAAAACTCGAAATGGTGAAATATAAAAACTGAAAAGAAAATAATAATGTTTCTGTCTGATCCCTGAAATGTGTTCTAAAAATCTGGGATCAAAACAGAAACACAAACACTAATCAAATTCCACCTATTTTACATATATTATCATCAGCTTTCTTTATCCATTTTTTTTTTCCATTGACTTGTGCCAGTTATCTGATTGGGTGTGACAACGAGCTTGCAAAGCTTCACACTCGGCATCCAGAAGCATGTGACAAGGTTGGGGGGGTGATCATAATGCATATAGACGATCTCAGAAAATTCTCTCTTTTATGGCTGCATAAAACCGAGGAGGTCAGAGCTGACACTGCTCATTATTCCAAAAACATCACCGGTGATATCTATGAATCCGGCTGGATCAGTGAGATGTATGGCTATTCCTTCGGTGCAGCTGAGGTGATATTAAATATAATAGTCTCTCTCTCTCTCTCTCTCTCTCTCTCTTTTATTTTTTTTTATTTTTTTCAATTCCTTGGGTTTTGGAATTACAAATGAACGTATTAAATATGTAAAAAAAATTACATGGTTCATTTTCAATATTTCCAAGGCTTGAATTCCATGCTATTCTTTGAGTTTCCATTAAAATGATTAGAATATATGTGTTTCTGTTCAGTTCATGAGTTTTTATATCAAAATTATGAGAACAGAGCAAAAATGGATTTTTTTTTGTTCTCATATTTTTGCTTCTGTTCCAAGTTTTCAGGGAACAAAAACAGAAACACTAATGGTGGTGTTTGTTTAGGCGTCCTTTGTTTAGTATATCTGTTCCCACATCGACAGAAATATGAGAACAAAAAGAATTTGTTATGTTCTGCTCCCAGATTTTGAGAACAAATTCCTGAGAAGGGAATAGAATTGCCCTCAGATTTCTGGGAGAAAGAAAAAAGGTAAGTTGGGAATGAAAACACTAAACAAACGCCATCTTAGCATTTTGGTTCCTTTTTCTTTTGTTTTCCCCAGAAAAATTGGAACAGAAGCATAAATCTAGGGAAAAATAATGGTGGTTCCTTTATTGTTTTGTTCCTAAAAAAGTCTGGCCGAAAACCATAATATGAGAACAGAAATTTGTCCTAAAAATATGGGAACAAAGTTCATATATTATATTTATGTTCCAACTTGTTGGAGAAGACAACATGAGGAAGAATGTCCTGAAGTATGAAGAAATTTTTTTGTTTGGTTGACAATTTAGCCAAGGTGGAGATTGTTTTTTTGACTTAATTTTCAAACTAGGTGAGCCAATACTTTTTTGTCTTTTGTTGACAATTGAAGGCATAGGATATTGGATTCCTCCTCAAAAACCATGTGGGCCATTGTCCTTTTGACAAAAAGAAGGCTTATCTCTCCCTTTTGTCATTTTTGCAACCTCATTTACTGACTGGAAATGAGAGAGATTTGTTTAATCTCATTTTTGTCCCGACGACGACCATTTTTGTTCAATCGTAATTTTAGAGATTAACTGCGATCAAGTTCAAGAGCTCTTTTGAACTTGTCCCTAAACATCAATTTGATATACCAAAAGTCCGTTGGCCAGACTCACTTATTTTGACAAATCTGGAACATGGAACCCCCATATTCTCTACCAAAATAAATGCTTCACAAATTTGTGCTTTTCATCCGAGAACGACCAATATGTCTTCTCTGAAAACTCTCTTCCACGGACTGAACTGGAGTACTGACTCGCACTTCATCAAATTTGTCTCTTCTGAAGCTCTACCTGCTTCTGAGACCCCGAAATACCTGTAGTACCAACTATACCACCTTGAAGAATATAAAGACCACCAATCTTTTTCCCTGTCATCATTGTTACGCCACCTTTGCTCACTTTTAAAACTCCACCTCTCGCGGAGAACTTGCAGCCTTTGGAATCCAAACTACTTAAGGACACGAGACTCTTCTGCAAATCTGACACGTGACGGACACCCGTCAATGTTTTAAGAGCTCCATCATTCAACCGGATTTGGACTGAGCCTATCCTAACAATCTTGCAAGAAGTACTATTACCCATCAAGACTGTGCCACCATTGACGGAATCATAGGTGGTAAATGTATCATTTTCGTGGGACATGTGATAGGAGCAACCCGAATATAAAATTTACTCATCTTTGGAGCGAATTTGTGGAACTATAACAGAAAGAACAAATTGTGAATTTTCACCCAAGCCAACATTTGCCTCTGCATCTATCTCTTGACCATCGCATTTTTTGAGCTTAGGGCACTCCGACTTGTAATGCCCAAACTGATAACAATAATAACACTTAATATTTTTCTTTGATTTACCGCCGCCTTTCACTGAACCATTCTTTCCCTTAACGGACAAGCCTGTAGCCTGATCATCACTACCTTCACCATTTAACTTAGTTCTCAACTCTTTCGAGTTTAAGGATGCCTTGACATCGGCCAAGGAAATTGAATTCTATCCATATAACATGGAATTTGCAAAGGAATCAAAGGAAATTGGTAGTGAACACAAAAGGATAAGAGTTTAGTCCTCCCCGTCAACCTTGACATCAATATTCTTCAAATCCATGATAATTTGATGAAAAATATCAAAGTGCTGGTGTATGGACATACCCGTCTCTATTATTAGAGAATACAACCGTTGTTTCAAATACAACATGTTCGTGAGAGATTTCGTCATATACCAGCTTTCTAGCTTGTCCCATAGCCCTTTAGTTGTTTCTTCGTTTGTAATCTCCCTGAGCACCGCATCCGCAAGAGATGGTTGAATTGCACTATGTGCCTTTTCTTCCATCTCTATTGCCTGTTCCTTGGATAACTTGGATGCCTCATCTGCATCCAAAATTTTTGCTAAGCCTTGATGTCGCAAAAGTGCACGTATTTTGATACGCCACAAACTAAAGCCATTCTCTCCGTCAAACTTCTCTATTTCATATTTCATGGAAGCCATTGAACCTTGAGCTCTGATACCATTTGTTGTGCTCAGAGACGACAAAAATATGAAAATTGAGAATATGCGGAAGCGAAGAAAATCGCAAATATAAAAGTGACACAAGATATAACGTGGTTCGGCACAACTTGTCTACCTTCATGGGCGAAGAACAACGAATAATTTCACTAATATGAAGAAAATTATATAAAAGAAGATAAGTTCTTGAACTTAAGAACTAACAACAAAATCTCTCTAAAAATCTCTCTCAACAAATACACTCTTTAAGTATGGGCACACAAAATTCCTATGTAGAATTTCTAATACACCTTCACGAGAGATGTACTCACAATTCGTGAGATCTCTACCTCTTCAATGCTCATGGCCTCTATTTATAAATGAGGTATGGAGCTTAATTTCATTCTGAACAAAATCTCAGAATCTTCAAGAGATTAGCCGCAACCTTTTACTGTCTTCTCCATTCTTCAAAAGCTATTGCCTTCAAACTTTGAGAGAAACAAATTTCTCTCATTTTCGGTCAGTAAATGAGGCTGTAGAAATGATAAAAGGAATAGATAAGTCTTGCTTTTGTCAAAAGGACAATGGCCCACATGGTTTGAGGAGGAATCCAATATCCCATGTGCCTTCAATTGTCAATAAAAGATAAAAAAAGTCTTGACTCACCTAGTTTGAAAATTAAGCAAAAAAAACAAAAAAAAAACCAACAAAGTCCACAAACCAATACCAACCCACAAGCAACAAAAAGTGGGCCCAAGTGAATTCAAAAGAAAAAGCAAGAACTTGGTAGAAGGAAACTCACCAATAAAGTCAACAAAGGCTGATGTAGAAAAAGCAACAAGAAGAAAGTAGAAGGGAGAAGAAGAAGACAGCTCACCTGGGAGAAAAGGGCTGTGCAACAATTGCCTACCTTCTCGATGGTTCTTGATGTTTTGTGTTCAGATAGAAAACAGGGCACAAGCCTCCTCTATAAATAGAAGAGATGAACCAAAGAAAAATTAACCTTTTCTGCAAATAGCAGAGAAAGGGAGTAAGAGAAACCTTATCTGGAGATGAAGATAAAATCTCAGAGAAAGGGAGAGAAAAATAACTTTCTCTGATGAGGAAGAAATACCACAGAGAAAGGGATATAACTCCTCTGTAGATAAAGAGCGCAGGGAGTGGAGAGCCTCAGATAAAATTTATCGGAGAGGAATGAGAAAATCCTCCGATAAATTTTATCTGAGATGAATGAGATAAACCCCAATTTTGGGAAGAATAGTGAGAGTCAATTTGTGAAGATTCCAACCACAAATTGAAGATATTGTGAGAGCCAATTTGTGAAGATTTATCCACAAATTGAAGACAATATTTTTATGTATTGTTTGAGTGATCCACCAAAGTGTAAGGTTTTTGTAATCCCATTATTATATTTTAGTGGAAGAATTTAAATGGCTTACGGGTTCCGTGATTTTTTTTTTTTATCTTCATTGAGGAGGGTTTTCCATGTTAAAATCCGCTGTGTTATCTCTGTTATATTTTGGTTTGGGAAAACGTACTGAGACTATAGAAGTATCATTTTTTCACTAAATTATCACGCCATCTTTCCCAACAAAGTGGTATAATTGTGCAGGCATGTTTAGTTCTGATCCCAACAAAGTGGTATCAGATTAAGGCAGCAGAGCAGGGGCACGTTTAGCTCTGATACAACAAAGTGGTATTAGAGCGGGGTAGTGCAGAGCAGGACACGATTAGCTCATCCGGGGACTTGCTCGAGCTGTGTGTCGGCACTCCGTCTGGAAGGGGTTGAGCTTGAGTCAAGAGCATTCACATCGAAGGGGGATGTGGAAGCGTGGATCGTGCCACATGCGACATGAGCACCTCACCTAATTTCTCTGTTGCGCAAAGTGCAACGGTGGCACAACGGAGGCATTTGACATTGAGATCTGTGTTTGCATCGCAATGAGGACATTTGCGATATTGGATGGGGGAAAATGTCATGGACCACTGTTATCAAGGCAATCGGAATGAAGAATCATTCTGACTGGAGGATCATAACGCTTATTGCAGCTTCTAGCTAGGTGTGGGCGCCAACACCACTAGGTGCCCTTTCGGAGTCAAAACATACCGACTCAATTAAATTCGGAGATTATGTCGCTGGTCAAGGACCTGACAAAACAAGAAAGGGTAGACCCCCCTTGCATAAACTGGTCAGAGCTAGGAGCTCAATGGAGGAGGAATCATATACGTAGTATACTACGCAAGTATATACATATATATATGGAACTGTTCATATATACGTACGTATACGATACTATTCACAGTATTTATATAGGATCTATATGGTGTGTATACGACACTATTCGTATGACACTATTCATACGTATGATACTACTTACATAATACTGTACACGGTACTATTCATCGGCAACAAAGTACTGGACCCAAATGGAAAACTTACCATGGATATGGTAAAAGACAGAATGCTAAGTGAAGAGCCAGACAACAACTTTGGCCCAATAACTATAAACGGAGAGACTGATCGAGGTTTAGCCAACCAATGGCTCGATATGTGAGGGGGAGGTTGTAGGGTTTATCCCACATCAGATGTGAAAGGGGCTAGTGGTCAAGTTTGAACAGCTTGATGTAAAAAATGACATTTTTGTATGATGATCTTAACAAGAAAATTTACATAGAGCAACCCGAAAGTTTCTTAGTCAAAGGGAAAGAGAAACTGGTGTGCAGACTGAAGAAGTTTATACGGTCTGAAACAACAACAAAAGCATAATACATCGCAATCGCCAAAGGACGTAAAGAGATCCTGTGGATGAAAGAAGTTACAGGTTTAACTTTAACCCCAAATTAGTCGTGATGGGAAGATTTGTTGGGTTAATCAGTCACTGGGAGATGATTCTACAAACACAACTCTCCTGGAAATAGATACCAAGAGGCAAAAAGGGTCAATGACACTCGGCAAACTTGGCCCAACTTTTGCTTTTACACCCTGTAGTTTAGAAATAGACACTTTACCCACTTAGATTTAGGACTAAAGTGAAAAACTTAATTTTGGATAATTCTATATGTACACTCTTTTTCCTTAATGTACAACTCTATTAAAAAAAAAGTCTAAATGGTTTTGAAATTACCATATTAGCCCTTCTAAAATTACTTTTAACTCATTTTTACCCTCTTTATTTTCTTAAGCATGCACTAACCCCGCCCAAACCCCATGCCCCCGCCGTTCCCACCTTTCTTCTTCTTCTTCTTCTTCTTCTTCTCTCTTCCTCCTCCTCTCTCACAGATTCGGTGCAAATTTGAACCGAGGAACTGCAGATCCGATGGTTTGGGAGGGGAACTGGGGGTGTGGGGGTGTGGTTTAGGAGATGAGAGAGAAAAACTGAGAGAGAAGAAAGGGAAAAATCCGGTGCCGGTATCAGCCACTGTGCCAACGGTGGTACTCGCTGGAGGGAAATTGACAAACAGACTAAAATGCCTCTGGCATCGACTAGATTTTCATAACACAAAACTATTCAAATGCATTCCGTGTTGAGTGATTTATGTATGAATAAATTCATCTTAGAGAGGATTACAACTTAAAATCTAGAATTCGACTAAATCATTGAGATTTAGACATCCAAATTGGTCACCTCTTTCATTAGAAAAATGTCTTTTTACATAAAAAAGGGTTTATGTACCCATATTTCTGTTTCAAGTTCTTTTACATGGACATAAACGAAAATACTAAACAATCGTTGTCTTGGGTTCTTAGTTCTTACAGTTCCACGATGAAGAATAATTTTATTTTATTTTGTATTATTATTGTTAATTTTTTTTTTTGGCAGTTGAATCTGAAGCATCATATAAGCAAGGAGATCTTGATATACCCGGGCTACGTTCCCACTCCCGGTATCAACTACCGAGTTTTCCATTATGGCTTAGAATTCAGCGTTGGAAACTGGAGCTTCGACAAAGCGAACTGGAGACACACCGACTTAATCAACAAATGCTGGGCCAAATTTCCCGATCCACCTCACCCTTCCACCCTCCATCACGACGACGAAGACAGCCTCCAAAGAGACTTACTCAGTATTGAATGCGCCCAAAAACTGAATGAAGCCCTATTCTTACACCACAAGAGGAGACACTGTGTCGAACCCGGTTCCTTAATTTCCCCAAACAAACTGAAAAACAACGAATCAACCATGTCCAGAAAGTTTGGGAGGATCGAGATAGGCCATAATTTAAGAATTAGTGCCCCATTTTTGGTGAATCATTCGTCGGTTCATGTAACGACGAATGATTCTTCACTTGATTCGACGAAGTTTTGGATGATGGCATTGTGGGCTTTTTCGATATCGGGTTTTGTGGCTTTGATGTGGGTGATGTTTTTGGGAAGAAGAGGGCAGAGGAAGAGAGGGAAGGTTCACAAGGGGAAGAGGAAAACAGGGGCCTACTCTGGGTTCTGGGATTCGAATGGGAATCTCCGTGATGCTGAATTGTCGCAGAAAGATTGAAGATTTTATGTTCATCGGTAAATTTATCGGATTCCATACCAAATTGTAGATTTATATATATAAAAAAAAAAGTTACATTTTTGCTAGTCAATAAGTAATTTATTAGCTTGTATTAGGTTGGTTTTGGTCAGTAAATTCACCCTGTTGATGAACAATCATTTTTGTGGGAGTTTACAATGTTAGATCAATTTTAGGATTTTAGTGCAGAACCAACTCAAGGAAAATGTGTGTACTCATGTTGTATCGTTGAATGATTCCTACCTTAAACAGCAATTTCAACAAATACTCCTATTGGTTTTTGCGCTCTCCTACTATTACTATGCTAATTGAGAAAGCTTTTTTTGGTTTCACCGTATGTGTTCTGGTCAGTTTATGCGCGCTTCGACTAATCACCTTCCTGGACAATTTTGAGGGTGCACTTCCTCATATCGGTCTGGTATATTTAAGATTAAATTTAAGATTTAATTTCCAGTATAATATTACAAAGCATGCATTAATTTTATGATGTTGGAAAGTGCTGGTCTTGTCGGTATGGATCTCGTGCACTTGTGCATTTTGCGGATTCTGGCTCCCATTCGTCTTTTGGGTTAAAAAATTATATGATGCACCTTCTAACCAACACTCTCCAGGAACCCTAAACCTCTGATTTTGCCAGCAAATTCCACCCTCTTCTCTTCCAGATATTCATCACAATGCTGTCCAATCTTAGATGTGAACTCATTCTGGTTGAATCTTGGATGACGTTATTGAGGGTTGAATCTCCATTCAACTCAAGAGTAATTTGTGTCGTACAATCATTAAATCTTATTTGATAATTCTTTCATGATTATGTATCTTACTCATCAATTATGCTATAAGATTTGAACATCCGTGCGTGATTACTTGAGTAATTGATTAAAATATGGAATCATCACAATTTTTTGTATCTTTATAACCATTCCAGCGTATAACTCCATTTTAAAAAATAACCTTTAAGAACAAACAATCTTGAGGTTGGTTTTTCTTTTTTGTTAGCGTAACTTTAGGCACGGGTTATGTGATAGTAAAAAAAATATAAAAAAAGAATAGGAAAACATAATTTATGCACGTATACTCAAGAAGTAAAAATAAAATTCCAAAAAATAACCTAATTGGAAAAAAAATACAATACAAGAAGTGCATGAATTTGTTTTACCGGTCATTTTGTTGTCAATACCAATACAAACACCATAAAGGGTGTTACAATCCTTATTGATCACTTGTAAAAAAAAAAAAAAAAAAAAAAAAAAAAAAAAAAGAGACAATTTTAGAGAAAAATTTGTGAACTAAATCAAATAAAGCATAAAATTGAAATAATTCAGAATTCAAAGAACCTTTAATATATAAAACAGAAGTCGCAAAATTTGTGAAAAAAAAAAACAGAAATAATTTTAGAGAAATGCCAATACAAACACCATAAAGGAAGTTACAATCCTTCTTGATCACTTGTTAAAAAAAAAAGAACAATTTTAGAGAAAAAATTGTGAACTAAATCAAATAAAGCATAAAATTGAAATAATTCAGAATTCAAAGAACTTTTAATATATAAAACAGAAATAGTAAAAAAATTTAATATCAAATATAGTAAATAAAAATAAATTTGAATCAAACAAACTATACATAGAAAAGTGCAACCACAAACCAGTTACTTAATATTTATTTTAAAAAATAAAATAAAGTACAACAAATTTAAAACTACAAAATAAAAAACATTTCATTTAGATGATTGTCATTGCAAAATATCATAGTTGAAATCAATTGATAATTGTTTTAATACAGAGAACTCAACCCCGAAATATAACAAAAGATACAGTAAAAGTAATTTAAACATTTAATCCAATTCAAGAAATACAATTCTACCAATTTAAGGCAGTGTTGTCATGGGCACTAGTGGGGTGCGCCCTAGGTTGAGGCACACGTAAAGTGCCCCTGGGCGAAGAGGGGGGTGCAACTCCGAGTGGGGCGTACGCCTAGGGTGCCGTCGAACGGGGTGTACGCCCTGATTTCCTTTTTTTTTTTTTTTTTTTTTTTTGATTGGGGTGGGACTAGTAGCAGCAAGCGACAAGGCGAGCATGGACGACGACGGCAATGACGGCGAGTGTGGACGACGACAACGACGAATGAGTGCTTCTCCCTTGAACGACAATTTCGGCAGCAAACAGAGCTTCATTGGACAGCGGGCAGCAGCGGCAAAACAACAATGCAAATTCTCTGTTTTTTTGAATATTGAAAGGAAGTGGAGTACAATTGTACTCCAAGATAGATAATTACAATAATGTCCAATACCCTATTTTGAATTTATCTGTTCTTTTTTTTTAATCTGTTATTTATTTTCTTTTTTCGAATTTCTCTTTTTAAAATTTTTCTACTTTTTTTTCTTCTAATTTTTCTGTTTTACTTATATTTTTTATATTTTATTTATAAGTTATAACATTATTTTATTTATAAATTATAAATTATAACTTAATAAATAAAAACTATAATACTAATATTTTACATTCATATATCATAATTTATTGATAATTTATATCTATTCATCATATTCATATATATCTTTTTAAATTATTTTTTTAATATTTTTTAACTATATATAATATTTTTGAAATATTAAAAATTTATGTATTATGAGATTTACGCACCATCTCGAATAGGCCAAAATGTCCCATCCAACGTCCCCGCCTTTTACAACACGGATTTAAGGATAACAATTGGTGTTTATTATAAATCAAGATGGAATTAAAAGAAATTCAGAAGTCGAGCAAAAATATTCCTTAGCTATAATTTCACATTATTTGATTTAAATATTTCAGCATTCTTGATTGCATTGGCATTCAATGTGACATTGGGATTATTTGTGCGTTTATCGTGCTAATGAACTTTTTTTTTTTCTATCTTAATTGGCTTTGGTAATATATTCTATATTATTATAGGAGAAACTCTAAAAGAAATTAAATAATATATAAGTTGGTAAATAATGGAGAATAACAATCATTACACTATTATTAAAATTAAACTCAAGAAACTAAAAGATATAGATCTCAAAATACTAAAACTGATAAACGTAATACAAGTAATAAACAAACTTTGCATCGCATAATGTGAAAATAATATAGTTATATAATCAAATCCTGATAATTGTGTCTAGTCTTTACTTCCAAATAGATAAAAATAAAAGTCATGGCATTTCATTGAAGGAACTTTTTCATGGCAATCCCACTTTTGAGATTAATTTATCTAACAACAAAATGTTTTCACTCTTACAAAAAATAATAAGAAACAAAAACAAAAAAAATTCATATGACAAATTAAACTTCTAGAATTAACAATTAAGAATGGAAGTTCTCATGCAACTCCTAATTGAAAATCATAAATTAGAAAGCATAAAAGTAATTGAAAAGTACTCATATTTTTCAAGTAGAGGTTACATAGAGCAACACACTTTATCACTTTATTGCTAAGAAATTACTTGATTAACTCTTGAATAAATATCTCAATCATTCTCTCAGAACCAAAATTAAATAATCTAGAGAATCTTGTTGAGAGGTCCCAAAACTCAAAAAATCACTTTCTAAGGATTATGTCATGTGTTAAAAAATCACTGTTACAGAATCCCGTAGAGTGATGGTTTTATAAAATAGGACATTTCACCAAATTTTCCAATAATCTATCACTAACTTTATTAAAATCAACACATAATCTATTACAATCTCTATTCTAATCTGTTTTCAATTTGGTACAATTGAATATTTTGTCAAAAAATTGGACAAAATAAAATACTTTGAGGATATTTTTGTTATTTATTGCGTCTCTCTCTCTTTTTACAGTTATAAAAAATATTTTTTTTTTCCCAAACTTGTTCTTGTATTCATACATCTCATAATTATTAAAAATGAAATTTTTTATCCTATATTTCAACGAATATTGAATTAATTTTTTTTGTTCTCCAAAATTATTAAATGTATTGGTGTAGAACAGATTTGGGACAAAAATAGCTTCTTATAGTTTCGAAAAGAGATCGGGACACAAAAAAGTATGAAAACACTCCCAAATTAATGGAATCCGTCCAATTTTCGTAACAAAAATTTCAGTTGGACTAGATTGAAGATGAATTACTATATAATGGACCAAATGTGACCCCTCTAAAAACCTCATGGTCAAATTTAAAAATCCACCCAAACTTAAATGAGCGAAATTGATTAAAATATCCCAATACTAATGGCATCTAATCCGATTTCGTTGATAAAATTAACAATTGGACTGGATTGAAATAAAAGTAAAACTTGAGGAACTAAATGTGCAACTTTATAAATCTCAATGACCACATAAATGCTCATCCCAAATTTTAGGGACCAAAATTGTAATTTTTCCTTTAGGTTGCGTTTCGTTAAGAAATTTGATAAATTCTTGAAATTTGTAAATAATGAAATTTCAAAATTTTAAATTTTCAAATCTCATCATTTATAAATTTCTTGTTTGGATAATTATTTTAGATAAATAATTTGATTGTATAATTTCATTACTTAGATAAACAAGTATTTGTACGCAAAATTTTAAAATATATTAAATTTTAAAAATAGAAAATGTAAAAATATACCTAATAATATAATTTTATTTTAATAATTTAGTATTATAATTTTAGTAATACCATTTTAATTATACCTATTTGGAGAAGTGAAATCCCATTTTTGTAGGGATTTGAAAAGAATTTGAAAATCTCATTTTCTTCTTTCGAAATTTCATTTAACAAATTCAATAGATTTTACAAATCCCTCTACAAATTCAATAGATTTTACAAATCCCTCTTGCTAGCACCCAAACAAGGGATTTTAGAAAGAAAAAAATTGTGAATTTTTTTTTTCAAAGTGAAATCTCTCGTTAAATTATCTTACACCTAAGTCATAAAACCAAACTCTACCTTAAAGATAATTGAATTACCTGAATCGTAGTCATGGTTTTTTTACGTCTCATATTTGTTCCTCCTTGATCGAAGCAGTCAGGAGAAGAAGAGATGCTGCTAATCTTCCGAATACATTTCAATGGGGGGCATTTGAAATACTCAGTCGACTAGCAGCAGCCAAAATGATACAAATTTGTGAGATAATTAAGCATAAAAACGGTGCCATTCGCCTCATCAAACTCTAGCATCTTTCGTCCACCTCTTCAAGATGTATTGAGCAGGAACCACCTTTACGTTCCTATAATCAAGAACTTTCAATGCATGGCTACACAAAATCCCGACAGACTGAAACTTCATACATTTGCAGAAAACCGAATTCTCTTCCAAGTTATACATAACGGTGTACTCTCGTAGTTCACCATACATGCTAACTTTGTATTCAGAAACAGGTCCAGTCTCAGCACATTGGTTAACAACAGCATTCAGCGAATTTTCATACTCCTGCTGAAACAGTTCGAAAATTTTTGGTGTATAAACATCCCTTGCATGTTTCAGCATAATCACATCTCCCATTAGCCTCGGTGTATTCTGTCTCATATCGTAATTAGCTTCTAATTCCTTGTAACGCCAATCATTCACAAGCTTTCCAACGTGCTTGAAAAACTGAAGAACATCGAGTTCGGGTTTTAGGTGCTTCCTGAGGTTAATAATGAAACTCTCGGAAAGCAGTACACCGTTTATGTCTCCAGAAAATACATGCCTGCAATAAGGTAAAGCCCATTTTTCCCTTTCTTTGAAAATCTCGCCCAAACACTCATTCTGCCACAGACAATAAGCATCCAGCATAATTTTCCACCTATTAATGAAATCTTCTTCCTCCTCATAATTGAAAAGGCAAGTGCTGAGATCACCTGCAAGAGGATTTGAGCTCAAAATTGCATGCCTAATGTGTTTTAGTGCGTTTTGGTACACATGCCATACACATAGTTGATGCACTGTTTCTGGCAATTCCAAGCTGATTGCTTTGGCCATCTCCAAGTGTCGATCGGTGAGTAATGACTTTGGCTTTTTTCCAGACATTGCTTCGAGGAAAGTTCGAAACAGCCACTTAAAAGATTCAACAGTCTCGTCATATAGAAGTGCAGCACCGAAAATCACCATCTGCTTATGATGATTAACTCCAACGAAAGGGGTAAAAGGTCGAAAATCGTCGTTTACGCTGAATGTCATATCCAAACATACCACGTCGCCAAAATCACCGTAGTCGTCCATCATCTTCGCATCAGCCCAAAATACATTGGTTAGTTGCTCTTCAGAATCGACTTGTACAGCATAAAAGAATGACAGGTCTTTTAATTGCTTACTATTCAAATACTGAACAATACTTTCTGCTTCTCCTTGCCTCATATCTCTCATTCGCTTGGATGGGAGACTGCTTCTATGATCAATCGGTTGATAACCCGAATTCTCTAAATTTCCAACAGACGCGCATATAAATTCAGAGGCTGATTTAAGTCCACTGGCATCTACACTTTGAATGGCTGTTGATCTCTTCTGTGATCGTAACATTCGAACTCTATATGCAGGCACAAGCTCGTGATTGTGATTTTCTTCAAAATGGGTAACACGATATTTACCATCCTGCTGACGGGCAATAACCAATTGAGCCAAGCAACCGATTCTTGTTTCTTTTCGAGGTCGTTTCACATTCAAATCCCGTTTGTCTTTTTGGCGAAAACCTTCTCTAAAGCAAGTAAACCTTCTTGATGCCACACCACCATCTACCTTACTCCTATTTACGTAATCTTTTCGAACACTAAAACCTATTCGCCCGGCATACGAATTGTAAAATTCATAAGCACGATCTTCTGAATCAAACCCCATACCGAGTTTTGGCATCCCATCTGTTTCAGAATTTATACCCGATTCAGCCTCAACAGCTTCAGCAAAAGTAACTCTCCTTTGTGATGGTAATAAATGAGCTTTACAGGGTGTTGCGAATTCATGGTTATGTTTTGGTTCAAAATGAGTAACACGATACTTGCCATTAGTCTGACGGGCAATGGTCATGTGTGCCAAACAACCCGTCCTTGTATTCATTCGAGGTTTCTTCACATTGGCATCATTCTTGGAAGGCCGGTAGCCTTGCTTATAACATGTGTACCTTCTAGAAATCACTAAACCATTGATCCTACTTTTATTCACAAAATCTTTCCGGATGCTGAAACCTTTCATGGCAGCATATCTATTGTAACACTTGTAAGCATGGTCCTCGGATTCGAACTCCGTACCAAGTTCAGGAACCACGTATATGTTGGATTTGTCTTTAACAGAGTGGCTAGACTCCGATGTGTCAACAGATGGAATTTCTGGGCTTTGATATTCGTGTTTTCCATCAATATCCATTTCCTTCATAGCTGAGAATTTAGGGCTCTCGCCCTTATCATCATCACCATCAACATCCACTTCAAACTTCTCAATAGAGGGAAAATTTGGGTTTAAACAGTCATGTTGACTATCCATGTCGAACCAGCTTTTGTCAACAGAAGAAGAACCATTCTCAACAGAAGAATTGTCCTCACTCTCACAATCATGCTTCCCATTAATGTCCAAACCGTTATTGTCAACAGACGAAACTCTAGAGCTTGTTGACACATATCCACTCTCGACATTCATCCCGTTTCCAACAGCAGTGGAAGTTTTTGGTCTTTGACTTCTCCCGACATCCATATGCAAGCCCAGATGCCAGTTCTGAGTTATGTCTTCAAATGGAGGAATTAAAATACTAACCTCACCACCATACACATACCTTCACTCCAAAGTAATTGAGAAACGGCATTCGTCAAAAAGTAAGAAGACGGATAACACTGCACAACACAAAAATTATAAATTAAACACTAATAAGTATATATTCTGCACATAGAATGCACTTACAATCTGGGAGGCCGCGCCACATTCAGGAAGAAAAAGCATTCATTAACATCAAATTGCATGATTCTTGAGCTGTTTTACATCACGAAAGTTAATCAACCTAATCAGGCAAGGCTATGTAACTCCACCGTGTTATAACCATAAGAGGAGTTCAGCACTCACACTGAAAATACAATGAGCTTAAACATATCATTGTTAACTTGAACAATGATAATAACCAGTAGGGTTTTGTCGAAGGATTAGCCACACAAAAGCACATGAATATACATAATTGTTTGATGAACAAAATGGACGTTGGCACAAGCCTTATGACAACACGCAATTCAATTCATTGCAAAATAGCTATTAAACTTTCAACAGACAAATAAGGTGGTCCTAATCCATCAAGAATCAAACAGCAAAAGTTTAACAAACCTAAAAACTCCAGAATTTTTTAAATGATTTGCCTTAACAATTCTATTCCACATAAAAAAACACACACATAAAATTCGAAAAATCAAAGCGACGCTCCCCAAGAATGAAAAATGGTACTATATATTCGTTCATCAATGCCCCCAAAACAAAAAAAAAAAATTGGAATTGCTTTTCTAATTTCACTAGCATATCTTCATCTTACAGAAATATTTCGGCTATTATCAATTAAAGAAGTGCACAGACGTTCTTATTCAATGCGATTGAAAGAGCGATATAGAGATGAACTACCTGAGAGAGAGGAAAGAGAAGCAACTCAATTGCACCGGTGGAGCGATATATGTGCATCTATATCGAGAAATCGCCGGATTTGTGCCGAGAAAAGTTAGAATTAAGAGTTACTGGCTTCCGGTCGGTGATAGTCATCGGAATGGACCCAAGGAGGAGGAAGGGGGAAAAGGGAGTCTCCCCTAGCCGATTATCAGCCAGAATAAAAATTTAGGATTTTATTACACAATAGTCCCCTTCGTTGGCTTTGGTCTGTTAATTAGACCCCCATAGCTTTAACTTCTCATAATTTAACCCCCCTCATTTCCTTAATTTTCTCACAAGTACCCTTTGCTTTTATGACTAATGGGGGAAGTAGGGAGGCATTTTGGAAAAAAAACGCAAAATGAGGAAAAAATCAATTTCGTATCAAGATAGGTGGTGCATTCAAAATTCAGCTTTTTTGCATTTTGTATCCCTGTAGTTTCAAAAAATCCCACTTTAGACTTTTTTTTTTTTTTATTTCAACACATTAAACTCTAAATATCCAAATCGTGTCAAATTAGTCGTTCTGTCATCTTTTTATGGCGGAATTCACTTACGTTGATGATTTTGTATTTGACACTTAACTGATTTTCGTCATAAAAATGACGGAGTTATTAGTTCAGACTAACTTGACACGATTTGAATACTTCAAGAATTAATGTGTTCAAATTGAAAGTACATGGATGAATGTGAGATTTCTCCAAAAGTTCAGAGATGCAAAGTGCAAAACGTGTAATTTGTGCACAACACACGTAAACCCAAATATGACTCGTGGATACTCATATCCAATGCACGTGACTCGTTAGTACCCGAGGATTCTGCCTGGGACCCTTAGTTGACTGTAGAGATTATCTTCAATACTGACTACAATTTCGAGTAGCTCGAGGCATTAGCTCGGATCTACACGAGATGGATCGTCCTTGTGATAACTGAAGATATCCCAAACCACGTCCTAAGCTTGGGCTATATATGATCTCTACTTGGGAACAATCATCGAATCCCACTAAATAAGGAAAAAAAAACGAATATTTGATTTAATGGGACGAATCCCATCAATCTCACGAACCTCGTAGGCATTAAAGGAGATTGACGGAGATTTTTGGGAAGGCCCACACCTATAAATACTAGGGAAAATGTTAGGACAAGATACGCACAAGTTTTTGAACCAACACTCTGTCACAATTCTATTAAAAACACTAGTTATTCTTATATGAGAGATGTAACGTCGTTAGGCTCACTTGCGGTGCATTATTATGTTAGAATCAAGATTCAGCGTATGTTTAGATAGGTGGAGAAAGGGTGGATGGGAAAATGATATGTTTAGTTGGGTGGAAAAATGGTGGATGGGAAAATGAAAAAGAAAAAGAAAAAGGGGGTGAAAAATGGAAAATAAAATCTTGTTTGGTAAAGAAAGAAAATAGAATGGAAAAGAAAAAAGGGATGAAGACAAGATCTTTTTCTTTCTCTTTTTTCTCCTCAGATTTGAGATGAAAATGGAGGAAAAATTATTGAAATTTAAGAAAAAAATATAAAAAATACAATTATGTCATTATCCTTTTATATATATGTTATCTACTCATTTATCTATATGTTTTTTGGATATTTTTATTTTTATTTTATTTGTTAGAAATTTACATATATTATATTCAACTTGAATAATGATTACTATAAGTATAATCCTATTTAAATGAATTATTTTATTATTAGTCTGTGAATTGCCTATTTTTACATAATTTAAAATATTGATGGCAGATTTTTATTTTGTTTCGTAATATATGTGGGTAAAATAGTAAATCAATTAAGTGTATAATTTTTTCTTTTTCTTTTTATTTCTTTACTAAAGATAAAAAAAAAAAAAAATCTCTTTTTTATATCCCTCCAACCAAACAACTTGAAGGGAAATAATTTTTTTTCCCACGAAAGATAATTTTTTTTTTTTATTTTTATTTTTTCCATTCTTTCAACCAAAGGTTCCCTTAAAAAAGAACTTATTCTGGAGAAAAGATGAACTATATCTAACAATCCAAATTTGAACTTTATTAAAATTGAATTTTATATTATATTATAATATGTAACAGTGAAATTGAGATGAGCCTTGTAGGGAATAGGGTTGTAAGAAGAACTTAAAATGCTATCTAATAAGTTCCCTTGGCTACTCTCTATGAACGAGTGAGTTGGACTCGATCTGTACATTTAACTATTTCACTTTTTTATAATTTTTTTTTGGGATTTACACTAAATGTCTGAGTCAACTTATGCGTATCTTGACTAATCACTTTCTCAGGCGATCTTAAAAGCGCACTCCCTTATATTAGTCTTGTACAGTCAAGCTCTTTCATAAATATAATGTAATCGGATGAGTGGTTTTTGCGAATGCCAATATCATCGTATAAATTTTGAGTAATTCTTTCAATTAGTTTCAATGCTGGCATAATTAAGATCATATAGGGAAAACTACGGGATAATCTGTAGGGGTGGTCTTGGGTTTCTCTCAATCCTAAAAGTTAGTTCATGAAATGAGGTTTTTCCTCACATTTATAACCTGACCACCAACCCTTCCCACATTTAAGGTGGGATAAATCTAACAATCTCCCTCTCACACATCGAGCCTTTGGTTGGGTAACTCTCGACCAGTCTCTCCCTCTGTAGTTATTGGGTTGGAGATGTTGTAACCTAGACTCTAATACTAGTGTAGGGTGGTTTAGGGCCTCTCTCAATCTTAAAAGTTAGCTCATGAGGTATGATTTTTTCTCGCACGTATAGCCTGATCACTAACCCCTTTCACATCTTATATGGGTTAAACCTAACAATCTTCTCCTCACACATCAGACATTTGGTCGGCTAACTCTCGATCAATATCTCATTTTGTGGTTATTGGGTTAGAATTATTGTTACTTGGCTTCCGATACCAGTGTAGGAGGTCTTGGGCCTCTCTTAATCCCAAAAATTAGCTCATGAGGTGAAATTTTTCCTCACACTTATAATCTAATCACCAGTCCTTCCACATCCGATGTAGGATAAACTCCTCTCTCAACCACAAAAGTTAGCTCATGAAATGAGACTTTCCCTTGGATAAATCTAACAATCTTTCTCTCATACATTGGGCCTTTGGTTAGTTAACTCTCGACTAGTCTCTCCCTCTATAGTTGTTGGGGCAGAGATGTTGTAACCTATGCTTTGATACCAGTGTAGGGTGGTCATGGACTTTTCTCAACCCCAAAAGCTAGCTTATGAGGTGAGCTTTTCCCTTACATGTTTAACATGACCACCAGCCCTTTCCACATTCGATGTGAGATAAATGCAACACAATCTGGCCAAATTGAAATTGTTAAAATAATTGAGAGGCGAATGTTTATATATAGAAAATGACTAAGGTTTACCTTTGTGGTGTTGCGAATAAGCCCTACAGCCAATTCAAGACGATTTTGTTTCTAATGATAATCTCAAGTAAATAATGAAAGGTATTTTGATATTATTACTTAATTGTATCATTGTTGTTGTAAACCTTTGATATTAAGTTGAAGTGTTCTACTTATTTAATATGTTTAAAAGGCTGAGATTGAAAGCATTTGATAACTTGATATCCTAAATTTTTTCTGGTTAGTATTAGATTGTTGAAAATGGAGTTCAATAATTTAGGCTTGCTTGTTCCCTTGTTTCTCACTAGATTGTTGTAGACCTACGTGGCGGCTAACGTTGTAGGTTGGATGTCTGAGCAATGGTGAAGCTTGTAGAAGTCAACGAAGTTGATAGCAACGCTGAAACTTCAGTAAAAATACAAATGTACCCTTCAATAAATTGTAACTGAACATATTGAGAATCATATACGCATTCCAAGACTGCTCTCGAAATATATACCCCAAATTATGATCTTTAATTCCAAATACAAGAACACGAAAAAAATTCGACCCCCCAGAGTGGTGAAGGTACAACTAGAACAACACCTTATTAGCTTTTATCAATTTGCATATAGATAATATATTTATATATGTATATATTTAAGGACTGGTGAGTTCGAGCTTCTTGATGTTTTGAATATGCTTTCCGGGGTTCAGTCCTTTAGGGCAGGCACGAGCGCAGTTCAATATGGTGTGGCAACGGTAGAGCTTGAACTCGTCGTTTATAGCATCCAGCCGCTCTTTTGTATATTCATCTCGGCTATCCATTATCCATCTACACAGAAGAAATAACACCAGTGTGTTAAAAAACACAGTTGAATTTCAAAAAGAAGCAGCATCTTCACATCATCAATGATTCTAAAGAAATGGTGTATCAAGATCCAAACATAAATGTAAAATATATGAAGAGGAATCTGTTTCGACTGGAGCTGAAAACCAGACCCTAAGCCTCAAATAATATCGACAGATATCTCCCATAAGGGTGCGTGAAGTGATTTTAAAAGGGAATTTCTAAAATTTTCTTAACAAAATTCCTTAAAGGGTGCATTTGGGTAAGGTATTTGAAGAATTTAAAAAAAAAAAATTCTTAAAAAAATTATAAATCCCTTCTCGAAATGAAATATCTTCTTCAAAATACCTCACCCAAACGCACGCTAAGATTTTGAAGTGAGAATCAAAGACCATTAATTCTATTTGGTATTATCTTCATCGAAAATTCTGAAATTTCACACAGCACAAGATAAGATGAATATTCCAAGAGTTTCACAAGGTTCCTCCCACAAATTAAGAACGAATCAATACATACAAAGAATACCGCCAGTATCCAAGTTGGATGATGTAGGGCAGTCTTGGGCCTCTCTCAAACCCAAACGTTAGTTCATTAAGTGAGACTTTTCCTCACACCACCAGCCCCTTCCACATCCAATGTGGGATAAACCCAACAGGCGATAATGTAGAAATAAAGACGCTCAATTTAGAATTTGATGTAATCAAGAGAAAATGCATGGAATTTGAGGGCAATCAGTCATAATGTACGTATCTAAAACTTGTTTTTATCCCTAGTATAACTCGTGAATGATTCAATAAGCAGTTTTTGCTCAAACTTCATAGAAACGAACCCATGTAAAAGTATGGAATTTTGCAGCCTTCATTTACTACTCCAATTGTTAGCCTCAAATTAGGTGCTACCAAACACTGCCTTAAGATTATTCTAATGGCCGCTGATGATGGATAGTTTGTAATCCAAATCAAGTACTTTTGGATTTCAAAATCACAGCAAAGTGAATCTCAATGAAATGAACAAATTCATAAACTTGCACACAGAATTAAACAGAAGAAATGCATGATCACAATGAATCTAAACATAAACACAGAATTAAAAACATACCGATTGGCATGGAGAAGAGCAGCGGGGCCCAGGTAGGATTCAGGGTTCCACCAGTAGCTGGGGCACGATGTGCTGCAGCAGGCGCACAGTATGCACTCGTACATCCCATCCAGCTTCGCCCTATCCGCCTTGCTCTGCAGTATCTCCTTGCCATGCTTTGGCGCCGGACTCTTCCTCTTCAACCACGGCTCGATCGACTTGTACTGATTGTAGAAATTCGTCATGTCCACCACCAGATCCTTAATCACGAACATGTGCGGCAACGGAGTGATCATCGACGACGTTCCCGAAGGGATCTTCGTCAGGCAGGCCAGCCCGTTGCATCCGTCGATGTTCATCGCGCACGACCCGCAGATTCCCTCTCGGCAGGATCGCCGGAAAGTGAGGGTCGGGTCGATCTCGTTCTTGATCTTGATGAGCGCGTCCAGGACCATGGGCCCGCACTCCTTGAGGTCAATCTCGTAATCCCGGAGCTCCGGTTTCGTCAGGTTGTCCGGGTTCCAGCGGTAAATTTGGAAGGTCTTGGCGTTGCTGGTGGTTCGGGCCACGGGCTCCACCTGCTGAGCTTGGGATTCGGAGGCGTGTTGGCGGGATAAGACGAGCCTCGACGCCGGCGACGACTGAACCCTAGATAACGCTCGTCGGACCAAACCGGTGGCCATTGTACCGATAGAGAGAGAGAGAGACCAAATACGTATGGCAATCTAGAGAGAGAAAACGGATCCGATGTGTACAGAGGCTTGGTTGTTTCAGAGATGAAATGTCAGGCGGTGATGAAATGACGAGAAAGGGTATGTTTGGCTGGAGGTTTATAGGAAAGGTTAACCGCCAATCCGAGGATAAAATGGGTAAAATATAAATATCGGAAGGGTAATTGTGACTTTCTAATTTAAAGTAGAGGCCATACTTCATCCATGTAGGCAATTAGTATTCACCGTGGACGTGTGTACTCTTTATCGGACTTTGCTGACGTGGAATAATTTTGGGCCAAATTCAATTTGGTGACGTGCCAAAAAACAGTCTTCTAATATTTTTAAAGCCAAGGAGATATTAAAAAAAAAATAAATAAATAAATAAAACAAGAAATTCATGATATTGGGAGTTTTTTTTTCCTCATTTAATTTGTTAGTAGTTATAGTAGTGGAGTTAGATTAGTCCTGCCAAATTAAGACTCTGAGTGCGGTTAATTACGATAGTTAGGGCTGTGCAAAATATCCGACAGGCCCGCCACGCCCGAAAAACCCGTTTGACCCAGCCCGAAAATTTTGGGTCTGAAACATGTCTGAAGGTCTAATCGGGTGAAACCCGAAAAAATAAGTCCTATTCGGATTGGATACCGGGTCTGAAGCTTACCACCCGAGAAACACCTACCCAACCGTATAAATAGACTCTAAATCATGTTCTAAGGTTTCATGCGTTCATTTCCTCTCCTGCGGCTCCCTCATTTTCATTTCACCTCTTTCGCTCTTCGTGAGACATGGCATCGAAGCTTTGTTCAACTCCAACCTCTCTCCATCCATATTTGAGCCTTCAATTCTTTAGTTCCATTCAATGATTTCGTTTGTTGTCAACCAAGCACTTCGTCGCAACGTCGTCTTCGATTCTTCAATGGCTCTAAAATTCTTCCAATCGGTGTTTGAAATTAGTAGTCAGAGACTTAGACGGTAAGTTTTATACTCTTATGATTCTATTTGTGATTTTGTTCTTTGAATTTGATGTTTTGTTTTTTGATCTTCTATGGATTAGGGTTTTGATTTGTATTTCGATTAGGGTTTTGATCTCTGTTTTGATTAGTTTTTTATTTCATTTTAGATTAGGGTTTTGATTTCTGCTTTACTCCATCATCTCAACATACGGACCAATCGGAGCCAACCGAACCCGCCCGTAATCCGATGAACCCGTCGAACATTGATTTTCAGCTGCCATTCGGTTGAAATAGGGCTTGCAATTCTTCACCCGAACATGTTCATGTCGGGTGTCGGGTGTCGGGTGTCGAGTGTCGGGTGTCGGGTGACCCAGTTTTTTCCCACACTCGACCTGTGCACACCCCTAACAGTAGTCCAGCGCGTGGCTAATGAGGAGACATGTGGCATGGCTTATGCACGTGGGCCTTAAACTTTAGCCTACCAAAAGGAGCCCATGGGATGGCCCACAATGTTTTGGAGATTAGGCTCATCCTAAGGACATGTAGGAGTTCGATTGGTGACTTGGCAATCTTAGTAGGCGGATACTGGGTAGAGGTCGGATAAGAGCTCGTTGTGGTGGACGCCTTAACTCTAGTCGTTAGGTGTTTGGCACAAGGGAGATCGACGATGCCCTTACTGAGCTTGTTGGGTAGTGGTCTCTAAGGGACACGTGTTCACCGGTCACTACTCGGTGAAGAGGTTCAGTCAGCGTGCGTGGTAAACATTGACTAGTTGAACAGTCTTCTCGAGGTCCCTTTCCTACCACGTGTACGTTCATGAGTGGTCCTCGGTGGGTGAAAAAATTATCCCTCATTAGTTTCCCCCAATCCTGAGCAACGAGGTGCGAGATGCTAGGAAATATTGGTTGTTTTGGTCAAAGTCGACCACTGTTTCACCTGTAGCGGTCCGGCTATAGATGGCGAATTAGGAGACCATCGGATGGCTAACACGTGCCCTTGTGTCACGTTGTGAATACAAATAGAGGGCCTCTGATCCGTTAGATAACAACTCTTGGTCTTCCTCCCTCTCGGCCCTATATCCAAAGTCTCATTTATCACTTTGCATCTTTCTTAAATTCTTCGAGAGCCCTCGGTGCCCCGTATTCGTCTGCAAGATAATTTTTTATTTTTTATTTTTTCGCTTCGCTCCTGGTATGGCTTTTTTTTTTTTTCTTTCTTCGCTTCGCTCCTGGTTATGGCTTTCATATTGTCTACCAATTCTTCTTCTTCTTCTATTTTTGATTTTTTCTCTGAGTCCCCGTCTTCAGAGGTGACTTCCTCACCTCCTTATCAATAAAGTAATAGGTCCTCGGATTCGAGGTGGGCTTTCTTTTCCTCGCCCCCATTTATACTCAATACGATTTTGGTTGGTTCGCTACCGAAGTGGGTAGTTGACCGATCATGCGGGGTTGGGAGAGCAAGCTCCTCCTGGGACCCAAAGGTTACCGAGGACCGAATAAAGTAATGGTGGCCTACATCCTGAAGGGGGTGCCTTTGGCTTCCCAGGCTCGTGTGATGCCTCAAAAGTTACAATGAGATGCCCGCTTCGAGGTATCTCGTTTGTAAATCGAAGACTATCTTGACAAATAAGAAACTAATGGATGCGCAAGCTTGGGTCTTTGATTTCCCCTACGCTGGTGAGTTTGGACCATCTGTCGGGAACTCAGGCTATCACAACTTACACAGAACAACCTTCGGATCATGGTGGCGGCCTATATTAATTTTTTGGTCTAAGGGGATCATCTTGACCACCGAGATGTTTAGGATGGTCTTCTTTGCATAGTCGTTGCTCGGTAGGATAGAGTGGTGCTATATATTGGCCAGGTCATCATTCATGACCTGCTTGGACTTGTCTACTTATAGATGAAATGAGAATTTCTTCTTCCTCGAAGGATAAGGCTAGGAGTTTGGCCCGGGAGAAAAGGACCATACCAACCCGTCCAACGGGTATAGGGGCTAGTTGGTAAGGGGTAATTCCAGGTTGGGTGATGATCAATACCCGTTACTAACGTTATTTTCTTTTTCTATTGTGCATTGAATGAGAATAAGGAGAAGCTCATTGAACTGAGCCTAGAGCTCACTGATTATCGCGGTCTAGTCCTTGACACTGAGTTCTACGATGCAAAGAAGTTGATCAAGTCGACCCTCTTTCACATTCACTTCTATTGGTGCCTATCGCTTTTACCGACCATATTACCAAACAGGCTAGACAATAGTAAGTATAGCCCATTGGTCGGATCTTTTCATTTCATTATATTTTTCTTTCATGATTAAAGATTTTCCCTCTTGCTTGCTGACATGGACCGGGCACCAATGATAAAGGCCGCTAGGGCTAAGACGGCGGCACGTAGTAGGTCCTAGGGGCAAGGGACCCCAACCACCGCCCATCCTACACCGTCGACCGTTCCGTCAATATGAGTACCCGTTCTACCAGTGTCTCGATCTAAGAATTGAACAAGAGCTAGTAGACTCTATTATCTGGACACGACGTAGAGCCCTTTCCCGACAACCAAAAGGAAAAGGAAAAAAGGAAGGTGGAAGAGAGGACCCCCAAGAGGAAACACAAGTACAAATGCCCTAGGTACGAGGAAAGGCGCCTACTAGAGATAGAAGCAGACTGAGTGTTGAACCTATTGTTTTGATAGATAATTGAACGTTGATGTTCTATGGAACTAATGAGTTTATTGAGTGATTTCAGATTAGAAGTTCCATTTGTTTAAAAAAGAAAAAAAGAATGAATAAAAAAAGTTAATAAATTAAAGATTTACAAAAACGAAATAAATTGAAGATTTACAAAAACGAAGATTTTATGAAGAGATTTAAGATAGGTGCAAAATGAAAATATTGATGATTTTTTGGAGTATTGAATTTTTTTTGTCTTCTTAGGTGGCGTTTGGTAACCGTTTCTATTTCCATTCTAGCAGTGGGATGAGAAGGAGATGGGAATTTTGTTTTCTTTTTGGGAGTAGAATCGCGTTTGGTAACGATAATTTTTTTTTTGTTTTGGGAAGGGAATTGTATTTGGTAACGATTTTATCCTAAAATCTTTCTTTTTTTTTTCTTCTGTTTTGGCCTGACGGCGGTGGCTCCGGCACTGGCGACGGCGGACAGCGGTGGCCTCCCCCCGCCGGCGATGACCGGACGGCGGTGGCGTCGTCGCCGGCCGAAAATTTTTTGGCCGGACGGTGACCAGCGACGGTCGCCGGAGATGGTCGGCGGCGGCGGACGGTGGTCGCCTGGTAGGTGAATAGTGATCATGTGTTTTGGGAATGGAATGGGAATAATGAGAAACAACTTTTTTTTGTTTCTCATTTCTTAAGAAAAAAGTGGGCATAATTCTCAAATGGGAATGAAATGGAAACGGAAACAAAAATTACCAAACGCTATTCCCAAACAGAATTCTCAAAAATCTGGGAATAGAATAAGAATTTCTGGAATGGAAATGGTTACCAAACGGGGCCTTAGGTATCATTACTCTTATACTCTTAATACAACTTGAATTAGGATCACGCATGACACTTCAAAATGAGTAATCTTATGTGTAACATGGTAAGAAGTGATAAATTTATGATCCTACATGATTTTTATAAAGTGTTAAAATCATGAAAATATTTTTGATAAAATGTTAAATTGAGAAAATATTCTTAACACATAAAATGGGAAGTTTCTAATCAATTAGGTCAACCGAAAAAAAGGGTCAGTCAATTAATCAAAACAATAGCTTGAAAGAAAATGTGTGAGGAAGCTACTAATCAATTTAATTAACCAACAAAACGGGTAAGTTGACTAACGAAAATAGTGGCTCAAAGGAAATTGAGAAGGGAGAGGCTAGTAGGGCGTTCAACCGACGGGAAATGGGCAACGGTAAACTTTTGGACCAGAGGCTGGTCAATCGGGAGTTAGGATGATCGACCGACAGGGTCTAATTCGGTCAACTTGACTATTTCGTTTCTTGTGATCTTTTATCTAAATCCTGTGATTTTAAACATTGGAAAAAGAGATTTTTTTGGGGGGATTTGTGTATATTGCTATTATATATCAAATATTATTAAGATCCTATTAATGTGGTCCATATATTAATTAATTCTTTGAATTAAAACTACTTTCTATATTTAAGACTTTTGAATCTAAAATGTTTTGGGGACCAAATCAATCTTTTCTAAGAGTATTTTTAAATGAAATATACCTATATATTTTAATAGTCTATTAAATATGGGATCTTAGAGTGTTATTTTTGGTTTTATCTTTTGGAAACTAGCCGTTATAGGCTTAGTTTGAATTCTTTATAATGAGACCTGTGTTTTCAACTTTAACTAATCAAGAACAAAGAGTTTAAATCAGACTTTATTTTAAAGAGAGAGTGAGTTTTGCTGAAATATTTCTAAGAGAGTGATTTTAAAAGAGTTCTTGATTGAAACGTGCAAAAACTTTCATCACCGATTTATCCTGTTAAGAGGGTTAGGTTTTGATTTTTTCTATAATAGAATTAGGTTAGTATTTAGCCAGGAAAAAATATATGGTTCTTCTTGAGCCTATGAAAAGGGAAAAGTGTAAAAGTATAAAGGTTTGATTTTGAGTCTATGGAAAGAATTAGGTTAGTCCTGAACCTGTGAAAAGGATTGTATGTGTTTGGTTCCTACCTGGGAAATGAATTAGAGGATTAGTGGATTGCAAAAGCCTTGAGGAGCTCAGGGGACTGAACGTAGGAAAGAGTAGCTTACCAAATCAGGATAAATCGTTGTGTGCTGCTTTTGTATTTTTGTTATTTGGTTGTGCACTTAGTTAAACATGTTTCCGCTGTTATCCAAGATAATATAATCAATTAGGAAAATTGATAACTTGTGTGTTTGAAGGTTTAATTGTTAAAATTTTTATAACTACCCCATTTACCCCATCTCTTGGGTAAATTTGTAGGCCATACTGAGCCTTCTTCAAGGTGGCAAAGATCGGTCTCTATGTTGACTAACGACTTCTGGAGCAAGTGGAGTATACACCAAAAGTCTAGCACCGGATTATCCCACCCTTAGACCAGAAGAAGCTAGAAGAGACCGACCAAAGCATACTCTTCATAGATACATACTGTAATTTTGTCGACATAAGTACCGCTCACTCTGGGTTAAGCGGGAAAAAATATTACATACCATCTGTCGCCTGTACAAGCAGTTAAGGTAAATAAGTAGGGAGAATGATGAGCTCGACAGTAGAGAGACACTCTATCTAGTAAGTGAAAACAACTGTTTGCTCGGGTAGCTTAGAGATAGGAGAATGATAAACTCGGTTAGATAGTTGATTATGTTGCATGCACAACGCAACCGATGAATACTATTGTATTCTATTCTTTAAATTCGTCCATTCTATTTGTATTGGTAGAGTAGGAGTTTGTTCATATTAATTTCAACATATATTCTAACAAACTTTCTCTTCATAGAGGCAGTTATGTTCTCATCCATCTTAATGGGTTTTCTTACTATTTTACTGATGTTGTAGAGGATAGGTGGTTAGTAGTACTCAATTGGGAGATCTAGTAGCCGAATTCAAACTGAGGTTTTTGTTTCCTCTGTTTTCGCAAGCCTGATATCGGCCTCCCATATTCTCACAGTTAGGTAATGGTCCAGTATCACCCAAGGTCCATTTATAAGCACTTGATGAGCGTCAATTGTTTTATCTTGGAGATCTGGCAGCCAAATTCAAACTGAGGTTTTTGTTTCCTCTACTTTCGCCGACCTGAAGTTGGCCTCCCATATTCTCACAGTTAGGTAGTGGTCTAGTGTCACCCAAGGTCCATTCATAATCACTCGATGAGTGTCCATTGTTTTATAAAACTTATCAAGATAAAAGTCAAAATTCGAATTCTCCTTGCAACTTCCACAGTGATTTCACTCTGTCACAAGATTTTTTTTATCTAATTAGTCTTCCAAGGAGCCCAAGGATAAGGGTGTCTTGTCAGTTTCTCTAATCTAATTGAGAAGTTGAAGATAACCTTAATGGTCAGGATGTTTTTGTCGGGTTTGGTATGTGATTCTTCTGATACAAGGGTGTCTTTCATGTTATCTTTTTTGTCATCAAAGAACTCATTATAGGGAAGAAAATTTTATCTAACCCAACCAATAAATCCGCCATAACCCCTTGAGGTTTTTTCGCCGATTTATCAGCCAACTGAAAAGTTACAAGCGTCGGCTGCAAGTTCCCTTACCTAAGTTTCTGATATATCGAAAATGGCAAAAGATTGCCACTCGCACCTAAACATAAGTGCGAACAATAAATGGTATGATCACCAATCATGAATGGAATAGTAGGTGTGCTTGGATCCTTGAATTGAGGTGGAGTATCATATTTCAAAATAGAGCTCACATGTTCGATAAGAAATATTTTCTTAATCACATCATTTTTTTTTTACTTTCTTTTATGCATGCATAAATCTTTTAGAAACTTACCATATGCAGGTACTTTCTTAATCATCTATAGGAAGATTTACCTCAATTTGCTTAAACGTTTCAAGAATTTCCTCCATATTCTTGGCTTTCTTATTTGTCGATAAAGGTTTGTCTAGGCATTGCAGAAATTGAACATGAGGTAAATAATATGCCTCCAGATTAAACCTAAACTTTTCCTTACAAACTGGAGTTGATATTGAGGGAAGAGCAGGGTCGTCCTCGATAGTTTTTCTTACCGACTTAATTGATGATTCTATTTTCTCACTTTCTTTCTTTTCTTGCTCTTTCTCATCACTATCATTTCTATCCTCCTCTAATTCTTCATTCGACTTACTCTCCACCTTATTATCTATTATCCTCTCACTCCTAAGAGTAGTTATTTCCTGAACATGTTAATTGGCATCACTGGTCTTGGCCATGTATGTCCCTTAGGATTACTAATTGGTTGACTAGGAAGCTTCCCCTCATCCCTGTGATTCAAAGTATTAGCTAGTTGACCCACTCGAGTCTCTAGCTTTTCTATAGATTGGGAATGGAGAATTTGTTGTTAGTTATTTATTGTAGATAACAATTCATCAAGTTGCGGGTTCCTAGTCAATTGAGAATATTGATTAGACGGTTGAGCTTGTGAGTAGCCCTGAGATTGATTTTGAAAATTGTCTCAGAGGTTGATTCATAGGTGGGCCTTGTTTTGTTGTCGCAATGAAAAATTAGGATGATTCCACTACCCAGGGTTGTAGGTATTGGAATAAGGATTATTCTCATTCCTCGGCAATGATTAAGTAGCATTAACTTGCTCTTGAACATACTTAGGATATTAAGAACTCAGGTGACAATGAGAATGAAACACACTTTAACACAACGCTCATGGTTCAAGAGATTGAGATTGAGGAAGTGTGGATTGACTAGCACTCGTCAATTGTCCAAAGACTTTTGAGGGATTTGCTGCCAACTCATTTTGATTTATTTTGTTTACCACAACTCTTAGGTTGATAACTGGTGGGATTATATGTCCTCGATCTTTTCTCCCTAATGTATCCTGTTGTGATGAATTTTCACTTAAGTTCTCGAACAATTCTCATACTTCTCTCTTTGATTTCATTAAGAATGAACCTCCACATGAAGTATCCACCATTTGAAGGTTACTCCCATATAGTCATTCATAGATGTTTTGTACTAATTGTCATCCCGAGACTCAATGATGAGGACATTGGCGAAGCAATTCTTTTAATATTTCCCAACTCTCATGGAACTATGTACTCGGAAATTGGGTGAATGTAGTGAGAGATTTTTTTTAACCTTATTTGTTTTTACTATAGGATAATATTTCCTAAGGAATTCTTTTTGCATGTCTGCCCAAGTGCCAATAGAAGCGGGGGGTAAGGAATGTATCCATTGCTTGGCTTTATCTTTATAGAAAAAAATGAATAATCTTTAACCTAACTGCATCGTCAGAAAAATTGGTTATTCTGAAAGTTATGCAAATTTCTAGGAATTCATCCAAATGCTTATTAGGATTTTCATTATTCATTCTGTAGTAAGTAGGAAGCATTTGAATTATTGACGATTTTATTTCAAAAGTATGTTCTCTCACTATAGTTGGTAAGTAGATACATGAAGGATATATGTAAGTACAAGGAATGTCTCCTTGAGTGATTTTGGTGCCTCTTCTCCCATGTTTATCTCGATGATAATTAGTTCTAGTGTACGCGCGAGGATTTCATCATCGTCCTCGCGGTATTGACTACTCGCAATTATACGAGATCTAGTTTTAATATAATGGATCTTGTAAGATCGGATATTGTTCCACTGGGAACACGTGTAATTTGGTTGAATATTGTGATTGACATAGTCTCATATTATCTCGACTAATTAAAAATTGTTTGTATTCTATTTAATCTACTAAGATAAATGACAACTATTAGGTTAGTTCTAATTACACTAATTACTTAGGTATTGATTTCTTTCACATAATGCATAATTGACTTCATTTAGTTGGCTATAACAGTGTTTATCTATTCCGATAATCTCTGTATCGATAACTCCTCCGCTATCTCTCTGGAGTGTAAAATGGGGGATTACACGACTTCGTGTCAGCGAAGAAGTCCCCCTCAACGCCTTAATGACCCTAGGTCGTGTGAGTCTTAAGCCAACGCCATGGATTGCATACGTTCTAACGCCCTCCCGGGTTGTTAGAACGTCACGTTGCATTTACCCTAGTCCGAATCCGGGGTTACCTCTCCTAAGTGTCAAACCCTGTATTCTTGGTTTATCAATACAAGCATAATATCAAGAATAACAGAAATACAATCAGATTTAGACAAACAACACGTTAAAGTAACATTTAATTAATACTACAAGATCTTAGCCATATACCATACAAAACAAGAGGGATTCAACATCATTAGATATGGAAATGTAATTACAAATATAAAAACAAGAGAAGAACGATCAAATCTGAAAGTGAAATGTTCCACTGTCACTAATAATCAATCCGCAAGTGATTCCTCTTTACCCGAATGATGAACTTCCTTCTTGATCTCTCAAATATAGCTTAAGAACTCTATACTAGGGTTAGGGATCATGAACAACCCTTTTCAGGCATGGGAAAGGGGTATATATAGGCCAAAGGTTTCAAAAATATCTAAACAGATATTTTGCCCTGTTCTGCGAAATTTGCCTAGGCGGTAGAATCTTCGCCTAAGCGAAGGTTAAGTCAGTTAGAAATCTGCCTAGGCGATGGTTTATTCGCCTAGGAGGAGGACTAACTTCTTAGTCTTCTTTCCACTCTGACTGATTTTCGCCTAGGCAGATTTCAACACTTCAGCGTGCCCAACCTTCTGACGGAATTCTGCCTAAGCGGTCGTTTCTTCGCCTAGGCGGATTTTAGAACTGCAGCATACCAACTTTCTGACGAAATTCCGCCTAGGCGGTGGTTTTCTTCACCTAGGCGGATTTTCTGCAAGTTTTGAAACCTCACTTTTTCATCTTTTCTTTACCGATTTCCTACCGTTTTGCTCGGTTTGTAAATTGTTTACATCCCTTCACTTGACTTATATAAAAAACAACTAAAACGTAATTAAAACATTAATAAAATACTCGAAAACTGGAAAATTCATTTTAGAAATAGATAGATATTTTACACCTATCAAATACCCCAAACTTGAAATTTTACTAGTCCTCGAGCAAAACATCCTAACACTAAATAACACTAACTACACTAATTAGCTAATTTCTAAACTAAAAATAAATAACATAGTCAATGAGTCTATGGATCGTGCGATTTAGGATCAAAATAATTTTTACCTAATCGACATGCTAAGCACACAAAACACCCATGAATGGTATTACCCCCGACCTCAATATACAATTTGGGAATAATTTTCATCATCAGGACATGGTTCGGACGAACTCAAAAACTTAGCATGCACGTACAACTATATTCATTAACATATCTACTTTAATTCTACAAACTAACATACTTACACTAATGATCCTTACACATGCATAACTAATCATTACACATGCACAATAAAAATAATTTCAAAATTTACAAAAACTAAACATTAATACCATTATAAACAAAAATTTGTCCACAATTTTTCTTTCCTACATCATTCACATCAATTTTTCTTTTATTTTTTTATTTTATTTTTTTATTTTTATCCTTCATATCCCAAAATATCCCAAAAAGAACAGAAAATACATGCTCCCATGTTTAATACCCACAAACTTGAACGAGGCAGTGTCCTCACTACCTAGGCAGCGAACCCAATAACAGAATAGACATCTAAGTATTGAAAACTGAGTCGGACACATACCTAGGAGGGAAGACATAATAGTCTAACCTCCTACCATTCATTGGGGAGGAGATGGTGGTTGCTGCTCATCGGTCTCGAAAGGCGGCACGGGCGTATAACGTGTCATGTCGATTTCGAGATGCTCGAATAACACCATTTGATTTTGGTCTTGCTGCCTAGTGTAGTGATCCATGTAAATCTCCATCCGAGAAAATTTATGTTCAAGATGGCTCATGTCAGATCGGAGACCACGGATATTACGCGAAATTTGGTTTAGTTGGTTGCGGCAGGTTGTGGGTGTCGGTGCTTCCGAAAGGCCTGCTTCTTCTTTTCCAAGACCCTCATCTCCCTCCACTGGCTGCTTAACCGGGTCGACTGGTCATCCCTTCCACAATCGGTTAATCATTGAAAGATCAAGTGGATGAATAGGTTGCCAAAGGCTAGTCTCTATGAATTGAACTCCGGCACGCATAAATAGAATGGTTAAGAATGAGGGAAAAGGAAGACCACCCTTCATCATTCTGGGCGCATAAAGAATCGAAGAATATATGTGCCACCCGACATTGATGGGGGTCCCTCTATCGATACCATAAAGCATAAAAGCCCGTTCCTTGGAAACATCTGAAACATGGGAGGTAGGAAGTAGATTCCCACAGATGAAGTGATGCCATATCTTCGAGAGTGGCCTCAAAAATCGCGCCTTAAAGATGGCCTAACCCTGCCATGTGTTTTTCTATTGGGCATTACCCGTAGTCAGGGCCTGGATCACAGCATTCATCGTTGGTATGACAGCTTCAGATAAATCCTGTGAGGCTTCCGGCCCCGTCAAACCCAGTAACTCATTGAAGTGGTCCGCACTGAACAAAATTGGGATGTTTCGGACCTTCGTCTGAAAGCCAATGGCCTCGGTAATATTCGTGTAGAATTCGCGTACCAAGGCCAACTCCCCTGGTGGGGGTGAAGCGCAGAATTGTTCCCAATTCAACTTTGTATGACTGTCTTAAATTCTTCAAGGAGTTCTTGCAAAGGTCCGAACCCCCTTTGGCGAATGCTGGTGCGCCTGCTTTCATATCTGTTGAAATGGGCTTCGGCTTGCTTGGAAATAAATTTTGAGGAGTTGTAATCCGTGGCAACCGAAGATTCTTCTGTGCGTGGTTGTTTAGATGCTCGACGCTTTGCCATTTTGCCTATAAATCACAATCACAACACAAGCCACAATAATAACAATAGAACACACAAATCAACCAATTTTCAGCGAACACTCATTGCCATTATAACAACCACATACCAACCAAAACCAAATTAATATGAATTTCGCAATATAGCCTAAAGTAAACCATTCACATAGTGTATTTACATATAAACATGATAGCCTTCACCAAAAATCAACCCTAAAGCCCTAAGAACTTGATAAACGCGAAACTAGGGGTTAAGGGTTTAGAGTTCTATCCAAATCCAAGGATTTTTGAAATAAATATGCAAATCAAGCAAATATTTCAATAATTAAATGAAAATTAGGATCATTTACACTTACTTGTTGAAGAGGTTGATTTCGCCCTGTTCACCCCTTAAACCCTAGATTTTCGAAAATCGGGGAGAGAATCCAACGTTTGGATGAAGATTCTTGGCGGAAATCCAAGTTTTTTGCAAATTTAGGATGAAATTTTAAAGGGAGGAAAGGATTTGGAATGGTGAAGTTAAGAGATTTCTGAAAATTTTAGGGGGGAGTGCCGTTTGCGAAGGGGAATGGCTCATTTTTTAAAACAGGGCTGACGCTAATTCGCCTTGGTGGAGGTTTTTCCGCCTAGGCGAAGTAGCGCCGTTTGTTTATAAGACCTTCTGACGTTAATCCGCCTAGGTGGTGGTTTTTCCGCCTAGGCGAATTTACGCCAGTATAAAAACTCAGCTACTGCCCTATTTCCGCCTAGGCGAAATTTCATCAGTGTGAATTTTTTCTGGATGTCTTCATGTTTTCACTACTCTTCTCTACGAAACTTACTTCTACTTCATTCCTCAAACGATTTTTAGCATGCAATTCAACCCTAAGTATTGAGCCTCATCAGGTCACCACAAAAAATATTCCGAGATCAATACGATCTCCAAAAAGTAATTTATACAAAAGTTGAAAATGTTCGTTATCCTCGACAACATATCAAAATATGTTTCCTGGTTTTACGTTCCTAGCTGGACGTTTATCAATTCTGGCTTTATCCTTCAACGAGGGAGATGTTATCCACAACTCGCTCTTCATCCTTGAAATAATGCTTGATCTGCTCCCCGTTAACTCGGAAAGTTCATCCGTTTTCACCTTCCAACTCGAGAGTACCGAATGGATAAATTTGCTTGATCCGGAACGATCCAAACCACCGGGACTTCAACTTTCCGGAAAAGAGTCTCAGCCTTGAGTTAAACAACAGAACTTTTTGGGCTGAACTGAACTCCCTCCTAACTATCATTTTATCATGACACCTTTTCATTTTATCTTTGTAAAGTTTGGCATTTTCATAAGCCTCGTGCCGAAATTCCTCCATTTCATTCAATTGGAGGAGACGTTGGGCACTAGAAGCCTTAAGGTCAAAGTTGAGTTTCTTAATCGCCCAGAATGCACGGTGCTCCAATTCAACAGACAAATGACACACTTTCCCAAACACCAATCGATACGGCGGCATGCCAATCGGTGTCTTAAAAGCCGTGCAATATGCTTGTAAAGCATCACCAAGCTTCACCGCCCAATCCTTGCGATTAGTATGAACCGTTTTCTCCAGAATTAGCTTGATTTCTCAGTTTGAAACTTCGGCTTGGCCATTTGTTTGTGGGAGGTATGGTAACGCCACCTTATGCCTAACCCCATATTTTGCCAACAAAGCACTAAGTTTTTTGTTACAGAAGTGGGTTCCCTCATCACTGATTAAGGCTCGAGGTGTCCCAAACCGTGTCATGGCATTTTGTTGAAAGAACTTTAAAACCACTTTGGCATCATTAGTAGGTGTTGCCACGGCCTCGACCCATTTGGACACATAATCCACCGCTAACAAAATATATTCCTTGCCACATGACGGCGGAAATGGCCCCATGAAATCAATGCCCCACACATCAAATAACTCAAGCTCAAGAATAGATGTCAATGGCAATTTATGCCTTCTCGATATGTTACCCACATTTTGACATCTATCACAAGTTTTCACAAACGTGTACGAATCTTTAAATAAAGAAGGCCAATAAAAACCTGATTGAAGTACTTTCGATACTGTCCGAGTCACACCAAAATGGCCGTCACAAGGTGATAAATGGCAATGATAGAGAATACTAGCCATCTCCTCTTCCGAAACACATCTCCAAATCACCTGATCAGCACATTTCTTGAATAACAATGGCTCGTCCCACAAATAATACTTTGAATCGAAAAAGAATTTCTTCTTTTGGGCTCTAGTCAAATTGGGTGGTAACACATTACATACAAGATAGTTCACAATGTCCGTATACCAAAGAAGTGCATTTTCAACTGAAAATAGTTGTTCGTCAGGGAACACCTCCATGATGCTAGACTTCTCACCAATGTCTTCTTGAAGCAACCTTGACAAATGGTCGACAACAACATTCTCACTCCCCTTTTTATCCTTTATTTCAGTATCAAACTCTTGCAATAGAAGAATCCACCTTATCAATCTCAGCTTGGCATCTTTCTTTGCAAACAAGTATCGGATAGCCGCGTGATCCGTATAGACAATCACTTTTGAACCAATGATATAAGATCGGAACTTATCACAAGCAAAAACAACAGCTAGCATTTCTTTCTTCGTCGTGGTGTAATTCTCCTAGGCATCATTCAATGTCTTACTTGCATAGTAGATTGATCGGAAGATCTTCTCCTTCCGTTGGCCTAACACCTCACCAACAACATAGTCACTCGCGTCACACATAATCTCAAATGGCACCTCCCAGTCCGGAGCTACCATTATTGGAGCCGTGATCAATTTCTCCTTTACGCTTTGAACGCTTCCATGTAAGTCTCACTGAATTCAAATAAAGTATCATTCTCAAGTAGGTGACATAACGGCTTCACCGTCTTCGAGAAGTCCTTAATAAAGCGCCGGTAAAAGCCGGCATGATCCAAGAAACTTCGAACTCCTTTCACATTAATCGGTGGTGGAAGATTCTCAATCGTTTCAATCTTTGCTCGGTCCACCTCAAGCCCCTTAGAAGAGACTCGATGACCTAAGATGATCCCCTCTTTAACCATAAAGTGACACTTCTCCCAATTGAGAACTAAATTCTTCTCTTCACATCGGTCAAGAACAAGCGCCAAATTGTATAGGCAGTAATCAAAAGACACCCCGAAGACTGAGAAGTCATCCATGAAGATTTCCATTTTTTCTTCCACCATATCTGAAAATATTGCCATCATACACCGTTGAAAAGTTGTCGGTGCATTGCAAAGGCCGAACGACATACGCCTATAAGCGAACGTCCCATACGGGCATGTGAAAGTAGTCTTTTCTTAGTCCTCCGATGCAATGGCTATTTGATTGTAACCTGAATAGCCGTCAAGAAAGCAATAGTACTCATATCCGGCTAATCGATCAAGCATTTGGTCAATAAAAGGAAGAGGAAAATGATCATTCCTCATCGCCTTATTCAATCTTCTATAATCAATGCACACAGGCCATCCCGTGATGGTCCGTGTGGGAATAAGGTCGTCCTTATCATTCTTCACCACCGTCATACTTCCTTTCTTGGGCACCACTTGCACCGAGCTAACCCACTCACTATCGGATATAGCATATATAATTCCTACATTCAAGAGCTTCAACACCTCCGCTCTCACCACTTCTTTCATAGCCAGATTTAGCCGCCGTTGATCTTCAATGGAGGGTTTGAACGTATCCTCCATCAAAATCTTATGCATGCAAACCGAAGGGCTAATTCCTTTGATATCCGATATAGACCAAGTAAAAGCAGATCGATACCTTTTCAAGATTCTCAACAACTTACTTTCCTCTTCTTACATCAAAGACGATGAAATTATAACCGGATTAGTTAAATTATCTCCCAAAAAGATATACCGAAGATACTCCGATAATTGCTTGAGTATTAATCCACCGTAAGGCGAATTTGAATCCTCGGGAGAAGTTACAACTTCTTCAATTTCTGCCACATGAATAGGATCCTCTATGTCTTTAGATTGAGCATCCAAAGTCAGCACGTAATCCACAACATCAAGTTCCGTGGTAGAGCCTTCCTCAGCAAAATTCCCCATAGATAAGGAATTTGTGATAGTATACTCTAATGAATCCGTCTCTATATTTGCAAGAAAGAACTCCCTCATGCAAGAGTCCACAACATCAACTCGATTGCATTCGGGAAGTTCATCCGAAAAGTTCATAG
This sequence comes from Eucommia ulmoides, assembly GCA_016647705.1. Classification (NCBI taxonomy): domain Eukaryota; kingdom Viridiplantae; phylum Streptophyta; class Magnoliopsida; order Garryales; family Eucommiaceae; genus Eucommia; species Eucommia ulmoides. Next base: position 22,690,777 of record CM028339.1, read on the forward strand.
TTTTAAAAATGTTGAACCTTATCTCTTCATCATTTATCCTTAACGTTAGATTTTTATTGTGCACATCAATTAAGGCCTTTTCCGTTGCAAGAAAAGGTCTTCCTAGGATGATCGGGATTTATCTATCTTCTTCTATTTCTAATACAATGAAATCCACCGAAAAAATGAATTTGTCAACCTTCACTAGCATATCCTCAATGATATCTTTAGGATAGGTTAATGAACGATCTGCCATTTGGAGAGAGATCGTTGTCGGCTTTACACTCCCGAGTCTCAACTTCTGATAAACGGAAGAAGACATCAAATTTATACTAGCCCCAAGATCACAAAGAGCCTTATCAAAATGAGATTTCCCAATAGTACACAGAATTGTGAAACTACCCGGATCCTTCAATTTGGTAGGTAACTTTCTTTGTAGTATTGCACTACATTCCTCCGTTAGCTTTACCATTTTGTACTCCTCCAACCTTCTCTTCTTTGTCATGATATCTTTCAAGAACTTGCCATAGTTGGGCATTTGCTCCAATGCATCCGCAAAAGGAATGTTGATGTGGATTTTCTTGAAAATTTCAAGAAATTTTTCAAATTGGGCATCCAACTTCCTCTTTTGGAATCTTTGAGGATATGACAATGGGGTTACTAGAATCGGTGGATTTTCTGAAAATGTTACTCACCCCGGCATCACCCTTTCATCTCTTCTTTTCTCCTCGACTTTCTCTTGGTTCTTTTCCTCATTTAAGTCTTCACTCGGCTTCTCCTTTTTTTCGACGATTTTCTCTTCAACTTTCTCCTCCGCATTTGTTTTTGGTTCATCATGATGAAACTCATGACTCACTCCCGGCTCGTTTTCTATAGGCTTGCTCACCTCCACTTCTCTTCTGCTCCTCAACTTAATCGCCTTGCATTTCTTAGGGTTGGTTTCCGTGTTACTTGGAAACTTCCATTTTTGTTGTTCTTGGATGGATCTAGCAAGCTACGCGATTTGAGTTTCTAAAGACTTCACGGTGGCATTGGTGTTTGTACAAGTTGTATCGATAAAGTCAAGCCGTGTTTTATGTTATTCAGCTGGTTATGTGTTTCACACATCATAGTCTGAGTCTCATTCATAAACGAACCCAATACTTCATCCAAATTTGATTTTGAATTATGCATCGGTGGTTGTTGCATTTGACGATTGGATTGCATCGGATATCCTAGAGCTTGATTTCCATATTCCGGAGGTGGCCGCAAAGAGTTCTGATTGTTCACATATGAGAAGTTCTCATGGTTGCGAAGTCTAGGATTGTAATGAGTTGGAATATTGGCAGCAGGCCTGAAGGTATAAACTTGATTGTTCAGAAAGTGGCATTCCTCAAACTCATTATCCAATCCGGATTGAGAACAACTTGCAACATTCTCCTCCATTTTGACTTGACAAAGCACCTTTAGTAGACAAGGCGACCAATTGATCCAAGAGCTTGGACACTTGGGCCGATAACGTTGCAATATGGTCAGGTTCTTGGATAGAAGAGACCCGTCTTCCCGTGTTCCTCTCATTCGGCCATTGATAATTGTTAGCCGCCATTTCTTCCAATAGTGCATTAGCTTCGGTCAGGCTTTTGGACAACAACGATCTCCCTAAGGCAGCATCAACGATCGTTCTGGTTTGGTCATCCAACCCGTTGGAAAACAATTGGGTTTGAAACCAATCCTGATACCCGTGTTGGGGGCACCTTCGCAATAAATCCTTGAATCTCTCCCACGCCTCAAATAATGGCTCAAAGTCTCTCTGGCGAAACTGCGCAATCTCGCCTCAGAGCTGAGAAGTCTTAGAAGGTGGAAAGAACTTAGTGAGGAACCTTTGTGCAAGGTCTTCCTAAGTATTTATGCTCCCCAGTTGGATCGATTGGAACCAACCTCGTGCTCTATTACGTAATGAGAAAGAGAATAACCTCAACCGTATAACATCCTCTGCAATACCATTGATCTTCACAGTGTCACATATATCCAGAAAGGTAGCCAAGTGGACATTGGGATCTTCATTCAAATTCCCGCCATATTGGTTTTGTTGAATCATGTTGATTAGGGCGGGTTTCAACTCAAAATTATTCGCTTGGATTGGTTGCCTCCGGATGCCTGAATAATTATCCAACATTAATGGTCGATAATAGTCCCTAAGGATTCTCTGTGGGCGCTCTTGTACCAGAGGCTGGAGTGCGTGCAGCTCCGGCGGTTGCGGGACGTTTTCACCTCCCCCCGCTATAATGGTAGCTTTTTCCTCTTTCTGTTTACTAATACGTTTACTACGCCGCATGCATTGCTTAGTTCAAACAAATAAATCAAATAAACAAATGAATTGAATGAAATTAAAAGCAAAAGAATTATCGTGATTAACATTCAACTACTTGATCACAATATCAACTCAATTGAAAAACACCGTAATTCTCCGGCAACGGCGCCAAAAACTTGTACGCGCGAGGATTTCATCATCATCCTCGCGGTATTGACTACTCGCAAGTATACGATGTCTAGTTTTAATATAATGGATCTTGTAAGATCGGATATCGTTCCACTGGGAACACGTGTAATTTGGTTGAATATTGTGATTGACATAGTCTCATATTATCTCGACTAATCAAAAATTGTTTGTATTCTATTTAATCTACTAAGATAAATGACAACTATTAGGTTAGTTCTAATTATACTAATTACTTAGGTATTGATTTCTTTCACATAATGCATAATTGACTTCATTTAGTTAGCTATAACAGTGTTTATCTATTCTGACAATCTTTGTATCGATAACTCCTCTGTTACCTCTCCCAAGTGTAAGATGGGAGATTACACGACTTCGTGTCAATGAAGAAGTCCCCCTCAACGCCTTAACGACCCTAGGTCGCGTGAGTCTTAAGCCAACGCCATGGATTGCATACGTTCTAACGCCCTCCCGGGTCGTTAGAACGTCACGTTGCATTTACCCTAATCGTAATCTGGGGTTACCCTTTTCCGAGTGTCAAACCCCGTATTCTCAGTTTATCAATACAAGTATAATATCAAGAATAACGGTAAACATAATCGGATTTAGACAAACAACACGTTAAAGTAACATTTAATTAATACTACAAGATCTTAGTCATATACCATACAAAACAAGAGGAATTCAACATCATTAGATATGAAAAAGTAATTACAAAGATAAAAACAAGAGAAGAACGATCAAATCTGAAAGTGAAATGATCCACTGTCGCTAATGATCAATCCGCAAGTGATTCCTCTTTACCCGAATGATGAACCTCCTCCTTTATTTCTCAAATATAGCTTAAGAACTCTATACTAGGGTTAGAGATCATGAACAACCCTTTTCAGGCGTGGGAAAAGGGTATATATAGGCCAAAGATTTCAAAAATATCTAAACATATATTTTGCCATGTTCTGCGAAATTCGCCTAGGCGGTAGAATCTTCGCCTAGGCGAAGGTTAAGTTGGTTAGAAATCCGCCTAGGCGATGGTTTATTTGCCTAGGCGGAGGACTAACTTCTTAGTCTTCTTTCCACTCTGACTGATTTTCGCCTAGGCGGTAGTTTCTTCGTCTAGGCGGATTTCAACACTTCAGCGAGCCCAACCTTTTGACGAAATTCTGCCTAGGCGGTCGTTTCTTCACCTAGGCGGATTTCAGAACTGCAACATACCAACTTTCTGACGGAATTCTACCTAGGTAGTGGTTTTCTTCGCCTAGGCGAATTTTCTCCAGGCTTTGAAACCTCACTTTTTCATGTTTTCTTTACCGATTTCTTACCGCTTCGCTCAGTTTGTAAATTGTTTACGTCCCTTCACCTGACTTATATACAAAACAACTAAAACGTAATTAAAACATTAATAAAATACTCAAAAACTGGCAAATTCGATTTAGAAATAGATAGATATTTTACACCTATCATCTAGTTAGGATTTTTAGATGTGGATCTTGTTTTGCTAAGAACGTTATGCAAGATAGATTACATGATTGCCTACCGTTCATGGAAAGGTTCCACCAATTTTTAATACTAGACCGATATAATCAAGTTTTGAAGCGATACTGCACAAGAATCTAGAAAACAAAGAAATTAAGAATTACAAATTAGAATTTATAACATGGTTTCCGTGAGGAGCAATAGTAATTGAATTCAAGAACCTTGTTATAAGATTTCAATATGTAGAAATAAAATATTCACAGGGTAACAATTAAAAAAAATAAAATATGGACATATACAATGGATGAAAAATAAGTCAAATTTAATAACTAACATTGCCAATTCCTAGCAACGGCACCAAAATTTAATCGCTCAAATATAAACCCAAAATTAAGCGTAAAATATTGTAGTAAATGTGTTTTAGTAAATGTGTCAAACCGCTGGAATTGGATTGCAAGTATTAATTTTTTAATCGTATTTTTCTTAAGTGAAATAATCAATACTTGTTGGTTTTAAATTTCAAAACTAAATAAATGAAAATTATTTAATTGAGATCAAATATAAAAATTTAAAAAGTCAAGTTAGGGACATGCATAAGTTCATCGATTTATCCAAAAATTTTATTTTTATTTATTTTGGTTCTGTGTGTAATTAAGTAATACTAGCTATATGCCAAAATTACTGTGAAAGATAACTCGATCAATTGGGATAAACTATCTTGACAATTCAAATCCCTATTTTAACTAATCTAAAATAAATTAATCGCTTAGCATACTTTATCCAATTAAGTCTTATCGATTTTAATAAAAATGGATTGTAAAACTGTTAGATTTGAACCACAAATATTATATCTAACATTATAAATACAAACAAATTCAAATACAAACTTCTACATGAATAAATAACGTAAATTTATTAAGACAAATATTTAAAATCGAAATCATTATTTTACAACCTTACACACATAAGAACAAAATATAAGTGAACAGGAATGAAATTACATGGATAATTCAAAGAAAATATACAGCCCTAACCCGAATGATGTATTTAGCCGCTCATGGAGTTGCAAAATACCATCATTTCTTATTTCTGCTTGCCTTAGTGCTTCAAAGCTTCAATAAGGTGTTTGTGTGAAAAAATAATGAAGAAGATGAATCCTAAAAAAAATGAATAATGAATTATACAATGAAATGAAAACCTCCTTAGAAATGGCGAAATTTTTCTTTTTAATACTCCATAATTGTCATAATCGTCCAACCTTTGATCTATGAGTATAACAGTTCCCTTTCAAGGAAACCTTTACAGACCCAGCCTTGATCACGACCCAATCTAGAGGCGCTGTCAGTGCCTCTAGTGCGGGTAGCGGGTGCGACCCAAACCAGATTGGCGTGGGTTGCGGGTGCGACCCGCTGGATCGTGCCCACGATCTGGTTTTGCGCTAGGTCGTGACTTTTACTTCAATTTTTGTCCTTTTTTATATCTTTTTTGGTATTTCTTTATTTGTGAATTTATACCTGCAAAAATAATAGATTTTGTTATTACTAATTAAAAAATAATAAAAAGACTAACAAAATTATAGGCTATAGGTGAAAATTCGATATAAAATTGAGAACGAACAGTATTAAATAATAAAAATTTCATTAATAAATGATAGGATTGATGCCCGACCATTGCATACACATATTTGTTAGCGACCAATTTATTTTTATCCATATCACCCATTTGCCACTAGCCGGGTTCCAATAAATAATTGGAGTTAATTTTTTTTGTTTTATTGAAGATTGTAGTTGGCTAAATCCTTAAACAAGAGGTTATTATTATATAATTTTATTTTCTTCAGTCTTTATCGATATTTTAGTTAACGTCACATATAATATCAAATAAAAATTCTACTCTAGTTACCGTTAACTCGATAAATCCAATCTATTTGATGTGAAAGGGACTAAAAAAACATAAACAAAATATAAGTGGCTTATATGAAAGAAAATCTTAAAATAAATAATTTATTACACACCATGTATTTGTTAGAGGACAAGAAGTAAATTAATTGTCACACCAGACTTGACTCCACAGCAGAAGTGATTATAGAATGTTGACGTGGCGTTATGGGTTGTTGAACCACAAGCAAAGAAGACACAATTCCTTGAGTAGTAGAGGCCAAGATGTCCCCAATTGGCCCAAGCTCGACATTCTCAACCTGTACTGTCGTGGAGGAGCACCATCCTCTCCCGACGACGATGAGGTCATATTTCCCACTCCTCCCAATATCTAAGATCTCGTCGATGACGTCATTCCCTGTCTTCTCTATGTACTCCACGCTCTCGCCCCATCTCTGTAAAAACTCCACTAATGCTCTCTCGTCAACCTTCTGCTTACAATGAACAAACCACATTAATTAGATTTTGATCTGTTTATTACACTTAAGAGAGGGGGAGAGATGTTTACCTCCTCACACTTGTTTTGTGAGGGGGGGAACCTTATAACAGTCACTATAATTGTCGGATGAGCCACCATTTTTCCACCCAACTCCAATGCCTCCCTATCGTTGGGACCACCGAAAAACAAGACGCACACGTGTTTTGCCACGTCATCCTCCTCTTGCGGCCCAGGGCCAAATCCGCGATCCATGAGTAAGGCGACTGGACACGTGGCTTCATCTAGCAGCCTCCGATTCACGCCCTTCCACTCGTAACCTAGATCCTCTACCACATCCTCCCCGTCTATTCTTTTCCATCTTTTGTGAAACGGTAACACGATCATGTTCGCCATCTTATATTCCGCCACGTGGCAGATGTCTTTGTGCATTGTCGTAAGTGCAGACAAAGCAGTTCCCGCTCGGACGATGACTTGGCAGTAGGCACGAAAATCGTCCCTGACTCGATCGAGTAGTCCGTCTTGCCCAATGCGACCGATGCACGGGAATCCATTCCGCCTGACAAGCGGGACCATCGTGATCGATGATGACCGCTCAGTCAGGGAAGTTAAACGGAGGACATAGAGCTTGAGGCGGGACTCGATGGTGGTCAACCAAGTTGACCTGATCAGTTTGCTGAGTGAGGGGACGTCCCTAGGTCCGTGGATGCAGACGAGAATACGAATATCTTCGTTGACAGTTTTGGCAACAGATTTCATTCTTCGGCGAGTGGTGCCGGGGACAACGTTGTCAGGCTTGTAGATGGCCATGACCGTTGGTGTCGTCACGAAGGTGGTGAATATCGCCATGAGAACGAGTATGGCAAAAACTTCATCGTTTAATACCTAAGAAAACACAATTAAAAAAATGTCAGATTATCCTCGAAATAATTTCTTATCTTCTATTTTTTAGCCAGTTAATAATTTTTTAATTAATATTAAGTCAATTAAATTTATCGAGTTAAAATTAACTAACAGTTGAATTTGAATTTAATATCATAGTTAAAATTTAAAACATATTAATAAAAATTAGGAAAAATATAATTTACTCTATAATTGAATATGTATAATAAAAAAGGACAGTCCCGTTAAGAATGTGAAACTACCAAACAAATATTTTTCTAAGTGGGTTACCAAATAGTCTTTTATAATTATTCAATTAGATTTACCCCACAACTACTTACTTGATATATAAATTTCTAAAATATAGGGATTCAAAATCATATTATTAAAATAAAAATAACTATTATTTTACACATTTTTCATGATCTAATGAAATTTTCATGTTCGTCTTAATGAGATCTTTAAAATGAAATTACATTTACTATTTTTTTCATTAGTTTTGAGATTCGTATTGAATTCAACATGATCCTACCAGAATTTTTGATTTTTCAATTTCTTGTTAAATTCAATACGGTACTTCAAATTTATATTGCTTTGAAGTCAATGATATCATGTTTAACATTTTTTCACCAAATTTTCACGTTCGTGTTATATTCAACATACTACTTCGAAACCTTCACAATTTTGTATATCGCGTTGAATTCAATATGGTGTTTTTAATAATCTAATTATATATTTAGATTCGTTTGAATAAAATCTCGATATTACATTCACCATATTTTTTTTCATTAGTTTTCATATTTGTGTTGAATTCGAAATGGTACTTTAAAAAAATTTCAGTTTTTCAAAATATATATTGCTTTGAAACCAATGATGTTACGATTACTATTTTTTCATCAAATTTTCACATTCTTATTAAATTCAACATACTACTTCGGAAGTTTAATAGTTTTTCACAATATGTTTTCAACATGATATTTTTCTTTCATGATCTAATTATATATTGAGATTCGTATGAATAAGATCTTCAAAATTATATCACATTCATATTTTTTATTAGTTTTCAAATTCATGTTGAATTTAATATGGTACTTCTAGAATTTTCAGTTTTTTCAATTTCGTATTGAATTCAACATGTTGTTTTAAATGTATATTGCTTTGAAGGCTATGATATCACATTAATCATTTTTTCATTAAATTTTTATATTCGTGTTAAATTCAACATAAAATTCATAATCGTGTTGAATTCAACACAAAATTCATCATTTTGTTGAATTCAACACGATGATAAATCACATAGTAGATATATACAAATGAATGTTGTTTTGAAACCAATGATTCTTTAATCATAAATCTCTAATCAAATCAAACAAACGATATATCAAACAAAAGTTATCGTCATTTTAAGAATATAAATACATTCCATAAATATAGGTTAGTGAGTCAATTACGGAAGAGTAATATTGTCCATATCTTTTTTTAGATTTGAATTTAGAATTAACCAGTAATATAATTTCAAAAAGTGAAGATTAATTGATTCAATTGAAAAGTTATGGGATAATTTGATAGCATTGTACCCTAAGGAGACCATTCGGTCACTATTCATAATAAAACCTCCCAATAAAATATCATTTTATCAAAAGATAAAAAAAAATAAAAATTAAGTAATATTTATTTCTGATAATAGAATTAGATTAGTCAGTTTAATTTCACATTGAGATTTAACAATAATTTAATTTAATTTATTATTTATTATTATTTTTATTTTATCTTATGATGTCATGTGGATGATGATGATGAGATCACTTGATGTCTTGTGGTCTTTACCAAAGTCTTGTGAGAAAGATGAGAAATCAGCATGGACAGACACTATTTATAATTAAAATCTGAAAAACAAACAAAAATATATTCGGTGTCGGAAAAAAGCAACAAAGTAGAAATCTCAATAGATTTTGTCCCTATTTTTTCACTCCAAAAATTATATATTGTCTGAAAAGTATGAAATGGGAGTGTGGCCACGTTGAGATTTTTTAAATTCTAGTCTCCCAAATTTTACATTTCTTTGAATATCGTGAAATTAAAACGTTATTAAATAGTTTCTGAGCAACATGCAACTACCTAATGAGAATATATTTTTCTTATTTTGTCATTTTTTTTTCTATTCTCTATGTAACAACGATTTATTTGAAAAATAAAATAAAAAAATTTAAATCATTTCAAATAAAAAAATTTAAATCATTGTTGTTAGGGAAAGATAAGAAAAAAATATTTTACATTCAGTGGAATAATGAAATGAAAAAATATCCATATTAGAATTAGAAGATCATTTGTTACCCAAGAGGTGTTAGTTTAGTTGGTAAAGGGAGATATCAAATTTTCTTATTAATCAGAATTCGACTTTTATGAGAAGTACTTTAGGAATTAAATCCTGAATACACTGCCAATATGGAGAGTGCACCGTAACAATTGTCCGTGAAAGTGATTAATCGAGGTGCACGTAAGTTTACCCAGACATATTTTATCATAAAAAATAAAATAAATAAATAAATAATGATGGATCACTTCCAATATCATTAGCAATTTTTTTAAAAAAAAATTGCAGGCTTGTAATAAATGTGAAATTTGAGCAAATTTCAAGGTTTACATGGACACACACCTCATACTTTAAGGGCCAAGAATGTAATTTTCTCATATTTAATTTGTAACTTAAAAATTCGTAAATATTAATGATTCTTAAGGCATCAAATCTCATCATGATCGAAGAGAAAAAAAGAAGTTGTTCTTTATTCATTTAATCCCAAATCTTAGGGACTTTTCAAGATTCGAGGTGATATTAATTTTTATTTGTTAGATTCATTTAATACATCAATATTATTGATTTCAGGGTGTACAAATTATTATATAAATCGAATGAAATATTCCATTTAATACCATATAATTTTAAGTTGAAAACTCCTAACATGGTATTATAGTCAAAATTATAAGAACTTGTCTCTCTTCATCGTAATCAAATCGTCCGTGTAAATTGGACATTACACTTAAAGGCAAGTGTTAAATTTTTGTTTCATATAGATCACTTAAGGATGTTTAAACCACTATATAAGACCAATGAACTATTTCATTTACTATATTTTGAGTTGAAATCTCCTAATATTTTATTTTTCTCTTCCACATATACAAACACAAAATAAATAAATAAATAAATATATATATATATAAGAGAGAGAGACATACACACATTAGGGATTTTGCAGACTTAAAGAGACTATATCGATTTTAAATTTTGTGTAAAAAATAGTAACTAAAATAACAATAAATAAAGTACATATATGAAATTTGAAAGACACAAAATATAATTAAATTTAATTGTTTTGAAAGTGGAAGTATAAAAAAATTTTAAATTGGAATTTTGTTCTTAAATATTTTATCTTTTCATTTAAGATATTGAGCGAATTCTGGGGTAGAGAAGTTTGAATTTAGTAGATTGAGAGGTTGTCCAAGTTTAATCTCAATTATTCATCTTTATGAAATGTATTTTCATCATGTATGCGGGTAAACATTGTCTTTACCCCAAGATTGAAACAACTTGTGAAACACTTACTGGGGAATAGACAAGCACAAATTAGAAATGGAGGAGAGTGGTATGTGTCACAAGATAAAGTTTCTTTTTGCAAAAGATTCAATTTTGATTTGATCTTTGAAAATTAAAAAACAAAAAAATAAAATTATGAAAATCTAAGTCATGCCTTTCAACTAATTATCATCTTTATTCAGGACTATGATGAAGAAATTAATGGGCATTTTTCAATGGAGAATCCTATGAATCCACCTACTTTTAGATTTTTATTTTTATTTTTCTAAATATATATATGTTGGGAGAAGAATTTGAACTCTAAATTTTTCAAAAAAAAATAAGTTAAATATTCACTAGACGAATTTACGATGTTTCTTTTTAAACAAGAATTTTCGTCTCAAGATTAACACAATGATTTTGTGTTCTAAAATCTCTATAAAGAAATTTAAAGCTCATTTTAAAATTTAAATATATATTTTAAATATCTAATGAAGAGATTTTCAATACATGGATTTTAACCGAAGAAGTGCTAGTCTAGTTGGTAAAGGGAGTTGCTCCCTTTCTTGTCAGCCAGGATTCGACACTTTTAGAGAATATAAATTAAATCTTAAATTTAATTCTAAATGCATCAGACCGATATAAGAAATTACGATTTTAAGATTATTTAAGAAATAATTAGTTGAAATATGTGTAAACTGACCTTAAAAAACTCACTGTAAAAACCGAAAAAACGAAAAAAATACCGGATTTTATTAAAATCCCCGGTAAATATTTAAAATGCGCATGACTTACCTTCTTCTCCCTGCCGATGTTCAGAACGATGAGCTCCACCAGCCCTTTCGTATTCATCAGCACTCCTAGAGTCAGAGATTCCCTCACCGGCATTCTGTACATCATCGCCACCGCGAACGTTCCGATGATCTTCCCGGCGCTGGCGGTGGCGATCACCAGAACAAGTAGCCCCCAGTTCTCCGCTCCGGATATTTTAGCAACGTTGGTTTTTAATCCGCTCATCGCGAAGTACAGGGGAAGCAACAAGCCGGAGACGAAATCTTCGATCCTCTCAATTAACTTTTCAGCGAACGTCCCTCCCCTCGGAATCGTTAATCCGAAGACAAATGCCCCGAAAATTGAATGTATTCCGATCAGATCTGTTATAAATCCGGCGACCATTACGCCGGCGAGGGTCAAGCAAATGAAGGACTCCTGGGCTGTTTCGTTTTCCGGCGAGCAACGTCGGGAGATCCAGTTCATGGCCGGCCGGATTACAACCATCATGAACGCCACAAACAGGACGCCTGAACAGAGGACCCAAACTGATACCAACGGACTCTTTTGGGGCCCGTCGCCGCCGTTTCCGGCCACAGCGATGGCTAGTGCGAGAAGGATCCAGGCTACGACGTCGTTGAATGCTGCGGCCGCCATCGCTGTCTCGCCGACTCTGGTGGTTAACAGCTTGAGCTCGGCTAAAATGCGCGCGAGAACAGGGAACGCGGTGATGGATAGAGACACCCCCATGAAGACAATGAACTGAGGGTAACCGACTTTATTGGCGCCATCGACGGTTTTCCGGAAAAGGAACGCAATTCCAGCGCCAAATATGAAAGGGAATGAGATCCCGGCAGCGCCAATGCCAAACGCTCTTCTGCCGGAACGACGAATCAACGGCATATCGAGCTCAAGGCCGACAAGGAAAAGGAAGAATAACAGACCAATGCTCGCCACCGACTCTAAAATCGGAGTGCTCCATTCCGGGAAAATCCGGCGCGTGTACTCTCGATTCCGGCCAAAGACGGAGGGTCCAAGAAGTATGCCACCCTAAAAGTGATACAAGGAAGTGCAGGTAAATTACACATTCTAACCCCCAAATTATGCTTTATTTAAGGTTAACCAATATATAATTAAATTTCACGACATAAAGTAAATTTTAACTTAAAAAATATATAAATAAAAATGCCACTAAAAGCCCTAAAGACATGTCCTAATACTTAAATAATAATGTTAATTTTGCAAAAGAATAATAATATTTTTTTTTTTTGCCATTAACTCCAATTTTATAATTCACTATTCGTTCAGTGGTATAATAATTTTTTAAAATATTCAATAATTTTGTCAAAATTTCAGCACGCGATAAAAGTTACCATAATTTTGTTTCATGGAAAAATTACAGCGATTTTCTTGTAATATATTAATTTTAAACTTTTGAAAACATAGTGCATAGGCAAAAAAGTTAAGTTCATCTACTATGCACTAAGAACCCTAATAAATATTAGTTGGATTATAATATTAATTCATGGGTTAAAGTATACAAGCGTTTTTAAAAAAAATAAAAAATAAATAAAAATCCATTGAGCGAAAGACGCATGTATGTATATGTACATCTATATCTATCTATATATATTTTGTAATTATACATAATTAATTAATTAGAGGAAAACCCCCCAAAAAAACAAGAATGTAGAAGTTTTTGATCTCTATCTTGCTTAAACCCCTAAAATCATCTTCTTCTTTTTTAACTCAAAAAAGAAAGGGTACAAAGAGGGAGAGAAAACTTATTGTAATTAATGGGTTGATAATTAAAAAGAGTTCGGTTGACAATCAGAGGTGTCATTTTTCTTATCAACTATGATTCGACTCTTTTGAAGAGTATTCTTGAATTTAAATATTGAATTTAATCCTGAATATACCAGGCTGACGTAGAAGAGTGCGTTCTTAAAATCGTCCAGTGAAGTGATTAATCGAGGTGTGTGTAAACTATTTCGGACATACTTTACCGTAAAATAAAAATGAAAAAATTAAAAAGAAATAAAGTAGTTGAAATTACAAGAATTTCAGCAATGACTTTGGGCTGGTGGAGGGGCTTGAGGAGGAAGGCGAGGAAACGGCTGACAACAAGAACTAAGGAAGTCTGAACTATCAACAATGGAAAGGCAAAGTCAAGAGGGTTATCTCCTTCCCAGACTCCATTTGATGATGTTCTTATCACTTTATGATCTCCCATCACTCTCTCTCTCTCTCTCTCTCTCTCTACATGTATTTACTATATGGTCTCCTCTTGTTCGTTTCAACATCTACTATATATAGAGATAATCACCAAGAACCACAATATTATCATGTACGGCAGTCATATCATAGTGACAGCATAATAATAATTAGAAGATTTTATTATTTAGTCCTTTATTGATAGACTATAGAGGAATCAGACTTCTTAACACCATAAATTATGAGTGAACATTTGTACTGTGTGATCTGAATTATGAGTGAACAGTTGAAAAATATATTTTCTCTCAATGGTCTCTCTAATGGAGACTAAATAATAAAAAACTCTAATAATTAATACAATAACTAAACACCTGTTAGCTGATAAATTAATTTATTTAATTACATTTTTAAGGGTATTTGCCATTTAGGATCCCTATTCTTTTGCCATCTACCAGAAATCTCTTGTTATTTACTAAATACTAGTCAACCTTTTATCATTTTTTGTTAAAGACCACTTACTTTCCGTTTAGGTAAAAAATTACTGACATTTTTATTGTAACGAAAACTTTACCCTTAACCATTTACAAATAATTAAACAATTAAAAATTAAAATATATAAATATCCCTTTTTATTCATATATATTTTCCTCTATTTTTTTCACACTAACAACCCTATTTAAAAAAATATTTTTTAAAACCTTTTCTTTTTAACAAAATAAATTAAAAAAAAAAAAAACTACTCCATAGTCCCCTGTTGGTGTCTTCTTCTTTTTCTCTCTCTCTCTGCTCCGTCGCGCAGAGCAATTTTGGGTACTAACTTGAGATTCCGTTTGACTTTTCAGCCCGAGACTGATAGCCAATTAAAGTGTACGATTCAGAGGTTAAGAATATGTTGAAGAGTTTTATTTTAGAGCTTCCTGACAAATGGGATAACCATTTCTCTGGATGAATTTTCTTATAATAATAGCTATTATTCGACTATTAAAATGACACCATATAAAGCTTTATATGGTAGGAGATGCAGAAGTTTAATTTGTTGGATTGAAGTTGGAAAGCAAAAATTTAGGTTGCGTTTGGTTTCAAAATTTTGCATTTTAAGATCCCATCATTTACAAAATTCTGCATTGGATAACTATTTTATCCGAAGAATTTGATCGTGTAATTTTACATTTCTCTTGTTGGGATAGGTAAAGTATTTATAAATAGAATTTAGAAATTTATTGAATTTTAAGGGGCTATTATTTATTTTCTTATCTTTTTTTTAATCTTCTTTCTAACTTCTCCTCTCTGTCTATAATGAACCCACCTCCAATCCACTATTGCCTTCTTCCCATCTGTTATAAGCAAACCACCATATATATATATATATATATATATATATATATTAATCTTCTTCCTAACTTCTCCTCTCTCTCTACGATCAACCCATCTCCAACCCACTACCATCTTCTTCTCATCTTCTACAAGTAAGCCACCATCATCTTCCCATCTTCTACAGTTCAAAATATGAATCTGGGGATGGGAGGAAGAGCGAATATGAGGAGTCCGGCTATGGATTTGGCTATAGTCTCCGACCGGAACTTGAATTACTGAGTTCGAACTACAGATTTGGGCATGGAAGGAAGACAAAGTATCAAAAGCCCAACGCTGAATATGGATTTGGCTATAAAAGTAAAAACGGGTATGAGAGACCCAGTTCTGAATATGGGAGAAATACGAGCTATGGAGAGAATGAGGGAGATATGGTTATGGATCAGGGTATGGGAAGATCGAATACGAGAATCCGTGTTATGGAAGGCCTAGCTATGAGGGACATGAAACCAAAGGATATGGGAGGTCCAATTATGGGCAATCTGAGGAAGAAGAATACCATAAGCCACGCTATGAGAGGCGTGATGGAGATGGAAAATGAGCAAATCCTTCTGTGGATGATTTTGAAATTACGCTTGTTTTGGAGGAATTTGTAAATGACACATATTCGTACTATTTCACTAGTAAATGAATTTATAACATCCCTCTTAAAAACACCCCAAACAAGGAATTTACTGAGGAAGAAATTGGAAATCCTTTGGGCAAATAAAATCTCTTCCTCCCAAATCCCTTAACCAAACACAACCTTACTAATGCCTAACATAGCACGGATGGCAACTAAAAAAATGAGGGTCATTTAAGAAAGACTGAGAATTGTTCATAGTAGACAAAAAATTATGTTGATGGGCGAGGCATGGGTTGGAATTTGAGGTGCGTGATTACGTATATCTATATATATATATCCGTGGAAGGGTATAATGTTGTTCAGGAAGAAGGGAAATGTGAGCGAGAGCTATATTAGACTATATGAGATTCTAAAACGAGTTGGTACAATGGCGTATCAATTAGACCTACCACCAGAGTAGTCTATATTATACAATATTTTTCATGTTTTGATGCCTAGGATGTATGTATCAGACCCTTGACACCTCTTCTCAATCAATTAAACTGAAAGAGAACTTGTCGTATATTAAGAAACCAATACATATATTTAATCGTAAGGATCAAGTGTTGCGAATTAAAATAATTTTATTGGTGGAAGTGTTGTGGTACAATCATTCCGTAGAAGAAGAAACGTGGGAAAGAGAAGATGATATGAGAAGTAAATACTCGCACCTATTCGTTTAAGGTAAGTAAATTTCGGGGATGTAATTTATTTTTAAGTGAGAAGAATTGTAAGGTTTGATTGTATATGTGACACATTTTTGTTTGCATTTAAAAAATATTTCGGATTTGTTATTTTAAATTTTTGGGGGTGATTATATTATTTAAAATTTAGTTTTAAAAACTTTATAGGATGAGTGACATTTTCGTAAATCTTTACTAAGGTGTTTAGTGTGATTGAAATAAAAGATCCACCTAATAATAATAATAATCTAATCGAATAGAGTATAGATAAAAAAGGCTTCAAATCAATCAAAATATATGCTCTTCATTGTCCTTAGGATCCATTATCTCCACTAATGATATTGTGATACCCTATCCAAAACAATTCCACTCATCTTCTGACCTAACTTTTGACCTAGCAGGCCACGTCGATCCCCATTCTCCTCCATTCTCAATTACTCATCCGCCCACTTCCTCTCTCTCAATTCCCCTTTTCTCTCTCCATCTGACAATGAAGACACCGCCACCGCCACGCTGCTACTGTCTCTCCAACGTCACCTCCGCGCCACCACATCGTCGATGACAGACAGAGGAGGGAACGGTGCTGACGGGATGATGATGGCGATGCATCAGGATTGGAGCCGGCAGCGGCGTTGACGCTGACGGTGATGCTTGGATCCAGGAAGCTTCGATGGAAGAAGGTAATGATCTTTAGGGTTTGGTTGTTTCTGTTGTACGCGATTTTCTTCGCTCTATTTCATTCATTTTACCAATTTTATGCGTTATTTTTTTTTCCCGGAATGGTTTCGCACATCTTCCAATGGATTGAATCTATATATTTCGTTTTTCTGGTGCTTCTAGGTGCACCTTTAGCTAATTTATGGTGATATAGCTCAAATTTCACGATTAGTTCTTTCATTTTTTTTCCTGTTTTTTTTTTCGGTGCATTCAGAATGAGTAGGAGGCTTAGTTCCCTCATTTCCGTTGTTTGTACTGTTATAGTTAGATTTTTATTTATTTTTTTCGTTTTTTCTGTTTTGTTCGTGGTTGCAGGTTCAATTTCTGTTTCGTCGTTTATGTTCCCTGTTTCTGTTATTTTTTGCACCCCACTGTCCATGTTTCAGTTCTGTATTTTTTGGGGCGCTAACTGAACGGTCCCAAATTGCAGCCAAAATTACTAAATAAACCCACTAATATTCATGTGCATCCAGTAGTCCCTTGTGACGGAAATACCCCTTGCATTATATGTGGTAATGTAGACTCCTTACATACCGGAGCTAAATTTAGTAAACAATACTAATATTCATGTGCACAGTTTGCTTTTTTTTTTCCTCAGATTTTCATGTGAAAAAAAATAAAAATTGCAAAACAAAAATGTTCATTTTATTCTCTTTCAAATGAGATGTTAATCACATTTTTTGGATATGTTTAACATAATGCACATGAATATTACATGTAATATTAAAAAATGTTATGATGAATTTCGTATCATTAATGTTATATGTAACATCAATGTTGCATGTAACATTAAAACCAACCCAACATCAAACCCTCCAAAAAAAGTTGGTACCTATGCCTTATAACATGTAACATTCAAAAATTCTGAAAATATCATGTTATATGTAATATGAATGTGAAAACTGAAATTAGTTAATCACATTTTTTTGACATATTTAACATGATGCACACGAATGTTACATGTAACATTCAAAAAGGTTATGATGCATTTCGTATCATTAATATTAATGTTACATGTAACATCAATATTGCATGTAACATTAAAACCAACTCAACATCAAATCCTCCCAAAAAAGATGGTAACTACACTTTGTTACATGTAAAACATTCAAAAATTTTGGAAATATCATATTACATGTAACATGAATGTGAAAATTGAAACTAGTTAATCACATTTTTTGGACATATTTAACATGATGCACACGAATGTTACATGTAATATTCAAAAAGATTATGATGAATTTCGTATCATTAATGTTACATGTAACATCAATATTGTATGTAACATTAAAATCAACCCAACATGAAACCCCCTCAAAAATTTGATAACTACATCTTGTTACATGTAATATTCATAATTCTGGAAATATTATGTTACATGTAACATGAATGTGAAAACTGAAACTAATGGAAAAAAAATTAGTGAATTAGATATTGTTTTAAAGATCTTATTTAGATGAATCTGAATATATAATTAAATTGTAAAAAAAATGTGTACAATAATAGTTATTTTCATTTTAATAAAATGATTTTGTTAAATATGGAAACTCTCAATTTTTATTAAAGAAATTTTATTTCCGCATATACTGAAAATATCATGTTACATGTAACATAAATATGAAAATTGAAATTAGTTAATCACATTTTTTGGATATTTTTAACATGATGTACACGAATGTTACATATAACATTCAAAAAAGTTATGATGAGTTTCGTATAATTAATGTTACATGTAACATCAATATTGCATGTTACATTAAAACCAACCCAATATCAATCCCTCCAAAAAAAAGTTGATAATCACACCTTATTACATGTAACATTCAAAAATTCTGAAAATATCATGTTACATGTAATATGAATGTGAAAGTTGAAAACTAATAAAAAACATAGTGAAATGGATATTGTTTTGAAGATCTTGTTTAGACGAATCTGAATATATAATTAAATTATAAAAAAAATATGTACAATAATAGTCGTTTTTATTTTAATAAAATGATTTTGTTGAATATGGAAACTCCTAATTCTTATTAAAGAAATATTATTGCCGCATATACTGTAAGGGCAAATCTGTCAATAGAAAGTGTACAGATCAAATTTTTGGGACTGCGTTGTGCAAATAATATGTAACTTGAGATTTCTTGGTTTATTATCTAATTAGTGAGGTTAACCGGTAATTTGATGGTATTTTTTGGTCCTTCCGATATTTTTTTTTTTTTTTTTAAATTCCCTAACTCCTAAACTTGAAAACTCCATCAAAGTTGTAGACAGCGATGCATGCTTGGCTTTGCGGAATTCAACACGTGTAGTAGGAATTTCTTTTTTGTAAAATTGTGGCAAAATAATGCGTTAAATGCTCGAATATTGCGTTAATTTTCTTATTTCTTCTTCAAGAATGGAATTGAAGTTGGGAAGAAATCGAAATTCACCTTACTTCAATTAGTTTATGATAATATATATATGTCAATGTTGATCTTAGTGCAGGATGAATTTGTTATTAGGATCACATTATTCTTCATATCCCATTTGGGTTTTAGTTGAATATTTTGAGCTTACGATTTCGCATAATGAAAAAAAAAAATTGACGTATTTGACGTGTTTGACGAGGCAGTTCTTGAACTGTATCAATTTCATTCATACTTCATCTCTATGATTACAAATGTATTTATAGAGTTTGATTCTAGGGTTTCCTTAGAAGCAAGTTAATACACAATCTCTAAATTAGGAAAACAATTAAAACAATTATAATATAGGAAAGTTTGATTTATGCATTTTTTAACACTTCCCCTCAAGTTGGTGTGTAGATGTTCTATATGCCCAACTTGTCAAGAAATTTTAAGAATACCCGATTTGAGACCGCTTTGGTAAGGATGTCAACCAACTGATCTTCTGATCGAATCTTAGGTAATTCCACAATCTTTTCATCCAATTTTTTCTTGATGAAAAACCTGTCGATCTCGACGTACTTTGTACGGTCATGTTGAATTGGATTATGTGTTATGTCACATGCTGCTTTGTTATCACAAAATAATTGAATAGGCTGCTCGGATAGATAACCCAGATCATGTAAGAGAAGTCTTAGCCATAATGTCTCACATAGTACATTTGCCATACCTCTAAATTCAACTTCTACACTTGAGCGAGTTACAACATTTTGTTTCTTGTTTTTCCATGTCACAAGGTTACCTACTAGAAAGGTAAAATATCCAGAAGTTGACCGTCTATCGCTCACATCACCTGCCCAATCTGTATCGGTATAGGCATCTATGCTTTAATGGTCTGCGTTTTTTGAGAATAATACTCATTTTCCTAGAGCAGACTTCAGGTGCCTCAAAATGCGAATAACTGCATTCATGTGTTGTTCTCCGGGATTATGCATAAATTGGATGACAATACTCAAGACATATGTCAGATCGAGTCTGGTATGAGATAAGTACAACAATCTCCCTACCAGTCTTTGGTATTTTCCTTTGTCAACTGGTACCTGGTTAGGCTCAACACATAGCTTTAGTCCTTCTTCTACTAGTGTATCAATAGGTTGACATGCTGACATACCAGTCTTTCGTAATAGATCTAGAGCATATTTTCTTTGAGATAGAACTATCCCTTTGTTAGATCGGGATACTTCAATCCCAAGAAAATATTTCAGAGGACCTAGATCTTTTATTTCAAATTCTTTGCACAAGTAATCTTGTAAGACTTTCCTTTCATTAAGATCATTCCCTGTAACCACCATATTATCCATATATACAATGAGTGCAGTTATCTTACCATGCTCTCTTTTGAGAAAAAGAGTGTGATCTGAATTGCTTTGATGGTAGCCAAAGGCTATCATAGATTTTGTAAACCTTCCAAATCATGCTCTAGGAGACTGCTTCAGCCCATACAATGATTTCTTTAGTTTGCAAACCTTTTGGTTGTGTCTTTCGGGTATCATACATCCTGGTGGGAGATCCATGTAAACTTTTTCAGATAGTTCACCATGCAAAGAAGCATTTTTTCACATCAAATTGTTGTAAAGGTCAATCCAAGTTGGCAGCTAAGGACAGCAGAACACAAACTATTTGATTTTTGCTACAGGCGCAAATGTTTCTGTGTAGTCAATCCCGTAGGTTTTAGTGTATCCATTTGCTACCAATCTTGCTTTAAAGCGCTCAATTGTGCCATCAGCCTTGTACTTCACGGTATAAATCCATCGACATCCAACTGGTTTCTTTCTTGGTGGAGGATCAACTAGTTCCCATGTTTCATTCTTTTGCAAAGATTTCATCTTCTTGTTCATAGTTGCTTTCCATTTGGGATCAGATAAGGCTTCCTGCACATTGTTAGAAATAGATGCAACAGATAATTGATTCACAAATGACATATTTGATTTTGACAAACGATGGTTGGACACATAATGACTCATGGGATATTTTACTTTACTAGAGAGCTTAGGTTCATATGTGGATTTAGGAATAACTCTCGTGTGACGTTGTGGTAACTGTCTTGTGTGTGGCTCAGGAACATCTTCAGTAAACGATTGGTGTGATATGTTAACCGGGGATGGAGCTACATTTTCTAGAACCTCAATTTTTGGCTCAGTTTCTAGCTGAGTTGGAGAATGATCCACCTCTTCAGTTATTTGTTGTTCATCACTCTTTTGATCTAATCTCATATCCCTTATATCTAATTCACACATTTCTTCATTTACTCCAGTCTGCGAGTTATCACCTCTGGAATCTAATGTCATATCAGTTATATCTAAGTTGCCCCCATCTTGATTATCATAATCTAGACTTTGAATTTCCTTTTGGTACTCCCCCTGAAATTTAGGTTCGGAGAAGTACATTGTATCTTCATGAAAAACAACATCCATCGTGATAAATAATCGATGTGTTGGAGGATGATAACACCGATATCCTTTTTGATGAGTGGCGTACCCAACAAAAACACATTTCAATGTTTGAGAAGTTAATTTGGTACGTTGATGCTTGTGTAGATGTACAAACACTACACATCCAAATACATGAGGAGGTAAACTTGAGACAGCTAGAACCATAATTCCATCATTTAGAACTTGGAACGGTGTTTTGAAATTGAGGGTGCTGGAAGGTATTTAATTGATTAAATAAGCTGCTGAAGTTAAAGCTTCTCCTCAATAAGACAATGGCATATGGGCTTCAATTAACAAAGCTCGAACAACCTTCAACAAGTGTCAATTTTTTCGCTCGGCTACCCCATTTTGTTGAGGTAATGTGGAGCAAGTTGTCTAATGGACCATTCCTTGTGCTTCCAAATAATGCTGAAATTCAGTACTCTGATATTCTCCACCATTGTCACTACGAAGAACTTGAATATTTCTATTGTACTGAGTTTCAATTTTTTTATGAAATTTTTGGAATAATGAGTTCACTTCACTTTTGGATTTCATCAAGCAAAACCATGTCATCCTAGTACAATCATCAATAAACGTTACAAACCAACATGTCTTTTCCAAAGTATTGACCTTCGACGGACCCCAGACGTTAGAATGAATAATCATGAACGGAAGTAGACTTTTATTCAACTGTAATGGAAATGAAGCACAATAATTCTTTGCAAGTTCACAAATCTCACAATGAAAACTAGAGACATCGACTCCTGTAAATAAAATGGGAAAAAGCCTTTTGAGATATCTAAATGAAGCATGTTCAAACCGGCGATGCCATAACCATATTTCTTTCCTGTTTTTATCTTCAGAACCAGCTACTGCCAGAGCTTGTCTTAGACTTTCGGTACTATTTGATTCCAAGTCCAAGTAATAGAGCTTCCCCCGTTGAGTACCACGACCAATCGTTTTTCTAATTTTGATGTCCTTAAACACACAAAAATCAGGCCAAAAAATGACACACAAGATAAAGTAACGGTTATCTGGGAAACAGACAAAAAGTTATAATTTAAAGATGGAACAACTAAGACATACTCCAAATTTAATGTATTGGTGAGAATTAAATATCCTTTCCCAATAACTGGGGTCGAAGTTCCATTTGCAGTAGAGGCGAATTTCTAGGTGGAGTGATTTAGTGATGAGACTTGTCTAGAATCATATGTCATGTGATCTGTTGTATCAGAATCAATTATCTATGTATTATTCAAAACAGGTGTTAAAATATTTAAAACCTTACCACCATTATTTGCAGCTATAACTGCTGCCGTGGAGTGTTTTTGAAGATTTTTTTTCGCGCGGCTATGATCCTACCATTCTGGATAGCCCACTAATTTAAAACAACGGTTTTTTATATGACCAGTCTTATAGCAATGAGTGCATTTGCTTGAAGAAATTTTTTCACTCATCATTTTTTTTTTCCTGTTTTTTTACGAATTAATAAATAAAAGGAAATCAACTATGCTATTCAAAGTTCACGGGTAGTTGAAGAGAGAGCGAGAGAGGGTACCGTCGGGAAGATGAAATCGGAGGCAAGGTCGCTCGTCAGGCTGTAATTTCCAGTAGTTGTCGCCACTGGCGAGAGGGAAGAGCGACGGTGGTGGATCTGGGTGGACATACAATGCCATGGACGGAAGTGGTGATCTTGAATCGGTAGACTGGTAGCAAATGTTTTGAATCGGTGGTCAGCCATGTAGGCGGACCGAAGCAATGGTCTTGATTTTGCTGTTAAATGTTTTGAATTGGCGGTCAGCCATGTAAGCAAACGTAAGTGTGACAATGGCGGTCAAGGATCTTGGCGGTGTTGTTTGCCGTCTTCCTGCAAATCTGGGTGACGGTGGCTTGTTTGTTTAGATCGGCGACGTTGTTCTTCGTCTTCTTTCAGATCTAGGTGACGGAACGACGACGTGGTTCAGGGTTCTTGAAAAGAAAAACAAGGTTTGTTTGTTTGTTTGTTTTTTTTTTTTTTTCTTTCAAGAATGGATCTAGTTCATGGCTCTGATGCCATCTTGAATTGTATCAATTTCATTCATACTTCATCTCTATGATTACAAAGGTATTTATAGAGTTTGATTCTAGGGTTTCCCTAGAATCAAGCTAATACACAATCTCTAAATTAGGAAAACAATTAAAGCAATTACAATATAGGAAAGTTTGATTTATGCTATTTTTAACAACAATGACTTCAGCTCTGTGGGGGAATGCGGTGTCGTCGGTGGCGGAGCAATTCTTGAACCTCTTCAACGCCACCTCATAGTTGTTCGTGAAGGTACCCCTGTATACACCGATTATGTTTTCTCGGGAGAAATTTCTATTGTATAGAAAAAATTATATTAATATAATATATCAAACATATAATAAATAAATCCTCCAATTCCGATTGTTATGTTCATAAAATGAATGGAAGTTAAAAAAACGAAACTTATTTTTACATGAATGTCACTCAATATAATTAAATATATCAAAATAGTGGTGGGTTTTCGAGTGGAAGACTTATTTTAATTAATGTAACCAAAGATGAGATAATAGTGGTGTTTTTAAGTGGAAAAATAAAAATTAGAAGAAAAAAATAAAATAAAATAAATCCGCAATAGTAAATAAAAAATTAACTCTTATTTTTTTTTTATATGTTTTTTTTTTTTCTATGTTTTATCTTTTTTTTTTTTTTCCCCCTCCCTGCATACACACACATGTACAGACACTATGTCGAAAGATGTAAATTGAAAAATTAGTTAATTTAATTTATTTTTTTTAATTGATGAATCAAGTCATATGTGATAAACCAGTAGAATTTGCCTTCTTTTTCGTTATACTCATATAATAAATGGAATTTTAAAAAAAAATTGTAACTTCCATGAATGTCACTCAAAACAAGCAATTAATGAATAGAAACAAATATATCTTCTTGTCTTTGCTATTTGAAGGTAATTAATCAAACAAATAATATTCACCCATTCCGCTAATGGATGAATATTAATTAGCAGAACGGGTGAATATTATTTGTTTAATTAATTACCTACAAATTAATAGCAAAAGACAAGATAGGGGGAAAAAGAGAAAAAAAAATAAAATAAAATGGAATTACATTAAAATAGGTGCATAGCTCAAAGTTCTAGGATATGACCTTGGGAACTCCCAATTAGGGAATCCATCCACTTTTTTGTTTTGTCAAAAAGCCGGAGACTTGAACTCTGTTTTTTGGTTATAATTTAAAAAAAAAATAAAAAAATCTACAGTATAACAGAAGAAGTTATCTCCGGTTATACGTTTTTTTTAAAAGAAAAAAAAATCCTAAAGTCGGATTTTGGATATCCGGCTTTCAATAGCCGGATTTCCAAAATCCAGCTTATGTTAGATTTGTAAATAAGTTGAAACAATTAATTTTTTAGTAAGAAGGTATTAAAATTATATTTAAAGTGGGCCAATGATTAAGAATTAAAAAAAAAAAGCATAAAAAATAAACAAAAAAATTATATTTAAAGTGTAAACAATTCGTTTGTGAAGGTACCCTTTATACATTTCAATATTCTCTACTTCCGATTATGTTTTCTCGAGAGGAATTTCTTTTGTATAGCAACCATTTATATTAATATAATATATCACACACATATTAAATAAATCCTCCACTTCCGATTGGTACATTCATATAATGAATGGAAGTTAAAAAAAAAAACTTTAAACTTCACTTTTTTCATGAATGTAACTCAATATAATTAAATATATCAAAATAGTAGTGGATGGTCGACTGTAATTTTTTTTTAATTAATATAATCAAAGATAGGATAACAATGGTGTTTTTTTAGTGGAAAAATAAAAATAAAAAAATCAAATAAAATAAAATAAATTCGCAATGCTACATAAAAAAATTCACTCTTATTTTTTGTTTTGTTTTGTTTTTATATATTTTTTTTGGTTTTTTTTTTCTTCTATTTTTTCACTTTTATTTTTTCACACACACACATATATATATGGACACTATGTCAAAAGACATTTAAAAAATCAGCTCAATTTAATTTATTATTTTTTTTTTTTTAAAGTGATGAATAAAGTCATAGAATGTGCTTTCATTTGGTTATATTCATATAATGAATGGAATTGAAAAAAACATTGTTGTTTCCATGAATGTCACTCAAAACAAGCCATTAATGAATAGAAGTAAATATATCTTTGAAAAAATTAAAGACAACTCCACTTTTACCATTAAAATTAAAATGAGTCACTACATACAAGTCCATATTGAAAAGACACCATCTATGTATTTATTATTTAAAATAAATTCAAATACATATTCTCTCATTATATTAATTACAATATAATAAATGAGGAGATGTAAATATTATTACCCAGCAACAATGTCAATAGCAACATAATGAAGGGGGAGATGCAAATATTGTTGTACAGCAACAATATCAATATTAACATAATGAATGAACAATATCAACATTAACATAATGAATGAGAGATGTAAATATTACTGTGCAGTAAATAATTATAATATGTCAATCGATTTTTTTTTCTAAATTTAAATAATTACATGAGTATAAGAATGCATTAATAATGGGCTTAGGCCCATCATAAAATCCCCTATATTATTTGCTTAATTAATTATCTTCTAATAGCTAAAAGTTCTAGGACATGGCCTTAGGAACTCCAAATTATGGAATCTATCCACCTTTTTGTTTTGTCAGAAGCCGGAGACTTGAACTCCATTTTTTGGTTATAATAATAATTAAAAAAAAAAAATCTACCATATGACCAGAGAATTGATCTCTGGTTATAACCCTATTTTTTTTTTTTTTTTCTTCCTAAAGCTGGATTTTGGATGTCCGGCTTTCAATAGCCAGATTTCCAAAATCTAGCTAATGTTGTATTTGTAAATAAATTGGAACAACTCATTTTCAGTAAAAAAAATATTAAAATTATATTTAAAGTGTAAACAACTCGTTCGTGAAGGTACCCTGTATACGTTTCAATATCTTCCACTTTCGATTATGTTTTCTCGAGAGAAATTTCTGTTGTATAGTAAAAAATCAGATTAATGTAATATGTCACACACATATATTAAATAAATCCTCCACTTCCGATTGTTACATTCTTAAAATGAATGGAAGTTAAAAAAAAAAATTGCTTTCTCCGTGAATGTCATTCAATATATCAAAATAGTGGTGGGTGGTCGACTGGAAGATTTATTTTAATTAATATAACCAAAAATGGGATAATAGTAGTGTTTTTTAGTGGAAAAAGAAAAATTAGAAAAGAAAAAAAATAAAAAAATAAAATAAAAAATAAAATAAATCCTCAATACTAAATAAAAAATTCACTCTTATTTTTTGTTTTGATTTGTTTTTATATGTTTTTTTTGTTTTTGTTTTTTGTTTTCTATTGTTTTATTTTATTTTTTTGCACACACAAATAGACACCATGTCACAAGACATTGCATTTGGGTAAGGGGTTTGACAAATTCAAAAAATTTGTGAAATGAAGGGATTTCAAAATCCTGGATTTTGAAATCTTTTCATTTTATAAATCCTTTATTTGGGTAATTGTTTGAGTTTAAATATTTGAACGGGTAATTTTAACGACAAATTTATAGAAACGGAACAGAATTTATGGGAAAAAAACAGAATTTATGGGAACAACAAATTATGGGAACAAAACAGAAATTTGTTTTTTATTTCTGATCCCATTTCTGGAACATTAAACAAAAAAAAAAAAAAAACGCGAAGAAGAAGACGACTGATTCTCACCACCGCCAAACACAACGACGTTCGAAGAAATCCAAGAACAAATTCGAAACCGAAATCGAACATGTTTTTCGATTTTGAAAACGAAAACGAAATCGAAATCACAAGAAAAAGACGAAATCGATTTCGATTTCGAACCCTATTTCGAAATCGACATCGATTTCGTTTTTGAAATCGAACGTGTTGTTCGATTTCGAAAACGAAATCGAAATCCCTCAAACATTGGCGAAGAACGAATAAGACGACATCGACGACAAAGAAGATGAAATTGATTTCAAACCATTTCGATTTTGAAATCGACATCGATTTCGTTTTTGAAATCGAACGTGTTGTTCGATTTCGAAAACGAAATCGAAATCAAAATTCCTCGCGAAGAACGAAGAAGCAGAAGACGAAATCGAAGAAGATCATCGCGAGAAGGATCGACGGTCGTCTCCAGAACTGCTACGTTGAAGGAGTTAGTCGTCGTCGGTGGTCGCGAAGAGAAGGGGGCTCGTCGATCGTCGTGTAGGTCTGTCGTCGTGAGGAGAAGAAGGAGATGAGCGCTCAGGTCAATCGCGATGGAGAAATTGTGAAATCGTCTCTGGGAAGGAATTGGCAAATGACATCCCTCTCAAAAGTATTTCCAAATCCTTCCTTTCACCCATAAAAGGATTTCACAAATCCCTTCCTCTTAAATCCAAACAAGAGATTTGCTAAAAGAGGATTTCAAAATCCTCTCCCCAAATGAAATTCCTCCTACAAATCCTCTATTTAAACACGACCTAAATGTAAGTATTTTTTTTTTTTCCAAATTTGATGAATAAAGCATATGTGATAAACTAGTAGAATTTGTGTTCTTTTTCGTTATATTCATATAATGAATGGAATTGAAAAAAAAAAAAAAAACATTGTAGTTTACATGAATGTCACTCAAAACAAGCAATTAATGAATATAACTAAATATAGCAAAATAGTGGTGGTTGAGTTGAACAATGGCTTAACTAATATAGTTTGAACAATTTTCCTATCTTTTGTTATATGCATTAATTTTAGTGGAGAGAATGTTGTTTTAATTTTGTCGATGTGCATAATATGTTTGGAACCATGACGTGTTCTACTCAAAACACACCAAAATTCTAAATTATTACTTAAATTAATTATTAAATCAATTAAATTATTATAATGTTTATCCTCTGATGTAGTATATGTTTATAGTCTCTCCTTGGTTATTTTAGAATTCTCGATATTAAGGATTTTTTGATATTCTAGAATTTCTAAGTTTTGTGTTTTGAGTGGAACATGTCATGGTTCCAAACATATTATGCACATTGACAAGATAGGAAAATTAATGCATATAACAAAAGATAGGAAAATTGTTCAAATCATATTAGTTGGGTCACCTTACTTTGTAAAGAGTAATGGACAAATCAATTTTTTTTTTTTGCCTACCTCTCCATTGTCCCATTATCATTTCATAGTTTTCAATGCACAATCTATTTATAAAGTTAGAATACATTAGTGCTAACATATATCACATCACCAATGCCCATTTAATATATTATCTCCATCACACGTTCAGTACCATAATTTTCATTTAATATATTATCTCCATCACACCATCAATATCATAATTTCCATTTAATATGTCTCACTTTAAATTGTTTGGAATTGTTTGGTCGTTCTTCTTATTGTGTACATCTGTCCTTTGTGGGGTTTTTTTTTTTTTTTTTTTTTTTTTTATCTCAGGCAATCTATAAACAAATTCGGTGGGTACTGCACTTACTTTTCTCCACTCTCACTATATATATAATCTTATATTGAAAGCGTAAGAATATCCTTCGGAATGAACTAGAGGCAAGTATTTGTTGTCTCTCCACTCCTAGCCAAGATTAATTCTTGCCACTCATTTTTTTCCAACCATAACACATTCTTAGTTCCACTAAGTTACCAAGATATATTATCTTAATTCTCATTATTATCTTTATTCTCATTATTCTCTCTCTGACTTTAAGAATGATATAAATTTAAAATTTGAGAGAACAACTGTGCAACTTGATAAATTTCAGAATTCATAGATACTCATCCTATATTTTAGTATAAAGACGAGCAATTTGGATGGGTTGGACTTTAAATAGGTGTTTTATTTAAGCCCTAAAATATATTAGGGATTTAAACATAATGCCCATTCTCGAGGAATGCAACTAATTCTCCAATACAAGCTTGTTGAGAGAGATCAATCCAAGAAACCCAGTTTTAATATTAGTTACAGTAAAGTAAATATATCATAGTTAATGTTAAAATAAATAAAAAATAAATAATAAATAAATAAATTACTCTATATAAATGAATACCCCCCCCCCCCAAAAAAAAAAAAGAGAAAAGAATATGTACCTAAACACACCATATTTTTGTGCTTATTTATAATTACGCGAAGGTTCACATGAGCGCATACATATATATGTATTCATATATGTAGGTACGATTTTTAGTATATGCTTACATTTTTGTTTGTCGGTATATATCCTTTGTAATATATATATATATATATATATATATATATATATATATATATATATATATATATATATATATATATATATATATATATATATATATATATTGTTAGTGGGTCTACAAAAGGTATACATAATTTTATTATTCTTGTAGAGGTATGAAGGTTTATATAATTAGTATTTTTTTGGATTTGTAAATGTTTATATAATTTTTTTTGGATGTGGAAAGGTTTAGATAAATTTTTTTTTTGTGGGTGCGTAAAGGTAAGTTGTTTATTTGTAGATATGGTAGAAGATAGAAAATAAAGAGAGAGGATAGAAGAAAAATTAAGATTTGAATCATTTGGAAGTGTTAGTGAAGTTTAATAAACTTCATGTAAATCATCCGATAGCTAAGAAAATAATTATTTTTTATGACGATCTTCTCTGATAGACACAGAACTCCTTTGCAACATCAAATCAAAAAATAAAATATTTTTACTTCCTCAAAATTTATATATCTACATAACGATACTAACAATTTTCTTAATAATATTTTTCCCATTTTATCATTTACAAAGACTACATCCAATCTTTCGTCAACCTTCTATTGTTTAATTTTTTAAGAATTCATTCAGTAAATTTAAAAAAAAAAACATAAAAAGTAACAACAAATAATTTCTTTAAAAATTAAATTTTAATAAAAAATCAAAAATCAATATTAAATACAATCATTTTCTAACACTTTATAATAGAATTAATTAAATAAATAAATAAAATAAATACAAAAATATATATGCAAAATAAAATATAATAAATAACCAAACTACACTAATATTAATTTACTAATTTCCTTTTATTATATTATACTAATATATTTTCTTTCTAGACCTCTGCGGGTAACAAACTAGTATATATACATATTTGATATATTTGGAGGCAGTGAAGTGTTCCTAACATATATAATTCCATATAATTAATAATTTTTTCTTCCACTTATTCCACTTAAACAATATAATTCTATCCCTTATCCAAGTGTCTCTCTCTCCTATTCTCTCAATGAAAGTAATTGTTTCTTATTTTCTCTTCTATTATGTAATATAAAACACACACGCTATAGTAAATTAAAATAGTTATGTCTTTAAATCTTAAAAGAGGATCTTAAGTATTCTTTGTATTCTACTAATTAAATATAAAAACTAAAATAAAATAAAATAAAATACTATTTATATGATTAATTATTTTATTATTTTATTGATGATGTAATTCTATTTGTTTAGTTAGCAA
The DNA here is from genome assembly GCA_016647705.1 of Eucommia ulmoides. Lineage (NCBI taxonomy): Eukaryota > Viridiplantae > Streptophyta > Magnoliopsida > Garryales > Eucommiaceae > Eucommia > Eucommia ulmoides. The sequence goes on from CM028339.1 coordinate 22,722,302, forward strand.
TTCATTTTTATCAAGTTAGCATTTAGATTATAAATTAGCAAATATTTAAAATTTTATTGAATAACACTATGTGACTAATCCAAGTTAATGTAAAAAGAGATTGTTTAATTTCCATAATTTTATTGCATAAATCATAAATCATAAAAAGAATTGGGTGGAAAATAGTCCATGTAATATTTTGTTATTCATTTTCACATATTCATATTTAGTTCACTTTAGATGAGTTCTTAGTTTCAAATCGTATCGTGTGTTAGGCTCCCAAATGATCTCATTAACGTCAGTTTTTCAGCAGTAGTGTGTCAGTTGTGCAGTTATCGAGGATAGTGTATTGTCTTTTATGTAAATTGTCAAACTATATGTTGATGTTAAATTGTGAAAACGATTTATTAAATGGACAATATTATAACATTAAATTGATCAAGTAAAATTGTAAATATGGAAACTAGTTTTTATTATTATCTTACTATGCCGGAGGGTATGTCCTGCGAGATGTTGTTAGTCATGACAGGAGGGCATGTTAATCATTCTCAATTTTATACCAATTTTTCAACCTAAATCTATATATATATTTTTTATTATTATTTTTTTTTTTATCAATTTATAACTAGTAATAAACATAATTTATAGTTTTTGCAAGAATAAACTTGGAAATAAAGAAATACTAAAAAATGGAGAGTTTTGACTTACTACCACTATTCTCTAATCTGTGTGCTCGACTACTCAACTATGAGGCCCAATACAAAGCCATCTTCTCTCCTTCATCTTCCACATTTCTTACATCTCAAACTCATTCTGGTGCCGCTCTGCGAAATAATTCTCGCCACGAAGACAACAAAAACAATGATCGTTCATCCACAAACTGTGCTAATCCCTCGGATATTCTTGGCCCTGTTCCAAAATCCATATCTCAATGTTAATTGTGCTTTGGGATTAGTCATTTTGCTCGCAATTACTACCTACTCTCTTCATTTGCACAATCATTCGTTCCTCTATCATTGGCTCTACCTTTGTAGGCCTAAAAATTACTCTATCTCAGGTGCATTAGAATAAACAAACTTCATAGTGGTCACTCAATAATCCCAGTTGGTATCCTGATACTGGTACATCTACCTATATGACGGGCAACCGCACTCTCCTACAGTAGTACACACCATACAATAGACCTAACTTTGTTAAACTTGGAAATAGTGATCACCTATCAATAACTTATATAGATAGCATGACACTACTACTTGATTTTTCTTCATTTCTTCTTAATAAGGTGTATGTCATTTATTTGATGCGTAAAATTTTTCTCTCCATTGCTCAATTTTGCACTGATAGTCATGTTCTTTGTGCTTTTGATGCTCGCCACCTTTATATCTTTGATCTCACATCTGGTTCTCTCTTCTATCAGGGCTTATGTAAGGATGGTCTCTACAAGTTACATGTCATCTTTCCCCGCCTATACTCTTTATCAGCCTTGGTCATCTCGTCCATACTTTGGCACAATCGACCAGGTCATTCATCTACTAAAGTCATGCCTTACTTGAGTTCTACTAAATTGTTGTCTACTCCTTTTAAATTTAAATTCTCTTTCTACTCTGAGTGTGCTTTGGGTAAATCCACACATTTCTCGTTTTTTAGCTCACATGAAATAAAAACCTCTTTTCATTTTACTTTAATTTATTCTGATGTATGACAATCTCTTGTGTTTTCTATCTCTGGTTATAAATATTATGTATTGTTCACTGACTATTACACTCATTTTACTTTGTTATATTTCATGAAACAAAAATATGAAGTTCTCCAACATTTCAAATTTTTTTAGCCTATGTCCAAACTCAATTTTCCACACATGTCCAACAATTTCAGAGTGATGGTGGTGGGGAATATGATAGTGGTCCCTTCAAATCTCTTTTGTTGAACCCAAGGTTTTAATTAACAATTAAGTATTGATATTTTTGTGAAACCAAAAATTTTATTAAGTGTTTCAGATTTAGAGTTCGATGCATTTGGTTAAGAAGAAGATTTGATGAAGAAAACATAAAGGGTGCAAGATGGACATAACGAAAATATGAAGAGTTTTGAAGACGTTAAAGAAAAATAGGTGAAAATAACTCTTTACTTATATACTCTTAATGCAACCTAAATTAGGATCACACACGACACTTAAAATGAGTTAATTTTATGTGTGTCATGATAAAAAGTAATAAGTTTAAGATTCTAAAATGAAATATTATATGTGCTCTTTATGTGAAATAATTTTGATAATTGACCTAATTGAAAAATGTGCTTTAAAGTGTAAAAACTTGTGTTTTCGAATCAATTCGGTCAACCAACAAAAGAAATTGGTCAGTTGAATAAAACAATGAGTTTTGGAGTTAAAACAAAGTGCTACTGGTCTAGTTGGTCAATTGAATGAAGAGGTTTGGTCAACCGTTTGAAACAGTAGCTGAAATGGATAATGAAATGAGCACACTGATCTAATCGGTCAATCGTTTGAGTCAGTGGATGCAATGGAGAAAATTGAGAGTGTATTGGACAAGTCGGTTAACCGATTGTGGAAGGTTGGTTAACCGACTGTGAGAAGTGCCAACGACTATTTCAGCCTTGGCATAGGTCGGTCAACCGAATTGTATGGCTCGGTCAATCGACTGTTTCAGTTGAAAATTCGGTTGATTTGGTCTCTTGGTAAAAAAAAATCCGTTTTTTATGATTCCAAGAGAGGGATTTGGAGGATTTGAATGTAATTCAAATATGAACAACCTATTATGTGATCCCTATTGATTTGATCCATATATTTTGATATTCTTTTAATTAAAGTAATTTAATACTTCATATTTTGATGATTTCGATTTAAAAATATTTTAAGGACCAAAATGAGATTTCCCAAGAATATTTTTAAATGAAAAATATATATTTTGAACATATATGATATATGGGGTCTTACAGTATCATTTAATAACATAGTATTTGAAAAGTAACCGTTATAAGATATCTTTGAAATTCCTACATTTAAACCTGCGAATTTTGAGTTTAAATAATTCTATTTTGTTGAAGAATATTTGGGGTCAAAGATATGAAAGAGATTTATAAAATTTTATTTAACCTTACGATTTAGTTCATATATTTAAATATAATTCTTTCTATACTTTCATTGACTAAGATCAAATTATCATTTGGACTAAATTGATAGCTTTAAAAGTTATATTGTTGGTCATATATAGCCGTTATGAATCTATATGATATATGGGGTCCATATGTGTCATTTATTGACATAACATTTGAAAACTAGCCGTTAGAGGGCTAGTTCTAGGTCTTTTTAAAGTAACCTGCATGATTGAGTTTAATACATCAAGAATATCATTTTTGAGCTATTATAAGAATGATATTATTGCTGAGATTTTTACGAGAGATTATAATCAAGTTCTTGATCTAAACCGCTTGTTGTTTGGTATCATCGATACTTGTATTCTAATTGCGATATCATTATTATCTTCGGTGTTTTCCCGGTGACATCCATCCCAGTTTTACTACTAGCTTTAAAGTTATATTTATATTGATATTGATTGCTTGGTTTAGGATTGCTAGAAAATCATTTTAAACTTAAAAGCCTGAAAATATTTTTAAACAATTTTTGTTTGTTTATTTGATTATGTGCTAAATTTGTACTACCTACTTTATTTATTAATCAGATTTTATTCGTCTAACATTGTATCTATCACATAGTAATTATTCAGGACATTAATTGAGTATATCTATATTGAGATGATAGAAGCTCATTTTTTTTTTTTTATAAGCAGTTGATTATATTAATAGGGAAATGATCTCCCTTACTACACGACAACAAAATATCATGTAACCTGAAAAACCCCAGCAAATAACACCCACAAAATGTTCTAGCAAATGGTCGATAACCCTTAACAAGGGATCCTCCTAAAACCAAACAAGGGATCCCAAGGCTCGGACACAAAAACAAAACAACCCCAAAACACACCGGAGTACCTATATTCCACACCTACCTTACAAGAAACCAAAAAACACCACAAATTTGTAAAAGCAACATCAATACAAAACCAATAACCAGAGCTCAAGGTCTTCATCAATTTCATTTTTCGGTTTTGAGTCATAGCTACCATCTGAATCACTTGTGAATGACCATTCTTGTCTCGAAAACTCAATGTCACTTTTAACAATTGGTTCAAGCGAATTAGATTGACCAAATGACTTCTCAAGGATCTTACCCTCTTCCAAGTCGTGGCAAAAAACTTTATGGTTTGAGATATTATCTTCTCGATCAACATTAGGAGAAGATCTACCCCCATCATTTATACCACCCTCTTGGTCCAACCCCTTAGCACTATTAATGAGTGAATTTGGCGACTGACCAACTAATAAATTCCCAGGATTAGAGGATACATCGATAGAAGAATTAGAACCTCGACCCAATGTGATGAGAACCAACAAGCAACATCAAAGGACACATTGCATGTCTCGGTTGGGCCCATTACTAGGGCAAGATCCAAGAAGATCAAAGAAGCGCTTAATGGGCTAATTCAAGAGCTTTCGACTGAATCAAAAACAATAAAGCCAAAATTAGGCCCAAATGACGATTAAGGCCTAATCCATCTCATCAAAGCAAGTGAATGGGTTTAGACATGAACTCAAATGGACCAAGGCTTGAGGACCACAAAATTCTCAGCATATTTATTTTATTTATTTGTATTTTAATTTTAATTTAGGTTATTTATTTGATAGTTTGTAAGGCATGATTGCCAAATTAGCCTTTTCCTTTTTAGATTAGGAGTAGGGTTTCCTTGTTTCTCTAGGGTTTCTTTTTTTTTTTTTTATATTGAAGCCGCACTATTCACGAGCACTGTTCATCGACACTGTTCACCGCACTATTTATTACCTATTTAAGAAAGTTGTATCCCATGAGGAAGAACACATTACTTTGATTAATAAAATTGTGAGAGTTCTCTTTAGTTCTTCAAAGAACTTTTTCTGAACTTATCTAGAGTTTCTTGTGGCGTTCAAACTTATATCTTTGTTTCGTGATTCATTATAATCATTAGGTCAAGATCATTATACCATTGGTTCGCGTTTCGTTCATAAACGTTGGATCAAGGTAATCTATCTTTCAATTTCTATATTTTTAACTCGTTAAAAATCTAATTTAGTTTCGATCTTTGCGAAGAAACCCTAAGTTGGTTTTAAGTCTCACTAATCATTGGTGAGGTTCGCATCATTTGGTAATCATAACAAGGTTTAAATCAGATTTCATCTATCCTTTTTGTTTTTCGTTCTTTCATATCTATTCCTTCATAATTTTTTTTTCTTGACCAAATTATATCATCAGATCTATTGCGTTTTTTTTCTTTTCGTTCTAATTCAAATCTGGTCCAATCTTGAAGAAAAAAAAACGAGGTGCATCTTTGTTCTGATCATATTTTTCGTTTAAATATTGTGCTTCTTCAAATCTCGGTTTAAAGTTGCTGATTTTCAAAAAAAAAAAAAAAAAAAAAAATTGAGAAAATTCAGCAGCCCCCCGAACAAAAATTGAGAATAATTTCTTCTTGTTCTATTCTATAAACTTTTCTTTGTGTTCTTCTTGTTCCCTTTGTTTCGTTCCTAAAATCTCATTCTTAGTAAATCAAATTGTTGAGTTTGGATTGCTACAAAGAAATTTTTGATTGAGATTGGTTAAGTTCAATAAAGAACTAAAAGAGGGAGCTAAAGAGTGGAAAAAAGGCAAGAGAGTGTGAGCTTATAAGAAGGTAAAAGCCAAATTTGAGTGATACACGAGTGGAGTGACATAGTTTGAGTGCAAACATGTGAGGGAGTGTTTGTGAGGTTTGCTAACTTTATTTTGCAGGTTACTAAACATGTCTCGAGAAACAAACAAAAGCTCATCCGATGAATCACATGAAATAATGAACATAATGGACGTAAAAGTTTTCTACAAGACCTTGGAGCAAAAGTTTCAACAGTTGAACTTGCGGTTTGATGAAGTGCATGAGCGACTTGACAAAGTTGAGTCTAGTGCACAAAAGGGGCAGCCACCGAGAGCTCCTAATGTGAAACGAAGAGAGAGGAATCAGCCTCGATTCGAGTATGAAGATGATTATGGGGATGACCTAGATGAAGATGATTGTGCCTTTAATGCAAGCTTGGGCAGATTTGAGAGTGGACATGGGAATAGAGGAGATAGACATGGGGAGCGGATTGTTAATAACTTGGGAAGCATCAAGGTGAAGATACCCTCATTCCAAGGGAAAAACGATCCTGAAGCATACTTGGAGTGGGAAAAGAAGGTGGAGTTGATCTTTGAGTGCCACAACTACTCCGAGGAGAAAAAGTAAAACTTGCTGTGATTGAGTTTATTGACTATGCTATAATATGGTGGGATCAACTTGTGATAAAGAGGAGAAAGAATCATGATAGGCCTATCGTGACGTAGGCGGAAATGATGGCCATCATGAGGAGGTGATTTATCCCTAGTCACTACTATAGGGACTTGTATCAGAAATTACAAAGTCTTACGCAAGGCTATCGGAGCGTGGATGATTACTACAAGGAGATGGAGGTCGCTATGATCCGGGCTAATGTCGAGGATGATAGAGAAGCTATCATGGTAAGGTTCTTGAATGGGCTGAATCGGGACATTGCCAACATGGTGGAGTTGCAACATTAAGTGGAGTTGGAGGACATGGTTCACATGGCCATAAAAGTGGAACGACAGCTTAAAAGGAAAGGAACTCGGTCATTTCAAAATTCAAGCTCCTTTAATTTATGGAGGCCGAATGGGACGAAGGGGCTGTTTTAAAGTCCAAAACCGAACCCCCAAAAAGGAGAGATGATGTTCCCATTGCCAACAAAGGTAAAATCGAAACCCAAACTCGTCACCGTGATATTAAATGTTTTCGTTGTTTGGGAGTAGGTCACATAGCCTCACAATGCCCAAATAAGAGGACCATGATTGCACGTGTTGATGGAGAGGTGGAAACCAAAAGTGAGAG